>OZ025290.1:444771011-447336845 GCA_964019185.1 Maratus speculifer | reverse complement strand
CCCTTAAAACCTGATGAATTATTCAAACGACTATGAAGATGCAACTTTTTGTGTATTATTCAGGACTGGATAAGGACCTAATAATTTTCCTAATTGGAAATTTTATCCTACGGAGGCCGTATAAAAAGTTAATTTTCGTAATTTTTCAAACAATCCCCCCCCCCCCCACATGGAGTTGCAACTTATCTTATCAAAAAGTTTACCTTTTTTATGAATTTTTGCAATTGGAAGTATGGGTCTAGGGGCAATATTTAAGGAGATAGCCTATTGTTTCGATATTTATGACTCCCCCTGTATAGTTCCTAAATAAGAAAGAATTGTCAATTGAATGCGTTTGATTGAATTTAAAAATGAAATTCAATGAAAATTGAATTTAAAAATGAGCTATAAAATAACCAATTCATACATCCTCAATTCCTTAATCATGATCGCTTCGGGAAATTTTGTGTGAAGTGCCCAATTTGACAACTTTTTTAAAAAGTATATTTAGTCTTTATATTAAAAAAAAAAGAAAGAAAAAGAAAAGAAAAAAAAAGAGAAAAAACTGACCAATATGGCACATTACACAGTTCCTAGATAAGAGGACCTGTAAATTGGAAGTGTTTGAGTGCAAAAATGGATTTAAAAATGAGGCAGAAAAAACGCAATGTGTTATTTGAATACTTCTTCAACTTTTCACTCACGATCGCCTCAGGAAATTTTGCTAAAATAACTATTTTCAAAGCATTTTTTGAAATGTATTCTATCTTTATCTAAAAACTGGCTAATACGTCACATTATATAGTTCCCAAATAAGAGAGCTTGTCATTCAGATGCGTTTAAAATCAAAAATGAATTTAAAAATGAGTCATTATATAAGCAATTTTGATTTCAGATTTTTCTAGAACTCCTATTTTTGTTTAATTTATTTTAGCTACAAAGCTATTTGGTCCTCTAAAAAATTTGTCAATGTAAAAGTTAAAGATATTGTTGAGATGATATAAAAGAAGTTTGATCGGATTTGATATATCAAGAATTGACGAAGTTATGGATTTTTTTCTTTTTCCATCCCCTTTTTTGTTTTCGTTTTTAATTTTTTTTGCAGTAAGAATTGGCTCTATCAAAAACTTGTCAGTACAAAAGTTTTAGATAATGTATAGAACATTCATACAAAAATTACTTAGATTTGATATCTTAAGAATTGACGAAGTTATGAATTTTTTTTCTCCTAAAACCCCCATTTTTTTTGCTCTTTGAGCCCATTTTAAATTTTATCAAATATCTATCATGCATAAACTTTTTGCCCATTTCTTAGAAGTAATGTAACCTTTAAACTTATTCAATATCTATTTTCGTTAAGAAGTTATGGTTATTTTTCTGATTTCACAAAAACCCTCCCTATATCCACCTCCTTGGTCCGATTTTGCCCATTAACGAACTTAGCCGAGATTTTATGCCACTTGATTTTATGTAAAAGTTTCAAGGAGATCTGAGCAGAATTATGGAAGTTATCGTGTCCAGAAGAAAGTGATATATATAGTGGTGTCCAAAGTTATGGACACTTTTAGGTAACTTTCATTACAAAAAGTAACAAAACTACCTATTGTAGCCGCCCGGGTAAAGCTTATCGGTAAATTTTGCTATATTTTTGTCGATCATGACCCCTCGATCCCAAAACTCCCCTCCATTGAAATGTTGACTTACATATATATATAGATATATCCATTCTCGAATTTGTAAACCAATTTGGATGAAATTTTTTATGTGCATAATAGGAGTACTAATGTCTCGACCGAGTTTGTTGACCAGCTTCATCCACCATCTTGTTTCAAAATGGCGGCCATCTGATTCTTTTGAAATGTTTATGTTTTTTATTTTTGTATACTTACAGAAAAAGTTCCGTTTAGCAAAATGCAAACTCTTATATATCATTTTAAACAGAATGTTAGAAACATCAAAAAACATTTTAAACAGTCACACAATGTAAATTAATAACATAGGTCATTTTAAAGAAAAAGTTAGAAAACATAAAAATTTCCATAAGTGTCCACAAATTCTAATGGCCTCCATTTTTAAACAAGATGGCGGTTGAAGCTGACCAACGAACTTGGTTGAGACATTAGTACTTCAACTATGCACATTAAGAATTTCATCCAGATCGGTTCATAAATTCGAGAGTTACACCAGGAAAAAAAATTCAGTTATCTATATATATATGGATATATCTATGTATACAGTATATATGTATATATATATATATAAGTCAATATTTACACGGAGGATTGTTTTGGGATCTAGGGGTCACGATCGACGAAAATATAGCAAAATTTCCCGAATTGCTTTCCTCCGTACGGCTGCAAAAGGTAGTTTTTTACTTTTTGGAATGAAAGCTACCTAAAAGTGTCCACAATTTTGGCCATATATATAGATAGATAAACTTTTTTACTGATGATAGTTTTGGGGCCTAGGGATCATGATTGGCGTAGATCTGGAAAAAAATTTCAGAAATTCCAACAGGGGTGCGAAAGCAATAGGTAGTATTTCATATAGAATCTACCTAAAAATAGTTGAAGTGTATTTATTTACAGAATGGAATGAAATTTAGAGAAATGTAATTGAAAATCTGGTAAAATCAAGGCTAAAAGATTTAGAGCAATTCTAAAAATGAAATAATTTGTAACTAAATACTATTATAAAAATTTCTTCAAATATATATGTATTTTTCCCATGTGTACCATCACATTTGTGGAAGCTTTTTTGAACTTATATTTGTCTGGACACATTATGCGTGTTTGTTTTGGCTGCATTGTTAAAATATTATTACTAAGTTGAATTTAGTTTTTGGACACATTTTATTAATTTTGTTTTAAAAGCTAGAGGTTCAGGTTCAAATCCCTGTTTGAATACATATTAAGTCGATGGGAAAAACTACATCACGTGTGATTTATTTACCAATCAGTTGTCTGTATTAAAAAATAATTAATTAAACTAATGCTACTCGTAGTACGTTACTTCCGACCACTGGCCCAAGCCATGATCAGGGCAAGTCCCCACCCACCCCTTGTCTGAGAAAACTTTGAACTAAAGGTCGCTCACCTTCGTGAACTCTTCAAAAACCCGAAATTTTTAAAAATTAACTTTACACAGAAACTCTCTTCCCTTCCTGCTTCCTGCTTCACATAAAAAAAATGACGACCCATATTTTTAAAAAAAGAGATAACCGATCATGTTAAAAAAGCCTTTATGGGCCTATAAAAAAAATTCTTATAGGTGCGCACACAAAAAAGAATAAACCCCCTTGCAGCTGGTAAGGGAAGTTAAAGAAAAGAAAAAAACGCAATCCAAATTTTTATAAAGAACTTCCCTATTTGAATATTCCACGCTTTTTATCCCCTCAACCTCACCCTTGAGGGATTTTTTCCCCTTTCAGAGTTTTTTCGGGAGTATTTTTTCTGTCTTTAAAATACTTTCGTAGAGGAATTGAGTTTAGTTGTACTGTTAGAATAGGTCTATGTCTCCAGATTTGCAGGCTTGCCCGTCATTTTAAAGGAGCTGTAAAAATTTTATGTCTCCCAGGGTCGTATTTCCGGCAACAAAATCTTTAGGGAGGGTCCGATTAACCTCTGAAACTAGGGGAATGCTTGATATTGTTTCGAGCCCTCTCCGACCTCTCCTCTCTCTCTCTCTCTCTTTTTTTTTTTTTTTCCAGGAAAAGCTTTCTAGATTCAATACACTTGGAAATTCATCGGTGTAAGAAATATTACTTCCAGGAGTGACTTAAGGGGGGGGGGGGGGAGTATTCCGTTCAAAACTGCTTATTTTCTGATTTATTTTAAAATTCATTTTTGATCTCAAACGTCCCAAACTTTCAAAATCTCTTATTTAGAAACTACAGAATGTGCCGTTGTCGTCGAATTTTCGGTAAATGTAGGAAGTATTGCAAAAAATACTGTCAAAGTTGCCAATTTGAACAGAATTTTCCAAAACTGGAGATCTTGGAATGAAAAAATGATCGAACGGAGAAAATAATTGTTTATAAATCACATTCTAATTAATTTAGCGAAAAATAACATCACGTGGTACCTTATACGTCTTTTCAAAAATCACCCCAGCAAGTTTCTTGTTTGTACTTTAAAAAATGAGTCTGAAAATATATCGGAAAATTTAGAGCTGTTGAACGTGGAAAATTATTTTATCGAATACACCCTTGAACGAGTTCAAATTTATTTCCTTAAACAACGTTTTTTTTTTTTTTCTTTTTCTTTTTTTTTTTCTTTTTCTTTTTTTTTTTCTTTTTCTTTTTTTCTTTATGTTTGCAGTATAGTACTATTTAATGTAAACAAGAACGAAAAATCATGCGCACAGCATCGGTTATGAAATACTTTCCAAAATATTCTCAATGCTATAAGAAAAGTTTACAGTTGTGAAAGATAACATCTAAACGAACAATTTAGAAAATCCATTTTATTTTAAATATGACTGCAAAATTTCAGAATTATACCGATGATTATAAAAATACTGAAAACTAGTTGGATGTGCCAATCCCAAAACTTTCTTCTATCTCACATGCATATTTTGATATTTCAAAAATTAATTACATAATGTTAATGCTTTAATATTATTCATTTAATACTGTACCAACTTGGATTTTCATATTAAACTTCTGCTTCAGTCAGTGAATCGGAATAAAAACAAAGTAATGTTGACCGTGATATTTATTAAAATCAATAGTTTTCCCGTATTCTATAATGGTCAGCTGTTTGCAAATAGCCGGCTTAGCATTGGGCGAGTTCCCGTCTCTGCACGAACCGATGGACAATAAATCGATGAAGAATCGAGAAAACGATACAAAAAGCACTATTACAATGTTCCTTTCCTACTGAATATTTTCAAATTCCAGGAAGATCTGCTGGTCATAGACAAAAACATACACAAAAAATTAGTTCAGTTCTATATGCATAACTTTTTGGTGGTACAGTAATGAAAACGACACAGACATCGCAGTTATAGCAAAACTTACCGACGAATTTTTTTTTCGTTTTTCAAATTCAGGGAGGGCCTGCTGACCATAGTTAAACACTTGCACAATTTTTTTTTCCAATTTTTTGCATAATTTCTAAACTTTTCGGTGGTATACGATATTGAAAATGGCACAAAAATCGCTCTTACAGAGCCCCCTTCCGACTTTTTTTTTTTAATTCAGGGAGTACTTTTAAGCCATAACCAAACACTTACAAAAAAATTTTGGTTCAATTCGGTGCATAATTTCATACACTTTTCGGTGGTACAATATTGAAAATGGCACAAAAATCGCTATTGCAGTCCTCCCCCCTTCCGGTGGGATTTTTTTCCAAATTCAAAGAGAACCAACTAGCCATAGTCAAACACTTACCCCAAAAATTTGGTTCAATTCTATGTATAACTTCATACACTTATTGATAGTCAATATTGAAAATGGCGGAAAAATCGCTGTTACAGCGCCCCCCCCCCCCCCTCATCGGCAGAATATTTCAAAATGGAAAAAAAGACTTGCTTGCCATAGCCAAAAATATACACAAAAAATTTGGTTTAATTCTATACATATCTTCATACCTTTTCTATGGTACAATGGCGATATACGGACAGACAGACATTTTGTAAAAACATGTTTTTTTCGAATCTCTGACCCCTAAAAGATAAATCGAAAAAAAAAAAAAAAATTCGATTACAATACTTTCTTCTATTGAAGATAGAAAATAGTAAAAATATAATTCGATTTACTTCTGTATGCTCCTTTTAACTTTCTTCTATCTTTACAAGAAGAAAGTATTAGATTCATGAAAAATTTCGAATTCCGGTTTTTCACGGATTTATGTTTTAGGGGTCAGAGATTAAAAAAAAAAAAAATGCTTATACAATGCCTGTCTGATTCTGTAACTTTGTCTGTATGTGACATAAATTTAGAGGGCATTCTATCTCAAGAACTAATGCTCGGAATTTAATAAAAGATTATATTCAGATACTCCATGATATAGACTGATGTTGATTAGATTTTGGTGTTAATCACTAAACCAATGGCGCTGCTATGCGACCATTTTCTACGATTTACACAATAGCTCTATCTCAATAACTAATGCACGGATTTCCAACAAACTTCAGTTTGTTTCAGCTACTCCTTGACATGAATGGATATTGTTTACATTTTGGTATAAATCGTTCAACAGGTGGCACTGGTATGCTGCATTTTTCACGTTTTCCGCAAAAGCTCTATCTCAAGCATTATTGTGCGGATTTCCATCAAACTTCAGATTCCGTTAATCCTTTACATGAATGGATGCTGTTTACATTTTGGTGTCAATAGACGTACAGGTGGCGCTGCTATGTCGAATTTTTCTTAATCCTGCAACAGCTCTATCTCAAGAACTACAATGCACGATTTTCTTCATCAAATTTCAGATTCAGATATAGCTTCATAAATGCTATTGCTGTTTATGTTTTTGTATAAATCGCCCAGCAAGTGGCGCTTTTATGTTGCCTTTTTCCCGCCATAAGCAATAGTCTATTTCAAGAATCAACTATTTTAAAAATCAATGCACGGAATTTCAAGCGTTTAGAATCCTCACGATGAGCATTGATTGTTATTTAATTTTGATACTGTGGTAGCGACTTGTGAAGTATTATTAACAAACATAAGATAGAAGAAAGTTTTGAGATTGCCACTTCCGACTGATTTCGAAATGTTTTTTGAAAAAAAAAAAATGATCAATAAATCTGATTGACATTCCTATCCCGGAATAAAGAAATTTAAAAAAGTTTTATCAACTATTTGGGAAAAATAGTTGTTGTTCTCGGTAGAGAATTGGAAAATTTAAAATATATCTGAACCTTTTTATTGGTTGAATTCCGCAATTTATTTTATTTTATTCATTTCCTGATTGGTCCACGATTAATGTCCAGAAATGGAATACTTCTATTGCCACAATGACAAAAAAAGTAATAAAAACTTAAAAAAAAAAAAATAATAATAATAATTTCAAAACAAGTTGTGATAGAGATTTCAAACACATTTCATTAAAAAGTGCATTTATTTCTCCAATACGCAACGGTGTAAAAATGTAAAATGTGCGATATTTTGAAGTTGAAAATTTTGCAGTTCCGGAAATTTTAAAACTGAAATTTCATTTAAAATCTGTTTGTGGTAGGTCCAGGAACATTTATGCTTAATCCATGTCGTACGTAATAGGAGGCAGTCAGAAGTCAATCTGATGAACTCCATTCAATAAAAATGCACATTTTGAACAGTTAAAGTTGTCTATCTATAAACTACTGTTTTTTTTTTTTTTTTTTTTTTTTTTTTTTTTTTTTTTTTTAAATCGTTGGTCTAGGAATGTTAATGTTGAATGCACGGCGTACGTAAAATATGACGTGTTATATAATCATCCTAAAAATGATGTTTAGTATTATTATTACAAACACTATCAAAATTTTGTTTTGTTGGGAATTTTAATACTATCATCAGAGATTTTTCAATACGTGAATTTCAATTCCAACAGTCCTAATAAATGACAATTAAAATTCTAGTGCAAATTTCCCCTTGAGTTTCAAAATTAAAATTCATATAAAAACACAAAAAAAGTCCTAAAATTATTTTCAGATGCAAATTTATAATATAAATTTATTTAAAATTCATTAGAATGCCTTAAAGTACCTAAAATGTTTCCAACCATTACATGATCGTCCGCAGTAGGGATTCAAATTCTGTTATTAGGTGCTTTCGTAATTATGTAAATATGTAGTACCTATAGTTATCGTTCAGTCCGTCTGTCCGCATATAACAGAGCAAAAACTACCCAATTGAATCGTTTTAAATTAAAAATATAGAATGATTGCATAATTTTGTCGAATCATTTCAAATTTTATGAAAATCGGATGAATAGTTCAATGACAGGGACAATCAAAAGTATTTGCTACATGATGGCCAATGGAAAAAAATATATTCAAGCGCATTTTAATGATGTTACACATTTTCAAGCATAATAAAATGGATATGCATCTATAAAGTACATTTTGAAGTACTAAAAGGTACTTCTAGGTTATCTCGTCGATCCATTTCGCCAAATTATGCAAATCGCCAAACTAATAGCCAAATTATACATGTTGACATAATTTTTATTTTAAATAACGAAAAAACAAATAATTAGTGGAATATTAATAAAAAATATTAATAAAAAGTCGAAATAAAAATCACTTAATGACATTTTAAACACATGAATCGTATTGAATGAGACATTCACGATCATCCATTATTGGCATTTAATCTTATAGTTTGGCGATGGTTTTTTGGTCGACGGGATAACCTAGAAGTACCTACTAAAATATACATTCTGTACAATCTGGGATGCAAAGAATATTTGTTATTCATTTACAGGGTTACTCAAAAGTATTCCATTACATAATGGTATAAGGGTGAAACATGGTTTGGGCGCGTTTTAATAGTATTAAACTATTTCACATTTTACGAAATGGCTGTACATTTCTGAGGTTTACTACAAGCTGCTTCCTGTATAATAGAAAAGTACATAGTATTTACAGGGACACACAAAAGGTTTCAGATACTTTACTGTATCCGAAGTACTGTATTCTATTACATCAAGATCTGAATATTTTTAAAACTTCGTTATCGTACGAGCGCACCTCATTTGCTACGCTTCACGCTTACATTTATTCGAGAATTGTCTAGAAGGAGATTATTGAAATTTTATATTTAATTTTGTATGTGAGATGAGATGCCAGCAGCTTCGATTCGTGACAGGTGCGGCCGCACCAGGGCCTCGCGCTTAGAGAGGCTTCGCTCCTGGACAAAAAAATATTTTTCTTTAATAAGAGGAAGAAGGTATAATAGAAAATTTTTAGTATAAATTTATGATTTGACTTAAGAAAAGAGAGTGGTTTTCACATAAAAACATAAGCCTGTGTTGGAGGACTTTCAGTATCAATTTGCCATCATTACTTTTGAAATTGGTTCAGTAGTTCCAGAAATTACCCCTACAAACACACAAACAAATGCTATTCCTTTATAGGAGTCCAATCCTGGCTCCCCGGGTCACAGTATGTAGGTGAAATCCATTATTTTTTATTGATAGTGTAGTGGATAATATTACGTTAAGGGTGTTCTCAAGTGCTCTGCTCAATAAGCACAAAAAGTTTTGACACATTCAGAAATTCATTTTTTAACGGAAAAATATAAAACTGGATTGCCTGGCTTATGGAAGCGCTTTCGAATACAACTCAGTTTTCCATTTCAGGATCATTCAATTACCTACCGAGTTATAAACTATTTTGATCACGTGATCACGCGACTTTCTACTTTTCGTCGACTGGTTTTTCTGCTTTCGTCGGAAAATGTGGTTCAAAACACCATTTTTGACGGCTTGTTCCGGAATATCTATTGCATTTGCACAAAAACAGAAAAAAGAGTGCGATTACATAGTTTCTGAATAACAACACTTGCTAGTTTCCTGCATTTCCGAACAAAAATGAATTAAAACTTATGTTACAAAGTTGCCCTTTTCGATTTAAGAACGCCCTTAAGAGTCTTAAAAGAAAGGACCTCGCAAAATCCTTGCACCGGGCCACGCTTTAAGCCGCCCAGCATAAGGACGGCTCTGAGTATTCACATTTCAAAACAACATGAGTTTTTATCCATTATTTAGCAGCAGATTTCTCCATACCCCCAAACATAACAGAATTTGAATCCCTACTGACGACAGCCATGTAAGGGGCTGTGCATATAGGACATTATCATTTTAGGGGAGAGGGAGGGGGAGTTTGCCTTATGATATCGATATCATTGTTTGATCCAATCAAAATTTTCTCTTTTTATTTGTAACATGGCCTTTGGTTCAAACTAATATGTTATCTTTTTTCAATCTGTTATTTATTTTTAAAATCACTAAATTATTATAAAATTGTTTAATTCTAAAATATAGGATATGGAGCCGTCCATAAATGATGTCACACTTTTTCCAATATTTTTACCCCCCCCCCTCCTCCCCATTGTCACAAAGTGTCACACTTCACCTTACCCCCTCCCTTCCCCTTGTCACATGTCACGCTACATTCCATATACATATACTTGCAGTTCAGAAACAAAGCGTTACGTTCAGTGTTCTCGCTGACATTTGACCAACATTAGTAATTTGGCTAATTAAAAATAAAAAAACATTCGCCAAATGAAAAAAGGATTAGCAAAATAGATTCGCTGTGTAATACAAAAAAAAAAAAAAAAAAAAAAAAAAAAAAAAAAAAAAAAAGTTGTTTTTAATGGTTTAATGTATCCCTTTTTTTTCACTATATTCTAAATTAACCTAAGTTTTTATAACTGCGACAACGATTATTATTAATCTCTACAAATACATTAAAAATATGCATATATTAAAAATATGTATAAAAAAAGAAAAAGAAAAGAATGGAAAAAAAAAATTGTGTATTAGCAATTTGGCGAATCTAATCGCTTGTTTACTCGCCAAATGAAGAATTTAGTCGCAATTTGGCGCATTGGCGAGCGACAGCGAGAACACTGGTTACGTTATAGATCCTATTTCAAATTTTGTTTTTAAACTTTTAACTATATGTGTTTTAATGACATTTGTAAGCATAAAAATAAAAATGATTAGTATGAACCTATTTTGTATGAAATAAGATTAAAGTTTACAACAAAAACCATAATTAATAAAAGGAATATTGCCCAGTTAAACTGATGGTATTGAGCTCACAGGCTATGCATACTAATTGTGCATTACAGCCTTATATTTTCAAGGTTTAATTCCGTTCGAAAAATCGGAATTCAGAAATCTGCATGAAAAACCCATTTATATCAATTAAGGGGAGGGGCATGAGCCTCCCGTTCCCCCTCTTTATACTTATTCAATGATGACCTAATACTAATCACGGAGGTGCCTCATCAGAATAATCCTATATCTAAATTTTAAACGAAAACTCATATTTTGCATGAAAAACCCATTTATATAAATTAAGGGGATGGGCATGGGCTCCTGTTCCCTCTCTTATACATATCGAATGAACTCCAAAAACTAATCAGGGAAGCGCCTTATCAAAATGTACATATATCCAAAATTTCATGTAAATCCGATGCTTTTATTATGAGTTATCGCGTTACGTACATAAAAACGAACGGGCACATAAGCTCCCAGGCTTTGATGGCCTGTGAGCAAAAAAACGATTGTAATAAAATATTGCTTTGTAACAGCAATTAAAAACAGCAGTACATTGGAATTTGAAGTTATATTTAATATATTTGGCTTTAAATTTTATCTTTACTTTATGAACACAAAATTACTTTAATTTCAAAATAATTGTAACTAGTAAATCTGCAGATCAAGAGCCTCAACGTCAGTTTTTCGCATCTTTTTTTTAAAACACACTTAGCGTAATATTCAACTTCCTGGAAACTGTAATTTAAAATTTTCGAATTACGTAATTATTTATAAGAATAAGAAATTTGAAGCCATCAAAAGCTGTTAGATTAAAGATTTAGTTATGTTAGGATATTCTGAAAAATTCATGATCTATTATTTTTGTTTTTTTATTATACCACAGTAGATTTCTTCAGGGGGGCGGAGCCCCCCTGAACCCCCCGTAGTCTCATTAAATTTAAATTTGTAACTTTCTATCAATCTGCTAATGGTTACCGTATATCTTGTATTTCTTTCTACATTTTGATTTATAAGGATAAGTGACAGTTTTAATAAGCATTTTTCATTATCCTCATACTGCTAGATACCTGCCACCAAAAACGCCTAAATCTGATGTATCAGGAACTTTTGAAAGTGTAAACTCAGTAATCTAGGGTTTTACAATTTTGTTTACGAAAATTGCATTTTGTGGCAGTTATCGGGGACTGACAGATAGACAGAAGAACAGACTGAGAGATGGAAAACAATAAATATTGCGTCGCCAAAATAAGCCTTCACTGAAGTTTCGGCAATGACGTCATTATTCATGAGTTATTGCTGTCCATGTTTCTTGTATTTTTAACAACAACTATAAAATACCTGTTTTATTTCAATTATGACGTCAAATTTTACCAATTGAAATACAGTCGAGTCTCTCTACAACGAAACTCCATACATCGAATTTCACTATATAACGAATTTTTAGTAGCAACGGTCCCCTTTTCGCATGATTACATTAAAAACAGTCTCTATATAGCGAACTATCTATCTCCATATAACGAATTTTTTCAAAAATTGGTCTTAATTTATTCAGTTAAAAGCTTCGAAATCATATGGAATCAATTTTCCATCACTTATTTTTGATTTATCGTTCAGTGCTGAGTCTTTTTATAAATATTACTTCTCTCCGTATTCTTTAAATCCAACGAGTTCATCCCACCTCCCACACACCTTTCCACACCCTTCTCAAAACAGAGTCAATTGGATTGTTACACATATAAGAGAGGAATCAATGAGAGGTACATAAGAGAGGCCTTCAAATGGAGGAAAATATTAACTACAATTTTTCATTCCTTGCTAAAATTTGAGCTTTTTTGAGAGCGTAACAATTTTAAAATCAAAACAACAAAAAATTACAGATTTCTTCCTCTGAAATTAATGAAAGTCTTCGTTATTTGATTTTCATTAAGCTTTCAAATAAGTGTCTATTCTCTTTTTTGAAATTGCTTAAATAATTAAGAAATAAAATGTTAGGTTAATATATACTTTTAAACATTTCAAATTCTTAATTAAAAAGATCAAAAATAATATTTTTTCAAAATTTACACATTAAATACGATTTATAACATAATTCTCTATACATCGAATTTCTCTATATAACGAATTTTTTACTGGGACGATGAATTTCGTTACATAGAGACTCGACTGTATTTGTTAAAAATATAATTATTTTTTATTTCTTTTACTTCTAATTATGCCCCCATTTTTGTCAGAAAAATTCTTATTAACGAAACAAATTTCCGTGTTTAATATTTAACAAAGTACTATTTTTATTTTTATTTTAATTCTGACGTCATATTTATTTTTTCTTAATTTAATTTTTCGAATGGATCTTGCTCAATTGAAACTTATTGCCGTTGACAAATTATTCCAGATTTTGATTTTTTTTTTTGGCAACGATAA
Source organism: Maratus speculifer (assembly GCA_964019185.1). Taxonomy (NCBI): domain Eukaryota; kingdom Metazoa; phylum Arthropoda; class Arachnida; order Araneae; family Salticidae; genus Maratus; species Maratus speculifer. The sequence goes on along the minus strand of OZ025290.1, from coordinate 447,323,730 downwards.
AGGAAATTGGTTAAATTTTATCTAAAAGATCGCTATTGATTCTGCATGAAAAAGAAGGAAATTTTGAATTATTAAGGTAAATATGTGAATAAAATCAATAAAACATAGCCTATTTTTTTTCTGGGCTATGTTATAGTTATACACAAAGATACAAAGACATTAAGTCATCAGTTTTGACGTTGACTTCATTTAAATTTTCGCGTTTAATAATTACACGCATTCAAATTTAAAACATTATAAAAATAAGGATTAGGATGAATGGTTGCTTAGCAACCATTAAGAGAAAATAAGGAAAATTAAATAAATACATTTGAAATAAGTAAGTCTCTAAAACAAATTAGTTTATGTTATTGGAATACATTTATAAAAAATCTCCAAAATTTACAGTAATAATTTTAAAAATCTGACAAATGAATAGACAAAATTTCGAAACAATACGAATAATTTAACCGGTAAATTTCAGCATCCATTTATCATAATGTGACATTTTCTCTCAAGAAAAAAAAACAAATTGGAAATTGCACGTGAACGTAGCAAATGAGGTGCGTTCGTACGATAACGAAGTTTTAAAAATATTCAGATCTTGCTAATATAGTAGAGCGTACTCCGGATACAGTATAGTAGTCGAAATCTTTACGTTTCTGTAAATATGCAGGAAGTAATTTTTATTACACTTCAGCAACGTATATCTTATTCATAAAATGTGAAATAGTTGAATATAATTAAAACACGTACCAAACCATGTTTCCCCGTATAGCATTATATAGTGCAACACTTTTGAGTGGCCCTGTAATTTAATAATAAAAATTCTTTGCATCACAGATTGTACAGAATGCATATTTTAGTATATATTTCATAGATTCATGCCAATTCTATTATGTTCCAATGAGTGTAACATCATTAAAATGCATTTAAAACTTTTTACCCATTGACCGTAATGTAATAGAATCCTTTTGATTGTCCCTGTAATTGATCTATGCATCCGTTTTTCATAACATTTGAAATGGCTTGACAAAATTACGCAATAATTATATGTTTTAAATTTCAAACGATTAAAATGCATTTAAAACTTTTTTCCCTATTGACCGTAATGTAACGAAATCCTTTTGAATGTCCCTGTAATTGATCTATCCATCCGATTTTCATAAAATTTGAAATGACTCGACAAAATTATATTATAATTATGTATTTTAAATTTCAAACGATTCGGTTGGGTAGTTTTTGCGTTGTTATATGCGGACAGACGGACAGACGGACAGACGGACAGACAGACAGACAGACGGACGGACGGACTGAGCGACAACAATAGGTGCTACGTATTTACATAATTACGAACGCACCTAAAAATGGAAATCATTGGATTTGCCATAGAAAAGCATTATTGCGAAAAATAAAATATTCTATATTTTTCGAACGATTGAACCAAATCTTACAAAAAACTATACAGCTTAATCCCAGTGCCTCACTAACATACCCACTTACTTTCAAGCCAATCGGAACGGAAGTTATCGCGGAACAGACAGACAGACAGACAGACACAAAAAAATTTCATGTCTCCAAAGTCAGCCTTCACTGACGTTTCGGCAAAAATAATTTAATCAGTTTTTTATGTTTTTATTTTAAACATATTGTGCGATGTCACATTTCTTCGGACCCCCCCCCCCCCCCTCGAAGCGTGACATCATTTATGTATAGTCCCTATCCCACTGTTTGAACCCCTATTCTTCTTCACATGTGTGTGCATATATAATCAGGGCTTGAAATACCAATTGTGAAATATATTTGTATTGAAGCTTGTGTTTACTAATAAATAAAAGAGAAATAATGTTGTCTACTTGCTTTGTTGATACAAATTTCTATCTACGGCCCACCCCTCCTCCGTTCGGGGCAAGTGCAAGAGGACTTTATTACCGTTGAATGCATTATGTAACAAAAAAGCTATTATAAAATACTTTTAAACAGTAACTATTGCTTTTAAGTGTTATTTGATAGTATAAAGAGATATTTTATTAACGTATCTTTATCTTCATTTGAATCAATAAAGCATGCGAAAAATAAATATAACCAGTTTTGTGTACATCACTTCAAATAAAAAACATAGTTTAAAAAAAAAAAAAAAATCACTTTGATAACGATATCATTACTGGGATAGGGGAGGTTCGAGGGATGATAACGTATGATATCGGAAAAAGAGGGGAGGGGGCCCAAAATTATCCAAAAGTTCATAACTTTATGTTTGCACAGCCACATTCATATCCTTAGCATACGAAGAGGGAAAAATACCACTGTAATGCTGCCATCTAGTTCAAAAATATCGAAATTAAACTTGTGGTGCTGCCATCTAGTATTCTTTACGTGACTTGAAAACTAATGAACTAGTAAATCTGCAGATCAGGAGCCTCAACGTCAGCTTTGCACATCATTAAAAAAAAAAAAAAAAAAAAAAAAAAAAAAAAAAAAAAAAAACACTTTGGGTAATATTCAACTTTCTGGAAACTGTAATTTAAAATTTTCAAATTACGTAGTTATTTATAAGAATAAAATAAGAATAAGAAGTTTTAAGCCATCAAAAGCGTTAAATTAAAGATTTAGTTATGTTAGGATATTCTGAAATTTTCATGATCTATTATTTTTGTTTTGTTTTTAATTATAACATAGTAGATTTCTTCAGGGGGGCTCCGCCCCCCTGAACCCCCCGTAATCTCATTAAACTTAAATTTATAACTTTCTATCGATTTGCTAATGGTTATCGTATATCTTGTATTTCTTTATACATTTTGATTTATAAGGATAAGTAACAGTTTTAATAAGCATTTTTTATTATACTCATACTTCTACATACCTGCCCACCACAAACACTTAATCTGATGTATCAGGAACTTTTGAAAGTGTAAACTCAGTAATCTAGGGTTTTACAATTTTGTTTCCGAAAAAGAGATGTTTTGATTGCATTTTGTGGCAGTTATCGCAAACAGACAGACAGACTGACAGGCGGAAAACAATAAATTTTGTGTCGCCAAAATAAGCCTTCACTGAAGTTTCGGCAATGACGTCATTATTCATGAGTTATTGCTATCCATGTTTCTAATATTGTTTACGACTACTATAAAATACCTGTTTTATTTCAATTATGACGTCAAATTTTATCAGGTGAAATAATTGTTAAAAATATAATTATTTTTTATTTCTTTTACTTCTAATTATGCCCCCATTTTTGTCAGAAAAATTCTTATTAACGAAACAAATTTCCATGTTTAATATTTAACAAAGTACTATATTTTTATTTTAATTCTGACGTCATATTTATTTTTTCTTAGTTTAATTTTTCGAATGGAAATTGCTCAATTGAAACTTATTGGCGTTGAAAAATTATTCCATATTTTGATTTTTTTTTTTTTTTTTTTTTTTTTTTTGGCAACGATAAAGGAAATTTGTTAAATTTTATCTAAAAAATCGCTATTGATTCTGCATGAAAAAGAATGACATTTTGAATTATTTAGGAAAATATGTGAATAAAATTAATAAAACATAGCCTATGTTCTTTTCTGTGTTATGTTATATTTATACGCAAAGATACAAAGACATTAATTAATTCAGCAGTTTTGACTTAAATTTTCGTACACTCATTCAAATTTATAACATTATAAAAATAAGGATTATGATGAATGGTTGCTTAGCAACCATTAACAGAAAATAAAGAAAATGAAATAAATACATTTGAAATAAGTAAATCTCTAAAACAAATTAGTTTATATTATTGGAACACATTTATAAAAAATCTCCAAAATTTACAGTAATAATTTAAAAAATCTGACAAATGTGTAGACAAAATTTCAAAACAATACGAATAATTTAACTTGTAAATTTCAGTATCCACTTATCATTGAATTCCATTAATGAAATGTGACAATTTCTCTCAAGAAAAAAAAAAAATAAATAAAAATCATTGGATTTGCCATAGAAAAGCATTATTGCGCAAAATATAATATTCTATATTTTCGGAACGAATGAATCAAATCTTACAAAAAACTATACAGCTTAATCCCAGTGCCTCACTAACATACCCACTTAATTTCAAGCCAATCGGATGTTTTTTGCGGTAGTTATCGCGTTACAGACAGACTGACTGACTGACAGACTGACAGACAGAAACAAAAAAATTTCGTGTCTCCAAAGTAAGCCTTCACTGACGTTTCGGCAATAATTTTAATAAAAAAGAAACCGAAACCGTCCGCGTGTGACATATATGAGTAAAGTTACTCTTCACCCAGTCTTTGCATTTAAATATATGTTTAAATATTGATATTGTACTTTTTAGGTGCGTACGTCTGTCTGTCTGTCTGTTTGTCCGTCCGCATATAACAACGCGAAAACTACCCAACCGAATCTTTTGAAATTTAAAATAAATAATTATTACATCTTTTTGTCGAGTCATTTCAAATTTTATGAAAATCGGATGCATAGATCAATGACAGGGACGATCAAAAGTATTCCGTTACCTTACGGTCAATGGGGGAAAATATTGCAAATGCATTTTAATCATTTGAAATTTAAATTACATACCTATTACATAATTTTGTCAAGTCTTTTCAATTTTTTCTAAAACAGGATGCATAGATCAAATACAGGGACAATCAAAAGCACTCCGTTACATTGCGGTCAGTGAAAAAAAAAAAAAAAAAAAATTTCAAGTGCATTTTAATAATATTACACTCATTTGAACATAATAGTATTGATATGCATCATAAAGTATATATTATAATATAGATTTTGCATAATCTGTGGTGCAAAGAATATTTGTTATTGATTTACAAGGCCACACAAAAGTATTCCGTTACATAATGAGTATATACATTGTTTGTTGCGCATTTTAATTGTAATTAATTATTTACAATTTTATGAGATTGATATAGGAGAGTGATATTTTTAAAACTTCATTATCGTACGAACGCACTTCATTTGCTACGCTTCACGTGCAATTTCCAACTTGTTTAATCATTTATTTAATTCGCAAAAGATGCGTGAGCAGCGCAAAGAAGCAGACACTTACTTCCAAATTGATGTAATTATTTAATCAATTATCGCTTTAAAAAAAAAAAAATCAATAGAGAATTTTTTTATTCTTTTACGTTTGTATTTTCCAAGGCGTTTGTTTAAAATTCAAACAATCTCAAGAAATAATTCTAAGAACAAATGGGTGAATATAAAGCCTTATGCCTAGGGATGTAGGGGAGGATATACGGGGGTTATGCGCCGTATACCTTACCTTCTGGAATTAAAAAAAAACACCGTATACCCTCTGTTTCGCAAGAGAACTATAATATGCCCTTTAACTTGAGCTTATTCCCTCTGTTATTTTTACGACTACATCCCTGGTTAGGCACCCAGAAACAAAGGGAACAGGTACACGAACCATTAAGTACAATTAATAATATAGGGCCGTAGCTAGAAGAAAATAATAAGGGGGGGGGTGTCTCAAAATATTTTAGGGGGAGGGGGTAAGTCGCCTCTGACGGTATTGAGTAAATGCCATCACTAACCAGGATGGGTTCCCAAAACCAGTAATATTGTAAGGTTTTCTTCTAAGGTTCGATTAATAGAAGATAATTTCTGGTTAGATAAGAACCAGAAACTGGTTCCGAACAGAATTTTCGAAATTGACCGGTGTCCAGAGAATTTGGGCACCCACCCTGGTTACGCCACTTGTAATTGAGTGGTATCAGACACAGTTTTGTTCAGGAATTTTCGGCGTAGTTAATAAGAGTGCGGTTGTATATACAGGGTGTCCAGCAAAAAACACCCTGATTTTAAAATTAAATTTCTCGAAAACAAAGATCGATAGAATTATGCGGCAAAGGGTTTGTTAATTAGCTAACCTGTAAAAATCTTATATAGAAATTTCCAACGGTGAATCTTTGGAAAAGATTGTGTTCTGATTGCAAAGGATTCTTTGATTTGACATTTTTCTTGATTTAGATTGCTTGCGGAGATAGAGTTTTTTGGCTTACAGTGCTATAGTTTAACGATTTTTCGAACTAAATTTCTTGAATTTCGAAATTTTAAAAATTCAATTCTAAAAATCTTTAAACTATGGCACTGTAAGCCGAAAACTCATTCTCCGCAAACAATCTAAAGCAAGAAAAATGTCAAATCAAAGAATCCTTTGCAATCAGAACACAATCTTTTCCAAAGATTCACCGTTCGAAACTTCTGTATAAGATTTTTACAGCTTACCTAATAAACAAAGCGTTTACCGCATAGTTCTGTCGATCTTTGTTTTTGAGAAATTTAATTTTAAAATCAGGATGCTATTTGTTGGACACCCTGTATACGTGGCTTTTTACACACCACTAATATTTTAGAGAAAATCTGGAATCGTCGGAACGGTCCGAATAAACAAAATAACATCTTCTCTATTAAAATACTGGTATCCAAAAAGCCGGAGAGACTTGGAAGCCAGGTATTGCGATTTCACACCAGAACCAGAACGAAAGAACTTGACATCAAGCCAGAATTTTAAAAGGCGGTAATCGCATATATATTTTTTTTCTTTAAAAATGGTACTACTAGGTTATCCCGTCGACCAAAAAATTATCGCCAAACTATAAGAGTAAATGCCAATAATGGATGATCGTGAATGTAACATTCAATGACTTTAATTGCGATTCACGTGTTTAAAATGTCATTAAGTGATTTTTATTTCGACTTTTTATTTGTATTTTTATTAATATTCTACTAATTATTTGTTTTATTCGTTATTTAAAATAAAAATTATGTCAACATGTATAATTTGGCTATTAGTTTGGCGATTTGTATAACTTGGCGAAATGGGTCGACGGGATAACCTAGAAGTACCAAAAAAAATAATAAGAGGAGGGAGTAATAACTTCTGACAGGCGACAGTTACAAGAAAAATAAATAAATAAAATATTTTTAAATAAATGTAGATTTTTTTTTTGTATTTCCTTTCTCATGCTGGATATTTTATCATAAAAATCTTCTTTTTACAGTTATTTCAATTTCAGTACTCAACATGATGAAAATAAAATTAGTAACAGAGATATCTTTTATTACTTTTTAGGTGCATTCGTAATTATGTAAATACGTAGCACCTATAGTGGTCGTTCAGTCCGTCCGTCTGTCCGCATATAACAACGCAAAAACTACCCAACCGAATCGTTTGAAATTTAAAACATATAATTGTTGCATAATTTTGTCGTGTCATTTTAAATTTTATAAAAATCGGATGCATAGATCAATGACAGGGACAATCAAAAGTATTTATACCGTTACATTACGGTCAATGGGGGAAAATGTTTCAATTGCATTTTTATGGCGTTACACTCATTTGAACGTAATAAAGTTGATATGCATCTATGAAGTACATATTATAATATTACATTTTGTACAATCTGTGATGCAAAGAATATTTATTATTAAATTATAGGGCCACACAAAAGTATTCCCCTACATAACGACATACGGGGAAACATTGTTTGGGCAGTGTTTTAATTATATTAATCTATTTCACATTGTATGAAATGATATGTAAGTTACTGATGTGTAATAAAAGTTACTATTGTTGTATATTTACAGGAACAGAAACAAGATTTCGACCACTATACTATATCCGAAGTACTGTCTACTATAACAGCAAGATCCGAATATTTTTAAGGCCCCCACCAGTGGCCGAGAGGTTCTGACCCCAAACTGGTAGACGGTAGGTGCTGGGTTCGAACCCAATCGTGACCGTCGGCCTAACCGTTCGAAGTTTTCCGTGGTTTTCTTCGAACCTTGCGTAAATACGGGTTAGGTTCCCTTAGAAAGACCCCCATAGGGCCTATATCCCATAGCGTAGATAATCGGCCGATAAAAATACACCACCGAATATTTTTAAAACTTCGTTATCGTACGAACGCCGCTCGTTTGCTACGCTTCACATGCAATTTCCAACTTGTTTTAAAATATGGATGTTTTTGAAGTAAAGGATAAGGAGCTACTACTGTATTTGCCTTATTCAACTACCCATTTACCCATGCAGAAATCGGTAGCTTGTTTTATGTTATTTTGGAAGTTTGAAATAGAAAAGTTAATCTTTCAGTATTTTGAGTTGTTAATCTTTTAGTTAATGTAACATTTATCCAAAAAAAAAGTGCAACCGAAATAACATTTTTACTAGCAAAAAATGTGAGATGTCAGATTTTTATTCGTAAAAGTTCAGTGCTAAGTTATTATTTGGATCATTTCGTTTTTTATTTAATATTTATATATCTAGATAGCAGCACTATCTATATGTTTTAAAAATAAAAACCACGGAGTAAGTAGAGAACATTGACTTTCTCATATAAGTATCTTAAGGTCATTGGTAGAGAATTTCCTCCGTGATAAAAACATTGATATTTACCATTTTTCTAGAACTCAGTGAGTTGTAGAATGTCGAGCTAAGTACGTAGTATAGGGTAAATCTTGTAATCGTTTTCAAAATCGAAATTTTTTATTGACGGGTTCACACGTTTCAGATACTGGAGATTCCGAAAAACATCTTTTTAGGGGAAAAAAAAAAAATGCTGTCCGTCCGTGTGTGTGTGTATCTGCAAACGCTCTGTCTCCCGAAAAAATTGAGATCGAGACTTGAAATTTTGTATGTACTTAGTATGTAAGAATGGGACGAAGCCTATTGAATATCAGCAACCTCGATGATGCAGAACTGTTTTTTTCGGCCTCTCGAAAAATTCGTTCTAATGGAAGGCACATAAAAATTTTTGATTTTTGAAAAATTTATATTAATGAAAGAACATAAAATTCAATAAAATAACACAAATTTTGCATAAAAAACGAAGTCGATCGGATTATGAGTTGCCGAGATATCTGTAATCCTGTTTTCCACGGCCATGTATTTCATTCAAATTTCAATTCAAAGATATATTTTTAATTGGAAATAAGACGATTCATCCGACGCAGTAAACTGTTAGTTAATAGGATTATTATTTTTGGAGCTATAAGGATGTTTCTTTTACGCAATATGGTACTACTTGAGTCGTTTGGCGTTTTATATAATGTGTCGAAATGGGTTCCCCAGCAGTTCGTTAATACTATGCATATCAAAAACATTCAAATATACGTTTAAATTTTGTTTTGGAATTGCAATGCATTTTTTATAAGTAGTTTCCACATGTTTTGTTTTCATATTTTATATTATGCATATCCAGGATGGATAAGTATTACGGTGGCCCCCAACGACTAGTTTGTTGTTGCATGAGCTTCATATGTCAAATTTTGAAATTTGAAAGAAAAGTAATAAAGATTAATAAGTTCATTTTTTTCTATCTCAAACTGAAAGGAACTTTAAAAATAATTATGTAAACAGATAATTCTCAATTAAAACCCTGTTAATATACGCAAAGGATAGCATTCTTTCTTTTTTTAGAAAGGTTTTTTTTTTTGTCTTTGGTTGGAAAATTTATTTTAAAAAAATTCTCTACGACATAATTTTGCCATTTATTTTTAGTCGCCCATCCCCACTGTCTTTTTAACATCAATAGTTATCGAGAGATGTCGCCACCAACCCTTTTCGAATTGCAAATGAAAAGAAACTTGTCCTTGACATCTTCAAATATCATAGAATTTATACAAGAACAATTTTACAATAGAATTGGAATCACTTTCGCACCGAGACCTGGTTCTTCATTTTTGTAGCCCTATACATGAAAGTTAGAGAACCGATAAAAATTCTGCGTTCAAATCAGTAAACGGAAAAAAAGTGACCGGATAAAATGAATCTAAGTTTAAGGGTGTATTCGAAAAAATGATTTTCCACCTTCAACAGCTCGAAATTTTCCGATACAATTTCAGACACATTTTTAAAATTAGAAACATGAAACTTGCTGAGGGGATTTTTGAAGTGATGCATAAGGTGCCGTGTGATTTCATTTTTCGCTGAATTCATTAGAATTTGATTCATGATCAATTATTTTCTCAGTTCGATCATTTTTCCGTTCCCAGATCTCCAGGTTCGGAAATTTCTGTTCAAATTGGCTACTTTGACAGCATTTTTTGCAATATTTTCTACATTTATCACAAAATCGACAAACACGGCAGATTATGCAGTTTCTAAATAAGACAATTTGAAAGTTTGGTGCATTTGAGAGTAAAAATGAATTTAAAAATAAATCTAAAAATAAGCAGTTTTGATCAGAATACACCCTTGCCCACCACTGGACGAGAGGTCATGACCTTTCCAGGGGCCTCGCTAAGGGGGGAGATGGGGGGGGAGCCTTCCCCCCAAACATTCGTGAATGTTGTTACACTTGGCAAATTCACAAACTTCGCAAATTTTCTTTAAAATATTTATAAAAACTATAATATATTTTCAATTTTTGATAGAATTGGCAAAAATTACAAAACTAATTGGGAATATTATTAACCTTTTAAAAGATAAGGGCTATATTACATTTTCTAATTGTGGTAAGTTGGCAAAATTGTAAAATGAGTTGGCAAATATTGAAATTTGACTTGGCAATTTTAGGTCCTCTCCCCCCTCAATAAAAAGTCTTAGCGATGGCCCTGGACCTCTCAACCGGTAGACGGCAGTTGCTGGGTTCGAATCCAATCTGGGCCGTCGGCCTAACCGTTCGGAGTTTTCGTGGTTTTCTTCGAACTTTGCGTAAATACGGGTTAGGTTCCCTTAGAAAGACCCCCCACAGAGGGCACTCTCGCCTGGCCCTATATCCTTCGAGTAGATAATCGGCCAACACGAAATAAACCAAGTCCACACTACTCATTGAAAAAGACCCGGATGATAGTGTGAAGTCTATGTGGGCGTTCTTTTCAAAGATCTCGCTCAAATTTCAATACTTTAACATCATTTTTTTTGCATAGGATAGCTAAGGACGATCCACAACCGGCCTAATTTTTTTTTCGATCTTGGTTATATTATTTTTATATTAGGATAGTTTCAGTTTCATAACCGGTTCTGAAAGCTATTTTTTTTTTAAGTATTTCTTTTTTTTTCTTTTTCTTTCTTTTTTTTTTTTTAAATCTGAAAACAAAATCGAAAAATTAATAAAAAGAATATTGCCCAGTTAAACTGATGACATTGAGCTCACAGGCTACGCATACTAATTGTATATTACAGCCTTATAAATAATCTAAAAAACTTTGTAAAATCACCATAAAAAAGAAAAATAAACAGGACGCGTTTCGAGCTTCAAAAATACCTCTCGTCATCAGCTAATCCAAACACGTGTCACAAGGGACAGAGTGGAAATAAAAGTGAAACAAAGAGGGAGGAGATTACAAAGAGTGCGAAAGGTGGCGCTGCCAGACAGAGCCAAGGAGGAAGAGAAAAGTAAAGATAAAGTTAAAGAAAGAAGGAGGAGTTTACAAAGAGTGCCACAGGAGGCGCTGGCTAAAAGAGCCCAGGTGGAAGAGAAAAATGATGATAAACTAATAAAAGAAAGAAAACAGTGGGAAAATAATAATAAAAATAAATAAATAAATATAAAATAAAATATAATAAAATAAAATAATTGTAAAAATAGTAAATAAAATAAATTAATTAATTAAAAAATAAAAATTAATAATAATAATAATAATAATTTAAACTACAAAAGTAATTTCCAAGCAGGAGAAAGGGAGGGGGATGATGAGAGATCATTGACAAGAGTATTAGAATTTTTACAAATAAAATAAGCTTCGTGAATATCTAAATGAGAAGGAGAGGCAGGATTAGATTTCGGTGTTTCTCAATATTACAGCCTTATATTTTCAAGAATTAATTCCATTCGGAAAAAAATATTAAGGGGAGGGCGGGGGACAGCTCCATCCATTTCCCCGTTTTATACTTAATCATTGAACCCCTTAATCTAATGAGGGATATGTTTTTTTATATAAAAATTTTGAACAAAAACTGATAATTCTGCACGAAAAACCCAATTTTTATCAATCAAAAGTAGGGGCATGAACCCCCCGTTCCCCGTCTTTGTACTTATCCAATGAACACATAATACTAATAACGGAAGTGTCTCATCAGAATGGTCCTACATCTAAATTTCGATCGAAAACTGATGATTCTGCATGAAAAATCCATTTATATAAATTAAAGGAGGGGCATGAGCCCCCGTTCCTCCTGTTATACCTTTCGAATGAACTCCAAAAACTAATCAGGGAAGCGCCTTGTCAGATTATACATATATCCAAAATTTCAAGTGAATCGAATGTTTTTATCATGAGTTATCGCGTTATGCACATACAGAACGGACGGCTCCCAGGCCTGCGAGCTAAAAACTATGCTTGTAGTGGATCGTCTTCAGCTAATTTTTTTTTTACAAAATTACTATCATCATTATCGGAAATCTGATATTTCTAAGTATCAAAATTTAAGTAATTTTTGTTTTTAATGCCCCAACAGTTGAGATTTCCATTCAAGAATTATTGCTTTCAACTAAATCTATAACTTTGCTTCTTTATAAAAACATCAACATTAAAAAATTTTTAGTGGTTTACCATAGCCAATTCGCTATTAATTTTAAACTTAGCACCGAAATTTATCAAATATTTCATATTTTTATTTTCAATTACATCAAGATGACCCGTAATTATATAACATGATAATTATCAACAAAATCCTTAAACTATGAATTATTGCAAGAACAAATCAAAAATGTGTCTAAATTTGATTAAAAAAAAAAAAAAAAAAAAGGCTGTTTGTAGTTTAAACTTTGACTGCTATTTGTTTTAGAATTTATTTAGGACTGCTATTTGTTTTTGTACGCAAATAAAATAGTGTTTTTACAAAATTGCATATCATCATAACAATGTTCTAATTCCTACTTTTAAGGGTGTATTCGATAAAATGTTTTTCCATCTTCAACAGCTCGAAATATTCCGATATCCAGAATCATTTTTAGAAGTAGAAACATGAAACTTGCTGGGGTGATTTTTGAAGTGATGTATAAGATGCCGTGTGATATTATTTTTCGCTGAATTCATTAGAATTTGATTATTGATTAAACAATTGTTTTCTCTGTGCGATCATTTTTTCGTTCCCAGATCTCCAGCTTCGGAAAATTCTGTTTAAATTGGCAATTTTGACAGCATTTTTTGCAATATTTTCTACATTTACCAAAAAATCGACAAACACGGCACCTTGTGTAGTCTCTATAAATAAGAGAATTTGCCAGTTTAGTGCGTTTGAGAGTAAAAATGAATTTATAAATAAATTAAGAAACAAGCGGTTTCGATTGAAATATATCCTTAAAGAAGAAATTCCAAAACTTTCAACTTCATTCGAGATGATGGATTAAGTTTGTAAGGAATTCATGAAAAAAGGCTCAGGAATAGCTTAAGGCCGTTCTCAACAAGCGCAAAACTTTTTGACACATTTACAAATTCATTTTTCAACGGAAAGATATGAAATTGGAATGTCTGACTATGGAAGCGATTTCGAATCGAACTTATTTTCCCATTTTATGATTCATGAATTAGATATCGATTATAAGCAGTTTTGATCACGTTACAAATTTCACCCTTTCTTGAGTGATTTTTCTTCTTTGGCGCGGAAATTCGCTTCAAAACGCTTAGTTTGACACTATTTTCTGAAAGACCTATTGCATTTTCAAAAGAATGGAAAAAACAGTCCGATTAGATAGTTTCTGAACAACAATACTTTCTAGTTTCTTGCATTTCCGAACAAAAATAAATTTAAACTCCTGCCATACAGTTTCCTTTTTGGATTTGAGAATACACATAAGGCGCAACACTAGTCAATGAAAAACACCCGGATGATAATGTTAAATCTAAGGGGGCGATCTTTTCAAATATCTCACTGAAATTTTAATATTTTTGCACATTTTTTTTTTGCATGGGATAGCTGAGGATGATTTACAACCGAGCTAGTTTTTACTTTTTCTATTTGTTTATATATTTTTTATATTATGATAACTTCAATTTCAGAACCGGTTCCAACCGGTTTCAATTTTTTTTTTAATTTGAACATTGAAAAAGTAAAAACTAGCCCGATTGTAGCTCGTCCTCAGCTATCCCATGCAAAAAAAAAAAAAAAAAAAAAAAAAAAAAAAAAAAAAATGGAGCGAGATATTTGAAGAGCCCTGTTGCCCCCATAGACATAACGTTATCATCCGGGTCTTTTTCAGTCAATAGTGAGGGGCCTTAATACAATGTTTCCGAATCTTTTTTAGACCCCACCTCACCAAAAAATTTCTAAAACCCTTAAACCCCTTTTACCCCACTCTTTACTCATTTCACCTGAAGTAAGCCTTAAAACCATTAATAGTGACATTTAATATTTTTAAGGGGGTCCGGAATACAAGAATCTTCAAATTTTCTAAAATAATTTTATTGCACTAGAAATTTATCTTTATTTTTTTGCTTAAAATGACGCTTAAATCATGTTTCTATTTTAATTTGAGCAGGAAATTTTAATTTTAATTTTTATGTTTTGATTTGTTTTTTAAATGTACCTTTCAAACAATCTTTGTCATGATGACGACTTATTCTGAAAATGCGCATTTCTTCATGATGGGTTTTTTCACGATTTCTCGTACTTAAATTGCTATAACTCAAGAACCGTTAAGCATAAATGGTTCAAAGTTGGAACATGGTTTTTCTCAATTGTTTTACTTTAATTTTGATTCAGCAAATAATAATAAAAAAAAAACACTCTGCAAAATATCATTTTTTTTTTTTAAATTACATCACTTTTTAAAGATTTTTACCTTAAATATTTTTAATTTTTATTTAAACTGATATTTTTAAAAATGCTGAATTAAAATTAAAAAATATATATCTATTTTTATTTAAATTAAAAAAAATGAAATTCGAGAAATAATATTTCATGTTATAACGATTTTAACTACCCCACTTTTTTAAATAAATTTTAAATTTAAAAATTAAAAAAAGACATTCTGAGTAGTTTTAGCATGCGACTTTGTTTATAAATGATACGGTTAATCATTACAAAAAATTTCAGAATTTTAACTCAATAATTAAAATTTAATTTAAAATGTGTCACGAAAAAATTTTGTCACGAAAGACCATTCATACAGTTTTGTTTTGGGGGGACAGGGGACAAGGCCCCTGTCCTCGCTCGAGGAAACGCTCGCGAGCTAATGCTATTCCTATGGGGAAGCATTTTTCTAATAACTCTTTCACATTTTGACATTTTTGGATAGTTTTTTTTGCATTGGATAGCTGAGGTGCATGCCGACAGCGCACCTTTTTTACTTTTTCGATTTTGGTTGCAGATATATTTTTTAAAAAGTACTTTCAATTTCGAAACCGGTTTTAAAAGTGAAACTAACTTTGTAAAATATATCTGCAACCAAAATCGAAAAAGTAAAAAAGGTGCGCTATCGGCATGCACCCCAGCTATCCAATGCAAAAAAAAATTATTCAAAAATGTCAAAATGCGAAAGAGTTGTTAGAAAAATGCTTCCCCATAGGAATAGCACATTGACTTTCTCATATACGTATCTTAAGGTCATTGGAATAGCATTAGCTCGCGAGCGTTTCCTCGAGCCAGGACAGGGGCCTTAAGAAGTGACTCAGGTAACAGAAGGCTGCAAAATGTTTATATGGATTAAAAATCCATTATTATCTATTATTAATCCAAAGGAGTAATAACTATTCATCAAGAACTGCATCAAACTGAAGCTAATATATGTTTCAAAGTTATTATTTTTTATTTTTATTTGTTGTGTAAATAGAGTTAAGACTGTCCACCTGTTCTTTTATGTCGTGAAGTCTTTCAAATATTATGTGCATTTTATTTTCCTCTAATAAATGTATCACAACAGAAAGGTAAAGCTTTTATCGCTTTTTATTTATTTGAAGAAGCTACCTACTCTATGGAATAACATTCCAAAAGTATTCACCAACTACTTCGATCCCGACTTATACCGAAAACCTCGGTTGAACTTTTAAATGATATTCACATTTAATCCCGATTGGACATCTCATTGATAAAGTCCAATCAAATGTTGTCGTGAATTTCATTTGAGCGTTCGACCGAGGTTTTCTAGGTGCAGGTAGATGATGAATACGTGCATAAGATGTACAGTCGACTCTCGTTAATTCGAAATCGGATAATTCGAATCTTCGGTTAATTCGAACTAAACATGAAGTCCCGAAACTTTCAATGGTAGAATAACGTTAAAAACTTTCATTAATTCGAACTCATTTTCTCTTGACATCGTTTAATTCGAACTAACGAGAGTTCCGATTTTTCATTCTTCCCTTCTTTCTCACGGATTTCAGATCATTTGAATAATTTTCTTTCTTTGATTTTTGTGAAAATTTTTCCGAACGAGTACACATATAATCCCACGCATTTGATATCCACTTTATAAGTGCCTCGTCTGTCCATCAGTGACGCTTCAAATTTTTCTTCCATTGCGCTTGTTTCTAATCTTTTAATTAGTTTATGTATTTATACATTCTAATTTAATATTAAGTCATATTCTGATGATAACAGACATAATAAGTAAAAAAAATAAAAAAAAATAAAAAAAAACTATTACAATAATTCCCATTTCATACTTTCCATAATTCGAACTTCGGATAATTCGAACATTTCTTGTGGTCCCGACGAGTTCCAATTAACGAGAGCCGACTGTACTTCAATATTTCAATGCGGCTAGACGGACCCAACTAATGTGTAATAAGCATACTGCCTATTCATTATCAAATTGAATGGAGATACCTAGACGACTTACTAGGGAACTGCAAGAAGTGTAAGTCTCCGATTTTGACGAAAGTGGTATCGTTGGAAAGATCTCATCGTGAGCTGTAAAGAACTCAAAGGAACTGCCCGTCGCAAATGAGTCGTTTTCGAGATATTCGACAATTTATGTCACGTAGGTAGTGCACACTTAATGGGGGACCGCAAAACATTTTAGTCTCGATCTTAACGAAACTGGTATTATTGAAAAGATATCATCGCAAGGATTGAAAAACTCAATGGAACCACCCGTCGGAAATGAGCCGTTTTCGAGGTATTCCATAATTTATGTCATGTAGCTAGTGGATACTGGGCTAGTGCACACTTAACGGGATACCGCAAAAAATTGTTTTCTAAATTTTGACGAAAATGGTGTCGTTGGGAAGATATCATTGTGAGTAGTAAAAATCTCAATGGAATTACCTATCGGAAATAAGCCGTTTTTGAGATATTCGGCATTTTATGTCCTTTAATGCAGTTTCTCAGTAAGTGTGCATTAGCGATGTGACACAAATTGTCGGATATCTCGAAAACTAGTCATTTCTGACGGGTGGTTCTATTGCGTTTTTTAATCCTTACGATGATATCTTTTCAATAATACCAGTTTTGTTAAGGTCGAGACTAAAATTTTTTGCGATCCCCCATTAAGTGTGCACTAACTACGTGACATAAATTGTCGAATATCTCGAAAACGACTCATTTGCGACGGGTAGTTCCATTGAGTTTTTTTACAGCTCACGGTGAGATCTTTCC
Organism: Maratus speculifer; assembly: GCA_964019185.1. Lineage (NCBI taxonomy): Eukaryota > Metazoa > Arthropoda > Arachnida > Araneae > Salticidae > Maratus > Maratus speculifer. Next base: position 447,306,239 of record OZ025290.1, on the reverse strand, counting down.
AACGATACCACTTTCGTCAAAATCGGTGACTTACACTTCTTGCAGTTCCCTAGTTAGTGCCATTTACACTTATTTGAAACCCGTCATCTCGAATAGAACAACGAATATATTTCCTCGTATGTATTAGAATTCCTTTTTAGTTTGTACCATTATCTTTGCTAGAATGAGAACTGATATCAGATCTATATTTTTCCTTCCTCCCTCCTCCTTAAGGCTGCTCGTCACTCAGTTATTCCCCTCGGTAATTAATTCCCCTCGGTAGTCTTAAGTCTAGGGGCGTTCGATGCATTGCTTTATTTAAAACTACTTTGTGTGTTAAAATCTAACGAATTGGGAGTAAGATTTTAACACCTTACATAAGTCATACTGTGAAAATATTTTGACAACTAAGGAAAAAAGAGACATCCTTTAAGAGGCTATTTCAGTCACTCGAAAAGATCGAGTTACCAAGTCGAGTTTCATATGGAAAAAAATTTATAAAAATATCTCGGTTTCATTTCAATATTTTATTTTATTTTTTCATTATATAGCTTAGATAGATCTCTACAAAGGTCGCTTTATACTTTCAGTTTCGAAACCGGTGTTGAAAGTGAAAGTACCTATTTAAAAAGAGATCTGCCACCGAAATCAAGAAAATAAAAAATAGCTAGATAAAAGATCAAACTCAACTATTCTGTGCCAAAAAAAAAAAAAAAAAAAAAAAAATTGTTTAGCAATATTTAAATTTGAACGAGAATTTCTAAAACATCCTCCCATTGGTTTAACATTACAGAGTGGGTGTTTTCAAGTGTGTGAAGAATCCTCTTAAAAATCAAATTACCTCCTCTGGGGCACACGCTCCCCTTGGGAATAACTGCGTTTAGGCTCCTGTCCGTACTGGCGAAGGATACTCGCAAACTAATGGTAATTCTATGGTGAGGTTGTTTTCTATTATCTGGTTTACATTTCGACATTTTATTTATGTATTTATTTATTCGCATTGGATAGCTGAAGTCCATCTCTACATCGCTCCTTTTTTTACATTTTCGACTTTGATTACAGATATTTTTTATGAAGTTAGTATCATTTTCGAAGCCGGTTTCAAAAAAGTAAGTGTCATTAATAAAAAAACATCTGCAAACAAAGTCGAAACTATAAGAAAGGAGCGATGTAGAGATGGACCTCAGCTATCCAATGTAAAAAAAAAAAAGGAAATATTTAAAAATGTCGAAAAATGCAAACGAGATGTTTGAAAATAACCTCCCCATAGGATTAGATCGTGAGTATCTTCACCAGCAGGAACAGTAGTCTACCCTTTCTGAATCCGAAGCGAAAAGAATGTGGGCAAACATGGCTTCCGCCTTTGCCCGGCGAACAACAAGCCACTTCCTCTCACTCTTTTTTTTTTTTTTTTTGCCAAGTCCGATTCTAAATGGGTGACAGAGCGGCATAAAGAGAAAGCAGCAGCTACTGATGGTGGATTTCCCGAGCACTAATCACAAACGTTTACCAGAAAGAAGCACATAAATACCGCCGCTAAAGAGAGCGGAGGGAAGGCGACACCCGTGCTTCTTCCCCTTCCCTAACGAGCGCCCTGACACCCCAAATAGTCGGCTCGTTAATTGCCCGTTTAAATCATTAAAAAGAGCACGCAACTCGACCAACATCATCTATCAGACGGGGGCTACTGCCATCTTAGATCCTGTCTCAGCAGCCAAAAGTCACATCATCAACACAACGAGATGCTTCGTCGAGTCTCCGAGGCAGACAGACGTACATCTAACTCTTGCCTGGTGATCTACACGCAGCACTACCGACTTGGAGAACTGAATCCTCAATACCATTTTGATTTGATGGCATTGCATGTGCTTTCATAATACATGGCATAGATTTAGCTTTTGCCTAAGGATTGACATACCTTCCTGAACTTAGATGAACTTACTGTGTAAATATGCCTTGAATTATTATCTAAGCACAGTTTTTGTTTGCTGAACTATACGCACCATTGATCTACTTTCGATCAAATTTTAAATATACAATTGATAGCTCTTTTCATGCATTGTACTAGTACGCAGAACATCCTTGGGTGATCTACAGATACCTTTGAGCTAAAAAGTACAGTTTTTGTTTGCTGAACTACATGCACCATTGATCTACTTTCGATCAACTTTTAAATATACAATTGATAGCTATTTTCATGAACTGTACTAGTACACATAACATTTTTGGGTGATCTATACAGATACGTTTCAGCTAATAATTACAGCTTTTGTTTACTGAACTACAGGCACCATTGATTTGCTTTCGATCAACTTTATGAAAGGAATTTTTAAATATACAATTGATAGCTATTTTCATGCATTGTACTAGTACGCTTAACATTGTCGGGTGATCTACAGATATCTTTGTGCTAATACGTACAGTTTTTGTTTACTGAACTACACGTACCATTGATTTGCCTTCGATTAACTTCATGAAATGAATTTTAAACATACAACGGATAAATATTTTCATGCATTGTACTAGTACACATAACATTGATCAACATATACTTTTGAGCTAACAAGTACAGTTTTTGTTTGCTGAATTACACTCCATAGATTTATCTTCGATCTACTTAATGAAATGAATTTTTAAATATACAATGGATGATTATTTTCGTGCATTGTATTGTACGCATAGCTTCGTTGGGTGATCCACACATACCTTTGAGTGAGTTCGCATTCTTATTAATAACGATAAATGAAATATGTCTTCAAACATTTGTCAATTAACGCACCCAGATTTTTAAAATTATCTAAACATTTTAGAAGTGTTTTTCGACAATGAACTTTTAAAAATACTGACGATTATTTTTACAGATTATTTTTTCTCCTATTTGGAAATTTTAAAGTTTAATTTCACTCATTTGGTATCGAATATCGATTTCCTGAGCAACTCTTATAATGAAAATTTTGTTATCCAAATTTCGTCAACTGTCCTTCGCTCCATGCAAATGTTTTTCAACCACAAATTTTAAAGATATTATCGATGATTTTAAAATCTCTTCTGTCCGTCTCATAACTACAATTTATAATTGAAAAATCAGCCTATCAGTTCTGTCTACCGAGTTGTTATACTTGTTGCAGCACAAGCAAAAAAAGAATTATGAGATTTCATAGACGGATCTTGCTTTAGTTCCAGATTCGTGCTTTTAAGTTTTTTTTAAAGAACTGAATTAGATAAAAATAAAATTTGGAATAATATTTCATTATATTACATTAATGTTTTTTTTTTTTTTTTTGTTGTTGTTTGATGATTTAAAAGCTGCATTAAAAAAAAGTTTTTAAAGAATTGAATACGTAAAAATATACTGTATAATTATTTTTATATTTTAGTAATATATTAAACCAAGTTGTTAAGTATAGATTTTTTTATAAGCGGATTTTTATTTTATTCCGACTACAGATATTTTTTCATTGATAATTTTTGAACTTTTTCGACGAAATTTATAAAGTTTACTGACTTCTTCAGTTTGGATTTGGAAATCTAATGTTGGAAAAGCAAGACGTTATTAACCTACTGAAAACTAGGTTATTTTTTTCATAAAACAATTGAAAAAAATAAGACTTTTTTTTATAATCATAAAAAGTATTATTGTGATTCTTATAAAATTTTTTAAAGTAAGTTATCCCTGATGTAATTTCAAAAAGATCTCATCCAATCTGCTGATTTTAGCAAAAAAATTGCATAAAATTTCTGCATTTAAAAACAGTATTTAAACGTGTCACATCCCATAAAAACACACGCAGCGCAAATTTTTAAGCAGTTTGACTGCTACTTTAATTTAATAATTCTTGCTTCGGTATATATTTTCTATATAATTATAACTCTCTTATAGTCCAGATAAAATTTTCACTACAAGTTTGAGCATTTATTTATTTTTAAATATCAAATTGTGACTTGGTATTTTGAGTTATAATTACTTCAATAATATTTTTATTTTGTTTAAAAAAAAATTAATACTCTTAATATATATACTTTTCTGATATTGTTTTGAAACGATTTTATGTTCGACACCTCTAACATATAGAACGACGATCATCGACATATTCTTATGTTGAATAAAAACTTTTAAGAGTTTTTACTTTTATTGATCAAAAAAGCTTTTTGTCTACACTGGTTTTTAATAGTTTGATATATATATTAAATAGTAGATAAATTTATAAATAAAGCTAAGTGGAGCAATACATAGTACATTTGATGGTGGATGTTATTTTAAAATTTTGTAAGAAGAAATTCCGTGCTGCATTATAAATATCTTAATAAAGCCTTAATGTAATATTAGCAACCTAAATATTCTTCGACTATAATATCACCTATCGTAAATAAGGTTGTGATTTTTTTTCTGATTTCGTAAATAAAAAGAAAAAAAGAAGAAAAGAAAAAGAAAGAATCTGCAGAATCTAAACAACAAGTAAAGAAACTTTGATTGTGTAAATGACAATATAACAGACTTCGGACAATATAATAGACAACATAACTTCGATATCCTTGGATACGTGAGAAGACGGGTTTAGTAGAGTAGATTTGATAATATATCACTATGAAATATAAAAATATAATATTGCAACATAAAAAGTAAATAACATACTAATCTTCATTCTCATTATAAAAATAAATTTATAAATCAATTATAAAAATAAATAACAACCTTCACCAATAATATAGGATACCGTAAATAAGGTTGTGACTTTTTGTCTAATTTTGAACAACAAAAATATTCTATCGATTTTTTTTAATTGAAAAATGACTGTTTCTGAATTTTGACTGTTCGAACACTCTTCCGGTGTCCCTGTATATGTGAGAAGACTGATTTAATCAAAAATGGATTTGTGTTCGAAAGCGAATGAGACGAAGAACTGGAGCCACAACTTCACCATCGACAACCTGCTCGGCCAGAGAAGTCCCGGGAGTCATTCTTCTTCTGATCTTCCCGTTCCGGAAGAAGAGAGGGGGTGTCTGCCGGCAAATAACACTCCGGAAGAGTCGGAGAACAGCAACGGAGGTAAAATGACTTGTTTTTAATCCTTTCGAATCCGGGTTTTTTTTTCAGTTTTTAGAAAAAAATACTTTTACGTTGATAACATTAACGCTAGCTATTCAAATAGATCGTTAATCAGAGATATGTTTAGAAAAAATTTAGGTCCTTTAAGGGTGTTCTTAAATCAAAAAGGGAAAATTTGTGACACATGCATTAATTTATTTTTGTTCGGAAATGCATGAAAATAACAGGTGTTGTTATTCAGAAACTGTCTAATTGCACTCATTCTTTTGTTTTTTAAAAAACACAATAGATTTTTCATAACAAGCCTTCAAAGTGGACACTTTTGAGCATATTTCCCGACGAAAGCAGAAAAAACGGTCGAAAAGGAAGGGAAAAAAGGGTGATTGCGTCATTGAAATAGCTTATAACTCGATAAATAATTTAATGATCATAAAATGGAAAAATAAGTTCGATTCGAAATCGCTTTCATAGTCAGGCATTAAAATTTTATAACTTTCTGTTAAAAAATGAATTTGTAAATGTGTCAAAACATTTTTCGCTTGTTGAACGGCTCAGTTAAGAACACACTTAAAGGACCCTTCACAAAATAATTTATCTTAAAACAGGACCCTTCACAATTTTTTAATCCCCAAACAGGACCCTTCACAAAATAATTTATCTTAAAACAGGACCCTTCACAAAATAATTTATTTTAAAACAGAACCCTTCACAAAATAATTTACCTTAAAACAGGACCCTTCACAAAAAATTTATCCCCAAGCAGGACCCTTCACAAAACATTTTATCCCAAAACAGGATCCTTCACAAAATTATTTGTCTCTTAAATACCTTTCACAGATTTTTTTTCACCTTTAGATAGAATTTTTCACAAATGTAATCATTAAATAATAAAATCTGCCTTATTAATAAGCAGTTGAACTTCTTATATATATGAAAAATAGAATCTGAAGACATCGATAATTTTAAATTCAGAAAATTCTGACTAGAAATTTCACAAATATAAGAAAAAAATTCACAATTGCACAAAAACAGGACCCTGTGAGAAAAGTTTGGACAGGCCCCTGGTTTAATGAATGTTTCCTTGTCTCAAAGATAACGAATGTTGTTGTTTTGCGTACTATTTCAGTAATATTCATATGATAATAGACAAAGGAAGAATTTTTGGAGATGTTTAGAAAATATTATATTACAATAAGATTTAACTCCTATTACAACTCTCTACACTTTATTGTACATGATTCTTTCAGGAAAGTAACTTTTATTTTAAATTTAAGGGTGTTCTTAACTGATCCGCTCTACAAGCGAAAAACGTTTTGTCACATTTACAAATTCATTTTTTAACAGAAAGTTATAAAATTTTAATGCCTGACTAGGAAAGCGATTTCGAATTGAACTTATTTTTCCATTTTATGATCATTAAATTACTTATCGAGTTATAAGCTATTTCGATGACGCAATCACCCGTTTTTCTTCTCCTTTTCGACCGGTTTTTCTGCTTCCGTCGGGAAATGTGCTCAAAAGTGTCCACTTTGAAGGCTAGTTATGAAAAATCTATTGTGTTTTTTAAAAAACAAAAGAATGAGTGCAATTGGACAGTTTCTTAATAATAACATCCGCTACTTTCATGTATTTCCGAACAAAAATAAATTAATGCATGTGTCACAAAGTTGCCCTTTTTGATTTAAGAACACCCTTAAAGAGTGAAATATATGTTTAAAATAAAAGAATTGCAAACGCGCAAAGCCAATAAAGCAAATAATAATAATTATTATTATTACTAAATGCCTAAACATAAATGAAGTGATATAATTAAATGCATAGAAATATGCTAACATTACTGCACGTAAATAGTAGCAAAAATATTTCTTAAAACATAATAATTCCCCATTAAAAGACATGTATTATTAATAGTACACCAGACCCGAAAGGGCTAAACTAAGGTGGACAGTTTACCTTTTCAACAATATTTTTTTTATTTAAAAAAAAATATAGTTTAAATGATAAACTCACTGCTTTTCAATGTTCTACTAACAGTGAAATAAACAAAAAATTGCCAAATAACTGCATATTTAATTACATTTTTTTTAAATTGAATGTTTTAATTTTTTTAAATTAATTGCATATTTAATTAAAAATTTTTAAAAGTTTTTTTTTTAATTTGATACATATTTTTTAAATATTAATATTTTTGTCCAATTATTTTTTTATATCTTTAAATCTGAATTAAAAAAAAAATAATAATAATAACTGCATATTTAATTAATTTTTTTAAGTGAATGTTTTAATTTTTTAAAAATAATTGCACGTTTAATTAAAATTTTTAAAATGTTATAAAAAAAATCAATGTTTTAATTTTCGTTTTTATGCATATTTATTTAAAATTTTTTTAAATGTAAAAAAAATCAATGTTTTAATTTTCGTTTTTTTATTATATAATATTTTTGCTCAATTATTTTTTTATATCTTTAAAAAAAGCATTGCACAAAGCATATCTGGGAATGCACTTTTAGATACGTCTAATATTGCATTTAATATATATTTTGGTACTACTGGGTTATCCCGTCGACCAAAAAATTATCGCCAAACTATAAGATTAAATGCCAATAATGGATGATCGTGAATGTCACATCCAATGACATTAAATAAGATACATGTGTTTAAAACGCCATTAAGTGATTTTTATTTTGACTTTTTATTTGTATTTTTATTAATATTCTATTAATTACTTTTTTTTTCGTTATTTAAAATAAAAATTATTTCAATATGTATAATTTGGCTATTAGTATTTAGATTTGTGTAATTTGGCGAAATTGGTCGGCGGGATAACAGAGTAGTATCTATATTTTTTACTGATATACATACTACAGTGTAAAATGATGAAATCCGTATGTCTTCATAAACTTCTATTATTATTATTTTAAAATAATAATAACCTAAAGGTTCATTTCATGCGCAGATGCATCACATATATGATAAAGAACGTGTACCTACTAAAATTTTTAAATTTCCATTTCAAATTCAAAACAAGTTTGAAATTGCACGTCAAACATTGCAAATAATATGTGTTCGTACCTTAACGATGTTTTAAAAATATTCAGATCTTGGTGGAATAGTATATAGTACTTCGGATACAGTATAGTAGCCGAAAACTTTTATGTGTCCCTGTAAATACTATGCACTTTCTATTATGCACAAAGTACCTCAGCAACGTAAAGCGTGTCCACTCTCAACGGTGGCCAATGGCTAATTTCTGAACTGTTAGCCATAGACATATAGTTCCAATTGCAAAAATGTTTTTAAAAAGGTAAAGAAGTATTTTTAAGCAATTTAGGTAAAAAAAAAAAAAAAAAAAAAAAAAACCCTTAAAAATTACGAAAATTAAATTTTTATACGGTCCCCCGGTTCTATAAGTGATATTTAGTAAATCTTTACCACTACTCTAACAAGTAAGACAAAAAAAAAAAAAAAAAAAAAAAAAAATTCCATTCTTCTGCGATTAAACTGGCAGAGTAATAGCTGTTTAAAGTTGAAACATCTCTTTTGCTGCAAAATAGAGGTCAGTCACAAATTTAGTGAAAATAAAAATAAACGTCAGATAAAAAAATTAGCATTAAACATTGAGAGCAAAATAAATTTTACAATATTATTTTTAAATACATGTTGATGTTTACATATTAAAGCAAAATATACAATTTATGCTAAAAACATAAGTAAAAAAAAAAAAAAAAACAGATTTTTTTTTTTTATTAGATTATGAAAAGCAACAGTCATAATTCGTTACAAAATTATGCATATTTAAACTATATTAGATTACTTAGCCTAATAGAATTTGTTGTAATCCTATAAAATAAACAAATGGTACGCACATAAAATTGTATTAATATTACATTGTCATTGGATATAAATAAGTATGCGAATTGAACTCCGATCGGATATTTGGAAGTAAGTTAAAATTTGAATGCAAATTTTGAACTAGGAAAAATACATACCAACGTTATAAGTAAAATAAAAGCTTATCAAAGTAACACAACTTTTTAAAGTAAAATCATGAAAAGAAACAGTTTCATTTCCTTATAAAATAAAACTATATAAAAATGCATTTGAGGATGTGAATATGGAAACTCGCCTTATCGCTTTTGTTTTCTTTATCAGTCTATAACAATCTGTATGTAATACTAATGTAACACTACAGTTTCCAAATTTATAATGAAAACAAATGGACGTATTTAAAGGTTTTTCGCGATTTCCCAAAATTTGATTTTCTCGATAAAGATAATTTTGAAACTCACGTCTTCAAATATTTTAACCAATTTAAAAGTTAATTAATAAAAATTAATACTACCTTAAAACTTATACGGTGGCAGCATATTCAGTTAAATCGCTTTAAAAATATTTCTTTATTTCATTTAAAACAATTTGTAATTGGAACTGTATGTCTGTGACAAATGGCTTTGGAATTAGCCATTGAACAGCGTTGGACATAGACGCAATTTAATACTATACTTAATGTACGTTCCCTTAAAGCTTAGTCCAACACATTCCTTTTCAGTTACAGAAAAGTGGTTTAAGTCATGAAATTTAAAGTTTCATGACTCGGTCAATTTTAATGTTAGATGAATGGGACCTTTTTTGTATTGCTTGATAGGGTGATGGAAATTTTTTACTAAATATCACATAAAGGACCGGTAGAACGTATAAAAATTTAATTTTCGTAATATTTTAATAACTTTTTTAACACAAATCGCTTGAAAAACAATTCTTTACCTTTTTTAAAGCATTTTTGCAATCGGAACTATATGTCCTTGACTAACGGTTTAGAAATTAGCCTTTGGCCACACTGGACACACTGTATATCAATTTCATTAAATGTGAAATAGTTTAATATAATTAAAAAGGGGCCCCAAGCAATGGCTCTCCTTATGTCATTATGTAATGGAATACTTTTGTGTGGCCCTGTCAGTATATAACAAATATTCTTTGCACCACAGATTGCACAGTATACATATTTTAGTATATACTTCAAACATGCATATCTATTATATTATGTTCGAAAGAGTATAACATTATTAAAATGCACTTGAAACTACTTTTTTCCCATGGGCCGTTCTGTAACGGAATACATCTTATGGTCCCTGTCATTGGACAACACATCCGATTTTCATAAAATTTGAAATGACTCACAAAATTATGTAAAAATTATATATTTTAAATTTGAAAAGATTCGGTTGGGTAGTTTTTGGGTAGATTAAAAAAAAAAAAATTCTTGTGTACCAGCTGTTTTCGACACATTATACTGTGTTTAAAAAAACTTAAACTTCAACAAACATTTGTCAAATCACTCTATTATTATTATTATTATTATTATTATTATTATTATTATTATTATTATTATTATTATTATTATTATTATTATTATTATTGTATCCTGAATGTAGTGTACTTAAAGGGTATTGGTGTAAAGTACTTTTTTTTCCTTTTTTTTTAATTTGAGCATTTTAAGATATATTTTTGACAGAATAATAAGGGAGTCAATGAAAAAATGATTCTATCCAGGAATTGCTCAATTTCCCAGGCGAATTTTGAATTTTTTTAAACTTTTAAAATACCGTATTTACTAGTGTATAAGGCGCACTTTTTTCCCAAAAAAATAGGGCAAAACTCCTAGGTGCGCCTTATACACGGAATAATTTATTTTTTTTTACTGCTGGATGCAGTCGAACTATATACGTATGAAACAAGAAATTATTCAAATAAGATATTAAAACTCGGTAAATGTTACTTAATTGAAGTATTACTGCATATTTATTTCATTCCTTGCCTTTTTTTATACAACAGAGCTAATGACATTATTTAAACGCTAATTACCAATTCTCTTTACCGTCACTCATTCCTATTTCCCGTCATTCTTTTACAACCCGAAGTCTAAAAATGCATTTTCGTCTTGTTTTCTGGTCTCGTGTAATGTCTGTTTCGACTTTTTTTTTTTTTTTTTTTTTTTTCTACTGAAATTCACTTGGTCATTCTTCATTAGCGTATCAAATTTATGGTGCGCCTTATATACGAGATTTTAAGAAATCGCCATTTTTACCTGTAAAGTAGGGGTGCGCCTTATACACGAGTAAATACGGTATATCTTCTCGTTCAATTCTGAACATATTAAGCTAATTTTTTTAAACTATTCATAGAAGTGTACTATATAATTTTAAGAATCGGATTTATCCTTAATTTAATTAGTTTGGGAAAAAATAAAATATGCAAATACGTGCAAAAATGTTCTAGATGACGCGGTTTGCTAGAAACGTCAGAAACTCTGCCCTAATTGGAGGATGAAGGAGAGTCCACAACATTTACTCGTTATATCAGTTTTCTCTCAATTATAAAATTTATGAAAGTTATAATAATAAAATAATATTTATTAAAATACACACTACAGACAAAACCAGTTACAATGTTGAAAGAACATCATAAGATCATAGTATACAAACATAATTTTGATCCATTACATATTTTTCATATTACACAATCCGACCAATCAGAATCACCAGAATTGTATTCATTACATATATGAGGAGCCCAGAAGCCAAGGGGTACAAGTGACAAAATTTAGATTTCGAGTAAATTGAGTTCAAAGTTAAACATCAATTGTAATTCCACGAATTGAGCTATGAAACTTTTGTTTACTTCTTAGTGATCTTTGAACTCTTATTTCAATAACTGTTTAAAAAAAAAGTGGAATACAATTTTTCTTTTTACTTATAACTAAGCAATGTTTATCGTCATTCGGTACTTGTACCCCTTGGCTTCCAAGCAGTAATGAAAAGTGCTTGGAAACTGAAAGGTACAAATGCCGAATGAGCAAGAAATGAAAAATTATGAAATAAAAAATTGTATTTATAAAAAAATTAAGAACAATGCTGATACAAATAAATGAAAGGACAAAATTTTGTTTTAATATAAATTCTAAAAAAGGAAAAATTATGAAATAAAAAATGAATTTACGAAAAAAAAATATGAACGATGTTGATATAAATGAATGAAAGAAAAATTTTTGTTCTACTGTAGGTTTTAAAATTTTATTTACAATTTTGAAACATTTAAATTATATATATTTCAACACTTTTCAACAAAGTTGAAAAGTGAATATGATTTTAATTTGTCTGTCCGTCTGTCCGTGCCCTAATTCTCGTAAATATATTCGGATTGCCCATAATTTTTTTGGAATTATTCTTGTTTACCTCAACACAAACCTATTGCAAATGAAGTTTCTAACACGATTAGTTTATTTACAGGGACAATCAAAAGTTTTCCATTACATTACAGTTTATGGGAAAAATCGTTTTAAATGAATTTGAAAGATGTTACACCTTGTCACATATTAAAATTTATATGCATTTATCAATTGCACTAAAAGAAACATTCTATAAAATCTGAGGTGAAAAGAATAATTATTATTTATTTACAGGACTATACAAAAGATTTACATTACCTAATGATAAAGAGGGAATTGTTTGCGACTTATTTTCATTATATTACAATTTTCATATATAATAAAATTCATATACATCGCTGAGGCTTAATATAAGTTATTTTGCGCATAATACGAAGTACACAGTATTTACAGGGACACAAAAATGATTTCAAATAGTATATTCCATCCGAAGTACTGTATATATTATCAATGATGATTGATGGATGGACGAAATGCCATTTTAATTATGAATTGCACTTTTAAGTTTCACTAAATTTATACATGTTATATGACATGTATAAATGCTATAGTTTATATACAGGGTTACACAAAAATATTCGTAAAGGTTACAGAATATGAGCGTACTTTACTTAAAGATTGCTTTTAAATAAGTCATGTATTTCTATGCTGAAATGCATTCAGTTTACCAAGAAATGCTTGTAAAATATAGATAAAATGATATATAGGATCACACACAAAATTCTATACATGGTCATCGATGGATGATAATTTCTGAAAATGTGATTTCAGAAGTCTTAAGTGTGTTTTAGTTTGAAGTAAATTTCAGCTAAATACTGGCGTATAATAAAGGTTCAAGATAAACTACAGAATAAACAAAAGTATACAAGTATGCTTTCATCTATTAATGTAAACTGCTGAAAGAGAAATTTCATACTATTATGTGTTTTCTTGCTAAACTAATTTTTCCCGTTATACAATATATATCAACCGACCAATAAAACATAGGGCTGCTCAAAAGTATCAGAATACATATTTGGAAATGGATAGTAATACATTATTACCCTAAATAGCAAAACATTTTAGAGATTTCAGGGAGTGTTGGAAAGGGTTTCATAATCCATGCTTAACGCATGATTTTTCTTACTTGATAACAGTTAAAATGCATTTATTTAGTGCATAAAAAAACAAATTGCTTTGTATGTCGTTGGTCGCGCTTCTGCTATATAGACGTTAACGGACACAACTGTAAACTGCTAAAAGTTTACCCTTGGCCTCCAAACGTTTCACAGTTTTGGGAAAGAGGTTAAGTAACTGACCCCTATAACTCAGTACATAATGAAAAAAATCACTCTTAACTGTTTACCTATAAATAAATAGACATATTTCCAGATAGCCTGTGCACGTAACTCAATTTTTCAATTTTGTCACTTATACCCCTTGGCGTCTGGGCTCCTCATATAACTACAAGAGAGATTCTTGCCGTGTGGTGATCGGCATTAAAGAATAGTCCCGATGTAACCCGTGCATGTCGTAACTTTAAGGGGCTGCTTCAGTCAAATGAAAAAACCCGTTCGCAAATGCTAATCCTATGGAAAAAAAAATTATAACGATATCTCGGTTGCATTTCAATATTTTAAATGATTTTTTTTTTCATTATATAGCTGAGATTGACCTGAATGAAGGCCGTTTTTTACTTTTTCAATATTGATTGCAGATTTTTTTTTTATAAGACTGCTTTCGCTTTGCAAACAACGGATTCCGAAAGTGAAAGCGTCCTCGTAAAAAATATCTGTAATAAAATAAATAAATAAATAAAATAAAATAAAATAAAATAAAAAAGAAAAAGAAAAGAAAGAAAAAAGGCCTGCATACAGATCGATCTCAGCTATACAATGCAATAATAATAATAATTATAATAATAATTAAAAAAAAATCAATTAAAAATATTGAAATGCAACAGAGATATCGTTATAAATTTCTTAAATAGGATTAGTATTAGCGAACAGATGTTTTCATTTGAATGAAGTAGCAGACAGATGATGTTAGACGGATTGATTTCATGGTAAAACGAACTGGAATGGATCTTGGAATGTTTCAAGTTTATTACAGAACTGGTGCAGTGATACATCTACAGAGTCAGATGGATAGCTATAGACTGGATATTTTGGCCTAACAGGAAATTAGATGGAAAGACAGTGGGATAAGAGACATTGGTAACTTTACAATTTTTAATAGCACAAGCAAAAGAAAGAACATTCATGGTTCTGTCTTTATGATAAGAAAATGCCTTATTTCAAAAATATATATTAAAATATTTAATTGCTAAGAAGGACGTCAAATTCTAATAAAATACATTAAAAGATCTTAATAATTTGACATGTTTCGATTGAATTTACTCAATCATCATCAGAAAAAACAAAAATACAAATAAGCATAAAGATGGAAAATGACAATAAACTGTTACAAATGAATATTATATTCATTTGTAACAGTTTATTGTCATTTTCCATCTTTGTGTTTATTTGTATTTTTGTTTTTTCTGATGATGATTGAGTAAATTCAATCGAAACATGTCAAATTATTAAGATCTTTTAATGCATTTTATTAGAATTTGACGTCCTTCTTAGCAATTAAATATTTTAACATATATTTTTGAAATGTTTTTAATGGACGTATAAGAAAACTTCTATTTATAATTAATGAAAGTGCCTTAGCTATAATATTATTGATTTTCACAATGTAAATGAAAGAATATGTATTTTGTAATTGAGAGCAAAGTTCTTTTAATATTTCAACAGTATGTGTTCATGCACCAATAGAAGATACCGAGGATGAACAAAAAGATATTTTTTATGGAAAATTACACTGAAAAAAAAAAAAAAAAAAAATTCTCAAACATCAGTCCATCGATGTACCCATACAAAATTCTGTATGTTGGATAAAAAATAATCACATTACTTTCTCAATTTTGAAACATCACATACTATCAGATCCAAACTAACGCTAATTTTGTATCCTGAAATGGTTTATTTCATTCATGGTGACATAAAATATGCTTATTAAGTTTAGTTTAGTTTAGTTTATTTGGTGTCGTCCGATTATCTACACTAGGGATATAGGACCTGGGGGGAGTGCCTTTCGTGGGGGTCTTTCTAAGGGAACCTAACCCGTATTTACGCAAGGTTCGAAGAAAACCACGAAAACTCCGAACGGTTAGGCCGACGGCCGCGATTGGGTTCGAATCCAGCACCTGCCGTCTACCAGTTGAGAGGTCTAATCCTCTCGGCCACTGGTGGGGCGCTTATTAAGTAAATCTTAAATTATACACACTATTTTGAAATAATTTAAATGTTCTTGCAAATAGTGCTAATAGTGTAATAATTTTGAGTAAGAAATAAATTGCTAGTATATTTGCAACTGAGTGTTGGCAACTGATTAAGAAAAAGAATAAAATAAGAGAAAAAAATCTGGAACATAGAGCAAGACAATGTGAAAATCACTTTTAAACAATTAGAGAAAAAAAAAAATGCTGAAGTTGTTCCGTATGAAAAAACGAGGTATGGAGCAGAGCAAAATTCAGGAAATTGAAGACTTATATGAGATAGGTGATATCAGCTTAATGTATTCAAGGCTTAAAGGAATCTAAAAGGGTTACTAACTACACACCCTTTTTTGTAAAGACAAAAATGACAGATGAAAATGTGACAGATAGATTGGCGGAATATTTTGAAGAACTGTTAAACAGACAGACATTTAACGAAAGTGATATATAGTTTTAAAATGATGCTTGTGATGTGAATGAAGAAAATTGTGAACCACCAACTGTAGATGAAGTGAGAGATACTATTGCAAATGAAAATTTGATATGTGCCGAGCTTTTAAAATATGATGGAGAGAAGTTAGTACAAATATTACATGATTTAATAGTATAGATTTGGCAAAATGAAAATAAGCCCAGTGAATGGAATAATGTTATTATACCAATTCAGAAAAAGGAAAATATCTTGAATTGCCAGAACTTTAGAGGCATAGCCTTATTAAATATTACATATAAAGTGCTGGCAAAAACAATTGCAAAGCGATTGCAACTAGGGTTCTCGCTGTTGCTCGCCATTGCTCCAAATCGCGACAAAATTCTTCATTTCGCGAGTAAATGAGCGATCAGACTCAATTTTGCCTCATTTTGGGTACAACGAATTTTGAGCTTATTCTACCAACGGACATTTTCCAACAATGTTTTTGAGACTTTCACAAAAGTTGTTCTATACATTTATCTAACACAATATGCAAATAAAATTTTGATAACGTTGACGCATTCTCAATGAAACTTTATTTAATAAACCTGCTCTTTTTTTCATACAATTTTTAATCTCTATAAATAAAAGGAATTCTGAGGATAATTAATTAATTGATTGAGGCACAGGGGAAAGCAAATCTTGGCAATGCGCCAACTCGGTCCAGAGGAAGCAAATCTTGGCAATGCGCCAACTCGGTCCAGAGGAAGCAAATCTTGGCAATGCGCCAACTCGGTCCAGAGGTATAAAAGCAAGATAGAAAAAAACGCGCAGGTCTGTGCATTCAAGTACAACCACCCATATGTATATGCTGAAAGTTTGTTCTGACGCTCACCCGACGCACGTGGAGTGCCGATGGTCCGGGGAGAGTCACCGGGGGATCCGTCGCCAGCTGAGAGAGAAGCGTAGAGTCACCGGGGGATCCGTCGCCAGCTGAGAGAGAAGCGTACCATACACATAAATTATTAAATAAACTTTCAAATTAAGCCCGGCGAAGCGGGCTGCGTATGCTAGTATTTTTTAATTCTGATTGTAAGGTATTGTGTACAATGTTGTTTGCCATATTTTCAGAAGAGAAAATTATTTTATATTAAGAACTCTGTAAATTATAAGCAGAAAACTTGGAAAAATTTGGGACTGTTTTTATAAAAACCTTAATTTCTCTACGAATATACATGCTATCCGCATAAAAATGAACACAGTTTATTACCATGAGGCACTTAATCATAATCTACAGTCTGAACGCTTTTCCTACATTAGTTTTGACAGGGTTATCCAAAAGATATTCGTTTGTTTTCAATTTGTTGACGGTTCCCTATGGAGTTTCGGGAAAAAATCTTCACGGAAATTGATGACCTGTTAATTCCTCATGTAGTTTTCTAGATATTTAACAAAATGCCTAAAATCGCAAGTGGCCGGTCATCCTTGGTCTTAGTGTATAAGTTTCCAAGAAATTCATTATTTTAAAACGAAACTTTTTCAGGGTCTGTATCCAAATTCACGTTCGGTACTCGATTGTTGACCGAAATAACCCCCTTCTAGTCCAGGCATTAAGTGCTCAAAAAGGACAAATAAATGCAAGTTTTGGTGTAGTTTTGATTTTTTGTTCCCTTTATGTTTTTTGGGTCGCTGATATGAATCTGGCACTAACCAACAAAATTTCTCCCCGGAAACACGTTTTTTTTCTCAAAAAAAAAAAAAAAAAAACGTGCAAAAAACGTGGCTTTTTTTAGTTTTTTCTAAATAACTTCAAAATTATGCATTTTACGTAAAAGTCAGCAATATATAAATTAAACAGCGCAAAATTTCCTACATTTTATGTATTAAAAGTTTTTTTTTCTCTGATTAATGGTTTAGCCGTGAGAGAGCCGCAAAAATGTGTGTGAAAAGCAAAAAATTCTGAAAAACGTGAATTACAGCACCGTACGTCGATGAAACATGAAAAACAACCATTTTACGCAAATTTTCCCCACTTAATAGTACTAAATATATTATTATTGACTATATTTTATTAATATGATGTTCATTGTTTCTTTCATAACAAAAAAATAAATAAAAATGAGCATATCTGTGATCAAAATCTTCATTTCCTATTATAAAATAATAATAGTAATAATTTCTTAATTTGACTTTTAAAATAATGTAAATAAAATAACTAAAACAGGCTTTAACATATAAAAGCTGACACAGATTCCAGTTCTTAAAGTTCTAGAAGTTCAAAATGTGGGTGTGAAAAAAAAAAAAAAAAAAAAAAAAAATCCTGAAAATATAGGAATTATGGCACTTTACATAGATTTATCATGAAAACTGACCATTTTTCGCAAAGACCGACTTTAAATGATACTGAAGATATTATGATCGACTATATTTTACAATGAAGTTGCTACCAATAAAAACGACGACTCATTATGAATTATTATTTAATTATAAATAATTATGTACATTAGTAAGTACATTTACTTAAAAAACAAAGTGCTATTTCCGCTTTCTTTCATTTGAGGGTCCATGCTTTTCACCGACATCTACAAAATAGAAAATAGACGAATGGAATTAGTGGGTGTTTATATAACTATCAATATTATAAATAAAAGTTTTTTTTTAATAGAAAATAGTTGATACCTTGCAGCATGACTGTATCCCCTTCCATTGGGTCCTCTGATTCATTGTGTGGACAATCCATTTCCAGGTCGGCTTCAAAGTCTAGCTCATCCTCTTCGTCTTGACACACAACTGCGATGTTGTTGCAGTTTTCCGAACCAAATCTTCTATCTGATATCTCTGCAAATAATTTTTGCTGCTGCTTCAACCACTCGCAGCCTCTCATCTCGATCAGATTTACATGTTTGCTGATACCATGCATTAGTCAGTATCTTCCCTCCTATATTCTTGAAACACACAATGGACTTTTTTCTCTGATTTTTTGTGATCAGTATGTCGTCTCCATATCTCTCAATGAGATTAAACTTTACATTTCTCATATCAGGTTGATAACTCCCTGTAACTTGTTTCATTAGCTCTTTCATGGAGAATTGACACTCGTCATCATGATTTTCAAGGAATCGTATGTGTGCCATTAAAAAAAGGTTAAGGGTGTTGTTGCGTTGTGTCGTTAAGTTTGTTAACGTGATCGTTATTTTTAAGATCAAGATAATCTAGATTAATAAAATAAAGTTGGATAATTCTTACTTGAGATACGATGACTGAAGAATGAAGACAGAAGCCGTAAAAAAAGACAGACTTTGAAGAGAACATCCACTTCTTTATTATATTCTTGTCAGGAAAATTAACTTTGGTCACCGACCCTAAGATCTGCGAAAATGCTTCGGAGAGATTTTAATCCACATGCACTTGAAGGAGCAGCCCATCAGTTAATTTAAAATGAATACGGGAAAACCTGTAAGAATTCTATAACAGGCGAAATTATATTACGAGTTGTTCTTGCGATTCGCCGAATGCGCACGGCGGCTACCGTTCCAATCTACATTCCTTTAACTTGTCATCAGACTTAATTCTGCTTTAAAATTAACCGCGTTTAGTATTTAAATGCATACGGGGAGTCAAAAGTAAAAGGACGCTAAGTTTAAATTGATTAGAGAATTAATATTTCGTCACTCTCTTAAAAGGAAAATAAAAGAAATCATTTTAAAAGGATTATTTCAATTTGTTTTACGCGCGCAACGGAACGCCCTTATGTGATGCAATCGGCGCAATGAAGAAGCGAGGGCGGATCAAAGCCTACCGTGACGTCATTATAATACATCGCGACGCAGGAGCAAGCGGACAGCGCGCTCCGACAAAACAGCAAAGAGCGTCAAACTCACAATGTGCAATCGTAAAATCAAAAATACAGACTTATATTTAAGGAATTCTCGCTGCTTAAATGAACTAGTTGGATGTGTCAATCCCAAAACTTTCTTCTATCTCATAAGTACATATTAATGTTTAAAAAAAAAAACATATGGTGACCCCAAAGTTACCCACTATCGAATTTCCTCAAACATTTGACCTAGCCTAATGAGATTCTGGTATCCGAAAAGCCTAAAACGCAAAATTTAATTAATATTCTGAGAAAATGAGCTTAGTAGTGCCTCATGTTGGTAATTTATACTAAAACCTAATATATGTCAAGACCTAACAGAATCTGAAATTTGATAGAATTTCGTCCATTAGTTCTTGAGATATAGTTATAACAAAAAATTTGCAAAACGTAGCACAGCAACACCATATCTTGGAAAATTTATGCCAAAACGTAAAAAAGCGTCTAATTATGTTATGGTGTAAAAGAATCTGAAGTTTGATGAAATTCTGTGCATTCGTTTTTGAGATATAGTTGGTTTAAAAAAAAAAACCGTGTAAAATATAGCATAGCAGCACCATCAGTTGAAGGATTTATAACAAAACGTAATCATCGTGTAATTATGTTATATGTCATTTCGTAACGAAATCTGAAGTTTGATGAAATTCTGTGCGTTGGTTGTTGAGATATAGCTATCGGAAAAATCGTGCAAAATGCAGCATAGCTGCACCACCTCTTACAAGGTTAATACCAAAATGTAATCAGCGTCCAATTATGTTACATTTTCTAGTGTAACAGAATCTAAAATTTGATAAAGTTCTCTGCATTAGTTTTTGAGATATAGCTATCGCAAAAATCGTACAAAATGTAGCATAGCAGCGCCACCTATAGGGCAGTTCACACCAAAACCTTATCAGCGACTATGTATCTCAAGGTATCGCAGAATCTGAAATTTGGTGAAATTCTGTGCGATAGTTGTTGAGATATAGCTATCATGAAAATCATGAAAAACGTGGCATAGCAGCGCCACCTGCTGGCCAATTTACACCAAAACTTAATCAGCGTCTATGTATATCAAGGGGTCACAGAATATGAAGTTTGGTGAAATTCTGTGCATTAGTTCTTGAGATATAGCAATCGTGAAAATCATGAAAAACGTAGTATAGCAGCGCCACCTGCAGGCCAATTTTCACCAAAAACCAATAGGCACTAATTCATATCAAGGTCTAACTGAATATAAAATTTGATTAAATTTCGAGCATTAGTTCTTGAGATAAAGCGTCCACAATTTTTTTGTCACATACAGACAGACAGACACACAGACAGACAGACAGACGGACAGACAGACAGACAGACAGACAGACGGACAGACTCACAGACAGACATTTTCTAAAAATAGTCAAAATGTGTTCAGGACCTTCTAAAACGTATAAATCCGTCGAAAACCGGAAGTCGAAAATTTTCATGAATCCAATACTTTCTTCTTGTAAAGATAGAAGAAAGTAAAAAAGGAATAAAAAGGCTACGATAAACTAAGCACTGTGAGATTCATATCACAGTATGTACTTTCCATTGCTCTGTCGATTGCCTCGGCAAATGGACTACGCTTCTTCTGTTCTTGGACCTTCGGCCTCCCATAAATATATTTAAAACATTTGATGTGGTATTGAGCATCTGCTGCGATCAAATCATTCACTGGTTCAATGCGCTGAATTATAGCCTGCCCATAATCATCATTCCGAGCTCTTGCTGCTTTCAGAATTGTACTTTTGAGTTCCATGTGTCGCACACAGTATACAGTATTGCGTTCTCTTGGTGGATTCGCTTGGTGGAGCGGGGGGTGGGTGCTTGACCAACATTATTTCACACTTGCACCCCTTCAATCAAGGGGAAAAGTGCAGATGCAATCAGTTGAAGCCTGTTTCAGTTATTTTATTTACATTATTTAAAAGTCAAATTAAGAAATTATTACTATTATTATTTTATAATAGCAAATGAAGATTTTGATCACAGATATGCTCCTTTTTATTTATTTATTTATTTATTTATTTATTTTTTTTTTGTTATGAAAGAAACAATCAACATCAGATTAATAAAATATAGTCAATAATAATATATTCAGTATTATTAAGTGGAGAAAATTAGCGTAAAATGGTTGTTTTTCATGTTTCATCGACGTATGGTGCTGTAATTCACGTTTTTCAGAATTTTTTACGTTTCACACCCATTTTTGCGGCTCTCTCACGGCTGAACCATTGATCAGGGGAAAAAAAACTTTTAATACATAAAATGTAGAAAATTTTGTGCTCTTTAATTTATGTATTGATGACTTTTATGTAAAATGCATACTTTTGAAGTTATTTAGAAAAAACGAAAAAAAGCCACTTTTTTCACTTTTTTGAGAAAAAAAAACGTGTTTTTGGGAAGAAATTTTGTTGGATAATGCGAGATTCGTGTTCAGCGACTCAAAAAACATAGAGAAAAAATCAAAAATCAAAACTACACCAAAACTTGCATTTATTTTTTACCAAATGCCTGGACTATTCTAGATAAAGACTTCAAAAGCGCCGCTCAAGTAATCATTAAAGGCGCTACATTACAAGATAGAATAAGTTTCAAAATATCTAGTCTAGACTAGTCCTTATTGCTTGTCTTAGTGCTTAATATTGTCTAGTACTTAGTGCTTAAATATCTAGTCTCCTTAAGCCATCATTTTGTCATTTTTTAAGCATAATTTGAAAACTACTTAGAAGCAATTTTTTAAATTTTGGATTTCTATTAAGCAGAACTTAATAAATCTAAATTCACCAAAAAGATTGTAGATTACAATTCAAATTTTTTATCGAAAAGTAGTTTCATAATTCATTTATAAAGTTATAAATATTGCAAATTCAACGTATTTATGTTTGGGTATTTTAGTATGATTGCTAAATAAAAAATAGCATATTAGGAGGATAATTCCAGAAGATATTAATAAAAATATGAAAATGTAATTTAACATTAAAAGCATTCAATTTTGAATGTTTATTTTTTAAAAAAATTATTCAAATGACTTGAAATTGGGTCTCTAGACATAGTTTGAATTGAAGATTTGAAATATCTCATTGAAATTGGGTGTTGCCATTGAAAACTAGTTGGATGTGCCAATCCCAAAACTTTCTTTTATCTCATACGTACATTTTAATATAAAAAAAATAGTGACTCATTTTAATGTTCTAATAATTTTAATTCAATACCATACGAACTTTGGTTTTCATCTTAAATTTCTGCTTCAATCAATTAATCGGAGTAAAAACGAATTTCCGTCTCTACACGAGCCGATGAACAATAGAATGATAGGCAGATTTTTTTTAATCCAGGAGGACCTATTTGCCTTACCAAAAAGTAATTATATAAAAAAATTTAGTTCAGTTCTAGGACTAACTTCATACACTTTTAGGTGGTGCAATATTGAAAATGGCATAAATTTGGCTATTGCAGCGCACCCTTCCGGCGGATTTTTTTCAAATTCAGGGAGGACCAACTAGCCATAGCCATACATTTACACAAAAATTTTGGTTCAATTCGTTGTATAAATTCGTATAGTTTTCGTCGGTACAATATTGAAAATGGCACAAAAATCGCGATTGCAGCGCCCCCATCCGGCGGATTTTTTTCAAATTCAGGGAGGACCAACTATCTATAGCCATACATTTACACAAAAAATTTGGTTCAATTCGATGCATAACTTCATATATTTTTGGTCGGTACAATATTAATAGTCTTTTCGGCAATGCCGGGAGGAAGAGGTAGCTTTCATATAGGGGAAGATGGGGATACTTGAGCCATTTTTTGAATTTTAATTTTTTTAAATTTTTTATAATTTCTTATAATAAAATAAAATATTGAAAATGAAAATTTGATATTTTTTCTTCATCTGAAAACCACTTTCAATTAATTTTGAACTATTTTTCTATGTATAAAAAATGTTTATTTTTTGTTTTACATGGTGGCTCAAGTATCCCCATGGGAGGGATACTTGAGCCATGGTGAAGGGATACTTGAGCCACTACGGAAAAATACCTACAAAAGTAATTTTTTTCGCTTTATTTTTGCACAAACATTTTACAGAATGATAAATTATGAAACATAAAGTCCTTCCAAACCAATTGAGAAATCAAAGTTAGTAATACGATGATTTTTTGTCATTAGAACTGGTTGTCAAATGATAATTTCAACTTGAGTTATAACGGCGGTAGAAACACCCTCAGTTCAGAGCCATTTAAATTTGGAATCTGCTATTCTTCGGGCAAATTTCATTTTCAAAATATTAAGTGCTTATCCAACAAATATTTTTAGTTTTCTTTCTGGCATATTTTATTAGTAACCAACTATCAATAGAAGGTTTTCTTTTCACATCATCACCATCATTGGCAGAATTTTCCTTTAATGATAATGTCGAACTCATGCTTTTAATTTAGTAGCTGTCGGAATTTAAGCCAGATGTATCATTCTACCATTTCAAACACTTTTTTGATTTCACAGGAAAAGATTTTGTCTTCCTCTTTGGCTCCATGCAGGTAAATTTGAACTGGGATTTTTGTTGCTTTTCTTGTTTTTTGTGCGCTCTTCTTACCAATTTTTCTTCAATTTTCTTAGTTAAAAAAAATTACAGCAAAGAGGTTACGATTTCAATATAAGATATTAATCTTAATATGTTATATTAAAAAATAATAATTTTAATATGTTGGACCTAACTAATTAAAGTATTAGAGATTATAGCCTGTAAAACAGTTTTAAAAAGTTATTTTAATTTAATAAAAGTTAAATTGAAAACTATGTTTACATTTATCTAGACAGGCTATTTTGCTAGTCAAAATGAAAATTAAAATGGATATTTTCATTTAAAAAATATACATTTTTAAACATTTTTAAGTCGTTATTTTTTTAAGAAAAATAAAATAAAATGAAAAATTATTCTCTCTTTTATCCAGAAAAAAATCTATTAGTGAATATAAGGAAGGAATTTTATTTTTTGCTTCTTTCTCCTATGTTTAATTTTCCAGTGGGGAGGGTTGAGACATGGCTCAAGTATCCCCACTCTTACTGGCTCAAGTATCCCCACTACCGCTAGTTTTGTTTCCCAGAGTTTTACTAAATAAAGCATGCAGCTATTAGAACTATTTTAGATTCAAAATACAATTGAAATTATGCTTATTAAATTTATGTATATAGTTGCAACTTTAAACAAAACTTTGATTGCAAAAAAACAAAAAAACCATGTACCCAAAAATTTACTTCAGATAGGGAAAAGACAACTATTGATCACTATACTTTCAAAATGGTACCAAGATGTGTGATTTCTTTTTTACATGTTCAGAACTATAAATGTGTTAACATATTGGCAGTTTTAGAAAGAAAAATTAACCAACTGTAGAGATAATAGGGGTGGCTCAAGTATCCCCACTCTCCCCTACTTATATATTTATTTATTAAGCTATTGCATAGCTTTTATCACGGGCTTTGAGCGCGGCGACCGAATCCAAAAATTCCGTAACGCGAAAAATCCTAACACATCGGTAACGAAAAAACCTAACACTCGGGTAACGTCGTTTCAGCTCGGCAGACTTCGGCATGGTATCGTTCGGTAGACTTCGGTAGACATTGACGCGGTATTTTTCAGATATTTAGAGAATATCAAATCTCAAACTTATGTTTCTTATTTCAGTTACCATAAATCTATAATTTCAATGATGAAAATTCCTGATAGAATGTGTATAGAAAAAAATCGTCTTAAGATAAAATAAGGTAGGATAATGTAGCTTTTGGTGATTGGAGACCCGCCCAACGGTGAGGATCGAAAAATTTCAAATGCTTATAACTCGCGATCTAAATTTCGTAGCGCGGCCAAATTTTGTTTGGTAATTTATTATAAGAGAGTGTTAATTTTTGGTGACAAGAGACCCCCCACGGTGAGGGTCGAAAAATTTAAAATGCTTAAAACTCGCGATCTAATTTTCGTAGCGCGGCCATATTTTGTTTGGTAATTTATTATGAGACAGTTTTAATTTTTGGTGACAGGAGACCCCCCCCCCCGGTGAGGGTCGAAAAATTTGAAATGCTTATAATTCGAAATCTAATTTTTGTATCGCGGCCAAATTTTGTTTGGTAATTTATTATATGAGAGTGTTAATTTTTGGTGACAGGAGACCTCCCACGGTGAGGGTCGAAAAATTTAAAATGCTTATAACTCGAGATCAAAGCGTGGCCAAATTTTGTTTGGTAATTTATTAAGAGACACTGTTACTTTTGGTGACAGGTGATCTCCCACCTTGGGGATCGAAAAATTTAAAATGCTTATAACTCGCGATCTAATTTTCGTAGCGCGGCCATATTTTGTTTGGTAATTTATTATAAGAGAGTGTTAATTTTTGGTGACAAGAGACCCCCCACGGTGAGGGTCGAAAAATTTAAAATGCTTAGAACTCGAGATCAAAGCGTGGCCAAATTTTGTTTGGTAATTTATTAAGAGACACTGTTACTTTTGGTGACAGGTGATCTCCCACCTTGGGGATCGAAAAATTTAAAATGCTTATAACTCGCGATCTAATTTTCGTAGCGCGGCCATATTTTGTTTGGTAATTTACTATGAGACAGTTTTAATTTTTGGTGACAGGAACCCCCCCACGGTGAGGGTCTAAATATTTAAAATGCTCACAATCTAATTTTCGTATCGCGGCCAAAATTTGTTCGGTAATTTATTATGAGAGATTGTTAATTTTTGGTGACAGGAGACCCCCTACGGTGAGGGTCGAAAAATTTAAAATGCTTATAACTCGCGATCAATCTTCGTAGCGTCGCCAAATTTTGTTTGGTAATTTGTTATGAGACAGTGTTACTGTCGGTGACAGGACACTCCCCTCGGTGAGGGTCGAAAAATTTAAAATGCTTATAACTCGCGATCTAATTTTCGTATCGCGGCCAATTTTTTTGGTAATTTATTATGAGAGAGTGTTAATTTTTCGTGCCAGGAGACCCCCCACGGTGAGGGTCGAAAAATTTAAAATGCTTATAACTCGCGATCAATTTTCGTAGCGCGGCCAAATTTTGTTTAATGATTTTTTTATGAAACAGTGTTAAATTTTGGCGACAGGAGACCTCCCACGGTGAGGGTCGAAAAAGTTAAAATGCTTATGACTCGCGATCAATTTTCGTAGCGCGGCCAAATTTTGTTTAATGATTTTTTATGAAACAGTGTTCAATTTTGGCGACAGGAGACCCCCCCCCCCCACGGTGAGGGTCGAAAAAGTTAAAATGCTTATAACTCGTGATCTAATTTTCGTAGTGCGGCCAAATTTTGCTTGGCAATTTATTATGAGACAGTGTTACTTTTGGTGACAGGAGACCCCCCCCCCCTCTCATATAATTTATTATATGAGAGTGTTAATTTTTGGTGACAGGAGACCTCCCACGGTGAGGGTCGAAAAAATTAAATGCTTATAACTCGAGATCAAAGCGCGGCCAAATTTTGTTTGGTAATTTATTAAGAGACACTGTTACTTTTGGTGACAGGTGACCTTCCACCTTGGGGATCGAAAAATTTAAAATGCTTATAACTCGCGATCTAATTTTCGTAGCGCGGCCATATTTTGTTTGGTAATTTATTATGAGACAGTTTTAATTTTTGGTGACAGGAACCCCCACACGGTGAGGGTCGAAATATTTAAAATGCTCGCAATCTAATTTTCGTATCGCGGCCAAATTTTGTTCGGTAATTTATTATGAGAGATTGTTAATTTTTGGTGACAGGAGACCCCCCACGGTGAGGGTTGAAAAATTTAAAATGCTTATAACTCGCTATCAATTTTCGTAGCGTGGCGAAATTTTGTTTGGTAATTTATTATGAGACAGTGTTACTGTCGGTGACAGGACACTCCCCTCGGTGAGGGTCGAAAAATTTAAAATGCTTATAACTCGCGATCTAATTTTCGTATCGCGGCCAAATTTTGTTTGGTAATTTATTATGAGAGAGTGTTAATTTTTCGTGACAGGAGACCCCCCCACGGTGAGGGTCGAAAAATTTAAAATGCTTATAACTCGCGATCAATTTTCGTAGCGCTGCCAAATTTTGTTTAATGATTTTTTATGAAACAGTGTTAAATTTTGGTGACAGGAGACCCCCCCCCCCCACGGTGAGGGTCGAAAAAGTTAAAATGCTTATGACTCATGATCTAATTTTCGTAGCGCGGCTAAATTTTGTTTGGCAATTTATTATGAGACAGTGTTACTTTTGGTGACAGGAGACCCCCACGGTGAGGGTCGAAAAATTTAAAATGCTTATAATTCGCGATCAATTTTCGTAGCGCGGCCAAATTTTGTTTAATGATTTATTATGAAACAGTGTTAAATTTTGGTGACAGGAGACCCCCCACGGTGAGGGTCGAAAAAGATAAAATGCTTATAACTCGTGATCTAATTTTCATAGCGCGGCCAAATTTTGTTTGGTAATTTATTATGAGACAGTGTTAATTTTGGTGACAGGTGACCTCCCACCTTGGGGATCGAAAAATTTAAAATGCTTATAACTCGCGATCTAATTTTCGTAGCGCGGCCATATTTTGTTTGGTAATTTATTATGAGACAGTGTTACTTTTGGTGATAGGAGACCCCCACGGTGAGGGTCGAAAAATTTAAAATGCTTATAATTCGCGATCAATTGTCGTAGCGCGGCCAAATTTTGTTTAATGATTTTTTATGAAACAGTGTTAAATTTTTGCGACAGGAGACCCCCCCCCCACGGTGAGGGTCGAAAAAGTTAAAATGCTTATAACTCGTGATCTAATTTTCGTAGCCCTGCCAAATTTTGCTTGGCAATTTATTATGAGACAGTGTTACTTTTGATGACAGGAGACCCCCCACCGTGAGGGTCGAAAAATTTAAAATGCTTATAACTCGCGATCTAATTTTCGTATCGCGGCCAAATTTTGTTTGGTAATTTATTATGAGAGAGTGTTAATTTTTGGTGACAGGAGACCCCCCCACGGTGAGGGTCGAAAAATTTAAAATGCTTATAACTCGCGATCAATTTTCGCAGCGCGGCCAAATTTTGTTTAATGATTTATTATGAAACAGTGTTAATTTTTGGTGACAGGAACCCCCACACGGTGAGGGTCGAAATATTTAAAATGCTCGCAATCTAATTTTCGTATCGCGGCCAAATTTTGTTCGGTAATTTATTATGAGAGATTGTTAATTTTTGGTGACAGGAGACTCCCAACGGTGAGGATCGAAAAATTTAAAATGCTTATAACTCGTGATCTAACTTTCGTCGCACTGCCAAATTTTCTTTGGTAATTTATTATGAGACAGTGTTAATTTATGGTGACAGTAGATCCCCCATGGTGAGGGTTGAAAATTTTAAAATGCTTATAACTCGTGATCTAATATTCGTAGCGCGGCCAAATTTTGCTTGGCAATTTATTATGAGACAGTGTTACTTTTGGTGACAGGAGACCCCCCCCCCCGGGTGAGGGTCGAAAAATTTAAAATGCTTATAACTCGCAATCTAATTTTCGTATCGCGGCCAAATTTTGTTTGGTAATTTATTATATGAGAGTGTTAATTTTAGTGACAGGAGACCTCCCACGGTGAGGGTCGAAAAATTTTAAATGCTTATAACTCGAGATCAAAGCGCGGCCAAATTTTGTTTGGTAATTTATTAAGAGACACTGTTACTTTTGGTGACAGGTGACCTCCCACCTTGGGGATCGAAAAATTTAAAATGCTTATAACTCGCGATCTAATTTTCGTAGCGCGGCCATATTTTGTTTGGTAATTTATTATGAGACAGTTTTAATTTTTGGTGACAGGAACCCCCACACGGTGAGGGTCGAAATATTTAAAATGCTCGCAATCTAATTTTCGTATCGCGGCCAAATTTTGTTCGGTAATTTATTATGAGAGATTGTTAATTTTTGGTGACAGGAGACCCCCCACGGTGAGGGTCGAAAAATTTAAAATGCTTATAACTCGCGATCAATTTTCGTAGCGCGGCCAAATTGTGTTTAATTATTTTTTTATGAAACAGTGTTAAATTTTGGCGACAGGAGACCTCCCACGGTGAGGGTCGAAAAAGTTAAAATGCTTATGACTCATGATCTAATTTTCGTAGCGCGGCTAAATTTTGTTTGGCAATTTATTATGAGACAGTGTTACTGTCGGTGACAGGACACTCCCCTCGGTGAGGGTCGAAAAATTTAAAATGCTTATAACTAGCGATCTAATTTTCGTATCGCGGCCAATTTTTTTTTGGTAATTTATAGTGAGACAATGTTAATTTTAGTGACAGGAGATCTCCCATGGTGAGGGTCGAAAAATTTAAAACGCTTATAACTCGCGATCTAATTTTCGTAGCGCGGCCAAATTTTGTTTGATAATTTATTAGGAGACAGTGTTACTTTTGGTGACAGGAGACCCCCCTCCCCACGGTGAAGGTCGCAAAATTTAAAATGCTTATAATTTGTGATCTAATTTTCGTAGAGCAGCCAAATTTCGTTTGGTAATTTTAATAAGACAATGTTAATTTTTGGTGACAGGAGACCCCCACGGTGAGGATCGGAAAATTTATAATGCTTGTAACTCGCGATCTAATTTTCGTAGCGCGGCCAAATTTTGTTTGGTAAATTTTGTTTGGCATATCTTTTATCGCGGGTTTTGAGCGCGGCGAAAGAATCTAGAAATTCCGTAACGAGAAAAACCTAACACTCCGGCTAACGTCGCTTGAGTTTGACAGACTTCGGCACGGTATCCTTCGGTAGACTTCGGCAGACATTAAAGCGGTATTTTTCAGATATCTTGAGAATATCAAGTCTCAAACTTATGTTTTTTATTTCAGCTACCATAAACGTATATTTTCAATTATAAAAATTCCTGATTAACCTACATGTGTTTTAAGATAATAAAAATATTTTAAACGATATTAATTTCTCATTTATTCAATAAAAGAGAGAAAAAAAATGTTTTGTTATCGGTGATCACGCTCAAAAAGTATAACTTGAATTAATATCAAAGACAAAAAAACTGCATAAATAAAAAGTAAATAAATAATTATGATTGCATAAGTTGATAAAAAATGCTATGCAATAGCTTTACCGCGGCAGTCCCCGAGTGCCACACGTCTTTTTTTTATTTATTTTAAGGTAAGTTACATTGTTCAAAAATACTAAGCTCAAATTAGTGGAAATAATCTTATAAAATTAGTGTTTTTATAAGATTGAAACTAGTTTTTGTCAAGACTGAATATTAATAGGAATTTTTAGAAATTAGTCATCTTTTATTCAACCTGGTTTTATTTTAAGCGATTTAGAGAGTCACCAAATTCCACGATATCATAAAGTGTATGCCATTTTAAAGCAACATTGTGGATCATTCAGATCAGACCGTTTCAAAATGTCAGCCATAAGCAAAATTCAAAGTGCTATAACTCAGTCATTTTTAAGATATAGACAAAATAAAAAATGTTCTGGAATCGTTGTTTTAAGTTCTAACACGTAAAAGAAAAATATTTTTGAATTTTTAATTTTTTTTGCATTTAATTTTAAATTTTTAATTTTTAAAAAAATTTAAAATAGCCACCATTTTGAAACAAAATGGTGGATGATGCTGGCCACCGAACTCGGTCGAGACATTTGTATGTACTATGTACATCCCAAGTTTAATTGAAATCGGTTCATAAATAGGCGTGTTATCACGTGACAAAAATCAGATCGTTTCAAAATGTCAGACATAAGAAAAATTCAAAGTGCTATAACTCAATCATTTTGTAAGATATAGACAAAATAAAAAGTGTTCCGGAATCATTGTTTTAAGTTCTAACACGTAAAAGAAAAATATTTTTCAAATTTTGATTTTTTTGCATTTAATTTTAAATTTTAAAATTTTTAAAAAATTTAAAATGGCCACCATTTTGAAACAAAATGGCGGATGATGCTGGCCAACGAACTCGGTCGAGACATTTGTATGTACTATGTACATACCAAGTTTCATTGAAATAGGTTCATAAATACGCGTGTTATCACGTGACAAAAATCAGATCGTTTCAAAATGTCAGCCATAAGAAAAATTCAAAGTGCTATAACTCAATCATTTTTTAAGATATAGACAAAATAAAAAGTGTTCTGGAATCTTTGTTTCAAATTCTAACACGTAAAAGGAAAATATTTTTCAACTTTTAGTTTTTTCGCATTTAATTTTAAATTTTAAATTTTTTAAAAAATTTAAGATGGCCGCCATTTTGAAACAAAATGGCGGATGATGCTGACCAACGAACTCGGTCGAGACAATTGTATGTACTGTGTACATACCAAGTTTCATTCAAATCGGTTCATAAATACGTTAGTTATCGCATGACAAAAATCAGATATATATATATATATATATATATATACCGGGTGATCCAGAAGTTTCGGGAGTTTTGAAAAGTTAATAATTAGGAAACTATGTATAATACAAAGGTTCTATTTTCAGATATATGCTCAGAAACATGTGGGATTTTTGTTTAGAATGAATTTTTTTAAATATATATAGTTACCATTTTTAGCAACAGGTGGCGCTGTTGTATAAGACTGAATGTACCTATACCATGCGTTATATAGACACATGAGTTCATTGCGAAACTTCTTTTCTATGATATTGATGAGATTTCGTTAAAGGTGGTTTATGTTCAAACATTTTTTGTTAGGTAAATGAAATTGCATTGTAAGGGAAATTTGATACAAAATTTCATGAGCAACTGCAGTGTTTAGACATTGTCTAGACTATGTTTAGACACATCTTTGCATGTCGCGTTGTTTTCATATCGTACAATACGTCAAGTTAAAACTGCAAAAGAATCGATGGCCATTGCAAATGTGAAATGCTATGGGAAGCAAGGTTTGAGAAAAAGGCTCGTTGGAAGATCGTAATAGAAACAAGAGATCTCAAATGTCTGTTATAATCGTAAATTACGTAGGATTCTATGCCAATACTCTGTAGAAATCACCAGTTCATGGTGAGTGTAGTAAACTTGTGATATCACGATGAACTGAAATTTCTTCTGGAATTTCTTTCTGCTCTGAGGATACTGTGCACGCTGTTTTGCATCGGCTCACGGCAGTACCTTTAAGCCATGAGCGTCATGATTAAACTTTGTAACCCTTGGACACTAATTCGTTCTTTTAAATGAGCTGTATCATACTATAAAAACAATACTATCAATTTTAGCGCCACCTGCTGTCAAAAAGTGCAACTAACATAATATGTTTTTTTCATTGAAATAACAAATCCCACAAGTTTCTCAGCATTTCTGTGAAAACCGCATACTTCTATTGTTTATGGTTTTCTAATTATTAGCATTTCGAAAGTCCCGGGACTTCTGGATCACCCGGTATATATATATATATATATATATATATATAGTTATATAGTTATATATATATATTTATATATATATATATATTTGTCAACATTTGAACGGAGGGTGGTTTTGGGGTCTGGGGGTCATGATCGATGAAAATATACCAAAATTTTCCGGAATTGCTTTCCTCCGGATGGCTGCAATAGGTAGCTTTTTACTTTTTGTAATGAAAGCTACCTAATAATGGTACAAAAATCGCGATTGCAGCACTCCTTTCCGGCGAAATATTTCAAAAGTGAAGGAAGACCTGCTTTCCACAGCCAGAAACATTCACAAAAAATTTGGTTCATTTCTATGCATAACTTTATACACGTTTTGATGGTAGAATGGCGACATACACACAGACACACGGACAGACAGGCATTTTGTAAAAACAGGTTTTTGGGAATCTTTGACCCCTAAAACGTGTAAATCCGTCGAAAAACGGAAGTCGAAAAAAAATTTCTATTACAATACTTTCTTCTATTGAAGATAGAATGAAAGTAAAAATACGTTTGGGTTCGTTTTAATATGTAGAAAACAAATTTTATGTACATCATTTGAAAGTAAACTTTATTTCTAATTGTTCGATACCAGTAGCTTTCTTTTATGATAACTTGTTGAAAAGTAATTAGGAGAGTGTTTACTGTTTTTTTCTTCCCACGACTGAACGAATGTTTTACTCCATATTTTTATTTCGTAGTGTTTCTGTGGAGATGTTCGCAGTCTCTTTTCCGAATTAGTGCATTCTGTATGTTTTTGATATGCGTTATCTTTTTCTCAAACTTCCGTCCACTGTTTTTCAGAATGCAGTAAATGGGAAAAGGGGTTGCGAATATCTTCGCATTCGTTGGAACTGTACGCAAAAGATTTTCAATGTGCTGTCCACCATTTTCAGAAAGCCAATGACAGAGTCATTGCGAGGATATCTGTAGGAACAGAAGGTATGCATGCTTCACATTTTTATCGCCAATGTGCGTGTGCCGTGCGCATGCTCATCTCCTAACTTTACTGCGTATACAGCGCTATCCGTCTATTTGATTTGAAATATTATTTTTTTTAATTCACGCCTAAAAAAATCCCATTGCTTTGGCAGCATATTTGTGAAATTTCAGGTCGTTTGGATCAGTGGTTCTTTTGTTATAGGGTTTTACTCTCACAACTTTAAAAAAAAAAAAAAAAAAAAAAAAATGTAATTTAAGAAATTACACCAACCATTCGAAAAATGTTTCACTCGAAACATTCATCTATGATTTTAAACTAAATACCAGTTGTTTTATTGTGTATTATCCGTGCCACTACTATAAATGACTTTATACATGCTGCAATTTGAAGGTACGGTTCGTTTAAGTTACATCACTCCATTGTCGCTAAGCATAAAAGTTGGCGACGAAAGAAACATTTCAAACTATGTAACATTGTTGGTGCGAAAATAATCATTATTAAAATACAGCTTTGGCATATACTGTTATACTTGTAAGACTTTGGCATATACTGTTTGATTTTACAGAGCAGAATTTTGGTGATGGAGGTTTTAAACCAAAGTCGATCGCAGCACATGCATCTGTGAATGGGTCCATCAGACATTGAATCAAAAAAGTTTTTTTTCCAGTTTTTCCCAAGCCGATTGCTTTTTAATTTTCTTTTTAGGTGGTGGAAAATCAAGAGTAATAGCTATAACATTTTCCAGCTTGTTAGAATCACTATTGGCACTCAAATTTTTCTGATTAGAACAGACCGATTGTAAAATGCCATGGCTAGTGGATCGGTCGCCCTCGAGACATGATGTTTTACAATTAATCGGTTCGGCATTAAATTGCTTTCTTTTCCGTGATCTCCTTTCAACACGTAATTGGTTTTCGGCGGCTCGATAATCTTTTGATTTTCTCGTTTTCTGCGTTGAAAGACGTTTTTGCGCCAAACCAAATACAGTACTACTTAGTTATCCCGTCGACCAATTTCGCCAAATGATACGAATCGCCAAACTAATAAGCAACTTATACATGCTGACTAAATTTTTATTTTAAATAAAAAAAGAACAAATAAATTAGTAAAACATTAATAAAAAGTCGAAATAAGAATCGGTTTATGATTGTTTAAGTACGCGTATTGTGTTTAATATCATTGAATGCGACATTCGCGGTCATTCATTTCTTTGGCTTCGGCTTTTTCCGTATCTGTTAATTTCCGTCTACCCATTTTTAAATTTGTTAGTTTTCTCCTTTATTACAATGATTTTAAACATTTTAATTTCCTATTCAAATAAAAATTCTTCTAAAAGTAAAGAATTTAATTTAAATTCAAATAAAAATTCTTCTAAAAGTAAAAAATTTAATTTTAATTCAAAAGTGACCACGTCATTTTGTCAATCCTCCACCGAAAACAACAACCATTTTTCAATGGTTAAGAAAAAAAAAAAAAAAGACGGTACTTACGTATTAACGCCACCGCAGCAGAAGTTGCGGTAATGCGACAATAAAGAGTAATCTTGTTGTTCACACGTGCACAAAAAAGTGGCGTGAAAAATGAGTAAAAAACACCCACTAAAAACACTAAAACACTTTAAAAACACAAAAAAGCGTCAAAATTGTGTAAAAAAGCACTAAAGCACTTAAAAAGCACTAAAAATGGCATCAACAAACAACAAGGCAATAAGGAATCCGAAATATAAGTGTGTGCCCGTGCGAACAACAAGATTGCTCTTTATTGGCGCATTAGCGCAACTTCTGCTGCGGTGGCGTTAATACGTAAGTACCAAAAAGACCAAAAAAACACCTGGTATATAGTCATAGTCTGCCTCGAATGAGAACAGTTTCTTTAGAGTGTAAAAAGCTGATAGCATAAATTTTGTAGTTTTTTTATTTTACGACAGTTTGGTTCTCAAGTACAAATATACGAATGTTAACACGTTGAGTGCCAAGTCAGTCGCTTGTGACGGTTCACTAAACTTTCATCACACTAAACTTTCCGGCTTACTGTCACCAGTAACCGACAGTCTAAAACATGGGATAAAATTAAAAAATATACATTGTTTTAAATAATTACTGAAAATTAATTTGAAATTTACTTAACATCTATTTAATATAGGATTATGCCCTTTTTATTAATTACTTAAAACAATAGAAATTTTTTAGTTTTATATCATATTTTAGACTCTCAGTCACTGATGACGGAAAAGACTAAACATCACTTTGACACTCAACATGTTAATGTTATAAATGTGTCTTGTTTGTCTGTAAAACATGTTTGTTGAACACGAAAATGTCTATTCAGAATAGATTACATCCGAAAAATCTATATTTGCGGGTTTAAAAAACTAATTAATATGCACTAAAAAAAAAAAAAAATCTACTTGGAAAACTTTCTGGAAATCGGTACCATCAAAACAAACTTTTTTAACCCGTCCGACACCAGCCTCTTTCACACGAATTTTATTCGGTTTACATCACTTTTGGCAAACAATTCAATTTAGTACATTAAAGAAGAAAATGTCTTTACTAAATAAGAAAAAAAATACTTTTCTTTTTTAGTGGTATCTAAAACAAGTGCTGTAAGCATCTTTTAAAGATGCATATATGCACCCGTGGTCCCGAAGTAGTTAATAAATACATCTTTTCGAAGTAGTAGGTAGCTCATAATGAGTCATCGTATATTTTTGTTCGTAGTTTCGATAGTTTTATTTTCTTCACCTTCTATATGAAATAAAATCGTAAATCCTACGGAATACCTTTTATTTTATATTCATTTATTTTTTCGTTTCTAGGTGAAGACGACCGTCGCAACAAGCGTCCCCGAACCGCCTTCACTTCGTCCCAGATCAAGGCACTGGAAGCCGAATTCGAGCGCAACAAGTACTTGTCGGTGGCTAAGAGGACACAACTCGCCAAGACACTGAAGCTATCAGAGACGCAGGTAAGGCAGTGAGACACTTCTGACAGGGCGGCCACGGTCGACTTCAGTTCCGACCGTGAAAACTCATGCTTGTTTTTTCCGCCTTAGAATGGAATTTATGATGTCGGATCAAGTATCCGGTAGTCGACCGAATCGGCAGAGAAAAACTTTTATTTGTGTCTTTTCTCCATCCTATGACGGCTTTCTCAGCCGATTGGTTAAGTGGCGATCACGTGATCTGCCGTCATGTACTCCGTCCTAAGCCACTGCTATAGAAACTTAAAAAAAAAAAAAATCAACTTCCCTTCTGGTTTTTGTTTTACCAAAAAATGCACAAAGATTTTGGGTTCAGTTTCTGTCCAAAGCTCTACTGTTTTTAACCGACTGTGGCCAGAAAAGGAGGATACTGTTTTTAATGTGGGCATTGTTAGATTCTTTTTTCAGAATCTTCGAAAAGATTTTTTTTATTCTTCTTTGTGTAAAAAGTCGAGACAAAATTTCTTTGTTTACAAAGCGACACAGTAAAAATAGTAGATATAGCGACATAGTAGAAATTGGAAAAATTATTTTCACTTGGTTATACTGAAAATATCAAAAGTATCATCCACAATGATATTTTGAAAATAAATATCAAAAACTCGAAAATATCAAACACCGCCATATTTAAAAAATAAATATCGGATATTTATCACGATATGAGGACGTGAGTTTCAAAACTCGCCTTATCCAGAAAATCAAATGTTGGGAAATCACGAAAATCCTCTGGCTGAATCCATTGGTTTACATTGTAAAAACCAAGATTTTACAATGCAAAAAATACATCTTAAAACTAGCTTTTTTGCAGTGTTTTCCAATGAAGCTTCACTTGAAGGTACATATCAGGAAGATATGCAAATGATTAGAAATGCAGCGTGATTGCGCACTGCGTAATGGCACTAGAGGGCGTTGAACTTCGTCCTCTTTGGAGTATAAAACTGGTAAGCTGAACTTTTCTGTGTGTACCTTTTCTTTTGCAAAGGAAGCGCTTAGGTAGACATGCCGTTATGCAGCCATCGAAGACAATATCAGCAGCTGCCAGTGCTGGAGAGGGTAAGAATCATCGGAATGATGGAAGCTGGGTGGTCAGCTCGGCGAGTAGCTCGTCAAGTAAGTCATTCTGATTTTACTGTGAGGAGGTGTTGGGACCAGTCGACTGAAGAGATGTCATTTACATGACGACCAGGCTCGGGACGCCCTCGACAGACCAATCATCCAGAAGACCGTCACATCATACGAAACACACGCGTAGAGCCAACTGCCCCATTGGCCGCTATCCAGACACAGGCAGCACCTTCACTACAGACCCCTGTGTCTTCCCGAACCATCGCAAGGCTCCTGGATGAAGGACATCTGGTATCGCGGCGCCCATTACGTGTGCTGTCAATGACACCCACCCACCGACGCCTCGTGTCGTGCATAGCGGGATTGGACTGCAACGGAATGGAACCAGGTTGTCTTCAGCGACGAATCTAGATTCAATTTGAGCAGCGATGACAATCGTGATCGTGTGTGGAAGCCCCGTGATGAACGCCTCAATCCTGCCTTCGCTTTAAGGTCTACGCACATAGCACTAACTTCTCGCGCTATCTTTGATCTTTCGTGTCGGCGCTTTTGTTCTTTCAGTGCACTGAATCCGAACTTCAAGAGAGAAATCCATCGCGAAGTCAGTTGACAGCTTTACGACTGCAGATGTGGGGAGATAAAAGTTCCCCTTCCTTTCAGTGGCGTAGCTACATTTTTTGGCGCCCGGGGCCGGAAGGAATTTTGCGCCCCCTTCCTTCCAAAAAAATAATAATCACATTATTTTACCTTAAGACAAAAAGAAAAGTATTTTTGGTTTGTACCGGCAAAAAAAGGCAATTCATTCTTTCTTGTTTTTAAAGACTCAATTTATTTTACTGAAATTCACTAAACTAAAATGTGTGGAACGTAATTATAGAAGATTTCTAGGTTTCATCGAAACTGAATTTGTATGGGAATTTTAAAGACTTAGCGGAATGTTCATGCAAATGACTATTTTTATAAACGAATAGGAGTAGCAATATCGAAAATAAATTTTTAAAAATCCACCTTTGCCAAAATTCTTAAAATCCGTCGGATTACAGAAAATTTTTCTGATTACTGATTACAAAAAATCTTTTATATCAAAACGGCAACCACCTTAGTGTTTTAAATTGCTATATATATATATATATATATATATTTTTTTTTTTTTTCGATAAATAAGAAAGCAGAAATCTTCTTCAATCGTTCTATCAAGACTTAACGATTATAAAAGTAAATTATAATTTTTTGCATCTTTTTAATTAATTTGAAATTTTTAAAAGGTCCTCACTTTGAAACAAGATGGTGAATCAAGATGTCAACATATTTGGTCGAGATCTTAATAAACTCATAACATATGCTTACTCGGTCACATCCAAATCAGTTCATAAATACGAACGCATTTGCATGACATTGATCAGATATTTATAGAGCGATATGCAAGCCGTATATATATAAATGGAAATTAAAATTGAATTTCAAAAATGTGGGATATACTCCCGCATGTGGGCTACACTCTCTCTCTCTGCTGCACCTGCATTGGAATGTATTTCCCTCCACCACTCTCCGAACTCTGCTTCGAGATTAAAAGTAGAAACGGGAAACATCGAAGCTGTGTGGTCAGGATTGAGAGGAAGAAAATGTAAATAGAACGTTTTTCGACGATAGCTAACGACGGTGATAAAAAGCTAAAGACATGATTCCAACGAATTAAAAACGACGATTTAACACGATTCTTTTAAGAACTAAAATATTTACGACGTATTAAGACTTTTTAAAGATTGTTTTGACGAATGAATCTATGTTTTATTTTTTGTTTGTGTGTTTTTGTCCTGTTCGTCTGATAATAAATGTATGTGACTGTCAGAGAATAGTTTTTATTTACAGTAAGGACTCGTCCATCCTATAAAAATATAAATTAAATTTCAGAAATATAAATTAAATTTCAAAAATTTAAATTAATATCTTAAAGTTCTTTTTCCTAATTCTAAAATTCGTTTTACAGCCTGTAAATTTGTTTCTTAGCACAACATTTTTCCATTGCATTTTTTTAAGATAGCAGATCTTGTTGACGATTGAAAAAACGATTTTTCACAAATTTCAGAGTAAATACCTACAAAAATTACAAATCCACTACAAAAAGAATTTTACAAAAATAAAAATTAGAGCAGATGTCATGACTAATCTTGCATAACAGCATTTGCTGTAATGTTGTAAGCCAATTTTTAAAACATTTTTATTTTTTTAATGATTTTTAGTATTGCGTGCACTCTCAATTAAAAACTGATTATCTTAGAACATTGAAATTATGTATATTAGTAGTTTACACGTGTTAGTTGATGCTGAATCTCAATTTAGTCTGATTTTTGTTACGGAAAATTGTAGATTAAAAAAATAAGCATATTTTTTTTTGCTTAAATTTAGTTAATATGATTAGAATAGCCATTAATTATAATAAATGATTGGAATATAGTTTCAAATTTAGTTCAGTGTAAAATATAGTATTATAAGTAACAAAATATGAAATATTAAACATATATCAGCAATAGAATTTGTAAATCGTGCACGAAAAATGCATATTTCAATATTTATATTTTTAAGAAGTCACTTGTTTTGTTATGATTTAATTAATATATATTACTAAATGTATGTGCATTTGAATATTTTATCAAGCCATGAGAATATGTGAATATAACGAAAAAGATTATAGCGTTTCATTTATTGTATAAGAAACTACACAATTTTTCGTGCTGCTTTAAATGCGATCAATTTCTAGCTGCTTATCGTGATCTACTCTCTTAAAACACACATGCACACACATACATAACGCCTGCATTCATATGATAAAAGTATATACAAATATTATACAGACATGCATACAATAAATAGAATAAATCCAACTGAAGTGAAAAATTAACCAGAGCCAAGAATCGAACCTGGATC
The DNA here is from genome assembly GCA_964019185.1 of Maratus speculifer. NCBI lineage: Eukaryota > Metazoa > Arthropoda > Arachnida > Araneae > Salticidae > Maratus > Maratus speculifer. Next base: position 447,265,085 of record OZ025290.1, on the reverse strand, counting down.
CACAGTATACTAGGCCGTTGCACTAACCACTGCAATGGTTACTGCAGTGGGCAACAGTCTATCCAGCTGTGGACCTCGGTTCGATTCCTGTCTCTGGCTAATTTTTCACTTCAGTTGGATTTATTCTATTTATTGTATGCATGTCTGTATAATATTTGTACATTGCTTTAACATCTATTACTTCACCATTAAATTCAAAGAGTTACTTACATAGAGAATGCTAAGGTTTGGACAGTTCTCCTTAGTTTGTTCTTAAAATCTTGTACTTCACAGATCCCAAATTTTGTGGATCTTGACCACATGTCAATTAAGACCTAATTAACCACTGGAATTAAATGTTCGTCCCAAATGACACCTTCGCCCCCTGTTGGAAAATATTGCCAACATTTTACCAAGAACACGCGTGAAAAATATTAAATTTTCCCCATTTGAGATATTTTCACAACCTAACACCATATAGGTCCCGAAATTGACTAAATGGCCCTTGAGACATTCAATCGAATTCGTGGTCATATTTTTAAAGCAAAGCGACGAAATAAATAAATTCAGGCTACAAAGAGGTTCCCGAGTCAAATTCATTTCTCCCATTTTTCTTTCAGTTATTTCTTTCATAGATAGATATAATTTTCTCTAATGCATATGCTGAATTTAAGTATATATCAAATATATTTAATTTAAAAAAAAGAGAGAAAGAAAATACTCGTTTGTACTGGTTACACTAAGAAGACCGAAAAATCTGACTTTGCTTTTTATACGATTTAAGAAGGGAAAATTTTGCGGACAGGTCGCCTACATTTTATTATTTAGCTGTTCCCAATGCCAATTTGAGGGGGAAATGGAATTTCAAATGAAGAAGAACTAATATCTTTACTTATTCTTCCACCTAAATCTATTTTGCATTGGGCCACAGAAGTCTCTATATTGCACAAAAATAATCATATAGAATGAAGAAAGCAAAAATCACAGTGAAAACCAATCTGTGTGTGTGTTTGTGTGACTAAGAAAAATAGAATTGTCCACCGCGCGTAAAGGCAGAAAATTTGTGTGGGAATAGTCCAAAAAGCAAGTCCTGATGCACATAAAGCTCAGATTTCTAATTTTTTGATAGAAATTCTAATTTTTTGATAATTTGGCAAACATTAATTAAAAACTCCTAAAAAATGTGTTTTTTCTTCTTCACCAAATGGCAAATCGCGCACCCATCAGAAGCTGATTCCACAGCCAAAATGGAAAAAAATTAAAAATTTTCACTAATCAGTAAAAATTAAGAAAACTAATTAAAATATCGATTTGAAAATTTCACAGTAAAAGTAGAAAGATATTTAACACCTGTGTAAAAAATGTTAGAAAATCGGACTGTAATTTTTCTTAATATTAAAAAATAAAAATCTAACAGCGACTGTAGAAACATTCGGAAAAAGCTGATTCATTAAAAATTAACTAAAGGAATGATCTTTTAAAGCCGATCCCTCCATTTAATTTCAGAAAATCGATGGATCAGAGTTATATGACCTATTTTTTCAGACATTCACACACACACATACGCAAAAAGAAAAGGTCAACAATTCTTATTTACTATCAAAATATCTGAAATAATTCCGATTTAAAACTCCTCTCAATTTGACACTCCCTATTTAATCTTTTTGTGCTTTACTTGAGATACATAAATATCTTAGGTACCAAGTATATTGAGTGTTTTCTTGAAACGCTTACAGAATCATTTTCTTTGCTTATATGGATATAATGAAACATCTTACTAAAGAAAGCATTCACACACAAACTTTCTCTCTCACACACACACACATTAAAAAAATCAACAACATTATTGTCAAAATGTGTGAAATAATTTTGGTTTAAACTTTTTTTCAGTTTGGCGATCCATATTTAATCTTTTTTGCCTCAATTCATAATTATCTTAAGTATCAGTGTTGAGCCGTTTCTAGAAACATTTACTGAAGCTTTCCCATTCTTCATAATATGGATATAACAAAATATCTTACTAAAGAAAACATTCACACACACACTTTTAAAAAAATCAACAATTCCTATTTATTGTCAAAATATGCGATATAATTTCGAATTAAACCTCTCAATTTTGGCACTCCATATTTAATATTTTTACGTCTCAATTCAGATACATAATTCTCTTATGTACTAAATGTGTTGAGATATCCAAGAAAAATTTGAAGAAGCCTTTTCTTTGTTCATACTTGATAGAACAAAATATCTTGATTAAGAAAACACTGACACACACACACATTTGAAGAAAAAAATTAACAACTCTTATTTATTTTCAAAATATGTGAAAAAATTTCGGTTTAAACTTCTGTCAATTTGGCGCCCCTCGGCCTCGGCGCCCGGGGCGGCTGCCCCCCTTGCCCTCCCTTAGCTACGCCACTGCTTCCTTTGTAAATTTGGGAGGGTCAGCCCTCAAAAATCATTTAAAGAGATTTTACCCTTGTTTCGTTTGGTCAACAACGATTGATTGATTGCTCCTTTAGTGTAATAAAAACTAGTGCTGTTCGCTCCGAGCCTTAGAGTGACACAGTGACAGCTGGAGTTATAGTATGGAGTGTTATTGCTTACGATACACGGTCACCCCTAATATTGATCCGTGGCATAATGACAGCTCAGCGGTACATCCAGGACATCCTTCAGCCATATGTGTTGCCACTAATGTCAGAGCTTCCTGGAGCCACTTTTCAGCAAGGCAATGCTCGGCACAAACAGCAAGGATGTCACAAGCCCGCCTCCGCCACATTACCACCTTTCTGTGGCCTGCTCAATCACATAGATTTGTCACCAATAGAGCATATCTGGGATCATTTGGGACGGCAAGTTGGACACCCTACGAGTTTAGTTGAACTCGAGGCGCATTTACAGCAACTGTGGAACGAGATGTCTCAGGACATCGAACGGAACTCGTATGCCTCAATGCCCACTCGTATCGCATCGTGCCTTCGCGCTAGAGGGGGACAAACAGAGTACTAAAATTTCTGTTCATTTGTACTTTTTTCTGGAATAAATTATCCTTTTTCTTTGGTTTTCTAATCACTTACTTATATCACAGCAGTATTTACGCATGTAAAATTTCGTTTCATTTGGACGTCTTTTTCTTGGTGTGCAAATTTTTATGGCAATAAGTGTATATCTATTATATATCACCCCATATCGTCTAACCCCGATAGTTATTAATATTTTTACTTTTAAATGACGAAAGCTCTTTCAACTAGTATTGAAGTACTGTACTTTTATAAACTGGATTATTTAATTTTTTTTTTCAACTATAAATATACGTTATTATATAAAAGATGTCTGATACTTTTCAGATCAAGATCTGGTTTCAAAATCGTCGCACAAAATGGAAACGTAAGTACAGTACCGACCTGGAGTTGCTAGCCCAGCACTACTACCAGTCGATGGGACTGTACGCGGCCCGACCCATGGTCATTGGCGACAGGCTATGGCTCTTCAACTACCCTCCAGAAGCGGTGACCGCTAATCTACCTCCTGCCGTATTGGACAGTGGTCAGACGAATCTTGTACCGAATTTTGAATAAAGTGTGTGTGTGTTTGTATATATGTTTTGTTATTTGATTTGTCGTAGTTTATTAATTAATTATATTTTTTTACAACTAAAGACGTCACAATGTTTTCGTCAATATCGTAGAGTTGTAACTATGATAGAGCTGAAACAAGCAAATGCCACAGACTTTTGGATTCAAGAGCCTACGATTTTTGAAAAGCTAACACGAAAATGCACTATAAAAAATAATTCAGGAATGCTCATAAGAAATAATGGGCAGTTAATTGCCCCAAAAATATCAAAGTATTTTTTTGAAAATATTGGGAATTTGATACCTATACTGTTTTTGTTAATTTTTGATCAAGAACGTTAAAAAAAAAAATGCTTTGGGGCAACTTACTTTATTGTTGGTTTCCAGGAATGTTCCTCAAAATTATTTTTTTCGGTGTACATATATTATGAGTTTATTATATTCATGATTTAATCCTTAACTACTGTTAGCGTTCTCACAGACCGCTGAGTTTTTTAAGTTTCGGAGTTTAACTCGGAATTTTTAGGTTAACTATAGATACTGGTCAAATTTTGTTTCGTTTGAAGCCCTATTACTATCTCTGGAGGCTTTTGAATAGCTGAATTTTATTTATAATAGTCCTGTATATAAAGTTTAATACAAAAATAGTATTCTGAGAATTGATTTAACATTTTATTCATCGGTACTACTCTGTTATCCGTCGGCCAATTTCGCCAAATTACACAAATCGCTAAACTAATAGCCAAATGATACATATTGACATGATTTTTATTTTAAATAACGAAAAAACAAATAATTAGTGGAATAGTAATAAAAATATTAATAAAAAGTCGAAATAAAAATCACTTAATGACATTTTAAACACATGAATCGTATTTAATGTCATTGAAGTGACATTCACGATCCTCCATTATTGGCATTTAATCTTATAGTTTGGCGATAATTTTTTGGTCGACGGGATAACTTAGTAGTACCTATTCATCTTTAGATTAAGCGGTCTGATAGACCACTCACAGTAGTTATGCGACAATTTTTGTCACAGCAGTTAAGGGTTAAAGTGATTAAAAATCCTATTCACTTCATTATAATGAAAAGCTAACTTAAAAATTACAGATAAATTAAATTACACATTATCAAATTGCACTATCTAATGTTTTGCTAGAATAGAGGCACATAATCAAAGGAGCTTGGTGGTTCCGGACTTGTTACCGAAATGTGGGAAAGATTGAAATTTAGGTTGGATGTGTGCCGTATAACTAAAAGGTGCACCTATTGAAGAATCGTAAGATAATGTAAAGAACTTAATTCTAGAGAACTAAATTCCTAACCCTACGATAGATGGCACTACTCGTCCTAAAAGAAAGGAAAGAACATTCCAAACAGAGCAATTTTTCAGTTGAGCGCGGGAGTTCGGAGTTATTGTGTAATGAGATGGTGCAGCGTTGTTTCTGGTTTGTTCTGGAATGTGTTATATAAAAATGCTACTCTATTTTTTGTTAATTTGTGTCGTGCTCGTCCACGTGTGTGTTTATGTGTGAAATAAATTTTAAAAAGACAAAAATGAGTTCTCCCTTGTGTCGACGTCTGCAGTTCTTCGTCAATTCTACCATGTGTTCTTACAATAAACTAGGTCTAACGCCCCATTACCGCCTGTGGCGCGTTTTCATTATAATGAAATCAGAAAATTGATACACTCAGAAAAATGTTTTGTTGAATCAACAAAAATTTCTTTGGTCCAACAAATCTTTTCATTTAATAATTGAAATTTTGTTTGAATAAACAAAAAAATATTGTTAATTTTTTTTTTTGTAATTTTTTGTCTATAATTTTCATCCGAAATGCATAATAACGTAATAATAACGTCATGTATCCGTCTCAATTTGAAAAGATTTTATTATCCAAAAATTATGTTAATCCTTCATAGCTGAATAAGACAATTAAACAAAATTACGTGAGAGAGTTATGGCCACTGCTCACTAATTTAAATTTTGCTATAAATTTAACTTTTTCAAAAAAATGTATAACCGACTCCAAAAGAAAAGCGCTAAAAAGAATTAAATAATTCTATAAAAGTCTCTAATGACAAATTGTTATCCAATAACCACACATTGACTATCATGTACCGGTATAAAACGGTTAAATTTAATATATAGAATTTAATATCCACCAAACATAGGTTTTCCAGAGAATATTTTTTACAAGAGATTAATTTACATATTTTTGATTTAATTTTTGAATATATACATATAAAAAGTAAGGAATTACTTTTTGAAGTTGGTGCCAAACAATCATAATTGATAATGATTTCCCCATTTTCTTTATGGTACTAGACATAATATATCCACAAATCTTACTATACTTAAGATAGTTTGGCACCAACTTCAAAAAGTAATTCCTTACTTTTTATATATATATATTCAAAAATTAAATCAAAAATATGTAAATTAATCTCTTGTAAAAAATATTCTCTGGAAAACCTATGTTTGGTGGATATTAAATTCTATATATTAAATTTAACCGTTTTATACCGGTACATGATAGTCAATGTGTGGTTATTGGATAACAATTTGTCATTAGAGACTTTTATAGAATTATTTAATTCTTTTTAGCGCTTTTCTTTTGGAGTCGGTTATACATTTTTTTGAAAAAGTTAAATTTATTTCCTACTTTTTAGTTATTTATACCGTAATGCATAATTATGTGTACTTACATATGATGGCTCTTTGCAACGCATTACTAATGAACGCACTTTGCTGAGTTCTGATGTATTCGCTTTACTTGTAGCTGTTTGATTGTCAACTTTTCAAAAGACACTTACAATATCGGTTAGTATCGTTGTGAATCCTTGGGTTTTCTAGATGTGGTAACTTCTTCAGATCTGGCACGACGAAAAGCTACCGCATTCATGAAATCTTAAAGTCAACATCTAATCGTACGGACATCGGAAGTGGTTATCAAAAGGTGACAATGCCTTAAGTAAAGTGTCCTTACACATAAGCGCGCGGCAAAGCGCTTCCATATATGAGTAAAGAGCAAAATGACTCCATGTATCAATGAATAGTAAAATGCTTTTCTAGTGTAGTCAAAAGTACTCCCCCTTCAGTCAAAAAAAGCAAAAAGAAAGATTTAAAAAAATCGCTCTATGATTCAATAGATAAACAACAACAATCTAATTCCTATAAATGCAGTAAAGGCATCGGAAATGATTCGACGAGGAATCCGAAAATCATAACCTGTACTTGGCTTCATCTATAAGAGAGTGACAGCATTCGATGCCCAAATACTTTTTTCACTTTTGGACCAACTAAAAAATTGAAACTAAATCCACCGCTTTTATAAAAAACGATTATTTCAGCCTATCATGGAGCATTCTCATGGGTCAAAAGACAAATATTTCATAAAAGCGGGGGAGTGACGATGCAGCAAAGGGGCAAAATTTTTTACAGTGTATGTATGAGATATTCCATTAAAGGGATGGAGTGACGATGCAGCAAAAGTTAAATTTTTAACAATGTATCGCAATGCTAGGCATTTTTTATTATAAAATTTGATGATGATTTCCTGGTAGAATTCGATTGTACGCCGAATGATCCTTTATTTCTACACAGACATAAATACATAATCCATATTTTTTTACAAATTCGTGGACATACAAGGACAAGATAACACAAGGAAATATTACGATAAAGAAAAATACAACTGGGAGCTACACATAAAGAGTGTGTGGAACGGAGCCTGTGGGATTCGAACCCACAATCTCCTACGCTCTCAAGAGATTAGCAGCGTGGTGTCTTAACCACTCGGCCACAAGGACGACCTTGATGACTCATTTTTGTCCAGAATCTTTTCAATCATTCGTATACTGTGCTCCATGTGTCGTCATATTCACGTAGCGGAATTCTACATGAACAAAATCTGAAATCATTCTGGTGTCTAATCCGGTAACCAAATCTGAATCTAAAGATAATTTTGCTACACATATCTATGCACTTTATTTTGCATTGATATGTAGAGATAATTTTTTCCTCCGGAGCAAAATATATACTAAAGGATTTTCATCTTTTCAACAACTTTAGGATGTCGATTGGTATCGATGTCTATTTCCGCTTTAGTGGATGCGAGAATTTGTCCATTTAAGCTTTAACATTTCGGAAATTTATCGCATCCAGCAAACTTTAAGGCCGCACACTAAGCACAGAAAAAGACCCGGATGATAATGTGAAGTCTATAGGGGCGTTCTTTTCAAATATCTCGCTCAAATTTTAAAATTTTTACGTGTTTTTTTGCATAGGATAGCTGAGGATATTCCGCAACCGACCTAGGTTTTACTTTTTCAATTTTGGTTACAGATTAAAAAAAAAAAAAAAAAAAACTATTTTAAATTTCAAAATCGGTTTAAACGGCTCTGAAATTGAAATTATCATTATATAAAACATACATAAGCAAAATCGAAGAAGTAAAAACTAGGCCGTTGTAGATCATCCTCGACTATCCTATGCAAAAAAATCATGTAAATATATTAAAATTTGAGCGAGATATTTGAAAAGAACACACCCATAGTCTTTACACTAACATCAAGGTCTTTTTCTGAGACTAGTGTAGTGCCTTAAGGTCCACATTGAAATCTACAGACTTTGTAAATGGGCATTGAAAAGCTGACAATCCATCAGTACACGTTAAAATTATTCTGAAAAATTACCTTTGTTTTTAAAGACTATCTATTTTCTGACTAATGAGAGCGATCTAAAAACGTCTATGGAGCGTTTTCATTGGTCAAAAAATAGATAGTCTTTAAAAACAGAGGTAATTTTTCAAGATATTTTAAACAGCTAATATATAAATATGTATTCCACCGCTAATATACAAAACGATTACTTCAGCCTATTATGGAGCATTCTCATGGATCAAAAGTGAGATATTCTATAAAAGCGGGGTAGTGACGATGCAGCAAAAGGGTAAAATTTTTTACAGTTTAAAGTACGAGTACACAATCAGAGCGCGTCAAGTTGCTTCTATGATTCAATGCATAGCAAAGTAATTCTAAATGTTCGTATGTATTAAAATACCCCTTCCAGTCATAAAAACTAAAAAGGAAGATATTATCAAAATCACACCATGATTCAACATGCGTCTATATGAAAGTAGCAATATTTGAAGTTAATGTTCTTTGATAAATGCGGTTTCCCAAAGTACAGAAAATTTAAGAATTTTTATTCCTGAACTTGGCGGTAGTCGCCTGAACGAGTTTGTTTTATAGGTGAAAGAAGTTAACTAGCTTAACTTTAATGGTAAGCTTATCAAAATTTTTCGACATTTATATTTGTCCAAATCAAATGTAAATCTAGCACATAGCAATGTACTTTAATCACTTTGTGAATCCGACATAACAAGCACCCTGATACCCAGACACTCTTGCTTTAACGTGTAAGGCTCTTTACAGATGAATTTTCAGCTTTTCGATATCAATTCTCATGTCTGGATCGATGTGGATCTTTCAGTTTGGAGGATATGAGAATACCTGCAGCTAAGATTTCGCACTTTGAAAAAAAACTAGCATCTCTGCAACAGTGGTTACGATCCAGAAGGATTATTCGCTGCTAAGCAAAACAAGATTGACCAATCATAAGCCTTCATTTTTGAGAACATTTCATTTTTCGAAGGAGAGAGTCTGGAATACGTGGAGTGAAAATCTGCTATCGACACTGTAAAAAGTTTGACCCTTTTGCTGCATCGTTACTCCATCGCTTTTATAGAATTTCTTTGTTTTGACCAGTGAGAATGCTCCATAATACAGCAAAGTAATCGTTTCCTCTAAAAGCGATGGAGTGACGATGCAGCAAAAGGGTTCAATTTTTTACAATGCAAGCAGTGCTAAAAATTTGTATCCTTTAAATCTGCAACGATGCTACTGAATTCCAAAGTGTCGATCACAGCGACATCTGCGGCATTTTCGTGATACATTATCTAGACTAGCAATAATTATTGCATTTTTAGAAAATGTCTTGCAGATGCCGCTTCTATCTTTAAATTTCATTAACATTGTTGCACATTTAAAGAATAGAACATTATAGCGCTTTTTTTAAGTGTTACAGAGGGCGTGTTCAGCACAACTTACCGGTTACTTACCGACCACTTACCGATTGTGGACAAGTACGAAATGAAAATCAAAGCGAAGTGTGACGTCAGCTACAATTCAACAGAATAGTTTTCATTGATGCCACAATTTGCTTTCGTACTGCTCTACAATCGGTCGGTAAAATTGGTTACTTTTGTAAGTTGCTCTGAACACGCCCTGAGATAGCCGATTTCCACACTATATCCCCTAAATGCTATATTTCCAGTTTCTTGCATAAGAGAACTTCTCCGGAATCCAGGTAGAATTTGCGCTGTTAGCGAAACCAGATTAACAAATCAGAAGCCTGAATTTAAGTAAATTTTTCAATGTTTTAAATAAGTTTTCTTGTTAATAAATCTCGTTTCGCAAACAGCGCAAAATTTATGTGAATCCTGGCCCTCGTCCAGTTAGGATTTTGCACTTTGAACACTGTTAAAATTTTGAAACTTTCACTTTATCGTCTATCCATCGCTTTTATAGAAAATGATTACTTCATTGTATTATGGTGAATTCTCATTGGTCAAAATAGAGATATTCCATAAAAACGGAGGAGTGACGATGCAGCAAAAACTTCAAACTTTTAACAGTGAAAAGATCATATGTCTATATAAGTGTAACATGAAAGCATGCAAAAAAGAGCACTTCTAATTGGTCGATTGCTTCAAAATGAATTTGAAATTTAAAGTTTTCATTTTTAAAAAAGTTCTAATTATCAGATTTTTATGAAATTCGAATGGGACCACATGGGCCTCATACGCTTTCAAACGAAAAAAGAATTATCAAAATCGGTTCATATTTGCAAAAGTTATGCGTGAACAACAAATACATACAGGTCGAAATCAAGGCCCCCTTATCATAATATCAAGGCCTCGCATTCAGGAGAAAATCTATTGTTGAAATTGTCCCTATAACTGCCAACTTATTATATGACTTTGTCTCGTATGTAACGCCACCTGGTGCATACTACTGCTAATAATCCCATAGGAAATAATGGAAAACATTTCAGTTTCTAACATTAGATGGCGCTACCAACGTGAAAATCATGTAGTTCAGCGCCCCCTGTACTGCGGTCAAAGGAAACTTGGTGAATGACAAGCCTTTATATTATGATAAGTTAGCCTTGGTCGAAATCATAACCTCCTCTTTGAAGTCGGTTAAAAACAACACAATTTTGTTGGAATTACATAATGAAAATACAAGACTTTAGTAAGACTCAAATAAAATGGATGAAATTTTTTAAAAATATTATAAGAGTGTTAACAATATTTTTTGTCTGAGCAACAAAACTGTTTTTTTACTTTAACTAAAAAAATCGTTTAAGAGCCCACACTACTCACAGAAAAAGACCCGGATGATAATGTAAACTCTATGGGGGCGTTCTTTTCAAATGTCTCGCTCAAATTTTAATATTCTGACGTGATTTTTTTTCTTAGTATAGCTAAGGACGATCCATAACTGGCCTAGTTTTTATTTTTCCGATTTTGGTTACCGGTTTGTACCGGTTATAAAACTGAAACTATCCTTATATAAAAAAAATATAACCAAAATCGAAAAAGTAAAAACTAGGCCGGTTGTGGGTCGTCCTCAGCTATCCTATGCAAAAAAAAAAAGAAAAAAAAAATCACGTCAAAATATTAAAATTTGAGCGAGATATTTGAAAAGAACGCCCCCAAAGACTTAACATTATCATCCGAGTATTTTCCAGTCAGTTGTGTGGGCTTTTAAAAGTTCTATTTTATAAGTGTGCGCTGACTTTTGGCGGGGATAATTGGCAATATTTTGGCGGTCGTTCTTGTGTTTTCATGTTAAGGTCGAATTTTTTGTTGTTTAAATCGGGTAATCTTGAGGAATCAGTAAGAGGTCTGTTAATTTTCCCAAGCGAGATTGTGACAGTAATTTTAGCATGAACTTTTAATATGGCAATTTAATCCTGTATACGCAGAGTTTCGGCGACAAATGTATTCCGTTACGCCCAATCATAGATTTTTCAAAATTCTCCTTTATCGCCTTTCAAGTTACTTCGCAAAGTTAATAAAACATTTCGCTACTCATTCCAACTTCATTTTAAATTCAACTTTCGGGATTATGGTTATTTCTAAGCTTAGCGAATTAATTTGTGATACATATAATTTGGTCGAAATCTTTTCAAGATACATAATAACATGCAGATGAAGTTATAGGCTTATTGAGAATCTGCTTGACTTCAAATTGTTTCGTGTTTAACGATGATTCTTTTTTCCAAACATTTGTCCGGGACCACTGGGCTCCTTTTCGGCTGCAATTGCCGAAATAGTGTTGCATAAATATTATTAATGCTCCGTCCAATATTTTTGGAGAAGATACCTAAATGACATTTACATAGTAACTAGAGATAGCAACCTGGATGGTATTCTCTAAACAGCCAACTTGATTGCTGAACAGTTAAAAATTTACTTTCGAGCGTGAAGGTAATGGTACCATTTTTCAACATCATTATTCAAAGCGAAAACGACAGTTATTTTCAATTAATTTCAACTTTATTGTACTGGAAACCAACTTGAACAGGTCAGTGTACGAATTTTAATTTAAATTTCTCACTTATAGCATATGGGGTTATATAGAACTGTAGCAATAGTAAAATTTTTAAAATTGAAATAAATAAAATTAATAAAGATTTAAAAAATAAATTGCTCAAAAAAAAAAAAAAAAAAAAAAATCTGATTAGAAATATTTTCAAGACTAGTTTGGAACAGATTAACTCACCCCCCCCCCCCTTTTTAACTATATTCAACAGTTTAAACAGTAGAGTTTTGTTTGTTTACCATATTACGATATTGTTTCTAAAAACAATCAGTTTTGAAATTATTTAACATTGAAGGTTCTTTAAAACCATTAAAAAAATTGAGTTATTTTTTAAATAGCCACAAGTTTAAATATGACAAAACAAAATTAACCGGTTTATGCATTATGATTCCAAGAACGTGTTGGATACAGTACATGTGAACAGTTCACATATACATAGCTTTTTCTCATAAATGAGTTAATTTCTATGAACAAAATTAGCGAATATAGTAAAAAGAACTTTTTTTTACATATGGTAATTGTTTTTAAAATCACCTTTATAGTTCTTACTTTTTTATATAGTTTTATAAATTTTAAAAGTTGTTCACATGTCCCCATTAGCGAGGTAGTTGTGAAACCGTTGTGGTTCACGAGGGGCACATGTGAAAACACAAGGAAAACATATACTTTAACCCCTGTTTTATTAATTTGTCGTCATAATCATTAGTTATATTGAACGTTAAATTCACTATAAAGAAAAAAAAAATATGTATAAATTTTTCTAGTTTCTGGGCGACATGTTTAAGCATAAGATTGTAGAAAATGGTGGGGGACATTGGTGGGGATTAATAATTAGATTAGTGATTTATCGTTACGATAAAATAACAAATGAAGAGGTAGATTAAAAAAAATTAATTTTAAATTTTGCTTTGGAGGTTCTGTTTCGGGGACATTTAGATAATGTTTATCAGATATCCGTTGAAATACGAAAGATTCTCACCTCTGTACCTGCCTTATTTACTTCTGAATTAATGATAAAGAAGACTGTTTTAATGATTTGTTAAAAAAATCTCCAGTATAAGCCCTTCCCTCTCCAACTTTAACTTATTTTGTTTTCGAACGAGGGAGGGGGGGGGGGTGCTTTACAATTGGGATTTTGTATATATATATAATAGATATAGGTATAAGTTTAAAAACTTTACTTTCTTACGATATGACATCTATCACTATTCAAAATATGAAAGTAAATCATCATTGCAAATTTGGAAGCAATGAAATAGAAAATTTTGCGAAGTTGTTTATTAACGTAATACTTTTTGTATTAACAATGCATAAAAATTATTGTTATAAACTATTTAGTATAATATTGCATAATATTATTTCATTTTAAAAAACATAAAAAAAATTACAGTCGAGTCTCTCTATAACGAAACTCTATACATCGAATTTCTCTATATAACGAATTTTTAGTAGGAACGATCCCCTTTTCGCATGATTACATTAAAAACAGTCTCTATATAACGAAATATCTATCTCCATATAACGAATTTTTTCATAAATTGGTCTTAATTTATTCAGTTTTAAAAAGCTTCGAAATCATATGGAATCAATTTTCCACCACTTATTTTTGATTTATCGTCAATGCTGAGCTTTTTTTTAATATGTATATATATTACTTCTCTCCTTGTTTAAATCTAACAAATTCATCCCATCTCCCACACACCTTTCCACATCCTTCTCAAAACAGAGTCAATTGGATTGATACACACGTAACAGAGGCCTTCAAATAGAGGAAAATGTTAACTACAATTTTTCATTCCTTGCTAAAATTTGAGCCTTTTTTTGTTTTCTTTTTTATGAGCGTAACAATTTTAAAATCAAAACAACAAAAAATTACAGATTTCTTCGTCTGGAATCAATGCAAGTCTTCTTTATTTGATTTTCATTAAGCTTTCAAATAAATGTCTGTTCTCTTTTTTGAACCAACTTAAATAATTAAGAAATAAAATGTTAGGTTAATATTTACTTTTAAATATTTCAAATTCTTAATTCAAAAGATCAAAAATAATATTTGTTCAAATTTCACATATTAAATGCGATTTTTAAAATCATTCTCTATACATCGAATTTCTCTGTATAACGAATTTTTTACTGGAACGGTGAATTTCGTTATATAGAGACTCGACTGTATATTTATTTAAATAACAATTGAACGTAATCGAGCTTGTTACTTAATATGTGCTTGTTGGCAGATGCTTTTATGGATGTTTCAGTACAAAATCAAATGTAGTATGGGGAAAATTCTTCTATTTCAGGAAAATTATAGATATTGAAGCTGACATTATTTCTCATTAAGTTAACTGAAAGAAACATAATCGCTGAGTGATTATTTGGACATTTGCGAACTGTTCATATCTGCCCCAAATAGTTTGCTTACAACTTCTCCACATAGCCAATCGAGTTAAAATGACAAATCATTAGCATTTCTTAATTTTTGAAGAATTTATATTATTTTTTATCAAAAATATTTATTAGTGTTCATAGTATATCTTAACCCTTAATTGCTGTGACAAAAATTGTCGCATAACAATGTGAGCGCTCTGTCAGACTGCTTTTGCTTAATCTAAAAATGAATAAAATGTTAAATTAACTCTCAAAATACTACTTATGCATTAATTAAACTTTGTATACAGGACTATTATAAATGAAATTCGGCTATTCAAAAGTCTCTAGAGATAGTAATAGGGTTCCAAACAAAACAAAATTTGATCAGTATCTATAGTTATACTGTATTATGAGTGAAAACATACATTCCTACACAGTTATGGATGCTTTGGTAAATGTTACCTTAGATTTAACTATTTCTTTCATTGCTAAAGTTTAGAAATTATACGCGTTTAAAATTTTGAACACCTAATCTTAAATCCATTATTAACATTTAACTAATGGATATTTCCATTCGAACTTGTCATCTCTCTCACATACTACGATTGTTAGCTACCAGTATTTTTTGAACGGAACAATGTGACTTAATTTATCGGAGATATTTCATCAATTGAATAAGCCGAGTCAAACTTTTGGAAAATAACGGTAGCCAAGAAGCATAGCGAGTTTCGGCTTTGTGACAGACATGACAAATTCACATGGAAATAGCCTAATGTTACTGGTCTCACAGACCACTGCTGTTTTCAATTTTTATAGTTTAACTTCACTGAGAAAAAAAATATACAGTCTTCACCTAGAATGAATAGTTAATCACTTTCTAAGTACCTAAACTAGAACTATAGATGATCGAACTGGGCGAATGGATTAATCAACTAAGCTGAATAGACGAAACGACCTAGCATTTCTAGTTTCGTGTTTTCTAGGTGATGAAATGATGTTGAATTATTTCAGTAACGAGAAATTATCGGTTGATTTCGGGAATGGTTTCGTAAACAAGAATTACAGTTACCATATCAAACCTCTTGTATTCGCCTCTATTTGCAGAGATTTTAAAATGATTTTGATCACAAGAATATAGGAATACTCTTGAATTCTAGTAAGAGACTATAGAACTCTCAAACGTACTGAACTAGATTTTATAAGGATGACATGGAACTATTTTTTCTAGAGCCACAATTTAGAATCTAGATGCCTGGACTATATTTTTTTCTCAGTGTTATAAGTTTTAGTTTAACTACAAACACTACTGAAATTTTGCTTCATTTGCAACTTTAGTACTATCACCAGAGACTTTTAACCTCTTCGCGACGGAGACCTTTTACGAAATTTTTTATGTTTTGTCATCGGTTTTTAAAAGCAGAAATCTGTGCCTTAAATCGAGAAAAAGCTCCGATTAAATAAAACAAATTTCACCGGTGGGGATAAACAAGGATTCTTAAGCCTTTTTCGCAGAACGTATACATGTCGATCGTCCCCAAGGGGTTGAATTGGTGAATGTTAATTATAACAGTCCTGTACTAAAAGTTTAACTCTTAAGGGGTAACCATGGGTCACTAGTGCCTTGGTCAAATTTTCTTTCCTTGCTAGCTTAGAGGAGAGAGTGGGGAGCGGGACTAAACTACCCTAAAAAAAATAGGCTATTTGCTCCCGAAACGCCGATGTTTTAGTGCGTTCACAGCCGACGTAAGAGCCAGTTAAAATTTCAAAAAGGCACGAGTGACCCAGGGTTACCATTTACATTGACGAAAAGTGTAAGGTAAGAAAAAATTTGTTTGGAATTGATGTTTTTTTCATAAAAAAAATCATAAATGTGCATTTTGTGACACAAAGAAGGACAAAAAAACCTTTATTTGCTGCAGCAAGTGTCACAGACCTGTACACCTGGAACACAGACATCAAATCTGTTTCGATTGTTTATAAATGATGATATTAGTGTTGCTGTAATTTTTCATTATTATATTTTTTGTTTAATTAAATAAAGTTTGATAATTAACATCATTTTCATAAATAAAATTGATTAAAAACTAATAAAATTTCTATTTCATTGTAAATTGTACCTATTTATAAGTTAAAAAAAACGTCATTTTTATGCTCAAAACTTAAGCATTTTTTTAATTCATACCGGCTATTTTTATTTTTTTTTGTAAAAGTACCGTTCTTGATCTTCAATTTCCCGTTTGAAACAGCAAAAAATGTCAATTCTATCCAAAGTTATGATTTTTTAAAGAAAATGTGCATTTTTCACATTTTTATTTATTTATTTAAACATATTGTTTAAACAAATTAATAAATCAGCAATATTGTGACTGATTCTTGTTCAAGGGTAATTGATGTAATATCATGAATTTTTTTAGAATTTTTAAAGCACTTTAAACCACTTTTTACAACGCTAAGCACGAGTGACCCATGATTACCGTTTAAAGGTGCCGAAAAACACGTTACCGTTTAAGGGTTAGTACAAAAACATTATCCTATAACGTAATCGCGCCTTTTATTCATCTTTCGATGGAGTGGTCTCGCAGATCGCTACACAGTAGTTTAGTGACAATTTAGGTCCCACCATTTAAAGGTTAATATTTGCAAAACAAACTGCAATACGTTCAATAGAAAGAAGTATTCTAATCAATTTTTTTTTCGACGTATTTACACGTTTTAAGGGTCAGAGATTCCAAAAAACACGTTTTTACAAGATGTCTGTCTGTCCGTGTGTATGTCGCGTTCGACCATCAAAAAGTGCATGAACATATGCATAGAATTGAACCAAATGTTTTGTGCATTTTTTTGGCTGTGGCATTGAAGCAAATCCTCCTTCAGTTTTGAAATATTCCGCCGGAAGGGGGCGCTGCAACAGCGATTTTTGTGCCATTTTCAATATTGTACTACCTAAAGGTGTATGAAGTTATGCACAGAATTGGACCAATTTTTTTGTGTAACTGTTTGGCTATGGTCAGCTGGTCCTCCTTGATTTTGAAAAAAAAAAAAAAAATCTTCCGGAAAAAGGCTCTGTAAAAGCGATTTCCGTGCTATTTTCATTATTCTACCATTGAAAAGTGTAAAAAATTATGTACAGAATTCAGCCAAAATTTTTGTGTATGTATTTGACTATATGACCAGCAGATCTTCCTTGAATTTAGAAATATTCCTTGGGAAAGGAGCATTGTGATATGCTTTTTTGTGTCATTTTCTCGATTCTTCGTCGTTCAACTGTCCATCGGCTCGTGCAGATACGGGGACTCGCGTTCTGCTAAGCCGGCTACTTGCAAACAGCTGATGATAACAAAATAAGGATAAATTACACTGATAAAAAAATTTTAACGAATTTTCGATTTCTCTATATACGTTGGGTGTTTCTTATAGATTTCAAGCTGCTGAAAAAGAATATGTTAGTGAAAATTTTCTATCACCCTCCAATTTTGAGAAATTTCATTTATAAATTTTGGAGTATGTAGGCATTGTATAGGTATTATAATTATATTACGTTATTCTCTTTCATGTATTTGATTCACACAAACATTCCTTTTTCTTATTATAACGATAGAAGATACAGCAAGAGAGTAGAAACAGATGTCCCCCTAATAAATTTTATTTTAGCGACCTTGAATTGACAGCTCTAGCCATCCCCACAGTATTTGACTTTAACGCAAATCCATGACAGTTGTAACTTTCGGGACGAGTGTACTACTATTTTTTTTTGTTTGTTCTGTAAGATTTTTTAATTAAATTTTGATTATAATTATCATATTTTTCTCTATAGAACATGTAACACATGTCCAAAGGATGCATCAATGAACCCGATTCTTTTTGCTATGTGTGAGGAAGCTAACTTTGAAAAATCACTGATGCGCTTTCACGCCGTTAATAAAGACTGCCTATCATATGTACTTTGGATATAAAGTAGGTGAACAAGATAAGAAATGGGCACCTCCTTCTTATTGTACACGGTGTGTAATAAACCTCCGGGCATGGGTGAAATGTATAAAAAAGTGTTAGTCCTTTGCTATACCCATGAGTGGCGAATGCCGAAGGATCATATAACTGACTGCTACTAATGTATTACAAAAATTAAAGTATTCTCTGCAAGAAGTAAACATAAAATTAAGTACCCGAACTTAGATTTAGCAATGGGACCAGCATTACGTAATGATGATTTACAAATACCAAAACCTCCAGAGAATTTTACATATGACGATGCAGCAGTAGAAATGGAAATTGATGAAACAAACTTCCTCTACATCTGATATGAACTATTCTCCTAGCATAAATGAAGAACCACACCTAATTACCCAAAAAGAATTAAATGATTTTATGAGAGACTTAAATTTATCAAAGAAAAACTCAGAATTACTTGGATAAAGATTGCAAGGTTGGAATCTCCTGAAAAACAATATAAAGATATCTATTTATTGAGATTGACATAAGAAATATTCGACATTTTTTCAAGAAAAGATGATTTAAGCTATTGTAATGATATAAGTGGTTTAATGTCTGCTTTAAATTGTCAATATAACTAGGAACAATGACCTATAAGAAAGCAGCCACAGATAAAACATTTAACGCTGCATAAAGTATGAAATTTCTTATTAATATCATTTCTTTTTACAAAAATTCTTCTATATTTTTCTGAAGTTTTGTAAACAATGCATACTTTCAGTGTTTTAAAAATTAATTTTAAGCTTTATAAGTGTTTATTTAAAAGTTTGTCATTACTAAAATACAAAATGATAAATTTCATAAGGTATATGTGTTGAATAAATACTACAAAATTCAGATTTTCAAGATTTGAATTTTTTAAAAATCTGTGGGTGATGGAAACTTTTTAATGGCATATTCTTTCATAGCACTACCTAAAATATAAAAGTCACCACATACTTAGTTAGAAACAGAAACCTTGTTTATCAGTGTTATTAGGTAGCTTTCATTACAAAAAGTAAAAAGCTACCTATTGCAGCCGTCCGGAGGAAAGCACTTCCGGAAAATTTTAGTATATTTTCACCGATCATGACCCCCAGACCCCAAAACCACCCTCCGTTCAAATGTTGACATATATATATATATATATATATATATATATATATATATATATAATCTGATTTTTGTCATTCGATAACAAACGTATTTATGAACCGATTTGAATGAAACTTGGTATGTACATAGTACATACAAATGTCTCGACCGAGTTCGTTGGTCATCATCATCCGCGATTTTGTTTCAAAATGGCGGCCATTTAAAATTTTTAAAAAAATTTAAAATTTAAAATTAATTGCGAAAAAATTGAAAGTTAAAAAATATTTTTCTTTTACGTGTTAGAACTTAAATCAAAGATTCCAGAACACATTTTATTTTGTCTATATCTTAAAAAATGATTGAGTTATAGCACTTTGAATTTTTCTTATAGCTGACATTTTGAAACGATCTGATTTTTGTCACGTGATAACACGCGTATTTATAAACCGATTTCAATGAAACTTGGTATGTACATAGTACATACAAATGTCTCGACCCAGTTCGTTGGCCAGCATCATCCACCATTTTGTTTCAAAATGGTGGCCATTTTAAATTTAAAAAAAAAATAAAATTTAAAATTAAATGCGAAAAAATTAAAAGTTGAAAAATATTTTTCTTTTACGTGTTAGAACGTAAAACAACAATTCCAGAACACTTTTTATTTTGTCTATATCTTAAAAAATTATTGAGTTATAGCACTTTGAATTTTGCTTATGGCTGACATTTTGAAACGGTCTGATCTGAACGATCCACAGTGTTGCTTTAAAATGGCATACACTTTATGATATCGTGGAATTTGGTGACTCTCAAAATCGCTTAAAATAAAACCAGGCTGAATAAAATATGACTAATTTCTAAAAATTCCTATTAATATTCAGTCTTGACAAAAATTAGTATTCAATCTTATAAAATCACTAATTTTATAAGATTATTTCCACTAATTTGAGCTTAGTATTTTTGAACAATGTAATTTACTTTAAAATAAATAAATAAATATATAAGTATATGAAAGCTACCTCTTCCTCCCGGCATTGCCGGAAGGACTTTTTATTTTAATAAATATCATGATCCACATTAACTCGGTTTTACTCCGATTTATTGACTGAAGCAGAAATTAAAAATGAAAATCCAAGTTGGAATAGTATTGAATTACTAATATTAAAGGGTATTAACATGTGTAATTACTTTTTGAAATATTAAATGTACGTATGATATGAAAGAAGGGTTTGGGATTGCCATATCCAACTAGTGAATTATATAAAGCAGAAAAAGGAAAGAAAAGGGGGGTAGGGGGTAAGCCAAGCGATTGGTATCTCCTTTTAAAATTTAGCTGACATATTTGCAACTCTGACTGTAAATCACGAGCGGATCCATGTAATGTATTATTTCAATATTGTCATCATTATTGGGAAAATGGGTTATATTAAATTCTACCTCAATTAACCGTCTAGATCCCAAACTGCCCGAGATATTTTGAGATATTTTAATTCTTATATCCTAATTTCACCAGAAAATTAAAATAGCAATATTGACTTTAATTCATAACAAAAAATCCGGATTTAAATAAATCTAAATTAACCACTGAAATTTTTTGGTTTAAAGTCAGATTTTCTGTACTACATAATTTCTAGAACGTGTCCTATTGTGGGAATTAAAGAGTTAAATGTCTTTAAAACTATTTAACATATAAAAATGTGTAGTTTATGATTAAAATGCTTCGTTATATAAAAGCCAATTTTGCCCCCCCCCCCCCCAAAAAAAAGAAAAACACTGGCGGGGTTTTTTTAAATTCTAGCCGACTTTTTTGCAACCCTGATAGTTAGTCATTTTCTGAATCTATAAACTGTAATTATAGATTTCCTAACTATGGGAATAAGGTAAAGAACTAAGCGGAATAGGCGAAATAATCTAGAATTTCTAATCTGGTTTTCTATGGAACGAAACTGTATTGAGTCGTTTCAGTAACGAGAAATTATTGTATGGGGATGGTTTGATAAACTAGTATTATAGTTAAAAAAACTAACCTCTTGTATTCGCATCGATTTGCAGAGATTTTTAAGTAAATTTGACCACGAGAATATAGCAAAACGCTCTTGAATTCTAGTAGGAGACTCTAGAACTCTCTATCAAAGAGAACTAATATTTATAAGGAAAACATGGAACTATTTTTTTCTAAGAGCCACAATTTAGATTCTAGATGTCGGAACAATATATTTTTTTTCTCAGTGTGCGTATGCATAAATTTCACACCTAGTACTATTCACTTTTATGTACAGGGTATCACAAAACGAGGGCCATTAAGAAAAAATATTATAGTAGGATAGTAAAAAAAAAAAAAAAGATGGACTGATGACTGGAACATTTGTTTGTAAAATTTTACTTTGCTTATCTATGTATAAAATGTCTTTAAAAAAAGGGGAGGGGCTTTAATTGGTCAAAACTAAAGGTTTTAACTTAATAAAAAAATTCCTGTTGAAAAAAAATAGAATACTGAGTTGATATTATAAATTTTTTATCATTAGTTTTCCTTTCTATGTCATATAGCTCTTTTTTGTGTGTGGGTGTCGGGTAGCAAAACGGGGGTAGGAGCGAACACACGTTCTTCCTAAATGTTTGAAAAAGTATGAATTTTGATCATTTTTGTCCATTTTCAACAATTTTGGCTCCTTTTAGTATAAACTCTGATTATTCCTTTGGGACTCCCTAAAAAGGGGATCTTGGGGCAGCTGCCGTGCAATGAGTTCATTTGAGTTCGTTTGAGAATGCGATCAAAATTGTCTGGTATAGGGTTTATGAATGATTTCAAACAATAAAATATCGGGTTCGAGTTGGATATCATGTGATGAGCTTGGGTGTGAGTGTGTATGGGGGGGGGGAGGGGGTCTGAAGCAGGAAATTGTTCCTCCCTTTCGAAAAATGAAACTTCGTATTTGCTAGTGGTTTAAAAGTACAAAAGTCCCCTGGAGTTCTATAGTGTGCTCCCTGGATCTTCAAAATTCCCTCCAATAAAAAAAATTCTGGATTCAAGCTGTTGGATATAGCCCGAACTGTGCATGATTGTAATTCAGACCGTATATTTCAGTCCTTTAGATTCTTGGATTCTGGCTTGCTGCTCTTCTCGATCCATCAAGTTTATTTCTTTCAAAGCGCAGTGGCAGTAAACGATGGTTTCTGTTTTTATTGACTCTCCCGAAAATAAATGAAAAGTGGTAAATATTATGCCTGTCAGAAGCCCCGCCCTCTTTCAGTCCCAGTCTCCAATAGTCGTCGAGCGTGTGGGCAGGATACAGTGCCAAATGCCGTCGCACCGGGAAACTCATTTAATGGATGAGACAGAGCGATTATTGCAACGATCTGGCAGTGTCTAAATGCAGATAAAAACAACTAATGAGCGGAAGAGTGACGTCACCGGGACACCCCATCCATCACCTGCTGACAAATAATGTTGACACTTCTGGAAAAACTTTCGGAGAGAAACTTTTTGTTTTTCGATTGTCTCTTAGCCAGACGTGCTGAGTAAACTGTTTTTGCGCTTGAGTGGAGAAAAATAACGATCTGGGAGGCAGGGATGTTGTGGAGGGTATACGGGGGTAGACACCGCATACCCTCTGAATAATTTTAAGGAACACTGTATACCCTCTCTTTCTCTAGAAAACTTATTTACAACCTAAGGTATACTCTCTGACTTGAGCGCACTGTTGAATTCAGACACTTTTCTCCGGGAGGCACTTTTGTGGCTCCGGGGGGGGGGGGAGCGGGAGCATTATAGAGTTCCGGGGGGAAATTGCACTTTTTGACCATTGAAAACCCAAAATCTAAAATTTTCCGGGGGGATGTCCCCCTCTGGCCATTCCTTGGATTCAACACTGCTTGGACTCTCTGACTTTTTTACGACTACACCACTGCTGGGAGTGGGGGATAGAAAAAAGAGATTCTACACGAACACAAAAATTCTGATTAAAGTCGATCCAAAACCAGGTCCAGAACGGGACTGTAGTTCATCAACCCGAAATCCGAACTATTCAAAACTGAACTCGAAGTGATGGAAAATGAATTTATTATTTTAATTCAGTTATGGAAAAATAGGCTACAATAATATATCTAATATCAACTTTATTTTTTACATCTATAAAATGACCACATACATATTCATTACTATTGAAATACATACGGTGGCGCCAACTTTTGAAGAATATTGGGTGGATTCGACTATTTTAGGGTAAAATTACATGGGAATTTTGTTTTCTTTCAAGATAAGGAGGTAGATAGGAAAGTTACGATAGTGAAGTTAGAATTTTTCTTAAATAGAATATAAAATTGTGATTTTATTAAATTATACTCTCATATGAGGTCTTCATTTTATGGACTCTAATACTAACCATTCTACTATGAATATAACTACAAACTAAAACTCAAAACACTAAAAAATGATTCATGTCAAAATTCAGTTTAAATATCTTTGATACATGTTCTAAAAAATCGTTTAATTTTATAGAAGAAAGAAAAAAGTAGAAAACTCTAATTAGTCTTACAAGGAAGGTCTCCATACGGGCATACTCAGAAAAATCTGAAAAAATTACAGAATGTTCTTCTCATATAGTTATATATGTTTATAAAAAAAATTTCGGCGGAATCTCCTTATAATGTCCGTAAAAAAATAATAAAAACTTCGTTTATTTGGCGATTTATCCCCGGTTGGCGAAAAAACGAAATTTTGTAAAATACGCTTTTACGCTTAGAATACTTTTTTTTTTAAAAAAAACTTTCTATGTTCAATTTATTTAAATAAGTTTAGTTTAAGTAATTTTAGTTTTGCATTTTTACTTTACTTTAAGTGTAATTTTGTCATATAGATTTATATGTACTTATAACAAAATGAAATTAATATATTTTATGTGTTTATCATTTAAAACACAATTTAAATTGACTAAAATTGTTCCAAATTGAAAAATACACTGTCTGCTGCATTTTGTTGCAACGCACTCCCTTGCTTGTATAAAAAACGATTACTTGGCCGTGAAATGGAGCTTTCTCATTGGTTGGAATAGAGATATTATATACAAGCGGTGGAGTGCGTTGCAACAAAATGCAGCAGATTTTTAACAGTGTATGACACGGTCAATTCACCGTGCTATGGAGCATTCATTCTCATTGGTCAGAAGAGAGATATTCTATAAAAGTAGTGGAGTGACGTTGCAGTAAATGCTGCGAATTTTTAACAGTGAAGTCAATTAAAATCAATTTTCAGATTCGTTAAAATCGTCTGCTTTTGGCGAGGAAATGCACTGCTCGCCAAATCCCGGGTCGCTTTCAGCTTTTCACGCCAATTATTCCAAACTATTTTATTTTTTTACATATCTAATAATGGAATTCCGCCGCTAATTTTCACTGATTCTTTATTACCTACATGAGTAGTTTAATTCGTATTTTTTTCAAAAAATTCTGAGTATGCCCCCAATGGAGACCTTCCTTGTTAGTTTCTGAACATCTGCAATTTTTGTGCATATAGGATGAAAAATGAATTGGAAATGAGTCAAAAAACAGCCAATGTCTATTTGATTCAATCTAGCTTTGCTACTTTTGTATGTATTTATTTACTCATTTAAACTAAAAATTTAGATAATAACACATAAAAAGGATTAATCTGAATGTATTCACAGGGAATATCTTTGCGAAGTACACATTTATATTGTAAGCATTCATTACAATCCCTATCATGTAGATGAAATAATGTTTTAACTGACTTATTTAGATTAAGACTCCGGTCCCTGTCCGCGAAGACGCTCGCGAGCTAATGCTATTCCTTTAGGGAGGCATTTTTTTAATAACTCTTTCGCATTTTCACATTTTTAAATATTTTTTTTTTCATTGGATAGATGAGGTCCCTCTCAAGATCGCTCCTTGATTACTTTTTTCGATTTCGGTTGCAAATTTTTTTTTTTATAAAGTTACTTTCATTTTCAAAACCGGTTCAGAAAATGAAAGTAACTTGCGACCAAAATCGAAAAAGTGATCAAGGAGCGATCTTGAGAGGGATTTCAGCTATTCAATTTAAGAAAAATTATTTAAAAGTGTCAAAATGCGAAAGAGTTATTAGAAAAATGCCTCATTAAAGGAATAGCATTTAGCTCGTGAGTGTCTTCGCGGGCAGGGACAAGAATCTTAAAAGGGTTGAATTAGAGTCCTATGTGCCTGTTACTACTATCGTTACTGTGTTTCAAAGCAAAGTGATTTTCGATGAAAAAAAAAAACATTTTTTTTCCACCGATTATAAAATAAATAACAGAATACCACAATAATGGAAATCAGGCGGACTAAGGGTAAATTATTGGTGGCCCATATAAGTTGGCACCACTGAATATACATATTTCTTTTTCATTTAAAAAATATATCGGACTAAAAAAAGCGAGTCAATCCGAACCGAAAGAGTTAAACCAAAAATCAGAACCGATTTGAAACCGAAATCTTAAATGATGGAAAATCAATCGACATTTTAATCAATTTTGGAAAAGTGCTCTAGCATTATATTTCTAATATCAATTTTATCTTTTACATCTCAAAATGAATACATATACACATAGGCGTAACTTGGGCTCTAAAACTAGGGGGGGGGGGGGCAAAAATCTGTAGGTGTTTTTGCAAAAAATTTATCCGCCCTCACCTTCTTCTATAACCCACACACATACAAACACTGAACTAAATTAAGTATTTCAAACTTTTAATGTCTAAATGAAATTTTAAACTTTAGTAATGTACGAAAAAAATATAGCCGTTGTAAACTGGATGGCGAAAGCACTAGATAGGAAACATTGAGAAAATCTGGGGGAGACCTACATCCGGCTGTGGTCTTTTTGTATATAGAGATATAATTCAGCTAAAAAATGACACACATTTTAGCAATTCACACCTATAAACTGGCACGTTCAATGATTTATTTTGTGTAGCTCTGTATTTGATCTACAAAATTTGTATTCATCACGTAATGCACAAAAATTAAGTTTAAAAATGAATACTCAGATGAAAATGTATTTCAAGCAATTATGATACATTCCTATTCCTGTAAAGAGTGTTTACTTCAAACTTTATAGAAAGTTTGCTCTGATCCAAACCTCAATGTTACATGTCAGTCCCCATGTTGATGTTATATAACATCACTGAAATACTCCTAAAACGATATTTCCCCGAGGACCATAATGTAACGGAAAATTTTTGTGTTTCACTGTAAACGAGCAATAACAGCTATACAGGGTGTCCAAAAGTAATGAGACAAACTTTAAGGGGAGGTAGGGAACATGACATGGGTTGAGATTCACGTAGCAACCCATGGTCGGTAACGCTTTCCTGGCGCGGTAGTGATGACACAAAACACAAACTGAGGAGGCGAACAGGGACAGAAAACATGTTTATTATTCTTAGTACTCCAAAAATTCCGGTACAATGCTGGAAAGTGCTGAGGACCTTGTTGTACGCATTGTGGAAGCTCTTGGGGGGAAGTTCAGGACATTCCCAGTATTTTCGAGAACATTAGACCTTCCATGCGCCGAAAATAAGCTTCCATGCAACACTGCTCGGGGTCGTAAATACGAACATCTACTTTGATAACGCTCGTTGTCTTTTTAATTTTCCTTTTTATTAGTTTTTTGTTGTACTAAGTTTAATAAAAGATAATTTTTCCTCTTACTCTAGTCTTATCTTTCTTGTGTTTTGTGTCATGACTATTGGACCAGGAAAACGTTTCCGACTATGGGTTGCTATGCAATTCTAAATCTTTGTGATATCTCCTATCTCCCCTTTATGTTTGTCCCATTACTTCTGGGACACCCTATACAAACTCCATCTTCAATAGCGAGTAAGCCATAGTAAACCTCAATAGCATCTAATAAGCTGAAATCAGTATTTAGGAGCGCCCAGAGACCGGACAAACGGTTAAAAAGATAGCCGGAAAAATAGAAATGATAAATACTTTTTAACTATGTTGGAAAATGTTAAAAATTATGGAAAATGTTTCTTTTTTTATAGTACAGTAAATTACCTAATAGTTTTTTTAATACTAGATTATAAATATACAACATCTAATGTTTATTCTATGAGTCTACATCCAAGATAGCATATAATGCTCAAAAAAGGGGATACAGAAAACATTTTTACTTGAATTATTACGGCAGAAGGGGTTTTTTTAAGACATAAAACAGATATTAGTTACTTCAATATGAAAACGTTAATTCTGGTAATTTTGATTGTAATTTATCAAATTCTAGTTTACAACCACGATAGTATGTAAGTTATGTAAGTTATTAAACTAAAGGGAGGAAAATGAATGAAAAAAATGTTATTTAACTAGAAAACAAAACAAAAAAACATGAGAGGCAAAACCATGACTTTGACCCTGCTCTTAAAAAACTAGGGGGGCATATGCCCCCCCCTTGCCCCCGCCAGATTACGCCCATGCATATACACTCATCAAAACTTTAAGATATAAGTTATTTCATCTGAAAAAATAAATAAGGAACAACCATATAAATTCGAACACAAAACAGACTTTAACACGAAATAATTAAAATCAATGCAACCCGCAACGGCACCGTTTATACTATTTTGATAATCAATAAATCAAACTTAATTGAAAAACATTTATGAATTCAGTTTCTCTGCCTGTCCATACTCAAACTCGGATATAGTACAATGTGTATCACATAATGGACATATCTTATTGAGGTGTGATATCCCACACACAACAAAAAACTGTTAGCGATAATTAGCTTAACATTTAAAATTGCATGCGAACGTCCTCACTATTTCTACTAAAAACAATAATATAACAGAAAAGCCAGGTAAGAGTAATTTAAAGTTTATTAAAACAAGTAAGCTTTTGACAACAATGTCCTTGACAGTTAATCATCACTTATGTATACTAAATCAAGTTGATTATTTGCCGATTTCAGTCTTTTATAAACAACTGAAGGTTATTTTGCGTATGATGATATTACTTTCACTTTCGATAAAAGAAAATTGTTCTTGAAAATCATTTCCTGATTGCTGTTTAAATTATATGATGATGGATGAAATCAATTTAAGGCATTGTTTATTGTTTCCTGTAACCTTCATTTAGAGTTTACACTATAATGTTTTTAACAAACAAATCCAAATTTGTGGTCACACTGTCCTGGCTCAGAAAATCCAGCCGATCTGTTAACCAGAGGTGAAAAGGCAGAATCAGTTTGAAAAAATAAAGCATGGTTTAACGGACCCAAGTGACTGCAAGAAAATGAAGCATTCTGGCATCAAGAAACAAAAGTAATTGATGTGAAAGCTGCTGAAGAAGAGAAAAGAAAATCAAAGAGAACAAAAATTGTCCAAACTAGCTGTGTGACTCAGGAAGAGAAGACAATTTTTAAAATGGAGAATTACAGTACAATTACTAGACTACTTCGCATCACCTGTTGGATATTCATATTTGCGAATAATACAAAGAAATATGCAAATAAACACATACACACCGAAAGATTATGGAAAAATTACATGTCATGAAAATAAACTTTCAGGAACTTTGAGTGCTGAAGAAATGTTGGAAGTAGAGCAATATTGCATAAAACAGACGCAAGAGAGGTTCTTTCCAGAAGAAAAAAGAAGCATTGTTTAAGAAGAAATTACTCCCAATAAATTCCAAAATTCTAATTTTAAATCCGTTCTTAGATGAAGATGGAATCATGCGATTAAAAGGATGGTTCCAAAATTCAATTTAAGTTATTCAGAAGCCCCTCCAATTATCCTCCCAAGCAAAAGTCATTTTACAGATCTTCAAATAAGAAAAGCTCATGAAGAGGTAGCTTATACTGGAGTTTCCGAAACACTTGTCCAATTAAGAGAAAGCTTATGGATTATAAAGGATAGGCAACAAGTAAAACGTATAATAAGAGGATGTATCATCTGTAAAAAATTCAGCACTAAACCTTATTGCCAAGATATTGCACCCCTTCCTCCATATAGAATTAAAGAAGCATCACCGTTTGAAGTCACTGGAGCAGATTTTCTAGGTCCCCTATATCTAAAAAATGGTGCAAAGATTTACGTTGCTTTATTTACTTGCGCAGTAGTAAGAGCGGTGCATTTAGAAATTGTTATGAATTTAACAACAACCGAATTTTTAATGGCTTTTCGAAGATTCATCTCATGGCGTGGAATTTGCAAGATTATTTATACTGACAGTGCTAAGACCTTCAATAAAGCGGATAGGGATTTACAGCAACTATGGAATTTGATAAAGAATTCCGAGGTGCAAAATTATTTTAGTGAAAAAAGAATTAAGTGGAAATTCATCGTAGAGTGAGCAGCGTGGTGGGGAGGATTCTATGAGCGACTAGTACGATCAACGAAGATGTGCCGTAAGAAAATCCTTGGAAGATCTTCACTAGATTACAAAGAATTTGAAACTACTTTACTAGAAGTGGAAGCTATTTTGCATTCCCGCCCATTAACCTTTGTGTCAAGTGATGCCAATGAGTCAACTCCCTTGTGTCCAGCACATTTTCTTGTGGAAAAAGGATTTACAGTGTTGCCACCCGAAAAGACAAGAATTTTTCCTTCTACAAAAAATAAATTAACTCGCAGATATAGATACAGGTTAAACTTAGTGCAACAGTTTTATCTGTTGGACTTAAAATCTCTCCATTGTACAGATCACTCCAAAGGCATACAACTAATAAAAGGAGCTGTCGTTCAGATCAAAGATGACAATCAACCAAGGCTCTTGTGGAAATTAGGCATTATTACAGATATCCATCCTGGTAGAGACGGAAAGGTTCGTGCATGCACCATAAGAGTTGCAACAGGCAATCTTATTCGGCGAGCAGTCCAACACTTATACCCATTGGAATTGCCTGTAAAGGTGAATAGCTTATCTTTCTGGGCCGAATGATGTATTTAGACTCTCAACTTCGAAACTCCATGGCGCACGAAAATTTTTTAAGCTGTGTGAACTAATGGCTCTTTTGTATTCTATTTTGATATCTGATTTGTTGTTGTTCTGAGTAAACGAGACGTACAACTGTACGCATTATAAACCGAGATGTAAAAGAAAAGATAATTCATGTAATATTTATGTTCGTCTTGTCAATTAAATGTTATAGTTTCGCCAAAAGCGATGTTTTCTGAAGAATATACTTATCATTTAGACGAGATACACCAGATAAAAGCGAATAACCTAGATCCCGAGGTAAGAGTTTTAGAAATATAGAGATTCTAGTATTTTTTTACGAAGCAGTTATATAAACAACGATGCATGATTTTCCGTACTTGTTTTGAAATTATTTTGGCATCTTGGGTAAAAATAGGCAGATCGTTACACTGAATAAACTCATCTTTTAAACTTTCAAAATCCATATTTTTACAAAAAATGCAAAGTTTGGACTCTTTTATTTTTTTTTTTCTTCGATATTAAATGGCATGTAGACTTCCCTATAGTTCCAGGAATTTTTCTGAGTATTTTCATCTGAAAAAGTAAATATAAAGCACATTAAAATAAGTAGTACACTAATAAATAATAATAATAGTAATAACAAATTAGAACAACCTCTTCGAAAGTGATTTTTTTCAAAGACTAAAATTTAAGACTTTATAAATTCTATATTAAAATATTTTCCTCCCTTTTTGTAAACAAGACATGGTTATTTTGCAGTTAACACTAAATAAAGGTGAAATTTGCCGAAGAGCATATCATTTAAACTGTCAATTTCCCTCCAAAACATTTTATTAATTTTTTAAACACGAAATAAAAAGGTGATAGTGTTTTTATCTTACTGAATTCAGTCAATTTCTTATAGTTATACAGTGCTCAGCAAAAGTTTAGACATTGGTGTTTTTTAATCTTTAAATAAAAAATACGAACACTTGAGTTTTATAAATGTCTATACTTATTTTTAAACCCATTTTAAACAATGTAGAATAAAAATAATGATTATAATATAAGATAATATTGAATTTAACTAAAAAAAGTAAAATTTGCATGTTGCAAAAGTTTAGACACTTTTTTGATTTTTTTCCAACTGTTGATGGAAAGATGCAAATTTCTAAGTTATTATGTCACATGTCTGAAGTACTTAAGTACACCTCGATATAGCAGCAGTTAGTGAAGATGCCGCGAGCTAAAAATATTCAGTTAGATGAGGTAATTGAAGTAGGAAAGCTGAAATGGAAAGGGAAGACTGTTGCAGAAATTTCAGCAGCATTGAATCGTCCAAAGTGGTCTGTCGTCTGTCTATGAAGTATAGTCTAAGAATGACTCCTTCAAAACAAAACATGAATCTGGTATGACCAGAAAATGAGATGACGGAAGGATCCATAAACTAACATTTACACAAATGATGATTGCTAATCACATTAAAAGTAAATCAGGACTTTCTGTGTCGACGGACATGATTCGCAGATGAATTAAAGAAACAGGTAAATGAATTTACATGAAAATGATAAAACAATCGGGTTTAAAATTTCGCTACAAATTGGCGAGAATGCTATGAACTTGCAAACATACGTCATATGGACCAAAAT
Source organism: Maratus speculifer (assembly GCA_964019185.1). Lineage (NCBI taxonomy): Eukaryota > Metazoa > Arthropoda > Arachnida > Araneae > Salticidae > Maratus > Maratus speculifer. The sequence continues at coordinate 447,232,880 of OZ025290.1, read as the reverse complement.
GCTAAGCTATGGTATTCAGTAACGAAAAATAAGTGGAATTTGAATGGCTCAAACGGGTGGGCATACAATTGGCACGACTTGCGTTGAGCCTGTGATTTTAAGTCGACAACAAGGAGGTGAATTTTTTATGATTTGGTCCTCACTTTGCTTTAATGCTCCAGTATCTCTGCAGTTATTCAATGGTTGCCAAGCAACACAAGACTACGTATATACGTTGGAGATTAATTTTTAGTCATTTGGGGAACTTTTACCTGGTCCAAAATATGGATTTTAGCAAGATAATGCGTCTATTCATGTTACATACAAAACAAGAACTTTCTCTGAAAATACTACTGATTTCAATTGGCCGGCTTATAGCTCTGATCTGGACCCAATCGAAAACCTTTGTAACATCATATATCGTAAGGTTTATGCAAATTTTTGCTATATTTTCTGTTAATGAGCTTCCAGCTGCTGTTGAACATGTTTGGTACAAAATAGACCCCCAAGTGACACATCATTTAGTTTCTTCGATGAAAAGTCACATTCTTGCACTAATTGCACACAATGTAAGTGCAACTCGATTTTAATTTGTAGTTATTTTTCCGTAAATATACAAATTGTCTATACTTTTGCCACAATGTTAATTTCGTTTTTTAGTCATTATATATTATGTAAAAGGTAAAATGTAAAATTTATTGTTTGTGAATAAAGGATGAGTCACAAATAATGTATGACAGATGAATTACAAAAATTCGATGAATACTTCGGAGTAAAGAAGCTTAATCGATCATTGTCTAAACTTTTGCTTAGCATTGTATCTACCCTACCTAAAAAAAAAATAAAAATAAAAATAAAAGTCAAAATACGGAAGAGTTATTAAAAAAATGCCTCCGCATAGGAATAGCATTAGCTCGCGAATGTCTCCGCGGGCAGGGACAGCAGCCTTAAGACGCAACCGGTCTTCCAAATCCTATCTTAGTGGAAAACACCTGAAAGTCCGATTTTAGCGATTGACGCGTAGGTTAACCACTACATTTTTCTGCACCTAGTCCTCCCTGTTTTTATAGCTTTTGGTGCAGGAAAACACAATGGTAGCCTACGAGTCTATTGCTAAAATAGGATTTTCATGAGTTTTTTTTTTTTTCCACGAAGATAGAACTTTGCAGACCTATTGCGTTTTAATATGCGAATCCAGTTTTAACTCATTCTGAAATTTCGACCGTAATCTTGCTGCCACTTATCTGCATTCTTGATGAACTGTAAAATTTTGTTGAAGTAATTGTGAATGTGTTGGAAAATATTTCATGATCTATGCTAGACGCCTAATTTTTCACTCTCTCTCTCTCTCTCTCTCTCTTTCTTTCTTTATTATTATTTTATTTGAACAAAATGAACTATACCCTACTTTAAAAAACCAACGACTCCTATGTACATATGTATATTTATATACATAAATAATTCATTTAACAACAACCAAAACCATCTCTTTCGGTGAATGCTTTTTACTTATTTAGACTTTCGAAGTAATGAGTTCCTTTAACAATAAACCTAAAGGATAAGTTTCACTTACTTGTTTTTTGTTTCCGGTTGCGATTAAAAGGGAAAAAAAAATCCACATAAATCAGCAGAGTACTGTATGGGCCATTAAAAATGCGGACGATTTAGAGATAAATGATGATGCCGTGTGCTTAAAGGAAATAAAAGCAAGCTCTTAGGACGGGTATTGCCAGAACATCTGTAGGCAATTACGGAGTGCAAAAATCATGGTACTCATTACGCTCATTACAGCTTCCAGCTCTTTTCTGAAGATGCCGTTAGCGGAACTTCTAAGGCTTCAAATCTATTTCAAATGCACGAAATAGACCATTCATTACGGCCGTTTAAATAAGGAGGGATTCCCCATTTTAATTCGTAACATCCCTCTATGAATACGTTTTTTTTTTTTTTTTTTTTTTTTTTTTTTTTTTTTTTGCAGAATTTTCGGAGTTTATTTATTATCGGTGTTGTAACTACTGACTTGATAGTATATGTAATGAAACGGCAGCGTTACCAAAACTGCACGGTACTTCGTTCAGAGGAGGTTGCTAAATTTAAATATAGTACAGTAGAGCGTCGATTATCCAGCCGCCAATCAACCGGATTTTCCAATTAACTGGACCGATCAAGGACCATATATTTTTTCTCTTTTTCTCCAAAGTTTTTGATGTGAAATTTCTTCAGTCGCGGTAGAGTAAATTCGGTTTGATGTGATGAAAATTAACCATTAAATAACCGGATCCTAATCCTGAAATAATAAAAATGCAAACAAATGCAAATAGGGCAATCATAAAAAAATATTTCTAGAACCCAAGAAATTTCATTTTTAACGTGTAATACGCATATATTTTCTCTCACGAAAATCCCTCTTTATCTTCAGGCTAGTTTTAACGCCCGTCAAGTATGACGGAATTTTGACCTGCGTTTCATTTTCTTAAGACTGCATACAAACAACAGAATGAAGATTTTATTGTTAAAGAGTTTGTATTGTAGGAAAGCATATTTTAAAAATAGCAATACAAAATGATAAGATTTTTTTTTCATTAAATTTTTGAAATAGTTCAACAATTGGACAAAACAAATAGCAGTATTTATCACAACAATAATAATAATTAACAAAGTAAAACACAATTTCTCAAGATTTCACTAAACATTAAAATTAAATATTGTTTTTTTTTTAATTTTAAAATGCATTATTATATAAAAAGCAATGACTCGGCAGCGATTTTAGTCATATGTATAGGAAGGATATAAAATAGATTCCTAGATCAACCATTAAAGAAGCTTTATGCTTTGTTTTTAAATATGGATTTGGCGCTATCTAGCAACAGTTAATATAAACAAACAAAAAAAAAGTTTGGATAAAATTGTAGTTTTTTTTATAGAAAATATGCAGAAGCAAGAGGTTTTGATTTAGATCAAAATCAATTTTTTTTTAACTTTAGCTATGTAACTAATGAGCTAAAAATTCATTCCTTATTAATGAAAACTAAAATCATTATTATTATTTCTTTCGTAAAATTTTAATTTTATTCCACCAATCTTCAAAAGCTTAGCTTATATCGATTTGAAATGTACTCACATTATAAACGAAATTTACATTTCTTATGAAATGTCATTAAAATGTAAGGAATACACAATCATGTATAACATTACTAATTGCAGCAAAAGAGATGAAATTTTCATTTTTAGCATAATATATTTTTTAATATAATAACTTTGAAAAGTAAGAAAAATTATATTTTAATAACAGAATTTGGAAAAATAATTTTATGTCTTATTAATACAGTCATGATAATATCTCATGTATCCATTACACCTTGAGGGGAAAAAGAATTCTTTATAATAGAAAATAAAATTTTAAAAATTAAGCGGGTAAATGTTGATCTCTTAAATAAAGCTAATAAAACCAAATTTAAATTGTATCAAAGAAAGCATAATAAAAATATTCCATTTGCCTATTCCATGCCTATTGTATTTTTAAATTATATAACGGAATCATTCAAGAGTCTCTAGTCACATTATTACATCTTGCAATTTTTATTTATTTATTATTATTTTACTATAATTTCAATGGAAAAAATTCTTCATTTATATTGATGCGGTAGATGGCAGAAGTTGAAGTCAGTCCACAGAGCATAATCCATGAAAAAAACGATGACTTGAGAGCTGAGAATCATTTATTTATTTATTATTATTATTATTATTATTATTATTATTTGAAAAGTTGTAAATTTGCTGCATATAATAATTATAAACGAAAGTGAAAAATGTAATTTAAAAATATATTTAAAGGCTTTAATACGATTTTACAAATATTTTAAAATCGTAATTGAATATTTTTTTATTATTATTTCAATGAATCATTCAGAGTCGTTCATTTCTTTTTAGTGAAACCATCGTTTGTTTACTTTTAAATTGGAACTTAATATATTGTAATTGGATATGATATACATGTTTTATAGGGTAATATACTGAACAAACATTATTTCAAGTTTAAAAAATTATCATTTAGCTGTCATATATTAGCTTATGTTTTCCATTAAGCCTAACAAGGCGTTTAGCTACGGTCGATTCGCAGACCAGAATGATTCGTACTGGATTTGTTCCTTACATTTTTCTCTACTAAGATTTTATTATAAGAGATTCTCTGAAGATGATTGAATTTTTTTTTACATAGTCCCCTGGTGTCCTCAAAAAGAGGAACCTCCCCTCTCTGTCCGCTCGCTCGCGTTTGTTCGTACAGTGTAAATAAAATACATATATAATAATTTCTATGTATATGTACTTTTATTTATAACTTTTTGTCAATTTTGTGGTAGGTAAAATATAAAAAAATAAATAACTTTTAAACTTACTATTTATAATAAGCTAAAATATGCCCTACAAAAATTGGCATTCTTAATCATGGAAAAAGTTCGAAGGAAAGTTACCTGAAAAATATTGCCATAGTCAATGTTAAAACTGTTGTTAGCTTTCGTTTTTTCAAAACTAAAAACTAAAACAAAATCACTTCACCTTTTTCATTCACGTATAAGAACATTTCATATTTATTTACTTAGAACAGGTGTCACAAATAAAAATTAAATTAAAAAGTTGACATGTTTCGGTTCATTCATAAGAACCGTATTCATAACGCATAAAATCAGTAGAAAACTAAATGACACTGGATATAAATATAATTTAAAAACCCAAAACACAAAACATTGCGCCCCCTATGATCGTGAATAGCCATTGCCACCGCGGCATATAAATATAATAAATTTTGATCATATATTAAATTTAATATGTATAAAATTAATATTAATAAAAGTAGAAAAACTAAATGACTCTGGATATAAAGGTAATTTAAAAACAGAAAATATTGTGCCCTCTATAATCGTGAATAGCCAATGCCACCGCGGCTCCCCCTATTAGACTCGCCCTTTAAATATTTATTAAGTAATTCTAATCACAAACTCGGAATGTCATAAGAATAAGAATCATTACAAACCCTATCCCTCCTAGAATATATCTCTATGGATTCACGGATGATTAATTTTCGAAGTAATTTAGTTTTTCTACTTTTATTAATATTAATTTTATACATATTAAATTTAATATATGATCAAAATTTATTATATTTATATGCCGCGGTGGCAATGGCTATTCACGATCATAGGGGGCGCAATGTTTTGTGTTTTGGATTTTTAAATTATATTTATATCCAGTGTCATTTAGTTTTCTACTGATTTTATGTGTTATGAATACGGTTCTTATGAATGAACCGAAACATGTCAATTTTTTAATTTAATTTTTATTTGTGACACCTGCTCTAAGTAAATAAATATGAAATGTTTTTATTGCCATAGTCATTTTTTAAAGTTGCCCAATTATCTGGATTTTTCATTAACCGGATTGGCTTCGATCCCGATCGGTCCGGATAATCAGCATTCTACTGTGTATTTATTAAGTTTTAATTGAGTACGGTTTTTTGAAAAAATTATAAAATAATCTGTGCCTAAGAAATTAAGTCTTGAATAACCTATTCCGACCTGAAGGTAAAATAATACAGAGAATACGCATTTATTGATTTTTCACAAACAGACAGACACTCTAGATGACAAACAGGGCCTTTTTTGTGAAACTGATACTTTAGGAGGCTGTAACATTGTTCTGAATTTTAAATATTTGTTGATGAATGTTCACCAGGTTCGCTGAAATTCATAAATAGCTGTAGGCTGTGATCAATTATGAAAATAAATTCTTCTTAAGAAATTTATTTATTTGAACTAAAATTATAAATTTAAATCATTTCATACATAAATAATTAGGGATGTTGCCTGAGAGCATTTTTTAAGAAACAGTCTTCACATGACTTAGTTCGTGAAGCGAGAGCCAGCAATTGACTCATTAATTCTGTAATTCATAGATTGGCATCAAAAATTAGCGGAAAAGAGCACGTGAAAAACGAATGATATCATGTACGCAAAATTTTCTGTTACGCCTTAAACAATTAATATAATTTTGAATTTAATGGCATCATAACCAGGAATAGCAGTCCTAAAAAAAAAAAAACAGAATTCGACTGCCAAACCGTACGTTAGAAGCATGTTTTGAGAGCATACTGTGAAAGACAAAACATACCGCATGTACATGAAAAGATTATTATGAAACGAGGAACTTCAAAAATTAAGCAGATAAAAATGATATTTTTACTGACCACAAAGTCGATCTTTATTCTTTTTCAAATTATTTCTAGCGATGGTGAATAATCGCCAAAATGAATTATCTTTACCTGAGAGCCACTTTAATGTTAAAAGCAGATGTTATTTTTTTTTTCAGGAAAATTATTGTGGGAACGAAATTAAAGTTAATATAAAATGGATAAGTAATTAAAAATTAGTTTTAACTGAAATTTAGAAAAAATGTATAATTTAAGAAAACTATATGTGATTCTACATCACAGAGGCCGGTCATTTAGGTCAAAAAATACGTTTTTAAAATTACTAACACCCTTAAAATACCAATTTAATTATCAATAACATAGAATTATGCAGTAACAAATTGAAGATCTTTAATTAACTGAAAGGTCTACAAAGATAAAAGAAAAAAAAAAAAAAAAAGGATTAAAGATATTTAACATAAATGATCAGAGAAAATTCTGGCTGATGCTTTTGATAATTCAATGTGCTTAGCTCCATCACATAAGAGCTATTCCAAAATAATATGAACATAATTCAAATTAACGATAGTCTTAATTCTTTCATCGAAACTGCCGAATTTTCAAAGTAACCTACTTGAATGTCTAAATCCTACAATGATCTTGTTAATAACATTTCACAAAAGATTGAAATTCTCAAATTGAAATCAATGCTTAAGGGGTTACTCCAGTCAAATGAAAAGACCCGTTCGCTAATGCTAATCCTATGGAAGAAATTTATAAAGATAGCTCGGTTGCATTTCAATGTTTTTAAATGTTTCTTTTTTTTAAATAGCTTAGATGTTTTTTACTTTTTCGGATTTGATTGCAGATATTTTTATGAGAGTACTTTCGCTTACCAAACCGGTTCCAAAAATGAAAGCATCCTCCTAAAAAAATATCTGTAAAACAAAATCAAAAAAGTAAAAAATAGCTTGCATAAGGATTGATCTTAGCTATCCAACGCAAAAAAAGTCATTTAAAAATATTAAAATGCAACGGAGATATCTTTATATATATATATTTTTTTCCATAGAATTAGTATTAGCGAACGGGTTGAATAAAGTAGCCTCTTAACCTCTCGGAGAAGGGCGACAAGTACACGTGCTCAGAATCCTGCATTATTTTCACCAGTAGATTTTTATTATAAATTTTACCTTATTTAACCCGAGCACTTTCCCTTTTCATTTAGACATTAATTTCTGTTTTGATAAACCAGCGACAAAAGATTAAAAGTTTTGTAAAAGACTCTCGTTCCGAAGGGGTTAAGCTATTCTTGAGAATTCTTTTCATGAATTTCTTACGAACTTAATACATTATCTTGAATGAAGTAGAAAATTTGGAATTTCTTCTTTATAAAATAGGAGTTAGAACATTGTTTTGATAGAGTTAATTTTGTTATTTTTCTCGACTTTTCTGATCTTTAATTTTCCGTTGTAAGAGATATTCCATAAATTCTTTAGAGAAAGTTTTTTCAATGTTTGTACCAAAGTTATAAGTCTTTTTGGCCTCTTTTCCGCTAATAAATGGTAATACATCTTCAGAAGAGTTTCTCTATAACGAAACTCCATACATCGAATTTCTCTATATAACGATTTTTTGTAGGAACGGTCCCCTTTTCTCATGATTACATTCAAAACAATCTCTATATAGCGAAATGACTACCTCCATATAACGAATTTTTTCATAGAATGGTCTTAATTTATTCATTTTTAAAAAAGCTTCGAAATCATATGGAATCCATTCCCCATCACTTATTTTTGATTTACGGTTCAGTGCTGAGTTTTTTTGTATTATTTCTTTCCTTGTTCTTTAAATTTAACGAACACCTCCCACACACCTTTCCACATCCTTCTCAAAACAGAGTCAATTAGATTGTTACACATATAAGAGAGGAATCAATGAGAATCACATAAGAGAGGCCTTCAAATGGAGGAAAATATTAACTACAATTTTTCATTCCTTGCCAAAATTTGAGCATTTTTTTGAGAGCGTAGCAATTTTAAAATCAAAACAACAAAAAATTACAGATTTCTTCATCTGAAGTCTTCCTTATTTGATTTTCTTTAAGCTTTCAAATATATGTCTGTTCTCTTTTTTGAAACTGCTTAAAAAATTAAGAAATAAAGTGTTAGGTTAATATTTACTTTTAAACATTTCAAATTCTTAATTAAAAACATCAAAAATAATATTTGTTCAAAATTTACACATTAAATACGATTTTTAACATCATTTTCTATACACGGAATTTCTCTATATAACGAATTTTTTACTGGAACGGTGGATTTCGTTATATAGAGACTCGACTGTATCTTTTTTTTATTATAACCATTTAAATAAATCCAAGCTTTATCAATTGTGACATTTTTTTTCTCTTATTCCGGTGACTTGGCAGCTATGGTTTTAATAGTTTTGGTACAGCACTGAGATTCCTTAGCACATGATTTCCTAAACGAAACATTTCCGGATCAGTGGGTAAGAAGATATGGACCGACAGCCTGTGGCCAGTGCCTGATTTATGGCAGGGCATTTGGGGCACAGGCCCAGGGCCCCCGATTTTCAGGGGCCCCAAAATGCTTTTAAAATTCTTTTAATTATTTTCCAAAATTAAATGTATAATAATTAAAAAAGAAAAATGTCTCTATGTAGTTTTTTTTCAGTGAATATTTATATTTGAAAGAAAATATTATTTGATTAATAGCTAATATTTAAAATATTATAGTACTGTAGAAAATTTATCATTTGTTGCATGCTTTATCATTCCAGATATATGAAATTACGGTACTACTAGGTTATCCCAGGGCCCGATTATGACTAATTGGGGCCCTGGGCAAAGATAAATTAGGGGGCCCTTTTCGAATCACTGCAACGTTATTCAAATTGAACTGATAGTTACTCTTATGTGTATGTGTAAGACATGAACATATTTTCGCACCTTGGATATAAATAGAAGAAAATTCTTAGCTCCGTCAGTTCTAAATTTAAATATTTTAATTAATATAAGTACACTTTTTTTTTTCTTAGTGCAGAACAAAACCCTTTTATATAACTTGAGCAATTTGTTATACTACTAAAAATGAATTTAATAAGTTAAACATATGGAAGAGTTGCAAATGGAAAAAAAGAGTAAATATTTCAAAAATTAATATATGGTTTTGGGGGCCCCTTAAAGTCTGGGGTCCATGGGCAAAGTCCCGATTTGCCCATGCGGTAATAAGGGCCTGGGTTATCCCGTCGACCAAAAGATTATCGCCAAACTATAAAATTAAATGCCAATAATGGATGATGGTGAATGTCATATTTAATGAAATTAAATACGATTCACGTGTTTAAAACGTCATTAAGTGATTTTTATTTCAACTTTTGGTCTGTCACTCAATTATTCTAACTTTCTCGAAACAGAAGCCAGTTACCCCTGAAAAGAGTTAACCAATTTGGCCCCCTCAATGCGACAGTGATGGAGTGATGAATGAATGTTTGTTTATGTAATGCGTTATGGCTAAGCCTAAGTGTAACGCGTTATCTTTTCACCCGCCCCCTGCCCCCTCATAAAGAGTAAGCATATATCTAGTCGGGTTATAGCTTATAGCAGCTATCTTTGAGCATTCTTGGCGTGTAGGTTTCGTGTGTTATGATAACCGCCGCATTTTCTTGGTGTCTAAAAATATAGCCAGCATCCTTTACTACTTTTTTTCTTTCTCTCTCAAAAATGTTTTCGTCGATATCACCCAATTACCGTTGGCTAACAAGCCTGGTAGAGTTACGACTCGACAACTAAGGGACTGCATGATTAATGACCCAGCGACACTTTGTTCGCTGCAAATGCCAAACCTGAGCATTCTGGGAGACATCTTTTACCACGGTTTTACAACTGTCTTTGAGATGATTCTCAAACTACTTGTACTTCAGACCAGGTCCTTATTACCGCATGGACAAATCGAGACTTTGTCCATGGGCCCAGGATCTTAAGAGGCCCTTAAATTTCATACCTGAAATTATAAAATATTTACTTTATTTTTCCAACTCTTCCATAACTTGAGTTGATTAAATTCATCTTAAAGTAATATAACAAATTACTAAAGTTATATAAAAGATTTTCTACTGTACAAAGGAGAAAAAAGGTACTTTTATTAATTAAGGTATTTAATTTAGAATTGATGGATCTAAGAATTTTCTATTTGCATACAAGGTGCGAAAATATTTTTGTACATTACACATAGACATAAGAGTGACCACCAGTTCTATTTGAATAACACTGCAATGATTCGAAAGGGGACCCCTAACTTATCTTTGCTCAGGGCCCCAATTATTCATAATCGGGGGGCCTGCTTCAGACTTGTATTAACTTAACATGTTGAATCATTTCGGAAGTGGGGGGGGGGGGAGGCTGAGATATGGTAAAAGTTTCTACCGCTTTAAACAGATTTTTATAATAGCAGGTAATGCGTATATTATACAGAACCTGCTTTGATTGAATCACATGGCAGTTCAAAATATTTCGTTTTAAGCAGGTTTTCTACTTAATTAGTCTAATCTTTTATGGCGCGTAAGGAGATCCTGTGTGTAACAGAGATTTCGTTGAAATAGCTATTTTGTGGTCTCTCCGAAATACCTTTTTAATGAAAACCTGCTTAAAACGGAATGTTATTGAGCTCCCTATCAATTCTATTTATATCTTTCAGCAGCTTTCATTACATTTTGATAAACTTTCGTAATTACATTTTATGTTTTTTACAAATTTCGGGGGGGGGGGGGGCTGCAGCCCTATCAGCCCACTCCCTGAATAGGCCACTGTATTGAACATAAGTAATATCGGCACTACTAGGTTATCCCGTCGACCAAAAAATTATCGCCAAATTATAAGATTAAATGCCAATAATGGAAGATCGTGAATGTCGCATTCAATGACATTAAATACCATACACGTGTTTAAAACGTCATTAAGTGATTTTTATTTCGTTTTTTATTTGTATTTCTATTAATATTCTACTACAGTCCTCCCCACTTAATCGGGTAACGGATAATCGAATACCCCGCTTATTCGAATAGAAACCTCCGGAACCGAATTTTATCCCATTGGGCTAATGTTATTTTACCCGCTTAATCGAATAGTTTTCACGAAACGTCCTCGTTTAATCGAATAACAAATAAGTGAAACAATTTGAAAAATGAATGTGAAAAACACGTTTCAATTGGAATTTCCTCCACATTTTTTGTCATTTTCGGTTGTTACACAGAAAACAAATTTCCAGAACTCTCAGCATAAATTTCGCCTGGCAGGTGTATAATGGACTGGTCAAGTGAGTTCCCTTCCTTGTTCATTTTTTTGAATTTCAAAAACGGTGAAATAAATTGTACAGTAATTTCGATCAATTTTGTATTTCATTTACTTTCGTTTGTCAAGACTTTTTTTTCACTTTTTCGATTTTTTTACAGTTATTTTTAATGGAGACACTTTTATTTTCAAAACCGGTTCCAAAACTGAAATCAACCTCATTAAAAATATCAGCAATAAAAATTGAATGTTAAAAACTATGACGCCCTTTGTACAGATCGATCTCAGCTATCCATTGTAAAAAAGATCATTTAAAAAATATTGAAATGCGATAGAGATATCTTTATAAATTTCTTCTATAGGATTAGCAATAGCGAGTAAAACCTTTCGCTTGATTGAAATAGCTCTTTAATAATAAAGTGTTGTCACTTAGAGGCTCAAGATGGTAATTGTGATACCATTCGAAAAAAATCTCGTTTATTTTTTACTTTAAAATTTGACAAAAGCCACTTTCATATACTTTTTTAAACCTGTATAAATTACGTAAATTAAATTCTAATAACAAAATTTGGACCCAATTCACATGATCTGCATTAAATTTAATGTAAACAAAATGCATGTGTTTACTGTCATTGAACTATTTACTTGTCATTTTGTTTTTATTTCAGTTTGTATTATTCTATTAAAGTTTTTAACGATTTTCTTACTCTGGTAATTAAATGTACTATATTTAATAATTTTGTCATTTTATTGCACATTAAATATTACATTTATATGACTCCCCGTTTAATCAAATACCCCGCTTAATCGAATATTTTTTCTGGATTGGTTTGGTTTATTTTTGTTGTCCGATTATCTACACTAATGGGATATAGGACCAGGGGGGATGCCCTTCGTGGGGGTCTTTCTAAGGGAACCTAACCCGTATTTACGCAAGGTTCGAAGAAAACCACGAAAACTCCGAACGGTTAGGCCGACAGCCGCGATTGGGTTCGAACCCAGCACCTGCCGTCTACCAGTTGAGAGGTCTGAACCTCTCGGCCACTGGTGGGGCATATTTTTTCTGGAACCGCCAATATTCGTTTATGCGGGGCCGACTGTAATTATTTGTTTTTTCGTTATTTAAAATAAAAATTATGTCAATATATATAATTTGGCTATTAGTTTGGCGATTTGTATAATTTGGCGAAATGGGTCGACGGGATAACAGAGTAGTACCGTAATATCTTATACAGTAGAATCCTATCCGAATCCCGGTTATCCGAAAATGGGCTTAACCGAAAGACCTTAAAATTCCTTAAGGGTATATTCCGATCCAAACTGCCTTTTTTTTTTTTCAGATTTATTTTTCAGATTCATTTTTGCTCTCAAATGCACCAAACTTTCGAATTCTATTATTTAGGAACTATAAAAGGTGCCGTGATTATCAATTCCTTGATAAATGCAGAAAATGTTGCAAAAAATGCTGTCGAAAATGGCGTTTTGGACCCAATTTTCCGAAGCGGGAGATCTGCGAACGGAAAAAAGGGTCACGCTGAGAAAACAAGAATTGCTTATAAATCGAATTCTAATTAAATCGGCGAAAAATGACATCACACGGCACCTTGTTACGTCACTTCAAAAATTCCCTCAGCAAGTTTCTTGTTTCTACTTTTAAAAATGTGTCCAAAATTGTATCTGAAAATTTCGAGCTGTTGAAGGTGGAAAATCATTTTTTCGAATACACCCTTAAAGTGTATGTTAAAATGTGAAAAATTTTACTGTCAACACTATTTTTACCGATGTCAAATGACACCTTTCAGCATATTTTGATTTATGATTACTATTTTATTTGTAAGTTATAGATTAAAACAATTCCGAATCAGTTTTAATAAACTGAAGAGTTGTTTTAATACTTATTAGCTTTAAAAATTAGAAGCAAAATAAGTAAAAATCAGAACTTTGAAAGTTGTTATTGGACACTGGTAGAAAAATACTAGGCTAATGTTAAAAGAGCATGTTCTTTATAAAATAAATAAACCGAGTCAACTTACTTACTTGTTCTATTGCTTAATTTTGAGCACTTTATTATATATACATGTACGATACTTCATTATTTTTCAAAATATGTTGTGATTTTCCTTTGTTTTTAAATTTTTGCATCGTCTCACTGCTGCTTTATCATGCCGCTTTTAAAACAACAATACATCTGATGCTGTTGCATCTTCTTGTATTTCAATATATCAAAGTGGCGCATCCAAGATCCTAAGTAGCTTCATTGTGTGCAATCCTGTATCCCATCTACCATAATCTGTAATACATTACCACAACATTTTTACTATAATGATGTTCAAAATTACTATCACAGGTTTTCACCAAACAAGTTCTCACTATAAGAATCGATCCATGTGAAATCATCCAGACCATGTTGCTCAATATTTTTGATTTTTTTAATTCTTTACCAGTTAATTTATTGTACTTTAAGGAGTGTAAAACAAGGATTAAAAAAATTTAAACCTTTTTGAATTTTTTTTGGCATCAATTTTTTTTGTCATGTCACAAGCAGTTTTTCATGAAAATAGTACTTTACAGAATCCTTTATAATTTTTTTTTTATTTCTAAACGTATCAAAATGATTTAAAAACTATTATATTTAGTAATAAATGAACTAAATTTTCATAATAGGTATTTTTATGATAATGATTTAAAAAAATGTATAAAATAAGATTAAATGTATCCTTTTTACAGTGAAAAATTTTCTTTTTTGACATAAACATTTTAATAGAAGAAAGTAAAATTCACCTTTACATTTATTTTTCTGAATATATACCCTAATGAATTATTCTCAGAAGAAATATGAAATATTTAGAGACGCTCCTTCTTTTTCTATAATTAGTCAAAGTTGGCATCTCAGCATCAAAACACTAAATTTGAAGTTCAATATCTAAAAAAGGACTGGCTAAAAAAATATGAAAATTTATCAGGATAACCTTCTTATGGATGTAAACATGTACTAAAAATATTATGAGTGATATATACGTAATTTTAAAAATATGGAACTTTGAAATTGGCTTGAAAATCACATTTGTTTACACATTTTTTAAAAGAAAAACTCTCCTAAATGCATAGTTTTTTTTTATATTATTATTATTATTTCAAATGCTACTGTTAAAGATATAATACATGTTTTTTCTTACATAGAATGCATAATAATTAAATCTACTTTACACTCATAGAAATAATTATCTGGATATTTCATTGCAAAGTGTCTCAGTAATATTGTAGCTGTATACAATGACTGTAATTAGTTCCAATGGTGTTAGTTTCTGAAGCATGTTACTTACAGGAACTGAATCATTTTTAGACAATTGAAAAGAAGTTGTTGGTCTATAGAGTACAGGTGAAAAAAAAAGTGAATAAACAGGTCATTGTTTTCTTCACTTAGCTCAAGAATTTTTCCAATCCACCACTTTTTATCATAAATGCACAAAATATAATCATTTACTTTGAATTATAGCAAGCTTTTCCAAATTTTTGAGATATTGTGATCATTATACTGTTCACATATAGATGTTACAAAGCACCTGATAATACTTTCACTTAATGGTATAAATTGGCGATATGCTCGTGTACCAGGAATTTGTTGGCAGAACAACGTTTAAGACAGAACACAACTGAGTTCTCCTAATGAGAAGCTAAATAAATTCTAGAAATGAACAAGTTAAAACATGATGCATTTATTCACTATTCACTGAGTGATCATAACTAAATAGGATAGAACAAGAAGAATTGTTTTCAATCACAAAATCAAGCATGCAACAGTTTAAGTTACAGTTTAAGACATGATATATTTATACACTGAATATATAAAAAGCAAAAATGCAAATTTGTTCTAAATTATAAAATGAAGTATGCAGTATTTACAGTTTAAACCACAATATATTTATGCACTGGCATATTAAAAATAAACAGGACAGGACAAGAAAACTTGTTCTCAGTCATAGAATTTAACAAAAGAGAATTTGTAAATTTGTTCTGAATCATAAAATTAATACTCACATTCACTTAATCCTGGCTTAAAAATAAATGAAATATTAAGTTTGTGAGCATAAATTCGGTTTTAATATAGAGTAGACTCTCTCAAATCCACAACTCTCTAAAATCTTCACATAATTTACAAATGTAAACAATGAGACATTCAGTTCAGATATAGGGACAAAATTTGATTTTTTTAGTTTTGTATCAATTCCATACATTAATTTTTGTTATTATTACTGAATTCATGTTTTTTCTTCAAGGAAGAATAAATTTATTTCTGAAAGAATTCAAGATACTGTTGATATCACAGATAATCCATAATCTTCTTATCAAATATATTTATGTATTAATCAAACTTTTTTGGTTATTAAGTCTGGCTGAACCTGGAATAAAACTTCCTTATTTTATTATTTTGATGTGATTTAATATTCTACATTATTTATGAGGGAAGTTTCATTGAATAATTTAGGAAAAATACATTTCATCTTTATAATGAATAGTTAATCATACATTATTCATTTGATCTTTGCTTTTAGTATTTTAAAAATTATCAAAATTTTTATTATTTTAGTTTATTACTTACTGTAATATTTTAATATATTGAAAGCATTCATTATAACTTTTTTGCAATATTTATTGCATTCAAATTACTGTTTTAAAAATGTAAACAAAGAAATGACCAGAAATCCGCAAAATTCTAAAATCTGCACAACCTCTGGTCCCAAGTTTTGCGGATTTGAGGAAGTCTACTGTAATTATATTTATGTAAAAAAGTTATTTATACTTAAAAAAGGGAATCTGAAGAAATAAGCAGAATATATTATGCATTATGAGTTAATCATGGTGTAAACATATATGTAAACAAATGTGATTTTCAAGCCAATTTCAAAGTTCCATATTTTTAAAACAACGTATATATCACTCATAATATTTTTGGTACATGTTTACATCTATAAGAAGGTTCTATAATCATCTATAAGATCCTGCTAAATTTTCATATTTTTTTAGCCAGTCCTTTTTTAGATATTGAACTTCAAATTTAGCATTTTGATGCTGAGATGCCAACTTTGACTAATTATAGAAAAAGAAGGAGCGTCTCTAAATATTTCATATTTCTTCTGAGAATAATTCATTAGGGTATATATTCAGAAAAATAAATGTAAAGGTGAATTTTACTTTCTTCTATTAAAATGTTTATGTCAAAAAAGACAATTTTTCACTGTAAAAAGGATACATTTTATCTTATTTTATACAATTTTTTTAATCATTATCATAAAAATATCTATTATGAAAATTTAGTTCATTCATTACTAAATATAATGGTTTTTAAATCATTTTGATACGTTTAGAAATGAAAAAGTTATAAAGGATTCTGTAAAGTACTATTTTCATGAAAAACCGCTTGTGACATGACAAAAACATGGATGCCAAAAAAAAAAAAAATTTAAAAGGTTTTAAATTTTTTAAATCCTTGTTTTAGACTCCTAAAAGTACAATAAATTAACTGGTAAAGAATTTAAAAAAAAACAAAAATATTGAGCAACATTTTTTTCTTTTTCTGGATGATTTCACATGGATTGACCCATAAGCTTTTCGGTTATTCGAAAATTCATATGGAATGCTGGTTATCCGCAAAATGCTTTGGTCCCATGCTTTTCGAATAACCGGGGTTTTAGTGTATTAGCTATATGCACCAACATGTTGTGTTACATTTAAATTGCATGAGGTCCTTTAGTTGCTGGTGAAAAAACGAAGTCTACTTTCATTGTACATTTTAAGTTTCTAGCACTAACATTTTCAAATTAAATCATAATTCATAATTGTTTTCACCTTCATAATTGCAAGTTTTAAAGAAACAAGGTTTTTAGATATTATCAACGTCTTGTAAGAAATCAACATGCCAAATGTCAAATTTCTAAGCCCTAACAGTATCACAGAAGTTGCTATGTCATATAACTTTTTTTCTCCAACATCTTCTTTAATTTTAAAATTATAAAAAAACAAGTTGGAAATTGCACGTGAAGCGTAGCAAATGAGGTGCGTTCGTTCCATAACGTAGTTTTAAAAATATCATTCTCATATATCAATCTCATAAAATTGTAAATAGCTAATTACAATTAAATTGTGCAATAAACAATATTCTCCCTATACCATTTTGTAATGGAGTACATTTTTGTGCCTTGTAAATCAATAACAAATGTTCTTTGCTCCACAGATTATGCAAAATGTATATTATAATGTGTACTTTATATTTGCATATCAATTTTATTATATTCGGATTAGAGTAACACCATTAAAATGCATTTGAAACATTTTACCCCATTGACCGTCATGTAACGGAATACTTTTGATTGTCCCTGTAATTGACCGATGCATCCGATTCTCATAAAATTGGAAATGACTCGACAAAGTTAT
This sequence comes from Maratus speculifer, assembly GCA_964019185.1. Taxonomy (NCBI): domain Eukaryota; kingdom Metazoa; phylum Arthropoda; class Arachnida; order Araneae; family Salticidae; genus Maratus; species Maratus speculifer. The sequence continues at coordinate 447,214,974 of OZ025290.1, read as the reverse complement.
GTAATAATTATGTATTTTAAATTTCAAACGATTATAATGCATTTGAGACTTTTTTTTCTTCATTGACCGTAATATAACGGAATACCTTTGATTGTTTCTGTAATTGATCTATGCATCCGATTTTCATAAAATTTGAAATGACTCGACAAAATTATGTAATAATTATATATCTTAAATTTCAAACGATTCGGTTGGGTAGTTTTTGCGTTGTTATATGCGGACGAACGGACTGAACGACAACTATAGGTTCTACGTATTTACATAATTACGAACGCACCTAAAAAAATGATTTTGCGAACATAACAGTCATGACAATTTTTAAGCTTCTATCTCCAACAATTCTATTGAAATCTTAATTTAAGACGTTTTTAGGCGATTTTCCGTTTATTTTCCTACCCCAACCCTCCTTTCAAATTTTGAATTTTTAATAAACTGTTTTTGGCGAGCATTTTAAAAGTAACCACCATGAAAAAGTTTAGGTTTCTATGCTTATTTTCAGAAACATCTAAAACCCATTTTTTCTCGTGCACCTTCCTAATTTTTTTTTAATTATTTGGAAAATAGTTGTTGTTATCGGTAAAGAACTGGGAAATCTGAAGTATATCTGAATCTTTTTATTGGTTGAATTCTGCAATAAATTTGATTAATTTTATTCGTTTCCTGATTGGTTCATGTTTAATGTCCAGAAATAAAAAATTTCTGTTGCCACAATGACAAAAAATATTTAAAAAATAACTACAAAAAAATTAATAACTTAAAAACAAATTGAAATACAGCTTTCAAAGAAATTGCATTTAAAAATACATTTCGTTTTTTATTCGTTTCCTGATTGGTTCATGTTTAATGTCCAGAAATAAAAAATTTCTGTTGCCACAATGACAAAAAATATTTAAAAAATAACTACAAAAAAATTAATAACTTAAAAACAAATTGAAATACAGCTTTCAAAGAAATTGCATTTAAAAATACATTTCGTTTTTTATTCGTTTCCTGATTGGTTCATGTTTAATGTTCAGAAATAAAAAATTTCTGTTGCCACAATGACAAAAAATATTTAAAAAATAACTACAAAAAAATTAATAACTTAAAAACAAATTGAAATACAGCTTTCAAAGAAATTGCATTTAAAAATACATTTCGTTTTTTATTCGTTTCCTGATTGGTTCATGTTTAATGTCCAGAAATAAAAAATTTCTGTTGCCACAATGACAAAAAATATTTAAAAAATAACTACAAAAAAATTAATAACTTAAAAACAAATTGAAATACAGCTTTCAAAGAAATTGCATTTAAAAATACATTTTTTTCTCTGTACGACAGTGTAAAAATTAAAAATGTGCGATGTTTAGAAGTTTAAAAATTTTCAGAACCGAAAATTATAAAACTAAAATTTCATTTAAAATTTGGGTTCTACAAGGTTATTCTGTCGACCAAAAAATTATCGCCAAAGTATAAGATTAAATGCCAATAATTTATGATCGTGAATGTCACATTCAATGACATTCAATACGATTCACGTGTTTAAAATGTCATTGATTTTTATTTCTTTTTTTATTTGAATTTTTATTAATATTGTACTAATTATTTGTTTTCCTTTATTTAAAATAAAAATTATGTCAATATGTATATTTTGGCTATTAGTATAATTTGGTGAAATCGGTCGACGGGATAACGGAGTAGTACCAAAATTTGTATATTATTGGTACAGGAATATGAATTTTAATTTATGGCGTACGTAATATAGGACTCTGTTATTACGTAAAACGCGTTTTAATCATCCTAAAAATGATGTTTATTATTATTAATTTAAGTATAGAATTTATCTATCAGTCTTTAAAATTTTAGTGCTGAAAATATAATTTTCCAAAAAGGCCTTGTAATTTTTTACATTACATTTTTGTAAAATTTATCTTTTTTTTTCTTTCTTTTTGTTATTAGTCTGTGCTAGCATTTACGTTTTAAATGTAATGACCATGGTCATTACTGGATCATGGTCATCAAATTTTAAGTCTCTAATCCCAACAGTTCCAAAATTTTTTTTATTGAAAACGTTTCTAGAACGTTTTCCGCTCATTTCATCCTTTTAACCGAAGATTTTTGAATCCTATTCATGGCGAGTAAGGCGCAAGTCGGAATTTGCATGCCAAATATAGCAAATAAATAGTGAAAAAACACCGTAAACACTGGCGATAATTAATAAATAAAGTAAAGCACTTTGTAAAATCCCCATAAAATGAAAAATAAAGTAGGACGCGTTACGAGCTACAACAATAACAGCTCGTCATCAACTAAACCAACACGGGACCGTGCCCTTACGGGCACGTGTTGGTTTAGCTGCCACTATATTCTATCAGAAGTACTATGTACTATTACACCAAGATCTGAATATTTTTAAAACTTTGTTATAGCACCTCATTTGCTACGTTAGACGTGCTCAACTCTTATATCTTTAAGAGTGGCCTAAAACCTTGAACTTGGGCACGAGGAAAGGACATAAAGCACATATAAAGAAAAAAAAATGTCGGATGTGGATATCAAAACTTTCTTCTATCTCATACAAGTTAATACTTTCAGAAAAATGAAACATAACAGTGTCACTGATTAGGTAATTTACACCAGCAACTTATTTCTACTTCTGAGTCTGAAATTTGATGAAAATCCGTGTATTAGTACTTGAGATACAATTACAGCAGAAATAGTAGAAAAAAAACTCAATTGAAGCGCCGCCTGTGGAGCTATTTAATCTAAAAACAACAGAATACTAATTTATATCAGGGACTAACTGAATTTGAAGTTTAATGAAAACTCATGCATTTGTTCTTGAGATAGAACTATTACGATAATCATGAATAATGCCGCATAACAGTACCATCTGCTGAGGGAATTACCCCGAAAACTACAGAATACTAATTTATATCAGGGACTAACTGAATCTGAAGTTTGATGAAAATTCGTGCATTAGTTTCTGAGATAGAGAGAGCTGTTGCAATAATCATGAATAATACCGCAGCATCACCTGCTGTGCGATTTACACCAAAACGTAATCAGAACGGTATTACATCAAGGAGTAATAGAATCTGAAGTTTTGTGAAAATTCGTCCATTAGTTCTTGAGATATAGGTATTGCTATAATAATGAAAAAAACAGCATATACTAGTGCCACCTGCTGAGCGATATACACCAAAAATTAATCAGATCTAGTTTATATCAAGGTCTATCCGAATCTAAAGTTTTGTAAAATTCTGTGCATTAGTTCTTGAGACAGAGCGCCCACAAAATTTATGATAATAACATAAAAACAAAAAACACATAAAACAAAAAACATGTTTGTAAAAACATGTTTTTTTTAATCTGATTCCTAAATCGTGTCAATCTATCGGAAACCGAATTCGACAAATTTCATGAATCCATTAATTTCTTCTCGTAAAAAATTGTGGAAAATCAATCATTTATAATTTTCTATGTGCATTTATTGCGTGATTTTCCGTAATCAAAATTCACCCTTAACACTCCCCCTTTTTTTATTAATATCAACTTTATACCCACTGCCGTTCCTGAGAAAACGTTGAGACAGACGGACAACAAGGCGAGATTCTAAGGGTTTCATTTTTTTTTCTTTTTGAGAAAAAATATGCTGTCCTAACAAAAGAATCGCTGATTTATTTAATAAATATTATATATGTCATGTTAAAACATATATACGGTTTTTATATATGCATTTTACATATATTTCTATATAATTATACATAGAGATATATACATATAGGTACATAATATATAATTCTATATATTTATTATATATGTAAAATTAAAACAAAAGCTATAAACTTAAGTCCATCGAAAAACAAAAGCAACCCCAAAAGCTGGCGATCACAACCACATCGATTCATTTAATGCAAAAAAAAAAAACAGCAACAACAGAAAAAAAAAAAAAAAAAAAAAAAAAAGAATAGTATAGTTAATTTTTCTCTCATTTCGTATTTCTGGCGCACAATTGCTATTCACATTGATGAAAATTCAGCTCTCAACTGTAGAAATGTCTGTTTATTTCACCCTGAATTCATATAAATAGGTATTAAGGGTGTATTCCGATCACAACCACATGTTTTCAGATTTATTTTTAAATTCGTTTTTGCTCTCAAATGCACCAAACTTTCAAAATCTCTTATTTAGAAAAGAAACTACATAATGTGCCGTGTTGGCCGATTTTTTTTTTTTTTTTTTTTTTTTTTTTTTTTTTTTTGTAAAGGAAGAAAATATTGTAAAAAATGCTGTCAAAGTTGCCAATTTTGAAACAGAAATTTTCGAACCTGGAGATCTTGGAACGAAAAAAATGATCGAATCGAGAAAATAATTGTTCATAAATCAAATTCTAATGAATTGAGGGGAAAAGGACCTTATATGTTTCTTATTCAAAAATCACCCCAGCAAGTTTCATGTTTCTACTTTTAAAATTGGGTCTGAAAATGTATAGGAAAATTTCGAGCTGTTGAAGGGGGAAAATCATTTTTCCGAATACACCCTTAAATTACAAACATGCCAAAAGCCAGCTTGAGAGTGGGTAATCAGGTAGAATCACCTGAACCCGACCGCGGTTCCGGGCAAGTCGGGTTGAAGCTAATTTTTGTTACTGCAGGTCGGGTTTGGATATAGTTTATGTCAAATGTTTGTCGTTTGGGTTGTTTCGGGTTGGGTTTTGATTCTTTTGGGACAGGTTCGGATTGATCCAATTTTTCTAAAGAAAGTTCTACACATTTTTTTTAAATTGTTCATTTTTATATAAAAGAAATTAAATTGATTTTAGAAGCATAATTATAGATTATTTTTCAACAATTGTATTAAAGTATAGATTATTCTTTATTAATCCGGGTTCAAGTTTGAATATTTCGGGTTTGAGTTGACGATTTTTTTTTTTTTTTTAATTTTCTTTGTTAGATTTCTGGTTGATTTTGAGTAGAATTTTTGGATTACAATCCGTTATACGCAGTATTCTACGCAGGGATAAAATTTGAAAGACCTCTTTATTTCTGATTTAAAACAACATATTTCAAGATGCATGCTTGATATAAATAAGACTCCTAAAAAAACATTCGCATTAAAGTGTGTGGGGCGAGGAAGGAGGGGGTTAGAAGATATCAGTAATATTTATTAAAATTCGGGTACTACTTAGTTATCCTGTCGACCATTTCCGCCCAATTATACAAATCGCCAAACTAATAGCCAAATTTTGATTATAAACGTAAATTTTACTTTAGATATTGATAGAACAAATAAATTAGTAAAACGTTGATAAATTTACAAATAAAAAGTCTAAATAAAACTCACTTGATGACGTTTTGAACACGTATTTCGTGTCTAATATCATTGAATGTGACATTCACGGTCAACCATTATTGGCATTTAATCTTGTAATTTGGCGATAGTTTTTTGGACGACGGGATAACCAAGTAGTACTTTGAAAAATATAGAATGTAGTTATTTTGCGTAGCATTCAACTCATTTTCATAGAACAATAGACTAAGGAAGACTTTTTGGAGACGTTCGGAAAACATCCAATTGCAACGACATTTAACAGATATTATAACTTTCTAGCATTTTTTGCAGTTTATTATACGTTATTTATTCCTTTGGAAAAGTAATCAATATTTTTAATTTAAAGAGTGAAATGTATGCTTAAAATAAAGGATTCGCAAATGGTGCAAAGTGAATTAAATAAATATTTATTATTATTGTTAATTATTATTACTACTACATGCCTAAACGTTAATGAAGTCATATCGTAAATGCAAAGACGGATACTAACATTACTCCATTTAAACCGTAATAAAAATATATGCGTGAAAACAAAATAATACTGCATTAAAAGACATGTACTCAGGGCCGTAGCAAGAAGTGAATAAATGGGGTGGGGGGGGGGGCATATTTTCTCTCTCTCTCTCTCTCTCTAACGCAGAAATATAAATGAGTACTTTTTCACATTGTAGGTACTATGTTTCTTATTAAACTGTTGTAATAAACTTCATTTTATTCCAATAAAAGAATACCATGATGAAAATTTCGAGTGCGATATTAAACATCAAGTTAGCTTCCTATGTGCAAATGGGGTGAGCGAGTGTTGAAACACTCATTTTAGTTACCATTTAGTAATCCTGGAAAACTGTGAAAGGGCCTCAAAACTAAATTAGATTTTCGAAAAGAATTTCCTTTGGATTTTCGAAACAGAAATAAATTCATTTATTTTTCTTAGAATCTTTTCCGGGGAAGGCTCGAAATGTTTTAGGGGGGCAGAGCCGCCCATAGCACCCCTTAGCTACGGCCCTGCATGTACTATTAATAGTCAGTGTTCTCGCTGACATTTGACCAACATTAGTAATTTGGCTAATTAAAAATAAAAAAACATTCGCCAAATGAGAAAAGTATTAGCAAACTAGATTCGCCGTGTAGCACAAAAAACTTTAATTCTTTAACACTAGAACGCCCGGAAATTCTACTCAAGTTTGAAAATAATATTTCTCACCAGAATTTTTATTCAAAATTATTTAATTGATTGATTTAACGTAAATTTGCGTGGATTAGATTTAAATTATTTCAAGAAAATTTTTCTGGTTCGAATTGAAATTTAGTTACATGATTGGAGTCGAATCGACTCCATCCGGGCGTTCTAGTGTTAATGTGTTCCCTTTTTTTCAATATGTTCTAAAATAACCAAGTTTTTATAACTGTGACAGCGATTGTTATTAATCTAACTTCAACTATCCGCTACAAATATAAAAAAAATGTTTAGATTAAACATATATGCATATGGATGAAAAACGAAAAAGAAAAAATTGAGCACTAGCAATTTGGCGAATCTAATAGCTTGTTTACTCGCAATTTGGCGCATTGGCGAGCGACAGCGAGAACACTGTTAATAGTACACCACATCCGGGGCAACTTTGTGACACATACTTTAATTTATTTTTGTTCGGTAATGCATGAAACTTGCAGGTGTTATTATTCAGAAACTGTCTAATTGCACTCAATTTTCTGTTTTTTTGAAAAACACAATAGAATTTTCATAACAAGTCTTCAAAGTTGACACTTTTGAGCACATTTCCCGACGAAAGCAGAAAAACCGGTCCAAAAGCAGGAGAAAAACGGGTGATCGATTGATCGAAATAGCTTATAACTCGATAGGTAATTTAATGATTATAAAATGGAAAACTAAGTTCGATTCGAAAGCGCTTCCATAGTCAGGACTTCCAATTTTTTAGCTTTCTGTTAAAAAATGAATTATTGATAATGAAATGTTAATGTGTCAAAACGTTTTGAGCTTATTGAGCGGAGCAGTTAGGAACACCCTTAATCCTTAAAACAATCCAGAGAGTACACGACGTATATCCTCCACTACATCAGGGTTGCCAAATAAAACTTATCAGTTGAGGCCAAATGATATAAGAAAAAAGGCCAAAAAGAAGCCAAACAATTTTTTAAATGTAAAAAATTGTCTATGGGGCATAAAACGACCTATAGAAGCGCTAAAAGCAGTTTTCTGTACGGGATAATTTCCTTTTAGTTAATCCTAAAATGTTGTTAAAATATTTTTTTATTATAAATGCGTATAAAAACTTAAAATATTCAAATTCGAATTATTTTCACTTTGCCATGTAACACAGATCACAAATGCCAGATAAAATCTGAAAATGTGGAAAAAAACCAAAACAAACAAACAAACAAAAAAAAAAATCATTCTGAAAAAATTAAAAATGCATGTAATTCAATCTGTTTGCATGGGAATTTTCCTGAAGCAAGAAGTTATATCTTTATTTCGGCAAATGGCTTACTAAAATAATCAAATTTTATATCTGGTGTTTCGCCACTCTCATGTCGAAGCACTCTGTTATTTGTTTTGTTTTTCCCATACCAATATATGTTAGCCTAGCTGTTTACTTATTACGGGCAAGAAGGAAATTTATGAAAGATTCCAAACAAGTGTTAAATCCCATCAAAAAAGCAACTTTATTAGCAAGTTCGATGCTACTTAAAAGAGAATAATGCAAGAAATACTTCAAAAATACCAAAGAAAAAAAAGAGGCCAGAAAAAAGCCAAAAGGCCAAATGATTTTTTGGAAGCCAAACGAGTTCGAAAAAAGGCCAAATTTCTAAGATTTGGCCTCAAAAAGGCCAATCTGGCAACCCTGCACTACATCCCTGGTCGAAATCGAAAATTCGTGCAAAAACAGAGAAAGAAAAATTGAAATCAGGAATCGCATCACTAATTTATGGTGCTGCCATCTAGGATTAGGATAAAGGAACAATAAGCACAAAAGCTTTGCCCACGGCAAAGCTACAGGAGTGCAGGGTTGCCAGATTGACTTCCAATTCTAATTTAGAAATTTCAAATTCATACCGGAAAATTCGAAAGAACAATTTTCACTTTAATTGATAGATAAATGTGTCCCCTTAAGGGTGTTATTAAATAGAAAAGGGCAACTTTGTGACTTAAGTTTTAATTTATTTTCGTTCGGAAATGCATGGAACGAACAGGTGTTGTAATTCAGAAACTAATTGCTCCGTTTTTGTGCAAACGCAATAGATATTTCAGGTCAAGCCGCCAAAAATGATGTTTCGGACAGCATTTTCCGAAGAAAAGTAGAAAAAGACGTGATCACGTGATCAAAATAGCTTCTAACTCGGTAATAGGTAATTGAATGATCCTAAAATGGCAAACTGAGTTCTATTCGAAAGTGCTTCCATAGCCAGGCCTTCGAATTTCATATGTTTCCATTTAAAAAGGAATTTGTTAATGTGTCAAAACGTTTTGTGATTAATAAATAACAACCTTAAGGAGAACAACCTTAAATAAAGCACCAAGTGCTATTTTTAAATTCTGAATATCTAAATAAAAAATTACTTTCTGAATAATTATATTCTGAATATGGAGAATTCACAAATATATAGTATTGTGTATGTATGCTATATTGATACTACTTAATCGATGTATGGATACAGTCCCTCATATTTTTTGCTTCATTTTGGGAATAACTGATTTTTAACTTATTCCATTAATTATTATTTTTAGAATTTCCAAACTACGTTTTTGAGACTTTCATAAAAGTTGTTCTATACATTTAGCTAACACATTATGCAAATTACATTTTGATTGCGCAGTGAAACATTAGTTAGTAAACGTGCTCAATTTTCCTAGAATTTTTATTATTTTTTTAATTCTGGTTACGTACATTATTATTTGTCATATTTTCTGAAAAGAATATTATTTAATACTAAGAACGCTGCAAATCATAAGCAAAAACCTTATTAAAAATTGTGACCGTTTTCATAAAAACCTTAATTTCTCTATGAGTATACTTGCTATTCTCATAAAAATGAACACAGTTTATTACAATAGCGTACTTAATCAGAATTTGCAGTTTGACAGGGTTATTCAAAAGATCTTCGCTCATTCAAATTGTTCGCGGATTTTACTATAATATTACACACCCGGATTTTCAGAATAATTCCTCATGTATTTATTTAGTTATTTAACAAAACGTCTAAAATCGTAAGTGACCGGTCACGTTTGGCCATATAGTGTGTATATATCTATCTATCTACATTATAAAAGCCAAACGTGTCTGTGCGTAACGCATATGTCTTTTGGGAATGGCAACACTTTCCCTTGCAATTTCGGTTATGCAATTTTCGCTACTGCAAATTTTACACTTCTAAACTTCGCACGTTTTAAGTTTTTACACCGTCGTGTAGGGAAAAAAATGTACTTTTAAATGCAATTTGTTTGAAAGCTGTATCTTAATTTATTTTCGAGATATTATTATTTTTTTTTTTTTATAATTTTTTGTACCAATTTTGCAATTGTAGCAACAAAATGAGTCCATTTTCTCTTAAAATTGAAAAAAAAAAAAAAAAAAAAAAAAGGAAGGAAAAAAAGAAATTAAAACGCGTATACTATTTTTAAAATATCGTCTGTAATAAAATCCGGTGAATTTCGGTTTTATTTCGTAATTTGGATAATTGAGTTTTATTGATTTTGTTAATATTAGCTTTTAATAATATTTGTTTGGGAGTTAGACTGACCAATATAAGATGGATTTTTTACTGTAATTAATTGTGCAGATTTATTATAAATCAATAAACGGTTCTTTCTTAAAAATTTTCTTTCGTCGAATTTCGACGGGTTCCATCTCGTATATAAAATGGGGACAACACTAAATTCTGAAAAAGCAGAATTCATTTTTTCTAATATTATCATTATTATTATTTATGTCGACTGCTGTACAGATACTGGAATGAATTATGTTTTCGAAAGCTGGAGAAATGCTTTATAAAGTAGAATTTTTCATTTTATGCCACTACAATCAGGGTATGAAATATTTGGTGCTGCCATCTATGAGGAGATATTTTCAATAATTGACAGCAAAATATTAGAATTCAATTAAACTTTTATCGCGGATAAAAATTACACTTAACTTTTAAAACGCCATTATTTCGATTAAAAAAAAAAAAAAAAAAAAAAAAAAAAACTATTTAACTGGGAGGCGGAGTTCTAAAATTTTCATTATTCCAACAAGAAATTCTTCAAAGATGTAGTCGGTACCATAAATTCAATAAATGTTAGTTTTTTCTGTTTTCTGAAAAAAAAAAAAATAGATTTTATAATTATTTTTTATTTTCTAAATAACTTTATTAAGTTATTAATTAGTTTTTTAAAAATGTCCATCGGTTCGTATTTCTAAAATAATTTCTCAATTTTCCATTTTATAATTTAAAAAGACTTATAAAACAGTGGAAATTTATTTATTAATCAGAAGAGATACAGTTCTTTATAAATGTGCATATAAAACTGGCACAAAATTTCATTAAAAATTTACTTTACCATGCAAAAATCTCAAAATTAATTTTAAACAGCGTTCTTTTTCAAATTACCCGTTTTTATTTCATTATTTTTAATTTTTTGTACGATGTTTAAGGTCGATGTCTGACTGGGTATCTTTCTTCTATTACAAATAGAAGAAAATATTGTAATCTAAATTTTTTTAGACTTACGGTTTTCGATGGATTTACACGTTTTAGGGGTCAGAGATTCCTAAAAATATGTTTACACAAAATGTCCGCATGTAGCTATTGTACCATCGAAAAGTGCATGAAATTATACATATAACTGAATGTTTGTGTATATTTTCACTTATGGCCAGCAGTTTCTTCTTAAATATGGAAATATTCCGCCGTCATTGATATTTACAAATAAATAAATAAAATGAAATAAATAAAAAATTCTAATTTAACAAATTACAACGACTGTTTGGAAAATGATATTTTCAAAGAAATTCTATATTCAAAATAATAATAATAATAATAAACATCATTTTTGGGATAATCATAACCAGTCCTATATTACGTATGCCGTGTATTAAACAATAATATTCCTAGACCAATGATAAAAAAAAAAAAAGTAGATTAAAGATAGACAACTTTACCTGTTTAAAATACGCATTTTTATTGGATGGAGTTCGTCAGGCTGACTTCCCAACGCCTCTTATTACGAACGACATGGATCAAACATTCATATTCCTGGGGACAATTTTATACAAACTTCATTTTCAAATAGAAATTACAATAATTTTATATTATTTTACAACGAAAATAAAAATAAATAAAAAAAAAATTTGATTAATAACTATTGAACAAAACAATTTATATCATTTTAAAAAAGAAAATAAAAGTAAATAAACAGTTTATTACTAAATTAAACAACAACAGCTAGGTTACCATCAGAGGCTTATAAAGCCCCCATTTTGTTGCAATCGCGCCGATTTTGTATTCATGCATTTTTACTTTCTTCTATCTTTACAAGAAGAAAGTATTGGATTCATGAAAATTTTCGACTTCCGGTTTTCGACGGATTTACACGTTTTAGAAGGTCCTGAACACGTTTTGACTATTTTTAGAAAATGTCTGTCTGTGAGTCTGTCCGTCTGTCTGTGAGTCTGTGTGTCTGTCTGTGAGTCTGTCTGTCTGTATGTGACAAAAAATTTGTGGGCGCTCTATCTCAAGAACTAATGCTCGAAATTTAATAAAATTTTATATTCAGTTAGACCTTGATATGAATTAGTGCCTATTGGTTTTTGGTGAAAATTGGCCTACAGGTGGCGCTGCTATACTACGTTTTTCATGATTTTCAAGATTGCTATATCTCAAGAACTAATGAACAGAATTACACCAAACTTCAGATTCTGTTACCCCTTGATATACATAGACGCTGATTAAGTTTTGGTGTAAATTGGCCAGCAGGTGACGCTGCTATGCCACGTTTTTCATGATTTTTATGACAGCTATATCTCAAGAACTAATGCACAGAATTTCACCAAACTTCAGATTCCGCGATACCTTGAGATACATAGTTGCTGATAAGGTTTTGGTGTGGAATTCCCTATAGGTGGCGCTGCTATGCTACATTTTGCACGATTTTTGCGATAGCTATATATCAAGAACTAATGCAGAGAACTTCATCAAATTTTAGTTTCTTTTACACTAGAATATATAACATAATTAGACGCTGATTACATTTTGGTATTAACCTTACAACAGGTGGTGCAGCTATGCTGCATTTTGCACGATTTTTCCGATAGCTATATCTTAACAACCAACGCACAGAATTTCATCAAACTTCAGATTTTGTTACAAAATGACATATAACATAATTATACGATGATTACGTTTTGTTATAAATCCTTCAACTGATGGTGCTGCTGTGCTATATTTTACACGTTTTTTTAAAACTAGATATATCTCAAGAACTAATGCACAGAATTTCATCAAACTTCAGATTCTTTTACACCATAACATAATTAGACGCTTTTTTACATTTTGGCATAAATTGTCCAAAATATGGTGTTGCTGTGCTACGTTTTGCAAATTTTTTGTTATAATTATATCTGAAGAACAAATGGACGAAATTCCATCAAATTTCAGATTCTGTTAGGTCTTGACATCAATAGATGCTTATTAGGTTTTAGTATAAATTACCCACCAAGAGGCACTACTAAGCTCATTTTCTCAGAATATTAATTACATTTTGCGTTTTAGGCTTTTCGGATACCAGAATCTCATTAGGCTAGCTCAAATGTTCGAGGAAATTCGATAATAAGTAATTTTAAAGTCACCACTTTTTTTTTTTTAATTATATATATATATATATATATATATATATATATATATATATCATGTATTTATGAGATAGAAGAAAGTTTCGGGATTGACACATCCAACTAGTTTCACATAAGAATGCAACCGCTATTGCACCATGATCAAAACATTTCTAAAACTAGTTCCAGTACGAACGCACCCTCATTTGCCACGTTTCACGTACGATTTCCCCCGACTTGTTTAAACAAGCAAGAAAAATCTTGCTTTTAGCATAGATTGTGAAGCACTTTCCAACATTTAACTGAAATTTGAAATACATATAAATTTATACGTCTGAATTTAAAAAGCTATTAAAAGATTGAATAATATAAACTAAGACTGACCTTGAATACATTAAAAAAAAATTAAAATTCTATATACAAAAATAAAAATACAAAAAAACTAAACGTTTCGCTAAACTTCTCGCAAGTCCTCATCAGTACAAATAAATATAAATCGCATAACAAACAGTGGCCCAAATCAAGAACAATTACAGTTAGCTATTTTTTAGAAATAGATTATATTAATTAGGGACAGAACGAGCCTCATTCAGAGTTGGCGATCGCAAATATGTGAACCAGCCTTCGAGAAGTAATCTACCGCAGTTAGAGCGTGGACAGATGGCAATGGCGGATCTAAGGGGGGGGGGCGATGGGGCGATCGCCCCCCCCATAAGCTGATGAAGGGTTCCCAAAAAGACATGCGTCACATAGAAATGAGCTGGAGCCTAACTCGGGTCCGGCGCGGCCTTCCCCGGGCCGCGCCTTTTAAGAGGCTTGGGCTGGGTCAGGTCTTCTCGCTTTTAGAGCCAGGCTGTGCCGTGATCATTTTTTTTCTGCAGTTTTGGGTCGGGACTGAATTATTTTTCTTACAGATCGAGTCTGGCCTGGAGTCATTCTTCTTAGATGTCTGCATTAGAGATAAGACAGGTTCAGAGTGCCCTTGTCCCTATACGAACTCGGGCTCTGTTTTTATGCTGATCTACCGGCTTGGATTCATTTTTTCAGAAACCTGAAAATTTTATTTTTGGATGAATAGAAAAAATTAAAAGAACTTTCCCCCCTTAAAAATTACTTATTTCTTTTCAAATCATTATCTTGTTATTTTGATCAAAATGAAAGTGAAGCAGAATTTCTTTTCTATTTTAGTATTTGATTGCTATTTTAAAAGAAAACAATTAGTCATATTTCCATCTACAGATTTATGTTCAAGCATGACCGACGATCTGGCGCCTACGAAAAAAGGCGGGAATAATGAATTAGTCTTCAGTTCGATTTTTGTTTGTGGCAGAGATTATTTTGCAATTGGATCGTTTATTATAATTATTATTTAGACATCTAACGCGAAAAGACTATTTTCTTATGATTTTAGTTTGCAGTTTCCTAATAATTTAAATTTCTCGTGTATACAACACATACAAGCCGTAATCGCTCTTCATATGGAAATAACTGTAATAATTATCATTTATTTTGGGATCTCTGTTGATGCCGTAGCTGTAAGTACATGTATTTACCATAGTGATGGGCGATTCTGGAAATTTTGAGAATCGATTAAAATCGATATCGTATAAAACAATATCGATCATAATAAGAATCGATTTCTCAGTTCTAGAATCGATACTAGAATCGATATTTCGGTTTTAGGTTCACACAGAGAAGATCCAAATTACTAATTCCAAAACTTAGACAATCAGCAGGACCGTAATTACCGCCTCCCGCCCCCCATCCCCATTTAGGAAGGCATAGAATTAAGCTATTGCAGATTTTAGAGTCGGATATTAAGAATTTTAAATTTTAAAATGATTGTCACTTATGGTTTTCACTTACACAAAAACTTCGACAAATTTGAGAGATATAACTCAACTAATAACAACACTGAGTAACTTGGCATTAAACCGAGTATAAAGAGTGCCAAGAGCGTGTAACTAGGATGGGGAACAAGGAGTATAGACAAAAAAAACTTTTTTTTCTAATGCCAACCAAATGTTACACGAGATAGTTTGGAAGAACATAAAATATGCCCGATTCTCAGGGGGGCAGGCAGGTAACCCCCACTCTTGACGGAAAGGCGACCATAGCCCAAATGTATCTTTTGTCGAAGTTTCAAAATGAGGATTTATAATAAAATAGAACGAGAATTGGACATTTTAAAAATTGCATGCATACTTTGAACGGCCCATTTAGTAAAGATTGGCGAGGAAGGGGAGGGGGGGGGGGCAAGGGATTACAACGGACGAAATTGAAAAAAAAAAAAAAAAAACATAATTAACTAATAACCCAAATAACTGAGCTTCTAAACAAAAATATAGTGTTTAACTTAGTGTTGAATTCATGGGGTGGCCCGCGGGGAACATGCACTCTTTGAAACTATAAAAAGTGCCAAGAGCATGTAACTAGGTGGAGAGAGAGGTAGTAACAGAAAAAAAACGAGGAGATAAAAGCTTTATAACGATATGTTACATGAGATGGTATGGAAGAAACAAAAAATATGCCCCCCCCACCCAGGGGGGCAAGGTGAATCCTAAACGGACAAAAGGGCGACCCCGGCCCTAATGTATCTTTTGTTGAGGTTTCAAAATATGGATCTATAACAAAATAGAACGAGGATTAGACTTTTTAAAAATCGCAGTCATAATTTGAACGAACCTGTAAGTTAAGATTGGTGAGGAAGGGGGGGGGGGGGGGAATAGGACGGACGAACATGAAAAAAAAAAAAATAGTGAAACCTTGAACAATTATGTGTGTATTTTTGAATCGTTAAGATACATAATTTTGAATCGCCAGGAAATACTTTTAAATGAATAAAAAAAGGTTCTATAATATTAAAGAACATATTAATGTCTATAAAAAAAAAACAACCGCGCGATACCATATGTCCAGCTATTGTAGTTAACTCACTATAACTACTTTCTTACATTTTAAAACGCGATAAATACATCAACCAAAATTATACCATACTATCGATACCTTAATCCTTATCCAAATACATCATTCTGTATTAATGCCTGTTACAATATCTGTAGATTACTTTTTGAATTATTCAAATCGGACATTCCATTCAAAAGATATTATGAATTTAAAGATGTCAATCTAAAGAAATAATAGCGCTGCTGAGTAATCGGTGGCCAATAAGCTTAGGGATTACGTGTGCAATCAAACGATTGCGGGTTCGAACCCCAGTTTCGCTAATATACATCAATGTTTTTTTTTTTTTTTTTGAAGTTTGAAAAATTAAAATTTTAACACATTATAGGTCCGTAACGTGACCTGAAATGATGGGAGAAAATTTCTTTTGCTAGATTTGTAATGTATGAAGCATAAGCTTTCAATAGACATATTGTATGAAGGAAAAACCCCTCTGCCCCCCCCCCCCCCAAAAAAAAAAGGTCCTATTGGGAAAAGCAAAAAACTGCGAGAAATGTTTAGCTATACTAGAATTTTTCTCATCACTGTAACTCCTATAGAAGCAAAGTTATGGCCTTTTAAAGATTGAAATGAAGTGAAGAAATAAGCAAAATTAGGTGAGTGATCGACAGGGGGGGGGGAGGGTCCACAGCTCTGGGGGTGCCATGTAGCTTAAACTTTTAAGTTAAAAATGGTAGAAAATTAAATGAGCGAAATTTTAAGGTGTATATTGGAAGAGGGTGCAAGCCCCCCCCTCAATTTTTTTTTGTTTCTTTTGAAGAAACAAAAAAATATGCCCCCCGGCGGGGCGCAGATAAACCCCAAACGCTCGGAAGGGCGACCCTTTATCTTTTGTCAAGGATTTAAAATGTGGATCTAAAATAAAATAGATCGAGAATTGGACATTTTTAAAACTGTATGCATATTTCGAACGGCCCTGTAAGTTAAAACTGACGTGGAAGGGGGGATTAGAAGAGACGAGCGTGAAAAATAAAACATAATAAACTAATACTTCAAATAACTGGACTTCTAAACAAAAATATAACGATTTAACCTAGTGTCGAATTAATGGAGTGGCCCGCAGGGGATTACCCCCCCCCCCAGAAGTTATGAGATTTATATATTTTAATGCACAAATTGCGATTCCCCCTCTCTTACAGAGCTGTAAAACATGATGCTTTCCTCCGGGGTCGCAGAAAAATACCTGCATTCAACACTAATTTAGCCTAGAAAAAAAGAAGAAAAAAATCGAAATCGAATCTAAAGATCGACATCGAATCTAAAGATCGACATCGAATCTAAGATCGACATCGAATCTAAAGATCGATCTTACGGGCAGAATCGATTTTACATTTTTACTTTCTTTTGTAACTTTACAAGAAGAGAGTATTAAATTCGTGAAAAATTTTGACTTCCCGCTTTTGATGGATTTATATATTTTAGAAGGTCTTTAACACGATTTCATGGTTTTTAAGAAATATCTGTCTGTGGGCGTGTCTGTCACTCCGTGAGTCTGTATACGACAAAAATTTCTGACCGTTCTATCTCAAGAACAAATGCACGGAATTCCACAAAACTTTAGATTTAGTTTGACCTTGATATAAAGTGAATCTAATTAACTTTTGGTGCATATAGCCTAACAGGTGGCGCTGCTATGCTGCATTTTTTGCGATTTGCGCAACAGCTATATCTGAATAACGAATGAACGGATTTTCATCACATTTTAGATCCAGTTAGTCCTTGACATGAATTGATGTTTTTGCATTTTGGTGTATATAGCTTCTCAGATGGCGCTGCTATACTGAATTTTTCACAATTTCCACTCAGCGCCATGTGAAAGGTGGGGGGGGGGGAAAGGAAGCGGTCGTCCCGAGCACGCAAATTTAGGGGGCGCCAAATTTTTACTACTAACATCACTTCTAGCCTACCACAAGAAAAAGTTAATAGGGGGGGGGCTAAATTGGAACTTTGAACCGGGCGCAGTTCTCTTTTCGCACGCCCCAGTTTCCATTTTAGCTTTATCTCAAGAACTAATGCACGGACTTTCATAAAAATTTAGATTCAATTAGTCCTTGATATTATTTTATGCTACTTACATTTTGGTGGAAATCACTTAAGAGATGGCGCTGCTATACTGCATTATTCATGATTAACGCAATAGCGCTATCTCAAGAACGAATTTTCATCAAAATTCAGATTCAGTAAATCTCTGACATAGATTAGTGTTATTTAGTTCTTGGTGTAAATTGCCCAACAGGTGGCGCTGATATGCTGCATTTTTTATGATTTCGCAATAGCTGTATCTCGCGCTTTCATGGATTTTCATCAAAATTCAGATTCAGCTGGTACTTAATAAAAATTAATCCTGATCGATTTTTGGTGCACATCACTCAACAAAAAACGCTATTTTGCAGGGGGGGGGGGGGGTTCTGAGGTTTCTTTAATTCTTCTATCTTAGAAACTAATACATTGAAATTTTGCAATTGGCACATCCGTTTATTTTATCTTCGACTTTTGAAGGAAAATGAAAATTATATTACCTTCAGAGAAGTCGATTAAAAATTTTAAAGCATCGATTAAATCGAGTTGGCCGTAGTATCGATTAAATCGATTTAAAAAATCGAAATCGCCAATCACTAATTTACCATATTCTTCCCATTGAGCAGTGTTTCTTCTGTTCCTATAAAAGTGTTCAACTTAAAAAAATTTAATTTAAGGTTTTTTTTTCTGTATCATGCTTATAACGAAGGCTTGTTATGAAGGATGAAATGGTTGTAGTTAAAATGTGCATTTTTTACAGAAAATTTAAAAATGTTGTTAGATTTGACAGATAATAGACAGTATTTTCTACAAGTTCCGTGCATTTATTCATGAAACACACTTCATTAACATGTCCCTGATATTTTCTTATTAAAACAGAGACAAAATATGAGAATCTTTTTATGTTTAAAGTGCATTTTTATTTTATACCAAACTGTTCTCTTGATAATATTAAACTTAAATTTTCGTTTAACAGCCATTTTTATGTAAAAATAGCTTTAAAATCAGGGATGTAGTGGAGGGTATACGGTGGTATACGCCGTATACCTTCTGAAATTTTAAAGGAACATCGCATACCCTCTGTTTCTCAAGAAAGCTGTAGTATACACTCTCTAGGGTATACCCTCTGCCTCTAGCGTATACGAGCGTATATCCTCTATTATTTTTACGACAATACCCCTGTTTAAAATGATAATTACTTTTGGAACATTTTTTATAAGTATTATGTAGTTTTTTCCTACTATATAATTTCATTATCGGACTTTTGCTCTTGATGCCGCAAAATGTTTCTGGCTCAGTTCTAAAAGAGCCTGAATTTATCTTTAGTCCGCACTGACCAAAATTTCCCTGGTCGGGGTTCTGCTCGGAATGAAAGTTAAATTTCAGTCCGTGTCCTTCTCAGTTTAGAAGTATACACGGGCCCGGGTCTGGCCGAGCTGGCGAAATGGTTCCGAAATTTCTAACTGGCCAGCAAAATCAGAATAATTTTTACAACTGGCCGAGCCAACAAACAAAATAAACGTGTCGAGTTGGCAAAAAAAGAAAAAAAAATTGAACGGGCCATATGGGTCATGCCGATAAAAAAATTAGCGAGCCTACTGGCCCTTTATAAAGATTTAAGTAGGAACGTTAAAATATGAGCTATTTTCTATGATTATGGGTTTAAGGAGAATAAGTATAAATATGCGTCATCAGCCGATACTAGTTTGGCAACATCAATACAGAAAAATAACTTTTACAATGTAAGAGATCAGCATCGGACAGTTACACTGTGTGTAACCCGGGTTTAATATTTTTTTAGCAAACTCGTGCCTGCCCGAGATCAGGCTTGCATTGTTTATCTTTATATAGACGAGCTGGGCTGGGCCTAGACTTAATTGTTTTCAAGATGTGTAGGACAGACAATATGATTTGTAAAATTATTAATAGTGATAAGTAAATTATGTTAACGCAATCTTTGGATGAATACTTCTTGGTCGTTCTTAAATTTACATCTCAAAAAAAGTTTGGCACATTTTCTGACTAATTTTTAACTGTAAAAGTATTATGTTAACGCAATCTTTGGGTGAATACTTCTTGGTCGTTCTTAAATTCACTTCTCATGGAAAGTTTGGCACATTTTCTGACTAATTTTTAACTGTAAAAGTATAAAATTGGCAAGACTGACTATTGAAGGGATTTGAAATCGAATAGCGATTTTCATTTTTGGTAAATAAGATATTTGTACAACCTTCTTGAGATATAAGAGACTCTTCTCAAATGGTTGCAGATTTTCTACCTTCTCATACTGTCGCTTCCAGATATTCTTTTCAAAACGCTAACTTTGACAGTATTTTCTTAAATTGCTTGTATCAAAATATGGATAACGCCATAGTTTCTGAATAAAAACACCTGCTAATGCAAGCCACAGCATAAACATTAGTTAACCCGACCAGCAGCAAAAAAAGCAAGTCAACCGGACCCAAACCCGACCCACAGCAAGAAATAGAAGTCAACAGGACCCAGACATGACCCGCAGCAAAAAATAGAAGCAACATGACCCGCTGTGGAAAAAATTAGCCCCGACCCACGCATTAAAGTCAAATCCAGTCTCCAAATTTCTAAAATCGCCCCCCCCCCCTTGAGGACTCTCTAGATAATCAGACAGACGGCCAGACAAACCGCAATCATAAACACTTTTCAACTTTGTTGGAAAGTGTTATAAATACTTCGGTGATTTCCATTGCCTTCTAATCTCTAAAACACGTTTTCACTTCTTTTGAGACACACTGTATATAACGTATCTTGTGACTGCGTAGATCGAATTGACAGGCTCTTGAGGTGGATAAATTGATAAAATGTATAGAATGAAAGAAATCAAATGAGATCAGTCAGCTAAAATGATATCAATTTAAAAAATCCAATGACAGTCGAAGAAGGAAATAAAAAGAATATTGCCCAGTTAAACTGATGGCATTGAGCTCACAGGCTACGCTTAGTAATTGTACATTACAGCCTTATATTTTCAAGGGTTAATTCCGTTCGAAAAAAAAAATTAAGAAGGGGAAACAGCTCTCCTCTTTCCTCTTTTTATACTTAATCATTGAACCTCCTAAACTATCAAAGAAATGCTTTATCATATAAAAAATCTATATCCAAAATTCAGAGCAAATCAGATAATTCTTAATAAAAACCCATTTATCATTTATATAGTTTAAGAGGCGTTATCCCCCACTTTTACGCTTAACCATTAAACTTCTAAAACTATTCAGAGATTTGAACGAAATCTGAAAATTCTGCTTGAAAAACCCATTTATATAAAATAAGGGGAGGGGCATTAGAACCCCCGTTCCCCCTGTTTATATTTATTCAATGAACGCCTAATAACAATCACGGAATCACCCCATCAGAATGATCCTATATCTAAATTTTGAACGAAAACTTAATTCTGCATGAAAAACCCATTTATATCAATTAAGGGGAGGGGCATGAGCCCCCCGTTCCCCCCCTTATACATATCGAATGAACTCCAAAAACTAATCAGGGAAGCGCCTTATCAGGATATACTTATGTACAAAATTTCAAGTGGATCGGATATTTTTATCATGAGTTATCGCGTTACGTACGAACATACATACAGAACGGGCGGGCACATTAGCTCTCAGGCTATGATAGCCTGTGAGCTAAAAAAAAGAATATAGTTCATTTTTCTCTCATTTCGTATTTCTGGCGCACAATTGCTATTCATATTGATGAAAATTCAGCTCTCAGCTGTAGAAATGTCTGTTTATTTCACCCTGAATTCATATAAATAGGTATTAAGGGTGTATTCCGATCAAAACCACATATTTTCAGATTTATTTTTAAATTCGTTTTTGCTCTCAAATGTACCAAACTTTCAAAATCTCTTATTTAGAAAAGAAACTACATAATGTGCCGTGTTAGCCGATTTTATTTTATTTTATTTTATTTTATTTTATTTTATTTTTTTTTTGTCAAGGAAGAAAATATTGTAAAAAATGCTGTCAAAGTTGCCAATTTTGAAACAGAAATTTTCGAACCTGGAGATCTTGGAACGAAAAAATGATCGAATCGAGAAAATAATTGTTCATAAATCAAATTATAATGAATTGAGGGGAAAAGGACCTTATACGTTTCTTATTCAAAAATCATCCCAGCAAGTTTCTTGTTTCTACTTTTAAAATTGAGTCTGAAAATGTATAGGAAAATTTCGAGCTGTTGAAGGGGGAAAATCATTTTTCCGAATACACCCTTAAATTACAAACATGCCAAAAGCCAGCTTGAGAGTGGGTGATCAGGTAGAATCACCTGAACCCGACCGCGGTTCCGGGCAAGTCGGGTTGAAGCTAATTTTTGTTACTGCAGGTCGGGTTTGGATCTAGTTTATGTCAAATGTTTGTCGTTTGGGTTGTTTCGGGTTGGGTTTTGATTCTTTTGGGACAGGTTCGGATTGATCCAATTTTTCTAAAGAAAGTTCTACACATTTTTTTAAAATTGTTCATTTTTATATAAAAGAAATTAAATTGATTTTAGAAGCATAATTATAGACTATTTTTCAACAATTGTATTAAAGTATAGATTGTTCTTTATTAAACCGAGTTCAAGTTTGAATATTTCGGGTTTGAGTTGACGATTTTTTTTAATATTCTTTGTCGGATTTCTGGTTGATTTGGAGTAGAATTTTTGGATTACAATCCGTTATATGCAGTATTCTACGCAGGGATAAAATTTGAAAGACCTCTTTATTTCTGATTTAAAACAACATATTTCAAGATGCATGCTTGATATAAATAAGACTCCTAAAAAAACATTCGCATTAAAGAGTGTGGGGCGAGGAAGGAGGGGGTTAGAAGATATCAGTAATAGGGGAAGATGGGGATACTTGAGCCATTTTTTGAATTTTAATTTTTTTTAATTTTTTATATTTTTTTAGAAAAAAATAAAATATTGAAAATGAAAGTTTGATATTTTTCCTTCAACTAAAAACCACTTTCAATAAATTTTGAACTATTTTTTTATGTATAATAAATGTTTATTTTTTGTTTTACATCATGGCTCAAGTATCCCCATGGCGGGGATACTTGAGCCATAGTGAAGGGATACTTGAGCCACTACGGAAAAATACCTACAAAAGTAATTTTTTTCGCTTTATTTTTGCACAAACATTTTACAGAATGATAAATTATGAAACGTAAAGTCTTTCAAAACCAATTGAGAAAACAAAGCTAGTAAAACGATCATTTTTTGTCGTTAAAACTGGTTGTGGAAGGATAATTTGAACTTGAGTTATAACGACGGTAGAAACATCCTCAGTTCAGAGCCATTTAAATTTGGAATCTGCAATTCTTCGGGCAAATTTCATTTTCAAAATATTAAGCACTTATCCAACAAATATTTTTACAGTTTTCTTTCTGGCATATTTTATTAGTAACCAACCATCAATAGAAGGTTTTCTTTCACATCATCACCATCATTGACAGAATTTTCCTCTAATGATATTGTCGAACTCATGCTTTTAGTTTAGTAGCTGTCGGAATTTAAGCCAGATGTATCATTCTACTATTTCAAACACTTTTTTGAAATCACAGGAAAAGATTTTGTCTTCCTCTTTGGCTCCATGTAGGTAAGTTTGAACTGGGATTTTTGTTGCTTTTCTTGTTTTTGTGCGCTCTTTTTACCAATTTTTCTACAATTTTCTTAGTTAAAAAAAAGTTACAGCAACAGAGGTTACGATTTCAATATAAAATACTAATCTTAATATGTTATATTAAAAAATAAATATTTTAATATGTTGGACCTAACTAATTAAAGTATTGAAGATTATAGCCTGTAAAACCGTTTTAAAAAGTTATTTTCATTTAATGAAAGTTAAATTGAAAACTATGTTTACATTTATCTAGACAGGCTATTTTGTTAGTCAAATCGAAAAATAAAATAGACATTTTCATTTAAAAAATAGACATTTTTAAACTTTTTTAGGTCGTTATTTTTTTAAGAAAAAAAAATTAAATTAAAAAAATTTTCTCCCTTTTCTCCAGAAAAATATCTATTAGTGAATATAAGGATGTAATTTTATTTTTTGTTTGTTTCACCCATGTTTTATTTCTAGTGGGGATGGTTAAGACATGGCTCAAGTATCCCCACTCTCATTGGCTCAAGTATCCCCACTATCACTATTTTTGTTTCCCAGAGTTTTACTAAATAAAGCATGCAGCAATTAGAATTATTTTAGACTCAAAATACAATTGAAATTATGCTTATTGAATGTATGTATATAGTTGCAACTTTAAACAAAACTTTGATTACAAAAAAACAAAAAAACCATGCACCCAAATATTTACTTCAGATAGGGAAAAGACAACTATTAATCACTATACTTTCAAAATGGTACCAAGATGTGTGATTTCTTTTTTACATGTTCAGAACTATAAATATGTTATCATATTGGCAGTTTTAGAAAGAAAAATTAACCAACTGTAGAGATAATAGGGGTGGCTCAAGTATCCCCTATGCTCAAGTATCCCCACTCTCCCCTATTTATTAAAATTCGGGATAAATGGATAAAATATATAAAATGAAGAAAATCAAACGAGATCAGTCAGCTAAAATCAAATCAATTTGAACAAGTTGGAAATTGCACGTGAAGCGTAGCAAATTAGGTGCGTTCGTACGATAACGAAGTTTTAAAAATATTACTCTCATATATCAATCTCATAAAATTGCAAATAGTGAATTACAATTAAAACACTCATATCAAACAATGTTCTTCCTATACCATTTTGTAATGGAATATTTTTGTGTGGCTTTGTAAACCAATAACAAATGTTCTGTGCACCACAAGTTACCTAAAATGTATATTATAATATGTACTTTATAGTTGCATATAAATTTTATTAATTTCGAATGAGTGTAACACCATTAAAGTGCATTTGAAACATTTTTCCCCATTGACCGTAATGTAACGGAATACTTTTGATCGTCTTTGTAATTGATCTATGCATCCGATTTTCAAAAAATTTGAAATAACTCGACAAAATTATGTAATAATTATGTATTTTAAATTTCAAACGATTAAAATGCATTTGAAACTTTTTTCCCCATTGACCGTAATGTAATGGAATACTTTTGATTGCCCCTGTAATTGATCTATGCATCCGATTTTCATAAAATTTGAAATGACTCGACAAAATTATGTAATAATTATGTATTTTAAATTTCAAACGATTCGGTTGGGTAGTTTTTGCGTTGTTATATGCGGACAGACGGACAGACAGACGGACGGACTGAGCGACAACAATAGGTGCTACGTATTTACATAATTACGAACGCACCTAAAAATCCAGTGACAGCTGAAGAAGGAAAAAACGATAAACGACTCTTTACTCTACACAACATAAGGTGAAACAAATGGTCTTTGGTGGAGATAGGATTCGGATATAACTTTAAACAAAATGACGATTGAATTCTTATTATTGTAAATGGAATTTTCGAAATAAAAGAAAAAAAAATCAGATGAAAGCGATTTAGGTTTAATATTTAAAGAGGTTTTGCGCTATTTTCTTTTTGAAAGTGGTTGGATGGCCTTTAGTAGCTGTAGGAACAATTTACAACCGATGATGTCAGATTTCTATTTTAAAGTTATGGTTTAAGAATCACAAAAAGTGGGGGAACGGAGCTTCCTACGATATTCGTAGCTTAAGAGCCCACAAACTGACTGAAAAAAGACCCGGATGATAATGTTAAGTCTATGGGGCGTTCTTTTCAAATATCTCGCTCAAATTTTAACACTTTTATACGAATTTTTTTTTTTTTTTTTTTTTTTTTTTTCATAGGATAGCTGGGGACGATCTACAACCGGCTAATTTTTACTTTTTCGATTTTGGTTTTAGATTTTTTTTTTTTTAAATTACTCTAACTTTCGAAACCGGTTAGAACCGGTTCTGAAATTGAAACAATCATAATATAAAAAAATCTGAAATCCAAATCGAAAAAAATAAAAATTAGTCCGGTTGTGGATCGTCCTCAGCCATCCTATGCAAAAAAAAAAAAAAAAAAAAAAAAAAATAGTGTAAAAATATTTAAATTTGAGCGAGATATTTGACAAGAACGCCCCCATAGACTTTACATTATCATCCGGGTCTTTTTTCAGTCAGTTTGTGGGCTCTTGAGTGAAACATATGAAAGTGGATAAAACAATGTGTAGGTCAAGGGAACCGATACTGAACTTCCATTTCTGTTTTAAATATCAATCAAATAATTTTAATTTTTCTTCTATCTTTTACAAGAAGAAAGTATGGGATTCGTGAAAGATTTCGAATTCCAGTTTTCGAAGAATTTACACGTTTTAGGGGTCAAAGAACCCGAAAAACATGTTGTTACAAAACGCTTATCTATGAGTCTGCCTGATTTCATCGAGAAATGAGATTCAAAATATGAACTTTGAATGCTTGCTCTGAAAAACCTATTAAATTTCTTAAAAAAAAAAAAAAAAAAAAAAAAAAAAAAAAAAAAAAAAAAAAGTGCGATTTGATAGTTTTTGAACAACACCTGCTAGTTTCGTACATTTCCGAACAAAAATAAATTAAAACTTACGTCACAAAGTCGCCCTATTTGATTTAAGAACACCTTTGATCTTTTTTTGCGATACCTTGTATATAACGAGTTTTGTGACTACGTAGATCGAATGGAGATGTTCTTGAATTGGAAAAATTGATAAAATATATCGAATGAAGAAAATCAAATGAGATCAGTCTACTTAAATGAAACCAACTTTTACAAAATGGCGATTGAATTCTTATAACTACAAATGGAATTTTCGAAATAAAAGAAAAAAAAAAAAATCAGACGGAAACGATTTAGATTTAATATTTAAAGAGGTTTTTGCGCCATTTTTTTTTTTTTTTTTTTTTTTTTTGTTTTTTTTTTTTTGAAATTGGCAGGATGACCTCTATCTGTAGGAACAATTTAGAACCGATGTCAGAAATCTCTTTTAAAGTAATGTTTTACGAATAAAAAAAAAATGGAGAATGGAGTTTCATGCGTTATTCGTAACTTAAATAAAACATATGAAAGTGGATAAAACAATGTGTAGATCAAAAGTACCGATTCTGAACTTCCATTTCTGTTCCAAATATCAATCAAATAATTTTTAAAAGATGTCTTTTATAATCCTATGAAAGAAAATTTTTTAATTAAATCTTTTGCATTTCAGTATTTTAAAATAAGTTTTAGGGTTCCGTACTTAAAATGTGGAAAGTTATAAGATCATTCCTGTGTCTGCCCGTTACAAGGATTTTACTCGTAAACTATGGAACGTGGAAAGGCTTTTGATCCACATACTTACAGATTATTAAACATTCACAAACATATTTAGGAAAAATGTAGAGAAGCTAATTAAGTTATTTGAAGAAAAATAATTTTTCCTTTTAGGTAGATTTCGTAAGAAATACTACCTATTGCAATCGCACCAGTTTATCTATCTATCTATCTATCTATCTATCTATATATATATATATCTCACTTTTTTATGGACACGATAACTTCTATAATTCTTCACCAATCTCCACCAAACTTGCACATAAAATCAAAGGGGATACAATCTTGGCTAAGTTCGTTAATGGGCAAAATCGGACCAAGGGGGTCGGAATAGGGGGCGTTTTTGTGAAAACCGAAAAAACGCCATAACTTCTTAATTAAAGTAGATATCGAATCGGTTTAAAGTTTATATTACTTCTTAAAAATGGGCCAAAAGTATATGCATGACAGATTTTTGATAAATTTAGAAGTGGGCTCAAGGGGCGAAAAAAACAGGGATTTTGAGAGAAAAAAATTCATAACTTCGTCAATTTTCAAGATATCAAGTCTAACTAATTTTTTTGTAAATGTTCTTAAAATTATCTAAAACTTTTGTATTTACAAGTTTTTGATAAGACCAACTTTTACCGATGAAAAAAATTAAAAACGAAAAGAAAAAGGGCGCTGAAAAAAGAGAAAAATCCATAACTCCGTCAATTTTTAAGATATCAAATCCAATTAAATTTATTTTACATCTCCTCATCAATACCTACAATTTTTATATTGACAAGTTTTTCATAGGACCAATTCGTATAGCAAAAAGAAATTAAACAAAAATAGGAGTTGGAGAAAAAACCTCAAATCCAAACTGCTTATATTCTGAGTCATTTTTAAATTCATTTTTGATTTTAAACGCATCCAAATGGTAGATCCTCTTATTTAGAAACTGTATAAAGTGACGCATTGGTCCATTTTCTGATAAAGACAGAATATATTTCAAAAAAGGCTACCAAAAAGGGTATTTTGAACAGAATTTCCGAAAGTCATCGGGGCTGAAAATTGAAGGAAGTATTCAAATAAGAAATTGCGTTTTTTTCTGACTCGTTTTTAAATCCATTTTTGTTCTCAAATGCATCCAATTTACAGATCCTCTTATTTAGGAACTATATAATGTGATGCATTGGTCAGTTTTTAGATAAAGACGGAATATATTTCAAAAAAGGCTACCAAAAGGGTATTTTGAAAAGAATTTTCGGAAGTCTGTGATTTGAAAATTTAAGGAAGTTTTCACATAGCAAAATGCGTTTTTTATGACTCGTTTTAAAATCCATTTTCGCTCTCAAACGCATCCAATTTACAGATCCTCTTATTTAGGAACTATATAATGTGATGCATTGGTCAGTTTTTTGATAAAGACGGAATATATTTCAAAAAAGGCTACCAAAAAGGGTATTTTGAACAGAATTTTCCGAAGTCTGTGATTTGAAAATTTAAGGAAGTTTTCACATAGCAAAATGCGTTTTTTATGACTCGTTTTAAAATCCATTTTCGCTCTCAAACGCATCCAATTTACAGATCCTCTTATTTAGGAACTATATAATGTGATGCATTGGTCAGTTTTTTGATAAAGACGGAATATATTTCAAAAAAGGCTAGCAAAAAGGGTATTTTGAACAGAATTTTCCGAAGTCTGTGATTTGAAAATTTAAGGAAGTTTTCACATAGCAAAATGCGTTTTTTATGACTCGTTTTAAAATCCATTTTCGCTCTCAAACGCATCCAATTTACATGTGATGCATTGGTCAGTTTTTTGATAAAGACGGAATATATTTAAAAAAAGGCTACCAAAAAGGGTATTTTGAACAGAATTTTCCGAAGTCTTTGTGATTTGAAAATTTAAGGAAGTTTTCACATAGCAAAATGCGTTTTTTATGACTCGTTTTAAAATCCATTTTCGCTCTCAAATGCATCCAATTTACAGATCCTTTTATTTAGGAACTATATAATGTGATGCATTGATCGGTTTTTTGATAAAGACAGAATATATTTTGAAAAAGGCTACCAAAAAGGGTATTTTGAACAGAATTTCCCGAAGTCTTCGAGATTTGAAAATTTAAGGAAGTTTTCACATAGCAAATTGCGTTTTTTATGACTCGTTTTAAAATCCATTTTCGCTCTCAAACGCATCCAATTTACAGATCCTCTTATTTAGGAACTATATACTGTGACGCATTGGTCAGTTTTTTGATAAAGATAGAATATATTTTTTAAAATGCTGTCAAAGTGAGTATTTCGCACAAAATTTTCCGAAGCAATCATGATTAAAGAATTAAGGATGTATTCAAACAACAAATCGGTTATTTTATGACTCATTTTTAAATTCAATTTTTTTCTCAAATGCATTAAACTGACAGTTTTTTGTTATTTAGGAGCTGTATAATGTACTGTTTTGGTCGATTTTTTAAATAAACTCAGAATCTATTTCAAAATATGTTGTCAAAATGGGCATTTGAGCTGAATTTTTCTTAAGATGATTCTGATAAAACCAGTTTTTGCAGAAAAATGAAATTAAAAATTTTTCATAAACGGCCAAATGAAGTTATTAAACTGGGTTTATCTCTAATCATATATTTTTATTTATTTATTTATTTTTTATTTATTTTTTTTTTTTTTAATGAGCACTCTTCGAAATCTACCTCCGCCTATAGGCCCAGCCGACAGGGATTTTTTTATATCGTGGGAAAGGTTTTGTAACGCTAAACCCCAAAACAAATTTATTTTAATTTTAGGTATTAAATTTTCAGGTATATAGCCAAAAATTTAATGCAAAAATGTATTTCCTTCATCTATTTCCGAATCTACTGAAACCGAAATTATGAAAAAATTAGAAGTAGTAGACACAATAATTTAAATTTTGCAGGAAAACTATAGAGATCATCCTTAGGTTATATATTTTTTGAGAAAAGCATTTTACATATGAATTTCGATTTGCAAGCATTCAGCAAACGTGTTGAGGTGCGCTGGAAGCTGGAGGTAGCTATCGTATCAGAAGTGTAAAAGCCCTATTCATAATGATTTTCGAAAAAATCGTTTCTAATTAGACAAGATATTAACTTTTTTAATTATGAACGGTTTAGACATACATATTGATAAGGTATTATATTTACCATCGGTTATTTAAGTCTAGATAACAACTTTTAATGACATATTTGTGTAATGAAATGCCCAGTAGCAGCACAAAGGCAATAAACGTCAAAGTGTTAAAAACAGACTAATTTAGTTAGAATTAATGACATAAATACTATGAGAATCGCGACTACTTTTCACTGAGTGGACCTGTCATCACGCCCTTGTGTCTTTAAAAGGGAATTAAAAAAAACTATCCGGAAAAATGAACCAAGGCGGCGTTGCAACTTTGCGACCTCCTTTCGAAGTACACTTAGCATAATGTCAAGTTTAAACTTTGAACAAGGATTTTTGTTTTAGCTGCACTGTAAAAAGAAAATATTATTATCACGCTAAATTTAGTTTTGGGAAATGCCAAATGAAATTTAAATATGCACTATTTTTGCTGTCAACACCAAATTAAATACTTCAATAAATAAATAAATAAAATAAAAATACAGATTAGGATAAGATTGAGAAAAGAGTTATACAGAATAGCAATATTTGACATTATTTAGGATTCACATACCTCTCTGGAATTTTATGATATACTGATTCATATTTTTATAATACAGTAAAGCATCGTTTATACGACGATCACTTATACGACGTTTACATTTATACGACGCTTTAATGTGGTCCCGATTCATTCCTATTCATTTTAATGTAAAAATATATCTTTTATACGACGCCGAAAATCGTTTATACGTCGATTTTTCAATTTTGTATGGACTTATTTTTGTTTATTTTTCTTATATATTTTACGAACGAGCGGAAGTTGGCAGCTATGAATGACACCAAAGAGCGTGTTTAAATGCACTCCACATTATAAAAATGTGGCCTGGTGTTCGATAAGTCTGAAAAATCAGCTTACGTGTAACAGATTGCACTGAGAGGGGTCATTCTTTTTTCGGGGATGGTCAGCTTTCCCGACCTGATTTAAGTTGCAAATAGACTATCCTTCTAACTGTTACCAGTATTGGCGACTTTTAGTTGGCCACGCGGGGTTTTTGATCTTTGACTTTAAATGGAAAGGAAATGATGTACTGCAAATGAGGAACCTTTCGGTGAAACATAAATAAAGTATTTAAATTGCTTACTAATCCCCCCCCCCTCGTTTTTTGGTTATTTGTTTATTTTGGATTGTTTAATTTACAAATTCATGCAAATCATCACGTTAAACATTAAAATCAAGTGAAAACAAAATTAATTCTAGTTTTGGAAGTGAAAATCGATTATACGTCGTTATCGTTTATACGACGTTTTTCGGTAGTCCCTTCGGCGTCGTATAAACGATGCTCCACTGTATATGCAGCTATAACCCAAACCTACATTATATAGTTTTTTCGAAATCTTATTATTCTTTAAACAACGATTTTTTTTAAACTAATACATATTTAATATATTTTTTGTAGGGAACCCTCTTAGAAAGAGCAATACTTGCATTTGACATTTATTTATTTTGCACTGGGTAGCTAGGATCGATCAATATTATATTCTTTTTCACTTTCGATGGATGTTTAACAGTGGTTGCGACTCACTGCAATTACTTCTCAAGCACCTGCTTTAACTTGACTACAGACAGACACCAAAAACTGCTTCTTCAGTTAATCTTTGCTTGGCGTTTCGGCACCAAGTACTTTTATAAAACTTTTATTTTCCCTTTGTAATTTTGCATGCTTCTAATTCATGCGTTTGGAACAGTTTCGCCCAACTACTCCGTGAAAGCTATGTCTCTACTCCAGTACCCACAGTACATTGCAGTGTGCGGTATTGTAGCAACAAAATAACTACCCCCCACGCTCCCATAAAAACTGCATTATTTGTCTCGGCTAAATAACTGAAAATAACTAAAAAAAATAGTTTGATAGGTCTTATCTGATAACTGAACGGTTTAGGTATTGTGGTTTCAGGTCAAATTGTGATTAGGTGGAAATAATTTTAGGGGTTGCGACTTCAAATAAAATTTGTCCTGACCGCCCACTTTAGAGGCAAATGGATCATCCGTTGAACGAAATGATCCGGAACTCATAGAATTTGCTTTCATTATTATCTGGATGTCCATTGTTTTCCCGCGCCGATAGCGCCACCTCTGTTCCGAGACATTGACTTTTGGCGCGCGCAAACCATCCGAGCGCGAAGAAGTCGTTTTGTTCTTGTCATAAGACAAGAAGAGATCATCCATCATGGCCCGATTCCAGATATGTCAAAAGATCGCTTGGCTGCTGCCACTCATCCGTTTACAAATATTTATCTTGTTTTGCGGCGATGAGACTTCATTTGATAAAGAAAGTTTTGTCTTTTGTTCTGTTCTGGGTTGTGTTGAGGAATTTTCGGGATCCTGGGTCCTGATTTAGTTTTAGAGGTCTCGGTCTGGATCCTTATGTTAGATTTATTCATTAGTTTTCAAAAAAAAAAAAAATCGGTTTCCATGCCTATGTTCTACAAAAAAAAATTGGTATGAATTTTATTCTTTTGTTAGATCAAAATGCCTACGGTATATGCCGTATACCCTCTAGATTTTTTAAGGAACACCGTATACCATCTGTTACCTAAGAAAACCGTAATATATATATTACAAATTTTAAATTCTTTCGCCAAGATTAACCTTTATACTACATTAATTGCCTTTTAACAATATTCCGTACTTAGTTCAACTTATTAAATTAAAATCTCTGTTTCTAGATCTAATCTATTAATCTTTATGGAAACGATATAAATTCTTAATTCGCCTTAAAAAACATTTATTCCAATATGCGTAAATTTAAAAAGATGGCTCTAAATTAAAAATATTCTTAATTAAACTTATTCCTTAATATTCCAAATAAAACTCATTTTTTTCTACAGTGTCTCACATAAGTGA
The DNA here is from genome assembly GCA_964019185.1 of Maratus speculifer. Classification (NCBI taxonomy): domain Eukaryota; kingdom Metazoa; phylum Arthropoda; class Arachnida; order Araneae; family Salticidae; genus Maratus; species Maratus speculifer. The sequence goes on along the minus strand of OZ025290.1, from coordinate 447,181,527 downwards.
TGGGACACTTGTGCTTTACAAAAGGAAACTAATCAAATAAATTAAAAAAACATGTACACCATTTTTTTGTGGGTGTGTTTCATACTTAAATTTAGTAAAGATTATTACATAACATACATTTTGTCAAAATATTAAAATATTAATTTAATAAAAATACAAATGTTTAGAACGGAGCAAAAAATAGCTCACATAAGTGATGGGACACCATTATATATGCAACAAAAATCGTCTGAAATAAGCAATAAAAATATTTTTGGGGGTTTTATTTTTACTTAAAAGCAATTGGCAATAATTTATAAAATCGTCTGCAGTATTTCTCTCCAGTTTGTTTTGGAATTTTTTTTTTTTTTTAGCTTTGTGTAGCCATGAATGCTAAACGAAAAGAAACTTCGCCTGAAATTCGAAAATTAGTTATTAATTTGCATATTGAACGTGGAAAATCTATAAGAAAAACTGCTGAAACAGTTAACTTGAGTCGTTCAGCAGTTTTCAATATCATTAAACGATATAAAAAGAATCATATGATTCAGGATAAAAAAAGATCTGGCCGACCATGAAAGCTATCCAATGGAATAAAGCGAATTATCGTTCGAAATATTAAAAAAAAAATCCAAGAAATAGTGCTTCAAAAGTTGCTGCTGATTTACAAGCATTATATGGAATAATTGTTAATCCTGAGACTATTAGAAGGGTAATTCGATCTGCTGGATATCACGGCAGAGTAGCCAGGAAAAAATTCTTCGTAAGTGAAAAAAATAGAAAACTCAGACTAGCTTTCGCAAAATCCAACATAAATAAGAATTCTGATTACTGGAATAAAGTTATATTTGCTGATGAGAGTAAATTTAATATATTTGGTTCTGACGGTAGAATCTTGGTGTGGAGAAAACCCAGGGAAGAATTTCGCAAACAGAACTTGGTACCAACAGTAAAACATGGTGGAGGAGGAGTTATGGTATGGGGGTGTTTGTCGTCCGCTGGAGTTGGTAATCTTGTTTTTATTGACAGTATAATGGATCAGTACAAGTATATTGATATTTTAAAGCAAAATTTGAAATCTTCAGCACGAAAATTGAACCTTCATAACGACTTTAAATTCTACCAGGACAATGACCCCAAGCACACTGCTCTGAACGTTAGACTCTGGCTGCTATATAACTGTCCTGAAATAATAAAAACACCACCACAATCTCCAGACTTAAATCCCATAGAAAATATTTGGCAAGAATTGGAATCAAGAATTCGCAAGCACACCATTTCTTCAAAACAACAACTAAAATCCGTGCTTCAAGAAGAATGGGGTAAAATCACTCCAGAAATCACAAAAAAATTAGTCGAATCCATCCCAAAAAGATTAAATCATGTTTTAAAAGTAAAAGGAAATCCAACAAAATATTAAAACCTTTTAAAAAGTAAAATTTTTGGATAAATATTTGATCGAAAAGTAAGTGTCCCATCACTTATGTGAGCCATTTTTTGCTCCGTTCTGAACAATTGTATTTTTACTAAATTATTATTTTAATATTTTGACAAAATGTATGTTATGTAATAATGTTTACTAACTTTAAATATTAAACACACCCAAAAAAATTTTGCACATGTTTGTTTATTTTATTGCAGTTTCTTTTTATAAAGCACAAGTGTCCCATCACTTTTGTGAGACACTGTATGTTTTTATCAACCCTTTTTAAGAAAGTCTTATTAAATTTATTCCAAAACCATACCTTTCAAGAAATATTATTTTTATTTATTTATTTATTTTCCATCGTTCAACATTTGATATTTGTGCATAACAATAAATTCATTTCTTTTCTTTTTCTCTTAAAATTAATCGTCTGTAAAAAAATCGTCTGCCTAATATATTCGAAATTTTGAGACGATTATAAATTAGTTATATAATATTTTAAAAAAAATAAAATTATCGTCTGTGGAATAAAAATCTCGACGCTGGACATGAATTATGTTTACATGGAAAAATGATGGTTAGAGAGTAGAAAATTTTCTAGAACTTTGTTTTTAGATTTAAGAGGGAAGCCTGGAGGTGGTGAGATAGATTCTTGTTTTTTTTCTTCGATGAGTACGGCTTGCTGAAGTAATGCTGAAATATTCTTTTTGATGTTTCGGTTAAAGACGGCTTGCAAAGGTAGCCTTTTCCTCTCTCATGACTACAGTTTAATAAAATAACTTGCAGCAGCCAATGAGTAATTCAATGGATCTTCTACATTTATTTATTTATTTTGTTTTTTCCCTCGCTGGCCACGACTGTGTGTTTTTAAAAAAGGGAAACCAGTGAAGATTATTCGCGTTTCTCCCTTAAATCGTCACATATATATTCTAGGGTATACCCTTTGGCTTGAGCTTATACCCTCTGTTTAGATCGTATACCGTCTGTTGTCTTTACGACTACCCCCCTGCTGCTCAGGATGCCCAACGCCACGAATCAGGTACATTTTCTGTAAAATTGTACAAATCGTCGCTAAAAACAGGTAACAGGGTGGCGAGTGGTCAGGGAAAACCGGGAAAAACACAGTCAAGAAAAGAAAAAACTACCAGTAATTTCTTACAGAAAATACTTCAAATAATATAAAGAGATTATATAAACTGAATTTATCTTTAACAAAATACTGGTATTTATCATCTATATTGACTGTGTTTTTATCTAACCACTCGCCACCCTGGGTAAATGTGGCTCACAACAGAAATTTTGCCCTTGATGAAGTAGGGTTTGCCGAGCTTTCGAAATGTTTCAGTATCTGACGGGCAAAACATAGACTGTCACAATCATCAGTTTGAACCACCAGACAAAAGTCCCTGATTTAAGCGAAGATAAGGAGGTGTGGTCAAGACAGAATGAACATAGTTGACCTTGTCAACGAATGTGTACATTACCTGACAATTTTGGCAGTGACGTATATACGTATATGTGCTACGTATTTACATAATTACAAACAACCTAAAAATGCCTTTTTTTTTTTTTTTTTTTTTTTTTTTTTTTTACACTGTAAATCAGTGATAATGATAGTCTTTATTTTATCATCAAGTTTGGCTCCGTCCGAAGTCTTTTTGATCCATCTAATTTCATCATCCTTATAATGGACTCTTTTATAAATGCGGACTCGTCTGTAATTCAGTAACGTCTGAAATATTGACGAACTTTTATCGAATCTCCATCAATCAGGATATTTTAACAAATGTATCACACTTGTGTTCTCGCCTGAAAATTCCAATAAATGAAATTGGAAGAATGATAAATTAGAAAGCCGAATTCGAAGTATATTTTTCATTATTATTGTATTTATTTCCAAAATCAGAGAAAATAAAGAGTCATTTGAGTGTAAAAAAGGGAAGGAATTATTTTTTCATCTTTTCTCTCCGCCATCGAAAGTCAATAAAATTCTGCGATTTCGCGAGAGAATATAAATTGTTTCAACTAGGCATAGGTCTTAAATCAGTTTTCTTTTTAAATAAATAAATAAAAATGAAAAAAAAATATATATATCATCTTTCACATTTGTGAAAATTGGGTGTTTAATTTTAGCAAACTGTTTTTATAGACAATGCCACAAACCTAATGAATAGTGGATAGCATGACACTTTAGAAGTGTGCTATGAAATCATATACAGTTCTTAAATTGTCCTCTTTTCCTTTATTAAATATCCTGTTTTGATAATCCGTTGATTATTTTATTTCAAATTTTATTCAAACTCCACATTTTTGCATTCTAAATACATGAAAGAAATATTTAACATTTTATATCATTAAAAACTCCCACGTAAATTTCATTCTTTAGGCATCGCACGAAATCGAGCGCATTTATATCTAAATTCCACTATATATATATACAGATATACATTGGCTTACTATTTCAGAGTACGTTGCAATTTATCAGTTATGTTTGTTCTTTTATGAAATACGAGGTGGAACCCGTCGAAATTCGACGAAAGAAAATCTTTAAAAAAAATTGTTGCTATTAAAAAAAATTATATCACAAAATTTAATTGAGATACATCTTTGAAACAAGTTGCATTTAAAAGTACATTTTTTTTTTCTATACGACGATGTAAAAATTTAAAATGTACGGTAAGTGTAAAATTTGCAGTAGCGATAATTGCAAAACTGAAATTGCATAAAAAAGTGTTGCAAATTTTAATTTCTATTTTTTTTTTTTCAATTTTAAGAGAAAATAGTGATTCTGTTGCCACAATTACAAAACTGGTATCATAAACTATAAAAAATTAATATCTCAAAAGGAAATTGAGATACAGCTTTCTAATAAATTGCATTTAAAAGTACATTTTTTCCTCTATCCGACGGTGTAAAAATTTAAAATGTGCGATTTATAGAAGTGTAAAATTTTGTAGTAGCGAAAATTGCAAAACCGAAATAACAGGGGAAAGTGTTGCCATTCGCAAAATGACATAAGTGTTACGCACAGATACGTTTGGCATTTATAATATAGATATAATGGCTAACCCGTAGTCTCTTTTAATTATTTTGTCATTTGTCACTTGTTTTCTAAAATTGTTTAGTAACGTACTAATTGATATGTTTTAAGTCTTGATAAATTATCAAGTTTACCTTTAAATTAAAAAGTTCCAGTATGTTATTTATCTAAAGGATTTCTTAGGATTTATGTACACTCGCAAAATTATTATGCCAGAAAGTTAGAACTAAGAATTCGTGGCGTATGATAGTATATCCCTTTTCTGTCTCAGACCAACCACTTGCAAATAGATAGTCTGTTTGCTCTTTATGCGATAGTTAAGAACTAGTCACTCAAAAAGACCTGGATGATAATGTAAAGTCTATGAGGATGTTATTGTCAAAGAACTCGCTCGAATTTTAATATTTTTGATTAATTTTCTTTCTTTCTTTTTTTTTCCCTTTTTCTTTTCTTGTTTGGCCTAGGTTAATTGAGGATGATTTACAATCGTCCTCAATCAAGCCTTGGTTGTAGATCGTCCTCAGATATCTTATGCAAAAAAAATCCTGTAAAAATATTAAAATTTGAGCGAGACATTTGAAAAGAACATCCCGTAGACTTAACATTATCATCCGGGTATTTTTCTCTGGCTCGAGTGGCCTCTTACGACATACGTACACTGAGACATTACCTCAGCTTCCCATTCCATGCTGCTACTGCATTTTAAAAAATTTTGCAAAGATCCACTAAACAAAACAGCCTGACAACACTTTATTTCCACATAGCAGGGTTGGGTTTTTGACGTCAAAAAGTGGTTTTTGACATGACATGTCGAAAACCTGTCTAAAAGTGTCAAAAACTGTCAAAAAGTGTCAAAAACATCATACACATTTTTTTTTTTTTTTTTTTTTTTTTTTTTTTTTTATCAATCATTAGTGATATTTTATATTAAATAAAGCTAAAAACTAGTTAAATAATAATTTATATATTGTGTAAATAATTTTTATTTGGTTATACTGTGAGTTGTAATAAAATTATGTATCACAATTTAAATTATATGTCAATTGCCATGTATAGGAAAATAGCTAAAAACATTGAAGTTACTGTACATTTTTCAAAGTACTATTTATGTTTGTATCTTTATTACTATTAAGTGCTCAGTTTGATGTAAAAAATTTAAATCTAATTTATGCTTAAAAAAAAAAAAAAAAAAAAAAAAAAAAAAAAAAAAAAAAAAAAAAATATGCTTGTGTAAATCTAAAGTGATCGCTATTCAATGACTGATTATAAGTTCCTTCTATTTTTATTGATTTTAAATGTTTGTTTTCATACATAGGTATAAACCACAATTGCTACACAAATATTCTAAGAGTAATTAAATTAATTATAATATGAAATCAATGTAATTAAATGTTCTTTAAATCAATATGTTAAAAGAAGGTGTTTTATTTTCAGTTACCCATATATATCTTCATTTTACTATGTCAATTTCAGTTTAATTCTTTAGAACAATTTGTTTATGTTAAATTTTTCTTTTATGCATTATAAAATAGCCCACCAATCCCTCCTTTTTTTTTCTTTTTGAGTATATTATTTCAGAAGCTGTAAATCTAGCCTTTAATGCTTAATTATTTGTTTGTGGAATGTACATTTGCAAGCAAAGAAGAGGCGTAACATTTTTTTCTTAATTTGGATTCTATTAACTATAACTGTATTTGGTACCTGTCTAGTATTGCACCTGCCTGTGTAGAATAATGTAGTTAGATCAGTATTGTGCAATTACTTGTCAGTTTGAAAAACAAATCTGAGCTTTATAGAAATTATTTAATCTTACTTTCTTAAAAATTGCCGAAGCTACTTCTAAGAGGGAAATTATTTCAATTGTGGTTACATAGCTTTATCCAGAGATTTTGTTTAGTTAATGTGCATTAATTCTGTTTCTGTAGTACAGATTTTTTTCCTTAAGTCACGGATAAAGGTGGTAGGTCAAAAAATGCTGTGTGGAATGATTTTTTCTGTGTGAAAGAAGGAAATAAAACTTATGGAAAATGCAAAAGATGTGGACACACTATGGCCAATAGAGTTGACAGAATGAAAGGTCATTCAGCAAAAATAAAGAACAAGAACATCTGCACATGGAAATTGATATTGGAAGTCCTGAGAACAATAGTCATGTGAATGAAACTGTGAACAATAAGCATAAAGAAAATGATTGTACTTCAAAAATTACAGGTGCTAAGAAACTTTGCTTGGAACAAAATAAGATAGATAACTACATAGTAAAAACTACTCCTATCATAAAAAAGCAGTTGGATCTACAAGTTGCTAGATTCTTTTATAGCTGTAATATCTCCTTTAGTGTTGTTGAACAAGAGGAATTTGTCAAGCTAATACAGTTTCTTCACCTGGATATAAACCTCCTTCTCGGAAAACATTATCTGGTAGCCTTCTAGATGAAGTTACTGAAACTTTAGAAAGTGAAATGAAATCAAAACTTTAAGGAAAAGATTGTACACTAGTCGAAGATGGAGTAATGTCCATAATGATGCCGTAATAGCTTCTTGCCTGAATGTTGAGGGAAAGGTTTTCTTCTTTGAAGCTACTGATTGTGCAGATCAATCTAAAACAGCTCAATTTTGCAAAGAAAAAGTAAAAAACTCGATAGTTCTAACGAAAAATAATTTTCCTGCAATGTCTCATGTGTGGAACAACGAAAGAAAAATGCAAAAAATGTGGGAGTTGTTAAAAGAAGAAAATGATGATCTTCTTGTGTATGGATGCTGTGGCCACTGGATGAATTTTCTTGGGAAGGAAATTACTCCACAAGACATCATGTAGCATATTGTGGAAGTGCAAAAATACTTTCGCAACTACCACCTTCCATCTGCCTGGTTAAGTCAATTGCAAGACACTGTGAAGCCACAGCTTCCAAATGAAACTCGCTGGAATAGCCAACTCACTTGTATTGACACTTTTATCAAAAAATAGATCAGCTTATGTAAAAATTTGTGAAGATCATGCAATTGAATCTAGAATAGTACAGCTTGTGAATAATTATAGCTTATACCAACAAGCAAAATAATTGCAAATGTAATTAAAACCTTTGGCAAATATGCTTGACAGGGTCCAAACAGATAATGCAACATTGGCTGATGCTTGTCAAGCTTGGCTTTCTTTAGCTGTAGACATAAATCTGGCTCCATACTATGATGCAATTATGGAGCATATGGAATCTTATCTGCAACCGTTTCATTATCTGGTGTACATGACGCATCCAGCATACAAAGGTGCATTATTAAACGATGAACAGAGGGAAGCAGCTCGGACATGGCTGCTTGAAAGAAACCCAGATTTTCTCAGATTTATCATTGCTTTTGAAGCTGAATCTCTACCATACCTGTGATGTAGAATCACATATAGTATTCTTAAATTTTACATTTTTCTAAATTACAGTTAAAACTAATCTTTAATTAAATAGCTATTTTATCTTAATGTTTTATTTCGATCCCTCAATAACTTTCCGTTCAAAAGAAAAGAAAGAAAAACATCTAGCATCTGCCTTATTACTGAAAAACGGCTGTCAGATAAAGAGAATTCATTAAGATGCGTATTTCACCCTAGCTAGAAACAAATAAAAAAAAGAATAAATATCGATTGTGTTTGCGGTTAGTGAAATTTCATTTTCCTCTCTGCGTAATTTTAAGTCTAACTTATTCGTTTCATAATAGTCTTTGAATGTACTTGCTATTTATTATGTCTTTTGAGAACATTTTCCCAAAATATGCTCCTAACGTACGAATTGGCAGTCGGATTCCTTTTTGGCTTATTTTTTAGGACTGCTGTTTTCTGGTTGTCCTGCTATTAAATTCAAAATCCTTTTATTGTTTAAGCGTAACAGACAATTTTGCGTAGATGATATCAGTCATTTTTCATATGCTTAATGTCGCCAATTGTGTGATGCCAATGTGTGAATTTTTCAGTGAGGAATTAACTGCCTCCCTCTCGCTTCACGAGGCAGTCATGTGAAGACTGTTTTCTTGATAATGCGTTCAGGCACCATCCCTAGCTTTTCTGTATGAAACCTTTAAAATTTATAAGTTTACTGCAAATAAATAATTTTCTTAAAGAGCATTTATTTTCTTAAGCGATCATAGCCTATAACTAGCGAATGCATTTTAAAAAGAACCTGGTCAACATACTTAAAAATACAGATCTACAGTATAATACCCTAAAAGTTTTTTCTCAGCTCAAGATGCTCCAGCAGTAGTATGGTGGAAAGGCTTGAAGAAAAACAATATACCAAGTGAATTCATACAGTTCATGGTGCGTTTGCACTCCAGTCCATGCAGCTCAGCCTCAATTGAGCGAATATTTTCAAATTTTGGATTTATCCACTCCAAATTACGAAACAAACTTGGAGTACAAAAGGCATCAAAACTAGTGTTTTGCTACCTCATGCTTCTTGGAAAAAAAGATTTAGAATGGGATTAACATTAAAATAGGATAAAAATAAAAATATGTGTATTATTTATATTGTAATTTTATCTGTTAAATTATAAGTATTTTCACCATGTAGGGTAACATCCCCAGTAATTGGCACATTAAGAATTTGTAGTTAAACTTACTTAAATTTTCATTACAAAGAAATAAGCTATTTACTTGGAAATATTTTTAAATCAAAGAATGCATATCTGTGCATCTATTTTGCCCACTAAAAGCAAAAAAAATTGAAAAAGTATTTTTATAAAAATATATTTATAAAAAGTTGCTGAAATCACCAGTAATTGGCACCTAGAGCACCAACGTATGACACCTTGTGATCCAGTAATTGGCATATGTTTATATTTAAAAAAAACTTTACATTTTGCATTGGGTTTAATCGCTTTAAATTAATTTACTGTAGATGAAGATGCCATATTTCAGGTTTTTGAGAGTAAGAAATCAGCATATTAATCTGAAATGTGAACACTTCAAAACAATAAAATATACTTACATTAATACCCAGTAATTGTCATGCTGTCCCCAGTAATTGTCATATGAAGCTTTAATGAATTCCAATTACTGATAAAATTTATATTTTCAAATAAAAACAAATGATAAACAAAATTAGTCTATAATTTTAAAAGTACTTCCAAAATAAATGGTTTAATCTCAAATTCCTTGCGAATTCCTTGTAATTGGAATAGGTGCCAATTACTCGGAACTAGCAAAATTGAAGCACCATTAATTGGCAACTACCATTAATTCAGAAATCCAAATATTTGTGTAGAAAATAATTTTACACAATTAAATTAACCCTTTTTAACTAAACAAAACTGTTGTCAATTAAAATTTAAAATGTATTATAAATCAGATAATAATGAATTGAAAAGCATCCTTCCTTAAGCCAAAGAACAAGAATTTGCAACAAAATGGCTAATTTGATACAAGCCAGATTTGTTTCTCTTTCCTAGGCTCTATTGTCATCTTGTAAAATAAATCAAAGTTATAATCTTTAACGTTAATGAGCATATAACTGATATATGGTCTTGAATTTTTAAAAGACTGTATATAAATCTTTTTTTAGGACATGTTTGTAAAATGTGCCAATCACTGGTGCATGCCAATTACTGGGGGTGTTACCCTACTTTCATTTTTAAAAATTAAAGTATTTAGTAGTTTCATTAGTTTATATTTTTAATGTAACAACTAATAATACTTCTGATTCTTTATTCTATATTTATAGCTTACAGTTAATTTCTATTTTCTAAGCAACTTGTATTAAAACTGTCAAAAAATTTATTCAAGTGTCTGAAACTAAAAATTATGAAAAATTGTAAATTTAATGTTGTTCTAAAAATTATATTAAACAGTTTTTGGACTCAATTTTAGGTTTTTGACACTTATTGTCAAAAACTATGTCAAAAAGGGGTTTTTGACATGACGGTTAAAACCATGGTTAAATCCGGATAAAACCGTCACACTGTCAAAAACTTGTCAACCCTGCCACATAGTGATTTATCAACTTTTTCTAAATGATCTCCAATAAGAATTGAATGAAATTATTTTTTTTTTTTTATTTATTTATTAGTTATTTATCACAACTAACCAAAAAGAAATCTTCATCATAAATCCGATTCCTGCATGACCAACCAAATTTTCCATTTCAGTATTATATACAGTTGTACGCGTTAAAAAAAAAGGAAAAAGAACTAAAAAAAAAAAAAAAAAAAAAAAAAATAGGGGTAGCTTTAATAAAGTAACAAACAAACAAACAAAATCAATATGAAGCAAATTAATCTTTTGAAAATATCTTTTGTTAATATTATAAAATAAAATTTCTAAAAAGAAAAAAATATTCAACATTATTAAATAAACTCATCTGATTTACATTTCCTCTCACGTTATTAACACAACTTTCATGAACTATAAAAAAGAGGGAGAGAGAAATTTTAAGAACTTTTTTTCTTTTACTTTCTTTCTTTTTTTCTTTTTTCAATTAAAAAACGTAATTTCTTAAACAATTTTCAATAGCCAACAACAAATTCGTTGAATAACGAATAAGAACAGAATATAAGCCAAATTAAACAAGTACAACATGGAACAATTAAGCATAATCACGAAAACGATGAAACGACAACGCATAGTTCAATTGCGACGTACATGCAACTTATATACCAATACTTAAAGCATATATACATTCTGTACGACTAACTTTTTTCACACAACAAATCATTATATAAAAAAATTAACCTACATCATATTATCAGGGATGACACTCAGAAATTAACAAAAAAGAGGAAATTATGCGTAAAATAAAATTTACGACACTTATCACAACATTTATGCAAGAAATTGGTAAACTTTATTGTTTGTAACAAACTAAATAAAGAATTAAATTATAACAAACTATTTTTAAAAAAAGAAAGAAACTATCTTTTTTTTCCTCTTGTAAAACTTTAACAAAAGTCTTTCTAAATGTGCATTTGTCAAAAAGTTTGAAATATGCTGTTAATTCAATGTGCATGAAAACTTATAAGAGTAAATAAAAATGATTTTTTCTTTAGTTCACAATACTTTACATTAATTAAGGTAACCCAGCAACAAATTTAGTGAGGAATTTTATGTATTGCATAATTTTAAATAAATTTAGGTAACTAGAGTATAGATTCTATGATTTTTCCACGAGTAAATAGCAAAAATTTGCAGTTTTTTTACGATCGTTTAACAAGAATCTCGTTTTACATCGCGATTATTTGACGAAAATCGACGTTTTACATCGCGATCGTTTGACGAAAATCGCCATTTTTCATCGCGATCGTTTGACAAAAGTCAGCGTTTTACACCTCAATCGTCAGACGAAAATCGCCGTTTTACTTCGTGATCGTTTGACAAAAATCTCCATTTTATACTGCGATCGTTTGACGAAAATTGCCGTTTTATTTCGCGATCTTTAAAAAAAAATCGACATTTTACATCGCGATCACTTGACAAAAGTCGCCGCTTTACTCCTCAATTGTTAGACGAACATCGCCGTTTTACTCCGTGATCGTTTGACGAAAATTGCCGTTTTACATCACGATCGTTTGACGAAAATTGCCGTTTTACATCGTGATCGTTTGACAAAAATCGTCGTTTTATGTCGCGATCGTGTGACAAAAATCGCCGTTTCATACCGCAATCGTTTGATGAAAATAGCAGTTTTATTTCGCGATCATTTGAAGAAAATTGCTATTTTACTTTGCAGTCGTTTAACGAAAATCGCTGTTTTTCGCGATCGTTTGACGAAAATCGTTATTTTATTTTGTGATCGCTTAACGAAAATCGCGGATTCTTAAAAATTAAAAAAAGCGGAAATTCGCCATTTGGCGGAAAAGTGGCATCCCTGTTATGTATAACTGATAGTATATTAAAATTTTTCTGGTTTAAAACTGGTGTCAATAATTCGTATAAGAATCCGAAGATGTCATAATAACTCTCAAAGTTTCAAAATAATTCTTTTTTCCGCGATATAATAATCATAATAATAATAATAATAATAATAATAATAATAATTATTATTATTATTATTATTTATAATTTTTTATTAAATTCTGTAATGTTTGCAACTAAATCATTCTACTATCGTGGAAAAAGAAAAAAAGGGGTCCGGTGAAACCGGAATATTGGAACATCGACATTTCTAAAATTAAAAATTGTACTTTTTTATTTATTTATTTGCAATTCAGTGGTATAAAATTATTGTTGAATCTTCATGTCGAAGGGTCAAGTTACTTCCAAGAGTCAATCTTCTAAGTGGTTCAGCCGCAGGTTTGCTACCGTAGGTTATTAACAGATGACTTTACCTTTGAAAATGACATCATTAAAATAATACACGAGGCTAAGGAGAAAGACAGGCTAATGCGGTCTATTCCACAATTTATTTTTACAGACCGCTGAGTCACGTGATGTTCGAATACACCAATGCGGGTGCACGAATGGAGCACTACGTCATTCTAGCTGTCTGTAAAAAAAGATACTTGAGATGCATCGCGGTAGCCTGTCTTTTTCGTTAGCCTCGAATCATTTTGACTAAGAAAATTGCAACATTTATAATAATTTAGAGTGTCTTTATACATTGTGTCTTTCGTCTTTCGCGTCTTTTCGTTACATTGTCATTGTGTCTTTAGAGTGTCTTTATACATATCTTTATTGACATGGAAGTTATTGTCCAAATCAGAGCAATTTACTTTAAAATACTTATTGAAAGGACTTATTACACTGTATTTAAATGAATAAATTATAACTTGCTGGCAAGATCTGCACACATTTAACATAGGTGTTGGGTGCACCTATACCCCGGGTTCATTTAATAATAAAAACCCAAATAATGATATCTTGTAAGGGCCCATAATTTTAACAGGTCTTGGTGATCGCATTGGCCTAGTCGGGTAATAGACAACTCCGAAAATATAAAGTTAATGAGGTTGTCATTAAAAGAGAATAAAAAAACATCTGGGCATTGCGTTGTGTAAGTTTTAGACGAATACCCCACCTATGGCCTAATTGATTAGCTAAACGAGGAAAAAAAAATAAAAAATAAATAAAACCTAAAATATATTAAAGTTAAAGATCTCCATACTTAGCTAGCCAACCTCACAAGATATCCCTAGCCACTAATTATCCCCATACTGCAAAATCAGTAGCATTTTACGAAATAAACAAACATGTTTGACTACTGAAAAGGAAAGAAAAAAGAAAAAAAAAATAATTTAAGAATTAAAAAACAGTTTCCATAAATGACAACTAGAGGTTCTACTAAGTATAATTCGTTTATTGAATATAATTATAGGAATAAAACATTTACAAAAAGTGAATCAGAAAATATTACCATTAATTGCAAGTTAATAAAAGGAATATTTAAAAAAAAAATTGACAAAGTTCCCTGGGCAGCGTACTAACTAAATTACACATCAATAGTAGGTATGTATATACATATTAAAGAACATTATATATATCGAAATAAGTGTACCTGGAACTCCACTGACCATCTGAACATCCCAGTTTCTGGGCCTGGAGATTATCCATACACAAAAACATAAAAATCTCGTCACACAAAAAAATTGGGAGCTCGCTTCTCTGCATCTGACTTAATTTCTGAGATTTTTTTTTTACAAGGAAAATTCTCTGGGAGCTCTAAAATTTGCATACGCGACCTGACTGGTGGAAGGAAATTATCATGCACCACATAATTCCATGCACCAGCCAATCGCCTCTCCTCGTAACACTCCTACGTGCAGTCAGGAGACCGAAGGCCCCCCCTTAGATTTCGGGGCCCATCAGCCCTCGTACCTCCCACGAGACAGGCTGGGCCCCACACCACGCAATTACATAGCCATAAAACATTGGTGTCATAAAAGAGCTACCTTTCTTTGTGCACCCTGTCCGAGTACTGCTTTTATGACTTTTTAGTACCAACGGTCATAAATCCATACGATGTACCCTTCAATTAAAACTTCCTCTTAGCCATTCGTTTGCCTGGGAAAACTTAATCCATTGTTATTCATCAGTACCGATACATACTACTGCCCTTGTAGGAACCTAGCTGATACAATCATACTGTAAATTTAAAGGCACTTGCATTCAAAATATTCAAATAATAACAATAATAATACTAAAAAGATATATATATACAATAAAACATCAGAATATCTATATACAATTAGTCCTTTACTCTTGAAAGATCCTAAAATGTTGGAATCTCACCAACATTACTTCCCCCCCAACACAATGCACTTGAAAGTCCATGAATAGGAACTATCTTCTTTCAAGTGGACAGTTGTCCATCAGCAACTAGGCGTCCTGCTCCAACCGTTGAACCTTGTGGATCTGCAAGAATCTGGAGGTTCCTTTCTATGTTCCCTTGTTCCTCACCTGACGGTGCTTAAAATTCTGTGTAGACCACATCTAAATGTCCATAACCGTTCTCAGAACAGTGCCTAATGTTACGTACTGTACTGAATAAGATGCTTAAGCGTATCGGTAGTCCTTCTTATTTTGTCCACTGGTTTCAATTTGCATACAGTCCTTAACACTGAGTTCACTATAAGCATGCCTACATGAGTGCAATTCTACTGCATGAGTTCTGTTTTGTCAGTGGTAAAGGTACAGATTGAATGTTCCCAATAATTGTATATATACATACCAATTTGGAAGAAAAAAAAAATTTAAAACTTAATCATAAAGGTAAAATTCCCAAATTTGGGATTTAAATTAATATGCCAAATAAACTCCAATTAAATCAACAAAACTTGGCACACTTTTTTACACAAACCAGGTATTCAGTTCATGACTACATAAACACAATATCTTAATATACATATTTGGAAGGCAGATTTGTCAGATATAATGAAACATATCCTCCACTAACTCCTTACAGAGAGGAATTCTTACACAGAGGAATCCTTCCTCAATCGAACAAACATATATATAAGTACACAATCTTATACTTTTCAAAATAATTTAATACTTATGTATCCACTTTTGTAGTTTACAATAACATATATATGTAAAACTGTACAAACACCATATCTGAAATTGATTCAAATGTAGTAAAATAGATATTTTCATACTGTACATTATGAAATTATCTAAGTGAACTTTCCAATAAAAATTAACCTAATAAATCATTTATATCCTTTAGTTATATAATTACCTTCTCAAATCAAAGTCGTCGCAGAGAAAAAAAACAAAAAAGAAAGAGAGAGAGAGAAAAAGAAAAAAAAAAAAAAATCCTTTTTCTTTTCTACACCAGAACTGAAGGGCAGAAAACGCGAGAGCGTGTAAAAAAAAAAAAAAAAAAAAAAAAAAAAAACAGAAAAGAAAAACAGAACCAAAACAAGGAAAGAAAAAGAGAAGGGGAAAAAAAAAATATTTCATATTATTTAAAGACCGCCACCTTTCTGAAATCACAAACCGTGAGTGTTAGACATATCATGTTATTCTGTTTCTAAATAAATTGCTTAAACATCCCTTCTTATTCTTATTTCTCCTCAAAATCAGTGCGTTTCTCCCACTGGTGTCACTCTCTTTTTTGAGCCAGCGAACGTGAAATTACAATTTCTAAGAACGTCTAAACGTAAGTATAAGAGAGAGAGGGAAAGAAAAAAAAAAACTAATCCCTCTTCTGTATCCACTAACGTTCCCTAAACCTCACACCCCTATTTTCTCTCGATTAGTACCATCCATTGTGCATGTATAGTGACCGGTTTGAAGTGCTAATCAACACCCTGTTGAAGGTCAATCCCTTATCGTCCCCTCGAATCAGACCAGAGTGACGCTACCTCCAGCCTCATGGACAATCTGATATTGTAGTAAGTTGTATTTACGCTTGTTTTTCCTTTTTTTTTATAATCATAAATGCATTATCCCTATATTATTTTACCAACACCTTTCTTTGTTTACTACTATAAGATCCAAATCACAGAATACGCTACCCTTAATATTCAATATTTACGAAAAACATTCATTACTTTCCCACGTGCTTATTGATACCATCAAGAAAACCTGCTTTGGAAATTCCCCTGTACCAAATGACCGTGAGAATCCGGCAACATTCACCCGCTGGGGAAAATTCACTCCCCGTTATCATTTTAATAATTCTACTGACCGACTTGTGAATTATTATTCCATTTCCATCTCGGGAATACAAAGGGAAACAAAAGTTTTTTTTCTTTTTTTTCTTTTTCTTCCTTTTAAAAAAAAAAAAACTTCATTAGTTCTGAGCACCCGTCTACAAGTGCGTTATTTTAGGAAATTCCCAAAGGATTAATTGCTCTTGTATTAACTCTGAACAAATACATACACAATTACTCAAGCTTCCCATTTCCTTATACATAATACCTAAATATTTCCTTTTTTTTTTTTTTTTTTTTTTTTTTTTTTCACAAATACTTTGAAAATTACGTTTGAACTTTGAATGTTATTTGTATACTTGTAAATTCTTATAATTTTTAAATTCAATAAACTAACACTCGTTCCCAATCTGTTCATTTCTTATAGTGGCAGACCGGATACCCAGGACGTCATCGACTCATGCCGGCCGGACTAAAGGCTACCGCCAGCGGTAGCCCTCTGAGTTTCAAAGCCTCCAAGGATCACCGCCTACCCCTCTAAGAAGTAAATATCAATTAATTTAACTACTGTTTTAAATATTATTATTAAACCAAAATTCCGATGTAAAAAATAATAATAATAATAATAATAACATCCTTACAGTGTTTATTAATACCTTATTTACAATTTATCCTAGCCTATCCAGTTCAGATCTCCAATCGGTAATATTGTTTTTGCTGTTTATATCTATAAATTGTGTTTATAATTATTCTTAAAAAGAATATATATATATCCGCTACATCCTTTTGCTTAACTTATATCTTATTTTATTTTTTTTTATCTATCCATTACCAAATTAATTAATTAATTAATTAATTAACCAATTATACCAATTGAAATAATCCTCCAATAACTGCTAGTACATATTTAAAATATGCCTACCCTGTAAAATTAAACTGCCCAATACTAATATGCATTGCAACTTTTTATATACAACCTTCACTTTACAATTCATCAAATTTTTAATTAATAATCATTCAAAATAAGATTTAAAAAAAAAATAAATGCTACACTAATACTACTTGTTTCTCTCTATATTTTAATTAATAGTTTTCTATTTTATAGTTACTACTTACAAAAAAAAAAAATATTAAACTAAAATATTCCAGTGCACAAAATTATCCTTCTTTTTATTATTTTAATAAGCCCTAGAATGTGATTCTATCATCAAAATAAAATTTAAATTGTATTTTAATTATTTTTACTTTATTCACAGAAAATATTATCTAATCTCATTTCTTCTATGTATGCCACTGTCTATATGTAACTACTTTTTTTTTTTTTTTCAATACTAATATTATGTAACTATATTCCAGTTGAAATCCCTTTGGAATCCCGGATGAAATACTCTCTATGTGAGCGAGACAACATTTCCACGCCAAACGAGAGGACCGCACCAAACAGTGACCCCACCGCGATCGCCAGTCATCACCACAGCCGAAAATCTGGTAAGCTCCGATTACTTTTAAGCCTGACTCCTCCTTTCTCTGACCTCTGCATGCATAAAAAAAAACAAAAACCAAAAGCGCGAGCGAAAGCAAGAGGGAGAGAAAAAAAAAAAAATGATTACTTTATCCAAAATCCCGATAGCTAGCACTGCCCGTTTGTTTACCTTTCGCGCCCAACCAAAATCCCGATAGATGGCGCTGCCGATTTGTTTACCCTTTCTAGTTTATTTAAATTTTCGGACTCCAAGATTCCTTATCCACAAAACTACATGTTCATCCCTAAAAGTCATTAAGCCAAATAGCTTGCTTGTAATATAATAGTAAATCCCTATACCTATAAATATTACCGATAATAGAATATTATTTTATGTACCTAAGTTCACCCTATTCTATTTTTTTTTTTTTTAATCAATCCAAATATGATTTATCCCCCCCCCCATTATTTTAACCATCGTCACTCTTAGAATATGCTCTTATGAAATTGCTGAGTGTTTAAAAGGACTTATATATTGCATGACGACAATCACCCTTTTATTTTTTTCTTGAGTTTTTTAATTCTTTAATTTCTAGATGCATGTCTGTCTGTTGCTTGCTTTATATTTAATTAATTGATCTTTTTTTTTTTTTTTTTTTTTTTTTTTTGCATGTTTTTCTCTGCATGACATTTTAATTTATTTCCTATAATTTCACAAGTAAATGTGTTTACAGGCAAGAAGAAGCAGCTGAATGTTAAAATCGTTACTCTATTTTAATTTGATTAATATTTAATGCTAATTTCTTGTATATTTTATGTATATTCATTATACTTATAAAATTTTACTACTTTATTTGTATCTTGTATGTATATGTATAATTTAAATGTATGTATGAACCAAATCTGGGTAGTCTATATGATTATTTATTATTTTCATCTATCCTCCCCCTTGTTTATTTTTATTTATTTATGTGTATTATATGTATATATCTGATCAGTTATAACCATACCATTGCAATTAATATTATTTATTTTATATCAAAAATATTATATTAATGTACTTACCCCCTTGAATGAAATACTTAACCCAATATGACATTCTTAAGCTACTGGGAATTTTTTTTTTTTTTTTTTTTTTTTTTTTTTTTTTTTTTTACCTTAAAATGATGGTTAAGAGAGAGGAAAAAAAAAATGATAAAACATTTATATTAATACTTTAATCTTTCCGAAGTAAACTCCCCCCCCCCTTTTTTTTTAAAGTAAAATTTTTAAAGTAAAAAAAATTCTTTACTCAAATAATAAAACCAAATTACACTATGCAAATTATATTTTCTGTCCACTTAATAATTTTTTTTTTTTTTTTTTTTTTTTTTTTTTACATATTTAAAAGTCCCTCCAAAAATCACTTAAAAAAAAAAAAAACAAACTAAACCGTGCTTTGGATTTTCAGACCAAAGATATATTTAAACAAAATAATAATAAAAAAATAAATAAGTATTATTAAATTAATTTATCCCCTTCTGTTTTTATTTATTTTTACTTTTAAGCCAAAATAAGTGGAAAATAAAAAAAAATTACATATCATTTAAATCAAAAATCTTATTAATTTTTTCAAATATGCAAAATTATATACCAACTTCATGTAATCCCTGTAAATATAAAATTACCTGCGTTAATTATAAATGCAATATTTATGTAAATTCCATTACTTTATTATATTTTGCATCATGCATAAAAAAGAATTAAACATAAGGTATCAAAAAATTATCAAATACTACATATTTATATGTTCCAAAATTATACTATATTTAAATCTGTGAAAAAATAACTTAATCTGGCTTAATTAGTTGAACCTATTTTTTAAAAGTAAACAATCCTTTTTTTTTTTTTTTTTTTTTTTTTTTTTTTGAGTAAAATATATATATATTATTTTTGAAGGTAAATAACATAAATTAACTCCAAAATATACAAATTATCTTTATATTTACCGCCCCCCCTTTTTTTTCAGACATCTAAACAACCAAAAAAAAAAAAAAAAAAATTTTTTTTTTTTTTTTTGAGTTATGCCAGAATCATTTCTTTTTCATCACGCTTCAGATTTGTAAATTAAAAAAAAATTTCAACAATTTTGAAGGAGAAAAAAAAAAATTTTTTTTTCAAAGTACTACTATTAAATTAAATAATTCACTTTATCCTTTTTGTTACATTATTATTTTACTATATATATATATAATCAGTAATTCATCCAAAATAGTTTACAATGCACCTTTTCTCTTTTCTTATTTATTTATTTTATTTTATTTTTATTTATTTTAAGAAAAAAAAGAAGTGATAAATAAAAAAAAATCCCAGAGTACTTCCAAAATTAAAAAAAGATTTTACCGCTATAGCCCAAAAACAATATTCCTAAGTAACCTCCCATATTATAAATTTCTCCATTCTCCCCCCCCTTTTTATTTCTATGTATGTCTACTATTATTATACTATAACTCAGTACCTAGTAACACTCCCACACACTCCTAGATCATTACCATCTCACAGAGTGAGACAGAAAGCACAAAGGAAGATAAAAAAAAACATAATGTTGTGGGCACTTACCACTATTTTTTATATAAATTGTTTTTTTTTTTTTTTTTACTCTATCTAATGTAATTTCTGCCTGCATTATTGCATCCGTAATTACCGAAATATGTAGTACTAAGAGAAACATAAAATTCCAAACTAAATATTATTTATATCAATATATACTCATAGATATGAACTTAGATTTGTAATTGAGGATTTTTAAGTGCTATGTTTATACCCCTTACTATTGTTAATCTACCCCAAAAGTAGCCCATTATACATACTAGACTTACATCCTAGTAGATACACAAGAATAATTAAGTAACTAGTGTATAACTCTAAATCTCAAAATAATATAATTAATATTACACCAGATAACTAAACTCCCTACATACTAACTTACACACTCTTAGACACCAAGGCGTACAATCGTTAAATGTTTATCAGCATCAACCGCCCAAAGTGAAAAAGAAATAATAGATTATGTTAATAAATACAATATATACATTAAACCTTAATAAATTGAAAAGAACAAATCGGTGATATGTTTATCACCCTGAGCAGTAAAAATGAAAAGAGAGAAAGAAAAAAAAAATATATATTAAACTTCTGTCATTAACACTACTATATACTCTTCACAACATTAAGTAACAAGCTACACTTTGGTGACCTATTTGTCACCAATAAATCGCCCAAAATGGAGTGAAAAAAAAAAAAAATTATATTAATAAACCAACTCCATACATTTAACCCTATTAAATATATAAAGACAATTTGATGACTTGTTTATCACCCAAAGATAGTGAAGATGAAAAGAGAAAACAAAAAAAAATCTACGCTTTTTGTTAATAAAACGACTATATATATTATACAGTAATTGATAGAAAAACACTTTGGTGATATGTTTATTACCATAAATAACCCAAAATGAAATAAGGGAAAAAAAAAAAAATTACAATTCTATTAATAAAATAACTACATGTATCAAATACTAGTAGATAAACGAGATACTTTGATGACATGTTTATCACCACCCAAAATCAAAAAATAAAAGAGAAAACAAATATTTCACTTATGTTAATAAAATAACTATCTATATTAAACACTTATAGATGAAAAGGAAAAAAAAAAATACATTGGTGACCTGTTTGTCACCATACACAACCAAAATAAAAGAAAAAAAAATTTCCACTTATGTTCATAAAATACCTATATATAATAAACCCTAATAGATACAAAAGGACAATTTGGTGACATGTTTATCACCCTACCCAACCAAAATGTAAGGCAAAAAATATTAAACTTATGTTAATAAAATAACTATATATAATAAATCCTAGCAGATACAAAATGGCAAGTTGGTGACATGCTTATCACCCTACACCACTAAAATGAAAGGCAAAAAAAAAAAAAAATATTAAATTTATGTTAATAACATAACTATATATAATAAACACTAGTAGATACAAAAGACAAGTTGGTGACATGTTTATCACCCTACACAACTAAAATGAAAGGCAAACAAAAAACATTAAACTTATGTTAATAAAAAAAAAGTATATATATTAAACACTAGTAGATAAAAGAGCCAATTTGGTGACATGTTTATCACCCTACACAAACCAAAATAAAAGAGAAAAAAAAATATTACACTTATTTTTATAAAATAACTATATACATTAATCTACCCCCTTGTAGATATATCCCACGATTCCATTCCCCCCCCCCCCTCTCAATAGCTTAGTTAGCTGAAAAGCTACTTCTAACAATGAAAAGAAAAGGGAAAATAAAACCGTAGAGACATAAAAATATTTTTACCCTTCTTGGGTACTTTCCTCTTCGTTATCGTTTGATTGAGATATTGTAATTTTAGCACTAGGCTTCCACATGTGAGTAATATGTCGTTGAATGTGTTTTTTATACGGTTCAAGCATATGTTTCAAGACATAGTTATTATTACGACCCACCTTTATGACCTCAAATGGACCGTCAAACTTAGGATGTAGCGCTAATGGACGTAACACATTTTTTAAGTAAACTTGATCCCCAATTTCCAATTTCCTCACCTTTTCAAAATCCTTGCCCACGTATTCTTTCGCAATACGCTCTTGATTTGCGAGCGCTGTTTTATATACTTCCTTCATGTGTGCAATGCGTTTTTGGACAAATTGTTGCGTACATAACATATCGGGTTCTTCTAGTGCTGTAAAATGATTGGCTGTTTCTCTAGCAAAAAACAACTTATCCGGTCGGTATCCTAAAGCTCTGTGAATCGAAGTATTATGCGACAAAATAAAGAATGGCAATCTTATATCCCATTCTGTTGTTGTTTTTGCCATTGCACTAATCGAAGACTTTAATTCTTTGTGAGTACATTCTATAATCCCATTTGATGTCGGTTTATAAGTAGAGCAAAAGTGAGGGTTCACTCCCAATGCTGCCATAAATTCTTTAAATAAATTTCCCCGGAAATATTTAGCGTTATCCACTATTATTTCTCGAAAGAGACCAAAAGTACTAATGTAATTTGTAAGCGCATTTAGTATCGTTTGTGTTTCCACATTACGCAGTGGTATTGCCTGTAAAAATCTTGATGCGACATCAATTATGGTTAGAATAAAGCAGTGTTTTTTCAACGTTAGTGGTAGTTTACCAACAATATCGATATGAACCACCGAACCAATTATATGATCCTTCTCCACTCTTTGTAACGGCACCTTAATCATTTTATGCTGTTTATTTTTGTTGCAAGGTATACAGGCTGCACAATAATTTTTTACATCCCTGTACATCCCAAACCAGTAAAATCTTGTCTTCACTAATTCGTATGTTTTTGGAAAACCTAAATGTGCCTTATGAGCTTCTTGAATTATTTCAAATATTAATTTATTTGGAGCTATCATCAACGGTTTATCCTTATATCGTTGTTTCAGTATTAATACTTTGTTGCCATTTAACTCAAATTTCTTAGTCTGGCGATTTGGTTTACCCTTTTCAATTTTCTGAATAATTAATTTAAGTTTTAAGTCATCCTTTTGTGCTTCTCTTATCCTTTCTTCTGAAAGATTAGAATTTACTTTAAATAATTCATTTTGAATTTCATTCAAAGTCGTTATATTATTTATATTTCTAGACACAAAATCGGCAGGATTTTCTTCCCCTGGAATAAATCCTATCTCAAAATCAAAATTTCCTAATCTCATTATCCACCTTGCAATAATATCACTCTGTTTTTCTAATTTTAAGTGCTCCGTCAAAGCTTTAGAATCAGTGAGTATAGTAAATTTTTTTCCCAAAAGAAAATTTTCAAAGTAAACACACGCATCGTGAATTGCTAGTAATTCATACTTTATACTAGGGTATTTTTTCTCAGAGTCCTTTAATTTTCGACCATAAAATTCAATCGGTACGAAATTCTCACCCTCTTTCTGAGCTAAGATTGCTGAAAGTGCGGTCCTAGATGCATCCGTAATTAAAAAAAATTCATTGTTAAAATTTGGCGGTTTTAACGTCGGATTATGCAAGATGGCTTCTTGTATAGCCAAAAATGCTTTTTCCGCCTCTTCATTCCAATTGAATTTTACCTTTTCTTTAGTCATTTGAACTAAAGGATCGACAATTTCTGAATATTTATGTATCAGTGATCTAAAGTAATTGGCCATTCCTAAAAGGGATTTAACACCCTTTTTATTTTTAGGCCTTGCTAATTTCTGAATTTTTTCGATATTCTTTTTCGAAGGTGAATATCCCTGTTCGTGCATTCTAAAACCTAAGAATTCAATTTCTTTTTTGCATATTTGCATCTTTCGTGGTTCTATTGTTAAATTGGTGTCAATCAATTTTTGTAATACCTCTGCAATCAAAGTTAACATTCTTTCCACTGAATTTGCCGCAATGAGGACATCATCGATAAAGTACGTGACTTCCTCTTTATTGAAATCGCCTAAAACTAAGTCCATTAATTCTGCGAATGTGGTTGGGCTAACCTTTAAGCCAAAATTCATTCTTACTGGTTGAAACTTCCCAAATTCGGTTATAAACGCTAACTTTTCCCTGTCTTGAGGTTGTAAATTTATTTGAAAAAATGCGCTGTGTAGATCTAAAACCGTATAATATTTTTTTCCACTAATTTTCTGTAACAATTCACGAATATCAGGTATCGGATAAGCGTACCCTTCTAATATTGCATTTAATAACCTGTAATCACAAGCCATACGATATTTTAACTCCTGATTTTCCGCCGTCTTTTTCTTTACAAATAACACCGGAAATGCGTACGAAGATTTACTTTTTTCGATAATATTTGCCTCCAATAACTTTCTTATCTCTGCTTGTGCATATTCTCGCACTGTATGCGGGATTTTATAAGGTTTAGACTGTATAGGATGATTATGCGCCAATTTGATTTGGGGAGTAACCAAGTCAGTCTGACCTAACGATTTGTAAGATTTAGAAAATGCATGTAAATGTTGCATCAAAAGTTTCTTCATCTTATCCTGTAGGTCTGTCGGAAGATGCGCAAGATCAAAATCCTCTGGAGAAATTTCTACTTCCCTCAATTTATGAACCTCTTCTATACTTAAATTATTAATCTTGTGTACACTACCATCTATAATGTTTTCCGGTATTTCCTCAGTTTCGAAATCAAAGTCTAAAACTAAACTCCCAACTTTTGTACCCTTCTGTAAAATAATTTTCTTATCCGAAATATTCTTAATTATTACATTAATAACTCTGTTCTGAGATATTTCGTGTACCGAGTTATAGCATTCAATACCTAAATTATAAATATCAGGTTCAAAAAGGACCATACTGTTTTCCTCTATAAAATCAGGACATATTAAAGGAACAATTTTTTCTTGCCCTGAGGCAATATAAATTTTATTTGCTAATTTTACCCAAATCTTGCTTTTTGTACACTCCTTTTCAGTATTTACCCTTTCTACTTCTTCCGTAATTATAATATTTATATCCTGTACTGGTAATTTTTTTTTATTATGGTTGAGTGGTATTTTCACATTTTTGAATTTTAACAATTTTTTTTCTATGTCAATTACCATTTGATTTGCTTTTAAGTAATCATATCCCAGCAACATATTATAAGATGCCTTAAAATTATTTTCTGTTACGTAAAAAGTCCCGGAAGTGAAAGCATTCTGTAATTTGAATGATAATTGTATACAATGTGTAAATGGAATAGTTGTACCACTAAAAGATTGTATTCTAATTCCGTGTCCCAAATATTTAAATTTCACGTTATTTTCCTTTATTTTCCCAAATAAATCTGCTGAAATTAGAGACACTGCTCCGCCTGTGTCTAACAAGGCTGCAACATTTATTCCTTTAATATCAAAATTGATAATTGGTACATTTTCTACTTCTCTATCACTAACACTTGCTATAACCTTCGTATTATGGGATCTGAGGATAGATTCCTTTTCCCCATTCCTAGTATCCCCAGACCCCCCTATATGTTTCCCGAACGTTGCTTATTTCCCGTTATCTTCCGCCCCTCTGTTTTATTTGTTGTATTATTATCTCGATTCGCATTTCTATAATTTCCCTGTGAATTTATTTGCCCTTGATTTTGTGGGTGATATTCCTGACCATTCGGATAATTCCGGCCGTAATTATAATTAGGATGCATATTTCCTCCACTATAATTACCATAACCTGAAGACTGAACGTGAGGACCATAATTATACTGATAATTTTGACCCATAGGCAATGGAGGAGGAAACGGTGGTGGGGGGAAACTCCAATTCCCCACACTTCCGTACCCTTGAAAATTAACAGACTCATGCGTTAGGAAATTCGATGGAATATCATTATTCCGATACTGTCTTTTATTATTTACATTATACCGGCATTCGTCAGTTTCATGGTTTCGTAAATTACATATATTACAATACTTTGTGTTTCGCGAATTGCTTTGCCATTTTTCAGTAGATTTATTTTTTAATTTTTCCAATTCCGCTCTCAACTGTCTTAACTCCTTTTCTTGTTTTTCATTTTGTCTTAATAATGACTCGCAAAATTCCGTTGTACTCGTACCTATCGCATTTAATTCCTCAAACTTAACTGACGCAAACGCCTCTTCCACTGTTAAAGCAATTTCAGTTGCTTCCTTATATTTATCGATAGCTCTTTTCCTTATTTCCAAAGCAATATCTGGTTTAATCGATTCTAAAAATCGATGTAATTTCATTAAATCAAATAATTTTCGCGCATCTGCCTTATTAGAAAGACCCGAAATGTCAAAGAATTTTGCTGCTACCAAATTAAAGCGTACAATATAATCAGACATACTTTCCGTTGGTTTTTGTTGAATTTTTGAAAAATCATTATGTGATTCAGCAAAAGTTTTTTTTGTATCAAACGTCTGCAACACTTTTTCTTTGAATTTCATATAGTCGGTTTCCGAATTCAACTCTACATCCGTTTGTAACCTTTCCCGTGCCGTTCCGACAAATTTTGAACGTAAAATTATTAATTTAACCTCATTAGAAAAATTTGTCTCGGCCGCAGCTCGCTCAAACTCCTGAATAAAATAATTTATATTAGCTTCTTTTTTTCCATCATATGGTACGATCACATTCAATAAATTATCGGTATTTGCCTTCTCTTTAGCCATGTTTTTTGTATTTGTTGAATCCTTCAACTTACTTTCTGCAAGCCTTGTACGAGTTTCAATAATGAAATTATTAAATTCGGAACTCTTACGCCTTTTATTTCTGGGTTTATTTCCCATGCGCTACCATTATCTTAAATAAATTGAGTGTAGGATTGCCCAATTTAAAAATAATTGTTAATAATATGAAATATCATAGAAAACAAATATAAAATGTAAGTAATTAGAAATACAGAATTGAAAACCAAAAAAAAAGACTCAGGAAAAAAAAGAAATAATCCACATAACTGTTTTAATTTTCCCCCCCAAAAAAAATATTTCTTCTAAGAAATACAAAAGAAAAATTATCTTAATATATATATAAAATTGTTCAATCACTTGGACACACTCACCTACACCTATCTGTATATAAATAACAAATTTTAATTTTTTTTTTTTTTATTAATTAATTATATTATTATTATTATTATTGTTGTATATTGTACTTAAAAAAAAAAAAATTCATATCAAAAACGCTTTTTTTTTTTTTTTTTTTTCAGTTACTTTGAAAAATCGAGGAAAAATATTATTAATATATACATATATATATATATATATATATATTTTTTTTTTAATTTACATATATAGATATTTCATCCTTTCATCATAATAGTATCCCTCTACTATTATTTCTTATTTCATATATATAATGCACAATTACCAATCAGAAATACTATTATTACAATTCCACTTAGTATTTAACATTATTCTACTTGAGTTAAATAAAGATACCACATACATAATAATCAATACTCTTTAACACTTTTTATCATTTGTCATGACTGAACCCTGTTATAAAACTGTGCCAATCTTTGTTGTGCTCACAGGAGAACTTTGTCATTAAAATCACACCAGATATATATATAAAATGAAAAAAAACAACCCTACCTGCATATTAATTTAGACCTAACCTCCGTTAAAATTAGCATTCTTAAAGTATATAAAAAGATATAAATTGATTAAATAATAAAGAAATATATATTGTTAATTTAATTAAGTCACCCAAAATATAATTAATAACCATACGTTCTCAAAGAAAGAGGTCACGGCTCCACTTAAACTCCAGGGGGGCTTATGCTGGCAAGATCTGCACACATTTAACATAGGTGTTGGGTGCACCTATACCCCGGGTTCATTTAATAATAAAAACCCAAATAATGATATCTTGTAAGGGCCCATAATTTTAACAGGTCTTGGTGATCGCATTGGCCTAGTCGGGTAATAGACAACTCCGAAAATATAAAGTTAATGAGGTTGTCATTAAAAGAGAATAAAAAAACATCTGGGCATTGCGTTGTGTAAGTTTTAGACGAATACCCCACCTATGGCCTAATTGATTAGCTAAACGAGGAAAAAAAAATAAAAAATAAATAAAACCTAAAATATATTAAAGTTAAAGATCTCCATACTTAGCTAGCCAACCTCACAAGATATCCCTAGCCACTAATTATCCCCATACTGCAAAATCAGTAGCATTTTACGAAATAAACAAACATGTTTGACTACTGAAAAGGAAAGAAAAAAGAAAAAAAAAAAAAATTTAAGAATTAAAAAACAGTTTCCATAAATGACAACTAGAGGTTCTACTAAGTATAATTCGTTTATTGAATATAATTATAGGAATAAAACATTTACAAAAAGTGAATCAGAAAATATTACCATTAATTGCAAGTTAATAAAAGGAATATTTAAAAAAAAAATTGACAAAGTTCCCTGGGCAGCGTACTAACTAAATTACACATCAATAGTAGGTATGTATATACATATTAAAGAACATTATATATATCGAAATAAGTGTACCTGGAACTCCACTGACCATCTGAACATCCCAGTTTCTGGGCCTGGAGATTATCCATACACAAAAACATAAAAATCTCGTCACACAAAAAAATTGGGAGCTCGCTTCTCTGCATCTGACTTAATTTCTGAGATTTTTTTTTTACAAGGAAAATTCTCTGGGAGCTCTAAAATTTGCATACGCGACCTGACTGGTGGAAGGAAATTATCATGCACCACATAATTCCATGCACCAGCCAATCGCCTCTCCTCGTAACACTCCTACGTGCAGTCAGGAGACCGAAGGCCCCCCCTTAGATTTCGGGGCCCATCAGCCCTCGTACCTCCCACGAGACAGGCTGGGCCCCACACCACGCAATTACATAGCCATAAAACATTGGTGTCATAAAAGAGCTACCTTTCTTTGTGCACCCTGTCCGAGTACTGCTTTTATGACTTTTTAGTACCAACGGTCATAAATCCATACGATGTACCCTTCAATTAAAACTTCCTCTTAGCCATTCGTTTGCCTGGGAAAACTTAATCCATTGTTATTCATCAGTACCGATACATACTACTGCCCTTGTAGGAACCTAGCTGATACAATCATACTGTAAATTTAAAGGCACTTGCATTCAAAATATTCAAATAATAACAATAATAATACTAAAAAGATATATATATACAATAAAACATCAGAATATCTATATACAATTAGTCCTTTACTCTTGAAAGATCCTAAAATGTTGGAATCTCACCAACATAACTAGATAGTGTATATAATATATTTTAAAGCTACAAGAACTACTTATAGTAATAAAATGCAACTATATTCCTACAGTTTTGGAAATTATACGTAGATATTGCACACTCTAAAATTGGGAGGAGTAAACAGTGAGGAGTTCGCTTCAACTAGTTAGATAATTTAAACTAAGGTATGACAATCCCAAAACTTTCTTCTATCTTATGCATCTTAACACTTTCTGATAAAGGCAGCATAGCAACGCCACCAGTTTGTGGTTTAAATCAAAATCTAGTCAGCAACAACTTCGTCAGATTCTAACTGAATATGAAGTTTGATGAAAATCCATGCTTTAATTTTTAGACAGAACCATTGCGGAAGTCGTAATCGTAAAAAATTGCATAACGGCACCCACATGCTGGGTGATGTGCGCCAAAAACTAATCAGGATCAATTTTTTAACAGGTACCAACTGAATCTGAAGTTTGATGAAAATCCATGCACTAGTTCTTGAGATACATTTATTGCGAAATCGTGAAAAATGAGCATTGAAGCGCCATCTGTAGGGCGATTTACACCGAAAAAATAACAACACTAACCTATATCAGGGACTAACTGAATCTGAAGCCTTAGAAAATTTCGTGCATTAGTTCTGGAGCTAGAGCTAATGATAAGAGAGAAGAAGAGAATTGCACCAAAACGTAATCAACACCATGTTATATCAAGTACTAACTAAATATAAAGTTTTATGAAAATCCATGCAATAGTACTTGAGATATGGCTATTGTAGAAATTGTAAATAATGTAGCGTAGTAGCGTCACCTGTTAAGGCCCCTGTCCTCGCTCGAGGATACGCTCGTGAGCTAATGCTATTCCTATGGGGAAGCATTTTTCTAATAACTCTTTCGCATTTTGACATTTTTGAATAATTTTTTTTGCATTGGACAGCTGAGGTGCATGCCGACAGCGCACCTTTTTTACTTTTTCGATTATGGTTGCAGATATATTTTTTAAAAAGCACTTTCCGTTTCGAAACCGGTTTTGAAAGTGAAACTAACTTTGTAAAAAATATCTGCAACCAAAATTGAAAAATTAAAAAAAGTGCGCTATCGGCATGCACCTCAGCTGTCCAATGCAAAAAAAATTATTCAAAAATGTCAAAATGCGAAAGAGTTATTAGAAAAATGCTTCCCCATAGGAATAACATTAGCTCGCGGGCGTTTCCTCGAGCGAGGACAGGGGCCTTAAGTTATGTGAACCAAAAACTAATCAGGTCTACTTTATATAAGGTCTCACAGAATGTAAAGTTTTGTGAAATTCCGTGCATTAGTTCTTGAGATAGAGCTGTTGCAATAATCACCATGGCAGCGCCACCTGTTGAGCGATTTGCACCAAAACGTAATCAACATCATGTTATACAAGGTACTAACTAAATGTAAAGTTTTATAAAAATCCACGCACTAGTTCTTGAGATATGTCGATTGTGGAAATTGAGAATAATGCAACATAGCAGCGCCATCTGTTAAGTGATATATACCAAAACCTAATCAGATCTAGTATATATCAAGATCTAACAGAAGCTGAACTTTTGTAAAATTCCGTGCATTAATTCCTGAGATAGAACACCCACAAAATTTCTGTCACATACAGACAGATAGACTGACAGACTCACATTTTTGCAGACAGACATTTTGTAAAAACATGTTTTTCGGGTACTCTGACACCCAAAACGTCTAAATCTGGCGAAAACTAGATTTCGAAAATTTTCACGAATCCAATATTTTCTTCTAAAGATAGAAGAAAGTAATAAACATTAATTCGGCTATAATAGCCGATTCGTCAAGTTTTTCTTTCTAAATTTTCCAAAATTTTATTACCTGCTCAGTCTTTTATAAAGATATTTTATTACAATCTCATTAAAATTACGTCATTTCCAAAATGTAATTTTCGTAATTTCCGTAAATTACACTAAAAAGATGGTTTCTTACCTGTAATAGAAACTTAATAATAAGAATATTATAAATATACTTTTTTCTAAATCTGGAATAAAATCTCAGTGAAGTCTCCATAACAAGCATTTCCGAATAGCAAACACCTCTATTTAACGAAAATCAATCTCTTACAAACAAGTCATTTCTATGATTTACCTCTGAGTATCGGCCAGTTCCGAATAGCGGACAAGTCGAATCTGTTACATCCAGAAAAAAGTTTTGTTGAATCGACAAAAATTTGTTTGGTCCAACAAATGTTTTCGTTTAAATATGGGTCAATGGAAATTCTGTTTAAATTAACCAAAAAAAAAAAAAAAAAAAATATATATATATATATATATATTATATATATATTGTTGATTCTTTTTTTGAAATTTTCCGTCCACAATTTTCATTCGAAAAGCATAATAACGTCATTAATCCGTCTCAATTTGAAAAGTTTTTATTATCCAAAAAATATGTTAATCCTTTATAGCTATGTAAGTCAATTCAACAAAATTACGTGAGAGATTTATGGCTACTGTGCACCATTTTAAATTTTGCAAAAACAACAAAATTTTGTTGGAAGTGCAAATTGAAAATACAAGACTTTAATAAGACTCCAATAAAATGGATGAAATTTTGTTAAAATTTTATAAGAGTGTTAACACTATTTTTTTATCCGAGCAACAAAATTGATTTTTTATTTCAACCAAAAAATTCGCTTAAAACAAGCAAAATGTATCCAATAAAACATGGTTTGTATTTTTAATTTCTTTTTCTGGATATATTTCTTGGTTTTACTGTAGATTTCTTTTTTGCCCTCAAAATAGAAAGATCAATGTAAATTCGACACAATTCTTTGCTACACAGATTACCAGACTTTTTCAGGGCAAATTAATCAAGTTGCTAAAAGGATTGAATGGCGCCAGGTTTTGCGAACTAATTTGTTTCAAAATAAGTCGAAGCTTTTTTTTTTTTTTTTTTTTTTTTTTTTTTGCGTACAATAACTTTTTCGTGTCCGAATTTTTTTTTTTTTCAGTTTTTATAAAAAATTACTTTTACGTTAATATCTTTATCACTAACTATCCATATAGATTAACGAGTGTTTAACGAATATTTCATTGTCTGAAAAATAATTTATGTTGTTGTTTTGCGTAACTGAATTAATATTCATATGACAGTAGGCTAAATTTTTGGAGATGTTTAGAAAAGATTGTATTACAATTACAATAAGATTAAACTTTACAACTTTCTGATACTTTTTGCGCTTCATTACACATTATTCTTTCAAAAAAGTAACTTTTATTTTAAATTTAATAAATGAAATGTATGTTTAAAATAAAAAGAGAATTAAGCAAATAATAATAATCATTATTATTACTGAATGCCTAAACATAAATCAAATCCTATAGTAAATGCATAGACGTATACTAACATTACTATATGTAAATAGTAGCAAAAGCATTTCTTAAAATAAATATAGTTTAAAAAAATTAAAAAACACGCTTTTTAAGTATATCAAACTAAAAAGTGAAAAATAATTCGTACTATAAGCTGAAAACAAAAATAGATAAAAAATACTATATTACTATAAAATCATTGTTATTATAAGAATCAATTAATAAGCAATAAATAAAATTATCGTGTATAAAAAGCGTGGGGTGCTTCTTTAGAACTGATTGTGATGAATTTCGTTCCCACGCTTCCAAAATTACCCCCCACGACGGGAATCCCGGAGAATTCTCAGAAGGAGAAATACATCTTTCTCCACTCTCAAAGTAGACATAAGAAAGTCAACCGATTTCAATAAAGCACTTAAAGTGAACTCTTCGATTAATGCATATGGTCGTTCCGCCGATTTTAGACCCCACGGAAGATGAGCCTTTGAAGTGTTGAGAGAGACCGCTATGGCGATGATTTCCACAAGTAAGAGAAAGATATTTCTCCAAGGCGACCGCTGTGCAAGAATGAAAGAGGCGGGTCATCCCAAGGAATGATGGATGAGGGAAAACAGGATAAATAGAGCGAGGGGATGCTCTAAGGGACTTCTTTTGCTGTTCGGATGCGGAGCGTTAGAGACGGGGGAGTTGGCCCTCGTACTCAGAGAGAGTAGTGACCAGTGTTTTACTCTTGGAGAAGAATGAATAGGCGGTTAATGCCTATGTGGAAGAACTTGCGGAGAACAACTCCTGATAAACTTTTATCATATTAACGAGTGGCGGTAAAGCCATTTCAAATTCAGTACGAACAATCTTTTCAATCTGTTGTGGAGAACCCATCTTTTATTTTGTTATAAGTGGAAGAGATTTCCTTGTAATGAACTAAATAAATTCTAGTGAAATCTGATCCAGCCTCTTGCCGCTATTTTTCGACCCGCTACCACACAACGCCGACTGGAGGTCTTATAACTGGTGGCAGCTTAGCGGATTCTTACACCAGAAAAGAAAAGTTGTTTGGATATTTTAGTCTGCCCCAGTGTGTGATAATAGCGCCCGCCCAGAGAGACGACGCTAATAGAAGAACATCAAGCCTGACCGTGCCTCAGCAACCAGAGAAAAGATGTAGGAGTGCCTCAGCCGTGCCGCAGCAAATTGAGAAGGAGCCCCAGAGTCCTTCAGCTATACCGAAGGAGCGCCAAGCTTCAAGTGCCTCGAAATCAAGGACCACTGACCGCTGACAAGTGGAGCCCGAGAAAAGAAACCCTCCGAGCCAGACCCAGGAGCAACCGGGACCGACCTCTTCAGAAAGACGTGCCAAGCAGAAAAAGGTAGGCTCATTTTTCTTTGAGTGGCCTCAGATTGAAAATTTAGTGTATTTATAGTAAAATATTGTCATGATGCTAAACTTAAACTTAAGTTGCGAAAAAAAAATCTATTTCAGTGAATTTCGATTTAGGTCAAATTAATATATGTTAATCATAAAATAATTTAATAAATAAGTAATATCTAGCTGTAAAAAAATTCTCGAGTTAGAATTATTTTGTTTTTCTCTAAAAACATTTGATAAACCAGTGGGTGAAAAAAAAAGGCTCTTTGGGAAAAAAAAAAAAAGAAAGGCCTTTATAAAATTTAATAATTTAGTTACTAAATTTAAAATTTTATTAACGGTTAGTGCTGTAACATATTTCTGTTGACTAATGTATGTTAGGACAGGTTTTGGTAAAAATATTTTGTATTTAAATTAGTAAATGTTTCTGTTAATCTGTGTGAGTGCCCAATCCAAAAAATCCAAGTTGTTTTTCTGTGACATTTCAGAAAGTTAGTTATTATTTGTGTTTTTGTGTGCATAGGGATCTTTAAGTTTACGAAAAATTTATTTTATTAAGACTAAATTACAGAATTGAAGAAATGGTCTGAATTAGAAATCCTTATATATCTATTGAATTGTGTTTAGAAATTTTTATTTTCTTATACATGCATAAAATTTGGATTGTGAAATTGTTAACGATTTAGTTAAATGCATTTGATTTTTTGGGTTCTTGTTAACTGAATTAAACTTAACGGAATCATGGCGAAAATTACGTCACTCAAATATTGTAGGAAGGCAGACTTACAAAATTTGGCAGAAGTCCTAGGGGTGGAAATCGAACCGGATGATAATATGGCAGCTATTATTAGGAAAATTGAATCCGCGAGCGATTATGATCAAACTCTTGCTTTAGCTCAAGCTGAATATATAGTTAGGGATCGCGAAGAGGAAAAACAGAGAGAAAAAGAGGAAAAACAAAGGTTAGATCAAGAAAAACAATGGGAAAGGGAGGAGAGAGAAAAGGAAAAACAAAGGTTAGAACAAGAAAAACAATGGGAAAGGGAGGAAAGAGAAAGGGAAAGACAAGATAAAGAGAAGGAAAGGGAATTTACACTGGAACAGCTGAGATTATCTCAAACCTCAGAGAGACGTAATTCTACTGCGAGTAGTAATGCTGAACGTCAGCCTAAGCTTGCACTTAAGACTGTAATGCACCGCTTTGACCCCGATAAATCCGACATAACTCTTTTCTTAAACTTATTCAAACGACAAGCTAATAGAGTAGGTATCGAAACTGAAGACTACGTAACTCATTTACTCTCTTTATTACCCATAGACATAGCGGAATTGATCTTGCGCGAACCGGCTGACCAAATTGAAAATTTCGCACATGTGAAAGCATTATTACTGGCCAGGTATAGGCTGAGTCCTGAAGCTTATAGGGTAAAATTAAATAGGCATGCTAAAAATCCTGGAAGCCCATGGAAAGATTTAATCTTTGAACTTGACAGTTTTCTCGAAGGATGGTTACACGGTTTAGGAATTTCAGATTTTTCGGCTCTGAAAAAGTTATTGATAACGGACCAAATCAAACGTCGTGCCCCCACGGAAC
Source organism: Maratus speculifer (assembly GCA_964019185.1). Lineage (NCBI taxonomy): Eukaryota > Metazoa > Arthropoda > Arachnida > Araneae > Salticidae > Maratus > Maratus speculifer. The sequence continues at coordinate 447,145,464 of OZ025290.1, read as the reverse complement.
TAAGAGAGCACTTCATAGACTCTTGGGCTAATTATACGGATCCCCTAACTCTAGCAACAAAATTAGATGAATACGAAGCTGTTAAGGTATCACAAAAAAAATCGTGGAACACCGGAAACGCAATAGACAGGAGAGGCGATAAACCAAAAATTGATGACAAATCGCGAGAAAGGAAAAACGAAACTGAAACCAATTGGAGGAGCAGAAATGATAACACAGAACGGCAACGGGTTTTCGAACGACCTAGTGGAAGGAAGTGCTTTTTGTGTTCTAGTTTTTCCCATGTGAAGGCCGATTGTCCAGAAAATGAAAAAAATAAAAAACCTGTAACAAATGTTCGACATATTAGCGACGGAACTAAATTCGAAAAAGGTTTCCAACCTTATTTGGGTCGCGCAAAAATTAATGGAGAGGAAATAGTTACACTCCGAGATTCTGGGACCTGCCAAGATGTCATCCCAGGTCGATTAATTAAACCTGAACAACTAGGCGGGAATTACGTTTGGATTACGCAACCTTTGATGAACGATGTACGTTGTTTACCTACGGCGATAATAGATTTAGAAATTGAGGGGGCAGGTTCCATCCGAACTAAAGCTATAGTAGCAGAAAAGGAAATTGACATGGATTACTATATTTTGGGAAATGATACTCAGAAATTAATTGAGGAAGGAAAAAAATAATTCCGCAGTTTTAAATGCCGTTCTCACCCGCAATCAGACTAAATCAATTCTGAAAGAGAAAAAAATCGGGTTCTCTCGAAGGGGGAGAAAGGGAAGGCATTGTATCAAACAACCCCAAAGTTCCTATTCAAGATGCTACTATTGTGTTGTACGAAAGCTCTTCCGAAAAAGGGGAGGAGACATCTCAAACGGAAGAAGATGTATTGATTGTTCCGGACCTGGAGCCAGACGCGTGTTCAATTTTAGGGGAAGTCAAAAAGGCGGATTTCGTGAAAGCTCAACAAGATGATGTAGAATTAAATGAAGTACGCGAGAAAGCAAAAAAAATAAATCGCATTACGAAATTCATAACTCTATTATTGTGCGAAAGTCAACTGATCATAGAGGGAATGTAAGAAAACAATTGATTATTCCCCGGAAATTTAGACAAGGAATTTTAACGGCTTGTCATGAAGGGATTTTTTCACACACGGGAGAAAAAAAAACGAAAGATAGATTATTACGATATTTCTTTTGGCCAAATGCAATTAAGGAAACGGAAGAGTTCGTTAAGTCGTGCGATATTTGTCAACGCGTTGGACGAGCTGGTGAAGATAAGAAAGCACCGCTAACTTTGGTTCCTATTATATCCGAAGTCTATTCCAAAATCTCCGTAGATTTGGTGGGCCCACTTCCGTTGTCAAAAAAGGGAAATAAATACCTTTTGACGGCTTTATGTGTATACTCGCGATGGGCGGAAGCGATTGCAATTCCTAACATGCTTTCGGAGACGGTTGTGGAAGCGCTAATTACCGTATTCAGTCGAATAGGATATGCAACTGAAATACAAACTGATTTAGGACGCAGTTTTATCTCCAGTCTAACGACTACGTTTTTAGATAAATTCGGAGTAAGACTAAGACATTCTAGTATGTGTAGGCCTAGATCAAACATGGTAGAAAGATTTCACCGGTCCGTTAAAAAATTATTAAAGTCTTTGTGCTTAGAAAATGGAGAGGATTGGGAGTCAAATTTGCCTCACGCTCTATTTGCACTTAGAACGGTGGTCTATGAATCCACCGGGTTCAGTCCGGCAGAACTTGTTTTCGGCCGAAATCTCAGAACGCCTGAAACATTGTTGTTCGAGCAGTGGACGGGGGAAGGTCCCGAACACGAATTAGTTACGGAGCATGTATTCAATCGGGTAAATAGATTAAAAAGATGCCGGGAACTTGCCGTCGAAAACATGACGAACAGCCGGGAGAAAAGGAAATTCTATTACGATAAAAAGGCAACTGAAAGAAGTTTCGAGCCGGGCGATGAAGTTTTAGTACTAGCCACGAACAAACCAAATAAGATGTCTATTAAATGGATCGGGCCGGGAAAAATCGACGCGAAAATTTCAGATACAAATTATTTAGTGAATGTCCCAGGGCGACGCGAGAAATCACAAATCTACCACGTTAATTTGTTGAAACCATACGTAAGACGCTTAGCAAAGGTAAATATTTTGCCTAGCAAAATTTTCGACTCTGAAGAATCCCCGGATCTTGAAATAGATTTTCCATCCGTCGATTCAAACAGTTACAGTTTCGAGAAAATAGTGGAATACGGGAATTTAAAGGACCGATGTAACCCAAACCAATTAATAGGGGCTTCGTATAGATTCTCTAGATTCATGTCCAAATTATTACACGGACTAGAAGAATATTGTCTTCCTTATCTGGACGATACAGCAGTATTTTCCAACACTTGGGAGGAACATCTCATACATTTAAGGACAGTCCTAATTAGGATTAAAGAGGCTAGGTTGAAAATTAAAATTGCAAAATGTAAATTCGCTCAAAGGACAGTAAAATATCTCGGACATATTGTCGGGGAGGGGCAACGAAAACCTTCAGATGTCAAAATCAGGACTATCGTAGATCTGCCAACACCGAGAAACAAAACTGAAATAAGGAGATTCTTGGGAATGACAGGTTATTATGCCCGGTACATAAAAAATTATGCCGACATCGTTGAACCTCTTACGAGTGCTTTAAAAGGAAAAAACAAAAGGGAAAAAATAGTTTGGAGCAGTGAAATGGGGGAAGCGTTTGAGAAATTAAAAAAGAAATTAACTGAAGATCCCGTGCTATATGCCCCCAATTATGAATCCGAATTTATAATACAAACGGATGCTTCAGAAAAGGCTATGGGTATAATACTGGCCCAGAGACAAGGCTCAGAAGAGCATCCGATACTTTTTCTAAGTAGGAAATTCACAGACGTAGAAAAGAATTTTAGCGCTTCAGAACGCGAATGCGCCGCTATAATTTTTGCAATAAAGAAGCTAAGACATTATATTGACGGTCAGAAGTTTTCTATACAAACCGACCATAATCCTTTAATATTCTTAAAGAATAACGCAGGCAATAACCCTCGCCTTTTACGTTGGGCACTCACCCTGCAACCCTATCATTACGCTATAAAACATCGTCCAGGAAAGGACATACCCCATGTGGATTATTTAAGTAGGATAGAGTAAAATCTATCAGAAAATCCAATTGTATATATGTTTTCATGCTAATTATCTGTATTTTGTAATTTATAATGGTGTACTTTATTGTGTAGATAAATTAAACGGATACCGAAGGGAAAGATCCTGTTAAATGAAAAAAAAAACAGAAACAAACTAAAGGGATTTTAAAGATTTAAAAATATATCGGGGCCACCCAAGTTTAATGAGCTAACCTTTCCCTTACAGATATTGTGTCTTGCAGCCCAATATCAGACTGGCGGAAGGGGTGTTGTGATGAATTTCGTTCCCACGCTTCCAAAATTACCCCCACGACGGGAATCCCGGAGAATTCTCAGAAGGAGAAATACATCTTTCTCCACTCTCAAAGTAGACATAAGAAAGTCAACCGATTTCAATAAAGCACTTAAAGTGAACTCTTCGATTAATGCATATGGTCGTTCCGCCGATTTTAGACCCCACGGAAGATGAGCCTTTGAAGTGTTGAGAGAGACCGCTATGGCGATGATTTCCACAAGTAAGAGAAAGATATTTCTCCAAGGCGACCGCTGTGCAAGAATGAAAGAGGCGGGTCATCCCAAGGAATGATGGATGAGGGACAACAGGATAAATAGAGCGAGGGGATGCTCTAAGGGACTTCTTTTGCTGTTCGGATGCGGAGCGTTAGAGACGGGGGAGTTGGCCCTCGTACTCAGAGAGAGTAGTGACCAGTGTTTTACTCTTGGAGAAGAATGAATAGGCGGTTAATGCCTATGTGGAAGAACTTGCGGAGAACAACTCCTGATAAACTTTTATCATATTAACGAGTGGCGGTAAAGCCATTTCAAATTCAGTACGAACAATCTTTTCAATCTGTTGTGGAGAACCCATCTTTTATTTTGTTATAAGTGGAAAAGATTTCCTTGTAATGAACTAAATAAATTCTAGTGCAATCTGATCCAGCCTCTTGCCGCTATTTTTCGACCCGCTACCACACAACGCCGACTGGAGGTCTTATATGATAGATGGAGCATGGTAGATGGAGCACCCCACGCTTTTTTTCCACGATAATTTTATTTATTGCTTATTAATTGATTCTTACAATAACAATGATTTTATAGTAATATAGTATTTTTCATCTATTTTTGTTTTCAGCTTATAGTACGAATTATTTTTCACTTTTTAGTTTGATATACTTAAAAAGCGTGTTTTTTAGTTTTTTTAAATTATATTTATTTTTCACTTTTTAGTTTGATTACTTTAAAAGCGTGGTTTTTAGTTTTTTTAAACTATATTTATTTTTCACTTTTTAGTTTGATTACTTTAAAAGCGTGGTTTTTAGTTTTTTTAAACTATTTTTATTTTAAAGTTTACAACGAAAGGACATCGATCCAAATCACTTTTTTTGGTCGACTCTGGTTAATTTAACCATGCATCTCGAATCCTATTAAGAATGTATAAAACAAATTCTTCACATTATGAAAGACAACATTTTTTGCCAGATATAGCCAAATTTGGAGACATTCTTTCATTTGGCACCAAATACGTGTTGTGGCTTTCGTAATCTTAATAGTAAATTTTTCGGCCAAATGTCGCCAATATTTTGTGAAATATTGCCTACTTATTGGTTGCTGCCATTTTCTCATGACCCTGACCCGCATTAAACAAAATGACCCACTAATCAAATTTGATCAAACATGTGACTTAGCTCAAAGGTCTCCAGGTAATCAAAAACAGTAGAATATAAAGTTGAATCAAAATCGTTTAAGCCGTTTCTTAGATAAAATTAGCTTGACAGCATTCATCAATAAAGCGAAATGACCCACTAATATAATTTTGTTTATCTTACGACTCTGCCCAATAGTCTTCTCGTGACAAAAAACGTTTCGTTACAAAATTTAGGTAAAATTGATTGAATCGTTGTTGCATATAATTAGAATAACCCTAACCCATTATGACCCAAAATGACCCATTAATCGAATTTTCGCGAGCCTGGTCCAATGGTTTTCTCTTGCCCGAGAATATCATAATACAAAATATAGTCAAAATGGTGAGAGACATTTTCTACATAAAATTATCATGACCCATTAATGACCCACAAATGACCCTTATAATCAAAATCTCTCGAACATGTGATTTAGCCCATTAGTTTCCTCGTGTCTAAAAATTGTTACATACAAAATTTCGTTAAAAATGATCCAGCCGTTCTTTAAATATAAATAGCTTGACCCAGACCCTTTATGACCCATTAATCGAAATTTCTCGAAAGTGTGACCTAGCCCAATAATTTTCTTGTGCCAAAAAAATGTTATATACAAAATTTCGTTAAAATCGATCCACTTGTTCTTTAGATGTAGCTTGACATGACCCATTATGGCCCATCATGACCCACAAATGATCATTATAGTCGAAATCTCTCACACATGTGATTTAGCGAATTAGTTTCCTCGTGTCAAAAAACTGTTCATACAAAATTTCATTATAATCGATCACACTGTTCTTTAAATATAAATAGCTTGACCCAGACCCTTAATGACCCAATATGACCCATTAAAATTTTTTCTCGAACATGTAACCTAGCCCAATATTTTTCTCGTGCCCGAAAACCATAGAATGCAATTTTTAGTCAAAACTGCGTGAGAAAATCTTTAGATAAAAATAGCATGACCCACAATGACCCCAAAAATGACCCACTAACCGAATTTTCTTGAACATGTTACCTAACCCAGTGGTCTTCTTGTAATCCAAAACGATAAAATATAAATTTTGGTCAAAATCGTTAGAGCCGTTTTTTAGATAAAAAAGGCTTGACCCATAATGACCCAAAAATGACCCACTCATCGAAATTTTTCGAACATGTGACCCAGCCCGATAGTTTTCTCGTGCCAAAAAACTGTTACATACAAAATTTCGTTATAATCGATCACGCCGTTCTTTAAATATAAATAGCTTGACCCAGACCCTTAATGACCCAATATGACCCATTAAAATTTTTTCTCGAACATGTAACCTAGCCCAATGATTTTCTCGTGCCCGAAAACCATAGAATGCAATTTTTAGTCAAAATTGCTTGAGAAAATCTTTAGATAATAAGGAATGTAGTATAATAGTAGACGAAAACTTTTGTGTGTCCCTGTCAATACTATCTGATTTCTATTATACAGGAAGTCACTTGTAGCAAACCTCAGAAACGCATAATGAATAACAGAAAATTTGAAATAGTTTAATATTCTCAAAACGCGCTCCAAACAGCGTTCCCCCCTATACTATTATGCAATGGAATACTTTTGTGTGGCCCTGTCAATGAATAACAAAAAAATTTTGCACCATAGATTGTACAGAATGTATATTTTAGTATATACTTCGCAGATCTATATCCATTTTATTATGTTTGAAAGTGTGTAGCATCCTTAAAATGCACTTGGAACTATTTTTTCCCCATGGGCAGTCCTGAAACGGAATACTTTTGATGGTCCCTGTCATTAAACTATATATCCGATTTTCACAAAATTTGAAATGACACGAAAAAATGGTGCAACACTTATATATCTTAAGTTTTAAATAATTCAATTGGGTAGTTTTTGCTCTGTTATATGCGGACAGACGGACGACTATATAGATAATACATATTTACATAACTATTAACGCACCTAAAAAAGTACACGTACACACACTTTAAAAAAATATATTTTTTTAAATTACTTTTCCTCAAGTATTTTATTTATGTAAAAACAAAATGAAACAGGTTGAACAAAAAAATGTTATTCGTAATTTAAAATTGATTATTTTTCAAATTTCCGAAATCAATCTCGAACTACTGAGATGCTTGATTTTGCGTGTTTTATTCCAGCATACATTTCCTACTCATCTCGAAAACCAATATCGGGATGCAATTTTCAAAAATAGTTGCATTTTAATAAATACAGAATATAGATAATTAAAATAAATAGAAAAACAGAGGAAATAATTTACTTTTTCATCTGATATAAGGAGAGGCCTGCTTTGGATCGCTGTTTTATTAGACTTTTTATTACAACTCGGACCGATCCTAGGATCAAAATGATTTTAATTTTCTTTAATAAAAATGGTTGAGGGGTTTATTTATTTATTTTTATTTATTTTATTATTTTTTATGTCGTTTTAGAAGGATTGGCTAAATTTAATACCATTACAGATGATTTTCAAATCAATCGGTTCAGGCGATTTTTCCAAGAAAATACATATTTACTTTCTTCTTACTTTACAAGAAGAAAGTATTGGATTCGTAAAAGTTTTCTACTTCCGGCTTGCGACGGATTTTCACGTTTTAGGGATCAGAGAACCCAAAAAACATGTTTTTACAAGATGTCTGTCTGTATGTGACACAAATTTTGTGGGCACACTATCTCAAGAACAAATGCACGGAATTTAATAAAAATTATATTCAATTATTCCCTAATATAAATTGGAGTTGATAAGTTTTTGGTGAAAATTGCTTGACAGGTGCCTCTGCTATGCAGCATTTATCACAATTTCTGCAATAGCTTTATCTCAGGAACTACCGGACAGATTTTCATAAAACTTGAGATTCAGTTAGTCCCAGGGCTGGGCTTTTACCGGCAAAAAAATGGTTTCTGCCGTGCGAATGGCAAAAAGTGGTTATAACCGGTTTTAACTGGCATAAACTGGCAACAACTGACATAAACTCATTTTATGACATAATCTGAGATTTTTTTAGTGATATTAAATTGCTTATATATATTTTATTCGGGAGAAATAATAAATAAAATATTGTGAATAGTTTTAATTTTAAAAATAAATAAATTAGTATTAGAATTTGATAGTTTTGAATCTTTCAAGAAGAATGATCTATATTATTTGCCAGTTAATATAGTTGTTGTTAATATAGTTTTAAAGTTAAAAGTTAAAATAACATAGAATTTTTTGTACATTTCTTTTTTTATAACTTTTAAATAGAAATTCAACCATACACAATAATATCAATAGTCAAACCTGTGCAGCATCAGATTACTGCTATGAAAATTTCTGTTTTCAAATGACAGAAAATTACTATATAAACAAAGTATATTTCTGATCTTTTTCAAACTTTTTGCTACTTTAAATAACATTCATAATCTTAATTTCATTTTAACTAAATTCTTTATACATTAAATACATATGTGAACTATGAATCATTGCAGGTTAAAGTTCTTATTAGTATTATTTCTTAGTTTTTGCCACTTACTGGCAGAAACTAGTTTCTGCCATGCCGGTTTTAACCGGTTATAACTGCCAGTTTAAACCACCCCGGCAGAAACGTGCCAGCCCTGGTTAGTCCATGACATGAATTAACAAATTCTACATTTTGGTGACAGGTGGCACTGGTAAGCAGAATCTTTTACGATTTGCGTAATAGCTCAGTCTCGATACCTATTGCAAAGATTATCATCAAACTTCAGATCCAGTTAGTCCTTGACATGAATTGCTTTTTCTATCTTTTGGTGTAAATCGCGCCATAGATTGGAAACGCATATTTAAAATTCCCTTCCAGCAATTTCCGACAATAAGACGAAACTTACTCGAATTACTTTATGAAGCTCTCTGTAAGAAATTTATAGATTTCAAGTTGTATTAAAAAATTAGCTAAATTAAAAAAAAATGTATGCCACACTTGAAAACACACTATCAGCAATAATAACTCAGAGACAGTAGTGCAGTCGAGTTATTTTGTGTATCCCTGTAAATGAATCATAAATGCTATATGCAGCGTATTCTAATACACTAACCATCTTGTTAGTTCATCTTCAAAATGTATATCAATTTAAATATGTTTGAAATAATGTAACATCATGCAAGCATTTTTTTCCTCATAACCTCTTCAGGTTCTAGAGTTTATTTATATATATATATTTTTAACTTCAGTTATAAACTTACATTAACAAACCGATAACTAAGAAAGATTGAAAAGCGAAAAAAGTTAACATTCATTTTTGGCGCATAAAATTGGATGACTCTTTAAGCACATTTTTTGACTATTTCTTGGAATTTTTTATTTTATAGTATTTTATTCTATTTTGCATTGCAAAAACAATGGAAAATGATGTATTTAGTAGTTTTTTTATTATTAATGGACTCTAAAAATGATATCTTAACACACAGAATAATTGTTTACATTTTCATTTCGTACATTATTTGTTTCAATGTAACACAAATATCATGCTAAAACAGTACTATAAGAAACAAATTGGTATTTTGTTTAGTTCTGATATCTGTTAGACTCCATTTACACCAATTTCTCTCTCTCTCTCTCTCTCTCTTTTTTTTTTTTTTTACATTATTTGTATATTAAAGAAAGAAAAGAAAAGAAAAGAAAAGAAAGAAAAAAAGAAAAAAAAAGAAAAGAAAAAAAATTGTAAAGATGTGTATTCTATAGGATACACCAGGTCAGAAGAGGATAAGCCATATTGTAACCGAATTCGGTACTTCTAGGTTATCCCGTCGACCAAAAAATTATTGCCAAACTATAAGAGTAAATGCCAATAATGGATGGCAATGACATTCAATGCGACTCACGTGTTTAAAATGTCATTAAGTGATTTTTATTTCGACTTTTGATTAATATTTTTATTAATGTTCTACTAATTATTTGTTTTTTCGTTATTTAAAATAAAAAATATGTCAACATGTGTAATTTGGCTATTAGTTTGGCGATTTGTATAATTTGGCGAAATGGGTCGACGGGTAACCTAGAATAGAGGTCTGCACGGGCCGGAATTTCCAGGCCCGGCCCGGCCCGGCCCGTTGTAAAACTCAAAAGTTCGGCCCGGGACCGGCCCGGCCCGTTTAATTTTTTATATTTTAGGCCCAGCCCGGCCCGTACAAAAATCAGCGAAAACAGGCCCGGCCCGTTTTGGCCCGTTACAATTTCTACGATTTCTAAAAAATTCAGATTTTTATCATATAACTAAGATTCCTTTAAAGAATACTGCATACATATCTATGGAATGATTTTACAGTATATTTTACAGCAAATACACATTAACAACATTAATGATTATTTAGATTCTTAGGCTTTCAACATTCGAATAAAGATTCATTAAAAAATTAATGTGGCTTAGAATAAAAGAAAAAAGAAAGAAAGCTAAAAACATCGTTAATTTTGAAGCTGTTTAATAAAAGAAGATTTATAAATATATTTCTATATCATTTTATTATAGATTTCAAATCCAAATTCATTCTTAAATTCAAAGAAGCTCCTTTCTGATACATTTCTAAATTCATTTTTTCCCTCAGAAACGCATAAGATTAGCAGATATCTTTATTCAGAAACTATATAATCGAATGGCGTTATCCATTTTTTGATACAAGCAATTTAAGAATACTGCAAACAAATAAAATACTGTCATAATTAGCGTTTTGAATAGAATTTCCGGAAGCAATAGCAAGGGAAGGGAGAAAAACCTGCAATCATTTGAGAAACTATTATATCTCAACAAGGTTATACAAGTATTTTATTTACCAAAAATGAAAAACGCTATTCGATTCCAAATCCCTTCAATAGTTAGGCTTATCACTTTTATACTTTTACAATTTAAAATTAATCAGAAAATGTGTCAAACTTTTGCATTATTGAGAAATTAATTTAAAAATCATTAAGAAGTATATATCCGAAGACTAAGCTAACATAAGTTCTTTATCGCTGTTAATAATTTTACAAATCATGTTTTCTGCCAATAATTAAGTCTAGTACCGGTCCGGCCAGTCTATATGTAAAAAAGTAATGCAAGCGTGATCTCGGACCGGCATATTAAAACGGGTTACACATAATGTAATTCTCCGATGCCGATACACTGTGCATTTTTATAAACGTGCATTTTATATTGACGCTGTCAAACTAGCATGGCCACATTTATACTTGTTCTCGTTAAAACCATTTTCGTTGAAAATAGCTCATATTTTATCGTTTCTGCTGAAATCTTCAGAACGGGCCGGCAGTCCCGAAATTTTTTTTTATCGGCCCGGCCCGGCCCGTCTGGCCCGTTCAATTTTTTTGCCGGCCCGGCCCGGCCCGCGGGCCGGGCCGGGTACGGGCCACGGGCCAGGCCCGGGCCCGTGCAGACCTCTAACCTAGAAGTACCCCGAATTCTTTTAAATACCTCTATGAGCAAACTATAAATGCAAACCCCGTCATTTTCAATGTGAAAGATGGTAACTCCCAATAAGATGTACAAGTAACACGACAATCCGAGTAGATGAGATTTATAATGCATGGTCAGACAGATCGAGTTAAAAAAAAAAAAAAAAAAAAAAAGTTAAAAAAATAAAATAAATGAATGCAAGTTGGAAATTGTACGTCAGATGTAGCAAGTGAGGTGCGTTCGTACTATAATGAAGTTTTTAAAACCTATCAAATCTTAAAATCTAAAATTTGGATGCAATACAGTACGCGAAATATTTTGTGTGTTGCTGTCAATACTAAATACATTCTATTATACAGGAATTAATTAAATGTAACGGAATACTTTTGATTGTCCTGATTTTCATAAAATTTGAAATGACTCGACAAAATTATGTAATAAATATATTTTAAATTTCAAACGATTCGGTAGCATTTGCTCTGTTATATGCGGACTGAATGACGACTATTGGTGCTACGTATTTACATAATTACGAACGCACCCAAAAAGACAGATTAAGAAGTTTTCAGCCTTTATAGATAACAAAATTTATATCACAGTTTTGACTGTTTGTTTCTTAATTGTATATTTAAATAAAGTACTTTTTACTGGTTTGCTATTTGGTTTCAACTTTTTTCATTTTGGGCTCCGGTGTGTTGCAGCTTGGTGTCGGGTTGCAATATGAGTTTAAATTAAATTTTCCAAATAACTTAAAGGCTGTTATGAAATCCAGAAAGGCTATTTTTTGACACACTTCGGTCCGCAACATTCACTTTTGTTCAAATGCGGATGACATTTTCAGGTGTTATTATTCAGAAACTATGAAATCGAATGACTTTTTCATTTTTTTAAAAAAAAGCTAAACGATCTTTCGAAAAATATTGTCAGAATCCGCGTTTTGAACCGAATTCCCGAAGCGACAGCACAAGAAAAAGCGAAAAACATGTCGTCACGTGAGGAGAATCGTTTATACCTCGATGCGTAATTTTTTTTTCATAAAATGGAAAACTCTATTTGATTACAAATCCTTGCAGTAGTCATGTCTGCCAATTTTATGTCTTTACCTTTAAAAACGAGTCAAAGAATGCTCGGAGAGTTTCGCGTTGTGGGGCAGGAAATTTGAGAACTACCTTAAGTCAAACCTTGACAAATCATATTTTAATGGCACTCGCTTTGTGTTATTTATAAATTCTAGCTATCATCGAGACTATTTGTGTCTTTGTATCTGGAATTCCGAGCTTGTCGCGCCGCATTAAAGGATCATTCGCCAGATTGATGGATGCCACATCACGTGACACTCTTCCTACCCTCCCCCTCGTCCGTCACTTCAAAGAAAACTTTGAGTGGAGTAAGGAAAAAAAATTCTTTTTTTTTTTTTTTGTACGCCCAGTCTTGAGTGATGGATGAAAAGTTAAGAGAGCTTGAAACGTGCGGCTTTGCAAGATAATATCCGACTTTTTCTATTTTTTTTAAAAAAAGTTTCAAGATCTGCTCCAATAGAGTCGTATCAGCCCCCCCCCCACCCCCTCTAATGTTTGGACATTTCGAAAAGTTACTTGGAGAAGGCTTATTTCTAGACCAGATGGAGAAAAAAAAATCTCTCTGAAATGTGACAAATTCAGTTTTGATAACGTCTAAATGATTTAAAGACTTCGTGAAGTGTAAATCGAGCTATTAAAAAAATTAATATACTATGGCTATCTTAGGAGTGTATTCGAAAAAACGCTTTTCCACCTTCAACAGCTTGAAATTTTCCGACACAATTTCAGACATATTTTTAAAAGTAGAAATATGAAACTGGATGAGGGGATTTTTGAAGAGACTTACAAGGTGCCGTTTGATGTCATTTTACGCTCCATTCATTAGAATTTGATTTATTAGCAATTACCTTCTGAGTACGACCCTTTTTTCGTTCCTAGATCTCCCGCTTCGGGAAAATCGGTTCAAAACGCCGTTTTGGATTGCTTTTATTGCAATATTTTTTGCATTTATCAAAGAATCGACCCTCACGGCACCTTGTGTACTTTCTAAATAAGACAATTTGCCAGTTTGATGCATATGAGAGCAAAAATGTATTTAAAAATAAATCGGAAAATAAGCAGTTTGAATCGAAATACACTCTTAAAAGCTTCGTCTGCATCATTTCAAAGTACAATCAATTTATAAAGCGCGGATACACACCGGATATTATATATAGAAAATAGAATGCATTTATTTCAACTTAACAACGAGTTGCAGTGATTAGTGAATTTAAAGAAAAATGCACACTGTACAATGGTATAGCTCCTATTGATTATTTAAATCCAAAATTTGATCGGCATATATAGTTCAACTAATAGATCTAAATGTAAAATTTATTGCACTTTCTAATCAATAGAAACTGAAATACGAGTATAATGGAAGCAGAAAGAGGAAATTTTGGGTGGAATGAAAAACAAAGAAAAAATCAGCTTCGGACTTTCAAATCTAAATGATGGGCGAAAGCTTGAAATGTGAGCTTTTTGCAAGACTGTACGGATATTTTATCCTACTTTTTAGCCATTTGGAAAATAATTGTTGTTTTCGGTCGAGAATACACCTTGTGATGTCTGCATTTTATCCACTATAAAATGCGGACACCGCAAACAAAATAACTCGATTGCAGTAGTGTCTATGAGTTATTATTAGTGATACAGTATTTTCAAGTGTGGCATATGTTTTTCTTAAATTTAGCTTTTTTTTTTTTTTTTTTTTTTTTTTTTTTTTTTTTAACACAATTTGGTATCAATAAATTTCTTACAGGAAGCTTCACAAAATAATTTGAGTACGTTTCGTCTTATTGACGGAAATTTCTGGAAGGGAATTTTAAGTAAGGTTTTCTATCTGTGGTGCTATTTACACCAAAAGATAGAAAACGTCAATTCATGTCATGGACTAACTGAATCTGAAGTTTGATGAAAATTCATCCGTTAGTTTCTGAGATAGAGCTATTGTGGAAACCATGATAAATGCTGCATGGCAGCGCCACCTGTAGAGCTATTTTCATCAAATATTTATCTGCACCAATTTATGTTAGAGACTAACAGAAAATAAAATTTTATTAGGGGGCTTAGCTAAAACTAGGGGGCTCTGCCCCCTAGGAACTACGATCGTTCAGGCACCCAAGGTTCTGAATGCAAGCTAATTTCGTTGGCTTTAAAAAAGTTCAATTTATAATTTAAAAAAACAATGGTGATCTCCCTATAAATGGACTTCCATTCCACCGCGGACACCGCCTTTTTAACGCCTGCGATCTTTTTAGCTTTTCTTTTCTTATTGCGACTCTCTTGCGGAAGCCAGGCCATGTCCTGAATAGCCGAGTCTCTAGCGGAAGCCAGGTTGGAGGGAAAAAACCAAAAATTGGAACCGGACAAATTTAAAAGGAAAATTGATTAAATCAAAGACACCGAAAAGCGAAAAGGGGTAGCTCGGGGTCCCGATGCCACCAAACGACCGCAGCTGCATCTAGATTATTATTATTAAACCATTTGCTGATTATTTGCATTATATAAACTCGGATCTGAATCCGGTAAACTTAAATAAGGTAAACTGTCGTCATCTGAATCAGGATCTAACATGCCCAATTGATTAAAATTTCATTTTCGAAATTATTGTAATCATTTGTTAAATAATAATAATAATAATAAGAATTATTATTATTATTATTATTATTATTATTATTAATGAAATAAGGTTGTATCTTGAGTGAGTAAATCACATTTTATAGAGAAAATTAACTTCATATCGATAGAAACATTAACGAATAGGAAGTGCCAAATCGCCAAACTTTTTTCTAGCTCATACATGGTAATAATTCAAAAGGCATCTTGTTTTACTTTATATTTTTATGGCCAGAGCATTGCCTTTAAGCTCCTTTACATTATTTTAAAATGCGATGCAGATTATACATTAATTATTATTATACATAGGGTAACATCCCCAGTAATTGGCACATTAAGAATTTGTCGTTAAACTTACTTAAATTTTCATTACAAAGAAATGAACTATTTACTTGGAAATATTTTTAAATCAAAGAATGCATATCTGTGCATCTATTTTGCCCACTAAAAGCAAAAAAAATTGAAAAAGTATTTTTATAAAAATATATTTATAAAAAGATGCTGAAAACACCAGTAATTGGCACCTAGAGCACCAACATATGACACCTTTTGATCCAGTAATTGGCATATATTAATATTTAAAAAAAAAAACTTTACATTTTGCATTGGGTTTAATCGCTTTAAATTAATTTCCTGTAGAGGAAGATGCCATATTTCAGGTTTTTGAGAGTAAGAAATCAGCATATTAGTCTGAAATGTGAACACTTTAAAACAATACAATGTACTTACATTAATACCCAGTAATTATCATGCTGTCCCCAGTAATTGTCATATGAAGCTTTAATGAATTCCAATTACTGATAAAATTTATATTTTCAAATAAAAACAAATGATAAACAAAATTATTCTATAATTTTAAAAGTACTTCCAAAATAAATGGTTTAATCTCAAATTCCTTGCGAATTCCTTGTAATTGGAATAGGTGCCAATTACTCGGAACTAGCAAAATTGAAGCACCATTAATTGGCAACTACCATTAATTCAGAAATCCAAATATTTGTGTAGAAAATACTTTTACACAATTAAATTAACCCTTTTTAACTAAACAAAACTGTTGTCAATTAAAATTTAAAATGTATTATAAATCAGATAATAATGAATTGAAAAGCATCCTTCCTTAAGCCAAAGAACAAGAATTTGCAACAAAATGGCTAATTTGATACAAGCCAGATTTGTTTCTCTTTCCTAGGCTCTATTGTCATCTTGTAAAATAAATCAAAGTTATAATCTTTAACGTTAATGAGCATATAACTGATATATGGTCTTGAATTTTTAAAAGACTGTATATAAATCTTTTTTTAGGACATGTTTGTAAAATGTGCCAATCACTGGTGCATGCCAATTACTGGGGGTGTTACCCTACTTTCATTTTTAAAAATTAAAGTATTTAGTAGTTTCATTAGTTTATATTTTTAATGTAACAACTAATAATACTTCTGATTCTTTATTCTATATTTATAGCTTACAGTTAATTTCTATTTTCTAAGCAACTTGTATTAAAACTGTCAAAAAATTTATTCAAGTGTCTGAAACTAAAAATTATGAAAAATTGTAAATTTAATGTTGTTCTAAAAATTATATTAAACAGTTTTTGGACTCAATTTTAGGTTTTTGACACTTATTGTCAAAAACTATGTCAAAAAGGGGTTTTTGACATGACGGTTAAAACCATGGTTAAATCCGGATAAAACCGTCACACTGTCAAAAACTTGTCAACCCTGCCACATAGTGATTTATCAACTTTTTCTAAATGATCTCCAATAAGAATTGAATGAAATTATTTTTTTTTTTTTATTTATTTATTAGTTATTTATCACAACTAACCAAAAAGAAATCTTCATCATAAATCCGATTCCTGCATGACCAACCAAATTTTCCATTTCAGTATTATATACAGTTGTACGCGTTAAAAAAAAAGGAAAAAGAACTAAAAAAAAAAAAAAAAAAAAAAAAATAGGGGTAGCTTTAATAAAGTAACAAACAAACAAACAAAATCAATATGAAGCAAATTAATCTTTTGAAAATATCTTTTGTTAATATTATAAAATAAAATTTCTAAAAAGAAAAAAATATTCAACATTATTAAATAAACTCATCTGATTTACATTTCCTCTCACGTTATTAACACAACTTTCATGAACTATAAAAAAGAGGGAGAGAGAAATTTTAAGAACTTTTTTTCTTTTACTTTCTTTCTTTTTTTCTTTTTTCAATTAAAAAACGTAATTTCTTAAACAATTTTCAATAGCCAACAACAAATTCGTTGAATAACGAATAAGAACAGAATATAAGCCAAATTAAACAAGTACAACATGGAACAATTAAGCATAATCACGAAAACGATGAAACGACAACGCATAGTTCAATTGCGACGTACATGCAACTTATATACCAATACTTAAAGCATATATACATTCTGTACGACTAACTTTTTTCACACAACAAATCATTATATAAAAAAATTAACCTACATCATATTATCAGGGATGACACTCAGAAATTAACAAAAAAGAGGAAATTATGCGTAAAATAAAATTTACGACACTTATCACAACATTTATGCAAGAAATTGGTAAACTTTATTGTTTGTAACAAACTAAATAAAGAATTAAATTATAACAAACTATTTTTAAAAAAAGAAAGAAACTATCTTTTTTTTCCTCTTGTAAAACTTTAACAAAAGTCTTTCTAAATGTGCATTTGTCAAAAAGTTTGAAATATGCTGTTAATTCAATGTGCATGAAAACTTATAAGAGTAAATAAAAATGATTTTTTCTTTAGTTCACAATACTTTACATTAATTAAGGTAACCCAGCAACAAATTTAGTGAGGAATTTTATGTATTGCATAATTTTAAATAAATTTAGGTAACTAGAGTATAGATTCTATGATTTTTCCACGAGTAAATAGCAAAAATTTGCAGTTTTTTTACGATCGTTTAACAAGAATCTCGTTTTACATCGCGATTATTTGACGAAAATCGACGTTTTACATCGCGATCGTTTGACGAAAATCGCCATTTTTCATCGCGATCGTTTGACAAAAGTCAGCGTTTTACACCTCAATCGTCAGACGAAAATCGCCGTTTTACTTCGTGATCGTTTGACAAAAATCTCCATTTTATACTGCGATCGTTTGACGAAAATTGCCGTTTTATTTCGCGATCTTTAAAAAAAAATCGACATTTTACATCGCGATCACTTGACAAAAGTCGCCGCTTTACTCCTCAATTGTTAGACGAACATCGCCGTTTTACTCCGTGATCGTTTGACGAAAATTGCCGTTTTACATCACGATCGTTTGACGAAAATTGCCGTTTTACATCGTGATCGTTTGACAAAAATCGTCGTTTTATGTCGCGATCGTGTGACAAAAATCGCCGTTTCATACCGCAATCGTTTGATGAAAATAGCAGTTTTATTTCGCGATCATTTGAAGAAAATTGCTATTTTACTTTGCAGTCGTTTAACGAAAATCGCTGTTTTTCGCGATCGTTTGACGAAAATCGTTATTTTATTTTGTGATCGCTTAACGAAAATCGCGGATTCTTAAAAATTAAAAAAAGCGGAAATTCGCCATTTGGCGGAAAAGTGGCATCCCTGTTATGTATAACTGATAGTATATTAAAATTTTTCTGGTTTAAAACTGGTGTCAATAATTCGTATAAGAATCCGAAGATGTCATAATAACTCTCAAAGTTTCAAAATAATTCTTTTTTCCGCGATATAATAATAATAATAATAATAATAATAATAATAATTATTATTATTATTATTATTATTTATAATTTTTTATTAAATTCTGTAATGTTTGCAACTAAATCATTCTACTATCGTGGAAAAAGAAAAAAAGGGGTCCGGTGAAACCGGAATATTGGAACATCGACATTTCTAAAATTAAAAATTGTACTTTTTTATTTATTTATTTGCAATTCAGTGGTATAAAATTATTGTTGAATCTTCATGTCGAAGGGTCAAGTTACTTCCAAGAGTCAATCTTCTAAGTGGTTCAGCCGCAGGTTTGCTACCGTAGGTTATTAACAGATGACTTTACCTTTGAAAATGACATCATTAAAATAATACACGAGGCTAAGGAGAAAGACAGGCTAATGCGGTCTATTCCACAATTTATTTTTACAGACCGCTGAGTCACGTGATGTTCGAATACACCAATGCGGGTGCACGAATGGAGCACTACGTCATTCTAGCTGTCTGTAAAAAAAGATACTTGAGATGCATCGCGGTAGCCTGTCTTTTTCGTTAGCCTCGAATCATTTTGACTAAGAAAATTGCAACATTTATAATAATTTAGAGTGTCTTTATACATTGTGTCTTTCGTCTTTCGCGTCTTTTCGTTACATTGTCATTGTGTCTTTAGAGTGTCTTTATACATATCTTTATTGACATGGAAGTTATTGTCCAAATCAGAGCAATTTACTTTAAAATACTTATTGAAAGGACTTATTACACTGTATTTAAATGAATAAATTATAACTAGATAGTGTATATAATATATTTTAAAGCTACAAGAACTACTTATAGTAATAAAATGCAACTATATTCCTACAGTTTTGGAAATTATACGTAGATATTGCACACTCTAAAATTGGGAGGAGTAAACAGTGAGGAGTTCGCTTCAACTAGTTAGATAATTTAAACTAAGGTATGACAATCCCAAAACTTTCTTCTATCTTATGCATCTTAACACTTTCTGATAAAGGCAGCATAGCAACGCCACCAGTTTGTGGTTTAAATCAAAATCTAGTCAGCAACAACTTCGTCAGATTCTAACTGAATATGAAGTTTGATGAAAATCCATGCTTTAATTTTTAGACAGAACCATTGCGGAAGTCGTAATCGTAAAAAATTGCATAACGGCACCCACATGCTGGGTGATGTGCGCCAAAAACTAATCAGGATCAATTTTTTAACAGGTACCAACTGAATCTGAAGTTTGATGAAAATCCATGCACTAGTTCTTGAGATACATTTATTGCGAAATCGTGAAAAATGAGCATTGAAGCGCCATCTGTAGGGCGATTTACACCGAAAAAATAACAACACTAACCTATATCAGGGACTAACTGAATCTGAAGCCTTAGAAAATTTCGTGCATTAGTTCTGGAGCTAGAGCTAATGATAAGAGAGAAGAAGAGAATTGCACCAAAACGTAATCAACACCATGTTATATCAAGTACTAACTAAATATAAAGTTTTATGAAAATCCATGCAATAGTACTTGAGATATGGCTATTGTAGAAATTGTAAATAATGTAGCGTAGTAGCGTCACCTGTTAAGGCCCCTGTCCTCGCTCGAGGATACGCTCGTGAGCTAATGCTATTCCTATGGGGAAGCATTTTTCTAATAACTCTTTCGCATTTTGACATTTTTGAATAATTTTTTTTGCATTGGACAGCTGAGGTGCATGCCGACAGCGCACCTTTTTTACTTTTTCGATTATGGTTGCAGATATATTTTTTAAAAAGCACTTTCCGTTTCGAAACCGGTTTTGAAAGTGAAACTAACTTTGTAAAAAATATCTGCAACCAAAATTGAAAAATTAAAAAAAGTGCGCTATCGGCATGCACCTCAGCTGTCCAATGCAAAAAAAATTATTCAAAAATGTCAAAATGCGAAAGAGTTATTAGAAAAATGCTTCCCCATAGGAATAACATTAGCTCGCGGGCGTTTCCTCGAGCGAGGACAGGGGCCTTAAGTTATGTGAACCAAAAACTAATCAGGTCTACTTTATATAAGGTCTCACAGAATGTAAAGTTTTGTGAAATTCCGTGCATTAGTTCTTGAGATAGAGCTGTTGCAATAATCACCATGGCAGCGCCACCTGTTGAGCGATTTGCACCAAAACGTAATCAACATCATGTTATACAAGGTACTAACTAAATGTAAAGTTTTATAAAAATCCACGCACTAGTTCTTGAGATATGTCGATTGTGGAAATTGAGAATAATGCAACATAGCAGCGCCATCTGTTAAGTGATATATACCAAAACCTAATCAGATCTAGTATATATCAAGATCTAACAGAAGCTGAACTTTTGTAAAATTCCGTGCATTAATTCCTGAGATAGAACACCCACAAAATTTCTGTCACATACAGACAGATAGACTGACAGACTCACATTTTTGCAGACAGACATTTTGTAAAAACATGTTTTTCGGGTACTCTGACACCCAAAACGTCTAAATCTGGCGAAAACTAGATTTCGAAAATTTTCACGAATCCAATATTTTCTTCTAAAGATAGAAGAAAGTAATAAACATTAATTCGGCTATAATAGCCGATTCGTCAAGTTTTTCTTTCTAAATTTTCCAAAATTTTATTACCTGCTCAGTCTTTTATAAAGATATTTTATTACAATCTCATTAAAATTACGTCATTTCCAAAATGTAATTTTCGTAATTTCCGTAAATTACATTAAAAAGATGGTTTCTTACCTGTAATAGAAACTTAATAAGAAGAATATTATAAATATACTTTTTTCTAAATCTGGAATAAAATCTCAGTGAAGTCTCCATAACAAGCATTTCCGAATAGCAAACACCTCTATTTAACGAAAATCAATCTCTTACAAACAAGTCATTTCTATGATTTACCTCTGAGTATCGGCCAGTTCCGAATAGCGGACAAGTCGAATCTGTTACATCCAGAAAAAGTTTTGTTGAATCGACAAAAATTTGTTTGGTCCAACAAATGTTTTCGTTTAAATATGGGTCAATGGAAATTCTGTTTTAATTAACAAAAAAATATTGTTGATTCTTTTTTTGAAATTTTCCGTCCACAATTTTCATTCGAAAAGCATAATAACGTCATTAATCCGTCTCAATTTGAAAAGTTTTTATTATCCAAAAAATATGTTAATCCTTTATAGCTATGTAAGTCAATTCAACAAAATTACGTGAGAGATTTATGGCTACTGTGCACCATTTTAAATTTTGCAAAAACAACAAAATTTTGTTGGAAGTGCAAATTGAAAATACAAGACTTTAATAAGACTCCAATAAAATGGATGAAATTTTGTTAAAATTTTATAAGAGTGTTAACACTATTTTTTTATCCGAGCAACAAAATTGATTTTTTATTTCAACCAAAAAATTCGCTTAAAACAAGCAAAATGTATCCAATAAAACATGGTTTGTATTTTTAATTTCTTTTTCTTGATATATTTCTTGGTTTTACTGTAGATTTCTTTTTTGCCCTCAAAATAGAAAGATCAATGTAAATTCGACACAATTCTTTGCTACACAGATTACCAGACTTTTTCAGGGCAAATTAATCAAGTTGCTAAAATTTTCAAATGATTGAATGGCGCCAGGTTTTGCGAACTAATTTGTTTCAAAATAAGTCGAAGCTTTTTTTTTTTTTTTTTTTTTTCAGTTTTTATAAAAAATTACTTTTACGTTAATATCTTTATCACTAACTATCCATATAGATTAACGAGTGTTTAACGAATATTTCATTGTCTGAAAAATAATTTATGTTGTTGTTTTGCGTAACTGAATTAATATTCATATGACAGTAGGCTAAATTTTTGGAGATGTTTAGAAAAGATTGTATTACAATTACAATAAGATTAAACTTTACAACTTTCTGATACTTTTTGCGCTTCATTACACATTATTCTTTCAAAAAAGTAACTTTTATTTTAAATTTAATAAATGAAATGTATGTTTAAAATAAAAAGAGAATTAAGCAAATAATAATAATCATTATTATTACTGAATGCCTAAACATAAATCAAATCCTATAGTAAATGCATAGACGTATACTAACATTACTACATGTAAATAGTAGCAAAAGCATTTCTTAAAATAAATATAGTTTAAAAAAACTAAAAAACACGCTTTTTAAGTATATCAAACTAAAAAGTGAAAAATAATTCGTACTATAAGCTGAAAACAAAAATAGATAAAAAATACTATATTACTATAAAATCATTGTTATTATAATAATCAATTAATAAGCAATAAATAAAATTATCGTGTATAAAAAGCGTGGGGTGCTTCTTTAGAACTGATTGTGATGAATTTCGTTCCCACGCTTCCAAAATTACCCCCCACGACGGGAATCCCGGAGAATTCTCAGAAGGAGAAATACATCTTTCTCCACTCTCAAAGTAGACATAAGAAAGTCAACCGATTTCAATAAAGCACTTAAAGTGAACTCTTCGATTAATGCATATGGTCGTTCCGCCGATTTTAGACCCCACGGAAGATGAGCCTTTGAAGTGTTGAGAGAGACCGCTATGGCGATGATTTCCACAAGTAAGAGAAAGATATTTCTCCAAGGCGACCGCTGTGCAAGAATGAAAGAGGCGGGTCATCCCAAGGAATGATGGATGAGGGAAAACAGGATAAATAGAGCGAGGGGATGCTCTAAGGGACTTCTTTTGCTGTTCGGATGCGGAGCGTTAGAGACGGGGGAGTTGGCCCTCGTACTCAGAGAGAGTAGTGACCAGTGTTTTACTCTTGGAGAAGAATGAATAGGCGGTTAATGCCTATGTGGAAGAACTTGCGGAGAACAACTCCTGATAAACTTTTATCATATTAACGAGTGACGGTAAAGCCATTTCAAATTCAGTACGAACAATCTTTTCAATCTGTTGTGGAGAACCCATCTTTTATTTTGTTATAAGTGGAAGAGATTTCCTTGTAATGAACTAAATAAATTCTAGTGAAATCTGATCCAGCCTCTTGCCGCTATTTTTCGACCCGCTACCACACAACGCCGACTGGAGGTCTTATAACTGGTGGCAGCTTAGCGGATTCTTACACCAGAAAAGAAAAGTTGTTTGGATATTTTAGTCTGCCCCAGTGTGTGATAATAGCGCCCGCCCAGAGAGACGACGCTAATAGAAGAACATCAAGCCTGACCGTGCCTCAGCAACCAGAGAAAAGATATAGGAGTGCCTCAGCCGTGCCGCAGCAAATTGAGAAGGAGCCCCAGAGTCCTTCAGCTATACCCAAGGAGCGCCAAGCTTCAAGTGCCTCGAAATCAAGGACCACTGACCGCTGACAAGTGGAGCCCGAGAAAAGAAACCCTCCGAGCCAGACCCAGGAGCAACCGGGACCGACCTTTTCAGAAAGACGTGCCAAGCAGAAAAAGGTAGGCTCATTTTTCTTTGAGTGGCCTCAGATTGAAAATTTAGTGTATTTATAGTAAAGTATTGTCATGATGCTAAACTTAAACTTAAGTTGAGAAAAAAAATCTATTTCAGTGAATTTCGATTTAGGTCAAATTAATTAAAGTTAATCATAAAATAATTTAATAAATAAGTAATATCTAGCTGTAAAAAAATTCTCGAGTTAGAATTATTTTGTTTTTCTCTAAAAACATTTGATAAACCAGTGGGTGAAAAAAAAAAAGGCTCTTTGGGAAAAAAAAAGAAAAAAAAAGAAAGGCCTTTTTTAAAATTTAATAATTTAGTTACTAAATTTAAAATTTTATTAACGGTTAGTGCTGTAACATATTTCTGTTGACTAATGTATGTTAGGACAGGTTTTGGTAAAAATATTTTGTATTTAAATTAGTAAATGTTTCTGTTAATAATCTGTGTGAGTGCCCAATCCAAAAAATCCAAGTTGTTTTTCTGTGACATTTCAGAAAGTTAGTTATTATTTGTGTTTTTGTGTGCATAGGGATCTTTAAGTTTACGAAAAATTTATTTTATTAAGACTAAATTACAGAATTGAAGAAATGGTCTGAATTAGAAATCCTTATATATCTATTGAATTGTGTTTAGAAATTTTTATTTTCTTATACATGCATAAAATTTGGATTGTGAAATTGTTAACGATTTAGTTAAATGCATTTGATTTTTTGGGTTCTTGTTAACTGAATTAAACTTAACGGAATCATGGCGAAAATTACGTCACTCAAATATTGTAGGAAGGCAGACTTACAAAATTTGGCAGAAGTCCTAGGGGTGGAAATCGAACCGGATGATAATATGGCAGCTATTATTAGGAAAATTGAATCCGCGAGCGATTATGATCAAACTCTTGCTTTAGCTCAAGCTGAATATATAGTTAGGGATCGCGAAGAGGAAAAACAGAGAGAAAAAGAGGAAAAACAAAGGTTAGATCAAGAAAAACAATGGGAAAGGGAGGAGAGAGAAAAGGAAAAACAAAGGTTAGAACAAGAAAAACAATGGGAAAGGGAGGAAAGAGAAAGGGAAAGACAAGATAAAGAGAAGGAAAGGGAATTTACACTGGAACAGCTGAGATTATCTCAAACCTCAGAGAGACGTAATTCTACTGCGAGTAGTAATGCTGAACGTCAACCTAAGCTTGCACTTAAGACTGTAATGCACCGCTTTGACCCCGATAAATCCGACATAACTCTTTTCTTAAACTTATTCGAACGACAAGCTAATAGAGTAGGTATCGAAACTGAAGACTACGTAACTCATTTACTCTCTTTATTATCCATAGACATAGCGGAATTGATCTTGCGCGAACCGGCTGACCAAATTGAAAATTTCGCACATGTGAAAGCATTATTACTGGCCAGGTATAGGCTGAGTCCTGAAGCTTATAGGGTAAAATTAAATAGGCATGCTAAAAATCCTGGAAGCCCATGGAAAGATTTAATCTTTGAACTTGACAGTTTTCTCGAAGGATGGTTACACGGTTTAGGAATTTCAGATTTTTCGGCTCTGAAAAAGTTATTGATAACGGACCAAATCAAACGTCGTGCCCCCACGGAACTAAGAGAGCACTTCATAGACTCTTGGGCTAATTATACGGATCCCCTAACTCTAGCAACAAAATTAGATGAATACGTAGCTGTTAAGGTATCACAAAAAAAATCGTGGAACACCGGAAACGCAATAGACAGGAGAGGCGATAAACCAAAAATTGATGACAAATCGTGAGAAAGGAAAAACGAAACTGAAACCAATTGGAGGAGCAGAAATGATAACACAGAACGGCAACGGGTTTTCGAACGACCTAGTGGAAGGAAGTGCTATTTGTGTTCTAGTTTTTCCCATGTGAAGGCCGATTGTCCAGAAAATGAAAAAAATAAAAAACCTGTAACAAATGTTCGACATATTAGCGACGGAACTAAATTCGAAAAAGGTTTCCAACCTTATTTGGGTCGCGCAAAAATTAATGGAGAGGAAATAGTTACACTCCGAGATTCTGGGACCTGCCAAGATGTCATCCCAGGTCGATTAATTAAACCTGAACAACTAGACGGGAATTACGTTTGGATTACGCAACCTTTGATGAACGATGTACGTTGTTTACCTACGGCGATAATAGATTTAGAAATTGAGGGGGCAGGTTCCATCCGAACTAAAGCTATAGTAGCAGAAAAGGAAATTGACATGGATTACTATATTTTGGGAAATGATACTCAGAAATTAATTGAGGAAGGAAAAAAAATAATCCCGCAGTTTTAAATGCCGTTCTCACCCGCAATCAGACTAAATCAATTCTGAAAGAGAAAAAATCGGGTTCTCTCGAAGGGGGAGAAAGGGAAGGCATTGTATCAAACAACCCCAAAGTTCCTATTGAAGATGCTACTATTGTGTTGTACGAAAGCTCTTCCGAAAAAGGGGAGGAGACATCTCAAACGGAAGAAGATGTATTGATTGTTCCGGACCTGGAGCCAGACGCGTGTTCAATTTTAGGGGAAGTCAAAAAGGCGGATTTCGTGAAAGCTCAACAAGATGATGTAGAATTAAATGAAGTACGCGAGAAAGCAAAAAAAATAAATCGCATTACGAAATTCATAACTCTATTATTGTGCGAAAGTCAACTGATCATAGAGGGAATGTAAGAAAACAATTGATTATTCCCCGGAAATTTAGACAAGGAATTTTAACGGCTTGTCATGAAGGGATTTCTTCACACACGGGAGAAAAAAAAACGAAAGATAGATTATTACGATATTTCTTTTGGCCAAATGCAATTAAGGAAACGGAAGAGTTCGTTAAGTCGTGCGATATTTGTCAACGCGTTGGACGAGCTGGTGAAGATAAGAAAGCACCGCTAACTTTGGTTCCTATTATATCCGAAGTCTATTCCAAAATCTCCGTAGATTTGGTGGGCCCACTTCCGTTGTCAAAAAAGGGAAATAAATACCTTTTGACGGCTTTATGTGTATACTCGCGATGGGCGGAAGCGATTGCAATTCCTAACATGCTTTCGGAGACGGTTGTGGAAGCGCTAATTACCGTATTCAGTCGAATAGGATATGCAACTGAAATACAAACTGATTTAGGACGCAGTTTTATCTCCAGTCTAACGACTACGTTTTTAGATAAATTCGGAGTAAGACTAAGACATTCTAGTGTGTGTAGGCCTAGCTCAAACATGGTAGAAAGATTTCACCGGTCCGTTAAAAAATTATTAAAGTCTTTGTGCTTAGAAAATGGAGAGAATTGGGAGTCAAATTTGCCTCACGCTCTATTTGCACTTAGAACGGTGGTCTATGAATCCACCGGGTTCAATCCGGCAGAACTTGTTTTCGGCCGAAATCTCAGAACGCCTGAAACATTGTTGTTCGAGCAGTGGACGGGGGAAGGTCCCGAACACGAATTAGTTACGGAGCATGTATTCAATCGGGTAAATAGATTAAAAAGATGCCGGGAACTTGCCGTCGAAAACATGACGAACAGCCGGGAGAAAAGGAAATTCTATTACGATAAAAAGGCAACTGAAAGAAGTTTCGAGCCGGGCGATGAAGTTTTAGTACTAGCCACGAACAAACCAAATAAGATGTCTATTAAATGGATCGGGCCGGGAAAAATCGACGCGAAAATTTCAGATACAAATTATTTAGTGAATGTCCCAGGGCGACGCGAGAAATCACAAATCTACCACGTTAATTTGTTGAAACCATACGTAAGACGCTTAGCAAAGGTAAATATTTTGCCTAGCAAAATTTTCGACTCTGAAGAATCCCCGGATCTTGAAATAGATTTTCCATCCGTCGATTCAAACAGTTACAGTTTCCAGAAAATAGTGGAATACGGGAATTTAAAGGACCGATGTAACCCAAACCAATTAATAGGGGCTTCGTATAGATTCTCTAGATTCATGTCCAAATTATTACACGGACTAGAAGAATATTGTCTTCCTTATCTGGACGATACAGCAGTATTTTCCAACACTTGGGAGGAACATCTCATACATTTAAGGACAGTCTTAATTAGGATTAAAGAGGCTAGGTTGAAAATTAAAATTGCAAAATGTAAATTCGCTCAAAGGACAGTAAAATATCTCGGACAAATTGTCGGGGAGGGGCAACGAAAACCTTCAGATGTCAAAATCAGGACTATCGTAGATCTGCCAACACCGAGAAACAAAACTGAAATAAGGAGATTCTTGGGAATGACAGGTTATTATGCCCGGTACATCAAAAATTATGCCGACATCGTTGAACCTCTTACGAGTGCTTTAAAAGGAAAAAACAAAAGGGAAAAAAATAGTTTGGAGCAGTGAAATGGGGGAAGCGTTTGAGAAATTAAAAAAGAAATTAACTGAAGATCCCGTGCTATATGCCCCCAATTATGATTCCGAATTTATAATACAAACGGATGCTTCAGAAAAGGCTATGGGTATAATACTGGCCCAGAGACAAGGCTCAGAAGAGCATCCGATACTTTTTCTAAGTAGGAAATTCACAGACGTAGAAAAGAATTTTAGCGCTTCAGAACGCGAATGCGCCGCTATAATTTTTGCAATAAAGAAGCTAAGACATTATATTGACGGTCAGAAGTTTTCTATACAAACCGACCATAATCCTTTAATATTCTTAAAGAATAACGCAGGCAATAACCCTCGCCTTTTACGTTGGGCACTCACCCTGCAACCCTATCATTACGCTATAAAACATCGTCCAGGAAAGGACATACCCCATGTGGATTATTTAAGTAGGATAGAGTAAAATCTATCAGAAAATCCAATTGTATATATGTTTTCATGCTAATTATCTGTATTTTGTAATTTATAATGGTGTACTTTATTGTGTAGATAAATTAAACGGATACCGAAGGGAAAGATCCTGTTAAATGAAAAAAAAAACAGAAACAAACTAAAGGGATTTTAAAGATTTAAAAATATATCGGGGCCACCCAAGTTTAATGAGCTAACCTTTCCCTTACAGATATTGTGTCTTGCAGCCCAATATCAGACTGGCGGAAGGGGTGTTGTGATGAATTTCGTTCTTACGCTTCCAAAATTACCCCCCACGACGGGAATCCCGGAGAATTCTCAGAAGGAGAAATACATCTTTCTCCACTCTCAAAGTAGACATAAGAAAGTCAACCGATTTCAATAAAGCACTTAAAGTGAACTCTTCGATTAATGCATATGGTCGTTCCGCCGATTTTAGACCCCACGGAAGATGAGCCTTTGAAGTGTTGAGAGAGACCGCTATGGCGATGATTTCCACAAGTAAGAGAAAGATATTTCTCCAAGGCGACCGCTGTGCAAGAATGAAAGAGGCGGGTCATCCCAAGGAATGATGGATGAGGGAAAACAGGATAAATAGAGCGAGGGGATGCTCTAAGGGACTTCTTTTGCTGTTCGGATGCGGAGCGTTAGAGACGGGGGAGTTGGCCCTCGTACTCAGAGAGAGTAGTGACCAGTGTTTTACTCTTGGAGAAGAATGAATAGGCGGTTAATGCCTATGTGGAAGAACTTGCGGAGAACAACTCCTGATAAACTTTTATCATATTAACGAGTGGCGGTAAAGCCATTTCAAATTCAGTACGAACAATCTTTTCAATCTGTTGTGGAGAACCCATCTTTTATTTTGTTATAAGTGGAAGAGATTTCCTTGTAATGAACTAAATAAATTCTAGTGAAATCTGATCCAGCCTCTTGCCGCTATTTTTCGACCCGCTACCACACAACGCTGACTGGAGGTCTTATATGATAGATGGAGCATGGTAGATGGAGCACCCCACGCTTTTTTTCCACGATAATTTTATTTATTGCTTATTAATTGATTCTTATAATAACAATGATTTTATAGTAATATAGTATTTTTCATCTATTTTTGTTTTCAGCTTATAGTACGAATTATTTTTCACTTTTTAGTTTGATATACTTAAAAAGCGTGTTTTTTAGTTTTTTTAAACTATATTTATTTTTCACTTTTTAGTTTGATTACTTTAAAAGCGTGGTTTTTAGTTTTTTTAAACTATATTTATTTTTCACTTTTTAGTTTGATTACTTTAAAAGCGTGGTTTTTAGTTTTTTTAAACTATTTTTATTTTAAAGTTTACAACGAAAGGACATCGATCCAAATCACTTTTTTTGGTCGACTCTGGTTAATTTAACCATGCATCTCGAATCCTATT
Source organism: Maratus speculifer (assembly GCA_964019185.1). NCBI lineage: Eukaryota > Metazoa > Arthropoda > Arachnida > Araneae > Salticidae > Maratus > Maratus speculifer. Next base: position 447,115,173 of record OZ025290.1, on the reverse strand, counting down.
AAGAATGTATAAAACAAATTCTTCACATTATGAAAGACAACATTTTTTGCCAGATATAGCCAAATTTGGAGACATTCTTTCATTTGGCACCAAATACGTGTTGTGGCTTTCGTAATCTTAATAGTAAATTTTTCGGCCAAATGTCGCCAATATTTTGTGAAATATTGCCTACTTATTGGTTGCTGCCATTTTCTCATGACCCTGACCCGCATTAAACAAAATGACCCACTAATCAAATTTGATCAAACATGTGACTTAGCTCAAAGGTCTCCAGGTAATCAAAAACAGTAGAATATAAAGTTGAATCAAAATCGTTTAAGCCGTTTCTTAGATAAAATTAGCTTGACAGCATTCATCAATAAAGCGAAATGGCCCACTAATATAATTTTGTTTATCTTACGACTCTGCCCAATAGTCTTCTCGTGACAAAAAACGTTTCGTTACAAAATTTAGGTAAAATTGATTGAATCGTTGTTGCATATAATTAGAATAACCCTAACCCATTATGACCCAAAATGACCCATTAATCGAATTTTCGCGAGCCTGGTCCAATGGTTTTCTCTTGCCCGAGAATATCATAATACAAAATATAGTCAAAATGGTGAGAGACATTTTCTACATAAAATTATCATGACCCATTAATGACCCACAAATGACCCTTATAATCAAAATCTCTCGAACATGTGATTTAGCCCATTAGTTTCCTCGTGTCTAAAAATTGTTACATACAAAATTTCGTTAAAAATGATCCAGCCGTTCTTTAAATATAAATAGCTTGACCCAGACCCTTTATGACCCATTAATCGAAATTTCTCGAAAGTGTGACCTAGCCCAATAATTTTCTTGTGCCAAAAAAATGTTATATAAAATGTTATAATTTCGTTAAAATCGATCCACTTGTTCTTTAGATGTAGCTTGACATGATCCATTATGGCCCATCATGACCCACAAATGATCATTATAGTCGAAATCTCTCACACATGTGATTTAGCGAATTAGTTTCCTCGTGTCAAAAAACTGTTCATACAAAATTTCATTATAATCGATCACACTGTTCTTTAAATATAAATAGCTTGACCCAGACCCTTAATGACCCAATATGACCCATTAAAATTTTTTCTCGAACATGTAACCTAGCCCAATATTTTTCTCGTGCCCGAAAACCATAGAATGCAATTTTTAGTCAAAACTGCGTGAGAAAATCTTTAGATAAAAATAGCATGACCCACAATGACCCCAAAAATGACCCACTAACCGAATTTTCTTGAACATGTTACCTAACCCAATGGTCTTCTTGTAATCCAAAACGATAAAATATAAATTTTGGTCAAAATCGTTAGAGCCGTTTTTTAGATAAAAAAGGCTTGACCCATAATGACCCAAAAATGACCCACTCATCGAAATTTTTCGAACATGTGACCCAGCCCGATAGTTTTCTCGTGCCAAAAAACTGTTACATACAAAATTTCGTTATAATCGATCACGCCGTTCTTTAAATATAAATAGCTTGACCCAGACCCTTAATGACCCAATATGACCCATTAAAATTTTTTCTCGAACATGTAACCTAGCCCAATGATTTTCTCGTGCCCGAAAACCATAGAATGCAATTTTTAGTCAAAATTGCTTGAGAAAATCTTTAGATAATAAGGAATGTAGTATAATAGTAGACGAAAACTTTTGTGTGTCCCTGTCAATACTATCTGATTTCTATTATACAGGAAGTCACTTGTAGCAAACCTCAGAAACGCATAATGAATAACAGAAAATTTGAAATAGTTTAATATTCTCAAAACGCGCTCCAAACAGCGTTCCCCCCTATACTATTATGCAATGGAATACTTTTGTGTGGCCATGTCAATGAATAACAAAAAAATTTTGCACCATAGATTGTACAGAATGTATATTTTAGTATATACTTCGCAGATCTATATCCATTTTATTATGTTTGAAAGTGTGTAGCATCCTTAAAATGCACTTGGAACTATTTTTTCCCCATGGGCAGTCCTGAAACGGAATACTTTTGATGGTCCCTGTCATTAAACTATATATCCGATTTTCACAAAATTTGAAATGACACGAAAAAATGGTGCAACACTTATATATCTTAAGTTTTAAATAATTCAATTGGGTAGTTTTTGCTCTGTTATATGCTGTCAGACGGACAGACGGACGACTATATAGATAATACATATTTACACAACTATTAACGCACCTAAAAAAGTACACGTACACACACATTAAAAAAAATATATTTTTTTAAATTACTTTTCCTCAAGTATTTTATTTATGTAAAAACAAAATGAAACAGGTTGAACAAAAAAATGTTATTCGTAATTTAAAATTGATTATTTTTCAAATTTCCGAAATCAATCTCGAACTACTGAGATGCTTGATTTTGCGTGTTTTATTCCAGCATACATTTCCTACTCATCTCGAAAACCAATATCGGGATGCAATTTTCAAAAATAGTTGCATTTTAATAAATACAGAATATAGATAATTAAAATAAATAGAAAAACAGAGGAAATAATTTACTTTTTCATCTGATATAAGGAGAGGCCTGCTTTGGATCGCTGTTTTATTAGACTTTTTATTACAACTCGGACCGATCCTAGGATCAAAATGATTTTAATTTTCTTTAATAAAAATGGTTGAGGGGTTTATTTATTTATTTTTATTTATTTTATTATTTTTTATGTCGTTTTAGAAGGATTGGCTAAATTTAATACCATTACAGATGATTTTCAAATCAATCGGTTCAGGCGATTTTTTCAAGAAAATACATATTTACTTTCTTCTAACTTTACAAGAAGAAAGTATTGGATTCGTAAAAGTTTTCTACTTCTGGCTTGCGACGGATTTTCACGTTTTAGGGATCAGAGAACCCAAAAAACATGTTTTTACAAGATGTCTGTCTGTATGTGACACAAATTTTGTGGGCACACTATCTCAAGAACAAATGCACGGAATTTAATAAAAATTATATTCAATTATTCCCTAATATAAATTGGAGTTGATAAGTTTTTGGTGAAAATTGCTTGACAGGTGCCTCTGCTATGCAGCATTTATCACAATTTCTGCAATAGCTTTATCTCAGGAACTACCGGACAGATTTTCATAAAACTTGAGATTCAGTTAGTCCCAGGGCTGGGCTTTTACCGGCAAAAAATGGTTTCTGCCGTGCGAATGGCAAAAAGTGGTTATAACCGGTTTTAACTGGCATAAACTGGCAACAACTGACATAAACTCATTTTATGACATAATCTGAGATTTTTTTAGTGATATTAAATTGCTTATATATATTTTATTCGGGAGAAATAATAAATAAAATATTGTGAATAGTTTTAATTTTAAAAATAAATAAATTAGTATTAGAATTTGATAGTTTTGAATCTTTCAAGAAGAATGATCTATATTATTTGCCAGTTAATATAGTTGTTGTTAATATAGTTTTAAAGTTAAAAGTTAAAATAACATAGAATTTTTTGTACATTTCTTTTTTTATAACTTTTAAATAGAAATTCAACCATACACAATAATATCAATAGTCAAACCTGTGCAGCATCAGATTACTGCTATGAAAATTTCTGTTTTCAAATGACAGAAAATTACTATATAAACAAAGTATATTTCTGATCTTTTTCAAACTTTTTGCTACTTTAAATAACATTCATAATCTTAATTTCATTTTAACTAAATTCTTTATACATTAAATACATATGTGAACTATGAATCATTGCAGGTTAAAGTTCTTATTAGTATTATTTCTTAGTTTTTGCCACTTACTGGCAGAAACTAGTTTCTGCCATGCCGGTTTTAACCGGTTATAACTGCCAGTTTAAACCACCCCGGCAGAAACGTGCCAGCCCTGGTTAGTCCATGACATGAATTAACAAGTTCTACATTTTGGTGACAGGTGGCACTGGTAAGCAGAATCTTACGATTTGCGTAATAGCTCAGTCTCGATACCTATTGCAAAGATTATCATCAAACTTCAGATCCAGTTAGTCCTTGACATGAATTGCTTTTTCTATCTTTTGGTGTAAATCGCGCCATAGATTGGAAACGCATATTTAAAATTCCCTTCCAGCAATTTCCGACAATAAGACGAAACTTACTCGAATTACTTTATGAAGCTCTCTGTAAGAAATTTATAGATTTCAAGTTGTATTAAAAAATTAGCTAAATTAAAAAAAAATGTATGCCACACTTGAAAACACACTATCAGCAATAATAACTCAGAGACAGTAGTGCAGTCGAGTTATTTTGTGTATCCCTGTAAATGAATCATAAATGCTATATGCAGCGTATTCTAATACACTAAGCATCTTGTTAGTTCATCTTCAAAATGTATATCAATTTAAATATGTTTGAAATAATGTAACATCATGCAAGCATTTTTTTCCTCATAACCTCTTCAGGTTCTAGAGTTTATTTATATATATATATTTTTAACTTCAGTTATAAACTTACATTAACAAACCGATAACTAAGAAAGATTGAAAAGCGAAAAAAGTTAACATTCATTTTTGGCGCATAAAATTGGATGACTCTTTAAGCACATTTTTTGACTATTTCTTGGAATTTTTTATTTTATAGTATTTTATTCTATTTTGCATTGCAAAAACAATAAAAAATGATGTATTTAATAGTTTTTTATTATTAATGGACTCTAAAAATGATATCTTAACACACAGAATAATTGTTTACGTTTTCATTTCGTACATTATTTGTTTCAATATAACACAAATATCATGCTAAAACAGTACTATAAGAAACAAATTGGTATTTTGTTTAGTTCTGATATCTGTTAGACTCCATTTACACCAATTTCTCTCTCTCTCTCTCTCTCTCTCTTTTTTTTCTTTTTTTACATTATTTGTATATTAAAAAAAAAAAAGAAAAAGAAAGAAAAGAAAGAAAAAAAAAAAAAAAGAAAAGAAAAAAAATTGTAAAGATGTGTATTTTATAGGATACACCAGGTCAGAAGAGGATAAGCCATATTGTAACCGAATTCGGTACTTCTAGGTTATCCCGTCGACCAAAAAATTATCGCCAAACTATAAGAGTAAATGCCAATAATGGATGATCGTGAATGTCGCATTCAATGACATTCAATGCGACTCACGTGTTTAAAATGTCATTAAGTGATTTTTATTTCGACTTTTTATTAATATTTTTATTAATGTTCTACTAATTATTTGTTTTTTCGTTATTTAAAATAAAAAATATGTCAACATGTGTAATTTGGCTATTAGTTTGGCGATTTGTATAATTTGGCGAAATGGGTCGACGGGTAACCTAGAAGTACCCCGAATTCTTTTAAATACCTCTATGAGCAAACTATAAATGCAAACTCCGTCATTTTCAATGTGAAAGATGGTAACTCCCAATAAGATGTACAAGTAACACGACAATCCGAGTAGATGAGATTTATAATGCATGGTCAGACAGATCGAGTTAAAGTTAAAAAAATAAAATAAATAAATGCAAGTTGGAAATTGCACGTCAGATGTAGCAAGTGAGGTGCGTTCGTACTATAATGAAGTTTTTAAAACCTATCAAATCTTAAAATCTAAAATTTGGATGCAATACAGTACGCGAAATATTTTGTGTGTTGCTGTCAATACTAAATACATTCTATTATACAGGAATTAATTAAATGTAACGGAATACTTTTGATTGTCCTGATTTTCATAAAATTTGAAATGACTCGACAAAATTATGTAATAAATATGTTTTAAATTTCAAACGATTCGGTAGCATTTGCTCTGTTATATGCGGACTGAATGACGACTATTGGTGCTACGTATTTACATAATTACGAACGCACCCAAAAAGACAGATTAAGAAGTTTTCAGCCTTTATAGATAACAAAATTTATATCACAGTTTTGACTGTTTGTTTCTTAATTGTATATTTAAATAAAGTACTTTTTACTGGTTTGCTATTTGGTTTCAACTTTTTTCATTTTGGGCTCCGGTGTGTTGCAGCTTGGTGTCGGGTTGCAATATGAGTTTAAATTAAATTTTCCAAATAACTTAAAGGCTGTTATGAAATCCAGAAAGGCTATTTTTTGACACACTTCGGTCCGCAACATTCACTTTTGTTCAAATGCGGATGACATTTTCAGGTGTTATTATTCAGAAACTATGAAATCGAATGACTTTTTCATTTTTTTAAAAAAAAGCTAAACGATCTTTCGAAAAATATTGTCAGAATCCGCGTTTTGAACCGAATTCCCGAAGCGACAGCACAAGAAAAAGCGAAAAACATGTCGTCACGTGAGGAGAATCGTTTATACCTCGATGCGTAATTTATTTTTCATAAAATGGAAAACTCTATTTGATTACAAATCCTTGCAATAGTCATGTCTGCCAATTTTATGTCTTTACCTTTAAAAACGAGTCAAAGAATGCTCGGAGAGTTTCGCGTTGTGGGGCAGGAAATTTGAGAACTACCTTAAGTCAAACCTTGACAAATCATATTTTAATGGCACTCGCTTTGTGTTATTTATAAATTCTAGCTATCATCGAGACTATTTGTGTCTTTGTATCTGGAATTCCGAGCTTGTCGCGCCGCATTAAAGGATCATTCGCCAGATTGATGGATGCCACATCACGTGACACTCTTCCTACCCTCCCCCTCGTCCGTCACTTCAAAGAAAACTTTGAGTGGAGTAAGGAAAAAAAATTCTTTTTTTTTTTGTACGCCCAGTCTTGAGTGATGGATGAAAAGTTAAGAGAGCTTGAAACGTGCGGCTTTGCAAGATAATATCCGACTTTTTCTATTTTTTTTAAAAAAAAGTTTCAAGATCTGCTCCAATAGAGTCGTATCAGCCCCCCCCCCACCCCCTCTAATGTTTGGACATTTCGAAAAGTTTCTTGGAGAAGGCTTATTTCTAGACCAGATGGAGAAAAAAAAATCTCTCTGAAATGTGACAAATTCAGTTTTGATAACGTCTAAATGATTTAAAGACTTCGTGAAGTGTAAATCGAGCTATTAAAAAAATTAATATACTATGGCTATCTTAGGAGTGTATTCGAAAAAACGCTTTTCCACCTTCAACAGCTTGAAATTTTCCGACACAATTTCAGACATATTTTTAAAAGTAGAAATATGAAACTGGATGAGGGGATTTTTGAAGAGACTTACAAGGTGCCGTTTGATGTCATTTTACGCTCCATTCTGTTATGTTTTTTTTTTTTAGTAATATTTTTTTTGTATAAATTATTTTAATATTCCAAATCTAAAAAGAACTCTTGTTAAGATATTTTTAATACGGTTTTTTATAATGCTTTATGTATCTCATATTTAAAAATATTCCTTTTTTTTCTTAGTAGCGAAAACCCTGGACATTTCTTTTTTTTTCTATTTATTTTATGATCGTTCTCGTTCTCACGGGAATAAAGGCATTGTTGTGTATGAAAGTGAAAGTTTCCCATCCCCTTATCTAGCGTAAATAACACCCGTTCGTACGAATGCTTTTACTGTCCTGGAATTATTGTACTATTTGAGTAAAGTGGTCCTTTGTTAATTTTTTTCGAAGAAGAGTAGCTTCTGGCTTGTTTGTAAAGGGCATATATTCAGCCTTGTTAAAAATTGGCCCACACGCATAGTTTATTGCTTGCGTACGTGAATGAATAGTACCCTAAAATTTTATAACCCATGACAAACGTTGACTGTCATTTGAGGCGGAGTAGATATTGTCCCAGACCCTTAAAGTTTGTTTTTATGACCGATTTGAGATAATAGGGCAAATTCACGGATATCGGCGAGCACTGGTTTGCAAGCAGGTGCAAAACTTAGAGACAACTGTCCCTGCTATCTGACCACGTGATTGAGGGTAGGGGACGCAAGCGATGACCATATTTGGTCATGAGAGAGGGTGAATATTGCATTGGCCAATGAGATGGACTCTAGGAACAGGAGAGAAAGGGGAAAGCATTAGTCTTCCTAGTTTTTGGTGCCCCTTTTGATTTGCAGAGGGACGTGCAATTGGTTTTTTGGAAAAAAAGTGAGTCTTGGTCAGAGCTTCGTATGGAGAGCATCTAGTAAACGATTGCGGATAAGTCTTGTCTCCCCCCCTCCCCTGTTTCTTAATCTGGGAGAGGGGAGGCCAAAAGAGTTCTTGGAGATTGGGAGTCTAAGAGAAAGCACGTCGTGAGTAAGTCAAGAAAAAGTGCTACCTGCCGGAGAGAATCGAGAGCTTGCCGTGAAAGAATGTTTCCTCCGTTCTAACCTTCACCGTAAGCTGTGGAATGATTTGCGGTCTAAAGAGAAAACACTCCAAGTGTAAGTCAGGAAGAAATGCTACCTGCCGGAGAGAGCCGAGATCTTGAGAGTTCTTCGAGATTAGCAGTCTAAAGACAACACACTCCGAGTGTAAGTCAGACAGAAATGCTACCTGCCGGAGAGAGCCGAGATCTTGCCGTGAAAGAATATCCCCTCCGATCTAGCCTTCACCGTGAGCAGTGGAATGATTAGCAATCTAAGACAAGACACCCCGAGTGTTAATCAAGAAAAAGTACTACCTACCGGAGCAACCGAGAGCTTGCCGCGAAACAATGTCCCTTCCGATTTAGCCTTCACCGTGAGCGGTGGAATGATTAGTGGTCTAAGACAAAAACTTGAAGGAATTCAGCTGCTGCTTAAACTGAGTATAGACACTGGGAATTCTGTGTAGAGACTGTTGATCTAGTGCATGGAAGACTCTGTGTGCTATTGCCCATCATATAAATGAAAAAATGCCCAAAATGGGTAAATGAAGGAACTCAGCTGCTGCTTAAACTGAGTATAGACACTGGGAATTCTGCTTAGAGACTGTTGCTCTAGTGCATGGAAGATTTTGTGTACTGTTGTCCATCATATAAATGATAAATACCCAAAATGGGTAAATGAAAGAATTCAGCTGCTGGTAAGAGATATATTATGTATTTAATCTTAAACGATTTTTTTTATCCTAGTGATTAATCTTGTAGTGATTTAGTATTTCCTTATGTTTACAACAAAAGTTGTATTAGTGAATTCAGATGTTTTTTTTTTGTTTTTGTTTGTTAAATTAAATAAAGGAGAATGTATATATAAGGGATATGCATTAGTATAGTTTTTTTTTAGTTTTTTTTTTTATTTATCCTACCTTGATATTAATTTAATTGAATTTTAACCTCTGTAGTATCGAAATAACTATACTAAGTTTTGTGATACCATAAAATTAAAGTAGTTTCTTTGAATGTTTGGAAGTAAAATAATTTTCAACCACTACCTATTTTTTTTATTTGGAATTTTTAAATAACTTTTTTTAAAAAAAAAAAGGTAAAAAAAAAATAATTTAATAAATAATTAAAAATCATATTAACACTGATTAATTAATATACTATTGCTTTAACTGAGTAAAGATATTTGACTAGGTAATAGAAATTTTAAAGCAAAAACTGTTAAGAAATTCACTTGATTTTAAATGAATTAACTTATCTTATAAACAAAATAAAAGGAGAAAAAAAAAAAATGGAGAAGTTAAAGCAGATGTACTAACACTATACGAAATTGGTCAAAAATATCATTGTTGATTTCTGGGGTGTTTATGTTTATTATTTCTAGTTTTTTAATTTATTCAAAATTATATCTTTCTTTGCCTTCTTGAAAATAAGAAGGATTTCAGGGTCTTTCTTCTCTCTTTTGTAATGTTAGATTGAATCTTATATTTTTAAATTATTAGTATGAGTTTAATATCTCAGGAATCAACATTGATAAATGTTGGGTTCTACTGCAGATCAAGGTTTAGTACTTGAGACTGGGTCAGATTGAGAATCTTGCTGTGTTCTTTCTTATTTACTTGTATTCATTAAATTTTAAAGAATTTTAAATGATATTTGTGTTTATCCTTTTAATCGTTTTAATTTGTCGTTTAGTTTGTTTATCTTAATGATTTCTTAATGTTAACTGGTGTAATCTTATCTTAACTTAATTCTTTTTTTTATATAAGCATCTAGTTTATTTAATTAAACCAACAACAAGATTCATGTAATTGGAAATTTGACCCAGAGCTCATTAAATTTTTTAATAAAGCTGATGAATATTTATTGATCCATATTAACTAAGTATAATTTGCTGAGCAGAGGTTGCAATTAATTAAAGTAATGATCTGTTGCAGAAGTTTAAATAAAAAGAACCCAACACGAAAAATGGTGCCGTGTGTGAAAAGCCTGGTTATTGTGAAAAATAAATGGTGCCGTGTGTGAAAAGCCTGGTTATTGTGAAAAATAAATGGTACCGTGTGTGAAAAGCCTGATTATTGTGTCACAATAAGTATAAAAATAGTACTATGAAGTAGAGCCTATTTGTTACAACAATAGCCTGAATTTTGATATATATTTACTATATTAAGAGTGAAACGAAATGAAAATATATGTGTTTTGTGATTTTATTGTGTATTATGTTTGATTATTTTAGTGTATGTTGGGCATAACCAATAGGGGTGTACATAGCTTACTAATTTCAAATGCTTTTTTTTAGTTAGGCAATTTTACCGGGTTTTCAAAAAACTATTTATTTTGAAATTTTTACTGTTATATTTACATTTAAATGAGTGTTTGGGCTTACTGAGAAAATTATATGCCAATATAAGTTATGTATTTATGTATTTTTTATTTATTTTTTTTCTCTCTTTCTTGGGCATATGAGAATTAAGTAGCAGTTAAATTACTCTATTTTCTATTATTTTATTTTTAATTCGGTGTGAAGTTTTGCCAAAAAATGACAGAAAATCAGCATTTCAAGGAGCTCGCTCTTATTCAGAAAAAGAGCGCATTAATCGAAAATGTCAGTCTTATTCCCCCTTTTAGTGGCGAAGGCAACTCTTGCTCATTTTCTGCATTTTTAGAAAAGTATGAGCAGTTGTCCGAGTTCTTTAATTGGTCAGAGGATGAAAAAAAATTTGCCCTACTAAGTAGATTAAGTGGGAATGCTGCTAGGATATATAAATTGCACCGCACTAAGGGAACTGAAGAAATAATTAAAGTACTTAAAGAGAGATATACGCAAGAGCTAACCCCTGATATTGCTTTAACCCAATTTTTGAATTTTAAACAAAATCACCATATGCCTGTTCAAGAATTTTATGACAGAGCATATGATTTGTCCCTTAAAGCATTAGTAGTCGAAGGTGTAGAACAGAATGTTGCTGATAAAAGCAGGGAAGCTCTACTGCATTCTATGTTATTAAGTAATTTAGTTCCTGAGATAAGAAGAGGAGTTATAACTAGGTGCCCTAAGACACCTGTTGAAATTTTAGAATTTGCCCTCCTTGAGGAAAAAGCATTAAAGAGTGTTAATCCTTTATATAACATGCAGGTAGAGAATATGAACCCTTTTTTCCCCCAAATTGCCCAGCAAAGTGTTGCGTGTGCTGCTATCCAGCCAAGTCACCCTAATCAGTCAGAACAGGAAATTAGTAAACTGCGGGAGCAGGTAGAAGCTCTTACTAGTAAATTAGAGAGATTTTTAGAGGGTAGCAATCAGCAAAGAGACTTTAGCACTACTGAGAGGCCTCAGTATAGAGAAGTAATCTGTTACGTGTGTTCCCAAACTGGACACATAGCCAGATTTTGTCCACAAAACCAAAATGCTAATAGAGGGAACTTTCAGAATTTTAGAGGAAGAGGTAGGGGTAATTATTCTCAGTCCCACCAAAATCACAGGGGAGGATATAATAATTACAGAGGTAGAGGGAATGGAAATAATGATAATGGTGTAAATATAGAAAGCGAGAATGTTCAAAGCTCAGTTAGTGAAGGGAATAATCAAAACAATTCTTTAAACAGGTAAGGGCTGGTGTCGAGTTGGTCGAATCGTCTCCATCAAGGCCTCTAGACCTCCCAATTATTTTTAGTATGTTTTCACCCCAGTCTTATCATTTACCTACTGTCGTCATAAATGTAAATAATGTGTTTTTTAATGCGCTATGTGATACAGGATCTGCTATAAATATTTTAAGTAATACAATACTTAATGATTTAGATTCTTATGAAATTGTAGAGTGCAATACCCCTATTTTAACGGTGACTGGCGAGAGAGTGCTTTTAAACCATAAAATTTCCTTAAATTTTAAATTTAATAATTTATTATGTCAGTCTGAGTTTTTTATTGTCCACGGTAAGTTGGCCGATGAGTTTAGTGTAATTTTGGGGATGCCCTTTTTAAATAAATATCAGGCTGTAATTAATTGTAAAAATAACAATGTGGTTTTAGATGTTCCTACTGAAACGCAGTGTAAGCAATTAGTAGAGAGTCATATGTCAAATGTTTTACCTGTGAAAAATTCTAGAGAAAAAAATGTTGTAAATAGTATCAGTGTAAATAGTATAGGTTTGGAGAATAATTATGTAAATACTTGTAATGTGCAATCTAAAGGCAAGCAAAGTTCTGATAGTGAACAGAGAAGTAAGTGTAGTAATAAGAGTACTCCTAGGAAAAGTGTAAACAAAAAGAGTAAGGAATGTGTACAAGAAAAATTTGGGAATCTGAGTAGTGGAAATGAGACGGTTCAGGGTAATATGTATCCCATTATGGAGGAAAGGGTAGACTCAAGCATAACATTTATTGCGAAAGAGTCAGAAAGTGAAATTGCTCAGGTTTTTTGTTTGCAAAGTGTACCAGGGAGTAACTCAAGTACTAATGAGTGTGAAATTAATGAGAATAATGTGCCTTTAGACCTTAGCCAGCAATCAGCAAGTCAAATTGTACAGGAAAATTCAATCTATGTTCATGAAAATTTTTACATATCTGAGGGTAATGAAAATGAGTTAGTAAATAGAGCAAATCAGACTAATGAGTTAGGCATAGTTGATAATAATAACTGGAATAGTGAAAGTACTTCCTTAGCTATTTTATGCGAGAGAATTTCTGTTCCCCCCCAGTCAAAATTAATAGCTGAAGTTAAATGTAATAGAAATAATTTTATAAAAGATAAAGATATACTGATATTAGAACCTTTAGCGAAGAATTTAAGCCAAGGGCTTCTTATTTCTCGAGCCATTTGTACTCCAGAACATGGCCTTTTTGTTTCGCTTGCTAATTTTTCGAATAAAACTGTTAAGCTAGGAAAAAATACTTATGTTGCTAAAATTCAGAAATGTGTAGATAAATCTAATATACCCTTAAATAATAATAATATAACTTGTAATGTAAATTTAACCACTCCAATAGCTGACTTTGATCACGCTGATCTCACTTGGAGCTCTGATATTGATTTAAGCCATCTAGACCCCCCCTTAAAATCTAAAATGCAAGAATTTTTAGACCAAAATAAAGATGTGTTTGCAGCTTCTGTCCTAGACTTACCAGGCTGTAATACCATACCCCATGTTGTAAATTTAACCTCTGATAAACCTGTAAAATCCAAAGCTTATAGAGTCCCATATAAATTACGCCAGGAGATGGAAGATCAACTTAATATTTTACTGCAAGCTGAAATTATTTCCCCGTCTATGTCTGAATTTGCTTCACCAGTTATTCTTGTAGAAAAAGCAGATGGTTCTTATAGGTTAGCTGTTGATTTTCGTAAACTTAACAAGAATCTTGTCAAAGATGCATATCCTATCCCAAACATTACTGACTCTGTTGATGCGTTAAGTGGAGCTAATTTTTTTTCAACACTAGATTTAACTAGTGGCTTTTTTCAACAGGTCATAAGACCCGAAGACAGGCATAAAACTGCTATTATCACGCATAAAGGTCTTTTTGAGTGGAATAGAAATTGTTTTGGGTTGTCCAATTCCGGCAATAGTTTTCAGAGGCTAATGAATGCCATTTTTGGAGATTTAGGAAATCTAGGAATTTTAGTGTATATAGATGATATTGTCATTGCTTCGTCCGATGTAGAATCCCATTTTGAAAAACTTAAATTAGTATTTGATAGACTAAGACAACATAAACTGAAACTTAAGCCCAGTAAATGTAATTTTCTTTCGAATAAAATACAATATCTTGGCTTTGAAATTAATAGCGGGCAAGTATCCCCGGTTAATAAAAATATTGAGATAATAGAAAAATTGCAACCACCTACTAATCGAAAAGGTGTCAGGTCTTTTATTGGAACCCTATCATTCTATAGGCGTTTCATACCTGACTTCACAAAAAGGGCAATTAATTTAATCGATTTGACTAAGGAAACTGGACATTTTGCCTGGACAAAAGAAGCCCAGGAGGAATTTGAAGATTTAAAAAAGGCTTTAATATCTAAACCGTGCCTAGTATTGCCTGATTTTACTAAAGAATTTTATCTATATACAGATGCGAGTGGAGAAGCGCTGGGGGCTGTTTTGTCACAATTGGATGATGAAAATAAAATTCATCCAGTGGCGTTTGCCAGTAGGCGACTAAAAGGTGCAGAGACAAGATATTCTGCCACTGAGAGAGAACTTCTCGCTCTGGTTTGGGCGACTAGTCATTTTAAGTGTTATCTAGCTAACACTCATTTTAACATTTTTACTGATCACGCACCACTTACTTTTATGTTAAAAATTCATGACCCAACTTCACGTATAGCCAAATGGGTATGTACTCTTTCAGATTTTGATTTTACTATTAAATATATTAAAGGGAAATGCAATAGTGTAGCAGACTTTCTATCTAGATTTGCTAAAATTGATGAATCACCTGAGATTAGTAAGAGTAATTTTTGTATTCAAGTAGAAAAAGAAACTACTTTTGTTCCCCATTCAAATTTAATTGAGAAAATCAGTGAATTACAAAAAATTGATAAGAAATGTTGTGAAATAGCTAGAAAATTAGACAAAAATATAGATATAGCGCCTAAATACATGAAGTTTTTTTTTAGAGATGATATTCTTGTATGTGAGGACACCAGAGATTCAAGTGTAATAAATAACCCTATTAAATTAGTAGTTCCTAGGGATATGATTGAGCAAGTGTTCGCTCTAACACACGATTCTCTAGCGGCTTGTCATCAAGGGTTTAAGAAAACGATTGACCGCATCCGGGAGCACTTCTACTGGCCCGGAATGTCGGCCGATGTCAAGCATCTTGTAGAATCATGTATTAGTTGCCAGCAGAAGAGGGCGTATAAACCAGATCAACAGGCACCCCTTCAACGGATGCCTACACCTGAATTTCCCATGAACAAAGTTCATCTAGACCTAATTGGCCCATTACCGGTCACGTTTTCTGGTAACACCCATATTGTTACGTATATAGACTCGTTTACTAAATGGCCAGAGGCCTATGCTGTTAGCTCCACCACGTCTGATGTTATCGCAGATACACTTGCCGATTTCATTTCGCGTTATGGCGCTCCTGTGTATATTGCGACAGATAATGGAAGAAATTTAGTATCGGAAGCGATTGAGCATGTATATAAAATGTTCGGTATTAAACATATAACGACATCTGCCTTTCACCCAGCCTCGAATGGACAGATTGAACGGCAGAATAAAACTTTAAAAAACGCACTCAGTCACATTGTAAATGAGAACCAGTCAGACTGGGATACTAAGCTAAAATTTGCCCTATTAGCGATGCGTTCGGCTGTGCATTCTTCGACTAAATTAACCCCCGCAGCAGTTTTATATGGCAGAAACTTAAATCTACCATATAATCTATTTTCGCAGTCGCCGAGGTTTAGCTATAACGACGCCCCATCTTTTTGTGAATTATTAATACCCGCACTCCAAAAGGTATATGCTGAGGTGTATGATAGTTTAGTTAAGGTGTCTGAAAGCCAGGAAAGGTACAGAGAAAAGACTGCAGTCGTTAAGGATTTAAAAGTAGGCGATAGAGTGTGGTTATTTAACCCATCTATCACTGCCGGCAATACAAAAAAATTGTCAAAATTAAATAACGGACCATTTACTATAATTGAGAAGCTCAGTGAAGTTAATTTTAAGATAGCATTAATTGCTAATCCGTCTAAAACTCAAATTGTCCATGTAGACCGCCTCACTTTATTTAAAGATAGGCATATTTCAGGTGTAAATGAGCAAAATGGAGACGATATTGTAGACCAAAACAAACGCCAACCTCTGATATCAACTACGAATGATTCGAGTCATTCTCAATTCGATTTCACTACGCGAAGGAAAAGGAATCGATTCATAAATAGATTTCCCCCTCCCATTCCATGTCAAGGAACCAGCCAACCTGCAGTGCAATCTACGAGCAGACAAGAGGGTAGCGAGGAAACGGTTGGTGGGTTGCTCTCAGAAGCACGGGAAAATACGGTAATAGCGAGCGCTGATAACGGTGAGGGAGTAAGGCAGGTAGAAACGCCTAATGATTCGGGGCGCGTGAGTCGTTCGCGAGATCGTAATGGCGTCTGTTTATCTAGGCGAAACAAATCTTATTCAATTCCGAGAACTGAGTATGCGTTTCGAAAAAGGGATTCGCGACCGAATTATAAATTTTAGGGCGGTTTAACTTTATTTTTTTTAGATTATATATAAATACTTGTGATTTTAGTTATTCTAGGAAGGTTTTATGCGCGAGTTAGCTAAAATTTAAGTAATTTTCGAGCCTCGATATCGTTTGTTTTGATTTGGTTCCGCTGTTATTTAATGTGGATTTCCGCCAGTTCCGTGTTTTCTCTCGGTGTTTTATGGATTATTTCGATAGATTAGGACCGTGTAAGTGCTTCGCCCCCTATATGTATTCCTTTTTTTTATTTTTTACCGGGTTTTAGCGCTAATTTTGGGGACTTAGAGAGAATTCGGGTCAGGAAATTTTGGAGTAGAGACTTGGTGGCAGTACATGTGATGCTTGCGTATTCCTACTGCCCCCTTTTTGGTATATAGTATAGGTACTGTTAGGAATGTAGTTCATCTTTTATTTTTATTTATTTTTTTTTTTTTTTTGCATTTCTTTTAACTTTGTATTTTTTTTGGATATTTTTGATATTAGTTCTCTATTTGGGAAGTGGGGATTTAAGATACAGGTAGTGTACACCCCACAGCCCACAGATATATTATCTGGTTTATGTGTATTATATATGTATATATTTTGTTTATATAGTCTGTTTTGTTATTTCATGTGATTTTTCTAACAATATACCCATTGTTTGTGTAAATTGGGTATTTTAAAAAATTAGTGGTACTTGTCAATGAAATTGGCGAACTCTATTGTGAAATTATCAGTTCATTTTAAGTATTATGTGTAGCATTTTATGAATTTTTTTTTAGTTACTATTAGTTTATGGAATATTTACCCATTGATAATAACTAAGGCAGACAATTATCAGTCTAGGCTACACAAGGTAACCTATATAATTATAATGCTGTGATATAAAATGCCCATACACTTATGTAATACTGTGTCACCGATGCAAGTCATTGAACTGTTTTTTTTTATTTATATGCACATGTTATGCCACTGAATATAAACAAGTATTAGTACTGTTTTTTTTATGTGTACCCTATATATGTACTGAAAGGTTATTGCTATTTTTATTTTGTTTTGTGTATGTGTATACAAAATGTTATCGTGCTATTATATGTATATATTTGTGATACCTACAGCTGGCAAGTAGTATATCTATTGTATTTTTTCAGAAATTGATTGTTTCGGTCCTTTGGCTCTATCCTGCTCACAGGATTCAAAATTTAAAAAAAAAAAAAAAAAATTTTAATTTTTTTATTCACTGGACAACTCTTCCTTGCATTCTACTTGTGGAATTTTTTTTAGGGATATTTTTTTTCTTTTTACAGAGGTGTTAGCAGATAGGGATATCCCAGTGTGTTGGTATTCTTGACGGTATAGCAGATGTAGAGATTTAATTAAGTATGCCAGGTATATAGTATAGATTTTAATAGCATCTTAGGCCCTAGTATATGTTTAACTTCTAGATGTTTTGCCCAAGCTTCAACTTAGCATTACCGGTGTGCAGAGTTGGTGTGGTAGCTTAGTAGGGTGAGGTTATCAACTTTTCGGGTCGTCGTCTGATCTGTTCTAGGCGATTATCTTTTTCCTACTTTTCAACCGGGGTACTGCATTGTTTTTTTTATTTAATCTTTTCTTTCATTTTGGATTTAATTTTAAATTTTTTTAGGACTTTCTTTAACTGACCTTATGTGGTCATTTAGCTAAAAAAAATAAAATTCTTGTTTTTGTTCAAAACTAATAATGTTTATTTTTTTTTTCAACGAGGGGGAGCTCTTGTTATGTTTTTTTTTTTTAGTAATATTTTTTTTGTATAAATTATTTTAATATTCCAAATCTAAAAAGAACTCTTGTTAAGATATTTTTAATACGGTTTTTTATAATGCTTTATGTATCTCATATTTAAAAATATTCCTTTTTTTTCTTAGTAGCGAAAACCCTGGACATTTCTTTTTTTTCTATTTATTTTATGATCGTTCTCGTTCTCACGGGAATAAAGGCATTGTTGTGTATGAAAGTGAAAGTTTCCCATCCCCTTATCTAGCGTAAATAACACCCGTTCGTACGAATGCTTTTACTGTCCTGGAATTATTGTACTATTTGAGTAAAGTGGTCCTTTGTTAATTTTTTTCGAAGAAGAGTAGCTTCTGGCTTGTTTGTAAAGGGCATATATTCAGCCTTGTTAAAAATTGGCCCACACGCATAGTTTATTGCTTGCGTACGTGAATGAATAGTACCCTAAAATTTTATAACCCATGACAAACGTTGACTGTCATTTGAGGCGGAGTAGATATTGTCCCAGACCCTTAAAGTTTGTTTTTATGACCGATTTGAGATAATAGGGCAAATTCACGGATATCGGCGAGCACTGGTTTGCAAGCAGGTGCAAAACTTAGAGACAACTGTCCCTGCTATCTGACCACGTGATTGAGGGTAGGGGACGCAAGCGATGACCATATTTGGTCATGAGAGAGGGTGAATATTGCATTGGCCAATGAGATGGACTCTAGGAACAGGAGAGAAAGGGGAAAGCATTAGTCTTCCTAGTTTTTGGTGCCCCTTTTGATTTGCAGAGGGACGTGCAATTGGTTTTTTGGAAAAAAAGTGAGTCTTGGTCAGAGCTTCGTATGGAGAGCATCTAGTAAACGATTGCGGATAAGTCTTGTCTCCCCCCCTCCCCTGTTTCTTAATCTGGGAGAGGGGAGGCCAAAAGAGTTCTTGGAGATTGGGAGTCTAAGAGAAAGCACGTCGTGAGTAAGTCAAGAAAAAGTGCTACCTGCCGGAGAGAATCGAGAGCTTGCCGTGAAAGAATGTTTCCTCCGTTCTAACCTTCACCGTAAGCTGTGGAATGATTTGCGGTCTAAAGAGAAAACACTCCAAGTGTAAGTCAGGAAGAAATGCTACCTGCCGGAGAGAGCCGAGATCTTGAGAGTTCTTCGAGATTAGCAGTCTAAAGACAACACACTCCGAGTGTAAGTCAGACAGAAATGCTACCTGCCGGAGAGAGCCGAGATCTTGCCGTGAAAGAATATCCCCTCCGATCTAGCCTTCACCGTGAGCAGTGGAATGATTAGCAATCTAAGACAAGACACCCCGAGTGTTAATCAAGAAAAAGTACTACCTACCGGAGCAACCGAGAGCTTGCCGCGAAACAATGTCCCTTCCGATTTAGCCTTCACCGTGAGCGGTGGAATGATTAGTGGTCTAAGACAAAAACTTGAAGGAATTCAGCTGCTGCTTAAACTGAGTATAGACACTGGGAATTCTGTGTAGAGACTGTTGATCTAGTGCATGGAAGACTCTGTGTGCTATTGCCCATCATATAAATGAAAAAATGCCCAAAATGGGTAAATGAAGGAACTCAGCTGCTGCTTAAACTGAGTATAGACACTGGGAATTCTGCTTAGAGACTGTTGCTCTAGTGCATGGAAGATTTTGTGTACTGTTGTCCATCATATAAATGATAAATACCCAAAATGGGTAAATGAAAGAATTCAGCTGCTGGTAAGAGATATATTATGTATTTAATCTTAAACGATTTTTTTTATCCTAGTGATTAATCTTGTAGTGATTTAGTATTTCCTTATGTTTACAACAAAAGTTGTATTAGTGAATTCAGATGTTTTTTTTTTGTTTTTGTTTGTTAAATTAAATAAAGGAGAATGTATATATAAGGGATATGCATTAGTATAGTTTTTTTTTAGTTTTTTTTTTATTTATCCTACCTTGATATTAATTTAATTGAATTTTAACCTCTGTAGTATCGAAATAACTATACTAAGTTTTGTGATACCATAAAATTAAAGTAGTTTCTTTGAATGTTTGGAAGTAAAATAATTTTCAACCACTACCTATTTTTTTTATTTGGAATTTTTAAATAACTTTTTTTAAAAAAAAAAGGTAAAAAAAAAATAATTTAATAAATAATTAAAAATCATATTAACACTGATTAATTAATATACTATTGCTTTAACTGAGTAAAGATATTTGACTAGGTAATAGAAATTTTAAAGCAAAAACTGTTAAGAAATTCACTTGATTTTAAATGAATTAACTTATCTTATAAACAAAATAAAAGGAGAAAAAAAAAAAATGGAGAAGTTAAAGCAGATGTACTAACACTATACGAAATTGGTCAAAAATATCATTGTTGATTTCTGGGGTGTTTATGTTTATTATTTCTAGTTTTTTAATTTATTCAAAATTATATCTTTCTTTGCCTTCTTGAAAATAAGAAGGATTTCAGGGTCTTTCTTCTCTCTTTTGTAATGTTAGATTGAATCTTATATTTTTAAATTATTAGTATGAGTTTAATATCTCAGGAATCAACATTGATAAATGTTGGGTTCTACTGCAGATCAAGGTTTAGTACTTGAGACTGGGTCAGATTGAGAATCTTGCTGTGTTCTTTCTTATTTACTTGTATTCATTAAATTTTAAAGAATTTTAAATGATATTTGTGTTTATCCTTTTAATCGTTTTAATTTGTCGTTTAGTTTGTTTATCTTAATGATTTCTTAATGTTAACTGGTGTAATCTTATCTTAACTTAATTCTTTTTTTTATATAAGCATCTAGTTTATTTAATTAAACCAACAACAAGATTCATGTAATTGGAAATTTGACCCAGAGCTCATTAAATTTTTTAATAAAGCTGATGAATATTTATTGATCCATATTAACTAAGTATAATTTGCTGAGCAGAGGTTGCAATTAATTAAAGTAATGATCTGTTGCAGAAGTTTAAATAAAAAGAACCCAACAATTCATTAGAATTTGATTTATTAGCAATTACCTTCTGAGTACGACCCTTTTTTCGTTCCTAGATCTCCCGCTTCGGGAAAATCGGTTCAAAACGCCGTTTTGGATTGCTTTTATTGCAATATTTTTTGCATTTATCAAAGAATCGACCCTCACGGCACCTTGTGTACTTTCTAAATAAGACAATTTGCCAGTTTGATGCATATGAGAGCAAAAATGTATTTAAAAATAAATCGGAAAATAAGCAGTTTGAATCGAAATACACTCTTAAAAGCTTCGTCTGCATCATTTCAAAGTACAATCAATTTATAAAGCGCGGATACACACCGGATATTATATATAGAAAATAGAATGCATTTATTTCAACTTAACAACGAGTTGCAGTGATTAGTGAATTTAAAGAAAAATGCACACTGTACAATGGTATAGCTCCTATTGATTATTTAAATCCAAAATTTGATCGGCATATATAGTTCAACTAATAGATCTAAATGTAAAATTTATTGCACTTTCTAATCAATAGAAACTGAAATACGAGTATAATGGAAGCAGAAAGAGATAAATTTTGGGTGGAATGAAAAACAAAGAAAAAATCAGCTTCGGACTTTCAAATCTAAATGATGGGCGAAAGCTTGAAATGTGAGCTTTTTGCAAGACTGTACGGATATTTTATCCTACTTTTTAGCCATTTGGAAAATAATTGTTGTTTTCGGTCGAGAATACACCTTGTGATGTCCGCATTTTATCCACTATAAAATGCGGACACCGCAAACAAAATAACTCGATTGCAGTAGTGTCTATGAGTTATTATTAGTGATACAGTATTTTCAAGTGTGGCATATGTTTTTCTTAAATTTAGCTTTTTTTTTTTTTTTTTTTTTTTTTTTTTTTTAACACAATTTGGTATCAATAAATTTCTTACAGGAAGCTTCACAAAATAATTTGAGTACGTTTCGTCCTATTGACGGAAATTTCTGGAAGGGAATTTTAAGTAAGGTTTTCTATCTGTGGTGCTATTTACACCAAAAGATAGAAAACGTCAATTCATGTCATGGACTAACTGAATCTGAAGTTTGATGAAAATTCATCCGTTAGTTTCTGAGATAGAGCTATTGTGGAAACCATGATAAATGCTGCATGGCAGCGCCACCTGTAGAGCTATTTTCATCAAATATTTATCTGCACCAATTTATGTTAGAGACTAACAGAAAATAAAATTTTATTAGGGGGCTTAGCTAAAACTAGGGGGCTCTGCCCCCTAGGAACTACGATCGTTCAGGCACCCAAGGTTCTGAATGCAAGCTAATTTCGTTGGCTTTAAAAAATTTCAATTTATAATTAAAAAAAACAATGGTGATCTCCCTATAAATGGACTTCCATTCCACCGCGGACACCGCCTTTTTAACGCCTGCGATCTTTTTAGCTTTTCTTTTCTTATTGCGACTCTCTTGCGGAAGCCAGGCCATGTCCTGAATAGCCGAGTCTCTAGCGGAAGCCAGGTTGGAGGGAAAAAACCAAAAATTGGAACCGGAAAAATTTAAAAGGAAAATTGATTAAATCAAAGACACCGAAAAGCGAAAAGGGGTAGCTCGGGGTCCCGATGCCACCAAACGACCGCAGCTGCATCTAGATTATTATTATTAAACCATCTGCTGATTATTTGCATTATATAAACTCGGATCTGAATCCGGTAAACTTAAATAAGGTAAACTGTCGTCATCTGAATCAGGATCTAACATGCCCAATTGATTAAAATTTCATTTTCGAAATTATTGTAATCATTTGTTAAATAATAATAATAATAATAAGAATTATTATTATTATTATTATTATTATTATTATTATTATTATTATTAAGGTTTTAAGATCTGTTAAAGTGAAATGAAATAAGGTTGTATCTTGAGTGAGTAAATCACATTTTATAGAGAAAATTAACTTCATATCGATAGAAACATTAACGAATAGGAAGTGCCAAATCGCCAAACTTTTTTCTAGCTCATACATGGTAATAATTCAAAAGGCATCTTGTTTTACTTTATATTTTTATGGCCAGAGCATTGCCTTTAAGCTCCTTTACATTATTTTAAAATGCGATGCAGATTATACATTAATTATTATTATACATAGGGTAACATCCCCAGTAATTGGCACATTAAGAATTTGTCGTTAAACTTACTTAAATTTTCATTACAAAGAAATGAACTATTTACTTGGAAATATTTTTAAATCAAAGAATGCATATCTGTGCATCTATTTTGCCCACTAAAAGCAAAAAAAATTGAAAAAGTATTTTTATAAAAATATATTTATAAAAAGATGCTGAAAACACCAGTAATTGGCACCTAGAGCACCAATATATGACACCTTTTGATCCAGTAATTGGCATATATTAATATTTAAAAAAAAAAAAAACTTTACATTTTGCATTGGGTTTAATCGCTTTAAATTAATTTCCTGTAGAGGAAGATGCCATATTTCAGGTTTTTGAGAGTAAGAAATCAGCATATTAGTCTGAAATGTGAACACTTTAAAACAATACAATGTACTTACATTAATACCCAGTAATTATCATGCTGTCCCCAGTAATTGTCATATGAAGCTTTAATGAATTCCAATTACTGATAAAATTTATATTTTCAAATAAAAACAAATGATAAACAAAATTATTCTATAATTTTAAAAATACTTCCAAAATAAATGGTTTAATCTCGAATTCCTTGCAAATTCCTTGTAATTGGAATAGGTGCCAATTACTCGGAACTAGCAGAATTGAAGCACCATTAATTGGCATCTACCATTAATTCAGAAATCCAAATATCTGTGTCGAAAATACTTTTACACAATTAAAGTAACCCTTTTTTACTAAACAAAACTGCTGTCAATTAAAATTTAAACTATATTATAAATCAGATAATAATGAATTGAAAAGCATGCTTTCCTTAAGCCAAAGAAGAATTTGCAACAAAAATGGCTAATTTGATACAAGCCATAATTGTTTCTCTTTCCTAGGGTCTATTGTCATCTTGTAAAATAAATCAAAGTTATAATCTTTAATGCAAATGAGCATATAACTGATATATGGTCTTGAATTTTTAAAAGACTGGATATAAATCTTATTTTAGGACATGTTTGTAAAATGTGCCAATCACTGGTGCATGCTAATTACTGGGGGTGTTACCCTATTTGTAGAAGGTATACAGCTGATCATAAGAAAAAAAAGTTTTTGAATGTGACAAATAATACTTATTTTCAAAATATACTTCATATATTATATTATTTTATGTAAATAATACAACACTTGCTTTATTTATACGTTTGTGGAAGAATTCGAGTATGTGTCAGAAAGGAACCTGTTTTATTTTCAGAAGTGTCTGCAAGACAAACGTTGAGGAACGGCATTTCGCACCTATATGTCGGTTACAAATATGAACTTTGACAGCGCTGTCCAAAAGATATGCATGTAGAAATGAAAAACGTTATTCGATTTCATCGTTTCTGATTAACAACCCTTGTAATTTTATAGGTGTATAAATAAAAGGAATTAGGTTTGTCAGAAAGTAGCCTGATTAAGAGGCTACTTCAGTCAAGCGAAAAAACTAAGATTAATCCTATGGAAGAAATTCATAAAGATATCTCGGTTGCATTCCAATGTTTCTAAATGATTTTGTTTGCATTGGATAGCTGAGATCGACCTTTAAATAAGATTCCTTTTCGATTTTGATTGCAGAATTTCTTTTACGAGGATGCTTTCACTTTCGAAACTGGTTTCGAAAATGAAAGCGTTCTTATTAAAAATATTCATCTCAGCTATCCAATGCAAAAAAAAAAAAAAAAAGTTTTAAAATATTGAAATGTTATCGAGATATTTTTATAAATTTTTTCTATAGAATTAACACTATCGAACGGATCTTTTTGCTTGACTGAAGTAGCCTCTTAAACTTGAAAATTATCTGCAAGACGAATTTTGAGGAACAATTTTAAAATTATATACTCACTGCGCGTGCGCGTTATTTATTTATAAAATATAGCTTTCACTAAGGCTATTCCATTTGAATTCCAGACTTGTCACGATGCGTTAAAGGATCAGTCGCCCGATTGATGGATCACCCCATCACACGATACACCCCCCACTTCAAAGTAGGTCCTCCCACCTCTTACTGATGGAGATTACAGAAAAAATTCTGGATAGAGTGAAAAATAAAATAAAATAAAACCTATAAAGCGCGAGGACATTTTTTTAGGACGTCCAATCTTGAGTGATGTATGAAAAGTTAAAAGAGCTTGAAATGTGTGGCTTTGCAAGATAATATCCGATTTTTTTTTTTTACTCTACTGCCACTCTTTCTCCCCCCCCCCCCCCCCCAATACACACACATAAAAGTTCCAAAAAAAGTCTCATGGTATCGCATAGTATTCAATAATTTCCTACCTTATAAAATGTATATTTATTTAATAGAATTCCACTTCTGCAGTCGCACAGTGGGACAAAAACCCAAAAAGCTGGCCAAAAGTCGAAAAATGAAGTTGCGATTTTGTGAATTTCGATTGTATAGTTGGCTAGAATAATATTTGGAGAGTCAGAATCTGTATTTAAAAAAAGATTTTTGCTTTGCCCTTACAAGCAGCATCATTTCAAAAATGATGGTTGAAGGAGTATCATTCAGAGCGAACAAAAACAGCAAAACAACAGTTCCTCTAAACGCGTGCTATATTTTATAATATTATCCGATTTTAATGATTTGAAATGGATTCACACTACGATAGTATGTACTTTATTTGTATGTATTACAAAATTTATATTAAGCACGTAAAAGTTAATAAATTCATTGTCATTTTTGACAAACAATTTTGGAAAAAATTATTTTTTTGCTTTTAAACATCAAAAAGTTTAAATGTTCCACAGTGTTCCGCAACGAAATTTAATGGAAATAATAACTTGATTGACTAGTGATTCATAAAAAACCAGCTGCCAAAAACTGCCTTTCTGCATTTCAAGCATATTTTAGTGATCGCAAGTAAAAATACCACTTTTTCGGTGGCCTCAAAAATTTTGAAATTGACTACTTTTCACATAATTTAGCTGATAAATATTTTTCAAAATTTTGAATTATTCAATTTTATAATAGTTTATTTCCTATTATCGGCTCTCGTTAATTCGAACTCGTTGGGACCACAAGAAATGTTCGAATTATCCGAAGTTCGAATTATGGAAAATATGAGAGGAAAACATGCAAAATATGGTACATTACAAAGGAATTAATGTTATAGTGTTTTTTTTTAATTTATTTCGTCTGTTGCTATTAGAGTATGACTTACAAGGAAGGTCTCCAGACGGGCATACTCAGAAAATTCTGAAAAAATTACAAAATGTTCTTCTCATGTAGATATATATGTTTGCAAAAAAATTTTTGGCGGAACCCCGACCGAACGTTCGTAAAAAAATAATGAACATGTCTTTTATTTGGCGATTCATCATCGGTTGGCGACAAAATAAAATTTCAAAAAATACTTTTTTTATGTCAAATTCTCTTTAAGGTAAAAATGCTTCATATTGAACTTGTTTAAAAATTTTTTATTTATATAACGTTATTTTTGTCAGCTTTAGTTTGTTTTAACTATATTTTTGTAATAATGTATTTAGAATAAAAATTAACTGTGAAATTTTATGAATTAAAACAAAATTTAACTTAATTAAAGTTGTTTCAATCTCAAAATTAACTCCAATCTAATTAAGCTCTGTCGATTCAATTTTGTTGCAATGGAAACAAGAACTTCTCCGATATTGAAATGCATTACAGCTTTCTTCATCTGGCCTTTATTTTATCATACGCTTAAATGTATAAAAAATAATTTTCAATATGAAAATATTTCTTATATAAGAAATTACTTTTAAAGTGATAAAATTAAATAACTGCAGCAAAAGCAACAGAAATATTTAATACAAAATATATCTATGCGTCAAACTCTCTCATTGTTCAAATTTAAATTCATTAAGTACTATTTACACGTATTCTAAAAATCAATTGACGAAAAATTTTCAGGTGCTTTAAAATCGTTTGCTTTTGGCGAGGGAAAATGCTGCTCGCCAAATCGCGTGCCGTTTTCGTCTTTTTGCGCCAAATACTCGAAAGTATTTTATTTTTTTACAGAGTTTCTTCTGTAATTCCGCCGCTAAATTTGACTGATCCTTTATTACATATATGAGTAGTTTATAAGAGTAGTATATATGAGTATGCCCAGTATAGTATGGAGACCTTCCTTGTTAGTATTAAATTGGATTGTATAAATACATAAACTAATTAAAAGATTAGAAACAAGCTCAATGGAAGAAAGATTTAAAGCGTCACTGATGGACAGACGGGGCACTAAGAAAGTGGATATCAAATGCATTGGATTATATGTATGCTCGTTCGGAGCAATTTTCACAAAAATCAAAGAAAGAAAGTTATTCAAATGATCTGAAATCCGTAGAAACAAAAGAAAAATGAAAAATCGGAATTCTCGTTAGTTCGAATTAACCGAATTCTAGAGGAATTGAGTTCGAATTAATGAAAATTTTTAACGTTATTCTGGCTTTGAAAATTTCGGGACTTCATGTTTAGTTCGAATTAAGCGAAGATTCAAATTATCCGATTTCGAATTTACGAGAGTCAACTGTATATTGTAAATAGGTACTATAATCATAAGATTACATTAATTTGATAAGTAAGCTTAGTAATGAAAAAATGAAAATAATTCTCTATTACTGATCCGGTAGAATAACATTTTCTTATCTTTATAGGTAGTAATTTTGTTTGTTCTATTATAATTAGAAGAATTATTTTGTCAATGGCTATATTTGCTAGACCAAACTACTGAGCGTATTTCATTAATGCGAGTAAAAATCATTATGAATATCACTTTTGCTTATATTAGTAATTTGGATTTGATTTGCAAGTGAGGATGTGATGACACGTCTATTTTGAGTACATTTAAACAAATATTTAGCTAAGAATATGGCATTATGTCTAATATATTTTTCTTTTCTTCCGTGCTACTAGAATACATAAATATTGCGAATAATTCATGAATCGTCAATTTGAAAATATCGAGATCTTCATTTCACTGGTTTTATCGGGCCAATCAAGATCCATTTTTCTTTTTCAAGAAATACGGAAGCAACTGTCAATGAATGGGATTGCATTAATTACTAGCAGAATAAACTTATTTCGTCTAATACAATCATTGATATAGAAGACAAAGTCGTTAAAAACGAATTAGTGTAATACACACAGCGTTGCTACCTATGTCAGACAGCATCAAAACAGCATCTTACCGATCTGACATTTTTTATTAAAAGTGGATTGAGATAATTTAGAATTCAGAATATCTAAATTACATGCAAAGATTTTTAGAGAGGCCTTACACCTGGCAGACAACTGGATAGAAAAAATGAAAAGCTCGTACTCTGCATGAAAAGAAGAACACTGAAATTGCAAAATAAAATATGCAAAAAATATTTCGTTTACAATCAAGACTTTTCGTCGAGAAACTAAATCCCAGATTTGGAAGCACAAATGATGGAAATGCAATTCAACGATTCTTTGAAAACGCAACTATTTGTGTTTCTAAACGAGCATATACGAAGATTTGATTAAACGTTTCTATGCCATAAGTTATTTCTTGTAGCCATGTTATTTATTTGATAAACTTCGAAAATTTTCCCTTACAAATAGCTCGTAGATTTGAGCAGCACCCTTGGTTCTATATGCTTACTTCAGTACACAAACTACTTATGACAAAGAAATAACATTATCTTCATTACTGCCAATTTGTCAAATGCCATAAGATACTCAAGAATCATGCAACAAACTGATCAAAAGGCATCGAGAAGATTTATCGCAAAGATGCAGTAGCGAGGAAAAAAAAAATATTTTTACGTCTTTTAATGTCATTAGATTCTTTCCTTTCCAGTTTAGGTAAATTATTGTAGAAGAAATTAAAATCATTGATCCTAAGAGTCACAGGATCTTCCAATACCACCAACAAGTTCTGCTAACTATTTCGACACCTTGACCTCTGAAGAATCTTTTTGTTATACTACAGTTGATTCTAAAGGTTAATTTCTGGAATATATTTTCGTTTTTATTTTAATAATATAAAAATTAAATAGTCTAATGTTTTACTTTCCATTAACGTACTTATATTTCGTTTAAATATGTCTTGGATTTTTGAAAATTCCCTTTTACCTCGAAATTTTAAATTTTACTTAAATTTCATTATTTTTACTCTTAATCTGTAATTTTATTTATTTATTTATTTTTAAAATTTAACTTTTGAGTCCTAATTAGCATCCTGAAAAGTTTACGAAATTGCATATAAATTGAATAACTTTCGAGACATTTTAATTTTTATTCCGCCATATTATATCCGCCATTTTTTTTTTAATTTTAATTTTGTATTCTTACTTAGCATCCTCAAAAACACCTGTATGCGAATTTTCGTATAATTTGAATAACATTTTCATATTTTGGCCAGCTTTTCGGGAATTTGCTCCACTGTGAGTCGTGCGGTCTCTTTGAAAGCCCTCGTAGGCAGCCCTTCATTTTTTTTGTTTGGACCTTCAGTACAATCTAAACTCTTTACATCTTATATTTTTTCTTTTTTAATCCCATCGCGACGGGGCCCTTTTACGGAATTTTTAATGTTTTGTCACCGGTTTTCAAAAACAGAAATTTGTGCCTTATTGAATCGAGAAAATGCTCCGATTAAATAAAAGCCAATTTTACACTAAAATTTTACTGGTGGGGGCAGGGGCGTGGGAAGAGAAAACTGCACCCGAGGCAAAATTTCACTCCCCGTATATTTGGAGCCCCCCTCTCCCCCACCCAACTTTTACTTGTAATCGGCCAAAAAGGACGTTGGTAGTATAAATTTGGCGCCCACTAAATTTCCACGCCCGGGGCGACTGCTCCTTCCTTTCGCCTGTGGTAAATAGGAATCCTTAAGCCTTTTTGGGGGCCGCCGGTGGCATGCGCCGGCGTGAACGTGTTAACGTACTTTCCATTTCACGGTATTCTTCTAAAAGTCCCTTTCTTTTTGTTACTTTAAAGTATTATTTTAAAAATATTTTAAGAAGTGAAAATGCCTCATGACACTTAAGGGTGTTCTTAACTGATCTGCTCAACAAGCGAAAAACGTTTTGACACATTTACAAATTCATTTTTTAACAGAAAGTTATAAGATTTTAATGCCTGACTATGAAAGCGATTTCGAATTGAACTTATTTTTCCATTTTATGATCATTAAATTACTTATCGAGTTATAAGCTATTTCGATGACGCAATCACCCGTTTTTCTACTCCTTTTCGACCGGTTTTTTCTGCTTTCGTCGGGAAATAGGCTCAAAAGTTTCCACTTTGAAGGCTTGTTATGAAAAATCTATTGTGTTTCAAAAAACAGAAGAATGAGTGCCATTAGACAGTTTCTGAATAACAACACCTGCTATTTTCATGCATTTCTGAACAAAAATAAATTAATGCATGTGTCACAAAGTTGCCCTTTTTGATTTAAGAACACCCTTAAACACAATTTTAAAATGGTTTGTAAGCTCGATTATCCGAGCTAAATGGGATTGCTTGTACCTCGGATATCGGAAATCTCGAATGATAGAAATTGTAAATAAAAACTCGCTGCTCTTGTGAATTTAATATCTCTCAAACTAAAAAAACTAATCGAATGTTTTTTAAATCATAAAAAATCAATATATAAAGTTATGTTTAACAGCTCAACAAATTTTAGAAATAAATTCTCCACATTGTCACTCATCATTGTCATCACCATTTTTTACTTTTTTGATTTTTTTTTTTCAGA
The DNA here is from genome assembly GCA_964019185.1 of Maratus speculifer. Classification (NCBI taxonomy): domain Eukaryota; kingdom Metazoa; phylum Arthropoda; class Arachnida; order Araneae; family Salticidae; genus Maratus; species Maratus speculifer. The sequence continues at coordinate 447,084,169 of OZ025290.1, read as the reverse complement.
TATTTTTCATGGAGATATTTTTCGCTTTCCAAACCGGTTCCGAAAATGAAAGCGTCCTCATAAAAAATATTTGTTACAAAATCAAAAATGTAAAAAACGGCATGCGTGCAGATTAATCTCAGCTATTCAATGAAAATAATAATAATAATAATAATAATAATAATAATAATTAATAAAAATAAAAAATAAAAGCTTTTAAAACTATTAAAATGCAACCGAGATACCTTTTATAAATTTCTTCCATAGGATTAGTATTAGCAAACGGGTTTTTTCTTTTGACTGAAGTAGCCTCTTAACAGAAAACTTGATTAATCGAGGCTCTACTGTAATAAGTTTTTCGAATTCTACGTATTTTTGAAGTGTTGTCGACTTTATACAACATAAGATCAGTAGGATTTTTTGCCGCCATGGCTGAGAGTACAAATAGGATTGGAACGATAAAAAAGTTTTGCTGGCAGTGAGAGTAGACCCACGATCGTTAAGGGCTAAATCTAAAAAAAGATCTATATGTATATATATATCCCTAGTAGCAAACCAATATTGGTCCAATGTGGCGCCAATATTTCATTAATTTGAAATATTGCCAATAAAACGTGAATATTGCTCCAATATTGGGATTTTTACATTTTGCCCTTATTTAACCAATTTTTGCAGCCAATATTACTCCAATATTTTACTTTCTTTGGAAATATTGCCAATAAAACGCCAATATTGTACAAATGTTGGCGTTACATTGGAAATATTTCCAATGAAAGCTCAATATTGGTAAAATATTGGCTAAATAAGAGCAAAATGTAAACATTTCAATAATGGAGCAATATTTCATGCCAATGTGCCAATATTGGTCCAATATTGTTTGGCTACTGGGGATATATATGGGTTTCTGAGATTTCAAAAGATAAGGAAAACGATTTTCAAAATCGGAAGCGGTTATTGAATTTTTTTTTATTCTTTGTTATAATATAAAAACCCGATTATCTGAAAATCGGCTTAACCGAAACACTTTAAAATTTCTTAAATTCCTTTTTTAAATGTGAAAAATTTAATTGTCAACACTATTTTTACCAATAGTCAAATGATACCTTTCCACATATTTTGATCTATGATTGTTATTTTATTTGTAAGTTTTAGATCAAAACGATTCCGAATCATTTTTAATATGCTGAAGAGTTGTTTTAATACCTTTTTAGCTTTAAAAATTGGAAGCAAAATAAGCAAAAATCAGAACTTTGAAAAGATGTTATTGGCCACTGGTGGAAATAGTGTTAAAGAAGCATGTTCTTTGAATGAAATAAATAATTAAAGACAACTTACTTATTTGGTCATTTTGAGCACTTTACTATATAGAGGTGTACGATACAAAGTATGATCTGATTTTCTTTTGTTTTTAAACTTTGTTTCGTTTTAATGCCGCTTTATCATGCTGCCTTTTAAATAACAACAAATCTGATGATGTTCCATTTTTAGGTGCGTTCGTAATTATGTAAATTTGTAGCACCTATTGTTGTCGCTCAGTCCGTCTGTCCGCATATAACAACGCAAAAACTACCCAACCGAATCGTTTGAAATTTAAAATACATAATTATAACATAATTTTGTCGAGTCATTTCAAATTTTATGAAAATCGGATGGATAGATCAATTACAGGGACAATCAAAAGGACTCCGTTACATTACTGTCAATGGGGAAAAAAGTTTCAAATGCATTTTAATCGTTTGAAATTTAAAACATATAATTATTGCGTAATTTTGTCGAGTCATTTCAAATTTTATGAAAATCGGATGGATAGATCAATTACAGGGACAATCAAAATGATTCCGTTACATTACGGTCAATAGAGAAAAAAGTTTCAAATGCATTTTAATCGTTTGAAATTTAAAACATATAATTATTACGTAATTTTGTCCAGTCATTTCAAATGTTATGAAAATCGGATGCATAGATCATTTACAGGGACAATCAAAAGTATTCCATTTCATTACGGTCGATGGGAAAAAAGTTTCAAATGCATTTTAATGATGTTACACTCATTCGACATAATAGAATTGGCATGAATCTATGAAGTATATACTAAAATATGCATTCTGTACAATCTGTGATGCAAAGCATTTTTATTATTAAACTACAGGGCCACACAAAAGTATTCCACTACATAATGCTATACGGGGAAACATTGTTTGGGACGTGTTTTAATTATATTCAACTATTTCACGTTTTATGAATAAGATATACGTTGCTGAGATGTAATAAAAATTACTTCCAGCATATTTACAGAAACACAAAGATTTCGACTATTATACTGTATCCGAAGTACGCTCTACTATATCAGCAAGATCTGAATATTTTTAAAACTTCGTTATCGTACGAACGCACCTCATTTGCTACGTTCACGTGCAATTTCCAACTTGTTTTGTTCTTCAGTATATCAAAGCGCCTCGTCTAACACCTTAGTAGCTTCACTGTGTGTAATCCTGTACCACATCTACTATAATTTTTAATACATTACCACACCATTTTCATTACAACGATGTTCTAAATTACTATCACCAAACAAATTTTCACAATGATCTTCCCGGTTATCCGAAAATGCTTCGGTCCCATGCTTTTCGGATAACCGCGGTTTTACTGTACTATATTTTACAAGATGTAGAAACATTTGCCTTTTTTGACGGTGTAAAAGCGGTTAAAAGTCAACGTGAATACGAGCTTTTTGTTTATTTCAAGATGACGCAAGAAAATAAAAATAAAAAATAAAAGTAATGTGCCTATGACAAATCTATTCTCGATAAAATAAATACTAATTCACTTACATATATCAGATGTTTTATTTCCCCTTTAGTAGCCATTGACTTTCCAACATAGAGGAATTATGGGATGAAAAATAGGACCAATATTTCCGTTCCGGTAGCAGTTCTCTCTATTTCAGAATCGACCATGCCCGTAAAATGTTCCGATTCATTTAGTCGGAACATTCACATAGATACATTCTTTTCTTAGAGAGAAAATTCGAATATTTCCATTATATGGAATTGCGTATTCTTTGAGTAAATGAAAAATAAAGTTTTCGGTTTTTAACACTTTACAACATAACAAAAACAAAAAAAAAAAGTTATAGGAATTCGGTTTTTCTATTTGTCCGTCTATCTGTCGTCTGACCGTGCTCTAACTCACGAATCCTATCATACGAATTGAATAATACCTCATGACAGGTCATGGTTCTGCATTGCCATGGCGATGGATTGAAGAGAGATTCCTGTTATTTTCATGTACAGTCGACTCTCATTAATTCGAATCTTCGCTTAATTCGAACTAAACATGAAATACCGAAATTTTCAATGGCAGAATAACTTTAAAAATTATCATTAATTCGAACTCATTTTCTTCTGACTTCGTTTAATTCGAACTAACGAAACTTCCGATTTTTCATTTTTATTTCCTTTTTCATGGATTTCAGATCATTTCAGTAACTTTCTTTCTTTGAATTTTGTAAAAATTGTTCCGAAAGAGTATACATATCATCCCATGCATTTGATATCCACTTTCTTAGTGTCTCGTCTTGTCCATCAGTGGCACTTCAAATTTTTTTTTTCCATTGTGCTTGTTTCTAATCCTTTAATTAGTTTATGTATATATATTTTTTAATTTAATATTAAGTCATATTCTAATGATAAGAGAAAAAGTTAATTAAAAAAATCACTATAACATTAATTCATTTGTAATAGTACCTTTTTAAACGTGTTTTCTTCTCATACTTTTCATAATTCGAACTTTTTTCGAGATCCCGACGAGTTCGAATTAACGAGAACCGACTGTATAAAAATCAGGGCTAGAGAAAAGATTAACAATCGATAACAAGTTCCATCTTTACGTACAAAAAACAAGTTGAATAAATAAAAGATTGTAAAAAAATACATGAATCGAAAACTTCGGTTTATAAATATATTTTGGAAAAGAGCGAGAAAGAAACTCAGAAGAAAAAACTTTTAATTTTTCTTTTCAGTTTATCTCAATAATCTGTTTCTAACTTTCTTTGTAAATCGCTTAATAAAAATTATCACAGCATAACCTTGCGTTTCTTATTTCTTTGAAAGTGGGGAGGGGTAATTATGTATTTTTTGTTGCATCTTTGTATAAATTTTTTGTATAACTATACATTTTTCTGTGCAAACTGGAGAAAATTTTTCTTTTCTGTTACGATACAATCGTGGTAAGATTACATCTTTTTTTTTTTTTTTTTTCTTCCGTATTACGATGCATATTTTAGCATGTAACGACTGCATAAGATGCACATGTAAAAAATGATAATGTTTGCTTAGTATAAAAAATTAAAATATATCAGTTATAGACAAAATAAACTCAATATACTATGTGCTTTCTTGAAAAACGAAGTATAACTCAATGACCAGCGTGAAAACAGTGACGTCACAGAGTTTCCGGTCGGGAGGAAAGCTAGTCACAAGGCGGCATAGATCGCCTCAAAGGGATGACATAGCCCTTATAAAGATTCGAAAACAACCATTGACAACGGTTTAAGCATATTTAAGATTTTAAGACCGATTTTTGTATAATCCCATGCATTTGATATCCATTTTCTTAGTGCTCCATCAGTGACGCTTCAAGTTTTTCTTTCATTGTGTTTGTTCTTAATCCCTTAATTAGTTTATGCATTTATATCTTTTCATTTAATATTAAGTCATATTCTAATGATAACAGATAAAATAAATTTAAAAAACACTATAACATTAATTTCTTTGTAACAGTACCATTTTAAGCATGTTTTAATCTCATGATTTTCATAATTCGAATATTTCTTGTGGTCCCGACAAGTTCGAATTAACGAGAGCCGACTGTAATTGAATTTGATTTATTAAATCGTAATAAATTATCTATTCATGTATTTTTATTTTACTGTTTCCTACGCTGAGTAAATCCGTTTAAAATAATTAACCTACACCAGAATTTATAAACGAATTTATTAGAAAACACGGGTTTTGTTACGGAATCAGCATTATTTATTTATTTATTATTGCTTAAAATCACACGATCAGCAATAAACAATGTAAAAAAAAAAAAAAAAAAAAGTAAAAGAAAAAACATTGAATTAAATTGACAGTTTAATATTTTGTTTTATTTGCGCGTTCGCATGTGGTTGTCTCGTGTTAAAAAGAAATTGAGAAAAAACAAGTTTTGATGTATTTTGTGGCAACGGTCTTTTTTTTTTTTGTGTTAATTTCGAAAAAAAAAAATAAATAAATAAAAAAAATAAAAATAAATAAAATAAAAATAAAAATCCTGGTAGCTTGTTTTATATGAGTTTTTATTGCTACACTGAAAAAAAATGAAATACTCAAAAATGAGTACATTGATGTACTCATATTGAATTGAGTATGTTTGGATAAAAATGGATCACATTGCTTTCTCAATTTTGAAACATCACATGGTGTCAAATCCGAACTAACAATAATTTTGTACCCCGTAATGGTTTATTTCATTCATGGTGGCATAAAAGATGATTATTAACGTAAATATTATATTATACACACTATTTTGAAATAATTTTAAATGTTCTTGCAAATAGTCCTCTTGTAAAAATATTTGATTTGGGTATTTTGCTAATAGTTTTTCTTAATAAATCAATTAAACATTTATTGTTTGTTTTGGGAAAGAAATAAATGCCAGTATATTTTTACTTTAATTTATAAGTTAAGGGGCGATTTACATTTGAACACAACCGTGGAATCAAAAATGAGTACATGTGTTTCTCAGTTTTGAGCACATTTGGATCAAAGCTATTACACTGTAAAAAAAAAAAAAAAAAAAAAAAAATTCAAGAGGTTACTAAAAATTTCTTAGTAAATTTGTATTCCACAGAATTTTTTAGTAACCGTTACAAACTTTTTTTTTTGCAAGTGAAACAAGCATTTCTTTTGTAAACTGAACAAAAGAATTTTTTGTATTAACTAACTTAAAAATTTTTAGTATCAGCCACCAAGCAAATTTTAGTAATAGCTCCAAAATTATTTTTTATAACCATTACGTGCGCCCGAAAGGCAGGAGCTTCCTTCGAGCTGCATCCAGACTTCTGAAGCGGAAGATTTTCGGCAAAACCGCAATAGATGGCAGTACCAAACATTCCTACCCGCTCCGAAAGGATTTTCATAATCCCTTTATTAACGAGACACTACATACATTCGGGGCGTATTTGGCAGTGGCAAGTTTCGAACCTGGGACCTTTCAGCCTGGAGTCCGTTACTATAACCACTGTGCTATCAAGGCCACGCCAACTGAGTTTTAGTAAGAGCTATTAAAAATATAAAACTATTAACTCTATTCGTTGCTAACTTTTTTCTAGTAATTCTTACAGATTTTTTTGTAACCGACTAAGATTACTAAAAATTTTTTAGTAATTACAAGGATCACTAAAGTTTTTTTAGTAGATCGACCCTTTTTTTTTACAGTGTATGTGTGTGTAAAGTATTTGAAATTGAGTACTTTTTACTCAATTTTGAAAAAAAAAAAATTTTTTTCAGTGTAGATTTTAGTATTTTTCTCACCGTAGGAGTTGTGATTTTACTACAACTACACGAATATAAAGGTCCTAATAGTGAGTATTATTTTCTGTTAAAATTTAAAGTTTAGTTAAAGATATTTAGTCGTAGAATTAAAGTCGACAACAATTTACTGTCGCGGTGCGTATGGTAGATTGTATAGATTTTATTACTTTCAGGTATGTTGTAAAAGAAAAAAATTTAATTAAATGTTCTTGGTTTGCAATATACATACATTTAACGTCTGAATTAAAAAAAATATTAAAAGATTGAATAAGAAAGACTTGAATATATTTTTTAAAAATAAATAAAAAGTATATACAAAAAATTAAAACACTAAAAAAACATTTAAAAATAGAAAAGTAAACGCTTCGCCAAGCTACAAGCAAAGCTTCGTCAGTACAAATAATAATTCATTGTATAACAAACATTGGAACAAACCAAGACAGTTACAGTTAGTTAAAATCAGGTTGTACCAGTTATCACAGCAGATTACTCCTCGAAGGTTGGTTCACCTGTTTACGATCGTGTACCGAATGAATATTATCTTTTTCTAAAAAATAATAAATAACTGCAACTGTCTTGATTTGTTCCAATATTTGTTATGCAATGAGTAATTACAGTAAAACCTCCATAACGGACACTCCCGAATAGCGGACACCTCTATTTAACGGACAGTTTACCGATCCCCACTCCCAAAATCTAAATTTTTATATGTTTAACCTCTGAATAACGGACATTCCGAATAGCGGACAGTAATTTTGGGAATAAAGTATGAAAAATTGTTTTCTAACGAGGAAAAAAAAAGTAAAAAGCCTCTAAATTTGTCAGGGCAATGTGTTCAAAATTATGGGATCACAGACAAATGTAGAGAGTGGGCCAGGAAAAATCTTTCCTCCCACGTTCAGTATTAAATTCAGGGAACGGTCCGGAGGGACATTACCTCCCGGAGCATCACAATGCCCCGCCTCCACTCCCCTCTGTAAGATTTGAAATTTTATGCTTTTAAAAAATGGCAAAATACAATGAGCAGCTACACTTTTTTTTAAGATGATTCAGAAAAATCAAAACTATTAACAGGGTTAAAATTTCTGATTGAAAAAAAAAATACATGTAATCTTTAAACGCAAATGAAACTTTTAAAATAAATTTTTTCCGTAAGAATGAAATAAACAGTGTAAAAAGGTATGTACCATTTTATTTCAACTTTGTTGCTTAAAAAATTATTTTAATTTATGATTAATCATTTATTAGAATTTTAGGACATATAAAAATCAATTAATGAAACTTTAAGCATTTCTTAACAATTTTTGAATCTCCGAGATTTTTCCCAATAGCGGACACCTCCGAATAGCGGACAGTTTTCGCGCTCCCGAGGTGTCCGTTATTTGGAGGTTTTACTGTATTTGTACTGATGAGGCCTTGCGTGTAGCTTGGCGAAACGTATTTTTTAATGTTACTTATTCATCATACCGTAGTATAGGGTAAATCTTGCAATCGTTTTGAAAATCGAAAAAAAAATTTTTTTTTTTTTTGAAGTATTTACACGTTTCAGATACTGGAAATTCCGAAAAACATATTTTTAGAAAAAATATTTTGCCGTCCGTCCTTCTGTGTGTGTGTCTGTCTGTAACCGCTCTATCTTCCGAACAAATTGAGATAGAGACTTGAAATTTTGTATGTGCTTAGTATGTAAGAATGGGACGAAGCCTATTTAATATCAGTAACCTCGATGATCCGGAACTATTTTTTTCGGACTCTCGAAAAATTCGTTCTGATGAAAGGTACATAAAAATTTTCGATTTTTTTTTATTTTAAGGACTGGACGTAAAAGGCAATAAAATAACACAAATTTTGCATAAAAAACGAGGTCGATCGGATTATTAGTTGTCGAGATATGTGTAATCCTGTTTTCCGAATTCTTCGATTTTTTATGACCCTGTATTTCATTCAAATTTCAATTCACAGGTATATTTTTATTGGAAATGAGACGCTTAATCCAACTCAGTAAATTTTTAGTTAATATGATTATTATTTTTTGAGTTATAAGGATGTTTCTTTTACGCAATCCGGTACTACTCGAGTATTTCAGCCTTTTATACAATTAATCAAAATTGGCTCATCAGCAATTCATTAATGGAGCATTATTGTATGTTAAAATTATTTATTTGTGCGTTTAAATTTTATTTTGGAGTTGTCATAGACACGCGTTTTATTTTCATATTTTATATTATGATGGGTAAGTATTACAGTGGCCCTCCAACGACTAGTTCTTTAGTTTTTAATTTTTTGTATGTATTTTTTTTTTTTTTTTTTTTAAAGTGTATTCAAGGTCTGTCTTATATTATTCAATCTTTTAAATGTCTTTGGTGCCAGTAAAATTAAAATTAGGTGTCCTTTTGTAGGAACACCGTGCCGGAAAGAGATAAAGAGTATAACAGCTATTGCATCCAGATTTGACTATTTATAAAACCAAATTCAACACAGTAATAATATTTTGTTTTTACAGTGTAGCTAAAATAAAACACATGTTTAAAATGTAGACTTGGCATTGTATTATGCGTCCTTCTAAAGTATATGTCGCAAATGTGCAACACCGCCTCATGGTGTGTGCCACGTTTTTCTAGATAGGTTTTAATACTAGAATTTTAGTCAAGTTTTATATAAATATTTCATACCAGAATTTTGATTTAAATGACTTCAGTGTTAATTAACTTTAAAAGACACGAGAGGTGTACACTGTAAAAAAAATTCAAGAGGTTACTAAAATTTTTTTATTAAATTTTTATTCCACAGAATTTTCTAGTAACCATTACAAGCATTTTTTTTTTTTTGCAAGTGAAACAAACATTCCTTTTGTAAACTGAACAAAAGAATTTTTTGTATAACTAACTTAAAACTTTTTAGTATGAGTCACCAAGCAAATTTTAATAATAGCTCCAAAATTATTTTTAGTTAATTAAAAATTATATTTAGACTTCTGAAGCGGAAGATTTTCGACAAAACCACAATAGATGGCAACATCAAACATTGCTACCTGCTCTATTTTGCCATGTTTCTAAAGGGGAGGGAAAATCCAGAGATTATTACCCATGGTAACTGCTACGACAGGATTTTCTAATCCCTTTATTTAGCGAGTACTTACATTCCATACATTCAGTGCATATTTGGTGGCGTCCAGCATCGAACCCGGATACTTTGTGTCTAGATTTCGGTGCTATGACCACTAGGCTATCACGGCCACACCAAGTGAGTTTTAGTCATTGCTATTAAAAATGTAAAACTATTAACTTAATTCGTTGCTAGCTTTTTTCTAGTAATTCTTACAGATTTCTTGTAACCGAGTAAGATTACTAAAAATTTTTTAGTAATTACAAGGATCACTAAAATTTTTTTAGTAGATCGATCCTATATTTTTTACAATGTAGTGAGAGAACAACTTATTACAAACTAGTCGTGAATCCCATATAGTCCAAGAGCCGAACGCACAAAACCCTAAGCCATCGAGCACAAGGAAATTCCTTTATTTTCTGGAAGAGTAGTCATAGGGGGAATCTCATGATCCATGTCTGACGGAAGTGAAGTGGTGCATAAGCCAAAAATGAATACCACTAGGGGTTGACTCATAGGCTTAGTATTGTGTTTTCCTTTACCCAGTTTTTCGTGTTTTCGTACTTTTATTGTACGGCAAACACAATGCTAAACCTACGAGTCAACCATTAGTGGTGTCAATTCTCGGCTTATGCACCCCTTCGCTTTCGGCAGACATGGATCATTAGATTCCCCTATGACTACTCGTCCATAAAATGAAGGAATTTTTCTTGTGCTCGATGGCTTAGGGTTTTGTGCTGTCGGCTCTTGAACTAATAGTATTTATCTGATTAACCCAGTGGCATATTTTTACATCACTAGACATAGTGGCAAGAAAGCGTCTTTCACACTAGCAAATATAAAGATAAATATATATTCTTTCTTTACAAGACAAACTCCTTGATAAGATAACATAAACACTATTCTTTTAAAAGTTGTGGAAAATCTAAAATTCAAATTTTAACAAAGAAAATTATTTGGGCGTTAAAGGGTTAGTCCTAGTTAAGTTAGTCTGTTTTTAACAGTTTGACGTTTATTGCTTTTATACTGCTTCTGCGGGTATTGCATTATGCAAACATATTATTAAAAGATGTTATCTAGGCTATTTTTCTAAAAGCCGATGGTATGCAGAGTGCTCCGCCTCCGTCATTTTTTATATCCAAACCGTCCCTGTCTTTAAAGGTTAATATCTCGGCTAATTACAGATGAATTTCTTCAAAAATCACTATCAACAATGCTGTGATACTCCTATGATAGGTACCTCCAGCGCTCCTCAACATCTTTGGTGAATGCTCCTAAATCGAAATTTGTAAACAACGGAAAATTGCTTTTTTCTCAAAAATTATGTGGTCTTGGATAATTGTTGTGGTTTTCCTAAAAGGTTTAAATTAATGTCTACTAGCTCTAACTTTTTCATAATTTTAGTCTTAGTACATTCAAAAATAGATGGAGGGGGGGGGGGGATATTTTTTCTCTACATTTTCGATGATATCTCTAAAACTAGCAAAAGCCATGCTTTGTTTGGATTCGCGAAGCATTATTTTATAAAACAGATATTTGAAAGTAACAATATTTTTTTTTATTATTATTATTTTTGCATCTTTATTAAACAAAAACGTTATTTTATGTTTTGGCGCATTTTAATTTTTTACTTATGATGTAAAACTGGCATAAGATATTTTCGAAGCAAACTTTTACAATTTTTTTTTTTATTTTCAACTAAAAGCTCTTTTAAAGATGTTTTTACAATTTCAAGTAGCCACTGGTGTTTTTTAATTGTTTGAAATATGCATGTTTCCAATCTTTGTAATCAACATCCGATAATCTTTGATAGCTATTTTAGAATAATATATTTGAAGAAAGCTTGAAGAAAGTTACTTCTTCAAAATCCTATTTTCTGGAAAAAACATTTGAAATCTGCTTTCGTTGATACTATGAATTTTCAAATGTAAAACATTTTATTTTAATTTCTTCATTTTTATACATGTTAGCGTATGAGAATTGCTGTAATTCTCTCCGCGTGGGAGAACTGTTTACTTTCTGCGAATGGCAACTCAATTAATGGAATTACCTTTTAACGAAGCGCTCTCTCATTCTCGCAGTGACGTTTTCACGAATAATTATTGTTGTGTTTGCGAACTTATTAAAGTCTTATTTTTCTATAAAATCCTTCTGATTAATGAGTCGATATTATTTAGCCACAATACGACCTTCGCAAAAATATTTATAAAGAGCTTGAACCAACAACTTCACGCAGATCTTTTAATTTTTCATTTATATAACAAATTTAAGAATTAATTTTATTTGTTTACAATTATTTTGTTGCCAGTTTAAAAAAAAAAAAAAAAAAAAAAAAATCCATAATACAATTTTTTTTAAATGTTTAAGTGTCATCTGTGCAAACGATTTTGCGGGATAATGAAAACATGTTTTATTTAATAAATTAATCATGATTCTATCTATAATTATTTACTCCATGATTTAAACTTTTTTTTCTGAAAATATACGCGTTTCATTTTTTATTTATTTGCTAAAATGCTTCCGTATTGGAAATGCATGTAAAATAAATAAATTAAAATAATAATTTTTTTAACGTTTTACTGTAAAAAAAAAATTATATTCTGCAAATCTACAGATCATAATCTATTTTTGTGTTTAATTTGAAGTTAAAATATTGAATAGTTTTTTTGTAAAGCGTACGACAAATTTTAATTTGAGTGGACTAGTAGAGGATTCGCTTCGCTCCTCCTAATTATATTACCTAAAATTAAAAGATATTGTGTTTTTGAGTGCAGCATTAACTATTCATAAGCTATATATTCTATAAGCTTTCAGACGTTATCCTATGCGATATTCAAAACATTTTTTTTTCTTCAAGTTAACTTAATTAGTCTTTCTAAATGTTCCCTAAATAAATTTGTGAATGTTTAATAATCTATAAATATGTGGGTCAATATAGTCTTTATTACAACCCCCAATTTGAGTTTTCAAGTTCTGTAGCTTACGAGTAAAATGGTTGTGACAGACAGACACGGGAGCGATCTTATAACTGTTTCGTTTTCACTTTTATAGTACGGAACCCTAAAAGCTATTTATTTTACGGAAAAAAAATCTCTGTTTATTACACAAAATTCGTCAAAAATTACAAAAAATTCGTAGTAAATATAGAATTTTTTCCCGTATAATAGATAGCTTTTTACTGACGTACTGGCTGACAGTTTTTTTAAATGTAAAATTAATATTTTTTAAACAGTTTTGAAACCAACATCGATCATTTATTTATTTTACTCCAGTTACTTTGCATTAAATTTTACCTAATGTTTCTTTGTTTTTTATCATGCTTCTTGACACCCAAGATATGCAAAAAAATAAAATAAGAGAGAATGCAGTGTAACAAAATATCTTCATGGTCTAGACTACATATCGATTAAGAATTTTTCCTGTCCAGAAACAAATCTAATAAAACGCAGCTACTCTGACAAATAGGAGGGGAGTGGAAGCAGCGGTCAGACATCTCAGCACGACAATGGATTCCAGGAAGACTCGATGAGAGCAGATTTCTTAGGTTACAGTTAACATGGACGGGTGGAATCAAGAAAATCGTCTGAAGGATAAAACAATCTCGTTCGAAGGAAATTTAATTTAAAAGTCCGAGAAAGGCCACTTTGACATTCATATTAAGTGCTTTTCACTTATCTTTCACTTTTTTTCTTTCTATTTTTTTCTGAGAGAAGAATCCTTGGATGAAATTAAAGTGCGGACCTATTGGGCGAAAGCTTTTGAGAAACAGTGACCAATATATTCACAATCGCAATTTTTCATTGCTTATTGCTTTCCTAACATTGTTAATTTAAAAAATCTAAATTGTTTGGTAAAATGATCCATAATTGGGGGGGGGGGGGGGTGGAGAGTGTTAGATTAGCGGTATAAGTTAAAGAAAGTGAGCAGTATTTTGAAAACTTCGTTAAAATCTTGCACTGTAAAAAAAAAAAAAAAAAAAAAAAAAAAAAAAAAATCTTTTTTTTTTTTTTTTTTTTTTTTTACTGTATAATACTGGCATTCCCATCTTTCATAAGTATACCGAAAAATTAATAGCAATAAAATGTTAATTAACAGTAATATACTACCTTGTAAATGAATTAAGCCGTATATTACTGCTTAATGGTGAAATAGTGCTTATTTACGATTTGCACAAACACTGCTAATTTTACGGCAACTGGAATGCTAGTATTATATGGTAATAATAATAATAACTATTATTATTATTATTACAGTGCGTTGAGACAGCAATTTGCCACTTTAATAAGCATATCCCATGCCTTAAAAACGTTACTTTATTTTTTTATTTTTTTTACTTCATACTTGGATTTTATGATAATGTTAGGGATTTATAGGTATTGAAATATGAATAAATGAAATATAAATACTACAATATTCATGTATCATCAATATTCATATATCATCAATATTCAATGTGAGCCGGTTTAAGATATTTGGCTGATTAAAATATTTTATTACAAGTTAAAAATAATACATAATAGAATTTTTAATGTAACGAAATCACTGTTGTTCTCTAACCGTTGTAATTTTTTTTTTCAAGTTGGGTACAGTAAACTCAATTTCTACTTTACCTTAATTTTACGCCCCCCTGTTTTTACATTTCTTTGATTTTTGGAACAAAAAAAAAAAAAAAAAAAAAACAGGTATGTCAAAATTTCTTATTGCTTTGATGTTATTACAGTAAACTCCTGATTATTCGCGAATCTAAATTTTAATTCTTTAAAGAATGTCGCAAATAAATAAATAAATAAATAATAACAATTTAGGATAAATTAAAGCTGATTTATCTAGAATTAGATGCAGGCTTCAAGCATGTAACTGATGAAAAAATTATAGAAGAAGCGTTAGATATATGAATTTTGAAGAGAGCTATGAAGAAGATGGTAAGAAACAAAAGAAAGTAAGCCACGACGCAGCTTTAGCTTATGTTGAAGGCCTTTTACAGAATTCAGAGAAAGAAAATAATAACCAGTCCCTTTCTGATAAAATAGTTCTAAAAGATTTCAATCCCAAATAAAGAAGAAGTGCTTCAATATAAAAAGAAGGAAAAGAAAGAAAGATAAAGTAAAAGAAAGGAAGAAGATTTTGATTGATTTTTTTAAAGAAGCAAATCTACAAACTTGTAAGAAAATAATAATTTTATTGTTTCTTTAATGATAAGTATGTTTTATGTTACCTGTTGTGCGTATAAATTGTTCAAATGTATGTTTTATGTTACATATTGTGCGTATAAATTGTCCAAATGTATATTTATGTTACCCATTGTGTATATAAACTATACAATTACATATTTATGTTGATTTGTTCCCTTTTTTCATATTTTTGTGGATTATCCAGTTGCTTCTCTCAATTCCGCGCATAATCTTGGTTTACTTTAAAAAATGCGGAAGTATGAAGCATTGAAGAAGAGAAAATAATTAAATTCCTTTCCTATTATTCACAACACCAGAAGACTATCTCACGAAGAGATTATTCTTCATTATCTACTCTCAGATTATCTCAGATTAAAGATTAATCTCTTATAATGAATTCTTTAATCAGAGAGTATCCCATTCTCAGTTATACCAGCTTAAATTTTGAGTCATAACGTGTATAGTTGGCATTGCTTCCTTCTTTTCGGTATGATTTTTTTTAGGTGCGTTCTTAATTACAGTGGAACTTCCCTTAAACGAAGTCTTTATTTAACAAAGTTATTTTAAAATTCAATTAAAATTCATTTTTACTCTTAAACACAACCAATAGACAAATTTTCTACATAATGTACCGTGAATGTCGATTTTTCGATAAAGGCAAAAAATGCTGTCAAAGTTGGCATTTTGATTTTCCAAAGTGGGAGATCTGGCTAAGGTAGCACCTAAAGCCATCGTTCAGTCTGTATATAACAACGGCAAAAACTATGCATCCGAATCGTTTGAAATTTAAAATATATAATTATTACATAATTTTGTCGCGTCATTTCACATTTTATGAAAATCGGATGTATCTTCAATGACATGGACAATCAAAAAAATTCCAATTCATGACGGTTAATGGGAAAAAGTAGTTGGGAAAATGATGTTACACTCTTTCGAACATAATACATTTCATGCATTTGCATCCATGAAATACAGGGTGATTCATAAAAGATGGGCAGAACTTTAAGGGGTTATAGTACACTTAAAGACAAATAATATTAAATAGGAGACTAAGGGTCCCAGACGTATTCCCAAGGAGATAGGGGGCATTAAAGTTTAGGGTCCGAAATTTCAAATGGTTATAAAAAATGGAAAAATTGGTCGATTCGTTTGCGGTTTTTGCAAAAAAATTTCTTTATGCCAGTATTTTCTTGAAATAAAATTTTAAAGTTCAATTTCAAAAAATGCCGATAGGGGGCGCTTTAGACTTTGGAGTAACAAACAACTATTTTTTAACGTTATTTTTTGTATTTCTTTAAATGATATCTAAAGCTTAGACTTAAACTTAAATTTTGATCTAAAAATCTGAGTCCTAACGAGTAGTTAAGTAGCGTAAACTGAAATTTGAAATTTGAAACCCTTCTCCCCCCAGAACAAAAATCAGTTATTCCCGATCTTTGTGTCGTAGATTAGGCTCTAACTACTGCCGCGTTTTGCTAAAATTATTCTTTATGTCAGTATTTTCTTGAAAATAAATTTTAAAGAAAATTTTCAAAAAATTCCGATAGAGGGCGCTTTTATACTTTGGAGTAACGAACAACTATTTCATACCGTTATTTTTTGTGTCTCATTAAATGCTTTCTAAAGCTTAGACTTAAATTTTCAGCCCAAAATCTGAATCGTTAGATGTGGTTAAGTTTCTGGGGAGACGGGTTTGAAATTTCTACTCCTGAGCACAGTTCAGTTTGCCATGTCCACACATTGTGTGCTGTGATACGAGGTAAAAAGACACAAATTAGGATTATGTTACCAAAGCATATTTATTAACATGTAATTACAATAAATGTTCAAAATTGTGGCCACCAGAGGTTATGCACGCAGAACAACGGCGAAGAATGGAACGGCGAACATTCGCGAAAACATCAGGCTTTTCGAGCACTTCCCCTACAGCGGCGGAAAGTCTGGCGACCAGTTCCTCGGGGGATTCAATGGGTGTCTCATACATAAGAGCCTTCAATTGTCCCCAAAAAAAGAAATCGAGGGGTGAAAGATCTGGCGAGCGAGCAGGCCAAGCAACAGGACCACCTCGACCAATCCATCTGTTCGGAAATGTGATGTCCAGATAGTTGCGGACGTCTCGTACGTAATGGGCTGGCGCTCCATCGTGCTGGAACCACATGACCCGCCGGATGCGTGGAGGAACAACGTTTAACAGGTCTGGCAGCACATGTTGCAGAAATGTGAGGTATGTTTTACCGTTGAGGCGTTCAGGAAGAAGGTACGGTCCGATTAGGTGGTTTTCGAGGATTCCTGCCCAAACATTGATGGAAAAGCGTCTCTGATGAGCATGTGGATACGTAGCATGTGGATTGACATCCGCCCATACATGTGCATTGTGTGTGTTAAATGTACCTTCACGTGTGAAGGTACATTCATCGGTGAAAAGCACAGTTCGTCCAAAATGTGGATTTAGCGCGTTCTGCTGCAGAAACCAGCGGGCGAATTCAATACGATTTGGATAATCCCCTGGGGGCCTACCACAAAGCAATCGTATTTCACCTTTTCTCGGAAAGACGTCCAATGTGAAGTTGCATCCCGACGACCTTGAGTATTGGTACCTTGGTACTATGACACCAGCGGAAAATCTCCCGACGGATAAATGTCATCGTAAGTTCCTAAAAAATCCCCGACCCCTCAGAACTGCGTGGAATGAAAATCTCACTATCGGATATCCGTGTTATAGCTGTAAATATAGCTTACGCTCTTTATTAAAAATGCTGTCGATACACGTCTAATTAAGATATTTTGATAATCTTTTTTAAAAATAAGAGTGAAATGTTCATATTTTCAGCTGTAAAAAGCTCAAATGGATACGACGGATAATTGTTTATAAAATGGGTAAATAAATATGAAATTTGCTCTCTCTTTTTTTTTTCTTGATTAAGCAAAGACTTTATTTTAAAAATTAATAAAAAAATTAACATGTTAACCTAGAAATATTTAATATCTATCATAAAAAAGGCCTTATTTTAAATTTTTAGGTGATATGAAAACAAAAGTGTTATAAATTCTTGTTAAATAAATATATGGACATATGAATGCTTCAAAATTTCAAGAAGTTCTACTTAAATATGAAAGAATTGGGAAAATTTTATAAGCTTTGAAAACTAATTATAAACACTAATAATATAAGTCTTTTGCAAATACTGCAAACAATTTTTTGTAGATTTAGATTGATTTTTCTTGGTGGTACGCAGTCTTTTCAGAATGAAATATTAAATAAAAAAATAAATAAAAAGTATAATACTAATAAAAAAAAAATAATGATTGAAATATTTATTAAAACATTACTCTTATCAAGCAGAATATTATTAATCTGCTTTAAATAAACAATGCACAATGCCTAGAAAATTAATTATGCAATTATTGCATAAATAATTGATAGTGTGACCAAGCACTTCATACCCGAAAAATAATTGACCGTATATTATTCTTACTAAAACTTCTCTGTACTAATTATAACATTCATGCTAATATTTAAGGCCATGTGGACTATCATTGTTTACTCAAATAAAATTATCCAAAATTTAAAATCTGTTTTTTAAAATTATTATTAAATGTTGTATCAATTTTAATAACTTGTTGTATTATGTAAATATAACCATGCATACAATATTTTAATATTATCCATTGAGAATTTCCGTTTAGTAAAAAATTAAGATTAAAAAAATAAAAAAAAATGGAAAAACAAATTAAGAAAGTACTACTAATTTTTGAAAATATTAAAGATACTATATTTTTGATAAGGCAAATTTCACTGGATAATTGGAAGGGAAAAAAGATGTAGAGTTGTGAAATTTTGAAAAGCTTTGAAATTTTTTTTCTATTAAATTCAATGGTTCATATATTGAAATACAATTAATGGTTATATATACAGTCAAACCTCGATTTAACGAATTGATTGGGACCCACAAATCCGTTCGTTAAATCGATGCAATTCGTTAAATCAAATATCAATTTTTGTAAAGAGTGTTGTATAAAATATCAATACAAAATACCCTTAGATATGCGGATTTTTTTTTTAAAAAAATGAGTATTGTTTACCATGAGCTTAAAAATTATAAGTTAAGATATCAACTTTTAAATTATCTGAATTCTTTAATGTTATTTGCTTTTGAAACTTAATACGTCATACATATATAGTTATTGTTATTTTGGGAAAAAAATCTTTGATAGTTCTTTATTTCGACTTTCCAAAGTTCTTTGTCGATATTTTCTAACTCCGTAAGAACAACATCATTAACCTCGTGAGACAAAAAATGATTTTTTAAAGTGTTCAAGCTGCAAATTGATTCTTGGAATGTCACCTTTTTTAATTGAATTTCCGTTTCTTCATCATCTTGACTACTTTCAGAATTTTCATTCTCTTTCTATTCAATATCGCAGATACTTAGCTCTACATATTCGTCTACATCTTTGTCATGTTTCTAGTTGAAAAGGGGAAAAGACTGTCTTTGAATCTACCAGAAATGAGTAAAAAATTTAACATTTGGATTTGGATGTGAAAGATTCTCATTCGCAGATAAAATTAAAACTTTGAATTTTTTTCGGCGATTGTGTTCGTTAAATCAAAGCTAAAAATTCGTTAAATTAGAGCATTTTAGCATCCTTTTTGTCGGGACAGAAAAAATATTCGTTAAATCGGAGAATTCGTTAAATCAAAGTACGTTAAATCAAGGTTCGACTGTATATACATATATATATATTATACTTATATATCTTTTCGAAGTTTTTGGAAATCACTGTAAGATTACTATAAAATACATTGTTTTTGATGTTATTAGAAACCTTACAATTTATTTTATATCCAATGAAGTATGCGGTATCAAAAATATAGTATCTAAACTTATTCAAAAGCCTGCATTACTTTCCAAAGATATATATATATATATTATCTATTTATTTATTTAT
The DNA here is from genome assembly GCA_964019185.1 of Maratus speculifer. Taxonomy (NCBI): domain Eukaryota; kingdom Metazoa; phylum Arthropoda; class Arachnida; order Araneae; family Salticidae; genus Maratus; species Maratus speculifer. Next base: position 447,064,386 of record OZ025290.1, on the reverse strand, counting down.
TAAGAAGGAAATTATTCATCAATGTTACTAAGGAATTTTGTTACTTGTGCAACAAAAAATAAACCTTAAAGCTGATACAATATTTAATTATATATATATATAAACACTTGGAAATTTTGAATAATTATAGTTTATTTGTGTAAACATTGATAGTTCTCAGATAACTAGAATATTTGCAAAAATGTTGCATTTACTGTGAAAAAGTTTTAGCAAAAAATACCTAGTCAACTATTTTTCTAGTATGCACTCCATGTTTATTTTTATTTTTATTTATTTTTATCTATTTATTTATTTATTTATTTATTTGGAGAGAGAGCTATTGTATAATAAGAGTTTTCTTGGTATAACACACTGTTTATTTAAAGGAAATTAATAAGATTATATATTATTTTATTAAATTGTATTTTATATGTACAGCAATTATTTTTATAAATTTGCATTAGATTTTTTACTTAATTTTGCGTTAAATTTTCTTTTTAAACAAGCAGCAACGTACCCGAGACAAAAAAAAATAAATAAAAAAAAATAAAAATAAATAAATAAATAAATAAATAAAAAATAAATAAATAAATAAATAAATAAATTGATCAAAAGTTGCATGTGATATTTTCAAAGTACGTTTATTATTGTCATTTAAAACGAGTTAAAAAAACTTAAAATATTTTTACTTTTATTTTATATTTCAACAAAATTTCTTTAAATTTTTGAGCATTTATGCTTGTATTTAACTAACAAAAACTTATAAATATATTATTTTCATACCGTTTTTAAGTTTAAAATAAGGCCTTTCTTATGATAATTATTAAATATCTCTAGAACAACGTGTTGATTTTTTATTAATTTTTAAAGGAAAGTCCTTGCTTAATCAAAAAAAGCAAATTTCTTTTTTATTTTACAATTTCTAAAAAACTACCTGTTGTATGATTTTGAGTTTTTAACAGCTAAAATTCTAAATATTTCACATTCGTTTAAAAAAAAGATTATGAAAATATTTTAATTAGGCGTGTATTGATGACATTTTTAATAAACACGGATAGCAATATCTAACGTTTCTTTTCTGTTTTCAAAGGGGAGAAAAGGAGGGAACGACCGTGGAAATTAGCTCGAAATAAAGTGGTCAATCAGGTTGTTTTCGACGCTTCTTTGAATGAAAATCGACAGGCTTACCCGATTTCTTCATGGTAGCGCTTAAACTGTGCATCGGACTTTTTTTCCGCGAAACATTGAAATTCGACTTGCGGTTCTTCCCACTTCGGAAGGATCTCGACGAGCTCGTGGTAGGCCCCCTGGAGACAGTTTCTGGACTCGTTGCACATGAAACGGGAGCAAATGTTCATCCTTCAGTACCCTCCAAGTCATGGACTGTGAGGTATCCACCTGCCTAGCCACTGCCTAGCCTTCGTGTACTTGTACTTGGCTGCGCCGCTACTACATCCAGAATGGCTTCTGCAACAACTACTGATTCGTCCTTTTTTGCACGACCTGCATTCGACCGGGAAGCGAGAAATGATCCCGTCTCACACAACTGTCTGTGCAAGCGCTCGAAAGTTTTGCGGTTAGGCAACCGCCTGTTGGGAAATCGCTCTCCGTACATTCGTTGTGCCTCTGCACCATTTCCATCTGCCGTTCCGTAAATTAAATGCATCTCAGCCTTTTCCTTATTCGTGAAGGGCACCATCTTCCGATTCATTACTACAGCGACTTACACTTGACTCACCGTTCAGTGGTGTTTATGCCTGAATCGTGCCGAAATTCCCCATTTGACATTTGCATACTTTCTGTCTCCTTCTTCACCCGGTGACTAGCGTCAGGAATGGAGCTTTAACGTTTGCATGAGCGACGTTTCCAACTGTGCCAGTGCCTTTATGAGTGAATTCCGACTATGCAGTCCTTGACGAAAGTTGCATTTTTGCCTCGTATCACAGCACAGAATCGTTGGGCATGGTTAAGTAGTGCAAACTGAACTATGTTCAGAAGTTGAAATTTGAACCCCCTCCCCTCGCTACTGAACCACGCTCAGCGATTCAGATTTTGAGCTGAAAATTTAAGTTTAAGTCTAAGCTTTAGAAAGCATTTAATGAGACATAAAAAATAACGGTATAAAATAGTTGTTCGTTACTCCAAAGTCTAAAGCGCCCTCTATCGGAATTTTTTGAAACTTTTCTTTAAAATTTATTTTCAAGAAAATACTGACATAAAGAATAATTTTAGCAAAACGCGGCAGTAGTAAGAGCCTAATCTACGACACAAAGATCGGGAATAACTGATTTTTGTTCTGGGGGGGAGAAGGGTTTCAAATTTCAGTTTACGCTACTTAACTACTCGTTAGGACTCAGATTTTTAGATCAAAATTTAAGTTTAAGTCTAAGCTTTCGAAATCATTTAAAGAAATACAAAAAATAACGTTAAAAAATAGTTGTTTGTTACTCCAAAGTCTAAAGCGCCCCCTATCGGCATTTTTTGAAATTGAACTTTAAAATTTTATTTCAAGAAAATACTGGCATAAAGAAAATTTTTTGCAAAAACCGCAAACGAATCGACCAATTTTTCCATTTTTTATAATCATTTGAAATTTCGGACCCTAAACTTTAATGCCCCCTATCTCCTTGGGAATACGTCTGGGACCCTTAGTCTCCTATTTAATATTATTTGTCTTTAAGTGTACTATAACCCCTTAAAGTTCTGCCCATCTTTTATGAATCACCCTGTATATACTAAAATGCACATTCTGTACAAGCTGTGGTGCAAAGAGTATTTTTTATTAATGTACAGAGCCACACAAAGTATTCCATTGCATAAATTTGTCGGACGTTCCTCTCAGCCCGCACAACTTTGAAGAAAGTCCGTGGTAGTTATAGCTGCCACCACCGATATTATTAGGTGATATCGGTCACCCACTGTGTGGATTGTGTAAATGAACACTGACGCTGTCAATTAACTGAACTAACAGTTTATTTATACTGTATGTACACAAGAAATACACTATTTACAATTATATACAATTACAACTCTGATATAGATCATCCGATTCAACATTAAATTAAATACACTAAAGGTTGGCTGTGTACTGTTCAAATTACACCTTCTCCCTCACACTCAATGCACGTTAGATTCACTTTATCGGAGATCAATTTCGGATCTTCCAACACATGGATACTCGACCTACACTATCCGGCCCAGAACACAACACACCAGGACGTCTGTGTCCCTTGCTCTCCAGATACGAACTCAGCCTACGCACTCTGCACTAGGACCTCTGTCCTACACACCTCTAGGTACGAACCCCAGATACGAACTACTCAATCTCAGACAAGACTTGACCTTCTCAAATCACTACTTTCCCCAATGTACGCCCCCCTGTGGAGCTTCTTCATTGGACGCATTCCCCATTGCTTTCTTGATCCGTGACATGTTCCTTGTTTGCTCATCCTTCACATACATCGCTGACGGATGAACACGCCTCTCGGCAATATTCTCTTTCTCACATCACCACCTGCACATGATCACCTGCCAATTCTCCCTTCAACAAAGAAAGAATGTCACCTTGAAAATTTCAGTACACAGCCGGTACAATACATAAAATATTAAGATAGAGAAATAACAGAAATTCCAATCTGTAGCAGGTGCTGTCTCAGAACCTGACAATGGTATAGGGGGAAACAATGTTTGGGGTGCGTTTTAATTATACTAAATTATTTCACATTTTATGAAAATGATATATGTTGCTGAGGTTTACTATAGGTTAACTCTTGTATAATAGAAAGCAGATAGTATTTATACAGAAACACAAAAGCTTTCGAACACTGTATTGTATCCGAAATACTGTATATTTTTAAAACTGCTTTACAGTACGAAAGCACCTCATTTGCTACACCTGATGTGCAATTTCCAATTTGTTCTAAGTGTCCTAAATAAGCTGTCATTTTTCAAAATTATCAAAAGACTAAAATCCCAGAATCGAGACGAAATAATAACCGGAACGAGACCTTGTTTTTTCTTTCTTTTAAAACAATAAAAAATACGCACCTATTACCTATTTATAAAAAAAAGAAAAAAAAAAGCCATTTTTTTTCTTTTTAAATATTTTAAAAAGCGACTTATTTCAAATTATCCTATTCAAAAGTTAACTAAAATATTTACGAATAAAAAATTACAGCATTCTTCAGAAATTTTTAATTTTCCAGCGGATAAGCATGGCACAACACAGTTTCTAGTTTACTCCTTTAAAAAAGTAATTACTTTTTTTTTTCTCTCCTTAAAGGGAAAGTGACGTGACTTGGCTATATCGTTTTTTACTGCGAGTTAAAAATGAAAAGTAATTGTTACTTTAAAAAGATTAATTTTAGTTTCGGAAAAAAAAGGAAACACAAAGAAAATAACTTATTTCGGTTTAAATTTTAAACAAGTTGGAAATTGCACGCGAAGCAAAGCAAATGAGGTTCGTATCGTACTATAACGAAGTTTTAAAAGTATTCAGATCTTTGTGTAACAGTATACTGTACTTTGGATATAGTGTAGTGGTCGAAATCTTGTTTGTGTTCCTGTAAACATACAGGAAGAAACTTTTATTACACCTCAGCAACGTATATCATACTCATAAAATGTGAAATAGTTTAATGTAATTAACACATGCCCCAAACAATGTTTTCCGGTATAGCAATATGTAGTGGAATACTTTTGTGTGGGCCTGTAATTTAATAGTAAATATTCTTTGCATCACTGATTGTACATAATGTACATTTTAATGTGTATATACTTCATAGGTTCATCTATTCAATTATATTCGAATGAGTGTAACATCATTGAAATGCATTTGAAACATTTTTCCACATTGACCATAATACAATACAACGGAATACTTTTGATTGTCCCTGTAACTGATCCTTGCATCCAATTTTCATAAAATTTTAAATGACTTGACAAAATTATGTAATAATTATATATTTTAAATTTCAAACGATTCGGTTGGGTAGTTTTTGTGTTGTTATAATCGGACAGATGGACGGACCGAACGGCAACTATAGATGCTACGTATTTACATTATTACGAACGAACCTAAAAAGTAGGTAATGCAAATGGTCATTTAACAGGTTTTAGTCATATTGTGGAATTATTTTAAATACGATTTTAATCATATTATAGATCTTATGGAATTATTATCATCATTCTATTGATGAATATTATTAATCAAGTATTCAACCTCATTAATCATCAATATTATTAATCAAGATCATAAATTTTAATCGTATTATAGAATTATTATCGTCATTGTATTAATCATTATTAAATATTATGATTTATCGTCATTAATTATCCGTATTATTAATCGTCAGTAAGTGTCAATATTATTAATCGTGTTGATAGATTTTAATCGTATTATAGAACTAGTACCATCATTTTATTAAATAATATGATTAATTGTCATAGGGGCTGTCCATAAATGATGTCACACTTTTTTTCAGTATTTTTGCCCTTTCCCCTTTGTCACAAAGTGTCACACTTCACTTTACCTCCCTTCCCCCTTTTGTCACATGTCACGCTATATTATAATACATATATTTGCAGTTTAGAAACAAAGCACTATAATATAGATCATATTTCAAATTTTGATTTTTGTGAGACTAACAATAAAAATGATTTTTCTGCTTATTTTGTATGAAATAAAATTAAGGTTTACAACAAAAATTATCCTTAATATAGTTTAGTAATACAGTATTAATAATAAAGAGCAATTGAAAACAGTAGTATTTTGGACTTTGAAATGTAATTTAATAGTATATTAGGCTTTAAATTTTATCTTTAGTTTATGAACACAAAACACATTAAATTCAAAATAACTTTAAAATTTAATCTGTTGATTTCTAACATTTTTATTTTAACCAAAATGTGTGATATCACAATTCTTTCTCTCCCAGCCCTTTGTCACAAATTGTCACAATTTCCCGACCCCCCCCCCTTTTCCCCACCTTCAAGCTTGACGTAATTTATGGACGGCCCCAATAATCATCAATAGTCATCAATATTATAAATTTATAAATATTATAAATTTGAATTATATTAAGAAATTATTGTAGCATCATGCAGTGGAATCATATCATTTTGATTGTATTATGAAGGAGTTTTTAATCGTATTACACAAACGCTGTTTCAATTAATAAGTGCGGCACTAGATTCTACTAGATTAATTAAAATATTAACCCTTTTACGACTGATTTTTTTTTTCATTTTTTGGAAAAAATCCCTTTTGCGCGAATAAAATTAATAAGGATTACCCAAATCACAGAAGTTAACCATTCTGGGTCCGAAAAATTTTTCGCTTTTTAGAAAAATTATTTTTATGTTAATAGCATCAACACTAGCTATCTAAATAGATTAATTAGTATTTAACGAATATTTCATTGTCTATAACATAACAATTTTTTTTTTTTTTTTTTTTTTTTTTTTTTTTTTTTTTTTTTTTTTTGGCTTAATATTTAATTTATATTCATATGACAATAAGCCAAAGAAGAATTCTTGGAGATGTTTAGAAAATATTGTATTGCAACAAGATTTAACCTATATTACAAATTTCTAAGACCTTTTTGCTCTTTATGACACGATTTTTTCAGGATAGTAATTTTTATTTTAAATTCAAAGAGTGAAATATATGTTTAAAATAAAAGAATCGCAAACAGCGCAAAGAGAATAAAGCAAATAATAATAATTATTATTATTACTAAATGCCTAAACAAAAATGAAGTCATATAGTAAATGCATAGTAGAGATGGGCATTATTTAACATAATAGGATGAATATTCGTAATATTAACCTAAAATTTATTATTCAGTAATACATTAACAAAAAGTCCCTGTTAATTTTGGAACGCCTTTTATAAGCATAAAAAAAAAAAAAAAAAAAAAAAAAAAAAATAGCAAGATTGAAAATTATTTTACGAATACATATTTATACAGTAATTAAAATTAAATTACCGAAATTCTTAACTTGTAAATCTCATCTGAATCTACGATAAAGAATTTCTATTACTGCAGAAAAGAAAATTCCCCAGCAGCATTAAAACGCTTTTGAGATAGAGAGAGAAAAAGAAAAGCACAAAGAAAAAGACTTTTCCTTTTTACGTATCCCTGTCCATCTATGATTCTAAAACATTAAAAAATCCGTTTGGTCTAACCAAGGGAACCAATCACAGCAATAATTGTCCGTTTGGTATCTGAAAAGATCAGCTGATAAAATATCTCAAACCGATTGGTTGTTCGTAAACAGTACGGAAATTGTATAGATATTTAAAAACATCTGGCTTCGATTCTTGTCAGAAATTATTTCATTTTTTGAATGTCTTGTAACGCTTACAGTTACAAATATTAAAATATCAGAACATTTTTTTTAGAATAATAAAAACCACATTTATTTGAAAAGATGATTGGAATAATGAAAACTGTATTTATTGAAACAAGTGGTTAGAATATTAGAAATGAAATGGGGGAAAAACGTATTTTACGCGAAGTAAGTGAATGACGCTGCCGCTGCTAGATTATATAAAAGCAAGGAGATAATGTCAACCATGTTGGGTCACAATTTTAATGGGAAAGAATCTGTGTTTGAAGAGTGGGATTTACGGATTTAATTGTTGATAAAAAAGATGTTTTTTCGCACGGGACATAATCTTAGGCTCGTATAGTTAGATGGGTAAAAAAAATGGCAATTCTTTGAATTTGAATTTTTAAAAATGATATTATTATGTAGTCTTGGCATTTGGGAGAGGTGGGGGGGGGGAGGGGTATTTTGGTGCTATAATTTTTATTTATTTATTTATTTATTTATTTATTTTTTTTTTATCACTGGTTTACTTTTTTTGTCATTATTGCATTGTTAGAAAATGAGAACTGGAAAATATTATTTCTGTTAAAGTATTTTACTGAAAAAAAAAAGAAAACAAATATAGCTTCGTGACGACACTTAATTTTAATGCAATTGTAATTAATTTGAAAAACGTACTTTTACATATGAAATTGATTAAAAGCGTATAAATAATATTTCGTGTTCTTATATTGTGTATCTTCTTTCGTTCGATAAGCTTTGAATATGCGTTGATAGGTACGGCTTTGGTGAAGTCAGACTTCAAGTCAAGGCATTAACGAAATGAAGATCAACTTTCTTTTTTTAACAAATTGCTTTGCGCGTTGTTAAAATGGGAGAAATTTCTTATTATCGTTTACAAAAAAATAATTTCTAAATCGTAAGATTTAGAAGCATAGTAGCAAAACTTACTGAGTTATGATATACAGCGCCATGCGAAAGGGGGGGGGGGGGCAAACACTGAGAAAAAAAATATGGTTCTGGCATATAAGTAGTAGGAAAATAACAGTACGGGGACAAGCGCAGGCGGGGCTGCGGGGCCGCCCCGCCTGCGGTGCCTCCTACGGTACCTCCATGCCTCCGGCTGCCCCGCCTGCGGTCCCCCCTGCGCCCACCGTGACACCGCCACTCTCCTGCCCCCACTATGCATCCCCCTCCACAAACGCCCCCTAGTGGAAAAAAGGAACATTCTATTATAACAGAGAGGTGATCAACCTTCCCTAATTAAAAATATTATCAATCACATCTCAACTCGGAATCATACTATATGATGAAGATTAAATTTATATTTGAATTTTGAACAACCATAATTTTAATGAGTATTATTAATTAAGCGGAACACTGGAAAAATCTCAGTTTTTAACCATTTTATTTAGATTTCTTCAACTACAAGATGAGATTATCAATTTAACTCAAGAAAGTTAAACATATATTTGAATTTTGCTTCATAGACATCTTAATGAGTAGTATTAATTAAGTAAAAACAATAGAAAATATCCAGTTTTATAGAAAAAGACTGATTTCTTACGATTTTTATCAACTATATGATCAATGTAACGACTTACAAGTTGAAAGTTAAACATGCATTCTAGTTTTTCAACAGCTATAATCTTAATGAGTATCGTTAATTAAGTAAAAAACAATGGAAAATATCAAGTTTTATAGAAAAAGACTGATTTCTTACGATTTTTTCAACTCCAACTTCAGACTATCAATTTGATAGAAAGAAATTTAAGCATGCATTCCAGTTTTGGACAACCATTTCCTTCATGAACATTATTAATTAAGCAAAACAACAGAAAATATTAAATTTTTAACTGATTTCTTCATATTTTTTTTATTTATTTATTTTTTTTTTAAATACAAAATCAGAATACACAACTTAAAATAGAAATTTAAACATATTTTTTAGTTTTTGAACAGTCGTTACCTCAAAGAATTTCGATAATTGAACAATTAACAAAGGAAACTAATGATTTTTTAACGAAAAAAGACGAATTAAACGAATTTGGTTAACTTTTACTCTAATTGGAAATTTCATCTTACTTTATATATATACCAACTAAGTAGAATTATAATACATAAACGAATAATTTAAAGAAATCCTCAACACATAAATGTGAACCTGCAGAGCATTTCTTATTACGTCATATCTAAACTAAAACTTTTTTCTGCAACCCCTCCATGCATCCATTCCAGGTAGGGGAACATAACAAAGAATTTTGACGTCACAACTTACAAAGATATACAACAAAATGTTTACGTTGAAGAAAAAATATCACATAGAGAGAAAAAAAGAAGAGATTTAAGCTATTTATCCATTCTAGTTTTACAACAGTTACCACAACATCTCCAAATTAAAATTTGGAAGTCATAATGAGTGTAATTAATTAAGCAAAATAATAGAAATATTAGTTTTTCAGAGGGGAAAAGACGAATTTAAACAAATTTTATTAGTTTTACACTAGTTTAATAATAATTTTAAGAGGAAAAAGACGAATTTAAACTTTTTTTTTTTTTTTTTTTTTTTTTTTTTTTTTTTTTTTTTTTTAGTTTTACACTATTTTTTCTCATCTCCAACACAGATATATCAATTTTAACAGAAGAATTAAACGTATATTTTAGTTTTTAACAACAAAATCTTAACAAGTATCATTAATTAAACAAAAATAAATATCAGTTTTAAAGAAAAGACGAATTTGAATAATTTTACACTAGTATTTTCAAAAGCAACATGGAAATAGCAATACTTATTCACATATTTCACTTATTCACTGTATTCAATACTATATTTAATAAATTTGGATACACTTTAAGAATTTCCTAATCTATAATTATATATTAGCTGTATATTTAATGTTACCCATGTTTTCAACATTAGTTCATAATCGTGAATTTTGTATTTTAAATACCATGTATTCAGGTTCAGATTATTTTCACTTGAAATCATACAGAATTTTTTAACAGAGTTTGTTTTTGAAATCATTGAAGCAACTGTATTTAATATTTTTAACACCAATTTTCTAAGATTTTCTGACATTTTCCGATTATACATTCCCCATAAGTACATTTCTAAATGCTATAATCACTTTACATATCGAAAAGATATCATTGAAGCAACTGTATTTAATATTTTTAACACCAATTTTCTAAGATTTTTTAACATTTTCCGGTTATACATTCCTCAAAAGTATATATTCTAAACAATAGAAAATATTAATTTTAAGAATAAAAAGACGAATTTAAACAAATTTTATTAATTTTACAATATTTTTTCTCATTTCCAACACGGATATATCAATTTTAACAGAATTAAACGCATATTTTAGTTTTTAAGAACAAAAATGTAATAAGTATCATTAATTAAACAAAAAATAAATATCAATTTTCAAGAAAAGACAATTTTTTACACAAATTTTCAACTTTGAAATACATTTGTTTACATATATTGTTACAATATATTACTAAACTTAAACTTTTTAAAAAGTTTGAATGTCTTTACAAAGGGTTCATATTTATATTTTTCACGTCTTGACTGCATTCGAAATCTTACAACAAAAGTATACTTTTATTATTTTTATTATTATTATTATTCTAGAAAACCTAAAAAGTCATTTCTTGCTGCTTTAAACACTTGACATATTAAAATTACTCTGAGATATTCTACCCATATAATTAATCAAATTAGGACATGATTCATCTTACACTTCAAAATTTCTGAATTTTTACAATACTTATTTTCATCAAACTTTATTCTTGATCCTATATATTTTAGGAGTACAGAATTTTAACATCTGTTTTTATCTACTTATCAGAAAATTATTAAAACACCCAACAACATTTTCCAAATATGAATATTATCTTTACAGTTTAATAATACAAAACATACACGAATACAAAGTTTAATTTTTACAAACATTTCATATTTCAAACCAAACTTTTCGAAATTTTCACATCATAAGAGCAAAACATTAGACGAACTTTTTAACTTTTTAACTTTTTTTTATTGCTTAGATCTTTTCATCATAACTTTTAATTATGATAATTATCCATTTTTAGGTTGATTGTCGAAAAACTGTAACTGAAATTACATAAACTTAATGTAAAAAAACCATGTTCTCACACAATTTCTTGAAATTCAACAAAGAATTGACTATTACTTATCTATTATTATTCTTATTAAATACTTATCTACATCAATATCGACTCTCGATAGTATATAGATATTTCATCATTACACACTTACAACTCTTTTCAAACGTTTATCAGAAAAATAAGTCAATCAAAGTCTAGTAGTTATCACACCTGTTCCTCAGAAATATTACTATCATATGAAACAGTAAAGAAAATTAATAGATATTTAATATTTAATAACCTCATACGTGAAATTACTGTCGAATGAGAATACTAATAATCTATAAAATCAACTGTTGAACAAAAAAATAGTACAGATTACCGAAAATTCAAATGTTTTTTCTGCAAAAGTTACAAAAATTAACAAATGAATGACAAGTTAGAGAAATAACTAAAAAAGTTAATGAACATATTTACAAATTTATTAAAATCACACCTTTTTCTGGATTACAAACCGCAATTTCTTGAAAAATTTATCACCGAATTTGTAAGATTTTAGTCCTAGTATTACATACACTCAATAAATATTCAAAATTAACAAAAATATAATTTTTTAGTCTCATCAATAAGCAGAAATTCTATATTAAAAGAATATTTACATAGTAGTACTTATAAAAATGAGAGTTTACAAACTGATTTTCATAATTTTATCACATTTAAACTTAATATTTTACATAAAACATTATTTAATCAAATTTTATGCTTTCTAATTCAGTAAAATTCAATACTTTTTTAGTTTTTAAACAAATACCACAATATTTATTTACATCAAACTTGACTCTTCACCTTTTATATTTCCACATTACACACGTGAGATAAATACTAACTTGGATCAGGAGTTGAAGTCAATTGATTCCATTCGATTTTCATCATGTACGCATTACTCCTACACGAAATTTCTTACTGCTATAATCATCTAATGTATTAAAACTAATCTACTCATATTTTTAATCAATTCACCAGATGTTTCATCTCGCACTTCTGAATTATCGTGCATCAAGTTGCTTAAAATATAAATACTATCTTTATAGTTTTAATGATATATAGTATATATTTCGCCATGCAGTATGCAATGGCGAAACCATTGCATTTGCTATTAAAAACAACAAAATTTTTGAGACTTTTTTCATAACTTTTTTGAAATTTTTGCAACATTTTTTTGCAATTTTTTTACACTTTTTTTAACAAAAATTTTTCATTTTTTTAACGTTGTGATTTTCTTTTTTTTTACTTTTGTAAAAACTTATTTTGAAAAAAAAAAAAATTTTGTAAAAAATGTTTTTGAAAAAAAAATTTTTTGAAAAAAATATTTTTGGAAGTTTTGGTTTTTGTAAAAAAAATTTTGTTGTAAATATTTTTTTTCAAAAACTTTGTTATGAGTTTTTCACTTTGTGGTTTTTGTTTTTACATTTGTGTTTTTTCTTTTCACTTTTGCAATTTTTTCATATTGTAAATATTTTTTGTTAATATTTCTAGAAAACAATGAAATTATTTTGTAAACTTGCATATTTTTTCATACATCTGCTTATTTTTTGTATGTTCTTATGCATTTTTTAAGTTGTGAGAGTGTTATTTCACTTAAAATGTTATGTATTTCATTAATGTAATAGGTATTAGAAAAATAAACACAACGATATATGCATATAAAAGAATATTTAATGTGAGCATTTAAAGAATACACTGCAAAATAATATCTATACATTCATACTGGTTAGAAGAATCACAAAATTACTTTTCAGCAGTGTGTATGTCTTCCAAATTTTAAGTTTGAGATATTGTGAAAATATGATGGATAAATAGCCTAAATATCTTCCTTTATTTCTAAATTCTACAAAAGTCTGACTAATTTTTGAATATCTTCGCTAAGTTTACATATATCTGACGATGCTTTATATGATGATGTGTGCATTTTTTATTCACGTCTCCTTGAAAACAGCATTTATGGTAATCTTTCCAAGTGTAGGGTTTTTCACCTGTATAGATTTTTGTATGTTCTGTTAAATTCCATTTACTTAAGAAGTGTTTGTAGCAAATAGAGCACATCTGTAGTAGAAATAAATGGACACAGTTAGGATTCTCTTCAATAATATAGGTAAAAAGCACTTGTTAAAGTGTAGGTAGTAAGACAAATCATTTTGTATTTACTCTAATTACGTTTCATATACGAATTCTAGTATTTCTCATATAAGTACTCACATATGTGTTATTCGTTAACGCTACATGTGCTAGGGATGAATCATTCGGATCATTAATTTCTGAAGTTTGCTGCTGTTTTGGTTCATCTTGTTGAAACATCTGTATAATGAAAGAAGTATATATTTAGTAAAGGTTTAATGTATAAATAATCGCTTATTTATTTATTTTTATTAAATTTATGTATATTGCAATCAATTTCGTGTACATTTAATATAAATTAAATTTTCTTCATTTATTCATATGATAGTAATTTCTCTGAGGGGTACATATCTGATAATTTTTAGAAAAGTGTGAAACACAAATTATTCTATGATAATAAGTATTGTGGTAAAATTCACATAGCTTGGTTTCGGAAATAGGTTATTTGAAATATGAAATGTTAAAATTAAAGATTGTATTTGTACATGCTATGTATAATCAAAAACTATAAATATATTATTATTTAAAAAAACTCGATGGACGATAATTCAGATGCAAGATGAAATCATTAAGATCAAGTGCAAGATGAAACATATAATTTGATTAATAGTATGGAAGTGCTAACTCAAGATAAACCATGTATACTATATATCATTAAAACTATAAAGATAGTATTTATATTTTAAGCAACTTGATGCACGATAATTCAGAAGTGCGAGATGAAACATCTGGTGAATTGATTAAAAATATGAGTAGATTAGTTTTAATACATTAGATGATTATAGCAGTAAGAAATTTCGTGTAGGAGTAATGCGTACATGATGAAAATCGAATGGAATCAATTGACTTCAACTCCTGATCCAAGTTAGTATTTATCTCACGTGTGTAATGTGGAAATATAAAAGGTGAAGAGTCAAGTTTGATGTAAATAAATATTGTGGTATTTGTTTAAAAACTAAAAAAGTATTGAATTTTACTGAATTAGAAAGCATAAAATTTGATTAAATAATGTTTTATGTAAAATATTAAGTTTAAATGTGATAAAATTATGAAAATCAGTTTGTAAACTCTCATTTTTATAAGTACTACTATGTAAATATTCTTTTAATATAGAATTTCTGCTTATTGATGAGACTAAAAAATTATATTTTTGTTAATTTTGAATATTTATTGAGTGTATGTAATACTAGGACTAAAATCTTACAAATTCGGTGATAAATTTTTCAAGAAATTGCGGTTTGTAATCCAGAAAAAGGTGTGATTTTAATAAATTTGTAAATATGTTCATTAACTTTTTTAGTTATTTCTCTAACTTGTCATTCATTTGTTAATTTTTGTAACTTTTGCAGAAAAAACATTTGAATTTTCGGTAATCTGTACTATTTTTTTGTTCAACAGTTGATTTTATAGATTATTAGTATTCTCATTCGACAGTAATTTCACGTATGAGGTTATTAAATATTAAATATCTATTAATTTTCTTTACTGTTTCATATGATAGTAATATTTCTGAGGAACAGGTGTGATAACTACTAGACTTTGATTGACTTATTTTTCTGATAAACGTTTGAAAAGAGTTGTAAGTGTGTAATGATGAAATATCTATATACTATCGAGAGTCGATATTGATGTAGATAAGTATTTAATAAGAATAATAATAGATAAGTAATAGTCAATTCTTTGTTGAATTTCAAGAAATTGTGTGAGAACATGGTTTTTTTACATTAAGTTTATGTAATTTCAGTTACAGTTTTTCGACAATCAACCTAAAAATGGATAATTATCATAATTAAAAGTTATGATGAAAAGATCTAAGCAATAAAAAAAAGTTAAAAAGTTAAAAAGTTCGTCTAATGTTTGCTCTTATGATGTGAAAATTTCGAAAAGTTTGGTTTGAAATATGAAATGTTTGTAAAAATTAAACTTTGTATTCGTGTATGTTTTGTATTATTAAACTGTAAAGATAATATTCATATTTGGAAAATGTTGTTGGGTGTTTTAATAATTTTCTGATAAGTAGATAAAAACAGATGTTAAAATTCTGTACTCCTAAAATATATAGGATCAAGAATAAAGTTTGATGAAAATAAGTATTGTAAAAATTCAGAAATTTTGAAGTGTAAGATGAATCATGTCCTAATTTGATTAATTATATGGGTAGAATATCTCAGAGTAATTTTAATATGTCAAGTGTTTAAAGCAGCAAGAAATGACTTTTTAGGTTTTCTAGAATAATAATAATAATAAAAATAATAAAAGTATACTTTTGTTGTAAGATTTTGAATGCAGTCAAGACGTGAAAAATATAAATATGAACCCTTTGTAAAGACATTCAAACTTTTTAAAAAGTTTAAGTTTAGTAATATATTGTAACAATATATGTAAACAAATGTATTTCAAAGTTGAAAATTTGTGTAAAAAATTGTCTTTTCTTGAAAATTGATATTTATTTTTTGTTTAATTAATGATACTTATTACATTTTTGTTCTTAAAAACTAAAATATGCGTTTAATTCTGTTAAAATTGATATATCCGTGTTGGAGATGAGAAAAAATATTGTAAAATTAATAAAATTTGTTTAAATTCGTCTTTTTATTCTTAAAATTAATATTTTCTATTGTTTAGAATATATACTTTTGAGGAATGTATAACCGGAAAATGTTAAAAAATCTTAGAAAATTGGTGTTAAAAATATTAAATACAGTTGCTTCAATGATATCTTTTCGATATGTAAAGTGATTATAGCATTTAGAAATGTACTTATGGGGAATGTATAATCGGAAAATGTCAGAAAATCTTAGAAAATTGGTGTTAAAAATATTAAATACAGTTGCTTCAATGATTTCAAAAACAAACTCTGTTAAAAAATTCTGTATGATTTCAAGTGAAAATAATCTGAACCTGAATACATGGTATTTAAAATACAAAATTCACGATTATGAACTAATGTTGAAAACATGGGTAACATTAAATATACAGCTAATATATAATTATAGATTAGGAAATTCTTAAAGTGTATCCAAATTTATTAAATATAGTATTGAATACAGTGAATAAGTGAAATATGTGAATAAGTATTGCTATTTCCATGTTGCTTTTGAAAATACTAGTGTAAAATTATTCAAATTCGTCTTTTCTTTAAAACTGATATTTATTTTTGTTTAATTAATGATACTTGTTAAGATTTTGTTGTTAAAAACTAAAATATACGTTTAATTCTTCTGTTAAAATTGATATATCTGTGTTGGAGATGAGAAAAAATAGTGTAAAACTAAAAAAAAAAAAAAAAAAAAAAAAAAAAGTTTAAATTCGTTTTTTTCCTCTTAAAATTATTATTAAACTAGTGTAAAACTAATAAAATTTGTTTAAATTCGTCTTTTCCCCTCTGAAAAACTAATATTTCTATTATTTTGCTTAATTAATTACACTCATTATGACTTCCAAATTTTAATTTGGAGATGTTGTGGTAACTGTTGTAAAACTAGAATGGATAAATAGCTTAAATCTCTTCTTTTTTTCTCTCTATGTGATATTTTTTCTTCAACGTAAACATTTTGTTGTATATCTTTGTAAGTTGTGACGTCAAAATTCTTTGTTATGTTCCCCTACCTGGAATGGATGCATGGAGGGGTTGCAGAAAAAAGTTTTAGTTTAGATATGACGTAATAAGAAATGCTCTGCAGGTTCACATTTATGTGTTGAGGATTTCTTTAAATTATTCGTTTATGTATTATAATTCTACTTAGTTGGTATATATATAAAGTACGATGAAATTTCCAATTAGAGTAAAAGTTAACCAAATTCGTTTAATTCGTCTTTTTTCGTTAAAAAATCATTAGTTTCCTTTGTTAATTGTTCAATTATCGAAATTTTTTGAGGTAACGACTGTTCAAAAACTAAAAAATATGTTTAAATTTCTATTTTAAGTTGTGTATTCTGATTTTGTATTTAAAAAAAAAATAAATAAATAAAAAAAATATGAAGAAATCAGTTAAAAATTTAATATTTTCTGTTGTTTTGCTTAATTAATAATGTTCATGAAGGAAATGGTTGTCCAAAACTGGAATGCATGCTTAAATTTCTTTCTATCAAATTGATAGTCTGAAGTTGGAGTTGAAAAAATCGTAAGAAATCAGTCTTTTTCTATAAAACTTGATATTTTCCATTGTTTTTTACTTAATTAACGATACTCATTAAGATTATAGCTGTTGAAAAACTAGAATGCATGTTTAACTTTCAACTTGTAAGTCGTTACATTGATCATATAGTTGATAAAAATCGTAAGAAATCAGTCTTTTTCTATAAAACTGGATATTTTCTATTGTTTTTACTTAATTAATACTACTCATTAAGATGTCTATGAAGCAAAATTCAAATATATGTTTAACTTTCTTGAGTTAAATTGATAATCTCATCTTGTAGTTGAAGAAATCTAAATAAAATGGTTAAAAACTGAGATTTTTCCAGTGTTCCGCTTAATTAATAATACTCATTAAAATTATGGTTGTTCAAAATTCAAATATAAATTTAATCTTCATCATATAGTATGATTCCGAGTTGAGATGTGATTGATAATATTTTTAATTAGGGAAGGTTGATCACCTCTCTGTTATAATAGAATGTTCCTTTTTTCCACTAGGGGGCGTTTGTGGAGGGGGATGCATAGTGGGGGCAGGAGAGTGGCGGTGTCACGGTGGGCGCAGGGGGGACCGCAGGCGGGGCAGCCGGAGGCATGGAGGTACCGTAGGAGGCACCGCAGGCGGGGCGGCCCCGCAGCCCCGCCTGCGCTTGTCCCCGTACTGTTATTTTCCTACTACTCATATAGAATCTAAGTAATGGCTCTAGAAAAAATAGTTCCATGTCATCCTTATAAATTTTAGTTCCATGTCATCCTTATAAATTTTAGTTCCATTTCATAGAGAGTTCCAGAGTCTCTTACTAGAATTGAAGTACGTTTTCCGATATTTTTGTAGTCAAATTTATCTAAAAATCTCTTCAAATAGATGTGAACACAAGAGATTTGATTTAGTAACTATAATTATAGCTTAAAAAATCATTCCTAAAATCAAGCGATAATTTCTCGCTACTGAAACGGTTCAATGTCGTTTCGTCTCTTAGAAAAGAAGAGACTAGAAATGTCAAGTCCTTTAGCCTATTCAGCTTAGTTGTTTACCCTACTCGCATAGTTTGGACATCTATATTTATAGTTTAGGTATTTAGAAAGTGACTAACTATTCGTTCTATGTCATTGAAGGCGGCATATTTTTTTTTTTCTCAGTGAAGAGGGAGGTTGCCCCGGGCGCAGAGATTTAGGGGGCGCCAAATTTATACTACCAACGCAATTTTGGATGGTCACAAGAAAAAGTTGGAAGAGGAGGGGCACTAAATTCTAACTTTGCTCCGGGCGCTATTTTCTTTTCGCACGCCTCTGATGATATTTGTGAATTTTCAACGGAAAAAATGCACTTTTAGCGCAAGAAGACTCTAACAATGCGAGAATTGCAAAGTATCATAACTAAGTAAGTTTTTGTCTTGCAAAAATTAAATTTTTAACTCCAAACTAATTTTAATGGTATTATTCACGATATCTTAAAGGCCTTCTAATTAAAATGTCTGTTGAAAGCATACTCATCGATAAGTTATGTATTACAAAAATAACAGGTTGCTAAAAAATGTTAGCTGTGCAAATGTGGAACGATGTAACCTGTTAACCAAAAGTAACTATATTTCCCATCTCTAATGCATAGACATATACTAACATTATAACAGAGTAATTTATTCCATTTTTCAATATTGGGTGAAAAAAGTCCGGGCCATGATTCGAACCAGGGATGTATTGGCTGAAGCCGCCAATGCTCTACCAACTGAGCTATCCCGGACACGAACACTGGAGGACTATTTCACCCAATTAACCTCAACGATCACTTTATCTGGTCTGATACTCTGGATCAGTTCAACAGAAGAAATCGAAGGTCAGTATATGGAACTGCAGAAAATCGCTGCATACGAAATTACATTAGATTAATTTTAAACACGATTAATCAATCGGTAAATTAATTGATTGAATAATCGTGTTTAAAATTAATCTAATAATACTAACATTATTATATCTAAATTGTAGCAAAAGCATTTGTTAAAACAAAATGCTTTAAAAGACATGTACTATTCAATTAATAGTACATCAGATCCGAAAGAGATAAGGTTTACTAAAATTTAATTAATATGTTATTTACTGAAATTTAATGAAAGTAATTATCTTGGATTTTTTTTCATATGACATTAGTTTTTAATTTTTTTTTTTTTTTTTTTTTTTTTTTAAGACTTTGAACAAACCAAACAAACATAAAAACCTTACTTATATTTTTTTTATTATTTATCACAAAGAATTAATTCGGAAAAAGGAGATCATAATCTAATTTTAAAGAGAGTAAATGTATGTTTGAAAAAATAGAAACGTTAACGGATAATTAAGGAAATTGTTATTGTTATTATTAATATTAAATGCTGAAACATAAATGAATGCTTTATATTAAATGTATAGACATACACTATCATTACCAGATGCTGAAATTAAGAAAAATAATTTTTAAGATAAAATAATACTAACTGTAAAGGCATGTTCTTGATCAAAGACACCAGTAGCGAAAGCGTTTACCACGTTGTGATGAGTGTAAAATTGACTAAAACCTTAAATTTGAAAATTAATAATTTAATGCGGATTTTTAAAAAGGCCAGATTTTACTTTTTCGATTTTGTTTTCTTTTTTCTGAGGTTGCTCTCACTTTTGAAACCAGTTTCGAAACTGAAAACGTCTTCACTAAAACTGCATTTTTAATTTACAAAAAATTCATTTGTAATTTATGTATCAATTATTGTAGATGATAATTTGTATTGCATATATATCAATCTTTGAAATCAAGTAAAAAAACAAAATAAAATAAAATAAAATAAAGATAGCAAAGATAAACAAACAAACAAAAATCGCATAATTTCGGTTAACAAAACTGACCGAATACCTGACTTTAAATTGTATGTAATAATGTTACAGTATTAACTGCTACATTAAAAAGGATTCCAAAGAAAACGTCTCAATAAATACAACCGAATAAAAAAAATCTCACTACATTAAGAACCATTAATAATTTTACAAAACTGACCGAATACCCAATTTTTAAACTGTTTCTAATAATGTTACAGCACTGACTGCTACCATAAAAAGGATTCTATGGAAAACACCTTAATGTATACAATATAACCAAAAAATCTCAATATAATAAGAATCATATTATTTTTACAAAACTCACCGAATATAAGTTTTTTAAATTGCATGTAATAATGATATTACAGCAATATAATCTAACCAAAAAATCTCATTATATTAAAAATCATATAAATTAAAAAAATATATATGTATATATAGATTTAATTTTCTTTTCCATATTTTTTTTCCTACTTCAAAAAAATGAAGAAAAAAAGAAGGTGTTGATCATTAACAAGAAATAAATTGAATTAAAACAGAGTCGCGCGTTCGTGTACATACATCATCGCTGCGTTCGCATTTATCATAATCAATGCCTTCGCTTCGGGGCCAACAAATTTATTCGTTTGTTAACTCCATGATATCGCATTCACGCTTCTTTTTTTCGCTGCTGATCGAATCTTATGCCTCAGGGGTGAACAGGCAAGGGGGGGGGGAGAAGGGGAAATAAAATATGCATAAAAAATTGAAGAGGGAAGCATTTTTCCTGTCGTTCTTTCCCCACCCCGAATTTAGACCTCTCGACAGGGGTAGACTGTGAAGGAATTTTATCAACAGTTGGCGAAGTAAAAATGTCGCCGAAAGGCGATAGAGGAACGGATAAGTTTCACTTTCGCCGGTGTTTGTTTTCTTGTGGTAAAAATTGCGTAGTGAAAACTAGTTCGTTCAAGATGACCGGCATATATATAAGAAGGTTAGGTGCCCGGAGATTTGGGGAGGGGGCGGGGGTTCCTCGAAATATCACGCAAGGGTGGATCCTAAGAGGAGGTCGTGGAGGTCATGTGATGACCCTTCTCTGAACTCTTCGTTCATTTCCAACATTAAAATAAAATAACACACACGCATACATACATACACACAGACACACACACACACACACACATATATATATATATATATGTGGGAATATTGAGTGATTAGCTTATGATTTAAGTAAAACTAATATTCTTGATAAGATAAAAAGGTTTAATAGACATAAAATATGTAAGTAACATTCAATGATAACAGTAGAACTGAATAATATTTAAAATAAATAAGCTTCCCTGAGCTTTTGATTAAAAATCCATCCAACTGGCCATCGCTGAAATCTATAGAACACCTCGTTCTTTCCACGCATCATCACACGAGTCTCATTTTGGATATCACGTTCATTAAATCATTGAGTTTATTATCATTTATTGCTGGATACTTTATTCTTTAATCCCACATTCTCGGTCATCCTGACGTTTCTGACGTCCTCGGCAGCTGTTTATAAAAATTTAGACACAAATTTACACATACAAAACAGGTAAACATAAAACAAAAACATGTCACGTTATGCAGATGCGTTACTCCAGGGCTTCATATATTCTGCAGCAGTTGAGGTCTTGTTGGGACCATCATGGTCTCCAATTTTTTCTACATCATAACGATCATTTGACTTTACTTTAGTAACTTTATAAGGTCCATGGAATTTTTCCTTTAATTTCAGACCTGTGCCGTACTGCGTTCTTTGGATTGCCACGAGATCATTTAATTTATATTTGTTGGGCTCTCTCCTCTTCTTGTTAAATTGTTTTCTATTTTCTTCTTGTATTTTCAAAATATTTTTTCTCGCTTCTTCTCTTACATTTTCCCGTTCCATCATCATGTGGTTTATATCTTCTTCCTCTAGTATTTCTTTAATCCTTAAGTCATTTTTATTTTTCATTTTTACGCCAATCATCAATTCAAACGGGCTGTATTTTGTACTTCTTGTAACTGTACTATTGAGAATTCTCTGCACATCTGCCACATATTTATACCATTTTGTGGGCTCATTCCCACATAGCTTTGCTAGTACAGGAATCAGGATGCTATGAATTCTTTCCATCTGTCCGTTTCCCCTGGGCATTCCTGCAGTAATTTTACCGTGTTCTATCCCTTGCTCTTTGCAGTATTCTATAAACTCATCTGATCTGAACGCTGGTCCCCGATCCGTTATTATTTTGCTGGGATTCCCGAACACAGTTTGTTGCAATGATAACTTTTCAATGACTTCCTGAGCTGTCGTGGATTTCACCGGATAAAACCATACGAACTTAGTAAAGGCATCTACAACTGTGAATATATGCTGATATTTCTTGTTTGTTGATGGCAGCGGTCCAATATGATCAATGTGGTATGTGCTTAATGGTATATTCTCTTTTGGTATGGGCGTTAGAAAACCTTCGGCTTTGCCTCGTTTCTTGTTAAATAGAATACATTCGATGCAATTTACTACCACTGTTTCAACTTGTTTTCTCAGGTTAGGGATGAAGAACTCTTTTTTTACTAATTCTTCTGTTTTGACTGCAGCAAAATGCCCTTTATCGTGTGTTTTACGAATAATCTCTTTTTGCATTTCTTCAGGCACTACAAGTAACTCTCTTCCGTTATCAAACTTATACAACACGTTATTCTTGATAAGATATTCATTTTCTTCACCTTTTTCAACTAAAGATTTTATTGATTTTATGAGCTCATCTTTCTCCTGTGCTATAGCTATTCTAGCTGTCATCTCACTCTGTGATCTTGTAATTACTAAAACAGTATTTCTGCTCAAAACATCTACATGTTTCATTTTATTCCCTGGTCTATGTGTGATTTCATAATCAAATTCTTCCATGAATAAAGCCCATCTTGCGACTTTTGGAGCCAAATCTTTTTTGTTTAATGTTTTCTGAAATGCTTCACAATCAGTTACTATCTTGAATTTTGTACCAAGTAAGTAGTTCCTGAATTTTTTAAGAGCTTCAATCATTGCCAATACCTCCAATTCATAACTACAATATTTTTCTTGTTGCGGGGTTGTCTTTTTGCTCATGTATTGTATAGGGTGGAATTTTCCATCATCCGCTTTTTGTAGTAGTACTGCTCCGAAACCATGGCTACTGGCGTCGGTGTGTAATTCTAGTGCTGATCCTTGTTTAAATAAATGCAATACTGGTTTTTGCGATAATATTTCTTTTAATTTTTTAAACGCCTGTATTTGTTCTGTGCCAAATTCAAATGTGACATTTTTACGCAATAAATCAGTCAATGGTTTGGCTATTCGAGCATAGTTCGGAATAAATTTACGAAAATAACCTGTTAATCCTAAATATGATTGCAATTGTTTTATCGTTTTTGGTTGAGGGAAATTCCAAACCGCTGATGTCTTCGATTCAGATGGCTGTATCGTCCCATTTTCAATTATATAACCAAGAAATTCTATTTTTTTTCCTTAAAAATTTGCATTTTTTGAAGTTAAACTCTAGCCCATAATCCGCTGCAACTTCAAGTACTTGTTTCAATTTCTCTAAACCTTCTTCTTCAGTTTGTGATGGAATAATAAAATCATCCATATAAATAACTACTGTGCCGTCACGTAATAACTTTCTAAACACCGTGTTTACATATCTTTGGAACTGGTTTCCTGATGTACATAAACCAAATGGACACTTCAAAAACTCATATTCCCCTTCGTGTGTCACGAATGCGGTGTATTTCCTGCTTTTCTCCTCAATTTCAACATGAAAAAAACCATTCTTTAGATCGAGAGTCGTAAATACTTTTGATCTCTCTAATTTATCTAAAACATCTTCAATTAAAGGTAATGGGTACCGATCTTTGATTATTTTCTTATTCAGTTTACGGTAATCTATGCATAACCTATACGAGTTGTCTTTCTTTTTAACTAAAACTACCGGTGCAGCGTAATCTGAAAAACTGCGCCTTATAATTCCGTCTTTCAACCACTGCTGAACCTGGTTTTCGATTATTTCTTGCTCTTTAAAAGGAAATCTTCGTGGCCGTTGACAAACAGGAATTTCATCAGATAAAATTATATTCATCCGTAATCCTGTATCTTTTGATTTATTTGGCTTGTATCCCTTTAATAATTCATTTATTTGTTTTCTTATATTAAAATTTCTCACGTGATCTAAATCAATTTCATCATCTTCTATGACGCTCGCTAAATTAATTAAGAAATTATCTCCTGCATTATTATCATTTACAATTATAATATTTTCATCACGTGAATTATCTAACGTTGACGTTTTCTTTTCATTGTTATTTCTGGCAGCATGATTCAATTTTATGTCAGAATTCTTCTGAACTTCAGTGTAACCTACTTCAATATTGTTGCGTTCGCCAACGATCTTAATTCCGTTCTCATCTATCGCCAATTTTAATTTGCTAATCACATCATATCCCAATAAAATATCATATGAAAGAGATTCTAACACATACAAATTTGCTTTGATTAGAAAACCATCAATATTAAATTCATATGAAAAGTATCCTTTAGGACAAACAACTACTCTTTCTATGCCTGACAAAGAAATATTATTTGAACGTAATCTTGGCGATCCAATTTTCGTATAGTATTCATAACTGACCAGACTGATATCACTTCCAGTGTCAAAAAAGATCTGTGTCTTTTCACCGTTAATATCAATATTTATCATGCGATCCGGCTTGGCGCTGTTTGTTTGTTTGATTACTGCAAAATTTATCTCCTTGTGATTGGATAATCGCGGGTTTTGGCTCCCGTTAATATCGGTGTCTAACATGTGATCCGATTTGGCGCTGTTTGTTTCTTTGATTAATGCACAATTCACTTCTTTGTGATTGGATAATCGCGGGTTTTGGCTCCGATTTTGGCTGTCATAATTTATTTGACTATTATTCCCATTTTTACACTGGGATATTACGTGGCCAAGACGGTTACATTTAAAACATCTAATTTGTGCCCTGTTTCTTTCATTTAAATTAGAAGATTCATTTTTATTAGCTGTATTATCTGCGAATTGTTGTTTTCTTAAAGTATCATAACGTTGAGATGGTAACCACGGTTTTGAATTGTTATTTTCGCGCATTTTTGACTTCCTATCTTCAAAGTGGTGTGAATTTCTATTCATGGTTTTAATATTACGCCTTGCTGTTTCGTAATCATCTAGTTTACAAACTAATGTATCAACACTTTTAATTTTGGGAAGATCATCGATAAAATGTTCTTTCATTTCTATCGGTAACCTTCTCTTGATTTGATCGACTAATATTAATTCTTTTAAATCTTCAAAATTGGATACATCAAGACCGGTAATCCATTCTTCTAAATAATTCCTTAACTCAAATGCTAGATCGCGCCAAGTGGCTGAGTTTTCTTTCTTATGCGACATTAATTTTTGCCTAAACTCTTCTGGCGTCAATTTGAATCTTTTGAGCAGCAAGTTTTTTACATAATCGTAGTTATTTGTTAATGTTTCTGGTTCTCTAGTTATAACATTAGCAATTTCTAGCGGCATTAAACTTAATAAGTGCATGACCCAATTCTCTTTTGTTATATTCATCCTAGAAATCTGTCTCTCGAATAGAGCTAAGTAGATACTAATATCACCCTTCCCATCAAAGTGTGACATTAATTTAGACAAATCTAGTTGCTTACCTGTACCAGTTACAGCCGAACCGTCACTTGTATTTATCATATTTCCTTGAAGTTCAATTTTTCGTAATTCGTACTCCATTTCCATCTTCTTTTCCTCTAATCTTCTTTCTGCTTCTAACCGTAACCGTCTTTCTTCTTTTTCTGCTTCTAGTCTTTTTTCTTCTTTTTCTGCTTCTAGTCTTTTTTCTTCTTTTTCTGCTTCCAGCCTTAATCGTCTTTCTTCTTTTTCTGCCTCTAGTCTTCTTTCTTCTTTTTCTGCTTCCAGCCTTAATCGTCTTTCTTCTTTTTCTGCCTCTAGTCTTCTTTCTTCTTTTTCTGCTTCTAATCTTCTTTCTTCTTTTTCTGCTTCTAGTCTTTCTTTTTCTATTCTCTCCGCGGCAATGACTTCAAGTCGAACTTTTACAAAATTTTCTTCATAATCCTTCGATTCAGTCACCAACTTTATCAAATCAATGATTCTTGGACTCTGAGGCACAACTATACCTAGGTCATCACACAATGTTAACAAGTCCGCCTTTCTAGCTTTATTCAGAACAGACATTATAATTTTTGTTTACACTTCAACAAAACAATATAGTGCACTATCTTGCAGGCTTGATTACGGATAATTTCTAATCATTACACATATAACAAACAGTTCCTTTTTTACATAATACGTATTAGTTTAAAAACAAAACATTTTTCTTAGACTTAGATCTTCTTAGTGTAAAATAGCTTTCATCGTGAAATTCAAATTCAAATATAAATCAGCGAAATCATTCAGATCCCGGCCGAGCCCCCAAAACTTGTGGGAATATTGAGTGATTAGCTTATGATTTAAGTAAAACTAATATTCTTGATAAGATAAAAAGGTTTAATAGACATAAAATATGTAAGTAACATTCAATGATAACAGTAGAACTGAATAATATTTAAAATAAATAAGCTTCCCTGAGCTTTTGATTAAAAATCCATCCAACTGGCCATCGCTGAAATCTATAGAACACCTCGTTCTTTCCACGCATCATCACACGAGTCTCATTTTGGATATCACGTTCATTAAATCATTGAGTTTATTATCATTTATTGCTGGATACTTTATTCTTTAATCCCACATATATATATATATATTATATATATATATAATGGTTATATATATATATATATAAAACCATTATACAATACTACTATTCAACATCTACAATGAATGTAGAGTAACCCAGAGTAACCCAATATAAAAGAAACTTAAACAAGACAAAATGAGTTAGCAATACAGGAACAAATACGAATATTATTGGAAATAGTGGTACTTGGTTCGTTTTCAAGGGCAATACCAAGTAGACACAAAAATTACGATTTATTTCTGATTAGAAATCAGGAATAATCCTAAAAATGATTTCTAAACTACCCGATAAATCGTATTTAAGTCAATAAAATCTGAGAATAACAAAGTTCTATCTCTATTTTTGAAAAAATTGACTTATCGATATAGATAGGCTCTATTTGTATCTATGAAGGCATTTTTTGCATCAAAATGATGTTATATATAATTTGCATATGACCTTACAATCATAATATGACATTATTTTAATGCAGAAATGCTTTCATACATACAAATACAGTAAAACCCCGATAATTCGGATTAATTGGGACCAGACCCAATCCGGATTATCGAAAATCCGGATTATCCGGAGAATTAGAAATAAACTGAAATAAAATAAAACATACTTACGGAAAATCACCTTTATATTAAAGTTAATGAATATTTACAGACAGTAAAAATGTTTACTTTATTTAATTCTTCCGAAAATATTTCAGAAAAAGTTTTTTCTATTCAGAATACGACGATGAAACTAGTCAATGTTATGGAAATTAGCCAATCACTTCTCAAACTTGAAAAAATAATGACACAAACCGGTCCGGATTATCCGGAGATCCGGATTATCGGGGTCCGAATTTGCGGGGTTCTACTGCAGAAGCTTTCTATATCGATAAGTCAATTTTTTCAAAAACACAGGTAGAATCTTATTATTCTCAGGTGACGATATATTAGACCAATAATAATAGAATTAGAAAAGAGAAAAATATATTTACTTTGATTTTAATACATATTGATGCATAAAATGTATTCCATTAAGGGGATTTATCTGGTGGGGAGGATAAAAAAGGAACGCCATGCTATTCTCTGAGAGGGAGAGAGAGAGAGAGAGAGAGAGAGAGAGAGAGAGAAAACCGTGCATTTTTTTTGTTTACTCAAATTTGAAAAATTATTTTTTTTTTTCTTAGCACGTGGATAAGAAGATTAGTTATCCCTGTGCAAGATCCAATTTTTTAAAATATTTTTCCAGTGCAAAATTACAAAAGAGTAAACACTTTTTACTTTTCAGACTTTTTTAAAACTAAATTTTAAAATGCATATTTGACTTTAAAATATTTTAAATTTCAAGAGGTATAGCGAACCTACCTATCGACTTGCTAAAAAAAGAAACAAATTAAAAATGATAGTCCAAAGTAAAATTTTAATTAGTTTTGAAAATGACTCTGTGATGAGTTGAATATGTCAACAAAATAAAACTATTTTTCTGCTTTTAAAATCTTGATTACACCTTTTAAGTAATTAGAAATAATATATTAATACAAGGTGTCATT
Source organism: Maratus speculifer (assembly GCA_964019185.1). NCBI lineage: Eukaryota > Metazoa > Arthropoda > Arachnida > Araneae > Salticidae > Maratus > Maratus speculifer. The sequence goes on along the minus strand of OZ025290.1, from coordinate 447,035,467 downwards.
TTGTTACATATTTATCAATAGTCTGAAATTGCTTGCTCTATGATCAATGTTCTGTAACGCTATTATTCAGTGGCGTAGGAACTTTGAAAAAACAGGGGGAGCTGGAGCATCAGCGCCGTGCAAAAGCAGGGTGCAAATGGGGCTGTCGCCCCGAGCGTGGAATTTTAAAAGACCTCAAATTTATACTGCCAACGCTATTTTTTGGCCTGTCAGAAGAAAAAGTTGGGGGAAAGCAGCTCCAAATTGAAACTTTCCCTAAGCGCAGTTTTCTCTTCGCACGCCCCTGCGGAGCATATTGTTAAAAGCTAGTGGCGAGGATCATTTCATTCATAGTTTCATTCATAACAAGAGCATAAAATAGAAGCATATCAAAAGATCATTGACTTTTTAATCCAGTTTAAATAATTTATATTCGATATACTTGATGACACTTAATTTATGAACGATACCGAATAAAATATTCATATTTCAGGCTTCTCCCACTCCCATTTACCAAAAGTTAAAGTTTTATTTCTGTTTTTTGGTTTACAAATTCTTTACAATCTCTTCTAAATCAAATTTAAAGGATTCTTATCTATAAATATGCAACAGCATCAAGTGATTGAGTCTATATTGATACATTGTTGTTCGGCGATGTGCAAGGGCGGATCTGGAGAGTCCTCAAGAGGGGGTGGGGGCGATTTTAGAAATTTGGAAACTCGAGTCTCATACACAGGTCGGAGCTCATTTTTTTAATGTGGGTCGTGTTTCGTCTACTTTTTTGCTGTGGGTCGTGTTTGGGTCCGGTTGGCTTCCATTTTTTTTATCCTGGTCGGGTTAATTTCTACTTGGGTCGTGTTTGGGTCCGGTTGGCTTCCATTTATTAATCCTGGTAGGGTTAATTTTTCTTGGGTCGTGTTTGGGTCCGGTTGGCTTCCATTATTTTTATCCTGGTTGGGTTATTTCTACTTGGGTCGTGTTTGGGTCCAGTTAACTTCTACGCTTGGCTGCCGTTCGAGTTAATTTCTGATTTTTTGCTTTTGGGTCGACTACTGCATATTGTTGTAGGTCGAGTTGAATTTTACGTTTTAGCTGTGCTTAGCGCATTTGGGGCAGTTTGACATACAATTCTGATTTGGGGCAATGTCGGATTTGGTTTTTACTTTTGCGAGAAGGGTTCGGGTTGACCCGAATTGATTGGGGTGAGTCCTTTGATAAAATTTACGTTCTTTTTCGCAATTTTTGAACCAAATGTGCGTTTGTTTTACGATCCTTTGAAGAAATTCGTGTTTTCTCCGCGATTATTTCACAAAATTTGATGTCCGGTTAACTTCTATTTTTTGCTGCTGATCGGGTTAATTTTTACTTTTTGTTATGGGTCGCGTTTGGATCTGGTTAACTTCTACTGTTTGCTGCGGGTCAAGTTAATTTCTAATTTTATGCTTCGGGTCGGATCTGGGTCTAGTTAACAATTACATTTTGCTATAGGCCGGATTGACTTCAACTTTTTAGCTGCGCTTAGCGCATCGGGACAGATTGTCATACATTTCGGATTTGAGTCAGTTACAGATTTGGTTTTTACTTTTGCGAGAATGGTTGACCCAGTTTTGATAGCGATCCTTTGACGAAATTTGCGTTTATCCACGATCCTTTAACGAAGTTCGAATTTATCCGTGAACGTGATCCTTTGAAGAAATTCACGTTTTCTCCTTAATCCTTTCACCAAATTTGAGGGGTTTTTGAGACCTTTTGATAAAATACGTGTTTCTTTCGCAACCCTCTGACGAAATTCGCGTTTCTTTAAGAAGTTGCCCTTATTTGCGACTGTTTGATGAAATTCGCGTTTTCTATGTTTAATAATTTTTACGATTAACAAGTAAGAAAGTTTTTAACCCAACATGGGCTCGCGGGAAAGAATTTAGAGAAATGCACGGGTCGCGATTGAGCCAGTAATGTTTATCATACTATCTAGATCAGAGACGTATACCGAATGTTTAACTGCACGGGTTGCGGTCGGGCTAATAATGTTTGATCCTATTTAGATCAGAGACGGACTAAATATTTAGCTTTTATTCCGGGCCGAGCAAGAGGTCTGTACGGGCCGGAATTTCGAGGCCCGGCCCGGCCCGTAGAAAAGTTGTTTCGGCCCGGCCCGTTGTAAAACTAAAAAGTTCGGCCCGGGCCAGGCTCGTACAAAAATCAGCGAAAACAGGCCCGGCCCGGCCCGTTTTGGCCCGTTACAATTTCTACGATTTCCGAAAAATTCCGATTTTTATCATATAACTAAGATTTTTTTAAAGAATACTGCGTACATATCTATGTAATGATTTTACAGTATATTTTACAGCAAATACACATTAACAACATTAATGATTACTTAGATTCTTAGGCTTTCAACATTCGAATAAAGATTCATTAAAAAATTAATATGGCTTAGAATAAAAGAAAAAAGAAAAAAAGCTAAAAACATCGTTAATTTTGAAACTGTTTAATAAAAGAAGATTTATAAATATATTTCTATATCATTTTATTATAGATTTCAATTCCAAATTCATTCTTAAATTCAAAGAAGCTCCTTTCTGATACATTTCTAAATTCATTTTTTTTCTCAGAAACGCATAAGATTAGCAGATATCTTTATTCAGAAACTATATAATCGAATAGCGTTATCCATTTTTTGATACAAGCAATTTAAGAATACTGCAAACAAATAAAATACTGTCATAATTAGCGTTTTGAATAGAATTTCCGGAAGCAATAGCAAGGCAAGGGAGTAAAACCTGCAATCATTTGAGAAACTATTATATCTCAACAAGGTTATACAAGTATTTTATTTACCAAAAATGAAAAACGCTATTCGATTCCAAATCCCTTCAATAGTTAGGCTTATCACTTTTGTACATTTACAATTTAAAATTAATCAGAAAATGTGTCAAACTTTTGCATTATTGAGAAATTAATTTAAAAATCATCAAGAAGTATATATCCGAAGACTGAGCTAACATAAGTTATTTATCGCTGTTAATAATTTTACAAATCATGTTTTCTGCCAATAATTAAGTCTAGTACCGGTCCGGCCAGTCTATATGTAGAAAAGTAATGCAAGCGTGATCTCGGACCGGCATGAGTCAGCTAAAAAAATATTAAAACGGGTTACACATAATGTAATTCTCTGATGCCGATACACTGTGCATTTTTATATTGACGCTGTCAAACTAGTATGGCCACATTTATACTTATTCTCGTTAAAACCATTTTCGTTGAAAATAGCTCATATTTTATCATTTCTGTTTAAATCTTCAGAACGGGCCGGCAGGCCCGAAAATTTTTTTATCGGCCCGGCCCGTTTATGTTGTTTGTCGGCCCGGCCCGTTTATGTTGTTTGTCGGCCCGGCCCGGCCCGTTGAAAAAACTATTCTAAATCTGCCGGCTCGGCCCGGCCCGTTAGAAAATTCGAAACGATTCCGCCGGGCCGGGTTTAGGACCAACAACTTTTCCGTGCGGGCATCTAATGTCGTTCTGCAGATCCTTTATTGGGCTCAAGGGGGGGCGATAGCACCATCGCTCCCCCCCCCCCTTATATCCGTCATTGGCGGTGTGTCTGCTTGAAGAAGAGCATTGAAAGCTCTGAGCTGTCACTAATGATATCGGAATAAAAAAATAAATTCTGCCAAAAGGTAAACTTTACAAAATAATTTCTTTACTAATTTCTGTGATGGCATCATTTTAATTGTGATCGACAACGTATTTCCGTCAGTTCCGTTCGGGACTAGTGTTGATAGAAGTGTCAACTTTGCAGAAAGATTTGTCAAATCAAAATCATCAGCATGTATTCTAAGCTTTTGTTTGAGATCTTCTGGCGTGGTTGAACTGTATTCGTGAATATGAATTCGATCTGTATGTGAGAATCAAAAGTTTTTTGATAAAATCGTTTTTTTTTTTATGCATTAGTAAGGCCAAGTGCTTCGCTACAAACACAATTTTCCTTATTGTGCTGGAGCGGAAGGATAGCTTGTCTGTTCTTACCTAATTAAAACTATCTTTTGTTTGGAGACACTCGTCCTTTCCCCGTGAATTTTCTAGAAAAAGTAAATTTTATTTTTCAATTTCTCTTGAGGGAGCTGAGCCCGTCTGAAAAATCTAAGGGGGAGCCAGAGCTCCCCCAGCTCCCCCGGTTCCTACGCCTATGCTATTATTCAAGTTTTCATATGAATATTTCATTAGAGTGAAGTTTTCATAATGAATATTCATAACAACGCATTCATATTAAATGCTTTTTTTTTAAAGAAAAGTATGTTAGCATTTTCACAAAAGAAAACACTAATAAATAAATAAGTTCTTTGATAGCCTTATCTTTCTCTTGGATAAAAGTATTTAATATAGTTGCCTATTTTATAGTTGTTAGTTATATTTTAGGCTATTTAGTAAAATTTAGTATTGAAATAAATTTTAAAAACAGTATTCATTTAAAAAAATATTTAAAGTAACACAATTTTTTATATCTGTTTATAATTAATTGTAAAAATAAAAAACATTTTAATAAAATTTTTTTAATTTTACTTAAGAAAGGTGTTATAATAAAAATAAATGACATTGACATGTTTCGGAACCGTCAAATAAGTTCCATAATTATAATATAAATAAAAATAAAATTTCAAAGTATTTCACGGTCAATACAAATGACACACGACAATGAGATATAAATAACAAAAAACACACACACGCACACACACACACACACACACACACACAAAAAAAAAAAAAAAAAAAAAAAAAAAAAAAAATGCGCTCTATTGTAAAAAATTTAATTAAAATACAGACCATGATCTGAAATATAAATAAAAATAAAATTTCAAAATATTTATTAATTAAAATATAGACCATGATTTAAAGAATTTCCAACATGGTTCATCCCATTCAAGCTCTCACGAGGAATTTTTTCATTAATTCTAACCGTAATTTAGGAATAATAAAAGAAACCGTATCATTGCAAACCAGATTTTTACGCGTATAAATTTCAATGGACTCTCTTATAATAGATTTACGACAACAATTTGATATGAAACATAATTTACTTTCACTAAACAATATTTTGATCTCCTCATTTAAATATGTTCTTGATAAAGCAGTGTTAGTACGTCCAAGTTTAATATCAGATTCATGCTCCCCTTTTCTAATTCCAAACTTTCTCCCAGTCATGCCTATGTAATAATTTAAGTCACCATTTTCAGTAATATAAGGTATTTCATAAACTCCAGCAAGATCATCATGTCCTATAGGATCCACTTGCTTATTAAGGTAAACACCTTAATTTTGGTACTTAATAAGCAAGTGGATAAGCAAGTAGGAAGATTTTAATTTAATTTTTTACAACAGAACACGTGTTTTTAATGTTTTTTGTTATTTTATATATCATTGTCGCGTGTCATTTGTATTGAGCGTGAAATATTTTGAAATATTATTTTTATTTACATTTTAGATCATGGTCTATGTTTCAATTTAAATTTTTACAATAAAACGCGTTTTTTTTTTTTTTTTTTTTTTTTTTTTTTTTTTGTATGTGTGTGTTTTGTTCTTTATATCTCATTGTCGCGTGTCATTTGTATTGACCGTGAAATATTTTGAAATTTTATTTTTCTTTATATTATGATTATGGAACTTATTTGACAGTTCCGAAACATGTCAATGTCATTTATTTTTATTATAACACCTTTCTTAAGTAAAATTAAAATTTTTTTTATTAAAATGTTTATATAAAAGGTGAATGTTTTAAAATCTGGTGATTTAAAAAATCAATTGGATTTAATAAACTTTTTGTCATAAAAAAAAATAAATAAATAAAAAATAAATAAAAATAATAATCACTTTTATATATTCTAATCTATTCAGAATAAATTCTTTTGTTTAATATATAATATCATTTTCACACACACTCATGCAAAAATAAATAAAAAGTATATAATAATAAATAAAAAATAAATAAATAGAAATAAATAAGTTTTATCTTAGACTTCTATTTTTCATCTGTAAAAATATTTTAGTATAAATATAAAAATATTTAGCACAATTCATTATTAAAGAAACTTACGGAAAAAATAATATTTATAAAAATATTTAAAATTAATTTTTTATACTTAATTGTAAAAAAGTAATCATTTTTATATATTTAAATATATTCACAATTATTATTTTTCCGTTTAAAGAAGAAGTAAAAAAGCATTTAGCATTTTTACAAAAGAAAATAGAAACAAATAAATAAGTCCTATGAGCATTTTTTTTCAATTATAAAAAATTAACGCTATTCTTTAATATAAATTTAAAAATAGTTATCATATTTTGCCATTAAAATATTTTCCAAATAAATTTTTATTTATAAAAAAATTAAAAATAATATTTTTAATTAAAAAAAATCTCTTTATATTTCATAGAAAGTCATCAGTTTTAATTCAATGCATTCATAATAATTTATTTAAGTTTTCTCAAAAGAAAATATAAATAAATGAATATAAGCAAAATAATTTAGACTTCAGATAGAGTACCAAATACTGCTTTGAATTATTATGGAAAGGGAAACAAAGACAAAGGAAGGCCACGAAAGATATGGATTGAGGTCGGAACAAGACTTTATCCATGTTGAGGATGATGATGATAATGTATTTTAGTATTAAAATGACTTACAGAAAAACATTTATTTTTAAAAATGTTTAATTACCACATTTTATTTTATTTTATTTTTATTTTTTATATAAAAATCAGAGAATCTCTCACACACCATCCTTACACAAAAAATTAAATATAAATGAAAAGAGATTTTGTACATATTATTTACAAAATATTTTTCTTTTTATATCTAATTTTAAAAGTCATCAAGTTTATACATTTGAATACATTAATAATGAATGATTTCCCTTTTAAAACCGTTTAATTACTTTAGATTTTTCCCAAATAAAGTAATAAATAAAATCTTAAAATAGTTCTTCTTCTTTTGCTTTTAAACAATATATAATAGTTTATAAAGTCAGGTAAGTTCATTTATTTTCTAGTTCTCGCGCTCTTTTGCACCGCTCTGCATTTTTCTTCTTACACAAAAAAAAAAAAAAAAAAAAAAAAAAAAAACTCATTTGCATTTTTTAGTATAATTATAAAATTTATTTAAATATTTAAATAAAGTTTTACAAAAAATTAACAGCAATTATTATATTATTCATTATTAAAGAGTTTTATACAATATTTACGAAAACATTCGAATATCTATTATAAATCAACAAAATCAACAACAAATGCTTCAGAAACGGAAAAAAGAGAAAGAGGGAAAGAGACGGAGAGAGTTTTCATGGTAATTTGTTCTAATTCCTTTAATAAATTCACTTATTTAATAATTAAATTACTCAAGAGTTTAGCATTTTCTCTAATCAGCAATTAGCAAATAAACGGTATCCTAAAATGGCCCCTCTCTCTTTTTTTCTTAATTCCTAATTGGTGTAATCTTTTTAATAAAGTATCAGTCAGCAAGTTTATCTATCTTCTAAATATCATTTTCTTTTGCACTCCTTATTTTTAGAATGTTTTAAAAATTTTCCTCCCTAACCTTGCTTCTTTCAAATCAGTCGAACAGGTTATACCATTCACTCTCTAAAGATTTCGCATATTTCTTCTTCCCAAACCCTTTTCCCATTCTATTTTATTTTATTTTTCCTTTTTTATATTTAAAAATCAAAGATTCCCTTGCACACCCAAATCGAATTTCACAATCCTATATCCCCGCTTGGCGCGAACTGTTGGCGACCTCTTTTTCCTCCGGCTCAAAATTTCCGGCAAACCTAGAACTTCGCGCGCTAGCGATCAGTCCAGACTTAGCAGTATGGCGTCTGCCGTACGTTTGGTTCGGACTTAGTGCCGTCCAAGCCAGTCGTGTGGTCGTTTCATGTTTGTTTTGTGGTGTTGTGCTGTGCTCTAACCGTGGAATGATTGTGTTTATGGTTACTTGATCCGTTCTGTCTCCGTGGATTTAAATAATTTCCGACAGCAATAATCACCAAAACATGGCGGATATGACGGAAGATCCCAAACGGATAATCGAGGAAAAGGATAAGTTAATCAAGCGCCAATTCATCCGAATTGAGGAATTAGAAGGGGAGCTGGCCGCTCTCAGAGAAGAGCGCGATGCTCTGCTCTGTGACGTGAACAAGCTCAGATTTGAGCTGGAAATGAGCGAGCTCAAACGACTCAAGGATATCAGGTGAGATTCCCAATTATGTATAAAAAAAAAAAAAAAAAAAAAAAAAAAAAAAAAAAAAAGTAAATAAATAAAAGTGAAGCGCCGGCACTGACCGTCAGACTGACAGACGTAGGCGGGAGTGAGTGGGGTGGTCGTACGAGAATCTGGCGTGCCGACCGGCCAGTTTGATTCTTTTAAAACTTTTTCAGACATCCCTCCCTTCTCGCAGGAGTGGTTCTTTCAAGTGTCAAAACTTGGCCTAGATTTAGTGTCTTATTGACAGGGGCGTGTGAAGAGAAAACTGCGCCCGGGGCAAAGTCTTAAGTTGGCGCCCCCTAAATTTTTTCCAGTGTTGAATTCAGACACTTTTCTCCGAGAGGGACTTCAGTGGTTCCGAGGGGGGGTGGGGATTACAGCATTCAGGGGAGAAATTGTACTTTATAACCATTGAAAACGCAAAATCTGAAAATTTCCGAGAGGGACACTTTTATTGCTCCTGGGGGAATGTTCCCCTCGGGCCACCCCCTGAATTCAACACTGATTTTTTCCCTCCACCTCCCCCTTTCGCACGGCACTGCTTATTGATTCATTATCTTGTCTATAAACTATAAGGTAGCAAATTAAAAAAAAAAAAAAGTTATAATAATTAATTTGAAAAGTCATAAAAAGTATTTTTTTTGTGTGTGAGTGAAACAATCAATGCAAGAAGGCAAGTTTTTCTATCTCCCCTTTCGCAAGGATGAACTGACAAAGTCCAATAATTGAAATACTGCACAAGTGAAATACTGCACAAACCGTGTTGTACCTACGCGATCCGAAACCGATCTATCAGACCGATCAAACTGACCCGAAGCACAAACAATATTTTAACTAATCGATATTTTAATACGATCATAAAAAAGTAGAAGTTATACTAAGCAAAGGCTTGAGCAGGGAAGAGTCTGAAAAGAAAAAAAAAAGTATCTGATTTTGAGAGGGGTATCCGAAACAGGGCCGTAGCTAGAAGTGTACGATAGGGGGGGCTCAGGGAACTATAGGGGGGGGGGCTCAAGGGAATGTAGGGGGGGGGGCTCATATTTTTTGTTCTCTCTCTAATGCAGAAGGATAAATTAGTGCATATTCACATTGTAGATACTATGTTTCTGATTAAACTGTTGTAATAACTTCATTTTATGCTAAGAAAAGTATATGATGATGAAATTTTTGAGTATATGCAAATACTGCAAAATACCTGCAAAATACTCCCTATTGATGCAAAATTAAACATCCTGTTAGCTTCATATGTACCAATAGGATGAGGGAGTGTTGAAACACGTATTTTAGATACAATTTAGTAACTCTGCAAAACTGTGAAAGGGTCTCAAAACTAAATTAGATTTCTGAACAGAATTTCATCTGAATTTTCGAAACATTTAGTGACCTTGGAACTTTTTCCAGGGGGGGGGGGGGGGCTCAAAATATTTTAGGCGGGGCTGAGCCGCCCATAGCACCCCCTTAGCTACGGCCCTGATCCGAAAATGATTATTTACCCTCAACGGACCAATGCCGCCATTATAAGCGGCACTGGTGCCAGTAGTTATCAGTGCCGTTGTCAATAGCAGGAATGTAGTGGAGAATATATATGGGTATACACCGTATACCTTGTGGATTCTTTAAAGGAACACTGTATATCCTCTGTTTCTCAAGAAAGATATAGTATACATACTCTAGGTTATACCATCTACTTAGAGCGTATATCCTCTGTTATTTTTTCGACTACCCCCTGATCAATAGTAACCAATATTGTTCAATAATAATAATAATTACCAATAATAGTTATCAATGCCGTACCAGTGGTGGTATGGTAGTCGTAAAAAAAGAAAAAAAAAAAAAAAACAGAGGGTACACGCCATAAGCAGCAGAGGGTAAACGCTCCTAGAATCATGGAAGTTCAGGGTTAGAGTACACGCTATTGTTTTATTTAAGGAACAGAGAGTATTCTAAACTTCTTAAAAAATATATAGGCATGTTCCTCTGTATACCCTCCACTACAATCCTAATTTGTACCCTTTATTTTTCTATTTTAAGAAACACTTTTATTTATATACTATGACAAGAAGTGCAAGAAAAATTTTCGTTTAAAATTTAGTAATGATGTATATGGAATATAAAAATAGAATCACGTATTTAAAGCGATAGTCTGTTAAGCGTTAAAATAAGTCAAAAAGTCTACCCCTTAGGGACTGCACGAAAAGGTCCCATAAATTTCTGTAACTGCCCACAAAATTTCCCTAAATGAGCACGATCTTCGTACTGTCCATTAATTCTTTTTCCTAATTACGATCATAGATGAAGGTGAAAAAAATATTGGGTATTATTATTATTTTGAGGGAGGGGTTATGCAAAACCCCTTCAAAAGTAAACTCACCAGTATCACACTCCTACCCTAACCGAATTCAAAAATTATGCGTAAAATCAACTCCGCAAAAGAAAAAAAAAATCGTCAATCCGATAAGAGACCGAACGACAACAACACGAACCAGGTATATTTAAGTTCGAACGCAAAGTAAAAGAAAATGAATCGATACTTAGCATATTTATGGAAAACAAGCCTAAGCTGATGTCTAATATCTCTTTCATATAAAAATACAAACAAACATATGTACACGCATTCATAGATTTTCAAATCTATATTTTTTGTTGAAAAATATTCAGGATTTTGCTTTGTTTGCTTTTTCAAATTAACGCGAGCCGAATCCAATCTGTAATGAAAAAAAAAAAATCGGTATCGTGTTGGGTCGGATCCGGGTAAAATTGGATTTACCCGTCTGGACTCGGGATGCAAATTTGTAATACAAGGTATCAAGTTTTAAAAGTTTTGTCAATGGCCTTGACCCTAACTATACAGTGCTATTTCTTTCTTTTGCTCCCCCCCCCCTCTCCAAAGCAGAAACAGGTCATTATTATTAGTAAAGTAAGATTTATATCCGAGAAATCTCATTTTTATGTTGAAAAACTAACAAAAAATCAGGAAAGAAAAAGTAATAGAGCAATCGTATCCATAAATATACTTTTCTTTATACGAGAATTCCGGTGTGTTGTTGTTGTTATTAAAAAATAAATCAGAAAGTGTATCACTATCTAATATCATGCATATGTTTCATTTGAATACGTTATTTAAATTATGAAATTACACTTAAAGGAAAGAAAAATTTCGATATTTTTAAAAGTTGCCTGACCTAAACTTTCTATTCTAGCGATTTTGATTATTATTTTTTTAATGTCTTATTTGTTGACATCCCCGCACTCGCTATTAAGAAAAAAAATAATAATCTCATTTTTATATTTTAATTTAAGCATAAAATTTAAAAATCTTTTATGAAATTTCTTTATATTGGTGACAATCGGGTTACTCCCATTGTTAAAGGAGAAGGAAAACAACGGAAATGGTCATATCCATGGAGGAATGAGATAGGTAGAGGTGAAGTAAGCCTCAATAAAGGTTTGCAATATGAAATCATTTATCGCTCAAATTTTAATGTTCCAAACAAAAAGACATGGATGGGATTTTGTATTATAAGACGAATTGAAAGAAATGATTTACAACTAAAGCATATTTTAAGAAGAAATAGCAAATTTTTAAAATGGTCTTTGTTCTATTATTATTTATTAAAATAAATGTTCTCTTTTAATATAAAAGAAATTGAAAAATTAGCAATAATTAAATGTCAAATTGAAATTAAATAAAATATTGAAAACATTTGATACGAATTAAAAATTGTATTACTAAAAGTTTTCTAATTTAATGTAATTTTAAATACTTTATAACGTAGATGATAAATGTTTATGACTTAATAATTGCATGTAAATAAATATTTAAAATATAATGATGAAAACATTCTTTTAAAATCATGTATGAAAACTTAAGTTATAAATATTAATCTAAAATATAGATTTCTGACTGCAAACGATTTTAAGATACTAACAAAATGTTATATTTTCAAGCAAAACGTTAAAAAAATTTCCTATATTGATATTTAAAACACATATGATAAAATAATTGATAAATTCTTACCGGTGAAGCGATAAATTAGTTCATTTTTAAAAAACAAGAGAGAGAGAGAGAGAGAGAGAGAAAAAAAAAAAATTACGGGTTTTCAAAGCACGTGGTTTTGTTGGTACTTAATTGTACTTAATGTAGGGTTACTTTTTTAGCATCACACCCCAGACATAATACTTCCACTCCACCTATCTCATTCCTCCGTGGGTCATATTATTACGAATGCCATTTTTGTATTTCAAGTAAACTTTTTAAAAAATTTTTGAATAGAAAATGACGTCACGATTAAAAAGAGTGCCATTTTACACATAAAATTGTTACATTACATGATTGTTTCGCTGTTAGAACTTTAGTGAGTGAAAATGATGTTATAGTAAAAGTGAATGAGTATTTTTTCTTGTAAAACTAAATGTTTTATTACGAATACATCTAAAAGTAAATCTGGATTTCTGGATTTTGTCGGCGCGCAGATTAGAACCTCAAGTCAAAAGTGCGAATGTTTACATGCAAAATTGTAATTCGCTACGTGACATCAAGTTTGGGGACTTAATCTTTTGATAATAAATAGCACGTTAAAATATTTTTAAAATAGTGACTATGAATTAAAAGTATACATGCACATTTTCCGAGGTAAAAAAGATGTTATTTTTATATTTCGTTGGAAACAAAAATAATAATTATGTCATAGTGCCGCAGTGTATACATTGAATTTTCAACATGTTTTACCAAAAATCAAAGCCTCAACTAATAATTTCATTGTCGTAATTGCATGTTACTGATTATCTATAGAAATAAAGTTTTTCTTTCAATAATTTGATAAGTTTAAATTGAACTTTGGTTAAAAATAATATTTGTTTTAAAAGTTAGGCTATCCAAAATAACATTCATTAATTATTGTAATTATTTTTTAAAATTTTTTATAAATTCTATCAGTTATTTCTTTTGAAACTTCCTTCATCGAATTCGACGGGTTTCAGCTCGTGTGAATTTATTTAAGCTGTATACAGCTTGTTCAATTTCAAATTTAATAAAGTATATATCACCTGAAATTCAATGTGTTTATTAAATTCTTCTTTTGCTTATTCACGAGTAATTTAAGTAATAGTAATGTTTTAAAATCAGCAACAGAAATTTGATTTTTTTAAATTGTTTTTTCTGTAATAAATAATTTAAAATAATATTCTTCCCTTTTATAGGAGACATAGGACTTAAAAAAAATTTTTTTTTTCATTATTTTATTCGAACAAGAGGTTTTTCAAAAACGTGTTCGGCAGTGTAAATTCAATAAGCTCGGTATATTCTGGCGAGGTTATAGAGCTGTGTCGTATAATGCATATCTAATATTTTAGACTATTTTTATATTTATAGGTATGATCGTCATATTACGCTCCTTTTTTGGTTTTAAAAAAATCACTAGAATGTACAATTAAAACACAATATTGATACATCTGATAAAATATAAAAAGAAGTGCGAACATAAATAAAATTTGAAATACATCTTTGTAAATAAATAGCATCCACTCTAAAAAAAATTTTCCACTCTAAAAAAAAAAAAGAAAGAAAGAAAAGAAAAAAAGTAAGAAAGAAAGAAAAAGTCGATTTCCAGTACGTCTTGCGTATTTTTACCCTTTTTTCCCCCGATAAAAATGATTTTATGGATGTCTCAAAAAAGTATGGATTTGAGAGTATCTTTCAGAGATATAATTTCACATGAAATCATTCACGATAATATAAATTCACGAATTTCTTTCACAGCTAAATTTTCAATTACTCTACAGGCCAAGTATTTACTTTTACTATATGCTAATGCAGGGCTGTCGGAGGTGTTTTTGGCACCCCTTTGAAAATTTCGAAGCACGCATTTTTTTTGGCAGAAGCAAGAAGCATGCATTTCGACTCTATGCTCCTACGCACACGTTTTGGTTTAGCTGATGAAGCTGACGAGCTGTTATTGTTGTAGCTCGAAACGCGTCCTACTTTATTTTTCATTTTATGGTGATTTTACAAAGTGTTTTACTTTATTTATTAAAATTTTATTGTTGTGTTCGGATAGAATTTCGGATTGACTTCCTTTTTTCGTATGTATGACGAAATTTTTATTGCCGTGTTCGGGTAGGATTTCGGGCTGACAATGTTTTTGTCGGGTTTCGGCTGACTTTAAGGATAAATTCTTTTATTCGGGTACAACCCGACTCGACCTGCGGACTCTGACCTGGACTATTTCATTTTTATTATGTAACATAAAATGTCATATTTCTTTTTCATGATGAATATATAATTTATAAGAAAGAAATTGATTTGCTAGAATGACCAGACTTCTGTTGTGCGGCTTCACCGCGAAGGATTAATCTTAAGTCTCGCAGAGTCATATCCTTCAATATCTATCTCGTTGTCGTATTACTTTGTTCAATCGGAGTTGTGTGTTATTGACTTCCAGACATACATATTGAGATGATCCGGTCAGAAGACAGTTTACTCAGGGACGAGATTTTCGAAATATCCCGCGTGTTTGTTTAACGGAGGCTGAAAGTCCAAAAAGTACGGGAGTATTTCAGCAGTGATTGAGAGTTTATCAACAACACAAGTATACAAAGTTATCATTATGAGCAGTTGAGTCCAGTTGGATACAAAAGAGTATCTCCTTAAGGCCCCTGTCCTCGCTCGAGGAAACGCTCGCAAGCTAATGCTATTCCTATGGGGAAGCATTTTTCTAATAACTCTTTCGCATTTTCACATTTTTGAATAATTTCTTTTGCATTGGATAGCTGGGGTGCATGCCGACGGCGCACCTTTTTTACTTTTTCGAGTTTGATTGCAGATATTTTTTATAAAGTTAGTTTCACTTTCAAAACCGGTTTCGAAACAGAAAGTGCTTTTAAAAAATATATCTGCAACCAAAATGGAAAAAGTAAAAAGGGTGCGCTGTCGGCATGCACCTCAGCTGTCCAATGCAAAAAAAAAAAAAAAAAAAAAAAAAAAAAAAAAAAAAAAAAAAATTATTCAAAAATGTCAAAATGCGAAAGAGTTATTAGAAAAATGCTTCCCCATGGGAATAGCATTAGCTCGCGAGCGTTTCCTCGAACGAGGACAGGGGCCTTAAGGGGTTCTTAACTGCTCCGCTCAACAAGCAAAAAAATTTTGACACCTTTACAAATTCATTTTTTAACAGAAAGATATAAAATTGGAATGCCTGACTATGGAAGCGATTTCAAATCGAACTTAGTTTTCCATTTTATGATAATTAATTTACCTATCCAGTTCTAAGCTATTTCGATCACGTGATCATCCGTTTTTCTCCTGCTTTTCGACCGGTTTTTCTACTTTCGTCGGGAAATGTGCTCAAAAACGTCAACTTTGAAGGCTTGTTATGAAAGATCTATTGTGTTTTTTAAAAAAAATGGAAAATTGAGTGCAATTAGACAGTTTCTGAATAATAACACCTGCTATTTTCATGCATTTCCGAATAAAAATAAAGCATGTGCCACAAATTTGCCCTTTTTGATTTAAGGACACTCTTCTGGTCACTCAGCTTCCGAACGGCCAGTTGATGTATTCGTCTATTTAAAATATCTCCTCGGATAATTAATATTTTTAACTTCTATTTTTTGTATACATTTCGTAAAAGGTGTCTGTTTTTCTTAGTTTTCAAAATATTTCTAAATCATAGACTTAATTTTTTAGGTGTGATTTTCTAAGTGTTAAAATTTTACTTACAGTCCGTCAGCTTTTAACATGTAAAATATTAAAGTCAAGCGTCGATTATAGAAATATTTTGAGAACTAAGAAAAACAAGGACATCTTTTGAGAAGAGTTCACAGAAAAAAAGAAGTTAAAAATTTTAATTTCCCCAAGCGATATTTTAAATAGACGAATGCATCAAACGTCCATTAACTTAAAATTACGGGGCAGAATTCCGAAACTGAGTGACCAACTCCCTTAAAGCTGTTTTATAACCCAAAGTGTCTATTTTCTGACACATTTTTGTTTGGAAATGCACGAAGTGGGTAGATGTTCTTATTCAGAAACTATGTAATCGAAAAAATGGCATCTGTTTTTCATGTTTTCATCTTTGAACTTGATATATAAAACTCGATATATAAAAATATATGTATGTATAACTTTTTTGAACGCGGTGCTTTTCCCAAGCCGACGAGATTCGTATCTTCAAACCCGAAAGTTTAATATTGTCCATTAGCTTTTTAAGGTTTAACGTTTTCGGTAAAATGATATTTAAGAGAAAATTCTCGCAAAAATATTGAAATATTGTTCACCATTTCTGTATTGCTTGCTTTCGATACTCTGAAAAAAAGCTGCAGCAGAGATTCTAGACAGTATCTGTAAAAAAACGGACTTTATTCCTCTATCAACGGACTTTGCCATTACATTAACGGTTTTTGCCCGTAAAACACAAAAAATTACGGGAGTTGACCGTTTATGTGAAAAAAGTGACATTTTCCGTAAATTTACTGGATAATTCACGATAAAGTAGCGTAAATTTAGAATTTTTGTTTAGTGTATCGTATACGGGCGGGATTTGAGCACAGAAAAAAATTTCGGGCTCGGGCGGCTTAGAATAGAAATCTTAAAACTCGGTAAGAAAAAAAAAAAAAAAAAATCTTTACCTAGTACTACGTTAGGTGTATGTGCGCCCTCCCTCTTTTTTAACCTCCGACCTTCTCTGCAACCGGTTATCTACCTTTGGAGCCTCTTGCGTGAGAATTGAGAATACAAAATACGGGATGCTTATTTTAATATACTACTATTCAGGGCTTAATTTCTAGCAAAAAAAAGTATACCAGAACACTTAATATTCCGCAGTAATAACAATCATATTGTAGTACACTGTCCAAAAAATTTGTCTACATACAGTGCCTAATTTTTTTTAATAAATAAGTTCCGTGCTCCTAGCAAACATGTTTTAACCGCGAATTATTCCCAAAAGTCTAAAAAAGAGGGGAAAATTCCGTTCATTCCAAGCACCCATGGGTATTGGCTCGATTAATACTAAAATCCGAATTCATTTGTCTTATTTATCAAAATGGAAATATTTGTAGGAATTGATCCAAGCAAAATTTAACGCCTATTTAGGGCCATTTCACAATAATCCATTTAATAAAACAGGCCTCTTTACAAAATTTCATTTCATAAAAACATATTTTTTACTAATCCTTTTTATTTTTTCGGGTTTAAAATATGTATTGCAACCAAAACAAGTTTATCTAAAAGGAAAACTTTCGCAGAAACTCTCCAAGAAATTATTATTAATAAACGCTTGGTTAAAATTTGATTCTTTCGCTACAAAATGTTATTTTTTACAAAAATAACTTTTATTTTTCACAAAATAGGCCACAAGGAAAAAAAAAAACAAACTGGATCCACCTCTGATCTGTGTTAAATATTATGTAAAATATTTTTTTAATTTAACGTTTTAATATATTAAAATTTTGAAATAAACTTTGAATTGGACCAGTCGAATAGACAATTCAGCTAGCCTAATATTCAGAATTAGGTTTGTCTATATGCCGAATATTCGGCATTCGGCCTAAATCACTATTCGGTGCATTTCTAGTTCCGACTAATATTTAAATATTCACTAAAAATAAAAAATAGTTATTTGCTCACCTATAAGCTTTAACGCAAAAGAAGCCTAAATTGTACCAAGTAGTACTCTTTTCCCCCTTGAAACCGCAATACTTTTATACTAGAAAAGTAGATGATAATATTAATAGTTACTTAATGAGAAGAAATATAAATTGGAGAAATCGCATTGAACATGCATTAATTTTTTTCAATTTTTTAAATATTTTTAAAATTTCTTCATAATTGTCTTTTATATAAAAATCTAAAACCATAAAACGTTTTATTTCAGAGTAATCATTTTTCCTAAAATATAGAAAAGTAAATACATCTAATACCTCGAAATAAACCGGAACAAAAAATAGCTTTCCTTTACAAAAACAAATGTACATTTGAAGTCCGATTAATTAGAGAAAAAATTCGCAGTGTAACACGCGTCGTAACAATGCTGAAACAGCAAAGGGAAACGATAGGCCACTGCTTTTTCGCACAGTTCAGCGACTCCGACAGCTGCTTTACTTAGTCACACTTGCCGACCCCCCTTTCTCCGAAAAAGTTCCATTCCGGAAAAAAAAAGGGAAAAAAAAGTACATGACACAACAATGGAATTTCAGGAAGGAAAAACGAAAACATATTGATGCAGAAACCATTGCCGCCAATCGTTATGTGTTCAAATTTCCAAAGATAAAATGGCTTAGTATGCAGCCAAACTTGCTTACAATGCATTCAAATTTAACTGGAACAAGGTTTTGAATAACAAAGTGCGAAAAAATACGAAATATTTGCATAACATAGAAATATTAAAAGAAAAAGAAAAAAAAAAAAAAAACCGAAGGTTCGGCTTACAGGCGCAGATAATTTCGAAGATAAATACTAAATTCAGCAGCAAAAACTAAGTGAAGATTAGAGATAAACTCAGTTTAACAAATTTCTCTCACACACATCTGTTTTACATACGGTTGCATATGTGAGTGAGAGATGCTAGGCATCGAAACTTAAATTGTAGAGCACTTGTAGCGTATTCCAAGGGTTCCAGGTTCAATTCCCGTGTTAGACAGTTTTCACTCTTTTGGTTCTATGCTTAGTTAGCATCGTAATAATTCACTTATTAAATATTCACTAATTACACAGGTGAAAAGTAATTAAAAGATCAAATGAAAAATTACATATGTGTTAACAGATGTTTATTTTTGCCTCATGTTACGCCACATGTTTGTGTGTTCATGTAGACGATTCCTACAGACAAACAGACGCACAGTTTCGTAGTCAGACATTTTGAAAAAAAATGTTTTTCGGATCTTTGATAACTAAAACATGTAAATCCGTCGTAAACCAAAATTCGAAAAAATTAATCCAATACTTTCTTCTTGCAAAGATAAAAAAGTAAAAATTGGATCAATTATATGAAAAACTTCATACACTTTTCAATGGTATCATATTTAAATGACACAAAAATTGCCATTATAATAATTTTTGAAAAAGAAAAGAAAAAAAAAAAACATGGAAAAGTTAATAGACATCCGAAGTTTTTGATCGCAGCCGCTTTTATAGACTGGTCATCCTCTTGTAGGTAGGAATGTCTCCTTGAAACGGCAATAACAGTAAACTAAACTTCCTACGCGTCCAGATTGACACCCGGTCATAAACGTACATCATTCGGAGCCCACTATACTCGATACTTGGAGTCAATAAACAACGGGGAACGTACGTGAAGCCGTTATCGGACTACGCTCTCTGCATCTATTTAACCTCCTTTCTAGATTCCCCGCTCTTTCAGAGCAGAGTGATGAGAAGATACTACTCCCTCCCCCCTCCCCACCTCCCTCCTAAAGTAGCTAATGAAGCCGATGAGAGGGAATGTTGTAATATCTCCCCCGCTTGTGATTTGCAAATCTTATTACAGTAATCTTTTTAGTTTATCTTAAAAAACATAATTTCTACTTACTTTTAACCGGATTTTCTACATAACTTATACATACCGATGTTCAAAAATGGACTGACTGATTTTAAAATTAAAAAAATATGCGACTGGTGACAGCTATTTAAAAAATTCTTACTGGAGGGTTATGTAAGATTTGAGGATTTTTTTTTTCTTTCTTTACTGTGATTCTCGATTTTAGTTTAAAATAGCAGCGATAGGGGGAGTTGCTAGAAAAATGTACTAAATTGGACTTCAATTTTCGGCCCCTATCTTCTCTCAGTATTGTTGCGAAAGAAGCAGATTAAAAATATGGAGTGGGCCCCTAAAAACAAAATTGCATTGGCGACTGATATATATACATATGTGTCAACCAGCCTTTCTTTTCCAACCGAACAAAAGAAAAGGGGGTTTCAGCTATGGAAAGAGGTGGAGATGAATTCGTCGGAAAGATTCGAATTTTGCGAGTAATAAAACAGGAAAAGTATCGCGTGACCAGAACAAAGACATACATACCCGGGATCTTACGGACTACTCTGTCTTTTTTGCGGTCAAGCGGTATTTATCATATTAGATTAATTTATAACACGATCTGGTGCTTATCATGTTTTATTACTTTTGTAAGATGTTCTAGGATTCGGAAATTGGTTCGACGAAATTCTTTTTTTTTGATATTCCCCCTTTTTTGTTGTTGATAACCACAAAACGATTGGAAAAGAAAGGCAGGTTAACATATATATGAATTTCGCAGAAGAAAGAAAGCAAATAAACTTTCAATCTCGCCAATCAAACCGATTAAAAATGTGCGAATTCAAAACAATCTGTAGTAAAAAAAAAAAAAAAAAAAAAAAAAAAAAAAATCAAAGCTGACAAGTGGATAGAGTCGAACTTTGCTGTCATAAGCTTACCCGACTCTGGGCTTGATTAACCTCTGAAGATGAAGAAGATTCTGAAACCTAGGTACCGACTCACTGATCTGAGGCAAACTTGCCCTTTCCAAATCACTGCTTTCCCCAACATAAACCCCTTTGGAGCTTCCTCATTGGACACATACTCCATTCTTTTCTTGCTTAGTGACATGCTGCTAATCTGCTCATCATCCGCATACTTCACTGACAGATGGACATGCCTCTGAGCCATCTCCTTTCTCTAACACACCACCTGCAAAGGCTTAGCTGGCAATTCCCCTTTCCACGAAGAGGGAATGTCATCTTGGAAATTCTGTACACAACCATACAATACTAGATATTCAAATAGAGAAAGAGTAGACATTACATTCTTTAGCACAGGTGCTATCAGATCCTGACACTATGGGAAGCAAATGTCATTTCAGGGCACCTTTCATTCGAGAAGGGTTTTGCAAATTTAACATACCCAGAAATTTACCAATGATTATGAATATTATTCCAAAGAGTGACTAAGTTAAATTCACATACATTTTATTAAACAAAATATTTTTTTTTTTTTATGTTTCCTTTACACAAAAATTGAATACAACCGAGAAAAATATGCACAGAAGTATAGTATAACATAATAATATAACATAGTATAACATAAAAATGTAATTTGGATAAAAAGGTTGAATTCAGAATGTATGTACAACATAAAATATCAATATTTCGACATATTTATCTCATTTTTGGCAATAAATTATCGATATTTCAGGTTGCTCATACAAACCAAATTCTGTATTACTTAAACTCAGTATAAAAAAATAAACATACATCTAAAATAATGAACAAACTGAAGAATTGCAATCAGGTGGTTGGATTTGACTTATTACATAAATATTGAATTTGTTATCAAAGCTATTTTTATGAAACACTACTTAATATAGATTATAAAATTGATAATTTGAAAAGAATTTAGCATTTTGGAATGGAATTAATTCAATATAAATAGCCTGTTTTCTCAATTTCGGGGCCTTTCAAAATTTCCTAAGGGGCCATCTATAAATGATATCACGCTTCAAGGGAGGTTCATGAAATTGTGACAGCTTGCGACAAGGGGGAGAGAAAAAATGTGACATCACACATTTTGGTTAGATAAAAAGATTAAAAATCATCAGATTATGATTTGAAATTATTTTGAAATTAAAGCATTTTGTGTTCATAAAGTAAAGATAAAATTTCAAGCCAAATATACTATTAAGTTCCATTTCAAATTCCAAAATACTACTGTTTTCAATTCTCTTCCATATTGTATTAATAATGTATATTGATTATAATTCTTGTGATAACCTTAATCTTATTACATACAAAATAAGTATACAAATCATTTTTATTGTTATTCTCACAAAAATAATTAAAACAAACAATTAAAGTTTAAAAATAAAATTTGAAATAGGATCTATATTATAGCGCTTTGTTTTTGAATTGCATATGTAATATAGAGTGACATGTGACAAGGGGGTGAAGTGAAGTGTGACAAAGAGGGGGAGGGGGTCAAAAATATTGAAAAAAAGTATGACATCTTTTATGGACGGCCCCCAAAGGGAAGCACGTGCTTCTCGTGCCTATCCGGTAATCAGGACCTGACCCGACCCAATTCAGGTATCCATTTTCAGCTACCCACTCTTGAATACAGGACTTTGTCTGTCAGAAACAGAAGCATCCCCGCGAATGAGAGGTTGTCACTCGCCAAAATAAACAAAAAAGAAAAACAAAAAAGGGCGGGTGAAAGTCTTTAATTGAAGGATTGTTATCTGTGAAAGTTCAAGGTCGGGAAGCGCCTCGCGGCGTTCCTGATGAGTGCAAAGTTTCCTGTGACGTCATTGTCCGTGCTCTTGTTCATTGACTGCAACTGGAACCGTCTTCGATGTTGTAACCGTAACACGGATTAGGAGTGACCGCTGTAAATGGCGAAATTTTAAACTTTGAGAATTAAAAAATATCGTCTAATTTTCAAAAGGGGGGGGGGGGGGACTAAATTTTAAAGAACATTTTACTTCAAAATTGTTGTCATTTATATTCTGACACATTTGCTTGAGGATTTTTCTCTGTAGTCCGTAAAAAAAAAGAAAAGAAAAGAAAAAAAAAATATGTGAAAAAACGGAAAGTGTACTGGCAGAAAAGCTGCCGCCTATGCTCTGTTTTTTCACGGTATTCCTCCGTTTTCCAGATGAATATTATCCGCTATATAAAATAGGATTTTTTTTTTTTTAAATAAACGTAAGCGATATCGCCATATAAAAAGAACAAAAAAAAAAAAAAAAAAAAAAAAATTAAATAATTATATGCACTGAACGGGTGTTTGTACTGCATATTACTACAAGGGTTTTCGCTTTTTGTTCGTCCGGACTCGAACATTGTTTTTCACCTCCGCTGCATCACCTGGCCGCATCCAATGACTTTCGACTTAGGTTATAAGCTAAGAAAAGAGTTGCGAAAATTTAACAGCAAATTTTCCGTTTTCTCTCAATTGAAAAGGAACATTTCCGTTTGTTTATCCTTGGAGAAACAATTTTTATTTTTAACATTCAATCAATTAGAAAAATAAAAAAAATTCTGCTTGTTCTGGGAAAATTTCAAGTTTTTCTCTCAAAATAGAAAGTTTCCGTTAAAGTAACAGAAATTTCTAAAAAAAAAAAAAAAAAAAAAAAAAGCAGTATACATACGGGATTTTTTTTATGTTATAGAATCTGTTTAAAAATGTGTTTCTACGCAAAGCATAAATATATAACCATCGATCCATTTATTTATTTTACACTGAAGAATAAATCAAAGAATATTTTTAAGGATGCAGACGATCATTAAACGATATTCCAAATGGATGCCATATAAATTTGATTTTTTTCCAGTTTTAAATACAGTCGAGCCTCTATATAACGAAATCCATCGTTCCAGTAAAAAATTCGTTACATAGAGAAATTCGATGTATAGAGTATGATGTATAGGTGTAAACTAACGGTCGCCACTCGCCACGTGGCGATTAAAGTTGCAAAAGTGGCGACTAAAAATCGGCCATCGATCGCCACCTTAGTCGCCACTCGGCGATTGAAAAATCTTATTAATTTGCTTTGTGAAATACAGCTTTTTTCATGGATATATTCATCTCTACTTTGTTTGCATTTAATTAGTGAATATTAACTAATTCTTTAAATTAAAAATCGGCCATCGATCGCCACCCTAGTCGCCACTCGGCGATTGAAAAATCTTATTAATTTGCTTTGTGAAATACAGCTTTTTTCATGGATATATTCATCTCTACTTTGTTTCCATTTAATTAGTGAATATTAACTAATTCTTTAAATTAAAAATCGGCCATCGATCGCCACCCTAGTCGCCACTCGGCGATTGAAAAATCTTATTAATTTGCTTTGTGAAATACAGCTTTTTTCATGAATATATGCATCTCTACTTTGTTTGCATCTAATTAGTGAATTGGTTAATTCTTTCTTTCTATTGGATGCAAGCATATAAGCAACTTTGTTGTATTTTCTATATTTTGGCTTTTTACCATGAACTCCAAAATATAGTCATCAATTTTAATTCCACATGCATTTCAAATAAATTATACCATTTTTACCTCTGGATGCAAAGAGATTTTAAGGACATTGCTGTATCTTAAATCTTTCACTTTTGCCATATGCTCACTAATTTTACCAGTTGGCTAGTACTTTTTTTTTTTTTTTTTTTTTTTAATTTATGATTAAAGTTTATGTCAAGAAATATTGAAACATTATAGCCAATTACTTTAAATATATAGGACAAAATTAGCACTCGCCACTTAGGCGAGTAATACTGCAAATTTAGCATCTGACTTTACTGCTACCAAGCAGACTTCCTCCACCTCACCAACACATTGGCACTCTCTGATTTTGCCTTAATAAGACATCCGGAGTTTTGAAATCTCAGCCAAAGCAAAAAATATTTATATTTATCTGTACACTCACCAAACTTAATAATTACCACCAATTTTAAGTAAGAATAAAATATCCAAGAAAGATGAAATTATTTTTTAATTTAAAATTTAAAAATACAATTTCCTTATTTGTTTTATACAATGCATTAATATACATTTAAATATAGTTTATCACTTATAATTTTAGCTGCAGTATTAATCACCAATTCATATTTTTCCATTCAGTGGAATGACAGTTTTATTTTTAACGAAATATGTGTAACTTTGTAACTCACTAGCCGCTAAATAAATAAAAAAAAAGCAATTTTGACCTATTTTTAAAAAGTGGCTACTAACTTTTAAAAAGTGGCCACTAATGAAACTGGGTCTACCGGCCACTGGCAACTAATCGAATTTCCCAGTTTTCACCTATAGTATGATGTTAAAAATAGTATTTAATGTGTAAATTTTGAACAAATATTATTTTTGATCTTTTTAATTAAGAATTTGAAATGTTTAAAAGTATATATTAACCTAACATTTTATTTCTTACTTATTTAAGCAGTTTCAAAAAAGAGAAAAGACATTTATTTGAAAGCTTAATGAAAATCAAATGAGGAAGACTTACATAAATTTCAGAGGAAGAAATCTGTAATTTTTTTGTTGTTTTGATTTTAAAATTACAATTGTTACGCTCTCAAAAAAAATTCTCAAATTTTAGCAAGGAATGAAAAATTGTCGTTGATATTTTCCTCCATTTGAAGGTCTCTCTTATGTGCTCTCATTGATTCCTCTCTTATATGTGTAACAATTCAATTGACTGTGTTTTGAGAAGGATGTTGAAAGGTGTGTGGGAGGTGGGATGAACTTGTTAGATTTAAAGAATAAGGAGAGAAATAATATTTATAAAAAAAAAAAAAAACCTCTCCACTGATCGATAAATCAAAAATAAGTGATGGAAAATTGATTCCATATGTCTTCGAAGCTTTTTTAAAACTGAATAAATTAAGATCAATTTATGAAAAAATTCGTTATATGGAGATAGATATTTCGCTATATAGAGTCTGTTTTTAATGTAATCATGCGAAAAGGGGACCGTTCTTACTAAAAATTCGTTATATGGAGAAATTCGATGTATGGAGTTTCGTTATATAGAGGTTCGACTGTATAAACCATAGAGAAAGTCCAAATTGTTACAAAAAAGTGTGAACACCTTTCTGTACTATTTTTTTTTCTCAGACGGTCACAAACCGATCTTTAATGCCAGCGTCTTTTACACACCCTGTCGTGAAGGGGTGGGCGATTAAAGTTGATTAAGGAATCTCCCACTTCGTCGAAAATGGCCACTGGTCACGCCAACCCGCAGAATGTTGAATGGGGTGCCAGAAATGAGCGTGCCATCATTTGGGGAAAGAAAATGGTTCGGTCACATCCCAAACTATTCCGGATGTGTATTAATCAGGGCGAAGGAGTTCTAATCTGTAATGACCGGTAGAGGTGGACCCATCCTTTGATTTATATGAAGAGCACGTATTTATTTATATAGGTGCTGGGGGGTGGGTAGGGTGGAGGAGGATGTCCTATTTTTAAATATATAAGTTCTTGTGTTCATTTACCGATTTTCCGATAAAGCTGTAAAGGCTATTCTCAAATTCAAAATGCGTTCTTCTTGACACATTCATGATTTCATTACTCTCTTTTATTAAATTCTATTATGTATTTTTTTTAAACCTCTGTTTCTTTGTATAAACTAAATTTATATTTAAGCTTTAACTTTTTTTTATTCTAAGGATGGAATTATGTAATCGACCTTTTACCCACTTTCTATTTTTTAACAGATTTTTGCCGATTTTTAACCATTTTTAGTTTACTTTTTTTAACCCACTGTTGTCAGGTCCTTATTACCGCATGGGCAAATCGGGACTTTGCACATGGGCCCCGGACCTTAAGGGACCCCCAAATCCATACATTAAATTATAAAATATTTACTTTCTTTCTCCAATTCCAACTCTTCCAAATGTGAAGTTATTTAATTCATCTTAAAGTCATATGACATATTGCTAAAGTATATAAAAGAGTGTTGTTCTGCACTAAGGAAAAAAAAATATACTTTTATTAATTAAGGTATTTAATTTAGAGTTGAGGAAGCTAAGAATTTTCTTCTATTTATATCTAAGGTACGAAAATATGTTTATGTCGTACACATGCACATATGAGTGACCATCAGTTCTATTTGAATAACGTTGCAATGATTCGAAAGGCTGCCCCCTAATTTGCCTTTGCCCAGTGCCCAATTAGTCGTAATCGGGTCTTGACTGACGTATGTTTGAACTACTTTATGTATTTCTTATATTTTATTTATGTCACAGTATTGGTTAAATTGAATAATTTTATGTGAGTTTGTTAAATTCATATACAGTAAAACCTCTAAATAACGGACACCTCGGGACCACAGAAATTGTCCGCTATTCGGAGGTGTCCGCTATTGGGAAAACCTCAAAGATTCAAAAATCGATATGAAATGCTTTATGTTTTATTAATTTACTTTTATACGTCCAAAAACCTGTATTATATAAATAGTCAGGAATTAAATTTTTTTAAGCAGTAAAATTGAAATAAAATTGTGCTCACTTTTATTCACTGTTTATTAAATTCTCGTGAAAAAAAGTCTGTTGCAAAAATTTATTTTTACGTGTGATTACATGTACTTTTTTTTATGTGACGTTATTGGACATTGTAGAATTCCAGGGGGGGATTGCACTTTTTGACCTCTAAAAGCATAAAATCTCAAAATATTCTTGGATGACATTTCAATTATCTGGGAGATATTAATCCCAGGCAATCCCTTGAATTTAGCACTGAACGTGGGAGGGGGGGGGGTCTTCAGCTCTTTATCAATCTCACAAAATTTGTGACACATTGTCCTGATCAATTCAGAGGCCTTTTTTGCTATTTTTTTCTCTTTAAAAACTACTTTTTCAACCTTTATCGCCGGATAAAGTGTCCGCTATTCGGAATGTCCGTTATTCAGAGGGTTAAACATACAAAAATTTAGGTTTTGGGAGTGGGGATTGGAAAACTGTCCGCTAAATAGAGGTGTCCGCTATTCGGGAGTGTCCGTTATGGAGGTTTTACTGTATAGGCTTTGAGTGACTTTGGCCAAGTTTTCCCCACGAAAATATTCCCAGTTATGATCACGTGTGTGCAGAAATCATGGGCCAAACCCATTAAATTTTTTAGGCGACGAAAAGGCCGTAAAGAAATGAAAAGAGGCGCATTTATATCCGGCTCTTTTTACTTCCCTTCTCCTTCGGGTATACGCTTTTAAGTCCTTAAAAATCCTCCAAAAAGTACTTTTTCGAGCGAGGGAGTGTTATAACTTTTTAACAAAAGAAAAGTCTCCGGAGCGGAAACTTGGAAAAGGAAATCCTTCCTTCTGACCAAGATCGTTACGACTTCTTTCATTCTTGTTATGCACCCTGTCCGAGTTGAGGTGCTCGGATGCTGCTCTTATCTGGAAATCAAGCGGGCTCTATAAAGAGGGTGCCCATCCTCTGAGCTTTTTATAATTATTATTATTTATTTATTTTTATTTTCCAGCTACGTTGGTAAGAAAAGGCGATGGATTTCTATTGTT
The DNA here is from genome assembly GCA_964019185.1 of Maratus speculifer. Lineage (NCBI taxonomy): Eukaryota > Metazoa > Arthropoda > Arachnida > Araneae > Salticidae > Maratus > Maratus speculifer. Next base: position 447,007,257 of record OZ025290.1, on the reverse strand, counting down.
CAGAACTGGAGGTCGAGAATATATATTATTTTATGAATTCGGAGGTTTTTAGATCCTATGTATTTTTTTCTCCTTTGTTCGATATAGTCTATGAAAAGGATGATGTCTTCAGGTTGGGGTTTATCATTGTGGGTGTTGTGTTGTGCACTCTCCCTTAGTGCAGTGTCATTTTTATATTCCGAGTGAGAACTAGCAAACAAGATAGTAAAGAATGAATATGGGATACAGGAATTAAACTCCCTATTTCCAAACCAAGAACTTATTCGCTGACAAAATATATGTCGGAAGTATACATTAAAAAATACAGGGCAATTCAGAACAATATTATTATTTATTTATACGGACAGACAGACAGAGGACTGAGACGAATAGGATTTCGTCAGATGAACGAAATCCTAATAAACTGGGTAAATTGCAATCAGGGTGGCGGAGTCGGTGGGAAAAATGGCCGCCTCCGACTCTGACTCTGGAAATTTGAACGACTCCGACTCCAACTGGCTAATATACTAGTGTTGCTGTTGGTTAAAATTATGAAGGAACGCCAGAAAAATAAGTCGAAAATTTGATTATTTCGGTGTTTTTCTAAGTTCTTAGAGCTTTGAAAGAAAAATGGAAAAAAATTATTTTCAGTTTTGGTAATTTTTGAATTTCGCGTACCAAAAGCCTATCGAACTCTAAAGAACTTCAACTATCGAAATCTAAAGAAGAAACAAAACAGAAATTTTACTACCTCGTATTCGTAGAAAAGGGGAAATCTTTGGAATTTGGAAATTGATTCGTCTTCTCTAGAGCAGAAAAGTTTTGATGGAAAGGAAAAAAAAATTGAGAATTTTAATAGTTTGTAAATAATTTGAAATCTACTAGTTTTTATTAAAAACCTTGTTCATCTACTATGTACGCCATGCAGTATATTGGATAGCCCGATATAATCCAAAAATAACAATACTTTCATTTCATTTCAAACTATCTAAGAAAGAAAGCTGGAATCGAAGTCGGCATGTTTTTTGTGACTCCGACTGTTTTACTCAAAAATAGACCCGACTCCGACTCCGCAGCCCTGATTGCAATACAGTTTTTAAGTAAATTGCATTTAAGTAAATTAAGTTTTTAAACAAATTATATTTAAATGCACATTTTTTTGCTTTATTCGATGATGTAAAAATTGGAAATATACAGTAATTAGAAATTTAAAAAAAAAATGCTGTAAAAATAGATAAAAGTCAAATTTAATCGTCTGCTGTTGCCACCGTGAAAATGATGTCAGCGTTATGCACAAGCACGTTTGTCTTTTACAATAAATAAATAAAATTCTGAAATTACTATTATTTGTATAAATATGCAACTGAGACGTCCAAACAAACATATATACTTTGGTTTCTGTATTTTTCATAATATGATAGCGTACTATCCAAATTACGATATGATAAAATTTTTGAAATAGAAACAAAGAAAACGCTTATCAGAATCGATTCGTAAATGCCTGTTGATAATATTTTCCAATCTTACTTAAAACAAACAATCTTATCGTGAAAATTTAATTTTTACTCAAAACAACGGGATTTTTGAAACACTTTAAATATTGAAGTAAAAAAACAATCGATTATTATTATCCTTTGAACAATGATGCGTATGTCGGTTTTCTCTTTGGCATTCAGTTAGTTTTTATCTTATCATTAATTCTATTTTATTACTTAGTAGCCGCCCTTGGCGACCAGTCAGGTCGCCCTTGAATGTATACTAAGCATTGAATCATATTGCTTTTATTCATAATTTATTTTAATTGCCCATTTTTTTTTCCGAATTAGAAGGTTCTGCTCGAGAAATAGACACACATGTCATATACGCACCACATTGGCGCGATTTCAACAAAAAGGCAATTATATGGTGCTTCACATGGTAACCCGGCTATTGTTATTTATTTATTAATAAACTGTTTGTTCATTGTTATTTTCTTTTTTTTTAATGATATAAATTGTTAAACTTTTTTATTTAATATTATTTCCTCTTTAAAATAATAAAAATTTAGTAAAAAATATGTATGTAACTGGTATTTGAAAACGAAGTTTCCGCCAAATTGGTGCCAGAAAAATAACGCGCCAATGTGGTGCATATATGACATGACATCTGTGCTGACAAATCAAGAATTCAGTAGTTTTATGTTAGCCTGGCGCAGATAATAAATCGTCAAATATTATACCCGTAGCATTTTTTCATAGTTAGTAATTAAACGGAAAAGTTTAAACTAAGGTTAAACTGAGAAGGTTAAACTGAAAAGTTTAAACTGAGGTTAAACTGAAAAGTTTAAAATTAATGACTTTTATTTATTTTTTTAAGTAAAAAGAACAGAAAAAAAAAATTAAAATAATGATATTTTGAAACTCTATAATTACAGAGAACTTACAAAAGATAAAGAAATCCATTTTACCACATAGCCTAAATCTTACCAAAGGACTTTTGCACAGTAACCAATAAGATGCGTCTCATTTGGACGTTGCCATTAAACAACTAACAAATAATCGTGATTTTTGTGCCACATACGATAGCGAAATATATGCAGTCGAGTCTCTATATAACGAAATCCATCGTTCCTGTAAAAATTTCGTTATATAGAGAAATTCGATGTATAGAGAATGATGTTAACAATCGTATTTAATGTGTAAATTTTTAACAAATATTATTTTTCATCTTTTTAATTAAGAATTTGAAATGCGTAAAAGTAAATATTAACCTAACATTTTATTTCTTAATTATTTAAGCTGTTTCAAAAATGAGAATAGACATTTATTTGAAAGCTTAATGAAAATCAAATAAGAAAGACTTGCATTAATTTCAGACGAAGATATCTGTAATTTTTTGTTGTTTTGATTTTAAAATTATTATGCTCTCAGGAAAAAAAAGCTCAAATTTTAGCAAGGTATGAAAAATTGTAGTTAACATTTGAAGGCCTCTCTTATGTTCCTCTCATTGATTCCTGTCTTATATGTGTAACAATCCAATTGACTGTGTTTTGAGAATTGACTTACAATTGACTCTGTTTTGGTGTGGAAAGTTGTCTGGGAGGTGGGATGAATTCGTTGGATTTAAAGAGCAAGGAGAAAAGTAATAATAATAATAATAATAATAATAATAATAATAATAATAATAACTCAGCACTGAACGAGAAATCAAAAATAAGTGGTGGAAAATTGACTCCATATGATTTCGAAGCTTTTTTTAAATCTGAATAAATTAAGACCAATTTATGAAAAAATTCGTTATATGGAGATAGATATTTCGCTATATAGAGACTGTTTTTAATGTAATTATGCGAAGGGAACCGTTTCTAGTACAAATTCGTTATAGAGAGAAATTCGATGTATGGAGTTTCGTTATAGAGAGACTCGACTGTATATAGATTTATCTAATTTATTTAATGTGATTTATTAATGCAAGTCCTTTTGTACATTATTTGTATAAAGAGATCCAACTTTGGGGTACCCAGATGACAAGTCTGTCCAAGTGTACAAGATCATAATACTTAGAAAATGTTTTATATTGAAAATTAATGGAATTTTATTACATTTATGATAGCGTTTTTATACGAAAAATATCAGTTATTTAGATAAGGTTTTGAACTTTATTAAAAACGATACTTTCTTATTAACCCTTTATCTACCGACGGTACTTATAAGTACCATTGTGGAAAATTTTATAAAAAACGAATTTAATCAGTCTATTAATAAAAGTTATTTTTCTTACCACAGAATATACTTTACTCGATCTAATTTAGATAGAGTAGAAAAACAGTCGAAGTTAAATATTTAAAAAAGAGGTAATTATCTTAATCATTTTCACTGGTATATCTTTTTTTTCTTTGAAAAAAAAAGTTATATGAAATGTTTTTGACGGTAAAAGCCTTTTCATTTATAGAGAGGATCATAATACATTTAAATACGTTGCTTTTATAAGAATTGTAATATTTCCATAAGAGTATTTTTGGTTAATTAATTTGATTGTTTTTGTAAATATTTTACAAAAAAATTATAATTACCGATATATTTAACCTTCCCGCTGCCGCGACCTGATATGTCCGTTCACTAGGCTGCAGGTTTCACTGCAATTGAAGCTTTATTTAAATTACACTGGTGTCCAAAAGTTAAGCATAATTGGTAATTAAGTAATTATTTTTAAGTAATGAAAGAAATATGAATCGGAATGTGCTGAAACTCCAGGTGTGTAAACAAAATAGTACGCGTCACATATTTTCGCGAAGAGTTTTCCCCGAAATCGAACAGGGGACCGTCAACAAATTGAAAAAGAACGAAGATCTTTTGGATAACCCTGTCAAAACGAATGTAGCAAAAGCGTTCAAACTGCGCATTATGATTAATTGGCTTATTGTAATGTACTGTGTTAATTTTTACAAGGATAGCATGTATACATGTAGAGAAATTAAGGTTTTTATAAAAACAGTCCCAAATTTTTTGCTTATAATTTGCAGAGTTCTTATTATAAAATAATGTTCTTTTCTGAAAATATGACAAACATCATTGTACATAATACCCTGTCATCAGAATTTAAGAATAATAAAAATTGTATGAAAAATGAGTATGTTTAGTAAATAATTTTTCATTGCGCATGCGTCAACGATATCAAAATGTCATTTGTATATTGTGTTAGCTAAATGTATAGAGCAACTTCTGTAAAAGTTTCAAAAACATAGCTTAAATTCTGAAAATGGGAGCCTATAGAATCAACTCAAAATCCTTTATTCCCTAAATGAAGCAAAAAGATGAAGGGCTGTATCCATATTCCATTGTTTAGTGCCTACACAATTTTGCACGTACAACTATATTTAGGTAAAACCCCTGATTTTTTTGCTTCCTTTAGGAATAACGGATTTTGAGTTGATTCTATAGGCTCCCATTTTCAGAATTTTCAAGCTATGTTTTTAACTTTTACAGAAGTTGCTCTATACATTTAGCTAACACAATATGCAAATGACATTTTGATATCGTTGACGCATGCGCAATGAAAAATTATTTACTAAACCTACTCATTTTTCATACAATTTTTATTATTTTTAAATTCTGATGACAGGGTATTGTGTACAATGATGTTTGTCATATTTTCAGAAAATAACATTATTTTATAATAAGAACTCTGCAAATTATAAGCAAAAAACTTGGAAAAATTTAGGACTGTTTTTATAAAAACCTTAATTTCTCTACGAGTATACATGCTGTCCTTGTAAAAATTAACACAGTACATTACAATAAGCCAATTAATCATAATGTGCAGTTTGAACGCTTTTGCTACATTAGTTTTGACAGGGTTATCCAAAAGATCTTCGTTCTTTTTCCATTTGTTGACGGTCCCCTGTTCGATTTCGGGGAAAACTCTTCGCGAAAATATGTGACGCGTACTATTTTGTTTACACACCTGGAGTTTCAGCACATTCCGTTTCATATTTCTTTCATTACTTAAAAATAATTACTTAATTACCAATTATGCTTAATTTTTGGACACCAGTGTAATATAATTCCACAAATATAATCCAGTTTTAAGAAATTAAGTTATGATTGATACCTTCAAGGTTTATAAGCATATACATAAATATATATATGTATATACCATGTTTGAAAAAAAAAAAACTCTTTTATTAATATTTAAAATAAATTACAGAGAAAACAACATAACATTTTTGTCTTTTTGCTCGGCGGACAGGGGGTTAATCAGTTTTAATGAAAAAACACTTCTAAATTTTACATTATTTAAAAATTCCAGTATATCTTCAGGTATTAAAGAAGACAGTTATTGATGTGAAGCCATTTCTTGATAAATAATTCGGTAGGTAAAGGGTTAACAGCACGAAAAGGGGAGGGGATTGTATAGCGAAGAAATGTCCAACATTTCACTATTTACAGTTGTCCTGTCCTTTTGGTTTTGAGTATTTTAGTTCTTCTATGCAGGTTTTTTTTTATATCTGTTAAATTTGCATTTTATTTATTTAATTAAATTTATTTATTTAATTAAATTTATTTATTTATTGATCAAGTTCTAATTTCTCAATATTCGGAAACCATTGCTGAACTATTTATATTATTTTATGTGCAAATGCAGAATAATCTTCTGTATTCTCTTGTTGTACGCGATAAAGGTAGCTTTCAAAAAATTTGCTTGGAAATTATTTTTTAATTATTTTTATTTTTTAAAAATAATAAATTAAAATAGCTCTTTTTTTTACGAATTTACTTGAATGTACATTTCCCCCCTTATCATACAGCGCAGAAATTTAAGTTTGGCGATGGGCAGAAATTAATAAATTTATAGAAATTGGCCTGGTCCTTTCCATTCCAAATAATTTCCAAGCAAATTTTTTGAAAGCTACCTTAATCGCGTACAACAAGAGAATACAGAAGATTATTCTGCATTTGCACATAAAATAATATAAATAGTTCAGCAATGGTTTCCGAATATTGAGAAATTAGAACTTGATCAATAAATAAATAAATTTAATTAAATAAATAAATTTAATTAAATAAATAAAATGCAAATTTAACAGATATAAAAAAAAACCTGCATAGAAGAACTAAAATACTCAAAACCAAAAGGACAGGACTACTGTAAATAGTGAAATATTGGACATTTCTTCGCTATACAATCCCCTCCCCTTTTCATGCTGTTAACCCTTTACCTACCGAATTATTTATCAAGAAATGGCTTCACATCAATAACTGTCTTCTTTAATGCCTGAAGATATACTGGAATTTTTAAATAATGTAAAATTTAGAAGTGTTTTCTCATTAAAACTGATTAACCCCCTGTCCGCCGAGCAAAAGGACAAAAATGTAATGTTGTTTTCTCTGTAATTTATTTTAAATATTAATAAAAGAGTTTTTTTTTTTTTCAAACATGGTATATACATATATATATATATATATTTATGTATATGCTTATAAACCTTCAAAGTATCAATCATAACTTAATTTCTTAAAACTGGTTTATATTTGTGGAATTATTCCTGTATTACGTCACCATTACATGTCAGCAGGGCTCCCAAATTGTCCGCCAACTGAAAATCAGAATTTTTTCAGAGAAATTTTCGCTTTAGATTTTTCTTTCAAATTGCACAGAAAACCAACTTCGAAGGTTAGTTTTAGAAAAAAAAAAAAAAAAAAAAAAAAAAAAAAAAAAATGCTGTAGAAACCTACCATGAAATTTTCTGTTAAAAAATATTGATGTTCATTTCGCGGACCATTTGGGAGACAGGTTTTTGCTTTTTAATATAGATTTATGTAATTTTTTTCATTACATTATTTTTCTTTTAAATATTTTGTACCCATATTTCACCTCTGACATAATGGCATAATTTCTTCCAGACAAAAATCAAGTTTTTGTTCTAAAAAACAGACGTCCTTTTCTAGAAATTGAGATATGTTGCGAAAATTTCGAATCGGGGATTTATTGAAATTCTCCCTTTAATGTAAAGGAGCGAAATAAGCCTTTTTATAAAATAATAATAGAAAAATATTAATCCAGATATATTCTGTTTAATATTCTTTACTTTTACCCTCATCAAACCCCAGGGTTTATTTATGTATTTTTTTTTTTTTTTTAATTTCAGTTATGGATTTATATAAACAAACTGATACGCAAGAAAGATTTAACAGTGAAAAAAAATAAATGATATGTTTTTTTACATAAAATTGGGTGATGCATGAGGACTCAAAAAGTACATTTTTGACAAATTCTTTGGAATTTTATTTTACTTTTTTGTATTGCAAAAATAGTGTTGTAAAACCATTAAAAAACGTAAAATAAATATATATTTAATAATTTTTTTTACTAATGGACTCTACAAATAATATCTTAGCGCACAGTAATATTATTTATTCGTTTTCATTTTTGTACTTTTCGTGCGTTTCTGCTGCAACCCATTTTACTATAACACATATCTCGCTAAAAGAATCCATTGGAAACAAACTGCTGTTTTGTTTAGTTCTGCTACCTGTAAGGCGTTAGGCTCCATTCGCACCCAATTTCTCTCTCTCTCTCTCTCTCTCAAAAAAAAAAAAAAAAAAAAAAAAAAAAACATTATTTATATATGCGAAAAAATTGTACAGTTGTGTAGGTCTGAAGAGGTTAAAAAACTTATCTCGATCATTCTTTTTAATACTTTAAAGAAATTGAACCTTTTGTGTATCCCTGTAACGATCTATATACTTTATTTACACACCAACGTATTACACTAGAAATTAGATAAGTTTAAACCACCATACGCAGAGGAAAGCGCGTTTAAAGCAATGACCGACCTTAATCATTGCTATAATCGAATTCTTTTGTGTGTCTCTGTAAATAAGGGATAAATGCACTTGATGATCTAACAGAGAACATGGTGTAGTGCACTTCAGGGAGTTTACTATGCTGGATGTATCAATCACATTATTAACATGCACCGCAAATGATTCTTTATCGTAGATCATTAATGTTATGGAATTATTTTGTTCGCTCCTGTAAAGAAGCTATAAGTACTACTTATTCTGTACTCTTGAGAAAGGCTGTTGCAATCCACCTTAAAGGTGCATATCAATCTCGTTATGTTTGAAGTATTGTAATATAACATCCATAAAAGGCTCCGGAAAAGAAATTTGCCCATAGACCTTAATCCAAGGCAATTCATTTTTGCGGCCAGACTATAAATGCTACATACTTCCTTATCAGTATTAAACATTCTACTGTAAATCCCAATGTTATATGAAAATTTCATGGCAACCTGAATCTGTTTACGAGAATTGGAGCGCGGACAGACAGAGTAACTGAATTGTTATTTTTCAACTTTCTTAGAAAGTGTTAGCGGATTTTTTGCCTGTATTTAGTCATATCAATTTCAAATGATGGATCCGTTTTATTTGGAAAATTTTCATACGATTTGGAGAATATGAGAAAAATTTGAATTATTTTATTTTTTAAAATTGTTACGAATTTTTCAAAGTGTAAAAGTAGTAACTCCCCTTCTGTTAAAAATCCATCATAAACAGGTTACGTTTTGCTATGTTTCACAGTATATTTAAAATAAAATGTAAAATAATAATAATGATAATGTTTCTTAAGGTAAACAATTAATAAAAGAATCCATTAGCTATGCTGATATATAACCAACATCGTTCTATTTTTTCTTTTCTGAATTTCTTAACTTATCCTGCTTTTCTTGGAATTCCAAATTGCCCCCCTTCTCTCTTCTACACACACGCATTCGTGACTTTTAAAACTTTTCAACCTCAACTCTTTCCGTAAAAGCTTCCACAACTTTCTCCCATAATAGAAGGTGATGAGGGCTGGGGGGGAGGGGGGGGGAAGAATTTCTCTACAGTAACTGTCACCGAATAGGCACCTCTAACTGCCTCTTATTTATCTCGGGGCACTTTGTGAAATGGTTTGAAATTTTTAAAATTCGTATCATTTAGAACTGGAGCGGTAAATAGTTATTTTCTTCAACGGGGTAAAGTTTATATTTAAAGAAAGAAAGAAAGAAAAAAAAAGATAAATAGAATTGCAGTTTTTCCTCATTCCAATACAAACGCCAAAATAATGGATTTTTAATTTTTCTTTTAAATTTTAAGTACTGTCATATTGATAACTCCATTGTTCATTTTTAGACGTTTATTATTATTATTAAATAAATTCCAAATCGTAGTCATTATTCACTTTATTGTTCGTTTTTAAATCCTTATTATTATTTTTTGAATTTCAAATCGTATCATTTCTCGCTTTATTTTTCAATTTTAAATGCTTATTGTTATTTTAAAATTACAAATCATAGTCATTGTTGTATTTATTGTTCATTTCATTGTTCATTCGTTGTATTTATTGTTCATTATTATTTTTAAATTCAAATCATAGTCATTATTCACTTTATTGTTCATTTTTAAATGTTTATTATTGTTATTTTTACATCCCAAATGTTAGCCATTATTGACTTTATTGTTTATTTTTAAATTCTTCTTCTTATTTTTTTTAAATTCCAAATCGTAGTCACTGTTCGCTTTGTTGTTCATTTTTAAATTTTATTATTATTTTAAAATTCCAAATCGTAGTCATTGTTGCTTTATTGTTCGTTTTTAAATTTTATTATTATTTGTACATCCCAAATGTTAGTCATTATTCACTTTATTGTTCATTTTTGAATGTTTATTATTTTTTAATTCCAAATCGTAGTCACTGTTCTATTTATTGTTCAATTTTAAATGATTATTATTATTTTAAAATTCCAAATCATAGTCATTGATCTATTTATTGCTCAGTTTAAAACGCTTATTATTATTTTTAAATTCAAATCGTAATCATTATTGACTTTGCTGTTTATGATTATTATTATTTCTAAATTCCAAATCGTAGTCATTGTTCACTTTATTGTTCAGTTTTAAATTTTATTATTTTTTTAAATTCCAAATCACAGTCATCGCTCACTTGTTCATCATTGTTGTCACATCATCATTGTTCTTTTTTAAATTTTAGATTTTTTTTTAAAAATTCCAAATTATAGTCATTGGTCACTTTATTGTTAATTTTTGAATGTTTATCATTATTTTTAAATTCCAAATCACAGTCATTTTTCACTTTATTGCTCATTTTTAAATGTTTATAAACTTTTTTTAAATTCCAAATCGTAATCATTGTTCGTTTTATTGTTCATTTATAAATATTTATTATTCTTTTTAAATTCCAAACGTTAGTCACTATTAACTTTATTGTTCATTTTTAAACGTTTATAATTTTTTTTTAAGATTCCAAATCGCAGGGTGACTCATCCCATTCGGAACTCTGCACAGCCAGATTCCTCGCTTGGGGCACATCTCTATGACCCGTAGATTCCGAGTGAAATGCAAAAGAAAAAGTATGGATGTCCTATCCCTTGCAAGGTAAAAACTTTAGCTGAAATAGGGACATTGGTTAAAGATTTGCACGGGCCGGGCCGGGCCAGGCCAGGCCTAGTCACTAATCTTTTCGGTCCGGCCTGGGCTCGGGCCTTAATTTTTTTCCTGGAGTGTCGGGCCGGGCCTAACGTATTTTTTCCGTATGAAGCCTAGACTGATTTTATTCTTCCTAATCTTTACGAACCAAAATAATCAGTTCCTGTTGAATCATCCCGTTTGAAAATCCTTTTCTCGACGTGGCCAAGTCTGTTCATAAAGCAATAAAATTTGGCTTGATCCAAATATTTTTGTAAAAAAGGCTTATACTTTTAAGTCATCATTATTCTACAATTGAACATTAGAATTTATTCTTCTTAAAGAATCGTAGATTACTAGGCGTTTTAAAATAGAATTAAACACATGAAAACAACATGATTGTGACGGAATTTTCTTTTAAACTGAAAACTGGAAATTTCTTTTAAACAGTTCATCCATGCAAAATGAATACAACAACATGCGAGACTTATGAGATTAAACATTTATATCTGCTAAGAAGAAATCTGCTTAGAAGTATTTTTTTCTTTCCAATGTGATTCCGTCTTACAAGGAAGGTCTCCATACGGGCATACTCCGAAAAATCTGTAAAAAATACAGAATGTTCTTCTCATGAGGCTATATATGTTTATAAAAAAAATTTCGGCGGAACTTCATTGCATTGTCCATAAAAAATTAAGGAAAATTTCGTTATTTGGCGATTTATCCTCAATTGGCGATAGAATGCAATTTAAAAAAATTCTTTTTCACGTCAAATACATTTAAAGGGAAAAAAGTGTTATGTTGAACTTGTTTAGATAAATTTCATTTAAATAATTTTAGTTTTGATAGTTTAAGTTTGTTTTAAGCATAATTTTGTTATATCGGTATTTATATGTGTTCATATTTAAATTTAATCAGCTAAATTTGCGATTTCAAATGAAATTCATAATTTAAACTAATTAAAATTGTTTCAAGCTCAAAGTCCAATTGAATATTGTCGATTCAATTTTGTTGTCATGGAAACAGTTGTATTTTATTTTATTACGCTTAAATGCATAAAAATAAATGTTCATAATGACTATTTTTATTTGTTAAAATATTTTTTCCAATTATAATTTAAATAACTACTCCCAGCTATCAGTATATATACATATCTATGTAATGCAATATACAGTGTCTCACAAAAGTGATGGGACACTTGTGCTTTATAAAAAGAAATTGCAATAAAATAAATAAACAAACATGTACAAAAATTTTTTGGGTGTGTTTCATATTTAAAGTTAGTAACAATTATTACATAACATACATTTTGTCAAAATATTAAAATATTAATTTAGTAAAAATACAATTGTTCAAAACGGAGCAAAAAATGCCTCACATAAGTGATGGGACACTTACTTTTCCATCAAATATTTATCCAAAAATTTTACTTTTTAAAAGGTTTGAATATTTTGTTGATTTCCTTTTACTTTTAAAACATGATTTAATCTTTTTGGGATGGATTCAACTAATTTTTTTGTGATTTCTGGAGTGATTTTACCCCATTCTTCTTGAAGCACCGATTTTAGTTGTTGTTTTGAAGAAATGGTGTGTTTGCGAATTCTTGATTCCAGTTCTTGCCAAATATTCTCTATGGGATTTAAGTCTGGAGATTGTGATGGTGTTTTTATTATTTCAGGACAGTTATATAGCAGCCAGAGTCTAACGTTCAGAGCAGTGTGCTTGGGGTCATTGTCCTGGTAGAATTTAAAATCGTTATGAAGGTTCAATTTTCGTGCTGAAGATTTCAAATTTTGCTTTAAAATATCAATATACTTGTACTGATCCATTATACTGTCAATAAAAACAATATTACCAACTCCAGCGGACAACATACATTCCCATACCATATCTCCTCCTCCACCATGTTTTACTGTTGGTACCAAGTTCTGTTTGCGAAATTCTTCCCTGGGTTTTCTTCACACCAAGATTCTACCGTCAGAACCAAATATATTAAATTTACTCTCATCAGCAAATATAACTTTATTCCAGTAATCAGAATTCTTATTTATGTTGGATTTTGCGAAAGCTAGTCTGAGTTTTCTATTCTTTTCACTTACGAAGAATTTTTTCCTGGCTACTCTACCGTGATATCCAGCAGATCGAATTACCCTTCTAATAGTCTCAGGATTAACAATTATTCCATATAATGCTTGTAAATCAGCAGCAACTTTTGAAGCACTATTTCTTGGATTTTTTTTAATATTTCGAACGATAATTCGCTTTATTCCATTGGATAACTTTGATGGTCGTCCAGGTCTTCTTTTATTCTGAATCATATGATTCTTTTTATATCGTTTAATGATATTGAAAACTGTTGAACGACTCAAGTTAACTGTTTCAGCAGTTTTTCTAATAGATTTTCCACGTTCAATATGCAAATTAATAACTAATTTTCAAATTTCAGGCGAAGTTTCTTTTCGTTTAGCATTCATGGCTACACAGAGCTAAAAAACACAAAAATTCCAAAGCAGACGATTTTATAAATTATTGCCATTTACTTTTAAGTAAAAATAAAACCCCAAAAAATATTTTTATTGCTTATTTCAGACGATTTTTGTTGCATATATAATGGTGTCCCATCACTTATGTGAGCTATTTTTTGCTCCGTTCTAAACATTTGTATTTTTATTAAATTAATATTTTAATATTTTGACAAAATGTATGTTATGTAATAATCTTTACTAAATTTAAGTATGAAACACACCCACAAAAAATGTGTACATGTTTTTTTAATTTATTTGATTAGTTTCCTTTTGTAAAGCACAAGTGTCCCATCACTTATGTGAGACACTGTATATGCATATAATGTATTAAACTCTCTCATTGTTTATTTTAAATTCATTAAATACCATTAACACGTATTCCAAACATCCAACATTTTCAGTTACATTAAAATCGTTTGCTTTTGGCGAGGAAAAGTGCAGCGCGCCAAATCGCTTGATGCTTTCGTCTTTTAACGCCAAATATTCCAAAGTATTTTATTTTTTTACATAATTTCTAATGTAATTCCGCCGCTAATTTTGACTGATCCTATATTACATACATAAGTAGTTTAATTAGCATTTTTTTTTCAAAAGATTCTGAGTATGCCCACTATGGAGACCTTCCTTGTTAGAAGATTTTACTTTTACTATATACCATTTTTTAGATTTTTATGTCTCCATTACATGGAATATGGATTAATAATACTAATGATAATTGAAACATTTACATACAGCAAACAAAGGTTCATTAAAAGCGTAAATATCGCAGCCTATGGCAATTTTAATTTTCGGGCCGGCCTCGGGCCTGTAAATTTCGGCCCGTGCAGACCTCTAACATGGGTATTCACAAATGATGAGAACGATGCCCATCTTAGCATTTTTCACTGTCATCTTTGGGAATGAGAAATGCTAAGCTAGGTTAGAGTCCTCGTAGTTAAATGGTAGAGCACTTGGAGCTTTATTCCAAGGGTTCCGGGTTCGATTCCCGGCTCGGACAATTTTCACTCCGTTGGTTTTACGCTTAGTTGATATGTGATAAATCGTGTATCAAATATTTAAAAATGTGCGATGTTTAGAAGAGAAAAAAAAATGCAGTAGTTATGTTAAATCTATTCGTGTTGTCACCATAAAAGTGACGTTGGTGTTGCGCACTGGCACATTTTTCCTTTTTAATGCATAAAATTGTTTTTAATGTGTTTTTTTTTCTTTACTTATAAGTTTTTCTAAACGAACTCCATGGATTCTTGTAGTTCCTGTCATTATCCACAATCATTTTTTTTTGGTCATTTTATTTTATTGGATATTATTAACTATTGGCTATTTCCATGAGTACTTGTAGTGTAAGTCACAGGCTATGATTTTTGGCTACCAGTATTTTAGTACGAAAAAATGTGATTTATTTTATCGGCACATTCTCATTAATTGAATAAGGCCAAGCAGACTTTTAAAAAATAACGGTGGCAAACAAGCAAAGCAATTATAAGGTAATGTGACTTACACTACAAAACCCATGGAACTAGCCTATTATGTTTCTTTACCGATAATCTTTAAATGTTCTTCTTGATATTTTTTAATCGGTAAATTGCATGAGTAATTAATAATAATAATAAAATTATGTACTATCATTACTAACCATTTTTTACCATGCCACCATTAAAAAAAGTAGGTCCATCATACATTACTGTTTTCCCTTTATTCAGTGTTTTAAATTTTATTTTTTCTTTCTTGGCATGTTTTCACTTAGCGCGGAATGGCAATAGTTTCTTCCCGGTCACATGACAGTTTTCTTCACTTGGTGAAATTTTTCACGTTGAGTTTTTTTCTTTTTTTCTTCTATCCAGTTCTTCGTTATACAAGCCCAGTGAAAAATGGAAGTCTTTTGTTTTAAAACCTTGACTTATTTCCGTTCTTCATTTGGGGGGGGGGGGAGGAGGGTGTCTATTGATGCCTTTTCTTTCCTGAATTTTAGTTAATGAGCCGCGAAGAGTAAATTTCATTTCTTTTTTTTCGTTGATGTATTTTGTTTTCTTTTAGGCTTAATACTTGTACGTTTTCATTCTGTTTTTGTTTCGTCTAATATGAGCTTGGAGAAAGATTTTTAAAAGGTACATCGGATAAATAGCTCCTTTTTTTCTGGATAGAGCTTAATGGCCTATCCGGTTGTTTTCGGAAAATTGTGAGATCTGTATATATGTCATCGCGAGGAAGATCAACTGAAGTGCTTCATGAAAAGTTATAACGTTTAATTTTGAAAGATCGGGGACCGTTTGTAGTAATAGTGTGTATTTGTTAAGGCATTTTAAAGCCTAAATATCAAGTTTTAATGATATTTCTAACTTCAATATAAAAGCAAAATAAATAAATAAATACATAAATAAGAATAAAAATAAATAATAATAACAATAAAAAAGAAAAATTGGTTGGTTGGTTAGTTGTGTTTAGACGGCCAATTATCTATACAAGGGAAAAAAGCCATGAAGGCCCTCCGTGGGGGGTATTCTAAGAGAAACCTTACCTGTATTTACGAAAGGAAATCAAAGGTTCAAAGAAAACCACAGAAAGCTATAAACAATTTAGCCGACGGCCGCGATTGGGTTGGGAAAAAAAAAAAAAAAAAAAAAAAAAAAAAAAAAAGATTCATGTAATAAGCTTATAGTAAAATAGTTGTAACACGGTTGAAGTACTCCATTTCGAAACTGGTTTTAAAAATAAAGGTATTCTCATTCAATAATAATAATAAAAGCGGCAAACAAAATCTAAAAAGTGACAAGTTGGTAAGGCGTGTTCATACTAAAACACGTTTTATAATTATTGATCTTGGTGCAATGTCTTATGCAAAAATGCATGAATACAAAGTTTATCATAATCCTGTAGATTAAATTCAGTTATAATTAGACTCCATCTTAAATAGGACGTCATCACCATGACAACCTAGTATCACTTTCTATTACGAGGTAACATTAGCTTCATTACGTATGATAAAATGAAGAAAACTTTTTTTTTAAATTATTTTTTTTTCTAAATTTTGATTTAATTGTCATGAAATTTGAAAGGACTCGACACAATTCGGCAACAATTCTATGTATTAAAATTTCAAACGATTTTTGGGCTGTTATAGACTGGCAGACGGAGGCCCAGACGATGACTATAGGTTACTTATTCATATGACTAGGACTACACCTAAAAAATAATAATAAATAAATATGGAAATTGCAAACTGGATATTTATAAAAAAATTGCCCCATAGGATTAGGGGTGTAGTAAAAATAACAGAGGATATACGCTCTAAGCAGGGAGTATACGCTCAAGGCAGAGGGTACCCCCTAGAATGTGAATACTATAGCTTTCTTGAGAAACAGAGGGTATACGGCGTTCCTTTAAAAAATCCAGAAGGTATATGGCGTATACCCCCGTATACCCTCCACTACATCCCTGCATATGATTAACATTAGCGAGCGGCTGTTTTCGCATGAGTAAAGTAGGCCCTTGACAAAAGTAAGCGAGTCATACATTATTGTTTTCCCTTTAAATAATGTTTCCAATTTCTTTTCTTTTGTTTTTCTCCTTTCCTGGCATATTTTCGCGTAGCGCAGAATAACACAAATTTCTCTACATCCACATGACAGCCTTTCCTTTTCTGGATTAAATTTTTCACGTTGGCTTGCTCCTTTTTTTTTTTTTTTTTTTTTTTTTTTTCCCTGCTTTTAGTATGTCACTCCACGGAACACTGTGATTTCATTCTGCTAATCCAGTAACAAATGGAAGCATTTTGTTTTAGAGCCTTATTTTTATTTTTGCTTTCATTGAAATGTGGGTTGGGGGGGGGGGGGGGGTTTATGAGTCTCCTTTTTTTTCTCGGAGTTAGTAAATGAATCGTGAAAGGTCAATTTTGTTCCTTTTCCAGGGCTGTACTTTTTGCTCTCATTTTGCTTTGTTATTTTCGTCAAATATGGGTTTGAAGAAAGATTTTTAAAAGGTACTTCAGATAAATAGCCCTATTTTGTAAATAGCTTCGGGTATAACTTGATGGCTTATAAAATTGCTTTCGGGGGAAAAAAAAAAAAAAAAAAAGTGAGGATGTTGATCTGAGGGGAAAAAAGAATAATAAAGTAGTCTATGAAAAAATAAGTTTGAATAGCTTGGTTAAAAAGGAAGAAACGACTCGGCGTTTGTTCATTATAGTAGATCGCTGCAAATATTGTCACAAAATTTCAAAATTGTCTACTTTGTGCAGGTACATTTTTTTTTTTTTTTTTTTTTTTTGTAAAAAACGCCACAGATATTCCTACAAGACATCGAAATTCTCTGTTTTACGTTGGTACTCTTTTTGTTGTTAACAATGCGACAGACATTCTGACAAAACATCAAAATAGCCTTCTTCACGCTGGTACACTTTTTTGTTGTAACTGATGCCACAGATATTTTAACAAAACATCGAAAACCTCTTCTTCATGTTGGTGCACGTTTTTGTAATAAATGACGTCGCAGATATTCTTAAACATCAAAATAGCCTTTTTACTACTGGTACTTTTTTTGTTGTAAATGATGCCACAGATATTCTTACAAAACATCGAAATGGCCTTCTCTATGCTGACGAACAAAACGACACGTGAATGTTTAATCTTCAGTGGGCAGAAACGTCCACGTCTTAGAAAAAAATGTATTTTTCTTTCTTTTTTTGGTATTTTTCTCGTAAATTATGAATCGTACAAGTACAGTTCTTTAGGCATTTTTTATGTACTGCCAACCAAAAATCTAGTTTGCAGAGTTTGGATGCTATTTTTAGAACACCCTGTATATTAATAAAAACTTTTAACGCAAATATAAAAGTTGTATTTTTTTTCGATGTTCATTCAAAACTTCACCTTTGCCTTAGGGAATAATAACTTTCTAAAAATCACATCAATACTACACAAATTTTGTGTTTATCATCTTATCTACTATACTATTGCATAAATCCTTCTTTGAATATTGAGTGAAAACGTTATTGAAATGAAATGTTTCTTAAATGGCACGTAAAAGAACTAAAGCATTTCTTCTACCTAAATAGCGAAACACAAAACATATGGACATTGAAGGAACAATCTTCAATCTTTATGCACGAATGGATAAAAATAATTTAATAAAGAGGGTGAAAGTAATGATTTTGAGTTTTTAAAGAACTGTAACTAATAACTATACAAACTTATTCACGAAATAGTGAACAAGAATTATTGAAATTTCTTTCTTTATATTACCCAAAATTTCATTTTATCGATATCTTCGAACGATTTTATCTTTGAAATCATAAATTATCGAATGATTTAGAAATCTTGCAAATTATTCAGACTTTTCATCTAACCTCAGCAATTTTGCATATGATTTCGAGGTTCTAAATTTAATTTCGAATCTCTTGTATATCCATTCATTTTTACGAACAGAACCGATGAACATTGTTAATCGTTTAATTATATATATATATATATATTTTAACAGTGAATCGGTTTTTTTTAATGAATTAATATAAAGTTTTTATTTGAGGCTATAATAATCTTATACAATAAAAACGTGTGAAAACAGAACCTGTCTATAATGAAATGATGTTTTAATAGGGAAAAATCGCATAAACTCAGGGAATTTTGCAGTACGCTTTGAATGACTCATATTGTGTAATTAATATTGAGATTTTCTTCAGATTCTGAAGTCATTATTGCCACAAATTCCTATTTTAATTAGTTTGAGAAATGTTATTTTTTGGAAGGATTAAAAAAGTTAGAACACAGTTAGCGAAAGAGTATCATTATGAAAGGAGATTATGTCAAAAAATAAAATGCATTTTGGTATGTATATTAGTTTCTTCATTTCAAAGTCACGGACTTATCAAACTGCCCTCGTATATTGGGTGTAGAAATGAATTCGGATGTTTTTCCGATTATGGATGTCTCTTGCTGAAATTGGGCTTTCAAATGTGTTATGCATTTTCCGAATTTCTGATTTGGACAACTTTCACACTATAAAGCTATGGGAAGGCGTTATTCTTTTCCTCTAGGTTATGCATAGTTTGTTCTATGACTTGCGAACGCTACTCAATGTTAAAGACTCTCTACAGATCGGCTGAATGCAGGAGGCGTGGCTATGAGCCAGAGGCCGAAGCGAACTGATACAAAGATGGAAGAGAAAAACTAAACATGTGATAGCGGGAAGGAGTAGATATAGATTGAGACATAAACTGACAGTCTAAGATGTCTCTTTTTTTTTTGTTTTTTGAACAACTTTTTAAAATTCTTCTATTTTTACTAGAAGAAAGTATTGCATTCGTGAAAATTTTCAACATCCAGCTTTCAACGGATTAACACGTT
This sequence comes from Maratus speculifer, assembly GCA_964019185.1. Lineage (NCBI taxonomy): Eukaryota > Metazoa > Arthropoda > Arachnida > Araneae > Salticidae > Maratus > Maratus speculifer. The sequence goes on along the minus strand of OZ025290.1, from coordinate 446,987,463 downwards.
TTAGGGGTCAGAGATACCAAAAAACATGTTTTTACAAAATGTTTGTCTGGAAGTCTGTCTGGAAACGACACAATTTTGCGGGAGCTCTAGCTCAAGAATTAAAATACTGAATTTAATAAAAATTTATATTCAATTAGTCTCTGTATAAAATTGTGCTGATCAGTTTTTGGTGCAAATCAACCAACAGGTGATGCTGTTATGCAGTATTTTTCATGATTTCCGCAATACCTCTATTTCAGTAACTAATGCACGGATTTTCATCAAACTTCAGATTCATCTAGTCCTTGACATGAATTGCCATTTAATTTTGGCACTGTGATAGCGAATTCTGAAATATTAACATGTATGAGATAGAAGAAAGCTGGATTGCTGGTTTTAGTTTTGGTCGGAGTGAAACTAAAACTATTATAATGATGTCCAGATGACGATATATTTAACCTGTAAATAGCAATTCATGTAACTAACTAACATTATTTTGTAAATAGCCATCAATATATTTCTCGATTAAAATGAAGGCGTCAACTAATTTTGTTCTACAATACTGTATATTCTTATTACAGCATTGAATGTTTAAAAAAATGTTTTATAATCTGTGTTTGACTCAGGATTCTTCGAAGCAGGTTGTTTCGACGCCGACGGTTCGACGCCAACGATTCGACGCCAACGTTTCGACGCGTGGTCAGTTCGACGCCGTACTTTTCGACGCCGGGGCAGTTCGACGCCATATATTTTTTTCCGTATTTTTATTTATTTTTAGAATAAATATGCAATATGCCTGATATAATATATATATATTTTTGTTATGTATATGAAGCGTGATTCAAATAAATAAGCAATATGACTGATTTTTATTTATTGAATTATCGATTGTTTGCATGCATATTTGAAATAAATATATGTGTGAAAGTGTTCTAGATTTTTTTTTTTTTTGTCCCAGATTAGTGAGAAGCCCCCTCGCCAACGTCAAGGCCCTGGGACATGAGGGAGGTTGTTTTTTTTTATTTATTTATTTCACAAAACAGCATCAAAAAGGCAAAATACAGAAATGGTAAATAAACATATGGTTACAAAAAAGTTATATTGCAGACAAATTTAATTACAGAGTAACAAGATTACACATAAATAAGATTACATCACAAAACTGTTATTATACTAATCCATTGCAAAATTATGCGCCACACCTTTCAGGTATTCCATTATTTCTCGATTTTCAAAATCTTCAACTATTACTTTAATTCTCATATCAGCTCGCAGATACTTATTCCGCTTGTGCGGCGGTTCATCTCCACGACATTGTAAAGGAATTTAAAAGTTTTGAAGAAAATAGCTCATTAGCAATTAATTTAAATAAGAATGGGTGTTTTTTAGTAAGAACATAAAAATAAAGATATTTTACATTGTAAACATTTTTTCTTTTCTTTTTTTAACACAGAAAAGTAAAAAAAAAAAAAAAAAAAAAAAAAAAAATATATATATATATATATATATATATATATATATATATATATATATATATATGCTGTTAGAAAGTCTAAATAAGCTGTGCAAACGTAAATAAAATCGGAAGTTCCTAAGTTTCATAAAAAATATATGGCGTCGAACTGCCCCGGCGTCGAAAAGTACGGCGTCGAACTGACCACGCGTCGAAACGTTGGCGTCGAACAGTTGGCGTCGAAACGTTGGCGTCGAACTGACCTGTACCGGGATTCTTTGCCCTTGTTTTTAGGAATTTCTCTACTTAATTTTAATCGAACTACTTTTACCGATTCATTCGATTATACATTGTTAATCACATTGATCGATATACGCTTCATTAAATCATTTAGCTTATTTGTCGCCTTTCAATTCGTACATGGCCTCTTTGGTGCAATGCTCGCTTTTATTTAGACATCCCATCTTTTTGGGAGATACGTCAGGGGAAAGAAAAAAAAAGAATGGGAATTCTTTCGGTTCCCAATAACGGCTTTATTCCTGAGACATTCCGGATCAATAGATTCCGTCTCCCCCGGAAAAATAGAGTGTGTGGGCCTTATTGTTATGCATTTTCCGATAGCATTTCCAGTTCGGCATTTTCCCTTTTATTTTTCTCGTAGGAAAACTCTGGCGAAATTAAACCTTGAATTAAAATGTTTAAAATCTATTATTTTGACCCATCCGAAATCGAAATTTCTGCTATAAGTGAACCCAACCCCCCCCCCCCCCCCAAAAAAAAAGAAAAATAAATAATGTAATTTAACAAGTTACAACAACCATTTCGTAGAGACAACGCAACCAAGACTTATAGCTTTATTTACGACTTTTCTACATAAAAAAAAAAAAAAAAAAAAATCAGATATGCAATTTCAAATTTTTCTTTATCTCATCCATGTTATAATTTCTGAAAAATGCAGCTTAGGAGCGCCACCGGTTAAGTGGTCTACACCAAAATCTAGTCAGAAATAATCTTTGTCAACTCCTAACTGAATCTGAAGTTTGTTGAAAATCTGTACATTTGTTTCTAATATACAGCTAAAAAATTCTGCATAAAAGCGTCACCTGTTGGGTGATGTACACCAAAAACTTATCTGGACCAAGTTTTATCTTGTACTAACTGAATCTGAAATTTGATGAAAATTTATGCATTAATTCTCGGGATACAGCTATTGCAAAATCGTGAAAAATGTAGCATAGTAGCGCCACCTGTAAAGTGAATTACACCAAAATATAAACAACACTCATCTATATCAAGGATTAACGGAATCTAAAATTTGATGAAAATTCGTGTATTCGTTCTTGAGATAGAGCTGTTCCGATAATCATGAAAAATGCAACACAATAGCGCTACCTGCTGAACGATTTGCACCAAAAGGTAATCGGCATCAAATGATATCTAAGACTAGTTGAATTTAAAGTTTTATGAAAATCCGTGCATTAGTTCATGAGGTAGAACTATTGTGGAAATTAAGAATAATCCAGCATGGCAGCGCCACTTGTTGAGCGATATATTCCAAAAACAAATCAGCTCTAATTTATGTCAAGCTCTAACTGAATGTAAAGTTTTGTGAAATTCCGTGCATTAGTTCTTGAGATGGAGCGCCCAAAAAAATTTGTCAATTAAAGAGTGACAGATTCACACACAGACATTTTGTACAAACAGGTTTTTGGGGTTTTCTGACCCCTAAAATGTGTAAATCTGTCGAAATTCAAAAATTTACACTAATCCAATACTTTCTTTTTGTAAAGATAGACCCAGCAGCAGAATTTTTTTCTGCAGTCTGCAACACAAGTCAAAACTTAAAAAACAGTCTGCAGACCAATCCCTCGCATTAGATTATATGCACTCAAACCTCCCAAGTATTTGTGATATACATAAAAGAAAAGTATACTTTTAAAAAGAAGTTGCCTTTGTTCTCTGAATTTCTAACACCTCATACATTGTCCAAAAGAGGAGGGGGGGGGGTCCCCTTTGACAAAATTTGCGGGTTTCTCATGATCTTTTGATGTCATTTTTCGCGATCTTTTCACGAAATTTGCTTTTTTTGACAAGATTTGACGATTTTTCCGATCTTTTGACGAAAACTGCTGTTTTTTTTCACGATCTTTTGAAGAAATTTGCCGTTTTTTCGCAATCTTTTGCAGAAATTTGCCGCTTTATCGTGATTTTTTGACGAAAGTTGCCGTTTTGTCGCGATCTCTTGAAGAAATTTGTCGTTTTTTCGCGATCTCCTGAAGAAATTTGCCGTTTTTTCGCGACCTTTTGAAGAAATTTGCAGTTTTTTCATGATTTTTTTTAACCAAAACTGCCGTTTTTTCACGGTCTTTTGAAGGAATTTGCCTTTTTTTGCGATCTTTGAAGAAATGTTCCTTTTTTGTGATTTTTTGAAGAAATTCGCAATTGTTTCATGATCTTTTTACGAAACTGCCGTTTTCTGCGATCTTTTAAAGAAATTTGCCACTTTTTCACGATCTTCTGAAGAAATTTGCCGTTTTTTGTGATTTTTGACTAAAACGGACGTATTTTCGAGATCTTTAGAAGAAATTTTCAGTTTTTTGCGATTTTTTGAAAAAAAAATTACCGTTTTATTCCGATTTTTTGAAGAAATTTGCCATTTCTGTCGTGATTTTTTTTTGAGGAAACTTGCCGTTTTTTTCGCGATCTTTTGAAGAAATTTGCCGTTTTTTCGTGATTTTTTTTGACGAAATTCGCGTGTTTTTCGCGATCTATGACGAAACTGATTTCTTTTCGAAGGCTATTTGTCGAAATTCGCGATACATTTTATGTTCGAGTTTTGGGATTTAGGACCGAAATTTTTTAATTTTTGCTAAATTTTTAACTGCTGAAAAATAGTCTGTAGACCTTCCCAAGCGACGTGCGTCGAAGGTCGCGCCGATTCTGCTCCTAGGAAGATAGATAAAAGTAAAAATGGTCTTTTAGAATCAATCGGTTAAGATTGTTTCCGTTTTCATGATCGTCACACATTTCGTATGTGGGCTCGATAATCGGACCTTTTTTTTCCCTTTGCTTTAAAGAGTCAAAGATCTGTAAAGAATGTTGACAAAATGAGTTTTTTGTAGCCGCTGGCTACAGTTGGAAAAAACTCAGCATGTAACAGCAATAACTTATAAATTATTATATTTTGAAAATATTTGTCCATGCTAAGTACAACAGTCTCCGACTAAAACTCACGAAGTTATAACACCCTAAATTTTATGAAATTTCGAAACATCCAGACACTAAAAATGACTTTTTTTGTGTCAATATGTTCCGAGATTTCATATTATTCAAAGTACTATAACTCAGTGAATTTTGGTCGTGGGATTTAATGGATTTTTTTCAGCTAATTTTGACAAATCATGGAATTTTTTTTTAAAGTGGAATTTACAGAAGGCAGGGAATGTATAAAAATTTTAAAAGTGTAAATTTTAAAGAATGAATGATAGAATTATATCATCGACACAATATTATTTCGAATTGCAGTTTGGACAATTTTGTAAATTTCATTATTTATATGCATCTTCAACAGATGCGCATTTCAACCTTTCAGGGTCTCCCTGTATTTTATGCTTTGTAATTATGCTTTTCTTTTGATCCGCAAATTTTACTGTTCCGATTGCAGATCTGAAGTGCTATTTCATCTTTGCTAAACAAACTAGTCGTTAGGGACCACCGTAATACTTACCTACCATGGATGTGCATGCATAATATAATATATGAAAATAAAACATATGTAAATTATTTATAAAATGCATTGCAACTCCAAAACAAAATTTAAACGTATATTTAAATAGTTTTAATGTACATAGTAATGATCTATTAATGAATTACTGATGAATCCATTTCTACAAATTACATAAAATGCCAAACTACTCAAGTATTACCGAATTGCGTAAAAGAAACAGCCTTATAGCTCCAAAAATAATAATCCTATTAACTAACAGTTTACTGCGTCGGATTAAGCGTCTCATTTCATTAAAAATATATCTTTGAATTGAAATTTGAATGAAATACAGGGTCATGAAAAATCGAAGAATGTGGAAAATAGGATTATAAATACCTCGGCAACTAATAATCCGATCAACTTCATTCATAATGCAAAATTTGTGTTATTTTATAATCTTTTATGTCCATTCCTTAAAATAAAAAATTCGATAATTTTTACATACCTTTCATCAGAACGAATTTTTCGAGAGTCCGAATAAAATAGCTCCGGATAATCGAGGTTACTGATATGAAATAGGCTTTGTCCCATTCTTACGCACAAAGTACATACAAAATTTAGTCTCTATCTCAATTTGTTCGTTAGATGGAGCAAATAAATTTTTAAATTACAAACACATAGACAGACGGACGACAAAATTATTTTTCTAAAAATACATTTTTCTGAATCTCTAGTGTCTAAAACGTGTAAATCCGGCAAAAATTTTTTTTGTTTCGATTTTTAAAATGATTGCAAGACTTATCCTATACTACGTATGATGGGTAAGTAATAAATAAATAGGGAAGAAGAACGAATGAGAATTCGATCACGATCCGATCTATTGATATGTCTTTGCAATTAATCGATTTCGCCGATAGAAGGAGATGTCGTTAGAATTTCTATCGCATTGTCATCCGTTTCCGATATCGCTTTCTGTGCAGAATTTTTTTAAATTCCACCCCATTGAGGCTGTGGAAAGGAGAGGGGGGGGGGGTAATTTTCTGTTGGAGGGATTCGAACTGTGTCCGGTGTGTTTCTCTTCCTCGAATTTAGGAAGGTTGTTGCTCTGTATTGTGTCGGATTTAATCGATTGAGAGACTTAAGGGTGAATTTCGATTCAAACTGCTTACTCTCCGATTTATTTTTAAATTCATTTTTCTCTCAAATGCATCAAACTGACAAATTGTCTTATTCAGAAAGTACTCAAATTGATTGAGCCATGATTGTCGATTCTTGGATAAATGAAGAAAGTATTGAGGAAAAAAAAGCAATCAAAAACGGCATTTTGAACCGGTTTTTTCCGAAGCGGAAGATCTGGGACCAAAAAAAGGGTCATACTGAGAAGGTAATTGTTTATAAATCAAATTCTAATGAATGGAACGTAAAATGACATCACACGGCCCCTTAGACGTCTCTTTTAAAATCCCCTCAGCAAGTTTCATGTTTCTACTTTAAAAAATGCGTCTGAAATTATCTCGCAAAATTTTGAGCTGTTGAAGGTGGAAAACCGTTTTTACACCCTTAAGGGGTCTGATTTTAAAAATGAATTAACTGATGCATTAAGCAGTGCTTTTGTATTTGTTCGTTATCAGAGAGGTTATAATTTCCTCCTTTCTCTATTTTAAAAGCAATAAATTCATTTTTATAAATATTACTGATTTTTTTATTATTATTTAAAGAGGCTTTTAAAGAAGCATTAAGTTTTCTGTAAATCCAAAGTTCATATTCTTTTTTAATAATAATATAATTCTTGTTAATGTTTATAAGCAGAGCAGAGTGGGGTGATGTGGGACACTTTTTACAAAAATAATAAAATCAACTTTGCTTGACACACAGAAATTTCTAGAGCGCAAGGTGAAACACTTTTTAATCTCCTTGAACACTATAGAAACAAAACATGTAAAATATATTTTATTATTAACCCTTTCCGGCACACTGTGCCCGGTCTGGGATACCTAATTTTAATTCCAAACTTGCAATCGGCACCAATAATATTTTAATAAAATTTTGTTTTTACAATAAAACCTTAAATTAAGGAATTCAAAATATCTAAAAAAATTGTTTGTGAATTCCGGTGTCCTTCGATAATTTCTAATTTTACTAACAAATTTTGCACGTGCCGCAAAGGGTTAAAGAAATTGTAAATTTCAAAATGTGTCCCAAACCTTCCCACTAACAAGGAGGTATGAGTCAGCAACAAAACAAAGCTATCAAGACACAAATATTCTAGTGTCGGATCGATATGCAATCAAACAAAGATTCTAGATTGATAATGTATGGGCCGCAGCATAAAATTCTAGTATCTTCATGACTGGAATAAAAGTTCAGGATTGTCAGTCATAGATGACATTAAAAAATCGTCAATTCAATTTATTTATATTTTGAAATAAATAATACATTATTAATGTTATAATTAATACATTATATTAATATATTATCCTCTAAAAATGTTTGCATTGTTTAAGGGGTTCTGGGGCTAAAAATTCTCCAAAAATTGGATTTTTTTTTTATTGTGTTAGTTTTTACCGTTAAATACCACAAACCGCATGTTTTATCCTAATTAGATCCGGAGATATAACACATTTTGCCTTGAGAAGCGATGCATCAGATGCCCTCTGTCGACAACTTTAACTTCATTTATCTCAGAATGAATTTTTTTCCATCTGTCAACTTTAAAAGAATATATCTAAAGTTCCTTCCAATATATATGTATGAAATTTTTAACAGAACTTTTATGCTATATTTCCAACAAATTGTCTTCAAGATTTTTAATTTTGATTGTTAATTGTGAAAATATGCTAATTAATGCAAAACTCACTCATACAAAAACTTCATTTTCTTACTTAAAATTTTTTTATCAAATTCTTAATTAATATTTTAAACAATCCTGAAAACAATTTAAAATGACACATTTTTTGTACGCAAAAGTGTAAAAATTTTGTAAATCGAGGAAGTACTTCCAGAATTATATCAAAAATTAAATATGTTTAATTTTTTAAAATTTAAATTAAAAAAATATTTAAAAATTTTCAGATTCTTATTACATTTAATATTCTTATTATATTAAAGTATATTTCAGAAAAAAAATTTCATAACAAAATCACTATAAACAAAAAAATATAATTTTGAGCCCCAGACCCCTTAAAAACAATGCAAACATGTAAAGTATTTTTTAAAAAAGCTATGAATAAAAAAATATTGTTGGCGTAATTATAGAGCAACAGTATATATTGCTTCTTATACATTTTTTTTTTTTTCCTTCATCAAACCAAACAGAAAATTAAATGTTTTAATAAATTATGGAAAAATTAAATTTTTGTGGCATGATACATAATTTAAACAGTTTTGATGTTTAAAAATGAAGATTCATAAAACAAAGTTTGGACCGACTTTAACGCAGTCACATGATTTTGTTTAGCTCGCTTCAAACTGTCAGATAAACTTGAAAGTCAACTTGTCTAGAATTTAAAAAAAGTTACAAAACAGAAATACATTGAAAAAAGAAAAGAAAAAACCCTTCATAAATAAGTGATGTGTTTGTAGAGAAAGCAAACAAGATTCTTTTTCATTTTACATAAATTATCTTTACAAACGATTGCTATATATTTCATGAATACATTTGGGTGCCTCTATATAAGAGTAACGACATTCTAAAAAGCGCATTCTCAAACTGACCTCAGACAGAAGTATTTGTCCAAACTATGGCAAACCTACATTCCAGAATTTCCGAACTCTTTTCGGCGGTATTCGCCCGGACGAGTTCGATTAGATGAGTAAGGCGAGTTAATAAACATTAGCTTGGCTATAATTTCAGATTCGCTATGACGCCTAGGCTATTCGTTTTTGTCAAAAATTGTCTCAACCAATCAAATTTTATATCTCGTATGTCGTCACTCTGATATCTAGGCACTCTAGAATACATTGGATGACACTATAAAAAAATTTCGCTGCCAGAAGACAAGACCCATGAATTGGTGTGATATTTATGTATGCTAGACAAAAATATATATTTCTATAATATTCTTATAAATCTCCATTCCGTCTAGCAAATAAAATAATTGCGTGTTAAAAATAAAATTTTTAATAATAAAATAAAATTTAATAAAATTAATTACGTAAATTGCGTATTAATTATTAGCGTTATAAAATTTTGCGTGTTAGTTAATTTTTGTCGCACACCCACACTTTTAACTCCTTGGTTAACCGTGATTAGTAGCGCTTCTCATATTCGCTCAACCTGAAACCATAACTGAATTGAAAAAAAAAAAAAAAAAAAAAAAAAAAAAAAAAGTAAAAAAATAGTTGACATTTGAATAAGTTGTAGAGTCAGAGTGTCAGACAGAAAATTCAATATGCTAACCTTAAAGAATATGCATGTAAGTATTTGTAAGTAACGTAATAAGCGTTTATTTGTATGAATAATAATAGTTAATATAAGTTTACTCTCGAAATTATAATTAGTCATTATTTATAAGAAGTCACAGTAATTAGTTTTCCTGGAACGAGTATTCGTATGTAAAATTCAGCTCTGTGTTGTTGATCTGCAACATTTACACAATAGATTTTCAAAATTACTTGATAAGATAAACTTGTTTAAAATAAATTAAAATAAAATAGAAGGGAAAGTTTAAGTTTCCCAATCAAAATTTGTCTTCTAAAACTGAGTTGGTGGATTTTAAATTTTTGAAGTCATATTGCATCACCGCTTAATTATAAAATGAGCCGTAATGATATTGTTTCAGTTTAAATCTGCTATTTAGTTCGAAAAAGAACATGCCGAAAAAGAACAATTGGACTCGATTTCGCCTCCTCCTCATCCCAAGACAAAAATATCCCCCTTCCCCAATCCTAAATGAGGAATGTTTAAAAACACCCCAAAGAATACGCTATCGGAAATGGATGACAATACTATAGAAATTCTAACGACATCTTCTCTCTTGCTGCCTGCAAAATCGATTAATTACTAAGACATATCAATAAATCGGATCGGGATCGAATTTTCATCGAGTTTCGATGGCTTTTTTTTTCTTTTACACTAAGGTGAAGGTTTAAAATAGGCATATTAACATCTCTAGATCAAGATTTCCTTTTAAAAAATGTCAAATGAAGGACACATAAAGTATTCCTTCCTTGCGCGAACACTATATGTGCCGTAAAACTAGTTTTACGGGAAATTACGATAAATAGTATAGTCCAGCGGTTCCCAAACTTGATTGGTGCGCTACCCACCTTTAAGTATAAAAAAATTTCCCGACCCACCAAATATTAAGGTGTATATCATTATCGAAATTGTTGTATGACTTGTATAAGTTATCGGCTATTCTATTCTATACGAAAAAGGTAAATTTTCGTACGTAGGATACGCTGTCAACCAAAACAGCAATTCGTAATTCCAATGTTTGTATGTGAATAATAATTAATACAACACGCAAACTACAAATATAATTAAAAATGCATTTAATTACTATCAAAACATAACTTTATAATGTATTTTCTGGCACTAGTGTTTACCAATGAAAACATTTGTATGTGACAGTGAAAAGACACGTACTATTAACAATAGTACCTCAGACTCCGAACAGGTTGATATCATTGAATGTGGCATTCGCGTTTATCCATTACTGGCGTTGAATTTGTAGTTATGCGAAGGTTTTTTGTTTGACGGGATAATCAGGTTGTACCATAAAAGAATTAGCCATACAATGTAAAGCTTTTTCTAATTTTTTCAAACATGACTGAATGAAAATTCAGTATCTAGATATAATTTGATAACTAACCAAGATAAATTCCACTATCTTACATACAGTCTTCCAATCCAAATTAAGTAATAAACTTTTTTCCTTTTGTGAATCGGTTCAAAAGTTTTGCGTGGAACACAAATGCGAAAAATAATATGAGTTGCTGTTGGATTGGATAACTAACCTCTTTGCATTCGGGTTAAAAATAGCCCTTTAAATCCCAAGGATCTCCGACGCTAATTAAATCTTGATTTTTGTTTTAAACCGCGTACTGTGTTTAATGTCATTTAATGTGGCATTCGCGATTATTCATTTTTGGCATTTAATCTTATAGTTTAGCGATAGTTTTTTGGTCGACGGGATAATCAAGTAGTACCACAAAAATGCTGGATATACAATTTCGTGCTTTTTCTAATTTTTCAAACATGAGTGAATGAAAATTCAGTAACTTGATAACTAACCAAGATAAGTTCGACTACCTTTACATACTGCCATCAAATCCAAATGAAAAGCCTTTTTTCTTACTGTGAAGCGGTTCGAAAGTTTAGCGTCGGACACAAATGCGAAAAATAATAAACGAACTGGGTAAGTTCTTTGCGTTCGGGTTAAAAATAGCCTTTTAAATCCCGAGGAACTCCGACGCTAATTAAATCTTCTCCCGATAAACTTCAATCAGGAAAGGAAGGATGAGTCCGCCTGGGAAATAAAGGACTTACTTGAGCGCCGCCGTCGGAGAGGGAATCGAGCTTGAACTCCTACTTCCCGGAGGAGGTGCTGTCTGTCCGAGATTATCGAGAATTTGTGCATTTAAGACGGTTCTCGAATTCCCGGGGCTTCAAACATTCCGACGCATTCAAAGAAATGAATTTCAGTCGCTCAATGTATAGACAGTTGCAGATATTTTGTCTTAACCTTTAATGGATGTGACAGAAATTGTGGTGGAGCTACTGGGAGCGGTCTCTGAGACCGTTTGGTCAAGAGAGGAATAAAAGCCTGGATTAACTCATGGGATACTGTTTGTGTACTGAAATTTATGGACACAACTGTTATAATTAAAATTCATCTATTCAAAAGTCTCTTGCGAAATCTATTCATAAGGCTCCAAACGAAAAATCACTATTATCTATACAGGGTGTCTATCAAAGAACTCCGGGCTTTTGAGGCAAAATATTTTAATGAAATAAAAAACATACATACATGTTTTATACATGACTGAAAAGCTTACATTTTCAAGTTTTTTTTAACACTTAGTAAAGTTCTATATGAGCCCCGTTAGTGGCACGGCAGACGTCTAAATGGTATTCTACCTCTTCCCATGTCCTGGCGAGCATGTCTGGGGAGACGGTTGCCACATAATTGACTATTCGTTCCCTGAGATGTTGAACATCACGAATTTTCTCTGCATACACAAGATTCTTGATATGCCCCCAGAAGAAATTTCTATCGTTTCTGTGAGCCAAATAACACATTGAGCCTTTTGTTGCGGAGTCGCCATCATTTCAAGGTCAACGCCCTGCAGCGCCGCCAACACTTGATGCAAACATTCCCTATTCGTATGAGTAAAACTTTTTGAGCTACTCTTTTCAGAGAAATCGACTAAATTTTGCTATCTTTTATAGTTAGTGAGATATCAATTTTTAAAACCCCGGAGTTCTTTTATAGACACCCTGTAATTAAGGCTGCTAGTCAGTCAATTTTCGAATTCCCTTCGCTCATGTTAAGTCTATAAGCATATGGGCGCATTTGTGTATTTAAAATAACCTTATTGAAAAATGAATATTGTATAACTTTTTTTTCTGTGTTTTCTTCTTAAAGAAGTTTCATTTTATGTGCGTTTGTAATTATATAAATAGTTAGCGTCTGGTCTGATCTGTTCCCCTGTCTGTCTGTCCTCATGGAACAGCGCAACAGCTACCCAGTCGTATGTTTGAGATTTAATAGCTCTAGAATCATTACAGATTTGTGTCTTGTCATTCAAATTTTGTGACAATCGAGTCAAAACTTGAAAAGATATTAAGAGTTTTCTTCATTCTAATTCATTCATCTTATCCAACGTCATGATTTCAATGATATCCCTTCATAGGTTACGATTCTAGGTTGTCATGGTTATGGTATCCTGTTTAAGATGGAGTCCTGTTATTTTCGTATTACCAAATGTAATCTATAGAATCATAATAAACTTTGGTCTACTTACTTATCCCGCCGACCAATTTCACCAAATTATACAAATCATCAAACTAATAGCCAAATTTTGCATATTGACATAATTTTTACTTTCTTCTATCTTTACAAGAAGAAAGTATTGGATTCATGAAAATTTTCGACTTCCGGTTTTCGACGGATTTATACGTTTTAGAAGGTCCTGAACACGTTTTGACTATTTTTAGAAAATGTCTGTCTGTGAGTCTGTCCGTCTGTCTGTCTGTCTGTATGTGACAAAAAATTTGTGGGCGCTCTATCTCAAGAACTAATGCTCGAAATTTAATAAAATTTTATATTCTGTTAGACCTTGATATGAATTAGTGCCTATTGGTTTTTGGTGAAAATTGGCCTGCAGGTGGCGCTGCTATACTACGTTTTTCATGATTTTCAAGATTGCTATATCTCAAGAACTAATGCACAGAATTTCACCAAACTTCAGATTCTGTGACCCCTTGGTATACATAGACGCTGATTAAGTTTTGGTGTAAATTGGCCAGCAGGTGGCGCTGCTATGCCACGTTTTTCATGATTTTCATGATAGCTATATCTCAAGAACTAATGCACAGAATTTCACCAAACTTCAGATTCCGCGATACCTTGAGATACATAGCCGCTAATAAGGTTTTTGTGTGAACTTCCCTATAGGTGGCGCTGCTATGCTACATTTTGCACGATTTTTGCGATAGCTATATCTCAAGAACTAATGCAGAGAACTTCATCAAATTTTAGATTCTGTTACACTAGAATATATAACATAATTAGACGCTGATTACATTTTGGTATTAACCTTGCAACAGGTGGTGCAGCTATGCTGCATTTTGCACGATTTTTTCGATAGCTATATCTCAACAACCAACGCACATAATTTCATCAAACTTCAGATTTTGTTACAAAATGACATATAACATAATTACACGATGATTACGTTTTGTTATAAATCCTTCAACTGATGGTGTTGCTGTGCTATATTTTACACGTTTTTTTTAAACTAGCTATATCTCAAGAACTAATGCACAGAATTTCATCAAACTTCAGATTCTTTTACACCATAACATAATTAGACGCTTTTTTACGTTTAGGCATAAATTGTCCAAGATATGGTGTTGCTGTGCTACGTTTTGCAAATTTTTTGTTATAACTATATATCAAGAACTAATGGACGAAATTCCAACAAATTTCAGATTCTGTTAGATCTTGACATAAATAGATGCTTATTAGGTTTTAGTATAAATTACCCAACATGAGGCACTACTAAGCTCATTTTCTCAGAATATTAATTAAATTTTGCGTTTTAGGCTTTTCGGATACCAGAATCTCATTAGGCTAGGTCAAATGTTCGAGGAAATTCGATAGTGGGTAACTTTGGAGTCACCACGTTTTTTTTTTTTTTTTTTTTTTTTTTTTTTTTTTTTTTTTTTTAATATTAAAATGTACTTATGAGATAGAAGAAAGTTTTGGGATTGACACATCCAACTAGTTATTTTAAATAACCAAAAAACAAATAAATTAGTAAAACATTAATAATAATACAAATAAAAATCACTTGATGACATTTTAAACACGTTTTTCGTGTCTAATATCATTGAATGTGACATTCACGGTCAACCCTTATTGGCATTTAATCTTGTAATTTGGCAATAGTTTTACGGTCAACGGATTAACCTAGTAGTACCTAAATTTTGTATGCATGCATGTTTGCATAAAAGTGCAACAGCCATTGCACCAATATCTGTATATTTATAAAAGTACTTATAGTACAAATACACTTTATTTTCCACGTTTGACGTAGAATTTCCGATTTGTTATAAAAAAGTGAAATGTAAGCATCATGAAGATAAAAAATTACCATGGAAATCGGCTCGCAAACCACCTATTTAATCAAAAATGCAGATTGCTCTATTTTAATCCAACTTAGGTTTATGACAATAACTTTTCATAAACTGATGTACATTGTAATAAAACTTTTAATAGACATGCTCACCTTTGTGGTAAACAGGATAATATTGAACAAAAGTGATAGAAGTTTCCATTATATAATCTGGAATTATGCACTGGACACTCCACATTTTGGATTGGAGTTATAAGTTCATACGGTATCATTGATGGCATGAGCATCCTGTTTTTCCATAGGTTTTTTGTGACGCTATCGCATTTCATAAAAAATGGGGCACATACCGTTACATTTTTATTACAATATTTTAATTTTTCATAAATTATTCCCAGCAAGCCGAGTTTAGTTATATTGTTTTTCAGTAAGAGAGGCGCTTGACATTCACTAACCCTCACACCTTGGAAGGGTGTTTCGATGGTAACGGTATTTGAGGATTGTTTCAGCGTCCAGTCCAAGACGACAAGAGATAAGTCTATAAGGAGAAATAAAGTAGGGAAAACGAGATAAGACGGTAGCAGATATGATTTCCATATCAACTAGCTGCGAAGGTCAAGCGCCTCTAAAGAAACAAGTGGGTAGTGTGATCGCAGATCGCACAGAGGGTTTCGTTTAATATTTTTTTTTCAAAACAACTTATCCTTCGATTTAATAAATCCAGATTGCTAATTCATAATTATTTAATTCTTACATAGATGGAAGCATCAGTAAATTTAATTTAAAATTAATGATAAAAGGAAGTTATTTTTATTTTAATCACCACAAAAAATTTCAAGTCAAATTATTTGAACAAAAATCCAAAATTTCAAATTTTTTGAAAATTTGAGATTTTAAAAAATTAGCCGAGATGTAAATAAAATTTTAAATTTCTAAAAGCGAAAAAAATTGTTTAAAATTAAAATTTAAAATACTGAGTTGTTAAAAAATCGCAAAAATTTTTGAAGAAAATTGAATTCCAAAAAATATTATGAATATTAGATGAACGAAACCATAATAATATAAACTCCAAAATTACGAAATTTCTTCCCATTAAATCCATCTTAATATGAAAATTTAAAGTTCCAGCATCGTGATTTTCTGTTGTTTATTAGCGAAACACTTTACCTCCAAGCTATGATGTCTACAGGGAAAGCGTTGAAATAAAGTTTCTTTTTCAAAATTTAAATTGAAAAAATTAACTTAATTAAAATAATAGATTTTTTTTCGAAATTTTAAAATTTGTCGTGTCACTTGAGGTATTCAGCTGTGAGTGCACAAAAATTTGAAGTCCTTGACTTATCCAGTTTTTGTGTATGAAGGATGGACAGACAAAGGGCAGAGACGAATAGGGTTTCGTCTGATAAACGTAACGTTAAAAGTGAAGTATAAGGTGAAACACTCTGTGTTTTCGACTCAATATGTGGCTTGCAACCCTACGGCAATGTTTCATCGTTTTGATGAATACTGTCACCACTCTGAATATATTGGTGGAATTTGGCAACACCTTGTATTAATGTAGAATAAGAAGTATCGTTAAAAATAAATTTAATTCGTCTCCGTCAATTTTTAAAATTAATAATGTCGGCAAAAACTTCGGTGCTCAAGCCGCAAATTTTCATTGATTGCTGTACGGGCCGGGCCTAGAAATATAAAAAAATATAAAAGGGCTGGTCCGGGCTAGGGCCGAACTTTTGAGTTTTACACCAGGCCGGGCCAAAAAACTTTCCTATGGGCTGGGCCCGAGCCTAAAAATTCCGGCCCGTGCAGACATCTTAACTGTCACCTAATTTAATGTATTGGTGGAATTTGGCAACACCCTGTTTTAATGAAGTACAGGAAGTATCGTTAAAAATAAACTTAATTCGTCTCCGCCAACTTTTAAAATTAATAATGTCTGCAAAAACTTCGGTGCGCTAATTACTAATAAAATTTCCAAATTTATGCCTTCATTTAAACTCTTAAACTCCAGCCATTGAAACCTTTTCTCACAGTCAGTGTTACTTATTCACCTGCCTTTCTTTTGGCTAAAGATCTAACAGCGAAATATCCCTTCCCCCTTTTTCAAAATGCCCCCCACTCCTCCCACCTTTTGCTTAGGCAAAATTTAATTTAGCGCTTCGAAGGCATTGTGATAAAAAGTATCTACCTTCATTACATTCCCTTGTAGAAGCCAGCGTTGAAATGGTTTCCCAGCTACGCGAGCAATTAAGAACAGAACGAAGGGGAGGGGGGCGGAAGAAAGTTGCGTTTTACTCCGGCAAAGGCAAGAATACTTAATTAAGGCCGTACGCATTCATGGCCTTGCCTCCTTTTATTAAGGCACGTAAAAGTGTGAAAGAGCTCCTATCGAATTTATTTATTGCTACGCTTACTGAAATAAACTTTCTTTTTTTTTTAAATATTCTTAACGAATGCTTAGCGAGTGAACTATATTTATTTGCTGTTTTAAGCCCAGTGCTATTTAACTGCAGTTACGGCTTGGGGGGGGGGGGAATGTAAGTAATGTATAATTCACAAAATAATACATTTCTGTTGTATGTAAAATAATATTAATAATTCCTGAAAAGATTTTGCAAGTAAAGATTCTTGTACTAGGACTATTTTTGGCCCAGAGCCCAATCCTAAAATTAAAGTCAAAAATAAAAATTTTGGTTAACCCTTAAATGTACAGTGTAAGTCAGAAATTGATCTCCCCCCCCCCTTTTTTTTTTTCTTCTTCTTTTTGTGCCATTTGGTTTTTATGGGTATTTTGGTGAACTTTTATGTCATATTTAAATAACATGCAATTAAATTCGCGATGCCTGTTTTTGTTCTGATTGTTATCACAGGGAGGATATATATCATTTTTTGTTGTTATTACTTCCATTGAGCTCAACTGGTGTTTTTTCTTTCACTTGATGAGATACATTACATGGCCATTGATGACCGTCCACTTGAGCTTTTAGACTTTTTTTTTTAAATATTTAGAAAAATACATGAGGAATTATCATGAAAATCTAGTGTATAAATATAATAGTACAAGTCATACATTTCCGTGAAGATGTTTTCTCGAAACTCCATACGGATTTTATTCTTATTCTATAGACGATTACTTTCAGAATTTTGAAGCTATGATTTTGAGACTTCCACAAAAGTTGCTCTATACATTTAACTAACACAATATGCAAATGAAATTTTGATATCGTTGACGCATGCGCAGTGAAAATTTATTTAGTTAACCTGCTCATTTTTCATACGATTTTTATTATTTTTTTATTTTGATTACAGGGTATTGTGTGCAATTTTGTTTGTCATATTTTCAGAAAAGAATATTATTTTATATTAAGAACTCTGCAAATTATAAGCAAAAATCTTGGAAAAATTAGGGACTGTTTTTATAAAATCCTTAATTTTTCTACGAGTATACATGCTATCGAGACGAAAATGAACACAGTTTATTACAATAAGCCACTTAATCAAAATCTACAGTTTGAGAGTTTTGCTACATTAGTTTTGACAGGGTTATCCAAAAGATATTCATTCTTTTCTAATTTGTTGACTGTCCCCTATGGGATTTCGGAAAAAAATCTTCACGGAAATGTATGACTTGTACTATTATATTTATACACTAAGAGTTTCAGGATGATTCCTCAAGTATTTTTCTAAATATTTAACAAAATGACTAAAATCGCAAATGGACGGTCATCAATGGCCATGTAATGTAGTCATTATTAATTATGCAAATTATTAAAAGTATTATGAAAATTATTATATCGATGAATAATTATTGTGCAGTATTAATACTTTAAAGTAAATATATAATTTAAAAATTTCCTTTTTTGAGCAAATTTTTATGAAACTTGAGAGTGACATTATGTCCGCAACAAAAACATAAATAAATTTTTTCGTCGTTTTTCTAGTGGATAATTAACAAAAACAGACTCAAATATAATATTTTCATTGTAAACCAAGATTTTACAATGTCATAAGTACAAAGTAAAACTAATTATTTTGCAGATTGGTAATGTTTTTTCGGTATCGGCTTAGTAGTAATATAGATTAATAGAAAAAAATACGATTTTTTTAGATATCGAATAAGGCAAATTTTTTGATGCAATGTTGTTTGAAAAACATACTATGTCCTCAAATGTCCAAACAAATTTTCCTTAACTGTCATTTAAAATTCGAAAATTAACTCTCATTCAATTTCCACTATTTCAAACTCAAATTCTGATGTTGAAATAATAGAATCAACATGACTCAAATTTTTAAATTTCATACATTTACCTTGCGTAGGTTGTAAGGTATAGAATTTCATAGAATCATTCATTATGGCACTTGCTCAGCAAAAAAGTGCCAAAAAATTTGAGCCCCCCCCCCCCCCCCTCCAAACTGAGAAGAATTTGAGCGAAAATTTCGCTGACGTAATTAGACGATTATTATTACATCACGTCTTTGTCTTTTCTGCATTCTTGGATATAATGTTTCAATACATTTCAGAATTTTGCAATCACATATATCAGGAAAATATTATAGGCGCCTTTCAACATTGTTTATTACAAGCTTTAAGTTGTTGTGATAACGGATATTTTATTTAAAAATTTAAATATCTCCTTACAAATGATGGAAATAATTTAAGTTATTTTTACTTTATTCTATCTTTACAAGAAGAAAGCATCGGATTCGAGAAAGTTTTCGAATTCCAGTTTTCGTCGGATTGACACGTTTTAGGGGACAGAGAACCCGAAAAACGTATTTTTACAAAATGTCTGTCTATCTGTATGTGACATAAATATAGTACATATCAGGTATACCTTGATAAATAGTATTGCTTATTATATTTTGGTGTAAATCACACTACAGGTGCTGCTTTTATGTTACGGTATTCATAACTGTCATTTAATTTTGGCACTGTGGCAGCGAATTTTGAAATATTAACATATATGAGAGTTTTGGGATTGCTACAGTTTTACTAGCGTATTGCTCTAAAGCCCACTCTCTTAAAAAGTCAGCCAAAAAATAGCTCAAGTTGAGCTGAAATCCACTCATCTCAATGTTGAAAGGCAGCTTCTCAAAAAAGAGTTGAAATAACTCGAGTTTTAACCAATTTAAATGAAGTTGAGCTATTTAAATAACCAATTCAGATCTAGAAGATTTAATCGTTTGAAAAACAACTCTTTTATGATCGAAAAATTACAGCTCTTTTATGAGAAGCCAAATCAGCTCTTTCGTTTTAAGAGTGCAAGCAAAATATCAAATATAAGAGCGAATAAGTATATTCATTATGTATTATGTATTACTCATGGTATATCTATTCTTTATATATTATAGTATATATTTTTTTAGTACATAACACGCACGCGCAAAAAAAGACAAATTTCTTTTTTTCCCCCACCTTTTTCCTGAAGTTCACTGTCATTTAACTCATTCTAACGGGACTGTGTGTAACTCCAAACCTAAGCCTTTGTCTGTGTAGCTTTTAAATGATGTGCTTCATTATTCAACTTTCTTTTAAAGGACTTTGTTTATCCTTTTGTTTGTATTTTGAAATATTTTCTTATGTAAAAATACATACATACACACACACACACACACACACACATATATATATATATATATTTCTTTTCTTTTAAAAATAATTTTACATTCATTTTTTGTAATTATTTAAAAATTTTTGCTCTTTCAATGTAGTTATTATGTAACCAAACCACCCTCCTTTCTCGTATATGTAAAAGCTTTTTTGTATTTAAACCATCAAGCATAAATAGCGAATAACAAGACTTTATTCTTTATAGCTTTCTAATATAAAAAGTTTATTTATAAGAAACTTTTTTATGCTAAAATCATTTTGTAAGTCAACATTTAATTCTATAAATATCGTCAGGCGCCATAGAAAAAGGAACACAAGAGAAAAAAAAAAATCTTACGAAGTCAAACAGTTTTTATCATTCTCTAATTATAATTAATGAGAATTTAAGAAAAAAAAATCTTTTTCCATTAAAGCAACTTTAAAATTAAGAACATAAAAGCATGATAATGGATAAATAATAATAATAATAATAAATAAAAATTAAACTAAAATAATTAAAAAAAGAGTGCTACTTAATGTTGAGATAACAGTAAATAAATGCATGGAATATTTTGTGAATTAAAAAAAAATGCATGCAGATTTTTTATAATAAATCATTTGATATAAATATATGGAAAACACTTAAAAAATGTTTCACCATACAAACTTCTTACTTAGGTGTGATAAAATACAAGTGTTTTAAAAATTAAAAAAATATCAGATGGTCATCAAAATGAAATGTGATCTTTTAAAAAAATCCATCTTGCTTTGAAGTAATCTTAGTTTTATATTTAAAACGAAAATTGCTGCTAATTATTACACACATTTATACTGAGATGAACTTTTTTTATCTGCCAATATTCATATCACTTAAATATATTTTGCTGTGAAATAAATCAGACTCAGCAGTCTGTGTTTACTGTTATGTCTAAGGTTAAAAAGTCTTAAAATATTTAAAAAAAGTTGGAAATTGCACGTGAAGCGTAGCAAATGAGGTGAGTTCGTACGATAACGTAGTTTTAAAAATATCACTCTCATATATCAATCTCATAAAACTGTAAATAATTGCAATTAAAATGCACACCAAACAATGTTCTCCCTATACCATTATGCAATTGAATACTTTTGTGTGGCCTTGTAAATAAATAACAAATATTCTTTGCACCACAGATTATGCAAAATGTATATTATACTATCTACTTTATAGATGTATATCAATTGTATTACGTTCGAATTAGTGTAACATCATTAAAATGCATTTGAAACATTTCCCCCCATTAACTGTAATGTAACGGAATACTTTTGATGGTCCCTGTAATTGATCTATGCATCCGATTTTCATAACATTTGAAATGACTCGACAAAATTATGTAATAATAATATATTTAAAATTTCAAACGATTCGGTTGGGTAGTTTTTGCGTTGTTATATGAGGACAGACAGACAGACGGACGGACTGAACGACAACAATAGGTGTTACGTATTTACATAATTACGAACGCACCTAAAAAGAAATATTATTGACACATTAATTTATTTTAAAATTTAATGGCATTTCTATAATAGCAGCTACAAAATTGCTGTAGAATATTCGCCGCAGTAGATGACAGATAGGTAAATGATCCCATTTCCTCATCATTAATGTCATATTCTTATTGAAATTGAAAAAAAAAGTAGAAAGTTAACTTTTGTATTCAAAAGTTGGACAGTTATTATTTTATATATCAGAATGAGTTGTTTCATATATTCGTTTTATTAGGATTTTATGTATATAATATTTATAAAAACAATGCCATAAGGAAACATAAACATGAAACTTATTTAAAAGTGTTAAACATACCAACAAATGTCTCTTTCGGTTCTTTACAATTACGACTGAAAGGGCTGTAGATTCAGATTCAAATCCAGTCAGGTGGGGAGGCCTACTAATTGGTTTGAGCTCAACTAGCCCCACCCAGAAATGTTTATTTTTTAAAAAATCTTACAGAACAATTATACAGTAATAAAATAAAGGTAGGTAACAAAAAGTGATTGAGATAATGAAATAAGTATATAGGTAACAATAGTAAAATAGACGAGTTGGGTGCTTTACAGACGTATAACGCATAAATTTTCTTTAACAGTAACAGTAATTCTATAACTGTTTTAAAGTAAAAGTTTGTTTGATTAGTTCCATAGCTCATTATCATTATCATATAAAAGGTCCCGTGGAGGCATTTGGAGAAGTCCTTGATTGTTTTCAATCAATGTTACGCAGTTTATGATTTTTTGTAATAGTATTATTCTTATAATTTTTGAACCATGAAAAGAGCCTTATCGTCACAGCAAACACACTTTTGCTGTTTCTCTCTCTCTCTCTCTCTCTCTCTTTTTTTTTTTTCTCAGTGTAATATGCCGGATTAAGGGAGCAGCACAATGCAGCTATTTTAACCTGGGTACGAACTTGAAAAATTGTATGTAATGTTGATTTAAGTTTCAGTATAAAGTTTTAGGTATGTAAGTATGCAGCTTCGAAGTAATTTAAAATTCAAACAAGTATGTATTAATCTAATTTTTTCCAGCGTGATAAATCAGCCTACAAATTGCGGGTGCTTATTAGTTTTTTCTTTTCACTTTTTCCCCTAACTTGTTAAGCGATGTGACACTTTAAGAGAAATGTGTAGTCAAATGTTAAGCATTGCTAGCAAAATACACAAGTACTTAAAAAATAAAATAAAATAAAATCAAAATCAAAACTAAGAAACTAGGGTTGGGAGACGCATAATAAGCATAATCGGAAGTGGCAGACAGGGAATCGAGTGGAAACTCGATTATTCCACTATTTTTTTTCTTTAAATACCTTAAAAAAAAAAAAAAAAAAAACCCAGCAAACCAAATTATTATTTACATCCGACTCTGTTAGATTTTTCCCCCGCCGCCGTATCACTTTAGCCATATTATATCCTTCCTTTTCCCAATTAAAGAGCATAATTAAGGAGTGAAGTGGTTTTAATCTCGAACTCATGCCTTACAGGAATGCTGGTCCTCCCCCCCCCCTCCATCCTAATTAAGGATCCACTTAATTAAGGTGGAACGATCAGGGGAATAAGATTCCTCTTCAAGCGAGACACTTCATTGTGTCCCCATGCTCCGGAAGTCGAACGGAGTTTGTTTCTAATGCGATTTGT
Source organism: Maratus speculifer (assembly GCA_964019185.1). Lineage (NCBI taxonomy): Eukaryota > Metazoa > Arthropoda > Arachnida > Araneae > Salticidae > Maratus > Maratus speculifer. Next base: position 446,963,764 of record OZ025290.1, on the reverse strand, counting down.
GGAGTCGAGTTGTTTGTTGGTTTCTGTTTGTTCGGGGATATTTTTCAATTAAGTTTTGTAATTGAGATCTGTTTTCTCGCCTAAAGGCAGCCGCAGTGCGAGTTTCAGAATTGGCAGAAATTACTTATTATATCGCCTGATAATTATTTAAGGACGACAAAGTGGATTATATGGGGGCAGGTTAAGATGTTCAATTATGTACAAAGTTAGTTGGAATCGATGTTGAATTCATTTTGGAATTTTACACTAAGAGGACTTTGACGTTTTTAAAAACAAGTTGGAAATTGTACGTCAAGCGTAGCTAATGAGTTGCGTTCGTACTGTAACAAAGTTTTTAAAACATTCTAATCTTGGTACAATAACATACAGTACTTCGGATACAGTATAGCAACTGAAATCTTTTGTGTGTTTTTGTCAATACTATCTGCTTTCTATTATACATGAATTAACTTGTAGTGAACCTCAGCAATGTATGTTATTTTCATAAAATATGAAACAGTTTAATAGTATTAAAATGCACCCCATAAACAATGTTTCCCCCGTATACCATTATGTAATGGGATACTGTAAATAAATAACAAATATGCTTTGCACCACAGATTGTACAAAATGTATAATTATAATATATACTTAATAGATGTATACCAATTCTATTATGTTCGAAAGAGTATAATATCATCAACATGCACTTGAAGCCATACTTTCCCATTGACCATAATGTAACGGAATGCTTTTGAATGTCCTTGTGATTGAATGTGTTGTCCTTCGTCTACCATTTAAGCCATGAGGACGATGCTGTGGGACTGTGTGCTCATGAAGACTATTTCCATCTTGTGCTGCAGTGCAGCCTTACCAATATATAGCAGTGAAAAATACCGAGTTGGGCATCGTCCTCTTGGCTTAAATGGTAGAGCACTTGGAGTGCCAAAGGTTCCGGGTTCGATCACCGGCTTGGACATTTTTCACTAAGTTGGTTCTACACTTAGTTAGCAAGTGATAATTAACATATTAAATATTCGGAAAATATTTTTTCTTTCTTTTCTTTCGGAGCTTTAAGAACTGAATGAATACCGATTTGGTGATATTTTCGCGTTGTTTTTCTTGCGTCCCCTCATATTTTTAACTAACAGCAACATTAGTACATTAGCCAGCCTGAAGTCGGAGACGGAATCGGAGTTGAAATCGTTAAAATTTCCAGAATCGGAGTCAAGTCGGTTGATTTTCCTACCGATTCCATAGCCCTGCTTCACGCCAACGATGATTTTTCTAATCACACTTGTGAGCTTAATTTACTACGTTATATTCTTAAGGCTGTTTGCTCTCAAAATCCAAATTTACTTTTTTCTGATAGATTTTGTAATTCATTTTTATTTGCAAACGGATCAGATTGACAGATACTGCTATAAAAATAAATTATGTAATCGCTTTGTTTTTCATTTTTCAATAAAGTGTGAGTTTTTTTTTTTTTTTAAATCTACCCTAATGCCATAATTTCGTGCACAACAACCCCCCTCCCCCCCAAAAAAAAAAAAAAAATTGTCTAGAGACAGTAATTGCTTATAATTCAAAATGTAATTCGTTTTAATATAAAAAGTCAATTTGACTAACTCCATGAAATAAAAAATTTAAACATTTTAAGTTATTTATCTATTAAAAATAAACTTTTTTTTAAAACCTTATTTCGATTATATTCATTAATTGTCTAATAATCAAGTGTGATTCATAAGCACTGCAATGAAATATAGAAAAGTTTCATCCCAATCATGTCATTACTTAAATTTCTAAAAAAATGGAGTTAGTCGGATTGACTTCTGGACAGGGGCGTGAGAAGAAAAAACGGCGCCCGGGGCAGAGTGTCAATTTGGCGTCCCCCTTCCCCAACTTTTTCTTGTAACATGCCAAAAATGATGTTGATAGTATAAATTTGGCGCCCTCTAAATTTCCGCGCCCGGGCGGCCGCCCCCTTCGCCCTCCTTTTTCGCATGGCGCTGCTTCTGGATGCCTGATTTGTATTGCCATTGCGTTTTTGTAACATATCATATCTCACATTTTAATAGAATTGCTTTTTAATATAATAATATAGCTTTTTTACGCTTAATTAGTCAAAGTATATGTATAAAGTGAAATTTTATTTCCTTTGTGTTAGTGTAAGAAGGTGCGGTCCTTAACGGTTAATTTAAAAAATGCCTTATTAAAAAAATTAGTAGCGGCTATCGGAACGGCCCGAAACCATGTACTGCGGCAGATGAAATGCTTAAGTGGAAACAGATTTTTCGGCTGTCTAAGCTTCATTACCGAAATCTGACAGGGTGCTTTTGAGGAAGATAGGATAGTTGCAGAACAGTTTTTTAATAGATGAGCTCTTGCGCAATTTATTTTTAGGATTTAAAAATATTTAGCAGGATTTGCTCTTTGAACTATGGAGTAAATGATAACTAAATTGTTTTAAACAAAAACACACGTTTTTATGTCAGGTCGGGCTAAAAAGTTTAAATTTTTTTGGTTGCATAGTTAAGGTATTCATATGTGTTTCAGTGATTACCATGTGTCTAGGGTGTCAGGCTACTGTCAATATCTCAAATTGCTTTTGATCCTTTTATCCGGCGTTTTTGATCCTTTTAAGCTTCGAGTTTTCAAATTGTTGAATTGTCATCGGTTTTCAATAGGTGTGCAAAATTTCAATTTAATGTAATGTCTTAAAGTGGTTGAAAACAACGTTCAAAGATGCCGTTACATACATACAAGTGAAGCTGATAAAAGCGTGTTAAAAATGAGTTTCTTTTTCAAAAAATAATCTATTGTTTTTTCGGATTTCTTTAATCCTTACACATAGTGCTGCACAACCCTTTGGACTGAAAATTGTTTGACACCACAATATTTGAAAGTCAATGCTTATCTTATTTATTGTATCTTATTTATTTCTGTATGAAAATAGTGGTATCTTGGTGACCCGCAGGCCAGAAGTTGTGCACCCTTGCCTTACATTTTTAGTATTTCCTCTCAAAACTGTCGCTCCACGCTAATCTTAAACCTGTGTTTTTAAACATTTCATTTTTCTTTTTTCAATTGGTTACCTGAGGTTTATTTTAAACCAGATTCAGAACTTTATTTCCGAAGAAATATCTGAAAAATCTTGCTGGTAGTCTATGATTTTATTACTTATGTCTTGACAATGTCAAAAACAAGATAAAATTATTCTGCATCGCCTTATCTGATAAAGAACTAAAATGAGCAGGTCAGGAAAATGACATTCATTATCAGTGACAATCCTATTTTGATTATGAAAAATTATTTGTAAAATTCAAAATTCATTATCTTCCTCATATATGTGTTTTATAAAGTATAAATATATATATATATATATATATATATATATATATATATATATATATATATATATATAAAAAAAAAAAAAAAAAAAAAAAAAAAAAAAAACTTGAAAAAGATATTTATTCGGAATAGCAGAAGGCATTTACTTTGCGCACATCACAAGTTGACATGCCAGGAAAATAACAATCTGTAATTTTAAATATTTTAATTGCTTTATTTGTGTTATTAAAAAACTAATGTCTCTTGAAAAAATTTCTAAGGATACTTTTTATTAAAATGTAAAAAAAAAAAAAAAACTAGAAAAAGATATTTATTCGGAATAGCAGAAGGCATTTACTTTGCGCACATCACAAGTTGACATGCCAGGAAAATAACAATCTGTAATTTTAAATATTTTAATTGCTTTATTTGTGTTATTAAAAAACTAATGTCTCTTGAAAAAATTTCTAAGGATACTTTTTATTAAAATGTAAAAAAAAAAAAAAGGAAATACATTATGTAACATTTAATAGTAATTTTATTGTGCGGTCTGCAATTTTCTTATTTTCTGATACTCTCCCATTTACTATTTTTTTCTAGGGAAAAAAAGTGTCTGCATAGTTTTTTAACTATAAAGCTAGATTTCCCAGTTCGGTTTTATTATGCACATGTTTATTCATTCTTTTTTTTTATGAGCGTCCTTGTCGTGTGGCAAATAGATATTATCATTCTTTTTCTTTCGGTAGTTAGATTCCTTTCCCTCCGAACCGAATGTCAAAAGACTCCCTCCACCCGTTCCTTTTTCCCTCCTGTTTTCCTGTCCAAAATATTTCCTTTTTCCTGGCGCCACATCCGTCAAGGATGGCAAAAGAAACGGGATAGACGCTCCAGAATTGGATCCATCGAGAGGGGGGGAGACATACTTTCCCTCCCCGTGCCGAGAAAAAAAAAAAAAAAAAAAAAAAAAGGATTTTTCACATTTTACTGTTTTTTAGTTTCATTTATAAAGGAGTCTGAGAAATGAGAAGTTCTGCAGAGTTTGTTTGCCCCCTCCCTCCCCCTTCTATCCTGTTGACACTTTTTTGCAGCCACTCCCGTACTTTAGGTCAGGGTGAGATTATTGTTATTTGTGTGTGTGTATTGGGGGGGGGGGGGGTGTTTTTACACTTTTCGATGAAATTTAAGTATTTAAGGGTGTATTTCGATTCAAACTGCTTATTTTCCGATTTATTTTTGAATTCATTTTTACTCTCAAATACCCTAAACTTTCAAAATCTCTTATTCGGAAAGTACACAAGGTGCCGTGATTGTCGATTCTTTTATAAATGCAGAAAATATTGCAAAAAATAGCAATCAAAAACGGCATTTCGAACCGATTTTTCTGAAGCTGGAGATTTAGGAACGAAAAAAAGGGTCATACTGAAAAGATAATTGTTTATAAATCAAATTTTAATGAATGGAGCGTAAAATGTCATCACACGGCACCTTATACGTCTATTAAAAAATCCCCTCAGCGAGTTTCATGTTTCTACTTTTAAAAATGTGTCTGAAATTGTATCGGAAAATTTCGAGCTGTTGAAGGTGGAAAAGCATTTTTTCGAATACACCCTTAACAGCAGAAGGTTGGTAGTCCAGTATCTCATATTCTGGTATACAGTAAACTTCCGATTATTTGTCATTCTATCAACCGCTATCCTTGATTTACCGCAACCCCCTCTCCCCCCCCTCTCCATATGTATATTTAGGTGCGTTCGTAATTGTGTAAATACGTAGCATCTATAGTCATCATTTAGCCCGTTTGCATATAAATGAGTAAAAACTACCCAACCCAACCGAATCGTTAATTCAAAATATATAATTGTTGTATAATTTTGTCGAGTCATTTAAAATTTTATGAAAATCGGATGTATAGTTTAATGACAAAGATGATCAAAAGTATTCCGTTACATTACGGTCAATGGGAAAAAATAGTTTCACGTGCATTTTAATGATACACACTGCACTGTTTCGAGCATAATACAATTTATATTCATCCATGAAATATATACTAAAATATATATTCTGTACAATCTGTGGTGCAAATAATATTTAAGATTTCGGCTACTGGTCTGTTTCCGAAATAGATTGTATACTGTTATACCAAGATCAGAATATTTTTAAAACTTCGTTAAAGTACAAACACAACTCATTTGCTACAATTTCCAGCTTCTTTAACCAGAAAGGAACATTGGTGTAATATTTTTGATAGCAAACAAGATATACTATTATTTTAACACAATCTAACTGATTGATAAAGTTATCATACGAATTTGAATATTTCCAACTGAGCGAAAAATTGCCCAGGCCGGGAATCTAATCCGGATACTTGGTTTACAAGGCCAATGCTTTACCTGTTAAGCTAACCCGGGCGATAACCGGCTGGGATTTTTCGCTCAGATAACCTTATTGGCCGTAACATCCCAGCCGATTATCGCCCGGTTAGCTTAACAGGAAAAGCATTGGCCTTGTAAGCCAAGTATCCGGGTTAGATTCCCGGCCTGGGCAATTTTTCGTTCAGTTGAAAATATTCAAATTCGTAGCGAACAAGATGCTGAAGCATCGACAAATGATTTGACGATATCAACCTTGGTGTCAAATGTACCATGTTTAAAAAGTATTTCTGAGTACGAAATAACAGACTTGTTTGATTGGAATAAGAAAATTACTGATTATTTAAAGATAACGGATGGCGAAATTATTTAAACTGTTTTGTAAAGAGAGATAACTGAATTTGATAGATCGGTGAATGATGATACATGAGTAAGACACGCAGAAGTGGAAGAATGTGCTCTCTAAATGCATTAATTGGTTTGAGATGCAAGAAGCCGATGCAACACACGTACTTAAATTAAGCAGAATTTATAATCTTGCTGCAGTAAAATCTCAATCAAAACGTGCAATTAAAAATGTATAATAGATTACTTTGTATGACAACAGGTTACTACATATTTGTATCCTTAATTTTTATCAATTATGCTTTTTTATTAAGGAAAGTACATAACATATAAAAAAAAGCGTTTAAATGTTCTTTCTTATAAACTGAAAAATATAAATGTATTTTTTTATAACAGTTTTGTATTATCTTCCGATTATCCGTCATACGGCCAGTCCCGTGCGACACCCTTACTCTACGGACATTGCTCCGTCGGACTGCTATTTATTTCGTACTTTCTCTCAAAAATTTGTTTCGAAAATAAATAAATAAATAAAACTTTTTGAATGACATAGAAAATAACCCCGGTAAGTATTTTGTCAACAAATCTAAAAAGCCTTTTGAAAGAAGATGTTTAGACTACCGGAAAGATAGAGGAAGGTTTTATTCAACAAATTGGCAAAAACATTCTTCAATAAAACATTGCCTTTATCAAAATTTCCAATTTTTCCCCCTTAAAAAATGAATAAACTTTTGGCAGAACTTAATATTTCAGATTATAGGTGGCCAGTGATCAATAAAGCAAAAAATGCTAGAAGCCACACTGTGTAAAAACGCATAAAACAATTGTGTTCATGTTGGAAAAATAATAAAAAAATCTCAGGAATTCATAATAGAAAATAATTTACTTTACTTTAACACCTATAAAACAAAACACAGACTAATTTCATCAGATGTGTATTATTTATTTAAACATAAAATTCTTAAAATTTGAATGCCAATTAAGTATAATATAAATCTTGAACTGTGTACAAACGGAAGCTAAGTTTTGGAGTTGATTAGTTTTTGGCTGTTTATGTTTGTGAAAGATAGAATAAAAAAAATATATTGCTAGTAATCATAATAGTGGTAAACAGAAAAAAAAAAAAAAAAAAAAAAAAAAAAATATAATTTTGTCATACAAAAAATGTGAATGTTTGAGATTATTTTACATTATAAAAATCAAATGCACTTCAAACATTTGTTTATTTTATGTATAAAAAAATTATCATTAAAAAAACAAAACAAAACAAACAAACCAACAACAAAATGGCAATTTAGATACCTAAATTTAGTGACCACAGCAAAAAATGTATTCGCCATGTGGTGACTGTCGACTGTAAATCTGCTCCTATTGTTCAGGTTAAACTTTCAATAAAAGTTATTTTTTATTTAAAATATTGCTCTTGAAAGCATAAAATGTTTTTTATATTTGATACTAAATTCTGTATTTTTTTTTTTTTTTTTTTTTTTTTTTTTTTTTTAATCGTGAAAAGCTAATTGTTTAGCATTTGTGAAAATGTTTTCTATTTTAAGTTAAATACTCTTCAGTTTCATTCTAAATGAAAATAAATAAATAAATAAATAAATAAACGGAGGAAGAAAGAAAAAGAAAAAAAAATCAAGAATATTGTTTTATTAAATTTTTATGCCAAGTGCAATATGTTTACTTTTTAATTAAGTCTGAAATTTTTTATAATCTATAGTAACTTTACCTCTTAATTAAGTCCGAAAGCTTTTATAATCAATGGTAAGTTTACTTTTTAATTAAGTCTGAAAATTTTTATAATCAGTGGTAAGTTGACTATTTAAAAAAAAAAAAAAAAAAAAAAATCGGTTATTTTTGATATTTTCAAAAATATCGGTTATTTTTTATATCTTCGAAAATATTCACGATATTTACGAAGCCTGTGGTTACCGTTTATTTTTTTTATTCCTGTTCATTTTCTTTCTTGTAATATAATCAAGCTCCTTTTTGCTTTCTTATTTTCTCTCCTATTTCCTTTCCAACCCTATTCTGTCCAAACTATTCGGTTTTTCCGGGCAAAACTTCCGAACAAAGGATCAGGCGAAGAAACGGGATAGAAGCTGGAGAGCTTCGGTATCCGGAAAAATAAACAAGGCTGCGAAAGTAGGATTTCGCGCTTCTTGCTGAGTTGTTTATTTATTTTCATTTCGTCGAACGGCGGAAATGTCTCAAGACATTTGTTGGGCATCGACTGCTTTGGAAATCATGAATAATGCAGCATAGCAGTGCCACCTGGTGGGTGATTTACACCAAAAAGAAGTCAACACACTTATATGTATCAGGGTGTAACTGAATATAAGTTTTTTTTCTCTTTGTGATAGAGTATCATAAAATTTGTGTCGCATACAGACAGGTGGACAGACTAACTCAGAGAAATATGAAAAACACAATGATTAAGCTTTTCCTAAAATCTCGAACATATTTAAAAATAAGTAGAAAAACTAAATTTATATTTCAATCATAATTGCGCTAACAGGAAAAAAAAAAAAAGATTTAAAATAATAATAACGCCAACAAACGATTGCAAAGTGCGTTGCCATTTTTGGATTTATCATGAAAAATATACCTCATTACACAAAATCATCTGCTGTATCTGCAACAAAATCTCAACAGTGTGCAATAACTTCCGCGAAAGGATTTTTTTTTCAAACCAATTAGTAGTTTTGAAGGATTTCTTTTTATTTTCGAAAGTATACTTCATGTAGCAGCATTATAAAGATGAACAGTCTGTCATGAGATATGGATTCTACAGCAACTGTTTTTCTTCGGAAAAGAGGGGAAATAAAAGAACAGAGCCTCTTGTTCTCTACAAAATCGTTCCACTTCGGCAAAAGTGTTGGAAGAGTAAGAGGTGGAGTTGAGATGTCCGCTGGTTTCGGTAGGATGAGGATCTGAGGGGAAGCTTCTCTAGCCACGAATCGTGTCTAATTGGTATTGTTGGACCGTGAAACTGAAATTCGATCTCATTTTTGCCGGTATTTGAAAAGAGGGGGGGGGGGATATAAAAGTTCATCTTCCACATTAAAAAGAAAAAAAAAATCTCTAACAGGGGATACTTGCAGGATGATCACCTTTAAGGGATTCTTGAGTGATGAAAGTCGTTTTTAATCCTGTCATGTGCTAGATAAATTTGTGTTTTTAGGGTTAAGATCATACCAGAAATTTCGGCAAATTTTTATGTGAAAATAAAAAAACTAAATTTTATAGCTTTTTATTTTTATTTTATTTTATTTTATTTTATTTTATTTTATTTTATTTTATTTATTTTATTTTATTTATTTATTTATTTATTTATTTATTTATTTATTTATTTATTTATTTTTTTTTTGTCACGAAAATTATGAAAGTAACACTTGTTTAAATTCTGATACAATTCATCCTTAAAAATAAGTCATAATAACAACAATAATAAAATAATAAATATTGACCCCCCCCCCTAATTTACCCCTTTGCGACGGTATCCTTTTACGAAATGTTTAAGGGTGTTCTCAACTGCTTTGCTCTAAAAGTGCAAAACGTTTTGACGCATTTACAAATCCATTTTTCAACAGAAAGATATGAAATTGGAAGGCCGGACTATGGAAGCGATTTCGAAACGCACTTATTTCTCCATTTTATGATAATTAAATTACCTATCGAGTTATAAGCGATTTCGATCACGTGATCACGCCCTTTGTAAGACTGGGTTTTCTGCTTCCGTCGGGAAATGCCATTTGAAATGTCAATTTTGACAGCTTGTTCTGAAATATTGCGTTTGCGAAAAAAGGGAACTATGAGTGCGACTAGGTAGTTTCTGAACAACACCTGCTAATTTCATGCATTTCCGATAAAAATAAATTAAAACTTATTAATAACAATTTTAATTTTTCTTAAGAAAGGTGTTATAGTAAAAATAAAATACATTGACATGTTTCGGAACCGTCAAATAAGTTCCATAGTCATAATATAAATAAAACAAAATTTCAAAATATTTCTCGGACAATACAAATGACACGCGACAATGAGATATAAATAACAAAAAACACGCGCTCTATTGCAAAACTAGTCGTTGGGGGCCACCGTAATACTTACCCATCATGGATATGTATATGAAAATAAAACATGTGAAACTATTTATACAATGCATTGCAATTCATAAACAAAATTTAAATATTGTTAATATACATAGTAATGCTATATTAAAGAACTGCTGATGTACAAATTTCGACAAATTATATAAAACGCCAAACTACTCAAGTAGTACCGAACTGCGTAAAAGAAACATCCTTATAACTCCAAAAATAATAATTCTATTAACTAACAATTAACTGCATCGGATTAAGCGTCTCATTTCCAATTAAAATATACTTCTGAATTGAAATTTGAATGAAATACAGGGTCATGAAAAATCGAAGAATGTGGAAAACAAGATTACAAATATCTCGGCAACTAATAACTCGATCAACTTCGTTCTATATGCAAAATGTGTGTTATTTTATTGTCTTTTACGTCCATTCCTTAGAACAAAAAAACTCAAAAATTTTTATGTACCTTTCATCAGAACGAGTTTGTCGAGAGTCCGAAAAAAAAAGTTCCGGATAATCGAGGTTGTTGATATTAAATAGGGTTCGTCCCATTCTTACATACTAACTACATACAAAATTTCAAGCCTCTATCTCAATTTGTTCGGGAGATAGAGCGTTTACAGACAGACGGACAGACAGACAGACAGACGGACGGCAAAAATTTTTTTCTAAAAATATGTTTTTCGGAATCTCCACTCTCTAAAACGTGTAAATCCGTCAAAAAAATTTTTTCGATTTTCAAAACGATTGCAAGACTTACCCTATACTACATATGATGGGTAAGTAAAATTAAATTAAAATATAGACCATGATCTAAAACTTAACTAAAAATAAAAATTTCAAACTATTTCACGGTCAATACAAATGACACGCTACAAAGAGATATAAAAAACACCAAAAAACACGCGCGCTATTGCAAAAAAATTTAATTGAAATAAAAATAGACCATGATAAAAAAAATTCCAACTTGGTTCATCCCATTCAAATTAAAACTTATGCCACAAAGTTGTCCTTTTTGATTAAAGAACACCCTTAATGTTTTAGTCTCCGGTTTTTAAAAGCAGAAATTTGTGCCTTATTAAATCGAAACAAGTTGGAAATTGCACGTGAACGTAGCAAATGAGGTGCGTTCGTACGATAACGAAGTTTTAAAAATATTCAGATCTTGCTGATATAGTAGAGCGTACTCCGGATACAGTATAGTACTCGAAATCTTTACGTTTCTGTAAATATGCAGGAAGTAATTTTTATTACACCTCAGCAGCGTATATCTTATTCATAAAACGTGAAATAGTTGAATATAATTAAAACACGTACCAAACCATGCTTCCCCGTATAGCATTATATAGTGGAATACTTTTGTGTGGCCCTGTAATTTAATGATAAAAATTCTTTGCATCACAGATTGTACAGAAGGCATATTTTAATATATATTTCATAGATTCATGCCAATTCTATTATGTTCGAATGAGTGTAACATCATTAAAATGCATTTGAAACTTTTTCCCCATTGACCGTAATGTAATGGAATCCTTTTGATTGTCCCTGTAATTGATCTATGCATCCGATTTTCATAAAACTTGAAATGACTCGACAAAATTATGTTATAATTATGTATTTTAAATTTCAAACGATTCGGTTGGGTAGTTTTTGCGTTATATGCGGACAGACGGACAGACGGACAGACAGACGGACAGACAGACAGACGGAGGGACTGAGCGACAACAATAGGTGCTACGTATTTACATAATTACGAACGCACCTAAAAACGCTCCGATTAAATAAGGCAAATTTAGCAGTGAAATTTTACTGATGGGATTTTTAAGCCTGTTTGCGGCACGTATATGTGCCGCTCGTCCCCAGAGGGTTAAGGAGGTTCTTCAAAACATTATTTTTTTTTCCTCCACTCCACGGACTCGTGTTTAAATCTAAAAGCATCAAATTGACCGGTATGGCTCCTGAAATGATTTGACCGCTTTCAAGAACGGTTAAAAAAGTGTTTATGAATTTGGTTTGTCTAGCCGTCATTCTGTTTGTCTGTCCGCGCTCTAATTTTCATAAATAAACTTTGAATGTCATGTAAATTAATATATATTATAGTTATTTTACCATGCTATTCCATATTGAAAATGAAGTATGTAGCATATTTATAATTTGTTTACAAAGGCATTCAAAAGAATTCCGTTGCATTGTGGTCTATGGAGAAAAATAGTTTGCGGTGTATTTTGAAGGATGTTAACTCTATTTCAAATATATTGAAATCGATATATCTCACTGATGTTTATAACAAATTGTTTACTCTTGAATAGGCGTACCTGTACATATAGCATTTATAATACATTTACAAGGACACACACACAAAATATCTGCTTACAACAATATCTTTCTGCAATATTTGCTGGAAGTGTGTTTTCAATTTTGGAGCGCGTTTTATCTTTATGCACACCCAGTAATTATCAAAATAGAGTTAAATTTTATAGATAATAACAATCTTCGTTGATTTATAAGTAATAGGAAAACAAGAGTACGGGAACAGCCGGCGGTGGTACTGTGGGACCGTCCCACCGCCATCCTCCTGCACCCACCATGCATCCCCCTCCACGAACGCCCCCTAGTGGAAAAAAGGAACATTCTATTATAACAGGAGAGGTGAACAACCTTCCCTAATTAAAAATATTATCAATCACATCTCAACTCGGAATCATACTATATGATGAAGATTAAATTTATATTTGAATTTTGAACAACCGTAATTTTAATGAATATTATTAATTAAGCGAAACAATTAAAATCTCAGTTTTTAACCATTTTATTTAGATTTCTTCAACTACAAGATGAGATTATCAATTTAACACAAGAAAGTTAAACATATGTGAATTTTGCTTGATAGACATCTTAATGAGTAGTATTAATTAAGTAAAAACAATAGAAAATATCAAGTTTTATAGAAAAAGACTGATTTCTTACGGTTTTTATCAACTACATGATCAATGTAACGACTTAAAAGTTGAAAGTTAAACATGCATCCTAGTTTTTCAACAGCTATAACCTTAATGAGTATCGTTAATTAAGTGAAAAACAATGGAAAATATCAAGTTTTATAGAAAAAGACTGATTTCTTACGATTTTTATCAACTGCAACATCAGTGTATCGACTTACAAGTTGAAAGTTAAACATGCATTCTAGTTTTTCAACAGCTATAATCTTAATGAGTATCGTTAATTAAGTAAAAAAATATGGAAAATATCAAGTTTTATAGAAAAAAGACTGATCTCTTACGATTTTTTCAACTCAAACGTCAGAATATCAATTTGACAGAAAGAAATTTAAGCATGCATTCCAGTTTTGGACAACCATTTCCTTCATGAACATTATTAATTAAACAAAACAACGGAAAATATTAAATATTTATCTGATTTCTTCATATATTTTTTTTAAATATAAAATCAGAATACACAACTTAAAATAGAAATTTAAACATATTTTTTAGTTTTTGAACAGTCGTTACCTCAAAGAATTTCAATAATTGAACAATTAACAAAGGAAACTAATGATTTTTTAACGAAAAAAGACGAATTAAACGAGTTTGGTTAACTTTTACTCTAAATGGAAATTTCATCATACTTTTATATACTAAGTAGAATTTTAATGCATAAACGAACACATTTCAATAAATACTCAACACACACACACACAAATTTGAAAACAACACCTGCTTCTTGTGACGTCATATTGAAACCAAAACTTATTCCTTGGAAGTCCCTCACCATGCCTTTTCACCCCCATCTCCCCCAATTTTTTTACCTTAGGTAGGGAAATGGACAAAGCAATGACCTCTCATTCTTGTATATTTAGAAGTCTGGGAGAAAAAAAGAGACATTTTATGCACTCCAATTTCATAACAGTTACCGCAATATCCCAAAATTTGAATTTTGGAAGACATAATCAGTATAATTAATTAAACAAAATAATAAAAATATTATTTTTTAAGGGAAAAGGTGAATTTAAGCGAATTTGATTAGTTTTACAATAGTCTTTTGAACTGCAACTTGGAAATATAGATTTCTAACAGAAGAATTAAACGTATATTTTAATTTTAACAACAAAAACTTAACAAGTATCATTAATTTAAGAAAAATAAATATCAATTTTAAAGAAAAGACGAATTTGAATAATTTTACACTAGTATTTTCAAAAGCAACATAGAAATATCAATACTTATTCACTGTATTCAATACTATATTTAATAAATTTGGATACACTTTAAGAATTTTCTAATCTATAATTAAATATTAGCTGTATATTTAATGTTACCCATGTTTTCAACATTAGTTCATAATCGTGAATTTTGTATTTTAAATACCATGTGTTCAGGTTCAGATTATTTTCACTTGAAATCATACAGAATTTTTTAACAGAGTTTGTTTTTGAAATCATTGAAGCAACTGTATTTAATATTTTTAACACCAATTTTCTAAGATTTTCTAACATTTTCCAATTATACATTCTTCAGAAGTATATTTCTAAATGCTACAATCACTTTACATATCGAAAAGATATCATTGAAGCAACTGTATTTAATATTTTTAATACCAATTTTCTAAGATTTTAGTTGTTTCGCTTAATTAATAATACTCATTAAAATTACGGTTGTTCAAAATTCAAATATAAATTTAATCTTCATCATATAGTATGATTCCGAGTTGAGATGTGATTGATAATATTTTTAATTAGGGAAGGTTGTTCACAGTGGCGTAGCTAGGGTGGGTGACACCCGGGGCGGACGTAGATGGTGTCACCCCCCCCCCCCTCACACACACACACACCACCAACATAAACGTGAGCAGGAAGAAGAGAATTATTTTTATATTTCAGATAGTATAGTAAAAATTTATCTGCTATACATTAGCATACCCTGATTGTATTCATGTTTAAAACCAGATTACGACAAAATTGATATATTTTTACATTTGAGGATCCATGAATTCGTTTTTGCTATTTAAAAATTATTGCATATATATGTGCGTGATTAGAATTTCAAAACTTTGGCAATATTGTATTAGCTCTCTCACACACACATACACACAAATTACATTGAGACATTATCGAAAAAACACAAAAAACAAAGTTTGGGACCACTTGGTTTGGATTTTGGGATCTTTAAAAAAAAGAAGAAATCAACATACATTCATATAGATGGGGGAAATGGATTCAGGGAGCACAGGGCTGTAGCTAAGAGGGCGCTATGGGCGGCTCAGCCCGCCCCCCTAAAATATTTTTACCCTCCCCCTGGAAAAGATTCCAAGGTCACTAAATGAAATTCTTTTCCGAAAATTCAAATGAAATTCTGTTCAAAAATCTAATTTAGTTTTGAGATCCTTTTACAGTTTTGCAGAGTTACTAAATTGTATCTAAAATAAGCAATTCAACACTCTCTCATCCTATTTGTACATATGAAGTTAATATGATGTTTAATTTTGCACCAGTTATACATTCGAAATTTTCATCATCATATACTTTTCTAAGTATTAAAATGAAGTTGTTATAACAGTTTAATAAGGAACATAATACCTACAGTGTAAACATGCACTAATTTATCTTTCTGCGTCACAGAAAGAGAAAAAATTATGAGCCTCCTCCCCCCCTATACATCACTTCTAGCTACAGCTCTGAGGGAGCATCAAAATGTTAACTATACCAATACCAATATCCAGAGTTCTATAATATAGACGCACGCGTGTACGCCATGTGCAGAAAAAATTTATGAACTTTGCAGAAAATTTTAGGAACGAAACAATTTTTATTTTTTAAACTTTTTTAGCGTCAAAAAATTAAAAATATTCTGCCAATTTTATGTACGATTTATTTGCTATTAGCGTCCAATTAACAGCAAAGTCGAAAATTTAAGTCATTTCATGCTGAAAATTTTAAAATTCCTCAATCCGGTATATCGAACACCAAAAATCGTGAATTTTATACATCGCAGTTGTCGTAAATCAATTTTGTCAATCGTTTTCAGGAAAAACTCTCCAATTTCGTCAAATTATCAAGGAAAAAACACGAACTTATTCAAAGTTCTGCGGATAAAGCGCAAAATATCGTTAAAGGACCACGAAAAAATGCAAATTTCATCAAAAGACAGGGGGAAAAAATTCGCCAAAAGATCGTGAGAAAAATGCGAATTTCTCCGAAAGACTTCGTAAAAATTGCGAATTTCAACAAAGAATCGCGTAAAAAAACATGCATTTCGACAAAGGACTGCATAAAAAACTATTATTTCGACAAAAGACTGCATAAAAACTCGTATTTTAAAAAAAGATCACAAACAAAATACAAATTTAGACAAGAGATCAGTAACCTTATTTATACCCGGTTCTAAAAGTGATGCTACTATCCTTAAGTAAAAAAACTATAACCAAATTCAAAAAGTACAAATGGACAATAGATATTGACTTCAGGTATCCCATTAAAAAAATCATTTAAAACAATAAAGAGAGAAAATCGTAAAAAATACTCCAACAGGTTTAACATTAGCGTTTGAGTTACCACATAACTAGTGTAGGCTCTTAACTCGCTATAGTAATGTTGTCGATACACGTACATAAAAATACCGCTCCTAAAGGAAGGTGATAATATAAAGCTCTCTATGATTTATATGTAGAGCTGTTCTATATGTAGGGACCTATGTAAAAAAAAAAAAAAAAAATGTCGAAAAAATATGAAACATGGTAAATATAATATTTCATCTCTCTAATGATCCCCTTTATTAAAAAAAAAATTTCTAAGGAAAGAAACGAAAAATATTATTACTGCTTGTAATAACAAAAGCGTATAAACAATGATTTTAAAGCAGAGTATATTTTAAACAGCTTTTTATACGTAAAAAATCTGTCTCGGATGAAATCGATCCAGACCGAAAACCACTCCATTGTTGACAGTTTTCTGCCGTAAAATTTATTGGATTGAATCGTAAGGAAGCTAAATATCTTTTTACTTTAGACAGATTCCCTTCAATCTTATTCAGAAATAAAAAACTTTAGAAACAGGATGCAGTGGAACATAAAAGGAACACAAAGAGAACATTCAAAGGACACCCTGGAGTGCGGTATTGGGCAGACCTGCTCTAACGTATGTACAAAATTCACGAATGACATGACTTTCGAATATTTACATTTATAGAGAACATTCAAACACTTTTGTTTTCAAATTAAAATTAAATTTTTAAATAAAAAAGAAAATTTTAATTACCTATTAATTGCTTGGACTTGGATCTTTCAATCTTAGAACAAAAAAATTAATTGATAAAACCCTATATTCTAACAATTATAACATTTCAAATTATAATAATACAAAATGTATAACATCTTTCAAATGAATACTTATCATACATGATTTTATAATGAACTAAATACTAAGAAAGGATAAAAAATGAAACAGAAGTGACGCTCTTCGGTGCCAGACAGTCTATGTATTTTTCGCGATGAAGGTCCCGTCATTGGATACATATCGAACATATTTAAAAGATTTTGATTGGATAATTGAAACAAAGAAACATTCAAGAACAAACTAGTTCCCTTTTTTATGGAAAAAAAAAAAAAAAAAACTCAGTTGCTTTTTAAGGCTTACAAAATTAATATTATTTTTAAATGTACACAGATAATATTTTTAATCATGTTCTAGCTATTCTAGTACTTCATAATTTTTTTCTGTTAGTTTCACGTTGACGAAAGCGAACAGGATCTCCAAAATAAGAAGATCACAACAATCAGAGATGTAGTGAAGGGTATACGGAGGTATACGCCGTATACCTTCTGTAATTTTTAAAGACACGTCTTATACCCTCTGTTACCCAAGAAAGCTTGCAGTAACACACTCTAGGGTATACCCTCTGTCTTCAGAATATACCCTCTGCTTAGAGCTTATATCCTCTGTTATTTTTATGACTACACCCCTGACAACAATGACTCATCACTTATCGCAAATTCTGCACAAGTCAATGCAGCGCGTATGTACAGGGACATGCAAAGAGAAAATTGCGTCCGGTGCAAAGTTAGAAATTGGCACTCCCCCTCCCATCCCAACTTTTTCTTATGACAGATCAAAAATGACGATGGTAGTATAAATTTGGCGCCCCTAAATTTCAGCGCACGGGACCGCGCTCCCCCCCCCCACCACCACCCCTTCGCTATCTTCTTCCATTTCGCACGGCGCTGCGTGTAGAAAAAAAATTCTTTCTTTTAAAGTTTGTCTTAGTTACCCACACATTGTGTAAATGGGTTTTTGCTCACTGTTGCAAACCTAATTTAGACGCCGCATTTGGTATACCATTTCACTTTCTCCAAGAAAATAAAAGTAAGTCTGTTGCGCCTTGTTTTGCTCTAGAAAATTCATTCTACGTCAGAATTTTTTCCAAAATCTTGTAAGATTATGCATATTTTTTTCTAATAAAGATCGGGTGTCACCTCTTCAAAGTTGACACCCGGGGCGCCCCTCCCCTCCCAACTTTTTCTTGTGACAGACCAAAAATGACGATGGTAGTATAAATTTAGCGCCTTCTAAATTTCAGCGCCCGGGACCTGCCCCCTTCGTCCCTCATTTAGCATGGCGCTGCGTGTATAAGTAGAAAAAAAGTCTTTCTTTTTAAAGTTTGTTTTGGTTACCCGCACTTTGCGTAAATGGATTTTTCCTCACTGTTGCAAATCTAATTTATATACCCCATTTTTTTAACCGTTTCACTTTCTCCAAGAAAAGAAAACTAAGTCTGTTGCGCCTAGTTTTGCCCTAGAAAATTCATTTTACGTCAGAATTTTTTCCGAAATCTTGTAAGATTATGCATATTTTTTTGCAAATAAAGGCCGCTCGGGTGTCACCCCTTCGAGGGTGACACCCGGGGCGGACCGCCCCCCCGCCCCCCCTTAGCTACGCCACTGGTTGTTCACCTCTCCTGTTATAATAGAATCTTCCTTTTTTCCACTAGGGGGCGTTCGTGGAGGGGGATGCATGGTGGGTGCAGGAGGGTGGCGGTTTGACAGCCGCAGGGACGGTGGTGGCGGTGGGACGGTCCCACAGTACCACCGCCGGCTGTCCCCGTACTCTTGTTTTCCTACTACTTTTATATATCATGATATATGTTTGACAATCTTAATCTTTCAAAATGTTCAGATTTTTTATATTTTCGATATTTTTATTTACTTGATATTTATTTTCAATATATCAAGATTTTTTGAAAATCTTTGGTTGTCGCAAATTCTGCGGCGGTCGCGCAGAGTTTGCGGAGCCTGCGGTTCTTTCATTTTAATCCTTTAATCCAATTCTTTGGCGAAAGATAGAAAAAAAGGGCAAAAATAAATAAATAATAATAATAATAATAATAATAATAATAAAATGAAAAAAAATGTTGTAATTTTACAAATTGCAACGACTATTTGGAAAATGATATTCTCAATGACTCAAAATTTAAAGACTTTTAAAAAAATTCTATATTTAAATTATTAATAATAATAAACATCATTTTTAGGATGATGATAACGAATACCATATTACATACGCCGTACATTAAAAATTAACAATTCCTGACCAACGATAAAGAACAGTAGTTTAGAGATAGACAACTTTGACTGTTTAAAATATGCATTTTTATTGGATGGAGTTCATCAGACTGACTTCTGAACGCTTCCTATTACGTACGATATGGATTAAACATGAATATTCCTGGACCCATCACAAACAAATTTTAAATGAAATTTCAGTTTTACAATTTTCGGAACTGCAAATTTTCCAGCTTCTTAACATTGCACATTTAAAATTTTTGCACTGTTGAAAAAAAAAAAAAAAGCACTTTTTAATGAAATTTGTTTTAATTCTGTATTACAATTTGTTTTTAAATTATTAATTTTTAAAAACGTTTTTACTACTCTTTTTGTCATCCTGGCGTCAGAAGTATTTATTTTTTGGACATTAAACTTGGACCAACCAGGAAACGAATAAAATTAAATAAGTTGCGGAATTCAACCAATAAAAAGATTAAGATATACTTTAGATTTCCCAATTCTCTACCGAGAACCAAAACTTTTTTTTTCCAAATAATAATAATAATAATAATTATAATAAAAAGTTATATTAAAAAAAAAAATTGGTTGCCTGTAAAGTCGGTATACGGGCGAAAGTTTTACGTGACAACGACTTTGAGTTGTAAAATAATTTTAATGTGAATATTCATTCGTATAGCAGGAAGAAGGATGAAATAATAGTAACAATTTAAAACATTTATTTATACAAAGAATTATATTTAAAACATTAATTTATACAAAGAATCTCGCACTGAATTTCATATTAACAAAATTTTATTTTTACCTTTACACATACATACGTATTTATATACAAATATACATACAATAACTTGCAATACACTGTGTTTGTTAAACACATTTTACTTCATGTTTATTGATGTCAAATGTTGAATTTTGTAAACAGCATATTAAAGAATTTTTCAATGAGCAGAATATAACTAAAGTAAAATGGCTTTCACTAATCACATATCATTAGTTTTCCATAATATACCACCGAATTACGAAATAAACTACACTTATTTTCTTTGTACTTTATACTAATAACTAATACATAACGTATTTCGTCTTAGTTTGATACTATCTAAAATTCCTATTAAGCACCGCCCCTTCCTTGCAGCGAATTCACGTTCAGAAAATGGTCCCACAAGTGACCGGAAAAAGTTAAGAGAAAAGTGAGCGCGTATCGTGAGCGGAGCGTAACGTAACGTAACGCAGTTTCTTGAAGTGTCTCCCGGCAAACCAATTTACAAGACGTTGTCACGTCAAAAATCCAAACGACGACATCGAGCAAATTTAACGGCAAAATTACACATGTAGAGTGTTTCATTATGTATGATTGACGTATGATTTTTCTTGCTTGTTTTGAACATAGGATTGTAAGCAACCGATGTCGCATCGCGGCTATTTTTAGCTGTGATATTCGGAAATTCGTTTGAAAACGCAGTCTTTGGCAACATTTTCTGGAAAAGCCTTTGCAAAAAGTAACATCAGCCAGCGATGGTTGTGTTTTTTAACTTTTCATATACTTAAATTTTATTATTTATTTTTTAGCTGTTAATCTGAAAATAACTTTCATTTTTAGCCCTCAATTTTTCGGAAATCGTAAATTCAAAAGTAAAAATAAATAGCAAAAGTATGATATTATGAAATACAGTCGACTCTCGTTAATTCGAAATCGGATAATTCGAATCTTCGCTTAATTCGAACTAAACATGAAGTCCCGAAATTTTCAATGGCAGAATAACGTTAAACTTTTTCATTAATTCGAACTCCTTTTCTCTTGACGTTGTTTAATTCGAACTAACGAGAATTCCGATTTTTCATTCTTCCTTTCCTTCTCACGGATTTTAGATCATTAGAATAACTTTTTTCTTAGATTTTTCTGAAAATTTTTCCGATCGAGTATACATATAATCCCATTCATTTGATATCCACTTTCTAAGTGCCACGTCTCTCCATCACTGACGCTTCAAATTTTTCTTCCGTTGTGCTTGTTTCTAATCTTTTAATTAGTTTATGTATTTATACATTCTAATTTAATATTAAGTCATAGTCTGATGATAACAGACATAATAAATTTAAAAATCACTCTAACATTAATTCTTTTGTAATAGTATCATGTTAAGCAAGTTCTCATTTCATACTTTCCATAATTCGAACATTTCTTGTGGTCCCGACGAGTTCGAATTAACGAGAGCCGACTGTACGTGTAAAACATCTTTTAAATCTATTTAATTTTATTTAATTCAATGATTTATTTATTTTCTTAGCTTATACTGGAGATTCTTGGAGCCAAATAGTACAGGGATCTGATGGGAAAGAGGGGTAGGGGGGGGGGGGGGCTCGATTTTAACTTTGAACTTTTTTTAAGTTTGAAAGTTACGATTTGCGAAAAATACAAACGTGGTGATGAAAAATCAAGGTCATTTTCGGATTTAGGGGCAAAAGATAAATAAAACCAATTATCGAAAATTAATAAGTGAAATTATCACATGTGATTTATATTATCAGATTTTTGCTGTTTTACTTACCCATCATACGTAGTATAGGGTAGGTCTTGCAATCGTTTTGAAAATCGAAAAAAAATTTTTGACGGATTTACACGTTTTTGATAGTGGAGATTCCGAAAAACATATTTTTAGAAAAAAAAATTTGCCGTCCGTCTGTCTGTCTGTAAACGCTCTATCTCCCGAACAAATTGAGATAGAGACTTGAAATTTTGTATGTAGTTAGTATGTAAGAATGGAACGAACCCTATTTAATATCAGCAACCTCAGTCATCCGGAACTATTTTTTTCGGACTCTCGAAAAATTCGTTCTGATGAAAGATATATAAAAATTTTCGAATTTTTTTTTCTAAGGAATGGACGTAAAAGGCAATAAAATAACACACATTTTGCATATAGAACGAAGTCAATCGGATTATTAGTTGCCGAGATATTTGTAATCTTATTTTCCACATTCTTCGATTTTTCATGACTCTGTATTTCATTCAAATTTCAATTCAGAAGTATATTTTAATTGGAAATGAGACGCTTAACCCGACGCAGTTAATTGTTAGTTAATAGAATTATTATTTTTGGAGTTATAAGGATGTTTCTTTTACGCTGTTCGGTACTACTTGAGTAGTTTGGCGTTTTATATAATTTGTCGAAATTGGTACATCAGCAATTCTTTAATATCGCATTACAATGTATATTAAAAATATTTAAATTTTGTTTATGAATTGCAATGCATTGTATAAATAGTTTCACATGTTTTATTTTCATATACATATCCATGATGGGTAAGTATTACGGTGGCCCCCAACGACTAGTTTTTAATTTTTAGCTTTGAAATTTACGAAAAGAAAAAATCTGATGTGATGGTAAGAAATGTAAATAATTTTTCGTATTCATCGTTATAAAATACATACAGGATCCATTATCAAAAGCTAAAATATATAACACAATAAAAATTTCGCAGGCTTGTGTTAAAAAGATAGATTCAAAAGATATATTATTAAAAAACATCTTCACTGTTTTTTTAATAAGAACAATCGCCAACTGCATAATTCATTTACGAATAAAAATGAATTCGGAATGTGTCAAAAGGTATATCGCCAGTTTGAGAAAAGCTTTGATGTCACAGAAAAGTGCTGGAGGATCAAGAGATGGAGAACTTGGGCATCAGTGGTGGAACGGTGAGATGCAGAGATGTAGCTTTTTTGTAGCAACGAATCGTGTCTAATTGGTATTGTTGGACCATGAAACAGAAAGCTGATCTCGTCTCTCAATCAGGGTAAAAGGGGATAAAGTTAAAGCTTTTTCACTTTTTACTTTTACCCACCTCCTACTGGCCGACCATCGATTCGTGATTCAGGGATGCCACTTTTCTGCTAAATGGCGGATTCCCATTTGTTTTAATTTTTAAGAATCCGCGATTTTGGCTAAGCTATCGCGAAATAAAATAATGATTTTCGTGGAACGATCGCGAAATAAAACAGGGATTTTCATCAAACGATTGCGAAATAAAACAGCAATTTTAGTTAAACGATCGCGAAATTAAACAGCGGTTTTCTTCTAATGATCGCAAAATATAAAAGAAATATAAACCATTTTCGGATTCAGCGTTATAAAATACATAAGAATCAATTATCAAAAACTAAAATATATGACACAATCCAAATTTTGCAGGCTTATGTAGTTTCATCTTCACTATTTCTGAATAAGAAAAATCGCCAACTGAATAGAATTCGTCCATGTGTCAGGAAGTAGCCAGTGTGAGAAAAGCTCAACTTCAGAAAAAAGTGCTGAGGGATCAAGAGGTGGAGAGCTTGTGCATTCAGTTGTGGAATGGTGAGATGCAGGGAATAGCTTTTTTGTAGCAGCGAATCGTACCTAATTGGTATTGTTGGACCATGAAACAGAATAGCCGAACTCTCATAGCCGCTCTCACTCATGGTCAAAGGGATAAAGTTGAAGCTTTTTCACGTTTCGCTTTCATCTATCTATCTTCAATAGAATTAAGTATTATAATCGAAATTTTTTTCGACTTCCGGTTTTCGACGGATTGACACGTCTCAGGAGTCAGAGATTAAAAAAAAAAAAAACATGTTTTTACAAAATGTCTGTCTGTAAGTGTGTCCGTACGTATGTCGCAATTGTACCATAGAAAAGTGGATGAAGATGTGCATAGATAGGCTTGAATAATTTTTTTTTTTGTTTGTTTGTCTTTGGCTGTGGCAAGCAGGTCCTTCTTCAATTTTGAAATATTCCGCCAAAATTGCGCGCTGTTATAGCTATTTTTGTGCCATTTTCAATATTGTACCACCGAAAACTGTTTGAAGTTATGCATGGAATTGAACCAATTTTTTTGTGTAAGTGTTTGGATATAGCTAGTTGGTCCTACCTGAATTTGAAAAAAATCTGCCTATCACCCTATTGTTCATCGGCTCGTGCAGAGACGGTATTTTACGTCCTTCTAATCCGGCTATTTGCAAACAGCTGATGACAACAGAATACGGGAAAACTATTGATTGTAGCAAATATCATGATCCATATTAACTCGTTTTTACACCGACTTACTGACAGAAGCAGAAATTTTGAAATCAAAGATGAAAATCAAAGTGGCGTAGTGTTGAATTAATAATATTAAAATACTAAGAGGGCTCAGGGGTTGAAAACTTTTCAAAAAATCGATTTTTTTAACGGTCTAGTTTGATTATTCAATTAATTCTTAACTCAATGCAAAAAACCGCATAAAAATATTTGCATTTTTAAAGGAGTTATAAGCATTTATGTATCAACACTTTCATAGCCGCACCCATATAATTTCAAGTTTAAGTCGCGTTTTCTCAAAACTTGATTTTTGGCGACTAACACCAAGATAAAAAAAAAAAAAAAAAAAAAAAAAAAAACTGTTTGATAAAATGGCTTTTTTTTTTTTTTTTTTTTCATGCATGCATGCATATAACGTTATAATCTATAGAATGAATTAATATATTTTAGATAATTTAATATTTTGATTATTTTTAATGAAAAAACAGTTGTATTTTTAGGGGGGGGGGGGGTTAAATTTTCAAATTTGAGAGTTTTTTTAATAATGTATTTTTTTTGAGTGATAGTTATATCCTTAATTAATTCTATAGAGTAAAGTTTCCGGATCATTTTAAAGCAAAAATTAGATTCTTATGTCAATTCAACGTTAAGATATCTTGGTGTTGGTGATAACACATAATTTTTTTTCGACACATATTTTTTTTCCGAAAATTGTGTTACATAAATTGTGCTATATTTCTTATTATATTACATTGAAGTACTTATAATTTTATAAGACTACAAACATACCTTTAAAACATCAAAAAGTTTAAATTAATTACACTGAATACTTCTGTTTTTATATGGACTCGAAGCGAGAGCTATGTTTACATGTTTTTTCCGTATCGATCAACCCCTGAGCCCCCTTAACAACAACTACTTTTTGAAATATTAAAATGTACTTATGAGATAAAAGAAAGTTTTGGGATTGACCCATCCAACTAGCTTTCTTTTACCCACTTCCTGCTGGATAACCATCATTTCGTGATTTCTACACTTTTTTATTTGAATCAACTTGGCTTATGTATTTAAAGTTATAATCTAATTTTAGCACATTTCCCGACCGGCTTTAAGTTTTAATATAGAAATTATGTACAAAAGGTGTGATTTCGATTACATTACATTTTAATATTTTTAGAACTTAATTATAATTTGATTCAGTAATTTTAACGAATTTTCCCCATAGGTGATCGCAGTTGCACATTAGTTTTTAGGTTTACATATACGAGTAACTACAATAAGGGATTGAATGATGTACCAAACAAATGCTCACCAAAACAAGTTGGATATTGCACGTGATTCGTAGCAAGTAAAGTGCATTCGTACTTCAACGAAATTTAAAAATAGAGATCTTGAGATTTAAAAGAGATAGAGATTTAAAAATCAGATCTTGCTGTTATAGTATACAGTACTTTGGATACAGTATGGTGGTCAAAATCTTTTGTGTGTTCCAGTAAATACAATCTGTTTTTTATTATACAGGAAGTAACTTGTATTAAACCGCAGCAATTTCATAAAATATGAAATAGTTTAATATAATTAAAACACGCCCCAAAAAATATTTCCACGTATACCATAATGCAGTGTTATACGTTTAAGTAGCCATGTAAAATAATAATAAATATTCTTTATATTATAAATTGTACAGAATGTATACTTTAGTATCTACGAGTACTTCATAGATTCATGTCAATTCTATTATATTGGAAAGAGTGTAACATCATTAAAATGTACATGAAGCTATTTTTTCCTATTGACCGTAATGCGATGGAATACTTTTGATTGTCCGTGTAATTAAACTATACATCCGATTTTCATAAAATTTTAATTGGTTCGACTGAATTATACAACAATTACATATTTTAAATCTCAAATGATTTGGTTGGATAGTTTTTGCTCTATTATATATGAACAGACAGACTGAATGATGACTAATAACTTGGTGTAATCTTGTGCAACGTATATCAATTTCATAATTTAATAAATAATTTAATACAATTAAAATGATTATCAAATAATTTCTCAATATATAATATGTAATGAAATACTTTTGTGTGGCCCTGTAAATCAATAAGAAATATTCTTTGAACCACAGATTGTACAGAATGTATATTATAGTACATTTCAAAAGTCCCGGGACTTCTGGATCACCCGGTATATACTTCATAGATGCATATCAACTTTATTACTTTCGAAAGAGTGTAAGACAATTAAAATGCACTTTTCCCCCATTGACGGTAATGTATTGGAAGCCTTTTGATTGTCCCTGTAATTGATCTATGCATCCGATTTTGATCAAATTTGAAATGACTCGACAAAATTATCTAATAATCATATATTTTAAATTTCAAACGATTCGGTTGGGTAGTTTTTGAGTTGTTATGTGCGGACGGACTGAACGGCAACTATAGGTGCTACGTATTTACATAATTACGAACGCACCTAAAATAGGTCAATGGTTTGTAAAGCTGCAACAACGAAATAATTTAAGCATTATAAGTTAGGAAATATAAATAAATGATAAATAATGTAACATGAAAAGATACGTTTAAAACCTCTTCAGACCCCAGGGTTTATTTATGTACTTTTCTTAATTTAGTTACGGATTTATATTATCAAACCGATACCTAAAAAAGATTGATCAGCAAAAAAAATTAGAATTTATTTTTTGTTGATAAAAATTAATGATACATCGGGACTCAAAAAAGACATTTTTTGACAATTTCTTTGGATTTTTTAATTTTATTATATTTTTTTGCATTGTAAAAATACTGAAAAACACAAAATAAATATATATTTGGTAATTTTTCATTACTAATGGACTCTACAAATAATATCTTAACGCACAATAAAATTATTTGAGTTTTCATCTTTGTTCATTTCGTACATTTTTGCCTCAAGCCAATTTTATATAACACGTAGCTTACTAAAAAAGAGCTATAACAAACAAATTACTATTTTGTTTAATTCTTCTATCTGTTAGGTCTCCATTTACACCAATTTATCTTTTTTTACATTATTTATATACGTGAAAAAAAATTGTAAAGATGTGTATCCTATAAGATACATCAGGTCTGAAGAGGTTAAATTCATTAGTTTAGAATTAGAATATTTAAATATTTCCTCTATTAAGACACCAATCCTCCATGTTTTCGTACCTTTGGGTGCAGAAAAACATAATGGTAAACCTACGAGTAATT
Organism: Maratus speculifer; assembly: GCA_964019185.1. Lineage (NCBI taxonomy): Eukaryota > Metazoa > Arthropoda > Arachnida > Araneae > Salticidae > Maratus > Maratus speculifer. The sequence continues at coordinate 446,935,784 of OZ025290.1, read as the reverse complement.
GCCGTAAACTGCTAAAATTAGGTTTTCATGTGTTTTGCACCGAGTTAGGATTTGGCAGACCGATTGCGTTTCTATATGCAAATCGAGATTTAACTATTACTAGAATTTCATCCGTGAACTATCCTTTATACACACAAAGGAACACATACACATTGAGTAATATTCATGTATATAGTTTCTCTCCCAATTGAAAAAATATTAAGAACTTCATTTTAAACAAAGCGAAAATTGAGCGTCAAATGTAACAAATAATGTATTTCGTACTATAATGAAGTTTAAAAGCATTTAGACTTAGTTTGATAGTATACAGTACTTCGGATACAATACGAAATATTTTATGTGTCCCTGTAAATATAATATGCTTTCTATTATACAGGAAATAACTTGTATCAAACCTCAGCTACGTTTATCCATTTCATAAAATGTGAAATACTTTAATATAATTAAAACACATTCCAAACAGTGAAACAATGTTTCCCCCTACACCATTAATGTAAAGGAATACTTTTGTGTGGCCCTGTCAATGAATAACAAATATTCTTTGCACCACAGATGTATATTTTAGTATATACTTTATAGATGCCTATCCATTTTATCATGTTCGAAAGAGTGTCACATCATTAAAATGCACTTGAAGCTATTTTTTTCCCATTGCCCATCCTGTAACGGGATACTTTTGATGACCCCTGTCATTAAACTGTGCATCCGATTTTCATAAAATTTGTAAGATTTGGTTGAGTAGATTTTTTATTGTTATTTGGGTAGAATTTTTTTTCTTATATGCGGATAAACGAACCGACTGAACGACAACTGTAGGTGCTATGTATATATAATTACGAACGCTCTTAGTTAACTGGAGCCTGACCCTAAAGTATCCAAATATAGCCCGAAACCGAAGCGAACCCGAAACATTCAAAGTATACAAGACCACGTTTGGGCAAAATTGGAAAACTCGATCGATGCAGGGTCCCTCAAGAGATACAGAGCTGGTCTGAGGTTGTGGAAGAATGGGATTTGGGTGAGAAGCTCCTCTCGCAGCGAATCGTGTCTAATTGGCATTGTTGGATCGTGAAATCTCATCACATCTTTTTGCCGGTATTTGATAAAACGTAAAAGTTGTACCCCTTGCATTTTTTTTTCTTTTCTTTTCTTACCCGTTTCAAAAAAGGAATTGCTAGATGACAATCTTTTTATGATTGTTATCTAATGAAAATCTGTTTTAAAACACGTAATTTAACGGGCTTTATTTTTATAGAAAAGTAAATTAAATATTCACGTGTAGATACATTTTTTATTGAAAAGTAATATTATTATTTTCGCTGTTTAAAAATTTGTAAATTGGTTGAAAAAGGACTTTTTTCTGAATTTTAAATAAATCTCTGATCAAATAATGAAATTTTAAATAAAAAATTAAAAAAAAAAAAAAAACAATTTGCCAATTAGCAAAATCGACATTGCATACCGCAAGCTGGTCAAATATGTCACTGCGAAAGTCTGCGTATAGTTTTCGTTCCTATATAATTTTTACTTTCTTCTATCTTTACAAGAAGAAAGTATTGGATTCATGAAAATTTTCGACTTCCGGTTTTCGACGGATTTATATGTTTTAGAGGGTCCTGAACACGTTTTGACTATTTTTAGAAAATGTCTGTCTGTGAGTCTGTCCGTCTGTCTGTCTGTATGTGACAAAAAATTTGTGGGCGCTCTATCTCAAGAACTAATGCTCGAAATTTAATAAAATTTTATATTCAGTTAGATCTTGATATGAATTAGTGCCTATTGGTTTTTGGTAAAAATTGGCCTGCAAGAGGCGCTGCTATACTACGTTTTTCATGATTTTCAAGATTGCTATATCTCAAGAACTAATGCACAGAATTTCGCCAAACTTCAAATTCTGTGACTCCTTGATATACATAGACGCTGATTAAGTTTTGGTGTAAATTGGCCAGCAGTTAGCGCTGCTATGCCACGTTTTTCATGATTTTCATGATAGCTATATCTCAAGAACTAATGCACAGAATTTCATCAAACTTCATATTCTTTTACACCATAACATAATTAGACGCTTTTTTACGTTTTGACATAAATTGTCCAAGATATGGTGTTGCTGTGCTACGTTTTGCAAATTTTTTGCTATAACTATATCTCAAGAACTAATGGACGAAATTCCATCAAATTTCAGATTCTGTTAGGTCTTGACATAAATAGATGCTTATTAGGTTTTAGTATAAATTACCCAACATGAGGCACTACTAAGCTCATTTTCTCAGAATATTAATTAAATTTTGCGTTTTAGGCTTTTCGGATACCAGAATCTCATTAGGCTAGGTCAAATGTTCGGGGAAATTCGATAGTGGGTAACTTTGGGGTTACCACGTTTTTTTTTTTTTTTTTTTTTTTTTTTTTTTTTTTTTTAATATTAAAATGTACTTATCAAATAGAAGAAAGTTTTGGGATTGACACATCCAATTAGTTTTTAGCGGTATTACTTAGGCTGAGTTTAACTATAGCACTTAAAGTCATTCAAGGCAACTTTGGTCCAAGAGAGACAAAATATTGAATCTGCTACATCACTTGAGTTAGCGGCAAAGTTTTGGTGTCAAAATATAGAGAGCAGAATTAGTGTGAGTCTGACAGCTGATTGGGAATAATTCATCCAGATTCCACCATGGCAGAATGGATCCAAAGTTTCGTGAAAGTGGAGCAAAGTTACTCTGATTGTCTGTAATTCTTCTATTTAAAAACTATCTGTTTCAGCGTGTTTATCGAACATTTATCTGCAAAAAAAAAATTCACATTTTATATCCTATGGTTTTCTTCCCATTAGCCGAGAAATATTTCTGATCATAAAAAAGTTCACTTACAGTGGCAACAGCAGCGGTTATTTTTTATTTTTATTTTTATTTATTTATTTTTTTTTTTTTTTAAACTAGAGAGACACTGTTCTATATTGAATTTCATTCATATATCGGAACCTTTCTTTGGTGTTCAAAATAGTTCGTTTCCTTTCGCTTAGGATCGAATATCGAATCTTAACATTTGCAAAATGTTAAAAGCATTATAACATCATTTTCTTGCAAGTGCCGTTCTCCTTCGTATCTGTAAATCCACTTTCACCTTGACATCTGTCTCGACTCCGTGAATCTTTTTTTTTTTCTCCTCTCCAGTATTCACTTTTCTACGATTAACTCTAAACCCAGTAATTTCGCAATCTTAAATAATTGAATTTGAGTTGGGAATTCTTAAAGAATGCTAAGGAATTCTACTCATACTTATTCACTCACTTTACTATTGCGTGGGACGCACATATTCTTTTAAGAGGCGCCACTTTATGCAATGCGAAAAGATCCGTTAGCAATCCTATGAATGGGATTTTTAAAGATATCTCGTTTGCAATTTAATAATTTTATATGATGCATTTTGTATTGGATAGCTGAGATTGATTTCTACATCTGCCTTTTTTTTTACTTTTTTGATTTTTCTTGCAGATTTTTTTTTTTTCGAGAAGATGATTTTTTTTTCGAAAACGATTCCGAAAATGAAAGTGTTCTCATTAAAAATATCTGTAAACAAAATCGGAAAAGTAAAAAAAGATCTTTGTACCTATCCATTTCAGCTAGCCAATGCGAAAAGAATTGTCTAAAAGTACTGAAATGCGAACGGATACACTTTTATTTTTTTAAAAATAAGATTAGCATTAAAAAGTGGGACTTTTCAGGTAACTGAAGTAGCTTCTTAATACCATGATATTCGTTATTCTACATCGAATAGACTTAAAACGTTAAAACCCATGAACACAGAATCTGTCTATAACAGAAAATATTTAAATTCCCTTCCAAATGAATACGTTAAAATCTACCTGCTTAGACGATCTGTTATTTAGTTAATCGTTAAACATTCCTGAAAAATTCTGCAGGACGCTTTAAAGGATAAAATAGGTTTTCGTTTTAGCAGGCATAATTGTATAATATTGCTACTTTGGAGAAAACCAAATTATATGTCATAAAAATTTTTCAGTGATAGACAAGTCCCGTTTTAATAGGATTTACTGCTATTTAATGTCACAGTCCTGTATTTTGTAACGACTTTGAGCTCTAGAGTTCAATAACATATCAATGGCTGTATCTAGATATTGTTGCATTTGTCAAAGTATAGTGAAATGTCTTCTAAATATAATTTATGGGACCCAGTTACTGTATAAAAATTACACAAAATGTAACTTTACGAAAATGAATGGCAGAGTTATTTCATCAATGTAGGTATATCCAAGAACGTAAAATCAAGTAGAAAGCATATACAGTCGAGTCTCTATATAACGAAATCCATCGTTCCAGTAAAAAAATCGTTATATAGAGAAATTCGATGTATAGAGAATGATGTTAAAAATCATATTTAATGTGTAAATTTTGAATAAATATTATCTCTTATCTTTTTAATTAAGAATTTGAAATGTTTAAAAGTAAATATTAACCTAACATTTTAATTCTTAATTATTTAAGCTATTTCAAAAAAAAAAAAAAAAAAAAAAAAAGAACAGACATTTATTTGAAAGCTTATTAATGAAAATCAAATAAGGAAGTCTTGCATTAATTTCAGACGAAGATATTTGTAATTTTTTGTTGTTTTGATTTTAAAATTGTTATGCTCCCTCCCCCATCCCCCCCCCCAAAAAAAAAGCTAGCTTAAATTTTAGTAAGGAATGAAAAATTCTAGTTATCATTTCCCTCCATTTGAAGGCCTCTCTTATGTGCCTCTCATTGATGCCTCTCTTATATGTATAACAATCAAATTGACTCTGTTTTGAGAAGGATGTGGAAAGGTGTGTGGGAGGTGGGATGAATTCGTTGGATTTAAAGAACAAGGAGAAAAGTAATAATAATATAAAAAAAAACCTCAGCACTGAACAATAAATCAAAAATAAATGATGGAAAATTGATTCCATATGATTTCGAAGCTTTTTTAAAACTGAATAAATTAAGACCAATTTATGAAAAAGTTCGTTGTATGGAGATAGATATTTCGCTATATAGAGACTGTTTTTAATGTAATCATGCGAAAAGGGGAACATTCCTACTAAAAATTCGTTATATAGAGAAATTCGATGTATGGAGTTTCGTTATAGAGAGAGTCGACTGTATTATCAAACGTTTTCTAACACATTCAGAATAATGCAACAAAACTTAACATTTTAATAAGATGATAGAAATTGTCTAAATAAATGATAAATCGTAATTTATTAATTAATAGTCGATGAAAATATCTTTCTGGTATATATCTGGTATATATCTTATACATTTGTATGTATACTGCGAAATATGCTAACATTTAGTTCAGTTACGAAACCCATCACACGGATGAAAATTCCCTTCCAAAACTTGCCCCGTCAAGAAGCGGGAATAAGCTTGATGTGTTTTGTGCCGCCCTATCGATAGGATGGATAGAAATTAAACACAAAAAGCATTGTGCAAAAAATTTATTACACTTAAAAACGCGTACCACAACTGAAAACGCCCTTCCAGCAATTATTGTTTATAGACAGTATTGTAAGCGAATTATTTCCCCCATTAAACCACATTCTGTAATTTTAGCATTTTGCAATTCACCTCAGTGATGTATATGTTACAGGCCAAACCCGATTTTAGGCCAAACTAGTCTATCCTAACGCCCATCGGATAAACTAGTTTTTCCTAGGCCAAACTAGTCTATCCGAACGCCCATCGGATAAACTAGATTTTCCTAGGCCAAACTAGTTTGACCGAACGGTGATTAGGATGAACTAGTTTAGCCTGTTATTCATTGGTTTCAACTAGTTTTTCCTAGGCCGAACTAGATTGAACTAGGCCAATTCAATTTGGCGTGATTTTATTGAATCTAAAGATCACGACGGCGCCAACTTTCTAGTTTTGATCTAATTTATCCTAGGCCGATGCAATTAGACTCACTTTTAGCTCACATACTGTGAAAGCCTCAGAGCTAATGTGCTCGAAGATTCTGTGTGTGTATATGTAACCATGTACGTATGTATGTATGTACATACTTATGTACGTACGTATATACGTACGTATGTGGGACTAATATATCGCGACCAATATAACGGACTAATGTGGAATTAATATAGCACAAGCACCCAAGTGTTGGAATTTGGAATTTAGATGCGATTTAGTTCAAACCAGCCGGCTTCGCCCACTATCGGGCCCCTTGTTTTATATAAAATCTCGAAACGGACGTAAGTTGAGGGGAATGAACCTCGAAGAGAAAAAAACATGATGATAAATATTTAAGAAAAAAGATTCTGCATCGAAATACCACTATTTCCTAATAGAAATTTTTGTAAAAATGTTATATTCTTGTTGAAACTTTTTGAAACTTTGTGACAATTTATGGCATTTTATATAAATTTATAAAAAAAGTTCAAATTTCGGCGGGGAAGAGGGTGTGATTGCGAACCAAAATCAGGAAATATAACGGAAATTCTATCTTTTAAAGCACCGCAACCTCAACAACATATCTATAAATAGATTGTTTAATGGCGTTTCATTCAGATACAGTTTTGTTAATAATAAAGTGCGCTCATTGTTGTTGGAATGAGTAACTAATATAACGTGACTTAGTTAAAACTTGCTGGCTTCGCCCGCTATCGGACTGGTGTGGACTGAGGATTTATGGTTCGAAATTCGTTCGCTTCGAGGCTCTTTCGAAAAGGAGGATTACATTCGGCGGTGCGTACTCAGCACGCTTGCTACGATTTGAATTTCGTTCTCTTCGAAGTTCGTTCGAAAAGGAAGAGGGCATTGGGCAGTACGTGTGCAGCACACCTGCTATGCGCTACCGCAAGCTGTGGGGACGCGGCTGAAGAACTAATGCACGAAATTTAATAAAAATTTAATAATTAATTATATTCAGGTAGTCTCTGATCTAAATTGATGCTGATTAGTTTTTTTTGTGTAAATCGCTCATCAGGTGGAGCTGCTGTTTTGCATTTTTTATGATTTACGCATCAACTTTATCTTAAAAACTAATACACGAATTTCCATCAAACATCAGATTCAGTTCGTCCATGACATGAGTTGGTGTTGTTTCTATTTTGAAGTAAATCACTAAACATAGCTATGCTATGCTGCATTTTTAACAATTTTTTCAATAGCTGTATCTCAAGAACTAATGTACGGAATTTAATAAAAAATTTATATTCAGATAGTCCTTGTTATAAATTGATTCTGATTACATTTTCATGTAAATCGTTCAACAGATGGCGCTTCTAGACTGCATTTTTACCGATTTGCATCAACACTATTTCAATAACTTATTTACGGATTTTCATCAAACTTTCGGTTCAGTAAATCCGTAATATGAACTAATTTTGTTTACTTTTTATATTAATTGCTCAATAGGTGGCACTGTTGTGCTCAAATTCCTCGATTTCTGAAATAGCTCTGTTGCAAGAAATAATGCACGAATTTTCATCAAACTTTAGATTCAGTAAGTCTCAGATATAAATTAGTATTCTGCAGTTTTTGGAGTAAATCTCTCGAAAGGTGGCGCTGCTATACGGTATTATTCGTGAATATTGCAATATCTCTATCTCATGATCTAATGCATTAATTTTCATCAAACTCCAGATTGTGTTAGTCCTTGTTATAAAAATTACAAAAGTACTTTTTAGTTTTTGGAGTAAATCGCGCAACAGGTGACGCTGTTATGTGGCATTATTCATAATTATTGCAATAGTTCTATCTCAAGAACAAATGCATGGATTTTCATCAAACATCATATTCAGTTAGTCCCTGATATAAATTAATGTTCTTTTGTTTGTAGAGTAAATGGCTCAGTAGGTAGCGCTTCTATGCAGTTTTTTTATAATTTCTTCGATAATTCTATCTCAAATAGTACTAAAATGAAGATTTTAATCAAATTTCAGATGAGTTAGAATTTGAAAGACGTTGTTATAGATTTTTCAAAAAGTTCCGGCAAGAATTTAACATTTAAAAAAAATTGCTATTAGAAAATAGTGGTATTTCGATGCAGCATCTTTTTTCTTAAATATTTATCATCATGTTTCTTTCTCTTCGAGTTTCGTTCGCTTAACATATGTCCGTTTCGATATTTTATATAAAAGAATGAGCCCAATAGCAGGCGAAGCCAGCTTGTTTGAACTAGATCGCGTTGTATTAGTTCCAAATTCCAACACCAGGGTGCTCGCGTTATATTAGTCCCACATTCCATCATCAGGAAGCGCACCCTATTGCCAACAAAACTGTATATGAAGGAAACTACGTTAAACAATTTATCAGTAGATATATTACTCGATGTCGCGGTGCTGCAAAACAAGAATTTAAGATTTTTGCAAAAATCACTATTCGTCAATAGTGGCATTAAACGCGCAACATATTTCTATAAATTTATATCATGTGTCATAAACTATCTTAAAGTTTCAACTAGATCAATCTAGAATTTCCGTTATATTTCCTGTTTCCCCCCCCCCCCCTCTTTCCCTTTCGTAATGGGACTTTTTTTACAAATTTTATCCTGTGTTATAAACCATCACAAAGTTTCAAACAGTTCCAACAAGAATTTAACATTTTTACAAAAATTACTAATAGAAAATAGGGATATTTGACGCGCCATCTTTTTTTTTTAATATTAAACATCATATTTTATCATGTTTCTAAAAGTTTCAAATAATGGTAATATTTAATTAGCAGCTAAAACCTTAAAAAACACTAAGCTTTAAAAAAAAATCTAGCGTCACCTTACTGTACCCCTCCATCCTAAATTTCGAGTGTCATGCTTTATTTAAGCTTTTTCTTATTTTTAAAAGGATTCGGATATTTAGTTTTTTAATATGAACAATTTCGTCTGAAGTGATGTGTGCCAAATCCAATATCTGTTACGAATTAAAAATCTTTTCATGAAACCGAAAGTATCTATCTGATTGAAGAAATAATCCGTTCAACGTTTATCTTAAAATTCAGAACCCCCCAAATTAATCAGGTAAACGCCTTATCAGAAGGAACCTACATCCAAAATTTGAAACAAATCGCTAAATTCTCCGTGAAAAACCTATTTATATAAATTAAGAGTGTTACTCCCCATTCCTCCTTTCTTTATACGTAAACAATGAATACCCACAACTGATCATGGATGTACCTTATCAAAATGATATCATACCTAGATTTTTAATAATATTTGATCATTTTGCATGGAAAACTTAAGGAGGGGAGAGTGCGGATTAGCCTTTCTTCTTTTCCCCTTATTCTTATCCAAAGAATCCCTGAAACCAATTAGGAAAGTTCATTATCAGGATAAATCTATGTCCAAAATTTGAAGAAAATTGGATATTTCTAACAGGAGTTATCGCATTACGTACACGCGTACGTACATACGTACATACATACGTACATGGTTACATACACACAGACAGAATCTGCGAGCACATTAGCTCTCAGGCTTTGATAGTCTGTGAGCTAAAATCGCGTCAAACTGCATCGGCCTAGGATAAACTAGATCAAAACTAGAAAGTTGGCGCCGTGGCGGTCTTTAAAAAAAAATCATGCCAAACTGAATTGGCCTAGGACAATCTAGTTCGGCCTAGGATAAACTAGTTCAAACCAATGAATAGCAGGCTAAACTAGTTTATCCTAATCACTGTTCGGCCAAACTAGTTTGGCCTAGGAAATTCTAGTTTATCCGATGGGCGTTCGGATAGACTAGTTTGGCCTAGGAAAAACTAGTTTATCCGATGGGCTTTCGGATAGATTAGTTTAGCCTAGGAAAAACTAGTTTATCCTATGGGTGTTGGGATAGACTAGTTTGGCCTAGGAAAAACTAGTTTATCCGATGGGCATTAGGATAGACTAGTTTGGCCTAGGCCAATCTAGTTTGGCCAAAAATTGGGTTTGGCCTGTAACATATATATATAACAATTTTAATATTTAAAACAGTTTAACATTATTGGAATGTACGGCAAAGGATTTTCCCTGTCCGGCAAAGGATTTGTAGCGGAATTTTTTGAGTGTTCCTGTAAATGAACTATAAATGCTATGCACTTCATTTTCAGTTCCGAACATCCCACAGTAAATCTCAATTATTTATGTCAGTTATATGGAATTCTGAGTCTATTTATCTGAGTTAGAACACGGGAAGAAGGAACGCAGACAAAAATTTAGAAATACTTTTCAACTATATTGGAACTCGTTTTTGAAATACAATTTTTCGGAAATTCCGGTGTTAATTCGACGTTATAGAAGCACAATTAATTACCCCTGAAAGGGTTAATGAGGTTAACGGTTCAATTATTAAATTTCGTGCGCTTTATAAAAACTATGAATTCTTTCTTGAAATAGACCTCTTTACTTTTTGCGCTTTAAAATAAAAATAATAATAATTAACTCTCTTATATTCATTCGATAAACCTTCGTACCGAATTTCATTCAAATCTTTGAACCTTCAAAGATGGTTCAAGGTTCCTTTAGCTTGCTATCGCATATCGAGAGTAACATTTGGAAGAATTAAAAACAGCATAATATATTTCTTTCCAAGCGTCTTCCTCTATCGTGCCTGTAAATCCTGTTTTGCCTTGACGTCTGTCTCAACGCCGTAAAACCTTCTATCTCGTTTTTATACATCGGCAATCCCTTTTTCTCCGGTGAACTCTAAACCTGCTCACTTCGAAATGTTAGACTACTGTGGAGGAATAAAGAATTTTTATTCTACTCGCAGCCAGGATTCGATGACTTTCGATGATATATATTTCCGCATATGTCATAATATGGAAGATGTGCGCGAAATCATTGCAAAAATTAATGAAAGTAATAATAATAATAATAACAATAATAATAATAATAAAAGTACAGTAAAACCTCTAAATAACGGACAGATCGGGAGCGAGTAATTTGTTCGCTATTCAGAGGTGTCCGCTATCGGGAAAATCTCAGAGAGATTTAAACATTGCTAAGAAATGCTTAATATTTCATTAATTGATTTTTATATGTCCTAAAACCTCTATTATTGATTAATCAGAAATGGAAAATTATTTTTTTAAGCATTAAAACTGAAATAAAATTTGGTGCATACCGTTATCCACTATTTATTGCATTCTTAGGGGGGGGGGGAATCTGTTACAAAACTTTGTGTTTGCTTGTGATTGCATGTAATTTGTTTTTCAATGTGAAGTTTTAATTCTGTCAATTGTTTTAATCCTTCTAAATCATCTTTTTTTTTCTTTTTCTTTCCAAAATATCTGTGTAATTGCTCATTCTATTTTGACGCTTCTTGGAAATTCTTGATATTGCAAGAAACTTCTCCAGTTTCAGTATCTGTTTCATCATCACTGATAGAGTCAGCTTTGGTTGAAAATTCTGAAGGAATATAATCGTATACATCACTTGAATCTTCTTCAGCTGGTGACTCATCATCAATGTTAGTGCAACATTCGGCAATTTATTCACTACTGATGCATTTCATTTGTGTTTGGATTAATTTGTGTCGGAAATGTGCTTTTCATTTTCTTAAGCCCACTACCTGCATTTATCTGGGATCACAAAATTTGTGACACATTTTCTGATAAATTTAAAGGCTTTTTATTTAATTTTTTTTTTCTTGTTAAAAAGTAATTTCTTATCCTTTATCGCCAAAATTACTGTCCGCCATTCGGAATGTCCGTTATTCAGAGGTTAAACATACAAAAATTTAGGTTTTGGGATTGGGGATCGGAAAAATGTCCGCTAAATAGAGGTGTCCGCTATTCGGGAGTGTCCGTTATGGAGGTTTTACTGTATTAAGTAAAAATATTAAAATAAATTAACAAATTACAACAACCATTTGGGAAAAGGTGTTTTGAAAAACTAAAATTTAAGGTGTATAAACAAATTCTGTGTATGTGTATATATACATACATATTTACTTATATATATGTTGTGGCCAATACCCGGAGCTTGGCCAATTCTAGAACTGGCCGGCCAATACCCGAAGTGGCCAAGCTTCCTGGCGAAAACCCGAAATACATGAAATGAATAGCGTATTTCGGGTTTTGGCCGGCCAATTCACGAACTGGCCGGGAAGCCTTGGCCAACATCCGAACTATGATGCATAGGCACCAATTTATTTGTAATTAAGATAATGTATTATTAAAATGTACAGTAAAAAAGATTCCCATTGATTATATTGAAACGAAATATTTTTGTGTACCCAACTAAATTAACCAAAAATAGTACACAATTCCCTTTCAATATCGAAATTAATTGATAAACCAAATATGATGACAATTACAAGTTAACCGGAAACTTTACTCCAGTTAAATCACGGACAGGCTGATGTCTAGACAATTTGAATTCATAGACACTTTCAACTATGTTAGAAAGAATTAAGCCGAGTGCTTATATCTATTTCGCGAATTGGCCAATTGCATCTGGCCAGTTCGCGAATTGGTCGGCCAATTCTAGAATTGGCCGGTCACTTTTTAACGTTGCTGGCCAATTCGGGAATTGGCCGGCCAGTTCTAGAATTGGCCAATTTCGGGTATTTTCTGTAACATATATATATACACACACATATTTTTCTCACTCTTTATAAACAAGATATGTTTATTTTATAGTTAAAATTAAACTAAAGTGAAACATCTTGAAGAGATTATCATTTATACAGTCATTTTACGCTTCTAAAGGATGTAATGATTTTTTAAAAACAAAACAAAAAGTGATAGTATTTCTTCTTTTCTGAATCCATATTCAGTTCACTTTCTTATGTAGTTATATAATACCCTATCTATGTAATAAGGGACAAACATACTTGTTCGTCACGCATACGTTCTTCTGCGAATAGCAACCCTTTCAAATTTTAAATGAAGCTTCGGTTTTACAATTTTCGGTTCTGCCATTTTTTAAACTTCTAAAGAATGTTTTAGAAATTTTCGATTTTTAGACCGCCGTATAGGAGGAAAGAATGATACTTTTAAATTCATTTGTTTGAATGTTGTATCTCAGTTTGTTTTTGAGCTATTAATTTGTTTGTAGTTTTTAATACTTTTTTTTTTTTTTGTCATTGTGTTACAGAAGTGTTCTAAAAATGCGGACACGACAATGATTCAGATATGTCTCACTAGGAAGGTCTCCATACTGATCATACTTAGAATATTTTGGAAAAAAAAAATACCAATTAAACTACTGATCTATGTAATAAGGAATCAGTAAAATAAAAAATATTTTCATTTTGAAAAATATATTTTTATATATTTAAGTGTATGAAAAAATAAAGTCCAGATGAAGAACGCTGCTTTTAGTATCGGAGAAGTTTTTTTGTTACCATAGCAACAAAATTTAATCGATAGAGCTCAATTAGATTGGACTTAATTTTGTGATTGAAACAATTTTAATTAATTTAAATTTTGTTTTAATTCATAAAATTTCATAGTTAATTTTCATTATAAGTATATTATGACGAAATTATAGTCAAAACAAACTAAAACAGACAATACTAAAGTTTTTAAAATAAATTTCTTTGAACAGTTTCAACATGAAGCACTTTAAAAAGTATTTGACATTAAAAAGAAGTATCTTTTGAAAAAAAAAATTTTTCGTCAACCGATGATAAATCGCCAAATAAACGAAATGTTTATTATTTTTTACGAACATTCTGCCGGGGTTCCGCCGAAATCTTTTTTATAAACATATCTATCTACATGAGAACATTCTGTAATTTTTTCAGAACTCTCTGGGTATGCCCGTATGGAGATCTTCCTTGTCAGATGTATCTATTCTCTATCAACCGAGAACAGCAAATGTTTTCCAAATAGGTAATAAATAAAACAAAGAAGCAATTTAGATGCAGCAATGTGGTGTATTAGAAAAATGTTACGAAAGACAAGAAACGCAGGGGAAATGAAAAAAAGCATTTTATTTACATAACAATTAGTATAAAGATTCAAACGTTACAGACCAGGAGGCGGCTGCACAGATGATCATCACCTCATCGAGTTGACAGCTGAAATTTCATGATTAGTTAAAATTCGATTCGTTCATTAAAATGCAACTTGTCTGCCAGTCTTAATGGAAACTATCTGCAAACCCAATTTTAGTGGTTGATCGGCAGATTTACCATTGCGTTTTTCTGCTCCCAGTTTTTCCCTTTTTTTTTTTTTTTTTTTTTTTTTTTTTTTTTTTTTTTTTCACTTTCAGGTAAAGGAAAACACGATGGAAAAGCTATCGAACAACCACATAATCGGGTTTGCAGGTGGTTTCCACCTATATAGGACTTGGCAGACCAGATGCCGTTTATTATGCTAATCGAGTTTTGTCTAATCTTGAAATTTCAGCCGTGAACTGGGTGAGGTGATGCTCTGTTCAAATGCCTCACGGTCTAGCACCACCATCAACACCATTACATGCCTGGCATCGTCGAATACATGACAGGCATGCACTCTTTCCAAGATTGCTGGTGTTTCCCCAACAGTTGTAACAGCTACTGAAAGTCTTGCAATGAGGTCCTCATCAGAGTCAATTAATGTCTCGAAGATCAGGCACCTAAAATATCATGATGCTTTAAATTTCCGATATTTTCATATTGTACATTTATTTTAAAACCGTTATTATCTATCCTGTTTCTCTTAATTTCAGTCAAAATAAGTGTAAATGAGTTTTTTAATTGTTACTGACTGCGTCGTTCAATAACTTAAATAAAATTTAGTTTGTCAGTGACATTTTTAGCCATAACAGAAAAAAAAAAATCAAGCTTTACGTTTGCGGCTGATTTTTAAGTGCCAAACTAATCATTATGTGTGGTAATAATTATTTAGAGTAGTTATTGAAAGATATTTTGTCAAATGCTGATAAATTATTTACAGCTTTTTTCTAAATAATGTTTTCTAGTTTTGGTTTAATTCACACTATACTACTACACCGGTTAGAGAATGAACAAAAACAAAAAATCACGGGTGTAGCTTAGATTATGTAACACTTTCGAAAGTATTCAGAATACTGTAACAAAGTTTTATAAATTATTAAGGTAAAATATGTCTAAATAAACAGATAACGCATTTGAAAATCCAAATTCTGTTATTACTATCAATAGTTGAAAAAATAATTGGATTTCTTTTTGTGCAACTCTGTATAAAATTTGTACTTAATACAACGGATATTGAAAAAAAACGGAAAGTTTTTTCTCAGTGATGTATACTACACAGTTGAAAATAAACGGAAAACTTGTCAACTTTTGTGCATCTCTGTATATGATATATTTATTTAAAGAAGTTCAATTTAAAAACGCGTACCACAACTGAAAGCTCACTTTCAGTCATTATTGTCCATATACTTCATTAGATTAATTATTATTCAATTTCTTTTGTAGTCAAATTCTTTTTGTGTGTGCCTGTAAACCAAAGAAAAAAATCTATGTACATTGTATTTATAGAAATCACGAGTAGAACGCCTCAGCTATATATATATATTTTTTAATATGTTTTAAATAGTATAATGACATTAAAGTACCGGGTGATCCAGAAGTTCCGGGAGTTTTGAAATGCTAATAATTAACAAACTATAAACAATAGAAATATACGGTTTTCACAGAAATGCTTAGAAACTTGTGGGATTTTTTTTTGGATGAAACAAACATCTAATGTTAGTTACACTTTTTGCCAACAGGTGGAGCTAATATTGATAGTATTATTTTTTATGGTTTGATACAGATCACTAAAAAGAAAGAATTGGTGTCTAAGGGTTACAAATTTCCATTATGACGCTCATAGCTTAAAAGTACCGCTGTGAGCCGATGTAAAACAACGTGCACAGCATCTTCAGAGCAAAAAGAAATTCCATAAGAAATTTCAGTTCATCGTGAAATTACAAGTGTACTGCACTCACCAGGAGCTGATGATTTCCATTGAGTATTGGCATCGAATTCTATCTCATTTACGATTGCAACAGACGTTTAAGGTTTCCTGCTTTTATCACGATCTTCCTATGAGCCCTTTTCTCAAACCTTGTTTACAATACCTTTCACGTATGTAATGGCCATGGAATATTTTACAGTTTTAACTTCACGTATTGTACGATAAGAACACAACTCGACATGCGAAGAAAGCTTGTCTTAACATAGTAGTTACCACCAGACAGCAGCGCCACCTGTTGCTGAAAATTTTAACTATATATATTTCAAAAAATTCATTCTAAACAAAAATCCCACATGTTTCTGACCATGTATCTGAAAACCGGACCTTTGTATTGTACATAGTTTCCTAATTATTAACATTTCAAAACTCCCGAAACTTCTGGATCACCCGGTACACCGCAAACAATTTTTCTCCGTAATCCTTCATGTATCGGAAATCTTTTGAGTGACCTGTAAATGAACAGCCAATGCTACACACTTTATTTTCAATACCGAACAGACCATAACGATAATTTTAAATTTTATGACAATCGGACTCGTGTTAGACGACTTAGAGCACGGACAGACGACACACAGACAAAACGAAATCATGAATTACTTTTTAACTATGTTGGGAAGCGTTAAAAAGTAGACAAAATTACATTTTAGCAATGTTTTCAAGACGGTTTACATTCAATTGAAAATGTAACATAATTTAAAGTTAATAAAAAGAAAAGTGTCGAGTTAAATTAGTGGCATTGATTGAGTTCACAGTCTATTCACACTTTTATATTGTTATCTTATTTCAAAATACAATGTCCCTCGAAAAATAAGGAGTTGGGGATTAGCTTCCCCGTTTATCCCTTTTATAATTTGCTAAAAAAAGAGCCTCCAAATCTAATCAGGGAAGTGTCTTATCAGAATGAACTGGTATACCAATTTTGAAACAAATCGGATTATTCTGCATGAAAAATTTATTTATCTAAATTAAGGGATGAGTACCTCCGTTCTTCTTCTTTATATTTAATCAATTAAACTCCAAAAACTATTCACAAAAGCACTTTATTAGAATAAAAATATATTTAAAAAGGTAAATCGGATATATTCGTGAAGAATTATCGCATTTGGTACATACAGAATCAGAAGGCAGGTTAGGTCTCAGGTTTTGATAGTCTGTCAGCTAAAAAAATAAGGGAATCAGCGAGACCTATTTTCTAATTGATTACGTCACCAAACAACGTTTGTTTAACGAAATGCATTACTGTTTTTTCTGTACTATTTAAAAAACGAAATTGTATTATTGGGATAGCAATAACGACAGCTGTAAACATATTAAAAATACCATTACCATTCCTTAATTTAAACAAAAATGGCATTATTTTATTATTCGGTGTAATTTGAGCGAACAATCAAGAATGTATTTAAAAAAATAGAAATCAATCTTTATTTTTTAAACCAAATTTTACCATTACCTCAGATTAACCGATTATGACTTTCGAAAAAAGAAAACTTGCGTCTGAAAATGGCTGCATATTCAGATGAACAAATATTTTTTAAGGCATCGACGCGGATGAAATGATTGTCTGGTAAAACACGCGGATTAAGTGTTTTTTTTTTGTCTGAAGAGCTTCCATGTTCCTTGTCATTCTGCTGTCGCGGTTTGTTGTTGTTTTCATCGCTATTAAGGACACCCGTCGTTTGAAGAGGAAAACAAGACGACACCAGAAAAAATGTGCTCTATAGGCAAATTTTAATTATTGACAGATTAATAAATAGTATACCCTAGTGATGGGCGATTTCGATTTTTTAAATCGATTTAATCGATACTACGGCCAACTCGATTTAATCGATACTTTAAAATTTTTAATCGATTTCTCTGAAGGTAATATAATTTTCATTTTCCTTCAAAAGTCGAAGATAAAATAGTCGGATGTGCCAATTCCAAAATTTCAGTGTATTAGTTTCTAAGATAGAAGAATTAAAGAAACCTCAGAACCCCCCCCCCCCCCCCCCCGTGCAAAATAGCGTTTTTTGTTGAGTGATGTACACCAAAAATTGATCAAGATCAATTTTTATCAGGTACCAGCTGAATCTGAACTTTGATGAAAATCCATGAAAGCGCGAGATACAGCTATTGCGAAATCATAAAAAATGCAGCATATCAGCGCCATCTGTAGGGAAATTTACACCAAGAACTAAATAACACTAATCTATGTCAGGGATTTATTAAATCTGAATTTTGATGAAAATTCGTACTTGAGATAGCGCTATTGCGTTAATTATGAATAATGCAGTATAGCAGCGCCATCTCTTAAGCGATTTCCACCAAAATATAATTAGCATCAAATAATATCAAGGACTAATTGAATCTAAATTTTTATGAAAGTCCGTGCATTAGTTCTTGAGATAAAGCTAAAATGGAAACAGGGGCGTGCGAAAAGAGAACTGCGCCCGGTTCAAAGTTCTAATTTTGCCCCCCCCCTATTAACTTTTCTTGTGATAGGCTAGAAGTGATGTTAGAAGTAAAAATTTAGTGCCCTTTAAATTTCCGTGCTCGGAACGACCGCCTCCTTTCGCCCCCCCCCCCCCCTTTCACATGACGCTGAGTGGAAATTGGGAAAAATTCAGCATAGCAGCGCCATCTGAGAAGCGATATACATCAAAATGCAAAAAAAATACATCAATTCATGTCAAGGACTAACTGGATCTGAAATTTGATGAAAATCCGTGCATTCGTTATTCAGATATAGCTGTTGCGCAAATCGAAAAAAAAGCAGCATAGCAGCGCCACCTATTAGGCTATATACACCAAAAATTAATTAGATTCAGTTTATATCAAGGTCAAACTAAATCTAAAGTTTTGTGGAATTTCGTACATTTGTTCTTGAGATAGAACGGTCAGAAATTTTTGTCATATACAGACTCACAGAGTGACAGACACACACACAGACAGATATTTCTTAAAAACCATAGAATAGTGTTAAAGACCTTTTAATATATATAAATCCATCGAAAACGGGAAGTCGAAATTTTTCACGAATCTAATACTCTCTTCTTGTAAAGTTACAAAAGAAAGTAAAAATGTAAAATCGATTCTGCCCGTAAAATCGATCTTTAGATTCGATTTCGACTTTTTTTTTTTCTTTTTCTAGGCTAAATCAGTGTTGAATGCAGGTATTTTTCCGCAACTCCGGAGGAAGGCATCATGTTTTACAGCTCTGTAAAAGAGGGGGAATCGCAATTTGTGCATTAGAAAGCATAAAATCTCTAACTTCTTGGGGGGGGGCGGGGGTATCCTCTGCGGGCCACCCCATTAATTCGACACTAGGTTAAATCGTTATATTTTTGTTTAGAAGTCCAGTTATTTGAAGTATTAGTTTGTTATGTTTTATTTTTCACGCTCGTCTCTTATAATTCCCCCTCTTCCGCGTCAGTTTTAACTTACAGGGCTGTTCGAAATATGCATACAGTTTTGAAAATATCCAAGTCTCGGTCTGTTTTATTTTAGATCCACATTTTAAATCCTTGACAAAAGATAAATAAAGGATCGTCCTTCCGCCCGTTTGGGGTTTATCTGCGCCCCGCCGGGGGGCATATTTTTTTGTTTCTTCAAAAGAAACAAAAAAAAATGTTGAGGGGAGGCTTGCACCCTCCCCCAATATACACCTTAAAAGTTTGCTCATTTAATTCTCTATCATTTTTAACTTAAAAGTTTAAGCTACATGGTACCCCCTAGAGCTGTGGACCCCTCCCCCCCTGTCGGTCACTCACCTAATTTTGCTTATTTCTTCACTTCATTTCAATTTTTAAAAGGCTATTACTGCTTCTATAGGAGTTACAGTAGGGAGAAAAATTCTAGTATAGCTAACCATTACTCGCCGTTCTTTTTGCTATTCCAGTTTCCCGATTTTCACTATAGGACCTTTTTTTTGGGGGGGGGGGGGCAGAGGGGTTTTTTCTCATCTCTTGATAGAATATGTCTATTGAAAGCTTATGCTTCATACATTACAAATCTAGCATAAGAAATTTCTCCCATCATTTCAATTCACGTTATGGACCTATAATGTGTTAAAATTTTAAGTTTTCAAACTTCTTCGGGAAAAAAAAAAAAAAAAAAAAAAAAAAAGATACATATCAGCGAAATTGGTGTTCGAATCCGCAATCTTTTGATTCCACACGTAATCTCTAAGCTTATTGGCCACCGAGTACTCAGAAGCGCTATTATTTCTTTAGATTGTCATCTTTAAATTCGTAATATCTTTTGAATGGAATGTCCGATTTGAAAAATTCAAAAAGTAATCTACAGATATTGTAACAGGCATTAATACAAAATGATTTGTTTGGATAAGTATTAAGGTATCGATAGTATGGTCTAATTTTGGTTGGTGTATTTATCGCGTTTTAAAGTGTAAAAAAGTAGTTATAGTGAGTTAACTACAATAGCTGGACATATGGTATCGCGAGGTTTTTTATAGATATTGATATGTTCTTTAAAATTATAGAACCTTTTTTATTCATTTAAAAGTATTTCCTGACGATTCAAAATCATATATCCTAACGATTCAAACAATACACACGTGATTGTTCAAGCTTTCACTTCTGTCGGCACTCTCGGAGTGCCACTACTTTTTTTTTTTTTTTTTTTTATGTTTGTCCGTCCTAACCCCGCCCCCTTCCTCACCAATCTTAACTTACAGGATCGTTCAAATTATGCATGCAATTTTAAAAATGTCTAATCCTCGTTCTATTTTGTTATAAATCCACATTTTGAAACCTCAACAAAAGATACTTTTGGGCCGAGGTCGCCTTTCCGTCCGTTTGGGATATACCTTGCCCCCTCTGGGCTGGGGGCATATTTTTTGTTTCTTCCACACTATCTCGTGTAACATATCGTTATAAAGCTTTTATCTCTTCGTTTTTTTCTGTTACTACCCCTCTCTTCACCTAGTTACATGCTCTTGGCGCTTTTTATAGTTTCAAAGAGTGCATGTTCCCCGCGGGCCACCCCATGAATTCAACACTAAGTTAAATACTATATTTTTGTTTAGAAGCTCAGTTATTTGGGTTATTAGTTTATTATGTTTTTTTTTCCCCCAAGTTCGTCCGTTTTAATCCCTCCACCCCCTCTTCCTCGCCAATCTTTACTAAATAGGTCGTTCAAAGTATGCATGCAATTTTTAAAATGTCCAATTCTCGTTCTATTTTTTTGTAAATCCTCATTTTGAAACTTCGACAAAAGATACATTTGGGCTATGGTCGCCCTTCCGTCAAGAGTGGGGTTTACCTGCCCCCTTGGGTATGGGGCATAGTTTTTGTTCCTCCAAACTATCTCGTGTAACATTTGGTTGTCATTAGAAAAAAAAAGTTTTTTTTTTGTCTATACTCCTTGTTCCCCATCCTAGTTACACGCTCTTGGCACTCTTTATCCTCGGTTTAATGCCAAGTTACTCAGTGTTGTTGTCAGTTGAGTTATACCTCTCAAATTTGTCAAAGTTTTTGTGTAAGTGACAATCATTAGTGACAATCATTTTAAAATTTAAAATTTTTATTATCCGGCTCTAAAATCTGCAATAGCTTAATTCTATGCCTCCCTAAATGAGGATGGGGAGGTGGGAGGCGATAATTACGATCCTGCTGATTGTGTAAGTTTTGGAATTAGTAATTTGGATCTTCTCTGTGTGAATCTGACTATCGAAATATCGATTCTAGTATCGATTCTAGAACTGAGAAATCGATTCTTATTATGATCGATGTTGTTTTATACGATACCGATTTTAATCGATTCTCAAAATTTCCAGAATCGCCCATCACTAGTATACCCTCCTGCTGACTTTTCTATATTTACTCACATGCTTGCATATATGCATCTTATATACTTACACAAACTTTATAAACATAAATACTGTCTTAAAAAAAAAAAAAAAAAAAAAGTGAACACTCCGTATTTCTCAACAAAATATCGTAGAAAAAGTTGTTGGTACCGAACGATTGGAAATAAAGTCTATTTTTAAATTATGTATATAAAATTTGCTTAGGGGGCCCATCTACATATTAAAACGAACACTATTTTTTTTTTCAATAAAAATATACAAT
Source organism: Maratus speculifer (assembly GCA_964019185.1). Taxonomy (NCBI): domain Eukaryota; kingdom Metazoa; phylum Arthropoda; class Arachnida; order Araneae; family Salticidae; genus Maratus; species Maratus speculifer. The sequence goes on along the minus strand of OZ025290.1, from coordinate 446,913,830 downwards.
TCTGACAGCATAAATTACACCCTTCAATTAGCCCAAAAACAAATTTTCATGCAATTCGTTTTACAAGTTTCCGAGAAATTATTTTAAAACGATCCAATTTAAGAGCTGTATTCCAACTGAGCGAGAGAGAGCTACCTTCTTGATCAAGTCATCTTAGGTGCCACTCAAGATGTTATTGATTACAGGATAGCATAAGTTTCAAAATGTCTAGTAACTTCTACCGTAGATGGCCCCTTAAATCATCATTTTGCCATTTTTTAAGCATAATTTAAAAACTGCTTGGAAGAAAAATCTGAAATTTTGGATTTCTATAAAAGAGGACTTAAAAAATCTAAATCGATCAAAAAATTGTAAATGTAAAAAGAGAATTTTTTTTTTTGTTGAATATATTAATGTCATAATTCATACAATAAAATTATAAAAATTGCAAACTCAATATATTTAAGTTTGGGTATTTTAGTATGATTGCTACATAAAAAAGTTAGCATTTTAGGTGTATAATTTTAGGAGATATTAATAAAAGTAAGAAAATGTAATTTAACATTAGAAACATTCAATTTTGAAAGTTTTATAATTAAAAAACTTATCCTTCAAATTCCTTGAAATTTGAATATCCTTGAAATGTGGTGTCTACGCATAGTTTTAGCCAAATGATTTGAAATAATTTGCTAGAACTTAGTGTTGCCATTTAAAAAAAGAAATTTGGGCTCGTTTTAATATGTAGATGCTCCCCTAAGCAAATTTTATATACATCATTTAAAAGTAGACTTTATTTCCATCGTTTGGTATCAATAACTTTCTTCTATGATAATTTGTTCAGAAGTTAGTAGGGAATGTTTACTTTTTTCTTTTTCCAGAAATGTACATATATATAAATTTCTATACATAAAATCAATATAATAAATGACAATACTGTTCGTTGACGTCATTTATACACTGGCAATAGCATGCGATTAAAATTCGCTTCTACTTCAATTTATTAAATTTCTAAACATTACACTTTTCAAATTTTTACACCGTCGAGTAGGGGGAAAATGTACTTTCAAATGCAATTTATTTGAAAACTGCATCGCATTTTCTTAAAAAATTGTATCGCATTTTTTTTTCTTTTATAAACTGTATTATGTATCACATTTTTTTTTTTTTTTTTTTTTTTTAATGTATAGCAATTTCTTTGAAAACTGTATACCAAATATTTATTTTTTAAGGTTTTAATAAAACATTTAAGCTTGATTTTTTTTTTTCATTTATCTCTATCGTATCCATTCCTTTCTCCCATTTTCAATTCCCAAATTTTGTTTAAAATTTTTCGACTTATTCACGAGAGCTCTTTGTAGCCAATGTTGTTGAAATAAATCTGTATCCATTCCTTTCGTCTATCGGAAAGTTCAAGGTTTCCGTTCAATTCCTCTCGGATATCGAGCCTATAACATTCGCAGAAATTAAAAAACAGCGTGGCCGCTATTTTCTTACACCGCGCGTCGCTCCGCACTTCTCGTGCCTGTAAATCCAGTTTTGCCTTGAAGAGTGTCTCGGCACCGTGAAGCTCCGATTGCGTTTGGCATCCGATGAAATGGAAACTCATTTTACATTTTGCAGAGATTTGATCTACCGTCGATGGGAAGGGGGGGAATTCTCGCTTTACTCATGATTATTTTTGTACATTTAGCGATTTTATTATTAACTCTTTCCAACATAGTTCAAAAGGGTTTATGAATTCGGCTTGTCTTTCTGTCTGTTCGACTTTACTAGTGTTGACTCTAGAAAAAAAAAAAAAAAAAAAAAAAGACCTGTCGGGCGAGAATTTTTCGAAAGGGCAATACTATTTTTAAAAAAAGGGGTTTTTTTTTAAGGGAACATTATTCTAAAAAAGTAGATTAAAAAAACAAATGAAATAGTATTCTAAAAAAAGGCACTTTTTTTTTCAAAAAGGACACAGTTGTACTTTGCTCACGAAAAGTATTTTGAATTGGTTTATTTAGAATCTCTTAGAATTTGTGACATTTTCTCGGGATCAATTGAATTGGCACGGGGCGCATCGGATACGTTTAAAAGAGCCATCGGGTGCATAACAGAAATGTAAATAAGCGGCCGGGCTCTGCGCCCTGCTAAAACGGCTTAGAATCAACACTAGACTTTACTTAAGGGGACTCAGGGGTTGAAAACTTTTCAAAAAATCGATTTTTTTTAAATGATCTAATTTGATTATTCATTTAATTCTTAACTCAATGCAAAAAACCGCATAAAAATATTTGCATTTTTAACGGAGTTATAAGCCTTTATGTATCAACACTTTCATAGCCGCATCCATATAATTTCAAATTTAAGTCGCGTTTTCTCAAAACTTGATTTTTGATCACTAACACCAAGATTAAAAAAAAAAAACTATTTGATAAAATGGCTTTTTTTTTTTTTTTTTTTTTTTTTTTTTTTTTTTTTTGCATGCATATAACATCATTATCTAGATTATGAATTAATATATTTTAGATAGTTTAATATTTTGAGTATTTTTAATGGAAAAAAGGTTGTATTTTTTAGGGGTTTTTTTTAAATTTTCAACTTTGAGAGATTTTTTAATACTGTTTTTGTTAAGTGATAGTTATATCCTTAATTCATAATCTAGATTATGATGTTATATGCCTGCAAAAAAAAAAAAAAAAAAAAAAAAAAAAAAAAAAATTAAGCCATTCTATCAAATAGTTTTTTTTTTTTTTTTAAATCTTGGTGTTAGTCGTTAAAAATCAAGTTTTGAGAAAACACGACTTAAAGTTGAAATTATATGGATGCGGCTATGTAAGTATTGATACATAAATGCTTATAACTCCGTTAAAAATGCTAATATTTTTATGCGGTTTTTTTGCATTGAGTTAAGAATTAATTATATAATCAAACTAGATCATAAAAAGAAATCGATTTTTTGAAAAGTTTTCAACCCCTGAGCCCTCTTAAGCCATCAACACTAGACTTTACTTAAGCCAATGGACATGGATTTTCATCCAGTTTTGTAATAAACCGCGGGTAATAGCGCAGACGATCACCACATCGAGTTCACTGCTGAAATTCCAGAATGAGTTAAAACCCGATTCGCATTTTAAAACGCAATCGATCTGTCAAATCTTATCTTGGGAAAAAAAAAAAAAAATCAAAATCCAATTTTACCCCTTGACTCGTAGGATTATCATTCTGTTTGCTGCTCCCAGTACTCTAGTTTTTTCTTATTTCCTTTTCATCTTTCGCTGCAGGATAACACAAAAGTAAATCTACGAGTCAACCTCTAAAATAGCGCTTTCAAGTATTTCCCACCTAAATACAACTTAGCTGGCCGATTGCGTTTTAATATGCGAATCGAGGTTTTACTAATACTGGATTTTCAGTCTTGAACTCGTTGAGGTGACTGTCTATGCTGCCACCTCCCGGTTTATAAAATTCGTATTAATCATAAAATCTCATTGTCAGTTGTGTTTAACCAAGTTCAGTATAAAATTGAATTTTTATATTTATGGCTATGTTATTCAGTTTTCTTCCATGTCATTTTTTGATGAGGGTAAAAGTTATGTTTTTCAGTCATCATAACTCAGTCAAAATAATCATCACTCAGTCTACATAAACTGGCAAAAGGAAAAAAAATGTTCAACAAAGAAAAATAAAAATTGTGAAAATAATTTTTTAATATAAATGAAAAGTGTTTTTGAATTAGGTATGTCTTGCCGTCTGTCTCTTTACACTATAACTCGCGTCAATAATTTTTCATGCAATTGATATAGTTAAATAATGTTTAATATGGCATATTCAGTATTGAATAAGAAGTATGGTGCATGACAAAAGCACCCAAAAGTATTTCGTTGCATGAGGGTCCATTGGGGAAAATCGTTTGCAGAGTATTTTAATGAGATTGCGATATTTCAAAGTTGTGGATATAAATCACTGAATCACATTTGAAGTGAATTTCACTACGAGATGATGACTATCGAATAATCGCATTCATTTTGTTGGTCGTTCATTGACACAAACACGCATAAGAAATCGGTTACTGTACCACCTTAGAGCAATCATGGCTGGAACTGCGTTTTCTACTTCAAAAAATACTTAAGAGCCCACAATAGTCACAGAAAAAGTACACAAAAAGACCCGGATGATCATGTAAAGTCTATGGGAGCGTTCTTTTCTAATATCTCGCTCAAATTTTAATATTTTTGCATGATTTTTTTGCACAAGATAGCTGAGGGCAATCCACAACCGGGCTAGTTTTTACTTTTTCGATTTTGGTTATATATTTTTTATATTACGATAGTTTCAGTTTCAGAACCGGTTTAAACCGGTTTCGAAAGTTAAAGTAATTTTTTAAAGAAAATCTGAAACAAAAATTGAAAAAGTAAAAACTAGCCCGGTTGTGGATTGCCCTCAGCTATCTTGTGCAAAAAAATCATGCAAAAATATTAAAATTTGAGCGAGATATTAGAAAAGAACGCTCCCATAGACTTTGCATGGTCATCCGGGTCTTTTTGTGTACTTTTTCTGTGACTATTGTGGGCTCTTAATATTATATTTATTGTTGTATGTATTATGTGTTTGTATTGTATTATGTGTTTAATATATATATGTGTGTGTGTATATTTGAATGTGATTCCTTGTGTATGAATTCTATACCTCTTCTAGAGGGCTGCAGAAAAAAAAATCACCTGCCCTTCTTCTTAACACGTTTGCTGCCGCAGACGCGCCAGCCCGTGATGTGGGGTGATGTCTCAACAGCCCGTCACGCGCTGGCGTGGGAAAATCTTTCACTGATTCTTTGTTATAAAAAGTAAATCGGCTTCTGGGGAAAACCCACTTCTACAGTGCGGCGTTAACTATCATCACATCTTCACGTAAGCGGCAGCGAACGTGTTAAGAGCGGAAATGACTGAAAGGGAATATTCAATTGTGGCGTGTATTTACAAACTAAACTCCATTTTGGCATGTTTGTAGTTAAAGATACAAATCCAAGTATGATATATAGGGCACGTGGAAGAATTCAGATCATTTTCCAACTGTAGATGGGGATGTCTGAAATGTTTTTAAAATGTTTTTAAAATGGTTTTAAAATTTTTTTATGTGTTTCCAAAAGATTCAATTATAGATACAAATCAAACTTATTAAACGGTGAAACTTTATTACAATAGTATTTTCAATGTGTTGGAAAGTGTTGAAACACTTAGGAAATCAGTGCTTGACGCATGATTTTTATTTCTTGTTTACTATGTACACCAATACACAGTGTTTTATCCTAACTGAAACTTGGGTTGCTGGTGATAATTTTGAGAAAAATCAAAACATTACAATGAAAATGCAACAATAGGTACCTTGACTTGTATGAAAGGTTATAACATGACGAAAAGCTATGGTAAAATATGTTGCTCAAGCAATCGAGGATAACTGGAAACTGGAACACAGTGATAAACTGGTAATCACAGTGCAAACTGCTAACGCGTATAACGGAATTTTTTACCAGATTTTTTCCCATATTATCTCATTTACAACAAATATGAGCATGTCTATTAAAAGTTTTATTATGGAATACTTCTGTTTTCTTAAAAATTTTGCCGTCAACCCATGTTTAGTTTGGAGAAACACTCAGTATTTTTGATTCAATACGTGGTTTGTAACTCAGTATACTACTGCCGTTTTTCATCCTTTTGATGCTTACCATCACCCCCCCCCCCTCTTGAATTTGTCCGTCAAATTCGATTTCCTTTTACTAAACTTTCGCAAAAAAATTAAATATTTTCAATGCTTTTGGATACCTACTTGATACATGCATGATTGTAGTACATAAGGTACCCTGGGGTAATAACGCCACGTTAAGGTTCTAGCAATTTTCACGGCTCAGTTTTAGTTTGTATTTTTCAAGCAAATATATGATTTGATACAGCAACTCATTGACTATCTATATAAAAAAAATAATTAATCAGATATGAATACATAAAATGTAATGGCGTGATTTCTTGACCAATGCTATTTGGCGTTATTACCCACCTATATGGGTAATAACGCCATGCAAACAAAACAATGAAATGAGTTGGATTAATTGCATGTAGATTGCCCAATTCTAAAAATACAAACTCTCAGCTCTAGAAATTGACAAATTGCATCCTAAGCTATTGAAAATGTTCATTTTTTCGTGAAAGTGTAATAAAAATGAAGGTGTGGCGTGGGGAGGGGGGGGGGGTATGAGGCAAAAGAATATTAGACCGTGAGCTTCTTTTTGCTTAAAAAGGAGCGTTTAAATAGAATGATTAGAATCATTGCACAGTTTTAACTGTGTTTATTTGAATCAGTATTTAGGATGTAGCTCTGCCACTGTAGGGTATCAACCGGGGTAAAAATTGCAAGGATTGGCGTTATTACCCTGTTATAGTTATTGCGCTGTATATTTTAAATTACAAATTATCTCGAGAAGATATACAAAATCTTCAACAACATTTTGAAAGGCCATGAAATGTACTACAAATTTATGTAATTAACAAAGTATTTCCGGATAAAAAAAATAGTCTTCACATCACAAAACGTATCTCGCAAATTTTAGATCAAGCGTTAATTTTAGCTGCTTGTATAAACAATAAGACCTAAAAATGAAACAAATTAAATTGAAGCTGTTTTTTGCGATTTATATGACTCAAAACCCTTCTGCGCAGAACACATGGGTGTCATTTACCAGATTATTTCATAATTATGCAAAATATTAGCATTTGGCGTTATTACCCCGTCTGGCGTTATTAACCCAGGGTACCTTATCTAGAATTTACTTACTAATGCATATTATATGTATATATATCATATATTTTAAAGATTTTTTTACTCTAAATACAACATATTGATTATAATTAATATAATAAAAAAATACCAGCTTTAAAAAACAACAACAACAACAGCAAAACGAATTTGCGTTTTCCCAAATGAAAGGCCCCAAGCTTTTAATCAGGCTCTGTCCATCTGCTCAGGTAAAACTACAACCAAGATTTAAAACAGTTTTGATACTTTTAAATATTTTAGAGTAAGTGACTTATTAATTTGGATTACTAATTAATTATTACATAAATATGTTTTGTTTTGTATAATCCACTTAGTAATATGCAAGTTTCTAATTTATGCTTATTTTTTCATTTCAGGTAAATCCTTTTTTTACATTGTATCGTGAAAATTGCTTTCACATACTCTTGATCAGCTTAGCCATAAATGGGTAATGCATATTTGTTTATTATTACTTGTCATTTAATATCTTAAGAACTTACTAAACGAAATTTATAAGTTATTTCTAAAATTTTTGGATCAATTCTGATCGATGAAATTTCTTGTTTTATTGTGAAAATTAACTACAGTGACCGCTGCTTAATTCTAAGTGTTGGATAATTCACCCTTATTTTTTTTACAAATAGAATAAATCCAACCACTCGAAATTATTTCTGACTTACTATTATTTCAACGCGATACGATTTGTATCTTAAAAACTTACCAAGTCGCACCATTGTACTTTTTTCAAATTTTGTCACATCTTTTCGATTTTTTTAGGTAAGTTACATCCTATAAAGTTTTGAAAAAAGGCAACATGTGGCTTTTATAGTCTGATTATTTTTATAATAGAATCACCGAAAAAAAGAAGGCCCTTCAAAATAAATATAAAAAGAAAATAAAAGCAACTGTTCAAAATTTATGCTTGTTATTAAGAAAGGAAAATAATGTTTCATTGATTCAAAGTAAAAAAAAAAAAAATTTTTTATGAAACTTTGTGTGATATTTTAGTTTGCTACATACATTTATATGACTGGCAGCATTGCGTAACTGAAAGTTTACTGTAAACTTATATACTGTAATTGAAAGACTAGAGGTGTTTAGCCTATGATAGTAACATGATTATGGAACTTGGAGAACCAAATTTCATGATTACACTTTGCCAGAGATATTCTATAAACCAAAGGTGATAGTTTTATTAGGAAGAGAGATTGTCAAAGTTATAGAGATTCACATAATTAAAAAGCAATGCTGGGTTCGATTATAGAGAAGTTTGGAACTTGAAGATTTGAGTAGAATGAAAATTACGAGTATAGTTCGTCATCTATTACATAGATATGTATGCATATTATTTGGCGTGTAAAAATTCTATAGGTTGTATACGGGGCAGCACAAAAATTTTCAAATACATATCCATTTACTAACTAAAATTTCTGAAAGAGAATTTTCAACTTTGCGGTCAGAAATGAATTACTAATTGACTTAATTTTTGCCGGTTAAATAATAATAATAATAATAATAATAACTGGTTAGTTATGGTAATTGATCACTAGCACTGGACGGAGTTCGCAATGTTTCCCACAAGTGATGCGGTATTTGATTGGCTTTTGGTGAACGCTTGTGGGATAAATTGAGAAGCTGATTAGCTATAATTGATCGTGACGTTCTTTGACGTCAGATATGCCTGTGGTCCATTAAAGAAATTGTGTTTTCAAATGCGTTTTGCCTTTTTCCGAATTGTTTATTCAGACAATCATCTGTAACTTTAATATGTAAACTTTTATTAGAATATTTTGAAAGCGTTGGAAAGGATTTCATTATCTAGGCTGTATGCATGATTTTTTGTCGGTTTTTTATTTAACAGTGTTGAGTCCAATTCGATAGCATTGAAATCGCAGCCCGCTCCAAATATTTTAACAAAAATGAGACGATAAACAAGCAGACTATCGAGTTCAATGTACACAGTGTCGTAAGGTGTATAATAACGTGTCATCGAATAGGAGAGCAAAGAATGCATTTTCTATTGTCCAAGGACACGCACCGTTTAAGAAAAAAGAAAAAACAAAAGCCAATCCACCCTTGACCAAGTAGATAATGTACGGAAGCCGTTCAAGTTTTGCAAATCGACCGCATTCGAGTGTTTAACACTGAAAATTGAAACCTTACAAAGACAAACTTTGCGTCATCAGACCAATGACTTCTTGTGTTTGTCCCAGCCCAGGATGGAACGAAAATAGGAGCTTGGAAAATCTCTCCTATACACGATGTCCCGGAAAGGATTAAAATAAGCTTTAATTTTTTATATGTTGTTGACACTCTCTTGAAATACTTTCTGTGAAATTACAAAAAAAAAAAAAAAAAAAAAAAAAAAAAAAAATCTATTATGTTACGTTTATAAGGGAAAGTCCATAATATTTCCATTATGTTACGTAACATAATGCATTATGTGACGATTCAATGTCATATTTATATTTTTAATGTACGTAGAAGTACAAACTGTGTAAAAGTACAGACATACTATGTAAAAGTACATAGATTCCATTAAATAACAAAGAAATTATTCGGTGCATTTATTCTGTAAACTTATTTAGTTTGTTAATTTTTAATGATAACAATTTATTTTTCCAAATTAGTAAATCTTTGAATTTTAAAGAATTTGAATTTTTCGAGTGGATTGGAGTGAACAGCTGGAGCATTTAAATTTTGCAATATTTATTTTATTTATTTCTGCCGAAATTGGAGTTAATTCAGAGTCCTGGCTTGAAGAACACCACCTTACTGAGTTTTCTATAGAAACTGTTAAATTCTGTATGCAAAGAATGTCTTTTAAGATTGAGCAGAGAAATAATTTCAAATAGTATTTTAGTTTCAATTTAATTTAATATTACCAAATTTCGTACACAAAACTACAAAGTGACTGTCGATAAAAATCACTACTAACTCCGAAGAGACGAATTTTCCTATTCTAAAAAAAAAAAAAATAATAATAAAAAGACTTTTTAAACGTAATTTTCTTTTTTGATATTTCTAATAAAATTGTAAAAGTATTTTAAAAGTGTATATTTTGAATAACAAGTTATACAAAAAGATAAAATATCTTTACATAAGAAGCATGAAAATCTCTGTAGGAAATTTGATACAAGAAAAGCGAATACTGCGACCGTAAAACAGTTGGAGAAGAATGGGTGTTAATAGCTTTTTCTTAAGAAGGCAAAACAAGCTTCTAAACACTGCCTTCGTATTGGCGAACGTTATTTTAAAAAGTAGATTAAAGTCCAGACTCACATAAAAGTAATTTTTTTTAAATGTCTTTGTGTTTTTTTTAGTCTAAATACTCACTTAAAAAAACACACCTTACAGATTTAAATAACTTGGTGTTGTTTATGACGTCCGATTATCTGTACGAGGAATATAGGCCCTAGGGGGAGTGCCCACCTTTTGGGATCTTTCTAAGGGAACCTAACCCGTGTTTACGCAAGATTCGAAGAAAACCAAGAAAACTCCGAACGGTTAGGTCGACGGGCGCGATTGGGTTCGAATCCAGCACCTCCCGTCTACCAGCTTCGAGAGCAGAACCTCTCAGCCACTGATGGAGCTTAAATAACTTAATAATACATTTTTATTACTTTCATAACGGCATATTCTTAGTTTCATTATTGCAAAAACTCGGTTATAGCGGGCGCATAGCTCAGTCTCTGCCACGTCCTTGAACTGTCATTTTTAACGTGACAGAAGGCGAAAAACCGACCTTTTTCTCGGGACAAAAGTCAGGGAAATAAAGTAAATCATAACAAGCGCTGCGGAGGCTCTCAGGGCAGACATGGAAAAATCGATACTATTTGTCGCGGTCATTCTCTCTCTGACACGTGATACTGAAGGATGCATTTTCAGTTGTTTTTCTTGTCCTATGTTTTTCGATGATGAGAAATTTTCCGACACCTTTATAAATTTATTTACATTTTTACATGCCTGAAAATTTGAGGTACAGTAAAAACTGATTGGTTTGAACGCCTCAAGGGGCTACTTCAGTCAAATGAAAATACCCGTTCACTAATGCTAATACCTACTTGATAGTTCTAATTTTGTTTCTGCGGGTCTTGTTCAATTCAGTTTACTATTTTGACTCCTTTAATGTGTGTCGGATGAAGTTCCTGCGAGTAAAATTTGGGTATAGCAGATGTGAAGCCCAGAGCAGATTCGATGATTCCCAAAAATAACTAAATAAAATAAATAATATATTTTCCCGACTTGTCGATGCGAAAATTCCCAATGCATTCACGAATTTATTTTTCAACTTAAAAGTATGCTATATACGGGTATAACAAATGATATCAAAATTAACAGCCGATTCAGAGAAACAAAAATCAGTTTAATATTTAACAAAAATTAGACACAAAGGAAAAACGCTACATTTGATAAAGATATTCACATTAGAAACAAAGTGACTTATTAAAATTTTGACAATCAACCGTAACACCAAGCTACTAGGATTTAAGGCCAAAACAGACCTGACCACTTCTTGCGGTTACTTGGCTACGTGTTTGTTGTGGCGACCCGGTGTTTTTGATCTTTAATGAGTTTTGCCGGAAAGGGTCGGTTGTCCGGCAAAACAGGAATCTTCCCGTCAAGTAGGGTGAATCTGCTTATCTCCCGATTCTTTTGTCAGCTCCCCTCCGTTCTATTATGAAGAAACCGCAAATGGGTCCTATACAAAAGGCTCTTCCAAGAATTCAGTTGACGGGGAGAGTATTTCAATGTGCACACAGCCTTAAAAGATAACTCCTTATTCCATTTCCTTCCTGTCTTCTGGCCCGCCACACACCTGTGAGACATTGAGCCAAAAAACACATGAGACATGCGACAATTTCACCCTGATAACAAAGAAAAAACCGGTTTGACTGCGTCATGTTGCACAATTTTTGACGCATGTCTCCCTAGTGTGTGGTGAGCCAGTCCGAAATGAACGCCAAACTATCTCTGTATCGTCAACGTCACATGGCAAAAGTCGCTTTACCCACTGCTGACCACTGAACTCGACAATAATATTATATATGGAGCTCAGTGCTGCTGACTCTGTAGTGCTGCCATCTGCCGAGGGGCGGTGAACTCGAGCAGTGTGGTGTCAGAAGTGGGATTCGAACCTTACGCCCATATCACCATTGAAGGATTTGAAGATAGACAGGCATCGTCGATTATAAGCGATTACTCTTTTTCATGGACTGCATGTCCAGAAATTCGGATCAAAACGACTATTTTGGGCAGCTTTATCTATGTTTTATGATATCTATGTTTCCTGTCTTTGACTAATCAAAAACTGGAAAATAAAATTCGATTCCATAATTTCTTAATCAGACTATAAACACTTGCTGATTTCATGCGCTTAAGTGAATTCAAGAATGTGTGGTAAAGTTAGTTTTGATTTGAAGCACATACTTATCTAAATAAGGTTTACTGTGGGTCTAACATATCTGCTAGCTAAATTTCCTTGAAAACAAACAAATAAACCCTATTATTTTATTTGATTTTTGTCTTTTTCAGTAAAAGCAATGTTATTCGGCGTAAGGAAAGAGACAGGTCAAAGGACTTTCCCTTGGGCGTGAAACGCCGTTCGTTAAAAGGGATACGAAATAAAGAAAGAGACAAAGCAAAACCACTCGCACCAAAAAAAAGAAGAGAAAATCCAACGCTAGGGCCCGTCCCTGGAGAGAAAGGCCCCAGGGGAAGAGAAAAACAAAGAAAAAGCAGCGCCCTCCTGCAAAAACTTTTTTTTTTCTTTTCAGAGATGTCCAATGTCCCGGAGTACCTCTCTTAACTCTGTTGCCACCGGAGGGAAGACAAAAACAAATGATGCGAACAAGACTGTTCGATTCGCTGCGAAACTAAAACATTTTTCGTTCCTTTGTCCCGACTGGAGTATTGCATCGGAGCTTGTTAGTTCTAATTTGCTCGTGTAGGATTTGCTATTTAGTTATTACTTTTCCAATGCGAATCTGTTTCATGATAGGTTGTGATTCTTGTCTAAGAAACTTAAGGTTTATCTACATTTCAAAATATCCTGCCACTAAAAACTTTTTTTTTTTTTAATATTAGTTTTATCATGCTCTGAAAATAATAATAAATTTAAAAGTACCGTAGTACCAAAGTAACATTTTGACCATATACCAATCATTTTTTTTTCACTTGTTAGATGAAGGGAGTTTTATTAGCTTAACCTATAGGATGCAGGAATTTTATAAAATTAAATTTCTTAACTTTAAAAAATTGAGTTTATTTTATGAAAAGGCTTTTTATATAATTAGAAACAACATTTATTTATTTATTTTTTTTAATGGAACAATAACTCTAAATTTAAAGATTTAAGAATTAACTTTTGAAACAACAATAAGGTGTGGACACCCTGTATGTACTAGAGATAAATTATTTTTTTCTTCTTCTTCTCCTTCCGAAGCTTCAGCTTGAAAATTTTTGTGTCATCACAGTTCAATACAGTAGTATTGCAGTAGACAATTGTAATAACATTTAAAAGTTGTGCTAAGATACATTTTGAATCTAAAAATATCTTTTGGCAAAAAAAAAAAAAAAAAAAAAATCGTAAATATTCACCTATGACAACGCTTCGTGATTTTTGATTCCCTGAAAAACTACTTAAAAAGCAAAATTTTTTATTAGTATCCAAGTCACATGTCTTATTCTTTACAGATTTCTTAACAGATTATAAATCACTTTAAAAAATTTAAGGTACACTCTTGTTTCTAAAACCTAAAATCACTTTCTTGCTTTCAAATCTCAAATTGTCCATAAATAAAGTTCTCGCTTCCGGCCTGTGCTCCTTACGGGTTGCTGATTTCATCTAAATGTTTAATGTATACCTAGATCTTATTTGGCCTCTAAGATTTAATATCATATATTATAATACGAGCAAATCTTTTGTGTGTATTTAAATTTTATTTGAAGAACAGTTATAACGATTTTGATTAAATTTTGTATCCTACTATTTTGGAGTACTAGAAGACCATTGGGCTAGTTCACATGTTTGGAAAAATTCGATGAGTGTGTCATTTTAGAGTCACTACGGGCCTATGCATTTGATTGGGAATTAACAAAGAAACAGTTGTTAAATTATTGAACAGTTGCAGTAAACGAACTTGCAAAGTTGGTAACACTTTGTTAAATGTGGCGAAATATTAGCGAGATTCGACAGGAAAGACGATTTTAAAGACTATTATTGCCAATACACATGCTTGGCGGCAAATGAAAGAATGCTGTGAAGTTTGGCGAAAAAATTGGCTTACAGAATTTAAGCCTTAATAGAATTTAATTTTATTTTAAAATACATTATTTAAAAAAAAATTTCATACTTCGAGGATTTTATAAAACACTGCACTCATGTCCAAAATTAAGGTATGTGAAAACTGATGGACTATTCACAGTATTGCGACGAAATTTGGGCTCAAATGGGAGAAACAATGTAGCAACATAACAATATGGAAAAGACATTATGTGTGAATTAATAAACAGGATATATGTCTAATATGGAATGTCACCAATTAAATCTCTCAATGAGCTCTCATACTGTTAAGGAAAAGTGCCAATAAATGTTTGCGACAACAAAGCCTATTCTTCCAAAAAAAAAAAAAAAAAAAATAAAAAAACAGCTTTTAACTGCTGGCGGGTTCTGGGAGGGGGTAGGGGGGGGGTACGCTTGCAATGGCTTCTCCTAGACTATTCCAAACATGTTCAATTGGACCGAGGTCCAGAGATCTTGAGGGCCAATTCATATACCGAATAACTTCTTCTTCAAGAAAATCATCAACAATGTGAGCTCTCTTATACTTTAACTGTTACTTAATTCTGGCCCTTTATAAATATCACAATTTTCTTTTTTCTTAAATAAATAAATGAAAATAATAAACTTCTTACCTAAACATTCCTTCGATAACGTTGCGTCTTGCCCAAAAGGTTTCTCACGAAAACATCATGCCTCTGTGTTTCTGGAATAAAACTATGTGTAGATAATTTTATTGTGAAATGTGATATGAATGATTTATTTCTTTATGGGATCACACACTGGCTATTATTTGAAGTTGTTTAATCGGAACACTATCCTTGAATATATGCACTAAAATTATAAAAAAAATACAGCATAATTATAATTGCTTAGATATTACTTGATTATTACTTCACAAACTGTGGAGCGGGAGAATGAGGCTAACATATTTGCACCCACCTCTGTCAGGCTCCAGAAAAACATTGACATGAAATTCTGTATGCTAGAAAAGGAGAAAAGAAAGAAAAATTATAAATTCATCAACTATTTTTCATTTCGAAGAGTCTGAGGATCACTTTTTCTCTATTGAAGAAACACGAGTAGATTTTCGTCATGACTGATTGGTCCATCTATGAACAGTTTCACGAATGAAAATCATAGACAGTCCTAATTTTAAATATTACTACAAACTCTGGGTAACTTCGCTTCATCGTCCATAAACAGGACCTCCTAGCCTATAACATGCCGGAACAATTTGACATAGGCTATAAGAAACTCATCCGTAACACTCAGGGTCTAGTCGTGTGTGTCCCTTTCACTGCATCCTTCAGGAGAGTCCGGTTGTTGTGCAGCCGGAGACATCAATCTTGGACACAACAAGAATAGAGGTGTGTTCTTTTCCGTGATGAATCGAGGTTTACGACACAGAGGGATTCTCGTCGAATTCGAATCTTCATTTGGAGTGAACATGGAGCTCGCTATCATTCCGTCCTATGTAAAAGAAATTGACAAATTTGGTGGTAGAAGAATCCTTGTCTGGATCAGCGTAATGTTGGACATTCGTACACCACAGCACATTTTCGATGAGGGTACTGTCAACGCATATCGCTATAGAGATGAGGTCCTTGAAGTCTGTGTAAAAGTGCTATTACACGTATCGTGCTGCAGGCGTCAAATCGCAGGCGTCTCCATGTTATCCTAGGGGACCAGGGGAGTCGCTTGGTTAGCGCGCGATTCTCTTGTGTCGAAGCGTCTTTGACGCCTGGAACGAAGCGAGTCGCCAGTAAGAGCCAATCAAAGGATGGTAAAGATTCTTCTCGAACAGCCAATGAAATGCTTAGAAAACGAAAAAATGCAGGCGATTTTTGTCGCTTGCTATTTTTACGTGTAATAGCACTTTAAGGTTGTTCCTAGGTGCTGTAGGCCCCCAACTTCATATATATGCCCGATAGCATGAAGCCACATAGACCTCACATTGTTGATGATTTTCTTGGAGATATTCGTTGTAAGAATTAGCCGTCAAGTTCTCCGGATCTTAATCCTATTGAACATGCTTGGAATGATCTAGAAATTGCAATTGCACAGCATAACCCTCTTCCTAGGTCCCGCCAGGAGTTAAAAGCCGCGCTTTTGGAAGAATGGGCTTTTGTTACCACAGTCATTTATTGACACCCTCATAAACAGCATGAGAGTTTGTTGTTTGTTTGTACAGCAATGCACGGTGGTCACACTCCCTATACAGACTGTCTTCTCGAAATAAATATTTTATCTCTGATTCATGATTTAACACTACTTGGTAACACTCTTTTTTAACCATTAACATATTTTCCATAATGTTATGTAGCTATATTCTTTTTTCCATTGTAACATACATACCTCTGTGCTAAATTTCGTGGCAATACAGTGTTCGTCAGTTTTTACAGATTTTACGTTTGTGATTTTAATTTT
The DNA here is from genome assembly GCA_964019185.1 of Maratus speculifer. Classification (NCBI taxonomy): domain Eukaryota; kingdom Metazoa; phylum Arthropoda; class Arachnida; order Araneae; family Salticidae; genus Maratus; species Maratus speculifer. The sequence continues at coordinate 446,897,350 of OZ025290.1, read as the reverse complement.
GGACATGAGTGTAGTGCTGATTAGGGATGAATTTTCTCCTGAAAAGTCTACTTTATTATTTTTAATTTAAAATGTCTGAAATTTAAATGTAGTTAGTTATCTTTGTATTTCACAACTTTCCGTTAATAAAATAATTCAGCTTGTAACTAAAAAGTAGTCTAGACACCTATCTAAAAACATGTGGCATCTTCTGTCCACGAAAGAATAGAACAAACGACCGTGACAAAGTATCGATTTTTTCATCGAATGCCTCCCCTTTTTTTCCATCTCCTGGGGATGCCTTCTCCTCATTACCGGCATCACACAAACAATCGCAGGCTTTTGTGCGTGTTTTATTGTTTTTCTCCTGTCTTAGCCATCTAAGACTAAAAGATAACGTCCCTCGTGGCCTCTGCGGCTATGTGAAGCAAGTAGCTATTTCGATTTCTCTTATAAATTAGTTTGTCCGGATTTTTCCTTTTTGTATTTCACAGTAAAGGTTAAAAGTCAAATAAAGTCTTGCGTCAGTTCGAGTAATCCGATTTTATCCGAAATAGTCCTGCTCTGGTCCAGCACCGAAAAAATATTTTTTGTCGATGCCCGAACCCGTCACGCGTCGCATCGCTTCGAACTAAAGATGTACCCAGTCGAGTAAGCCCATTTCACCGGAGCCGGGGTTTAGTTGAGTTGGGTTGATGCTAATTTCTTTCTGTGGGGCTGGGTTTTGGGTTGCTTTTCGGTAGAAATGTATTAGATTAAGGCTAAGTTTCGGATTCTCATTTGGAGTTACGGTAGAGTTTTGATTTGATTTCAAGCAGAAATGTCGGGTATTACACAGGGTGGATGCTCCGGTTTTGGCCACACTGGAATTATTTTTCCAATATTTAAGCTGTAAATTGATGTTAACAAATTATATGAATTCTTACATCTTAAGCAAACACTCGTTTGTCATTTACAATCCCATTTGTTTATTTTTTGACAAAATATGACTTGAAAATAAATAAATAAATGCGTAAAACTGTAGTGTGTGCTCACACGTACTAAGATTTTTGCTAAGCTAACAAGTTTTCAGAATTTTTAAATATTAGGCGCTTATCGGACTTTACTTGCTTTGAAATAAATTACTACAAGGTTTTTTGAGGTAAGCTTTCTCTTTATTGCAATTTCACATTTAAATTAATTGCTTTAACAGCTTAAAGGGGGTAGCCAAAACTGGACAAAATTATTTAATCAGTTATAGCTCACAATCTAAAATATTCTGTAAAAAGTTAATATAATGGACAGAAAGCCAATTAAATTTACTAAATAATAGTGTTATGATTAAATATGCTTCAATCAGTTAGGAACTATAAAATGTATATATTTGGCCACTTTTCTCTAAATGTGGCCAAAACCGGAGCATCCACGCTTTATAAAAAAAAATAGCACTTTTGAAAAATCGGGTTAACGCAAACCCGACCCGGAAAACTCAAAACCTGAAACCAATCCGAATTCAAAAATGTTTACAGTCGACCAGACCCACAGCGAAAAAAATTAGCGCCAATCCCTACCCTACCTCCTACCTGAACCTCTAGTTGTGTCGGGTTCGTGTAAAGTTTGGTTATGGTTATCTGATCCGATATAGGAGTTTACAAAAGATGAAACAAGCATCTAAAAATGTCGCGTATTTCAATGAGTAAATAGAACAAACGACTGCAACTAACTATTGATTTTTTCAGCTGATGCCCCCCCCCTTTTTTTTTTCTCCGGTTGATACATCCTCCTCATTACCGGCATCACACAAACAATCGCAGGCTTTTATGCGTGTTTTATTATTTTTTCTCCGGTCCTAGACATCTAGACTAAAGCATAACGTCTCTGGTGGCTCACTGCGGTTGTGCAAAATAAGAAGCTATTTCTTTTCCTGTCAAAATTATTTTCTTCTTCAGATTTTCTTGGCTTTCTTTCGAAATGTTGAAGGTCAAATAAATTCTTGTATCGTGTCGGGTAACCGATTTTATTCGAAAATTTCTAACTTTCTAGTCAGATTTAGAACATGGAGGTTAGGAAGAAGATAACAAAAAAGAAAACACAGTCGATTTTTTTTTTTTTTTTTTCTTTCGCAGAGTGGACATTTTACTTCAGATCATATCAAGAGAAAATTGCTTGTTTCTGTGGTCAGTCGGATTTTTTTTTCTTTTGAGATTTTAAACAAAGCACGTAAAATTAACAAAATAAGTTTTCCTTCTAGATACCAAGGAAAAGGATTTTAGAAACATTTCGCCGGACTATCGATATTTTATCGATATATATCGATCCCCTCCCCCATCCCTTAATGTATGCGTGAAAATGCAAGGTCCACAAATATCTATATGTCGACAAAAAACCGATTCTGGTCTTTGTGTCTCGAATGTGTGCCACTGCCACTGAAGGCGCTATCAAGTCACAAAATGCGACAGTGGCTCATTTTTCGACTTCTTTGGTGTGGTGCCTTTTCTGTAGCATGTCGACGGAGAAAATATCCACAGAGCTGAATTTCTAATATGTTTAAGGCCCAAACAGGCAAGACCACTTCCTGCGGTTACCCGTCGCGTCGGCTCGTTTGTTGTGGCGACACACCGTTTTTAATGAGTTTTGCAGGAAAGGGGCGGTCGTCCGGCAAAAGAGGAATCTTTCCGTCAAGTAGGGTGGATTTGCTTACCTCCTCATTGTTTTGTTCACTCTCCTTCGTTCTATCGTGAAGAAACCGTAAATGGGTCCTGTACAAAAGGCTCTTCCAAGAATTCAGTTGACAGGGACAGTATTTCAATGTGCATGCAGCCTTACCCTTTGCTTTCTTTTGTTGATGACGACAGAACTCTTGGAAAAGAACGGTCCTTAGTTTGTAGTTAAGGGTGTTCTTAACTGTTCCGCTCAACAAGCGAAAAACGTTTTGACACATTTACAAATTCATTTTTTAGCAGAACCATATAAAATTGGAATGCCTGGCTATGGAAGCGATTTCGAATCGAACCTATTTTCCCCTTTTATGATATTTAAATTACTTCTCCAGTTCTAAGCTATTTCGACCGCGCGATCACCCGTTTTCCCCCTGCTTTTCGACCGGTTTTTCTGCTTTCGTCGGGAAATGTGCTCAAAAGTGTCAACTTTGAAGGCTTGTTATGAAAAATCTATTGTGTTTTTTAAAAAACAGAAAAATGAGTGCCATTAGACAGTTTCTGAATAACAACACCTGCTATTTTCATGCATTTCCGAACAAAAATAAATTAAAGCATGTGTCACAAAGTTGCCCCTTTTGATTTAAGAACACCTTTAAAAGAGGAGAAAGAGTACCTTCAAGAAAAGAAAGAGGCCGAAATGATTTTGTCCCCGATGTCCACTAATGATCTCTGACGTGTAGACATCCTACTAAAGTCATAAAACATGAAAGGCTTTATCACAAAAAAGTTCCGTGATCTAGAAAAGTCGTCTGTTTTGACCACAGACTTCTCATAACGTATATGAGAAGTCTGTGGTTTTGACCTTAAAAATCCAAACAAGCTATTTTTCTTTTCATCGGAACATTTACGTTTGTTGTGGTAGAATGCTCCTTTACATTTTTTATGATTTTCATAGGCTATCGAGAGGTCAGAGGTAACCAGTGGATGTCGTTGGCAATTTCATCTCCGGCTCTTGACTGAAAGTTCCATTACACTTGTTGATGAATATAGAAAAGTTAAAACCAGTTAAAAGATTCATTACTTTTTCTCATTCATTACTGATTAAAACCGGGTAAGAATTACCATTATTTTGAATAGCAACTGTTCTCTTTCTTAAATACAGAATTTCTGTCACAAAAAAGAAAGTTTACTACAACAAGTACAGTTTACTAAAACATTTTCAAGGCTTAGATTCGCGGAAAGAACTTAACTCCGAGAACATTTTGCAAGAAAATGACGATTTTTTTTGTTCAGTGAAAAATATTTACGTACTAAGATCATTTTATAAGAAAAAATAAATAGGGGTACGCTGTTAAACATTTACAAAAATGTTAAAAGAAAATCCGTTTGGGATAACTCCAACTCCATAATGCATCCTCTTACTCCATAATGCACTCACTCTTAAACTTCATCCTCTAATTTCAAAACCAGACGTGCCTATGCATACATTATCTTTTCGGCGAACTGCCACTGATGACACCTGAATTAAGTTAATGGTCAGTTCAGATTATGACGTTCTATTTAGTTGTCCCCCCCCCCCCCCTCCAATCATGTACTTGCTGGGAAGAGGATTTATTCGTATCTCTGTCGCTTTTCAAATTTCGATCGCCAGCGCTGCCTTCATAATTTGGATTTTCCTGACGACAATTGAACAATGTTTTGTTGGAATGGATTATTTATATGGATACTAGCTGGCATTGCAACCGATTTGCTGCATTTGCGTTGCATGAAAAACGCTGTGGATTTTATAACCTAACTATAAAATTATAAAATAGGTTAATTTTTTTCTCGTACAATTATCTATAATTGTAGAATTACTTTAGAAATCTGTTTAAATGGAAATTTATAAGGTATGTCTTTTCCATGTTAACAAATAACTGCTGTTAGCGGTCTCACAGACCGTTGAGATTTTCAACTTTTACAGTTTAACTTGTAATTTTTAGTTTAACTGAATTTATAGTTAAATTTACAGTTAACTGATTTTTAGTTAATTAGATACAGATCAAATTTTGTTTCGTTTGGAACCTTATTACTATCTCTTGAGAGTTTTGAATAGCTTAATTTCATTTATAATAGTCCTGAATATAAAGTTTAATATATAAATAATATTCTGAGTTTTAATTTTACATTTTATTCATCTTTAGATCAAGCGGTCTGACAAACCGCTCAAAGTAGTTATGCGACAATTTTGGTCACATCAGTTAAGGGTTAAAAAATTAACTCACCTTCGATTCACTTTCAACAAATGAAAATAATAGTGACTTGTGAGAAAACTTCCATAATCCAAATCCACAGCACAACAAGGGTAGATTTTCTATGATTAGGGTTTCACTAACCCACACACACACACACACACCAAAAAAAAAAAAAAAAACAGCCGTAGTAACCCGATTATTCATTTGGTAAATAAATCATTACATTTATAAATTACAACTTTTATAGGTGAACATTATCGTTCTAGGGATTCGGCTTGGACATTTTTCGCTCTGTTGATTTTACGCTTAATTAGCAACGTTATATGTTGGTAAGGCCACTAAAAAAAAAAAAAAATAAAAAAAAAATAAAAAAAAATAAAAAAAAAATAATAATAATAAAATAAATAAATAAATAAATAAATAAATAAAATAAAAAAAATTACGATAAAAAATTAATAAATAAACAAATATCAAATATTTTGTTGTTTTGCTTTCATTAATTACCAGGTAGAACCCGTCAAATTTTGACGAAGGAAAATCTTTAAGAAAGAACTGTTTCATTTACTTATAAAAAATCTACAAAATTAGTTATAGTAAAAAATGCATTTTATATCGGTACGTCTAACTTTTAAACAAACGATATTTATCGTCAAATTAACAAAATACTATTTCTATAAAACGCAGTTGTAGAAATTGTTAAAATTAAACTTTAATCATATATGTAAAGCAGTAAAAAATAATAAAGTTATCAATTAAGGTTCTTGTGCTAGTATTCCAAAATGATAAAAAAAAGCAAAATTTATTCAACTTTGATTTAATCATAGAATTTTTTTACCGTGAAATCTAAACCTGGCATCATTTTCACCATATCAAAATTTACAAATGCACATTTCGCATCTGTATTCACCTTTTGAAAAAAATTGGCATTTTAAATTGATCATTTTGATTCTAAATTTGAAGTCTCAATGCTATTAACTGAAACATATATTAAACTTTTGATATTCTTTTACGTGTAAATCAGATTTGTTAAATGAAATAAAAAATCATCGGGTTTTTTAACAGAAGATATTTAAATTTCAATTTTTTCCATTTTTATGAGAAAATGGCAACATAAAAATACAGTAATCATTTTTTTTTCCTTTTAGGTAGATTTCGTAAGAAATACTACCTATTGCAATCGCACCAGTTTATATATCTATCTATCTATCTATCTATATATATATATATATATATCTCACTTTTTTATGGACACGATAACTTCTATAATTCTTCACCAATCTCCACCAAACTTGTACATAAAATCAAAGGGGATAAAATCTTGGCTAAGTTCGTTAATGGGCAAAATCGGACCATGGGGGTCGGAATAGGGGGCGTTTTTGTGAAAACCGAAAAAACGCCATAACTTCTTAATTAAAGTAGATATCGAATCGGTTTAAAGTTTATATTACTTCTTAAAAATGGGCCAAAAGTATATGCATGACAGATTTTTGATAAATTTAGAAGTGGGCTCAAGGGGCGAAAAAAACAGGGATTTTGAGAGAAAAAATTCATAACTTCGTCAATTTTCAAGATATCAAGTCCAACTAAATTTTTTGTAAATGTTCTTAAAATTATCTAAAACTTTTGTATTTACAAGTTTTTGATAGGACCAAGTTTTATCGATGAAAAAAATTAAAAACGAAAAGAAAAAGGGCGCTGAAAAAAGAGAAAAATCCATAACTCCGTCAATTTTTAAGATATCAAATCTGATTAAATTTATTTTGCATCTTCTTAATAATATCTGCAATTTTATATTGACAAGTTTTTTATAGGACTAACTCGTATAGCAAAAAGAAATTAAACAAAAATAGGAGTTGGAGAAAAAAATCTCAAATCCAAACTGCTTATATTCTGATTCATTTTTAAATTCATTTTTGATTTTAAACGCATCCAAATGGTAGATCCTCTTATTTAGAAACTGTATAAAGTGACGCATTGGTCAATTTTCTGATAAAGACAGAATATATTTCAAAAAAGGCTACCAAAAAGGGTATTTTGAACAGAATTTCCGAAAGTCATCGGGACTGAAAATTAAAGCAAGTATTCAAATAAGAAATTGCGTTTTTTTCCAACTCGTTTTTAAATCCATTTTTGTTCTCAAACGCTTCCAATTTACAGATCTTCTTATTTAGGAACTATATAATGTGATACATTGGTCAGTTTTTTGATAAAGACAGAATATATTTCAAAAAAGGCTACCAAAAAGGGTATTTTGAACAGAATTTTCAGAAATCATCGGGGCTGAAAATCGAAGGAAGTATTTAAATAAGAAATTGCGTTTTTTTCTGACTCGTTTTTAAATCCATTTTTGCTCTCAAATGCATCCAATTTACAGATCCTCTTATTTAGGAACTATATAATGTGATGCATTGATCGGTTTTTTGATAAAGACAGAATATATTTTGAAAAAGGCTACCAAAAAGGGTATTTTGAACAGAATTTCCCGAAGTCTTCGTGATTTGAAAATGTTAAGGAGATGTTGAAAAGGAAGTTTTCACATAGCAAACTGTTTTTTTTTATGACTCGTTTTAAAATCCATTTTCGCTTTCAAACGCATCCAATTTACAGATCCTCTTATTTAGGATCTATATACTGTGTCGCATTGGCCAGTTTTTTGATAAAGATAGAATATATTTCTTAAAATGCTGTCAAAGTGAATATTTCGCACAAAATTTTCCGAAGCAATCATGATTAAAGAATTAAGGATGTATTCAAACAACAAATCGGTTATTTTATGACTCATTTTTAAATTCAATTTTTTTTCTCAAATGCATTCAACTGACAGTTTTTTGTTATTTAGGAACTGTACAATGTACTGTTTTGGTCGATTTTTTAATAAATTCAGAATCTATTTCAAAATATATTGTCAAAATGGGCATTTGAGCTGAATTTTTCTTAAGATGATTTTGATAAAACCAGTTTTTGCAGAAAAATGAAATTAAAAATTTTTCATAAACGGCCAAATGAAGTTATTAAACTGGGTTTATCTCTAATCTTTTTTTTTTTTTTTTTTTTTTTTTTTTTTTTTTTGAAATGAACATTCTTCGAAATCTACCTCCGCCTATAGGCCCAGCCGACAGGGATTTTTTCCCTTTGCTTTAAATATAGAAAAGAAGTACTTCTGTTGCCACTTCTGTCTATTAAAAGCTACAAAAAAATTTATATTTCAAAAACAAATTAAGATACAGCTTTCAAACAAATTTCATTTAAAAGTAAATTTTTTCCTTACACGATGGTGTAAAACTTAAAAATGTGCGATATTTAGAAGTTTAAAAATTTTTAGTAACATAATTGCATTACCGAAATTTTGTTTAAAATTTGAAAGTGTTGCCATGCGCAAAATGACGTATGCGTTACGCACAGATACGTTTAACCTTTATAATATAGATATTGCAAAATTTATTGTTTAAAGTTACTGTTAGTTCACATTTTAGTAAGCGAAGCTGTTCAAAATTTCTTGTATTTTTATTTATTTATTCATTTATTTCTTTGAGATTTTAATGCCAACACTCCCCAGTTTCTTTGTTTTGATAGTGGGATGCGATGAATAAAAGGGGATTATTTTTATCTGAACGGGATTAAAAAGCCTGGCATTATTTAGACCAGTTATTTGTTTATTTTTTAAAAGTTGTCATTTCGCCGAAATGCCTAATGAATTCCTGTAATATAATACAACCTATATTGGGAATTGTGTCAATAGCGAGAAAGGAAGGAATTTGCTGAAACATTACGTTAACTTTGACAAGCATTTCATTTTTTCCCGCCTCTTTCGTCACAAAAAAGTAAGATAAAATATTTAATGATTAATTTTTTGATAAAAAAAATTATCCATCCTGCACGAGCCGTATACAAAAAAAGCTTTTGAAGGATTGCCACAAAGTTTCTTTTTTTTTTTTTCAGTGTCATTACGTCGTGTAATAAGCTCTTGTTTATTGAGGAAGAAAAAAAGTGGCGACATTTTACAAGTCAAGCTGTTCGAACGTTGTCAAGGCAGTTTGTTTTCGTCTACACTCTTTCAGCGTTTCGGAGATTTTAACAGGATCAGGAATATAATTTAATAACCATGTGAAATTACTTTTAGCGATCGCAATTGGATAAAAATTCGAATTCAACTATGAAAAAGATTTTTTTTTTAATTTAATTTTTTTTTTAACTGTTTGGAAAATAGTTGTCTACGGTAGAGAAATCTGAAATATATCTGAATCTTTTTATTGGTTAAATTCCGCCAACTTATTCATTTGCTGATGCTGATTGGTTACTTCTTCAATTTTGTTAACTATTTGGAAAAAATAGTTGTTGTTCTCGGTAGAGAATTGGGATATATATCTAATGCATACGTGAATCTTTTTATTGGTTAAATTCCGCAAAGTTGGTTTATTTTATTCGTTTCCTGATGGGTTCAAGTTTAATGTCCAAAAGTGGAATACTTCTGTTGCCACGTTGACAAAAAAAAAAAAAAAAAAAAAAAAAAAAAAAAAAAGTAATAAAAACTTAAAATAAATAAATAAATAAATAAATAATTTGAAAACAAATTGTGATGAAGATTTCAAACAAGTTTCATTTAAATGTGCATTTTTTTTCTCTACGCAATCGTGTAAAAATTTAAAATGGGCGATGTTTAGAAGTTTAAAAATTGACAGTTCCGACAATTGTAAAACTGAAATTTCATTTAAAGCTTCTTTAGGACGGGTCCAGGAATATTCATGTTTAATCCATGTCGTACGTAATAGGAGGCGTTCAGAAGTCAGTCTGATTAACTCCATCCAATAAAAATGCACATTCTAAACATTTAAACTTGTCTATCTATTCGCGTTTGAAATGAAATAGACACCCTCTCGCGGACAAAGTCTGCAACGAAATAGAACTGATACCGTGAGCATTTTCCGCTGAAATCAGTGTTTAAAAGGCCGATAAATAAATAAACAGTTCTATAATAAATAAATAAATAAACAGTTCTATAACGCATGCAACGTTTGGTTCTTTGTATTAAAATTATCTAAAATCAAAATTTTATACACAAAGTTTAGATCTATAATATAAAAAAGTACATTTGACTTACTCATGGCAAAATAGCATGACAGCAACACAATGCTTGCAATAATTGCTTCAGCTTCTCTAAAGCAATTACTAGATTTTACAGCATCTAGAAATTCTAAAATTGTCGATATTTGTAATTTATCTCCCATAATTAAATAAAAAAGATAAAAAACTGCACTTTAAATAGCTCTTAACGGGTTTCGCTATGCTATAGCATGGAACAAACAACACTACGTAAACAAACGATTATCAGGTCTATACAACGCCACCTTTCGGTCATTACAAACGCGAATATATTACTGCTTTTTTTTTTTTTTTTTTTTTTTTTGTCATTTGTCTAGGAATATTATTGTTTAATGCATGACGTATGTTCGGTCTTATTTATTCTGTGCATTTTTGGCAACGATTTTTATCGTTTGCGTTTGTTTTTATGAGTTAATAAAATGTTTTTAAGAGAACGTAGCCATGAGCGGCTAAGTTGTGAGTTAGTTAAATAAATACAGTTCATAGAGTTTTTTAAATATGAGTTTTTATTGAGTTTGTGAGTGTTTTTAATGAGTTATCGACAACGTACGTAATACAGGACTCGTTATGATCCTCCTAAAAATGATGCTTATTATTATTAATTTAAATATAGAATTTACTTGTAAGTCATTAGAATTTTTCTCTTTGAAAATATCATTTCCAAATAGTCGTTGTGATTTGTTAAATTACAATTTTGTTTTATTAATGCTTGTTTGAAGTCAATCCATGCTCGCAATCGAATTTTATTTTCGTCTGATCTGTTTAAATTTCTGCTTGAAAAAATGGGACGGATATTTAACAAATAATATTTTACGATTCTTCTTCTTTTTTAAAAAAAATACTACTTATATATTTATTTAAAAATATAGCCTATTTCAGCTTGCAAACATGGACCTAAAGCATTACAGACCTAAAACGTTTAAAATTTTGCATTCCATTAAAAGTTTAAGATTTTGTATTCCATTAAACTTTTAGCATCTTATATTCCATTAACTTCGCCGCAGGATAGTTGACTTTTAATTAAATAGTAAAAATGATTAAACAGTTGTGAAATAAATTGTTTTACATGAAATAAGGAATTTTAGTCTAAATTTTGGAGGATTTTATCAATGTTTAAAATTGTTGTTTAAATGTGTTTAACCATCTGGCGTTTCGCTTTGCACCGTCTTTACACTGATAATTCTCAAACACAAAGATAAGCACATTTTGAAAAACAATTCACAACACCACTGTGTTGTGATGGTGTTCTTAGTATGTTTCAAAAGTGTTGCCCTCTAGAAATGTGTTCTTTATATGCTGCAAAGTACTGCTATCTACAAATATGTTACAAAAATAGTGTTGTCAATTGTGTTGATGATAATAGTTTCTTAAAATAACGCACAACACTTTGTCCTCAAATTGGCAACACATTGTAAACACCACACAATTTAGAGCACTATAAAATAACACGCTTAAAACATTTTCTACATGTTGCATCTGCAAAGTTTCCTTCAGAGGGTTTCAAGGGTGCGCTCCACCCCTCCTGCTCTTTAGTTTAAAAAATAGCGCCCCTCTTTCTCCTCATCCCAAAACTAGCGCCCCTCTTGTCACTCATTCAAAAAATTGCTCCCTTCTTGCCCCACATTTGAAAAAACGCAGCTTTTCAACAATGATGCGGACGCGTTATAGCGCGTAAATTACGCATAACATCGGCGACGGAACGCAAAAAATAGCTTTTACGCGTCCCTCGGAGCGCGTAATTTCGTCAAAAGATCGCGAAAAACGGCAAATTTCGTTAAAAAATCGCGAAATAACGACTAACTTTCTGCAAGATTCGCGAAAACATGGCTAACTTTATCCCAAAATTCCAAAAAAACGGCAAATTTCCGCAAAAGACAGTGAAAAACAGAAAATTTTGCCAAAAGATCACGGAAAACATTTGTCAAAAAATCGCAATAAAACGACAGATTTCGTCAAAATATTTGCAAAAAAAAAAAAACCCGGCAAATTTCGTCCTAAAATAGTAATAAAACGGAAAATTCTGTCAAAAAATTCGCAAAAAACGGAGAATTTTCCCAAAAATTCGCGAAATACGCCAAATATCCCGAAAAAAACGGCTGATTTCGTCAAAATATCGCAAAAAATGCCAATCTTGTCAAAGGGGCACAATAAAAAGTTAATGTCAGAAGTGAATTTTTCTGTTCTAAAAACTAATTTTCCTGCTTCAAAATTGCGTTTTTATTGCTCCAAAAGCGGATCTTCCTGATTCACAATCATTTTCGTGCGAAGAGAAAATTGCATCCGGGGCATAATTAAAATTTGACACCCCCCCCCCCCCCCGCCCCCCGAACGGTTCTGCTCACAATCCGTTTTTGACTGTCCAAATCATTCTAAATGAATTCAACAAAATTATTCTTTTTTTTTAATATATTTTTTTATAAATGCGTCTTGCTCCTTTTGAAAAGAAATGCGAATAATAGTGATACTTGTTATATTCTATAATTAAATAAGCATTATTTCATAATTAAATTTGTATCTTGCACATTTATTTTTTAAAAAGAAAAGAAAATTTCTTTTAATGGTTTAAAAAAATTAATATTGGTTTTATTTATTTATTTATTTATTATTATTAAAACGATAATTATCGCATTTTATTTTTGCGTTTAAAAATATGAATTACTATTAATATTATTAGTGGGGACACGCTTTTGTAAAAAAGGGACCTAGGATTTTAGATGTCCTGGGTCCTGGGGACCCAGGATTTTTCAACTCTAGCGGCATCACTGGCCGTTGCTACTGTTGCGTCTGTACTAAATACGCGCCTGCTAGTTGTCTTTTCATTCATGTGCTTAGCATCGTGCTTTCTCAAGACTTGAATTCCGGTAGACAAGTCTTGATAGGTCAAGATCGCTATAGTCAAATTTCCGGTCGATGTCACAATGCATTCTGCTCAAAAAAAAAAAAAAAAAAAACTACCGCAACAAAAACGGTAATTTCAACAAAAGATCGCGAAAGCAAGCGTTAATTGCACCTAAATGTAGATGTCAAAAGCGTGAATTTTGTCAAAGTACCAAGGAAAAAAAGCGAATTTCGCCAAAGAGTCACAGAAATGATGCAAATAAGAATCGGAAAAACTTCGAGTTTCGTAAAGAAACCATCGAAAGGACGCACACTTTGTTAAATAATTCCCGACAAAAAGCGAAATACTGTTTTTGCGATCTTTCAACAAAATCGGCCGTTTTTTGCGCGATCTTTTAGCAAAATTTACCTTTTTTTTCAATTTTTTGACGAAATTTTTGGAATTTTTCCATGATTCTTTGACAAAATTTCTGTATTTTCACGATTTTTTGAACCGCTAGATTCTAGATTCAAGTCTATAAAATTGCCCTTAACAATCAAAAAAGTTCCCTGAAGAATGTAAAAAGTGCCCTTTTCAGAACAGTAGCGCCCTGTCCCTTTTTAAACCTGGGGGAAAACTCTGAATTTGAAATTACACATTTTATAAAAATGAAATGTTTTGAAAACATGCTTTCTTCTCTCGTAATTTCTAACAGCACTTTTGGCACAATCTTCTTATTTCGTACAACACATTTGCAACCCATTCAAAACACAATCGAAATCGATTTTAGTTAGAAGTGTTGATTTTTATTTTCAGTTAGTGTTGCAGAAGTTTTTCATGCGTTTGCAGTGTATATATTGCTATATTTTTCCCCCCTTTGTTTCTTATGATGTAATACCTCGGGGGGAAAGGAAAAATCTGTAAAATATCACTTTCACCTTATGTTTAACATTAAAAAAAAAAAAAAAAAAAAAATCATATCGAAAAGAGAAGTATAGTCAAAACATATGTCGAACTCGTTGAAATTTCTAGATAGCCGAGGATGTTTTCTTATCGCCGTGAGATTCTCCAGCTGTAACCGTATCGAATGAAACAGTTTGTTGCAGTTCCGAGATTGCGACGGCCTGATACGTTTGTTCTTCATTTTTTCCCCTTTTATGCATGTGTTAACATTGCTTACAAAGTGCGTTATATTTAAAATCGAAGACTAAAAATAGCCTTATATTAAAAGCAGTTTCAATTTTTAGAGATAAAGCAATGAAAAAAAGAAAGTATTCAAAAAATGAGTACATCGATGTACTTATATCGAATTGAGTATGTTTGAATCGAAAATGAACCTATGCTTTTTCAAATTTCATACATCACATATTATCAAACGCAAATAAAACGATAGTTTTGATATAGATTGTTTCATTTATGGTGGAATAAAAGATGTTTTCTAATGTGAATAGAATATTAACATATGCATAGTATTTTAAAATAATTTAAAAAGTGCTTGCAATTAATGCTCTTGTCATACAAATTATTCGATTTGTGTTATTTTGATAATAATTTTACTACTTTTCTTAATAAATAATCTATTAAACGTTCATGTTGAGTGAGATATAAAAACGTGAGTACATTTTTATTATAATCTGTAAGTTCTGGGGACTGGTACATAACGATTCCTATTTGAACACGAAATGAGTAAATGGGTTACATCGTATTTAAATTTCAAACCATTCGTTTGGGTCGTTTTTGCGATAATTCTATGTGGACAAATAGACGGACAAACCAGACTATTAGGTGTTCGTATTTATATACCGGGTGTCTCAAAAATGACTGATGGATTTTAAAATTCAATAACTTGCAAACGGTGACAGCTATTTAAAAATTTTTTGCAGGAGGGTTATGTATAATGTCAGGATTTTTTTCTACCGTAATTTTTTATTTTAGTTCGCATCTCAAACAATAGGTGGTGCTGACGGCGATTGAAGGCCAGGTCGACGCTTCACTCAGCACTGATCACTTCGCCTTCAATCGCCGTCAGCGCCACCTATTGTTTCAGATGCGAACTGAAATAAAAATTATGGTAAAAAAACTCCTGACATTATACATAACCCTCCTGCAAAATTTTTTTAAATAGCTGTCACCGTTTGCAAGTTATTGAATTTTAAAATCCATCAGTCATTTTTGGGACACCTGGTCATTCGAACACACGAACCCGGTCATTACGAACTAAAATAAGGTGTAATATTTGAAAGATTTTTGATCACATGTTCAATACTGAGATTATTTGTATTCAATAGCTGATTTACGTTCTACCAATTTTATTTTTTATTTTATTTAAACTTTTTTTTAAACATTTAACTCCTTTCTTATAGATATTAGATAACCAGCTCATTTGCAACATCCTAATTTTAGAAGATAATGATGTTTTTAGCTTGAAGAAGTCCCTTTGTTTGAATTTTGATTAAATTAACAATGGAAAAATTTTCGCTCAAGAAAACAATTACTAATATTCTTGATTTTTGTTTTTTTATTATGTTTTTTTTTTATTTATTTTTTTTATTTATTTTATTTTGTTTTATTATTTATACAAACTATTAAATTCAACTTTATACGAACTATAGAAACCAGCCACTGTGAAAGAATAAATTTAAAACTTTAGCATTCAAACAGTAGTTATACATTTTAGTATGTAAACAACTTATGCATTTCAAAAATTCTTGTCGCCATGATAAATGATACAAATGTTATCAAACTGTTGTATTTAACGATAAATTCAAGAAATTTGTTAAATATTGAAATTAATGTAATTGTTATTAAATTAGTCATAGTTTTAGAATTGTTCAGAAAATAATTTAAATTCTAATGATTCTTTTTCTTTTAATTTCAGGTGAGTGGAAATGTTAATAATCTGTCCAATCGTAAGTTTAATTTATAATTTGACTTATGCTTGTCACATCTTGCTGGACTAGCATTTTATATGTGTTTGTCAAAATTATCAAAATGTGCTGATTTATGCAAAGATGCTGAAATGGTATTTTTAAGCCGTGTTCCGTCGAAATGTAAAAAAAAAACTTTTGCGAAAGATATGCTGTTTGATGTGAAAATCCTTCAGTTTTAGAAAACTCCACTTAAGGGTGTATTTCGATTCAAACTGCTTATTTTCCGATTTATTTTTTAATTCATTTTTGCTCTCAAATGCACCAAACTTTCAAAATCTCTTATTTAGAAACTTCATAATGTGCCGTGTTTGTCGATTTTTTGGTAAATGTGGAAAAAATTGCAACAAATGCTGTCAAAGTTGCCAATTTGGACAGAAATTTCCGAACCTGGCGATCTGGGAACGAAAAAATGATCGAACTGAGAAAATAATAGTTTATAAATCAAATTCTAATGAATTCAGCGAAAAATAACATCACGCGTCATCTTATACATCCCTTCAAAAATCCCCCAAGCAAGTTTCATGTTTTTACTTTAAAAAATAAGTCTGAAAATGCATCGGAAAATTTCGAGCTGTTAAAGGTGGAGAATCACTTTTTTCGAATACACCCTTAAGTGCACATCTCGATAACTAAAATGAATCACTTTTTGAAAAATATATAACATAATGTATTTTACTTAAAAATAAAGATAGATTTTTTTAACAGTTACTGTCTACATTATAGTCGATTTATAAATAATAATAAAATAATTTCATGCATGCGTTAGTTTTCAAGAACTAATTCACTTTTTACGTATTTTTTAAACTATACGTTTGTTCAGTATACACTATATTCTAAAAGACTTTTGAATAGATTACTTTAAAATTAGTTGAGGTGTCAGAAAACATCCTATTTGAGAAGCAATTTTCATTTTGGTATAAAAGAAACAACACTAAACATATTTTATTTAAACACTTTGAAAATCCCAAAAATTAAAAAAAAAAAAAAAAAAAAATATTTTCAATATTTAAAAAAAAATTTCACCCAGACCTATAATATTAGATATTTTTAAAGGTAAAAGTTAGTGACACAATTTTGGAAAGTTTCAACTGTTTACGTAAGATATAAGTATAAAAAAGCGTACCGACACACAAAAAATACATATGAAAAAAAAAAAAAAAGAAAAAAAAAGGGCGATACATACATTATATGGCCAAAGGTGACCGGGCACTTGTGACTTTATCCGTTATTCCCAAAATGATGAGAGGCTGTACCCATTTCTCCATTGATTAGTTTGAATACAGAATACACAATATGGCACGTACTACTATATTTGGATACAGCCCCTCATTTTTTTCTTCACTTAGAGAATAACGGATTTTGAGCTTATTCTATTGACGATTACTTTGGGAATTTTCAAATTATGATTTCGAGACTTTCACAGAAATTGCTCTATACATTTAGCTAACACAATATGCAAATGAAATTTTGATAGCCTTAACCCTTTTCGGCACGGGCAAAATCTGGTAGTAAAATGAGAAATTATGTTACATATTTTCAAAAAGTGATTCATTTTAGTTATCGAGATGTGCACTTAAGGGTGTATTCGAAAAAAGTGATTCTCCACCTTTAACAGCTCGAAATTTCCCGATGCATTTTCAGACTTATTTTTTAAAGTAAAAACATGAAACTTGCTTGGGGATTTTTGAAGGGATGTATAAGATGCCGCGTGATGTTATTTTTCGCTGAATTCATTAGAATTTGATTTATAAACTATTATTTTCTCAGTTCGATCATTTTTTCGTTCCCAGATCGCCAGGTTCGGAAATTTCTGTCCAAATTGGCAACTTTGACAGCATTTGTTGCAATTTTTTCCACATTTACCAAAAAATCGACAAACACGGCACATTATGAAGTTTCTAAATAAGAGATTTTGAAAGTTTGGTGCATTTGAGAGCAAAAATGAATTCAAAAATAAATCGGAAAATAAGCAGCTTGAATCGAAATACACCCTTAAGTGGAGTTTTCTAAAACCGAAGGATTTTCACATCAAACTGCATATCTTTCGCAAAAGTTTTTTTTACATCTCGACGGAACACGGCTTAAAAATGCCATTTCAGCATCTTTACATAAATCAGCACATTTTGATAATTTTGACAAACACATATAAAATGCTAGTCCAGCAAGATTTGACAAGCATAAGTCAAAGTATAAATGAAACTTACGATTGGACAGATTATTAACATTTCCACCCACCTGAAATTAAAAGAAAAAGAATCATTAGAATTTAAATTATTTTCTGACCAATTCTAAAACTATGACTAATTTTAAAACAATTACATTAATTTTAATATTTAACAAATTTCTTGAATTTATCGTTAAATACAACACTGGAATTTACAAACGAATTTTTTAGATATTTCGAAATCCTTAATTTAAGCTTTAATAGTAAAAGCAAATTTTTACTGAAATATTATTGGTGCCATTTGCAAGTTCGGAAGTAAAATTAGGTGTGCCCAGACCGGGCAGAGAGTGCCGGAAAGGGTTAACGCATGCGCAAAGAAAAATTATTTAGTAAACTTGCACATTTTTCATACAATTTTTATTATTTTTTAATTTTGATTACGAGATATTGTGTACAATGTTGTTTGTCATATTTTCAGAAAAATACATTATTTTGTATGAAGAATTCTGGAAATAAGCAAAAAGACCTTTTTTATAAAAACTTAATTTCTCTACTATACATACTATCCGCATAAAAAAGGACAAATTTTAATACAATAAGTCATTTAATCATGATCTACAGTTTTGAACGCTTTTGCTACGTTAGTTTTGACAGGGTTATCCAAAATATATTCGTTCTTTTTCAATTTGTTGACGGTCCCCTGTGTAATTTCGGGAAAAAAACTTCACGGATATGTATGATCTGTATTTTTTTTTTTTTTTTTTTTTTTTTTTTTTTTTTTTTTTTTTACACAGTTAGAGTTTAAGGATAATTCTTCTTTTATTTTTCTAGATATTTAACAAAATGTCTAGCAAATGGCCAGCCTCCTTTGGCCATACAGTTTATGTATGCATACATACCTGCAATGCATTATCTTTAAGGACCCTAATCTTTTAGTTCAATTTTTTTAAAGCCGATAATTGAAAACTCAAAAATTTGAACCATTTTAAATGTGTCTTTAAACTTTGAAACTAAAATGTAATCGATAAATTTGAATCAAAGTTGTCCATAGTATGGAAAAATTAGTTTAAAAAATATATTCTCCTTTTTTTATATACATACTTTATTCTATAAGTTTTTGGATTTCTGAATTCAAATAATAATTTAATCTGTTTTAGGTTATAAATGTCTTTTCTGATCAAACATTTTTTTATGTAAAAGTGTTTTTCAACATGTAAAATTCTTTCTTTTGTTTTTGCTTACTTAAAATGATATAATCAAATAGCCTATTAAATATATTTTAAATCGGAGTTGTTGATTCTAAAGCAGGGCCGTAGCTAGAAGTGAATACCGTATTTACTCGTGTATAGGGCGCACCCTTACTTTACAAGTAAAAATGGTGATTTCTTAAAATCTCGTATATAACGCGCACCATAAATTTCATACGCTAATAAAGAATGACCAAATAAATTTCAGTTAAAAAAAAAAAAAAAAAAAAGTCTAAACAAACATTACACCAGACCAGAAAACATGCCGAAAATGCATTTTTAGACTTCGGGTTGTAAGAGAATGACGGGAAATAGGAATGAATGACGGTAAAGAGAATTGCTAATTAGCGTTTAGATAATGTCACTAGCTCTGTTGTATTAAAAACTGCAGGGAGTGAAATAAATATGCAGTAATGCTTCAATTAAGTAACATTTTCCGAGTTTTAATATCTCCTTTGAATATTTTTTTGTTTAATATGTATATCGTTTGACTGCATCCAACAGTAAAAAATTATTCCGTGTATAAGGCGCACCTAGGAGTTTTGCCCTAATTTTTTTTAAAAAAGTGCGCCTTATACACGAGTAAATACGGTAATAGGACGGGGGGGGGGGGGGATCCCACTCTCTAATGCAGAAAGTTAAATTACTGAATATTCACATTGTAGATACTACGTTTCTTATTTTACTGTTGTAATAATTTCATTTTATATTAAGAAAAGAATAGGATGATAAAAAAGGCGAGTGTATAACTAGTGCAATATTAAAGATCATGTTAGCTTTTCATGTGCTAATAGGATGAGCTAGTGTTGAAACACTTATTTATTTACAATTTAGTATTTTTGCAAAATTGTGAAAGGTCTTCAAAACTAAATTAGATTTTTGAACAGAATTTCATTTGGATTTTCGAAGCAGAAATTCATTGAGTGACTTTGGAATTATTTCTAGGATAGGCTCAAAATGTTTTAGAGGGGGGAGGGCAGGGGCCTCGCTAAGGGGGGGACAGGGGGGAGCCCCCCCAAACATTTACAAATGTTGTTACACTTGCAAATTTTAAAACTTTTTTGTCAAATTTAATTAAAATTTTAATAAAAACTGTAATACATTTCCTATTTTTGATAGAATTTGCAAAAGTTACAACTCTAATTGGGAATATTATTTAAATTTTTACACATAAGGACTGTATTACATTTTCTAAGTGTGGTAACTTGGCAAAATTATAAAACGAGTTGGCAAATATGAAAATTTGACTTGGCAATTTAAGGTCTTCTCCTCCACCTATAAAAAGTTCCAGCGATGGCCTTGAGGTAGGGGACGATTTAAAATAATGTGATAGGATATTTGACTATATCATTTTAAGTAAGCAAAAACAAAAAGAATTTTACATGTTGAATAACAATTTTACATAAAAAAGTTTGATCTGAAAAGACATTTATAAGCTAAAACAGGTTCAATTGATAATTGAATTCAGAAATCCAAAAACTTATGGAATAAAGTATGTATAAAAAAGCCCCCTAGTACCCCCTTCTATGACCCTGTTCCAAAGTTTTAACTTCAATTTTCAATAAAAATCCATTTCTACCCGAAAAATTGACCAGTCGGGTGAACTGACCACAACTGGATGTACAAAATCAAAACACTGAGTTTCTCCAGTGACCGGAATTAAACGGTAGATAGAAATCTACCATGTCGTTCAGACGTTTCACTACATTACGATTCTTGTTATTGTTTACATAATGGCTTTACGCACGAAATACGCCGCGCTTGTCATTACCGAGCGAAGTCGAACGTTTAATTGAAGCGATGATTATAGCCGGGCAGAAGAGAGAAAACAAAACAAAACAAAAAAAAAAAAAAAAAGTACGTAACGCTCCCTGAATTTAAAAGATTCGCAAATGAAATGGTTTCGAGGCAGATGACAATAAACGTGCCCATTTATTTCATTGCAAATGAGGTGCTATAGCTTGCTTTCACATGAGAAGGGTGTACGAGTTAAATCGTGGAAAGGAGTGGCAGTCATTCAGAAACTGTATTTAGGGCTAATGTAGATACACAGAAACTGTAAATAAATTATCGGAATATCAGGGGTGGTCGATAGTCAGTTGTGTACAAGAATCGATTTCTGAGAGGTCTGGAGTTCAGAACTTTCTCTCTGCGAATTTTTATTGCAGGAAGTGACTACGGGTGGATGATAACATTTTCTTTATTTCTTCCTTTTCTTTTTTCTTTTTCTTTTTTTTAACAGAAAAAGAAAAAAGTTTATTTTAAAAATATAATAAATGTTTCACTTTTTATTTATTTTTTTTTTTTTTGGTTTCAATTTTTTTTTTTTTTTTTTTTTTTTTTTTTTCTTAGGATAGTTTTAATTTTTGAACCGGTTCGGAAAGTGAAGGTATTTTTTAAAATTTGAAACCGAAATCAAAAAGTAAAGCTCACCCAGTTGTAGATCATCCTCAGCTTAGAAGTCTGCACGGGGCCGGGCCGGCAGAACTGGAATAATTTTTTCAACGGGCCGTTAAAAAAATTGAGCGGGTTATACGGGCCTGGACGGGACGATAAAAAAATTTACAACACGATTCAACTTGCGTCATAAGGTATAAAACATTATGGAAATTTAATCACCTCACCCCGCTCCCATCCCCCCCCCCCCCCAAAAAAAATAAAAAATAAAAAAATAAATTCTTGCGTACGCCACTGACTCCATAGGATTAACATCAGCTTTAACATCCCTGCCCTTGACTGAAGTACCCTCTTAATGCTATTTATTTAATCTTTTTTCGGCAAAATGTTATTGTAGAACATTAAAATGTTGGCTGGAGAAAAAATAGCCCATATTCCGGGAAAACGGATCCAAATAAACCTATATCCCGGTTTCAGAAAATTGAATAATACACTCTAAAAACCCCTTTTAAACATTTCTGAAAGTCCCACTTAGAACGCGTGTCGAAATCATGGGTAACCTAAATAAGAACTATGAACGATAATGGCTGGATATCGGTTTTCAGCAGTGATATGCATAATTAAACTTAACTAATTTTAGCATTAATTTTCTAGCACTGTATACTTTTCTCTGAATAAAATGGTTGCCACATTGTATTCCCAATTGTACTGCTTTGTTTTCTCACTTTTTAAATTATTTTTAAAACACTCTGTATATAGTTTGCTGTACTACTAGGTTATCCCGTCGACCAAAAAATTATCGCCAAACTATAAGATTAAATGCCAATAATTTATGATCGTGAATGTCACATTCAATGACATTACATACGATTCATG
The DNA here is from genome assembly GCA_964019185.1 of Maratus speculifer. Lineage (NCBI taxonomy): Eukaryota > Metazoa > Arthropoda > Arachnida > Araneae > Salticidae > Maratus > Maratus speculifer. The sequence continues at coordinate 446,874,966 of OZ025290.1, read as the reverse complement.
TGTTTAAAATGTCATTAAGAGATTTTTATTTCAACTTTTTATTAATATTCTACTAATTATTATTATTTTTTTTTTATTTAAAATAAAAATTATGTCAATATGTATAATTTGGCTATTAGTTTGGCGATTTGTATAATTTGGCGAAATTGAACGGGATAACAGAGTAGTACCCAGTTTGCAAAGTATTTAATTTGAAACTAAATTATTTTGAAGAAGACCTTGCATGTTTTAAAACTAGATAGCTGTAGCTAATAACACTTTTATTATAAATACCAGATTATTAAATATGACACTCTTACCAATTATGTGGAATATAAGTGAATAACAGAGTAAGAGAAGCTAATTTATTATTTTTTTTCCTCGCTCATTTTAAAATCCCTTTTCCAGATAACAACGGGTTTAGTTTGAATAATCCGCACTAACTTCTTCCAACTTTCGCATTTAATTAAAAAGGAACACCTTTTCTTAAAAGGGTCTTGATCCCGCACATTGAAAACTTTCACAGTTTCGAATTTCGTTTTCTTTTGACGAAAGAATTTTTCGCAAGTCTTTTCGCAGGGCATTCAGAGAAACGCAACTGAAATTGAAGAAGAAGTAAAGAAAAAAAAAAGTTTTAATCAAATTGCAAAACTTTTCCTCATTTTAAGCAAATTTAAAACCTTGTGGTGAAAGAATGACGATGGAGTTTGAAAATTAAATTAGCCATCTTTATCCTTTTCCGCTTATTATCAACGGATTTTTCTGCGACCTTTTCGACTTTCTTCAAATAAATGAAGTTACATACACATCCGCGTGTATAGGTATTATTTCTTAATTGAATAACATATTGCCAATTACCTTCTTCTTTTTTTTAATATTTCATTTATTTAATATTCTATTATGAAATGTCAGCTATTTTTTCTCAGCGATAGATTTCATTTCGTTTACTATTTGCGATAATTTAATATTCATCTTAAATTTCAGCGGTTTTTGTACCTCTTTTATGTTTTCTACACTGCTAATTCTTTTTTTAGGGATGTTATTATGTAAATACGCAGCACCTATAATCGTCATTCAGTCTGACTGTCTGTCCGCCCGCATTTGACAATGCAAAAACTACACAATCCAATCGTTTCAAATTAAAATTTTTATTGCATTTTTTTGTCTAGTCATTTCAAATTTTATGAAAATCGGATGTATAGTTCAATGACAGGAACAATCAAAAGTATTCTGTTACAGGGCGACGACCAATGGGTTGGTTGGGTGTGTTTATGACTGCCAATTATCAACCCGAAAGATATAGGCCCTAAGGGGGGATGCTCTCCGTGTGGATCTTTCTAAGGGAACCTAATCCATATTTAAGCAAGAAAATTCAAGATTCGAAGAAAACCACAGAAAACTTATAACGATTAGGCTGAAATTGGATTCAAACCCAGCACCTGCTGTCTATCAGTTTCGAGAGCAGAACCTTTCGGCCACTGTAGTTTCAAGTGCATTTTAATTATGTGACTCTTTTTCGAACATATTAAATTGGATATACATCTATGAAGTATAAACTAAAAAAATATATTTTATACAATCTTGGGGTGCAAATAATATTTTTTTAATAATTTACAAAACCACACAAAAGTATTCCATTACTTTAAGCTTTTTCTTTTAAAAAATTAATCATTTCAAAGTAAATTTTTGCCATAAAACAAAGTACTTAATGAATAAAAATGATCCTATTGAGAAATTGTTTGATTTCTCTTGGCAAAATTTTCAAAAATTAATTTTTTTTAAATTTAAATGTCCTGTAACCAAATTCTTTTGAATATCTTTGTAAATGAACGATATAGGCTCTACGCACTCAATAATCTATACAAAACAATTTGTAATGCAGCTCAAAAACGTATATCTATTTCGTTATGCTTAAAATGGTGTAATACCATTCAAATACATATTCTGCAAACGATTTTCCTCTTAACCCAATGTGGGATCATGAATGGAGTTTTTTTGCGCGTCCCTGTAAGCGAACTGCAAAATTTTTACTTTACTCTATTTTCCACAGAAAGCATATTGCGGTATATCTCAGCGATGCGTGCCAATTTCATTGTGTTTGAAATACTGTAACATCATAAAAATGTGCTGCAAATAAGTTTTAATGGAATAGAGTTCTTCTGAGAGCAAGTGAAATGTAAATGCTATATAGTTCATTTTAAACAGCCATCATTCTATAGTAAACTTAAATAACATATACAAATTATAATACATCAAAAACGCAATGCAGATATATTTACGGAAAGTTAGAGCGCAGCCAGATAGTCTGACAAACCGAAATCATAAACACTTTACAACTCTGTTGGAAAGTTTGTAAAATGAGTAAACATATGCAATTTCACCTTAATAAAAATACCGTGCTTACCATTTTAACTTTACTCACTGTAACTATTAATATATAACAAGTAAATAGAAGTCGGATTTTTGTATTAATAATTATTACTTTTAGTAAAAGGTACGAACTGTGTAACTGTATTTTTTCGTAAATTATTAATTTGTTTTCAGTCGTAGAAAAAAACAAAAAAAAAAAACAAAAAAAAAAAAAACTGTGAAACTGAAAATAAGTCCATTTTAGATGTGTTTCTGTAATAGCAATTAAAGTTATAGGGTCTTCTGTTTGTTTGAGGGATAAAAATTTTCCGTTTAAGACACGATTCCTTTATAGACAGATTTTACTGTATACGAAAAAAGAAAACATACTTACCATTAAGTCTTTGTGTTTGCTTGAAAAACAATACAGTAGAGCCCCGAAAATTCGGACCCCGTTAATCCTGATCTCCGCATAATCCGGATCTGTCTGGTCAGTTTTATTTTTCAAAATTTGAGGAGCGATCAGCAAAATTTCGATAACATTAATTCAATTTATTTTCGCATTCTGAATGAAAAAGTCGTTTCTGAAATATTTTCGGAAAAATACGATAATCGTTTTTATTTAAACTTTTTGATGTTATTGAAGGAGATTCGGCGCCGGTTGGTTTTGATCTGAGGACCTCGTGATCAGGAAGCGAGTGCATTAACCCTTGAGCTAGTGATGGGCGATTTCGATTTTTTAAATCGATTTAATCGATACTACGGCCAACTCGATTTAATCGATACTTTAAAATTTTTAATCGATTTCTCTGAAGGTAATATAATTTTCATTTTCCTTCAAAAGTCGAAAATAAAATAGTAGGATATGCCAATTCCAAAATTTCAGTGTATTAGTTTCTAAGATAGAAGAATTAAAGGAACCTCAGAACCCCCCCCCCCTCCCCCTGCAAAATAGCGTTTTTTGTTGAGTGATGTACACCAAAAATTGATCAGGATCAATTTTTATCAGGTACCAGCTGAATCTGAATTTTGATGAAAATCCGTGAAAGCGCGAGGTGCAGCTATTGCGAAATCATAAAAAATGCAGCATATCAGCGCCACCTGTAGGGCAATTTACACCAAGAACTAAATAACACTAACCTATGTCAGGGATTTACTGAATCTGAATTTTGATGAAAATTCGTTCGTGAGATAGCGCTATTGCGTTAATCATGAATAATGCAGTATAGCAGCGCCATCTCTTAAGCGATTTCCACCAAAATGTAATTAGCATCAAATAATATCAAGGACTAATTGAATCTAAATTTTTATGAAAGTCCGTGCATTAGTTCTTGAGATAAAGCTAAAATGGAAACAGGGGCGTGCGAAAAGAGAACTGCGCCCAGTTCAAAGTTCCAATTTAGCCCCCCCCCCCCTATTAACTTTTTCTTGTGATAGGCTAGAAGTGATGTTAGTAGTAAAAATTTGGCGCCCCCTAAATTTCCATGCTCGGAACGACCGCCTCCTTTCGCCCCCCCCCCCCCGTTCATATGGCGTTGAGTGGAAATTGTGAAAAATTCAGTATAGCAGCGCCATCTGAGAAGCGATATACATCAAAATGCAAAAAACATCAATTCATGTCAAGGACTAACTGGATCTGAAATTTGATGAAAATCCGTGCATTCGTTATTCAGATATAGCTGTTGTGCAAATCGCAAAAAATGCAGCATAGCAGCGCCATCTGTTTGGCTATATAACACCAAAAATTAATTAGATTCAGTTTATATCAAGGTCAAACTAAATCTAAAGTTTTGTGGAATTCCGTACATTTGTTCCTGAGATAGAACGGTCAGAAATTTTTGTCGTATACAGACTCACAGAGTGACAGACACACACACAGACAGATATTTCTTAAAAACCATGAAATCGTGTTAAAGACCTTCTAAAATATATAAATCCATCGAAAACGGGAAGTCGAAATTTTTTACGAATCTAATACTCTCTTCTTGTAAAGTTACAAAGAAAGTAAAAATGTAAAATCGATTCTGCCCGTAAGATCGGTCTTTAGATTCGATTTCGATCTTTAGATTCGATGTCGATCTTTAGATTCGATTTCGATCTTTAGATTCGATGTCGATCTTTAGATTCGATTTCGATCTTTAGATTCGATGTCGATCTTTAGATTCGATGTCGATCTTTAAATTCGATTTCGATCTTTAGATTCGATGTCGATCTGTAGATTCGATTTCGATCTTTAGATTCGATTTCTTTTTTTTTTTTTTTTTTTTTTTTTTTTTTTCCTAGGTTAAATTAGTGTTGAATGCAGGTATTTTTCTGCGACTCCGGAGAAAGGCATCATGTTTTACAGCTCTGTAAGAGAGGGGGAATCGCAATTTGTGCATTAAAAAGCATACAATCTCATAACTTCGGGTGGGGGGGGGGGTAATCCCCTGCGGGTCACACCATTAATTCGACATTAGGTTAAATCGTTATATTTTTGTTTAGAAGTCCAGTTATTTGAAGTATTAGTTTATTATGTGTTATTTTTCATGCTCGTCTCTTCTAATTCCCCCTTCCGCGTCAGTTTTAACTTACAGGGCCGTTCGAAATATGCATATAGTTTTAAAAATGGCCAATTCTCGGTCTATTTTATTTTAGGTCCACATTTTAAATCCTTGACAAAAGATAAATAAAGGGTCGCCCTTCCGCCCGTTTGGGGTTTATCTGCGCCCCGCCGGGAGGCATATTTTTTTGTTTCTTCAAAAGAAACAAAAAAAATGTTGAGGGGGGGCTTGCACCCTCCCCCAATATACACCTTAAAATTTCGCTCATTTAATTCTCTACCATTTTTAACTTAAAAGTTTAAGCTACATGGCACCCCCAGAGCTGTGGACCCTTCCCCCCCCCCCGCTATCGATCACTCACCTGATTTTGCTTATTTCTTCACTTCATTTCAATCTTTAAAAGGCTATAACTTTGCTTCTTTAGGAGTTACAGTGGGTAGAAAAATTCTAGTATAGCTAACCATTTCTCGCCGTTCTTTTTGCTATTCCAGTTTCTCGGTTTTCCCTATAGGACCTTTTTTTGGGGGGGGGGGGCAGAGGGGTTTTTTCTTATTTCTTGATACAATATGTCTATTGAAAGCTTATGCTTCATACATTACAAATCTAGCATAAGAAATTTTCTCCCATCATTTCAGATCACGTTACGGACCCATAATGTGTTAAAATTTTAATTTTTCAAACTTCTTCCCCCAAAAAAAAAAAAAAAAAAAAAAAAAAATCATTGATACATATCAGCGAAACTGGGGTTTTCTAACCCGCAATCTTTTGATTGCACACATAATCCCTAAGCTTACTGGCCACCGAGTGCTCAGCAGCGCTATTATTTCTTTAGATTGTCATCTTTAAATTCGTAATATTTTTTGAATGGAATGTCCGATTTGAATAATTCAAAAAGTAATCTACAGATATTGTAATCTACAGATATTGCATTAATACAAAATGATTTATTTGGATAAGGATTAAGGTATCGATAGTATGGTCTAATTTTGGTTGGTGTATTTATCGCGTTTTAAAATGTAAGAAAGTAGTTATAGTGTGTTAACTACTATAATTGGACATATGGTATCTCGCGGTTTTTTAAAAATAGATATTGATATGTTCTTTAATATTATAGAACCTTTTTTTATTCATTTAAAAGTATTTCCTGACGATTCAAAATTATATATCCTAACGATTCAAAAAATACCTCAAATTTGTCAAAATTTTTGTGTAAGTGACAACCATAAGTGACAATTATTTTAAAATTTAAAATTCTTATTATCCGACTCTAAAATCTGCAATAGCTTAATTCTATGCCTCCCTAAATGAGGATGGGGGGGGGGTGGGAGGCGGTAATTACGGCCCTGCTGATTGTCTAAGTTTTGGAATTGGTAATTTGGATCTGTGTGAATCTGAATATCTAAATATCGATCCTATGTATCAATTCCAAAACGGAGAAATCGATTTTTATTATGATCGATGTTGTTTTATACGATATCGATTTTAATCGATTCTCAAAATTTCCAGAATCGCCCATCACTACCTTGAGCTAAAGGCCAAGCCAGTTACTTTCTACTAGTAACTCGCTTTATACTGATCGAGATCGTTACAGGAGTATCCCCCCAGTGAGAAAGACGTATTACTGACGTCTGACGAGCGATATGCACTCGTGAATGAATGCTGTCGTACGCATGGTGTGATGCGTGGACAGGCTTTTCGTTGAGAGATTTTGTGTGGTGCTGCCATCTGTTGATGATGAGGTGGGTTGATTGCTGTGCGCTGGAGAAGGTTGTTGCGTGCGTGTCCGGGTCACCAATGAGGGAGAATTGGCGCCGGTTAGTTTTGATCTGAGGACCTCGTGATCAGGAAGCGAGTGCGTTAACCGTTGAACAAAAGGCCAAGCCAGTTACTTTCTACTAGAAACTCGCTTTATACTGATCGAGATCGCTACATTATCTTTCAAAGAAACAACAATGTGTCGCTTAAAGTCTGCAAGCAGGTTGCTGAGAGTACTCTCCGAAAGTCGTGGAAGATTTTATGGTCTACAAATTGTGATTTCTTGAATAACAAGCAAGCTTGAAACAGAATGAAAAATAGGCGAGGATGAAAGGGAAATTACACCTGAAGATTTTATGAACATGATAAAAAAAAAAAAATGATGGTTGGTGAGGTGTTGATATCATCTTAATGATGATCAACCAAAAGTTATTAGCCATAACGAAGCAACAAATCATTTACAGCAATTAATGGTTCATTTTGAATATCAGGTAGAACATCAACACACTACACCCAACAAACTAACTATGCTCAAGCGGATGCGTGACCGTACGGCCCGCAAAAGTTATACAAAACTGGCACAGAAGAAGATTTTATAATTGCAAAATAAACATTTTCACTGTCTGTAAATGGTCAGCATGTTTCATATAAAGGTGATATTCTGTAAGTATGTTTTATCTTATTCTTTTTTCATTCTCCGGATAATCCGGATTGGGTCTGGTCCCAATTAATCCGAATTATCGGGGTTTTACTGTGTATTACGAAAAGTGAATAAACATTTCACCGTTCGCAGTGTATGCATGATTGCCGTGAAACCAGTTGTACAGGCATTTGTGAATAAATAAAATTCGATGTATCGGATTGTAGAAACAATGTATTGAGTTTAATTCCAAATGAAATGTGATAATGTTATTCTTTTTAAGCCGCTTCCCTTATTTGTCCGTATGTCATACGGGCAACGTGTTTCTGCCAATCATGATTTGACCTTACCACATATGGATATCCATATTCCAATCATGATTTATTCTCACCAATAAATTTTTATTGTGAATTTTTCATTATTTAATACTAGCTTCTGATTCAGTTAGGCTTCCTTTGAATTGATTTAATTAGGTAAAAAATTCTGTTTTGAAAAACTAATGATAAAACATTAAAAATTCTGCAAAAAAAGCAAAAAAATAGGCATTATTTAAATTTTTTTTTTTCAAAAAAAAAAAAAAAAAAAAAAAAGTTAAGTGGTAAACTTAATTTACTGGCCTGTAGAATCGATATATTGAGTTTATTCCAATTAAAAATATGATAGTATCTTTTTTTTTAACTCAATTTATTGGCCTAGTGTGACCACTCTCAATGGTGACCAATGGCTAATTTTTAAACCGTTAATCATAGACATATATATCCAGTGGCAAAAATGCTTTAAAAAAGGTTAAGAATTGTTTTTTAAGCGATTTAGGTCAAAGAATTTTTTTTAATTACGAAAATTTATTTTTTATACTGTCCCCCGGTCCTATAATTGATATTTAGTAAAACTTTTCCATCACTCGTGGCAATTAAAAGGGTGTGTTAAAAAGGTATGTTATTTTCATAAGCTTTTTTTTTACTTATATGTACTTATATGTATTTACTTATATATAAAAAAATTTATATTCAAATTTTACCTAACTTTCAAATATCCGATCGAGATTCAATTCGCATACTTATTTATATCTAATAGCAATGTAATATAAATACGATTTTAGGTGCATAGCATTTATATATTTTACAGGACTACACCAAATTCTATTAGATTAAGTAATCTAATAAAATTTTAAATATACATCGTTTTGTAACGAATTATGACCGTTGCTTTTCAGAATTTGATTTAACAAAATTTCTGTTATTTTCTTGCTTATATTTTTAGTTCAAGTTGTATATTTTGCTTTAATATGTAAGCATCAACATAAATTTAAAAAGTAATATTGTAAAAATTATTTTACTCTCAATGTTTAATGTTAAATTTTGTATCTGACGTTTATTTTTATCTCCAGTAAATTTGTGACTAACCCCTATTTTCCAGCCCCCCCTCCCCCCCCCCAAAAAAAGCTTTAACTTTAAACAGCTATTACTTGGTCAGTTTTAATCGCAGAGGAACGGGACATTTTATTTTGTCTTACTTCTTAGAGTAGTGGTAAAAATTTACTAAATATCACTTATAGGACCAGGGGACCGTAAAAAAATTTATTTTCATAATTTTTTAACAAAACTTTTTTTTTTTTTTTTGACCTAAATCGCTTGAAAAACACTTCTTTATCTTTTTTTGAAAGCATTTGTGCAATTGGAACTATATGTCTATGACTAACGGTTTAGAAATTAGCCATTGGCCACCGTTGAGAGTGGACACCCTGTAGAAACAATATATTGAGTTTATTCCAAATAAAATGTGATAATATGTATCGTTCTTCATACTCAACTTCTTAGCCTGTAGAATTAATACGTTGAGTTTATTCCAAATAGAATTTGATACTATCATTCTTTTTTTAACTCAGTTTGTTGGCCTATCGAAATAATATACTAAGTTTCCAAATAAAATGTGATAATATCACTTTTCTTAACTCAACTTATTGGCCTGTGGAATCAATATATTGAGTTTATATATATATTTTTTAAAGTGATAGTAGAATTTTTTTTTTAACTTAACGTAATTGGTCTTTAGAAATAATATGTTGAATTTATTCCTAGTAAATATATCAAATGATATCAAAAGATGAAACACAGTATTTCACTTTGATTCAAACATAAAAATATATATTGTAGAAACATAAAAAAAAAATCATTGCTTTCTTAAAAAGTGTCTAAAATAATAAAAGAGATAAAATTATGCATTTTATTTAAAAATTCTTAGTACTTTCAAGCTTTTCTAAGCTTATCACCAGAGAATATATTAATTATTATTGTTTATTTGTACAAATACGTTTTGAAAATGAGAGAGCCAAATATTATTAGAGTTGGAAGTAGAAGTAGGAATTTCTTGGATTGAACTTAATTAAAGAAAGTATATAGATTATTATTAATTGCAGTTCCATTTGTTTTATTTCATTACTCTGTTCTCATACGTCACTTTCCTTTTTTTAAATGCGTAGTTGGACAGTAAGAAATAGCAGATTAAATATGGATTGAAGAAAATATTTAAACTGTCGTACCATTCATTTTAATATACAATTTGCTCAAGTTTCCAGGATTTTTTTTTCTGGATATTGAACCATAAATTGGGAATATTGTACGAAAGCATGAGAAAAACTTTTATTAATATCTTTTAAAGTTTTTAATTTTCATACAATTTCAAACGACTTGAAAAAATCTGCAAATATCATATATATTAAGTTTCAAATCATTCGGTGGTGTAGATTTTGCGATGTTATATGCGAGCAGACGGTCAGACTGACAGATAGACGGACGGATCGGGCGACGTCTATGAGTGTTATGTATTTATATAATTACAAACATAAAAAAAGGCAATTTGGTCAAAAATGCCATGCAATCGAACAACCCATGTAAAACTAGTTAATTTTATATTCTTTGCTTTGGTTTTTCTATAAGGATGATTCTACGATAAGAGGTAATTTGTACGGCAATCCGTTTAAAACAGATGTTTTCTATACTAATATTATAAAGAGGAAAGATTTGATTGTTTGTTTGTTTGTTTGTTTGAATTGAATAGGCTCCGAAACTACTTGACGGTTTTGAAAAATTCTTTCACCGTTGGAAAGCTATACAATTTCCGGTGAACATAGGCTAATTTTTAATTGATTTATTCAAATATTTTCCTTAATAATTCAAAATTTCATTATTTTTCATACAGAATCAATTAAAATTTTTCCGATAAAAAATAACCATTTTCTTTTCAGTTGCCAAAAAAATCAATATATGGAAAATAATTTCTCCTCGGCAATTAATTTTTAGTTGAACAGTATCCACGTGAAAAATTAAAATAAAAAAAATTTCAAAGGAAAATAAATATGACATCATTTGTTATATTATCGGAAGTTTTGTTTGCACAGATATCATATACACACCGAGGTAACCTAATGGACACTAAATTGATGTTATTTTGCCTGGCATGGCAACCCGACTATTGTTTATTTAATTATTAATAAAATGTTTTTTTATTTCCTTTCTCTTCTTTAAAATTATGTAAACTGTTTTGTCATATACTTATTATTTAAATACTAATTGTTATTATTTTTTAAATGACAGAAAATAATTTAAATATATATATGAAACTGGTATTCGAAAACGATTTTTCCGCCAAATTAGTGTAAAAAATTATCCTGCCGACCTCGGCGCGTACATGACTATTGCGCTGTTTTGTTTATGTATTAAGGATACTTTTAGATCATACATCCGATTACAGAAAATTAGTCAGATTATTTAATTAGAAGTTATTAAATTTATGTTTTTTTATTATGAAACAGACGAAGAAAAGAAAATTTACTATTGCTGCCCGACTGGAGAATTAACCTTGATGTTATTTTAAAAAACTATCGAAATGGCGATTTTTTAATTATTTGTTTACGTTTTTTTTTTGTTTATATTATTGCAAACATTTTTCCACTTTTATACACGCATCACCTTGGCGTGATTTTTTTTTTATGATGCCAATTTGGAAAACACTGCGTTTTCAAATACCAATTACATTTATATTACTTATTTTTATTTTCTATTTTTTTTTAAAAAAAATAATAATAATAAACTAAGTCAATAAATAATTATGGAACAAAACAGTTTACATAATTTTAAAAGAGAAAAGAAAAATAATGAAATAATTTACTCAAAAATAATCAACTATTACCGGATTACCACGTGAGGCATAAAATCGCAATTTGCTGCAATCGCGCCAACGGGATCCGTAGATGACACCTGCACCTACATGTTATTGGCAATATTATTGTTTATACAATTTGTTTATATAATTTGGTAATACTTGTTAATCCCATCGACCAAAAAACTATCGCTAAAGTATAAGGTTAAATGTCAATGGATGATTGTAAATGTCACATTCATTTCACATTAAATTTGTTATATGTAATTGTTACTTCATCAACCAATTTTAATTCGATGTTTATTTGTATTTCTATTAACATTTTAGTAATTTATTGATTCTTTGGTTATTTAAAATAAAAATTATGTCCATTTGTATAATTTGGCGAAATTGATCGACGGAATAATCAAGTAGTCGAACAAAAAACTATCGTCAAATTATAACATTAAATGCCAATAATGGATGATCGTAAATTTCACATTTATTTGAGGACAAACATGAAATAAGTCTGGTACATTTGTAACAATATCGTTTCTAGCACTTCTAATGTTTGACACTAAAAATCATAATGGAATCGATTACAGAAGGTAGAAAGATTTTATTAGATGCAAACTAAAGACTTATTTTTCTACAAAATTTAGTCATCAAGATTATTCTGATTTAACGGCTACATGTTAGCAACTGTTTTATAAAAGGAAGAGGTAGTGAAACTGATGTAATTTTAATGTTATTCAAATAATAAAGCTTTAAAACACACTTTTTATGCTTCATTGTTCTACTAAATATATAAGTGAAACACCCTTCTTCGTCTGCCACTTTCACGGAGGGCACCCTTTCCTTAGGACCTATATCCCACGTGTAGATAAATGGCCGTCATAAATACAAACAAACAAAAACTCTTCTTTATCTGTAAATAATTCTTTAAATTTTTTACTCTATTATTCTTGCTGGAACAGATTAAGGCAGATAGGAAACTACAGTAGACCTGCTAGCAGAGGACGTTTATTAAAAAATGTAACATGAAATGACATTGTATGTAGGCTACCAGAACTACACATAGTGCAAGTTCAGATGTCAGGATTTTAAGAACTAAGAAATGATAATGTACAATCCGAAAGTTTATAGAGTTTGATAATCAATGTCACTAATCATTGCAATGCCCTCTAATGTAATAGTGTGATGACTCGAGAATATTTTGATTCCTGTTGTCATAACGGTCTCATGTTCATACGAAACTCTACTATAAATGATAAAATAAAAGAGATGGTGCTTTATTGCCCAAATTTTCGCCGACTTACAATAGTACAATATCGCAATGGCGTTGGCTTGATTTTCAGCAATACGGAAGATCATTCCAGGGTGGTCTATACTGCTTTAAAATAAAAAATTTTAAATCACCATTTTTTTTTTTTTTTTTTTTTTTTGAGTCAAGGTTTGTTTGGAAATATGGACCAGCGAAGCGGGCATAGCTTGCTAGTATTCTATATGTTGCTATTTTTTGCAATGAATCGCATCATCTTAATATACTTTATTAAATAACATCACTATTGAATGCCTAATTAAAACACGTTTTTCTGAAATTTCTTACAAAGTCTAAAAAAGTCTCTCCCCTGGCATGTCCCCTTGCCGATTTCAATTTAACTTTCAAACAATACATATATTTTTTCCATCAGATGCTTAACTAAAGTGTGTTTAATTGGAATTTAAGTAATTATACTTACGTATTATAAAATAAAAAATAAAATAATTCTGTTAATTTCAAGCAATTTTTAAATTTAACTTTTGTCCCGCTTTTTTTGTGTATCTACCCTGTCAAATTTCGTTCCGCTGAAACAAATATAAATTCAAGGATGGTTATATCGGAAGCAGCGCTTAAGGACATCTATCGGCTTGAAGCTAGCAATACTAAACGCGCAAGCCATTTAAGTATCGCCATTTTTAGTTGTTGCGACGCGACCGTGCGGTGTAGTGGTTTCGCACGGTGATCGTATATCTCCCCTGGTAAGTCATAAATCTTATAATATTCATTTAATTTAATTGCATTCATTGCTCTAATTAAACAATACGGTAATAATTAAAGTGAAATACAAAATTAACCCCAAAACTAACTCAGTCAGTTAAAAAATTTGAATTTACATGAAAATGTCTCTCCCCTGCCGTATTTCCCCTGGCAAGATAACTGCCGGGGGAGCGAGTCACTGACCAGAAAAAGTTATAAAATATGTATAAAGTGACTTGCCCTTATATGAAAAAGTAAATAAACGGGACAAAAATCATAATTTAAAGGTTTTTGATCAAACTCAAATTTTTCTTTTTGGCCGAATTCTGTATGTTTTTAGGTGCGTTCGTAATTATGTAAATATGTAGCACCTATTGTCGCTCAGTCCGTCCGTCTGTCTGTCCGCATATAACAACGCAAAAACTAATCAACCGAATCGTTTGAAATTTAAAATACATAATTATAACATAATTTTGTCGAGTCATTTCAAATTTTATGAAAATCGGATGGTTAGATCAATTACAGGGACAATAAAAAAGATTCCGTTACATTACGGTCAATGGGGAAAAAAATTTCAAATGCATTTTAATCGTTTGAAATTTAAAACATATAATTATTGCGTAATTTTGTCGAGTAATTTCAAATGTTATGAAAATCGGATGAATAGATCAATTACAGGGACAATCAAAAGGATTCCGTTACATTACGGTCAATGGGAAAAAAAATTCAAATGCATTTTAATCGTTTGAAAGTTAAAACATATAATTATTACGTAATTTTATCGAGTCATTTCAAATGTTATGAAAGTCGGATGCATAGATCATTTACAGGGACAATCAAAGGTATTCCATTACATTACGGTCAATGGGGAAAAAGATTCAAATGCATTTTTATGATGTTACACTCATTCGAACATAATAGGCATGAATCTATGAAATATATACTAAAATATGCATTCTGTACAATCTGTGATGCAAAGAATTTTTATTATTAAATTACAGGGCCACACAAAAGTATTCCCCTGCATAATGCTATACGGAGAAACATTGTTTCGGGCGTGTTTTAATTATATTCAACTATTTCACATTTTATGAATAAGATATACGTTGCTGAGGTGTAATAAAAATTACTTCCTGCATATTTACAGAAACACAAAGATTTCGACTACTATACTGTATCCGAAGTACGCTCTACTATATCAGCAAGATCTGAATATTTTTAAAACTTCGTTATCGTATACGAACGCACCTCATTTGCTACGTTCACGTGCAATTTCCAACTTGTTGAACCTGTTATCGTAGAATCACGCATTAGGTAATCGATTAATGACGAAAAAACGGTACTTGATTGACGAATTTGCAACGGTATTTGATTAACCATGATACTTACAAGATCAATGTACTGCTCCAGTTGGCTTTGAATTGTTTCAGGTATTTTGGATGTAATCATAATGACAAGTTTTGCATTTTTTTTTTTTTTTTTTTTTTTTTTTTTTTTTTTTACTCTTGTGTGTCCTTGTAAAAGAACTATGACAGTTACATATTTGATTAATTAATTAACAAACTCGTCCAACATATTATCATGATGTCAAGTTTTGCATTTTTTTTATTCTTGTCTGTTCTTATAAAAGAACTATAGCAGCTATATATTTAAATCTGTATTCTAATTTTGTAAAACATAGATAAGATTTATTTTTTATCACAGGAGTGGAAGGGGAGGAGCACGAATGTATGTCATACTTCGAGCATCTCTTTAGCTCGACCAGATCCTGGAATTTTTTAAATATTAAATTTGATTAATAATAAAAAAATATTTGCTCAAAATTAATATTTTATATGTTGGTAATACACAAACAAGTAAAAAAAAAAAAAAAAAAAAAAAAAAAAAAAAAGTATTTTTAAGTTTTTTATTTTGGTTTGTTTACTGAGTACATAAGGGAAAAAAAAACTTTCGATAGTTTTTATCGTATGCAAATTTTATTCAAACAATCTAAGTACACAATTATTAATAATGACTTTAAAATAAATAAAGTTTTTTTTATTGCATTAAAAAACCCTGTTTTTTTGCAATATACTTTTGCAATTCCACACCGTAACCGCCCCTGTTCTACTAATTTAAATTAATCTTTATTCTTCAAGAGCTACAAATACAGATTGAAACAGATTTGTTCAAATACGATTTAATTATCAAATATTTGTTGAAAATGTAACTTGATTAACTTCGCACCTCTGTTGCCATGGGGCCTTTTTGGTTATTCAGGGAACGTTAGTGCCGAAGGCGGCTGGTTAAACCTTGGAGGATCGGTTTAAACTTTGTTGACTCATAAAACCCCCTGGCGTACAAGCTTAGAAATCTCTCAATCAGCACTTTTCAAAGTTTGGAATCTCTGTTTCGGCATAATGACGACGACCCTATATTTTCGGTAATAGGAATTGAGTGTTTTTGAAATTTGGAATTCCATTTGTAATTGGATGATTTTTTTTCATGTCGTCAGAATGATTGAAAATGACGAGAAAAAAAAAATGTATTTTTAGCAGTTTTCATCATAGTTGAAAAGTACTTATGGATTCGCAGTTTGTTTAATCTAATGTTAGATTTAATTCACTGTTCGTGCTCTAACTCAAGATAATATTTAGTGTACTTAGTTTTTAAATATGTCCCAATATCAAATAAAAAAATACATACATATGTAAACAGCATAGGGAATGGGGTGAAAAAAAAATACAAGTAATAATAATAATAATAATAACAAAGATAATAATATAAAAAAGTGATCGCAATGATACTCTAAATAGTGCTGCGAAATCTAAAAAACAAAATTTCTGTAAAATTAAAAAAAATTATGTAAACTTTGCTATTTACTTATTGAAACAAAATTACTGTAAATTTACAGCTGAATATAGTCTAAACTTACTGTATTTCTCTATGTAAAAATGCAGTGGTACTTTTATGGCGTACATTTGGAAATACCTTATGCATTTTCTTTCTGCTTTCTTTGTTTCTTTCCGTTGTGTTCTTTTAGATATCATCTTATCTATTTATATTATTGGGTGAGTGCAAAAGTTCGTGCGAAGGTGCAATAGATGTTGTTAGAAGCGGCGTAATGTGTTGTCATTAATACTGCCATCTACGTAAGGTATATCGTTGGAAAGGTGACTTGTGCAGCTTTCATTTCAAACAAAATAATTTATGTAGATACAAACTGTTTCAAGAAAATTTACTTTCAAAATGTGTGTCGGAAATGTGCATTTACGGCGTGTTATGCTTTACGAGTTTCGGAAGGGAATAAGCGTTGCAGAAGCCATAAAAACCAATTAAGAGGTTTATCAAGATCAAGCACCAACTAAACGAACTGTGAAAAAATGGTTTGCGATATTTCGCTGCGGAGAGTTTAACCCTGAAGACGGACGACCTTCACACATTGATGTCGATATTGTGCGTACTTTAGTTAAAAATACTCCGTGAATTTCAAGAGAAGAAGTTGCTACAGCACTTAACGTTCACCGATTAACACTTTTCGGCGTTTAAAAAATATATGATTCGATTTGAAGCTCGATATATGGGTGCCCCATTTGGTGACCGAGAGGAACAAAATCGAGCAACTTCTGCTGAAGTTTCTTTACTCGGGCGGCTCAAAAACGAGCCATTTTTGGATCGATTAGTGACGGGCGATGAGAAATGGATCCTTTACAACAATGTTCAGCAATCTGAGCATGATGACCCGATGGCAAAGGCCAGTTTTCACCAGATGAAGGTGATGCTCTCTGTTTGGGGAGATTGCAAGGGCATAATTCATTTTCAGTTTTTCCCCGCTGGCCAAACGTCAGTCAAGTACTGTCGCCAATTAACCAGTCTGAATCGAAAAATCAAACAAAAACGTCCGATTTTTCCAAATAGCAAAGGTGTAGTCTTTCATCAAAATGACGCCAGACCGCACGTTTCGAAACAGACGTTGCGCAAACAGAACAGCCTGAAGTGGGATATCCTAACTTATCCACCGTATTCCTCTTATATTGCACCACCTGATTATCACCTGTTCTGATCATTGCAAAATCATTTAAATGGAAAAAAAACTTGACTCTTTGGATACCTTAAAAAACGTCGTGTCTTCGTTTTTCGAATTTAAACCGCAGAAATTTTATGATCCGGGCATCCTTATGCTGCCAGAATGTTGGAAACAGATTATAGAAAACGATGGAGCGTATATCATTGATTGAATAAAGAACTTTGTTTGTCTAATCACTGTGTGACTTTTACTCTCAAACTCCGCACGAACTTTTGCACTCACCCAATATATTATTATTATTATTATTATTTACTGATTATTTTATTAAACAGTGTTTTAGTTACAGCTGCATAGCTACTGTAATCTAGTTACTATATTCTGAATGCGTTAGAACAGCGCCGAAACAAGCCTTTTTTTGCGCCCGGGGCAAACATGGATTTTAGCGTCCCCCACTCCCTCACATATAAGCATTCTTTATAATAAACACACCAAAGAAAATCTTAATCTGGCGCCCCCTTCATCTTCTGTTCTGTTGGCGCCCGGGGCACATGCCCCTCTGCCCACCTCTAGTTTCGGTCCTGCGTTAGACAATGTTTCATACTCTATGCTAGACACTTGATTTTTCTCTTGTGCACCATAAGTTTCCGGGACACGGAAAGAAGATATGATTTAACTAATATGTTATAAAGATTCGCCTCGCATTATTGGACGTAATTTTTTTTTTTTTTTTTTTTCGGAAAACATTTAATATTTACAGGAAAAGCGTTTATTTTCCCGCTTTCCAAATAAACGGGAAGAGGCCTTCCGATGTCCGACATAACACAATGGTGTATTCATTCAGCGCGCTATCTCTGAACATCTGCTTTATGTTCATTCAGCTGCGCTGTTACACGCTACATTGGGATGACTGACACGTTGTCTCTGAAACAGGCTCTTTAATAGCATAGATTGGTTAGTTATTTAATGGGTTGAGATAGAAAAAAACCTCTATCTAACTTTATATTGTGAAAAGAAGAAAAAAATATAACCTATGCCTTGTGCTTTTTAATAATTCTCACTTTGAGGGCTTAATTTCTAACTAAACAAGCATCGTAGTTGTAATTATTTGGAGTTATGAGAATTCTAGTGTATCGTCCAGGGCTGCGGAGTCGGAGTCGGAGTCGTGGAGTCGGAGTCGGGCCCATTTTTGACAAAAAGGAGTCGGAGTCGTAAAAAACAACCCGACTCCGACTCCGGCTTTTTTCTTAGACAGTTTGAAGTGAAATTAAACCAATAAAATGTAATTTTAAATCCATAGAAGGAATTCTTATTGTTATTTTTGGATTATATCGGACTACCCAAGTTAAAGAATCCAAATAAGCTGCCCAGCGCACACAGGAGATGAAAACTGTTTTTAATTAAAAGCTCTAGTAGTTCACAGAATATTTGCGAACTAGTAAAATTTCCATCTTCAATTTTATTTTCTTCTATCTTTACAAGAATAAAGTATTGGATTCTTGAGAAATTTCGATTTCCGGCATTCGATGGATTTATACGTTTTAGAAGATCATGAACTGAACATGATTTGATAGTTTTTCGAAAATGTCTGTCAGGGTCTGCGCTTCGTGAGTCTGCATGCGACAAAAATTTTGGAGCGCTGTATCTCAAGAACTAATGAATGGAATTTCACAAAACTTTAGATTTTGTTAGATCTTTATAGAAACTGGATCTGATTAATTTTTGGTGTATATCACTCGACAGGTGGCTTTGCTATGCTGCATTATTCACAATTTCCACAGTAGCTATATCTTAAAAATTAATGCACGGATTTTTATGAAACTTTAGATTCAGTTAGTCCTTGATATAATTAGGGGCTTTAAATTTTTTGGTGCAAATTGCTCAATAGGTGGCGCTGCTATACTGCATTGTTCATGATATTGCAACAGCGCTATCTCAAAAACAAATGCTCGAATTTTCACCACACTTTATAATTAATTAGTTTGTAATTTAGATTAGTATAGTTTAGTGTTTGGTGTAAATCGCCCTACAGGTAGCGCTGATATGCTGATTTTTTACGATTTTGAAATAGCTGTGGCTCAGTCACTAATGCATGGATGTTCATTAAACTTTAGATTCAGTTATATCTGATAGAAATTGATCCTGGTTCGTTTTTTACGTACATCACTCAACATGTAGCACTGTTATGTAGAATTTTAAAATTTCAGCAATAGCCCTATCTCAGAAATTAATGTACTGATTTTCAGCAAACTATTTAGTTAGAAGACAATATTTAGTTAGAAGATGATATAACTTGTCTAGATTTTGGTATAAATCACATAAGAGGTGGTGCTGCTATGCTGCATTTTTCAGGAAGTATTAACATGTGTGATATAGAAGAAAGTTCTAAGATTAACACATCTGACTATTTTTTTTTCCTTTCCATTGAAATTTTTCTGCTCTGGAGAGCACTAGTTAACATAAAAATTGTACAGATTTCCCCTTTTCGAGGCCACGGATCCGAAATAGTAAAATATCAGTTTTGTTATCTCTTTTAGATCTCGGTAATTTAAATTTTCAGGTTTGTGGTACGTAAAATTAAAGAATTTGTAAAACGAAAAATATTTTTTTTCCAAAGCTCTAAGAACTGAATACCGAAATAATGACTTTTTGCCCTATTTTTCTTTCATTCCCTCATAACTTTAACCAGCATCAACATTAGTATATTAGCTAACCAGGAGTCGGAGTCGGAGTCGTTAAAATTTCCGGAGTCGGAGTTGGAGTCGGAGTCGGAGTCGAAGTCGTTAAAAATTCCGGAGTCGGAGTTGGAGTCGGCCATTTTTCCCACCGACTCCGCAGCCCTGGTATCGTCCGTTCCTTCCACTCGCATTTTTATAATTCACTCATTATTTGCAAAATTTTTAATATATTTTAACTATATCTGTATACATTTACATATAAATCAACAGAACAAAAACATTAAAATCAGAAATGAAGAATTTTTTAAAAATTCAAGTTTTTTGTATTAACCAGCAAAACAAACATGCAGCGCTGTTCCGATGGGCTTCGGTAAGCATTACTTATAAGTTCAGGTTAGTTCTGACTGATATTTAAATATTCACTAAAAATGATGAAGAAATAAATGCAAATAAAGCACAGCGTGGAGCCAAATATTGGTCAGTAAGGATATTTCACAAACACGAACAAAAAACAGCGAGTAAACACAAACAAAAGTAAAAACTGTTGCGAGTAATTTTGATATTCCTCGTCGCTGTTCGGAACCCATTCAGTATACATTTACGAGCGCTAGATAAAAGTGTGCTCCGGTTTATACACCACGGTACGTCAGACATATAATCGCTTTGGTAGGAAAGAACGCAAATGATTGGAGATGAAAGCAAAAGATATTTAGGCTTTGGTTTTGTGGAAGCGCCGTTCCGTTGGGTTCCAGAGTGCAGTATTTATGAACTCCGGTGGAATTTCGAGAAATATATAAATATTCACTAACAAAAAAAAAAAAAAAAAAAAAAAAAAAAAAAAAAAAGAAAAAAAAAAAAAAAAACCAGAGCTTAGTTCCGGTGAGTTCCAGCAAAAATTAGCCTTGTTGATTTTTATAGTCATACTAAAAGATCATAAAAAAAAAAAAAAAAAAAAGATAGTTTTAAAATTGCAGTCTCAAAAGTGTATTGTTGGAAATAAGTGAATTCAAACTGAATGATTTTGTGCTGCTGTAATAAATTTCGAGATATTCTTGATCGATAGATAATAAATACCTGGTATAATAAAGAAATTTTACTGACAGATAGCGCTCAAAGATTTTACAGTTACGAAGTTTCACGAAAAATTGCTCGTAATTTTATAATGTGATGTTTTCTTTAAAAATAGCTACTAATCAAATAAACATGTTTTGAATCAGAAATTTTATTAATTAAATGAATTTAAACTTTAACTATAATGATAAAAATTCTCATATAGACACTGTAAGTGGTATTTGGTATTTGAGACAATATGATTCAAAGATGAATAAAAATTTCGATTAACTCACAGGATACTATTTTTATACTAAAATTTATGTACAGGATTGTTATAATTAAATTTCACCAATTCAGAAGTCTCTAGCGATAGTACTAGATTCACAAACAAAACAAAATTTCTCTAGTACAGTGATTCCCAAACTATGGGTAGCAACCCCCCGCTGGTGGGTCGCGGAGGGTGTTTTGATACGTCGCGAAACACTCAGCAAGTTTTGTCATAAAAATATACGTTTTATTTCACCTGCTTAAAAAGATATGAATATTTCATTGCAAATTATATTTTAAAGGAAATTTCTTAATTTTCTTCGTGATAAATGTACGAACAGAATATCCAGAAATATGTAAATCGTCTTTGGCGGCCTTGTTGGGGTTCAACACGACATACTTATGAGAACATGCTTTTTCTACTTTGCTGTTTTTGAGAAACAAGTACAGAAACAAACCGCGTGTAGAAAATGACTTAAGGTTAAAATTAACCAGTTTTAACTCTGATATATGTACCCTCATCGATAAATAACCAGTGCCAGAAATTACATTGATCATAAAGTTATATTTTGATAATTATTAAACGTATTTTTAATTATCGTACAAGTTTGTGTGGTGTTTGAATTATTTCTGTTTATCTTCACACAATGAGATTACGAATTCTTGTTTTTGCTGATAACGTATCTTTCATACGAAAATTTGGCTTTTCCGCATAATAGAATTATTCAGCTTATAGAGGTCATATAACAATTTTTATACTGATTGCCGAAACGTCAGTGAAGGCTTACTTTGGAGACACGAAATTTTTTTGTGTCTGTCTGTTCCGCGATAACTTCCGTAAAAAGCATCCGATTGGCTTGAAATTAAGTGGGTATGTTAGTGAGGCACTGGGATTAAGCTGTATAGTTTTTTGTTAGATTTGGTTCATTCGTTCGGAAAATATAGAATATTTTATTTTGCGCAATAATGCTTTTCTATGGCAAATCCAATGATTTCTATTTTTTTTTTCTTGAGAGAAAATGCCACATTATGATAAATGGATGCTGAAATTTACCGGTTAAATTATTCGTATTGTTTTGAAATTTTGTCTACTCATTTGTCAGATTTTTAAAATTATTACTGTAAATTTTGGAGATTTTTTATAAATGTGTTCCAATAATATAAACTAATTTGTTTTAGACATTTACTTATATGAAATGTATTTATTTCATTTTCTTTATTTTCTCTTAATGGTTGCTAAGCAACCATTCATCCTAATCCTTGTTTTTATAATGATATAAATTTGAATGCGTGTACAAAAATTTAAATGAAGTCAACGTCAAAACTGATGAGTTAATTATTGTCTTTGTATCTTTGCGTATAAATATAACGTAGCCCAGAAAAGAACATAGGCTATGTTTTATTAATTTTATTCACATAGTTTCCTTAATAATTCAAAATTTCCTTCTTTTTCATGCAGAATCAATAGCGATTTTTTAGATAAAACTTAACCAATTTCCTTTATCGTTGCCAAAAAAAATCAAAATCTGGAATAATTTTTCAACGGCAATAAGTTTCAATTGAGCAATTTCCATTCGAAAAATTAAACTAAGAAAAAATAAATATGACAACAGAATTAAAATAAAAATAAATATAGTACTTTGTTAAATATTAAACACGGAAATTTGTTTCGTTAATAAGAATTTTTCTGACAAAAATGGGGGCATAATTAGAAGTAAAAGAAATAAAAAATAATTATATTTTTAACAAATATTTCACCTGATAAAATTTGACGTCATAATTGAAATAAAACGGGTATTTTATAGTAGTCGTTAAAAATATAAGAAACATGGATAGCAATAACTCATGAATAATGACGTCATTGTCGAAATTTCAGTGAAGGCTTATTTTGGCTACACAAAATTTATTGTTTTCCGCCTGTCAGTCTGTTCTGTCTGTCTGTTTGTCTGGCCGCGATATCTGTCACAAAATGCAAAAAAGCACAAAATACAAAATTGTAAAACCCTAGATTACTGAGTTTACACTTTCAAAAGTTCCTGATACATCAGATTTAGGTGTGTTGTGGTGGACAGGTATGTAGAAGTATGAGGATAATGAAAAAGGCTTATGAAAACTGTTACTTATCCTTATAAATCAAAATGTATAAAGAAATACAAGGTATACAATAACCATTAGCAAATTGATAGAAAGTTACAAATTTAAGTTTAATGAGACTACGGGGGTTTCAGGGGGGATCCGCCCCCCTGAACCGCCCCCTGATCCGGCGGATGAAATATCCGCCCCCTGAAGAAATCTACTATGTTTTAATAAAAAAACAAAAATAATAGATCATGAAAAATTCAGAATATCCTAACATAACTAAATCTTTAATTTAACGCTTTTGATGGCTGAAAACTTCTTATTCTTATTTTATTCTTATAAATAATTACGTAATTTGAAAATTTTAAATTGCAGTTTCCAGGAATTTGAATATTACCCAAAGTGTGTTATTTTAAAAAAATCATGTGCAAGGCTGACGTTGTGGCTCTTGATCTGCAGATTTACTAGTATACATTCTTATACTGTTTATACTGATACCTTACATTAGGTGGGTCGCGGAGAAAATGTTTACTAAAAGGTAAAACGCGATTTTTTTTTTTTTAACTAGAATGTGGGTCGCGAACCAAAAAAGTTTGGGAATTGTTGGTCTAGTATATAGAGTTAAAGTGAAAATTACAAATTAAACTATGAAAATTTTTAAAAAGTAGCGGTTTTTAAGACTGCTAATAGCATAAGGCATAAATAACTTTTACAAAATTACATTTTATTAAATAAAACTTCTAATTTTTTTATTATTATTATTCGCAGATTAAATACCAGACATTTGGATAATCCATTTTAAGCGAATTTTCCGTCTAGGCTTCTGTTCAAAACTGTCTAATGAAATTTCGATAAGTGGGGGGAAGGTTGGGGGCAACTGATTTTTTTTTTTTTTTTTTTTTTTTTTTTTTTTTTTTAAGATTGATATTACGGATTACAATTTAAATTTTTACTCTTTGACGGCAACGCATAATTTCTGAAAATGGCAGACCAAGGAAAAATATTTAAATGTCTAATTTGTAGCGATTTACTGTGAAAACTTTTATGTTGGCACGTTACAGCGATTTAATACATGTAACTCATACCACACCTTAATAAAAATTTATATGCTTCTCATTAATATTTATGCGTGGCTGTTTCATATTCTATTTTGATAACTGTCAATGAATACGTAACTTTTTTTTTTCGATTGTTACAACAATGTTCGATATGTGCATACAAATGAGTGCTGCCAACTAATCGTAAAAGTAAAAAGGCCATGACTATTTTAATCCTTATTCAAAGAACTTTATTTGTTTTATTTATTTATTTATTTATTTTTCACTTTAACTAAAGATGCGAATTTTCCATTTATGTATTCTATTTTTACGTCTCACATCTAGATGAAAAAATGCTATTTCACGCATATTACCTCACTTTAGCAATTAATGAATTTGTACTAATAGTGTGAAGAAGTAACGTTTGTTTGTAGAGAGTAATTTTTAGCACTACGTCGGTGAGTAAATCATAACAGTACGATCATCAACTCTGAATGATGCTCGTTTTGTCCCTATAAATAGCGTAATTTTTTTTCCAAGCACCTTCCTCGTTCCAAGCCCAAGCTCGCACTTTGATTGGTTGTTGCTCTCGGCACTGTTTTCATGTAACCTGGCGATAATCATACTTGGCGTAGCGATAGATGCTTCCGTCGAGTTTGATTTCCTACCGAACCGAGTACAAAGTAACTTTTCTCTTGCAGCATTGGATTGGATAGAACGTGTCTTACTGAAAGTACTCAAAGTTTTTACACACAAGAGCACAAGACCACCAGGATAAGAATAAGAATGAGTAGGTTAGGTTTTAGGTTTACTCATTCACTTACGAGCGAAGTATTTTTCGCCAAGTAATCGCCAAGTTACGTGAAAACAGTGCCGAGAGCAACAACCAATCAGAGTGCGAGCTTTGGCTTGGAACGACGAAGGTGCTTGGAAAAAAAAATTTCGCCTATAAATATCATGTTTTTCTGAAAAATAACTAACTGTAACTGTTCTTCATTTGTTCCACTGTTTGTCATCCAATAGATATTTATTTGCACTGATGATACCTTGCGAGTAGCTTGGCGAAACATTTACTATTTTATTTTTAAATATTTTTAGTGCTTCTATTTTTGTATGTAAGTTTTAATTTTTTTTCTAATGTATTCAATTCTGTAGAAGCCATTCTTTGGGAGTATTTATATTTAGAAAATAATTATCATGCAAAATTTCAAGTTTTTAGCTTCAAATTGTAAGATGTAAATATTCGCTATAAATGGTTTCTAAAACTTTCAAAACATAAAAAAAAAGAGTGAAATATGTTCTACAAACGTTTTAAATTATGATAAAGCTAGAAAGTTGAAATGGCTATCATTTTCAACGCGTGAATACGCAGAAAAATTCTGAAAACTTCTAAATGTAAAAAAATGCTGGGGTCAGAAAACGTTCTAAAATTGTGATTTCTGTGAACTGTTGAAGATAAAATTTTGCATGGTAGTTACTTTTTAAATGTAAATATTCCCAAGGAATGGCTTCTACAGAATTTGAAATTTAAAAGGGTCAAATGCGCAAAAGTATTTTAAATTGCGATTTATTTGAAGTCGTTAGTTCTAGAAATTTAAAATGTATGTGAGTTGTGGTTTTGGGTTCTCAAAATACTCATGCCTGGTAATAAGCATTATCAGCGGTTACCCATGAAAGACCGAATGACGTAGAGACCCAAACTTAGCGATGTTATTTGTTGGATATAAATTTTATCCAATCTGGCCTGGGAACATTTTGAATTGAGAAGATAATCTGATTAGCTCAGAGACGTCGAAGACATCCCGTTTCGAGCTCTGCGAATTTGATAGCCGAAGAGTCGATTAACGTTCGATAACTGCCCCCTAATCCCCCTTAGTTTTAAAATGTAAATATTATAATTATTTCATTTAATCAAGATTATTAAACAGTTATTTATCATATTATTATTTATCATAGATATTTTTATTTTATATGTATAATAAAACTAGATATCTTTTTCCTCCAAACAACTTCATGTAATTTAAGAACGGGTAGCTAGACTTATACAGCTATTGTAGAATAAATTGTGAAACCATAAATGAATTCAATTGCAGGGTACATCAAAATTTCGTTATGCTTGAAATAAAAATTAGTTTTAATTACATCGGATTTTATTTGCAAAATCCGATATGTATGTAGGGCGTAAATGCTTACATATATTATAATGTCTCCTTTATTTATCCCAATAGTTTGGGAGTAACCTCTGTAAAACGTTATAACTTTTGCTAGTTCCTCTTGCCCCCTTAAAGTTGTTCTCAATTTCAAAGGTTTTTCTGACGCATTTCTCATAAACACCAGTGAAATTGAAAAATATCCTTATTTACAAACTATTTGATCAAGTAGCGTTTTCAATTTTTAGTAAAGATAAAAGATCTTTCAAAAAATATTCTTAAAATGCGCGTTTTGTACAGAATTTCTGGACGCGACAATGCGGGAAAGCAGAAAAACCTGTCATCGCGGGGCAAAAATCATTTCAGCATTCAGGCCTGTAAATTTCATGCTTATGCGTTTAAAAGTGAGTCAAAAAATGTGTCAGAAATTTTCGCGTTTGTTGAGCAAGGAGTTTGAATACTGCCTTGAGTATCAATTTACGTAACAAATTATATTGGAACATCTATCCACGTATGAAAAATAATCTACATTTATTTCACTCCTAACATTATGCTTGCTATTGTTATCTTCCTTATTTTCCCGATCACTTCTGCAAAATGGCTTTCTCTGCTCAACTAAGCCTAGTTTTATCACTTGCCGGAGATATCGCGCCCTAGCCATTTCGCTCTATCTCCTCTAATGTTAATTACACAGTGGAACCCAATCTCCTCCTTTTGCCTGAGTGGCGCATTGCACCGGCAAACATCTTCCTGAAATCTGTTATAGTCTTCAATCCGTGATCTGAAATTAGAATGGTGTCTCGAGGCGTATGTAAGGTCCACGATATTCGTTTAATTCGAGGTTGGTTATATCGACTGATATCGTTTCTGAAATTTATCTTTTTATTGCATCGTGTGTTAGGAAGTCTTCGTTATATAAGGTTGATTGTTGTTCAATGTTTTTGACTTCACCATTCATTTGAGTTCCACCATAATTTGAGCATTTAATTATTCTGGATTTTTCATTAGAAAAATAATAAAACAGGAAAAGAGTTGATTCTTACCTGTTATCAGTTGCACATACCCGCCCAGAGCCGATGTGAAGTTTTTATTTAGATAACGCCATATCCACTGAACATCACTGGCACAAAAATCTGAAATATTCATGATTAGAGAAATTAATAAATGATTATGTGTTTTTAATTCTGGTAAAAAGAGCGTAGTTTCAGCGATGTAGGAGGCATCGATTGAGGGAGAATTTTATTAATCTTCTTGAATGTAATATAGTAGCTCCAAATATTCACGGAGTTCAAAAGAGAACATATCTCATCAAAAGAAAAACAGACACATATGAATTGTAGGCAGAGGATATATCCTAGAATGTGTATACTATATCTTTCTTGAGAAGCAGAGGGTATACGGTGCTCCTTAAAAAAATCCAGAAGGTAAACGGCGTATAACCCCGTACACCCTCCGCTACATCCCTAATCCCACACTGTTAAGAAAAAAAAAAAAAAAAAAAAAAAAAATCTGTGAATTCACGGTAAAAGTACTGGCAGCAAAGTAGCGTTACATTTACCGTTCTATTAGTAAGATTTTCCGTTTTGGAAAATAAAAGTAAGGAAAACTCTGTTTGAAGAAGCGATAACTTTCCGTTACAAGGTTTGATTTTTAATGATAATAATTTAATTTAAATAAATGAGCCGAACAATCGTCAAATAATTCGAACTTTCGAGTGATTTTGAGCTGCTATATTACTTAATTTAGTTTTATTTATTTATTGTATAATTTACTTCAAGCTGTCCTGAGGATCGACTGCAAGAGCTTTTGAAACCATCGCACCCAATTTATTTATTTAATTTAATTTTTTTTTTTTTTTTTTTTTTTTTTTTTTTTTTTTTTTTTTTTTTGGAAGAGCTAATTAGTCAAAATATTTTTTAAGAAGAAATAAAAGAAAAATAAACTGAAAACATGTATAATTAAAAGGGACTTTTTATGTTTTCATTATTCCATGGCACTAGTTGGATTCGAACCTACAATCTACGCTCACAGGTATTTAGCGGCGTGGTGCCTTGACCACTCGGCCACGGAGACCCCCAGTTAAAGGAGTGTCTCCATTTTTTCTTTCTATTTTGATCCGTTTCGTTTTTTTTTTCAGGAAATATAGTGGAGTTTTCAGATTTTTATCGGAAAATGCTCTTTTGTTGTGAAAAGGCACTTTTTCTGTAAATTCAAAAAAAATTTCTCCAATTTTTTTTTTTTTTTTTTTTTTTTTTTTTTTTTTCCAGTGTATATAGGATTTCTAAAACTATAAATTTTGCTAAGATGGAATTGCAACGAACAAAAATCAGAAATTTCGTTTTAAACGGGTTTTCGTTTTACCAATATACAGATCTTCATAAGTGTATTATTATTCTTTTTCGCTTAAACAATGAATTTTTTCAATAGACGCTACCGCCAATGTGATATTATTATTCCGTTTTCTATTCAACACACATAAAGGCATAAATATTTTTTAATTAATATGCTGCCATGACTGGTATAGGTGCGCGATACCGTACACAATAAAAGGCTAAGAATCAATCCAATAAGATATTTCAAATAAATCTTAAATTGGATGCTTATGTAAAATGCATTTAAATATTCTCAAAAAAGTACAATATTTAATTTTATAGACAAGGATATAGTAGTTCCTGTTCTACTTTAAATTGAATTTTGGGTATTATGTGCCCGCTGTGGTTATATCACTATAAACAAAGTATTCCCGTGTTTTTCGACCATACACAGGTTGACATATTCAACATTAAGAGACACTGGTCTTCCCGAACACCTATAGTCTACAGTTATACGTATACAGGCTTACCTCACGATGTGCTCAACAGTTACTAATAGACAGGGCGTGGAGTTGCTTCGCAACTGGGAAGCTCCTGCAGATGCCTCCTCATATTCATGTTGATATCTGGGCAGACATGCACGCTCCTCAAAAAATAACTTGTGCACACAGCATACGATTAAGAACCATCCCCTCTAACTTTCAACTTTCAATTGATTCTCCGTACTATCTACCAAATTTCTTCCTTCCAGACTATAATATTTCCCCTCTATTTTCATGGGAAATCCCACATGTTGTTCTGGACTACTAGTCTACCGACAGGTCATTCAAAGTGATTACCTTTGATTCCTGTACTCTTACTTTTCGGCTATATTCCTATTGTACTATTCACACTTCAGTAGATAATAGCCTCTCTTTTAAGATTTCGTTTCAAATCTTTTTCTCATTGTAATCTCATACTTAAAAAAATGTTCCATAACTCAAGTACGTAGATAATCACCACATAGATAAATATAATAAATAAAGAAAATAAATAAATTACACAATAATTTATATTAAGAATTATTAATATTTGAGAAATGATATACAAATTCTTGTTTTATAGGTTTCACTTGTTATATTTCGATACATTTAAAAAATAGAAAAATAGTTTTTCCGCGTGTACAAAAGAAGAATATGAAAGGAAAATTCTTAAACACGACATTTTTGTTTTCGGTCGAAAATAGGAAGGTCACCGAAATTCATTTTCAGTTTCGGTCTTAATAACCTATTTCGGTCGATCTTTAATTCTAGCAATATGGGATTTATTTGTAATTTATAAGTACCATTAAAATTATTTCTTATAAAATACTTTTAATGCGTCCATTAGTTGTAATACTATTTAGCATGAGTTACAGATACATTACTTTAGTTTGTTCCAAAAGCATTATGGGTTACACAAAACTAACCTATTTTTAAAAAGATGATTTCTTTTGCCTTTGTATATTTTCAGCTTTCTCGGCGCTGAGGCAGGTGAATGGGGATTTTTCAATTCGTAAATATTTCTATATTTATGTTGTAACAACATCCTATTTGTACATTTTATAATTCTACGAAATACTAAGAAAACAATTTAAAATAAAAGATTTGAGTGGTGTTATAAAAATTGTACAAATTCCTTGTAAATTCAAATTTAATTAATCCTTCAAATAGTTATTATTATGTAAATCTTTTAATTTAATTTAAACAATTGACATAAAATGCTTTAGAATGTAAAATTTTCATGAATTCATATATCGGTAGAAAGAAAAGTTTTCCCATAGCGTAGTTTTATCGCTTTGTATACTCGATATCATTCTCTACAGCCGCACAGTGGTCCCAAATTGCGATTATGTGGCCAAAAATAAAAAAATCGAAGTTCCGTATTTCGAAATGAAATAAATTCCACAGTATTGAGAAATATCTGAAGATTTATATTCTTTAATATTTTTGTTTTATATGCTTTCATGAATTCGCAGTGCTTATCTAAAGTTGGGAGTTTTGAGCGTTTTCTACTGTTGCGTGATTTTCAGTCAAATTCGCTGTATTCATAACCTAATTAAGACCTTTTTAGATAGTTGAAAGTTTTTTTCTTTGCACTTTTCCGAAACAGCATTAAATTATATATTTAATTTGTTTTTTCGGTTGCAAAAATCTCAAAAATTTAAAAAATTTGATACATTTTAAAAATACATAGTTTTAAGGGATTTTCGTACATAAAAAGTGATATATAAAAAAAACTCCTCCGAACATATCGGAGATTTTACTACAAAATGTAGAATGAACCTTCTAAAATAATATCCCAAGAGATCTATTGCGACTTTTTGCGATTTTGTGAGAACCAATACTTTGAAGTTGGACATTGGATATCGCCCATATTAGTCCAAAACCAGTAATCGAGTTGAAGCTCTGTGAAATTTCCGCACTGACACAAAGTTGTCAGTGTTTATATTATATAATGCAAGATTCCATTTAATATAACACAGTCAACTTAATTTTTTTTAATTCTAGGGGGGGATAAATATGTAAATTTATTTATCTTATTATTATTATTATTATTATTATTATTATTATTATTTTACAATTTTTCTTTTACTTTTTCCGTTTATTTCAAAAATAATGTTAAAAATAAAAGCACATATTTAGAGTTCAGTTTATATATATATATATATATATATATATATTAGGGCTGGGCGATATCAGAATTTTAATATCGTGATATATCGCTGACCAAATATCGATAATTTTCGATATATCGATATATTTCAATTCATATGTCACTTCATTATAGGGTTATAAATGTAACTGTCCTCTGTATAAAATACTACAAACACATAATAGTATATATATACATATAAATATATATATGTGTGTGTGTGTTTTAATTATCAAGAAAAAACAAAAATATCAATATCTTAACATATTCCAAGGAACATAAATTTTAATTTTTATGTATTGATTCAAAATATGCAAACTCTTTACCTGCAAATCTGATCTAAAATATGTGTTATTGAAAACTCTTAGAAAGTTAAACATTATAAATCATTAAAATGAAACAAGAAAATGTATATAAGACAACAAATAGACATTAGATATATTGAAAGAAAATACTTTAATTACCTATAAACTTAGAATTTTTTTTATTACAATACAAAAAAAAAATTTGCATCTCTGCAATTTTGGGCAGTAAGGAACACCTTTTCGCTGTTATAATAAATAATTCTTAGTCAGAATACAAATGAAAGCATTAGAATAATCAAATAATTTTAAGAAAACACGAAATTTCTTTAATAGAGTACAAAGTCCCAAATCAGGACGTTTTGCTAACTACCGTTTTTTTTTTTTTTTTCTTCTTTTAATAATAATGCTGAATTAATCTCTATAATGATCTTTTACTTTTTCGATTTTGTTTACAGATTTTTTTTCTAGGATACCTTTACTTTCGAAACCAGTTTCAAAAATGAAAGTATTCCAGTAAAGAAAAAAAAAAAAAAAAAAAAAAACTTGAAAACAAATATTAAAAAACGGCTTTTGATGAAAGAGATCAACCTCAGATTCAGATGTGCAATGCAAAAACAAAAAATAAATAACCAAAAATATGGAAATGCAAACGAGGTATAAAAAAAATAAGATTGACATTGAGCGGATGTTTTTGCATTAGTAAACTCTTGAAATAAAAAGGAGCCATGATATTCAAAATCAAAACTATCCTCATTCTTTTGAGAGATAAACTGTTTGATTTTTTTTTTTTTTTTAAACTTATAAAAAGGGTTTTGTGAAAGTATCAACTAGTTTCAATTGTTTAAGTGCGCGAAAAACACATTCAACGGCAAATACAAACGAAAAGGGGGGGGGGGTGAGGGAGAAAAACAAAACCTTTTATTCTTTACCATTAAAAGGGAAAAAAATTCATAACTCCTAAGTTAATTTACCGATTTTTTTCAATTTTTCAGCAATTTGCAATAATAATAAATTAGGCTGTGTGACAAATTTTTATTAAAATATAATAAGTTATTACAAAATTTGAGCATCTTTTACAAGTGTCCAGTACAGAAGACCTCAAAGAAAACGTAGGAAACTATCCATCGTTTGTTTTTGTTTATCGAACTCAGCGAAATCGAAACTTGAATGTTTATACAATAACCATATTGTCATCTGCTGTGGATGGGTAATATGTTTTGCCAAGCAGAAAGACACCATCCATAGAGTTTTAGCGATCTTTCAAAATGAAAAGTATTTTCCTTCCTAATTTGAGAAAGATTTTCATTTTATTTATTTATTTATTTATTTATTTAATTTTTTTTTTGGGGGGGGGGGGATTTTTTCAAAAACCCGTACGCAAAATGGGTAAAAATACTAGTATCCAATAAACTCTAAGGTGAATCACAATGAAAAAAAAAAAAAAAACTTCCGCTTTAAGTAAAATTTCTGCTTAAAATAAATAACATAATAGAATTACCATACATGTAAATTATTAATGTTATTAATAAAAAATGTAAAATAATATGTGATTTAATATAATTATTTATTAATGCTATTAATAAATGAAACACAAACATACAAGAAATATCGATTAATTGTGCTCACATTCTTGAAAATATGGCAATCAATTCTGCATTCCGGCAGCAATAACTGTACACAAGCTCACAGGAAAACAACAGCCAGCCACCGATATGGAGTCAACAAGTAATTGTATTGGAAATGCCCGATCCTCGAACGAGTGTTTCAACTTCGATTCTCGAACGAACTCCGATAAATAAAGCAGTACATCAGAATAGTAGACTGTTCGCCCCCTATTCCGGTATGTGCGCGACACCAGCGCAAAAAGTAGACGGTTCGCCCATATTCCGGTATGTGCGCGACACCAGCGCAAAAAGTAGACTGTTCGCCCATATTCCGGTGTGTGCGCGACACCGGCTCAAAACCTGAAGTATCACGCAAGTGCCGATTACAGCGCGAACATTTGCAAAAGTAAACAACTTTTGCGCCGACAGAGGTAGATTCAAAATTCCGTAACTCCGTAATTCCGAAAGTAGGATGAAATACCGTTTGAAACGATATATCGGAAGGATTGAAATCTCAATATCGTTACCGCGGTCTTAAAGAAATATCGATATATAACGATATTACGGTATATCGCCCAGCCCTAATATATATATATACACATAGATATGTACATATACATATATACACACTATTTCTACCAACATGCATGTAAGGAACTTCATTCAGCTGGAAAAAAATCATTCAATGTTTTAAATTTCTGAACTATTTTTAAAGTTCTATTTTGTCTACTTACAAATAAATTTTCTAAGTGTATTTTTTAATTTTCACGCATTGTCATATAAATCTATTGTTACATTTTTAAATAAAGGTTTTTTTTTTTTCCAATTTATTACATGAGTGTAACTTTATTATATTAATTTGCATGCACACTTAAATTTGAATGAATACGTTAATGTAAACTCTTACTTATATGTATTTTATACTTATGTACATTTATTTTGTTTAAACTAAGAAACGATCTCGTTGTATTAGTTAAAGGAAATGTACACCTCTGCACTTTCACTAGAGAAATGTGTCGACCTTAAACGCGATGTGTGTACAAATAAAACCCCCATATAGCCCCACATATATGATAGTCATTGCTCTCCTTTCATTTGACACTCTCACTATCGCTTTCTCTTATGTTCATTCGTCCCCCCCCCCCCCACTTCCTGTGAAAGGGTTTCTCTGAAGAAAGCGTTAAGAATTTTTGTTAGTTTAGTTTGGTTGTGCAGATCCGTTTCTGTGTGTATTATTCGTTGATTACATGCTGTGTTATGCTTAAAAGTTTTGCTTTGTGAATATCAAAATATTAACTAGAAGGCAACTAGGTAATGTTGCAATTATTACAAATAATTTTAAAGATTTTTATACACGTGTTATAGTGGCATATTCATTGAATGAACAAAAAGGTTCACTAAAAAAATCCTTAAATCAATTCTATTGGAAGTTCATCGCATTTTGGAAAAATACGTCAAATTTAACAGTCAGAAAACGTTCACATGGACACAAACATTTTGAACTGCAAAAGTCTTTCAATACATTTAAATGCATTGCTTGTATAAGAATTGTGATATTTCCACAACGGTATTTTTGGCTAATTAATCTGATTATTTTTGTAAAATGATTACAAAAAAAAGGTAAAACTACCGATATATTTAATCAGTTTTAATGAAAATTTATCTAAATTTCACATTATTATAATTTAAAAATCCAATATGTCTTCAGATATTAAAGACGATAATTATTAAGCTGAAGAAATTTCTTGCTAATTAATTCCATAGATAAAGGATTAAAAAACGGATTTTTTTTATTTTTCGATTAAAGCAAAAAAAAAAAAAAAAAAAAAAAAAAAAAAAAAAAAAAAATTTTCAAAGCAGATTTTGTTCGTAAAAAAAAAAAAAAAAAAAAAAAAAAAAAAAAAAAAAAAAGGGGGATACTAGAAATTTTATAAGAGGGAAGGGAAGAAAAGCGGGAAATTTGAAGTATGCTGAAAATTTAGATAAATAATTATTTATTTAATATTACCAAAATAAAGTGACGAAGACAGATTCTTCAATTTTTTTTTGGAATTTCAAAGTTATTATTCTCTGTGTGTTAGAGAGGAGCAAAATTATTGGGGGGGGGGGGATCGGATGGACAAAATTTTGCTGAATGTTTTTTTTTTATGTACTAGGGGGGCGCCGCCCCCCTGCTCGCTATGCTCGCCAACCCCCCGCGTAATCGCTTCGAGATTCCAAATTATTGGCTACCTCTGCTTGCTGCGCTCGCCAATACCCCATGGTATGAATAAGCAGTTGCAGACCTTTCAAATGATGTGTCACACGACTGGTGTTGTAAAGAAATTAAAAATGTGCCCCTCTGGGGGGGGCAGAGTGGGAGGCGACACAAAAGACATCCATAATATGAATAAGCAGCTGCAGACCTCTCAAATGATGTGTCACACGACTGGTGTTGTAAAGAAATTAAAAATGTGCCCCCCTGGGGGGCAGAGTGGGGGTTACACACAAGACATCCATAAAATGAATAAACAGTTGCAGACCTTTCAAATGATGTGTCACACAATTTGTGTTGCAAAGAAATTACAAAATGCGCCCTTTCTGAGGGCAGAGGGGGGGGGGTTACACACAAGATATCCATAATATGAATAAGCAGTTGCAGACCACTCAAATGATGTGTCACACAATTGGTGTTGTAAAGAAATTAAAAATGTGCCCCCCCCGGGAGCAGAGTGGGGGATGACACACAACACATCCATAATATGAATAAGCAGTTGCAGACCTTTCAAATGATGTGTCACACAACTGGTGTTGTAAAGAAATTAAAAATGTGACCCCCCCCCCCCCTGGGGAGAGCAGAGTGTGGGGGTGACACACAAGACATCCATAATATGAATAAGCAGTTGCAGACCTTTCAAATCTTGTGTAACACGACTGGTGTTGTAAAGAAATTAAAAATGTGTTCCCCCTTGGGAGCAGAATGGGGGATAACACACAAGATATCCATTATATGAATAAGCAGTTGCAAACCTCTCAAATGATGTATCAAACGACTGGTGTTGTAAAGAAATTAAAAATTTGGCGAAATATTACAGTTATCGCCAAGTTGGCGTCACTTTTGACAACTAATTTTGGTCGCCAAATTTGGCGATATATCGCCAAGTTGGCGACAAACTTGGCGATTGTTGGCGATGGTAACCTTTCCTCTCTTTATGGTAACCCATACGGCGATGCATAGACGGAATCCTTTCCTGATTTGTCTATTCGACTCATGGAAGGAGTGGACAACCCGGATTCGTTAGTTCCGGAAATCTTCCACATCAGCATCATTCCAAGAGTCATTCCTTTTAAGGTTAGTTTTTTTTACTATAGAAGGATTTCGTTGATTTCTTACAATCTTCTGTTTTTATTTAGCAATAACATTAAAAAAAGAGATTTTAAACTATACATTTTTAATGAGGGGGGCGGAGAAATTAAGGGGTGTGTAAATTTCCGGGAAATATTGAATCGGATGATTTGTCTTGAAAAAGATTAAATAATCTCAAAAATTGAAAACATTCATCCCCGTGAAAAAAAAAAAAAAAAATCGTAAAAAAGAAAAAATTTAAATCGAACAAAAACTTTCCCCGTCTTTTGCCCCCCCTCCCCAATCCCCTCCCCCGTAACCCCAGCTACGTTTGTTTGAAATTCACAATGTAATATCATATACTATGTTATAAAAGGATAAATGAATCATATACAACCACTAGGAAAGCCAGAAATGATTTTTGGCCACTAAATCGCGATTTGGGACCACTGTGAGCCGTTTTGCTCTGTATCTCATTTAATGTTAATTACACTGGTGGACCCAATCTTCTCAGTTTGGCCGACTAAGCAGTTTGCACTCGCAAATAACTTTCCGGAATCTCTTATAAGTCGAACCGTGATCGAGAATGAGAATAGTGTCCAGAAGCGTTTCTATTTCTGTTTAATTCGGGATTTCGATATTTCACCTTCGTTAGTGAAATTGGGCCTATGGGAATGGAATTCACGTTATTTAAACTTGTCTATTCTAACAAACGTAATTTGTGTTGAAGAATTCTTTCTATCAAAGTTCTGCTCAACTTTTGCTATAAGTGCAAAAATAAAATTAAAAAAGGCAAACGGTAGCTTTATTTATTCTTATTTTGACATGTTTTATTGCATCCGATGACAATATTCTTAATTTAGAATTCTTGCTATTTGAAATTACCTTTTCCGGTCAACATATGTACATACACTAGCTGAGTCGTCCAGTGTTGCCACGGCCCGTAATTATATTTTTAAATGAACCTGAAATTGGTACTGCAAAATCTCGTAAAAAGATCCAATCTCGAACCGAACGAATCTCGAAACGGGTCAAACGGGTCACCGCTGCCTAAATTACCGTTATTGATTATTATTTTTTTAAATTCTGTTCAAGCTGTTTAAAGAATAAAAAACAAACTTTACTGCTTTTTTTTTTTTCTCTCTCTAACTTTTACACGTTTTTTCCCCGACATTCATCCTGTAATCCGTTGAATTTCGCAAGTTCATTTTCTCCAGTTAATTAAAATTAAACAGGTCGAGTATAATTTTCGAAAATAAAATAGGTTCCGATTAACCTGAATTTCGGATTAACAGGATTCTACAGTACTTAAAAATAAATTATGAAAAGTTCAGAAACAGAACCATCTCAGTCTTGTATTATTAGTCGAAGAGCCGACCGCACAAAACCCTAAGTCATCGAGCACAAGAAAAAATTCCTTTATTTTATGGAGGAGTAGTCAGAGGGGAATCTAATGATCTGTGTCTGCCGGAAGCGAAGGGGTGCATAAGCCAAAAATGAATACCACTAGTGGTTGACTCTTAGGTTTAGCATTGTGTTTGCCATAAAATCAAAAGCATGAAAACATGGAAAACTGGGTGCAGGAAAACATAATGCTAAGTCTACCAGTCAACCACTATTGATATTAATTTTTGTACCCCTTCACTTCCGTCAGATATGGTTCATTCGATTCCCCTATGACTACTCTTCCAATAATATAAAGGATTTTTTTCTTGTGGTCGATGACTTAGGGTTTTGTGCGGTCGGCTCTTGGACTATATTTTACCGGTTTTTCTTAAAATGTCCAATGTGCACCAGTTGTAATCTATATTCAATGCTCTTCCTGCACTGCAAATTCTCAAACACAAAAAATGAACGCATTTCGAAACAACTTTTTTTCCCCAAATTTACGACACATTAATGTGTTGTGAACCGTTTTTTGTATTGTGATTGTGTTCTTAATATATTGCTCTCTAGAAATATATTCTTAATACGTTGCAAAGTATTGTTATCTAGAAAAGTGTTTAAAAGAATAGTGTTGTTAATTATGTTGAAATAGTGATGATGAAAATAATTTCTTAAAATAGAGTTTTGCTGCACAAAACTTTCTCTCCAAACTGACAACACATTGTAAACACCACACAATTTAGAACACTATAAAACAACACACGTAAAGGACATTCAAAAATTTTTCTGCTTGGTGCCTTTAATTACACAATTTTAAAAATAAATGTTTTGAAAACACATTTTCTCCTCTTGTAATTTTGAACAACACATTTGCATAATATTTTTGTTTCATACAACACATTAAAAAAAAAAAACCGAAAACGATTTTTATGTTCAGTTAGTGATGCAAAAGTGTTTCGTGCGTTTGCAGTGTATGTTTTTCTTATTTCACTGTATCCGTGCCTTTTTTCTTGTGGTTGTGATTAAGGCCCCACACTAGTCAATGAAAAAGACCCGGGTGATAATGTAAAGTCTATGGGAGCGTTCTTTTCAAATATCTCGCTCAAATTTTTATAGTTTTACCTCTTTTTTTTTTTTTTTTTTTTTTTTTTTTGCATAGGATAGCTGAGGTTGATCCACAACCGGGCTAATTTTTACTTTTTCAATTTTGGTTACATATTTTTTTAATTACTACTTTAAACTTTCAAAATCGATTAGAACCGGTTCTGAAATTTAAACTATCATAATATAAAAAATATATAAGCAACATCGAAAAAGTAAAAATTAGCCCGGTTGTGGATCAACCTCAGCTATCCTATGCAAAAAAAAAAAAAAAAGAGGTAAAACTATTAAAATTCGAACGAGATATTTGAAAAGAACGCTCCTATAGACTTTACATTATCATCCGGGTCTTTTTCTGTGACTAGTGTTGGGCCTTAAAGATTATTTTATTGGTCTCTTTACAATGTTCCTTTTAAAATG
This sequence comes from Maratus speculifer, assembly GCA_964019185.1. Lineage (NCBI taxonomy): Eukaryota > Metazoa > Arthropoda > Arachnida > Araneae > Salticidae > Maratus > Maratus speculifer. The sequence continues at coordinate 446,835,150 of OZ025290.1, read as the reverse complement.
TCCAATATACACCAGTCAGTTGTGATATGTGTTTCTTATTTCACTGTATCCATGTCTTTTTTCTCGCAGTTATGATTAAAGATCGTATTAATGATCCATCTTTTTTTTTTTCTTTTTTTTAAAGAAGAGTATTATGGGTGTGTACCTGGGAGACGCAGCGTCCTCGTTAGACGCGGGTGCGGTTGTCTTTTCCCGTCTCCCTTTCTCGGATGAGAATAATTACTTGGAGATAATCGTCTCAGACTCCAGGGTTTTCCGGATAAATGAGAGGAACGGATCGATTGGCCGTCCTGGAAAACCCCAGTCACGTGGGGAGTCACCTTTCGGGAAAAACTAGGCCAGCGTACTAAGTAGAATGGATTAAATTGTACTTGTGTCGTGATAAAAAAATTTTTTTGATAATTAATCAGTAATTATAAATTTCATATATATATATATATATGTCAACGTTTAAATCATTATTGACTGAAAGATATTTTTGAAATAAAAGTATTGAAAATTACACGAAAATAATTTTAGATTTAAAAGAGGTGTATGATACTGAAGTTGCCAAATTTGGAATGAAAACATCAAATGAGATTTTATTTTATTATTTTTTTTTTATATAAAATTAATAAGACTTTCAAAACAATGCGAATGTCAGCGACACATCTCAAATGCAATGCTCAGTAATGACAGATTTTACCGTTGAGACTTGCTGATAAAACCAAATACTCATCATCAAATAACTGTAAATAAATAAAATAATTTTTTTGATGACTACACTTGTCCAGTTATTAATTATTAGATATTCATATTTCAATGCCGATTTTTTTTATTTCCTTTATTTCTATATTGATTATTAATTTTTCTCATGGGTGCAACCCCTTCAATCTCAGGGCTGATTTCAATTTTGAAGAGATTTTTGACTAATAATAAATTCTTCTTTATATACTTAACTAATAGAAATTTTACTTTTAAGAACTTTTAATCACTTTCTTTTATTGTAAGAGACCAAATTTCAGCCATAGAAATCTCCTGTTCCATTTTCGTTTGGTTCTTTTTAATATTCAGAAAAGTTTTCAGTCTTGGGTTATATGAACTTCTTGCACCCATGATTTTTCTATGTTGAGATAAAAGCAAATTACTATGCAAGTGTCCTCGTCAGCATGTAATGAAAACGATATTTTCGAACAAGAAATCAGTGGTAAGTGTAATATCCTTGAAACGGTAGCTTTTCAATTCTTGTAACTTGAAAATTTTGACTATTTCATAGTAAAGGTAACATATAAGCATTACGTAAAATCTATAGATGGTTTAATATTCAATACGCAGTTACATACTCAGTACCTGCGGAAACTGATGCGCAAGGTCTGCCTGTAACCCGATAGTGATACCTATAAAAGCAGGTGAAGTCACTTTACACTAAAGGCCATAACCAATGACTATGATCACCAGAATTTGATTCCCTCCAAATTTTTTGTCAGCATGTTTATAAATACACCATTAATAATCAATCAAAAGACGGTTAAAATTTGAAAATAATACAATAAAAAATCTTAAATCAAAGTTCTGTCAGGACGGGAAATCTACGTCTAATTTTCTTTCGAAAACTGAAGTTGCGCCGAATGCATGAATTTATACTAACTGAATTTATCTGCATTCCATTTGATTTCGGTTGTTTCTCGTTACCCTATAGATTGTAAAAACTACAATGCAACATAATGAATTCCAATATTACTTAATATTGGTTCTAAAAAGGTTTCAGATTACCTAAGTATTAGTAGATTATTGGAAAATAATGCATCGTAAGCAAAAGAATCATTGATGACACTGTTTAAAGGAGCTAGCGTTTTGAAAAACATTTCTTTCATTATTTTTGAAAATGAAAAATATGAAAATCTTAAATAGAAATTTTATACAAATACTTCCGATTCAAAATGTATTTCTTTTTTCTAAAAGTAAGTAACTAATGCTGTTACCGCGGCTGTCAATGAATTTTTTTTGTGACCTGAGGGTCTTTCTTCGTTAATATTAAGAAAACTATTGTATAGAAAAATATGAAAATCGGTGGTATAATAGAGAAATATTTGATAAACATGCTGATGCAAACAGTTTCCAAATCGAATAATAATTTTCAGCATTTCGAGAGATAATTTTTACATATTTTAGAAAAGGGTGTTATATTAAATTGTTGCAAATGAATCCGATTCATCATGTATTCGCTTAAAATAATGAAGCCGATATCCATTATTTTTCATCCCAAATACAATAATAGAAATAACATTTATTATGACAAATGTTACTCACATCTTTCTTTAATTCTACAGACAAACTGATAAATCGTTTTTATTCATATTTAATTAGTCTAATTAATGTATTAGTTGTCACGTCATGATATTATTTTAGTTCACACATGTAAAGGTTCGTCATCACTATTCTATATGCTATATCTCCTTTTTTTTTTTTTTTTTTCTCTCTCTCCTCTTTGATTTGTCAGCATATTGAAAAGATAAAAGCAGTTGCTAGTCTCTTCCTGGTGCAAATCGGAATGATTTTTTTAAACATAGAATCGCCATAAAGAAAATAGCAATCAATTAGTTCTAAGCTTTATTTCTGATCGTGATTTCCTAGAAAATGCAATTTTTAAAAAATTTAAAATCATTTTTTTTAAAGTCAATATTATACATGAAAATATCGGTCGAATCAAAGTTGTTTTTATCTTCAAAATCTTTTGAAATATTCTAAAGATTTCTAGTTGCTAATGCTTTTTAAAAAATGATAGAGAAAAAAAAAAAAAAAAAAGGCAGCGGTATTGAAAACAGCAATTTTTCGGCTATTTAAAAGTAAAAAACTGCAGAAAGGAGAATGGTAGATCGAGTGAAAGAACCCTAAATAAAATAGCCCTCGCTATCAAATCTCCCTCAAGAAGGTTTCTAAACTTTTCTTTTTTATTTTATCCCCCATCCCCTTTAGAAATCGATAGTGTTTGTTGGGTGAGAAATCGAATTTTTAGAATTAAAATGGAGGAAGAAAAAAAATGAAACATCTACTGACACAAAAAATAGGAGAAAAAGGCACTAGCAACGTCATCCATCGAGCGGTTTTTTTTTTTTTTCTTTCTTAAAAAACAGTCGTTAAAAAAGAAAGAAAGACATAAAATAAAAAAAGACAGAGAGACCATTTTCAAATGACGAAAAAGTTTTAAAGCTGCGTGAAATTCTTCATATCTCTTTTGAGGTTTTCGTTTTTTTTCCTTCTTGTTGCCACTCGAAGAATCTTAAAAATCCGAGAAATAAACCAGCTTTTTAAAAATGACACTTTTCCTTGAGTCGCGTGTTTATAGCATAGTTTATAACATCAGGTATGAATTCGTCATCGATTTGTTACGTGCTTATCTGTTTGATTCAAGTGTTTCTTTTTTTTATATACATATTACGGAAACGTTATTCGAAGTATTAGCCTTTTTTTCCGCTCTTTTGATTCCATGAAGAGTAGCACGAAATTTTACAAAAATGTCTGTAACTGAAACAACTAAAGTTTTTAGAAATGTTATTGTACGTATTCTTTATTTTTCTTCTTTAAAGAAACTGTTTCTCTTTCTTCCTTTTTCACCTTAAAAAAGTTCTCGGTGATTATCGTATGCATTAGAGAGCACGAGAAAGGCTGAGTTTCGTGTATTTTTATTCCAAAATCGAATTCAGATGTGAAATATAAATTCTGTTTAGTTTTTTGAATCGACTTTATGCATAGTTTGCGATATGATATAAACAACGCATTGTGGGGCGTTTTGGAAACCTAGTTCAGGGAGAATGCGTGCCAAAATTTTCAAAATTATTATGTGCCAACATTATAACGTGCCAGGAACATTTTAAGGTAGATAAAATGCAACAATTCTAGGATTTTAGCTTAAATATTTTTACAAATTCCTAATTTATAACGTCTTTACTTGAATTCGATTCCCAAACTTATTTATTATGATCCTAAGTTATGCTATATTCATTCACCAAAAGATCATGGAATTCCATATTAAGGCCCCTGTCCTCGCTCGAGGAAACGCTCGCGAGCTAATGCTATTCCTATGGGGAAGCATTTTTCTAATAACTCTTTCGCATTTTCACATTTTTGAGTAATTTTTTTTGCATTGGATAGCTGGGGTGCATGCCGATTGCGCACCTTTTTTACTTTTTCGATTTTGGTTGCTGATATATTTTTTAAAAAGCACTTTCAGTTTCGAAACCGGTTTTAAAAGTGAAACTAACTTTGTAAAAAATATCTGCAACCACAATCGAAAAAGTAAACAAGTTGGAAATTGCACGTGAACGTAGCAAATGAGGTGCGTTCGTACGATAACGAAGTTTAAAAAATATTCAGATCTTGCTGATATAGTAGAGCGTACTTCGGATACAGTATAGTAGTCGAAATCTTTGTGTTTCTGTAAATATGCAGAAAGTAATTTTTATTACACCTCAGAAACGTATATCTTATTCATAAAATGTGAAATAGTTGAATATAATTAAAACACGCCCCAAACAATGTTTTCCCGTATAGCATTATGTAGTGGAATACTTTTGTGTGGCCCTGTAACTTAATAATAAAAATTCTTTGCATCACAGATTGTACAGAATGCATATTTTAGTATATACTTCATAGATTCATACCACTTATATTATGTTCGAATGAGTAAAACATCATTAAAATTCATTTGAAACTTTTTTTCCCATTGATCGTAATGTAATGGAATACTTTTGATTGTTCCTGTAAATGATCTATGCATCCGACTTTCATAACGTTTTAAATGACTCAATAAAATTACGTAATAATTATATGTTTTAAATTTCAAACTATTAAAATGCATTTGAAATTTTTTTCCCCATTGACCATAATGTAATGGAATCCTTTTGATTGTCCCTGTAATTGATCTATGCATCCGATTTTCATAACATTTGAAATGACTCGACAAAATTACGCAATAATTATATGTTTTAAATTTCAAACGATTTAAATGCATTTGAAACTTTTTTCCCCATTGACCGTAATGTAACGGAATCCTTTTGATTGTCCCTGTAATTGATCTATCCATCCGATTTTCATAAAATTTGAAATGACTCGACAAAATTATGTTATAATTATGTATTTTAAATTTCAAACGATTCGGTTGGGTAGTTTTTGCGTTGTTATATGCGGACGGACAGACAGACAGACAGACAGACGGACAGACAGACAGACAGACAGACAGACGGACAGACAGACAGACGGACGGACTGAGCGACAACAATAGGTGCTACGTATTTACATAATTACGAACGCACCTAAAAACGTGCGCTATCGACATGCACCCCAGCTATCCAGTGCAAAAAAAATTATTCAAAAATGTCAAAATGTGAAAGAATTATTAGTAAAATGCTTCCCCATAGGAATAGCATTAGCTCGCGAGCGTTTCCTCGAGCAAGGACAGGGGCCTTAATAGCTCAGTGTTATAAGTGGGGGACGGTCGTTGCAGCAACTGAGATCCAGATAATTATTATCGATTTGTTTTTTACTTAATCGATGCCATTTTCTCAAACAAATTCAAAGTTTTTATCCGCGTGAAAAACGAGATAAAAAATAAACAACGCGCTATGGAAATTTTTGCGATTTTATTTTTTGTGAGTACAGTATACAATAATGAGTGTTTTCTTTGTGGATTTCTAAAGATTAAAGAGTATGAAAATGAAACGTTTTCTAAATTGTATGTGTCGGCAGTGCATTCAAAGGATTTCGTAAATGCAGAATTATATTAAAAAACGGAAAATAGTTACACACTGTGGTTCGATACATTGTCTTGTCATATTCATATACACATATTATAAAGCAGTAAGTTTCAAAACTTCGGCCAGAATGATTTTAAAAACTACCCGGTGGATTTTTTTGGAAAAAAAAGTTTCATATCCTGTGTTTTTTTTTTTTTTTTTTTCATTAAGTGAATCGATGCGATTGTCTTTGGCGTTGCTTTTTTACTACTGGAATTAATTTTAGCTATTTATTTATTTATTTATTATTATTATTAATATTATTGTATTTTTTGGCATTTAGCATATTTTTTTTCGGAAAAATTTGTAGCTTTTGTTTAAATTTGACACATAAAAATATAAAAAATATATGTAAGTACAGTCGAGCCTCTATATAACGAAATCCATCGTTCCAGTAAAAAATTCGTTATATAGAGAAATTCGATGTATAGAGTATGATGTTAAAAATATTATTTAGTGTGTAAATTTTGAACAAATATTATTTTTGATCTTTTTAATTAAGAATTTGAAATGTTTAAAAGTATATATTAACCTAACATTTTATTTCTTACTTATTTAAGCAGTTTCAAAAAAAGAGAAAAGACATTTATTTGAAAGCTTAAGGAAAATCAAATGAGGAAGACTTACATAAATTTCAGAGGAAGAAATCTGTAATTTTTTGTTGTTTTGATTTTAAAATTACAATTGTTACGCTCGCAAAAAAAATTCTCAAATTTTAGCAAGGAATGAAAAACAGTAGTTGATATTTTCCTCCATTTGAAGGTCTCTCTTATGTGCTCTCATTGATTCCTCTCTTATATGTGTAACAATTCAATTGACTGTGTTTTGAGAAGGATGTTGAAAGGTGTGTGGGAGGTGGGATGAACTTCTTAGATTTAAAGAATAAGGAGAGAAGTAATATTTATAAAAAAAAAAAAACCTCTCCACTGAACGATAAATCAAAAATAAGTGATGGAAAATTGATTCCATATGATTTCGAAGCTTTTTTAAAACTGAATAAATTAAGATCAATTTATGAAAAAATTCGTTATATGGAGATAGATATTTCGCTATATAGAGTCTGTTTTTAATGTAATCATGCGAAAAGGGGACCGTTCTTACTAAAAATTCGTTATATGGAGAAATTCGATGTATGGAGTTTCGTTATATAGAGGTTCGACTGTATATAGTATTTATTTACAGGTGTATTTATTATATATTTATGTATGTATATCGCTATATATAATTACACATATACATAGAAATATATCTAAAATGTATATACATAAAATATTCATATAAACATCGTATATTTTTTTAACATTTGACACATATAACCGGTGCGATTGCAAAACTCCCTTCGCCAAAGCGTGATTTTCGAAAATCGCCAAATTGTCACGATTTTACATATGCACATGTATATACCTATGTAATAGCATATATATGTAATGATTCGACGAGATCGATGTTCCATAACAATGTACAAGTTCCAGTGGCACACCATCTATGAGGCAGAACAGATTACTACTACCAAGAATCAACAGTGGGACGAGCTGAGCAGTCGCTCCGGCAATTTGACCAGCAGTGGATGAGTTTATTGGGCTATTTCCCCATAAGAAAGTTCAATCAAGCAGTCTTTAAATTAATTTTATTAGAACTCATAAATAAGTTAAGTTCTTTCACGCAATCACCTTGGCACTCTCATCGAATAACTTCCACTTCACCAACTCCGTGATTAAGCTACATTCCACAATATTAGAATTTTGGGGAGAAAGAAGAAACAGCATCCTAATAATTTTTGAAAGTCAATCGCATTCTCGGGAAACATGACATGGCTTCCGAGTAGTTTTTTAAGAAAAAATGCATTCTAATTCAGCGGAGCAATAAAACGCGCGTCTTGATAGTTTAAAGAAAAGGTGCATTCTACTCTCCTGAAAAGCCAAATGAAAAAATCATTTTCACGACAAAACTAGCGCCCTCCTACTCCGCGTCAATCATTTTAAAAATCCAATCAGGATGGACTCGAGCCTCTAACGGACAAAATGATCAATTCTAATTGGCCGTAATAGGCGGTCTATTGGCAAGAACTATATTTTTTCCTCGGAACACTAAGCCCTTTAGCAACGCGTAGTAACACTTGTCACGCGATGTTAAAAAATAAAAAATAAAATTAAAATCGCAGGAATATGCCAGAAAGTAAAAAGCTTACGAAATACTTCCCGCCTTTTTGAGAAGCAAGAAATAATTTATTAATAACTAAAGTAAGAAAAAGAATTTTAGCTGTTACAAGTTACGAAACTAAGATTGAAATATGTTCCACAAATTTAGAATTGAAGCTAAGAGAGAATAAAAAAAAATGGCGCAAATTTTTTTATTTTTTATTTTATTACATATACATATGCAAGGAAAATATTTAATTCAAACAATAAATAAATAAATAAATAAACAACAATAAAATAGTTAAAAATAAATTCAATATGAAAGAAAATTTTGATTGATATATTTGGCTATTTATCTCTTTCGTGCCTGGTTAACAAGAAAAAACATCTAAAAAATTTCATTAGATAAGACGTAAATAACTCTTTTTTTTTCTTAATTCTTCCATTATGTATCTTAAATAAGAAAATCACAGAATCAGTTTTAAAAAAGGCTCTAACTGTTAATTATATATCCTTTGTTTAATTAAGTGTTTGAATTTACTTTTGTCGCCAAACAATACGATTTTAAGCCAAAAAGGCATAAGCCGGAGCGATGTTCACAATACGTATGATCTCCCTCTCTCTATCTTTTTGTACTTAAATTTTAGTGTAAATATCTTCCACATACGCACATATTGTAAAATAATTTAATTGCAACATTTTAAAGTTTTTTCAATTTACTTTAGTAGGGAAAAAGCCGTATAAATAATATTTATTGTTTTTTCCACATTTTTGTTTTGGCACAGATGTTATGCATGCAACGAGACAAAGCCGTGCGAAAGAAGGGGGTCGTTGTCTCGAGCGCTGAAATTTAAGGGGCACCAAATATATATTACCAACGTCATTTTTAGTCAGTTACAAGAAAATGTTGGGGGGGGGGGGGGGGGGGGCAAATCGAAACTTTGCCCCGGGTGCAGTTTTCTCTTCGCACGCTTTTGCACCGAGGTATCTAACTGACGCCAAAATGACGTTGTTTTGCACGATATGGTAACCGAGCTATAATTGTTTATGCTTTAATAAATTATTTTTTTTATTATTTTCTTTTTTAAAATTATATAAATTGTTTTTAGTACTACTTCGTACTAAAAATAATTTCGCAAAATTATACAAATCGCCAAACTAATAGCCAAATTATACCTATTGACATAATCTTTGGTTTAAATAACGAAACAAAAAATAATGAGTAGAATATTATTAAAAGTGCAAACAAAAAGGTCTAAATAGAAATCACCTAATTACGTTTTAAACACGCGTATCGTATTTAATGTCATTGAATGTGACATTCACGATCATCCATTATTAGCATTTAATTCTATAGTTTGGCGATAGCTTTTTGGTCGACGGGAAAACCAAGTAGTACCAACAGATAAATAATATCAAATAAATTAGTAAATTTTATCATTAAAAATTTATTATTATATTAATAACAAAACTATCGCCAAACTATAAGATTAAATGCCAAAAATGGATGATTGTAAATGTCGCATTTGACGTTAAATAGTTTAGAGTTTTCTATAATTTGGCGAAATTGGTCGACAGCATAATCAAGTAGTACTCATTTGGTCTAACGACATTATATTAACGACATTATTATTATTTGGTATAACTCATGCAACACTTACGATCATCCATTTTTGGCATTTAATCTTATAGTTTGGCGATAGTTTTGTTATTAATATAATAATAAATTTTTAATAATAACATTTACTAATTTATTTGATATTAATCTTTTTAATAATTTTCTGTATTAAATAATGTTAAATTATTTTGATTAACATAATCAGTAACTGTAAATAAAATTGGCAATTAAAAATTATTTTTGGCGATCTATCTCATAGCCCGGATAATACGTAAATACCTAACCATTTTTCCTTTTGAATTCATATTTTTGAGAATTTGAATAATTCTGATAAATATTCTTACAATTTTTTAAAACAAAAACAAAAAACTACTTTTGATTTCACGGATCTTGTGTGTTATCTGTCTGTTTATTAAAATTGAATTGGCATTTTTTTTTTTTTTTTCAAAAGCGCGCCAAAATACCGTTTTTATAAATGATTGGCAATCTTGAACTACGAAATAAACGAACCAGTATAGTGTTACTTTTAAAACTAAAGTGATTTTATGAGCATTTAACCACTTCACCGTTTGCCCGAGATAAGTAAGGGGTAAAAGCATTGTTTCCCCATACCTGTTACAAGTTAAGTGGTTAAAAAAAAAAAAAAAAAAAAAAAATCAAGAAATAATTACAAAAATAAGCTTTGATTTTAATAAACTTAGCGTCTAACTATAGAAAATTAGGTAATATTGTTCAGTTAAAAATAAACAATACAGTAATTTTTGAAGTAAATTGTAATAGATTTTCTTTTTAAAAGGAAAAGTTCTGGATCTTAAAGAATCATATGTAAAAAAAAAAAAAATCTATATAAATATCTAGAATATGTACAAAAACAACATGATACTGAAATATTTCATAATTATCCCGAAAAAATTACAATAAAAATTTCCATAGCGCGTTGTTTATTTTTTATCTCGTTTTTCACGCGGGTAAAAACTTTGAATTTGTTTCAGAAAATGGCATCGATTAAGTAAAAACAAATCGATAATAATTATCTGGATCTCAGTTGCTGCAACGACCGCCCCCCGTTATAAGTTATTTTAGGTTTTATTATATTTATAGATTTTAATTTTGAAAACTGAATATTAATTGTTAGCGTAAATAACTATGTTTCTATTGAAACTGCTCAAGAACTGAAAATGAATTGATTTTAAGTATACAATAAAAGAAAAACTGATTTATATCTATAAATGAGTTTTTCTTTTATTGTATACTTCCGAATCAGTTCATTTTCAGTTCTTGGGCAGTTTCAATAGAGTATTTGCGCTAACAATTAATGTTCAGTTTTCAAAATTAAAATCTATAAATATAATAAAACCTAAAATAACTTATAACACGGAGCCCAAATAAAATTAACCCAATCTGAAATAGAAAGCATGTCATAGTTAGGTATATATTAATATGCAAACTATCTCTTAAAATTCAATTTTCAAAAGTAAAACCTTTAAAATTTGATAAAGAATCAAAATTATTTGGAAAATCGCTATATGTTGAATAACTTGGCTAGAAAATAACGCTTCAAGATTCTTTTACTGAAATTTATAATACCTTAATTCTTTCAAAAGTAACGGATCATTGTAAAGTAAATTGTACCTGTTACACAAATTATACTTTTTAATAACACATTCGCTGCCGATCACGCGCCAGCGCGTGATATGGCGCCAACGTTAAGGGGCGACTCACGCGCCAGCGCGTGATGTGGGGTGATGTCGCAATAGCCAGTCACGCGCTGGCGCGGGAAAATCTTTCGCTGATTCTTTGTTATAAAAAGTAAGTCGGCTTCTGGGGGAAAACCCACTTCTACAGTGCGGCATTAACTATCATCACATCTTCACGTAAGCGGCAGCGAACGTGTTTAAAAAAAAAAAAAAAAAAAAATCCTTGGATAGAAGTTTTTGATAAATTGAACATAGTCTATAAGTTTTTCCGCGTGCCAAAGAAGTTTTCTTACCTGCCAGGTTCGGCATGCGTGCCATTTGTTCGCCGACTTTGACCAAGGTGCACAAAATCTAGATTTCCGATTATTTCGGAATTTAATGAAACCACGTATACTGGTAGCTGAATGTTTCTATTTTCGAGATCCGCACAAGTTTTGTCGAAAAAAATCCGACATGTTGTTTAATTATGATTTTAAAAAAGACATTTGCGTAGTTGGTTTGGGGGAGTTTCAACTGTTGCACTAGCTTTTCTCTAAATTTGAAAGTATATCGTGATTATTCTGTTTTATTCGAAAGTGTGAGTTTGCTGAATACATGTCACAGGTTTGTCTAAGTTAGATTTAACCCATTGTTGTTTGAAAATAAGCAATATTAAACCTACTTTTCCGGGGTTTTTGTTGTTGTTTGTTTAAGGGTATATTTCGATATAAACTGCCTATTTTCCGATTTATTTTTAAATTCATTTTTGCTTTCAAATGCACCAAACTGGCAAATTATCTTATTTAGAAAGTACACAAAGTGCCGTAATCGTCAATACTTTGATAAATCCAGAAAATATTGCAAAAAAACCAAACAAAGACAGCAGTTTAAACCGATTTTTCGGAAGCATGAGATTTGGCAACGAAAACAAGGGTCATACTGAGAAGGTAATTGTTTATAAATCAAATTTTAATGAATTGAGCATAAAAAGGCATCACACGGCATCCTATACGTCTCTTTAAAAATCATCTCAGCAAGTTTCATGTTTCTACTTTTAAAAATGTGTCTGAAATTGCATTTGAAAATTTTGAGCTGTTGAAGGTGGAAAAACGATTTTTCGAATACACCCTTAAAAATTGTGATTCTGGATGGTCTATGATGTTGTTTTCATTTTGCTTTTTAACTTATTATTCAGCAATAAGCATTTTTTAGAAAATCAAAGTGCAATTCCTATTGTATTGGAAACTAAAAAAATCTCCTTCAAATGTCTGCAAATCATTAAGTTATTATTAATAAAAAAGCTTTATTAATAATAACTTAATGATTTATAAATATTATAAAAAATATATAAAAAAATATATTATAAAAAATATTATAAAGCTTTATAATATTTTTTACTCGCAGTTTAAGTTTGCATATTTAGTTCAAATCCTACAGGTCAATTTTAAACCACTTTTAATTTTCTGATTGAGCTTTAGCTTTATGCGATTATAATATTATATATGTTTATATACAGGTCTACACAAAAGTCTAGTTTAAATTTTGCAAATCAATTTAACATGGTACATTCAGATGGCAATTAATGGTATATCCAGAAAAGTTTCATTGTTTTAGCAGCTCACAAATTTAAAAATAAATAAAATGTATATTTTTTATCTTCGTAAAATTTCTTGAAATATCTCTCACATTTTCAATTACATCTGATAGAATTGATACATTTTATAGTGGATTTTAGTGGATATAGTGGGCATTAAGAGCAAGTGATATTTGTTAGTCACCGAGACTGTATGGATAACATAATTCACAAATAACGTTTCCAGATTCATGTTTTTATCAATTTTAAGTAACTACTTCCATTCCCCTTCATAACATACTTATTTAATAGCGGGTTTTTTTTTTCGCATAATTATTGTTATACATTTTAAAATGCATATGTCATGCAGTATGTTTATATCCTATCAAAGACATGAATGTGAAAGAATGTCAAGCTCGTTAAAGGTTTCACTAATAAAATAAGTGAGATCTAACTGCAAACCAAGTTCTTTCGAAGCTGCTTAAATCATAGCTCCTGTCATGCATAATATTCTTAAATTGCTTAAAATGATTTGTTATGTTACTTGTTATTCAATAGAATGACTTGGCAAGTTTTCTCTTATTCAAATTTCTCTATTTAGTTGATCAGAATTTAAAGTTGATCACTTCTGTAACTTATCAATACCTTAACTTCGATATACTTATTCGAACACTCGATTGACTAGATCTTTGCCAATCAGATTCTAGATTAAATTGTACTCTGAATCAAAGGTTAATGTTGGTGGCTGAAAACTTGCCAAGTCACTCAATTGAATAACAAGTAACATAACAAATCATTTTAAGCAATTGAAGAATATTATGCATGACAGGAGCTATGATTTAAGCAGCTTCAAAAGAACTTGGTTTGCAGTTAGATCTCACTTCTTTTATTAGTGAAACCTTTAACGAGCTTGACATTCTTTCACATTCATGTTTTTGATAGGATATCATTATTTTTTGTCAAATAAGTGAAATTTGTTTCCTTTTTGAAATAAATAAGCTTAATATTAAATTAACTTTATTTAATATTAATTAATCTTACAGCTTTTTCCCGCGTTTATTCACTGTTTTTTTTTCAATCAAATTAAAAATTTTAACATTAGAACTGTTTATGTTCCTTTAAATTCCACTAATAAGGATTTTTTTTTTCTTTTTTTAACGTATTGGGTATTACTTGATTATCCCGTATATCGAAAAGGTTTGCGAGTGTGTAGGTTAATTAGAATTTAAGTGATTGAGGGGTCAAAAGTGGCCCTAAATGGTTCGTGTAATATAACCCACGGCCAGTGTGTCGCCTTTTACTTTATGAAATTGGCTGACACCTATACCGTGTGTCTAGATATTGTACTATATGTAATCTACAGAAAAATCCTAAGAAGTTTAATTTCTACACATTTCCTTCCATAATAAAAGTAGTACCTCATTTAGTTATTCAAAATATTTTATATACATTAAACGTACCCAAATAATCAATTTTAAGTATACTTCACGAATATATAAAAATTCCTTAATGGGGCATAATGCACTATGACTAGATGTGCAAATATATTTTGCAATAAATAGTAAAAAAGAAAGCCTGTTTTACTGAAATAATACTGAAACCAGAAAAAAAATAATTTTTTAATATAAAATAAGTGTCAAAATTTCAATTAAAAAAAATCACATAATTATTCTTGTGTTATTGTATTTTGAAGTTTTAAACGAGAACGCATCGGAACTTAATTTTAAAATTTTTTCATCTATTATTTTTTCATTTTTTGACTACGACACTATTTTTAATTTAAAAAACCCAAAATCTATTAAAAAGAAATCTGAAATTGTCTCCTTGTAAAGTCACATAGCCTTCTTGTGCGGTATAGCCTCACACTGAAAATATAAAAGAAGTTGTACATAAAAAAACACACACATACAAAAAAAAAAAAAAAAGAAAAACCTTATACTACGTAACATATGATGTGTAAGTAAATAAACTTCTATAATATAATCAGAAATTAGCATTAACTCTGGTAAGTGATTTCACATTTTTTTATTTATCAAAATAAGATATTTTTTTTAATACAAGTATGTTTGTAACATAACTCTATGAATGCGAGGAGGCAATGGTTCTTCGCATTTACACCCAGAAAAGTTTTATTGTTTTGGCAGTTGAAATTTTAAAAGTAAATAAAGTCTATATTTTTATCTTCTTAAAATGTCTTGAAATCTTTCTCACATTTTCAATTACGTCTGATAGAATTAACGCGTTTTGTTGTGGATTTTAGTACTTCATTAAGAGTAAGTGGTATTTGTCTATCACCGAGACTGTAGGGATAGCATAATTCTTAAGTAACATTTCCGGATTCATACTTTTATCAATTTTAAGTAACCAATTTTATCTCCCCTCATGACATACTAATTTAATAGCGGTTTTTTTCCCCGCATAACTGTTATTATAATTTACTAAAATAATACTGAAACCAGAAAAATGTAAAAAGTCAAAATTAAAAAATAAATAAATAAATAAAATAAATAAATAATTTTTTCGTCTATTATTATTATTATTTATTATTTATTTATTTTTTTACTATGACGCTACTTTTAATTTAAAAAAAATCACAGACAGTGAGTTAATAAGAAATATTGAATTGCCCCATTGAAAAGTCATATTGCCCCCGTGTGGGACATGTGCCCCACGTTGGGAAAAACAGCTCTAGAGTAAATAAAAGAACACAAAATAAAAAAAAAACATAATTGTAATTTAAGAAATTACCCCAACCATTTGAAAAATGTTTCACTCGATACATTCATCTATCATTTTAAGCTAAATACCAGTTGTTTTATTGTGTATTATCCGTGCCACTGCTATAAATGACTTTATACATGCTGCAATTTGAAGGTACGGTTCGTTTAAGTTATATCACTCTATTGTCGCCAAGCATAAAAGTTGGCGACGAAAGAAACATTTCAAACTATTTAACATTGTTGGTGCAAAAGTAATCATTATTAAAATACAGCTTTGGCATATACTGTTATACTTGTAAGACTTTGGCATATATTGTTTGATTTTACAGAGCAGAATTTTGGTGATGGAGGTTTTAAACCAAAATCGATCGCAGCACATGCATCTGTGAATGGGTCCATCAGACATCGAATCAAAAAAGTTTTTTCCCAGTTTTTCCCAAGCCGATTGCTTTTTAGTTTTCTTTTTAGGTGGTGGAAAATCAAGAGTAATAGCTATAACATTTTCCGGCTTGTTAGAATCACTATTGGCACTCAAATTTTCCTGGTTAGAACCGACCGATAGTAAAACGCCATGGCTAGTGGATTGGTCGCCCTGGCGACATGATGTTTTACAATTAATCGGTTCGGCATTAAATTGCTTCCTTTTTCGTGATCGCCTTTCAACACGTAATTGGTTTTCAGCGGCTCAATAATCTTTTGATTTTATCATTTTCTGCATTGAAAGACGTTTTTGCGCCAAACCAAATACAGTATTACTCAGTTATCCCGTCGACCAATTTCGCCAAATGATACGAATCGCCAAACTAATAAGCAACTTATACATGTTGACTGTGTTTAATATCATTGAATGCGATATTCACGTTCATTCATTTCTTTGGCTTCGGCTTTTTCCGTATCTGTTAATTTCCGTCTACCCATTTTTAAATTTGTTAGTTTTCTCCTTTATTACAATGATTTTAACCATTTTAATTTACTATTCAAATAAAAATTCTTCTAAAAGTAAAGAATTTAATTTAAATTCAAATAAAAATTCTTCTAAAAGTAAAGAAATTAATTTAAATTCAAAAGTGACCACATCATTCAAAAGTGGTAACATCATTCAAAAGTGGTAACATCATCGGGTCCATTCTCCCGAAAACAACAACCATTTTTCAAATGGTTAATAAATGCACCTCGCTATCAAATTTCACTCAAGAATTTTTTTTTTTTTTTTTTTTTTATAAAGAATTCCTTATTTTCTTTAGAAATCGGTAATATTTGATGTGCGAGAAGTCGAATTTTCAAAATTAAAATGGAAGAAGGAAAAATAAAACGTGTACTGACATAAAAAAGAGAGAGAGAGAGATTGAAAATAGAATAAGTCGGAAATTGTATGTGAAACATGGCGAATGAGGTGCGTTCGACCTCTTAACTCGTTTTTATAAATAGTCAAATCTTGGTGCAATAGCTGTTGCACTCTTCTGCGTAAAGACATGAATATAAAATGTATTGCGATTTTCGTATTGATTCAATTCACTCATACGGAAACAATAGGATTCCATCTTAAGTAGGACGTCATCACTATGGCAACCACTTGTCATGAGTTATTATTCAATGAAGGAGGTATGAAAGAATTTTATCGAATGAAGAAAACTTTTGTGAGTATCTTTTTAAGTTTTGATTCGATTTTCATAAAATTGAAAAGGACTCGACACAACTCTGCGGCGACTTTCTATAGGTTAAATTTTAAACCAAATGATTGGGTCGTTTCGTAAGAATTTGATTTAAAAGAGAGTATATATAACGATTAATCGGATAATTTAGAAACTTTTAGGATTTTCCTGATTTCTAATCAGAAATTTAATCGTAATTGCTCTGTCTACTTGGAATTATCCTTGAAAACGAGCCAAGTACCACAGTTTTCAATAATTCGTATTGTTCCAATATTGATAACCCCTCTTGTCTTGTTTAAGTTTGTTATTTATTTGGTTTTTGTTTATTAATTGTAGATGTTAAATAGTAATATTATGTAATACACATATATATCAATCGTGTTATTTTGGAAAGATGGCTATTAAAAATTTTCACAACGAAACTAAAAGTTGATAAACGGTTTATCAGGTAAAAATGGCATATTTTTTTCGGCTAAGGGGGGGGGGGGGGGGAGGCCTCCGCGGTGTGATATTATACGTCTCTCTTTTCAGACCGCTGGAGTAACGTGGTGCTAAATGCAAGAATGCACGTGCACAAACAGAGAGCCACGTGACTCTAGCGGTCTAAGTCAAAAGGTAGGGAGGTGCTTTGAAATTACAAATCAAATCTTAAAAGAATAGAGTTCATCAGTGGTGACGTCACAACTCCAGAAATTGGGTCAAAACAAACCCCTGAGTTCAGAGAAGATAGAGATGAAATGTGTTGTTTTATCGTGAAGCTAAAAATTCAACCCTGAAACTGATTTAAACAAGTTACAATTCGGTCCAAACACTTGCGGATCGCTTTTAAACTTCACCCAGTTCAATGAATTCAGCCTTTGAACGATATCTGATTTCATATTGAAGCCTTTTTGATGGTATATAGTGCATGTCTAGCACACTCTAAACTCGCTCGGTTTGTATTGACCCAGTTGCTATGGAAATGCGGGGTTGAGTTGTCTGTGACGTCACACTGATGAGCTCTATATTCTTAGAATAAATAAAATTCTGTATCAAAAATCATGTAGTCTACAAATAATATCCGCGATTACTGTATAACCCATAGTGTAAACAATATTTTTTACTTAATAATTTGTTTTCTAAATATACAACAATATTGGTTTTCTCTCCAAAAATCTAAAGATCTCATACAAAACAACACATCGTGTTGCCACCCTGTTAAGTTAATATTTAATTTCATCCACTTTCAGTTTCGTGCTGGAAAAACCAGGATTATTCAATCTGGCAATTCTAACGCTCTGAAACAATATCCCCAACTATTCTGTTCGCTCATCCATCATTAATTAGACGCAATCCTTTCGTAGAAGAAGAAAAACGCCGTCGACATTGTTGAGTTGATATCTTTTCTCTTCCACTCTCGTAACCTGGCATCTCCCCCCCCCCCCCCTACCTTTTCCCAAATCTTCTTTATCCGATTCCGGTATGCGGTATTCATTACTCCTTGCTCTGGAAAAATGCTGTTTCTGCATTTTTGTCTCTTACTCTTTTTTTTATTTTTTTCTTCTTTCAATATTTTGCTTATCTTTGTAATACAGAACGA
The DNA here is from genome assembly GCA_964019185.1 of Maratus speculifer. NCBI lineage: Eukaryota > Metazoa > Arthropoda > Arachnida > Araneae > Salticidae > Maratus > Maratus speculifer. Next base: position 446,816,423 of record OZ025290.1, on the reverse strand, counting down.
TGTTTTTGTGTTTTTCGGCATTGTCTTTCTGTTGTAATTGTTCGGTTCATTTCGATCTTTTGAGGTTTTGTTTCATCCATATAGGGTGGATCCAGGCAGTAGTTGATCCAATAAAGTCAGTAATACGGAGTTTTTTTTATATTTCCTACCTTTTAAGTTTTAGAAGTAAACTAACACGATTTCTATTATTTTTAATAAAGTTTAATAATGTATTAAGTGTAAAAATTTGTTTGTTTTTATTTTTAAAAAATAGTCTGAAAATGTGCTCAAAATTTTCCTGTTGTTGACAACAGGAAAAAATGTTTTCTTTTTCTTTTCTCTTTTCTTTTCTTTCTTTCTATTTTTTTTTTTTTTTTTTTTTTTTTAGAAAGACAATTATGCCGACCAAGCGCTTTAGACGTAAATATTTATTGTTGAAATAATTAATAAGAATTTAGATCAGGCATGTCAAACACGTGGCCCGCCAACAATTTCGACATTTTCCCTATGCTTGATTTAGTTCATAATTGATGCAGAAAATACATTTTGTATAAACACTCTTTCGCTAGTCGTGGCTGCAATGTTGCCATCTTGTCATTTTTTTTTTCAAAATCTGTACAATTAATACAGAATAGAAATATACACTTCATATTGTTAGACTTGTTTACGATTCTGAAAAGCTTGACGAATAACGTTTGATTTTTAAAAAATAAACTTATAATGCAAATAATTGTGCTCCTACAATGATTGGCTTTTATAAAATGAAGCAATCACAAAATAAAAAAAGAAAGATAAAGATCAAAGTAATAAATTTAATACTACATTTTTGTACTATTATGATTTTACTTATTAAGTATTATATTTAAATTTTTATGGTGACTTATTTAATTTTTTCCAGCTTTTCACTTTATTATTTCTATATTTATTTTACAAGATTGTTTTTAATTTGTTAGTTTAGTTTCATTCGGCATGAAAAAAATAAAATTCATTAGCATTTTTTAATGTGGCCCGCGATTCTGTATACAATGTTACATTTGGCCCTCGATGGTCTACGAGTTTGACATGTGGCTAAGCAAATGATCAAAGACTTTTTTTTTTTAATTATTTATTCGTCAACGGCCGGAAAAATATACAATTGCACTGTTAAGGACTTAAGGATGAAAAAGTTGATTTTTTTATTAGCAGTTGGAAGCAACTGCTGAGAATTAAATGAATGTTATTAATGTATTTATTTATTGCAAACGGGGCGAAGAAATTAGTATATATATGTAAGGGAAGGAATTTTAATTAATTATCTCTGATAAAGGATAATTTTGCTTTTAATTGGAGTGTAATTAATGATAAACGGTGTTGACTATTACATCATTCAATATTAGTCTTGAATTCCAATCCAGTCAAGGCATAGCTGAAATTTTATGATACTCTACCGACAAAAACTTGCCTAAAACAGAAATATCTTTAGTGATTTCGTTTTCACAAGTTTTGTTGTAATAAGTCTGCCAAACCCTCACAGGGCCTTTCCGAACACATTCTGCGAAGAGAATTTATAAGTTATTTCCCTGAGCTTTCCTTTTCAAAAGCTCTGTTGTCAGTTTTGAATTTCTTTATATATATATATATATATATATATATATATATATATATATATATATATATATATATATATATATATATCGCTTTTCAAAGGCTTCGAATCATAATATATAAAACAAAAGAAATTTTCTCCATTGAATTTGATAAACATGACGTGGAATCTCCTGTCTTGCAGCACATCAGAGATTCCCTTCATCAAAAAAGCCGAAAAAAGAGTCGCCGCGCAGTATGTAATCTGAACTGTCACAAACTTCATTTTGGCAAAATCAGAATGGTTTAATTTGGCAATTCAAACGCACTAAGCAATTATCCTCAACACCTATCATTAATTAGATACAATCCCTGCGCAGAAGAAAGAAAAGTACCATCGCCATCTCAACATGATTGTGTTGATATAACTCTCCCACTCACCTTCGTAACTTTCCAGTCCTCTCCCTCCCAGCCAAATCTTCCTTATCCTATTCCGGTATTCATTATTCTTGTTCTGGAAAAAACGCTGTTTCTGCATTTTAGTCTTTTCTTTTCTTCTTATATTTTGCTTCTCTTTGTAAGAGACAAAACCATCTTTGTGTGTTTTCGGGATTGTCTTACTTGTACTTAATGATTGTTTCGATATTTTGGGTTCTTGTTTCGCTTATATGTCACTTGTTCAGCATTAGTTTTAATATTTGTTTCAATACATGATCAAGTTTATGTCAGTACCCAATAATAATAATAATAATAACCATTTTAATAAAAGTTTTATTTTACTTAAGAAAGGTGTTATAAAAATTAAAAAGAAACGACATTGACATATTGAGATGGATCTTATTAGACTGATCCGAAATATGTCGATGTCATTTCTTTTTAATTTTTATAACACCTTTCTTAAGTAATGTAAAAAAAAAAAAAAAAGTGTTTATGTAAGTGGTGAATCTTTAAAAATATTGTGATTTGAAAAATCTATTGGATTTAATAAACTTTTTATAATAATAATAACCGTTTTATAATGTTTGATAAAGAACAAATGAGATATTAATTGTTACTTTAAAAAGGCTTTTAAAACATAATGGTTTCTAATGAATTCAGTATTAAGTCTGTTTTGATTAAAGTAATGCAATTTGATTCTAGAATGCTAAACTTTCGATTTATGGTAGAATTCTATTGACTCGGACAATCCGGTTGTATTCAAACGCCGATTATTATGTAAAATGGCATTTCCATGCCTTGCAGTAGATGTTATGCAATAGTAAAAAATACTGTGACTTTCAAAACACTGTTACACCATTCGTTTTATTTGTAAATTGACCGAAAAAGACCATTTCGATTCTCAAAGAGTTGAGTCTTCATTTAAATTCCATTCTATTTTCATTTAAATGCAAAGTGATCATAAATGTTATTTTTTCATACACTCTCAAAAAAACTTCCGTCAGTTCACAGAAAAAGTACTGGCAGCAGTGCTGCCAGCAAATTTCTGTAAAAAGACGGATATCCGTCTTTTTTTTTCCGTCGCAGGAAGAAAATGTTCTGTTTTTTGAAGGAACGTCCGTCATGTTTTTCTTCTTTAAAAGAGAGAAAGTTTCCGTCTTTTGATGGAAGTCCATTATGTTTTTATCCTTTTTAGGGAAGAAATTTTTCTGTTTTTTGAAGGAACGTCCGCCATGTTTTTCTTCGTTTTAGGAAAGAATATTTTCTGTTTTTTGAAGGACCGTCCGTTATGTTTTTCTTCGTTTTAGGGAATAAAATTTTCTGTTTTTTGAAGGAACGTCTGTCATGTTTTTCTTCGTTACAAGAGAGAAAATTTCTGTCTTTTTAAGGAACGTTCGTTATGTTTTTCTCTGTTTTAGGGGGGGGGGGGATTTTCCGTCTTTTGAAGGAATGTCCGTTATGTTTTTCTTCGTTGCAAGAGAAAATTTGTTTTTTGAAGGAAGTCCGTTTTTTTTTTTTTTTTTTTTTTTTCTTCGTTTTAGGGGGGGGGGGGATTTTCTGTTTTTTGAGCAAATGCATAGCTCATACCTGGAAGCGAAAATGAAACCGCGAATCACGTGATCAGGATAGACGGAGAAATGTGTGTTCAAATGAAAAGAAAGAAAACAATTTTCCAAATCCTCCAAAGATTATTACTGTTTTTTAATCATTAAAAATTTTTATATGAAAATACGATAAAAATAGATCAATATTCGTCAAATATTATTCAATTATAAGATGAATATTCATCAAACAAAGAATACACATTTTCTAAAAACACTGAAAACATTTTCACTCATATTAATATACAACATAGGCTAATTATCCTTTAACTTATTTAACTAATAAAAATATGAATAATATGTAGATATAAATCATAAATATTTCCCTTTATGATAACATTAATAGAACATAATAATTTTTAATATTTAATAGTTTCAAAGCTACAATCAATGTAATTAATAAAGTTAATAGTAATTTGTTGCATACAGAGTTGTTTTGTCATAGATGATGACAAAAATATTAAAAATTAAAAAAATATTAAAAATTGACAGTAATAGATTTTTAAGAACTCGTGTGAATTAAAAAATTGTTTTTATTTGAAAAAGAAGGGCTTACACCCCATGAGCATCTTCTTTTCCTATGCTTTTGAGAACTGAACTTTACTATCTGTTTTCTAAGTGATTTGTTTAGGGAGAAATTGGGTCTTTTAAAAGACTCTTCACAAAACTTTTTAAATCTCAAAACAGCACCCTTTATAAAATTCTTTGTCCTGAAAATAGGCTTTTGACAAAAATTTTCCATCTCTAAACTGAACCTTTCTCAAATTTGATAGTTAAAAACTAAAATCTAATCTTTACTTTTACACATATAAAGAAAATATATTCATTTTACACACATATATTTCCTTTGAAAAATGTAAACAAAAAATGAATGGATGGATCATTTCAAATTTATAAAATTATAATTATATTTTTCACAATTTTACAAAAACAGGATTCTAAAAAAAAAAAAAAAAAAAAAAGTCTGGACAGATAATTAGATTAAGATTTTCAACAATAAACCAGATTATAAAACATGCAATAAAAAATTAAAAATAATAAAAACAGAATTTTTAATTCTTATTCTTTTATAAATAAAAAATATTTGGAAAGTGTCAATAGTGCCTATTATTGGCATATTTACTTTATTTTTTTTTTAATATTAAAATAAAATTTGTCGCTGTTTCCATGCCACCCAAAAAGGTAAGCGACCAGTTCGTTTTTTTTAATGTGGTGTCCCCGTCTCATTTAAATAAAATTACATTGACAGGCCTAGTCCACAATTTCCATCTTGGTTATAAGGTAGATGTGCCAGTAATGAATCCCCTTAAGGAATTTCTTTTAAAAATATTTTTTTATTAATAGTTATAAGGATGATATTCCACTTTTTTCATATTATATTAATCTTTCAACAATATTTAATTTATCAATATTAATTAATAATAAATCCCCATAGTTACATTTCCCAACAGAAATAAAAATTTAATTTTAAATAATAGAAATATGTCTAAACACCCAAAAACGCAGTATTAGACACCCCTCCTAAAATCTTAAAACTAGTAAATAAAATTTTGTAAATGACCATTGGTATATGAAATTCAAAGATTCAAATCCAAACAAAAACATTCAATTTTTACAAGTAAATAAAAAGATTAAATAAATAAATTCAGCTCTCAGCATGTTCATTAAGATTTTCAATAGAAAAACAGTGAAAAGTTATTTTCTGTTTCCTAATTCGTTTAATGAAATGTTTAAAAAAGTAATCTAGATTATAAAACATGCAAGGAGGAGTTAAGAAAAAAAAACAATAAAAACTTAACTATTTATTATTATTTTTTTATAAACCAAAAACTGTGAGGCGGCCCATTACTGGAAAGAGGTTGATTACTGGCACATCTACCCTGAAATAAATATTTACATATTTTACCTCTAAATAAAATAGAAAACTAATACAAAATTTTTTAAGATTCTTAGGACTATTATTTACATTTATCAGATCATTTTTATGTTTAATAGAGTATTTAACATGATTTTACATGAAATCAAAAGAATATTTCATAATCTAGTTTGTAACATCATTTGATAATCACAGGTATCTGATAAAGTCAAACCCGATTCTAGTTAACAATAAATAACAGTTCTTAGACTAATAATAACAAAAATTTCACAATATTATTATATAAATAATATAAATACCTTCTTTAAATGTTATCCGCCTTGTAAAACGCGGAAAAATACCGCGGTAAAACCGCCTTGTAAAACGTATTAAATAAAACGCGAGAACTACAGTTATGCGTATCAAAGTATTCCTGACTTCGCAGGAATCACTAAATCGTTCGACGCTGTTGGTCACATGACTTTTTCGCATCCGGGCCATTGCAAGAGAGCTATGAAAAAACACATGCAAACATTATTTAGTCTTACGTCAAAAATCTACAAATAATAATAATAATATTGCTTACATTATGTTTGCTTTTTTCACCTGCTATTCGAAAGTTTGGAACGATGATTAAACGCGGAAGTAAAATGGCGTCTGTCGTCTGCAAACATACGATTCTAATCAAAACAGAAAATTGATTTCTTTGCACTGAATTTGGCGTTACATATCAATAATTTCGATTGTAAAATAGAATATCACCATTCCGAGTTTATTCTTACGCAAAATTTGATGTTTTATTGGAATAATTGCGACTAAAGAATAAAATACCATCATGCCGAGATTATTTTTACACTTTTAACGGAGCTACTACAGAAAATAGTGTGGATTTAAAGTTTATTTAGCATTTCATAACTTCAATTTAAATGCAATAATGCTTCTTTTTTTCACAGTGTAGATAATAAAAAAGATCTATGACATGTGCCAAAGACATGCCTAATAATTTAACAGTTATAGAATGAAAACATAGAAATGATTAAAATCAAATTCTGAAATAAGTACTTACCCATTTTTGATGATATATTATGCGAATCTTGTAATATTTCGTCAAACTTGTGGCGCATGTGCCGACACAGAGAAGAAAAAGACAAATGCGCATGCGTGCGGGGAATAAACGGAATTTCTTCTTCTTCTTCAAACTTGCAGGAACCATTCACAGAAAAATAACCTCTTTAAGGAGTACAGAAATTATTTATTCGAGAATGAGGCAAAATGTAGTATATAAAGACGAATATTTCTGACAGTGTACCCCATGGTTTGTTAATACTCTATATTAAAAATGCTGTGCTTTAACCTCCTCATTACTGAGGCAATTATTACGTGAAACTAAAAAAAAAAAAAAAAAAAAAAAAAAAAAAAAAAAAAAAAATCAGTTTAAAATTATTCTAAAAGATTTCCAAAGATGCCTTCGGCTATATAGCAATGCTTTCAATGTGGACACATTTGTGAAAAAGTTTCTAGATGTAATTATAACAATTCTAGAAGCATTTAAATTAATTTAAAGGATACATTTTAGTATGGCCTCCAGGCGACATCAGGATTGAGGAAGTTAAACTGTGTGCTTAAATATGTATGCAACATTCTTAAAATAATATAATAATGGACGTTGTAAGCGGCATTTATCATAAAAATTGAGTCATGTCAAGCTAGCCCTAATTTCTTTAAATTTTGCTAGGTGAGTGTCAAACTTTTACACCGGGCATTATTCCGATAATTCCGGGCCTCGCAGGTTTCTAGTACAAAATCCTCTTGATTCATCAAATATTAGATCCTCCCGTAATATAGCTACTATATTATAAAGATGCTTTAGTTTTTACCTTCCAGGCTGATTTGATCCATAGATTTCATCTCAACCCACCCTTTTATCCACTGGGGTTGTCGCAAATCACCAGAAAAATTTCTGATTCAAGATGCCTTAACTGAAATCCTCTTACGCAAGACGATAACCTCAAGAATGAAAATAACCTTGAGCCCTCTCCCTTTTTCTTTTTAAATCCAGTTTTCGTATAACATATTCCCGGATAAAGTGCTTACGTCTGCAGTTATTTCGCTCCTGTTTCGTATGATACACATATAACAATGTCTTTATTTGATGTAACTCTTTTAGGCAAAGTGGGTGTGATTTGTCTCGTTATTGCACGTCTTGGAGTTCTTGTTCCTTTTTTTTTTAATGCCGTGTTCGTCAATAACGTGTCTGTAACTGTTTAGCTGCAGGAAACTGGAGGTTCTCAAGACAATTTGGAAATGAAGCCACTTTAGGGCATAGTCTTGCTTACTGAGACAGTGTCCTTTTACGAGCAAATGAGAGGGTTAATATTAGATTTTTTTTTTTTCCTGTGCCTTATACACATGGGCGTGCGAAGAGAAAATTGCGCCCGGACAAAGCTAGAAGCTTGGTGTCCCCCTCCCCCAACTTTTTCTTGTAATAGGCCAAAAATGATGTTAGTAGTATAAATTTGGCGCCCCATAAATTTCCGTGCCCGGGGTGATCGCTCTCCCTTTCGCACGGCTCTGCAGGGTGATTCCAAAGTAGTGCGAATTTTTACGGTTGATAAAAGACAATGTAATATTTATTTATTTCATGGGAATGTATGAGCGCAAGTGAAGCGTTAGGGATAAAGACATCAACCCCTTGAGGGATGGTGGGATATATTTTATTTCACCTAATTTAAACAAGATTCGCACCACAAACTTTTAACGAAGTTTTATAACTTTTGTGGCAGAATATTGAAAAATTGCCTTTCCTTTTTTTAAAATAAAATTTTTCGGTAGTTCCAGTGAGAATACAATATTGCAGAGACATTGTTGCTTTCCCCCACAAGGGGTTAAACAGACATGAAAAGAATAAATAAATAAAAATTTTGTGTGAAAAATCTCAATAAATAAAAAACCGACGTTTGAACACATAGTATATACAGATCAAGCGCTATGATAATTAAGCAGTATACGTTAAGTACAGACATACTATACGTTTTTCGGGGGTACTGGATGTGCATCATCAGTGTATAACTTAAAATCGACATCCCCCTCATATATTCGCTCTCATTTCGCCTTTTAAGCAATTAAAAAATTAAAACAATATTCTATGAGTTAATCGAGCCTTTTGTTCATCTTTTGATCAAGCATTTTCAGATATTGTTCACAATATATATGTAGGTATCGCAGGCAACAGTCAACCTCAGCCTGCTCATAGCAACAGGCAAGCTCAGCTTTTTCCCTCGAACCTAGCCCTGTGACATGTGTTAGGCTCAGCATAAAGAAATAAAGCACCCAACAGACTTAACGCTGATAACTTAAAATATAAATGTAAAAGTATCAGTTGTTGGCTGGCTTTTGAAAATGACAGATTTCTCTTGCCTCACGTTGTAATCATTCCAACTCGGCTAAAAAGCCATGTCCAATCCTTTTATTGTACATAACTTTAATTAATCGATAAATGATTATTCAGAACTGTATTAAAAATTATTAAATTTCAAATATGTTTCGTCAACATTATTCAAAGTCCTGTCTCCTTACTTTATATAAATACTTCTATCTTCAACTAAAACAAAACTCTGGAAATATTATTATTATTGTTATCATTCTAAATTCGGGTAATAAAATCTAAAATCCAATCTGGATCCGTCCCCAAAATACTAAAATCCAATTTGAACAAGTACCGTAACTAAAAAAAAAAAAAAAAAAAAAAAAAAATACCCGGCGCGATTTGCAATAAAAGAAAACCCATCCCAACCCGGTGGAAAATTTGATTCTCAGTCTCGGGATTTACAATTTTGGATCTCGCAACTCAGCTAACTGCCATGTAACTTCCTAATCTGTAAATTGACTACCTCCTTACGAGCGTTTATCTCATGAATCTTCTACTCTTAAACGCGTTTCATCCTTTACGTTAATGTTTGCCCATTTTTAGTAAACGCCATTACTCGTCGCCATTTTCTAACTCGGTTCTTCTTCTAATCTTAAAACAAATGTTTGCAGACTTGCAGGATTAGCGTTTCATGCAAATTCGGGGACGGACCGTTCGATTGGAAAAGCGGATTATCCTTTGTGATGCCATTAAAATAGGTCCGTTACAGGATAATGTTAATGTTTTGAGCTAACGTTATGACCGTTTTTGTTAGTTTTGTTTTGTGCGAGTTGCTATTTACCGATTTAATCTGTGATGAATAAATACACTTTGATAATCGTCTGTATATCAGTGAGCGTGTTCTGCAGATTAAATAAAGTAGATAGCAGTCAACTCGTTCATTGTTAGTTGTGACAGAGCGTTTACACTGATTAAGCATAATGCTGATTAGATATTTAAATTTTAACTAGTGTCACAGAAAATGTTGCATAGCACACTGCGAGCAATCTCTGAGACCGCTTCATCAAAGGATGAATAAAACGCTCGATTACAATAATTATTTTAATTAAAATTTTATTATTATAATTATAATAAAATTTATTTTATTTATAATTATTTTTATTTGATTTAATACTGCATCTGATAAATTATAATTTACCAGATGGCAATATGATACGAGATGATAAATTATAATTTACCAGATACAGTATTTGTACCAAAATTTATTTACTGGGTTATTATTATTTTCCTCCTGAGACTCGAACAAAATAAAATACATAAATTTTTTCTAATATTAGTTTTAAAAAATAAGCATAAAAACGATGTTTTTTAAAAATAATATATATATATGTATAAGACCATTAAAAGTAGACAATATTCACCCATTGAATTTATCAATAAATCAAACCGAAATATGAACTGACAATGCATGTGCATAGTTTCGATAATTGAGCGAAATTCAAAAGCCCATCCCATGAAAATATTTGCAAGCTAAGTGCAATATGGAAAAGTGTGAGAGCTCAAAGATTTTGCCAGGGAGAGGGCCTTGATCTGCGGTGCAGAGCAGATGGGTTTTCTGCACGCCCGTGTTTTTATCGGAACGAGTTTCCGACCAAGAACTTAGTTAAAGGGATCGGTTGACACCCATATTAACTTTAATATCAGTAATTATGTCCTGTTCATTTTATACTGTATTTAGTCCAGAATTGTGTATGTATATGTAAAAGTCATCTAATCAAGAACTTATTTTTTAATTAAATGTTCATCGAGTGAAATATTGGAACTGTTTACTTATTTCAAACCCCCGATTTTCATCCGCCCCACTTCTACAAATTTTGGGGGCTCATAGCCGCGATGGACCTGTGGACTTGCAAGAACTTTTGATAGTAATTTGGCAGTAATAGGATGAACCGTTTGACTGTTAACAACTTTTCAGCTGTTCGGTAGTAAAGTTGGACGTTTCTGTTTTCCCATTGCTGGAATCATCTCTGTTTTCACGAAGAAAGCTGATTTCACGGAGTTTTCACGGAGCTGCTTCAACTGTTCAAGAAGAAAAACAGTGCTGTTGCGGTGCCACAAGAAAAAACTAACTCGTAGTGCGTTTTTTTTACGCGTATGCGCGAGTGACTATTTGTGCAACGAATTTAGGGTTTTTTGTGCAACGAATTTGTGTTTTTTTTCTGCAACGAATGCTAGTAGTGTGTTTTCTTTTACCAGCTAAGTACTATTTTTTTACCAACCGATTAATTGTGCGTACTGGGTGCATGTTTTATTTTTCAAGAACCCTCGCTGAGATTTTTTTTTTTTTTTTTTTTTTTTTTTTTTTTTTTTTTTTTGCGAGGCGATTTTTGCGCGAGTGAAATTTTTTCGAAGCCAAGTGATACGGGGCTGAAATGTCCTAGTATTTTAGTTTTTCAAGCCCGGTGCATTTTTTTTAGGGCTTATATATTTTTTATATATGTACAGATATATATTGATTATTGATCTATCTATATTGAGCGTTTTCATAATTATTATATATACACTATATTGCCATTGATTATTGGACACTTGCGATTTTAGACATTTTATTAAATATCTAGAAAAATACATGAGGACTCATCTCTAAACTCTTAGTGTATAAATATAATAGTATACGCCATACATCGCCGTGAAGATTTTTTACCGAAACTCCATAGGGGACCGTTAACAAATTAAAAAAGAATGAATATATTTTGAATAACCCTGTCAAAACTAATGTAGCAAAAGTGCTCAAACTCTAGATTATGATTGAATGCCTTATTGTAATACACTGTGTTCATTTTTATGCAAATAGCATGCATACTCGCAGAGTAATTAAGGTTTTTATAAAAATGGTCCCAAATTTTTCCAAGTTTTTCCCTTATAATTTTCAGAATTCTTAATATAAATTAATATTTTTTTCAGAAAATAAGACAAACAACATTGCACACAGTACCCTGTAATCAGAATTAAAAAATAATAAAAATTGTATGAAAAATGAATAGGTTTACTAAATAATTTTTTACTGCGCATGCGTCAAAGATATCAAAATTTCATTTGCATATTATGTTAGCTAAATGTATAGAGCAACTTTTGTAAAAATCTCAAAATCATAGCTTTAAAATTCTGAAAGTAATCGTCTATAGAAAAAGGACAAAATCCGTCGTTTCCAAAATGAAGCAAAAAAAAAGAGGGATTTTATCCAAATGTAGTAGCACATCCCGTATTGTGTATTCTATATTGACACTAATCAATGAATATATGGATACAACCCCTCTTGTTTTTGCTTCATTTTGAGAATAACGGATTTTCAACTAATTCAATTGACGATTATTTTCAGAATTTTCAAGTTATGATTTTGTGACTTTCACAAAAGTTGCTCTATACATTTAACTAACATAATATGCAAATGAAATTTTGATATCGTTGACGCATGCGCAGTAAAAAATTATGTAGTAAACCTACTCATTTTGTACACAATTTTCATTATTTTTTAATTCTGATTACAAGGTACTGTGTGCAATGTTGTTTGTCATATTTTCTGAAAAAAATATTATTTTATATTAAGAACTCTGAAAATTATAAGGAAAAAACTTGGAAAAATTTGGGACAATTTTTATAAAAACCTTAAATTACTCTTCGAGTATGCATGCTATTTGCATAAAAATGAACAAGGCGTATTACAATAAGGCATTCAATCATAATCTAGAGTTTGAGCGCTTTTGCTACATTAGTTTTGACAGGGTTATTCAAAAGATATTCATTCTTTTTTAATTTGTTGACGGTCCCCTATGGAGTTTCGGTAAAAAATCTTCACGGCGATGTATGGCGTATACTATTATATTTATACACTAAGAGTTTCGAGATGATTCCTCATGTATTTTTCTACATATTTAGTAAAATGTCTAAGATCGCAAGTGTCCAATAATCAATGGCAATATAGTGTATATGATTTGAAGTTATTGATATATTTGGTGTATTATTTTTGTATGTGAGAACAGAGGATATCCACAATGAAGTAAGTGGTGTTTTCCCATAAATGGTAATTAAATATAAAACTATAGCATCTTGCTTTTATTTTAAACATTAAAGAATTTTGTTTTGTAATGTGAGTTTATGAATAGAAAATAATTTTGCTTATATATATATATATATAATATTTTTATAAGATATTTTAGTATTGTGGTGGTTGCTTGTTAACCCCCCCATATTTTTTATTTTAATTCAATTTTATTAACTGTTTATTTCCTATCATCTCTTTTTATTAATGTTCTCAATTTAAATATTATTTCGATTTCGTTTCTTTTGATGCCGTCGCCTGTAAGTTTTTCTTCCTTACCTAGTTATCGAATGTTCTAAACCGGTAAAATCTTGTTTTGAATTCATTCCTTCCGGTTTGGAAAAGCTTCTAGAAAAATCTGGATTGTTCTATGGGTGGTATTTCCGGTTAATCTGGCACGCCCCTTGGCCTATCAAATTCAAATCCACAGGTGACGTGATTTAACCAGCTAAGTGCCTGGCCACCTTCTTTGGCCTTCATTCTTTAAGCGTTTGTCATTTTTTTTCCTTATTAAATTCATATTTCACTATACATTGAATCGTAACTTGGCTTATTTCTTTCCTCGCTCTCCGCATTCGAACGTTGCCAACTTGGCGTATCCCGGGTTTACAGTAACCCTTGTTCTTTTCTCCCTCCTGGCTCTGAGCCACGAGAGCAGTTGCGCAGTCGGAGCCCAGTGGTGTTGGAGGCAGTTGAGTTGACATGTGCCGAGAAGTTTCTCAGATGCCGAGAAATTTAGCGGAAGCCGGGGCAAGTGTGCACGCCCCAAGGCAGTTGTACGTGACCGTTGCTCCATACCAGCTACTCAAAGTTTGTTTTCAAGGATGTTGTTTTTTTTAATGCTGCGAGGAGTTAGGCTCCCCGTCCACCACATCCTAAATCCTTTGGTTTTCCTTTTTTTTTCTGGCTACTCAAGTTGGTTTAAGTGTTGTCATAGTTATCCTCAAAGAATTATCATCAATCTATTATCAAGCTTAATTCAATCCCTCTTCATCTCATGTTTAATTCGGCCATAAATATATTTAATTATTTTAATATGGAACGGCGTCCCCAAGGGTAAATATTGAAACATCTCTTTGTGATTTGTCCAGGCATATTTTTGGAAATAATATCAAATTAATAGTCTGAGAAGAATGTTATCTCTGTATCGACTAAAAAAAAATGTTTATTCATGTTATAAAAATGCATATAAAAATATATTGTGAAGAAGAGTTGTTCTAGAATATGTCGACTCATATACATCACCTTTGTGGAAATTTTTGCAACGAAATAATAATAGTTCTATTTATATAAGAAAGTGTATGAAACAAATACATATATATATAGAATATTCAATGCTTGAAGAAATTCTCATATGATTATAAATAAAAAATATTTGTCCCCTTCAAAAAATATTCTCTTCATTTATGTCTCAATACCTGTGCATTTATCTACCTGAATTTCATCTTCATCAGCCAAGAAATTACAGGTAACCTTTTTCTTCTTATCATTTTATATTTTTTACAATTTTGTTTTGAATTATTATCATCAAGATTAAAGATTTTTCACTATTTTAAGAAAAACCATAATGGTAGCCTTTTTTTTGGGGTCGTTTGCTGGCCTTCATCCAGCGCAATGTATTTCATCCATTAATACGATCACTTAGCCTACTTCAGAGATGAAACAAAAAATAAGTGTTTCTCATCTCCTTCTCTTCCCACCAAAACACCACAGTCTAATTTCCTTTGGTGCAGTGATCAACGCTTGACCATCTATTTCCTTTGCTGCCATTGTATTTTCGTTATCTATACATATTTTCAAAAAAAAAAAATAATAATAATAATAATAATAATAATAATATCTTTATTATCTTCAATTATATCTTCATTATTTTCAAATTATATCTTCATGCAGTGATCAATATTTTATATTTATATTTTATTGAGTGTGGTGTAATAAATGAATGCATAATATATTTTGATTTTATGCTGAGATAATATTTTTTTATTGGAGCAGTACAGTATATATATAACATAATTTATTGACATATATTTTTCTTGCCATGACATAATTTATGACTAATATATATATTATTTAACGGAGGTGCTGGTAAATATAATTGATTATACTAATATAAATTATTCCTCTTGTCATAAATATAAGAATATTTGTTTTGAGCCATATGATATATATATTTACATAAAAATTTTTGGGCCATGTTATTTTGATCGGATGCTAACAAAGATATGTTGGTATTTTTCTTCTCTTCATCACATAATTATTCTTCTTTTTAATATATATAAAATGATGTATAACGTAAATGAAATTTGTCAATATTTTTAAATAATGGGTCGATTTATATATTATTTATTATAAGACCAGTCTATGTCCAAATCTAACCTGTCATTTATTGAGCTCTCACTTTAATTATCTCATAATGCCTCCCAAGTCTAAATTAAATATTGCAATTCAGCCATTCGACGGCAACCCTCAGACTGTGGAATTCTTCTTTGATCAATTATCTGATATACAAGAGTTAAATAATTTTTCCGATAAAGAACTTTTTATTCTCTTCAAATCGAAGCTTGAGAACAACGCCTTACTCTTCTTTCTTGAAACACAGTCTCAGTTCAAGAACTATAATTTCCATGACATTCGGAAAGCTTTTATAGACTATTTCTTACCTTCAAAAAAGACTGTTTCTCTCAAATCCTTGCAGAATTTAAGCTTAGATTCAAATGAATCAGTCAAAAATTTTGCGTTTAGGCTGGATAAACAGCTTAGGCTTGCATACCCTAAATTGGATTCTTCTGCTCTCAATTCATTAAAATTCACTCATTTTCTTGAGGCTTTGCCTAAACAAATTAAGCAGAAAATTCTTGAAGAAAATATTTCATCTTTCGATTTAGCTCTTGAACGAGCAAATTTTCTTCAAAATATTTACGACTCCCCTCCAAAAAAATCTTACGAGAATTATAATCAAGCCTATTGTTTGGATAATGAAAAAGTCCATGATAATTCCATTCCTTCTAGTAGTGTGCTCCACAAGACTCCTATAAAACATACGAAGGATAAAATTTATGTCAATTCTCAAACTACCTTCTCACCTTCGCAAACTCCAAATGACAGTTCTCATGCTTCTCGTAATTTTAAAAGAAAACCTAGAACATATTCTCCTTCTCCAAATAGACAAGAGGCTACAGATAAACGTAAAAATAATTTTCGTCAACATAATTTTTATCGGAAACGTCCTTATCATCAACCCACCTTCGACAAATTTTCTCACAAAAAAAATTCTGCATCCTTTTATTACAAACGAGATGTTGTGCAATGTGCGTTTTGTGGAAAATTCAATCATCGTATGGACTCTTGCTACAAATTTAAAAATATTATTAGTGCTTCCAATCAAAACTCTTCATCTAAATTTTCGTCTAATTCTCACAGAAGGAAAAACTATACCTCTTCTCAAAATAAAAACAATGTTTATCATTTAAACAAATAAGGGAGACTGGTTCTACTGACCGCCTTCTCTCCCGTAATTCTCATTCAGGGTCAGTACACTTTAGTAACAAACACACACAACAACTTGACAAAAGCTCTTCAGTCACTTTAGTATCGTCCAGAGCTGTTCAAACTTCCCCTGTGACACCTAAATTTAACAAATCTTCATGTTCTTATAATTCGTTGACATCCAAACAAACTTTAGAAATTGATGATGATGTACAAGAAAGACATGTCATTTGCAGTTCTTTTAATAACTCGTATGTTCTTCCATGCATACTCATAAACATTCAACATAATGAAATCTCAACGTTAATTGATACTGGATCAAGTTTGTCACTCTTGGATCAAGAATGCTTTAATAGCATTAAATCCAGGCTTCATTACAAATTCTTATCCAGAAATGTATCTGTATCTACTGTAAATTCTAAAGTTTTTTTCAAAGGATGCATAGAGATTGCATTTAAAATTGATAAATTCTTCTTTCATCATGTCTTTTATCTTACAAAGATACAAAATGTTCATTTTCAAGCCATACTTGGATTTGAGTTTATCAATAAACATTCCATAACTATTTCACCAACATTTAAGTCTATCTTGATTAAGGATAAACATATTCCTTTTCACAGTTATAATGAATCTCCTACTTGCTATTTTATGAATTCTGACTATATTTATGATAATTCAAATGCGCCATATTCTTTAGATGTACACAAAATGCCTTGTTATGAAGATTCTATATCAAATAATCTAAGTAATGGTACTTATACTGATGATTTATATGCAAATTATGGTGATACAAATTTACAATTGTTCAACAATTTCACAACCTATCCTTATAATTATAATTTTCAAAATAATGGTTTGTTTACAAATAATGTTGCTAATACTGCTATGAATTTTCATAATCCTTATATTGATGGTAATTCTACTTATTTTTCTAACTGTTTTCCAACTGATTATGGTAATGTTGTGAACTATGTATCTACTAATGATAATATGCCTGGCAAGAATTTTACATCTGAAAATACTAATGATCTTAGTTATGTTGGAGAAAAGCAAACCCATTTAAATATTGGTAATAAAATTTTGGTGAATTCCAACATGGTACAATTACTCAATAGGGAATTAATCCCTCCTAATTCTTTTGTTTATTTACATGTTAAGTACTTGAATCCTCCATCTGAATATTTTATTTTCAAACCCAATTTAAAAAATAAAGGTCTTGTGTTACATGAATCTTTGCATTCCAAATCTGCAATTCAAAATGATTTATTTTTGGTTGTATGTCAGAATATATCAAAGCTGGACATTCATTTAAATAAAAATTCAATTATTGGCGAATGTATCAATGTAGATGAGAAAGATATTGAGGAATACTCTTTTGATTTAGACTTTGAAGACCAATATTGCAATTTAATTTTACCATCTGAAGAGATTAAGAGAAAACGAATTCAAGAACTGTCTCCAAATGACTTTGATTTAAAACATTTACCTCCTCATGAAAAAGAATCTTTAACAAAGCTATTGTGTAGTAAAGCTCTTGCTTTTTCAAAATCTCTTGACACTTTAGGTCATACTGACCTGGTTAACCCTCAATTCACAATGCTAAATTCTCATCCAGTCAAAACCCTACCTTTTCCTGTGCCACAGGCACTTGAGCAAGAAGCTCTTGACCAGATTAATCAAATGTTAAATGCTGGCATTATTGAGAGATCAAATTCATCTTGGGCGTGTCCCATGCTTCTTGTTAAAAAGAAGAGAACTGATATGTCAAAACCTCAAAAGTATCGTTTGGCTCTAGATTTAAGATTGCTAAATTCCATTATTATTCCATCTTCATATCCTCTTCCTAGAATTCAAAATCTATTGGTGCAATTATCAAAATTTAAGTATTATACTACTCTTGACTTGCCCTCTGCATACTGGCAGATCGCTGTACCTAAAGATATGCAGGATAAGCTCAGTTTTACTACTCCATGGGGAATTTTTACCTACTTGCGTCTCGTGTTTGGCTTGAAGACAGCTGCAAGTACCTTTCAACAATTAATTGACTCAGTTATTCAATTATCTCAAATTGATTCCTGTTATGCATATCAAGACGATATTGTTGTTGGCGCTAATTCATTTGAAGAAATGTCCATGAAACTCACAAAACTCTTAGACACTCTTATTGCTAATAACATTACTCTGTCTCCTGAAAAATGTTCCTTTATGCAAACAAGCATTAACTTTTTAGGATTCCAACTCACAGATCATAAAATTCTTCCCATTACAAGTAACATTTTAAAAATCACTTCTTTTCCAACGCCTAAAACCAAGAGGCAAACGAAAAGTTTTATAGGTTTGTGTTCATTTTATAGGTCAATTATTCCTAATTTTGCTAAATTGATTACTCCTCTCATTGAAGTCACCAAACCTAAAAATAAATTTTCTTGGAAATCTGAACAAGAAAATGCATTTAAAAAATTACAAGACATTTTCTTTCAGAAACCTATGCTCAATCTCCCAAACTGGAATGAAACCTTCTATGTTAATACAGATGCATCAAAGACAGCAATATCAGCTGTTCTTATGCAGAAATTTGATGGTGAACTTAGACCCATCTCCTATTATTCAAAAACTTTGTCTCAGTCTGAAAGACAATACCCTGCCATCAAATTGGAACTTTATGCCATTTACAAAGGCATAACAGCTTTTAAATATTATATTTTTGGTCGACCCTTTATTCTATTATCCGATGCCAAACCTCTTAATAATTATAAAAAGGCTACATCACCAGCTGATATTACTACTCGATGGATGTTAGAACTGTCAGAATACTCGTACACATTCCAACATGTTCCAGGCAAAGAAAATGTGTTAGCAGATTTTCTAAGTAGAACACCTCACATTCCTACTGAAGATCTCCATAATAATCCAGATCTTATTTCTACACAAGAACCACTACCAATTGTAGATAATCAAAAAGATTTACATAATGAAATTCCTCACTTTCCATGTGGTTTAGTTGACAAAGTTCACCACACATGTCATCTTCAAAGTGACTCTTCACCTCCAAATAATGATAATAATCAAGATCCATTATTAGAAATTCTTGATCACACCATCTTCTCTGAACAACAAAAAGACCCAAAAATCAAACAAATTTATGAAGATCTTAAAAATAACAAAAAATCTAAAAGTTTAAATGGCTACTATATTAATCCAAATAATGAGCTACTTTGCTACAATGGTCATTTTTCTTCTGAAGACATTGAGCTACATAAAGCTGTTTTACCTTTGTCACTTAGAGCAAAAGCCTTAAAGAATTGCTCATATTACTCATACTGGAATTCATAAAACTATTGTTAATTTAAAGAAAAGATTTACCTGGAAAACCCTTGTTTCTGATACCATTAGTTATGTCAACTCCTGTGAAATTTGTTTAGTAAACAAAAGTCATAAAAAAAATACTGCTCCATACTTACCAGCACCACTTCCAACAGCTCCTAATCAAAAAGTCTCTATGGATTTACTTGGCCCATTAAGAAATCGTCAATATGTGATGACCATCATAGATCACTTTTCTCGTCATTTAGAATTGTATGCCTTGAATAATATCAGTGCTGAGTCTGTTACAAAAGCTTTATTACATTACATTTCCACTCATGGAAAACCCGAATTAACTCTCACTGATCATGGCTCTCAGTTCACTAGTGATATGTTTTCTTTCTTTAATAAAAAGCTTGGCATTAAATTGGAACACAGTTCTGTAGCCCATCCCCAGGCTAACGGATTAAGTGAACGAGTTAATTCTCAAATAAAATCGTCTGTGAATACAATGGCTTCCCAAGGATGTGATATACCAACTGCTCTAAAAATTCACCAATCCATATATAATGCTACACCTCATCCAGCTACAAAATTCACTCCAAATCTTCTTCATTTTGGAAGAGAGATAAATGACATTTATTCTAATTACAAAACTCAAGTGTCCTGGAAAATTCTCAATACTGCCTATGAAATTCATAAATTAATGGATGTTATTGAGAAAATATACTATCAAGCTTACAAGAATAACGAATCTTCTAGGCAAAAAGTGTACCAAAAATCGAGAGAAAAATTAAAATTTGCCAACATCAATGTTAATGACATTGTGTACGTAAAATTTCCCACTGCGTTTAACAAAAAGGTACAAGGCCCATACGTGGTGAAGAAAATAATTTCTCCTGTACTCATTCAAATTCAAGATTCCAATAATAGTCACGCTTCACCAATGTTGATCCACACTAATCGAATCTTGAAGCTTCAAAAGAGAAATGAAGCATTACAATTTCCTTCAATTTCCTCTACAAATGCATCACGTGATCAAACATCTGTTGATAATGCATCCTCTTCTCCTGTGAGACAACACTCTCCTGCTCAAGTGTCTAATCATGATGCTGCTTGTAACACATCTCCTCGAATTCTTTCTTCTTCTAAGTGCCAACAAACATCTTCATGTTCCAGTAAATCTGTACAGTCACAAGTTCCTCCTGATAGCGCTCACACTGGTGTTAAAAACAAGTCTACTCAATATAAAAATTATGGTCTTCGCCCTCGCACTCATAAAATGTATAAAAAATGAACTAATCTTCTTTTCTTTTTTTCAGGATGACTCTTGGTTTGTTACATAGTCAGTTAATACTAGTTAGACTGATATTCGAGTAAGAAGAATGACTGTGTAATTTTTTTTGTTTTCTTCCTCCAAGCTGCGGGCAGCTGTTATTATTATTATTATTTTTTTCTTTTAAGTCTTCTTCTCCTTGAGGCAATTCAATGGTCATCCTCCAGATGTATGTATGGTTTTAATATATCTTTATTATTCACCATATTCATTTCTAAACCATAATTATTGTGATAAGTATATATGATCTCAAGTATGCCATACACTACTTTTTTTAACCTTACAAAGTCTTTAATTGCAATAGTTGGTGCTAAAAAAAATTTGAGAAAGAATTTGTCCTTTTTATATTCTTATTAAAATATTATGTCATTATGTAAAGTTATTTTTTTGACAAATGTTTATCCTACTAAGAAAAGTGGATTGTAATTGATGTAAGGTAAACATAAATATGAGTACTCATGAAATCATTTTCCCTATTGTGACTTACATAATAATTTCTCTTTACAATGCATGCATGCTCTAACAATTTAACCTCTTTTAACAAAAAAATGACAATGCATGATAAACTTATGCATACTAATAATTTCACTCTTATTATTGAAATATAGAAAAATGAATGACTCACAATAAGTATTATTTTTTGTATACTTCTGAGTATTTGAAAGTTATTAAAAAAAAAAAAAAAAAAAAAAAAAAAAAAGGTTTTTGTTATTCTATAATTATACTTTGGATCCAAAGGTGTTGGTTGAGTCATTATATATGTATATAAAGCAAATACTTGATATATGACAAATACAAAAATGATCACTTGTCATTTAAAAAAAATGTTTGAAAATTGCAAGTAAATATATTCAAGATATCTTATATATAAATTTTTTTTGACATAATTGATTTTTTTTTGTTTGTTGACATTATCGAAGCCATATACAAGATTGACATATTCATATAAGTTCCTTTTTATCAGAATATAAATATCCTGTATTTTATGTTTATTTTTGAAGGAAGTATAGTATTAAAAGTATTTATGCAATTCTTGTCAATTTATGTTGAAAGTGTTCAGGAATATTCTTTTATGAGAGTATAAACTAAAGCTCTTTGAAAATTGTTACATATATTTTGAAGACGTTTTTATTGAAAATAACATTCTACTTTTTTTTCCTACCAATTTACATATGCCTTTTATTTGGAATTTATTATATTTTTCTTTGAAAATGTTGTTATTGAATAATGCTAAGGTTTTTCATTTAAGATTAGTTAAAAGCTTAAAAAGCTATTACATATTGATATATGTACATTTCTTTTATGAGAGCCTAAATAATCTCTCTGCTCCATTTGCATGTATTTTCCTTTTCAAATTTTCAACTTACAAATTCATTCTATATACATGTGAAACCATCCATTTTTATATACAGTTATAGTTTGATTTATTTTATTGTCAACTGGAAAATATATATCTACATGTTCTTATTGTATAATCAAATATTTTACATATGCTAAAGCATTTAGTTATCATATTGCATTTTGCACAGCTTAACAAGAAACTGTTCATAGTTAAAGACTGTTGTTTCTGCATATATATATGAACTTTGATTTTGTTTTGATACATGATAAGTACCTCTGGAAGAAATTTTGTATACCTTCCATTTTAAATATTTGCTATCTTTGGTGTATTAACATAACGACTACTACCATAATAGTAATCATTTTTATTATCTAATATCATGTAAAACAATTATTTGTATTCATATAACTATTTCTGGTACATTTATTTTGTGTAATTATTTTATATCTTTGTACATGTTTTAGGAAATATTGTTTCGATGAAAAAATTATTGAATTTTTGTCATCTCTCCAATATTTTCTTTTGGGGAGGCCTGGGTAGATATGTGGTGGTTGCTTGTTAACCCCCCCCCCATATTTTTTATTTTAATTCAATTTTATTAACTGTTTATTTCCTATCATCTCTTTTTATTAATGTTCTCAATTTAAATATTATTTCGATTTCGTTTCTTTTGATGCCGTCGCCTGTAAGTTTTTCTTCCTTACCTAGTTATCGAATGTTCTAAACCGGTAAAATCTTGTTTTGAATTCATTCCTTCCGGTTTGGAAAAGCTTCTACAAAAATCTGGATTGTTCTATGGGTGGTATTTCCGGTGGAAGGCTCGACAAAAGTTCAGTTAGCCGACATAATAACCAAATCGGACGGTTGTAATGAAGACTTACAAGGAAGGTCTCCATTGGGGGCATACTCAGAATTTTTTGAAAAAAATACGAATTAAACTACTCATGTAGGTAATAAAGGATCAGTGAAAATTAGCGGCGGAATTACATTATTAGATATGTAAAAAAAAAATAGTTTGGAATAATTGGCGTGAAAAGCTGAAAGCGACGCGGGATTTGGCGAGCAGTGCATTTCCTCGCCAAAAGCAGACGATTTTAACGAATCTGAAAATTGATTTTAATTGACTTCACTGTTAAAAATCTGCAGCATTTACTGCAACGTCACTCCACTACTTTTATAGAATATCTCTCTTCTGACCAATGAGAATGCTCCATAGCACGTGAATTGGCCGTGTCATACACTGTTAAAAATCTGCTGCATTTTGTTGCAACGCACTCCACCGCTTGTATATAATATCTCTATTCCAATCAATGAGAAAGCTCCATTTCACGGCCAAGTAACCGTTTTTTATACAAGCAAAGGAGTGCGTTGCAACAAAATGCAGCAGATTTTTAACAGTGTATTTTTCAATTTGGAACAATTTTAATCGTGTTTTAAATGATAAAATATATTAATTTCATTTTGTTATAAGTACATATAAACGTATATGACAAAATTACACTTAAAGAAAAGTAAAAATGCAAAACTAAAATTACTTAAACTAAACTTATTTAAATAAAGTGACAAAGAAAGTTTTTTCTTTAAAAAGTATTCGAAGCGTAAAAGCGTATTTTTTTAAATTTCGTTTTTTCGCCAACCGGAGATAAATCGCCAAATAAACGAAATGTTTATTATTTTTTTACGGACGTTATAAGGGGGTTCCGCCGAATTTTTTTTTTATAAATATATATAACTATATAAGAAGAACATTCTGTAATTTTTTCAGATTTTTCTGAGTATGCCCGTATGGAGACCTTCCTTGTTAGTCAAAAACTTATTAGACGGTCTCGTTAACGAACGGCTGGAACAAGAAAAAAATAAAGAAATCGAGGAAAACGAAAAAAAAGCATATGAATCAAAAAAATTAGAGCTAGAACTCAGTGCAAAAAATAAAGCTGAAATGTCGACGCTTAACGCCGGAATGAAAACTCCTGATGTTTTAAAATTAATCGCGAGGTATGATACCAATGAAAAAATAAGTATCTCACGTTGTTCGAAAGACAAATAAAACGATTAGGGGTAGAAAAGGAAAATTGGGTAACTTATTTGCTAGGTCTGTTACCATTAGAAATAGTTAATATAATAGGTCGCGAAAAGGAGGAACTCTCGAATGATTATGATTACGTTAAACAGTTATTGTTGAAAAGATTCAAGCTTAGTGCGGAACAATTTCGACAGAAATTCTTTGCCCACTGAAAAGAAAGTTCGGCGTCGTGGCGCGATTATTCCTTTGAATTTACGAATTTTTTAGAACAATGGTTGACAGGTCTGAACATTTCGTCTTTTGAAGATTTAAAAAACCTTCTAGTTATTGACCAAATAAGGAAAAAATTACCATTGGAAGTAAGGGAGCATTTTATTGATGACTTGCCTAAGTTTACTAAGGTCTCAGATTTTATAAGTAAACTTGGTGATTATGAGGTGGCCCGTAATATTGTTAGGAAGAATTCGGAAGATAAAAATAGCGATAGTAAACGTTTTTCTCAGAATATAGAGAACAAAAGTTTTGGCCGGAAGAACATTTTCTCTCAAAACAACAAGAACGGGGTAAGGAATAATTATAACCCTTTCAAAACTAAATGTTTTTATTGCAATGAATTTGTCTCTCATAAATCGAATCAGTGTCCTCGCAGAATGGATGGAAATAAAAGTAATTACTACGGTTTAAATAACACGAAAGCGGTGAACGCCATGAGTAATAAATTTTGTCCGTCGGATAAAATTGTTAAAAGTATTGAAATTAAAGGGAAACGCGTAAATTGTTTTGTTGATAGTGGGTCAGGTGTGGCAATGATAAACAATGAACTTTATAGAATTTTGGGAAGGCCTAATTTAAGTAAGAATGATGTGAAATTGACAGGTATTAGTGGTGATGGAATAATTCCTTCAGGTTTTTTCAATACTAATATAAAAATTGATGATGTTAGTGTAAATTGCGATGTGTGCGTTTTGCAGGATTTAAAATATGAAATGCTTCTCGGAAATAACTGTTTGAATAAATTAAATTTCGAAATATCAAACAATGGCTTAAAAGTAACAGGTAAGCGAAACGATGAAAAAAGTTACAGTGTAAATGTTGTAACGAAGATACCCTTAGATATTCCAAAAATAGACACGGTCAAAGATGTTAAAAACATTCTCACGGTAAAATCTGTCTTGCGGTTAGATGTTGAAGAGGTTCCCAAGCCTAACCCAGACTTGCGGTTGAGTGTTGCTTCAAACACGCCCATGACTGAAAATTCTTTAGCTGATTCTCATGAACCTGAATCTGTTTGCTTAGCAGAAATAGCTAATGCGATTAATGTAAATGAAATCGATATGACGCATATTGCCGACTGCCGTTTAAGGGAAGAATTAATTAATTTGATTACGAATTATAAGCCTGAGAAAACGAAAAGTGTTGACTTGAAAGTTAAGATAGTGTTAAGCGATGACATACCAGTAGTACAAAGGCCAAGGCGATTAGCGATTTCTGAACAAGCATATGCTGATACACAAATAGGAGATTGGCTTGATAAGGGTATAATAAGAGAAAGTTGTTCAAATTATGCTGCGCCAATTGTTTTAGCGAAAAAGAAAAATGGAGACTACCGATTATGCGTAGATTATAGGAAACTTAACAAAAAGATAATTAGAGATAATTATCCCCTTCCAGTGATTGACGATATTTTAGATGAGATTGGACAGTGTAAGGTGTTCAGTACATTAGATTTGAAAATTGGATTTTTTCACGTAGAGGTTGATGAGGATAGTAAAAAGTTTACTTCGTTTGTTACGAATAATCAACAATTCGAGTACACTGTAATGCCATTCGGTTTAAATGTCGCTCCACAATTTTTCCAACGTTACATATATGCATGCCTTAAAGAATTAATAAGAGATAAAACGATTTCCGTGTACTTAGACGATATAATCGTCCCTGCGCAGACTGAAGAAGAGGCGCTTTCTAAATTGAAACGCGTGTTTCAGGTAGCATCAGAGTATGGCCTCGAGATTAATTTTCCTAAATGTCAGTTTTTGAAGAGAAAAATAGAATTCTTAGGATACGTAATTGAGAATGGAACAATTCGACCTTCCGAAACTCATGTTATAGCTGTTGCAAAATTTCCTGAACCAAAAGATAAAAAACAGCTCCAGAGTTTTTTGGGACTAACCGGATATTTCAGGAAGTATGTCGCTGATTATGCTAGAATTGCTAGACCTTTGAGTGATCTTTTAAAAATGGAAAATGAATTTAATTTCGGACCAAGTCAAACAGAAGCTTTCCAAATTCTAAAAAATAAACTGTCTAGTAAACCAGTATTACACATATTTAGAAAGGGGGCGGAAACGGAATTACATACGGATGCGAGTAGTTTAGGTTTCGGAGCAATCTTGTTACAAAAAGATGATTACGGAAATTTACATCCAGTTCATTTCATGAGCAGGAAAACAACGCCCGCTCAAGCGAAATATAGTAGTTATGAGCTCGAAGCGCTTGCTGTCATCGAAGCATTAAAGAAATTTCGAACTTATTTGTTAGGAAATAAATTTAAAATAATAACCGTTTGTTCTGCTTTTCAAAAAACCTTAGAGAAAAAAGATCTTACACCTAAAATTGCGAGGTGGGCATTATTTCTTCAAGAATTTGACTACCAAATTGTTCGCAGAGCCGGAAATCAAATGAAACATGTCGATGCATTGAGTCGTAACACGGTTTTAACTTTAACGCGTTCACATTATGAACTTATAGCAAAATTGACCAAAGCGCAAAACGAAGATGATTACATTCAAACTATAAAAACATTAGTTGAAAAAAACGAAAGTAATGATTATTTTGTTAGGCGAAATATTGTGTATAAATATGAAAACGACAGAGAATTAATTATGGTACCAGAAAGCATGCAAAGGGAAATTATTCGTGAAATTCACAATAAGGGACATTATGCTGTTGCTAAAACTGAAGCGATCGTGAAACAGGATTATTATATCCCTAACCTTCGAAAACAGATCGAAAGCGTGATAGGATATTGTATTGAGTGCATACTATGTAACAGGAAACAAGGTAAAGGTGAAGGATTGCTAAATCCCATCCCTAAACAAGATTCGCCACTTCAAACTTACCATGTCGATCATTTAGGCCCGCTACCTTCAACAAACAAAAATTATAATTTTATTTTCTCTGTAGTGGACGCTTTCACAAAACTTGTGTGGTTTTATCCTGTCAAAACAACTTCCGCTAAGGAGGTGATTTCGAAATTAAAAATTACACAAGCCGTATTTGGATATCCAGAACGCATAATTAGCGATCGTGGAGCCGCTTTTACTTCAAATGAATTTAAGGAGTATCTCGAAGATGAAAAGATAGAACACGTCTTAATTACAACAGGTATACCGAGGGGAAACGGCCAGGTAGAGCGATCACAGAAAACACTCATAAATATCCTGAGTAAATTATCCATCGATGATCCGACGAAATGGTATAAATATGTGCCAACCGTACAACGAATAATGAACAGTATGATTTCGCGTAGCACTCAGTATACCCCTTTTGAGTTATTAACAGGAGTAAAATTAAGGGATAAGGAGGATTTAAATATTAAACGAATTATTGATGAGGAACATGAAAACGCGTTCATGGAAGAAAGACTTAACAATAGAAATATTGCTAAGCAAAACATTCTAAAAATCCAGGAAGAAAATAGTAAAAGTTTTAATCGTAAGCGGAAAAAAGCAAGGTGTTATAAAGTTGGTGATCTAGTTGCCATAAAAAGAACCCAATTTGGGGTCGGCATGAAATTACGAATTAAATATTTTGGTCCTTACAAAGTGATCAAAATCAAAAGCAATGACAGATACGATGTTGAAAAAGTGGGCTTCCAAGAGGGTCCAAGAGTGACAACAACTGCAGCTGACTGCATGAAACCATGGGTTTCTATACCCTAAAATATGATGTTTTTCAAGTATTTCTTTTATGTGTTCTTTTTGTTGTTGTTTATTTGTTTATGTATCGCCATATAGTGTTTTATGACTCCAAGTACATCCATTTAGCGTTATTTTTTAGACATTATTTTATGCAAAAAAAAAAAAAACTGAACTGTGACTGAAGAAAGAAAAAAAAAAACGTTTAATAGTTTATGAACACTTGGACTAGCACCAGACTTTTTATTATTATTATTAGTTTTTCAGCGATTTAATATGGAATTTTAGTGTTTGTATTTGGTGATTTCATTATTTTTATGAAAGTCGTATGGAGTCTGATCTGGAGCTTATAGTTGGTATTAAGCTCTGTGAGGGCACAGATAGGTCAGGATGGACGAGAGGTAGAGGTAATTTAGCCCCAGAAACCACAAGACTTCGACTGACAATGCATGTGCATAGTTTCGATAACTGAGCGAAGTTCAAAAGCCCATCCCAGGAAAATATTTGCAAGCTAAGTGCAATATGGAAAAGTGTGAGAGCTCAAAGATTTTGTCAGGGAGAGGGCCTTGATCTGCGGTGCAGAGCAGATGGGTTTTCTGCACGCCCGTGTTTTTATCGGAACGAGTTTCCGACCAAGAACTTAGTTAAAGGGATCGGTTGATACCCATATTAACTTTAATATCAGTTATTATGTCCTGTTTATTTTATACTGTATTTAGTCCAGAATTGTGTATTTATATCTAAAAGTCATCTAATCAAGAACTTATTTTTTAATTAAATATTCATCGAGTGAAATATTGGAACTGTTTACTTATTTCAAATCCCCGATTTTCATCCGCCCCACTTCTACATATATATATATATATATATATATATATTAATTATTTTGCTGCAAAACACATCTATTTAAATGGATGTTCAGATCATAGTCGCTGTGAAATAATTTTAAAAAATTGCTAAAAATATAGAAAAAAAATCGAATTTATTATAAAGAACATATGTCAAATATTAATATCTGCTATTAAAATAATTGAAACAAATTAAAATAATATAAAGAATGGAATTCATCAGCAGAGCTTCGAATTCCAACATGACTCACCCGTTGCTCCATTTTGTTAACAGAAGAGGCGTTAGAAGTTACAGAGGCTGACAGACAGACAGCCCCACAAACTCGTGATTTTATTAATATAAATAGATTATTAATTTTAATAGTTATTGATTAGTAAATGTCGTCTTTTTTATTGTTTTAAATTGATAATAATTTAAATTCATATTATCTGTATGCACTTTATTTTGCGTTACTGTTTTGTTTTTTTTTTAAATTTAATATTGCTTTATTTTTATTTTAAATACATTAAGTTATCTGTCACAATGTTTGCATAATTATTAAATTTTGATTATTTTATATTATTTAAAATGGATGTTTAAAAAGTTGTATGTTTACCTTATTTTTTTTGTTTTATTAATTTATTTTTTAAAAAAATGCTATTCTCTTTTAACAGCCATTTTTTATTCTTCTTTTCTTCAAATAAATAAATACTCTCTTTCTATGAATTTTGCAATTTAATGCGCACCATTCGGAACCATCTTATAATTTTTGTCGATTGCCGCGTTCCTGTTTTTGATTTCGCTAATCTATTCCAAGTCCATTTTTTTTTTCAAATAAAAATGGCTTTTTTTTATTTCCCTTTCCCAAACAGCTGTTCCTATTTGAAGAGATGACTGCGACGGAGGTCAATTGAATTAACTTTCACGGCGATGACTTAAAACAGCGACCCTCTCCCCTCCTAAACAGATATATATCAGCGGGTATAAATTAAAAATAATTGTTCCTCTTATTGGAGTTATTCCCCCACGCAATAGACAGTGTATTAAGAGAATGAAGCACCTTTCTGTCGCATTGGTTCATTTTTTTTCTTCTATTTAGCGAATTAAAAGATCTGGCTTCTTTTCAACGCAATGTAACGTCTGTGTTAAAGTATATTTCTCAGTGTATTCGAAAGAACCCTCTAATTTGAAAATTCGATAATAAAATAAAATAAAATAATTTATATAATGTATTTTAAAACTGGTGTTGGGTCTTTATTTTATCTTCCAAATGCTAGCTGAGTCGCCCAGTATTGCCAAAACCCTTACTAATGTTCTTAAATGAACCTAAAATATTCAAAATTATGCAAAATCAAATTTAAATGCAAAATTAATGCAAATTTCAATGCAAAATTAATAAGACCCAATTTCGAAGTGAACGAACCTCAAATCAAGTTCGAGCTGCTTACGGCTCTGTATAGCAGGCACTGCAATATATTGTATAATAAAAAGAATCTCGAACAGAACGAACCTCAAACCGGGTCCCCGCTGCCTAGAGCACTGTATAATGTACGCACTGCAAAATCTTGCTTCTCCCCCCCCCCCTTCCAAAAAAATCCTAGAATCTTTTAGTATATAACGAGGTTTTTAATTAATTAATTTCTCAACTAGTTATCAGAAATTTAAAATACGCCAGGAGAGGTCTTCAACTATCTTCACAAAAAAATTCAGCCTCGTATGAGCCGTAGATTTCGTTAATCAATTAATCATTCTTCTATTGCCAGGAACTAAACTCTAGAAAAGTAAGTACTCCTCTTAATAAAAATTATATTAACTCACACCGAAAGTTAAAGTAATAGTAAATAACTTCGTAAATTTGAATGCAAGGAAAAGGAAGGCAATACTGAATGAAAAGTCAATCAAGACAGTTAACTACAATCAAGACAAGATCGTATAAAAAAGAGAGCAACGAAGTTTCATAAAGAAAAGTTTGGATTGTGTAAATTTTAAATTGACTATTTTAGTTGACTCGAATCTTAACAAGAGATCATCTAATAAATTAAATTCATCTAATAGTAGTATTATATTTTAGATAATCACCACGTATTAACAAAATACATAATAATTAAAAATTTTGACTACCTGCTAAACTTCTAGATATTAACTGGTCTTTAGTTTAATTATTAATAATATTTCTCAACACTTTACATACCAATATTTTAAAACATTAAAAGTGGACTTTACACTGTGAGTAATATATGAACAATGAGCTAAAAAACTCTGACTTTTTATTCATTTGCTGAATTTGTTTACAATGGAAAATGATTTATACATAACACTCAATACATGACACTTGAAAATATATACGACATTTAAACATTAAGATGTTGTTAAAAACTTCCCAGTAGTTTCAGCCAAAACCACTTGACCTTTCTCAAGGGTTAAAAAGGATGAACCTTCGAAGGCTCTCATTCCAACTCGATAAAAATGGTGGAAAAACGTGATTGATTACCCTTTGAGAAAGACCAAATAGTTTTGGCTGAAACTGTTGTTAAGTTTTTAACACCATTTCAATGTCTAAATGCCCAGGGGCGTAAACCACTCTTGTCGCGTAGGGGGGTGTAGGCTCATAAATTTCCGACTTTCAAGAAGGAAAATTTCCGAGTACTATGGCCAACATGAGGACTAATATATGTACTATATATATATATATATATATATATTCATAGATATATATACATATACATATATATTCATAGATATATATACATTAATATATATATATTGTAATTCTCAAGATAATTATGACTTAGTGTATCGAGATAGTCAAATAATCTTATATTATGCTATTATTAGTCTTATATAACAATATATTTTCCCCATTAGTAGATGATCTCCTGATGGAATTATCGTACCACCTGAGAGGGACATGTGTAGTGCATAATATGAATAAGCAAGAGCAGGGCTTTTAAACGATATATCACACGAAAGGTGTCGGCTAAATTTAGAAAAGCGGTGACTTGTGAGGATTACGTGGGTATCCAACGATATATCACAAGAGAGATGTAGACCAAATTTAGGGAATATTTCCCCTCCCAAAGTAGACTCTTCCTCTAACTGTGAATTTTTCATATATCATAAATAATATTTATCGGAGGGCCCTGTAAAAAAATCTGATCTTAAATGATAAAACGCTACAGTTTAAAAAAAAGATCGAAAATTGTCCACGGTAGGGAAATTGGAGGGGGTCAGGGGGAGGGGAGAGAGGTTTATAATATGAAACAGTGATCTGAGGGCTCTCTTATGATACGCCACCTGGTCCAAAAAGTATGGAACTTTTCCACCCCCACTTTAACCCCCTCGGGAGTGGAAATTTATAGATAAACACTTGTTTAATGTGTTTTTAATAATTTTATTTTCTGCCGTTTCATGCTATTATAAAAAAAAAAACTGCTCAGATGTGCCAAATGTCCTAAATTTTTCGACCTCCCCCCTTGTAACCCCCTGAGGGGGGATTTCGAAAATCGTTGGATTATGTGTTTAATAATATTTTTTGTAGATTTATTTACTGGAATTTCACGCTCCTACCTTAAATGTTTGCTGAGATATGGTAAGTTGTTCCAAAATTTTTGACCCCGTCCCCCCGCTAGTCCCTCTTAGGGGGGGGGGGGGATAATTTCAAAAATTCCATCTTAGTGGACAGGTACATCATAAGAAGTATTTTCTCTCCAATTTTCATGGTTCTACATTCAATATTTTGGGCCGAACGTTGATTATCTGTCAGTCAGGACAAACTATTTTATATATGTATAGATATCTCTACTAGCTGACTCGCAAGCCGTTGCCCAGCCATTAGATAAAATATATACTAGATATATCATATAAATATATTAGATGCATTATATAGATA
The DNA here is from genome assembly GCA_964019185.1 of Maratus speculifer. Taxonomy (NCBI): domain Eukaryota; kingdom Metazoa; phylum Arthropoda; class Arachnida; order Araneae; family Salticidae; genus Maratus; species Maratus speculifer. The sequence goes on along the minus strand of OZ025290.1, from coordinate 446,783,394 downwards.
AATAACAAATTATTAAAGCAAAGTATGTAAGTTTTCAGGTGCGAATTCATTGTGTTTTCAAATTATACTCAAATTATTCTTTAAAAATAATAATAAATAAATAAGGCAATTAAATAGAGCCAACAGTTTGTTGTCGCCGTATGAAAACATGCACAAAATACAAAACAAAAAAACGAAATGCATAAGTCAAAAGTAAAATTCTTGTTTCTCTACAACCCCCCTTCCCCTACACACACACACACAGGCACACACATACACAAAAAAATCTATATACAAAATAATAATAATAATATTGTTACGCAGTGAGACAAAATTATTATATCTGGTACTATAACAAAGTTTTAAAAATATAGAATATTTTACATATATTGACATTTGAACTTCAAAAAATAAATTAACTTTCTTAGTATTAATGAAATAATATTGATAAAATATAAAAAGATCCATAGTACAGTTTTAATTTCATGCACAATACTAAATACATTGACTTGCGAATTGTAAAATGGTTGGCAAAAAAGAAAGCAAATATATTGAAAGAAAAAAATTAGTTAAAAATAATAATAACTTCATGAAATTTAAATAATAACTAGCTTATCATCTCCAATTTGAAACAAAACTAGCAAATAGTTCGGGAATTGCGATACTAACTGTTAAAAAAAGTTAATATATATCGAATAACAGTACATTTTTACAAGTTATTAAATAATTTATCTCCCCCCAATAAATAAATAAATAAATCTATTATTAAATACTAGCTGATCCGCCCGGCGTTGCCCGGGTCCGTTTTAACAATATTAAACGAACTTGAAATTTGTATGATTTTATCATTAACCCATTAATGCCCAAATTATTTTCTTCATTAAAAAGGAAATTTTGGTTTTCCAACCACTTTTAAAAGACGAATAACTTTTATCATAATTTATTGAGGAATTTGTCTCATGAAAAATATTGCTTATTTATTTTTCTATTTACTGGTGTGAAAAGTGTTTTATTGCCTTTTTATAATTGTCCCTAAAAAGGGTCGCTAGGCACTAATGGGTTAACTCGAAGCATGCAGAAATGCATTGTCTGAAATACGTGGCAGCTGACTGTGTGAAAAATCGGTTTAAAAAACAACAACTAATATCAAGCTCTAAAAATACTTAAAATGAACAATGCGAAACGCGGGAGGGAACATGTATCCAACGATTGCGTTATTTTTGTGTTAAAGTGTTGATATTTACCCGCAAAAATCACTGTTAAGTCACGTAACTAATTATTTTTTTCACATAAAAATCCCAAGTGAAATATTTTGAATTTCAAACTAATTATATCACTCTTAAATCCGACTATACCGTGAATGAAATCGATACTCGATGACAAAAGGTTGGTATATAGTATTATAATTTCAGAGCTATTTAACAAAAGTAAGTGTATATTTTTAATTAAAGCATGCGTAATGTTCACTCTGTGGACAAATTCCTAACCGTAAACTTTTGTACCGTAACCTTAACCTGTCTGTAACCTAACTGCGACTTAGCAGTACCCTACCGTAACTTAAATATAACATAAATGTAACCTAGCCGTAACTTTATTGTAACCTATACTTATTCTAACTATAACATAAATGCAATTTAACTTTAACCTAACTTTAAAATAACCGTGATCTAACTGTAACCTAACGTGAAATTAAATAAAATCAAAGACTTACCGTAATGTAATTGCTACCTAATCGCAACCCAAATGATACCTAACCATATATTGGGTTCATGTCCATGGAAATTATTTTGTCTTGTTCGGACAACTGGTTATGATTCATTAGAATATTTTCGTCGGGTTCAGATTTGGTTCAATTCAGATTTCAGGTATTTTTTAAAATTCGATTTAAATGTTCGAGTCGGGTTTATGTGCATGGAAATTATTTCGTCTTGCTCGGATCGGGTTATAGTTGTTTGGAATATTTTTATCGGGTTCAGATTTGGTTCAATTTAGATTTCGGGTTTTTCTTTAAATAGAACTTTTGGGTGCGGGTCTTCTTGCGTGTTCAAGAAAATTATTCTGTCTTGTTCGAATAAGAACATGCTTCACTGAAATATTTTTGTCAAGTTCAGACTTGGCTTAGTTCAGATTTCGGCTTTTTCTTCAAATATAATTTTTGGGTTCGGGTTTTCTTGCGTGTTCACGGAAATTAGTCTGCCTTGTTCGAATAAGAACATGCTTCACTGGAATATTTTCGTCAAGTTCAGATTTGGTTCATTTCAGATTTCGAGATTTTTTCAAAGAAATTTTTTAGGTTCATATTCGGTTCATGTGCATGGAAATTTTTTGTCTTATTCGTATCCGGTTACGGTTCTTTGGAATATTTTTGTCTGGTTCAGATTTGGCTCGATTCAAATTTCAGGTATTTTTTCAAATAGAATTTTTAGGTTCGGATCTCGTTCATGTCCACGGAAATGATTTTATCATACTCGAGTCCGGTTATGATACTTTCGAATATTTTGGTCGGATTCAGATGTGGTTCAGTCAAATTTCAGGTTTTTTTAAATCGGATCTTTTAGGTTCGAGTCGGGTTTATGTCCATGGAAATTATTTCGTCTTGCTCGGATCGGGTTATAGTTGTTTGGAATATTTTTATCGGGTTCAGATTTGGTTCAATTTAGATTTCGGGTTTTTCTTCAAATAGAACTTTTGGGTTCGGGTCTTCTTGCGTGTTCACGAAAATTATTCTGTTTTATTCGAATAAGGACATGCTTCACTGGAATATTTTTGCCAAGTTCAGATTTGGTTCAGTTCAGATTTCGCGATTTTTTCAAAGAAATTTTTTGGGTTCGGACTGGGTTCATTTACATGGAAGTATTTTGTCTTGTTCGGATCCGGTTGCGGTTCTTTGAAATACTTTTGTCACATTCAGATTTGGTTCGATTCAAATTTTAGGTATATTTTCGAATGGAAGTTTTAGGTTCGTATCGAGTTCCACGAAAATTATTTTGTCTTACTCGAATCCGGTTATGGTTCTTTCGAATATTTTAGTCGGATTTAGATGTGGTTTGGGTCAAATTTCGGGATTTTTCAAATGGAATTTTTTAGTTTTGAGTTGGGTCTATGACCACGGAAAGTAATTTGTCTTGCTGGGATCGGGTTATAGTTCTCTGGAATATTTTTATCGGTTTCAGATTTTGTTCGGGTGATATTTCGAGTTTTTTTTAAAGAAAATATTTAGGTTCTGGTCAGTTTCATGCCCACTAAAATTATTTTTCCTTGTTTAAATCGGGTTATGTTTCATTTGAACATTTCTACGGGATTGAGATTTGGTTTGGGCCAGTTATCAAATCCATAGTTTTTTTATTTATTTATTTATTTATTTTTTCAAACAGAATTTTTTAATTCGGATCGGGTTTAGACTCACGGAAATTTTGTCTATCACGGATCGGAGTGTGGTCTGTTTTTTTCTGGTTGGGATTGGGTTATTTGTTAATTAGTCTAAACATTAAGGTTATAATCAGTTTTACTACTATTTTCTTTTTATGGCTATTTGTGATAAATAATTTATTTTGCTTTTTGATAATTTATTATGGTGTATGAATCGTTTGCGGATTCAAACAATTGTACGCAAAACAGCTATTTTATTTTTGTTTTAAAAATAAATTAAAGCCATAATACAATTTTTAATTCAATAGAATACGTTTAAATTTTATCAATGATAAAAAAAAAAAAAAAAAAACTCCTAGAAAACTGTACATTAAGTCCAAATAAGCACCAATAAAACCATTGACATGCCGATCAATTCAAACTGGTTTAAACCCGTATTTCTTTGTTTTTATTTTTTACCTTTTAAACTGTTATTGAATAGATGACTAAAATTTCGTTTAAAAAATAACGTTTTGTGCCATTATCGGCTGTAATACACAATCGGAATGCATAAAAGATACAAATATATCAATGATAGGCAAGAATTATTTGATTATTTTTATCATATGACTTTGATATATCAATATAGAAGCATCATTTAAGATTTTGCTTGAAAAGTTAACATTCTTTCGTTAATGTCTTAAAATCGTCTGCACTCTGAAATCTAGATTTTAGATTAATATTTGTTACTTAAGTTTTCATGCATGATTTTAAAAGAATGTTTTCATCAAAATATTTTATATATTAACATAGAATTATTAATATATTGTTCAATCATAAACATTTTTCATCTACGTTATAAAGTATTAAAAATTTCTAAAAAAAAAGAAAACTTTTAGTAATACAATTTTTAGTTCAAATCAAATGTTTTCAATATTTTAATTTCATTTTGACATGTAATTATTTCTAATTTTCCGATTTCAATTATTTTAAAAGCAAACATTTTTTAAATAAATAATATAATAGAAAAAAGAGCTTTTTTAAAAAATTACTATTTCTTCGTAAAATATGCTTTAGCTGTAATCCATTTCTTTCAATTCGTCTTATTAATACAAAATCCCTTCCTCGTGCTTTTGTTTGGGACATTAAAATTTGAGCGATAAATTATTTCATATTGCAAACCTTTTTCGCGGTTTACTTCACCTCCTATCTTTTTCCTCCATGGCGTACAACAATTGAGATAAAAAATCATCATTTAAATTGACAGTTTGCCAGTCTATGAATTTTAAAGGTCTGTCCAAACTTTTTAAATTATTTTTGCGAAAATTTTATGCAACCAACCAACCATAAATAAATGAATGGAAATAAAGAAGAAAAAAAGCGATTTTTTATGAGAGTGAGCTTTGGAATTTAATCAGGGCCGTAACTATAAACTTGGGGGCCCCGGGGCAAAAACTCTGGGGGGGCCCCCAGGGAGGGCAAATTGAAACTTTGCCCCGGGCATAGTTTCTTTTCTCGCACACAGTTGTTTAAATGTACATAGTATGATAAGCCCAAAAATGACTAAAAAATGTAGAATTGGACAACTGTACTCGGCAGGCACTTGGCGGCGACGCCATTTTTGCCGATCCCACTGAAGTTAGCATAGGGAAGAAAATACGGACTTCTGATTGGATGAATACTTTAAAGAGGTTTTTATTTAGGTTCATTTTTGAGTATATGTAACTTAATCATGCTTTTCTGTTTAAAAACATTTTGAAAGATGGATTGTGATAATTTTTTTTTCGATTTTATGTATTTATTAATAGACTAGTTGACCCATCCGGCATTGCCCGAAGCGAAAAACGTTTTGACACATTTACAAATTCATTTTTTAACAGAAAGTTATAAAATTTTAATGCCTGATTATGGAAGCGATTTCGAATTGAACTTTTTTTCCATTTTATGATAATTAAATTACTTATCGAGTTATAAGTTATTTCGATGACGCAATCACCCGTTTTCTCCTCCTTTTCGACCGGTTTTTCTGCTTTCGTTGGGAAATATGCTCAAAAGTGTCAACTTTGAAGGCTTGTTATGAAAAATCCATTGTATTTTTTAAAAAACAAAACAATGAGTGCAACTAGACAGTTTCTGAATAACAACACCTGCTATTTTCATGCATTTCCGAACAAAAATAAATTAATGCATGTGTCTCAAAGTTGCCCTTTATGATTTAAGAACACTCTTAAGCAAACAATTAACACTTTAGATCTACAATTAGTCAAAATTAAGCATAGGATATGAATTATTCGTATAAGTGGGTGAAATATGCATGGAGAACAAAAATTTCAAGGTGCCTGAGCCGAGACCATAGGGAGTCTAAGGCTTGTAAATGGAATGTAAGAACATGGGAATAACTAAGTGAAAAAATAATTCCAAAAATGAAGATTGGATTAAGAGAGGGCAGTTTAATAGCAATTTATGGTACAAAATCTTCAAGGAGCCAGGAACTTATTTCGCATGTAGTTGGGTATAAAATATTTTTTGTAGTTATTAAAGTAATGAAAGGACGCTAAAGCAATGTGAAAGAAAATTGCAAGCAACCCTGATCATTTTTAAAGAAATTGCACCAACGACCCCAAGAACGCGATTAATATTCAAAATTGGTGGTAGCTAGACTATGGCGGTTTCTTAGTAGCTGATGGATTTAAGAAGTTGTTTAAAAAAAAGGGAGTTAATTGAACCATTTTAAAGGGATTTATTATAAGGGCCCAAAAAGGACAACTGACAGTTAAAAAGAGATCCCTAACAGGAAAACATGTTAAAATATCTTAGTTACTTAGTTCTTTAGATCTACAATTGGTCAAAATTAATCATAGGGTATGAATTATTCATTTTAATAATATTTTATCGAAATGCACAAATTGATTCGGAAAATGTTTAAAAAAAAGGTCCTAGCCGCGGATGAAAATATGAGAATCTTGTCCCTAAAAGAAGTGTCCAAGACTCAAATTAAAAAATTTTGCACTAAGAAGGGGATAAATTAAAAAAGTGAACTATGTTTGCCTCACAAAATGTTCAGGGACCCTAGACTGCACTGTAAAAAAAAATTTAAGAGGTTACTAAAAATTTCTTAGTAAATTTGTATTCCACAGAATTTTTTAGTAACCATTACAAACTTTTTTTTTTTTTTTTTTTGCTAGTGAAACAAGCATTTCTTTTGTAAACTGAACAAAAGAATTTTTTGTATAACTAACTTAAAAATTTTTAGTATGAGCCACCAAGCAAATTTTAGTAATAGCTCCAAAATTATTTTTAATAACCATTACTTGCGCCCGAAAGGCAGGAGCTTCCTTCGAGCTGCATCCAGACTTCTGAAGCGGAAGATTTTCGGCAAAACCGCAATAGAAGGCAGCACCAAACATTCCTACCCGCTTCGACAGGATTTTCATAATCCCTTTATTAACGAGACACTACATACATTCGGGGCGTATATGGCGGTGGCAAGTTTCGAACCCGGGACCTTTTAGCCTGGAGTCCATTACTATAACCACTATGCTATCAAGGCTACACCAACGGAGTTTTAGTAAGAGCTATTAAAAATATAAACTATTAACACTATTCATTGCTAATTTTTTTCTAGTAATTCTTACAGATTTTTTTGTAATCGACTAAGATTACTAAAAATTTTTTAGTAATTACAAGGATCACTAAAGTTTTTTTAGTAGATCGACCCTTTTTTTTTATAGTGTGAGCCCTATGATTCCACAGGAGGCCAAAGTGTCTTATATGGAATGTCAAAACATTAAAATATCTAAATGAATAAAGAATCCTAAAAATGAAGATCGGATTAAAAGGAAACAATTTATTAACAATTTATTATTACAAAAACTTCAACGGGCCCCAAGGGGCCAGGAATTTATTTTGCATGTAGTCGGGTATAAAGATATTTTTTGTAGTTATTAAAATGATGGAAAGACGCTATAACTATGTTAAATAAAATTGAAAGCAATTTGGTTCATGTTTAAAGAAGCTGCATCAAGGGCCTCAAGAAAGCAATTGACAAACAAAATTAATGATAGCTGAAGTCTGAGAAATTCTTTTGTCGTTCATGTAATAAGTAGAGAGAGGACATAAAAAATTGATAGAAAAAAAAAAAGCTAATGAATTGGACCATTTTTAAGGGAGCTATAATATGGGGCCCTGTAGGGACCAACTGACAGTTAAAACCAGGACCCTAATATGAAACCATGTTAAAATATTTTAGTACATAGCGCTTTAGATCTTTAATTAGTCAAAATTAAGCATGTAGTAGGAACTATTCTTTGGAATAATATATTTTTTCAAATGTACCAATTGATTGGGCAAATGTTTATAAAGGGGCCCTAGGGTCCGAATAAAAACATCAGGTTTTCTGGATTGGTCCTGAAAGAAGAGTCCCAGGCAACTTTAAAGTTTTGCACTAAGAAAATCAGAAATATAGAAAGTGAAATATGTTTATTTCACAAAATTTTGAGGGGCCCTGGGCTGGACAATATGATTCTACAGGGGAACACAGTGTCTTGTATAGAATGTCAAAACATTAAAATATCTAAATGAATAAAGAATCTTAAAAATGAAGATCAGATTAAAAGGAAGCAATTTATTGATAATTTATTATTACAAAAACTTCAAGGGGGCCTGTACCGGGCCCCAAAGGGCCAGGAAATTATTTCGCATGCAGTTGGGTATAAAAATATTTGTGTAGTTATTAAAATAATGGGAAGACGCTAAAACTATGTTGAATAAAATTGAAAGCAATTTGGATCATTTTTAAAGAAGCTGCACCAAGGGCTCCAAGAAAGCGATTAATATTCATAAATAGTGGTAGCTGAAGTCTAAAAATTTTTTTTGTTGTTCATGTCGTAGTTTGAGGACCTAAAAAGTTATTAAAAAAAGCTAGTGAATCCGACCATTTTTAAGGGAGCTATGATAGAGGGCTCCATAGAGGCTAACTGGCAAATACAATCAGGGCCTTAACATGAAAACATATTAAAATGTTTTAGTACATAACGCTTTAGACCTTTAATTAGTCAAAATTAAGTATAGAGTATGAATTATTTGCAAGAATAATATTTTTTAAAATGCACCAATTGTTTGGGTAAGCGTTAAAAAAAGGGCCTCAGGGCCCGAATAAAAATATCAGGGTGTTGGTCCTGACATAAGAGTCCAAGATTCAGCTTTAAAAATTTGCACTAAGAAGGTGAGAAATTTAGGGAGTGAAAAATGTTTAGCGCACAAAAAAGATCAAGGGGCCCTGGGTCGGCCCTATGATTATCTAGGGGGCCCCAATGTCTTATATGGAATGTAAAAATTTGAAAATATCTAAATGGAACAGGTATCCCAAAAATGAAGATCGAAATTAATGGAAGCAATTTATTAACAATTTACTATCACAAAGACTAAAAGGGGCCCTAAAACGGGCCATAGGAGTCCAAGGTCATAACTGAAGAGTAAAAAGGCGAAAATATCAAAAAAGGAGAAAGGTACCTCAAAACGGAAAAGATTAGATAAAAGGAATCAAGCTATTAACAATTTGGCGCATAAAAATTGTAAGGGGCCCAGGGCCCTGGCCCTTAAAATATTAAAAGTCTGAGCCTCAGGTGCATCAGGACCTGTCTTGGACTATCTTCACCTAAAATTTCAGACTTCTATGTGCGGTAGATTTTGCTAACCATCGCAGTCACACACTCACATACACATATGCAGACATACACAAATAGAGCGTTTTGTTAACTTATTAGTATATATAAGAAGAAAGATTTTCTAGAATTTTTTAGATGCTTTTTATATTATTCAGTCGATTAGAAGTCCATATTTTCTTCCTTATACTAGCTTCGGTGGGATCAGCAAACATGCTGGCGCGACATGACTCATTCGACTCGACATTTTGCTGTCTGCTCCAGAACTCCTTTTGCATTGCAAATCGTAAGGAGTGTATTGACAGACAAGCAAAAACATCTATTCTAGCACTTTGATTTTTTTTTTATTACTAACTTTTAGGTATGTGCTGGACATTTTATAGGAACTTAAACTAGAAACTAAAATCAATAGTTTTTTTAACCATCAGTTTGGGGCCTCTCAGGCTTGGAGGCCCCGGGGCAGTGCCCCGGCTGCCCCGGCGGTAGTTACGGCCCTGAATTTAATTAATTACTCAGTTAATAAATAGAATTTTGAAATTCTGAGCATCAGGTGCATCAGGAGAGATATTGGGCTACTCTCAGAAAAATTTTGAGCTTCGTACGTACCGTAGTTTTCGCTAACTATCGCACACACACACACACACAGAGCGATTTGTTATTTTATTAATATAGATGAAAACAATAGTTATTTACACATTTTATATATCTAAAATATTCTACTTTATATCATATAAGAAATAAAGTAGCTTACTTACTTCAAAAGGTTTTTTTGGAACTCCAGCAATGCAAAACGGTATATGTATATGGGCTGAAATTTTATCAGCATGTTTTTGTTTATTGTGTGTGTTCCTGTAATCATTATCGAAAATAGAATTACGTAACGCAGATTGTACTTTTTTGTCTCTTACATTTAGGTGAGGACATAACTGATGCAAAAATATTGAATTATTAACCAAATACCAAAATATTATCGCATCAACATTTTGTAATTGAACGATTTCGTACTATGAGCTTGAATACTAACGGTTGTTTAAACAAAGAGTTAATGCAGGTGCTGCTTGTTTTGTAATTGACACATAGGACAGGAAGTTCAGCGCCCAGTTGTCTAGGTGCCCAAGGTTTACTTTGAAGAGAAAAAAAAATGTTTTATCTTTCTATTTTTCAGAAGCCAGTTAAAATCTCTAGCTGTTTTTTTTTTTTTTTTAATTTTTTTGCTTGAGGAATATTTAAGAGACAAAAATTTGTCAAAAATACGGGATTTCTTAATATAAGTTTTAATTCTTTCTAACGACAAACTTTAAAACAGTGTAACAACTTGATGTTACCCCTTATTTTTCGGACTTTTAAAAAATGAATACAATTGATTCAGGAAAAAAAAATAATAAAAAAACGAACGTATTATTTCTGAGAGAAATATACTCGTATATTGTAAAATATTCATATTATTTCGAGATAAAAATTCAAAGTAGTTGGATATTTTCAATTTTCATCCTATATTATATATATTTCTTAAGCACTTTTTTAAATCAATCCAAAATTACCTAAAAAGGTAAATAAAAATAGTTTCACATTTTTAATTATATATTTCTTAATAAGATAAAAAGAAAACACAATATTAGTTAGTAGGAAAAAATAAAACCATAATTATTTTCAATTAAAAGGTAAAATTTGTATAGAGTGGAAAACATCCAGATTTCGATATGGAAAAATATTAAATATTTGTATTTCAGTTTTGAATTTTCATCGGATACCATTTAAATTCCGTGATACATATTTCTGACTAAATTTAAAATTTAGATTTAAAAAAAAAAAAAAAAAAAAAAAAAGGAGTTTTTTCACTTTAATCAGTATAGCTTAAAATTTCGAGACTAAACAAAAAACTTTCCTGTAGTAAATAAATACAGTAAAACCTCCATAACGGACACTCCCGAATAGCGGACACCTCTATTTAACGGACAGTTTTCAAATCCCCACTCCCAAAACTTAAATTTTTGTATGTTTAACCTCTGAATAACGGACATTCCGAATAGCGGACAGTAATTTTGGCAAAAAAAGAATGAAAAATTATTTTTTAACGAGGGAAAAAAATAAAACTCCTCTAAATTTATCAGGGCAATGTGTCACAAATTTTGTGATTACAGATAAATCTGGGGAAGAGCATGAGAAAATCCCCTCTCCCCCTACATCTATCTGTAATCACAACCCTCCCCCCTCCCTCGGGTGATTTGAGATTGCACGCTTTTTAAGAAGCAGTAAAATACAATAGAAAGTTATAAAACTTTTTTTTTTTTTAAAGGAAAAAGATGATTTAAAAGGATTAAAACTACTGATAGAGTTAAAACTTCACATTGAAAAACAAATTACATGTAATCGCAAGTAAAAGCAAACTTTTGTTACAATTTTTTTTGTAAGAATGTAATAAACAAAGGCTAAAGGTATGCACAATTTTATTTCAGGTTTAATGCTTTAAAAATTATTTTAATTTCTTGTTAATCATATAATAGAGGTTTTAAGACATTTTAATATTCACTAATGAAACATTAAGCATTCATTAGTAATTTTTCTGCCTCTGTGGTTTTCCCAATAGCGGACACCTCCGAATAGCGGACGATTTCTGCGCTCCCAAGGTGTCCGTTATTTAGAGGTTTTACTGTACATGTGGATTTCGATATTTCGAAGTCAAAAGGCACAGAAAAAAAATCGGAATATTAAGGTTTTACTCAAAATACCACAGTTACAAATAACATTAACATTGCTACAATATGTACATAAATATTTTTTTTTTCGTCATATCGAGGTTTTCGAATACACAATATTTGACAAATCAAAATAATTTTTCTGAATAGTTTTATCAAAAAAAAAAAAAAAAAAAAAAATCCTATATATTGATAATTTATATTAATTAGTAAATTAAACTAATTAATAAATTACCAATTAGTTAAATTAATTAGTTCCGGTTAAGAATAAGTTTATGTTTTCTTCGTTATAAATTGTTTTTTCTTATTAGAAACAACAAGGGGAAATAAACCCGACTAAGGATAAAATTTTATAGGTCTTCTTCGATCTAACTTGTTTTTATTATTTAATTCAAAACTACAAAAATATTTCTCCAATTCATAAATATTTATAGATTAATACCTTTTTTTTCGGCTAAGCATACTTTTTTTTCCGATCGAACAAGAAATTTTCCGACTGACTTTTCCGTTTTTCCAATTAATAAATGTTTATGGGTTAATACGTAATATTATTTTTTCCGACTAAACATGCCTTTTCTGATGGAACGGAAAAAATTCCGAATGATATTTTTTGTTTTTTCAATTTATAAGTTTTTATAGGTTAATACCATTTTTTTCCGATCGGACAAGAAATTTTCCGACTGATTTTTCCTTTTTTCCAATTTATAAGCTTTTAGAGGTTAATACGTAATACTGTTTCTTCCGAATAAACACGCCTTTTCCGATGGAACGGGAAATTTTCCGAATGATATTTTCGTTTTTCCAAATTAGAAGTTTTTATAGATTAATATCATTTTTTCCGATTGACTTTTCCGTTTTCCCAATTTATAAATTTTTATAGGTTAATACGTAATACTGTTTTTTCCGACTAAACATGCTTTTTTTCCGATGGAAACGGAAAATTTTCTGAATGATATTTTAGTTTTTCCAATTTATAAGTTTTTATAAGTTAATGTCATTTTTTCCAATCGAACAAGAGTTTTTCCGACTGATTTTTCCATTTTTCTAATTTATAAGTTTTTATAGGGTAATACATAATACTATTTTTTCCGACTTTCCGATTAAGCGGTATGCCTTTTCCGATTAAACGGTAAATTTTCCGAATGATATTCCCGTTTTTCCAGTTTATAAGTTTTTATAGGTTAATACTATTTTTTTCCGACTAAAGATACTTTTTTCCGAGCGATCTGGTAATTTTCCGACTGATTTCTTCTGGGGGGGGGGGTGCTGCACCCCCCCAAACCCCCCCGGGATTTACGCCCCTGTAAATGCCATATATATTTTTGAGATTTATGTGAATGTGGTTTTGGGTTCTCAAAATACTCATGACTAGTGATAAGATTTGGTCAGCGGTTTCCCACAGAAGACCGGTTGACGTAGACACTCGACCCGTACAGGTGTATTCGCTGACTATAACTTTTATCCAAGCTAGCAGGGAACATTCTGAAACAATAGGAGAATGATATTGGCTCTGGTCGCGATCGAGAGCTCTGTAAATTTATAGTCGAATGCGTCGGCTTATGTCCATGAATGGCCTTAATCCCCCCTTAATTTTAAACTGTAAATATTGTAACTATATCATATAACCTAGAGCCATAAAACAGTTATTTACTATAATCCCTTGATCTCCTTTTTTACATGTATATTTTTAAAGTTATGCATAATTCCTTTCCGTACACTGATTCAGCAAATGTATGAAATGCCTGAGTTTTTTAGCTCATTGTTCATATGCTTTACATACTGTGTAATACCCTGACAAAATATAACAAATCACAGTCATCATTTAAGAATGAAAATGAGTCACAAAATTTCACCTTGTGGAAGAAAAACGAAAAAAAAAAAAAAAAAATCGAGAACCACTTTACGCGAAGCCCAATATTTATTAAACATGACTGAAACTCTTATCCCTTCAAACAATTACCATTCTAACACTTTCCTTATTTTCAGTGCCTGGGAAAAAGGCGGCTTCTGCTCTCGTATTTTTTTAACGCAGAAACCTAAAGAAAAAGAAAGAAAAGATATCGTAATATACGATCAAAATAAATTTAACTCCCGTGTTTATTTTTATGGTTCTCCAGACAACGCATAAAACTGTTTCCCCCTCTGTAAAGCGCATGTTATGGGTGCAGGGCCTATGCTTTTTTGTGTGTGTGTGCAGCGAGCGGCACTTACTAGTGTTTTTATAAAGAGAGATGTTAAGGCTGAAACCTTTGTCGCGTCGGCTGGTTCAGTGGATTTCTAAACACAAAATTAATTTAGGCGATTCATATTCAATAATTTCCAAAATGGGCATCTTCTTATTTCTTTTTAATTGGAAGAAATATTTACATCTTCTATACACATTATACATAACTGTACATCTTATTTACACATATGTTACAATTATTTACATGAAATTCGATATACTTTAGAATTATTCTTCTATCAAGACTGTCATAACACCATCGCGTATTAATTCTTTTCTCTCTCTGAAAACATAAACAAAACAAAAAATATCTTGAGCCCAGGGGAGGGGTTGCCACGCGTAACTAAGATCAGGATTCATCGCCCTTTTGGCGTTAAAACATGATTCCCCACACACTCCCCACCTGGACTCATGAGAGTACATAATGATAAATCAATAAAACTAAATTCTTACAATAAACATTAATTTAAATCATAACTCAAATCATAAAACAGAAAAAAATTTCAATCTTCAGATACTGACATATAAAGCATTAAACAATAAAATAATATCATGAATAATATGAATAAAAATGACACTTCAATAACATGTAGCTACATGAACCTATCTGGCCAGATATTTACCTGAATAAAATAAACTAAATATATATACATAATATAAACAAATTAAATACTATTATTAATATCTCAATAATCCTTTCAATTTAAAATAAAGCATAATTATACACAAATGAAAAACATTTTTTTTTTCTTTTTCAAAATGGATAAATTAACAATTGCAAATTACACATAAAAAAAAAAACATATTTCAACTATGAATTTATAATAAGAAATAAATCACATTTATATATTCAAACAATAGTAGAAAAAAAAGTAATTAATTTAAATTTCAAATACTGAAATCAATTAACATTCAACATCTAGTTCAAAAGGATACAACAGTTGTACTGGTTTTCTTAGCAGGCCTTTCGCAGTCTTTACCATGCAAGCTCGAATGAGCTGATCTCTGCCAAGAATCACTTCTTGAACTACTCCTAAGTCCCACAACAGTTTAGATTTAGCATTACCGTCCACTAAGACAACATCTCCAATCTTTAGATTTTTGTGTCTCTCAGGAGTTTTAAATTGATGGATCGATCTTAAGTTCAGCAAGTATTGTTCCTTCCATTTAGTCCACAGTTGTTTCAACAAGGTGGTTTGATATCTTTTTCTTCTTAATAATGTCTCTCGGGTAGAGATTTTATTCTCTAATTCGGCAAAATGTAGTGGAAAACTAATATTTTCTCTTCCGAGTTGAAGAAAGTGAGCTGGTGTAAGTGGCTCTGGCTCGCCGAAATCACTTGTTGTATACGTAAGCGGTCTCATGTTTATTACGGCTTCTATTTCTGTCAAAATTGTAGCCAATTCTTCAAATGTGATGAGAGCTCTTACCAAAATTTTTCTTAGGGGTTCTTTTACACTTTTTACGAGTCGTTCGTAAAATCCTCCCCACCATGGGGCACGCTCGATGATAAATTTCCATATAATGCCTTTGTTTGATATGAAGTCTTGAAGTTCTTGATCTTTAATGATTTTTTCAAATTGTTGTAGTTCTTTGTCGGCAGCTTTAAAACTTAATGCATTATCAAAAAAAATTATTTTACAGTTTCCACGTCTTGAAATAAATCTACGAAAACTCAATATAAAGGACTTTGTAGTCATATCCCTGACTGCTTCCAAATGTATTGCTCTTGTTGCGGCACAGGTGAACAGTACAATGTAGGATTTTGACGTCTCTTTACTATCTGTTTTGATGATTATTGGGCCGGCAAAATCCAATCCTATAACGGTAAACGCAGGGGATTGTGAGATCCTTTCTTTCGGAAGTTGCCCAGTTAGCTGGTCAGCTGCCCTTGCATTGTATCTTCTACAAATTAGACATTTTCTTAGATTCTTTCTGATAGGTTGTCTTCCTTGTGGAATCCAAAATTTCTTCCGGATTTGTGCAAGCGTTAAAGAAACTCCACTATGCAGCAAATTTCTATGTTCTTGCATAATTAGCAATTCTGTTAATTTTTCATTCTTCGGCAATATGATTGGGTTGGTCTCATTCGAATCAAAGGAGCCTTCGTTAAGTCTGGTTTTTATTCGCAAAATTTTATTTTCATCCAAATATGGACACAGGGAATAAATTCGTGATGTTTTTTAATAGAGTTTCCTTTTTCTAATGACTCAATTTCTTCCTTATAATTCTTCATTTGTACTTCTTTGATTAATAATTCTTCAGCTTCTTTCAATTCTTCAGCAGATAATGTATCTTTACGCTTGATTGAATTTCTTAAATTGAAAATAAATCTTCTAACTCTTGCCAATGTTCTAACTGCCTTCAAGAAGGAACTGAAGCGCTCAATTTCTATAAGTGGCTTCTGATGTTCTGATGAACAAACATTTTGGAAAATCACATTTCTTTTAGCTTCTAGTTGTTTCATATCTTCATCTATTTCTCTGTCTTCTTTGGGCCATAATTTTGAATCTTTAACTAACCATGGAGGCCCTGACCACCACAGATCATCCTTTTCGAGGTCGAAAAGTGAGAGTCCCCTTGTGAGTCGATCAGCAGGATTTGAGCTACCAGGACAATGTCGCCAGTTCTTCGGATCTGTTAAACTTTGTATTTCTGATGTTCGGTTGCTTACGAATGGCTTCCAAGTACTTGACGAACTTTTGATCCAGTGAAGCACGATATTTGAATCGCTCCAATAATGTACTTTGTCTTCACTTATTTTGAGAACAGACATTACCCGCTTTCCAAGTCTAGCTCCAATCAGAGCACCCATCAATTCGAGGCGGGGCAAGGTTAACTTCTTTATGGGAGCTAGCCTGCTTTTTGATGTAACAAAACTTGTCTTTATACTATTATTGTTGTTATATCTCAGATATATAACACTTCCATAGGCCTTAATACTTGCATCACTAAAACAGTGAATTTCTACATTGTCGTAAATGTCTATTTCCTGAAAATAATATCTTGGAATTTTTATTTTACTAATGTATGGAATCTGTGCACACCAGTTATCCCATTTTTTCTCTAAATGTTCTGGCAAATTCTGATCCCAATCGATACCATGTTCCCATAATGATTGAAAAATCATTTTAATTAAAATCGTAAATGGTGATAAAAACCCAACAGGGTCAAAAATTCTTCCAGCTGCTCGAATTATGGTTCTTTTGGTCTTATCTTGACAATGAACAAATTCTAATAGACCTTGATTATCTAATCTAAAAATGTCTTCTTCAGTGTCCCATATTAACCCTAAAATTTTAAATGGGGTTGTGTCAGTTGATGTATCAGCGCAAACATTCATACCTAAAGATTTTAATTTTTCCTTTAAAATGGTAGAATTACTTTGCCATTTACGTAAAAACATATTTGCTTGCTGAAAAATAGATAAAGATTCCTTTGAAATTTTTAAAGCTTCATTAACCGTATGTGCTCCTAACAATAAATCGTCCACATACATGGAAGAGTCAATTTTAGAGCAAGTTTCCGGATATAAAGTTGCATACCTCTTCAAATGATGTTTAATTACAGCTCCTAACAGAAATGGACTCGAAGTGACGCCAAATAATACACGACACATTTTCATAACTATAAAATTAATTGGGGAATTTTTATCTTGAGGGAGTTCTTCGATCCACAGGAAACGCGTTATATCTCTGTCACTTTCAGCAAGACTTATCTGTAAGAAAGCCTTTTCAATGTCTGCCACTACGGCAATTTTATTGCTTCGAAATTGCAAAATTAAATCAAATAAATCTGAGTTCAAATTGGGACCTGGGAAGAGTACATCATTTAGAGAAGATTCAGAAGGAGCGTGAGATGAGGCATCAAAAACAATGCGTAGTTTGGTTGTTTGTTTATCCCTTCGAATTACAGGGTGGTGGGGTAAATAATAGGTCAATTTACCATTCGATGAATTTATTTCTTGCGGTTCAACAATTTCTACTATTCCTAAAGCCTTATATTCATCAATAATTTCTTTATATTCCTTAAATAATGCAGGATTATTTACAAATCGTTTAATTAGACTATTAAATCTCTTTTTGGCAACATCATAATTATTCGGAAGATCAACATTGTCATATTTCATAGGTAGTTTAACTTCGTACCTATTGTTCTTAAACTGAATAGAATTTTCAAATTGTTCTAATATTTGATTATTACACAAATCTTTATTTGTATTATCTTCCTGAATCCCTAACCCTTCTATAGTCCAAAATTTTTCAAGTTGAATTGACATTTTATCAACTTCATTATTATCCCAAATAGATACATACATTGCACCCACTAAATTATTTTCATTAACTTCATCTGAAAACTTCCCATGAAGTGTCCAACCTAGTTTAGTTTCATTCAAAACAAGAGTTGGTGAAATACGTTTATATTTTCCTGTCATAATTGACCAATAGTAGTCGCTACCAATCAACAAATCTATTTTATTCTCCCCATCACTTAATTCATTTGAAACATCTGACAACTGTATACCTATTTCTTTTATTTTTTCATTTAACTCTGAACTTGGGGCACGTATTATATCTGAACAAATTTTCTCTGTTTCTAATGCTTCCAGAGAAATTACATTGTCAGAAAATTTATCCTTTAAGAAAATCTTAACTCTGTTATGATTATTAACAATAGGTTTCGTACCAGCAAATGTATGGATTTTTAATGATTCCTGTCCTGTCACCTCTAAATTTAAATGCCTTGACAAATTCTTTCCGACAAACGTACGCTGCGACGCACTGTCTAGCAAGATACGAACATTAATATTTTTATCTTTCCCAATCATTATTCCCTTTAAAGTTTGAAAATAAACATATTCATCTGGCTTACAACTAAGTGAAGAAACAGTTATTTTTTCATACTGCGTATTTTGCTTTCCCCCTATTTCATCCCCTTCAGTTGAAACAAGGTCAATTTTATTTTCCTTTGATGATCTTTCCTTTACCTTTTTATTACAAAGAGAATTTTGATGAGCTTTAGAATTACAAAGAGTGCAACGAATATTAGAAATTTTACAAAATTTACTCTTATGAAATCGTTTGTAGCATCGAAAGCATTTCGCTTGTTTCGATAAAGATTGTTTTCTTTCTTCCAAATTTAAGTTACACAAATTTGCTTCATGTTTCTGAGAACAAAAAGGACAAAGGTTTTCTGTAATTGTATTTAATGTAAATGCTGAAGGATTTTTATTTTTCCCTTGAAGAAAATGTTTAGAAGGATTTTGTTTAAATTTATTTTCATGAGATTTAATCTCAAAACTGACAGATGTAACATTAACAACGTTTTCCCGCGCTTCGATTTCGCGCTTAAGGAACAATAATAAATCATTTACGCAAACATCCTTTTTCTCGCACTGTTCTCTATGAAATTGCAATAAAAGGTCATTAGGTATACATTTATAAATAATAGGTAACAATAAACAACCATATTGGTCTGATTTCACATCCAATGATTCTAAACTTCTTATTTGTATCGCTATTTCATCATACAATTTTCTTAATGAATAAATATCATTTGATCTTCGCACTGCTTCTAAATTTAATAATTTATTTGTGTGCGCAGATATTAAAACTTCTCTTTTTCCAAAACGATCCTTTAATATATTTACTGCCGTTGCGTAATTTTCACCAGTTAATGGAAGCCCGTTAATAGCAGCAGCTGCTGATCCCGAAATCAAAGATTTCAAATAAGTAAATTTTTCTATCGCTTGAAGGGCTTCATTTTCGTGAACAGCGACTTTAAACTGCGGCCAAAATTCTTGGAATTCGCAAATGTCGCCGGTGAATTTGTTTAAAGAAATTCGCGGCAATTTAGTGTTACACTTTAACTGAGTATCTGATATGGGGGGCGTAACTACTTTTGGTTCACTTGTAATATCAGAAGTTTTCTTTAAATTATGCAAAAATCTATTTGCTCTCGATTTACATGTAATAATAGACTCTTTATATTCTAAACAAGCTTCAATTTCGGTTTCTAAATTAGAAGTTTCAATTTCAGATTGTATTAAATCGTCTAGGTTTTCTAGAGAAATCTTATGTTCCAGCAATGTTGCTAAACAATCCTCCACAATTTCCGGTTTCAAATCACTTTCTTTCAAAATTTCATTATCAATTTTTTTTATCAATTTTGTTATTGTGGATCTAATTGATCCGCGTTTAGTAATATTTCTTTTCAAATTTTCACCGGTACTCATTTTGTATAGTACTGTTTCTTCCAAATCATAAATTCAAAGAAATAACAATAAAAAACTTACCCGTTTAATATATGCAATCGTCTTAATCATATTCTCATTCTATTATTTCCCGGCCGATGCACCATTGTCGCGTCGGCTGGTTCAGTGGATTTCTAAACACAAAATTAATTTAGGCGATTCATATTCAATAATTTCCAAAATGGGCATCTTCTTATTTCTTTTTAATTGGAAGAAATATTTACATCTTCTATACACATTATACATAACTGTACATCTTATTTACACATATGTTACAATTATTTACATGAAATTCGATATACTTTAGAATTATTCTTCTATCAAGACTGTCATAACACCATCGCGTATTAATTCTTTTCTCTCTCTGAAAACATAAACAAAACAAAAAATATCTTGAGCCCAGGGGAGGGGTTGCCACGCGTAACTAAGATCAGGATTCATCGCCCTTTTGGCGTTAAAACATGATTCCCCACAACCTTTTAAAAGGTTTTATAAAAAGAAAAAAAATGTGTCTACGTAACTTGATTTAGTAAAAGGGAACGGTGATACGTTGCGAATATTTTTTTTGGTTGACTTGAGTCATAACACATCGCTTATTTGAGTATCGTTACAGTTATAGTCCTAAGAAGGTGTAATGTATGGGTGGAGACTGTGACAGGGTTGAAATATCGGACTATACCCTTAAGAGTGCCCCTTTCATAGAGATAAAGGGACATATGTTACAAGAAAACCACCGCGTTGTTAAGTCTGTGTTCAGACTACATTTTAAAATTCTGCGACGATGTCAAAAACTATTTTCTATGGGTTTTTCTTTTCCAAAAACTGTGTGGTCATCGACAAAGGTAAGAGGAGGTGATAAACATGTCAACGAGTCCTCTTCATGTTATTTTACATTATTTTATTTATTTGTTTTTAAGGGCGGTAGGGTGTTTACAATATCAAATGAACCTGCGCAAAGTGGGGAGGGGGGGGGGGGGGCATTTGAAGCAAGGTAAAAATTATTTTTCATGGATTTAGTTAAAATAATTAGTGTTGACTTATTATATGTAAATATACTTATTTAACACTGCACACACAAAAGAGTATGAATTGACTTTAAAATATAACCATAAAACAAAGTTTACTTTTTTTTTTTTTACTGCTTATAAAAGAGAAGTAATAGTTGATGGAGTTGTTTTACTTATAAGTAATGTTTCATTAACCCGGGAGAACGCGCGCTTACCCAGTGTATGAATGGTTTTAACATTGCCACCAATAAAATCAAATTGTAACAGTCACTTTATTTAGACGGAGGCAATTTTTACAAATTTTGCGATAAAATAAGTTGAAGATTACTTTAAATAAATTAGTGGTTACAATTTTAAAAACCATACGCACTCAGGGTCTTTTATGCCCAGCGCGCGTCCTTCCTGGTTAAATATGGTTATTTTTACTAGATGTAAACTTTTAATTATTTATATAAACATATGTATTAATTAATGTAAATATTATTTGCATTTAGTATTTAATGAATTTGAGTCTCTAAAGCTGAGCTGCAGTAAAGCGATGCTGTTTTTTTAATGTATTTAAGAGATTACTAAAACCATTTACAATTTAAAATGGTAACTTTATGCGAAAAAAATATATATTTATAAAACTAGCCTTCAAAACTACAAGCACTACTAGTATACTTTACTAACAAGCGTACCACTATACTTCAAAAACGGTCCCTGCTCACCTTTAAAAAAGCTGTATATTTAAATCAATATACCTAAATTAATGCTAAAAAATAATTAAAAAAATTAATTTAATTTTTTTTTAAATATGGCTATTGATTTAAAAACTCATAAACATAAAAATACACATCTAAACATACATCAAAGTTAACAATAAAAGCACGTGTTCTCGCAACGAAACCCTCCTGTTTAAGTGAGTCTAGGGGTTGCAGAATAGGACTCATACTTCTGAAATAGACATAGAACAATGCATCATTTGGTTATCTTTTACAATTGTTGAGCAAATTTTGCATGTTTGGCCAGTTTTTTGCGTCAAATACTTGACTGTGCGCGCCGTCTTAAGAGCCCACACTACTGCTTTAAAAAGACCCGGATGAAAATATAAAGTCTATGGGGGCATTATTTTCAAACATCTCGTTCAAATTTTAATATTTTGACGTGATTTTTGCTGAGGATGATCCACAACCGGCCTAATATACACCTTTTTTTGAATTTGGTTCTATTCTTTTTATATTAGGATAGTTTCAGTTTCATAACCGGTTGAAACCGGTTCTGAAAGTTAAAGTATTTAAAATAATAATAATAATTTGACACCAAAATAGTAAAAGTAAAGACTAGGCCGGTTGTAGATCGTCCTCAGCAAAAATCACGTCAAAATATTAAAATTTGAACGAGATGTTTGAAAAGAACATCCCCATAAAATGAAAAATTAAGCAGGACGCGTTTCGAGCTGCAACAATAACAGCTCGCCATCAGCTAAACCAACACGTGTGCGTAAGGGCACAGAGTGGAGATAAAGTGAAAGAAAGAGGGAGGAGATTACAAAGATTGCGACAGGTGGCGCTAGCTGAAAGAGCACCGGTGGAAAGGAAAAGTATTGCCAAAATAATGACAGATAGAGAAAAAGGTGGAAAAAACAATAACAAGGATGAGCTAATGTTGAAACACTTATTTTAGGTACAATTTAGTATTTCTGCAAAAATGTTAAAGGGCTTCAAAACTTAATTAGATTTTTGAACAGAATTTAATTTAGATTTTCGGAACAGAAATTCATTGAGTGACCTTGGAATCATTTTCAGGAGAGACTCAAAATGCTTTAGGGGGGTTCGGGATCAAATACAAAATCTTTTGGGACCTTATTTTGATTCTTCTGGGAGGAAGCCACGAATTTATCGCTGTTAGACTACACAACTTGATTTAGTAAAAGAATGCGGCATTAAGTTGCGAACATTTTCCCGAACATTTTTTTTCTTTTGCTAACTTGAGTCATAACACATTGCTTCTTTGAGTGCCGTAACAATCTTAAGAACGCGTAATGCATGTGAAGGGAGGTGTAACCGGGTTGAGGAATTGGGGCTGTAACCTTAGCGGCGCCCCTTTTTCGTGAAAGGGGGCGATATGTTATCAGAAAACGTCGGCGTAGTTAATAGTGGCTGGCCTCTGGAATGACGTTTATAGATTTCGGTTTGTTGTCTTGTTTCTGAGTTCAGTCATTGTTAAAAAAAAAAATGTTCCCGAATTTCCCAGCTTAGAAGGAATAACGTTAAACGGTTAATTTTTTTATATCGTAATATTCCGGCTTATAAGCTGAATGGGAACAAGCCTGCAAAGTCAGAGAAGGCTTAGAAAGTTTTTTAGTGGGGTTAATGCAGAACTTATTTTTTTTTTTTCTGATGAACCCATTTCGACAAATTATATAAAATGCCAAACTACTCAAGTAGTACCGAACTGCGTTAAAGAAACATCCTTATAGCTACAAAAATAATAATCATATTAACTAGCAGTTTGCTGCGTCGGATTAAGCGTCTTATATCCAATCTATACTAATAAAATCCGAGCGCCTCTGTCTGCTTGAAGCTGATTAAACTTCGCAACGCGGGAGAGTTGGAAGTCGCGAGAGGTGTCTTTCAATTGGAAATATTCCGGGGAAGTCATTTCGGGCATTTTCGAGACCGTGGGACCAAAATTAAAAAAGTTATGAATTAAAAACCCCTTGGGAATCGGAACGAAAAAAATCTCAAATCCGAAACGGCGCTCAAACGGAGCTCCGAGGCAGAACACTGCGCGACCTTGCGGTGAAGAACCTAACTTTTCCCCTTTGGCTAAAAGAAGAAACAGCCGAAAACCGCTTTTTCTACCGGCGCTAATTGCGTTTTTTTGCGCGTTTTTTCTTAAACCATCATGCAGACAGTTTTTAAAGTAGAAAAAAAACTGATTATATATTCAGAATCTGCGTAAAAATCTGCTTCTGATGAACTAAAAAATACGGAAAAATGTCTTAAGGGCGCGTAGTGCCCACCGTGCAAAACCAAATATTTTTAACGGGACTATGGGCGCGAAGCGACCATAGTTCCGATCCACAATCTTTTTTTTTCAAGTGCACGTGGCCCACAGTGCGAAATCACATATTTTTAACGGGACCATGGCTCTTTAATTTACTTTTTTTTGTGCTTGAGGATTCGAACACCAAGACTTGCTTATTTAATGAATTTTTTTGCTTATTATATACTGCTTAATACTGAGGTTCGTTTGGAAAAAGTGGCCCAGCTAGCGGGCGTAGCTCGCTAGTTAAAATATATCTTTGAATTGAAATTGGAAATAAATACAGGATCATGAAAAATCGAAAAGTGTGGAAAATAGGATTAAAAATATCTCGGCAACTAATAATCCTATCGACTTCGTTCTTTTTGCAAATTTTGTGTTATTTTATTGCCTTTTATGTCCATTCCTTAAAATAAAAAATAAAAATTCGAGAATTTTTATATACTTTTCGTCAGTACTCAACGAATTTTTTGAGAGTCCGAAAAAAATAATTCCGAATAATCGAGGTTACTGATATTCAATACGCTTCGTCCCATTCTTACATACTAGTTAAATGCAAAATTTCAAGTCTCTATCTCATTTTTTTCGGGAGATAGAGCATGTACAGACACACAGACAGGTGAAAGGCAATTTTTTTTTTCTAAAAGTGGTTTTCGGAATCTCCAGTATCTGAAACGTGTTATGTCCGTCAAGAATACTTTTTTCGATTTTCAAAACGATTGCAATACTTACCCTATACTACGTATGATGGATAAGTAATAAATGGTATGTTTTTATTAGAGTTTCCCCCAGGTTTAAAAAAGGACAGGGCGCTACTGTTCTGAAAAGGGCACTTTTTACATTTTTAAGGGCACTTTTATACAGTTGAATCTAGAATCTAGCGGTTCAAAAAGTCGTAAAAAATAAACCAGAAATTTCATAAAAAAATTGAAAAAAAGAAAAAAAGGTAAATTTTGTTAAAAAATCGCGAAAAATGGCAAATTTTATTAAAAGATTGCATAAACAGCAGTTTTTGCTAAAAGATCGCAAAAAACGGCATATTTTGCTACAAAAATTGCGAAAAAAACGACAAAGGTCGTGAAAATATCGTGGAAAAAAAACAGAACTTTTCATAGAATTTTCCGTTTTATTGCGATTTTTGGACGAAACTTGCCGTTTTTTCGCAAATCTTTTGACGAAATCTGCCTTTTTATCGCTATTTTTTGACGAAAAATGCCGTTTTTGCGACTCATTGGACAAAATTTTCCGTTTTATTTCGATTTTTATAAGAAATTTGTCGTTTTTCCACGATCTTTTGAGGAAATCTGCCGTTTTGTGAAATTTTGTGACGAAGTTAGCTGTTATTTCGCGATTTTTAACGAAACTTGCCAGTTTGCTTAGCGATTTTTTGACGAAATTACCCATCCCACAAAACGCGTATGAAACCATTTTTTTGCTTCATTTACGGGCTATAGCGCGTTCGGATCATCACTAGAGGGCTGCGTTTTTTCAAATGTGGGCAAGAATTGCGCTATTTTTTTGAATGATTAGACAAGAGGGGCGCTAGTTTTTGAATGAGGGGCAAGAGGGGCGCTAGTTTTTAAACTAAAGGACAAGAGGGGCGGAGCGCCCTCCCGAAACCCTCTGGGGGAAACTCTGTTATTATAAACGTTATAATAAATGTTATAATGTTATAATATGTTATAATAAATGGCATGTTTTTCACATTTTGTCCATCACAAAATGTGTTATTCTAGAATGTATACATTTGTCAAAAACTGGAAGTTGAAATTTTTCCCGAATCCAATATTTCCATTTTGTAAAGATATGCGAAAATAAATACAACTACTAAAATTTTTTATGAGTAATAGTTGTTTAAGAATTTAAATACGAAGAACAAAGAAATATTAAGTCAATTTGTCCATTATTTTCTGGCTTTTTTTATGAACTATGTATATTATGGAATGTGAAAGTGATTGATTGACATTTTGTATTTTATTTTTGGAAATAATTATAATACACTAAGTGAAAACCTGTCACGTATAATAGATGATATCCATGTTTTCGAACGTGTTATTTCAAAATATTTTTTTTTCTTTTCCTGAATGTGAAAATGTCTTTGTTATATAAGCTAAAAGTAACTTGTTGCGATAATTTAAGTTTTGCGGCATTTTTTTTTTCTAAAATATTATTGCATACTGAGATATCAAACATATCAATTCTACGGACATTTCCAATTTGCACTAAAAATTACATTTTATTTGGGGGAGGGGGGGGGGGGGTGAGCGGTGAATGTCGATGTTGGATTTTCTACGAATAGGCTTGAACCGTTTCCAACTACGCGAATAATTCTAAAAAAAAAAAAGAAATAAGTATAGCTTTAAACTTGAATAATGATTGTCGCTATTTTTGACTGCGGGGTCCAGTTAAAGGTCGCACGCACGGAAAAGTCACGAATGTAATTTCCAACGAAATTATTCTCGGAACTGGTGTAAAGTAGATTTTCGTTGATATGAGTTGAAGTGACTGTAAAGAGCTTTATTATTTTTTCCTGCATGAAATGTATGTGAAATGTTTTATTATTTTTACTTTAATTTGGTGGCCTAGTTATTTAATTTTTGTTTAATCCATATTCTTTTGTAAATAAATAAAGAGCTCAAAATATAAAAAGGGTGTGTATAGCCCCCCCCCCCCATAAAAAAGTCTTAACTTTTTCTACATATTATTACTGTTATATTCTCAAATTAAAGCAAATATGCTAATGTGACAGTCTAGGGTTTTTGTTATTACTTTTTTCTATCCTTACAAGAAAAAGTATTAGATTTGAGAAAATTTTCGAATTCCGGTTTTGGACACATTCTCATATTTTAGGGGTCAGAGATCACGAAATCACGATCATGTTTTTACAAAATGTTTGTCTGTTTATGTGCGACCCAAGTTTTGTGGGCGCTCTATCTCAAGAACTAATACACGGGATTTAATAAAAAATTATATTCGTTAGTCCTTGATGCTGATTAGTTTTTGGTGCAAATCGCTCTACAGGTAGCGATATAATATAGAATTTTTAACGATTTTCGTAATCGGTCAATCTCCATAACTAATAAACAGATTTTCATCAAACTTTAGATTCTGTTGGTCCTTGACATGAATTGACGTTTTAAACATTTTTGTGTAAATCGCTCTGTAGGTGGCGCTGGTATGTTGCACTTTTTGCAATCTCCGAATAGCTTTACCTCCAGAATTAATGCGGATTTTCATAAAACTTCAGATTCAATTGGTTCTTGACATGACTCGACGTATTTTAAGTTTTGGTGTAAATAACTCCAAAGGTTGCGCTTCTATATTGAATTTGTTACGATTTCCGCAACAGCTTTGTCTCAAGAACTAATTCACGGATTTCTACCAAACTTCATATGAAATTCATCCTTGACATGGAATGATTTTGTCTCCACTTTGGTGTCAATCGCCCGACTGGTGGTGCTGCTATATGCTGGATTTTGTATGATTTATACACTTTTAGCGATAATCATATTTCAAGAACTTAATGCACGGAATTTCGTATCTTTAGAATCCTCATGATGGGCATAGATTGTTATTTAATTTTGGCACTATGATAGCGAATTTCGAGGTTTTAACATGTATGAGGCATGGCTACATCCGACTAGTTTTTAACATATAATTTGTATTCTAACACCTTGAAAGTTGAATACATAACACGTGACTATTACATTGCTCACAAGTCGTAGAACCAACATGGTGAAAAAATGTTCAAGCCTGGGATCGAACCCGGAAGCAAAATTTTAAAATGGAGGACCAAATTCACAGTCAAGTAAAATGCAGACACCTTATTGGTCGTGTGGAAAGGGTGAAAATCACGAATTTGTTTCTCCATTTGAA
This sequence comes from Maratus speculifer, assembly GCA_964019185.1. Classification (NCBI taxonomy): domain Eukaryota; kingdom Metazoa; phylum Arthropoda; class Arachnida; order Araneae; family Salticidae; genus Maratus; species Maratus speculifer. Next base: position 446,755,318 of record OZ025290.1, on the reverse strand, counting down.
AAAGAAGGAGGGGTAAAGTAATTTTCAAGCGATTGTTACCGTCTGTTCTTATTTACGATAAACCATCGAAACTAACTCAGTTAAGATATTTTGATGACATTTTATAGAAAGAGAGTGAAAAATTTTGATTATAAATGAAAACAGATGAAATTTACTTCAAAATTGCCGTTACGATTTTTTCTCGGAAAAAGGAGTAAGGCGACATTTCCCCTACCACTCAGAGATTATTCTCTGAAAAGGACGCGGATCAATGACCAATAATGCGCTTGGATTTCACCGGACTGTGATTTTGGCCCTCCATTTTAGAATTTCGCAACCCGGAACCCTTGGAATAGTTCTCCAGATGCTCTACCATTTGAGCTACGAGGACGATGCCCAGCTTGGCATTTCTCACTTACATTTTGTTGGTAAGGTTGCAACTGCAGCACAAGATGCTAACGTCTACACTGTAAAAAAAAATCTGTAAAAGGTGCTAAACATTTTCTAGGAAACTGGGATTCCAAGAACTTTTCATGTAACGATAACAGGAAAAATCCATGTAACCGATTCTAAAACTTGAGTTTTTGTTGTTACCGTTACAGGAAAAGTTCTTGGAATCCCAGTTTCCTAGATAAAGTGTAGTACCTTTACAGATTTTTTTTTACAGTGTACACGAGCACACAAACCTGTGACGTAACATGAAACACAAATAACCCAGCATCGGTGAATATATCATTTAATTATAATTAATTTTTCAGTTAATTTTTAGCTGTGAAATTACGCTTGAAATTACTTTTAAGTTGATCAATATGGATATTTATGTATGTGTAAGTGTCACACGCAGGACATTTAGAATCATTGTTGAACACTGTTAAACACGAAACTAACTAATCTACACATACTTAAAAAATAAAACCAATGATTTTTTTTTTTTTTTTTTTTTTTTTTTTTGACGAAGAGCACTGAATCGATTTTCAGTAGCTTCTTTTTTTTATCATCTTTGACTCAGATTTATGTGTGGAGATAAAACGTATCTACTGCTGTGATACTCCAGTAGTAGTTTTTATTTGAAGGGTTTGTTATATATTAACAATAGATTTTAAATTAAGTTATTAAAAAAAAAAAACAGAACCTGGTCACCACGAGCCGATCAACGCTGTATACACTAGTCGATGTCCCCGCACTTAATTTACGCTTTAAAAAGCTAATTAATGAAATCCGCCTATTCCGAATTCCACTAAACTGAATAGTGTTCGGTCCCAATTAGTTTGAAATAGTGGAACTTTACAGTATTAAACTCTCATTTTTGTAGTTTTCTCTGGTGTCATAATCGTAGTGTTGATTTCAGGAGGGGTCCCGCGGGGACATTCCCCCCCCCCCTTCCCCCAGCGCAATGAGATATCCCTCTTCCCCGGAACACTTGAAATTTTGTATTTTGATTGGGGAAAAATGCGATTTCCTCCCCAGAACTCAATAATGCCCCACCTCCCGAGCAACAGAATTCCCTCCCGGAAAAAAAGTGTCGGAATTCAATACACCAGTCGCATTCATTTTATTACGTCACGATTTATTATTCCTCTTGCCCCACGTGCACATACACACGTATAATGCGGTTTCCACAGCTAGACTGTTAGATGATATCCGTATTTTCATGGAAAAGTTCACCACAATTGTAATACTTCGCTGAAAATAATAATAATAATAATAATTAATAAATAAATAAAACAACGCCCGTTTTACGGAAATTGTTTTAATAATCGGGACGCCAGTACAACTTACTGTTTTTTAACAGAGAAATTTCCTTAAATTCCAGAAATTTATCCGTTTTTATTGTTTTTTCTGGAATTTACGGAATTTTTTCTGTTAAAAAACAGTAAGTTGTACTGGCGACACGATTATTAAAACAATTTCGTAAAACCGTGCGTTTTTTTTCTACAGTGAAGTATTTATTCCCAAGTATTTAATTTCCCTATAAAAAAGTAATCTATCTCACGGAAAAAGTATGGTAAAACTAGATGAGCGGAAAACCTATTATTACTTTTAAAAAAATAAAATTGACTTTTATCATCCCTATTTGATTATTTTAATTCCCTTTTAAGTAAACCTGAATATTTTAAATTTCGTATTGTATATTTTATGTTAAAAATAAGGGGAAAATTGCGTTTCTTCATTTGTATTTATCTTATTACTTACCCATCACATGTAGTATATGATAAATCTTGCAATCGTTTCGAAACATCGAAAAAAGACGGATTTACACGTTTCAGATACTGGAGACTCCGAACAAACATACTTTTAGAGGAAAAAAACTCCTTCTGTCTGTGTGCCTGTTTATAAACGCTCAATCTTCCAAACAAATTGAGATAAAGACTTAAAATTTGGTGTTTAGTTATTATATAAGAATGGGAAGAAGCCTATTGAATATCGGTAACCTTGATTATCCGGAACTATTTTTTCCGGACTCTTGAAAAATTCGTTCTGATGAAAAGTATAAAAAAAAATTCGAAATTTTTTATTTTAAGGTGCGGATCTAAAAGAAATAAAATTACACAGATGTTGCACAAAGAAAATGTCAATCGGATTATTGGTTACCGAGATATGTGTAATCCTGTTTTCCACATTCTTCGATTTTTCATGACCCTGTATTTTATTCAAATTTCAATTCAAAGATAATGTTTCGATTGGAAATGAGACGCTTCATCTGACGCAGTAAACTATTAGTTAATATGATTATTATTTTTGGAATTATAAAGGATGTTTCTTTTACGCACTACTTGAATAGTGTGGCGTTTTATATAATTTGTCGAAGTTGGTTCATCAGCAATTCATTAATACAGCACTACTATGTATATTAAGAATATTTAAATATACGTTTAAATTTTGTTTTGGAATTTCAATGCATTTTATAAAAAGTTTACACATATTTTATTTTCATATTTTATATGTACATATCTATAATGGGTAAGTATTATGGTGGTCCCATGCACTGTAAAAAAAATCTGTGAAGGTACTAAACATTTTCTAGGAAACTGGGATTCCAAGAACTTTCATGTAACGATGACAGGAAAAATTCAAGTAATCGATTCTGAAACTTGGATTTTTGCTGTTACCGTTACATGAAAAGTTCTTGGAATCCCAGTTTCCAAGAAAAAGATTAGTACCTTTGCAGATTTTTTTTTTACAGTGTAAGACTAGTTTACAAGGTAGTCGATAATGGATGAGTAGAAATGGATTGCAAGAAATAAAAAAATAATGAAAAAAAAAAAATTCTCTGGCGAATAGCCTGGATAAAGGCTTGAAAGTACTAAGATTTTTTAAACAAAATTAACTATTAACATCTTTATTTGATTATTTTAATTGCCTTTTAAGTAAACCTGAAAATTTTAAAGTTCATATTATACATTTTATGTTAAAAACAAGGTGAAAATTGCGTTCTGTCGTATGTTTTTATTTTCTAAATTAGATCGTTCGGAAAGTCATGTCCGCTACAGAAAATCAATTCGTACCGGGAACTTTCGACCGTTAATTACGAAACATTAGATATCGGAAGCAATATCTAATAATTAAATGAATATTTCGATACGAATTAATTTTCCCAAACAACCCAATATATTTATTTTATGGTTTTCAGTAAAATGAAATATAAATACCCTAAGATTTTATTTGTTTATTTATTTTTATGTACTTTTTAAGTCCCCATGCATCATCAAATTTTATGTACAAAATAATAAATAAATAAATAAATAAATAAATAAAAATTAAAATCGCTGTTTAATCTTTTTTAATTATCATTTTGTTAGCATAAAATCATAACTGAAATTTTAAAAAAAGTACATAAATGAACACTGGGGGGTCTAAGGATATTATGCTTGTAACAGTTACTTTAGTATTATTTTGAACATTTTCTTTTTCAGCCGAAAGTAAAATCACCAAAATTCAGTTTTGGTTTCATTTTTGGCCTTAAAAATCATTTTAGGTCGATCCTTAATCAACACTTTTCAGTTACACTGAAAAATGTTAAAAATAGTTCAAAGGTTACACAAATTCACCGATAAACATAAAAAGGAGAAATTCGCCTTTTCATTTCTTTAACTTTGTTATTGTATTCCGAAAACGACTTTAATCGTGCGTAGAGAAGGCAAACATCTTGGACTCTGTATACACTCTGCATGCATAATGAATTAGGCATACAGAAATGCATTATGCAGTATTTTACCGTTACACAAGCTACCCCGTTTTTTATCAACTTGCTCGGCAAAAGTATATTAGAAGCTGTTTGAACTGTAAAGAAAAAGAAAAAGAAATTTGAAAGGGTCTTTCACAATGCGAGCAGACATTTTCTTTCAAGCAAGAATAAGAATATTGTAAATCTTTCCCCTCAAGAAAGGCTGAAATATTCTATTAAAGTGCATTTGGTTTAGGGAACCGTCTCTTTCTCGGGGGTAAATAATGTATTAAACATCTGTTTGAACCGGCTTGGTAATTTAAACGACTCTCTGTAGTGGAAAAATAAAAATTTTCGATTAGTTCAGTTGCTATAAAATCGTTTATTAAACCTTACCCTATAACGCTTTTATCATTTTATTTATTTATCTAGTTTTAGTGTATGGAATCGGGTCGGGTATCCTAATTTTACCCGAGCCTGGCCATTATTCGGATTAGATTGACATTAATTGTTTCGGGTTGGGATTTCACTCTTGCCTTGACTCGGTTTTAAACAGAAGAAAAAAAAAAAAAAAAAAAAAAAAAAGGTTGGCATGTTGTTAGATGGAGATGGTATCATGTAAACATTTCCAAAATTTATTCCACATAAAAAAAATCGTCTAGAATAAATAAATAAATGACAACCTATTCGTTATTTCGCGTTGATAGAGCATAACACCTGTTGTGCGGTATACATCTCAATGTAATAGGGATCTATTTGTGTCAAGGTTTAATATAAGAGGCAATTCCATGAAATTCTATGCATTAGTTATCGAGATAGAGCTATCGCGAAACTAAAAATAAAATGCATTCTAGCTGTGTCATCTGTTGGGTTATTTAGACCCAAACCCAATCAATACTTATTTTATGTCAAGCTCTAACAGAATATGAAGTTAGATGAATTTCTTTACATTAGTCCTTGAGCTACAGCTATAGTCGAAATCGTGATAAGTGCAACATAGCAACGCAATTGCTTGAGCGATTGACACCCAATCATAATCAGTACCTAATTTATGTCAATGAAGTTAGGTGAAATTTTGTAAATTAGTTCTGGAGTACAAACTTCGTGTTGCATACGGACAGACATTCTCTAAAAGCAGTCAAATCGTGTTCAGGTCTCCCTAAAATCTGACAAGTCCGTGTTAAAGTGGAATTCGAAAATTTTCCCGAATACAAAAATTTCTTCGTTTGAATTTGAAGTTTTAAAAAATATATATATTTGGACATTAATGAATATAACTATGGTAATTTTTAAAGTGGACGATAAAATTTATATTATAGATATAATTGTAGACATTTTTTCTATAATTGTATTAAATTATAGAATTATACTATTCCGTTTCGAAATAAAATTTTAGAATTCGGATTGTCTTGAAATAGAATTTTTGGGATCCGGTCAATTTTATAACTCGACGTGTACAGCACTCTACAGTCTATGCATGTTATTTGGATTTAGTACAATTTAATCCTATATGATTTTATTTTTGAATGAATAAAGCGTGATTGTAATATCTTTAGTACATATTAGGATATTTAAAAAAAAACTAGTTGGGTGTACAAATCCTAAAATTTCCTTTTTATTCATTCATCTTAACATTTCAAAAAGTAATTAGATACCTCATTACTTCAATATTATTTGTTCATTACTACATCAGCTTTGATTTTCATCTTAAATTTCAGTTTCTGTCAATTAATCGGAATCGAAACGAGTTAATCTCGATCATGATATTTATTAAAATCAATAGTTATTCCTTATTCTATTGTGATCAGCTGTTTGCGAATACTGTTTCTACTGAATCAGCTGTTTGCAGGACGTGAGGTTCCGTCGCTGCACGAGCCGCCAATGGACAATAAAACTACGAAAAATCGAGAAAATTGTGCAAAAATTACTATCGCAGCGCCCCTTTTCGGCGGAATATTTCTTAATTAGAGGAGGATCTTCTGTCCATAACCAAAAACATGCACGAAAAATTTGGTTCATTTCTATGCATCACTTTATACACTTTTCGATGGTACAAGAAAGAAAATTGTACGGAAATCGCTTTCACAGCGCCCCCTTCCTTCCGATTTTGTTCAAATTCAGGGAGGACCTACTTGCCATGCGTCCAAAAATGATACACACAAAAATTGGTTCGATTCTATGCATAACTTCATACTCTTTTCGGTAGTACAATATTAACAAATTGGAAATTGCACGTAAAGCGTAGCAAATGAGGTGCGTTCGTATGATAACAAAGTTTTAAAATATCACTCTCATATATCAACCTCATAAAATTGTAAATAGTTAATTACAATTAAAATGCGCACCAAATAATGTTCTCCCTATACCGTTATGTAATGGAATACTTTTGTGTGGCCTTGTAAATCAAGAACAAATGTTCTTTGCACCACAGACTATGCAAAATGTATAGTGTAATATGTACTTTATAGATGCATATGCATTTTATTATGTTCGAATGAGTGTAACACCATTAAGATGCATTTGAAACATTTTCCCCCATTGACCGTAATGTAACGGAATACTTTTGATTGTCCCTGCAATTGAACTACGCATCCGATTTTGATAAAATTTGAAATAACTCGACAAAATTAGGTAATAATTATGTATTTTAAATTTGAAACGATTAGAATGCATTTGAAGCTTTTTTCCCCATTGACCGTAATGTAACGGAATACTTTTGATTGTCCCTGTAATTGATCTATGCATCCGATTTTCATAAAACTTGAAATGACTCGACAAAATTATGTAATAATTATGTATTTTAAATTTCAAACGATTCGGTTGGGTAGTTTTTGCGTTGTTATATGCGGACAGACAGACAGACGGACGGACGGACGGACTGAACGACAACAATAGGTGCTACGTATTTGCATAATTACGAACGCACCTAAAAATGGCACAAAACCCGCTATTGCAGCGCTCCCTTGCGGCTGATTTTTTTCAAATTCGGGGAGGACAAACTCGCCATAGCCAAAAGCTTACACAAAAAAATTGGTTCAATTCTATACACTTTTCCAAGGTACAATTACGACACACGGACATACAGACGTTTTGTATAAAAATGTTTTTTTGGGGGCGATATCTGGCCCACAAAACGTATAAATCCGTCGAAAACATTTCCATTACAATACTTTCTTCGTCTGAAGATAGAAAAAGTATAAATGATTGGATAAGACATCAACGAAAATTTCAACAGACTTGTCTCAAATTGTGTGAACGCTAACAATCAGTAATATCATAAGAAGTAATGAAATTGGACGCCAACCGCATCCAAACAGTGTTGTATTGATGTATAATATTTTAAAAGCCTATTTTTTTACATGAATAATAGTGAATGTTTTCTATTGACGTACTCATGAGGATCTTGAAGCATGAGATTTTATTATGTGATATTATTAATAAGTGTTTTTTATTTAAAAAAAATCGATATTAAGTGTCTCTTTATTTTTAAAAAAGTGCAATTACCTTAGAAATCTCTTCAGATGTTAAGCTACAAGTTATACCTTTTTCTATAATCGGGATTTCAATACGTAGAATAATCAGACACTTCAACAAATGTAAATTATATTGATTCCCGAAAAAACTTTCATAATTCTTATCCACAATCGAAAAATGGCATGTTTTTCATGACGTGGGTTATTTGATAATAAATGAGAGAGAATGGTGTTTTTCCAGCGACGCGAAGTATTAAGCGATTCAGTCGCTTTAAGAGGTCTGGGTACCCTTTGAGCTTTTTTAAAAAGTACTTTAAGGTACACTTTTGGCATAATAATAAAGGACTCCATGAAGGAAAATGATACTTTTAAGAAATTGTTCGATTTCCCTAGCAAAATTAGAAATTTTTCTATATATTTTTTTAATTTAAGTAAATTTTAAAATGTATCTTCTCGTACAATTTTAAACATTTTGAGCCATTAAAAAAAAAAAAAAATATTATTCTTAGAAGCATGTTGTATAACTTTAAATATCGGATTTATCCTACGTTAATTAGTTTGGGAGGGAAAAAATTAAATGTGCCAATACGTGTAAAATTACAGTAAAAATTGAATTTGTTTTAGATTTTTATTTGTGAAAAAAAAAAAAATTATATTGAGTTTTATGAAACAGACCATAAGGAACAACCAAAAGAAAAAATTCGTGTCAATTAACAATATGCAGAAAAATTTTATCTCTTTGAACCTATCTATTCGTTGGAAAAACAGAAACTGAGAAAAATCTCAGTCTGTGAAGTGGATTCGCATTTAAAGGGACAGCGATGTAACAAAACCGGTTTTAACTATATTTATTTATTATATTCGGATCTTTACGAAACTTCATCAGAATGTACCAAGAACAATAAAGTATATTCTAAGCAAAAAAATTAAAAAGTAAATATTTTTTGTCATTTTTCGCAGATTTTTCTTAAGGGCACAGTGGACCTTTATTTGAGCAAAATAGTCGCGAAAAAGGTCTATTTCTGTGGTATAATAGTGCTAAAATAGTTTTTTCTTATTAAAATATCATTTATGAAGGTTTTAAGAAGTAAATATTAAAGGTGAGTGTATTTATATACTTTAAATCTGCTTTTCTTAAAATTAATTTTTCGGCGTTTTTAGAATTTTGAAATGCTCTTTGCGACGTAGTCTTTTATCAATATTTATGAAATTGATAAGGAAGTATCCTGATATTGTTTAGAAAGACATTGTGTAAGCTTTTTTAAATTCCTCTTCATTAAGAGAGTCAAATTTGATTTTTTATTTATTAAAAGGCAAAATTTTGATGAAAATCGATATGGAATTTTGAAAAAAAAAAAAAAAATCTCTAAAATATTAACTTTTCAAGAGGTTGAAAAAATCTTACCCAAATTTGTTTAACATTAGAGTTTTAAGTGATAAAAATGCAAAAGCAAAAAAATATCTCAAAAATTAAGACACGAGAAGCATTTTTAAATTTCGTTTAAAAATTTAAATTTTGTAAAAAAAATTTAATAAGATTGGAAATTTTTTTTGAAGATGTTCTATATGTTTTTGGTAAAATGTATATATGAGTGATTCTCAAAATAGGGGACAATTTCAAAAGTGAAATCTTAAAAAAATTACTGTTAGCAAAATTTCTGAAAAAAAATAGGTGTTGTTAATATAGTATTAGGAATACTTTACATGTAGTCAGCAGAGCTAAACATATAAAAATTAACTTAAAAAAATAATTAGTATTTTTTGAGCCATGCTAATGACAAAACAAATTGCATGGAATAAATATATTAAGAAATTTTTATTTTCTTCCTGTTTAAATATTTTTTTCTATATTTATTAGCCTTCCTTTTCAGCAAATGGTTTCTATTTTTACATATATACATATAAGGAGAATAAAAACATTACCAAAAAGCAAACTTTGTTTACATGAGCAACATTCTGACACTAACAATGTAAGAAGCTATCTTGGTGATTTTCTGACAGATTTAATGCATATTTTAAGGATAATAAATGTAATACGTAAACTGTGTAAAAGATAAAATATAAGCAATGGTTACATTTATACACATAGGAGTCTTTAGCATGCACAGAAAAACCATGGTAATGACACTGATATTTGTCCATGCTAATGATAAATTTTAATTTAAATAAGATTATGAGCCATAATATAATCACAATGTAACAGTCCTTTCTGGGGCTTTTTAAAACACAAAAGTCCTATTCAAATAAGTAAAATAAAAATTTTAATTATAAAATAAACATGAAAATTATTATCCATTCTAATGACATACAATTGATGTACGCCCCTAATATACAACTTCTATTCTTAAAATACAATACATGCTTCTATTTTCAGGCTGGGATAAAATGGCTACTTGTTGCCATGGAGAAACTTTATATTTTCAAACTATTGTCATATGTGAAAATGAAATTTTGATTATTAACCAGCTGTTATAGTATGACCTTGTTTTGAAAATAGAATATGGAGGACAAACTTTAATTCTTTTTTTATATACTATAATTTTATTTTTAAACAGAAATTTATTAGATAAATCCTCTCCTTGATTAATTTAAAGAAAGAATAACATTTGTTTTATTTTATAAACATGATATTAACTCTTTAAAAAGCTAGTATATACAAGGCACAGCTGCTGTGGACATCCATGCTAATGACATTTTGAACATTTATTCTGTTATTTTAAGGTGTTTGTTACTAAAAAGTGAGTAATTCTTGAGCGCAAATAATGAATAATATTAAGACTAACATATCTAGATATAAAAACATGACAGAAAACCTCTCAATTTATTTTGTATGCCGAAAGACATAAATTGTCCCCTATTTTGAGAATCACCCATATGCACAAAATTTCATAGTGCAACGATGAAAATTAATAACGTCTACCGTCCCCTTAAACAGAGAAAGAAAGAAAGAAAAGAGAGAAAGATAGTGAAACTTTTTCATTTCTTTTATTTGGGGTATGTTGTTTCACAAAAACGGCTTTAATCGTGCATGGAACATGCAAACATCCCGCACTCTCTACATACACACTCTGCATGCATAATGCAATGATATTGGAAAGGGAGAAATGCATTATGCAGTATTTTTCCGTCTCTATTCACTACTGCTTTGAAAAATGTATTACAAGATGTTTCATTCGTAGAAAATATTGAATGAGATCTTACAATGCGCTTATTTCTTTCTTCCGAGGTAGGAAGATTTGATGTAAAACTTTACGGTTGAAGTTTGGCGAGATTTTATTAAAGTGCGAATGCCTTGCGACGAAAAGTGAATATTTTTTTGTGGATGAAGAGGATTAAAATACATCACTTCAAGCTTGTAAAAATATACAAATTAGAAAATAAAATAAATTGTTCAGTGTGATCGAAAATTACGTTATTCTCCAGTTAGTATCTTAAAACGACGACGAAATCTTTCCAAAATTAACTTCAAGTCCCAGCTTTCTAAACAACAGTTAGTAATCAAGCCATTCCCTATTTGAAAAAAAAAGTATCCTATGTTTGTTTCAAACTATTCTGATTCCAAACAACAGCTAACCAAAAGATTAAGATAGTCATCTGATAGGTGATTCGACTACAGGAGAATGACATTTTTTCAATCTCCACTTTGGAGAAAAATGAAATTGGCATTCTTCAAATAGCGGAAGCATACTGGCAGCACTGCTGCAAGTAAAATTTCCATGATTTGATTTGATTTTTTTTTTTTTTTTTTTTTTTTGAGAGTGCAACTGTTTTAAAAAACTTGTTACAATCATTTTTGTCTAAAATTTTGATAATAACCTACCATTTTTCAAATACCAATTGATTATTTCCAACTGAGCGAAAAATTGCCCAGGACGGGAATCAAACCCGGATACTTGGCTTACAAGGCCAATGCTTTACCTGTTAAGCTAATCGGGCGATATCCGACTGGGATTTTTCGCTCAGATAACCTTGTTGGCCATAACATCTGGTCTGTCATTTAAACAGCTCGGCAGAATAAGCCGCACGTAATGAACTCCATAGAACGATGGATACGTAGATATACTATTATTTTTAGCACAATCAAACTGATGGCCTTGTAAACCAAGTATCCAGGTTCGATTCCCGGCCTGGGCAATTTTTCGCTCAGTTGGAAATAATCAATTCGTATGATAACTTTACCAATCAGTTTGATTGTGTTAAAAATAATCTTATATCTACGTATCCATCGTTCTATGGAATTCCATTACGTGCGGCTTATTCTGCCGAGCTGTTTAAATGACAGACTAGATGTTATGGCCAACAAGGTTATCTGAGCGAACAATCCCAGCCGGTTATCGCCTGGTTAGCTTAACAGGTAAAGCATTGACCTTGTAAGCCAAGTATCCGGGTTCGATTCCCAGCCTGGGCAATTTTCGCTCAGTTGGAAATAATCAATTCGTATGATAACTTTACCAATCAGTTTGATTGTGTTAAAAATAATAGTATTTTTCAAATAGTTTTTCCATTGGAGTCTATTGCTAAGTTAAACTATTTTGTAAAGTTGAGATATCCATTTATCATTTTTACAAGTAGTTTTCTTCTTAAAACTTTTTATCATGTCTACAGTTATGCAAAGGAAATTTTAATCTATTCGCTAAATAACTATTAATTTAATTTTTGCGAAATTTTTATTGTTTCAACTGGAGAAAAAAAAAATCTGTATGGAAGTGTCAAACATATATTACAAAACGTCTCATATCGTCTTGTCAAAAAAAAAAAAAAAAAAAAAAAAAAAAAAAAAAAATTAAACAGTTATTGAATTATGCTCAAAAATTTTTTACTCTTTTTTATTTATTTACGCTGGGATTTTCAGGGATGTAAGTTAGTCTCAAGCAGAAAGTTGCCAAAAAAACAATCAGCACCAAAAAAGAAATTTCTCTTTTGCATACTCACTAAGTCATTTTATTTCTTTCTAAACAATAATTTTATTTCTTAAAAATTAAATTACTGTGCCAAAGCAAGTTTTATGTATGCATGTTTGGTCATGGAATTTTTAGAGATTTGGTCTGGAAAGCTCATATAAATTTTCAGGCATGTTTTGCTAGGAACCCTGATATATATCGGCTCCTATTGAGACTTTCTGGAAAATTTCTTTATAGCCAACTTTTATGCCGAATATCGTCAAAATTTTGCAAGAACTTGCAAACGTGGCGACTTTTGGGCACTAAACATGTATTTTCATGCATTGGTCTATTTTTCTAACCAAATCTCGATAACATTTTGTCAAATATCACCAAATTTGATGAAATGCTGTAAATTTTGCGCTTTTGTACAAAAATTTAATAACCATTTCAACCTTTATTCTCAATGAAATGCTTGACCTATAGCGAATCCAATTGGCCCATTAATCTAGTTTTCTAGAACATGTGACCAGGCCCAATGGTCTCATAACTCAAAAAAGTAGAATTCAAAATTTAGCAAAACTACCTTGCCTTTTTTATACAAAATTAGCTTGGACTATAGTGATCCAAAAATGACTCATGTATCGAATAATCTCGAAGTCGAATGGTCTTTTCGTAAACCAAAGTGCTAAAATGCAAAATTTAGTCAAAATCGTTAGAGCCATTTTTTAAAATAATTAGCTTGTCCCTGACCTGTAGTGATCCAAAATGATCTACCAATCAAATTTTCTCCAACATATGACTTATTCTGATGGTTTTCTCAGAATCTAAAACTGTAGGTTACAAAATTTAGTCAAAATCATTTGAGCCAATTTTAAGATAAAATAAGTTTGACCTTGACCCATACTGGCCCAAAATAACCCACTAATCAAATTTTCTCAAACATGTAACTCAGTCCAATAATAGTCTTATAGATAAAATTAGCTTGACCCAGTGTAGCTGCAAAATGACTCACTTATAGGATTATCTTAAACATAAGACTTAGCCCGTTGGTCTTCTTGTAATCCAAAATGTAATAAAAATTGTTTGGGTCATTTTTTTAGGCGTAACTAGCTTGGCCCTGAGCCAAAATGGCCAACTAATCGAATTTTCCCAAACATAACCTAGCTCAATGGTCTTCTCATGCCGAAAACCATAGGATACAAAATTTAACCAAATTCATCCAGTTTTTAAGATAAAATTTGCATACACACACGCGCGCACAAGATTTGCTCTATATCATAAGAGGAAACTGAGTTTTGATCTTATCTGGAATTTTAGTAGAGAATTATCATCCAAAAAGCAAAAAGGTGTTTTATTTACATAATTTTACTTATAAATTGATTGAAAAATTTATCATTCATGTGACTTTTTGGCACTTTAGTCACTTTTTAGTCACTTATTTTGGTCTTTTTCTCACTTTTCTCGAGCCATTATTGCAGTTGCATACCTGGAATTTGCATAAAAAGATGGAATTCAATAATCAATTTATTAGTAATTTCCTGAGAGGATGAAATTACAAAAATGATGTACATAGATCTTTCCAAGGACAAATACAACATTTTTTATATTTCTAAATGTTAATTATAAATTAATACCTTAATTTTCAGATATTTTTTTTTTGTTAGCCAGTCATAAATGATCTATCGCCCACTATTCCTTTTTTTTTTTTTTTTTTTTTTTTCACGGTAATGCTTTAATTACATCTTTGAAAACTGCATAAGGTAATAAGATGTCTGAAAATAGTGTTATGTAATTTTATTTATTTATATTGATGTTGCTTTTTACCTGTAAACACAGATGTATTTTAAATATTTTTTATTTTGTGTACACTTCTAATATTTTTTCTTCTCTGATTGTAGGTGAGTTTTGTGCCTTTTTTGACGTGATACTACATTATTGTATTGAACGTGCTTTCTGGATTTCTAGGATTTTTATTTGGATTTGAAAATAAAAATCGAGAAACCACAATCTACTGTTATGGAATAAAAGGTAAAGTTCATATAATATTTTTTTTTAAGTTCAAACTTAACTTTCAAATGAAATTTGTTTGAAAATATGTACCATCATTTATTCAATTTTTATTACTTATAAAATAGTTTTTAAGCAAGAATTTTTGGTACTACTCTGTTATCCCGTCGACCAATTTCGCCAAATTATACAAATCGCCAAATTATACAAATCGCCAAATTATACAAATCGCCAAATTATACATATTGACATAATTTTTATTTTAAATAACGAAAAAACAAAGAATTAGTAGACTATTAATATAAATACAAATAAAAACTCGAAATGAAAATCACTTTATAACATTTTAAATACGTGTATCGTATTTAATGTCATTGAGTGTGACATTCACGATCATCCATTATTGGCATTTAATCTTATAAATTGGCGATAATTTTTTGGTCGACGGGATAACCTAGTAGTACCGAATTTTTTATTAAACCTTTATCGCATACAGTCGATTACGAAATATCTCGCAAATTATTTGCACGTAAATTAATATAAATAGCTCTGCATTTGTTTGCTGTTGCCTGCTTATTATCTATCACTAAATTAAAACATTCATTAATCGATGAATAAAAGCAATAAAATATAAATAAAGCACCAATTTAAGCCATGCAATTAAAATATGCGATTAAATCACACAATCATTAAAATGATCAGAATTAAAAAAAAGCTGATAATAAATAGCAATCTTTGGAGAATTTTTCGGCTTTTAACTCCTGATACGAGGTCAATACAAAACTATCACTTTAAAAAACTTTTCAAAGTTTTATTCGAATGCATAATTACTGTTTTTCTTATAGATATGATTTTTGGTATTGTTATATTACATTCTATAAAACCCATTGGATGTAAAAAAAAATATTATTGGGTGACCCAGCCAGGTGCTGATACAATAAAATCAGTGCTATGGCTTTTTTTAATTAGGGTATCCTTCATCTGAAGAAACGCAATTCGTCTTTTGTCCTCTGTCTGCCTGTCCATCACAGAGTCCGTATACAAAAACTGCATAAGTCAGAGACTTCAAATTTTGTGTACTTACAACTGAATACCTCATGATGTCACACGACATATCATAAAATTTAGAAAAAGTCTAGTAAATTGTAGTAGACATCATAGCTTGGAGGTAAAGTATCTCGCTAATAAACAGAAGGGACTTGAAACGAACCTCAGAGATGGAATGTGAAATTTTCATATTAAGATGGATTTAATGAAGAGAAATTTCGTATTTTATGTCAGTTTAAGGATTTAATTGAGTTATTAGGATTTCGTTCATCTGAGATTCATAATATTTTTTGGAATTAAATTTTTGATTTATTTTAAAATCTATTGCGATTTATTAATGATTCAGCATTTTAAATTTCGTTTAAACAATTTTTTTTCGAGTTTAGAAATTTAAAATTTTACTTATATCTCCGTTAATTTTTTTTTCATATCGGATTTTACAAAAATTTAGTATTTTGGATTTTATTTAAATAGTTTGATTTGAATTTGATTAAAATAAATAAATTCCTTTTATAATTAATTTAAAATTAAATTTATTGGTGTTTACCCAAGATAAGTTGTTTTGAAAGAAATATTAAACGAAACCCTCTGTGCGCTCTGCGATCATACTTACCCACTTGTTATATTTCCTATCTTTTTAAGTTTTGGAAGTAAACTAACTTGATTGCTGCAACCCATAATGAATGTCTTACAGTGGACAAAAATGAAATCAACTGAAATTTAATTAGCAACAAAACTATACAAAAATAGTTTTTAAATTGTCATTTTCCCAGTGGTTGATGCCCCACCAGTGGCCGAGAGGTTCTGACCTCTCAACTGTTAGGCGACAGGTGCTGGGTTCGAACCCAGTCGCGGCCGTCGGCCTAACCTTTCGGAGTTTTCCGTGGTTAGGTTCCCTTAGAAAGACCCCCACGGAGGGCAACCCACCCCTTTAGGGCCTATATCCCACGTGTAGATAATCGGCCGACATAAAATAAACCAAACCCAATGGTTGATCAGGCAAACGAAGTCAATCAAAAATCTAAAAATGAATCGTTAAAATATCATTGTTGGGCTGTGATTGACAATAATTCTTATAAAAATATTAGTTGAAATGAGCTAAATGGAAGTGGATGATTGTAACTTTTTATTTTTACCCGCAATTGCCTCAAATTAATCAAAAACTAAATATTTATTCCTTCTAATAATAATAATAATAATAATAATAATAATAATAATAATAATAATAATAATAATTATAATAAAATGGCTTCTCTTATTACAGACAGTAACGATGTGACAAGTCCCCTAAGAATCAAACAAAAATATTATGTCTAGTACCAGGGATAAAATTCATTTCTGCCTGAAATAGTGTAACAAATAGTGCAACATTTCAAAAATTTGATCTACTACTGGCAGAATCACCCTATTACTTACCCATCATACGTAGTATAGGGTAAGTCTTGCAATCGTTTTGAAAATCGAAAAAAAAAAAAAAAATTGACGGATTTACACGTTTTAGACAGTGGAGATTCCGAAAAACATATTTTTAGAAGAAAAAAAAAAAAAAATTGCCGTCCGTCTGTTTGTCTGTTTGTAAACGCTCTATCTCCCGAACAAATTGAGATAGATACTTGCAATTTTGTATGTAGTTAGTATGTAAGAATGGGACGAAGCCTATTTAATATCAGCAACCTCGATTATCCGGAACTATTTTTTTCGGACCCTCGAAAAATTCGTTCTGATGAAAGGTATATAAAAATTTTCGAATTTTTTTATTTTAAGAAATGGACGTAAAAGGCAATAAAATAACACACATTTTGCATATAGAACGAAGTCGATCGGATTATGAGTTGCCGAGATAATTGTAATCCTATTTTCCACATTCTTCGATTTTTCATGACTCTGTATTTCATTCAAATTTCTATTCAGAGGTATATTTTAATCGAAAATGAGACGCTTAATCCGACACAGTTAATTGTTAGTTAATAGAATTATTATTTTTGGAGTTATAAGGATGTTTCTTTTACGCAGTTCGGTACTACTTGAGTAGTTTGGCGTTTTATATAATCTGTCGAAATTGGTACATCAGCAGTTCTTTAATAAAGCATTACTATGTCTATTAACAATATTTAAATTTTGTTTATGAATTGCAATGCATTGTATGAATAGTTTTCACATGTTTTATTTTCATATACATATTCATGATGGGTAAGTATTACGGTGGCCCCCAACGACTAGTTTATCAATAATAATAATAAAAATTAGTTTCCCCCTATATTCTGCAATTTGGCAAACCACTGTACATCTCCTTGTAAGTAATAAAAATGAAAACAACTTTAAAAGAAACGCCTATAGCATCTTCAAATAGATTAAAATTTATCTCGAACCAGAATTAAAATTCACAACGAGACAAGCAATTCGTGGTATTATATCTAATCCCACACATAAGAATGTTTTTTCCAGAATTTATGACAGGATTTAAAGTAGAAAAAAAAATTGAACTCGTGTTTGAGTTGCTGTTATAACTTTTTTTTACCCCTCCACATAGTATGTAATCCCATATATATACATTTTTTATGTCTCAAAATCCATTTTTATTGTTTTTATTTTACTTCAAGCAAATTATCTTGAAAAAGAAAATTATATAAATTGTATATTAAAGAAATTCTGACTTTATAATAAAGCGTTAACAGCTTATCGATAATGTTATTCTGGAAAAAAAAGAAGCAAAGAAATGAAAATACAATAAGACTATAAAATACATTATCAAGAAAATTGCGAATTCTCACTATAGCTGTAATTTAAAAGTCACGAATGTAAAATCATATTTTGTTGGCTCGTTATTGCGCACTTAAAAGTGTTATTTTAGCAGCCTCGAAATTTCCGAATATAATTTATAGCAGTTTAGTTGCAATTCTTTTATTAAGTTCTTTATAAAAATGTATGCGAATGTTCCGTAAATACGTAACTTTTAGAACTTATAAACAAAGTTATGACCAATTTGGCAATTTAAAGTTTAAATAAAATGTAAATTTTTGGTAATCGGTTGTACGTATATAACATTATCATTTTAGGAAGAGAGGAGGTTAAAGTTTGATCTCGTTATTATTATTGATCCTACCTCAATTTTCTCATTTTATTTCTATTTTTTTTTCTTTGCATCAGAATAGTCCATTATCTATTTTTATGAAAGTACAAAGAACTTATTATTACAATGATTAATGATAAATACTGAATTATTATTACAATCATTAAATGGTTATATCATTATTTAATTTTAAAATATGGAACACCCCAACATTTAGCATTCGTATTTTTCTGCCATATACAGTGAAACTTCCATATAACGAAGTCTCGTCGTTATAATTAATTACTTCGTTATGAAGACAATTCGTTAAGAATGTTCTTAAATCAAAAAAGACAACTTTGTGATATAAGTTTTAATTTATTTTTGTTTGGAAATGCATAGAACTAGCAGGTGTTGTTGTTCAGAAACTATCTCATTTTTCTGTTTTTGTGCAAACGCAATAAATCTTTCAGAACAAGCCGTCAAAGTGGACGTTTTGAACCACATTTTCCGACGAAAGCAGAAAAACCAGTCTTACAAAGGGGAAAAAAGTGTGATCACGTGATCGAAATCGCTTATAACTCGGTAGGTAATTTAATGATCATAAAATGGAAACTTCAGTTCGATTCGAAATCGCTTCCATAGTCAGGCCTTCCAATTTTGCATCTTTCCATTAAAAAAAGAATTTGTAAATGTGTCAAAACGTTTTGCGCTTGTTGAGGAGAGCATTTGAGAACACCCTTAAGGTCCCTGTCCTCGCTCGAGGAAACGCTCGCGAGCTAATGCTATTCCTATGGGAAAGCATTTTTCTAATAACTCTTTCGCATTTTGACTTTTTGGAATAATTCTTTTTGCATCGGATAGCTGAGGTGCATGCCGACAGAGCACCTTTTTTACTTTTTCGATTTTGGTTGCAGATATTTTTTACAAAGTTAGTTTCACTTTCAAAACCGGTTTCGAAACTGAAAGTGCTTTTTTAAAAAATATCTGCAACCAAAATCGAAAAAGTAAAAAAGGTGCGATGTCGGTATGCACCTCAGCTATACGATGCAAAAAAAATTAATCCAAAAAGTCAAAATGCGAAAGAGTTATTAGAAAAATGCTTCCCCGTAGGAATAGCATTAGCTCGCGAGCGTTTCCTCGAGCGAGGACAGGGGCCTTAAGGCACAACACTAGGCACAGAAAAAAAACCCGGATGATAATGTAAAGACTATGGGGGCGTTCTTTTCAATTTCTCGCTCAAATTAAAAAAAAAATGCTCCCATAGACTTTACATTATCATCCGTTTTTTTTTTTTTTTTTTTTTTTTTTTTTTTTTTTTTTTTTCTGTGCCTAGTGTAGGGCCTTAAACAGAAATCAACTCACATTCATGAAATTTGTCTAATAAAATAGACATGCATGAATTGACAAATACACGTAAATCTGAAATGTTAAAGAAATGTATTTTAATTCGGGTTGTAACTTTTTTTTTTTTTTTTTATACAATATAGACATATGAAAAGAAATAAATTGGAATAATGTATAAAAATACTCATAATTAAGAGAGGTAAACAAAAACTGGATAGTAGCATAGCTTTTTTTCTTATTCTTTTTCAGTATTTTAATTCTTTAATTTTATGAAAGTGTGTAATATTTCTTTAAACAAAATTGTTGTAACAAAAAAAAAAAAAAAAAAAAAAAAAAAAAAAAAAAAAAAAGGTTGGAAATTGCACGTTAAGCGTAGCAAATGAGGTGTGTTCGTACGATAACGAAGTTTTAAAAATAGCACTCTCATATATCAATCTCATAAAGTTGTAAATAGTTAATTACCATTAAAATGCGCACCAAACAATGTTCTTCATATACCAATATGTAATGGAATACTTTTGTGTGGCCTTGTAAATCAATAACAAATGTTCTTTGCACCACAGATTATGCAAAATGTATAGTATAATATCTACTTTATTGATGCATATAAATTGTATTATGTTCGAATGAATGTGACACCTTTAAAATGCATTTGAAACCTTTTTCCTTATTGACCGTCATGTAACGGAATCCTTTTGATTGTCCCTGTAATTGATCTATGGATCCGATTTTCATAAAATTTGAAATGACTCGACAAAATTTTGTAATAAATATACATTTTAAATTTCAAACGATTCGGTTGGGTAATTTTTGCGTTGTTATATGCGGACGGTCAGACAGACGGACGGACGGACTGAACGACAGCTATAGGTGCTACGTATTTACATAATTATGAACGCACCTAAAAAGAAGAAGGAGAAAAGATAGAAATAAAGAAAAAGAAAAACATTGTTTATAAAAATTTTCAGATCTTTGTGATCACTGTTCTCTTAAACTTGAATCTTTTTTCTTATTATATCAAAGGATTTTAATATTTCTTCTGTTGTATGTGAAAGATTAACCCCTTTGCGACGGGAGCCTTTTACGAAATTTTTAATGCTTTGTCACCGGTTCTTAAAAATAGAAATTTGTGCCTTTTCAAATCGAGAAAATGCTCCGATTAAACGAGGCAAATTTTACAGTAAGATTTAATTGGTGGGGATAAACAAGGATTCTGAGCATTTTTTGCGGCACTTATACTGGTTGCTCGTCCCTAAGAGATTTAAAAAAAATCATTTATACAATCTGCTGAAAGTCTAGGTTCAGCAGAGAATAACATTAAGTACAAAACTACGTTAAATAAAGACTTTATTTAAAGGGAAGTTTGACTGTATGTATGCATATATAATCATTTGTAGTCCCCTTTGTACTGTTTTTTTTCTTTTTCTGTTTTTCTATCTTTATTTCTTTTTCTTTTCTTTTTTTTTTTCATCTTTTTTTTTTTTTCTTTGTCTAAAATATTATGGAAGGTACAGTAATGTTACGAGATTAATAAACCGCATTATTCCAATGAAAACTCTATGCGCTTTCTATGCTGTATCATTTCAACTTTATCGAGATATTTTTAAAAAGTAACATGATTTGATCAAATGATTATATCTTATGTTATTCCCCTACATAGTTATTTATAAAAGGCTAGATGAATTATTATAGCAATAAGGCTGGTTTGGCAGAACAAAATGTTACCTGCTCAAGTGGTCACTTTGAGACGGTCTATTTTAAAAGAATTTTATTATTATTATTTTTATTGGGGGAGGGGGGGCGATTTGTATCATTGTCGATGTAAACAAATCTATTTATTTGTCTTGTACGTGTATTTTTTATCCCATTTAGCAAATAATAACTTAGTTTGATGTTTTTAAGTGATTTTCATATATAATTTTATACTGTTTATTTTGTTGAATATATGAGAATGTACCTTATTATTAATTCTGGATTATATCATTGCCAAAAGTAATACACATCCCCTTTGTAGAACTTATCTTTCAGAAAACCATTTACAATTTAACTTGAAAATCATTGAAACTTCAAAAATATCCAAACAGACTAAAAACTTTTTTTTTTTTTTTTACATTTTACGTTAAAAAGCGCAAAATAAAACGCCATTTCTCTAAAGAATGACAATTGTAACTTCAACATTTTTTTTCTCTCTCTCTAAATTCATTTTGAATTGCATCTAGTGATATTTTATGCATGCAGCTAATTAATGTGTTTGGCGTAAATTTACTATTTGAGGAGTACAGAAGGATGGGGGATGGGGATGCCTTTTATGAAAGAGGAAATAGCGCAGCCGATTGTGTGGTGTTTATTTTTGAAAGCAAGATGTAATTTAATTTAGCGGAAGCCCATTTTTGAACCATTTGATTTTTATGGAGGATTTAACGATCCTTAAAACCTATTTTAAAAGAATAGATAAGTAGAAAATTAAATGGCTGATCTATACTAGCACTAAGTTTGTGTATAACACTAGAGCTCGCATTATTATCAATATTGCTTTAATATCTGATAATACTAAGGTTAATAAACAAACAAGTAACATAAGTAACGTGTAAAAAACGCAAAATAATTAATTATTAAAACATATATAAATCAAAGCACGCTTATTAATAATTAATGTATACCAACAACTATACTTATCATTAATATAGAAATGGAAAATATATAACTTTGATATAAACAAAATATTTTTCAAAATGTATTAATGAAAATTATATCATTTATAGTATTAGTGTTTATAATTTATCGAAAAAAATAATGTATGATTATTTCTTTTTCAAGTTTAGCACTTAAAAATATAAATAAAAGCATATATAATTGATCACAGATTGATATTATAATCGATTTAGTATAAATGTAATCGTGTATTTTCATCATAAATAAAAACAAGTGGAATTTTAAGTCTCTTTACAGAGTTTATCCTGCCAGAAATCATATTTGAATAGTCATTGGCAACGGGTCGGGCTATTCAATTTTACCTCTACCTGACTCGACCCATAAAAGATAAGATATATAATTGTAGCTTTTACATAGTTATGTTAAATCACAAATTATTATTTTTTTTCTGACACATCAGTTGATTTTTTAAAATAAAAGCGTCAATTTTAAGTATTATAACTGTAATGTGTTTTGTAGATGTGCATCATTTTCACTCCATCGGCTTTGAAATTATTCACAGGTACAAAGGCTTCGCTTTTTAAAACATCGCAATTGAAACCACACAGTCGCAAAGTTTCACAAAAGTTTAGAATATCTTTATAGAAAAACAATGACTTTCCCATTAAAATATTAGTTTGAGAGTTAAGACTAACCAATATAAAATGATTTTCTTTATTGTAGCTAAAATTTGTATGTTTATCGTAAATTAATGATACAGTTCTTTTAAACATTTTCTTCCGTGGAAATTCGCTAAGTCCCACCTTGTAATCAAAAATATTTTTTTTTACACATCGGTGTCGACACCAAACTCTGAAAAAGCGGAATTCCTGCTTTCTACTTGTTTATTTTTATTATTATTATTATTATTATTATTATTATTTATACATTTTTGTTGAATTTGGTGATAAGCAAAATATCTTTTCTCAGGTTTGAGTCTGATATAATCGTATTCAGATTCAAATTTAGCACATAAACCAACAGATAAAAATTATTCCCACTTTTCTACCCATAGTTAAAAAGCGCCAAAAATAAAATATCCTTTCTCTAAAGATTGACGATAGTAACTTTAACATCTTTTTTCTCTAAATTCATTTTGAAAAGCTTCCAGAGATATTTTATCTCTGCAACTAATTAATGCGTTTGGCGAAAATTTTACTGCTTGATGGGGGAGGGGGGTGCTACATTCTGTGAAAGAGAAAAGCACAGTCAGCCAATTGTGTGGTGTTTCTTTTCTAATGTAAATCATAATTGAGTTGAACGGATGCACATTTTTTAATCTGTTTGAGTTTAAATGAAAGAACTTAATAATGGGCGTAAATGAAAAGACATTTAGATTCATATGTGTCGGTGGAAAAGATTAAATTTTTAATTGGCTGAGTGACTGTAATTTAAGCACCAGAATTGGCATTGTCCGATTTTCAAAATTCTCGTCGGATTGCAAGTAGCAAATTAATATTACCACATATATATTTCAGCTAATATCTATTTTATTTCTCTAATATTTCTTTTTAAATACAGTGTTTGATTGTTGCATTTGTCTTTTTAACATGTATGAGCAGATCAGCTATAGTTTTGTATAACTATTGCTACCGTATTTATTTACCGTATATTTATTTCCGTGTATGAACTAAGTATACGATTTTTCAGTGAAAAATCGTCCGAAATTGAAAACCCGTATATAAGCCGATGTTAAATGAAAGTAATGAAAAAATCCGCGAGTGAAAACTAAGCGCTTTCCTTGCATAGATAATAGAAAAAAAGTTATAAGGTTATTTTATATACAAGTATTTATATACAAGTTTCATAGTTAAGGTTGGACAGGCCTGATCTTGAGGATAAGTATAGAACAAATTAATCTATATCCTTCTATAGTAAAAAACAAGTTGGAAATTGCACGTGAAGCGTAGCAAATGAGGTGCGTTCGTACGATAAAGAAGTTTTTAAAATATCACTCTCATATATCAATCTCATAAAATTGTAAATAATTACAATTAAAATGCGCACCAAACAATGTTCTCCCTATACCATTATGCAATGGAATACTTCTGTGTAGCCTTGTAAATCAATAACAAATATTCTTTGCACCACAGATTATGCAAAATGTGTATTATAATATGTACTTTATATATGCATATCAATTTCATTACGTTCGAATGAGCGTAACACCATTAAAATGCATTTGAAACATTTCCCCCCATTAACCGTAACGTAATGGAACACTTTTGATTGTCCCTGTAGTTGAACTATGCATCCGATTTTGATAAAATTTGAAATGACTCGAGAAAATTATGTAATAATTATGTATTTAAAATGTCAAACGATTAAAATGCATTTGAACATTTTTTCCCCACTGACCGTAATGTAATGGGATATTTTTGATTGTCCCTGTAATTGATCTATGCATCCGATTTTCATAAAATTTGAAATGACTCGACAAAATTATGTAATTTTGGTTGAGTAGTTTTTGCGTTGTTATATGCAGACGGACGGAATGACAACTATAGGTGCTGCGTATTTACATAATTACGAACGCACCTAAAAATACATTTTCTGAAATTATTGATATGTCCTGGAGATCTTTGTAGATTACCAATGAGCTTACTCCACCACTTTGCCGTTTTTCTAAATGAGTCATTTAAAGACAGGCGCTATTCAATGTGAATTGAATGAATGCCATCTTCGGATGCAGTTGAAACAAATGGCGCTAAATTTAAAACAAGTCGGAAATTGAACGTTAGACGTAGCAGATGAGGTACGTTTGTACTATAACGAAGTTTTAACAAATATACAGTGCTTCGCATACAATACAATCGAAATCTTTTGTATGTCCCTGTCAAGACTGCTTTCTATTATATAGGAATTAACTTGTAGTGAACCTCAACAACGTATATCAGTTTCATCAAGTGCGAAATAGTTTATTATAATTAAAACGCACCCCAAACAATGTTTCCCTCTATACCATTATGTAACAGAATATTTTTGTGTGGCTCTGTAAATTAATAAAAAATATTATTTGCATCACAGATTGTATGCAATGTGTATTTCAGTACATATTTCACAGATGCGTATGAATTGTAATTATGTTCGAAACAGTGTGATATCATTAAAATGTACCTGAAATTATTTTTTCCCATTGACCGTAATGTAATGGAATACTTTTGACTGTCCCTGTAATTGAACTATGCATCCAATTTTCATAAAATTTGAAATGACTCGACAAAATCATGCAACAATTATGTATTTCAAATTTCGAATATAATTTCTTTGTGTATTTCATATTTCCGGAGTTTATCCATATCACTGAGTTATTTCCAAAAATTATTGAAATTTCAGAAAAAGAACAAACAGGCTGCAATTATTTCCCACTTCCCTATTTTAAATTTAAAGAGGCATAAAGGAAAATGTCGGTTTTCTGTAACTTTAACCCCCCCCCCCTTGTCTCTCTAAATGCATTTTGAATAGTTTTTAAGCATATTTCATGTATGCAGCTAATTAATGTGTTTAAAGAAATTCCCTTTTGGGGGAGGAGCGAATATCCGTTTGTAAAAGAGAAAGCAATTGTGCGATGTTTCTTTTCTAATGTATATGTCATAATTGAATTAAAGCGGATGCACATTTTTAAGACTGCTCAATTTTTATGAACGAGCTAGATAATTGGCGTAAATGAAAAGCCATTTTGATTCGTATGTGTTGGTTAAAAAGAATTTGTTCTTAATTGACGGATAAATTTAATTTGCCGATATAAAATTTTAGCAATTGAAGTGTCATATTCTTTTATCGGGAAGAGTTTCATATTTTGTTCTGGATTTTTTGGCGATAAACATTATGATATAAGGTACCCTGGGGTAATAACGCCAGGCGGGGTAATAACGCCAAGTGCTAATATTTTGCATAATTATGAAATAATCTGGTAAATGACACCCATGTGCTCTGCGCAGAAGGGTTTTGAGTCATATAAATCGCAAAAAACAGCTTCAAGTTAATTTGTTTCGTTTTTAGGTCTTATTGTTTTTACAAGCAACTAAAATTAACGCTTGATCTAAAATTTGCGAGATACGTTTTGTGATGTGAAGACTATTTTTTTTATCCGGAAATACTTTGTTAATTACATAAATTTGTAGTACATTTCATGGACTTTCAAAATGTTGTTGAAGATTTTGGTTGTCTTCTCGAGATAATTTGTAATTTAAAATGTACAGCGCAATAACTATAACTTGGTAATAACGCCAATTCTTGGCATTAATATCCCGGTTGATTCCCTACAGTGGCCGAGATACATCCTAAATACTGATTCAAATAAACACAGTTAAAACTGCGCAATGTTTCTAATAATTCTATTTAAGCGGTCCTTTTTAAGCAAAAAGAAGCTCACGGTCTGGTATTCTTTTGCCTCACCCCCCCCCCCACACACACACACACACTACAACTTTATTTTTCTTATACTTTCACAAAAAATTGAACATTTTCAATATCTTAGAATGCAATTTGTCAATTTCTAAGTTTGTAGAGTGTGTATTTTTAGAATTGGGCAATCTACATTCAATTATTCCATCTTATTTCATAGTTTTGTTTACATGGCGTTATTACCCATATAGGTGGGTAATAACGCCGAATAGCATTGGTCAAGAAATCACGCCATTACATTTTATGAATACATATCTGTTAAATTATTTTTTTTATATAGATAGTCAATGAGTTGCTGTATCAAATCATGTATTTGTTTGAAAAATACAAACTAAAACTGAGCAGTGAAAATTGGTAGAACCTTAACGTGGCGTTATTATCCCAGGGTACCTTAGTTGGTGCGATCCTCTTCAGCATTTGGGGAGGTTGCTTTTTTCATTATTTGAATTCTACTAATGTATAAGTAATAATTTTGAATGCATGTTTTTTTAATTAATTTTTTATTAAATTTAAAATTTTTTAATTTTTTAACGATATTTTTTGTAGATGTAATATTATTTAAATATATTTTTTATGCACCTGTATATGTTTTAAGACGTACATAATATTAACCTTTATGATATAATATGTTCTAATTTTAGAAAATGTATAAAATATGAAATATATAAAATTATAAACATAAGCATGTAGTATTTATTTATATGTGTATATAAAATGTATTTATACATATATAATGTATTAGTTTATATTATGCATATAAAGTGCGCATAGTAAAATATTTGATACATATATTTTAATTTAAAATGTTAGCATAATTTTTCTTTTATGTATATACAGTCGAGTCTCTATATAACGAAATCCACCGTTCTAGTAAAAAATTCGTTATATAGAGAAAGACGTTAAAAATCGTATTTAATGTGTGAAATTTGAACAAGTATTATTTTTGATCTTTTGAAATAATAATTTAAAATGTTTAAAAGTAAATATTAACCTAACATTTTATTACTTAATTATTTAAGCTCTTTCAAAAAAGAGAACAGACATTTATTTGAAAGCTTAATGAAAATCAAATAAGGAAGTCTTGAAGATAATTTCAGACGAAGTAATCTGTGATTTTTTGTCGATTTTAAAATTGTTACGCTCTAAAAAAAAATGCTCAAATTTTAGCAAGGAATGAAAAATTGTAGTTAACATTTTCCTCCATTTGAAAGCCTCTCTTATGTGCCTCTCATTGATTCCTCTCTTACCATGTGCATCAATCCAATTGACTCTGTTTGGAGAAGGATGTGGAAAGGTGTGTGGCAGATGGAATGAATTCGTTGGATTTAAAGAACAAGGAGAGAAGTAATATAAAAAAAAAACTCAGCACTGACGATAAATCAAAAATAAGTGATGGAAAATTGATTCCATATGATTTCGAAGCCTTTTAAAACTGAGTAAATTAAGACCAATTTATGAAAAAAAAAATTCGTTATATAGATATCGATATTTCGCTAGGTAGAGACTGTTTTTAATGTAATCATGCGAAAAGGAAACCGTTCCTACTAAAAATTCGTTATATAGAGAAATTCGATGTATGGAGTTTCGTTATAGAGAGACTCGACTGTATTTGTTTATGATATTGATTTAAGCTTGTTAGGTGCGTTCGTAATTATATAAATATGTAGCATCCATAGTCGTCGTTCAGTCCGTCCATTCGTCTTTCCGCATATAACAACGCAAAAACTACCCAACCAAATAGTTTGAAACTTAAAATATATAAATCAGGGTTGGGTTTCTGATGTCAGAAACTGGTTTTTGACATGACAAGTGTCAAAAACTGGTTTAAACCGTCAAAAACTGGTTTAAACCGTCAAAAACTGGCTTAAACCGTCAAAAATGTGTAATGCGCTTTAAACATTTTAAGAACAAGAGAGAAACATTGAGTAATTTTTTATTTAAAAACTAATTATACTGTAATTTAATAATTACAAAAAAATTAAATTACTTTAATTGCAATAAAACATTGTTTTTTAGTATGTTCAAACAGTAGAAAATGATTTTGTACAGTAAATAATCTGGATCAATTTTACCCCACAGCATCCTATAGCACTTAACCAATTTAGCACATTTATTTACACCCAAATGGTTTATGAGTTTAGAGTGTATGAAGCCAAAGTTACAAAATACTCTCTCAATTGGTGCTAAGCTAGCAGGGCTTGATAGCAGAAGCATTGCTAGTTGAGCAAGTTTGGAGGCAGGCCAAATTTTCAGATTTATGACAATTTTTTTTTTCCCGGAAATGATAATATACAATACAGTAAAAGTGAATTTTTAATATTACATCTAATATTGTATATTTGTGACAGATTTTTAATGTGAAATTTTACTGATCAGTGTAGTATTTGAGGTTTCTGACGAGGTTTTTGACAAGAGGTTTTAGCCATGACGGTTTAAACCACGGTTTTAACCGGATAAAACCGTACACTGTCAAAAACTTGCCAACCCTGATATAAATGCTATCTAATTTTGTCGAGTCATTTAAAATTTTCTGAAAATCGGAGGTATAATTCAATGACAGGGACAATCAAGAATATTCCGTTATATTATGGTCAATGGGGGAAAAATAGTTTCGAGTGGTTTTTAATGATGTTACCCTCTTACGAACATGAGAGATTTGATATGCATCGATGAAGCATTATTTTTTAAATACAGTCGAGCCTCTATATAACGAAATCCATCGTTCCAGTAAAAAATTCGTTACATAGAGAAATTCGATGTATAGAGTATGATGTTAAAAATAGTATTTAATGTGTAAATTTTGAACAAATATTATTTTTGATCTTTTTAATTAAGAATTTGAAATGTTTAAAAGTATGTATTAACCTAACATTTTATTTCTTACTTATTTAAGCAGTTTCAAAAAAGGGAAAAGACATTTATTTGAAAGCTTAATGAAAATCAAAAGAGGAAGACTTACATAAATTTCAGAGGAAGAAATCTGTAATTTTTTGTTGTTTTGATTTTAAAATTACAATTGTTACGCTCTCAAAAAAATTCTCAAATTTTAGCAAGGAATGAAAAATTGTAGTTGATATTTTCCTCCATTTGAAGGTCTCTCTTATGTGCTCTCATTGATTCCTCTCTTATATGTGTAACAATTCAATTGACTGTGTTTTGAGAAGGATGTTGAAAGGTGTGTGGGAGGTGGGATGAACTTGTTAGATTTAAAGAATAAGGAGAGAAGTAATATTTATAAAAAAAAAAAACCTCTCCACTGAACGATAAATCAAAAATAAGTGATGGAAAATTGATTCCATATGATTTCGAAGCTTTTTTAAAACTGAATAAATTAAGATCAATTTATGAAAAAATTCGTTATATGGAGATAGATATTTCGCTATATAGAGTCTGTTTTTAATGTAATCATGCGAAAAGGGGACCGTTCTTACTAAAAATTCGTTATATGGAGAAATTCGATGTATGGAGTTTCGTTATATAGAGGTTCGACTGTACATTATTTTTTAAATTCAAAAATTCTTTTTTTTTTTTAATTTCAAAATTTTAAATTGATTACATTTTATTGTCCCACGAATTTAATTAAAAGAACTTTCGTATTTTTTTTTTCTAACTTAAGGTTTTCTGTTTTTTAAGGTAGTTAAATTATATCATGTAATTGAATATGCTTTTCAAATATACAAATATATGTTGTAAAACATTACCTGAAAAACAGTTATTGACTACGGGCAAAATATGGCCAAAAAGTGTATAATAAATGCATATTATTTCTGCACAAATAACACTATTTTACTGGCCTTCTGGTTGACAGTTTTCTCCTGTAAAATCACAATACATGTTTTTTGTATAGTTGATAGAAATTGTAAAGTAAGATTTAATTTTTTTTTCTTTATTATTATATGTTATCGTACGGAAAATACATATGAGAAACGCAAGGAAATTTTTAAAGAACGTTTTATAAAAAAAATAAAATTTTAATTTAGAACTGTGTTTAATCTTTTTACGAGAATAATGCTTTAAAACTTAAACTATTCCTTCTTTTATATCACTGCTTCCCTAGTTCTTTCAATTAAAAAAAGAAGGGAGAAAAAAAGTAAAAATTTTGAAACATCCTCGTTAGTTTTTCATGTTCGTCATAATTCCATTATAATTACGTTGTATGTAACGAATGATTGGATAGCTTTTTTCCAAAACTATGAGCGCTTCCTTTTAATAAAAGAGTTTTATATTTAAATGAGAAATCCATGCAAATGATTTCGGTTTTATCAGCATGGGAGGGAAAAAGAGTACCGAAGTTGATGTTTTTTTAATGACTGGAAAATGTTATACTTTGTCTCAGATTTGAAACTTTTCGTGTTGGCCATTTCAAGACATTTTCAAATAATCCCATGCTGGCAAAGTATATGTTGGGGGGTGGTGGTGGGGGGGGGGGATTTTTGCATGTTTGATTTCTTTTCTTTTTCAAAACGAGATTTAATTTTTTTTTAAATATTATGTTCATATCTTTCCAAAGTTATGTGAATTTGGTAATGTTTAACTATTAAAAATACTTTCCGGGTACTTTTTTTCTTTATCATGCCGTTGTAAATTGGAATGAACGTCATTTCATATCTCAAATGGAGGTGTTAATGTATTTTCGGTCATAATTAAAAGTGTTTTATTTTTGCAAAATTTTACTTGTTTCTGTAATTCTTTGTTTTCTCGCTATTTTCGTCATGTTAAAACTTTATCCTTTTATTAAAAGGATATACACACACACACACACACACATATATATATATATATATATATATATATGAGACGAAAATCCTGTTTTCGCAGAGGAACAGAGGATGATATGGCAAAACGAAAGTGATGATACGAATGATGTCGATTGATGATATGAGAATTTTTTATCACAGATTAATTTCCCATAGATTTCGTGGCCGGAGGAATATCGCAAACGGAAATGAAATGATAGGAAGTTTCCCCAATTAAAACAAGAGATATAGCCATTAGTACTTTATTGTTGTATAATTTCACCAAGCTACTCCACATCGCTACCGGATCTCAATAAATTTACCGCTCATGCACAATTGAATGATCAAACTTCGCATCTTGGAAAGAAAATAACAAAAACGTTATATTTTAATACTTCTGTCGGCAGGTTCCTTTTAGCAATTGAAAAATCAGACAAATTCTGAACTCTAAGTCAGTGCCAGTCCGTATATATATATGGAGGAGGGGGGGGGCAATACGCGGAACATTACAGCCTAAGCGCCGAACACCAATGAGCGGGCGTCTGTGGGCTGTAATAGGGCGTATCCAAATACATTATTGGCTAGAAAGTAGTACATGATGTTCGAATTATTTTCAAATCGCGAAAACTTGCCAAATTAAAAAGAGGTGCACGGTCCAAAAGATCGAAAAAAATTATGGGAAAGCAGACGATATTTAATAAAATATTAAAAATAAAACTTCCGAGAGTATATTTTTTATTTTAAAAAGGAGAAATGAAATAATAAAATAGATTAATAAATTAAAATAAAAGATTGACATTATAATAATACAAGTGAGTTACTTTTAGGAAAATAAATAGTATTTTACGCCGAATTAAGGAAAAGAGGGATTTAGATGATAATCAAAATTTAGAATACTACTAAAATATAAGTAAAAGTAGATTTTTATAAAAATTTGGAACAAAATCGAAACGGGAGAGTGGCGAATTTTTTTTTATTATTACATATATGTGTGTGTGTGTGTTATAATAAGACGATTTTCTGTAATAATGTATTAGTTCTCGTGTAATACCATTTGTGCTGTAGAATAAGTCTATTTACTTTAAAATCATAAACAGGGTTAGCAGTCGTCATGGTGAGCAATGGATTTGTTCCCTTTAAGTGTTTCTCCCAATAAAAGGCAAGTCAATCAGTTTTTAGTTCTTTATTATTTAGATGAACAACCATTCGTTATTCCACATCGCACCAATCTGAACAATTTCACACTAAACAACTGACTAAGAATGTATCATTTCGATGTTCTAAATTATGCCAAAAAGAGACGGGCCTCCAAACATTTGAAAGATTAGCTGCATTCTGACCTCAAGTCTCGTAAAATGAGTCTCCCAAAATCCAAGCCAAAACTAGCCCCTCCCCTTGTCCACGTAAGCAATTTAAAGACCCGTTAGGATTATTTTCAATGCAAAGATACCCCAAATCACCATCTCCTATTGGTAATTGGGCGTGACTCCTTGTAAGAACTTACTAACTAAGCGCGTAAGAGCACAACCTACTCACACGCAAAAGGCGCATGAACATTCTACAGCAGACAATTTAATTAAATAATAAAACAAAATTAAAGTCTCGATAAATATTCCAAAAAGGAAAATGAACCTGCGCACTGAAAGAAAGATTTCGCAATAACACCCCCGCTCTTTTTTAGAAAACAATCAATTGATTATTACTAAGTTAAATAAAATAAGACAAAAGAACTTTAGCTGTTAAAATATTAATGCATTACAAAAACTGAGAATAAAAGTATGTTCCATAAACGTTAGAATTAAAACTCAGGGCGGGCAAAATGGCGCAAAATTTTTTTATTTATTACATATATAATATTGCTAAAATTACATAAGATACCATAATATGAAAAAAAATCATGATGAATATTCAAAATGAAAAGATATCAATTATCAAATATGCTTTTTCATGGCTAATACGAAGATGAAACCACACACTTCATTTGTAGTTCCAAAGCATTTGGGGCCTGGTGACTCTGCTTTGGTTCTACAAATTTCTATTACATTCGTTTTATTTATTTATTTAGTTAGTTTTTCCGTTTTTGAAGGTTTTTTTTCCCTTCTTTATTAAATTCAAATGGCTTATATTGTAATACAATTAATGGTCTTATATATATATATATATATATAGGATGGACGAGTCCTTACTGTAAATAAAAACTATTCTCTGACAGTCACATACATTTATTATCAGACGAACAGGACAAAAACACACAAACAAAAAATAAACAGATTAAATCGTCGTCACTTTTCAAAATACTACTTTAAAAATCACATAATTCGTCGTAAAATCTATCGTCATTTTTACTCTTCGAAATGTCAGTCTTAGTTTTTAATTAACGTCGTTCATCGTTGTCGCAAAACATTCTATTTACGTCTTCTTCATTCTTTCACTCTTCGCCACACAGCTTGGAAGCTTCGCGTTTCTTAATTAATCTCGTGCCGGCGTTTCGGAGAGTCCGATGCAGGTGCAACAGAAAGGGAGTGTAGCCCACGCATGCGAGAGTATATCCCACATGCGGCCGTCCTGACATCTGGAGCTGCCGCAGCGACATGTGATCTTATAGAATCTGAAAAGAAACAAAAAGAAAAACAAAAAAAAGTAACTGTTCTTAGGAAAAAAAAATAGAGTTCGTTTGCACACTAAAAAGGTCAGTCGTCTTTCTTCTGAAATGGTGTAACATCGTAGGAAAATGTTCTTTAAAATCGCTGACTTTTAAAATGTTCACACACACATTAAAGATAAGGAAAAAAAATAACAATGTTTCAGTTATCGTCATGCCAAGGCTTCATGTATTCAGCACACGAACTAGTACTGATCGGTCCTTCAGTTGATGAGATTTTCTCTACGTCGTAGGTGTCGTTAGACTTCACTTTGGTTACTTTATATGGACCTAGGAATTTAGACTTCAATTTTAGCCCTGGTCCTTGTTGGGTTCTTTTAATTGCTACGAGGTCTCCAAGGTTATATTTCCGGGGTTTCTTACGTCTTAAATTATAATGCTTGCGATTTTCTTGTTGGATTTCCAGAATATTCTTCTTAGCTTCTTTTCGGAGTTCTTCTCTATCTTTCATGAATTGTTCTTCGACTGCACTGTTCAGGAGTTCAATAATTTGTAAATCTTCTTTCTGTTTCATTTTTGTACCAAATAGTATTTCAAACGGTGTTCTCTTAATGCTTCGTTGGTAAGTTGAATTAATAACTTGTTGAACTTTAGGAACATATTTAAACCATTTGGTCGGTTCGTCTTTGGACATTTTAGAGATTACTGAAATTATGATGGAATTAAGTCGCTTTACTTGACCATTAGCACGGGGAAGGCCAGTTGTTATTGTCTCATGTTTTATATTTTCATTTTGGCAATAATCAGCAAATTCTTTACTTGTAAATGCAGGACCTTTATCGCTAATAATTTTGGAAGGGTTGCCAAAAGTATAACTTTGTTGTTGCAGTTTCGAAATGACTTCGGCAGAAGAAGTAGTTTTACAGGGATATAGCCACACGAATTTGGTAAATGAATCTATTAAAGACAAAATATGTTTATAGTTTTTGTTAGTTGATTCGAGAGGGCCTAGATGATCAATGTGGTAAGTTTGGAGGGGAGTCTCCTCTTTGTGTAAGGGATGTAACTCACCTTCTTGTTTTCCACGTTTTCGATTATATAAAAGGCATGTTACACAATTTGCTATAACTTTATCAATCTTATTTGCCATATTAGGGATAAAAAATTCTTCATTAAGGAGTTCTTCACAACGTTTGCGTCCGAAGTGTCCTTTGTCATGAACGTGTTTAATGACGTTTAGCTGCATTTCATCCGGCACAACTACCAGATCGTAACCTTTATGATTTTTATAAAGAACGTTATTTTTGAGGAAATAATTGTCATATGGATTTGTTTTCAAAATTTCTTTGATGGCCTGTATATGTTCGTCGGTGTTCTGTGATTGTATGATTTTGGAAGTAAAACTGTCTTGAATGGTCATACATACGGGATTTCTGCTTAAAGCGTCAACGTGGCGCATACGTGTACCTTGTCTGTGTTCGATTGTATAGTTATAATCAGCTAACATTAAAGCCCATCGAGCTATCTTGGTGCAAAGATCTTTTTTATTCATACTTAGGGCAAATGCATTGCAATCTGTGACTATCTTGAAAGGAATACCTAAAATATAAACACGAAATTTTTTAAGAGCCTCGATGACAGCCAAAACTTCTAGTTCATAACTCGAATATTTACGCTCAGCATCTGTGGTTTTTTTGCTCATAAAGTAGACAGGGTGAAATTGATTATCAATAGAAGACTTTT
The DNA here is from genome assembly GCA_964019185.1 of Maratus speculifer. Taxonomy (NCBI): domain Eukaryota; kingdom Metazoa; phylum Arthropoda; class Arachnida; order Araneae; family Salticidae; genus Maratus; species Maratus speculifer. Next base: position 446,719,189 of record OZ025290.1, on the reverse strand, counting down.
GAAGGAGGACTGCTCCGTAACCATCAATAGAAGCATCGCAATGAACTTCTGTTTCATTACTAGGGTTATAAATGCTTAAAACAGGACCTGAAGCAAGAATGTGTTTCAACTGATTAAATGCATTTCGCTGTTGGTCACCGAAGTGAAATTTAGTGTCCTTTCTAAGGAGATCTGTTAAGGGTTTAGCTATTAAAGAATAATCTTGAATAAATTTACGAAAATATGAGGTTAATCCGACAAATGAATGTACATCTTTTACACTTTTAGGTTCCGGAAAATTTAGAACAGCTTTAGTTTTGGAGGGAGATGGATGTAGTTGACCATTTTTAATGTGGTAACCCAGAAAATCAATTTCTCGTTGTAAAAAGTGGCATTTTTTTAGATTCAGTTCCAAACCATATTCTGATGCAGTTGTAAGAACGCGTTGTAATTTCTGGAGTCCTTCGGCTTCGTCTTCAGACGGTATTATAAAATCATCCATGTACACGATAAGTACTTTTTCATTAATGAGATCGCGAAAAACATTATAGATATACCTCTGAAAAACTAAAGGAGCATCGCTAAGGCCATAATTCATGTATAGAAATTCAAATTGACCAGAATGTGTTACAAAAGAAGTGTATTTTCGGCTATTTTCTTCTACTTCGATATGAAAAAATGCATTTTTAAGATCAAGAGTTGTAAATACTTTTGCAGAGTGCAACTGATCAATAATGTCATCGATTACTGGGAGGGGAAAACGTTGTTTATGTGTTTTAGCATTTAGCTTTCTATAGTCAACACACAATCTATATGAACCATCTTTCTTTTTTACGAGGACAATAGGTGATGAAAAATTACTGGTGCTTTTTCGGATAATTCCCTTTTCAAGCCATTCTGAAATTTGTTTTTCGACAAATTCCTTCTCTATAAGAGCTAGGCGTCTGGGAGGACAAGTAACAGGAATTTCGTCTTTCAGATGAATTGATAATTTTACATCGGTAGTCTTTACTTTTCGGGGGGTATAATTTTGAATAAGTTCTGTAATTTTTAAACGTATAGTTTTATCGGTAATATGAGATAAATCAAGATTACTATCGTCTAATACTTGAGCAACATTAATCAGAAAATTATTTGACATATCTTCATTTTGCTTGATTTTTTGCATCGAAATATTATTTTGAGAAACTGTTAAAATACTTTGCTGTATAACATCTGTACCAATAATAAGATCAAAAGATATGGAATAATCTGGTACTACATAAACATTAGTGGTGTAATTAAAATCATCTATAGTAATATCCGTAGAGAAAAAACCCAGGGGTTTGATCATAGTATTTCCTAATCCAGTTAATGTGATTGTTGAATGTTCGAGGTTCGAAACCGTTGGGAGTTTGCGATAAATACTTTCTTTTAACAGACTTCTTTCACTTCCCGTATCGATCAAAGAAAGAACATTTACTGACGAAATAATTACTTGTTTGGTCATAAAAGTATTCGACGTAATGGTGGAAATATTGGATGGTTCAGGCTTATTTCTAGATTTCCTTGGTTGATCACATTGAGCCGACTTATGGCCAAAATTCGAACAATTAAAGCAGCGAGGGCCTTTGTCTTTATGCCTACATTGGCTACTTTTATGGTTGGCTAAACCACAATTAAAGCAGAGAAGATCAGGTTTTGGACGAAAAGATTTCTCTTTCAACGGCATTTCTGGTTTAGATTTACGAAATTTAGTGTTCTCATAGTCATGCCGAATTTTGTCATAAATTTTGAACTTTTGTTTAAATTCTACTATAGATTGGCAGCCATATAATATTGATTTTCTAAAAACAGGGTCGGGTATACCGTTAATAATATACTGCATCAGTGCTGAATCTTCGATATTACCGCGCGAACATAATTGTTTCATTACGAGAAAATATTCTTCAAGAGATTCATTTTCTTGTAATTTTCGTTTATTTAACATGTCATGTAACTCAGCAGAATTATAAGTAATGCCAAATTCAGAAATTAAAAGTTCTTTAAGTTTTTCATACGAGTTAATGTGAAATTCTGTTTGTACTAACAGCTGGGCTTTTCCTCGTAAGGATCGTTTAGCAAATACAAATTTATGAAATTCTGATAAATTGAGCATGCTAGCGACATCGTCAAAATTACTTAACCAAATATTTATATCTTGAAAAGAACTACCATCAAAAGGCGGTATAACACTTTCAACATCATTAAAATTAATAGTAGATGGCAAAAAACTTTGAACTGGAAATTGCTTGTTTTTATCAAAATTTGATGATTCGGTATTACTTGCAGTGTCCTTATTCAATGTGGTATTATGTGAAGACATTTCAGGTTCCGAATCGGTATCACTTTCGTTTTGAATAATGTTAGCTTGCAGTGAATTTAAGTCTGAAAGATATGTCACTAATCTGGTTGCAAGTTCAGTTAAAGAACCGTCATTTGAGATACACAGTAAATTACAAATTGTGATTAAATCATTTAAAGAAAAATCTGCCTGAACTTTCGTAACTTTATTTTTGAATTCAGTGCTGGTCGTTTCGAAATCGAAACCAGTGAAGTCACGAATTCTTTTCCGGTTTGATCTATCACCATCAGTGTCGAACAATAATTTATGAAGTAGTTTAATTTTATTAGTGCGTTCATTTTTAAATGCAACTTCCAGTTCTTTGATGTCGACTAGCTTCATAGTAAATATAAAATATGGAATAATTAACTCACCCGTAAAATGATATCCGGCTTGAATCTGAAGAAAAAATATCTAGTTCATAATAATGAGCAAAAATGGTAAGTCAGCACTTCTGGCACCACTTTATAGGATGGACGAGTCCTTACTGTAAATAAAAACTATTCTCTAACAGTCACATACATTTATTATCAGACGAACAGGACAAAAACACACAAACAAAAAATAAACAGATTAAATCGTCGTCACTTTTCAAAATACTACTTTAAAAATCACATAATTCGTCGTAAAATCTATCGTCATTTTTACTCTTCGAAATGTCAGTCTTAGTTTTTAATTAACGTCGTTCATCGTTGTCGCAAAACATTCTATTTACGTCTTCTTCATTCTTTCACTCTTCGCCACACAGCTTGGAAGCTTCGCGTTTCTTAATTAATCTCGTGCCGGCGTTTCGGAGAGTCCGATGCAGGTGCAACAGAAAGGGAGTGTAGCCCACGCATGCGAGAGTATATCCCACATATATATATATATATATATATATATATATGCGAAAGAGAAAGAGATAGTTGGGGAGGGGGGGGGGGAATCCCTGTTACAGAATTACACAGCGACACAATTTAAACACATTTACTCACATCATCAGAATAAGTATTCGCCGTTGTCAATTTTATAGTTAGTTAAAAATTTTCATGCGATAAATATTTTTACGCCAGTAGTACCGCGGAGGGTGAATTACCCAAATGCTTAATTTAAATTCATTTCTCACAAATTGAATTAATCATCTTTATATTTATAAATATTTATGAGTATTTCATATCGTTGATTTTGTGTTTGATTTATGTTTTCCTGTTCCTAGTCCTCCATGTTTTCCTACTTTTGGGTGCAAAAAAACATATTGTTGAAGTTTTTTGAAATGGGAAACCCAGAATTAGGCTTCACCTGTTCACATTGCCAAAAGTTTTAAAAAACTTAATTTATGTTGAATTTGTAACTACAACATCTAACTATACGTAGGTTGTTATTATTATTTTTATTCTTTGCTCCGTGTTAGTAAATTAAACCATTTAAAGTATCATTCGAAATATCTGAATAATTATTTGTAGAAATCAGCTCTAATTTTAAGATCAGTTTCAAATTAGAAAAAAGAGTTCAGCAAGCAGTTTTCTACTCAACTCATAGTTAAGAGAGTATCAGAAGTTAAGTGAGTTTCAGAAATTTGCTGAAGTCAAAATCTTGATTCCGTGTATGTCCGCTTCAAAAAACTTCAAATTAAGGTTCCTGTCCCTGCCCGCGAAGACACTAACGAGCTAATGTTATTCCTATGGGGAGGCATTCTTCCAATAACTCTCGCATTTTGACATTTTTATTTATTTATTTATTTATTTTATTTATTTTTTATTTTTTTTATTTTTTTATTTTATTTTTATTTATTTATTTATTTATTTATTTATTTATTTTTTGCATTGGATAGCTGAGGTCTCTTTCAAGATCGCTCCTTGATTACTTTTACATTTTTGGTCGCAGATATTTTCTATAAAGTTACTTTCACTTTCTGAACCGGTTCAGAAAGTGAAAGTAACTTTATAGAAAATTTAAACTATCCAAATGCGAAAGAGTTATTAGAAAAATGCCTCCCCATAGGAATAGCATTAGCTCGCGAGTGTCTTCTCAGGCAGGGACAGGAACCTTAAGAGACTCAAATATATTAATGCGAACATAGTATTACCTTTCCCACAAATGGACAAAATCTCTAAACAGTTAATTACAACAAGCATTAATTTAATACCTGTTCTATACGACCTGTTCACACTTTCGACAAAACACGCTCGATTGATTTCGCGAGACACTTTCGACGACCGCGTGCTGATCGTAAAGTACCGGAACGAATCGTTCCTTTCTAATTCCATCACACCCTGGATTTGTTTTTCCTCGCTGGGGCGTTGTGTATTACTTACGAATTTTCTCCTCGAATCCCCGTGGGAAAATGAAATTGAGTACAGCTTGCGGGACTCGGCGATATTCTCGTTTATCAGAGGGAAAAGTGGTCGAGATTAGGAATTAATCTCGGACGCGTTATTTAATCTGTGGATGATACGAAGTGAAAAGGTCTCTGTTGAGGTTTTCAAGAGATTAAGGAATGATGTCATTCTCAAGTGTGAAACAAGAAAGAAAAGCCATGTATCACGTATAGAATGTGAAACTTTCTAGCGTTATATCAATGCAGTAGCGTAGCCAGAATTCGGTTCTAGGGGGAGTGTTGAGTTTCTAATAAATTCGTTTGTCGGTTATTTGAATCACTGATTAATAGAATAAGCCCTTATTAGAATATTCAATGTATAATACTTAAACTCAAAGAACATCTGTGTGCCAAGAAATCATCATTCTTTTAGCATAATGCGTCTCAGAAAAGTGATTTAGTTTAAATAACCAATTTTTAATTAACTAATCCATGTAACATGCACGTTCACAGTTGTAAGTAGAATTTACGCTATTTAATTGAACCATTTTATTAAAGGGAATCTGATTCAATAAACCGGCGGATTCCGAAATACGAAAAAACGTTTAAATGTTTAGTTTGGTTTTGATTCATATAAACGGCAATTATAGCGACCTTACTTAGCTCTGGGAACGGTTTTAACTCCAAAACCTCCCCCTTGGCTGCGCCACTGGTTATGTGAATAAGGTGCAAAATATTATTGTATGGTTGTTTCTTACTCATCACACGTAGTATAGGGTTACTCTTGTAATCGTTTTAAAAATTGAAGCAAAATTTTTGACGGATTTGCAATTTGCACATTTCAAAGCATTTAATGTTTATTATGTCATCAAGCCACGATTTCAAACACTCTATCTACCAAAGAGATTAAGCTAGAGGCTTAAAATTTAGTTATGTACTTAGAATGTAAAACCGCGACGAAATCTATTAAATTCCGTTCTAATGAAGCGTATATAAAAATTTTTGGATTTTTTTTTTTTTCTTTTAATTATAAATGTAAGATAAAATACGTTTTAACTTTTTTTTTTTAAATTGCAATGTACTTTATAAATAGTTTACACATATTTTATTTTCATATTTTACAGCATACATATCTATGATGGATATGTATTACTCTCACCCCCCCCCCCCCGCGACTAGTTTTATATTAATATGTTAATAGCTATTGAAAGTAATCTGTCTGAATTATTCGAATTCATTATATATATTGCTGAAAAATTGCTCTCACATCGACAGCCATACGTATGTAGAACGACATTTTTTAGGGCTTTGTATCAAAAATAACATTTTGTTTATTTTAAAAACTTAAAGCAAATTCTTGCAAATCAATTTACAGGAAACAGCCTACAGGTAGTACACAAATCAGAGATTACCGTATACCCTGTATATGGAATAAAGGTTTCATACAAAACGAAGTGAAATATCAATTGTTCTGATCAAAATCTTTCTAAAAATCTGCATCTTTCAGAAAATTCCATCGAAGAGGGCGTTCTCGATTAATTTTATCTGTATCTATATTATAAAGGACAAACGTATCTGTGTGTAACACATACGTCATTTTGCGAATGGCAACACTTTCCCCTGCAATTTGGTTTTACAATTTTCGGTACTGCAAATTTTTTACTTCTAAATATCGCACATTTTCAATTTTTACACCATCGTATAGCGAAAAAAAATGTACTGTTAAATGCAATTTGTTTGAAAGCTATATCTCTATTTATTCTTTATACATTATTTTTTTTATAGTTTTTAGTACGAATTTTGTAATTATGGCGGCAGAAATATGTCATTTTCTCTTAAAACTTATAAAAATTGAAATGCGCGCATGTAAATTTTGAGAAGATGAAAATTATGACGGATTTAGATTTCACGTAAAATTCTAAGATCGTATCAATTTGAAATATTTTTTTTTCATACACATTTATAAAGTTTAATTTTAATAATTTGAACAACTGAGTTTTATAGAAATAGTATTTTTTTTTCTTAATTTTAGCTTTAAATAATATTTGTTTGAGAGTAAGACTGACCATTATAAGATGCATTTGTTACTGTGGCTAATTTTGTAGATTTATTGTAAATCAATGAAACAGTTCCTTCTGAAACATTTACTTTCGTCGAAATTCGACGGGTTTCACCTTGTTATTATTAATATCAGTAATATTATTTAGCTCCTTTTTATGTATTAAATAACGTTGGAAAGGGGCAGCAATTACATTGAAAGAGCGAATCCATTTGGAGTGTTCGGTTGTATTTTATAACGCTGTCACTTGTCAAGCTGTCTGAGGATATTTATTGGCTGCGAGCTATTTCTGTTTTTGGGAGAGAAATTCGTGGCACTTTGCCCAAGCCTCAACAGAAAAAAGGCTCCGGTTGTCTCGTTAAGTCAATTTCCCGAAGAAGATTTTCAGGATAAAAATGTATGTCATGAATTAAGAATTTATCTTTGGCTCAAAAGGGGAAAATGTCGGTGTGTTTTCTTTAGTAATTTAGCTAAATGTGAAATAGTCATATATTTAGTTGGATTGTTCCCCCCACCCCCAAGCTTTTTTTTCTAAGGATCATGTGAGTAGTTTTTTCTGTTTTATTCGCGGTCGCTTTCGTTCTTAAATTCCTGAAATTGGTAGATAGTGTTTTAGAGATATAAAGAAATCGAACAGCTGTTTTCCTTTTCTTGTCATGTATTAAATAATCGCGTATTGAATTGGCTATGTAATATTCACGTATTGAGTTGGTTATGAAATAGTCATGTATTGAGTTGATGTAATAATCATGTATTGAGTTGGTTATGTTGCAGTCATGTATTTAGTTGGTTATGAAATAGTCAGTCATGTATTAAGTTTATGTAATAATCATGTATTTAAATTGGTTATGTTATAGTCATGTATTCAGTTGGTTGTGAAATAGTCAGTCATGCATTGAGTTGATGTAATAGTTACGTATTGAGTTGGAAAAAATTAGTTTTTTAAAAGCGGAAAAAGGTTCTGTCATAAACTTTATTCTAAAATCTCAATAATATTGTTTTTCATCTTTCTAGATATTAAGAAACATTGCATAGAAATACGCTGGTGTCCAAAAGTCAAGCATAATTGATAATTAAGTAATGAAAGAAATGTTAATCGGAATGTGGTGAAACGTGATATGCGAGTATAAAATGGTTATAAAGTAAGGAAACAATTTAAAAGAACAATAATATTTACTTTTATTATCCAAAGTACCAGTTTGAAAGAAAGCTGAGCATATTAAAGGTTCACACTTTAAAGGAAAATGAAAGAAAACATTAAATAAAATAGTGATGCTGTAGTTCAATGAAGCGTGTGGTCGGTCACCTCTGATAGCCAGACACGCTGCACAGCGATTTCCCATACCTGCTACGAGACTATGAATGAGTTGTGGGTTCAAACAGTTCCAAACTTCTTTGAGAGCTCTGTTAAGTTCTAGAACGTAGCGTGGTGGTTGCGAAAGGGTTGAAAGTTGTCTCCCGAGCATATCCCATACCTCCTCGATAGGTTTTAAATCCGGGGAGTTCGCAGGCCACGACATGCGCTGGATGTTTTCCGTTTCAAGGAAGTCGTCAACCGGTAACACACGGTGACGAGGCGCATTATCATCCATGAATATGAAGTCAGGACTGACAGCACCTAGAAAAAAGCGATCATAAGGCTCAAGAACTTCGTCTCTGTGTCTTTTACCAGTCACAGACCTCGTGTCAAAGATATGGAGGATTGTGCGACTGTCCAACATGATGCCTGCCCATACCATTACTCTCCCTGATGGAAAAAATGTCTTTCCATTATGTTTCTTGGTTCAAAACATTTCCGCGTTCTCTCTATGTTGTTACCCGACGAGAATCACTACTCAGACTAAATCGGGACTCATCACTAAACATCACATTGGCCCATTCTCCCTCACTCCAATGTTGATGTTTCAAACTCCAGTTTAAACGAGCGCGTTTATGCGCAGATGTGAGGGAATTCAAACTGCTGTCTTCTGGCATACAGGCCAGCATAATTGAGTCTCCTGTAAACAGTTTTTCTCGAAATTCATGTTCCTGTGGCGACTGTGAGCGCCGAACCCAGTTCTCTGGCAGTACTGCCCCTCTGACGTCGCGAACGTATTGCCAGATATCTGTCTTGGTGATGGGTTGTGACTCTTGGTCAATAAAGTACTGGTCGTCGGGTAATATCTCCCGTACTTTGAAACCTCTGCCATAGCCTTGAGATCACAAACTGGTCCACGCTCAGAATTCGAGACATTTCGGTTTGTGATCGTCCGGATTCCAGCATTCCAACGATTCTTCCTTTCGCAAACATGTCCAGTTGGCGTCTTTGTGCCATCATTAATCTTGTTTCATCGTAACAATGTCTCTTGGCACATCAGTTGTAAGAAATTCGTCAACTGAACATATCGCATGAGCCGTTTTATAACTGTTCCGACATGCGAAGGTATTTCGCGCATGACGTAGTCGACGGAAAAGTTTTGCATAAGCCCAATGTTTCTTCTTCAACCAATTAATCTCCGCAAGTAATTTTGAATAATTTTACGAATATTTACTTCCACGTTTCTAGCATTTTTACTTTCTTCTATCTTCAATAGAAGAAAGTATTGTAATCGAAATTTTTTTCGACTTCTGGTTTTTGACGGATTTACACGTTTTAGGGGTCAGAGATCCCAAAAAATATGTTTTTACAAAATGTCTGTCTGTCCGTCTATGTGTATGTCGCCATTCTACCATCAAAAAGTGTATGAAGATATGCATAGAATTGAACCAAATTTTTTGTGAATGCTTTTGGCTATGGCAAGCAGGTCCTCCTTCAATTTTGAAATATTCCACCGGAAGAGGGCGCGGCTATGGCTAGTTGGTCCTCCCTGAATTTGAAAAAATCCGCCGGAAGGGGGCGCTGCAATCGCGATTTTATTCCATTTTCAATATTGTACCGATCAAAAGTGCATTAAGTTATGCATCGAATTCAACCTAATTTTTTGTGTAAGTGTATGGCTATGGCTAGTTGGTCTTCCCTGAATTTGAAAAAAATCCGCCGGAAGGGAGCGCTGCAATCGTGATTTTTATGCCATTTTCTATATTGCACCACCTAAAAGTGTATGAAGTTAGGCCTAGAACTGAGCTAAAATTTTTGTGTATGATTATTTTTTGGTATGACAAGTAGGTTCTCCCTGAGTTAGAACAGAAATATGCCTATCATTCTATTGTCCATCGGCTCGTGCAGAGACGGAAATTCGTTTTTACTCCGATTAATTGACTGAAGCAGAAATTTTAGATGAAAATCAAAGTTGGTATGGTATTGAATTAAAATTATTAGAGCATTAAAATGAGCAACTATTTTTTTAAAATATTAAAATGTACGTATGAGATAGAAGAAAGTTTAGGGATTGGCACATCCAACTAATTCGAATTATGCTTAACTTTTGGACACCAGTGTACTCCAAACTTTTCGAGAAATTACATAGGAGTTTTTTTTTTTTTTTTTTTTTTCCCCTCCTCTTAATATAAGTTTTTATGTCTTTAAATTAATAATAATAAAAAAAAAAAAAAATCTTAAATCGAGGGAATTAATTTGGTATGTTTCGTATTACTGAATCTTAACAATATTTCTTAGATATTAAAGGCTATGGGACTGAAAATCGGACACTTAAAAAGAGAATTAATTTGGAGTAGTCGATGTATTTTATAACGCTGTCACTTGTCAAATTATTTCGGGATATTTATTGTCTGTTGGCTATTTTCTGTGTTTGGTAGGAAAGACGTGGAACTTTGCCCGAGTCTTAATAGATAAAAAAGCCCCGCTTGTCCGATTAAGTCAATTTTCCATGGAAGATTTTCAGGATTGAAATGAGCGTTATGAATTATTAATTTGTCTTTGGGTTACCGCTTCTCGAAATGTTGGAGAGAGGAAAGATACTGGGGTGTTTCCTTTATTAATTTAGTTACATGAAAAGCTTTCCTTGTTCGGTTTCTTCATCTTCTTCTTCTTCTTTTTTTTTTTTTTTTTTTTTTTTTTTTTTTTTTTAAATGAAAATCCGATTATGGACACTTTTAAAATTTGTACATTTTGACGCACTCTGAACTCTCTTTTGCTATATTTACAATAAATCCATGTTTATGTGTATATGTACAGTACACCCACAGAAAGGAATTGATTAAAACTACAAAACATGTTTTGTTGAGTACATTTTGGTTGCTTTAAGCGAATTTTTTAGTTAAAGTAAAAAATCGTTTTTGTTGCCCAGACAAAAAAATATTGTTACCTCTCTTATAAAATTTTAACAAAATTTCATTAATTTTATTGGAGTCTTACTAAAGTATTGTGTTTTCATTTTGTAATTCCATCAAAATTTTGCTGTTTTTGCAAAATTTAAATGGGTGTGCAGTAGCCGTAACTCTCTCACGTAATTTTGTTTGACTTATATAGCTATAAAGGATTAACATAATTTTTGGATAATAAAAACTTTTCAAATTGAGACGGATTAACGATGTTATTATTATTCTGTATGGATTTCGGATGAAAATTTTGGACAGAAAATTGAAAAGAAAAGTCAACAATATTTTTTTTTGTTTATTCAAACAAAATTTTCATTAACCCATATTTAAACGGGAAGATTTGTTGGACCAAACAAATTTTTGTTGATTCAACAAAATTTTTCTCTGGGTGTATGTTTCTTTTATTTTCTTTTATCTTCAATAGAAGAAATTATTGCAATCGAAAATTCTGTCGGCTTCCGGATTTCCACGTTTTAAGGAAAAGAGTCAAAAAATCCCATGTTTATATAAAATGTCTGTCTGTCCGCGTGTCTCAACAGCGTCATCGAAAAGTGTATGAAGTTATACATAGAATTGCACCAAATTTTTTATGTATGTTTTTGACTATGGAAAGTAGGTCCTCTTTCAGCTTAGAAATTTTTTGCAGAGAGCGCTGTCATATCAATGATTTTTGTACCGTTTTTATTATTGTACCATCAAAAAATGTATGTAGTTATGGATAGAATTGAAGCAAATTTTATATTTATGTTTTTGGGGATGGTAAGCAGGTCTTCCTTCAATGTAGAAATATTTCGGCGGGTAAGAATGCTGTCATAGCGTTGATTTTTTTTCTTTTAATCATTGTGCCACCATAAAGAGTATGACGTTATGCATATAATTAAACCAAATTTCATAATTATGTTTTTTGGCAGTAGCAAAGAGCTCCTTCCTTGAATTTCAAAATATTCCTTTGGAAGGGAACGCATTGATTAGAATGTCTGTATTTATCTATGTGAGTAATTACGACAGCGAACTGTTTTTATGATTGAATTCCATTTGATGAATATGTTATTGGCCATTGCCACAAGTTGTTTTCGTTTTAATACAAATCGGACCACGAATTTGGTATCTGGTTTACTTTTCAACCATTTTGTGATCAAAGAAAAAAGATAAACATTTCGCTTCTGAACTCAATTATCCAATTAAATAGTTTTATTGTGCTTATGAGCCCACACTAGTCACTCAAAAATACCCGGACGATAATATTAAGTTTATGATAGCGTTATTTTCAAATATCTCGTTCAAATTTTAATATTTTTACTTTTTAGGTTCGTTTGTAATTATGTAAATACGTAGCACCTATTGTTGTCGCTCCGTCTGTCTGTCCGTCCGCATATAACAGCGCAAAAACTATCCAACCGAATCGTTTGAAATTTAAAATATGTAATTATTACGTAATTTTGTCGAGTCATTTCAAATTTTATGAAAATCGGATGGATAAATCAATTACAGGGACAATCAAAAGGATTCCGTTACATTACGTCAATGGGGAAAAAAGTTTCAAATGCATTTTAATCGTTTGAAATTTAAAACGTGTTATTATTACATAATTTTGTCGAGTCATTTCAAATGTTATGAAAATCGGATGCATAGATCAATTACAGGGACAATCAAAAGTATTCCGTTACATTACGATCAATGAGAAAAAATGTTTCAAATGCAATTTTAATGGTATTACACTCATTTGAACATAATATAATTGACATGAATCTATGATGTATGTACTAAAATCTACATTCTGTACAATCTGGGATGTAGAGAATATTTATTATTAAATTACAGGGCTACACAAATGTATTCCACTAAATCATGTTATACGGGGAAACATTGTTTGGGGCGTGTTTTAATTATATTAACCTACTTCACATTTTATGAATAAGATATACGTTAATGAAGTATAATAAAAATTACTCTCTGCATATTTACAGAACATAAAGATTTCGACCACTATACTGTATCCAAAGTACTCTCTACTATATCAGCAAGATCTGAATATTTTAAAACTTACAGTACGAACGCACCTCATTTGCTACGCTTCACGTGCAATTTCCAACTTGTTTTTCCATAGGACTGTTGTGGACGATTTACAACCGGGTTAGTAGTTTCTACTTTTTCGATTTTGGGTTCAGAACAGTGCCGAAACTAGAGGGGGGCAGAGGGGGCACGTGCTCCGGGCGCCAGCAGAACAGAACGTGAAGGGGGAACCAAATCAAGATTTTCTTTGATATGTTTGTTATAAAGAATGCATATATGTGGGGGATGGGGAAGGGCGCCAAAATCCATGCTTGTCCGGACGCAAAAAAGGCTAGTTTCAGCACTGGTTCAGATTTTTCTTTAAAAATTACTTTAAATTTCGGAACCGGTTAGAACCAATTCTGAAATTGAAACTATTATAATATAATAAAAAATCTATAACCAAAATCGAAAAGGCAAAAACTAGCCCGATTGTAGATGGTCCTCAGCTATCCTATGCAAAAAATCATGTAAAAATATTAAAATTTGAGCAAAATATTTAAAATAACGCCACCATAGACTTAAGGACCGGTCAGACGTAACTACTCTGAAGTTAAACTTTATTCCCGGAACTCCCTTTTCTTTTCTCCCACTTGCGGTTTACTGACAATGGGAAACGAGAGAGATACAATGGTCAGGGGAGAACACTGTCTTAACCCTACTTATGAGAAAGATTCCCGTGCTACTCTTGGATTGAAGTTGAACTGAAAAACTCATTTACATCAAACGCGCCGCCTGCGGACATAAAAGGCGCCGGCCTCCTGCAAACCGCAAAAAAACTTTGTGTGTGCCTGCATTTATCTTAAATTGATACAGCAATCAATTCCTTTTCACTAAAAATTGACCAATTTAGTATTTTTTTATTTCATTTGTTTTATGTACGTAAAACTAAAAGTAACACAAATGCATTACGCACATTAGCCAAAATAAACAGTATGAGTTTTCTTTCCGCTTACGACATAAGATCTTGGTTTGTTCTACTGCCGGCGTCTTTCCTAAAATGTTTGCCATCTCGTCTTTGTGTTAGACCACCCTCGAGGGGATTAAGTTTTCATGGCTGTCACTGTTTGCCATCTCCATTTTTATTAATCTTGTATGCCGGTCATTGTGTTTAGGTCTACCAGACACGGTGTCATATTTCTAACGACTTCATTTTTTCCACTCCGTTGAGTTCGGTTTTTTCTTTCTTTCATGTCTATACACGGAGAATCATAAGTTTTAAACCTAAACGCATACATGGGATCTTCCAAATTCAAATTTTAATATTCTTGCATTGAATATTGGCTTACTCCACTAATTTTATTTTTTCACGTTTTTCCTCATTGCTTTTGGCTACGAGTTCGTTAATTTTCATGCTTAACTTTTCCTTGGTATAGCGAAGGAAAAAAAAAAGTAGTATGTGATTTACTATACTGCTTTCTTATTTGTCATTTGTTCGTGGTAGCCTAGTGGTCATAGCACCGGACTCCGGACAGAAAGGTCTCGGGTTCGATGCTCGGCGTGACCAAAGATCCGATGAGAAAACTTACCCTTACCTTCAGGGACATTTCTGAAGTTCGAAGATCATATGCCCCCTTAACGGGGCTCAGGGCTTGAAAACTTTTCAAAAGATCGATTTTTTTTTAATGATCTAGTTTGATTATTTAATTAATTCTTAACTCAATGCAAAAAAACCGCATAAAAATATTTGCATTTTTAACGGAATTATAAGCACTTATGTATCAACACTTTCATAGCCGCAACTTTAAGTCGCATTTTCTCAAAACTTGATTTTTGACGACTAACACCAAGATTTAAAAAAAAACTATTTAATGGAATGACTTTTTTTTTTTTCCATGCATGTAACATCATTATCTATAGAATGAATTAAAATATTTTATATAGTTTAACATTTTGAGTATTTTTAAAAGAAAAAAAAGTTGTATTTTTTAGGGTTTTTTTTTAAATTTTCAAATTTGAGAGATTTTACTTACCCATCATACGTAGTATAGGGTAAGTCTTGCAATCGTTTTGAAAATCGAAAAAAAAATTTCTGACGGATTTACACGTTTTAGATAGTAGAGATTCCGAAAAACATATTTTTAGAAAAAAAAAAATTGCAGTCCGTCTGTCTGTCTGTCAGTCAGTCTGTAAACGCTCTATCTGTCGAACAAATTGAGATAGAGACTTGAAATTTTGTATGTAGTTAGTATGTAAGAATGGGACGAAGCCTATTTAATATCAGAAACCTCGATTATCCGGAGCTATTTTTTTCGGACTCTCGAAAAATTCGTTCTAATGAAAGGTACATAAAAATTTTCGAATTTTTTTGTTCTAAGGAATGGACGTAAAAGGCAATAAAATAACACACATTTTGCATATAGAACAAAGTCGATCGGATTATTAGTTGCCGAGATATTTGTAATCCTGTTTTCCACATTCTTCGATTTTTCATGACCCTGTATTTCATTCAAATTTCAATTCAGAGGTATATTTTAATTGAAAATGAGACGCTTAATCCGACACAGTTAATTGTTAGTTAATAGAATTATTATTTTTGGAGTTATAAGGATGTTTCTTTTATGCAGTTCGGTACTACTTGAGTAGTTTGGCGTTTTATATAATTTGTCGAAATTGGTACATCAGTAGTTCTTTAATATAGCATTATTATGTATATTAACAATATTTAAATTTTGTTTATGAATTGCAATGCATTGTATAAATAGTTTTCACATGTTTTATTTTCATATACATATCCATGATGGGTAAGTATTACGGTGGCCCCCAACGACTAGTTTTAATAATGTTTTTTTAAGTGATAGTTATATCCGTAATTCATTCTATAGATGATACTGTTATATGCATGCAGTAAAAAAAAAAAAAAAAAAAAAAAAAAAAAAAAAAAAAGTTAAGTTATTCCATCAAATAGTTTTTTTTTAAATCTTGGTGTTAGTCGTCAAAAATCAAGTTTTGAGAAAACACGACTTGAAGTTGAAATTATATGGGTGCGGCTATGAAAGTGTTGATACATAAATGTTTATAAATCCATTAAAAATGCAAATATTTTTATATTTTTATGCATTTTTTTTTTTTTTTTAATTCTTGCATTGAGTTAAGAATTAATTGAATAATCAAACTAGATCATACAAAATCGATTTTTTGAAAAGTTTTCAACTCCTGAGCTCCCTTAAGGAGGGTAACCGGCTTAAATGTGCATCTTTTTTTTTTTTTTTTTTTTTTTTTAAATAAGTATTCGTATTACAGTTGAATACAACGTCATTTTCATATAGAGAAAAATTGGCTAAAGATATTAGCTCCGTGACACTAAACAAGAAAAATGACCCCTGTTTCAGAAAAATTAATTGAATGTCATAAATCGCCCGTTATAAACGGCCATTCCTAATTGGATATTGAGGGGAGAACCAGCGTGAATCACTCGTGTTACTGAAGGAAGGAAATTGCAAAATACACCATTCATAAAAATAAACAAGTTGGAAATTGCACGTGAAGCGTGGCAAATTAGGTGCGTTCGTACGATAGCGAAGTTTTAAAAATATTACTTTCATATATCAATCTCATAAAATTGTAAATAGTGAATTACAATTAAAACGCTCATCAAACAATGTTCTCCCTATACCATTATGTAATGGAATACTTTTGTGTGGCCTTGTAAATCAATAACAAATGTTCTTTGCACCACAAATTATGTATGATGTATATTATAATATGTACTTTATAATTGCATATAAATTTTATTAAGTCCGCATGAGTGTAACACGATTAAAATGTATTTGAAACATTTTTTCCCATTGACCGTAATGTAACGGAATACTTTTGATTGTCCCTGTAATTGATCTATGCATCCGATTTTCATAAAATTTGAAATAACTCGACAAAATTATGTAATAATTATGTATTTTAAATTTCAAACGTATAGAATTTATTTGAAACTTTCTCCTCATTGACCATAATGTAATTGAATACTTTTGATTGCCCCTGTAATTGATCTATGCACACGATTATCAAAATATTTGAAATGACTCGACAGAATTATGTAATAATTGCGTATTTTAAATTTCAAACGATTAAAATGCATTTGAAACTTTTTTCCCCATTGACCGTAATGTAACGGAATACTTTTGATTGTCCCTGTAATTGATCTATGCATCCGAGTTTCATAAAATTTGAAATAACTCGACAAAATTATGTAATAATTATGTATTTTAAATTTCAAACGTATAGAATTTATTTGAAACTTTCTCCTCATTGACCATAATGTAATTGAATACTTTTGATTGCCCCTGTAATTGATCTATGCACACGATTATCAAAATATTTGAAATGACTCGACAGAATTATGTAATAATTGCGTATTTTAAATTTCAAACGATTAAAATGCATTTGAAACTTTTTTCCCCATTGACCGTCATGTAACGGAATACTTTTGATTGTCCCTGTAATTGATCTATGCATCCGAGTTTCATAAAATTTGAAATGACTCGACAAAATTATGTAATAATTATGTATTTTAAATTTCAAACGATTCGGTTGGGTAGTTTTTGCGTTGTTATATGCGGACGGACGGACTGAACGACCACTATAGGTGCTACGTATTATATAATTACGAACGCACCTAAAAAGCCATTTCTCCCATATTTAGTTATACAATAATCTAAAAATAAAAATTGGCGATATTCATTCATTGGATTTGAGGTTATAAAACGTTGACTGTTTTGCAATAATTTTCAAAAATATTGTGCTTAGAATTTATAATGTGTTTCGAAAACTCATCTCTTTGTTGTTTTTCTACAGTGTAAACTAGTATGATGAGACAATCTCAAAATTTTTTTTTTATCTCGTACATATGAATGACTGAAAAATTTCTATCACAGTGCGAAAATCAAATAACGATCAACATTCATCTTGTGAATTGGATGTAAGTCGACCCTGCTTAATTGCATACATTTGGTTCCCCTGGATTGTATGCAATTAAGTGGGTATGAATTTAAACGAGGGCTGCAATTAACGTTATTAGTATAGGTTATCATTTGATTTTATATTACAAATATGATAAATATTAATGAACAATAACAATTTGCATAATAATTTAAATATTTTTTTACATATAATTTAAACATAAATATTATTATTATTATTATTATTATTTTGAGATTTTTATGCGATAAAACGAGTATTTTTAACGTTAACCTTATGGGAACTGTTTCTATTTTACTGCATTCTATACATATAAGCGGAATATGCAATTATCAGTTACCCTATTAAGTGAGGCCGACTGTATTTCACAAGAAGATATAAGTATCCTATTGTTTAAAAAAAATTATTGAATTTCGAAACCCACTTTTTTAGGTGTCCCCAATCAGAATTTCCAGTCTATAGAGTATAAAATCGATACCTGTTGTTCAATATACACCGAATCTAATAAGGATTTATTTACGTGAGAACGCAACAAAATATTAAGTTGGATTAAATTGCATGCATTACTTCTTGAGATAATACTTTTGCGAAAATCGTAGGAAAAATTAGCGTTACAGCGCCATCTGTTGTGCTATTTACTCCAAAAACTAATCAGTAATAGCTTATATCAACGTCTAACTAAATCCGAAATTCGATGAAAATCCGTGAGTTAGTTTTTGAGGTATAGCTATTGTGAAAAGCGTGTGGAATGCAGCATAACAGCGCCACATGTTGGGTGATTTGCACCAGAAAATAATCAGCACCACTTTATATCAAGATCTAACTGAATCTAAAATTTTGTGCTATTCCGTTGCATCAGTTTCTGAGATAGAGCGCCGACAAATTTTTTGTCACATACAGAAGGGCAAACTAACTCACAGATACACCATTTTCTAAAAAGAGTCCGCAGAACCTTCTCTAACATATAAATCCATTGAAAATTGGGGGTCGAATATTTTCACGAATCCAATACTTTCTTCTTGTAAAAATAGAAGAAAGTAGAATAAAAGAGGTTGTTTCTTATTCTCAAAAAATATTATAGCCTCGAACGAAAGTAAAAATAACCTCTTCTCGAGTTAAGGGCCAAACACATTTGACCACTTCTTGAAGTTTGGTGTCTGTTCCTTTATTGTGGCGACGCGTTTTTTTTTTTTTTTTTTTTTTTTTTTTTTTTTTTTTTTTTACGAAGAAACCGCAAATGGATCCTATACAAAAGACTTCCTCACTTCTTCCAAGATTTCAGTATAATTGAAGAGTATTGTAATCTGAACGGAGCCTTATTCACAATCTCCAAGAATATTATTACTTACCCATCATACGTAGTATACACTGTAAAAAAAAAAATTCAAGAGGTTACTAAAATTTTTTTAGTAAATTTGTATTCCACAGAATTTTTTAGTTACCATTACAAACTTTTTTTTTGCAAGCGAAACAAGCATTTCTTTTGTAAACTGAACAAAAGAATTTTTTATATAACTTAAAAATTATTAGTATGAGCCACCAAGCAAATTTTAGTAATAGCTCCAAAATTATTTTTAATAACCATTACGTGGGCTCGAAAGGCAGTAGCTTCACTCTCAGAAATAAAACTCTAATTTTTGACGATTCAGAAATCCTTGAGCCTTATTTCGTCGTTTTTGACGATAATTTCGTATCAGAATCACGTGACTTTTAACGAAACGTGAACTCTCAAATATTTGACGAAAGTACTTCCTTAATCATGGCCAGACTTGATGAATTTTAAGGAAACTGTCGCGGTAGCTGTTTATAGAAGGATCCGATATTGTACCTCCCCAAATCTTGCGATTTTAGCAAGGATATATTTGCTTGTTTAAAACAGTACTTTTTAGCGTTTTTCAGAAAATAATGAAATGTAAGCAATTACTCTTGCTACATTAGTTTTTTTTTTTTTTTTTTTTTTTTTGTGGGGGGGGGGGGGGGGGATGTTTATTACTGTTTTTATTTATTTATTTGTAAGTTGTATTTCGTTTTGATTTCATTTGAAAAAAATTACTTCGTTCTACAAAACCGTTCAAAAAGTAAATTTGATCAATAAAATTTCAAAATTCTAAGATCTATTTTATATCCAATATCTACTTTTTTTACTCAAATTAAAAATATATACATATTTTTTCTCTCTCCCCTCTATAAACAGTAAATTGTTAAAATCTTATCCACCTACTTGAAGTCTCGCTTAAAGTAGTAAAATCTCTCCCAATAAGTACTTCATAATTCGTTATTTCTGAGAATCAAACTAACCAGCCCATATTTTAATCATTCCTTAAGCAAATAAATTTCCCCTAGATGTTATTTAATTAAGCCATATTATAATTATTCATTAACCATTAGAAAATCAAAATAATAAATTCGTCTTATTATTTAAAACTTGCAAGATTTATAGCAGAATCGATAAAAGTACCATCACAGTTATAAAAATTCAAACACACACTATAATCCACTTTATGCCTTTATAATCATACCTGTCTGAGTAATCTGTGGCGTGATCTTAGGGCGTCGGACTGCCACACTGTACGTTATGAGTTCGAACCCCGCGTGTGACATGTCTTTTTTGCTTCTGTCATTGGATACAGGAGCTTCTAAAAAATTCGACAGATGGCAGCACTAGTCCCTTTTTGACGAAATTTTTTGACGATTTGGTATCGTTAAAAGAGTGAGGGAAATGATTTCATCAATTTGACGAAATATTTGTTCGGAGCATTGCCCAGGAAACGGTTTCGTCAAAAACGAGGAGAATTTCGTGAAATTTGAGTATTCATTTCTGAGTGTGTTCCTTCGAGCTGCATCCAGACTTCTGGAGCGGAAGATTTATGGCAAAACCGCAATAGATGGCAGCACCAAACATTGCTACTGCTCCGTCAGGATATTCATAATCCTTTTATTAACGAGTACTTACAGTGCATACATTCGGGGCGTATTTGGCAGTGGCCAGTATTGAACCCGGGACCTTTTAGCCTGGAGTCCGTTACTATAACCACTATGCTATCAAGGCCACACCAAGTGAGTTTTAGTAATAGCTATTAAAAATATAAAATTATTAACTCTATTCGTTGCTAACTTTTTTCTAGTAATTCTTATAGATTTTCTTGTAACCGACTAAGATTACTAAAAATTTTTTAGTAATTACAAGGATCAGTAAAGTTTTTTTAGTAGATCGACACTTTTTTTTTACAGTGTAAGATGAGTCTTGCAATCCTTTTGAAAATAGCTTTTTTTTAGGTGCGTTCGTAATTAGGTAAATACGTAGCACCTATTGTTGTCGCTCAGTCCATCCGTCTGCCTGTCTGTCTGTCTGTCCGTCCGCATATAACAACGCAAAAACTACCCAGCCGAATCTTTTGAAATTTAAAATATATAATTATAACATAATTTTGTCGAGTCATAATTTTATGAAAATCGGATGGATAGATTAATTACAGGGACAATCAAAAGGATTCCGTCACATTACGGTCAATGGGGAAAAAAGTTTCAAATGCATTTTAATCGTTTGACATTTAAAACATATAATTATTGTGTAATTTTGTCAAGTCATTTCAAATGTTATGAAAATCGGATTAGTGATGGGCGATTTCGATTTTTTAAATCGATTTAATCGATACTACGGCCAACTCGATTTAATCGATACTTTAAAATTTTTAATCGATTTCTCTGAAGGTAATATAATTTTCATTTTCCTTCAAAAGTCGAAGATAAAATAGACGGATGTGCCAATTCCAAAATTTCAGTGTATTAGTTTCTAAGATAGAAGAATTAAAGAAACCTCAAAACTAACCCCCCCCCCCCCCTGCAAAATAGCGTTTTTTGTTGAGTGATGTACACCAAAAATTGATCAGGATCAATTTTTATTAAGTACCAGCTGAATCTGAATTTTGATGAAAATCCATGAAAGCGCGAGATACAACTATTGCGAAATCATAAAAAATGCAGCATATCAGCGCCACCTGTAGGGCAATTTACACCAAGAACTAAACAACACTAATCTATGTCAGATTTACTGAATCTGAATTTTGATGAAAATTCGTTCTTGAGATAGCGCTATTGCGTTAATAATGCAGTATAGCAGCGCCATCTCTTAGGCGATTTCCACCAAAATGTAATTAGCATCAAATAATATCAAGGACTAATTGAATCTAAATTTTTATGAAAGTCCGTGCATTAGTTCTTGAGATAAAGCTGAAATGGAAACAGGGGCGTGCTAAAAGAGAACTGCGCCCGGTTCAAAGTTCCAATTTAGCCCCCCCCCCCCTATTAACTTTTTCTTGTGATAGGCTAGAAATGATGTTAGTAGTAAAAATTTTGCGCCCCCTAAATTTCCGTGCTCGGAACGACCGCTTCCTTTCGCCCTCCCCCCCCCCCTCTTTCACATGGCGCTGAGTGGAAATTGTGAAAAATTCAGTATAGCAGCGCCATCTGAGAAGCTATATACATCAAAATGCAAAAAACATCAATTCATGTCAAGGACTAACTGGATCTAAAATGTGATGAAAATCCGTTTATTCGTTATTCAGATATAGCTGTTGCGCAAATCGCAAAAAATGCAGCATAGCAGCGCCACCTGTTAGGCTATATGCACCAAAAATTAATTAGACTCAGTTTATATCAAGGTCAAACTAAATCTAAAGTTTTGTGGAATTCCGTGCATTTGTTCTTGAGATAGAACGGTCAGAAATTTTTGTCGTATAAAGACTCACAGAGTGACAGACACACACACTGACAGATATTTCTTAAAAACTATGAAATCGTGTTAAAGACCTTCTAAAATATATAAATATAAATTCATCAAAAACGGGAAGTCAAAATTTTTCACGAATCTAATACTCTCTTCTTATAAAGTTACAAAAGAAAGTAAAAATGTAAAATCGATTCTGCCCGTAAGATCGGTCTTTAGATTCGATTTCGATCTTTAGATTCGATTTCGATCTTTAGATTCGATGTCGATCTTTAGATTCGATTTCGATCTTTAGATTCGATTTCGATTTTTTTTGTTTTTAGGCTAAATCAGTGTTGAATGCAGGTATTTATCTCTGACTCCGGAGGAAGGCATCATGTTTTACAGGTCTGTGAGAGAGGGGGAATCTCAATTTGTGCATTAAAAAGCATAAAATCTCATAACTTCTGGGGGGGGGGGGGTAATCCCCTACGGGCCACCCCATTAATTCGACACTAGGTTAAATCGTTATATTTTTGTTTAGAAGTCCAGTTATTTGAAGTATTAGTTTATTATGTTTTATTTTTCACGCTCGTCTCTTCTAATCCCCCCTTCCGCGTCAGTTTTAACTTACAGGGCCGTTCGAAATATGCATACAGTTTTAAAAATGCCCAATTCTCGGTCTATTTTATTTTAGATCCACATTTTAAATCCTTGACAAAAGATAAATAAAGGGTCGCCCTTCCGCCCGTTTGGGGTTTATCTGCGCCCCGCCGGGGGGGCATATTTTTTTGTTTCTTCAAAAGAAACAAAAAAAATTTTGAGGGGGGGGGGCTTGCACCCTCCCCCAATACACACCTTAAAATTTCGCTCATTTAATTCTCTACCATTTTTAGGTGCGTTCGTAATTATGTAAATACGTAGCATCTATAGTGGTCGTTCATTCCGTCCGTCCGTCTGTCTGTCCGTCCGTCTGTCTCTCCGCATATAACAGCGCAAAAACTATCCAACCGAATCGTTTCAATTTTAAAATACATAATTATTACATAATTTTGTCGAGTCATTTAAAATTTTATGAAAATCGGATGCATAGATCAATTACAGGGGCAATCAAAAGTATTCCATTACATTACGGTCAATGGGGAAAAATGTTTCAAATGCATTTTAATGGTGTTACACTCATTCGAAATTAATAAAATTCATATGCAACTATAAAGTACATATTATAATATACATTTTACATAATTTGTGGTGCAAAGAACATTTTTTATGTTTTACAAGGCCACACAAAAGTATTCCATTACATAATGGTATAGGGAGAACATTGTTTGATGAGCGTTTTAATTGTAATTCACTATTTACAATTTTATGAGATTGATATATGAGACTAATATTTTTAAAACTTCGTTATCGTACGAACGCACCTCATTTGCTACGCTTCACGTGCAATTTCCAACTTGTTAACTTAAAAGTTTAAGCTACATGGCACCCCCAGAACTGTGGACCCCCCCCCCCCTGTCGATCACTCACCTAATCTTGCTTATTTCTTCACTTCATTTCAATCTTTAAAAGGCTATAACTTTGCTTCTATAGGAGTTACAGTGATGAGAAATATTCTAGTATAGCTAACCATTTCTCGCCGTTCCTTTTGCTATTCCAGTTTCCCGGTTTTCCCTATAGGACCTATTGGGGGGGGGGGGGGGGCAGAGGGGGGTTTTCTCATTTCTTGATACAATATGTCTATTGGAAGCTTATGCTTCATACATTACAAATCTAGCATAAGAAATTTTCTCCCATCATTTCAGGTCACGTTACGGACCTATAATGTGTTAAAATTTTAATTTTTCAAACTTCTTCGAAAACAGAAAAAAAATTGATATATATCAACGAAACTGGAGTTCGAACCCGTAATCGTTTGATTGCACACATAATCCCTAAGCTTATTGGCCACCGAGTACTCAGCAGCGCTATTATTTCTTTAGATTGTCATCTTTAAATTCGTAATATCTTTTAAATGGAATGTCCGATTTGAATAATTCAAAAAGTAATCTACAGATATTGTAACAGGCATTAATACAAAATGATTTATTTGGATACGGATTAAGGTATCGATAGAATGGTCTAATTTTGGTTGGTGTATTTATCGCGTTTTAAAATGTAAGAAAGTAGTTATAGTGAGTTAACTACAATAGCTGGACATATGGTATCGCGCGTTTTTTTTTTTTTTTTTTTTTTTTATAGATATTAATATGTTCTTTAATATTATAGAACCTATTCTTATTCATTTAAAAGTATTTCCTGGCGATTCAAAATTATATATCCTAACGATTCAAAAAATACACACGTAATTGTTCAAGGTTTCACTTCTATCGGCACTCTCAGGGTGCCACTATTTTTTTTTTTTTTTCATGTTCGCCCGTCCTACCGCCCCCCCCCCTCCCTTCCTCAGCAATCTTAACTTACAGGTTCGTTCAAATTATGACTGCGATTTTAAAAAAGTCTAATCCTCGTTATATTTTTTATAAATCCATAATTTGGAACCTCAACAAAAGATACATTTGGGCCGGGGTCGCTCTTCTGTCCGTTTCTGATTTACCTTGCCCCCCTGGGTGGGGGACATATTTTTTGTTTCTTCCACACCATCTCATGTAACATATCGTTATAAAGCTTTTATCTCCTCTTTTTTTTCTGTTACTACCCCTCTCTCCACCTAGTTACATGCTCTTGGCACTTTTTCAAAGAGTGCATGTTTCCCGCGGGCCACTTCATGAATTCAACACTAAGTTAAACACTGTATTTTTGTTTAGAAGCTCAGTTATTTTGGTTATTAGTTAATTATGTTTTTGTTTTTTCAAGTTCGTTCTTTCTAATCCCCCACCCTTCCTTCTTCCTCGCCAATCTTTACTAAATGGGCCGTTCAAAGTATGCATGCAATTTTTAAAATGTCCAATTCTTGTTCTATTTTATTGTAAATTCTCATTTTGAAACTTCGACAAAAGATACATTTGGGCTATGGTCGCCTTTCCGTCAAGAGTGGGGTTTACCTGCCCACTTGGGAATGGGGCATATTTTTTGTTCTTCCAAACTATCTCGTGTAACATTTGGTTGGCATTAAAAAAAAAAAAAGTTTTTTTTTGTCTATACTCCTTGTTCCCCATCCTAGTTACACGCTCTTGGCACTCTTTATACTCGGTTTAATGCCCAGTTACTCAGTGTTGTTATTAGTTGAGTTATGTCTCTCAAATTTGTCAAAGTTTTTGTGTAAGTGACAACCATAAGTGACAATCATTTTAAAATTTAAAATTCTTATTATCCGACTCTAAAATCTGCAATTACCGTCCTGCTGATTGTCTAAGTTTTGGAATTAGTAATTTGAATCTTCTCTGTGTGAATCTGAATATCGAAATATCGATTCTAGTATCGATTATAGAACTGAGAAATCGATTCTTATTATGATCGATGTTGTTTTATACGATATCGATTTTAATCGATTCTCAAAATTTCCAGAATCGCCCATCACTAAATCGGATGCACAGATGAATTACAGGGACAATCAAAAGAATTCCGTTACATTACGGTCAATGGGGAAAAAAGTTTCAAATGCATTTTAATGATGTTACACTCATTCGAACATAATAGAATTGGCATGAATCTATGAAATATATACTAAAATATACATTCTGTACTATCTGTGATGCAAAGAATTTTTATTATTAAATTACAGAG
The DNA here is from genome assembly GCA_964019185.1 of Maratus speculifer. NCBI lineage: Eukaryota > Metazoa > Arthropoda > Arachnida > Araneae > Salticidae > Maratus > Maratus speculifer. The sequence continues at coordinate 446,692,839 of OZ025290.1, read as the reverse complement.
CCACACAAAAGTATTCCACTACATAATGCTACACGGGAAAACATTGTATGGGGCGTGTTTTAAATATATTCAACTATTTCACATTTTATGAATAAGATATACGTTGCTGAGGTGTAATAAAAATTAACTTCCTGCATATTTACAGAAACACAAAGATTTCGACTACTATACTGTATCCGAAGTACGCTGTACTATATCAGCAAGATCTGAATATTTTTAAAACTTCGTTATCGTACGAACGCATCTCATTTGCTACGTTCACGTGCAATTTCCAACTTTTTTAAATTTTGACGGATTGACACGTTTTAGATACTGGAGATTCAGAAAAACATATTTTTCGGGGGAAAAAAATTGCCTTCCGTCCATCTCTGTGTCATCTGTAAACGCTCTATCTCCCAAACAAATTGAGATAGAGACTTGAAATTTAGTGTGTAGTTAGTATGTAAGAATGGGACAAACCTATTGAGTATCAGTAACCTCGATTATCCGGAACTTTTTTTTCGGACTTTCGAAAAATTCGTTCTGATGAAAGGTACATAAAAAATTTCGAATTTTTTTTTATTTTAAGGAATGATCGTAAAAGGCAATAAAATAACAAGAATTTTGCATAAAGAACGAAGGCGATCGGATTATGAGTTGCCGAGATATGTGTAATCCTGTTTTCCACATTCTTCGATTTTTCATGCGACCATGTATTTCATTACATTTCAATTCAAAGATACATTTTAATTGGAAATGAGACGCTTAATCCGACGCAGTCAACTGTTTGTTAATATGATTATTATTTTTGGAGTTATAAGGATGTTTCTTATACTCAATCCGGTACTTCTTGAGTAGTTTGATATTTTATATTATTTGTCGAAATGGGTTCGTCAGCAATTCTTTAATAGAGCATAACTATATGCATTAAAAATATTTAAATATACGTTTAAATTTTGTTTTGGAAATAATTAGATTCGAAGAGTCTCATTTTGTTTTTTAGAAATACCAGAAACCAGTATTTTTCGATACTAGAAGCTTTTATGAAGAACAAAACCGCACAAAACGAAAAAAGATTTGAATTATTTGTTTATTGCATCTACCATCTACTTACGTTTGTGTTTTATATATACAAGATATACGTTTTGTAAAAATCTGTCTCATTTATCTCCCTTTATAGTGATACTGTCACTGAATATATTTGTACTACGTGTGACATATTACTGGCCACGACTATTTTTATAATAAGATGAGTGGGCTATTTAATAGATATTCGATGCCCAGCAGTGCCGGAACAGCTGCAATCCAGGGGTATCCTCACTGGATTGTGTTGACACACCTACCTATTTTCGTAAGACCTTTTACGTGGCCATCAGAAAAAGTGCTGTATAACAAATATTCTTCCGATTTCTATAACGGAAAAATAAACGATTTTCCAGAAATAAATTTGACAGTGTTAAATTATTAATTTTACGTTAAATTATGAAATTGATTGCATTATTAATTATTACTAAATTATTTTTATTATTGTTATTATTATTATCATTGTTCTTGTTGTTATTATTAAATTATTATTTGATTAGATTATTAAATTGTTAAATTATTAATTTGACTGTGTGACTTGCATCTCAGTTTTACCGAAACAGCTGAAGTTCAGGGTTATCCTTACTGGATTGTGTTGACATACTATTTTCGTAACACCTTTCACTTGGCCACCAGAAAAAATGTTATACGTAATATATACAGGGCCGTAACCAGCAAATCATGTCAGGGGGGGCTCCGAAATTTTTTTGTGGGGCTGACATCTTTTAGTATTTCATACAATACGTAAGCAAACACAATACAGCAAAAACTGATAAAATGGACCTGTCTATAAATGAATCCGACTAAAGCGTAATATCTATGACGAAACCTTCCGGAATGGAAAATACTTCGTGATCATCAGGAAATGAATATGAAACAATTAGGGGCTGTGTGAATCTCTGAACTCTTTATGTCCCAAATCCTGAATACATGAAAATTTCATATTATAAAGTATTTTTTGTGAATTTTTGAATCTACATTATGAGATTCACACTAGAGATCTGCACCGGCCGAAATTTCCAGGCCCGATCCATAGAATAAAAAAAATTTCTGCTCGGTTCTTTATTAAAGTTAAAATTTCGGCCCGGCCCCGTAGAGAAGATTTAGCAGCCCGATATAATAGCTAAAAACAGGAACCGAGATCGGCCCAACCCGAGTGAATTTCTACAGAACATTGATCTTTATTCTTACGGAAAAGTTCAGACAAAAAAAAAAAAAAAAAAAAAAAAAAAAAAAAAAAAAAAACTTTATTCTTTTTTTTTTTATGTTTGTAATCTTCATTTATGCTGAACTGCCGTAGGCTGCTATATTTATGCTTTTAATGAACCTTAGTTTGTTGTATGTAAATGTTTCAGTTATCATTAGTATTATTAATCCATACTCCATGTAATGGAGACATAAAAATCTAAAAAATGGTATATGGTAAAAGTAAAATCTTCTAAGACGGAATCGCATTGGAAAGAAAACAATACATTCCCTTTTTAGCAGGTGTAAATATTTAATACATATTTTTTCTCGCGTATTATTGTATTCATTTTGCATTTATGAACAGTTTAAGAGAAGTTTAAAAGAAAATTCCGTCATAATCAGTTTTCTTTCATGTGTTTAACTCTATTTTAATAAGCCTAGTAATCTGCAATTCTTTAAAAAGAATAAATTCTAATGTTTAATTGTAGAATAATGACAACTTAAAAGTATAAGCCTCTTTTGCAAAAAATTTTGGACCAAGCCAAATTACCGATATATGAACAGACTTGGCCACGTCGAGAAAAGAATTTTCATAGGGGATGATTTAACAGTAACTGATTATTTCGGTCCGTGAAGACTAGGAAGAATGAAATCAGTCTCGGCTTCGTACAGAAAAAATAAGTTAGGTCCGGCATGACCCGATACTCCAGGAAAAAAATTAAGGTCCGGCAAGGACCGAAAATATTAGTGATTATAAGGCCCGGCCCGAATGCCGTTAAGGAAAATCGGTTCGTACAGATCTCTATTCACCCATTTATTTAAGAGGCTTTTTCAGTCAAGCGAAAAAACCTGTTCGCTAATGCTAATCCTAGGGAAGAGATTTTAAAAAGTACCTCGTTTGAATTTACACATTTTTAAATGATTCTTTTTCATTGAATAGTTCAGATCGATCTATACAAAGGCCGTTTTTCTCTTTTTCGATTTCGTTTACAGGTATTTTTTGTGAAGACACTTTTATTTTCGGAACCGGTCGGGAAAATAAAAACATCCTCATAAAAAAAAAGAAAATCTATAAAGACTTTTTTGCTAATTTAGATAGAGGTTTGAAATTTTTTTAGTTTTTTTCTATGGGATACTCCATATTTTTTTGCTATGGATTTAACATTCAAGTTTAAAGTTACTTTAAAAAAAATATTTAAATTGAGGGCTTATGGAATTTCCTTCTTTTTTGATATACACGAGAGAAAAAAAGTCGTATTAAAGATAAAATCCCATACATCTAAAAATTCATACACAGTTTTATGTATAGTATATTCCAATGAATAAGAAAAAAAATTAAAGTCAAAATATTCATATTTATAAATGTATTAGGGATTTTTAAAAGTTTAATTTCTAAATTTAATTTTAGTAAAATAGGTTGCTTTAAAAATTATAATAATAATAATAATTTCATTTAATATTTAGTATTAAGTATTGTGCCATCAGATATATTACAATACAATATTATTCAAAATTAAAGATATGTTTTTAATGATACTGTGCCCCCTTAACATAGATTATTTCGTATACGTTTTACATGTTTTACAGTTTTACATGAGTTGAGTTGGTCCAAACTCAACTCATTTCAGAAGAAAAAAAAAACCCCATGGGCATGAACTTTCATTTTCGAAACAAGTGAACAGTTTTCATTAAATGACGGCAACAATTTATTGTTACGTGTTTCCCCTGTTTCTAAAGGTCTTAAAAATGTTTTTTTCCATCCAATGATGAATTTTCATGATGCATGCAAGAATTTTCTTCCCATTTAGCTAAAAACATCAGCTTCTCACCTTTATGTGCTTAAAATTTAAATGCTGTTTCCCATTTTTTTATATATAAATGCCATGTATGATAAGTTATATAATCATTAACTACTCTGTGACTAGCATTCCATCGTTAAATTCCAGAAAAACCAGCCTACAGCGTCAAATTTGTCGTTATTTTTTCACCAGATTATTTTTTTTTGTATTCTGTTATAGGAAAACATAAAACGCTGCTCGATCTTGTATTGTCTGAATAATTGCAAATTTCTTTAAAAAAATGAAAATAATCAGAAAGTAATTTGTTTAAAATGGCAAACAGTCTTATAAAACACAAAACTCAGTTGCGAAGTTTAATTCTTTGAGTCTGAAAAATCCATATCTGTAAATTTTATGCCTTTATTAATAAAAAATTTTTCGCAAATGTGTCAGAAAGTAGCGGATTTAAGCTTGAAAATAGATTTAAATGCAACATATAACAAATATTTGAAGATATTTTATCTTAAAATAAAATTAGCTTTAATCATGCTTTTTTGCTTAGTTTTTTTTATTGTTATATGTCAAATTAAAAAAAAAATGGTTTGCAAATTTAAGAAACACAAAAAAAGTGATAACTTTTTTATTATTATTATTCTGATTTCCTAATATACACCCAGCATGAAACAGTTACCAGTATTCAAGCAATTATTTTTCTTATTTCATTTGTATATAAATTAGCATATTTTTATCTTTTTAATTCCCTTCAACATTCTGTTTTACAAGTGATATTTCATCATTAACTAAATCTACTGCTAAATATTTATTGCCAGTGCATGTCATGACGTCAATGCAAGGGGTCTATAGTCAAATCATTAAAATTTAGAAACACGTGTTTTTAGTTATCTACGTTTAGTGAAGAGGTTACCCCATTGCTTTGCTAATTGCCGATCAGCTTGACCAAGATGCTTGTTTTCATTCATCACATGTAAGATTATTGCTTTTAAATTATCACAAAACGACCGACAAAACATGTGGTAACTAGTTTGCGCATCTGGATTTAATTTTTGAGGAGAAAGAAATGTTCCGACCCACGTTTCCAGAACTGTACCACAAATTTTTCTGCCGCAAACAAGATAACGTAAAATAACTGAAAGGAAAATGTTTGGCATATGTCATTGCATTCAAGGCAGTTAAAAATTTAAAAGTAAAGTTCATTTTCTATCTCCCTTTCTTTTTTTTTCTTTTTCTTGAGGAAAGTTAAAATATATATTTCGTAAAAAATACTGAAAACATTAGAGGGGGCTCTGGAGGAAGCTAGGGGGGGCTCAGCCCCCTTCGCCCCCATCTGGTTACGGGCCTGAATATATATATATATATATATATATATTAATTTCTATAAATGGAACGGGAAAATAAATGATTTCCACAAATAAATTTCACGATGTTAAACTTCAGAAATGCAATCCGATAAAAAAGTGAGTTGCAAAACATTGTAAAACAAAACACACAGCTTTCTGAATCTAAGAAAATACCTTGTATAACCAACCACAAACGAAAGTGTACTATAACATCTTCCGATCTGGTTATGATTGCAAAAAGTCTGGTTGCAAAAACATATTTTTGAGATTTAAAGACATTTTTATGATTTTTTTTTAACCTGCCATTGATTTTCGGAAACGTTCCTGATTTTTTTTTACATTATATTAACTTTTTATATCCCAAATTATGAATTCATGAAGATTTTCAAACATTCATAAAGCATTTTTTATGAATGTTTGAAACTTATGTTAAATTATGTAAAGCTATGTTACATTAGAAGATTAGCATAGTCATTGAAAAAAAATTTTAGAAGGATTTCGCTGATTAAAATTAATTAATTAAATTTGAATTTATAGGGATTCTGTGCACTATTTATACCTTGACTCAAACCTTTATTTATTTATTTTATGTGTTTTTTTTTTTTTTAGAGTTTGGAATTATTATTATCTTACAATAGAAATATAGTAACATCTGCAAACTGACCCCCCCCCCCCCCGCAATCTTTCAAGGTGAAGAAAGGTGAAAAGTTGCAAATGAAAAAGAAATCATCCTTTTTAAAATATTTTTTTTGTTTTGGGCAACCCATGATGCTTTTGGAACAAGATAAAATACCTATAATTCATTCTAAACTGTTTTACTATTATCCGTTGTATTAGATGAATTTTATAGCAAGTTATTTTAGTGATACTTTAAAGTACCAGTAGGTACTAAGGAACTACTTCACTCACACTATAGCACTTTTTCGCTAATCTTAATTCCAAGGAAGAATTTTTTTTAAAAAAATATCTCATTTGTATTTATGTATTTTTAAATAATTTTTTGGATTGAGTTGCTTAAGGTCTATCTGTATAAAGACCTTTTATTATTTTCTTTGCAGGTCTTTATATATATATATATACTTGCTCTTTCGAAAATGGTTAAGAAAGTAAAAGTATGCTAAAAAAAAATAAACCTGTAAGTAAAATCTAAAAAGTTAAAAACGGCTAGCCAATGTGATAATAATCATTTGAATTAATGAATTTTCTTTCTGAAATATTTTTTTTTTTTTTTTTTTTTTTTTTTTTTTGGATGCGATCGATTGTCAAACATACGTTTTCCGGTTCAACAAATGGGTTTTACAGACAAAAAGGATCAAATAAAATTAAGGTATTATTGTTCTGTTACTTTTATATGTAAATTCAGTGACGCAACTAAAAATGTTACTTGCGAGTTAATGACATCTTAAAAACGTAGAACTTAACTGTGATGTTAGAAATTTATTAATAGACTATAAAAGTGATTAGGAAGTCAAATGCCAGCAAGAGAAACAATTATTTATTTATTTTAAATTAAATCTCAAAATAATATTAGTTCTGTTTTTTCTAAATTTAAAAAAATTCTTCTGAATTGTGCATAGCTCGGAAGTGTTATATTCTCTGTGGTTATGTTATATTTTCAAAGATTAAGACACATTTGTTTTCTATACCAATGCATTGAATCGTTTTCAAACTTTTTAGCATAATATATTTAGAGAAGGATTTTTAATTAGACAAAAGTTAAGGGAAAGCAGAGTCAGAACGATAAATAACCTGTATTACTGACTTTTTTTTTTTTTTTTTTTTTTTTTTTTTTTTTTTTTTTTTTTTTTGTCTGTTAAAGCTATTAAATTAAATAAACGTATATTTTTTAAATTTAAAATTTCCTCCGATAACCTGATTTTATCTGTATCCAATCCGACGCGACACAGGATTCGAATTGGATCGGGTCGACTTGTTCCGAGTTGCGTTTGAGATATTGCCCTTTTGGGTCAGGTTCGGAATGACCCGATTGTTTGAAAAAAGTCTAGAATATGTTTTAGGTGGAATATATATATATATATATGTTCATTTTTTAAAGTGAAATATAAAATTGATATTAAAAATATCACTGTGGTATTTTTTTCCGGAACTCTGTTATTATTATTATTATTATTGATATTATTATTTTCGTTTCGCTTCCGGATTGCATTTAGGTTTGACGATATTTTATTGTCGGGTCCAAATCGCGATGACTTCAAATGAAATTTTCGAGTTCAGATCAGGATGTATCCAAACTCCAATCCAATCTCGACATCAAAAAAAAAAAAAAAAAAAAAAAAAATGTTTAGTAAAGCCGACTCGTATTTTAAAAGCTAGTCAACTATTACCGTTTCAAGGCTAATAATCAGTTTTGAAGTCACAAAAAAAATCAGAAGGTATATACGCTATAGGCAGAGGGCATACGCTAGAGACCTTAACATATTCAAAGATACAGTATACACTAACGCTTTATTTGAGAAATACAGGGTATACGGAGCTTTTCGAAAAAGCTTTATTTGAGAAACACAGGGTATACGGAGCTTTTCGAAAAAACCCAGAGGTTATAAGGCGTATACCTCCGTATACTCTCCACTACACCCCTGCTAATAAAATTCATCGCATTGTTGTTGTGTGAGGGCTTGATGTTACTCGTCTCTCTTTTAGATTGCATTCAAAATTACCCATCACGCACGCATCGAGTCGTGCATGCACGGGAGTTAGTTCTCTAGCTGAATCACAAACAAACGAAAACAGAAAAGAAAAAAAAATCTCGAATGCAATATACGCAATCCTATTGATATAGGAAAAGGACTGGGAAGGAAAAAAAAAGTATCTAATTTCCGGCGGAAGCGATAGCAAGGGCCGAGGGAAATAAAAATATGTTTTGGCATTGCGAACAGGCTTATTTTCAGATAAATACTTCTACTTTAACTTTTGTTTCTCTTCAGCTTAAAATTTTATACTCTTTTATTTAAACCAACCTTGTTTTTGTAAATAAAGGTAGAAGTTTATAATCGATTTTTAACCAACATCTTGATACGCTAGAATTATTAAAATGTGGTGCACAGGTTTGTTTTCGATGATGATAAAAGATTTTTATTTGAAGTCATTTATTTTATTTTCCACCGGCGATCGATCGCTCAATATTTCTATAACTCATATAATTCTATAGGAATATTCAAACAACAATGATGACTTCGTATTGAAACAATAATGGTGCGTTTATAATAGTTCGCCAAAAAAGAGTTCAAATAACTTTAAATTTGCAACAATGAAATATTTTAACTCTTTACTTCAACTTGGGCCATATCTGGCGCACACCAAAAACATAATTTTCGGTACTATTAGGTTATCCCGTCGACCAAAAAATTATCGCCAAAGCATAAGATTAAATAAATGTGATACACGTGTTTAAAATGTCATTATGCGATTTTTTTTCTTCGTTTTTTTATTTGAATTTTTATTAATATTCTACTAATTATTTGTTTTTTCGTTATTTAAAATAAAAATTATGTCAGTATGTATAATTTGGCAATTAGTTTGGCGATTTGTATAATTTGGCGAAATGGGTCGACGGGATAACAGAGTAGTACCTAATTTTCATTATGTGCCAAGAATTTGGCTAATAGTATCATTGTAACTGATCAAGAATAGAATAGCGATATTTTATTCATGTAAGATGGCTGCATTAGACAAAATTATAACGCGTTCTTCGAAACGAAAAAAAAAAAAAATCGATCAAGCTTTTTAAGGTAAAATTTACTTTGATTATTTTTCCTGAATACTTTAAAATATTAATATAAAGCAGGTTGCAGAGTGTTAAGCAGATAAAATCTATTAATTTAAGCTCATTTAGTTGCAAAATATAACAAGTTGGAAATTGCATGTAAAGCGTAGCAAATGAGGTGCGTTCGTACGATAACGAAGTTTTAAAAATATTCAGATCTTGCTGATATAGTAGAGCGTACTCCGGATACAGTATAGTGGTCGAAATCTATGTGTTCCTGTAAATATGCAGGGAGTAAATTTCATTATACTTCATTAACGTATATCTTATTCATAAAATGTGAAGTAGTTTAATATAATTAAAACACCCCTCAAACAATGTTTCCCCGTATAACATTGTTTAGTGGAATACATTTGTGTGGCCCTGTAATTTAATAATAAATATTCTTTGCATCACAGATTGTACAAAATGTGTTTTTAGTACATATTTCATAGATTCATGTCAATTCTGTTATGTTCAAATGAGTGTAACACCATTAAAATGCATTTGGAACTTTTTTCCCCATTGATCGTAATGTTACGGAATACTTTTGATTGTTCTTGTAATTGATCTATCCATCCGATTTTCATAAAATTTGAAATGACTCGACAAAATTATGTAATAAATATACGTTTTAAATTTCAAACGATTAAAATGCATTTGAAACTTTTTTCCCCATTGACCGCAATGTAACGGAATACTTTTGATTGTTCTTGTAATTGATCTATCCATCCGATTTTCATAAAATTTGAAATGACTCGACAAAATTATGTAATAATTATGTATTTTAAATTTCACACGATTCGGTTGGGTAGTTTTTGCGTTGTTATATGCGGACGGACAGACAGACAGACGGACGGACTGAGCGACAACAATAGGTGCTACGTATTTACATAATTACGAGCGCACCTAAAAATTGACAATATATTAAAAACCTTAATTGTATATATATTGCACACACCACAAAATATCAAACTTTTTGTTTAGGCACATATGAACCAGCTGCGTATTAACTGTCATTACACGGATAGCGACATGAAAACATTTTCCAGAGAATTCAATTTGCAGATTAAATAAATAAATAAAATAACAGTAACAATAACAATAATAATTATAGCATTAATAGTAAAACAAACAAATCGATTTTTTTTTTCAAATTATAAATAAAAGTTAAAGAAAGAATGTAATAATTAAATCAATTTGATAAAACCGACGTATATCTATAAATCTCGATAAATTAGTTCTCAATAAGTCTATGTTTCGTGTCTTGTATAAAACATTGCAACAATTTTCCGACAAATATTGATTCATGATGTAGTATATAAAGATTCTAAATTACATCGAAATAATCAAAACTTCCTGAAAAAATAAATAAATAAATAAATAAATAAACAGTGCCCGAAGTAAAAACTCTATGTTTTTCTCTCCACATTCTTTTGTTTCCCGAAAGATTTGTATTGTGTTGTAAAAGTGGTTTTACAGGGAGTGTCGTTTGAGGAGAACCCAGAAAAAAGTTTTGTTGAATCAACAGAAATTTGTTTGGTTCAACTGCACTCAATTTTCTGTTTTTTAAAAAACACAATAGATCTTTCATAATAAGCCTTCAAATTTGACTTTTTAAACACATTTCCCGAGGAAAGCTGAAAAACCGGTCGAAAAGCAGGAGAAAAACGGATGACCACGTGATCGAAATAGCTTAGAACTGGATAGGTAATTTAATTATCATAAAATGGAAAACTAAGTTCGATTCCAAATCCCTTCCATAGTCAGGCATTCCAATTTTATAACTTTCTGTTAAAAAATGAATTTTTAAATGTGTCAAAACGTTTTTCGCTAGTTGAGCGGAGCAGTTAAGAACACCCTTAAATATGGGTCAATGGAAATTTTGTTTAAATAAACAAAAAAATATTGTTGACTTTTTCTTTTTTTTTTTTTTTTTTTTTTTTTTTTTTTTTTTTTTTTCAATTTTCAGATTTCAATTTTCATCTGAAATGCATAATAACATAATAATAACGTCCTTAATCCGTCTCAATTTGAAAAGGTTTTATTATCCAAAAATTATGTTAATCCTTTTATAGCTCTATAAGTCAATTAAACAAAAATAAGTGAGAGAGTTATGGGCTACTGCACACCAGTTTAAGTTTTGAAAAAACAACAAAATTTTGTTGGAATTACAAATTGAAAATACAAGACTTTAGTTTGACTCCAATAAAATGGATGAAATTTTGCTAAAATTTTATAAGAGTGTTGACAATATTTTTTTGTCTGAGCAACAAACCGGATTTTCTACTTTAAGTAAAAAAAATCGCTTAAAACAAACAAAATGTACTCAACAAAACATGTTTTGTAGTTTTAATAAATTCCTTTTTCTGGGTGCTAAAAAGTTTGAAAAGCGGAAAAATAATCCTCAACGTCATTTACTCAAGACAGGTTAATTTTCACCACATTCCGCAAACTATCTAACAATTTGCAATTAATAATGTGAAATATTTCTGAGTATAGAAAATTTCTACGAATATTTCAAAAATCTAATTTTTAAGAAAGTCAAATTAGCGTTATTAATTAACCATCATACTAAGTATACGGTAAGTCTTACTATCGTTTTGAAAATCGGAAAAAAATTTTTGATGGATTTACATGTTTCAGACACTGGAGATTCCGAAAAACATATTTTTTGAAAATAAATAATAAATAAACTAGTCGTTGGGGGCCTTCGTAATACTTACCCATCGTATATATGCATACATAATGTATGAAAATAAAACATTTGTAAACTATTTATAAAATGCATTGCAATTCCAAAACAAAATTTAAACGTGTATTTAAATATTTTTATTATGTATAGTAATGCTCTATTAATGAGTTTCTGATGAATCTATTTCGACAAATTATACAACACCCCAAACTAATCAAGTAGTACTGAATTGCGGAAAAGAAATATTCTTATAACTCCAAAAATAATAATCTTATTAACTGACAATTTACTGCTTCGGATTAGACATATCATTTCCTATTAAAATATTTTTTTGAATTGAAATTTGAATAAAATACAGGGTCCTGAAAAATCGAAGAATTTGGAAAATAGGATTACAGATATCTGGGCAACTCATAATTCGATCGACTTCGTTCTTTATGCAAAATTTCTGCCATTTTATTGCCTTTTACGATCACTCCTTAAAATAAAAAATTTCGAATACCTTTCATCAGAACGAATTTTTCGAGAGACCGAAAAAAATAGTTCCGGATCATCGAGGTTACTGATAATAAATAGGCTTTTTTCCATTCTTACTACGAAATTTCAAGTTTCTATCTCAATTTGTTTGGGAGATGGGGACAAAGGAATGGACGGCATTTTTTTTTTTTTTTTTTTTTTTCTAAAAATGTGTTTTTCGGAATCTTCAGTGTCTGAAACGTGTAAATCCGTCATAAAAAAAAATTTCGATTTTCAAAACGATTGCAAGACTTACCCTATACTACGTATGATGGGTAAGTAATACCGCCCGTCTGTGTGTGTTTTTTTTTTTTTTTTTTTTGTACTCTCAAAAAATTTGTTCTGATGAAAGTTACATAAAAATTTCGAAAGTGTTTATTTTAAAGAGACAACAGAGAATAAAAAAACATAAATTTTGCATAAAGAATGAAGTCGATCGGATAATGAGTTGCCGAGATATTTGTAATCCCGTTTTCCACATTCTTCGATTTTTCATGACCCTGTATTTCATTCAAATTTCAATTCAAAGATATATTTTAATTGGAAATGAAACGCTTAATCCGACGCAATAAATTGTTAGTTAATACAATTATTATTTTTTGAGTTATAAAGATGTTTCTTTTACGCAATTCGGTTAATTATCCAAACAACCAAACAAATATCGCCAAACTATATGATTAAATGTCAATAATGGCTTATCGTAAATGTCACATTCACTTGACATTAAACAAGTTGCACATGTTTGTTACGTCATCAGGTGATATTTAGTTCGACGCTTTACTTGTATTTTTATTAATCATTTTACTAATTTATTTGTTCTTTCGTTATTTAAAATAAAAATTATGCTAATATGTACAATTTACGTGTAGTTTGGTGATTGGTGTAATTTGTCGAAACAAGTCGACGGGATAATCAAGTAATACCCGCGATTCCCGTAATACAGCATTACTATGCATTAAAAATATTTAAATATGCATTTAAATTTTATTTTCGAATTGCGATGCATTTTATAAATAGTTTTTTTTCATGCGTTTTTTTTTTTTTTTTTAAATATTTTATATTATGCATATCCATGATGGGCAAGTATTACCATGGCCAACTACATCTATACGGCCCATCTATTTGAGATTAATGCATGAAACTTCTCGCCAGACGACTCTGATACCTAGCCCAAGTTATTCTGACCAATCATGCAAACCCTGAACCAAAACAATGACCATGTACACAGTGCAGAAATCAACTTATTCAATGTTAATTTGGGCAGGGTTTTCGCCACGTGGTCCAATGAAATGGTTCAGGGTTTGAAGCTGAATCCAGCTTCACTTTTTCGACGGTTTTTAGCGAAATGCGCAGGCCGTTATATATCTAGTTGGCCATGATATCACAGTAGCCCCCCAACGACTAGTTTTAGTTCGTTTTCTTTTTCTCGTAGACTTGAAATTCAGTTGCTAGAGGACATATCATTAGAATTTTGATGTTGGCAGTTTTGACTTTAACAGTGAAATGAACTAAAAATATAATTATGTACATAGCACGAATTATTAACAAAATAAATAAATCGTAATTCTTGTAACTATATTTCGACATTTATAAACATATCTTGAAAAATGTTTTGTGAGTCCCAAATCTTGTTAATGATGATAATTTAAGGGGGGTTCGCGACACATTTTAAAGCAATTTTTACTCATTGGGGTAAAATTTTGAATGTCTTTGTGATCGTTAATCATATAATGTAAACAAAATAGCATAATAAAACTTCTCTTTAATTTTTTTAAGTTTAAAATTTATTAAAAGTTGGGTAATTTAAAATTTTTATAACTCGAAAAGAACTTTAATTTTTTTAAATTTAATTAGAGATTTATAAATTTTATTTTTCATTCAGCATTTTTTAAAATATTAATTTAAATAAAAATGAAAAATAATTATGTTAAAATTTTTTTAAAAAAGGTGTAAGTTTAAAAAAAAAATCATATTTTCAAAAGTAATTTTTTTTCTAATTTGCTGAATGAAAATTAAAGTAAAATAAGGCCAAGTTTGAACCGTTTATCTGTAATGGTTCTTGACTTATAACAGTTTAATTGCGAGAAATAGTGGGGGAAAAATGTTTGAAGAAAAATGCACATTTTCACAAGAAGTCGTTTTCGTGATACACTGCTCAGCAAAAGTTTAGACAATAATCGATTTCTCTTCTATATTCAAAAGTATGCACCGAATTTTTATAATTCATCTGTCATATATTACTTGTGACTTATCCTTTATTCACAATCAATAAATTTTTAATTTTACCTTTTAATATAATTTATGATGACAAAACAAGATTTTGGACATTGTTGCAAAAGTACAGACAATTTGCATATTTACAGAGAAATAACTACAAATTAAAATCGAATTGCACCTACGTTGTATGCAATTAGTGCAAATATGTTACTTTTCATCGATGAAATTAAATGTTTCGTCACTTGGGGGTCTATTTTGTATCAAACATGTTCAACAGCAGCTCGAAGCTCATTAACAGAAGGGTATAGCAAAAATTTGCATAAAACTTACGACATATGGAGTAAAAAAGTTTTCAATTGGGTCCAGATCGGAGTTACACGCCAGTTGAGATCAGTAGTATTTTCAGCGTTAAACGAAGTTCTTTATTTGTATGTAACATGAATAGACGCATTATCTTGCTAAAATCCATACTTTGGACCAGCTAAAAATTCCCCCAAATGACTAAAAGTTAATCTCTAACGTAAATACGCAGTCTTGTGCTGTTTGGCAATCACTGAATAACTCCAGTGATACTCGAGCATTAAAGCAAAGTGAGGACCAAATCATTAAAAGTCACCTCCTTGTTGTCGACTTAACAAAGTCCCAAGCTCTTTACGCAAGTCTTGCTAATAGTATGCCCATCCGTTTGGGCCATTCAAATTCCACTTTTTTTTTCGTTCCTGAATATCATAGCGTACCATTTGGGTCCATATGACGTAAGTTTGCAAGTAAGTTTGCATTCTCGCCAATTTGTAGCGAGATTTTAAAGCAGATTGTTTTTTCATTTTTATGTAAATTGATTTATCTGTTTCTTTAATTCATCTACGAATCATGTCCGTGGACACAGAATTTCCTGAATTACTTTTAATGTGATTAGCAATCATCATTTGTGTAAATGTCAGTTTATAGATCCTTTTGTCATCTCATTTTTTGGTCACAAAATGTCTTCCAGATTTATGTTTTGCTTTGAAGGAGTGATCCTTAGACTATACTTCATAGACAGACCACTTTGGAAGATTAAATGTTGCTGAAATTTCTGCAACAGTCTTCCCTTTCCATTTCAGCTTTCCTACTTCAATTACCTCATCTAACGGAATATTTTTAGCTCGCGGCATCTTCACTAACTGATGCTATATCGAGGTATACTTAAATACTTCAAACATGTGACATCATAACTTAGAAATTTGCATTTTCCCATGAACAGTTGGCAAAAAATCAAAAAAGTGTATTATAAGTAAGTTATATTACAACCATTATTTTTATCCTACATTGTTTAAAATACGTTTAGATATAAGTATAGGCATTTGTAAAACTCAAGCGTTCGTATTTTTTATTTAAAGCTTAAATAACACCAGTGTCTAAACTTTTGCTGAGCACTGTAACACTGCTTAACCCCTTAGAGATGAGCGACACGTATACGTGCCACTAAAAGGCTTAAGAATCCTTGCTTATCCCCTCCAGTAAAATTTTACTGTAAAATTTGCATTATTTAATCGAAGCATTTTCTCGCTTTAATAAGCTACAAATTTCTGTTTTTAAAAACCGGTGACAAAACGTTAAAAATTTCGTAAAAGGCTCCCGTCGCGAAGGGGCTAAAAGTTAGATTTTGAAAACAAATCAAAACTAAAAAAATAATATTTCTTGTTCAAATTAAAATAGAAACATGGTTTAAACATTATTTAAAGAAAAAGAGGAATAAAGAAAAAATTTTAATGCAAAATTTTTTTTCTAGAAATTTTAAAGATTTTTGTGTCAAAAGATTTTTAACTGTAATTGCTTCAGGGTATGGAAGAATGTTGGATTGATTATTGAGTTATGTAAAAATATTTAATTCACATAGGTAAAAAAAAATTCTTATTAAGTTAAAGGGGGGGTGGGCAGAAATTAAATAAATTTCTTAGAACTACAGCTAGTACAAAATAATAATAATAGTAAAGATGATAATAAATACTAATCAATTCACTGATAACAAAAATCTGTATTAATTTCAAGGTAAAAAAAAAAAATGATTATCCAATTGTAGAATCGATTATATGACTTTAGAATGTCGTGCGTTCCAAGATCCTTTGGCGTGAAGGCTAAAGCAACGGACTCCCACAACAAAGGTGGTCAGTTCGAATCACCTCGACGGCGTTACTTATTCCTCAGTCAATAAATACAGGTGCTTCTAAATTGTTCGATAGAAGGCACCACCAATCAATTGTTATACTAACTTTATAATGGACACTTACCTGCTTCTTCAAATATTTTTTTTTTCCTCCAGAAGGAGAATATACTAACGGAGCGGAAAAAGTCTGGCAACTTTGCTGCCAGTAATTTTACCATGAATTCGCGGATTTATTTTTAACAGTGCATTTAATATAGCATAATATTAAAAAGAAAGTGAACATTCCCTTTAATAAACTGCGTCAGAAAAAAAAAAAAATATAGATAGTAGCCAGTTTGAAATTGAGAGAAAACTTTATTCTGCTTGTTTATCCCGTCGCAAGAAATCGATCAGAAATATTCGAGGAGCAAGGATCACCCATGAATCGAAAAATTGTTTTGCAGACTCATCCAGAACATTGTTTACGATATCAGCCCTTAAATGACTGAGCTGTGTGTGGTGATCCAGAATGGGTTTCTTTGTGTTTGTTTTGTAAATTGTTTATTCGGTGCCTTCTTCAATGAAATTCGTGGAATCTAAGTTTGCATTTAAATCAAGGACATTCAGAAACGAAAACTTTTCGTTTATCGATTGAAGAATGTGTTATTCATCATTTTTCTTTCTGTGGTATGAATTCGAAACTCCAACCTACAAGTTTGTTTTTCTTAGAATCTCTTTTGTTGTTTAATCTTGCATCTTTTGTCGCCTACCTGAGACTTCTTCAAAAGTACCTTGATTTTACATAGCTTTCTTTAACTCAATTTGCTTTTTGTTAAAAAAAAATCTACTTGTTTTTCACTATCTTCTTTATAGGTTTGAAATTCTAGCTAGAATTACAAAGATTGCGTGCTTCAAATGGCAATCAAAGAGATGGCAATGATTCTACCAATCATACATCCTACAGTGATGTAGTCGTAAAAAAATCAGACGGTATACGTTCTAAGCAGAGGGTGTACGCTCAAGGCAGAGCGTATACCCTAGAGTGTGCATACTGTAGTTTTCTTTAGAAACAGAGGGTATACGGTGCTCCTTTAAAAAATCCAAAAGGTATACGCCGTATACCCTCCACTACATCCCTGATTCTAGCAATCATGATTCTAGCAGTAATGGCAATAATTTCTAACTCGGTTAGAAACTGCGTTGCTCTATCTGTTTAACTGTACATAATCAATTGCAAGGTGGTCTGGTGTAATAACGCGAGGCGGGGTAATAACGCCAAGTGCTAATATTTTGCATAATTATGAAATAATCTGGTAAATGACACCCATGTGCTCTGCGCAGAAGGGTTTTGAGTCATATAAATCGCAAAATACAGCTTCAAGTTAATTTGTTTCATTTTTAGGTCTTATTGTTTTTACAAGCAACTAAAATTAACGCTTGATCTAAAATTTGCGAGATAAGTTTTGTGATGTGAAGACTATTTTTTTTAATCCGGAAATACTTCGTTGATTACATAAATTTGTAGTACATTTCATGGACTTTCAAAATGTTGTTGAAGATTTCGGATATCTTCTCGAGATAATTTGTAATTTAAAATGTACAGCGCAATAACTATAACGGGGTAATAACGTTGGCATTAATACCCCGGTTGATTCCCTACAGTGGCCGAGCTACATCCTAAATACTGATTCAAATAAACACAGTTAAAACTGTGCAATTTTTCTAATAATTCTATTTAAGCGGTCCTTTTTAAGCAAAAAGAAGCTCACGGTCTGATATTCTTTTGCCTCATCCTCCCCCCCCCCCCCACACACACACACACACCACACCTTTATTTTTCTTACACTTTCCCAAAAAATTGAATATTTTCAATAGCTTAGAATGCAATTTGTCAATTTCTAGGTTTGTAGAGTTTGTATTTTTAGAATTGGGCAATCTACATGCAATTATTCCATCTTATTTCATAGTTTTGTTTGCTTGGCGTTTATTACCCATATAGGTTGGGTAATAACGCCAAATAGCATTGGTCAAGAAATCACGCCATTACATTTTATGAATACATATCTGTTAAATTTTTTTTTTTTTTTTTTTTTTTTTTATATAGATAGTCAATGAGTTGCTGTATCAAATCCTATATTTGTTTGAAAAATACAAACTAAAACTGAGCCGTAAAAATTGGTAGAACCTTGACGTGGCGTTATTACCCCAGGGTACCTTATAATCGATATTATACCCAAGAATTTACATTAAATGCTATTAGTTTTTTAAAACATATTTCTTCATTATATCAGAAGTACTGTCTCCGTACTTCACTTAAATGTAATTATTTTAAATAATTATAAATGTGATGATTTTAAATAATTACAAATGTGATGACTGTAAATAAGCGCGATTTTTAGATATAATGTTTTTTTAATGATTGTAATTAATTATAAACGATTTAAAATGTGATGAATATAAATGACAATAGATTTGATGATTGCAAATCATTGTAATTGGAATGATTCTAAATAAAGGTGATTTGTAAATGTGATGATGGTAAATAATTATAATTGTGAGGAACATAAATGGAGCGACTGTAAATAATTATAAATGTGATGAATATAAACGGAGCGACTGTAAATAATTATAATTTTGAGGAACATAAATGGAGTGACTGTAAATAATTATAAATGTGATAAATATAAACGGAGCGATTGTAAATAATTATAAATGTGATGAATATAAACGGAGCGACTGTAAATAGTTATAATTGTGAGGAACATAAATGGAGCGACTTCAAATAATTATAAATGTGATGAATATAAACGGAGCGACTGTAAATAATTATAATTGTGAGGAACATCAATGGAGCGACTGTAAATAATTATAAATGTGATAAATATAAACGGAGAGACTGTAAATAATTATAAATGTGAGAAATAGAAACGGAGCGACTGTAAATAGTTATAATTGTGAGGAACATAAATGGAGCGACTGTAAATAATTATAAATGTGATGAATATAAACGAAGTGACTGTAAATAATTATAATTGTGAGGAACATAAATGGAGCGACTGTAAATAATTATAAATGTGATAAATATAAACGGAGCGACTGTAAATAATTATAATTGTGAAGAACATAAATGGAGCGACTGTAAATAATTATAAATGGGATGCATATAAACGGAGCGACTGCAAATAATTATAAATGTGGGGAATAGAAACGGAGCGACTGTAAATAATTATAATTGTGAGGAATAGAAACAGAGCGACTGTAAATAATTGTTAAATGTGAGGAATATAAACGGAGTGACAGTAAATAATTATAAAAACGATGAATGTAAGTGTGTCTAAAACATTCGTTTTTGTAATGAAAACGCTGTCAAAACTTGTCTGAAGTACAACTGTTATCTTCATTTCGAAATTTCATATTCAAAACAAACCGGACTGATTCATTTCGTATTCCGGCGTCGTCTGCTGTGATTCATTCACTCTCGAATCCGATTTCTTATTTTTCTTGTTTTTGTTACTGGATGCCCGAAGCAGGTGCTAACTTTTCTGAATAGTGACGGGTTTTGCCCAAGGTACCGTTATGGAATACGTTTTCTTATTTTACGCCATAGACTGGCGAAATTCTATACCGAGCTGTTTTGTATTTTTTTCAGATTGGAATGGTTCTTTTGTCTCCGCTTGCTTTGTATTACTGCTCTTTATGTACCTTGTTCTGCAATGTCCGGCAGTTCTATTCTTGTTCTGACTGACCTTGATCAGATTTATATACAGGGTGTTTCAGGAGAATTTAAATGAAGTTAAATTTGATTTCTTTTTCAGATTGGAGTTATTCTTTTTTCTCTGATGCTCTCTATTATTGCTCTTTAGGTTCCTTGTTCTGCAATGTCCGGCAAATCTATTCTTGTTCTATCTGTCCTTGATCAGATTTATATACAGGGAGTTTCAGGAGAATTCAAAGGAAATTAAATTTGATTTCAAAGGAAACTAAAATTCTTGTTCAGTTTTACAATACAGTATTACTGAATTTAAGCAGTTTCACACAGAGGGAAATCGTGTAACTCCAGGGGACAGATCTGCCGGAATTTTCAGACCCGGATTATCCGATCCAAACCCGAAATCTCTGCTTAAAACCAACCCGAACCCGACGAAAAAATTTTCATTGAACTAAACCCGACCCGAATTAAAATATTCAAACCCGAACCCCAAGTAAAAGAAAATGAATTCATATTTTAATACAATTATGGAAAATAGTTAACAATTGTGTGTTTAATATTAATTTTATCTTTTCTATATAAAAATAAATACCTAAATTTTCATAAAATTCTAAAATAAAATTTTATTATTAATTTTTGAAATAATCTTGATGGCTTTTTGAAAACTTGAATCAACTCGAACTCAACCCGAAAAAATAAAAATTTAGCCCAAAACCACATTAAAAGTAAAAAAGGTCAGATTCGGATTCAAAACCCGATGCATGACTATCTCGTACCCGATTCGGGTCAAATAAAAGCTACCTTATGCCCTTTCCGGCCAGCCAAAAGTTCGGCCTGTGCCGATGCAAAAATAAGTGAAATTTGAGTCAAACCTCCCGGCCCAGTTCATTTCTGCAAAATATGACGTTATTTCATTTAACCTCCATTTCGTTTCAACGCTATTTTGCATTAAAATGATACTCAAATATTTATCATTATTATTTTTTTAATTTTTATATGGTTATTTATTTTGAAAAAAATTCCCAATTTTTTATATTTTTCCACAAGTTCAGAATGTGAAATTATAATTGTTCGTTTAAACCTTATAAACAAAATATTTCACAAAAATAGTCCGAATAGTGAAATATTTCTGCGATTTGCTCTAGGAAAAAAGTAAAATTTCAGAAAGGATTATCAAATGCAAATAATAGACTTTGAACTCAATTTACCGCCCCCCCCCCTTTTTTTTTTTTTTTTTTTTTTTTTTTTTTTTTTGTAACTTGTACATGTTTTTACATCCATTCACGCCACAATATATTCAGTATTGCCTTTTTCCACTTGTAGTTTCACCACAAAAGAGTGAGTGAAATTCATTTCGTTTCCGGGTCTTTACCGTCAGGTGACGCCCTTGTCGCTCTCTTTTGTCCCCATACAGTTTAATTAGTAGAGCGTGGTGGCAACCGGACACAAAAAAAGGTTCACTTGATGTTATGCGAATGTATTTGAAAGAAAACATTCCAATGCAAAATGTCTGAAAGCTAAACAATTTTTTTTCTCACTATCTACATTTTCAATAAAATTCTGAAAAATATTTTTTTTACCTTTTGAGTTTTTGCTACCTCCGTTTACTTACAAATCAACACAGTAATACCAGGAAGTATGCTTTGGTGCTATTTAGAAGCATTTTTATTCATAAGTAAATTAAAAATTTTTAATAAAAGTTATAAAAGATAAAACCGTAAAATCATAGCAAACATCAATGTATTCCTTTTTAGCTCATTGCCTGAGAGCTTATGTGCCCGCCCGCTCTGTATGTATGTACCGAGTGTCCCAAAAATGACTGATGGATTTTAAAATTCAATAAGTTGCAAACGGTGACAGCTATTTAAAAAAAATTTACAGGAAGATTATGTATAATGTCAGGAGTTTTTTTACCGTAATTTTTTATTTTAGTTCGAATTTCAAACAATAGGTGGCGCTGACGGCGATTGAAGGCCAGGTGATCAGTGCTGAGTGAGGCGTCGACCTGGTCTTCAATCGCCGTCAGCGCCACATATTGTTTGAAATTCGAACTAAAATAAAAAATTACGGTAAAAAAATTCCTGACATTATACATAACCCTCCTGCAAAAATTTTTTAAATAGCTGTCACCGTTTGCTAGTTATTGAATTTTAAAACCCATCAGTCATTTTTGGGACACCCGGTATGTTCGTGCGTAACGCGATAACTCATGATAAAAATATCCGATCCACTTGAAATTTTGTATATAGGTGTATTCTCATAAGGCGCTTCCCTGATTAGTTTTTGGAGTTCATTTTATATGCATAACAGGGGGAACGGGGGGCTCATGCCCCTTTCTTTAATTGATATAAATGGGTTTTTCATGCAGAATTATCAGTTTTCGTTCAAAATATAGATTTGGGATCATTCTGATTAAGCACCTCCGTGATTGGTATTAGGTGTTCAGGTCATTTGGATAAGTACAAACAGGGGGAACGGGGATTCTAATGCCCCTCCCCCTAATTTATATAAATGGTTTTTTTTCATGCAGAATTTGTCAGATTTCGTTCAAATCTCTGAATAGTTCTGGAAGTTTAATGGTTAAGTATAAAAGAGGGGGATAACTCCTCTTAATTTATATAAAAGGGTTTATTAAGCATTTTCCGATTTGCTTTGAATTTTGGATATAGATGTTTTATATGATAAAGCATGTCCCTGATTAGTTTAGGGGGTTCAATGATTAAGTATAAAAAGGGGAAATTAGGAGAGTTGTTTCCCCTCCTTAATTTGTTTTTCGAACGAAAATAACCCTTGAAAATATAAAGCAGTAATGTACAATTAGTATATGTAGCTTTTTAGCTCAGTGCCATGAGTTTAACTGGACAATATTCTTTTTATTTAAACTTTGCAGTAGTTAACTAATGCAATTAACTTTTATTTTGATTCTGAAATTTTTATATTTTTCGTAATATGAAAAATAAATTTTAGTAACATTAATTGTTACGTTTATTGTTATTTTTCCAACAAATAAAACTTCGATTTAAACATGACCTCCGTTAAAAGACCACCTCTCGGAACAACCAATTTTTATTGGAATGGAAAATGATCGTTCTAAGGAGGTTTTCTGCATATTTAATTGGTGGTGTAATTATTCTAATACAAAAATCTAAGCTTGTCAGTTTTTCATTAATATTATTATATATTTTTTAACTGACCCGATTTCACTGAAACGTGAAATTATTCATTAAAACAAAATTCCAAAGTTTTAAAAAGACCATGAAGCATTCAGTAATTGTTCATTGCCCGCATTAAGTTCGTTGAGTTTTTGTTTCTTCTTAATTAAAAGGTTTTTCCATTTGATCGCTCTCAAAAGAATGCCGAACAATTGTCACTGGAAAAAAAAATGAAAGAAAAGAAATAATAGTAATAATGAAAGATATTATTTATTAAAATAACATATAAATCGCGACAAAAAAAAAAAAAAAAAAAAAAAAAAAAAAAAAAAAAATCCCTGTAGGCTGGGCCTATAGGCGGAAGTAGATTTCGAAGAGTGCTCATTTCAACAACAAAAAATATATATATGATTAGAGATAAACCCAGTTTAATAACTTCATTTGGCCGTTTATGAAAAATTTTTAATTTCATTTTTCTGCAAAAACTGGTTTTATCAGAATCATCTTAAGAAAAATTCAGCTCAAATGCCCATTTTGACAACATATTTTGAAATAGATTCTGAATTTATTAAAAAATCGACCAAAACAGTACATTATACAGTTCCTAAATAACAAAAAACTGTCAGTTGAATGCATTTGAGAAAAAAATTGAATTTAAAAATGAGTCATAAAATAACCGATTTGTTGTTTGAATACATCCTTAATTCTTTAATCATGATTGCTTCAGAAAACTTTGTGCGAAATACTCACTTTGACAGCATTTTTAAAAATATATTCTATTTTTATCAAAAAACTGGCCAATGTGTCACAGTATATAGTTCCTAAATAAGAGGATCTGTAAATTGGATGCGTTTGAGAGCGAAAATTGATTTTAAAACGAGTCATAAAAAACGCAATTTGCTATGTGAAAACTTCCTTAAATTTTCAAATCACGAAGACTTCGGGAAATTCTGTTCAAAATACCCTTTTTGGTAGCCTTTTTCAAAATATATTCTGTCTTTATCAAAAAACCGATCAATGCATCACATTATATAGTTCCTAAATAAGAGGATCTGTAAATTGGATGCATTTGAGAGCAAAAATGGATTTAAAAACGAGTCAGAAAAAACGCAATTTCTTATTTGAGCACTTCCTTAAATTTTCAGTCACGATGATTTCTGAAAATTCTGTTCAAAATACCCTTTTTGGTAGCCTTTTTTGAAATATATTCTGTCTTTATCAAAAAACTGACCAATGCATCACATTATATAGTTCCTAAATAAGAGGATCTACCATTTGGATGCGTTTAAAATCAAAAATGAATTTAAAAATGAGTCAGAATATAAGCAGTTTGGATATGAGAGTTTTTCTCCAACTCCTATTTTTGTTTAATTTCTTTTTGCTATACGAATTGGTCCTATGAAAAACTTGTCAATATAAAAGTTGTAGAAATTTTTGAGAAGATGTAAAATAAATTTAATCAGATTTGATATCTTAAAAATTGATGGAGTTATAGATTTTTCTCTTTTTTCAGCGCCCTTTTTCTTTTCGTTTTTAATTTTTTTCATCGGTAAAAGTTGGTCCTATCAAAAACTTGTAAATACAAAAGTTTTAGATAATTTTAAGAACATTTACAAAAAATTTAGTTGGACTTGATATCTTGAAAATTGACGAAGTTATGAATTTTTTTCTCTCAAAATCCCTGTTTTTTTGCCCCTTGAGCCCACTTCTAAATTTATCAAAAATCTGTCATGCATATACTTTTGGCCCATTTTTAAGAAGTAATATAAACCGATTCGATATCTACTTTAATTAAGAAGTTATGGCGTTTTTTCGGTTTTCACAAAAACGCCCCCTATTCCGACCCCCTTGGTCCGATTTCGCCCATTAACGAACTTAGCCAAGATTTTATTCTCTTTGATTTTATGTACCAGTTTGGTGGAGATTGGTGAAGAATTATAGAAGTTATCGTGTCCATAAAAAAGAGATATATATATATAGAGAGAGAGATAGATAGATAGATATATAAACTGGTGCGATTGCAATAGGTAGTATTTCTTAACAAATCTACCTAAAAACCATTTTTTGCGTTTCCGCTCTAAAGTTTGGAGTTTATTTTATGAAACTGTTAAAGGTGTTCTTAAATCGAAAAGGGCAACTTTGTGACATAAGTTTTAATTCCTTTTTGTTCGGAAATGCATGAAACTAGTAGGTGTTGTTATTCAGAAACTATCTAATCGCACTCATTTTTTCTGTTTTTGTGCAAACGCAATAGATATTTCAGAACAAGCCATCAAAAAGGATGTTTTGAACCTCATCTGCACACGAAAGCAGAAAAACCAGTCGACGAAAGCTAGAAAATGGCGAGATCACGTGATCGAAATGGCTTCCAACTCGGTAGTTAATTGAATAATTTTAAAATGTAAAACTGAGTTCGATTCGAAAGTGCTTCCACAGCCAGACCCTCCAATCTATATATATATAAATCTTCTGTGCACGTGTTTGTCACTGAACTCCTCCTAAACGACTGGGCCGATTTTAATGAAATTTTGTATATGTGTTCCAGTGGATTCGAGAATGGTTTAGATTCACATTTCGTCGAAATTAATTCAGTACTTTTTAGTAAATAGGCAAAAACTAATAAAGTTAGTGATTTTTCGCTAACTAAAAGTGTTGAATAACTTCGCTGAACAGAGTGCGGACGGGATGGTCGAGTGGTCTACACTGTAAAAAAAAAAAAAAAGTGTCGACCTACTAAAAAAACTTTAGTGATCCTAGTAATTACTAAAAAAATTTTAATAATCTTAGTCGGTTACAAGAAAATCTGTTAGAATTACTAGAAAAAAGTTAGCAACGAGTAGAGTTAATAATTTTATATTTTTAATAGCTATTACTAAAACTCACTTGGTGTGGCCTTGATAGCATAGTGGTTATAGTAACGGACTCCAAGCTAAAAGGTCCCGGGTTCGATACAGGCCACGAATGTATGCAGTGTAAGTACTCGTTAATATAGGGATTATGAATATCCTGACGGAGCACTAGCAATGTTTGGTGATGCCATCTATTGCGGTTTTGCCGAAAACCTTCCGCTCCAGAAGTCTGGATGGACCTCGAAGGAATCTCCTGCCCTTCGATCCCACGTAATGATTATTAAAAATAATTTTGGAGCTATTACTGAAATTTGCTTGGTGGCTCATACTAAAAATTTTTAAGTTATACAAAAAATTCTTTTGTTCAGTTTACAAAAGAAATGCTTGTTTCGCTTGCAAAAAAAAAGTTTGTAATGGTTACTAAAAAACATTGTGGAATACAAATTTACTAAAAAATTTTTAGTAACCTCTTGAATTTTTTTTTTACAGTGTAAGGCGCCATATTTAATCTCTGGTTCTCGAAGAAAGAGGTCGTGTGTTCGAACCCTTCTCCTGACATACGTGTATGATTTGCTATACTTTTTTCTGTATTATAATTTTATTTAACCGACTTCAGAAAATCGTTAACTTTAAACTAAAAAGAGAAAAATAAACTTTTCTATCAAAAATTGAACCGACTTCAAAAACTACTGCAAAGTGAAAAATAATTTCCTTACATAATTGTAATAAGAAATTAAATTAAGAGCGTAATATTTATCGTGCGTATTATTATATTTATGCACATTTATTTGATTATTTGGAGTCGGTGCCAGGACAACGTCTGTCGGGTCCGCTAGTTTCATATATGTGGGATCTATTCACAAGGCACCCAGCAAACAGTAGCTGAACTTTGTACTGCTGAATAAGCACCTTGAGGCTCGAGAAGACAAACCTAGACTCGCGACTAACGGAAAATTGTGATGATCTAAGTAAGTTTTTAGGAAAGAGAAGACAGATCCGAACGAGATTTCGGCTGCAGAGGGTATGTCTAAAACCGCCCGCACATCTCGGAGAAGGTCAGACGGGCCTGCTAAATATGTTTCCGTGGCTGTACTGAATTCATCAACTTCTGAGGGGCAGACGGCCTTTCATTGTATGTCTAATTATAAGCACCTGTACTATATCAATGTATATATATATTCATGTTAGCCAAGAAAAATTATACATTAAAGATTTCTCGTCAAAGGAGTCGCCTGGGTTTCTTCTTAAACTCCTAGACTAACAACCAAACCATTGAAAACTTTTCTCTGCATATGTTCTCCGTTAAAAAATTAATTTGTTAATGTGTTAAAACGTTTTGCGCTCATTGAGCAGAGCAGTTGCGAAACAAAGCAACATTTTTTTGTTGATGTGTTTTATTATTTGTAATTATGGACATTGTTGAACAGCTTTTAGAGTTAGTGTTTACTCAGAGAAAAAACACCTTTAACAGCACACTTCAAAAAGGCACATTGCACATAAAAAATTTGTTTATCAAGACAGCATAGTGCATTCAAAACTTATTAATTTTGTCGGAAACTTACACAACACAATGAGAAAAGAGTATAAAAATTTTTAAAACGCAACTAATTACAGTTATTACTAATGTAAATCGCTGTTTTTTTAACACGAGCGTTTAGTTTAATAATGTATTATGTCTTTTTTATTAATGTATAAAGAGTAGTATTTAAGATTGAGGTTGCTATATTATAAAAGACAAACATGTCCATTTGGAAAGCTAACGTCAGTTTGATGTTGACAACAGCAGATGATTAAATTTCGCCTTTTTCGCTATTTTTAGGTGCATACGTAATTATGTAGCAAACCACACTGAAAAAGAATGGAATACTCAAAAATGAGTAATTTGATGTACTGATATCGAATTGGGTATGTTTGGATAAAAAATGAACACATTACTTTCTCAATTTTGAAACAGCATACGTTATCAAATCCAAACAAAGATAATTTTGTGCCCAGCATTGATTTATTTCATTCATGGCTGCATAAAAGATGCTTATTAATGTAGATATTAAATTATGCAAAATATTTTAAAATGATTTTAAAGTATGCTTGCAAATAATGCTCTTGTCATGAAAATGTTCGATTTGGGTATTTTACTTATAATTTTGCTATTTCTCTTAATAGATAATCAATTAAATGTTTATTGTTCATAATTTCGAGCAAGAAATAAATACCAGCATATTTTTACTTTAATTTGTAAATTCAGGGGGCAGATCATAGGGATTTATGTTTGAACACAACCATGGAATCAAAAATGAGTATATGTGTTTGTTTCTTAGTATTGAGAACTTTTGGATCGGAGCTATTTTGAATATGTGAAGTACGTAAAATTGAGTAATTTTTACTCAATTTTGAGAACTCATTTTTTTCAGTATATAGTCGTCGTTCATTCCGTTCGTCGCAAAAAATAACCAACCGAATCGTTTGGAATTTAAAATATGTAATAGTTGCATAATTTTGTCGAGACATTTTTAAATTTTATGAAAATTGGATGGATAAATCAATGACAGGGACCATCAAAAGTATTCCGTTACAGAACGGCCAGTGGGAAAAAATAGTTTCAAGCGCATTTTAATGATGTGGCACGCTTTCGAACATAATAAAATGGATATGCATCTACGAAGTACATACTAAATTATACATTCTTTACACTCTGTGGTGCACAGAATATTCCTTATTCATTTACAGGAGCACACAAAAGTATTCCATTACATAATGGTATAAGAGAGAAACATTGTTTTTAGTGGTGGGGGGGGGGGGGCGGGGCATTTTAATTATATTAAAATTTTTCACATTTTATGAAATGGATATAAGTTTATGAAGTTTACTACAAGTTACTTCCTGTGTAATAGAAAATAGATAGAATTGACAGAGACACAAAAAACGATTTCGGTTACTATACTGTATACTGTATCCTTAGGATACAGTATACTATTACATCAAAATCTAAATATTTTTAAAACTTTGTTTTAGTACGAATGCACCTCATTTGGTACATTTGACGTGCAATTTCCAAGTTGTTAGTATACAATACGTAGCTCTCTGAAAAAGCACTAAAAGAAGCAAACTGCCATTTTTTTTAAAATTCTGCCATCTGTTAAGTTCAATTCACACTAGTTCCTTTTTTTTCTTTTTTTTTTACATTACTAGGGGGGCGCCGCCCCCCTGCTCGCTATGCTCGCCAACCCCCCGCGTAATCGCTTCGCGATTCCAAATTATTGTCTACCCCTGCTTTCTGCGCTCGCCAATACCCCATGGTATGAATAAGCAGTTGCAGACCTTTCAACTGATGTGTCACACGACTGGTGTTGTAAAGAAATTAAAAATGTGCCCCTCTGGGGGGCAGAGTGGGAGGCGACACAAAAGACATCCATAATATGAATAAGCAGCTGCAGACCTCTCAAATGATATGTCACACGACTGGTGTTGTAAAAAATTGAAAATGTGCCCCCTGGGGGGCAGAGTGGGGGTGACACACAAGACATCCATAAAATGAATAAACAGTTGCAGACCTTTCAAATGATGTGTCACACAACTGGTGTTGTAAAGAAATTAAAAATGTGACCCCCCCCTGGGGAGAGCAGAGTGTGGGGGTGACACACAAGACATCCATAATATGAATAAGCAGTTGCAAACCTTTCAAATCTTGTGTAACACGACTGGTGTTGTAAAGAAATTAAAAATGTGTCCCCCCTGGGGAGCAGAGTGGGGGATAACACACACGACATCCATTATATGAATAAACAGTTGCAAACCTCTCAAATGATGTATCAAACGACTGGTCTTGTAAAGAAATTAAAAATTTGGCGAAATATTACAGTTATCGCCAAGTTGGCGTCACTTTTGACAACTAATTTTGGTCGCCAAATTTGGCGATATATCGCCAAGTTGGCGACAAACTTGGCGATTGTTGGCGATGGTAACCTTTCCTCTCTTTATGGTAACCCATACGGCGGATGCATAGACGGAGCCCTTTCCTGATTGGTCTATTCGGCTCATGGAAGGAGTGGACAACACGGATTCGTTAGTTCCGGAAATCTTCCACATCAGCATCATTCCAGGAGTCATTCCTTTTAAGGCTAGTTTTTTTTTTTACTATAGAAGGATTTGTATACGTGAAAAAGGATATAAAGATTTGTATTTTATACGATACATCAAGTGTGAAGAGGTTAATCACAATAAATTTTTGTTGCTTTCAGAATAAGTATTAGAACCAACATGGCGGAAAAGATGGTTTTAGATCAATAATGATTTTTTTTTTCTTTTTCTAATGCGTGTAAAATTCGCCGAACGCCGCGTGCATTAAAGAAATTTTCTTATGCTAATAAGGGATATAAAACTGCCATTTAAAAAATATATATATGGCCGTTCGGAGTATTAATTAAAAAACTCTCCCGTCTTTTATGATTCCATCGAATTATGCAGTTCGCTTTATTTATTTATTTTCAAATTTTGAATAGAGTCTCCGGAGAAATCTATCCCCCCTTTCCTTTTTATGTTCGGGGTATTAAACCTCCCTCCCTAAAATGGATAATTTTTTGGATTTTTATTCTTTTGAAGTTTATATACATATTTATAAAGTTTAAGTTTTGTTAGAGATTTAAGATTTAATGGGCGGAACGAAAGTGTATTTTCCATTTTTATCTATTTCTTATCCAATAGAAAAAAAAATCGTTCTTTATTTTTTATTTTTATCCCCCCTTCTCTTATTGTACGTATAAATGAATTTAACAGAAGTAATTGAGAGGAGAAAATTTTGAAATATCAGGTGGTTGAAATAAACTTAATGAAATGAAAGATTTTAATTACAGTCGAACCCCATTATAGCGAACCCGGTATATAATGAACTCATTGATATAACGAGCGGAAATTTTGGTCCCGTCTTTTTCCTATTGTATTTAAAACTAATTTGTCCTTTTATAGCGAACCTCCGAAATTTTAAAAATCGGCTATAACGAATAATTTTCTAAAGTTTTTGAACTTTTTTGCAGTTGTGAAAAAAGGATTTCGACTCTAATTTCATAAGAAAATGTACGGCGGCGGCTAATGGAACATGATGCAAATTTACAATGATTCTTTTCATTAAGGGTGTATTTCGATTCAAACTGGCTATTTTCCGATTTATTTTTGAACTCATTATTGCTCTCAAATACACCAAACTTTCAAAATCTCTTATTTAGAAACTTCATAATGTGCCGTGTTTGTCGATTTTTTGATAAATGTGGAAAATATTGCAAAAAAAGCAATCAAAAACGGCATTTCGAACCGATTTTTCCCACGAGGGAGATCTGAGAACGAAAAAAGGGGTCATACTGAGAAGATAATTGTTTATAAATCAAATTCTAATGAATTGAGCGTAAAAAGACATCACACGGCACCTCATACGTCCCTACAAGAATCCTCTCAGCAAATTTCATGTTTCTACGTTTAAAAATGTGTCTAAAATTGTATCGGAAAATTTCGAGCTGTTGAAGATGGAAAAGCGTTTTTTCGAATACACCCTTAAAAGGTAGAATCAATTGCATTCTTTCTTTTTTATGGCAGCCTCTCTGCATGTATGATCCCAGACACTCGTTAATTATTTTCCCTTATTCCTGATCACATGTTTGTGCAAGACTTATTTCTATAGCATTGTGTCAGTTTAATGTAATCGATTTCAGTCAACTTAATTCATTAATGATAATATTTAATAGATTATATCCTTTATTTTACATACATACATCATTATTGAATATACTCATAACAACTAATGATTTATATATTTTGTGAACTCCAGCAGTTTTCTTAACAGCTCGGATAAAGCGAACCACCGGATATAGCGAACAAAACTTTCGGTCCCCTGAAGTTCGTTATAACGGGGTTTGACTGTATTTTGGTTTTGGACCTTGTTGTTTGGATATTTGTTAATGCATTCAGATATGGAGACAATCATAATCCTTCTATAGTAAAAAAAAAACTAGCCTTAAAAGGAATGACTCCTGGAATGATGCTGATGTGGAAGATTTCCGGAACTAACGAATCCGGGTTGTCCACTCCTTCCATGAGCCGAATAGACCAATCAGGAAAGGGCTCTGTCTATGCATCGCCGTATGGGTTACCATAAAGAGAGGAAAGGTTACCATCGCCAACAATCGCCAAGTTTGTCGCCAACTTGGCGATATATCGCCAAATTTGGCGACCAAAATTAGTTGTCAAAAGTGACGCCAATTTGGCGATAACTGTAATATTTCGCCAAATTTTTAATTTCTTTACAACACCAGTCGTTTGATACATCATTTGAGAGGTTTGCAACTGCTTATTCATATAATGGATGTCTTGTGTGTTATCCCCCACTCTGCTCCCCAGGGGGGGACACATTTTTAATTTCTTTACAACACCAGTCGTGTTACACAAGATTTGAAAGGTCTGCAACTGCTTATTCATATTATGGATGTCTTGTGTGTCACCCCCACACTCTGCTCTCCCCAGGGGGGGGTCACATTTTTAATTTCTTTACAACACCAGTTGTGTGACACATCATTTGAAAGGTCTGCAACTGTTTATTAATTTTATGGATGTCTTGTGTGTCACCCCCACTTTGCCCCCCAGGGGGGCACATTTTCAATTTTTTACAACACCAGTCGTGTGACATATCATTTGAGAGGTCTGCAGCTGCTTATTCATATTATGGACGTCTTATGTGTCGCCTCCCACACTCCCCCCCAGGGGGGCACATTTTTAATTTCTTTACAACACCAGTCGTGTGACACATCAGTTAAAAGGTCTGCAACTGCTTATTCATACCATGGGGTATTGGCGAGCGCAGCAAGCAGGGGTAGCCAATAATTTGGAATCGCGAAGTGATTACGCGGGGGGTTGGCGAGCATAGCGAGCAGGGGGGCGGCGCCCCCCTAGTCTACAATAAAACTAAATTAATCCTTGAATGGTGTGACAAAAATTGTCCCATAGTTATATTGTGAGCAGTCTCTGAAACCGCTTGACCGAAAAGTGGATTAAAGACTCGATTAAGAGGACGGTAGACGTTAAATTTTTTTTTCTTCATCATAGAAATATGAATTTTTGTGCATATATATGTTTCACCAAAAGCATATGGAACACCTCCAAAAAAAAAAATTCCAATCTTATTAAAATTTTTAAACGAAATTTTAAAATGCTCCTCGTGTCTTAATTTTTGAGACATTTTCTTGCCTTTTGCACTTTTACCACTTAAAACTCTATTATAGATAAATTTGTGTAAGATTTTTTTTTTTTTTAATCTCTTGAATAGTTAATATTTTACAGATAATATTTCTTATTTCAATTTGGTTAATTTTGTAGCGTGCACAAGAAATCAAATTTTGTTTTTATATAACCCCGCCTTCCTCACCACTTGCGTTTTAAAAAAAAATTACCTTACCAATTAAGGGTTAAGGTAAAAAAGTTATAAGTACTAAAATTATTCTTCAAAATAAATAAATAAAATAAAATAAAACTAATAAATAAATAAATAATAATAATAATATTCAATACAACTATAATTCACTCTTAATCACAATATCTTTTTATTACTTTTAGAATAGACCTTTAAAACCAATATGGCGGAAAAGATGGCGGTTTACATCAATAGAAACTTTTTATCCATCATTTATTTTTCCCCTAATGCGTGTAAATTTCACAGAGTTCCATGTGAATTAAAGAAATTTTCGTATGCTAATAAGGGAAATAAAACCGTCATTATAAATAATAATAAAAAATATGACCGTTCGGATTATTAATTAAAAATATCCCGTCTTTTATGTTTTCCCCGATCTATGCAGTTCTCGCTTTATTTATTTATTTTCAAATTTTGAATAGTCTCGAGAGATGTTCTATATCCTCTTTCCTTTTTTTATGATCGAGGCATTAAATCTGCTTCCGAAGTGCATAATTTTAAGATTTTTATTCTGTTGAAGTTTATACATATTTATAAAGTTCAGTTTTGTTTGATATATAGGACTTGATAAGCGGAACTAAAATGCATTTTCCCTGTTCTTACCCTTTCCCCGCTGTTTTCCTTGGTGCAACAAAATAATTCGTTGATTTTGTTATGTTTTATACTTTTTTTTTCTAGTGTTGGGTTAAAAACGTGTAAATGCATTTAACTGAAGTGTTAGAGTCAGTTTTGAAGTATCATGTGAAATAACAAGTATTTAACCCTTTATCTACCGACGGTACTTATAAGTACCATTAAAATTACTTATTATAAAATTCTTTTAATACGTCAATTAGTTGTAATACTGTTTAGAATGAGTTACAGGCACATTACTTTATCTTGTTCCAAAAGCATTATTGGTTGCACAACTGTTGCTAATGTTTAACTGAGATGCTTTACATCAATAGCAAAGCCCCCCTCCCCCATTTCCCTTCTAATGTGTGTAAATTTTGTATGCTCTATATGCATTAAAAGAAATTTCGTATGCTAATAAGAGGTATAGAAATATCATTCTTTATAAATGTGGAAGTTCGGAGTATTAATTAAAAATATCTCTTCTTCCATGCTTCTTTAAATCTTTGTCGCTCTGCTTTTTTTTTTTTTTCTTCTTTTTGAATTTTCCTCACCACCACCACATTTGCTTTTCGTTTGGGGAGTATTAAATCTTTTTTTCTCGCAGTGAATAATTTTCGTATTTTTATTCACCTGGAGTTTATACATATTTATAGTTTTGTTAGAGATAGGATTTAACTGGCGGAACGAAAATGTATCCCTCTCCCTTTTTTATCTTTTTCTATTTTTTATACTGGATTTTTTTCTCTCTCTTTTTTTTTTTTTTTTTTTTCGTTCTTTACATTCCAATGTGTTCATTTGTTAATGCATTGAAGTGAATTGTTCAACTGGTAAAAAAATAACAGGTGTTTTTTAAATGCTTTTAATGAAATGGACAGTTTTAATTATTACCGAGCAATTATCTAATGTTCGCTAATCCATATCCAATTTCTGCAGAACATAGAGTGTGCAGAATGTGAAATATTTATTTTATTTGATTAAGAATGCGTAAATGCATTCATTTAAACATGAATCAAAAGAAATAACAGGTGTTTTTTAAAAATCATTTTTGAATGAGCGTTTTAATTAATGTTTTGGCGTTTAAGAATTTAAAAGAGTCAAATCGTTGTAAAAATAGTGTCAAAAACTAGTACCGTGAAGTAATTTTTACCTTATTATTAATATAAACTTTAAAATATTACATATGATTATTAAAAAGGTTACAAAGATTTTTGTTACAAATATATAAAGATATCATTAAACATATTCCTAAGATCTTTCAAACAACCACATATCCATTTTCAAAGCGGAAAAGATATAGACTAGAATAGAAAAGATAAATCAAAACAGAACAAAATACTACGCATGCGCAAGTGAAGTTCAGTCCATCGCTCTAAAAAAAAGAGTGAAAAGTTGAATCCATATTCTCTTATAATATTTCTTAGTATTATATCCTTTCTTATAATATTCCCGCGATTTAATATAATATCCTATGTAATTCAAGAGCTACTGAAAATCCAGACCGGGAGGCGGCAGCACAAACTATCACTTCATCGAGTTCATGGATGAAAATCTAGCATTAGTTAGATTTCCATTCGCCCATTAAAATGCAATCGGTCTGCCAAGTCCTGTCTTGGTAGAAAAAACCTACAAATTTTATTTTAGCGGTTGACTCGTAGGTTTATCATTGTGTTTTCCTGTTCCCAGTCCTTCATGTTTTCATACCTTTGGGTGCAGGAAAATATAATGGTATACCTGCGAGTCAACCGCTAAAATCGAGTTTGTAGGTGTTTTCTACCAAGACAGGACTTGGCAGACCGATTGCATTTTAATATGGGAATCAAGATTTAACTAATTCTAGATTTACATTCGTGAACTCGATGAGGTGATTGCCTGCGCTGCCGCCTCGAGGTCTAATATGAATTGATCTTTTCAGCAGAATTAATAGTTTCTCTCTTTAGAGTAATGGACTGAATTTTACTTGCGCATGCGTAATATTTTGTTTTTGTTTTTATTTATGTTTTCTATTCTAGTCAGTCATCATTTCCTTTTTAAAAATAGACGCGTGTGGGTTTGAAAAGATCGCTGGGATATATTAAATAATATATTTATGTACTTGTAACACTTTTTAAAACTGTTAACTGTATGTATGTTTTAAACTTTATGCTTAAATATTCTTTAATGCATTTACCATGCATAAGCAAGTTAGACAAAGACTTATTTTGGTTTAAAAAAAGAAAAAGAAAAAAGAAAGAAAAATAATGCTCGGTATGATTCTCTTTCTTAATTACAATAAATGATTTTGCAACTTTTGAGTCAACATTTGTGCTAATTCTAAATAAAGATAGGAAAATAATAGCCCAAAAGCCGACAGCACAAAAATCTAAGGTATGGAGCACAAGAAAAAAAAAAAAAAGCCCTTCATTTTACGGAAGTGTAATAATAGGAGAATCTACTTATCCATGCCCGCCGGAAATGAAATGGTGCATAAGCCAAAAATCAATATACCACTATTGGTTGCCTCAAAGGTTACTCATTGTGAAAACAGGAAGATGCAGGAAAATACATCGATATCCGTACGAGTCAACCACTGGTGGTATTCATTTTTGGCTTATGCACCCCTTCACTTCCGGCAGACATGGATTATTTAGATTCCCCTATTTCCACTGTTCCATAAAACAAAAGTTTATTTGTTTATTTATTTTCTTGTGCTTGATACCTTAGATTTTTGTGCTGTCGGCTCTTGGACTATCAGTTTTATGTATAAAATTCAAGATTTTTCGATCTTTTGAGCAAACACTGTTAAAATTTTAGGGATAACTTTTATCATATTTTTAATATTCTTAATATTTTTCATATTCTTAATAAGTTGGCACGTTACCTTAATCTTCCCCTTATTAAACATGGCATGAAAAAGTTCCTCTTACAGGAGGAATTCCATTTTTAGGTGTTTTCGTAATTTTACGTAGTACCTATATTTGTCATTAGAACCGTCCGTCTGTTCGTATATAAACAACGCAAAAACTACCCAACCGAATCGTTTAAAATTTAAAATACATAATTATTACATAATTTTGTCGAGTCATGTCAAATTTTACGAAAATCGCATGTATAGTTTAATTACAGGGATAATCAAAACTATTCCGTTAGATGGCGATGAATGGAAAAAAATAGTTTCAAGTGCATTTTAATGATGTTGCACTCTTTCGAAAATAATACAGTTCATATGCATCTATAAAATATATACTAAAATATACATTCCGTATAATCTGTGGTGCAAAAAATATTTTTTATTAACATACAGGGCCACACAAATGTATTCTATTACATAATGATTTAGGGGAAAACATTGTTTGTGGTGCGTTTTAATTATATTAAACTATATTTCATATTTTATGAAATAGATATACGTTGCTGAGGTTTACTACAATTTAATTCCTATATAATACAAAGCATTTGATATTTACAGGGACACACGAAAGATTTCGGATACTGTATTATATCCGAAATACTGTATGTTTTAAAAATACGTTATAGTACGAACGCACATTATTGCTACGTCTGAAGTTTAATTTCCGACTTGTTGGAAATGTATTTCTATAGTAAAGATTAAAATGAAGTACATATATTTAGCAAGGAGATTAAAAGAAAAGGGGGGGGGGAGCCTAAAACAGCCAAATCGTTCAAACAATGTCTTTCGAAAAATTAATTTCTGTCCTTCGCATTTCAGTTTTCTTAAGATATATTTGGATTTT
Organism: Maratus speculifer; assembly: GCA_964019185.1. Taxonomy (NCBI): domain Eukaryota; kingdom Metazoa; phylum Arthropoda; class Arachnida; order Araneae; family Salticidae; genus Maratus; species Maratus speculifer. Next base: position 446,654,631 of record OZ025290.1, on the reverse strand, counting down.
GACCTTTAGCAAACTGCCTTTAATTTTCTTTTTTCATTTAATGAATGTATGTACTTGTTGTTACTTAAAAATATTTTTGTTTGTTTGTTTTCAATAACTTCTAAGGTACAAAAAACAGTTATATTTTATTTTATTATATTGAATAACTGTTTAAATGTGTCTAAATTATAAGAATTTCGCCTTAATGTGTAGATAAAAACAATTTTCCTCATTTTTTATTTTTTATTTCCCACTTTCAGGCCTGTTAACCGGATGAGGCCCCCTTCGCTGGCATTAGCACATAGGAGATTCTGCTTTAATTTTTATTTCCTTATTGTCTAAAGACTTGACAGATTTTCTCACATCCTGTGTGGTCCATGTACCAATTTCCGTTACTAAGTTTGAGACAAACCCCATCGGAAACGAAATTTTACCTAAAAAAAGGAAATTATATTACAAACTTCATTCCATAAAGCGTGTTGGAATTACATAGCATTCGAAAGAGTGCAATGTAATTAAAATGATTCTTGCACTTTTGCCTGATTAATGCACTTTTTACACAGTACAAACATATCTTTCAGGTTTTTATCTTTTTTCTTGCATATGCAATATATTCCCAACTATCCAACGCTCTATTATTTATTCGAAGTACTCAGTTAACCTAACACTTTTCACATTGCATATTTCCTCATAAAAATTTTTAAAAGTTATTATTGTATTATTCCTCGCAAAAGTTATTATCGTTTAAATTTAAATGCACCTGATTCTTGCACTTTTTTACACAGTACGTTATACTTTTCAGGTTTTTATCTTTTTGTTCCATGTGCTTATATATTCCCAATTATCCAACGTTCGGTTATTTGAAGTACTCGGTTAACCTATTACATTACCTGTCGCATATTTCTTCATGAAAATTCGTAAAAGTTATTAACCTCTTCAAACCTGAGTATAAAATAACTCTATAAATATGTATATTTGCAATAATCGATATGTCATCATATATGACAGAAAGGGTCATTTTTATGGAAACAGTACTTTAAGGCACTGGTCATTTAGGTTTACAAATATGGATCTAAAAGTACTAATCCCCTTAAAAAATCAGTTTAACTATCAGCAATATAAATTTACGCAATAACAAAATTAAGGTCTTTAAACAAGTAAATGATCAGCAAATCCTCAAAAATTTTTTCATTATAAAGCATTTAAATAATCGTGAATATTTCTTACTTTCTTGGCCACAATGTCTTGAAGGTATTTTCGAAACTCAGATGATAACATTTATTTTATGAGGTAATATTCATCAGTGCTGACATTTATTGGTTTAGTTTTAAAGCAAAAAACATTTGGCTGTATAGAAGTAAAGTAAAAATGCAAAAAACTCGAACACTTTAGTCAGGGTTCGCACACTCCTTATATTTTATAAGGACTCTGGCACCACTATTAATGATAAGAAAATTTATATTTAATATTTAAGAAATAGAATTCGCAACCACCTCCTCGATTCGCAATTTTCGCAATATTTTTCTGCAGTGAAATACATTGAAAATGCTGTAAAACTTTAGTGAAAGACTTGTGCGAACCCTGTTAGTTTTTATGAGGAAAAGAATGGAGGTACACATTTGTGTACATTAGGTCTGAAGAGGTTAATGTATTATTCTTCGTAATACACTGCTCAAAACAATTAAAGGATATTGCAGTCTAGGTGGATTTTGTATCTGGGAAACTTTTTAGCTGATTGATACATGGTCGACAGACATAGTAGATTATGTGAGAATAAATTACACATGTTTGGCAGAAAAAAAATGCATTTTATTGCGCATTTGTGTACAAAAGGAAAAAAACACAATTTGTGCATATGAGAAAAAAAGAATAAGAAAAGGTGTTTTCTTCAAAGAAAATCATTTTCAGTAGGGGGTATGGTTTCCACGGGCGGCCAGCAACGTTGAACACCTTTGAGGCATGGACTCAATGAGGCTATTAATGACGAGTTGGGGTATTCTGCCCCACTCTTCCAGAAGAGCTCTTTCCAGTTCTTGGAGAGTTTGTAGGGGTTGTTGGCGGCCAGAAACTCGTCTTCCTAGAGCATCCCAAACGTGCTTGATTGGATTCATGTCTGGAGAACACGCTGGCCATTCCATTCGAACGATTCCTTCCTCGAAAAGGAAATCCTCCACCAGAGGTTTGCACGATGTGGCCTGCAGTTATCGTCCATTAAAATGAAGTTATCTCCGATTGCTGCAGCGTAAGAAACTACAATAGGTCTTAGGATCTCATCCCTATATCGGCGACCAGTCAGAGCTCCATCTCGAATGATGTAGAGGTCAGTGCGCCCGTCAATGGAGATGCCACCATACACCAACACTCCTCCACCGCCAAATCTGACACTTTCGTGCACGAACGCAGGATTATTCCTACTGCCACAGTCCCTCCAGATGAAAATACACCTATTATCCGGATGCACAGAAAAACGGGACTCGTCAAAAAACAGAATATTGCTCCATTCATTTCTCCTCCAGTTGACATGCTCGGTTGCCCACTCCCTGCGGTCGCGACGATGCCTTGAAGTTAATCTAACACATACCATCGGTCGGCAAGCATACAGACCTACAGCATGGAGCCGGTTTCGGACAGTCTGAGTTGAAATCGTGGTGCCTGTAGCCGAGCGAAGGTGTTGTTGGAGAAGAGTAGCGTTCATGTTTCGGTGTCTCCGAGCTGTTAACGCTAAATACCGACCTTCATTGGGCATTGTTGCCCGTCTACGACCTTGCCCTGGTCTTTGGCCTGCACATCCACTCTCCAAAAAACGGTTCCAGATCCTGGAAATGACACTTTGTGACACTCCAATGGCTTGCGCTACTTCGGCTTGAGTTTGGCCCCCTTCTAACCTACCAACAATTCTCCAAGCTTCTGAATCTGTCAAATGACTTTGCTGAGACATCGTACTCATCGAAACAAAGCAATCACTGAATGCCGATCATCCTTGTCTTCATTCTCTTTTATCCAGTTGAAAGTCAAATTTCATTCGCTGCCGCTGAAGCGACGTTTTTGACGTCGAACTCAAAATTTGCATACTCCACAGTTTGAAAACCAGAAAAATTTGCATTTGTGATTCTCTTCTTCTATTTTCGGCAAAAAAAAATTCGTTTATATCTTTATTTTATATAAAACTTCAAATATCCTTTAATTGTTTTGAGCAGTGTATTATCATTTAACTTACAATCAATTATGAAAATCTTAAAACATTGTGAAATATTTTAATGCTGTTACATTAATTATATTAGATTGTAAAATTTATTAACTGAAACAGAATTTCATCACAATATTCATTTAAAATAAACAAAAGTCTGAAATTCCGGCCGGTAAACTCTTTGCATATCTTAATTCCGTTTGTCTATAAAATTATGTTAAAAATCGAGTAGAAACAAATGTAACAAAAGGGCTTTTACAACAAAATCTGTATATTTCCGTAAATATCAATTAAAAGGAATATAAAAATATATCTATTTTTTTCCCTTAAAATGGACAATTTCCATACTTTTGCACAATGAATTAATGATAAAAATAAAAGATACGTAATTAATGAATTTTTTCATAATTTAGCTTAATTTATTTTTCTTTATAACAGTTATGTATTTTACTTTATAACAATATTTATTTTACTGTGTAACTTTATTTACCTTAATTACTCATTAATTACGTATCTTTTATTTTTGTTATTGACTCATTGTATAAAAGTATGACAGTTTCAAAGGGGGGGGGGACATAGATTTATTTTTATTTTATTTTTATTTTGTTGCACAGAGATTACGGATTTCATTATAAAAGACTTGCGCTACATCTGCTTCTAACTAATATTATGCTCATTTCAGTAACTATACTTATTTATTGTAATTTTAATTAAAGTTTGAGCAATTGAAAAATGTATTTGATAATGTATTTCCAACAATTTTGATTGTCCGGCCGTTCCTATATTTATGTAAATGTCGAAAAGTCAGATGTCTACTGTAATCAATCCGTCTATTAAATCAAAACTAATATATACACTTACGTTATTGTAATATTTTTTAGACATTTTCTAGAAAGAAAAATGAACAATAAAACCTACAACATGTATAGAAAACTTGCGTGAAAACTACGTAATATATTATTTGACTGTCTTAGATGCTTACATTATCACTTTTTTTCCAGATGCATTCATTTTTCTTCGCTCATATGTTCTTTTCTTTTTTTCCAGGTATGTGCCACGTTGTTTCAGACATCTGCTCTTAAATTATGTAAGTTGTCGACATTAATTCATATCTTATGCATTCAATTCTTTTGAAATTTTTATCATATTTATATGCGCACATAAATCATATTATTTGTTTCAGTTCTTTTTCTATTTCTTTTGTTTAATTATTAATTTTCTTATTTCAATGTCATTCCTGTTGTCACGTTGTTCGGACCCTCTGCTTTTTCTAACCTTGACGTAATTTTATTTTATTTTTCTTTTGTTTCATATGTCAATGTTGGATGCTGGTTCAGCCTTGTGCGCGCTAGTTTCGAATTTATGATTCAAATTTGCATTTTTCGCGAGATAAGAACAGGGGCGTGCGAAGAGAAAATTGTGCCCGGGATAACCTTCCCAACCCCCTTCCCAACTTTTTAGTATAAATTTGGTGCTCTTTAAATTTCCGCGCCCGTGGAGACCGCCCCATTCGCTCCCCCCCTCCTTTCGCACGGTGCTGAATAATAATAGTGGAGATTCAGTAAAACTCCGATAATTCGGATTAATTGGGACCACACCGAATCCGGATTATCTGAAGAATTAGAAAAAAAAATGAAATAAAATAAAATATTCTTACAGAAAATCACCTTTATGTTAAACTCATTGAATATTTATAGACAATAAAAATGTTTAATTTTTTTGAAAAGATTTCAGAAAAAGTTCTTCTTTTATTCAGAATACGACGATGAAACAAGTTAATGTTATGGAAATTAGCCAATCGCTTCTCAAACTTGGGAAAAAAAAAAAAAAAAAAAAAAAAAAAAAAAAGACCAAACTGATCTTGACTATACGGAGATCCGAATTGACGGGGTCCGAATTTGCGGGGTTCTACTTACAGATGGACTTCGGCGATTCTGGAGAATTTGAAAAAGTATTGAGGTGGAGAGGTGAATATACATGAATTCCCAGTAGCAGAAAGTTGTGCTTGTGTTTGCGACAGCAATGCAGCAGAATGAAAATTGTCTGCGGAAGGGCGTGTTATAATTTTCTTATGTACATTATAAATACAGTTCTTACTGATTAATGTTATAAAAAGACACCTATATTCCAATAAAAATATAACTTGAATAAGTAAATAGTAAAATTAATATTTTTGGAAGAATTAGATTAATAATGAACATAAAGTGGTTCTTTAAGTTTGAAGTTAAGGCTAAATCTATTTAAAATTACATTGAAATATAGTGTACATCTATTGAAAACCATGTATAGTTTTTTACCTTGCCTAAATATTCGAATCTACAGAAGAAATAAATACAATGATATTAAAGAAAAAAAAATCACTTATATTGTCACATGTGAAATAGTGATAAAATGAAGAAAACAATTCCAATTCCATTGAACAGTAGATGCCATACTGCCTCCTTAAATTCTCAAAACATTTCTTTACTTGTTAAATCATAATAGAATGTTAAAACAAAATAGGTTATAATAAAATGTTCAAATGTGCTAAAAATTCTTTCATAAAAAGGGGACAAAAATCACTTAAAATATCAAAACCTTAAATTTTATTCAAAAAGGCTGCAAATTAAAAATTTAAAGTCACTATTTCTTTACCATAAAGTATTATATGTAATAGTTTCATAGCAGTGATACCTTGAAAAACCAAGTGAATATTATGAAAAAGAAATAGAAAATTCCGAATGATAATTTTTATAAATACATTGGATGTGTATCCAAAATTTTATTAAAATTTTCAGTGCTAATTTATGGTCAAAAAACGAATTCTGGTGCAGAAAAATCTGTTTTTGGAACAACAACAACAAAAAAGAGAACAATTTTGGGACAGCAAAATCAGTTTTTGGAGAAAGAAAGAGAAAAACAAGTTTGTAGAAGCAAAAACTAGAATTCTGTAACAGAAAATACACAATTTTTTTTTTTTTTGGTGCCCCTTTAACGAAATTTCATTTTATTGTTGTGATTGTTTGTCAAAATATGCAGCTTTTCCGCGATATTTTAACGAAATTTACCATTTTTTCGCTATTTTTTGAAGAAATCTGCCTGTTTTTCGCGATCTTTTGACAAAATCTGCCGTTTTTTGCTATTTTTGATGAAATATTTAGTTTTTTCGCGATCTTTTGATGAAATTTACCTTTTTTTCGATTTTTTAAACGAAATTTATTGTTTTTTCATAACTTATTGATGAAATCTTTCCTTTTTTTTCGCGATCTTTTGACGAAATCTGTCGTTTTTTCGCGATCTTCTAAAGAAATCTGCCGGTTTTTTTTCAATATTTTTTGCCGAAATATTCCATTTTTACGCGATTATTTTACGAAATTAGCCCTTTTTTTAACGAAATTTACCATATTTTCATGATTTTTTGACGAAAACTGCCTTTGTTTCGCGATCTTTTGTTAAAATCTGCAGTTTTTCTGCGACATTTTGATTAAATCTATCTCTTTTCACGATCTTTTGTTGAAATCTACTTTTTTTGCGATTTTTTAAAATGAAATCTATCATTTTTCGCAATTTTTGATGAAATTTACGTTTTTTCGCGATTTTTTAAACGAAATTTGTTTTTTCATGACTTATTGATAAAATCTCTCGTTTTTACGCGATCTTTTGACGAAATCTGTCGTTTTTTTACAATCTTTTGACAAAAGATACCATTTTTCAATATTTTTTGATGAAAGGTACCATTTCTTACGCAATTTTTTTACGAAATTAGAAGTTTTTCCCGATTTTTTTTTAACAAAATTTACTATTTTTTCGTGGTCTTTTGACGAAATCTGCCATTTTTTTGCGATCTTTTGTCGGAATCTGCAGTTTTCGCGGTCTTTTAATGAAATATGTCGGGTTTTCTCGCGATCTTTGGATGAAATTCACCTTTTTTTCGCGTCCTGTCAGACTTTTTTTCCCCAAATAATATTTTTTTTTCTTTTCCAAGTTGGCAAATTTGTCTGCAAGGATAAAAATAAATCTGCGACGCACGTCGCGCGTCTCGCACTTTCTGCTACCGGGGATGAATTTAGGGGGTTGCGCAGTAAGGAGGAAGACATTCCTATGGGATATCGAAATGTCCCCCTGAAAAATTTGATCTCTTTTTAAAATTCGTATAAAGCGCACATAAAATGCACTAGAATTGCTTTTAGGTGCATACATACACACACACCCATATATATAATATAAAATTAATTAAAATATCTTAAAAATACATGAAAAATCAAATTAAAATCCCAAAACGTTTTCGGCCAAATTCACAAGGCCATCATCAGCGGTTATTTAAATATTGTTATTTCTCTTCGTCCTTATTCGTGTAGTAGAGACCAGTATAGTTTAAGGGTTTTATGGAAGGAAAGTTGAGAAGGAAATTTTATTAACAAAGTAATCAATCATCAACTATCTAACATTCCTTACCAGACTCCGTGGATGATTATGCATCAATACAACATTATGTCTTTATTGGAAACTATTTCAATGGATTCATTTATAAAGGCTTCCTGGTCATTACTTGAACGAAAAATAACTTTGGATTTATAAAAACCCACATTTATAGGTTGAATTTAAGCTAATCTAGCTAACGCAGTATGATTCATAATTTCAAAAGACCCTTAGGATGTACAGTAAATTCTCAGTAAGGCGAACTCTGTGTAAGACGGATATCTGTCTAACTCGGAAAGATTAAGTCCATCCGAATCCTTAGACGTAGAATAAAATTTATCTAAATCAGAATATTGTCCTCCACGGAAAATTTTCTCGAATCCGCCCCAGAGTTTCTTTCTTTTCCAGACAAAGTTCTTTGACCACACCCTTCATTGATTGCTATGAACTTCACTGTTTATGATTACCAGTCATGGTTGATTCAAGTCGTGAGTGCCAGTAATAAAGCAAATAATGTCCATTGGATTCAACTTTGAAGAAGCTTTTCACGTGCTTATTAAAAGCTTCAGATTTAACGTATTGGGAATTTTTTTGTTTGAAACCGCAGAAGTGTTTCAAATACTCTTTGAGAAAGTTCTAAAGACAGAGGGGGATTTACAAAAGTCATAATAAAAGATAAGTCGAGGTATGAATATTTAAAACATATAAAAAAAATGGTTTAAAAAATAAATGTTAAATTATGATTTAAATAATAAATGATTTGTATTAAAATTAATGATTAATGATATTTAAATAAATTATATTAAAATTATTAATAATAATAATTAAGATTAATGATGTTTCAAATAATTAATGATGTGTATTGTAATATAATTTAAGAAATGTTACAAATGATATCTTCTATACTAATAAAAGAAAAAAACGCTCTTCTGTCTGTGTGTGTGTGTCTGCGATGGCTAGCAAAATCTACGGCACGTACAAAGCTCAAAATTGTTTTGAGAGTAGCCCAATATCTCTCTTGATGCACCTGAAACTCAGAATTTTAATTTTTTGATTAGTTTCATAGATATTAATTACGAAGCGGAACTCACTGTCTTCAAAAAGTCATTTTTTTTTAATGTTCGGGGAAAGAAAACGTTTGCACATGCGCACAAACTCAATTACGCACCTAAACGAAGGAAGAAACATTTTTCCTCGTTTATTTCTGTTTTTGGATCATTTTGTTTAAATCCAAATCAACCAAACTGCTCGACGCAGTTAAACTTAAGAGACATATTTCAAAAGATCACATTTTTAGGTCTCAAATGCAATAATCAATTCGAAAAAATGTTGCAGTTAACCCTTTGAAAACAAATATTCAAAAATGATCGTTTTTTCCAAAACTATTTTCCTCCCTTTTGTCAAATCCCCCTCCAGGGCGTAATTTTTAAAAATATAAACAAACCAAAAAGAAGATTTTAAAGCTGAAACTTTCTTCTAACCGATGGTGTAATTGGTTTTAAAATATTTGGATTTTAACCCTTTTAAATATACTGGCAAAAGAAGGTCATTTTGCGATTCGCAGAGAGGATATTTTTCCCATGCTAAAATTATCTTAACAGGCATATTTCAACTCAATCTTTTAAAATCTTCTCAATAGACCAAATTTACACCTTCTTAAAAAATTTTGAAACGTTCGGATGAGTAGAAATATTTTTTACAAAATAAAATGTGCGAAAAATTTGATGCAATCAATAAAAAACAGATCGTTTTCATTGCGGTTTTGACTTAGCAAAACGCAATCCTATAGGTACGGTATACAAAAAACATATTCTTTAAGCTTAAAAACATTTTTATAATCTATGATGCAATCGGTTTTTAAAATATAACATTTAACCTTTTCAAATACACCGGCAAAAGGAGACACTTTGCGACTCGCGTATAGAATATTTTTCTACGCTAAAAGTATCTAAGCGTACATATTTCAGCACAATCTTTTAAAAGCATCTCAATAGACCAAATTTACACCTTATTAAAAAATTTTGAAACGATCGGACGAGTAGAAATAATTTTCACAAAATAAAAAGTGCGAAAAATTTGACGAAATCAATAAAAACCAGATCGTTTCATTGCGGTTTTGCCTTTGCAGGGCGCAATTCTATATACGTCCTGACAAACCGAAAATATTTTCTTAAAGCTAAAATATTCTCATAATTTATGTTGCAATTTGTTTAAAAAAAAAAATGAGATTTAACCCGTTCAAATACATCGACAAACACGAATTACATCCCGGCTCATGGAGAATACATTTTTGCTACGCTAAAAGTAACTAGATGTCCGTATTTTAGCACAATCTTTTTAGAGCCTTTCAATAAACCAGATTTACATTACTTTCAAAAACTTTGGAACTTTCATATGGATAGAATTCTTTTTTTGCAAAATAAAATGTGTGAAAATTTTTACGAATTCAGTAAAAACCTGGGTGTTCGGTCGCGGTTTCGTTCGCTTTCGGTTCGCATAGTTTCCAAAAAATCAAATTACATAGAAAATAAAATACCAAACAGCATGTGCCTTCAATTCAATATCTTTTCGTGATTTTTCCGTTTAAAAATATAAATTTGACAAAATGGACTTAAAGATATAAAATCATAGAAATTTGAGTTTAATTTAAGGGTAATTTAGAAAGCAAATAACACATTTGAAAACTGAATAACATCACGGGCCCGGACAACGCCGGGCAGGACAGCTAGTAAATAATAAATGTTTTAAAAAATAAAAACCGCATTATTAGAAAGTCATTGTGGTTCATTGATGAATGAATTACATTTTATTTCATATCAAAATAAAAAGCTATAGATGTAAAGCACAGAGAGCCATTTTGGGCCATGCGTATAATTTATCAATAATCATGTATATTTAATAAATACATGTGCTTAATGAATATTTAGATATATTTAATGAAAGCTTATAATTAACCTTTTACAGACCGCATTCAAATTCAGGTATATTTAATTGCACGTTATGATTTTTAATGCTTTAGTTGAGGGAAATTAGACATTAATATGGTAAAAAATTGTTTTCATTATATAATTTTCACAATGTTCCCAGTTGGGAACATTCGTCACTTCTGGTGGTCATTGATCATTTTTATGATTTTCTGACATTTCCCCATTAACGATAGGAATGTAACTTCTATTTCAAAAAATCAAGAAATATTTTTACTACTACTGCTATTTTTTTCAAGCCAATTTGGATGAAATTTACTTTTTACTAAATGTTTAATTTTATTTTTCCAATTGGGAACATTGGCCTGTGAAAGGTTAATATTTGTTCATATGTTATGAGCGTATTCGAAAAAAAGCTTTTCCACTTTCAACAGCTCGAAATTTTCCGATACAATTTCAGACACATTTTTAAAAGTAGAAACATGAAACTGGCTGGGGTGATTTTTGAAGAGACGTATAAGGTGACTTGTATGTCATTTTGAGCTCCATTCATTAGAATTTGATTTATAAACAATTATCTTCCCAATATGACCCTCTTTTTTTGTTCCCAGATCTTCCGCTTCAAAAAAATCCGTTCAAAATACTGTTTTTGATTGCTTTTTTTTTTGCAATATTTTCTGCATTTATCCAAGAATCGACCATCACGGCACCTTGTGTACTTTCTAAATAAGACAATTTGCCAGTTTGGTGCATAGGAGAGCAAAAATGAATATAAAAATAAATCAGAAAATAAGCAGTTTGAATCGAAGTACACCCTTAATTAAAAAAATTTGAGGGGCATTTTCATTTGAGGCCGAAACTAAGAAGATTACTGAAATTCAATTTCTTTTTCGGTCTGTGTTTGAATATACGTGTATTTTTGAATTTTTACTTACATTTCTATAACAGAATTCATCTTTTTTCTTATTCGCTTTTGTTTAATTATGTTTCTGCATTTCATTGTCATCCCTGTGACGTTTTTCGGACATTCTGTTTCTTAACCTTGACGCAGTTTTTCTTTGTTTTCAGATTGTCAGCAGGTGCAATCTTGTGCGCGCATTTCGACGATAACTTCCGATTTATGACCCGAATTTGCATTTTTGGTTAGATAAGAATAACGGAAAGCCGAATGATGGATTTTCGCTTTCACAGGGAATTTAAAAAAAAAAAGTCCTTCCGGCAATGCCGGGAGGAAGAGGTAGCTTTCATATACTTATATATATATTTATTTACTTTAAAGTAAGTTACATTGTTCAAAAATACTAAGCTGAAATTAGTGGAAAAAATCTTATAAAGTTAGTGATTTTATAAGATTAAATACTAGTTTTTGTCAAGACTGAATATTAATAGAAATTTTTAGAAATTAGTCATCTTTTATTCAACCTGGTTTTACTTTAAGCGATTTAGAGAGTCACCAAATTCCACGATATCATAAAGTGTATGCCATTTTAAAGCAACATTGTGGATCGTTCAGATCAGACCTTTTCAAAATGTCAGCCATAAGCAAAATTCAAAGTGCTATAACTCAATCATTTTTTAAGGTATAGACAAAATAAAAGTGTTCTGGAATCGTTGTTTTAAGTTCTAACGCGTAAAAGAAAAATATTTTTCAACTTTTAATTTTTTCGCATTTAATTTTAAATTTTTAAAAAATTTAAAATGGGCACCATTTTGAAACAAAATGGTGGATGATGCTGGCCTACGAACTCGGTCGAGACATTTGTATGTACTATGTACATACCAAGTTTCATTGAAATCGGTTCATAAATACGCGAGTTATCACGTGACAAAAATCAGATCGTTTCAAAATGTCAGACATAAGAAAAATTCAAAGTGCTATAATTCAATCATTTTGTAAGATATAGACAAAATAAAACGTGTTCTGGAATCGTTGTTTTAAGTTCTAACGCGTAAAAGAAAAATATTTTTCAAATTTTGATTTTTTCGCATTTAATTTTAAATTTTTAAATTTTTAAAAATTTTAAAATGGCCACCATTTTGAAACAAAATGGCGGATGATGCTGGCCAACGAACTCGGCTGAGACATTTGTATGTACTATGTACATACCAAGTTTCATTGAAATCGGTTCATAAATACGCGTGTTATCACGTGACAAAAATCAGATCGTTTCAAAATGTCAGCCATAAGAAAAATTCAAAGTGCTATAACTCAATCATTTTTTAAGATATAGACAAAATAAAAAGTGTTTTGGAATCTTTGTTTTAAGTTCTAACACGTAAAAGAAAAATATTTTTCAACTTTTAATTTTTTCGCATTTAATTTTAAATTTTAAATTTTTTTAAAATTTTTAAATGGCCGCCATTTTGAAACAAAATGGCGGATGATGCTGACCAACGAACTCGGTCGAGACATTTGTATGTACTATGTACATACCAAGTTTCATTCAAATCGGTTCATAAATACGTTAGTTATCGCATGACAAAAATCAGATATATATATATATATATATATGGTTATATATATATATATATATATATATGTCAACATTTGAACGGAGGGTGGTTTTGGGGTCTGGGGGTCATGATCGGTGAAAATATACCAAAATTTTCCGGAAGTGCTTTCCTCCGGACGGCTGCAATAGGTAGCTTTTTACTTTTTGTAATGAAAGCTACCTAAAAAAAAAGAGAGAGAGAGAGAGAAAATACAGAGAATCGTGTCAGGTGAAAAAAGAAACGAATATCAATGATTGGGCGGTATCCCAATTATTGTTCCTTATTCAAATGGACGATTCTGTTACATAATGGCATAATAGAGTTTAGAATGGAGATTTAATCTGGGTATGTTCTTGTATAGTAATTGGATCCAAAATATTTTCATTAAAAATTATCAAATTAACATCCGTCATGCCGAAACGTCGAAGACTTGTATAAACTCGAAAGAAAACATTTTAAAATAAAAGAAAGGTATTTTATTTTTATTGTTTAATATTATAAAAGTAATTTTTTTTATATGTAATAATTTATAATTTCTTATAATCTTTGCTAGATTTATTTGTTTAATCTATTTATTCAGACACTGTAATGCTTTAAAACACAATTAAAAGATAATGAAACTATCTAAAAGTATAAATATAGATTTTCAAACACGCCAAAAAACAGTCACATGTATAAAAGTTTAAAAGTATTTTATTCTCCTTCGGTTCTTTCGCTATCAACTGTCTTTGAAGTTTTCCGCCACCTTCTATCTATATATCTTGCAAGAAATGTCATCTATTATCAATTTTGTCATGCAACTTATAATTGCATATTTTAGAGTTACCTATAATAATTTATATGGCCTTCCTTAGTAATGGATAATTTAAATTATTATAACCATTACAAGAAATCAGCCATTACAGACTGCGGGAAGCTTAGAGGTGAAAGTAGTCGACAATATCTTTTATTTTATTAAACATTGTCACCCATCTTCCAAGGCGTTTGAATTGACGAATGTTTTTTTTTTTTTTTTTTTTTTTTTTTTTTTTTTTTTTTTTTTTAAATCCTCAGTAACATTTTGGCAGTATTGATGTCCAGGTCAATTTTGGTGCCAATGCGACTAATGTTTTGAGCACTGTCATATTTCAAATATGTTATTTTTCGCTAAAGTGTAATTGCGTGCTCAGATTGTCATTAAATACACTTCTTAATCATGCACTATAGTACATTTTATGTTACATTGGCGTTTGACCTTCGTATACACCGTCATAGACCGGAAGGACAGACAATCACCTCGTCGAGTTGACGGATGAAACTCCAGGAGTATTTTAATCTCGATTCACATAATAAAAAGCATTTATGGAAACATTCGTGGAAAACACCTGAAAACCCGATTTTACAGGTTGATTTGTAGGTTTACCTATTGTGTTTTCCTGCACAGAAAATTATGAAAACCTAGAGGACTGGGAGCAAGAAAACATAATGGTAAACCTATGAGTCAAACGCTAAAATCGGGTTTCCATGTGTTTTCCACCAAACCAGGACTTGGCAGACCGACTGCGTTTTAATAAGCGGATCGAGATTTAACTAATCATAAAATTTCATCTATGAACTCGATGAGATGATTGTCTGTGTTGCCACAACCCAGTCTATCAATAGTTCCCACTTGTCCCAGATAACTTGTTTTTTCTACTCTTTTCGTTTTTGACTATAAAAGCTCTGAAACAACATCAAATGTCAAATGTAGTGTGAAAAAAGTAACTAGAGAATTCAGAACTATTTATCAGAGAAAAACCCGGATGCCCTGTCTCAGCGAAAAATATCTTATAGTTGGTGCTCGTCATTCGTCAAAACACAATTATTTTATAGTAAAGGATTACATATTATTTTGCCTATAAATCAGAAAAATAATCATTCAATAAATAACGAAAAGATAAAAATCATGCAAAAATCAAATCTGCGTAGTAAAAATACAATACATGGAGCTTAAAGATCTATCAAAGATAATATTCAAAGATGATGATATTCCCTCCTGACGCTTGTGTTTTGTATTAAAAATGCAATACAAAAGAGCATAGAATAAATAATTTCTGACTTTTTTTATATTTCTCACCATCTTATAACTTTAATTAAAATTAAAATCGTCAGAGTCGTCATAAAAACATTTCATATTTATTTACTTAGAACAGGTGTCACAAATAAAAATTAAATTAAAAAGTTGACATGTTTCGGTTGTCATTTAGTTTTTCTACTGATTTTATGTGTTATGAATACGGTTCTTATGAATGAACCGAAACATGTCAACTTTTTAATTTAATTTTTATTTGTGACACCTGTCCTAAGTAAATAAATATGAAATGTTTTTATACGTGAATGAAAAAGATGAAGTGATTTTGTTTTAGTTTTTAATTTTGAAAAAACGAAAGCTAACAACAGTTTTAACATTGTCAGAGCACGCTATATTGCCAAAAACATTCTCGAAATAAATCAACATATTCCTTTTGCTTAATATAACAACGAACCCGAAATAGGGCGCATGCGCTGCTAGCATGTACCTAATTCAAAAACCAGTCTAAAACATATCGCTGCGCATGCGCGAAATATTTTTTTATTAATAAGAATTACGCTGTCTAAAACGAAGTTTGGTGCATCTATTAACAAATGATGCAGTGGTTTTCTTCCATAGATTACCGAAAGAATCGCCTTGCTTTTTAAAAAATATAGATTTTGTGATGCTCATCTTTCAGCTCAAATTTCCATTATTATTCGATAATGGTTTTCAATAAGATCTTATCAATGCAATCCTTTCTAATTTCTTTTCTCTGGTATTTATCGAGAAGTAACACTTTGTATTTGCATTTCTACTTATAGAGAGAAAAAAAAGTGAAAAGTATTCCAAAACTAAATTATAAAATGAGCAAAAAAAAAAATCGTCATTTGTTTGTCTCTCAGCGCCATCTGTCGGAACCCGGCTCGAATTTCACACTCACAAAAAAAAAGGTGAAAATAAAAGATCAGCTGGAAATAAGATTAAAAGATGATGATTGGAATCGATTAATTTTTCGACCCTTTTTTCGCTCTCGGCTACAAAAGTGTGTGCGATATGATCTCGTTACGTCTGGGGTGTGTAACTTGCTTGAACTTTTAACAGATTGGAGATTATCCAGAAAAGAAAGTAGAACAAGAATAATTTTGTCGTCGAATCATCTCTTAATTGTATTCAGGATCGGAGATTGGATATTGAATTTCAGTTTTTTAATTTTTTTTTTCTATCATTGGCAATAATTGTTACATTAGTTTTTTACTCATTGCCATGTAAAGTGGAAAATACGCTGCTTAAATAATCGATTGAGTGTTAGGTTCGCATAGTAGGTTAAGTACCGTAAATTTATTAATAATTAGCTGCAATATTAGAAAAAAATCGTTACCAGAAGATTATTACGATTTTGTAAAGAACTTGGAAATATTTTATGATTTTTTTTCAATGAATCAATTCAACTGTAATGAAAATCGTTCACTGTTCTGTTATTCGCCTTACGTGAAAAGCGCAAATCGGAAGAATATCACAAATTTGCAACGCCGTCTTGATCCGAATTTTTGACTTGAATTTTGAACTTGTTTTTAAATAAATATCTTGGCTAATTACCGACAGTTTTTTTTTTTTTTCGAAAATGTTATCAAGAATCTTTGAATCACTCCCTTATGGATAGGTACACCTCTTAAAAAAATAAATAAAATGAAATAAAATAAAATAAAAATAAATACTCGTCTCTATATTTTTTTACAAATATTTGTGAATGGCTGATAATCTATAAATAAGTGGGTCAATCAATATAACTCTGCCAAATTTCAAGTTTGCACGTTCCATAGTTTTCGAGGAAAGTGGCTGTGAAAGACGGACAAACAGCCACATGAAGGATTTTATAATGGTTCCCGTTTCACTTTTTGAGTAAGGAATCCTAAAATTGGGATATCACTTGGTTTTAACGAAATTTTGAAAATCAGTCTGCCATGATAAACTGGACGATGAGTTACCGAAATAATCTAATTTATTCGTTGATTAATATTAGAATACAAATCGCAAAAAGCAACTAACAAAATTTAGTGTTTCATTAAAAAACGCATTTTCATTAGCACTTTTGCATAATGTGTATGTATTTTATAAAATGTACTACAGCTTCGTTTGCGATTTATATATCAACGCAGGGCCATAGCTAGAATTGAAACATAGGGGATGGGGGACTCAAGTGAATGTAGGGGGGGGGGGCTTATATTTTTTTTCTCCCTCTCTCTGATGCAGAAATTTAAATTAATGCATATTCACACTGTAGATACTTATGTTTCTTATTAAATTGTTGTAATAACTTCATTTTATGCTAAGAAAAGTATAGGATGATGAATTTTTTGAGTGTCTAACGGGTGCAAAATTAAACATATTGTTAGCTTCATATTTACAAATAGGATGAGGGAGTGTTGAAGTACTGATTTTAGATACAATTTAGTAATCCTGCAAAATTGTGAAAGGCCCTCAAAACTAAATTAGACTGTTGAACAGAATTTCATTTGAATTTTCGGAACAGAAATTCATTGAGTGATCTTGGAATCTTTTCAAGGGGGGACTCAAAATATTTTAGGGGGGGGGGCTGAGCCGCCCATAGCGCTCCCTTAGCTACGGGCCTGTATCAACGTTTATCTTTTGGAAATAATAGGTAAGAAGAAAATAAATAACTTTCTTAACTTGCTCAGTAGCGCAGTCCCATCTATATACGTCGTTATCTAAATCGATAAACAAAAAACAGTTAAAATTAATACTGTATTATTGAGTGAAAAAGG
Source organism: Maratus speculifer (assembly GCA_964019185.1). Taxonomy (NCBI): domain Eukaryota; kingdom Metazoa; phylum Arthropoda; class Arachnida; order Araneae; family Salticidae; genus Maratus; species Maratus speculifer. The sequence continues at coordinate 446,636,835 of OZ025290.1, read as the reverse complement.
ATTAAAGAACTTGTCTTCTTTTCAGGGAATCTTTTCAGGAGAGTCGTTTAATAATATCTTCTTGAATAATATTGAATAATATGATAATTAAAATTAATACGTCGAGAGAACAGAAATAAGTTCTTCCCGACAGGAATAAAAACAGAGATCTGGATTAAATATGTAAAGTTTTTAAAGGTCCAAAAGTCAATCAACAACACGGAACTACTCTCTCGAGTACATGTAAAGACGGGTTGGTCGAAACCGCAAACATCTGTTCAGATGTAGATGCACTGTTCATTCTTTAAACGAAGTCAGTTCTTATATACGGAAAATGACAAAAAAATTAGCTATACTTTCTTCGAATGTTTTACTTCAGGGATTATTTATGTTGCATTACCTCACAACAAGCGCAGCACAACCGTTTATTTGTGTCTGAATGTGGGCCTCCTCCCACCCTCTACCCTGTGCCAATGAAAACTTTTTTTAAGGTCTTATCAGTCCCTGACGCCGTCAAAAAAGAATGATGTATTTTATAACCATTCTTAAATAGTATGTGCCTCTGTACATCTTTGTTGGGTATTTATCATTCTCATAACAAGCTTCCATTAAAAATGTATAGCTTTAAACGCCAGTACACGGTTTTTCGAAATGGTGCTTAGATTTTCAAATCCAATAATCTATTCATTTTAATAAAGCTAAATTGATTAGGGAGATACATTAGTAAGGTTTATAAAATTTACTAGGTGTCAAGGTATTTATGCTAGGTAATAAAAAAATAGTTAACGTTGTTATGTTTAAGCTGAAAGTGGAGTAAGCACTTTTTACTTGCCTCTACCCACAATTAGGCCAAAGTGATCGTGATAATGACAGCACATCGCGGAGAATGGGGGCCTGCAAACGACCCACGTGACCATCCTTACTTCACTTAAAAAACAATAAAAATATTCTTTATCCATGATGACATAAAATGTCATACATAAAGTTAAAAAAATATAAAATTGAAAAGGTAAAAAGGTTACCTGTCAAGTCCTTGGATGTTGATGACAAATAAATCCAGACAATAGGCACAATAAATTATTATGCACACAAAATTTGAAGAAAAACTATTTTTATTTCATGAAGAACCTGTTTTTACTTTTTTTATGAATAAATATTTCTTCACATATTTATATTATTTTGACTCGTACATATTAATCTCTCTCTTCATAAGAAAAACCATATAATAATATATGCTAATCACAACAATTGCTATCTCTAAGCAATAAAAATTCTTTGTCAATAATATAATTTAGATATCTCAACAGGATGTAAATTATAAATTTTCTCATGACATAAAAGGAGAATATAATATTATTTCTTCTTGAAAAAGAGCAACTTTCATAATATGAACTTTCAAAAAAAACAAAATGTATTATACTTCATATTGCATAGATACAAACCAATATTTTCTTCATAACGCCCCTTGGGTATTCAAAAATTATATATATAAAATTGGGCAAAATAATGAAGTAAAAACTTTATGAGAATCAAATATCTTCATTTGATGAAAGAAAAAAATGTTCACCTCTTAAAGCACACGTTCTTCACCTCTACTTGTTTTTTTTTTAGAGGATTGAGAACATATAAAAGCACAATTAAAGAATTGATCACATAAATATTCGACGAAAATTTTGGACGAAAAGATGAAGAATAAAACCATTTAGAATAAACATGTCGACAACCTTCTTTAGTTAAAAGTGGTGTACGGAGGTGTACTAAATTAAAAAAAAAAACTAAAAAGAAAAAGCAAGTAGACTGTAAATTTAATGGAATGTTTATTTTTCAAGAGTCGCTGCTTGTTGCAGTATTAGAGCTTGTTGCTAAGAGACTGTTTCTCTCAATCCACTGCGTCACACAACACGTGAGCAGGGTTACAGTAAATTGCCGATTGGCGTATAATTGGCGTGGGCTGTGTTTGTCGCCAAGGCGATGTTACAAGAACACAATACAGAAGCGGAACATCCCGCCCGGCGTTGAAATATTTTTATATTTCAAGATACATATGCAATACAAGTAATAATACAATATGATACAGATTATAAGCAAAAATAAATTAAAATAAATAAACACAAATAATACATGAAAAATTAATACATAATAAAGCACATTTAAAGTTTAGGATCTATGATGTTGTCCTCAATGGGTAATATACTTATTTTTGAAATAGGTCGTTTAAAATTACCCTTAGCGGTACGAACTTCAACTACCCTGACTATCCCGTCCGCGCCTGGGAAAACCTTATTAATGCGGCCTAGTGACCAAGTGCAAATGGGTAATTGTGAGGCCTTAAGCAAAACTAGCATTCCTGGCAGAATATTAGGCTTTTTAAATAGCCACTTGTTTCTTTCTTGTAACTGGCTCAGATAATTATTCTGCCAACGTTTCCATATTAACTGCGTTAATTTTTGAGTCCTTTGCCATTTATTTAGCAAATTATCTTTGACCTCACTTAAATTGGGTTCTGGAATTAAATTAAGAGGCTTTCCTATGAGGAAGTGACCAGGAGTCATCACCTGAAGATCGTCAGGATCTGTTGACAAAGGACAAAGCGGTCGCGAATTTAAAATAGCCTCTATCTGTGTGATAACTGTCAGGAATTCCTCGATCGTGAGATGAGCTGAACCCACAGCTCTTTTTAAGTGGTATTTGAAAGATTTGACTCCTGCCTCCCAAAGGCCACCAAAATTTGGCGCCCTAGGAGGGGAGAACTTCCAGTTAATACCTTCAGAAGCTAAAAAGTTCGAAACTTCATCACTCGTAACAAGTCTGCGTAAATGTTTTAGTTCTGCTGAAGCCCCAACGAAATTTGTAGCATTGTCGCTAAAGATTACAGAGCTTTTCCCACGACGAGCGAAGAATCTTTTTAGAGTCGCTATTATAGCCTCGGATGTCAAATCTGAGACAAAATCCAAGTGCACAGCTTTAGTGACCATACATACAAATATGGCAACATAGATTTTCTGAAAAGTACCCTTTCTTTGACCTTTATATTTTATTTCAAAAGGCCCACTTAAATCTAATCCCACATTTGAAAATGGGGAACTGGGCACTATTCTTTCAGGAGGGAGATCCCCCATCATTTGACTAGCCGTTATAGGTTTAATTTTAAAGCATTGTAAACACTCATGTACAATTTTACGCGCAATATTTCTGCCACCGAGAGGCCAATATTTTTGACGCACAGTGTTCAAAAGAGCTTGGGGTCCTACATGAAAATCTCGTTTATGATAATATTGAAAAATTAGTTTCGTCAAGCGACAGCTCGCCGGAAGTATAATGGGGTGTTTATGATCAAAATTCAAATTTGATTTTGCTAGTCTTCCTCCCACCCTCAATAAGCTATCTCCATCTAAAAAGAGATTTAAGAATTTTAACTTACTTGCGCGATGAACCGAAGATCCCGCTTGGAGGGCCGAAATTTCATTTTTGAAATACTTTACCTGTTCATTTTTTATTAAATAAACCTCTGCCTTTCTTAATTCCTCCAGCAACAGAGGGCCGGTTGCAGATGTTGCTTTTTTACATTTATGTATGAATCTGAAAATATAAGCTAAAATTCTAATTAATTTTTGGAAATTATTGCTAAGATTTATTAAATTATCACAGAAATTAGAGTCATTATGAATAGCGAATGTCAAGTTGCTGGGAGCTTTAAGCTCACTAGAATAATGTTCATCTTTAATGTCACTTATATTAGAGTCAGTTTTTGCTATTGTTTCTTCAAGAATTGAAAGAGGCGGGCCATGCCACCACAACTGGTTAGAAGACAGGTTTTCCACACTTGCACCTCTTGATATCAAGTCAGCTGGATTGTGTTCTGACGGAATATGAAACCATGGAAAGTTCTTAGTTTGTTCCTTAATTTGCACAACGCGGTTTCCCACAAACGTTTTCAGGAGATGAGGAGCAGTGTCTATCCAAGCTAAAGCAATAGTTGAATCAGAAAACAAATTGACTGAAGCTACTTGTTTGTCTAATGAATTTAAGACCTTGTTAGTGAGTTTAGCCAGAAGAAGACATGCTGACAGTTCGAGACGTGGCACTGTTATTACTTTGGTTGGACACACGCGGGATTTACTACATAAGTAACTGATGGTTTCACTAGAATTAGATGTTTGCATGTATATCACTGCGCCATAAGCCTTGGAAGACGCATCTGCGAAACCATTTAGCACCACTGATTGGTTCACAGCTAGGAAGCATCTTGGTACTTCAATGGATTCCAGTTCTTTAAGACTTTCGAGGAAGGTTTCCCATAGTTTGGCGACATGAGAGGGCAGCTTCTCATTCCACTCTATTTTAAGAAGCCATAGCTCCTGCATGAATATTTTTGCTTTAGCAATCACTGGCCCTAAGAGACCGAGAGGATCATAAATGCGGGCAATTTGCGAAAGTACATCTCTTTTTGTGAAATCACTCTTTGTGTTGATATTAACTTTATACCTAAACGTATCATTGAAACTGTTCCACAACATCCCTAATGTTTTAACAGTTATTTCTTCAGAATTTCTGTCCAGGGGAAACATGTGATTATCAGTAGATTGGACCTCATTGGTACACCATTTGTGTAAAACCATCCCTCCCTTTAGGAGGAGTTCAGTTAATTGCGATTTCATTAATCTGAATTCTTCTAAATTGGATGAGCCCGATAGGCAATCATCCATATAAAAGTCCTTCAAAACAATTTTCGATGCTAACGGGAATTCCTTTTTCTCATCTAGAGCTAATTGTTGTAATACTTTGGTGGCTAAGTAGGGAGCACAAGATGTTCCATACGAAACTGTTGTTAGCTGAAATACCTTAACCGGGGATGACATACTGTCTTTCCACAAAATGTTTAAATATTTGTACTGGGATGGATTTATTTCTATCATCCTAAACATTTGTTTAATATCCGCAGTAAAAGCATAAATATGCTTTCTAAATCTAATTAATATCGAAAAAAGATCATCTTGCAGAACTCCACCCTTACATAATAAATCGTTCAAAGATTTTCCGTTGGTTGACTTGGCACTAGCGTCAAAAACGACGCGTAGTTTTGTGGTTTTACTAGAGGGTCGTAAAACGCCGTTATGTGGTAAGTAATAGCCATCATTAAAGTTCGTGTTTTCTTTTATTTCATGCATGTGATTTAAATCTCTATATTCTTTAATAAATTCTGTGTATAAATTTTTCATAACAGGATCTCGATCTAAACGTTGCCACAGAGAGTTTAATCTTTTCAAAGCAAGATTTTTGGAATTTCCCAAATCGGGTTCTAAAACCTGTGGTTTAAACGGCATCATGACCACAAACCTACCATCCGGTTTTCTGAAGTGCGTTTTATCGAAGTGATCATTACAATATTCTAATTCCTCACTGTTACAGGGTTTTAAATTTTGCACTTCTTCAATTTCCCAAAAAGACTTCAAAGTGTCATTAAGTAAATCAAGATTTTTTGTTAAGAAACAATAATTAGTATTATTATTATTTACTGTTTTGTCATAAATACACCCAGATACTAAATATCCAAAAATACTTGATTGCAAATATAAATTATTGCCTAACTTTATTTTTTCTTCATTTAAAAGAGAAAAATACAGTTCAGCACCGATAATTATCTCCACACTGCTTGGAATGTTAAATTTTTTATCCGCTAAACAAATATTTGCTGGAATTTTTAAATCTGATATGTTTATCTTTTTCGAGGGCGTGAAGTCACAAATGTTTGGAACGATTAATAACTCAATATCATAACTGGCACTATTCATTTTATTTGACAACTTTGATTTGATTCTAGATTTAATGTAAATAGGCAATTTATTTATTCCACTTACAGGAATATTTATTTTCTCCTTTTTCAAGCCTAATATTTGTGCTGCTTTAAATGTACAAAAACAATTCTGAGATGCGGAATCTAATATTGCCCTGAAAGGAATTTTGATGCCATTTACATCTGTCAAATAAATTATTGCAGTGCTAATTAAAACAGATTTATTATTATCATTTTCATATGAAAAAAATGAATGAGCAGTAGTTTCGTTTTGTGATAAATCTTCCGAAACAAAATTGCTATTTATTGTTTCATGTATTGGGAGATTGTTTATAGGATTGTTTACTGGTGTTGTATAATTATGTAATGATGAATGATGGCTTGCGCTCTTGCAAACATGACAAGTGCTTTTTGAATTACAATAATTAATGAGGTGGGCTGAACTTAAACAATTGAAGCAAAGTTTATTTTTCTTAACAAGGTTAATTCGCTCACTTAACTTCATGTTTTTATATTTAACACAATGATATAAGGGGTGGTTTTCGGTTTTACAAATTACGCAACATTTACTTTGAGGTTTGCTTGTTTTTATGAATAAGGATTTTGCAGTATATTTAGAGGATACATTAGAACTTATACTATTTAAGATTTGACATCTTCGCTCAAGAAATTCTAAAAATTCATCAAAATTAGGCACTTCATTATCCTTTAATGTTAGTTCATATTGTTTACGAGTTTCGTTATCTAGTTTATTTAGAATAATATTCAGCAAAATTGCGTTCGAGAAATTATCTCTATCATACTTTAAGATCTTTAAAGCCCTTAAATTTTTCTTCACGTTATCCAATAAAATGCGGAGATCCTTAGCGGATTCCTGTTTAATTACACAAAGATTTAAAATATTCTTTATATGACAATCTACCATAACTCTTTTATTCTCGTATCTTTGTTCTAACGCATTGAAAAGTGAAACATAATTTTCATCTGGTGTAAGCTAACTCCTCGCTTCACCAGTCAAAGCAGAACGCAAATAAAATAATTTTTCATTATCTTTTAAATTTGAATTATCATTAATAAGCTCGTTAAATGTACTTTTAAATACGGACCATTCTTCAATTCTGCCACTAAAAACCGGCAATATGACCCTAGGTAGCTTAATGCTAGACGTTTTAGCTTGGTCCTGTTCAATAGATTTTTTATTAGAATCAGTATTTTCATAATAAGCATTAATAGAGGATTTTAAGCTTACCTCTAGTTTTAGAATATCCTCGTCCAGTTGACTCAGTATTTTTTCAGTTTCTTCCAACTTTTCTTCCTCTATTATTCTATAATATTCCAGTTTAAGAGCTTCAAACTTTTCTTCAGTTTTCGACAGTAAATCCAGGTGGGCTTTCCATTCGGATAAATTGAATGTTTTTCCATCCGTTGCGTTAAATATCCTGGTGACTTGGGCCTTGATATTCCCTCGCCTTCTGTTCAATGCTTTTATCTCAGTTTCCGACATTATTCGTCTTGTTGACGAAATTCGATAAATGCAATATTTAATTCAATAGAAAAGACACTGATTCGTTCATACCTCCGGGTCGCTAGGACCAAATGTACGGAGGTGTACTAAATTAAAAAAAAAAACTAAAAAGAAAAAGCAAGTAGACTGTAAATTTAATGGAATGTTTATTTTTCAAGAGTCGCTGCTTGTTGCAGTATTAGAGCTTGTTGCTAAGAGACTGTTTCTCTCAATCCACTGCGTCACACAACACGTGAGCAGGGTTACAGTAAATTGCCGATTGGCGTATAATTGGCGTGGGCTGTGTTTGTCGCCAAGGCGATGTTACAAGAACACAATACAGAAGCGGAACAAGTGGCATCAATAGAGCAACACATAAAAGGCTTCACGACGTCACCTTATTTAATACGCATATCCAAACAGAGTGCACAACAAAAATACTTTCAGGATCCTTTGAAACAAAAGGTTTGCTCCTCGTTGCTTAACAGAAATCAACATCACTTTCCTAGATGCATTTTGAGGGCAGCACTTTTTCTTTGCCGCACTTAAAAATCAGCATCGTAATAATATCAACATAACAAAAAAAAACCGTTCCATCCTTCGTTAACGGGGGAGCACCTCTGCCCCGAAATTACACTAAAAACTTTCAATCATACGACTGCATCCATTACGGCAGGTGTCTAGCAGCGCAACTGACGCAGGTGGCCGCGAGCCCAGGGGAAAAAGAGAAAGGGTTATTGTAAATGCAAAATACGCCAATTTGGCAGTGAGCAACAGAGGGGGTGAGGAAAAAATAAGCCAAATTACAATATACAGTATGAAAAGATATGTAACTAATAAGAATAAAATTGATAACCATCTTAAGAGGGGAGGCCAAAGCCGGTGGCCATGTACTTAACGGCTTGAAATACGTCACCTGTGAAATTTAATTTGATAGGTTAGGGGTGTGTCCGAATAAACGGAAGTTCCACCCAAAAGAACTAGCGAGAATGTTCTCGAACAAATTTTAAAACCGGAAGGAATGATTTCAAACAGAATTTTACCGGCTTGGAACATTCGAAAGCTAAGTAAGAGAGAAAACATTACAGGCGACGAAATGAAAATAAGCGAAACCGAAATTAAATTTAAATTGAGAACATTAATAAAAAAGAGGTAATAGGAAATAAAATGACTAATAAAAATGAATTAAATTAAAAATATGGGGGGGTTATGGAGTAACCACCACATATTACCCAGGGTCCCCCAAAAGAAAATATTGGTGAGATGACAAAATGAACAATTTTTCATCAAGACAATATTTTCTAACACATGTACAAATATACTAAGTAAATACACAAAATAAATATATCAGAAATAGTTATAAGAATATACATAATTGTTGTACATGATATTTAAATAATAAAAAAATAATTACTGTTATGATAGTAATCCTTATGAAAATATACCAACTGTAGTAAATGTTAACATGAAAGGTATATAAAGTTTCTTCCAGAAGTATCTATCATATATATCAAAAAAATTTAAAGTCTATGTCTATGTGCAACAGTCCTTAACTTTAACGAGTCTCTTGTTAGGCTGTGCAAAATGCACTATAACAGTAGAATGCTTTAGCATATGTCACAATATTTGATTACACAATAATATGTATATTTATATTCTCAGTTGTGAACAAAAATGAAATATACTATAACTGTATATGAATCATGTTATAACTATATATAAAATATATGGTTTCAAATAGTACATGATAACTTGAATGAATTTGTAAGTTGAAAATTGAACAATAAAAAATATATATATATAAATGGTGCAGAGAGATTAGTTAGGCTCTCATAAAAAATATTTACCTATATCACCACATAGCCTTTTAAGCTTTCAATAAATCTTAAATGAATAACTTTAGTATTATTCAATAACACATTTTTGCAGAAAATAAAATTAATAAGTTGCAAAAAAAATGGTAATAAAAGCATGATATTATTTTCCAATAAAAATATCTTCAAAGTGAATATAATAATTTTCAAAGAGAGAATTTTTACACTCTCATAAAGGAATATTCTTAAACATTTTCAATATAAATTGACAATAATTGCATAAATACCTTTAATACTATACTTCATTCAAAATAAACATAAAACATAAGATGTTTAATATTCCGAAAAAAGGAAGAAACTTATATGAATATGTCAATCTTATATATGACTTGATAATGTCAACTTACAAAGAAAAATCAATTGTGTCAAAATTTCTATATAGAAGATATCTAGAACATATTTACTTGTAAATTTTCAAACATTTTTAAAAAAATTAAGTAAGTGATCACTTTTGCATTTGTCATAAATCAAGAATTTGCTTTATATAAATATATATAATGACTCATTAAACATCTTTGGATCCAAAGTATAAACACTCAAAAGTATACAAAAAAAATATTATATACTACTTATGGTGAGTCATTCACTTTCTATATTTCAACAAGAAGAGAAGAAATATTAGTATGAATAAGTTTATCATGCATTTTCTTTTCTCTTTTTCTTTTTTAAAAGAGGTTAAATGTTAAAACATGCATGCATTGTAAAGAGAAGACACAATAGGGAAAATAATTTGATGAGTACTCATCTTTATGTTTACCTTATATCAATTACAATTTCACCTTTCTTATTAGAATGCACATTTGTCAAAAATAACTTTAAATAATGATATAGTATTATAACAAGAATATAAAAAGACAAATTCTTTCTCAATTTTTTGCATCAACTATTGTAATTAAAGACTTTATAAAATTTAAAAGTATGGCATACATGAGATTATGTGTAAATATTGTAAAAATTATGACTGATAGATAAATGCAGTAACTAATAAAACTATTAAAATTCATACATACATCCCGAGGATGACCGTTGAGTTGTACCAGGGAGAAGAAGACTTAAATAAAATGAAAAAAAATAACAGCTGCCTGCAGCCTGGAGAAAAGAAAAAAAAATTACATAGCGATTCTTCTTGCTGGACTATCAGTGCGGCTAGCTTCGACTGAATATATTACAAAGCAAAAGTCATCCTGTAAAAGGAAAAAGAGAGTTAGTCTATTTTTTATGTAGTTTATGATTGCGAGGACAAAGATCATAACTTCTATATTGAGTGGATTTGCTTTTAGCACCAGTATGAGTGCCATCAGGAGGAGCTTGTGACAGTACCGATTTACTGGAACATGAAGATGTTTGCTGGCATTTAGAAGAAGAAAGAATTTGAGGAGAAGTATTACAAGCTGCATCATGATTTGAAACTTGAATAGAAGAGTGTTGTCTCACAGGAGTGGAGGATGCATTATCAACAGCTGGTTGATCATGTGATGCACCTTTTGAAGAAACTGAAGGATGTTGCAGTGCTTCATTTCTCTTTTGAAGCTTCAAGATTCGATTAGTGTGAATCAACATTGGTGAAGCATGACTATTATTGGGATCTTGAATTTGAATGAGCACAGGAGAAATTATTTTCTTGACCACGTATGGGCCTTGTATCTTTTTGTTAAACACAGTAGGAAATTTTGCATAAACAATGTCATTAACATTGATGTTGGAAAACTTTAATTTTTCTCTGGATTTTTGGTACACCTTTTGTCTGGATGATTCGTTATTCTTGTAAGCTTGATAGTATATTTTTTCAATAACATCCATCAATTTATGAATTTCATATGCAGTGTTGAGAATTTTCCATGAAACTTGAGATTTATAATTGGAATAAATATCATTTATTTCTCTGCCAAAATGAAGAAGATTTGGGGAGAACTTTGTAGCTGGATGAGGTGTAGCGTTATATATGGATTGATGAATTTTTAGAGCAGTGGGTACATCACATCCTTGTGAGGCCATTGTGTTCACAGACGATTTTATTTGAGAATTGACACGTTCACTTAAACCGTTAGCTTGGGGATGGGCTACAGAACTATGTTCCAACTTAATGCCAAGCTTTTTGTTAAAATATGCAAACATATCACTAGTAAATTGAGAACCATGATCAGTAAGAGTTAATTCAGGTTTTCCATGAGTGGAAATATAATGCAATAAAGCCTTTGTAACTGACTCAGCACTGATATTATTCAAGGCATATAATTCTAAATGACGAGAAAAATGGTCTATCATGGTCAACACATATTGACGATTTCTCAATGGGCCGAGTAAATCCATAGAGACCTTTTGATTGGGAGCTGTTGGGAGTGGTGCAGGTAGGTATGGAGCAGTGTTTTTTTTATGATTCTTATTTACTAAACAAATTTCACAAGATTTGACATAATTAATGGTATCAGAAACAAGGGTTTTCCAGGTAAATCTTTTCTTTAAATTAACAATGGTTTTATGAATTCCAGTATGAGTAATATGAGCAATTCTTAAGGCCTTTGCTCTAAGTGACACAGGTAAAACAGCTTTGTGTAGCTCGATATCTTCTGAAGAGAAATGACCATTATAGCAAAGTAACTCATTACTTGGATTAATATAGTAGCCATTTAAACTTTTAGATTTTTTGTTATTTTTAAGATCTTCATAAATTTGTTTGATTTTTGGGTCCTTTTGTTGTTCAGAGAAGATGGTGTGATCAAGAATTTCTAATAAAGGATCTTGGTTATTATCATTATTTGGAGGTGAAGAGTCACTTTGAAGATGACATGTATGGTGGATTTTGTCGACTAAACCACATGGAAAGTGAGGAATGTCATTATGTAAATCGTTTTGATTATCAACAACAGGTAGAGGTTCTTGTGAAGAAATAAGATCTGGATTATTATTGAGATCTTCAGTAGGAATGTGAGGAGTTCTACTCAGAAAATCTGCCAAGACATTTTCTTTGCCTGGAACATGTTGGAATGTGTACGAGTATTCAGACAGTTCTAACATCCAACGAGTAGTAATATCAGCAGGTGATGTAGCCTTTTTATAATTATTAAGTGGTTTGGCATCAGATAGTAGAATAAAGGGTCGACCAAAAATATAGTATTTAAAAGCAGTTATGCCTTTGTAAATGGCATAAAGTTCCAATTTGATGGCAGGGTAGTGTCTTTCTGATTGAGATAGAGTTTTAGAATAATAGGAGATAGGTTTTAGTTCACCATCAAATTTCTGCATAAGAACAGCTGATATTGCTGTTTTTGAGGCATCTGTATTAACATAAAATGTTTCATTCCAGATAGGAAGATTGAGCATAGGTTTATGAAAGAAAATGTCCTGTAATTCTTTAAATGCGTTTTCTTGTTCAGATTTCCAAGAAAACTTATTTTTAGGTTTGGTGACTTCGATGAGAGGAGCAATCAATTTAGAAAAATTAGGTATAATTGATCTATAAAATGAACACAAGCCGATAAAACTCTTTGTTTGCCTCTTGGTTTTAGGCGTTGGAAAGGAGGTAATTTTTAAAATATTACTTGTAATAGGAAGAATTTTATGATCTGTAAGTTGGAAACCCAAAAAGTTAATGCTTGTTTGCATAAATGCACATTTTTCAGGAGACAGAGTAATGTTATTAGCAATGAGAGTGTCTAATAGCTTTGTGAGTTTCATGGACATTTCTTCAAATGAATTAGCGCCCACTACTATATCGTCCTGATATGCATAACAGGAGTCAATCTGAGATAATTGAATCACAGAGTCGATTAATTGTTGGAAAGTGCTGGCGGCCGTCTTCAAGCCAAATACTAAACGTAAATATGTAAAAATTCCCCATGGAGTAGTAAAACTAAGTTTATCTTGCATATCTTTAGGTACAGCAATCTGCCAATATGCAGAGGGTAAGTCAAGAGTTGTATAATATTTAAATTTTGACAACTGCACCAATAGATTTTGAATTCTAGGAAGAGGGTATGATGATGGGATTATAATCGAATTTAACAATCTTAAATCAAGAGCCAAACGATACTTTTGAGGCTTAGACATATCAGTTCTCTTTTTTTTAACAAGAAGCATGGGACACGCCCAAGATGAATTTGACCTCTCAATAATACCAGCGTTCAACATTTGATTAATTTGGTCAAGAGCTTCTTGTTCGAGTGCTTGAGGTACAGGAAAAGGTAATGTTTTTACTGGATGAGAATTTAACATGGTAAACTGAGGATTGACCAGGTCAGTATGACCTAAAGTGTCAAGAGATTTCGAAAAGGCAAGCGCTTTACTACATAATAATTTTGTTAAAGCTTCCCTTTCATGAGGAGGTAAATGTTTAAGATCAAAGTCATTTGGAGATAATTCTTGAATGCGTTTCCTCTTAATCTCTTCAGATGGCAAAATTAAAGTACAATATTCGTTTTCAAATTCTAAATCAAAAGAGTATTCTTCAATATCTTTTTCATCTACATTGATACATTCACCAATAATTGAATTTTTATTTAAATGAATATCGAGCTTTGAAACATTCTGACATACAACCAAAAATAAATCATTTTGAATGGAAGATTTTGAGTGCAATGATTCATGTAATACCAGACCCTTGTTTTTTAAATTGGGTTTAAAAAGAAAATATTCAGATGGAGGATTCAGATACTTCACATGTAAATACACAAAAGAATTAGGAGGTATTAATTCTCTATTGAGTAATTGTACCATGTTGGAACTCACCAAAACTTTGTCACCAATACTTAAATGAGTTTGCTTTTCACCAAAATAGTTACCATCATTAGTATTCTCAGATGAGAAATTCCTACTAGGAATATTATTATCATTAGTAGACACATAATTCACCACATTACCATAATCAGTTGGAAAATAATTAGGAAAATAAGCAAAATTATCATCAATATAAGGATTATGAAAATTCATAGCAGAATGAGCCATACTATTTGTAAACAAACCATTATTTTGAACATTATAACAATAAGGATAGGTTGTATAATTGTTGGACAACTGCAAACTTGAATTATCACAATTTGCACAAGTATTATCAATGCAAGTATCACTCGTTAGATTATTTGATATAGGCCTTTCATAAGAAGGCATTCTGTGTGCATCAAGAGAATATGGTACATTTGAATTCACATAATTATATTCAGCATTCATAAAATAGCAAGTAGGAGATTCATTATAACTTTGAAAAGGAATATGCTTGTCTTTAAGTAATATAGACTTAAAGCTTGGTGAAATAGTAATAGAATGCTTGTTAATAAACTCAAAGCCAAGTATGGCTTGAAAGTGAACATTTTGAATTTTTGTAAGGTAAAATACATGATGAAAAAAATATTTATCAATTTTAAAAGCTATCTCTATGCATCCTTTGAAGAAGACCTTAGAATTTATGGTGGAAACTGATACATTTCTGGATAAAAATTTGTAATGAAGCCTGGATTTAATGCTATTAAAGCATTCTTCATCCAAGAGAGATAAACTTGATCCAGTATCTATTAATGTGGCGATTTCATTATGTTGAACATTTATTAGGATGCATGGAAGAACATAAGAGTTGTTAAAAGAACTGCATATGACATGATTTTCTTGTATGTCATCGTTGATTTGGAAATTTTGTTTGGAAGGCAAAGAATTATATGAACAAGAAGATTTGTTAAATTTAGATGTCATAGGAGAAGTTTGGACAGCTGTGGATGACACTAAAGTGACTGACGAGCGTTTGTCTAATTGTTGATGTTTGTTGTTGTTGTCAAAGTGTACTGACCCTGAATGAGAATTACGGGAGAGAAGGCGGTCAGTAGAACCAGTCTCCCTTATTTGTTTAAATGATAAACATTGTTATTTTCAGAAGAAGAAGAGGTGTGGCTTTTCTTTCTGTAAGGGTGAGACGAAACCTGAGTTGAAGAGTTTTGATTAGAATTACCAATAATGTTTTTGAATTTGTAGCATGAGTCCATACGATGATTAAATTTCCCACAGAACGCACACTGCACAACATCTCGTCTGTGATAAAAGGATGTAGAATTTTTTTTGTGAGAATATTTGTCAAAGGTTGGTTGATAAGGACGTTTCCGGTGAAAGTTTTGATGACGAAAATTATTGTTACGTTTATTTGTAGCCTCTTGTCTCGGTGGAGAAGGCGAAAATGTCCTAGGTCTTCTTTGAAAATTACGAGAAGTATGAGAACTGTCCTTTTGAGTTTGTAAAGGAGAGTAGTTGGTTTGAGAATTGTGATAAATTTTATCCTTCGTATGCTTTATAGGAGTTTTATGAAGAGTATTACTAGAATTATCGTGGACATTTTCAGAATCGATACAATAGGCTTGATTAAAATTTTCATAAGATTTTTTAGGGGGAGAGTCATATATATTTTGAAGAAAAGTTGCTCGTTCAAGAGCTAATTCGAAGGACGTAATATTTTCTTCTAAGATTTTACGTTTGATTTGTTTAGGTAAAGCCTCAAGAAAATGAGTAAACTTTAATGAATTAAGAGCAGAAAGATCCAATTTTGGATAAGCAAGTCGAAGTTGTTTATCCAACCGAAAAGCAAAATTTTTAACTGATTCATTTGAATCTAAGGTCAAGTTCTGTAAAGATTTTAGAGAAACAGACTTTTTTGTGGGTGAGAAATAGTCTATAAATGCCTTTCGAATTTCACTAAAATTAGAGTTCTTGAGCTGTGACTGAGTTTCCAGAAAGAAGAGTAAGGCGGTGCCCTCAAGTTTTGATTTAAAGAGAACAAAAAGTTCCTTGTCTGTAAAGTTATTTAGTTCCTGTAAGTCAGATAATTGATCGAAGAAAAATTCTACAGTCTGAGGGTTACCGTCGAAAGGTTGGATTGCAATATTTAGCTTGGCTTTTGGAGGCATGATGAAATAATTAATATAAGAACTCAATGTATGACATGATAAATTTGGTTATTTGGCAGGTCCTATGATGAACAATATATATAAATTGACCCGTTACTTAAAATATTGATGACTTTCATTTACTTCATACATCATTTTTATATGTAAAAAAAAAGAAGAAAACGTATACTAACATATTAGTATCATATGAAGAATATAAGACCCAAATATTTTATGTAAATATTTATATATAATATGGCTCAAAACATAAATTATTATATGTATGACAAGAAGAATAATTTATCTTAGCATGAACAATAATTTTTACCAGTACCTCCGTTAAATAATGCATATATATATTAGTTGCAAAATATAGCAAGACAAGAAAAAAAATATATATGGAAAAATTATGTTATATATATATCATGCACTGCTCCAGAAAAATATTATTTCAATACAAGATCAATATAAATATTGTATTTGATTACTGCACCATACCCAACAAAATATAATTATATAAAACATTAATCACTATATGAAGAAAAATAACTTGAAAAAAAAAAAAATAATGAAGAATGTTCAAGCGTTGGTCACGGCTCCAAAAGAAATAAGTGTTATGTTTAAGCTGAAAGTGGAGTAAGCACTTTTTACTTGCCTCTACCCACAATTAGGCCAAAGTGATCGTGATAATGACAGCACATCGCGGAGAATGGGGGCCTGCAAACGACCCACGTGACCATCCTTACTTCACTTAAAAAACAATAAAAATATTCTTTATCCATGATGACATAAAATGTCATACATAAAGTTAAAAAAATATAAAATTGAAAAGGTAAAAAGGTTACCTGTCAAGTCCTTGGATGTTGATGACAAATAAATCCAGACAATAGGCACAATAAATTATTATGCACACAAAATTTGAAGAAAAACTATTTTTATTTCATGAAGAACCTGTTTTTACTTTTTTTATGAATAAATATTTCTTCACATATTTATATTATTTTGACTCGTACATATTAATCTCTCTCTTCATAAGAAAAACCATATCATAATATATGCTAATCACAACAATTGCTATCTCTAAGCAATAAAAATTCTTTGTCAATAATATAATTTAGATATCTCAACAGGATGTAAATTATAAATTTTCTCATGACATAAAAGGAGAATATAATATTATTTCTTCTTGAAAAAGAGCAACTTTCATAATATGAACTTTCAAAAAAAACAAAATGTATTATACTTCATATTGCATAGATACAAACCAATATTTTCTTCATAACGCCCCTTGGGTATTCAAAAATTATATATATAAAATTGGGCAAAATAATGAAGTAAAAACTTTATGAGAATCAAATATCTTCATTTGATGAAAGAAAAAAATGTTCACCTCTTAAAGCACACGTTCTTCACCTCTACTTGTTTTTTTTTAGAGGATTGAGAACATATAAAAGCACAATTAAAGAATTGATCACATAAATATTCGACGAAAATTTTGGACGAAAAGATGAAGAATAAAACCATTTAGAATAAACATGTCGACAACCTTCTTTAGTTAAAAGTGGCATCAATAGAGCAACACATAAAAGGCTTCACGACGTCACCTTATTTAATACGCATATCCAAACAGAGTGCACAACAAAAATACTTTCAGGATCCTTTGAAACAAAAGGTTTGCTCCTCGTTGCTTAACAGAAATCAACATCACTTTCCTAGATGCATTTTGAGGGCAGCACTTTTTCTTTGCCGCACTTAAAAATCAGCATCGTAATAATATCAACATAACAAAAAAAAACCGTTCCATCCTTCGTTAACGGGGGAGCACCTCTGCCCCGAAATTACACTAAAAACTTTCAATCATACGACTGCATCCATTACGGCAGGTGTCTAGCAGCGCAACTGACGCAGGTGGCCGCGAGCCCAGGGGAAAAAGAGAAAGGGTTATTGTAAATGCAAAATACGCCAATTTGGCAGTGAGCAACAGAGGGGGTGAGGAAAAAATAAGCCAAATTACAATATACAGTATGAAAAGATATGTAACTAATAAGAATAAAATTGATAACCATCTTAAGAGGGGAGGCCAAAGCCGGTGGCCATGTACTTAACGGCTTGAAATACGTCACCTGTGAAATTTAATTTGATAGGTTAGGGGTGTGTCCGAATAAACGGAAGTTCCACCCAAAAGAACTAGCGAGAATGTTCTCGAACAAATTTTAAAACCGGAAGGAATGATTTCAAACAGAATTTTACCGGCTTGGAACATTCGAAAGCTAAGTAAGAGAGAAAACATTACAGGCGACGAAATGAAAATAAGCGAAACCGAAATTAAATTTAAATTGAGAACATTAATAAAAAAGAGGTAATAGGAAATAAAATGACTAATAAAAATGAATTAAATTAAAAATATGGGGGGGTTATGGAGTAACCACCACAAACGTTATTGCTAAAAGATGGCGCTGTGCTATCAGTTTGTAAACATACAGAAATTTATTTTACATAGATAAACGCAAATCGTTTTTTTTTTTTTTAAATTTATTTAATGATTTGAATGAAAATTAAAATTTGAGTTATCCTCAAAGTACGTCGTTTTCCATATGAGTTGAGGCTAGAGGTCTGCACGGGCCGGGCTCGGGCCGATTTCCAATAATGGCATTCGGGCCGGGCCGGGCTCGGGCCTTACATCTGAAGACTCGGGTCGGGCCGGGCCGGGCCGGGCCGGGCCTAGTCACTAATCCTTTCGGGCCGGGCCTTGTCACTAATCTTTTCGGGCCGGGCTGGGCTATCGGGCCTTAATTTTTTTGCTGGAGTATCGGGCCGGGCCTAACCTTTTTTTCCGTACTGATTTCCGTACTGACTACTTTTTTTTCCAGACTGATTCCATTCTTCCTAGTTTTCATGGACCAAAATAATCAGTTCCTATTGAATCTTCCTATATGAAAATCCTTTTCTCGACTTTTTATAAATCAGTAATATTTGGCTTTGTCCAAAAATTTCTGCAAAAAAAAGCATATACTTTTAAGCCGTCATTATTCTACAATTAAACATTAGAATTTATTCCTTTTAAAGAATCGTAGATTACTAGGCGTTTTAAAATAGAATTAAACACACACACACACACACACACACAAAAAAAAAAAAAAAAAAAAAAAAAAAAAAAACATGATTATGACGGAATTTTTTTTAAACTGAAAATTGAAAGTTTCTTTTAAAATGTTCATCCATGCAAAATGAATACAACAATACGGGAGAAAAAAATATTTTAAACATTTACATCTGTTAAGAAGGGAATGCACTTTTTTTTTTTTTTGTTCCAAAGCGATTTCGTCTTTGGAAATTTTACCATATACTGCTTTTTCAATTTTTTGTCTCCGTTACAGGGAATATGGATTAATAATACTAGTGATAGCTGAAACATTTACATATAACAAACAAAGATTCATTTAAAAGCATAAATATCGCAGCCTACGGCACTTCTGCATAAATGGAGATTAAAAACATGGAAAACAAGTTGGAAATTGAACGTAGCAAATGAGGTGCGTTCGTACGATAATGAAGTTTTAAAAATATTCAGATCGTGCTGATATAGTAGAGCGTACTTCGGATACAGTCTAGTAGTCGAAATATTTGTGTTTCTAAATATTAAAGAAAGTAATTTTTATTACACCTCAGCAACGTATATATTATTCATAAAATGTGAAATAGTTGAATATAATTAAAACACGCCCCAAACAATGTTTCCCCGTATAGCATTATCTAGTGGAATACTCTTGTGTGGCCCTGTAATTTAACAATAAAAATTCTTTGCATCATCGATTGTACAGAATGCATATTTTAGTATATATTTCATAGATTCATGCCAATTCTATTGTGTTCGAATGAGTGTAACACCATTAAAATGCATTTGAAACTTTTTTCCCATTGACCGTAATGTAATGGAATACTTTTGATTGTCCCTGTAAATGATCTATGCATCCGACTTTCATAACATTTGAAATGATTCGACAAAATTACGTAATAATTATATGTTTTAAATTTCAAACGATTAAAATGCATTTGAAACTTTTTCCCCATTGACCGTAATGTAACGGAATCCTTTTGATTGTCCCTGTAATTGATCTATGCATCCGATTTTCATAACATTTGAAATGACTCGACAAAATTACGCAATAATTATATGTTTTAAATTTCAAACGATTAAAATGCATTTGAATTTTTTTTCTCCATTGACCGTAATGTAACGGAATCCTTTTGATTTTCCCTGTAATTGATCTATTCATCCGATTTTCATAAAATTTGAAATGACTCGACAAAATTATGTTATAATTATGTATTTTAAATTTCAGACGATTCGGTTGGGTAGTTTTTGCGTTGTTATATGCGGTCAGACAGACAGACAAACGGACAGACGGACGGACTGAGCAACAACAATAGGTGCTACGTATTTACATAATTACGAACGCACCTAAAAACAGACTAATATAGTTTTTTTTGGTCAGAACTCTTCCATAAGATTAAAGATCAATGTTCTGTAGAAATTCACTCGAGCCGGGCCTGGTTCGGGCTGAATTTTAAACTTTTTTCCGGACCGGGCCGAGCTCGGGCCAAAATTTTAACTTTCGGGCCGGGTCGGGTCGGGCCGTTATTTTTTTCGTTCGGGCCGGGCCGGGTCGGGCAAATATTTCTTTCGTTCGGGCCTGGAAATTTCGGCCCGTGCAGACCTCTAGTTGAGGCAGCTAAGCGCCATCTATTGAAGAAAATTTCAACTGCTTATAAGCGAGTGCATATAAAAACTTTAAGAACATGTCATTTTTTTTCACCTCGATATTTACTATATAAGTTAATAACCCGGGATGAAGTGGAGGGTATACAGATGTACTCCGTATACCGTCTGGATTTTTTAAAGGAACATCGTATACGCTCTGTTTCTCTAGAAAGCTCTATAGTATTATACTATCAAGAGTACCCTTTGCATAGAGCGTATACTCTTTAACGTCTAAACCGCTGTTAATGACTCATTGAATTTAAGTTTGGCGCTGTTTCTCGTAACCGCGTGTTTACGATCTCGCTATCCCGTCTCGAATATTGTACATACATCTGGGACTATCGTTATTTCTTTTTCGAATTTTTCCCTCACCACAGTTGTAACTTTTCGGCGAATCTCCCTCTATTTCCTCTGGCGTATAAATACATGTGAATGAATTCAAACTTTATTCATAAATGCAAATACTTGAATCAGAAATGTAGTTTTTTGACAGCGTAAAGATTTATATGAATTATTTGAAGATTTTTATGGGAATCTCTACAAAATACCTTTAGGCTACACTCTGTTTATTTTGGTTCTTTTTTTTCTCCGCTGCCCGAGTTATTTTTATATAAAACAATCCTCAACCGCAAAAAGAAGTTTATCATCTATTTACTGGTTGTGTATTCAATACATATATAAAACTGTTATAAGAAAACACAGATACATCATTCACAACACAAATAATGCTTGCAGTTCGCCAGTGTTTAACACATAAATTATTAAATTAAGGTTAGATTTTAGAATATTTTAAAAACTAAGAAAAAAAGTGATATTTTTTAAGAAGAGATCACTGAAAGAAGAAGTTAAAAATATTAATTTCCTGAGTGAGATATTTTGAATATAAGAAAGCATCAAACGCCCGTAGCTTAAGGGTGTTTGATGCATTCTAATGATGATAGCTTAAGGGTGTCTTCCGATCCAAACTGCCTTTTTTCTGATTTATTTTTAGATTCATTTTTGCTCTCAAATGCACCAAACTTTCGAATTCTCTTATTTAGAAACTACACAAGGTGCCGTGATTGTCGATTTTTCGATAAATGTAGAAAATATTGCAAAAAAAAAAAAAAATGCTGTCAAAAACGGAGTTTGGGACCAAATTTTCCGAAGTGGGAGATCTGCGAACGAAAAAAAAGGGTCACGCTGCGAAAATAATTGTTTATAAATCAAATTCTAGTGGATTGAGCAAAAAATGAAATCACACGGCATCTTATACATCTCTTCAGAAACTCTTCGGAAAATTTTTAGATGTTGAATGTAAAAAAATGTTTTTAAGTCTCTCTCGGAGAAAAGTATCTGCATTCAACACTGACTCCGGCCGTTATTTTAAAGAAAAAGTCACCACTCTGTCACTAAAAGAATTTTATCTGAATTTAAGTCAAATCACTAATATTTTTTATTTTACTAAAATCCGATATATTTATATATACATTCTGTAGGGCATTTAAGCAAACAAAAGAGTTTTTTTTTTTTTTTTTCGGACCCTAGCATCATTAAGCACCGTCGAGGAGGGGAAAAAAGTAGAAAAAAAAATTACCGGGGGAGGCGAACCTCGACGGAAATTGATTAACCCCCTATCGATTTCTGCATCCCCCGATAACCCTATTCTTCCAACCCCCCCATAAACGAACGATCCTTACCCATGATGCACCTCTCTGCTTGGGTCATTGTTTTCGGTCGTAAGGGTGTTATAAGATATCGAACGCTTCGACTGCAATGTGGGTGTTCCAGAAAAATCGATATGGGGGGGGGGGGTATAGTTCCGAAACAGAGACGTGGTGGCAATCTCAGAAATTTCAACTTTTTTGCCGCGTGGAGGGTTGACTTGACTTTTAACATAAAAGAGAGAGAGAAGAAATCGAAGGCAGTTTCGATTTCGTAACTTCTGGAGGGGGGCTGCTTGCGCTTTTTTTCAAAGCGGCGTTTTTTTAGCCTGTCAGTTTTGGTTGATGGAAAATACAGTCGAACTCAGAGCTGAAGAATTATAAGAGTCCTATTTAATAAACATTACTGCTCTTAACCCTTAACTGCTGATAAAAATTGTCACATATCTACTGTGAGCGGTATGTCAGGCCGCTTGATCTAAACGCGAATAAAATTTCAAAAATATGCATTAAAATATTTAATTGCTATAAAGGACGTTAAATACTAATAAAAACATTAAAAGATCTTATTAATCCAATGAAATTAATTAATTGAAATTAAAAATTATAATTAATTATTATAAATAATTATTATTGAAATTATAATTAATTGATCTTATTAATTAATTGGAAATTAAAAAAAAATTAAAATTAATAAGATCTTTTAATGTCTTTATTAGTATTTAACGTCCTTTATAGCAATTAAATATTTTAATGCATATTTTTGAAATGATTTTAATGGACGTAAATGAAAACTTCTATTTATAATTAACGAATAAAATGTTACATGAACTCTCAGAATACTATTAATGTATTAAACTTTAAATGCAAGACTATTATAAATAAAATTCAACTATTCAAGAGTATCTAGAGGTAATATTAAGGCTCCAAACGAAACAAAAAGTGAGAAGTATCTACAGTTAAACTAAAAATTACAAGTTAAACTGTGAAACTCGAAAAATTCGGCGATGTCTGAGACCGCAAACAGCATTTAAGTGTTAAGGATGCTGGTCAATCACTTTCCGAATTCCCCTCCGTAATGTTAAATCTGTGGGCGTTTGATGCATTCTTATATTTAAAGTACTTCCTTTGACAATGAAGTTCGGTGAATGAATTTAGAACGACCGATCTGGCAACACTGGGGAAACAGAACGCTGCACCTGCATAGAGGCAAGTGCTGACCATCTTCCCCCACCGTTGTTCAGTTGAGCGTCGTTTATGTTCTGTGTAAGACGTGCTTTACTAAGTGCTTGTTCAGTGTGTTGGTCCTTAACTGAGAACAGGAAAATGGACGAATAAAAGATCAGTTTAAAGTTTGGTTTTAAGCTTTGCAAGACATCGAAAGAAATTCATGAGGGATGGTGCAAATTGAACACCTACCATACTCGCCAGATCTCAATCCTCAAGACTTCTTCTTATTTTCACATTTCAAACTCTCTTTGAATGAGATTTTACCATATTGCTGATATCCAACGAAACGTGACGAAGGTTTTGAACTTATCCCAAAAGAAAACTTTTTGCGCATTTCCTAGGACATGTATAACAGATCTCAACGGTGCATAGTTATAAGCGATGACTATTCACCGAACTTCATTGTCAGAGGTAATATTTTATGTGTTAACCCTTTATCTACCGACAGTACTTATAAGTACCATTAAAATTACTTATTATAAAATGCTTTTAATATGTCAATTAGTTGTAATGCTGTTTAGATAGAGTTACAGATACATTACTTTATCTTATTCCAAAAGCATTATTGGTTACACAAAACAAAACTATTTTTAAAAGAATCAATTCTTTTGCCTTTGCATCTTTTCAGCGTTCTTGGCGTTGAGGGAGGGGGCAGGCACGTAGCCAGGGAGGGGGCTAAGGGGGCTGAAGCCCCTCCCGAAATTTTGAAAATACACAAAATTGTCTGAATGATAAAAAATAAGTTTCGTTTGTTTTTATCTTCCATTACATTAAAATCAATTGCATTTTTAGCTGTAAAAATACCCTTTTATTGTATTACAGTTATGGTAATCCTTCATTATATCGGTCATTTGGATATGTTGTTTTTTTAATAGCTATTTACCACTAAAAATATAAATTCTTTTTAAAAAGTAATTTTTACTGTCTTTATGCGCAGTAAAATTCGATCAAGTGTAAATTCTTATCATTAATTTGACTAAGAAAAATTAAATATAATACGCATACGGCATAAGAAAGATCACGAAAAATTAGGAAGATTATTTTCTATATGTTTCAGTCATTGGAAAAAGGCTAAATGTTTTTCTTAAAACATATACAATTAGATTATCAGAAACCTTATATTATTTAAACAAACGAACTTCAGATTTTTTTTCAGGAAAATAGAATAGAATTATTTCATTGTTGAATTTTCAAAGAGCTCCAAGAAAAGAAGAAATTAGAGAAGATCTTGAACTAATACTTGAAACAATCTTATTTTGTGCAGAATAAAATAGCCACTGATCACGATGAGGATCCTCTAACTTTAGAGAAATTGGTATAAAAAAGACTAGTTATGAGTTCTTTTAAGTTTTGAGCAAAGTCTGGAGCGAATGAATTGAAACGAGACATTATAAATATCCTTAGAAATGCTATTTATTTCACCCCAGAAACTCAGAATGAACTCAAATATTCTGGGATACAGTTACCGAAGTATTAATTATGAATATCTATATTGCGATCTGTTTTA
This sequence comes from Maratus speculifer, assembly GCA_964019185.1. Classification (NCBI taxonomy): domain Eukaryota; kingdom Metazoa; phylum Arthropoda; class Arachnida; order Araneae; family Salticidae; genus Maratus; species Maratus speculifer. The sequence continues at coordinate 446,611,685 of OZ025290.1, read as the reverse complement.
GCTTAATTGCTGTTGAAACTATGGACATTTCAATCACAGAACAGCTTGCCATTTGTGTTAGATATGTGAACTATTAAAAAATTCACAAAACCCAATAATTCGGAAATTTTTTTTCACGTGTTATTCCAATAAATGTCTCAAAAATTCAAGAAAAGTAATTTTACAGCATTGTGATAAACTATGTCTTGGCATGTATAAATGTGTCACATAGGCGTATGACAAAGTAGCCAATAAGTTTGGTCATGTTAGCGGGGTTCATTCCAGAATTCTTCAGAATATCTGAAAATTAGATACGTCCTCTGTGAATGCCATTGGTTAAATCTCCAACAACAAGTTTCCAACAACATGCTGATTCCCTTCATTCGAAAATAATATACATGGATTTGTTAAAGCAGCGACAAAAGTTTTTAAAAATCACCTGAAGGCAAATTTAGCGCTTCAAAAAGCAATTGCATCATATATCCTAGAAAACAAAAGAATATAACTTTTCCGCATTTATGATACAAATGTTATCGTGAGACATGAAATCATATTGACTTTTGTTGAGCTACTTAAATACATTTGTATTAGCTCAGAAAATATTTCGAAAAACACATGGAAGATTTCTTCAACAGATGGAGATTTTTGGCAGTCAGGGAGAAGAATTATTTTTTCATAAGCTTGTCTGTTTGTCAGAAGGTTTCCTGTCTGACAGTCACAGTCAATTCTTCAAAAAAAAAAAAAAAAAAAAAAAAAAAAAAAAAAAAACTTGTGATATAATATTGACTGTAACCCATGCTAAAGATGCCTAATTGTTTTACATAAATATGCAGAAAAATGAAGTAGAAATCTTTTGTGAGATTTTATTGCACATCAAAACTTCGGGAAGACATCTTCCAAGCTGAAATAAAGATCCCAAGACTGACATTTAGACAGGAAAGAGGTACAATGGTACAAACCCACAAACTACATATACTGACAAGTATTACAACATCACGGTCTTATTTCCCCATGTAGAAAGTGTCATTCAAACTTTAAATTATCGATTCATTTCGAATGAAGACATTCTAAGAGATACTTCCAGGATGTGCTTCACTGGAAAAAGCAAGCAAATTAGAGAATTCGATGCAATATTTTGAGGATAAAGTGTCAATGTAGCAAGTGAAAGCTGAATATGAATTAAGGGTGTATTTCGAATCAAACTGCTTGTTTTCCGATTTATTTTTGAATTCACTTTTGCTCTCAAACACATGAAACTCGCAGATTCTCTTATTTAGAAAGTGCACAAGGTGCCGTAAAGGTCAATTCTTCGATAAGTGTACAAAATATTGCAAAACAAGCAATCAAAAACGGCAATTTGAACCGATTTTTCCGAAGTGGGAGATAAGGGAACGAAAAAAAGGGTCTTCCAGAGAAGTTAATTGCTTATAAATCAATTTCTAATGAATTGAGCGTAAAAAGACTTTACTCGGCACCTCATACGTCCCTTCAAGAATCCCCTCAGCAAGTTTCATGTTTCTACTTTTAATAATGTGTCTGAAATTGTGTCGGAAAATTTCGAGCTGCTGAAGGTGGAAAAGCGTTTTTTCGAATACACCCTTAAGGTGCTAACAAATTGCTAATGTTGACACCAACACAGAGGTTTTAAAAGTTTTAGTACTGTAATGTGACGTGTTACGTAAAATCAAACACTTGCTGACAGTTTTTGTTAAAAGCCGAGTAACAAAAGTCAGTGCTGAAATATATACTTCGGCAAAGAAAATAATTAAATCTGACTCGAAGCGTTATGGTCGATGACAGATTGAGTAGTTTTTCATGATTCCCATTCTTTGGGAAATTACAGAAACTCTTGATAAGTCAATCAGCATCATGGCTAAAAAGAAATTATGATGATTGCCTCTGTTGCACTAGTAAACAGTGTTGAATTCAGGGGGTTGCCCGGGAGGGGGACATTTCCCCTCCCCCGGAGAAATGAGTTGTCCCACCCCAGAAAATTTGTGATTTTGTGTTTTCAATTGTCAAAAAGTACAATTTCCCCCTCCCGGAATGCTATAATATCCCCCTCCGGAGCCCCAAAAATCCCTCCCGGAGAAAAGTGCCTGAATTCAACACTGCTAGTAAATTTATTTTACCACGATTGTCATTCATAATTATTATACTCGGAGAATGTGAAATACAAACATAATTTTTATGATTACATATGGCTGTAGCAATTTTTTTTCCAAAAAAATAATGTATGTAATTTATTTCAATTGTGGATCAATAGTTTCAAGACCTCGCTCAGGGCTCAGATTCTCGCACATTAACATTAATCCTGTGTTTTAAATCAATACATATTATTTGTTTGCGTTTCAGTATTTTACAACGTTTTTCTTCATAGGATAGGGGAGAGGGAAGCACATTTGAACAATTTTTTAAAAAATCAGTACATTTCTTATTTGAATTATATTTTTTGCGTTTTAAGTATTACATAATAAAAACAGTGCATTTCTTCATCATATGAACCAGAAATTAAAAGTTTTCCATATAAATTAAAAAAAATTGTGTGGATTTAAAAAGCTGAAATATTTCTGTTCAAACCTGTCTCATGTAGGGGTATTTTTGAACAAGTAAGGAGCACCTTTGAACAAATGAGTAAAATATGGAAATATTGAGTTTTCATAAAACGCTGCATATGTTTCAGAAATATAAAGTAATACGGATAAAATTTAATAACTATATTTTATTGAAATTAATAATTTTTCTATTATTTAACCAAACTTAAATCCATCAAAGTTGATGTCAAAAATCATTGTTGAAACAACACAGAATGTCTCTCCAGTTATGTTTGTTTGAGAAAACTGTTTTAAAATATCCTTGTAATACACTAATATGATATCTGATGTTTCTGAAAAATTAAAATTTTTCATTCACACTTTTTATGAAAAAACTTGACTTAAATTCTGATTTATCTAGTACGAAAATACTAGTAATTCCGTAGTTTGGGAAAGAGTAAATGAAAGAGTATAGGCTTTGTTAGACAAACCTACTAAACCATGAATCATTATTGTCTATCCGAATTTTGCAATTATCAAATAAATGAATGCCATCATCAATTTAGGGGGGACATTCCCCCTCTCCCGGAGCAATGAGATGTCCCATTCCGGTAAATTTGTGATTTTGTGTTTTCAATGGTCATACAGTACAATCCCCTCCCCCGGAGCCCCAAAAAGCCCTCCCAGAGAAAAGTGCCTGAATTCAGCACTGTTAGTAAATTTATTTTACCACGGGTATCATTTATAATTATTATAATCAGATAATGTGAAATACAAACATAATTTTTATGATTACATATGGCTGTAGCAATTAATTAAAAAAAATAATAACGTTGTAATTTATTTATTTTATTTATGGATCAATGGTTTCAAGACCTCGCACACGTAATGTCAGATTCTCGTACGTTAACATTAATCCTGTGTTTTAAATCAATATATATTAATTGTTTGCATTGAGAGATTGTAATACATGTGTGCAATAAGGAAGGATTGTTAACAGTATAAGTTCATGTTCTTTGATATTCTTAATTAACCTCTTTTCACATAAAAAAAAATTTCAGAAATTAAAATATTTAGATACATCAACAACTCTTTACTTCATAGTTTTAGATGTTCAATTGTGCCCCATCACATGGAGTTCAACATTACAACGGTTTACTCAATTCGGATGATGAATTTGAACAAAACAAAACTTATAGATTAAAGATTACATCTTTATTTAAGTGTTGAACAATAAATCAAAATTTTAGGGATACAAAATTTTGAACGAAAATCTTACAACGTTATTTTCTTAAGTTTAGATTCAAGAGGGAGTAAAATATACATCTTGCTTAGACAGTATTGTGCATACAAAATGGATGAGCTTTGTATACTTATTGCACTGAAGCAATAGTAATGTATTGCCATAGATATTTTTAGAAAATAATTTATTTGAAGGAAAATATTTAGGGTTCAAAGGTGCCCCCAGTTCAAATGTGCCCCCCTCTCCCCTACTTGAGTCTCATCTGAAACATTGTTAGTTTGTGCTTTTTAGAAAAAGCAGCAGAAAATTTTTCGTGAAAACTCTCCGATTCCCAAATCGGTTTGGAAAGTGGAAATGGTCTTAAAAGTTAAAAATTGCAAAAGAAATTGAAAAAATTAAATATGAAATAATAATATTTGACATAGTTAAAAAGTATCCTATGTAGAAACACGCATTAGGATAAGCCTAGATTATTTTTAATTTTTTTACTGAATATTATTCAAATTACTTTTGTAAAAACAGAAAAAATTCCAAAATCAAGCCCCTCCCGAAAGAAAATCCTGGCTACGGGCCTGGGAGGGACATGGGGATTTTTCAATTCTGAAATATTTCTATATATATCGTAAGACCATCATATTTGTGCATTTTATAAATCCAGAAAATACTAAGAAAACAATTTAAAATAAAAGATTTGAGTGGGGTTATAAATATCGCACAAAATCCCTGTAAATTCAAATTTAATTAATCATCCTAAAATCAGTGGCGCAGCCAGAATTCGGCTCTGGGGGGGGGGATAGAGTTGCTTCAGGGATGATTCTGGTTCAAATTTTTTTTTCGGAAATCGGTGGGGGGGGGGCAGCGAGTTACCCCCCCCCCCGCGAGGGGAGTTTATCCGCGATTTTCAGACGAAATGGGCATTTTCCTGCGACCTTCAGACGAAATCAGCGATTTATTTGCGATATTTTAGCAAAATCGGCGGTTTTTCCGCGATCTTTCGACGAAATCGGCATTTTCCCGCGATCTTTTGACGAAATCGGCATTTTTCCGCGCCCTCTAAACGAAATCAGCAATTTATCTGCGATATTTTAGCAAAATCGGTGATTTATTGCGATCTTTTGTCGAAATCGGCGGTTTTTCCGCGATCTTTTGACGAAATCGGTGTTTTTTATGAAATCGGCGTTTTTTCGACGATCTTTAGACAAATTTTGCAATTTTACGCGATCTTTTTTTGAAAACGGCCCTTTATCTTCGCGATTTTTCGACGAAATCGGCGTTTTTTCCGTGATCTTTTGATGAAAGCGACCTTTTCTTTCAATGATCTTTTGACAAAATATTTTTAAGAAATCTTTTATCGAAAACGGCGTTTTTTTTCCTGATTTTTTAACGAAATCGGCATTATATCAGAAATCTTTAGACGAAATCGACGTTTTCCCGCGGTCTTCAGACGAAATCAGCGTTTTATCTGCGATATTTGGTGAAATTGCCGTTTTCTCCGCGATCCGCACAGGAAATTCGCGTTTTTCGGCGATCTTTTGACAAAGTTCGTTGACAAGAACATTGACGAAACAAATACGCCATTTTTTTTCTTTTTTATAATAAGTATATTTGTTAACGAGTTATAAGCGATTTTGATCGCATGGCAACCATTTTTTCTCCTTTTTGTTGCAACTACGTCGTAAATTCGTTTCAAATCATCCACTGTGAGAATCGTCTTCTGAAAGATCTTATCAAAGAATGAAGAACATTTCTCAGTTACATAGCTTTTTAATCATGATATCTGCTTGCCTGAATCTAGGAAAAAGTGTTATCGGAAAAAAGTGACAAACTACAATAGCGGAAAAAAATGACACGGAAAAAAAGTTATTGCTATATTGGGACAAGATAAACATGTTACTGGGGAAAAAGCGACAAGGAATTGATTTTGGGGATTTATTTATGATTTTGGAGATTTATTGGCAAAGCATGAAATGGGGGGGGGGGAGTCGGGGGTCGGCTCTTAATTTAAGTGAATGATTTTTTCATGCTGAATTAACTGTTTTGGTTCAATTTTTGGATAATATACGTCCATAATGAAAAGACGCTTGCCTGATTAGTTTTGGGAACGGACGATTACCTCCCCCCCCCTCCACCCTAAATAAGATGAATGGTTTTTTAAGCAGAATTATCCAACGTGTGTCAAATTTTGTATATAGGTTCTTTCTGATAAAGCTTATATATAGTATTGTGGTGTCGCGCGCTGAGTTTCTCTTTACTAAGTTGGTTTATTTGTTAAGTTCATCAATAACACATTTTTAATTCCTCAAATTCTTTATTAGAACCATAGATCAATTATTAAAAAAATAAATAAAATGACATTACAACTACATAGGAGCCACACTCAAATATTACATTTCGCTTAGCTCGTCTAAGCTATCTTACATCAATGTATTTTCTTGTACATTACCAGCACATGTCTCTCTTCCAACTACCTTCCTTCCCTCTCGGTGCTCAATAATCCCAGTGTCCCCCTCAGCTCATTGCCACTAGACCAGTGCAATTATTTTCTAGGTATGTCCCTTGAAGTTAATAGCACCTATTCTTCTCAGCTTTTGAATGAAGATATTTTCACCCCTGCATCCCTTTTCACAATAAGATTTCGCTATCTATCTTCTGCCACGATTAATGTTGTCAGTTAGTCGTCAGAGTATATAATGCCTGAAGAATTTTGGGAGTTTAATGGTTAAGTATAGAGGGTGCATGGGGGGATAACCTCTCTTAAATTAAATAAATGGCTTTTTACGCAGAATTATCCGATTTGCTTCAAATTTTGAAAGTAGGCTCATTAAGATGAGGGGTATCCCTGATTAGTTATGGGGTTCTTTTGCTAATAAAAAGGGGGCCGCGATTATTCCCCCCCCCCCTAAATTAGATAAATTGTTTTTTATGCACAATTATCTGATGTATTTCAAATTTTGGCTATAGTTTCTTTCTCATAAAGTGAATCCCTGAATAGTTTTAAGGATTTGTTTATATATCCTCAATAGCTGTTTGAATTGAAAACTGTGAGTTATGTTTCTGCGTAGAATTTTTCAGTATTCTATAGACATCGTAACAAAGAAAAAAATATCCTGTTTTTCTTAAAATCGTTTTTTTTTAATTTAAATCCGTTTATTTTTTAAGCATTCAAACCTGAAGATCTATCAAGAACTACAGGTTTTTAAACAATTAACTTTCTAATTACTAACATAAGCTAGTAATAAAAAACTATTTTTATTACTACAAATTAATGAATTCACTAGTTCATTCATTCGTGACATACAACATAGTTTGTACATTAAAATTTTCTAACATATATTTTTAAAATGTTTTATATTATATTTTGTGATGTGTAATATGGGACATTAATTAGTAAAAATCCAGTAAATGATAAATATTTGGCGTAAATTAAAATGACAATTACAACAAATAATTTAGTATATTACTTTTTTCACAAATAAAAAAAAAATTAAATAAACCAGTTTTAAGTGCAAAATGAATGGAAATTAATCATTATCGGAAAAAAGGTAAAATGTGTTATAATATTTTCTGACATAATAGTTTTCCATCATTAAATAAAAAAAAAAAAAGAAAAATTGTTTTTATTTGTTATTTGCGTTCAGTTGCATTCAACTCGTTGTTTTTATGTTACTTGAGTATTTTTGCGGCAAACCTTTACCGGGAAATCCCCTGATCGACAAATTTCCTAAGAAACTAGCCGCCCGCGATATCTACCGGACAACCCCCTCCGTCGAATGGGGAAAGCAAGCTTCTTTCCCCGAAAAGGTTTCCTGAATGGACTGCTGCATCGCTCCCTATTTTAACTATATTCATTAGCTTATACGCCTTAATGAAACGCCTAAAATTTGAAGCAAATCGAATAATTCTGCGTAAAAACCCATTTATGTAAATTAAGTGGGGTTATCCACAGTTCCCCCCCTCTATACTTAGCCATTAAGCCCTTAAAATTATTTAGACATCCACTTTATGAGAAAAAACCTATATCAAAAATTTGAAATACATCGGATAATTATGCATAAACAATTTATCTAATTTAAGGGGGGGGGGGGATAATCGTCCGTTTCCCTATTTATACTTAGAAGAAGAACCTCATAACTAATTTGGGATACACCTTATCATAAAGAACCTACATCCAAAATTTGAATAGTAATTCTTTAAATCGGATAATTCTGCATAAAAAGCTATTTATTTAATTTAAAGGGGGGGGAGGGTTATCCTCTGTTTTTGCCTTTATACTTAGCTATTAAATCCTTAAAACTATTCAGGGATTCACCTTTTCAGATAGAACCTATATTTAAAATTTGAAATACATCAGATAATTCTGCATAAAAACCGAATTATCTAATTTGAGAGGGAAATAATTGCTTGACCCCCCCCCCCCTTTATAATAAGAAAAAGCAACCCGTAACCAATCAGAGATACGTTTTATCATAATGAACCTATGTCCAAAATTCGAAGCAAATCGGATAATTCTGCGTAAAAAGCCATTTTATTTAATTTAAGAGGGATTATCCCCCATCCCCCTCCCCCTTATACTTAGTCATTAAACTTTTAAACTATTCAGGGATTCACCTTATCATAAAGAATCTATATCTTAAATTTGAAACACATCGGATAATTTTGATCCGACCTTAAAAACCGATCTATCTAATTTGTGTGTGGGGGGGAGTATTTGACCATCCTCCCTTTATAATAAGCAAAAGAACTCTATAACTAATCAGAGATACGTCTTATCATAATGATCTTATGTCCGAAATTCCAACCGAATCGGATAAATCTGCGTAAAAAAACTATTAATTTAATTTGAGAAGTTATGGATGGGGGGGGGGGATTATCATATGTCCAAAAACTGAACCAAAACAGTTAATTCAGCACGAAAAACCCATTTACTTAAATTAAGAACCTCCCCCTGATACCCCCTAAATACTTAACCAATAAATCCTCAAAATCAATAATGAATTCCCAAAATCAATTCCTTGTCCCTTTTTTTTTTTTGGTAACTTCTTTTACGCTTTTGTAGTTTATGTCACTTTTTTCCGATAACTGTTTTTCCGGTAATTTTTTTTTTCGTTTACCTACTTGCCTATTTCAGGCGTTTTTTAAATATGAATTAATATTAATTAAAAAAATTGTCTGAAAGTAGTCCCTTTAAAATAGTAGTAAGTAGAAAGTAGTTAGAAATTTGGCACCCCCTAAATCCCTGCAACCCCCCCCCCCCTCCTTTCGCATGGCGCTGTTAATATCTTTCCAGAGACATAAATATAAACGAATTATATACTTTCCAGACATATCTGGATTTTAAGAATGCTTGAAGGAATTCGAAAGATTTTAAAAAATGATCTCTTATATCCACCTTTTTCATATTTTTTTCTCTGAATAGGATTTAATATCCATAGCAAAACGCACAATAAAGGAAACTTGTATTTTATGATATATAAAATTATTTTCGAGATTTTTTTAAAAGATCTAAAACTAATCCCTATAATTGGTATTTTTAATAAAGTAAAAAATAAAGGAAACCTTAGCATTACAGCAACTAACAACAGAATGTACGTGAAATTAAGCCTATCCTTCAAAGCATACGTTTTTGTGTTTTTCCTGGAATTGGAGTGTCCAGTCCTGTTTCCAAAAAAAAGAGCAAGAAACAGGTGTAACTAATTAAGACCCCCCCAATGGTGCAGTATTGAAAAACCCGAGACGGCATTGGCAGTGACAGGAAATGACCATTCCTTTTAGCCTTCGGCTGATTTCCAATAGTATAAATGAATGCCGGCCTTTTCCGAAATGAGTGACCAGTTTTCGATACTGATACCGTTACCATGTACTTTCCCCATTTTTAAAAGAAAATAGATTACTGCCGCTTAAACGAGTCAATTTTTTAAATAAAATTTGATTCAATAAAGCGGCAGATTTCGAGAACAAAACAAATGAAATTCTAACTTTAGTTTTGTTTTTTATGATTCAGTTCATAAAAATGGAAATTTCTGTATTTTTGTCATGGATCTGGGGGGGGGCGTTAACCCCCAACCCCCCCCCCCCTCGCTGCGCCACTGCTAAAATCCTTCAAAAGTTTATTAACTGATTATGTAAATCTTTTAATTTAGTTTAAACAATTTACGTAAAATACATTAGAATGTAAAATTTTCATGAATTCATAATTCGGTAGATAAAGGGTTAAAACTGTCTAACTGGAAGTAAAATTTTATTTTACTTTATTTTTTTAATTATTTCAAGTTAATTTGTAACTTTTCGGTTTAATTATAGATTAGCTGCAAATGCTGGTAAAATGTTTGGAACCTAGAGTTCTAGGAAAATACACTTTGAGTATTAACCTTTATGTACAAGATTTTTACGATTAAAATTCACTTATTCACCGACAGTAATTAAGATTCCAAACGAAACAAAATCTCACTTGTACCTGTAGATAGAGTGAAATTTACCAGACAACTACTCTCACAAAAATGTTCATATGGCTACTGTATGCAGTCTCAGAGACTGTTGGATGGAAAGATGAATAAAAGGCTCCATTAACCATAAGATACTGTTTCTACATCAATATTTATGTAAATGAAAGGATCTAGGGGTATTGACAAACATTTTTAATAGTTCTTGGCTAGGGAATGATATTTACAATGAATAGATAAGTAAAATTTAGGATTTTAGGACATCTTCGGCAATTTCTGCCGCTAGAGCTCAGGGGGCACGTCTTTACATCTCGTTCTGATGCTTTTTGCTGTTACCAGGGTCCTTTCGTGGGAGAGTGCTGACTGTGCATTATTCCTTTGCACGTGGCTTGTTACTAACGGCTACATGCTCCCACGTGTTATACTTACTGCTTCGTTAGGTTTCTGACGACACAGGCTAGATGTTGAGTCGGTAAATGGATCCCGAAGCAAGCCTGTTGCTATGGGCTTGCTACATTCATATTTATGTGCAGGATTATCATAATTGAAATTCACCAATGGATCATCAGTTTCAACCGTGTGGCCACGTGAACAATTTTCACTATAAACGAAAATCACCGATTTTTTAGCCAATATTAACTGAAGTTTAACTAGTCAAAGTGGAGAAAAACCGAGCAAATTAATATTCAAACAAAGGTTGTTTTAAGTAAGTTGCTAGACTGTGACGTTAATTGAAACTGATCTATTTAGAAGTCTCTTGCAAAAGTACTTTTTTTTAGAAAATAAAAATTATATATTTTTTTTTTTAAAAGAGAGGATGTAATGTTTGCGAAAATATAAAATGACTAATATTTCTGATGAAAATCTGCGTATATCTGACACAAAAAGAAAAAACAAAAATCTAGCATGTTTTAGTAATGAAATATCACTTGCCAAAGTTTCCGATCCTATCAGGAAGTTGCCAAATTCGCCGACAAAATCCACCGCCATAAACGTCAACAACATTGTATCATTATTCAACATTATGTGAAAACTGATTTTGTAGTCAAACAGTGTGACAGTATGTAACAGTTTGTATCAGTATACACAACTTACAGCATATATTAATCATCAGAACAGCCTGTAATTTGTGTATCTTCCCATCATCATTTTTTTTTTTCACATTAAAAATATAATCTCAAAGCCCGCTGTTTTGTGGAAACTACTCTATACTTTACCTCGTTAAGCCATCAAACTACCAAGATCTCTATCTCGTCATCTCAAAAATTCCCGATAGTCTCTACAGCTGCACCCCCCCCCCTCCCCTTCACTATCCCCAGCTAATGTTTGCACTAGCCGTAAAGAATCATCTCGTCTTGACAGGCAATGATATCATCAAAGATGAGAATGGCTCAATAAATTGTCTCGATATCGCGCGGAAGCTACTCCACATTCCGGGGGCGTAAAATTTGCATAGTTGGCGCCGACCTCTCGCCGGGGCTTGATTGTGTAAAGTTGTCGTAATTTTCGAGTTTTCTCTCCCTCCTGGCAGATTATAATACGTGAATTTGCTAGCCACCCTTCTAAGCTACTGATCGGCGGTAATAAAGGGAATTTCGGCTAAACCGTCTCTCGTGCGACCGACATTTTGATGCTGCAACAAATAAGTGATACAAAATTAAAATCCTGCTAGTACAGCCTTACAGAAATATTAAGTTTATCATTATTCCTATGGTTTTTCAATGAATAGTAGATAAGAAGCCAAAAATTAAACCAGCATTTCTTTCTTTTTTTTTTAAGTTGTCATTGCAAACTTAAAATTCAGAGATCCCACAGAATACAGAAAACAAAAACTACCTGAATGAGTAAGAAGGGAGGGGGAGGCATTCGCTAGGTTTCTGCAAAATATTCCACATGGGGACAGGTTGAATTCAGACGCTTTTCACTGGGATGGATTTCTGTGGCTCCTGGGGGAGGGGGGCATTATGGAGTTCCAGAAGAGAATTAATGTTTTCGACCATTAAAATACGATCTTCCAGGGGCATCTCATTGCTATTGCTCTGGGGGGGTAATGCCCCCCTCTGGGTCACCCATTGAATCCACCATCGTCTAGGGGGAGGGGGGTTGAAGCTTGCTGATTTTTTGTCGGCCCCTAATTGTTCTCGTTATCAAATGGATGTTGATGAATAAGAAGTGAAACAAAATCTTTATAATTCTGAAGTTTCAGAAGAATCAGACAAAGTATTTTTAAATATTTGACTAAATGTCTAAAATTGAAAGTGACTGGTCATTAATGGTCATCTAGTGTATATGTGCCTGTATGTGGCACCAAGAGAGTGTCAATAAAGATGATCTTTGTCATAAGACGGTCAGATCAAACGGCGACAAGCCATTAGACAACCTTAGGAACTAAGTTCCTGGATAAGGTCGACATCGCTTTCTCGAGAATATAAATAACAAGAGAGAAAAAAATCCTGCGTCAATCGTAGAATATGTAGCACTTTCCAACACATTCAGAGTAATGTAACAAAACTGCACCGTTTAAAAAATTGAAACATTACGTCTCAATTCACCCTATGGAAATGAAAAATTCATTCGCATTTCCATCGCAAGATCAGATTTCAGCTGTCCCCCCCCTCTACAATAGGAAAATTATCCGAATTTTTTAGCAGCTTTGTATAATGATTTAACAACATGCCTTCCAAAATTTAGTTCATTTAGAATGGTATAGGAAAAATTTAGATAGCATCCTTACATATATTTCAGTTGAAAATTCCCCTCTAGTAATTGCCTCTAATAAGGAGAATTGTATGCGAATACTTTTGTGCAGTCCTGTATCTGAGGTATCGAATTTATATATAAAGAATAATGTGCAAAATACTAATTAAATTTAAAAGCGCATACCGAATTTTAAAACGCACTCTCCAGCAATTATTACGCAAATTCAATACTGTAACTATTTTCTTTTGTGTGTCCCTGTAAATTAATTTAAAAAAAGCTATGAATGCTCTGTTTTAACATAATCGTAGTGAATTTCTGCAATTTATATCAGTTTCAATGCATTTGAAATGGCGTAATGTCATTAAAATACTCTCCAAATGATTTTTTCCCCCTATATCATATTATAGGATGGACGAGTCCTTACTGTAAATAAAAACTATTCTCTGACAGTCACATACATTTATTATCAGACGAACAGGACAAAAAAAAAAACGAACAAAAAATAAAGCATAGATTCGTTCGTCGTTACTTTTCTTAACAATCTTTAAAAAGTCTTAATACGTCGTAAATATTTTAGTTCTTAAAAGAATCGTCTTAAATCGTCGTTTTTAATTCGTTGGAATCATCTCTTTAGCTTTTTATCAACGTCGTTAGCCATCGTCGAAAAACGTTCTATCTCCATTTTCTTCCTCTCAATCCTGACCACACAGCTTCGATGTTTCCCGTTTCTACTTTTAATCTCGAAGCAGAGTTCGGAGAGTGGTGGAGGGAAATACATTCCAATGCAGGTGCAGCAGAGAGAGAGTGTAGCCCACACATGCGAGAGTATATCCCACATGCGGCCGTCCTGACATCTGGAGCTGCCGCAGCGACATGTGATCTTATAGAATCTGAAAAGAAACAAAAACAAAAACAAAAAAAGTAACTGTTCTTAGGAGAAAAAAAAATAGAGTTCGTTTGCACCCGAGAAAGATCAGTCGTCGTTTTTCTGAAATGGTGTAACATCGTATGAAAATGTTCTTTAAAATTGTTGACTTTTAAAAGCATCAGACATACACATTAAAGATAAGGAAAAAAAAATAAAGTTTCAGTTATCGTCATGCCAAGGCTTCATGTATTCAGCACACGAACTAGTACTTGATCGGTCCTTCAGTTGATGAGATTTTCTCTACGTCGTAGGTGTCGTTAGACTTCACTTTGGTTACTTTATATGGACCTAGGAATTTAGACTTCAATTTTAGCCCTGGTCCTTGTTGGGTTCTTTTAATTGCTACGAGGTCTCCAAGGTTATATTTCCGGGGTTTCTTACGTCTTAAATTATAATGCTTGCGATTTTCTTGTTGAATTTCCAGAATATTCTTCTTAGCTTCTTTTCGGAGTTCTTCTCTATCTTTCATGAATTGTTCTTTGACTGCACTGTTCAGGAGTTCAATAATTTGTAAATCTTCTTTCTGTTTCATTTTTGTGCCAAATAGTATTTCAAAGGGTGGTCTCTTAATGCTTCGTTGGTAAGTTGAATTAATGACTTGTTGAACTTTAGGAACATGTTTAAACTATTTGGTCAGTTTATCTTTGGACATTTTCGAGATTACTGAGATTATGATGGAATTAAGTCGCTCTACTTGACCATTAGCACGGGGAAGGCCAGTTGTAATTGTCTCGTGTTTTATATTTTCATTTTGGCAATAATCAGCAAATTCTTTACTTGTAAATGCAGGACCTTTATCGCTAAAGATTTTGGAAGGGTTGCCAAAAGTATAACTTTGTTGTTGCAACTTCGATATAACTTCAGCAGAAGAAGTAGTTTTACAGGGATATAGCCACACGAATTTGGTAAATGAATCTATTAAAGACAAAATATGTTTATAGTTTTTGTTAGTTGATTCGAGAGGGCCTAGATGATCAATGTGGTAAGTTTGGAGGGGAGTCTCCTCTTTGTGTAAGGGATGTAACTCACCTTCTTGTTTTCCACGTTTCCGATTATATAAAAGGCATGTTACACAATTTGCTATGACTTTATCAATCTTATTTGCCATATTAGGGATAAAAAATTCTTCATTAAGGAGTTCTTCACAACGTTTGCGTCCGAAGTGTCCTTTGTCATGAACGTGTTTAATGACGTTTAGCTGCATTTTATCCGGCACAACTACTAGATCGTAACCTTTATGATTTTTATAAAGAACGTTATTTTTGAGGAAATAGTTGTCATATGGCTTTGTTTTCAAAATTTCCTTGATGACCTGTATATGTTCGTCGGTGTTCTGTGATTGTATGATTTTGGAAGTAAAACTGTCTTGAATGGTCATACATACGGGATTTCTGCTTAAAGCGTCGACGTGGCGCATATTTGTACCTTGTCTGTGTTCGATTGTATAGTTATAATCAGCTAGCATTAAAGCCCATCGAGCTATTTTGGTGCAAAGATCTTTTTTATTCATAGTTAGGGCAAATGCATTGCAATCTGTGACTATCTTGAAAGGAATACCTAAAATATAAACACGAAATTTTTTAAGAGCCTCGATGACAGCCAAAACTTCTAGTTCATAACTCGAATATTTACGCTCAGCATCTGTGGTTTTTTTGCTCATAAAGTAGACAGGGTGAAATTGATTATCAATAGAAGACTTTTGAAGGAGGACTGCTCCGTAACCATCAATAGAAGCATCGCAATGAACTTCTGTTTCATTACTAGGGTTATAAATGCTTAAAACAGGACCTGAAGCAAGAATGTGTTTCAACTGATTAAATGCATTTCGCTGTTGGTCACCGAAGTGAAATTTAGTGTCCTTTCGAAGGAGATCTGTTAAGGGTTTAGCTATTAAAGAATAATCTTGAATAAATTTACGAAAATATGAGGTTAGTCCGACAAATGAATGTACATCTTTGACACTTTTAGGTTCTGGAAAATTTAGAACAGCTTTAGTTTTTGAGGGAGATGGATGCAGTTGACCATTTTTAATGTGGTAACCCAGAAAATCAATTTCTCGCTGTAAAAAGTGGCACTTTTTTAGATTCAGTTCCAAACCATATTCGGATGCAGTTGTAAGAACGCGTTGTAATTTCTGGAGTCCTTCGGCTTCGTCTTCAGACGGTATTATGAAATCATCCATGTACACGATAAGTACTTTTTCAATAATGAGATCGCGAAAAACATTATAGATATATCTCTGAAAAACTAAGGGAGCATCGCTAAGGCCATAATTCATGTATAGAAATTCAAATTGACCAGAATGTGTTACAAAAGAAGTGTATTTTCGACTATTTTCTTCTACTTCGACATGAAAAAAGGCATTTTTAAGATCAAGAGTAGTAAATACTTTTGCAGAGTGCAACTGATCAATAATGTCATCGATGACTGGGAGGGGAAATCGTTGTTTATGTGTTTTAGCATTTAGCTTCCTATAGTCAACACATAATCTATATGAACCATCTTTCTTTTTTACGAGGACAATGGGTGATGAAAAATTACTGGTGCTTTTTCGGATAATTCCCTTTTCAAGCCATTCAGAAATTTGTTTTTCGACAAATTCCTTCTCTATAGGAGCTAGGCGTCTGGGAGGACAAGTAACAGGAATTTCGTCTTTCAGATGAATTGATAATTTTACATCGGTAGTCTTTACTTTCCGGGGGGAATAATTTTGAATAAGTTCCGTAATTTTTGAACGTATAATTTTATCGGTAATATGAGATAAATCAAGATTACTATCGTCTAATACTTGAGCAACATTAATCAGAAAATTATTTGACATATTTTCATTTTGCTTGATTTTTTGCATCGAAATATTATTTTGAGAAATTGTTAGAATACTCTGCTGTATAACATCTGTACCAATAATAAAATCAAAAGATATGGAATAATCTGGTACTACATAAACATTAGTGGTGTAATTAAAATCATCAATCGTAATATCCGTAGAGAAAAAACCCAGGGGTTTGATCATAGTATTTCCTAATCCAGTTAATGTGATTGTTGAATGTTCGAGGTTCGAAACCGTTGGGAGTTTGCGATAAATACTTTCTTTTAACAGACTTCTTTCACTTCCCGTATCGATCAAAGAAAGAACATTTACTGAGGAAATAATTACTTGTTTGGTCATAAAAGTATTCGACGTAATGGTGGAAATATTGGATGTTTCAGGCTTATTTCTAGATTTCTTTGGTTGATCACATTGAGCCGACTTATGGCCAAAATTCGAACAATTGAAGCAGCGAGGGCCTTTGTCTTTATGCCTACATTGGCTACTTTTATGGTTGGCTAAACCACAATTAAAGCAGAGAAGATCAGGTTTTGGACGAAAAGATTTCTCTTTTAACAGCATTTCTGGTTTAGATTTACGGAATTTAGTGTTCTCATAGTCATGCCGAATTTTGTCATAAATTTTGAGCTTTTGTTTAAATTCTACTATAGATTGGCAGCCATATAATATTGATTTTCGAAAAACAGGGTCGGGTATACCGTTAATAATATACTGCATCAGTGCTGAATCTTCGATGTTACCGCGCGAACATAATTGTTTCATTACGAGAAAATATTCTTCAAGAGATTCATTTTCTTGTAATTTTCGTTTACTTAACATGTCATGTAACTCAGCAGAATTATAAGTAATGCCGAATTCAGAAATTAAGAGTTGTTTAAGTTTTCCATACGAGTTAATGTGAAATTCTGTTTGTACCAACAGCTGGGCTTTTCCTCGTAAGGATCGTTTAGCAAATACAAATTTATGAAATTCAGATAAATTGAGCATGCTAGCGACATCGTCAAAATTACTTAACCAAATATTTATATCTTGAAAAGAACTACCATCAAAAGGCGGTATAATGCTTTCAACATCATTAAAATTAATAGTAGATGGCAAAAAACTTTGAACTGGAAATTGCTTGTTTTTATCAAAATTTGATGATTCAGTATTACTTGCAGTGTCCTTATTCAATGTAGTATTATGTGAAGATATTTCAGGTTCCGAATCGGTATCACTTTCGTTTTGAATAATGTTAGCTTGCAGTGAATTTAAGTCTGAAAGATATGTCACTAATCTGGTTGCAAGTTCAGTTAAAGAACCTTCATTTGAGATACAGAGTAAATTACAAATTGTGATTAAATCGTTTAAAGAAAAATCTACTTGGACTTTCGTAACTTTATTTTTGAATTCAGTGCTGGTCGTTTCGAAATCGAAACCAGTGAAGTCACGAATTCTTTTTCGATTTGATCGATCACCATCAGTGTCGAACAATAATTTATGAAGTAGTTTAATTTTATTAGTACGTTCATTTTTAAATGCAAGTTCCAGTTCTTTGATGTCGACTAGCTTCATAGTAAATATAAAATATGGAATAATTAACTTACCTGTAAAATGATATCCGACTTGAATCTGAAGAAAAAATATCTAGTTCATAACAATGAGCAAAATGCTAAGTGGACACTTCTGGCACCACTTTATAGGATGGACGAGTCCTTACTGTAAATAAAAACTATTCTCTGACAGTCACATACATTTATTATCAGACGAACAGGACAAAAAAAAAACGAACAAAAAATAAAGCATAGATTCGTTCGTCGTTACTTTTCTTAACAATCTTTAAAAAGTCTTAATGCGTCGTAAATATTTTAGTTCTTAAAAGAATCGTCTTAAATCGTCGTTTTTAATTCGTTGGAATCATCTCTTTAGCTTTTTATCAACGTCGTTAGCCATCGTCGAAAAACGTTCTATCTCCATTTTCTTCCTCTCAATCCTGACCACACAGCTTCGATGTTTCCCGTTTCTACTTTTAATCTCGAAGCAGAGTTCGGAGAGTGGTGGAGGGAAATACATTCCAATGCAGGTGCAGCAGAGAGAGAGTGTAGCCCACACATACGAGAATATATCCCACAATATTGTGATCAAATTCTCTTGAGTGTCCCTGTAAATGAACCCTTAATTGTGCATTCTTCCTATGCAATATCAAACATGCTTTGGTGACCCTAAATAAGCTATAGTAATTTCATGAAAATTCGAGTCTATTTATGGCAGTGAGAGGGTGGACAGACGGACAGACAAACCAAGTGCATAAGCACTTTTCAGCTTTGTTGGAAACTAAATCCGCAGTATAAGAATTAGTTGAATTCGAGCAATTATTTTAACGGTATAGAATCGAAAAGCGTTTTTCATTTTTCGATAAAAGTATTATTTCTTGGGTTATAAAAGATTGCTGATTATGGAGACTTTTTTCGAGATGTGTCTTTTGAAAATTTGATTCAAAACGTTGATTCTGACAGCAGTTCTGAAAGATCTTTGCATTCCGAAATTGCAAAACTCCATTCTGTTTTTAAATTTTTTATTAAGAATATCCATGCCTTTCATGATTTAATATTAAAAATGAGTTCGCGAATATATCAGAAAATAGCCACTATGCATTTGAATGCAGCCTTAACTTTTTCTTTTTTCAAAATTTTATTACAAATGTGGCGAAAAATGTCGACATTATCTCTAGCCCCTGATCTAGAGTTCCAGCACTCCCGCCTAAGTAAATAATGTGCATCAGGATTTGAGCTTATTTGCGATAAAAATCCTCCAGAATGGGTTTTTGTCGAAAAGTTCTGTTTGCTGAAAACTATTTTTGTTTTTCGCTTCTTTGAAATCTTTTTTTGCTGAGTAAATACGCGTACTTGCCGTGAAATATGTCTTAGCGCAGAATGGATAATGAACAAAAAATATTAAATGCGTAATTCTCATTAAAATGCTTTTTTCCTTTTTTTTTGGGGGGGGGGGAGGCGAAGGAAGGGGAATTACGATACATTGTTGGAAACTGTATAGTGTAACATATAATTGGAAAAAGGACTTTTGCAATATTTCGTTTATTTTATGTTTAAGGCCACACACTAGTTAATGAAAAAGAATCAGACGATAATGTTAAGTCTGTGGGGGCGTTCTTTTCAAATGTCTCACTCCAATTTTAATGTTTTTACATGATTTTTTTTTCTATAGGATACCTGAGGACGATCTACAACCGGGCTAGTTTTTACTTTTTCAATTTTGGCTGCAATTTTTTTTTTTTTTTTTTTTTTTTTTTTTTTTTGTAATTACTTAATTTTTGAAACCGGTTTGAACCGGTAATGAAATTCAAACTATCCTATAGCCAAAATTGAAGGAAAAATCCTTCTGAACAACTCGAAATTTTTTGACAAATTCACGAATTTATGTTTAAACATTAAAAAAAAAAAAAAAAAAAAAAAAAAATTCGTCGGCTATTAATGCAGTGCGTGGGGCAAAAGTAACTTTGCGTTTTTAGCGATCTGTCACAATGCAGAAGTTGTGGGGAGAAGGCTGTACGATCGAGTGTTAACTGCTGAAATTCCAGAATTAGTTAAAAGTCGATTCGCATATTAAAATACAACTAGTTTATGATAAGTAATTTGCTGAAGGGAAACACTTGCTAACCCGATTTTACTGATTGACTCGTAGATTTACTAATTGTGCTTTCCAGCCCTCAGTCCTCCCTGTTTTTCATATCTTTGAGTGCAGGAAAACACAATAATGAACCTATTGATTCACCACTAAAATCGAATCTGCAGGTAGTTTCCGCGAAAATATGCCTTGACAGATGAGTTGTATTTTAATATGCGAATGAGTTCTAAGTAAATCCTGAAATTTAAACCAACAACTCGATGGGGTGAGGTACAGCCGCTTCTTAATTAACCTCTTGAACGGCGGGTGACGTAAAAATATGTTTTCATTATAGACTTGTGGTGGAGAGCTATCTTTTATTTGCTTCACTTTTTCATGTTCACCCATCTAATTTTTTTTTTTCAATATTTATAAAGCATATATTTGAATGTAAAGAATAAAAGAGATAAAAAATAAGGAATCACGATTTTAAGGGGTCTTAATGCGTTTAACTGACAGGAACAAAAGGAAAAAAAAAAACAATAGTAACATCATTTTTATCATGATCAAAACGTAGTTTACGTAATAACAGAGTCATATTAACATGCCGATTTACGTTAATATTTCTGGACCAATCATAAACAAATATTAAATGGGATTTTAGTTTAACAATTTTTGGTACTGTAAATTTTTAGATTTCTAACCATCGCACATTTTCAATTTTTACACCGTCGTATAGCGAAAAAAAATGTACTTTTAAATGCAACTTGTTTGAAACCTGTATCTAAATTTGTTCTTGAGCTTTCTTTCTTTTTTCTTTTTTCTTTTTCTTTTTTTTTTTTTATTTAGTTTTTAATGCATTTTTTGTCATTATGGCAACAGAAGTATTCCATTTCTAGACATTAAGCATAGACCCATCAGAAAACGAATAAGTTGCGGAATTCAACCAATAAAAAGATTTGGATATATTTCAGATTTCCCAATTTTCTACCGAGAACAACAACTATTTTTTCCGAATAGTTAAAAAACAGTTTTTGATTTATTGCGCTTTTACGGAAAGGGAACAATCCCAAAATCCGAAATTTACGAAAAAATGCCCGCTTATACGCAGAAATGTGACCGCACGCAGCAAAAGAGATTTAGAACAGGATAGCTATTTTCATTTTGTGGTAAATGTGTTAAATCTTAAGTTATAAGAGTTTGGTGTGTATCATGATATCCTATCGAAGTTTCGGGCACGCGTCAAAATTTCTAGTTTCAGCTAGGCTAGGCATGTATACTAATAAAAAAATGTCTAATTACGGGGAGAAAATTGTCCATTTTGGCAGCAGTGAAACCCGTTTTATTTACAAAAAATATGTGTTATTTTTCACTGAAAATAGTTTTTTTTTTTTTTTCTGTAAATAATATTGATTTTTAAAGTACAAAATCGATATTTTTTTAGAAAAGAAAATGATTTTTATTAAAACAGAATTTTCGTGTAAAAATTATATGTTTTTTACAGTACAGCTGTGTCGAAAAATGGCGGCGTGATTTCTAGCCCTGCATTGTGAGTTTCAAACAACCCCCCGTCTAAGTAAATAAAGTGCATCTGGATTTGAGCTTATTTGTGATACAATGCCTCCAGAATGGGTTTTTGTCGGCTAAGTTCTGTTTGCTCGGTGCTATTTTTGTTTTTTCCGATTCTTTTGAAACCTTTTTCGTGGGCTTAAATAGCAGCGCACTTTTCGGTGCCTTGATATATGGGTTTATGCGTAATAGAGTAACAAAGAGGTAGAGAGAAATATTGAATGCTAAATTTTCGTTAAAATACTTGTTTTCTATGGAAACGAATTATGTTTCAGGGAGTTACAGTTGTAGCGTACATTTGTCTGGAAATAGTGGCTTTTGCAATATTTTATTACATAAAGTTTGCGGAATTATTTTAATGCAGCCCAAAAGGAGACGTTAATGGCTAAGGTGGAGGATTAACGCTGTCACTCGCCACTGCGTCAAATCGCGACAAAATGCTTCATTTGACGAATAAATGAACAATGTGACTCGCCAAATTGAGAGTGATCAATTTCTGCTCTTTTTTGTGTGTGTGTGTGGTTATAGTTGAGCTTCTTATCTACGTTACTGTACATTTGATGTCGCTTCTCATCTTCGATCGCGCCGTGAGAATAGATAATGTAATAGTCTGTTAATATATAAAACATTATTATTTATACAGACAACTGACTCAATACCAATTCAGTTTATCAACAGCCAAAGACAAAGAAAAGATTATGTGATAAGTATTTCTCTGCTGTCAGTTTCTCACTATCTGTGTGCCGAAATTATCACAAACAAAATTACTTGCATCAATCGCAAAATCGAAAGTTTTGCTGGAATGCGGCGTTAAATTTGCCATTTACCGTATTGTTTACTAGTTGTATGCTAAATATTATTGAGCAATCATAAATTTTTTCTATCGGGTTATAGTCGAAATCTCATAGCAATTTATCACTAAAAGGATGTTTGAAACAT
The DNA here is from genome assembly GCA_964019185.1 of Maratus speculifer. Taxonomy (NCBI): domain Eukaryota; kingdom Metazoa; phylum Arthropoda; class Arachnida; order Araneae; family Salticidae; genus Maratus; species Maratus speculifer. The sequence continues at coordinate 446,588,920 of OZ025290.1, read as the reverse complement.
TTGCTTATTTAACCCTTTCCGGCACGGGTAAATTTTGTAGTAAAATGAGAAATTATCGACTGACACCGGAATTCACAAAAGAATTTTTTAGATATTCTGAATTCCTTAATTTAAGCTTTTTACTGTAGAAGCAAAATTTCACTAAAATATTATTGGTGCCGGTTGCAAGTTTGGAATTAAAATTAGGTATCCCAGACCGGGCACAATGTGCCGGAAATGGTTAAGAGGCATTTAGAACGTACTTATTTTAAACAGTTTCTGTAGCAAATAGATGAATTTCTATTTCCAAAGTAATGACAAACAATGTTTCAAGCGGATTCTATTTTGCTAACATTGTTTTTTCATTTGGCTACAGTTTTTTTATTTCTAATCTATTTTTTTTTTTTTTTGTTTAAATCTCTAATCTACCTTTTTTTTTAAATCTCATATAGCTAATGTTGACAAAAGCCAGCGAGAACCCTGCTAAGGTGTAAATGTCTACAGTGCAGTGTGACCGTTTTTTCAAGCTAAAAGCAGGCTAGATTTGGACTGACAACAAGCTAAAAATAAATTCAATGGTCCTGCCATCTATTGATGGTCAGTATATCAATAAACTGACAACTATCTTTTAGCTTGATTTAGCTTGTTGTAAGTCCTAGAACAGTCCAGATTTCTTACAACAATCCAAAAACGGTCACACTGCTACAGTGGTGTATCCAACGGGTGTGCTGATGGAGCAACAGTCCCAGAGCTGTAGCTATAGCTAGAAGGCTCCTACGGAGGTGGGTCAACCTCTCCTAAATCATTTTGAGCCTCCTCTGGAAAAAATTCCAAGATCGCTAAAAGAATTTCTGTTTTGAAAATTCAAACGAAATTCTGTTCAAAAAATCTAATTTAGTTTTGAAACCCTTTCACGGTTTTACAGACATTCTAAATTATAACCAAAAAAGTGTTCAATACTCGCTCTTCCTATTTGCATATAGGAAGCTGACATGATGTTTAATTTTGCACTAATTATAAACAGGGATGTAGTGGAGGATATAAGGAGGGTATACGCCATATACTTTCTGGATTTTTTTAAAGAACATACCCTCTGTTTCTCAAAAAAGCTATAGTACATACGCTTTAGGGTATACTATTTGCCCTCAGTGTATACACTCTTAAAACGAAAGAGCTGATTTGGCTTCTCATGAAAGAGCTGTAATTTTTTCGATCATAAAAGAGTTCTTTTTTTCAAACGACTAAATCTTCTTGATCTAAATTGGTTATTTAAATAGCTCAACTTCATTTAAATTGGTTAAAACTCGAGTTATTTCAACTCTTTTTTTGAGAAGCTCCCTTTCAACATTGAGATGAGTGGATTTCAGCTCAACTTGAGCTATTTTGTGGCTGACTTTTTAAGAGAGTACCTTTTGCTTAAAACTATAATACTCTGGTTTTTGTTACGACTACACCGCTGGTTACTCGAATTTTTCATCATCATATTCTTTTTTAACATAAAATGAAGTTATTACAACAGTTTAATAACAAACATAGAACCTACAAACTGAATATGTACTAATTTATCTTTCTGCGTCAGAAAGAGAGCGAGGAAAAATGACCCTCCCCCACTACATTTTCTTGAGCCTCCACCCCCCCTCCCCTAATATCCACTCTCAGTTACGGCCCTGAACCTCCCCCTCCGAAATTGTTAGAAAATATCAAATTTAATTACAAAAGTTTAGGAAAAAGCAGGTTTTAGCCTTAGAAAGTGTGTTATATCGCAGAAACCATGAAATTTTTCATTTCAGTCCAGTTTTCATTATACAGAAATTTACTTACTTGTTTTGTTTACTATTTATTGAAATACATTTATCAGATAATTATCGGTAGTCCATTTAAAAACATTGTGGTGTAACCATGAAATTGAACTTTTTAAGACAGAAGCTGCTGAAAACGAAATTTTGCCCAGTCCCACACGATTCTATCTTAAGAAGTTCGACTTTATAATAGATGCATTACCTACTACTATGAAAACCTGTTTAAGGAGAGAATTTTCCGGTTTCTTGTGTCCTACTTTAAAAATTTGTTCTGTATCTTAGCCCCATCCGAAATGATAAATCTAGATACGCTACTGAATGTCTGATAATTTTTTAACCGCCTCACCTACAATATTTTTAACTTATAAACATTTACTCTTGCAAAACTTTCGCAGTACAATTTTTGATTTTTTTTTTCTTGCATGTAACAGCACAGAAACGACTTTGAAGAATGGTTTAAAATTAAATACGTAGAATCCTTGCAGAATTTTGTCGCGTGTTTCAAATTTTATGAAAATCGAATCAAGCTTGGAAAGGCATTAATACAAGTTTTCTTCATTCTATTAAATCCTATCCAATGTCATTAATTCAATGATATCCAATGATAGGTCATGATTCTAGGTTACCAGGGTTGACGACGTCTTATTTAATATCTATTCTATTTAAAATAACTTTTTTAATATTCTGTATTGAAATTTTGTTTTTTACATTTAATTTGAATGAAAAATTTAAATTTGTTTTTTTGACTTGCATTCACTGCGCGCAAGATGTTGCAAAACTATTCGTTCAAAAGCCCCCCCCCCCCCTTCTAAAATATTCATAATGAAGTAAAACGAATGTATCTTGAACATATACTTCATTTGTAAGCAATTTATTTATTCATTTTTTAAAATTTTCAATTTAAATTATAAAATTGGGGAAAAAAATCATTTTTTTATTGAAAAATTGTCAGTTAAATAGTATTGCGCGCAGTAGATGCAAATCATTTTTTTTTTCATCAAAATCAAAGATAAAAAAAAAAAAGAAATGAAAATTTTAATGCAGAATATTTAAAAAAAATTAAGTTAAAGATGTATTGAAATTTTTATGCATTTATGTTGTATACGGATTTAAAAAAATAAAAAAATAATTAAAAATGAAACGTGACATGTTGCTAAACTGCACAACCAAGTAAAAAGTAAGACTCCTGAGATTCTTTAACCCTTTAAGACCCAAACCTGCACTATCATGCGGGTTAGGCATTTTGTTAAAATTGTTGCTTCTAACAATGTATATAATAAAATCCCAAATAGAACGATCATTCTGGTTTGCAGAAAGAGTAAAGTATCAAATTTTTATCTACAGATAGTGGTTGTTAGTGCATGTTTTACTTTCAACAGGCATGACTAGCTTTGTTTACAATCTCATCGGCTCTTAAAGGGTTGAGAGGAAGTCCTATCATTTGATAATTGGATTTGATAGTAACTACTGTAATAAATTTTATGTTCGTGCCTTTTAGAATAAGAGTACAACACCGAAATCTGATTATTTATAAAACTACTTATAGTACGAATATACCTCATTTGCTACGCATAACGTACAATTTCCGACATTTTTTTTTTATTGCTGTGACTATTTTATGAAACTTGTTTGGAGATTTCCTAAATTCATGTAGGAATGTAAAATTGTTAAATCTAGAAAACATAGCATTATGGAAAAATAAAAACTTCTAATGTGTTAATTCATGCAAAAAATAATGCCTGCAGTACCTTTTAACAAATACGATTCAATAAAATCTTTATTTCCTTTCCAAACCCAGTCACATAATGACAAGTGTATAACGGAAAATGTTTCAAGGGAATGCAGGATGATGAATAATGGTACAAAATGCAACACTTTAAATCTCCCCTTTTCCTGCTTTTTATACTAAATTTTCGTCAGCGTAATTAATCGTAAAATTACCGGAATAAAAAGTGTGTCTCTGTAAATCCAGTTTAAAAGAAAATTCTTTTCCGTTTTTTTTTTTTTTTTTCGCTGTCGAACAAACCTGCTACAAAGATTTGGACTCGGAAGAATAATTACCGAAGCGTTAACGTGTTTAAATCTTTATTGTATGCATTAGAATTGCTAATGTTTGCTCAGAGCTGAAAAGTTTTAACTACGAAAATTTAAAGTCTTATTTTTTTTTAAGCAATTCGTGCGTTTGTTTTAGGAGTTCGAAATTACTTACACGTTCTTTCTCTTTCGGGCTTAAGAATGGTAAAAGAATGTATGAAGAAAGAGGGGGGGACAAATTGTCAACTTTCTAAATTCTTTTTTATTTTATTTTTATTTATTTATTTATTTTGTTTTATTTATTTATTTATTTTTTTTTTTTTTGAAAAATGTGATTTTAAAAATTGACTTTTGAATTTGTAGATTTTTGAATTACAAAAAATCAAAAATATGGCTTTGAGATGTATAAATTTCTGGATTTCTTAACATTGATGATTTTTATTCACTATTTCAATTTTACTGTTTTTCATCATCAAAATAAATTGCATGCCGTTCCGGTTAATCCGCAGCTCGGATAATCCGATCACGATTAATCGAGAGTCTATTATATATGAAGCAGTATACTAGCGAATAAACGACAATTAAATAATAAAGCTTTATATAAATCACTATAAAAATATAAAAACCCACAGGGCACTTTTCGAGTGGCAAATTTTAACATTTCGTCAACAACCAAAGAAAACATATGTACGTAAGGAGATAATATCACTAATGAACTGAAAGGTAGAGAGTAGAACTTACGAAGAATAGAAAAGGTGGCACTAACTGAAAAGTGAACACCAATCACGGAGGAGCACATGCAGGAGAGGAAACCCAAAGTGTTACCAAAAGGATGAAAAAAAATAAGAAAAGAAATAAAAGAAATAAACAGGTTGAAATTAAATTTAAAAAAAAAGTAAATTGAAAAAAAAAAAAGAAAGAAAAGTTTTTTTTTAAAAAAATCCACCTCAGTCCTGAGACAACTGTTGCATGGAGCCATAAAAACAGTTTAAAATTACTATAAAACATCTCTAAAGCTGAATCAGCCTGTATATCGATGCTAGTGATGTGCATGCATTTGTTTCAAAGGGTCTAGAAGTAATTTTAATGATGCTAAGAAGCTTTAAAGTTAATTTAAAGGATCTTCTTTAGTTTCTCCTACAGGCGACATCAGGACGGAGGTGGTTAACCATAATAAAATGAAAAATGATTTCTTTTAAGAATAAAATGAGAAGAAACAAGAGAAGAGTGAATTTATTCCTCTAAACAGTAATTATTTCCACTCTTCCTTTGTCTCATTTCACTTTATTAATCCCCCCCCCCCAAAAAAAAGACTTTCTTTCTTTTGTTTTACTTGTTTCTTATTGTTTTTTAACTTATTTATTTTATAACATTACATCATAAAGACGATAGGTATAACCTAAATTCGATTATAGATGATGGCTTATTGTTGAACTTCGATGTTCCTAACTTCAAATATGTGCCTAAAATTGAATTTTAAGTGTGACGAAATTGGGTTCCGTACGTTTTTCAATAAATATTTTTCTAGACCTTTAAAAACTTGTAAATTGTCTTTTTTTTTTTCGTCAAGCTATTTTCTCTTCTTTCCATAGTCAAACTACCGTATTTATTTGTGTATACCGCGCACCCCGTACTTTACAAGACAAAATGGGGATTTTTTAAAATCTTGTATATAACGCGCACCGTAAATTTTGATATGTAAATGAATAAATATTTAAATGAATTTTAGTAAAGAAAGTCAAAACAAACATTATATATCAGGCACAAAATATGGCGAAAATACATTTTTAAACTGAATGACGCACAGTGGGGCAAAAAGCCTTCAAAACTGGCAAAAAATCGAAAAAATGAAATTTTATTTTGAACTACCGACATACGTCACTTTAATAGAGCAGATGTCAGTACACATCTGCCTAATATTAAAATTTGTGCAAAGTTATTTTGATCGTCACTAGAGAAAGAAGTTAAACTGCATATTGTGCTTTGATAATAAGTGAAAAAAAAATCAATAATTTTGTTTCAACATTCGTTTGTTAATTTCGCTATAATAATTAAAAAATAATTTTTTTTGACTATGGAACCTTTAACTACAAGTATGTAACAATAATTCATTAACTTTCAATTTGTTTTAATACGATTTTTATAGATATACAGACGCTTAGAATATATAGTGGTGAAATTTATAAAAAAAATTAACACTGTCTACAAACATTGTAGGTTTTAGTTATGAATTAAGGCGAATTAAGTGTTAATTATAATTTTTTCAACTAAGTATGAGTTTTAAAAGGACAAATATGCCAGAAAATCTTGCTCTTTTTTGCCACTTTTTTAATTGTATGGTCATTTTTATAGCTAATCATCCTTAAATTTTTGTTAGTGTACGGGTGTGCCAAACATGATTATAAATATTTTCTTTGTTAAATACGAATTTTAATGCATTGTTTATCACAAAACAATGTATTTAAATGAAACTGACTATCATGGAATGTTTTAACAAAAAACTTTTGAAAAGTAATGTGATTTTATGGTATAAGAGCTCCATAATCGGAGAAACTACGAACAAGTAGTTTAAATGAAAAGAAGATTAAATGTTTTAAAGTTTAATATAAATTCCGATGAGCAAAAGCCTGGCGAAACAAGGGAAATGCTTTAGAATAAACAAAGAGTGGCTTGGCAAATCGCTTTCATTTCCTCGATTTGAAAAACAAACAGAAGCGTAATGAAAAGCAAACGTGCCCATCTTCATATTTCGTCTGAATTTGTTCTGGACGATCAAAAATATCAAGAGTAAAACGGTTATTCAATTCTAATTCTACATGTTCGTTAGTGTACGTGACATGTATGAGTTTAAGATCTGAAAAACAGGAAAACAAAAAGTGAGTGTTAGCACTAAAACAACAGAAACAGTTTTTCTTCTGCTGTCTTTATAGTAATACGTACATTTTGCCTGAGAAAGGTTGATCCAATCCTTCGAAACGAGTCGCTAATATTCATTATAAGGTTTGCTTGAGAATACTTAAAACTACTAATTATGTTTAAATTTTTTAATGCGATATTATGGATGATTTATAAATATCTAATTCGTATAAAACTAGCTTAAATTCTTGTTTTTAACTCATTTTTCTACAAAAAATATTGAAAAAGGTTTGTAAATTAATTAATAAATTACTATTTAGCTTATGTAAAAGTTTAAAATTTTACTACTTTTCTTCTACAAAAGAATCCGTTATGTGCTTTTTTTGTTCAAAGTAAATTTTATTTTTTGCCAACTTTGGAGGCTTCCTGCCCCACTGTGTGACGGCAGGGAGAATTGCTAATTAGCGTTTAAATAATGGTACTAGTTCTGTTGTATAAAAAAGTGCAAGGAGTGAAAAAAATGATGCAGTATTACTTTAATTAAGTAGATTTTCCGACTGATTATGTCTTCTTTGAATATATTTCACGATTCATCTGTATGAAGTGTGATTACATCCAGCAGTAAAAAATTATTCCGTGTATAACTCGCACCTAGGAATTATGCCCTAATTTTTTGTAAAAAAAAAAAGTGCGCGTTATACACGAGTAAATACGGTATATGGGTGATTCTACGATAGAAGGTTAAAAACCATAGAGAATTCGGCCAAAAAGAAAAGTTTGAGCTTGATCAAAAACCTTTAAATTATGATCTTTGTCCCGTTTATTTATTTTTTCATATAAGGGCAAATCACTTTATACACATTTTATAACTTTTTCTGGTCAGTGACTCGCTGCCCTGGCAGTTATCTTGCCAGGGGAAATACGGCAGGGGAGAGACATTTTCATGTAAATTCAAATTTATTAACTGACTGAATTAGTTTTTGGGTTAATTGTGTATTTCACTTTAATTATTACCGTATTGTTTAATTAGGACAGTAAATGCAATTGAATTAAATGAATATTATAAGTTTTATGACTTACCAGGGGAGATACACGATCACCGTGCGAAACCACTACACCGCACTGTCGCGTCTTTAATTATTACCGTATTGTTTAATTAGGACAGTAAATGCAATTGAATTAAATGAATATTATAAGTTTTATGACTTACCAGGGGAGATACACGATCACCGTGCGAAACCACTACACCGCACTGTCGCGTCGCAACAACTAAAAATGGCGACGCTTAAATGGCTTATGCGTTTAGTATTGCTAACTTCAAGCCGATAGATGTCCTTAAGCGCTACTTCCGATGTAGGCCATCCTTGAATTTATATTTGTTTCAGCGGAACGAAATTTGACAGGGTAGATGCACAAAAAAAGCGGGACAAAAGTTAATTTTAAAAATAATTTGAAATTAGCAAAATTTTTTTATTTTATAATACGTAAGTATAATTACTTAAATTCCAATTAAACATACTTTAGCTAAGCATCTGATGGAAAAAAAAATATATGTATTGTTTGAAAGTTAAATTGGAACCGGCAAGGGGACATGCCAGGGGAGAGACTTTTTTAGACTTTGTAAGAAATTTCAGAAAAATGTGTTTTAATTAGGCATTCAATCGTGATGTTATTTAATAAAGTATATTAAGATGATGCGATTCATTGCAAAAAATAGCAACATATAGAATAAATAATCTGTTTTAAACGGATTGCCGTACAAATTACCTCATATCGTAGAATCACCCATATAACACCATGACAAATGCTGAACATGAAATGTTATTGGAGAAGTTATTGAAAAGAATTACAAGAATATGACGTTTAAAATCTCCTCCTTGTTTTTATAATAAGATAGCACCGATCGAATGAATCGTGAAATTACCAGAGTAAAAAAATGAATCGTGGAAAACCCAGTTAAAAAAGAAAAAATATGTGAAAACTTTTCCCTATTTTCCTCGTTCGTTTCAGCTTTTGAATACACCTGCTACAAAATTTGAGATTTTTGTCGGGACTCAAAGAATAATTATTGAAGCGTTAATCTGTCTCAATCCTCACTGTAATGTCATCAAAATTACTAATGTTTACCCAAAGCTGAAAATTTTTAACGACCAAAATTTAAAGACTTTTTTTTTTTTTTTCTTTTAGCTACTCTGTGTGTTTGTTTTAGAAGTTTCAATTTGCTTCAAGTATTTCCAATGTTTACTTTCACATTCTTTCTCTTTTCGGTTTAAATAGAACGAATATAGAGTAACATGAAGGGGGGGGGGGGGAGGAGGGAAACCAAACTAATATTATCATCTCAAAAGTGTGAAGAAAAAATGGGATATGAAAAAAAGTCGAAATATTAACATTCTAAATTCTTTTTTTAAATAATCTTTTTGAAACATTGAATTATTTGAATTTTGCAGGTGATATGTTTGTGTAATATATAAAGGTTGACGCGAGATTAACAGACAGACTGACAGATATCCATCCAAAAATTATCCAGAGCATTTCAAAATGTGTAAATTTATAATTTTATTATAAAACAATGGCTGACAATATCTAGGAATCCAATACTTTCATTTTTGTTAATACAGAAAAAATAAAATATGGTTTAACATTTTATTCCGTTTACATTTTTTAAAATATAAAATTTACGTGTTTTCCTTTTAGTTATACATTTGATACTAAGTAAAACTTTGGATGTGTATATTTTTTATTGAGTGATTTTAATAAATATTTCTTTTCTATGTAAACCAAAGATTGTAGGGGAGAAGGGGAGGGTTGTTGATAAACAGTACAGAATGTAACATTTAAATCTCCTTTTTCGTGTTTTTATAATAAATAAGCTACGGCGTAATTAATCGTGAAATTGCGAGACTGAAAAATAAGTTGCTGTAATCGAGTTTATATAAATGTGTATAAAAAAAAGAAAAAAATAAAGCCCTTTTCCCCCGCTTTTTAACAAATCTGTTACAAAAATTCCGACTGTAAAATTAATTAGCGAGGTGTTAACGTGTTTAAATCTTTATTGTATGTCATTAGAATTGCTAATGTTTGCTCAGAGTTGAAAACTACAAAAATTTAAAGTATTTTTTTTTTCTTTTTTGTAAGTCTCTCGCGGGTTTGTTTTAAGAGTGAAATTATTTCATTTACTTTCATGTTCTGTCACAGCGATGAAAAAATAAATAAAAATATTACTTAGAAAAAATTTTTGAAATACTTTTTTGATAATTTCAATTTTTTAAGTTTTTTTTTTTTTCTACATAAAAGGCAAAACTGTTTAATATACTAGCTGTAAAAGAGTTGTTCATTGGTTTAAAGGCAATTTCTATCACCTGAAATAACCTGCTCTCTAATGCTAACGCTGTGGAAGAAAATTTTAAAAATATTTCGTTTGTATTTCAGCATTTTCAAAAAATTCTTTTTGCATTAGTCAGCAGAGATTTGCACAAATCTGGAATTCTTTACTTTTTCAATTTTGATTGCAGATATTTTTAATAGGGACACTTTAATTTTCGGAACCTATTAAGAAAGTGAAAGCATGTTCTTGAAAAAAAAATATCCAGGCAAAAAATCAAGTGGATAACTGTAATTGTAGGTCGTACAGAGGGTTTCGTTTAATGTTTCTTTCAAAACAACTTATACCTTAGTTTAGAATAATTTAACTCGTATATAATTTTAATATAATATCCTATGCAGAGATTTTCTGCAGTTCCATACATTAGCCTTTGATTTATTCTGTTGAGTTGATACAGTGTATCAGCTAGATTGTGTGAACGTTGAGGTCATTTGAGTGAATTAGTTCACCAATATTCGTCCGGGAGGCTCAGTTGGAAGACCGTTGAAAGACCGCCTCAGCCAATACATCCCCCACTTAGAAAAATTACATCAGTTATAATTTATACTTTAATCAATAAATACAAATCGGACCAATCATGATAACGACTGCAATAAGAAGTTTTTCTTCAGCCAAAATAAGTTGCTGTAATCGAGTTTATATATATGTGTATAAAACAAAGAAATTTTTTTTACGAAATCCCCCTTAAAAGAACATCTATGGTAGCCCTGTAGCTGGGGTGATAGCAACTTTTGTTGTAAAATACAGTGATTTTTCCTGCACTTTATGTTATAATTTTTCAACCACTGGTGGTTCAAAAACGAATTCTAGTGAAGTAAAAATCGCATTCTATCTATCTTCAGCAACTGGGTGAATGTCACAAATTTTCAGATTTTGATCATCTGCGATACTGAAAGTATCCATTGAAAACAATTGAAAATTCCAAGAGGTAGATTTATTTTCTATTAGCGAGCAAAGGATTTTCCAAGTAAAATTCCTAAATTTTGATGAACTTAAAATAATAAGTTAATTTTTATGCAATTATATGTCATTTCTCGGCATATGCATGTATACCAAGATAATAACAGTTTCATTCTAAAACATTTTTTTTCATATTCTCTCTCTCTCTCTCTCTCTTTTTTTTAGGTCTAACGTTTTAATTTTGATTAAAGGAACATGTTTTCAATATTTCAATATAGTAGCTGAAATTCCATATAATGTTCAGTTTTATTTGTCAATTTATGATAAAGAACTAAATTTCAGGCCGGGAAAATGACATTCATTTTCAAGAACAATCCTATTTAATAATGAAAAATTATTTGTAAAATACAGAATTTGTTGCCTCATCTATATATGAGGTTTTGTAAAGTATAAATATTAATTAGAAAAAAAAAAAAAAAATGAAAAAGATATTTATGCAGTGAAGCAGAAGGCTCTTTACTTTGCGAACATCACAGTGTGACATGCCAAAAAAATGACAATCTGAATTTCTAAGTCTTTTAAATGCTTTATTTATGTTATTAGAAATGCAATGTCTCTTGAAAACATGATTTTTTTTTTTATTAGAATGCATCAAAAGAAATTTCATTATATCATTTAATAAGAATTTTATTGTGCAGTCTGCAATTTCCGTAATTTTTTATATTCACCCAACTGTGTTTTTCAGCCGAGACGTTGTAATGTACAATTTATTTATTTCTTTATATATTTATTTACAATGTATATTTTTAACAAAGCTTTAAGGCCACACATTTTGCACAGAAAAAAAACTCGGATGATAATGTAAAGTCTATGGGGACGTTCTTTTCAAATATCTCGCTGAAATTTTAATATTTTTACCTGATTTTTTTGCACAGTATAGCCTAGGATGATCTACAACCGGCCTAGTTTTTATTTTTTCGATTTTGCTTATATATTTTTTTATATTATAATAGTTTCAATTTCAGAACCAGTTCAAACCGGTTTTGAAACTCAAAGTAATTTTTTAAAAAATCTGAAACCAAAATTGAAAAAAGTAAAAACTAGGCCGGTTGTGGATCGTCCTCAGCTATCCTATGCAAAAAAAAAAAAAAAAAAAAAAAAAAATCACGCAAAAATATTAAAATTTGAGTGAGATATTTGAAAAGAACGTCACCATAGACTTTACATTATCATCCGGGTCTTTTTCTGTGCCTAGTGTAGGGCTTTAAATGTGTTTCTTATTCGAATTTTCATGAAATCATTAAAGAACTATTACTTTTTTTTAGGATTAACTTTTTTCCCCTTATAAAAATATAACTATGTTTTATAATTAATCGCATTTTCGTGTTATATTGCAACTAAACGAATCGATTTTATTATTCTTATTTTAATCCGCATCCTTCAAAAAAAGCAAGTCTCAAAGAAAAACTTTTAAACTTAACCACAATACCGCTTTGGAAAAAAAAAATCGCAAATTTAAATTTCCGCACAATAAAAAATCCTTTTTCTCCCAAGTCAGGTAAACTTGGCCGCGTGGGGAAGCTTTAAAATCAGGGAAAATGAAACAATTCTCGAATATCCAATGACGCGGAACGTAAATCGGAAATTTTTTATTTCCGGCGATAAAACAAAACACATCTCCGAACAAAGATCGACGATAAAACAATGATATTTCCGAAAAGATCGTAAAAATTTATTTTCCTGTGATTTTTTTCCCCTCTTGTTTTCAGATTTTACGACATGTATGTTATGATTAGAAGACGAATAAGACAGCTTATTTGTACGAACTAAGAAAACCTTCACTATCGGATATTCCAGCAATTTTGTAAAAAAAAAAAAAAAAAAATGTATATATTCCTTATGAAAAGGTACATAATTAATAAAAACAAGAATAGTTGGAATCATATTATACTATCACATTAAATCAATTGTAGTTACTTACTTTACAATTATAATATACAGTCGAGTCTCTTTATAAAAAAACTCCATACATCGAATTTCTCTATATAATGAATTTTTAGTAGGAACGTTCCCCTTTTCCCATGATTACACTAAAAACAGTCTCTATATAACGAAATATCTATCTCCATATAACGAATATTTTCATAAAATGTTCTTTATTCAGTTCTAAAAAAAGGCTTTGAAAAAATGTAAAAAAGCTTTGAAATCACACGAAATCAATTTTCCATCACTTATTCCTAATTTATCGTTCAGTGCTGAGTTTTTTTTATATTACTTCTCTGTTTGAATCTCCTTTAAGTCCAACGAATTCATAACCCCCCTCCCTCCCACACACCTTTCAACATCCTTCTCAAAACAGTGTCAATTGGATAGTTATACATATAAGAATGGGATCAATGGGGGTAAATTGAAGAAAAAACAATTTACAATTGCTTCAAAAAGTCCGAATTTCGTATACTAGAGGATAATGTGGATTTTGAGAACGGAGAAGATGCGACTTGTGCACACTTAAAAAGAGAAATGGAAATCAATTAAGGAATGCGGAGATGTCAATAATATCTCTCTGATTTTTTTGGAAGTCGATTACAATCTCACTATTGCACAGTACTGATACAGTACTTACTGATAGTGATATTTTAAGCAGAGTTATGAACAATTTCAAATTCTTAATTAAACACATCAAAAATTACAATTGTTCAAAATTTACACATTAAATAAGAATTTTAACGTTATTCTCTATACAACGAATTTTTCTATGAAACGAATTTTTTACTCGAACAATGGATTTCGTTATATAGAGACTAGAGGTCTGCACGGGCCGGAATTTCCAGGCCCGGCCCGGCCCGTTGTAAAACTCAAAAGTTCGGCCCGGGCCCGGCCCGGCCCGTTTACATTTTTATATTTTAGGCCCGGCCCGGCCCGGCCCGTACAAAAATCAGCGAAAACAGGCCCGGCCCGGCCCGGCCCGTTTTGGCCCGTTACAATTTCTACGATTTCTAAAAAATTCAGATTTTTATCATATAACTAAGATTCCTTTAAAGAATACTGCATACATATCTATGGAATGATTTTACAGTATAATTTACAACAAATACACATTAACAACATTAATGATTACTTAGATTCTTAGGCTTTCAACATTCGAATAAAGATTCATTAAAAAATTAATATGGCTTAGAAAAAAAGAAAAAAGAAAAAAGCTAAAAACATGGTTAATTTTGAAGCTGTTTAATAAAAGAAGATTTATAAATATATTTCTATATCATTTTATTATAGATTTCAAATCTAAATTCATTCTTAAATTCAAAGAAGCTCCTTTTTAGGTGCGTTCGTAATTATATAATACGTAGCACCTATAGTGGTCGTTCAGTCCGTCCGTCTGTCCGTCCGTCTGTCCGTCCGCATATAACAACGCAAAAACTACCCAACCGAATCGTTTGAAATTTAAAATACATAATTATTACATAATTTTGTCGAGTCATTTCAAATTTTATGAAAATCGGATGGATAGATCAATTACAAGAACAATCAAAAGTATTCCGTTACATTACGGTCAATGGGGAAAAAAGTTTCAAATGCATTTTAATCGTTTGAAATTTAAAATACGCAATTATTACATAATTCTGTCGAGTTATTTAAATTTTTTTGATAATCGTGTGCATAGATCAATTACAGGGGCAATCAAAAGTATTCAATTACATTATGGTCAATGGGGAAAAAATTTCAAATATATTCTATACGTTTGAAATTTAAAATACATAATTATTACATAATTTTTTCGAGTTATTTCAAATTTTATGAAACTCGGATGCATAGATCAATTACAGGGGTAATCAGAAGTATTCCATTACATTACGGTCAATGGGGAAAAAAGTTTCAAATGCATTTTAATCGGTTGAAATTTAAAATACGCAATTATTACATAATTCTGTCGAGTTATTTCAAATTTTTTTATAATCGTGTCATAGATCAATTACAGGGGCAATCAAAAGTATTCAATTACATTATGGTCAATGGGGAAAAAGTTTCAAGTATATTCTATACGTTTGAAATTTAAAATACATAATTATTACATAATTTTTTCGAGTTATTTCAAATTTTATGAAAATCGGATGCATAGATCAATTACAGGGACAATCAAAAGTATTCCATTACATTACGGTCAATGGGAAAAAATGTTTCAAATGCATTTTAATTGTGTTACACTCATGCGAACTTAATAAAATTTATATGCAACTATAAAGTACATATTATAATATACATACATTATATACTTACATAATTTGTGGCGCAAAGAACATTTGTTATTGATTTACAAGGCCACACAAAAGTATTCCATTACATAATGGTATAGGGAGAACATTGTTTGATGAGCGTTTTAATTGTAATTCACTATTTACAATGGTAAGAGATTGATATATGAAAGTAATATTTTTAAAACTTCGTCATCGTTCGAACGCACCTAATTTGCTACGCTTCACGTGCAATTTCCAACTTGTTGATACATATCTAAATTCATTTTTTTTTTCTCAGAAACACATAAGATTAGCAGATATCTTTATTCAGAAACTATATAATCGAATGGCATTATCCATTTTTTGATACAAGCAATTTAAGAATACTGCAAACAAATAAAATACTGCGATAATTAGCGTTTTGAATAGAATTTCCGGAAGCAATAGCAAGGGAAGGGAGAAAAACCTGCAATCATTTGAGAAACTATTATAACTCAACAAGGTTATACAAGTATTTTATTTACCAAAAATGAAAAACGCTATTCGATTCCAAATCCCTTCAATAGTTAGGCTTATCACTTTTATACTTTTACAATTTAAAATTAATCAGAAAATGTGTCAAACTTTCGCATTATTGAGAAATTAATTTAAAAATCATCAAGAAGTATATATCCGAAGACTAAGCTAACATAAATTCTTTATCGCTGTTAATAATTTTACAAATAATGTTTTCTGCCAATAATTAAGTCTAGTACCAGTCCGGCCAGTCTATATGTAGAAAAAAAGTGCAAGCGTGATCTCGGATCGGCATGAATCAGCTAAAAAAATATTAAAACGTGTTACACATAATGTAATTCTCCGATGCCAATACACTGTGCTACTGTGCAATTTTTATATTGATGCTGTCAAACTAGGGCTGGCCACATTTATACTTATTCTCGTTAAAACCATTTTCGTTGAAAATAGCTCATATTTTATCGTTTCTGCTTAAATCTTCAGAACGGGCCGGCAGGCCCGAAAATTTTTTTTATCAGCCCGGCCCGGCCCGTCTGGCCCGTTCAATTTTTTCGCCGGCCCGGACCGGACCGTTTATGTTGTTTGTAGGCCCGGCCCGGCCCGTTGAAAAAACTATTATAAATCTGCCGGCCCGGCCCGTGAGAAAATTCGAAACGATTCCGCCGGGCCGGGTACGGGCCACGGGCCAGGCCCGGGCCCGTGCAGACCTCTAATAGAGACCCGACTGTAGAGACCCGACCAGTGGCTGAGAGGTTCTGCTCTCGAAGTTGGTAGACATTAGGTGCTGGGTTTGAACTTAATCATGCTCGTCGACCTAATCGTTCTGAGTTTTCGTCGTTTGATTCGAACCTTGGGAAACCTTGTGTAAATACGGATTAAGTTCCTTTAACCCCTTGGAAACGAGCGACACGTATACGTGCCGCAAAAAGGCTTAAGAGTCCTTGTTTATTCCCATCGGTAAAATTATACTGTAAAATTTATTTTATTCAATCGGAGCATATTCTCGATTTAAGAAGGAACAAATTTCTGTTTTTTAAAACCGGTGGCAAAACATTAAAAATTCCGTAAAAGGCTCCCGTCGCGAAACGATTAAAAAGACCCCCACAAAAGGTAGTACCGCTAGGGCCTATATCCCTCGTGTAGATAATCGGCCGTCATGAATAAGATTAATTAATTATATTATATATTAACATTAAAAAATGATTTTTTTTAATTTTTGGCAAAACATCGCATTTTTCTGTTGGCTATAATTTAATTGGGCTCAATAAATTTTCTGAAAATTTTTTTTTTTTATTATTAATTTTTTTATTATTAATTTTTTTTATTATTAATTACGCACTTTTAAGCTTTATATATATATATATATATATATATATATATATATATATATATACATATATATATATATATATATATATATATATATATGGGAGATTCTACGATAAGAGGTAATTTGTACGGCAATCCGTTTAAAACAGATTTTTTATTCTACATGCTGCTATTTTTTGCAATGAATTGCATCATCTTAATATACTTTATTAAATAACATCACGATTGAATGCCTAATTAAAACACATTTTTCTGAAATTTCTTACAAATTCTAAAAAAGTCTCTACCCTGGCATGTCCCCTTGCCGGTTTAAATTTAACTTTCAAACAATACATATATTTTTTCCGTCAGATGTTTAACTAAAGTATGTTTAATCGGAATTTAAGTAATTATACTTAAGTATTATTAAATAAAAAATGAAATAATTTTGTTAATTTCAAATAATTTTTAAAATTAACTTTTGTCCCGCTTTTTTTCTGTATCTACCCTGACAAATTTCGTTCCGCTAATACAAACATAAATTCAAGGACGGCTGTATTGGAAGTAACGCTCAAAGACATCTTAGTCGTGAAGTTAGCAATACTAAACGCGCAACCGTTTAAGTGCCGTTGTTTTTTAGTTGTTCCCACGCGATTGGGCAGTATAATGATTTCGTAAGGTGATCGTGTATCTCCCCTGGTAAGTCATAAAACTTATAATATTCATTTAATTTATTTGTACTTACTACCCTAATTAAACAATACAGTAATAATTGAAGTGAAATATACAATTAAACCAAAAACTAATTCAGTCAGTTAAAAAATTTGAATTTATCACGAAAATGTCTCTCCCCTGCCGTATTTCCCCTGTAAAGATAACTGCCAGGGGAGAGAGTCACTGACCAGAAAAAGTTATGAAATATGTATAAAGTGACTTGCCCTTATATGAAAAGCTAAATAAACGGGATAAAAATCATAATTTAAAGATTTTTGATGAAACTCAAACTTTTCTTTTTGGCCATATCCTTTCAAGTGCATAGAGGATACGGCCGTTTGAGTTTAGTTAATTTTGAAAATTATTTGAAATTAACAAAATTATTTTATTTTTTATTTTATAATACGTAAGTATAATCACTTAAATTCCAATTAAACATACTTTAGTTAAGCATCTGATGGAAAAAATATATGTATTGTTGGAAAGTTAAATTGAAACCGGCAAGGGGACATGCCATGGAAGAGACTTTTTTAGACTTTGTAAGAAATTTCAGAAAAATGTGTTTTAATTAGGCATTCAATCGTGATGTTATTTAATAAAGTACATCAAGATGATGCGATTCATTCCAAAAAAATAGCAACATATAAAATAAAAAATCTGTTTTAAACGGATTGCCGCACAAATTACCTCTTATCGTAGAATAGAGGTCTGCACGGGCCGGAATTTCCAGGCCCGGGCCCGGCCCGGCCCGTAGAGAATTCAGGGAAAATAGGCCCGGCCTGTTTTGGCCCGTTACAATTTCTACAATTTCTAAAAAATTCAGATTTTTATCATATAATCAAGATTTTTTTTAAAGAGTACTGCATACATATCTATGGAATGATTTTAGAGTATATTTTACAGGAAATACACATTAGTAACATTAATGATTTACTAAGATTCTTAGGCTTTCAACATTCAAATAACGATTCATTAAAAAATTAGTATGGCTTAGAATAAAAGAAAAAAAAAATAAATTTAAAAACATCATAACTTTTGAAGCTGTTTAATAAAGGAAGATTTATAAAAATATTTCTATATCATTTTATTAATGATTTTAAATCCAAATTCATACGTTAATTCAAAGAAGCTCCTTTCTGATACATTTCTAAATTCATTTTTTTTCTCAGAAATGCATAAGATTAGCAGGTGTTAGCAGGCAGATTAGCTTTATTCAGAAACTATATAATCGAATGGGGTTATCCATTTTTTGATACAAGCAATTTAAGAACACTGCAAACAAATAAAATATTGTCATATTTAGCGTTTTGAATAGAATTTCCGGAAGCGATAGCATGGGAAGGGAGAAAAACCTGCAACCATTTGAGAAACGATTGTATCTCAACAAGGTTATACAAGTACTTTATTTATCAAAAATGAAAAACGCTATTCGATTCCAAATCCCTTCAAAAGTCAGGCTTATCACTTTTATATTTTTACAATTAAAAATTAATGTAAAAATGTGTCAAACTTTCGCGTTATTGAAAAATTAATTTAAAAACCATCAAGAAGTATATATCCAAAAATTAAGCTAACATAAGTTCTTTATCGAAATTCACAATTTTACAAATTATGTTGTCTTCCCTACAGATCTTGAGAATAATTAAGTCTTCTTTCGATCCGGCAAGTCTATATGTGGCTAATTCCATGGGTTCTGTAGTGTAAGTCACATAACTTATAAATTGCTATGCTTGTTAGCCACCGTTATTTTCGAAAAGTCTGCTTGGCCTTATTCAATTAATGAGAATGTGCCAATAAAATTAATCACATTTTTTCGTTCTATAATACTGGTAGCCAAAAATCGTAGTCTGTGACTTACACTACAAGTACTCATGGAAATAGCCATGTAGAAAAATAATCCCTTGATCTCCAATTTTGATCTTGGCCCTGCACGAGTCAGTTTTAAAAATATTAAAATGGGTTACACGCAATGTAACTGTCCGATGCCGATCTCTACACTGCACAAGTTACATTTTTATATTGATGCTGTCAAACTAGTATGGCTCATGACGCACATTATATTTATTCTCGTTAAAACCATTTTCGTTGAAAATAGGTTTATATTTTATCGTTTATGTTTAAATCTTCAAAACGGGCCGGCACGCCCGAAAATTTTTATATCGGCCCGGCCCGGCCCGTACGGCCCGTTCAATTTTTTTGCCGGCCCGGCCCGGCCCATTGAAAAAAACATTCTAATTCTGTCGCCCCGGCCCGTTAGCAAATTCAAAACGCTTCCGCCGGGCCGGGTACGGGCCACGGGCCAAGCCCGGGCCCGTGCAGACCTCTATCGTAGAATCACCCATATATATATATATATATATATATATGTTTTCTTCTTTTTGTGAAAAACGACAAAAAGAACCGATATAACGAGACTTGATGTAATGGAAAACTGCTGTAATTCAGTCGAGCGACATCGAAAAATAAGTTTGTAGTAGGTTCATCTTTACTGTTATAGGAACATAGCCTTAAACTATAATGGTAAATTTCGAACTATCAAACTTGGACTCATCGTGTGTGAAATGTATTTTACTGAGTCTCTCCCCTCTTCTATAATAACTATCTATTGGTGAATTATATTTGGATCATAAAACTGTCTAAATATATTTTTTGCATTCTCCCAGTACTTGGGAGCGACTACAGATAAATCGTTCCTTTTCTATCCTTGGTAAGATATTCGAAGTAATGTTCATCGGAATTTGGAATATTAAATTATTTCCTTGTTTGTATATTTAAGTCAGAGCAATTTATTTTAACAATAATGACGGCTGTAAGAGACGCGAGAGAGGGAAGGGTTACATAGTAGAAATATAATCCATATAGTCATGATCTAGTACATGTTGAATTCTTTACTGCATATAAAAATGATATAATGTCGCCATTTTTATAAGTACTGTTATTTTTATTTTAGAGTTATTCTCGGTTCTGTTTAACCCTTGATGTTCCGACGGTCCTTTTATATTTAACTGATGTTACCGGTTTCACAGACCAACGATTTTTCTCAATTTTTATAGTTTAGGTAGTAATTTCCAATTTAACTAGAAACGCTACCAAAATTTTGTTTTAGCTTTTGTCCTATCACCGGAGACTTTTGAACCTGAGAATCTTAATTATAACAGCCCTGTACAAAATGTTTAGCACAAAAACACCGTTCTATGTCGTTTATTCACCTTTCGATCTAGCAGTCTCCCAGACAACTTCATTATAGTTATGTGTTAATTTTTATCACATCAGTGAAGATTAAAGCAACATTAAAGTAGCTTGTTATAATTCATTCAATATATTGATTACATACAGTTTAGAATGAGCTATAGATACTTTTCTTTATCTTGTTCCAAAAGCATTATTGGGTTGCAGTTGTACAAACTTTTGACTTTTTTTTTTTTTTCATTTGCATTTATTCAGTTTTCTTAGTGTTAACCCATTCAAAGGCGATGTTATGCTTATGAAGCCACTTTCACCGTCCAAGGGTTTTCATGTATTTTTATAAGAATGCTTATAAATTTCAAGGCATTTATAATATTAGTTAATCACAGTTTGATACTATAATATATTTAATATCACTTCTTTCTATGTATGCTTCAAAATAACATTCCGTTTAAAGTATTTTTTGTCTGCAGCCATTTAAACATGTTTTCTAGAAACGAAAAAAGCCTGGCCAGACGGTTAAAAGGTTTTCAAAATGCTCCATCTGGCATCATCATTTTTTAAGTAATTTTTTCTGTTTATTATGTAAGTGAAATGCAGTTTTTTCTTGTTCTCAAATAAATCGGTACATAAATTCCATTGTCAGTTATTCCTTTCAACATTTTAGCAAAGGACGTAATTTGCCCTTTAACGGGTTAAAAGATTGTGAGAGAAAAGTTTCACTTAGGAAATATGTACATACTTCTTTTTTAACCCCCTGACTGCCGAGCAAGAGGGCAAAAATTGTAAAGTTTTTTTTCTCTGTAATTTATTTTAAATTTTAATAAAAGAGTGATTTTCTATCATGGTATAATTATTTTTTTACGTATCTGCTTATAAGCCTTGAAAGTATCAATCATATCTTAATTTCTTAAAACCAGATTATATTTGTAGAGTTATATTAATTTAAATGAGGTTTCAACGGCAGTGAAACCTACAACTTATTAGTGAACGGATATATCCGGTCGCGGCAGTGGGAAGGTTGGCATTATATTTGTATGATTTGTTAATGCTATAAAATATTCGTAAATTGCACGTCAAGCATAGCAAATAAGGTGCGTTCATACTATAACGAAGTTATAAAAATATTCAGATATTTATGTAATGCTATACAGTACTTCGAATACAGTATAGTAGACGAAATCTTTTGTGTGTCCCTGTAAATAAATACTATCTGCTTTCTATTATACTGGAAGTAACTTGTAGTAAACCTCAGCAGCGTATATCTTTTTCGTAAAATGTGAAATAGTTTAATAGAAATAAAACGCGCCCTAAACAATGTTTTCCCCTATACCATTATGCAATGAATACTTTTGTGTGTCCTGTAAATGAATAACAAATAATCTTTGCACCACAGATTCTACAGAACGTACATTTAAGTATAAACTCCATACATCCATTTTATTACGTTCGAAAGAATGTCACATCATTAAAATTCATTTGAAACTATTTTTTCCCCACTGGCCGTAATGTAACGGAATATTTTTAGTTTTCCCTGTAATTAAACTGTACATCCGATTTTCATGAAATTTGAAATGGCTCCACAAAATGATGCAACAATTTTATATTTAAAGATAGAAAACCAACGATTATAAATGCACAAATAAAGTATGAAGAGGGGAGCAAACAGCTGTTTCGAATCTACGAACGAGATTCTTCTTCAGTGCAAAAACTCAGCGAGCTAGACAAAGCAAAACTGAGATAAAAATTTTGACTCAGTTTTGCTTTGTCTAGCTCGCTGAGTTTTTGCACTGAAGAAGAATCTCGTTAGTAGATTCGAAACAGCTGTTTGCTCCCCTTTTCATACATTATTTGTGCATTTATAATCGTTGGTTTTCTATCTTTAAACATTTTTGCACAAAGGCTTTATTTGCTATTTTAACAATTATATAGTTTAATTTTCAAGCGATTCGGTTGGGTAGTTTTGTTCTGTTATATGCGGACAGACGGGCAGACAGATGAAAGGACGGACTGAACGACGATTATAGGTGATATGTATTTACATAATTATGAACGAATCTAAAAGTACTTCGACCATGAAATGTAAAACATTTATTTCAGTTATATAGTTTATATTTCAAGCGATTCGGTTGCGTAGTTTTTGCTCTGTTATATGCGGACATACGGACTACAGATGCTACATATTTGCATAATTACGAAAAGAATAACCAAAAAGAATATTTTAAATCGAGATTTAAGTGGACTTATAAATTTTGCGCAAAAACTCAGTAAATTCAAATTTAATTAATCAAAAGTAATTTGCAAAATCCTACGAAACTTTGTTAAATAAATGTATAAATCCTCTAATGTAGTTTCAAAAATTTACAGAAGATGCTTTAAAAGATGAAATTTTTATAAATTCATAATCTGGCAAGGAAGGTCTCCATTGGGGGCATACTCAGAATTTTTTGAAAAAAATACGAATTAAACTACTCATGTAGGTAATAAAGGATCAGTGAAAATTAGCGGCGGAATTACATTATTAGATATGTAAAAAAATAAAATAGTTTGGAATAATTGGCGTGAAAAGCTGAAAGCGACGCGGGATTTGGCGGGCAGTGCGTTTCCTCGCCAAAAGCAGACGATTTTAACGAATCTGAAAATTGATTTTAATTGACTTCACTGTTAAAAATCTGCAGCATTTACTGCAACGTCACTCCACTACTTTTATAGAATATCTCTCTTCTGACCAATGAGAATGCTCCATAGCACGGTAAATTGACCGTGTCATACACTGTTAAAAATCTGCTGCATTTTGTTGTAACGCACTCTACCGCTTGTATATAATATCTCTGTTCCAACCAATGAGAAAGCTCCATTTCACGGCCAAGTAACCGTTTTCTATACAAGCAAGGGAGTGCGTTGCAACAAAATGCAGCAGATTTTTAACAGTGTATTTTTCAATTTGGAACAATTTTAATCAATTTAAATTGTGTTTTAAATGATAAAATATATTAATTTCATTTTGTTATTAGTACATATAAACGTATATGACAAAATCGCACTTAAAGTAAAGTAAAAATGCAAAATTAAAATTACTTAAACTAAACTTATTTAAATAAATTGAACATAGAAAGTTTTTTTTTTTTTTAAGTATTCGAAGCGTAAAAGCGTATTTTTCAAAATTTCGTTTTTTCACCAACCGGAGATAAATCGCCAAATAAGCGAAATTTTTATTATTTTTTTACGGACGTTATAAGGAGGTTCCGCCGAAATTTTTTTTATAAACATATATAACTATATGAGAAGAACATTCTGTAATTTTTTTAGATTTTTCTGAGTATGCCCGTATGGAGACCTTCCTTGTGGGACATAAAGGGATAATTCCGACCTCTACCAGCGTGTTTTGTTTAAAGTTGATTAAAAATCTAACTCGAAATGCCCAAATCCGACAAAGTAATTTTTGTCGTACCGAACTAAATATGCTCTATTCAGAGATAACCCCAAAGAAAAAAGGTTAATACTTTTTTTTTTTTTTTTTTAATACAGGTTTGACGAAATTAATAATAACCCGAAAATTTACCTTTTATATTTTATGTTTAAAAAAAAATACCATATTTACTCGTGCATAACGCGAACCCCTTATTTTAGAAGTAAAGATGACGATTTTTTAAAATTTCGTATATAATACGCACCCTAAATTTGATATGCAAATAAATGAATGGCCAAATAAATTTACGTAAAAAATGTCGAAACAAACAAGCAAGGCGAAATTGCATTTTTAGACTTTGGGTAGGGAGTAAACGACGGGGGATAGCAGCGAGTGACGGCAATGAGAATTGCTAATTAGTATTTAAAAATAACGTTACTAGCGTTTTTCTATAAAAAAAAAAAAAAAAAAAAAAAAAAAAATACGTGTGGCATTCGGGGACTGCCGCGGTAAAGCTATTGCATAGCATTTTTTATCAACTTATGCAATTATAATTATTTATTTATTTTTTATTTATGTAGTTTTTGTCTTTGATATTAATTAAAGTTACACTTTTTGAGCGTGATGACCGATATCATTTTTTTTTCTTTTATTGAATAAATGAGAAGTTAATATCTTTTAAAATATTGTTATTATCTTACAATAGATGTAGGTTAATCAGGAATTTTTATCATTGAAACTATACGTTTATGGTAGCTGAAATAAAAAACATAAGTTTGAGACTTGATATTTTCAAAATATCTGAAAAATACCGCGTCAATGTCTGCCGAAGTCTGCCAAACTGAAGCGACGTTAGCCGGAGTGTTAGGCTTGTTCTCGTTACGGAATTTTAGATTCTTTCGCCGCGCCCAAAGCCCGTGATAAACGCTATGCTATACCTTAATAAATTACCAAACAAAATTTGGCCGCGCTACGAAAATTAGATCGCGAGTTATAAGCATTTCAAATTTTTCGACCTTCACCATGGGGGATATCCTGTCACCAAAAATTAAAACTGTCTTAAAATAAATTACCAAACAAAATTTGGCCGCGCTACGAAAATTGATCGCCAGTTATAAGCATTTTAAAATTTTCGACCTTCACCGTGGGGGTCTCCTGTCAGTAAAAATTAACACTCTCTCATAATAAATTACCAAACAAAATTTGCCCGCGATACGAAAAGTAGATTGCGAGTTATAAGCATTTTAAATTTTTCGACCCTCACCTTGGGGGATCTCCTGTCACCAAAAATTAACACTGTCTTAAAATAAATTATCAAACAAAATTTGGCCGCGCTACGAAAATTGATCGCGAGTTATAAGCATTTTAAAATTTTCGACCTTCACCGTGGGGGTCTCCTGTCAGTAAAAATTAACACTCTCTCATAATAAATTACCAAACAAAATTTGCCCGCGATACGAAAAGTAGATTGCGAGTTATAAGCATTTTAAATTTTTCGACCCTCACCTTGGGGGGGGGGGGGGGTCTCCTGTCACCAAAAATTAAAACTCTCTCATATTAAATTACCAAACAAAATATGACCGCACTACGAAAGTTAGATCGCGAGTTATAAGCATTTTAAATTTTTCGACCCTCACCTTGGGGGGGGGGTCTCCTGTCATTAAAAATTAAAACTGTCTCATATTAAATTACCAAACAAAATATGACCGCACTACGAAAGTTAGATCGCGAGTTATAAGCATTTTAAATTTTTCGACCCTCACCGTGGGGGGTCCTCCTGTCACCAAAAATTAATACTGTCTCATAATAAATCACCAAACAAAATTTGGCCGCGCTACGAAAATTAGATCGCGAGTTAGAAGCATTTTAATTTTTTTCGACCCTTACCGTAGGGGGTCTCTTGTTACCAAAAATTAACACTGTTTCATAATAAATCACCAAACAAAATTTGGCCGCGCTACGAAAATTAGATCGCGAGTTATAAGCACTTTAAATTTTTTGACTGTCGCCATGGGCGATCTCCTGTCACCAAATATTAACACTGTCTCATAACAAATTACCAAACAAAATTTGGCCGTACTACGAAAATTAGATCGCGAGTTATAAGCATTTTAACTTTTTCGACCTTCACCGTGGGGAGTCTCCTGTCACAAAAATTAAAATTGTCTCATAATAAATTGCCAAACAAAATATGGCCGCGCTACGAAAACTAGATCGTGAGTTATAAGCATTTTAAATTTTTCGATCCTCACCTTGGGGGGGGGGGGGGGTCTCCTGTCACCAAAAATTAACACTGTCTCATAATAAATTACCAAACAAAATTTGGCCGCGCTTCGAAAATTAGATCGCGAGTTATAAGTATTTTAAATTTTTCTACCCTCACCGTGATGGGTCTCCTGTCACCAAAAGTAACACTGTCTCATAATAAATTACCAAACAAAATTTGGCCGCACTACGAAAATTATATCGGGAGTTATAAGCATTTTAAATTTTTCGACCCTCACCGTGGGGGGTCCCCTGTAATCAAAAGTAACACTGTCTCATAGTAAATTACCAAACAAAATTTGGCCGCACTACGAAAATTAGATCGCGAGTTCTAAGCATTTTAAATTTTTCGACCCTCCCCATGGGGGATCTCCTGCCACCAAAAATTAACTCTGTGTCATAATAAACTTCCAAACAAAATTTGGCCGCGCTACGAAAATTGATGGGGGGGGGGGGGTCTCCTGTCACCAAAAATTAAAACTCTCATAATAAATTATCAAACAAAATTTGGCCGCGCTACGAAAATTAGACCGCGAGTTATAAACATTTTAACTTTTTCGACCCTCACCGTGGGGGTCTCCTGTCACCAAAAATTAACACAGTCTCATAATAAATTAGCAAACAAAATTTGGCCGCGCAACGAAAATTAGATCGCGAGTTATAAGCATTTAAAATTTTTCGATCTTCACCATTGGGCGGGTCTCCAATCACCAAAAGATACATTATCCTACCTTGTTTTATCATAAGACGATTCTTTTCTATACACATTCTATCAGGAATTTTTATTATTGAAACTATAGATTTATAGTAATTGAAATAAGAAATATAAGTTTGAGACTTGATATCCTTTAAATATCTGAAAAATACCCCGTCAATATCTGCCGAAGTCTACCGAAGGATACCATGCCGAAGTCTGCCGAACTGAAACGATGGTTAGCCGACTGTTAGGTATTTTTCGTTACGGAATTGTTGTTTTTTCTTACGCTCAATTTTTATCGTTACGGAATTTCTACATTCAGTCGCCGCACTCAAAGCCAGGGCCTGATTACTAACGGGGCACTCTCCCACCAGGAAAAAGAAAAAAAGAATTTTTCCTTATTCATGACAGTAATCTTGTATGAAAAGGGCGTTTAAAGAAGACGAAAATTTCTATAAATTTTTTCTGGTGAGAGAGTGCCCCGTTAGTAATCAGGCTCTGCTCAAAGCCCGCGATAAAAGCTATGCAATAGCTTAAAAAAGTGCAAGGAGTGAAATAAAGATGCAGCAATACTTCTATTAAATAAGATTTTCCTATTTTTAATGTCTTCTTTGAATAAATTTCTTAATTCATATGTATATCGTGCGATTATTTCAAGCAGTAAAAAATTATTCCGTGTATAATACACTGTCAGAAAAATTCGTCAATATACACTAAGTTATCGTTATTTTTTCACAAATAATTTCTGTTCTCCCAGAAAACGTATTTGTTCTGTGAGTTCATTCCGAGCGTGGAAAAATGAGGAAAAGTTTCTGTTTATATCTAGCACGCATGCGCATTGGGTCTGTTAGTAATAAGTTCGAATTTATTTTTAAAATGAAAAACAAAAATATTCTATTGATTAAAATGTCTAATTTAGTTTTAAAAGACAAAAATGTTTTCGAATTTAAAAATAAATAAGAATTACTTTCTTTATTCGTTCAAAAATTCTCACAAATAGAACATCCATGTTTTTTCTCTAACATTCTACGTAATATATTTAAAATTCACATTTTTATACTATATTAATACTAAACGTAAAAAAAAACCCAGCCACAGTTACATTAAAGATGAAATCTTTCCGAGATTGACAGCATAATTAAAAGCTTTTTAACGAAATACACCAACCCACACCCACATGAAATGAACGGTACTATTTTAAAGCACAGACACGATGAGCATCCGTAGCGCCGTGGATGAGCGTTGGTCTGGTAATGCTGGGGTCGTCAGTTCGATCCCCACCTCTTCCGCCTTGATTTTTTCCAAACTTTTTTCAAGTGACGGATATTTTTCCTCTTTTGACGGAGAGAAAAATAAACGGAATATCGTCAATATACAGACAATTTCTGGCAGCAGTGCTGCCAGTGCATTTTCTGTGAAAAGACGGAAGTTTTTTTGGGAGTGTACGCACCTACAAGTTTTGCCTTTTTTTTTTTTTTTTTTTTTTTTTTTTTTTTAAGTGCGCGTTATTACACGAGTAAATACGGTATATATATATATATGTAACGACTTCACGGGTGTTGTGGTGGTGGCATAAGAACTTGACTCGGGGGCATCTTGTTGGATCGAACTCTTTTATTCGGCCGCTCTTCGTACAGATAAATTCGCGAGTCCGGTCAGATTTCCCGGAGCCAGATGCGTCGATTATGGAAAAGTTTACATGGCCGTAGGTTCTGCAGGCGTCTCAAAACTGCAAAATCTCTCTTTTTTCGCGCGTGTTCTTGCTAATATGTTAGAGATTGTCATATTTTCCAGCAGAGGGCACAGTTGTAAATTAGGGAGGAACATTTAATTTAATTGGTTAAGAAATATCTGGGCACTCTGAGGTAATTTAGGCGCGGCTGTCCAGGGCTGCATGCTGATCCTACAAATTAAGAATTGCGCTTACCTAAGCATTTTTAATCTTAAAGAACATCCAAAAATGATCTCTGAAAGTAATAAATGTTAGGCTGGGAAAGAAAGTTACCAGGGGCAAAATAGCTTCAGAATTAAAGTTAAAAATATTAATTTGGATTTTAAACTTTTAAATTTTAATTTTAAATTAAAGTTTTAAAAAGGGGTTAGTTTTTATCCTTTCATATATACTCTCTTATTGTTTATATTAAAGATATTCAATATTTTCTCTTGAAAAACATGGTCAAACCGAACCCGCCGCATAAAAGTTAAAATTCCATTTGAATCCGACATGAAATCGAAATAATTAGAATTAATCTGGTCAAAACTTTACAAATAACTTCACATAAAAAAAAAAAAAAAAAAAAAAAAAAAACGAACACATTTGCGGTTTGGCTCGGGTCATGTTTTAGAAAAATTGAGTTATCTGACTCGATGCAAAGCTCTAATCAGAAAATAACTTCAACTGAAAATTTTGAGCTGCCGAATGGGGAATCTTCGCTTTTCTACTGTATTTTTCCTCACAATAATGACTATATCGCTGTTGAGTTATAGCCGCACCATAAAAATGTCTGAATATCAATTTTATTTTATTTTCCCAGTGCTTGGGCACGATTACATATAGACGAGTCCGTTCATTTCTTATACTTATTATGGTTTTTCAAGTTATGTGTATCCGAATTCGGAATGAAAAGTGGGGAGAGTTTGAATTATTTTCGTGTCGTCTGTATATATATCGGAGGCAGGGCAGTTCACTTTAACGATAATGACGGCTGTAGGAAAGGGGCAGGGGGGGGGGAGAGGTTAGTTTATGATACAGTGGTGATGTATTTCATATATTCATGATCTAGTACAAGAGGAGTTTCTTTACTGCGCGAAAAGTTTTACAGTGTGGGTATTTTTATGGCGTGATTTAGGCGATTTCACAATTTCAGTTATCTACCGACTTCCAGATCTGTACCGAATTATAGGTTTATTTGTAATAAGATTTGTGTTTTGAGTAGGCGTTAGAAATATATATATATATATAAATGTATAAAATTGATTTTTTTTTCTTTTTTTTATCTGTGTTTTACGATTGATCCGAATATGAAATCAATGTCGAGTCGAATAACACGATTTTATCCAGCGACTGATCCGAACCGAGGTACGAAATGACTATTATTATTATTATTTTTTTTTTTTTTTTTTTTTTTTTTTTTCTGGTCATGTTTTGGTTGAATTTCAATTATTGCTCTATATGTTCGAGTATACTTGCTTTTTACAACAATTAACGAACTTTATTTAGAAGAAAAAAATCAACACCATGTGATTTTAACAAAATTAGTCATTTGCGCCCCAAAGTTCCATGGCAAATACTATTCGTCTTTCTGTCGGCTTTTACATTCACTTTTACAAGAAGTTTTATACCTGCTAGATAAAATCATGAAAATGTAAGGATTTCTTTTTTTTTTCCTGCATGATGTTATTCTTTAAATTTGTTGAAATATGTTCAATATTTGATTTTTCTTTCAGGTGAGTTCAAATGCTGCTTTTGAATCATTTCTGTTTTTAGGAGTTTTACTTCAAGAATGGTAAGTGTTCTTACTATCTGATAATGATATATTTATGAGTAACTAATTATTTACTCTTGTAGATATTATATAATATATGAATTCAAAATTGTATAATGAAACAGTAATGCTATTACTCCATGCATTTTGATGTTGCACTAAAGCGTATTGCGTTCTTTACAAATAAATTATTCTTAGGATTGTAGTTTTAAAAAGGTAATTTTTTTATTGAATCATTCCATGGTTCTTATAATGTGGTCCGCGCGGATTTACCTTTAAATGCTTAGTGTAAGTCGGAGTTATATAAGCTTTGACAGAAATTTCTAGTTCACTCTGCTACGAAAGTAAATTACTTTAGAAAATTTAAGTATATATCTGAAATTCCGAAAAATCGTGGGAGGGAGCGAATAAGATCCGGATGCAAAACTTATAGGAACTTTTACTTTTATTTTATTTTTACTTATTTATTTATTTATTCACTTAAAACGCAAAGATAAAAATTGTTTCAATCTTCTTGGGAGCTCTTATGTATGGTCCTGTATATTGATGCATCTATACAGGGTGTCCCCTCTCAACGGTGGCCAATGGCTAATTTCTAAACCGTTGGTCATAGACATATAGTTCCAATTGCAAAAATGCTTTAAAAAAGGTAAAGAATTATTTTTTAAGCAATTTAGGTCAAAAAAATGTTTTACTAAAAAATTACGGAAATTAAATTTTTATACGGTCCCCCGGTCCTATAAGTAATATTTAGAAAAAATTTTCCACTACTCTAACAAGTAAGACAAAAAAAGTCCCATTCCTCTGCGATCAAAACTGAACGAGTTGTAGCTGTTCAAAGTTGAAGCATATTTTTTGCTGCAAAATAGGGGTCAGTCACAAATTTACTGGAAATAAAAATAAACATCAGATAGAAAATTTAACTTTAAACATTGAGAGTAAAAAAAAAAAAAAAAAAATTACAATATTGTTTCTGAATTTATGTTGACATTTACATGTTAAAGTAAAACATGCGATTTGTGCTAAAAATATAGGTAAAAGAATAACAGAAATTTTGTTAAATTAAACTATGAAACGCAACAGTCACAAATCGTTACAAAATGATACACATTTAAAGCTCTATTAGATTACTCAACCTAATAGAATTTGATGTAGCCTTGTAAAATAAATAAATGGAACGTACTTAAAATCGTATTAATATTACATTGTCATCGGGTTTAAATAAGTATGGGAATTGAACCTCAATCAGATATTTGGAAGTGAGTTAAAATTTGAATATAAGTTTTGAACTAGGAAAATTTACATACGAAAACTATGAATAAAATAAAAGCTTATCAAAATAACATACCTTTTTAAAATAAATCACGAAAAGTATCAGCTTCATTTGCTTACAAAATAAAACACATCTAAAAATACAATTGAGGATATGAATTTCAAAACTCGACTTATCGCTTTTTGAATTCTCTATCAGTCTATACAAACCTCCACTATTGTAACAATGCAATCTCAAAATTTATAATGCAAACCAATAGATGCATTTAAAGTTTTTTCGCGATTTCCCAAAATTAGATTTTTTTCGATAAAGAGAGTTTTGAAATTCATGTCTTCAGTTATTTTAATAACCAATCTAGAAGTTAATTAATTGTAATTAACATTACCATAAAACTTATACGGTGACAGCGCCTTCAGTTAAATCGCTCATTTAAAACATTTTGTAATTGGAACTATATGTCTGTGAGAAATAGTTTAGGAAGTAGCCTTTGAACAGCGTTGGAAATCGACTCCCTTTATAATACTTTAAGCACTTAGTGTATATTCCCTTAAAGCCCAGTGGAACTCATCCGTTTTCAGCTATAGAAAAGTGGTTTAAGTCATGAAATTTAAAGTTTCATAACTCGGTCAATTTTAATGTTACATGAATGGGACCTTTTCTGTATTACTTGCTAGAGTGTTGAAAAAATTTTACTAAATATCACTTATAGGACCGGGGGACCGTATAAAAATTTAATTTTCGTAATTTTTTTGTAAAACATTTTTTTGACCAAAATCGCTTAAAAAACAATTCTTTGCCTTTTTTAAAGCATTTTTGCAATTGGAACTATATGTCTATGACCAACGGTTTAGAAATTAGCCATTGGCCACCGTTGAGAGGGGACACCCTGTATAATGCAGAACTCTTTAAGCAAGACATGATAAGTTTTAGATTATCTGATTTTTAAGAGACGATAAGTTAAATTATATATGCTTATTTTCACTCCCTATTAAATACAACTAAAGACACAACGAGCAAGATATAAAAATTATCAAGAAAGAGATACATTAAAGCTAACGGAGCAAATCAAGAGACGACGTCATAAATAACTGTAAATGAACGCCTAACTTTAATATTTAGCGAATTTTTTGACGCTTCATTTTCACCTCGGCGAAGAGATATGGATACACAACAAACAACACTCGAGTTCCCGAGAGAAACTGCAATAACAATAACGGCACTAACACAATAAATAACTGCATTATCATCTCCACAACATTCTTTTAAAAACTGAAAACAAACGCACCTATTCGCAGATTGGACGCACGGTCGTAATTTAACAAAATGCCGGAATATAACGAAGAAGGAAGGGGGGGGAGGAGGGGGGCTGACAGGGCCATCTATCTCTGTGCAGGGCCATAACGCCGCTAAGTAGGGCCCATTTCCGCACTCCATTGCCTCGGCCAAACGAAATGACACGGCACATTTGTACTGGCTTAATGGCTCGGGACAGAGTTTTCAAAAATATGCACGAAAAACAGTAAAAAATACTGAAATATAATATCGCATTTCATGTTTCCCCCCTTCCTTTTTTTTTCTTAGTTGAAGTATTAGTCTGGAAGTTTGAAACGCCTTTGTAGTTGAAGTATAGAGGTCTGAAGAGAGGTTTTTGTTTTACTTATTAGAACTGCTCAAATGATGTGATGTAATTTGCTTCTGTTTTTTATATCAGGGCGAGTCTCAAATAAATGTATTTTTTCAGCTGAGTAACGCGGCATTTTCTGACACATTTGCGCACCCATTTTTAAACGCAAAATGTATGGTATTTCCGGCCCTGACTATCGAAGCGATTTGGAATCGAATTCCATTTTTGATAAGTGAATTACTTATCGAGTTATAAGAAACTGGATATCACGTGACGACATATTTTTCTTCTTTTCTTGTGCTTCGCGCTAGAAAGTTCTCTTCAAAACACGAATTTCCTAAAATATCAGTATTTTCTGAAAGATTTTCTGTCCTTACTAAAAAATAGATAACATCATTCGATGACGTAGTTTCGGAATAAGAATACCTGCCTATTTCATGCGTTGCCGGTAAAAAATGAATTCCGGAATGTATCAGAACCCGTCTCCTTTGGATTTGAGAAAATCCGCTAAAATTTTTTAATAGTAGTTGAATGCGAAGACGAGGGGCAAACTTGTGTTGCAATTGCAACCTTAGGGGATGTGCAAATATAATGTTATCAAATTTTTGGTAATTTTAGACCCCGTCCGCTCGTTTCAATATCATACATATTACCATCCCTTGATCTCTCCCCCCACCCTAGAAATGATATCATTATCAAATTGTAAATAAATAAAAAAATATTTTTAAAATTTATTTCTTTTGTTTGAAGTGCTATACAAAACTGAATACATATATTTTTCGGGTACTTTTATTGATTCAAAAAAAGAGAAGTCTATAAAACATCACTTTTACATCAAATAACACTTAAAAGAAATAGTTACTATTTAAAAGTAATTTATTATAGCTTTTTGTTACACAATGCGTTCAACAGTAATAAAGTGCTTACATCGAACGGAGGAGGGGTGGCGAGTAGATATAAATTTTTATCAACAAAGCAAGTGACTAACATTCTTTTTTTTTTATTTATTTATTAATAAACACAAGCTTCATTTCAAATATACTTCACATAGAGTTTCTCGAATCATGCTTATATATGCCTACACTTTTGAAAAAGAATAGGGATGTCAAATGTTGGGGTATTCCATATTTTAGAATTAGATAGTTTTATAATAATTAGCAATTTAATTAAGAAATTTGTATTTTCATAAAAATAGATAACCGACTGAAAAAAGGTAACCTACTTTTTGAACCAAAGACCATGTTACAAATAGAAAGAAAAAAATTTGAATCTATCAAAAATGTTATTGATATCAAAAGACAACCCACTCCCTTCCCCTCGAGATATCGTACGATATCATGTGCCAGACCCCCCCCCCTCCTTACTCCTCCTAAAATCATAACGTTATATATGCACAGCTAGCTCCTTAACAACACACAAGTGAGTGAGAGATATTGTACTAAGCGTGCTTCGAAACGTGATCGCAAAGTTTCAACCCCACTTTCGTCAGCATCGCGCTTTTCCCAAAGGTTTTTAATTAACTTTTAAAGACATGGGAAGCGTATTGAAAGATCCAGTCAATGCAAACTAGCCGCAAAACCTACAGTATTTATGTTATTAAATCTAATTAAGTTAGTTTGCTTTTATCAAATTGTCGTTTGTTGTTTTTATACTCTACTGGTCACTATATTACATAAATATATCATTAAATGTTGTCATCTAGGCTTTAAAAACTGTTAGTACGTAGAATACGTCGCCCCTGTCATTATTTATGGTTAAATCATCCGTGTTTTTAAGGGTTAATATCTCGGCTAATTAACGACAATTTTTTAGAAAATCATTATCAACAATACTTTTATTCTTCTGTTACGATAGGTTCCTCCAACGCTCCTCAGCACTTTTGCCAAATACCTGTAAACCGAAATTTATGTATAACGAAAAAATGCGATTTTCTCAAAAACTAAGTGACCTATGGTCTAGATTTCCTACAAGATTTAAATTAATGTGTACTACCTCTAATTTTTTCCTAATTTTAGTTTTAGTTAATTAGTAAATAAATGGGGGAACACATTTTTGTACTGCATTTTCGATGATATTTCTGAAAATATAATTCCTAAAATTAAAACAAATGTATTTTTGAGGTCGGCGTTACGAAAGCTTTCACAGGATTCCCCACCGATATGCATAGAATATATATATAATATATATATTCAAGTAGCTTAGTTATTTCCCCAACATTTTTTCTGAATATATTTGTGAATGTTTAATAATCTTTAAGTATGTCGGTCAATAGTCTGTATAACTTCCCCCCAATTTTAAATTTCCACATTCCATAGTCTACGAGTGAAATGACTATGGCAGACAGACGCAAAAGTAATCTTATAATAGTTCCGTTTTTGGTTTTTAAGTACAGAACTCTCAAAAATATCATTGATATCACAAATATAACTGTAAACTAGTTTTCTATAACTGTATTAGAATATGAAGTAATTTTTTTCGGGCTTGTGAAATATTTTTGTCGAGTTTACGTGGTCAATTTTCCATTTGATTTGAAGTAGAAATTTTGAATTCGGACCGATAATAACCCGACGCTTCTAAGACTTCTAATCTGCATGCAAATCAGAAAAAAAAGTTTCCGATCTAATTGAGATTAAGAATATATGTTGAAGAGATATTCGGAATTATTTGTATACGCATTTTGATTAATTTGGTTAATTTCATTAAAAAAATAGCACATTAGTTTTCTTTTTTGCCGTAATACTTTTTTTTTATGGATATTCATACTATTCATAACCCCACTAAGTATATAGGGGCCATTACCGCACTCCATTGCCTCTGTCAAACGATATTACACGCTACATTTGAGGCGGTTTAATAGCTCGGGTCTGAATTTTAGAAAATATGCATAAAAAGAAATAAAATATCGCTATTTATTTATTTATTTTCATTTGCTTGCTTGAAGTACTAGTTTTTAAGTTTCGAACATCTTCGTAGCGCTTTTGTTTTACTTTTTAGTCGTAAAAATTTATTTTTTCAAAAAAGTGTTCAGTATTTTGTATCGTTCTTTTGATTAGAAAACCAATAATAGGGGAGAGTGCATTCTGTACAATGGTGACAAAATACAAGAAAATAAGTTGATAACTGTGCATGTGTTTGAGTAAACAGGATAGATTTTAACCCTTTCCGGCGCAGTGTGTCCGGTCTGGACACGCCTAATTTTAATTCCAAACTTACAGTTGGCACCAATAATATTTTATTAAAATCTTGCTTTTACAATAAAAACTTAAATAAAGGAGTTGTTGATTTCTTAAAAAGTCGTTTGTAGATTCCGGTGTCAGTCGATAATTTCTCATTTTACTAACAGATTTTGCCCGTACCGGAAAGGGTTAAACGGTAATCTGTATTAAAAAAAAAAAAAAAAAAAAAAAAAAAGACGATTTTACGGAAACTTTACTGGTAATCAGAACGCCAGTACAATTCACTGTTTAACGGAAAAGTTTCCCGACGGTAAATTCCCGAAAATGTTCCAAAAAACGGAAAATTCTCTGGAATATACAGACACTTTTCCGTTAAAAAACAGTGAATTGTATTGGCGCTCAGATTACCAGTAAAGTTTCCATAAGATCATCCGTTTTTTACAGTGTACTCTCGAAGGAGCTCCTTTTGGACGAAAGACGTCTATCGAAATAAGTGTGAAGATTTTTGTACAAATCGGCTGCTGGGTCTACCGTAATATATCGAAAGCAAACCCTTTCTGTACTATAAACTATTACTATACTATAGTTATACTATAAACAAGTTTCAAGATTTTATTTCCATTGGTTTATGGAGATAGGGGGATTGTTTAAATTTAAAATTTGCCAGTCTTAGGGACCAAATTAAAAGAATGTCCAATTCATATATTTCCCCCAGGAATACATATATATTCCTAATTTCAACTAGTCGTTGGGGGCCACCGTAATACTTACCCATCATATATATGCATATATAATACATGAAAATAATACATTTGAAAAATATTTATAAAATGGACTGCAATTCCAAAACAAAATTTAAACGTGTATTTATATTTTTATTGTGCATAGTAATGCTGTATTAAAGAGTTGCTGATGAATCTCTTTCGATAAATTAAAGAACACGCCTAACTACTGAAGTAATACTGAATTGCGAAAAAGAAACATCCTTATAACTCCAAAAATAATAATCTTATTAACTAACAGTTTATTGCGTCGGATTAAGCGTCTCATTTCCAATTAAAATATATCTTTGAATTGAAATTTGAATGAAATTCAGGGTCATGAAAAATCGAAGAATGTGGAAAACACGATTACAGATATCTCGGCAACTAATAATTCGATCAACTTCGTTCTTTATGCAAAATTTGTGTTATTTTATTGTTTTTTACGATCACACCTTAGAATAAAAAATTTCGAAAATTTTTATATACCTTTCATCAGAACGAATTTTTCGAGAGTCCGAAAAAAATAGTTCCAGATCATCGAGGTTACTGATATTAAATAGGCTTCGTCCGATTCTCACATACTAAGTACGTACAAAATTTTAAGTCTCTATCTTATTTCGTTCGGGAGATAGAGCGTTTACAGACAGACAGACAGTCAAACGCACGGACGGCAAAATTTTTTTTCTAAAAATATGTTTTTCGAAATCTCCCGTGTCGAAAACGTGTAAATCCGTCAAAAAATTTTTTTCGATTTTCAAAACGATTGCAAGATACCCTATACTACGTATAATCTGTGTCGGTAAGTAAAAATCTGTGTTAACAGGAAGTGGGTGAAAAATGAGTCACCATATTTGATTGCCACATTCAAATAGAATTGTAAAAAATATGTACATACGTAAAAAAGATGAAATTTTAGTGAGCCCTTTTTTTAATGCTTTATTGTTGCATTTTAAATGCTTAACGTGAGAAAATGGATCACAGAAATATTTTACAAACTTTGTTAGCTGAATGGAGAAAAAAAAAAGAGAAAAGTAAATTTCTTTCTCTGCTGCAAAAATCTAATAAAAATGCAAATTTCTCGAAAGTTGTTCGACACTTTTGTCACAAAATGAGCCGGAATATGAAAAAGGAAGGGATAAATTATTTAGTATTCAGAATTATTATTTTAGTTAGACAGTGAAAAAATGGAAATTGAGATTGGATTGTCTAAATGGTGATGCCATTTAGAAAAATATTTATTATCTGATATCTTTATGAAGAGAGTTTACCGTTTCAACATTTATTTATTTACTTTTTTTTAATTTTTTTTAAAGTATGGTTTAAATGGTGAACTCATCGTATTTCAATGTTCAACTAAAAGTACATTTTGAAAAAAAAAAAAAAAGAAAAGAAAAATCGATGCAGTTTTAAGTAAAAATTTTTAGAAGTTTAAGAAAATTTTTATAACTTGATTGTTCGATAAATAGCAAGGCTTTTTTTGCTAGACGTTTGAAAATTCATTTACTTATCCTCCATGGTGTATTCAATATTATTTAGCATAGATTAAACGTTCAAGTTTATAGTTATTCTTTAAGAAATATGTAAATTGAAAGTTTGTTGGATTTTCTTCATTTTTTATTATACTTCAGAGGAAAAAAAAAATCATATTAAATGTAAAATTCCACACACCTAAAAATCCTTGCACAGTTTTATGTAATATATTTTAAAGAATATGGAAACAAAAAGTCGAAGCCAAAATATTCATGTTTAAAAAAGCAGTGGGAATTTTCAAAAAGTTTTTTTTTTATTATTGAATTTTAGTAAAATAGGCTATTTTACATGATTTCTTATTTTAAATTTTATTTAATTTTTAGTAATAAGTATTGTGCCATCACATATATATTACAGTATTATTCAAAATTCAAGTGATGGTTTCAAAGTGACCCTTAACCACCTAAACAAAAGGCGGTTTTTATTTTTAAAAGTTTGTTTACAGTAAATCCGTATTCTATTTGGATCAATTCATTTATAATACACTTATAACTGTTTTTTACTAAAAGTATTGTAAACTTCTATTAATGTTTTTCAAATAAATAAGTATTTATAACTGCTAGAAGGTAACTGTGAAGGCATTACGTCTGGAAAAAAAATATATAGTTTTTTAGTTTATATATTTTTTTTTAATTTAAATTCAGAGTTTATTGAGTTACCTTCATTTTTTACGGTACACGAAAGGAAAAAATCATATTAAATTCAAAATTACATACAGTTAAGAATCCATGCACAGTTTCATATAGTATATTCTAATGAATTTGGGTGGGAAAATTTGAGGCAAAATTATTCATATTTGTAAAATTACTAAATATTTTTAAGTTAAAAAAATAAATTTTTGAAAATATACTGTTCTACAAGATTTTTTTAACATTTTTGTCATTTATTTTTTAGTACCAAGTATTGTGCCACCATATATATACAGTCGACTCTCGTTAATTCGAAATCGGATAATTCGAATCTTCGCTTAATTCGAACTAAACATGAAGTCTCGAAATTTTTAATGGCAGAATAACGTTAAAACTTTCATTAATTCGAACTCGTTTTCGCTTGACTTCGTTTAATTCGAACTAATAAGAATTACGATTTTTGTTTTTTTCTTTTCTTTCTCACGGATTTCAGATCATTTGAATAACTTTCTTTCTTTGATTTTTGTGAAAATTTTCCCGAACGAGTATACATGTAATCCCATGCATTCCATGTAATCCCATGCATTTGATATCCATTTTCTTAGTGCCCCGTCTGTCCATCTGTGACACTTTAAATTTATTTCCATTGTGCTTGTTTCTGATCTTTTATTAGTTTATATATTTACACATTCTTATTTAATATTAAGTCATATTCTAAAGATAACAAATAAAATAAATAAAAAAAACACTATAACATTAATTCCTTTGTAACAGTACCATATTAAGCACGTTTTCATTTCATATTTTCGCCCCACCAGTGGCCGAGAGGTTCAGACCTCTCAACTGGTAGACGGCAGGTGCTAAGTTCGAACCCAATCGCGGCTGTCGGCCTAACCGTTCGGAGTTTTCCGTGGTTTTCTTCGAACCTTGCGTAAATACGGGTTAGGTTCCCTTAGAAAGACCCCCACGTAGGGCACCCCCCCTGGTCCTATATCCCTAGCGTAGATAATCGGACAACAAAAATAAACCAACCATTTCATATTTTCCATAATTCGAACTTCGGATAATTCGAATATTTCTTGTGGTCCCCACGAGTTCGAATTAAAGAGAACCGACTGTATATATATTACAGTATTATTCAAAATTGAAGAAATGAATTTAAAGGTACTCTTGTCTCCTTTTAAGTTCGTCATTTGCCGTTTTGGACGAAAAATTTGTGATTTCTTTAGAATACGATAACTGTTAAATTAATTTCTTGGAGCTGCTTATTTCAGCAAGCACGTAAGAAACTCAGCTAATTAGGGGAGTGCATTTCAGTAAAAAGTGATCCAACAAAATAATTTGCATCCATATGTCAAAAAGTAAATTCATAGCATTTTTTTTTTTTTTTTTTTTTTTTAAATAATCGAATAAACTTATTTTGAGCTACATATTTGAATAAATTAAAATGAAATTAAAGAAGTAATTATATAAGAACAAAGCACATTGATAAATAACTTGATTATTTATATATAAATATATAATTTTTTTTTTTTTTTTTTTTTTTTTTTTTTGGCCTCTAAGTGTGTTTATCCGTCCGTCTATCAGTCTGTCTGTCTATAAACGCCCTACCTCCCGAACAAAAGGAGACAGAGACTTGAAATTTGGCGCGTACTTAGTATGTAATAATTGCAAGAAGCCTATTGAATATCAATAACCGCGATTATCCGAAATTATGTTTTTCGGACTCTTGAAATATTCATTTTGATAAAAGGTATATAAAATTTTCGATTTTTTTTTTTTTTTATTATTTTAAGGAGTGAATGCAAAAGGCAATAACAAAACATAAATTTTGCCTTAAGAATGAAGTTGAATGGATAATTAGTAGCCGAGATATGTGTAATCATGTTTTGTACAATCTTCGATTTTTCGTGACTTTGTATTTTATTTATATTTCAATTCATATATAATAATTTAATTGCAAATAAGATTCTTAATCCGAAGCAGTATATTGTTAGTCATTGTAGCAAACTGTTAGGAATATTTTTACATTTTTTTTTCTTTTTGCATAGGATAACCGAGGACGATCTACAACCGCGCTAATTTTTACTTTTTTGATTTTGGTTTTAGATTTTTCTTAAAAAAATACTTTAAACTTCGAAGCCGGTTGGAAACGGTTCTGAAATTGAAACTATCATAATATGAAACAAATACATAACAAAAATTGAAAAGGTAAAATATAGCCCAGTTGTACATCGTCCTCAACTATCCTATGCAAAAATAATAATAAAATAAGATACGAGCTAGATATTTCAAAATATAGTCGACTCTCGTTAATTCGAATCTTCGGTTAATTCGAACTAAACATGAAGTCCCGAAATTTTCAATCGCAGAATAATGTTAAAATTTTTCATTAATTCGAACTCATTTTCTCCTGACTTCGTTTAATTCGAACTAACGAGAATTATGATTTTTCATTTTTCTCTTCTTTCTCACGGATTTCAGATCATTTGAATAACTTTCTTTCTTTGATTTTTGTGAAAATTGTTCCGAACGAGTATATATATAATACAATGCATTTGATATGCACTTTCTGTCTATCTGCCCATTCTGTCCGTCTGTCCATCAGTGACGCTTTAAATTTTTGTTCCATTGTGCTTGTTTCTAATCTTTTAATTAGTTTGTGTATTTATACATTCTAATTTAATATTAAATCATATTTTAATGACGAAATAAGTTTAAAAAACACTATAACATTAATTCCTTTGTAATAGAACCACATTAAGCATGTTTTTCATAATTCGAACTTTGGATAATTCGAACATTTCTTGTGGTCCCGACGAGTTCGAATTAACGGAGTCGACTGTAACTCTATATACTTAACATTATCATCCGGATTTTCTTTTTTTTTTTCTTTAGGTGACTTGAGTGGCATCTTAAGTAAGTCTTTGCATAAAAGAACATTTAATGGATTGTTGTTATCTCACCACAATTCATCAGACAGCATAAAATGTTTGTAGAATATTCGACAAATTCAACGAATGCAAGTGAATAATTTTCACTCTGAAGTTTTATTTATCATCGAGCAGTTTCTCATCGTTATTGCTGAAATAAACTTCATGAATTTTGCAAAATTTAAGAGACTGAAGATGTTCAGAAACAAATTTTTGACTAAGTGAGACAAAGTTTTGAAATTTACTAAATGAGCGAAACTTTCTTATTAGTCTCGTGCCAGAATTTAACAGCCAAGGAAATCGACTTTGATTTCAATACTTACAGCAGGTTTTTGTATTCTGATTATTTCGGTGTTTAAGCGAGTAATTCGATTACATACCTCTTAAATTTATTTTCTTTTATGTTATTTTATTTTTGAAGCTTTTATTTAGTTATGTAATTTTAGTCTGACACAACCGTAGGCTAGAGCTATTTATAATGTTTTATTAGCATGTTAACCTTTTGTAATCGGGTTAAACACGATAGAGATAGTCAAGTAGTACAAAAAATCGTGCTTGAAAATTACTTTAAAAAACCACAAAAAATCAGCAGACTGAGGGTCCTTCATCGATAGGGCATTAGCCTTAGGGCATCATTATTCATGTTTTTTGCTTTTTAGTACTGATTTTCTACAGAAATCAATATTATCATACAGCTCATATTCAAAATATTAGAATAATTACCTTTTTTTTTTTTTAGAAATTGAAAATATCGTTTGGTAATTTAATGTCTTTTAATGAAAATATGCAAACGATATTTTTATTAAGAACTTATTGTTGATTAAACTTACTTGTTATC
Source organism: Maratus speculifer (assembly GCA_964019185.1). Lineage (NCBI taxonomy): Eukaryota > Metazoa > Arthropoda > Arachnida > Araneae > Salticidae > Maratus > Maratus speculifer. The sequence goes on along the minus strand of OZ025290.1, from coordinate 446,545,385 downwards.
TTAAATTTAATATCATTTTTGAAAAGATTAATTGCAAAAAAAATTATTTTGAAAAGTCAAAATATTAGAATATTTCACATTAATTCTCCTTTAATTATTACCAATTCTTAACTGGTGGCATCATTGATTAAATTCAGACTATTTTATTTAAAATCAGTATTCTTTTTTGCAGTTTGTTTCTTTTTCGTCTTAAAATGGGCCGTGTGAGTGATATTCCTGAATCTACTAAACTTCGTATGGTTGATTTGTATCGGCACGGTAAAAATCAATGTTTTATAGCGAATTATTTACATTGTTCGCAATCGAGCGTTAGTAAAATACTAACACAATATTCAAAAATTGGAAAATTTCAAAATAATCGCCGAAATGGTGGCCGAAAACCAAAAACATCTGCTAGAGATGACAGGAAACTGAAGCGTATATTTAAGAAAAACCGTTTTAAAAGTGTGCGAATCGGCGTTCTTGCACCGAAAATGGAAAGGAGAAGGCGTTGAAGTTTCTACATCGACAACATTAAGACGTCTCCATAAATTTAAATTTGAATCTCGTGTACCGAAAACAAAACCTCTCATGACTGCAAGACAAAAGCGTATAAGATTGAATTGGTGTAAATCAAGACGTTTATGGAGCAATGAAGATTGGAAAAATATAATATTTAGTGATGAAAGTATGTTTTGTGTTTCATATGGTAATCAAGGTATTCGAGTTTGGAGAATGAAGCAAGAAGCATTTGATAAAGAATGCCTTAAACGTTCCGTAAAATTTGCTGCTAGTGTCATGGTTTGGTGTTGTATGAGTGCAGAAGGACCTGGAAAGTTATGCATCGTCTACGAAAAGGTTAACTCTCTGATATATCAAGAAAATTTAGAATATTACATGATTCCATCATCAGAAGATTTATTTGAAGATTATTTCATCTTTCAACAAGATTTAGCGTCCCCGCATACCTCGGTGTCAACTAAGAATTGGTTCCGCCAACGCAACATTAAGGTACTTCCTTGGCCACCAAATTCACCAGATCTTAATCCCATCGAAAACTTATGGTGTATAATGAAGAAAAAACTTCAAGAAAATCCTCCTTCAAGTAAAACTGAGTTAGTGGCACGTATAAAGTCTATTTGGGCTAATATTGATAGAAATGTTTGTAAACACCTCGTATATAGTATGCAAGATCGATTGTACGCTGTTATGAAAGCTAAAGGGGATGCTACAAAATATTAACTACCATTTACTTCATATTCATAAGGTAATATTGTTGCGTAAAATAAAATATTCTAATATTTTGAACCAATCTAAATTTTATTCTAATATTCTGGTGTGTTTAGGGAAGCTCGATACCTAATTTATTGTGCTGTATTTTATATTTTATAAATGTTAAAATCTTATCTAAACATTCCAGATTTAATTTATAAGAAATTTAATTGCTTTTACTTAGTATAAGAAATAAATAAATGACAAATAATTTTTTCTTATTACTTTTTCTCAATTATTCTAATATTTTGAATATGAGCTGTATATAGGGGGAACTGGGGCACACTGATACAGTTTTTTTTCGAAGAATTTTTTTGGTGTGCAGAAAGTAGAAATTTAGGAATATTTTTCCATGTGGTGTCAGCAAAATTTTTGTAGTGTGTTATAAAAATGTACAATTGTTGTTTTATATGGTATTTTTGTATGTAATAAAAAAAAAAAATCAAAAAAAGTCTTTTGTATCTATGTGCCCCATACCCGGGGCACATTGATACACCTCATGGAGCACTTTGATACGTTTGAGAAAAGTGGAGAAAAACACCAATGCATAATTTTCATAGAAAATGAGTTAGCAAACCATTTTATATTTATTTATAGAAATTCAAATCATCCGCAATTTATTTGTTGGAAATATTAAAACAACCAAAATTAAATGTATATGACCTGATGTTCTGACTGTTCCTTGTTTGATTGTTGGCTGTTGTAACTTTGTCATATCTGGCCAGCATTATCTTCTTTCTTAGTAAAGATGAAAAAATTACCAGGTTTTCTGTTTATAAACCGATTTATAAACAGAAAATAAAGGATAATTATATTAAAAATTCTGTTTATAATACAGTGAAACTCGTTTAAGATACGAATCAAGGGACCAAAAGCATTTCGTATCTTAAGCGGGATCGTATCTTATCCGGATTTTATAGATTCTTGAATGATAATGCATATTAAAGACAGTGCACATTGTTATTAACGTATTTTAGCCATTCATAACTCTTATTTTACCCATTTCTAACAATTTTTAGATATTCTAGAAAATTTAAATTTAAGATATTGATTGAAATAAAGAATAATTTTATTTTTCTCTAAAACTTTATTGAATAGCTATTTGTACAGTAAAAAAAATAAAATGCCTTTACACAGTATTCCCTGCCAAATTAAAAAAAAGACAATAAAATGAAAATTTCGTCACTTTTTAGAAAACAGTAAATAAAATACATTACATAATTAAAGGGGAAGAATAATAAATTTTCATAATAATTTTTTGAAAGACAAACTAAATGTATGCAAGGCACAATAATTATTCGATACATTAAAAAAATCATGATATAGTTTTATTTTCTTGAGAAAAAGTTGCTAATCTTGAATTGGTGCAACGTAGGGCGAGATTTTATTAGGAAATTTTCTGCCTTGTTGATGTAGTAGAAAAATTTTCAATGGAGGGATCAGCATCCATCGAAGAGGCATACAGTCGAAGTAAGCTGAACGAGCTCATTACATTTGCGAATGATGGTATGGTTGGTACATCTGTTTCGTCATCCGCTTCTTCTGAAGACCTAGGTTTATCGGAACTTTTGACGGTCCGTGATTATATGTGCAATAGAATGAACTTCACTTGTCACAACCTGATCGATAATTTTGAGAAATAAGTCCCAGTCTTTCTATTCTTCTTGATAGTGCTTTTATTCTGTTTATTTTATAAAGTGCCGCAAACAAGCAAGTGACAAAAGACATTCATAAAAAAGGCACTCATGAGGACGATTTATAGTAAAAAAATAATATAATAATAAAAAGCAGCTAAATAAGCGATACAAAAAACAGAAAAATATAGACGGATTTCACCAATAACTTTCTCATATAATTAGGAGAGGCAGCAACTAATGGAATTTCAGATCCATCCACTGCCCTAGTGTAATGGTTAAAGAAATAAAAGCGGTTGTTGTTTTTGTATTTTGTTGAGAAAAGAGCCAACCAGAATTCAGAGTACAAAAGCAGTGGAAAAGAACGTATTTTAGAGAGAAAAAAGGCAAAAAGAAAGTATTTTATGAAAAAATAATTAAGATTTTACATTCTCTGTCCTAAAGGCACGTGATAAACGGTTTCCATGAGCACCATTTCGTATATTAAGCGGGTTTTTTTTTACATCAAGGGACCAATTTTCTTCGTATGTTAAGCGGGATCGTATCTTATGCGTACGTATATTAAGCGGGTAATTTTACATGGGTTTAATAGGCAGTTTTCAAGGGACCGAAGAGAATTCGTATATTAAGCGGGATCGTATTTTAAGCGGGCGTATCTTAAACGAGTTTCACTGTATAATTATCCAGTGATATAATTATAGTATAATTATCTGTGCTGCAGCTTGTTTCTCTTACTTAACATTTCTGACGTCAAAAATACTTTTTTCTCTGGAGAATCGCTATAAATTCAAGATTTGCCAGGCTGCCTTCCTTTTCTTTTGTTATTTCTACTAACACTAGCTGTTGGGTAAGTTCGTACGTCTTCTGTTTGCAAAAATACTATAAAATGTTTTAATATAAAAAATTAAAACTATTTCACTTCAATAAAAACTAATATTAGAAATTTTTGGCGGGAAATGGTTGAACTAAGGAGTGTATGAAAAAAAAAACAATAATAAAAGATAATGTAAAAATGAACTGGAAAAGGATTTGGGTTGTCTGTCGCTATCATGGCGCATATTTATACGTATCAATGTGCCCCGACATATAGACTGTATCAAAGTGTCACATACAGCCATTTTGACTAAAATGAATCTCAATTCCAACACTTCATAATTTACTTAACAAAAAAGAATGAGGAACTGATAAAGAGTAGCTATACTTGTCAGGGAGAATGTTCTTTTTGGTTGAAAAAACTGGAACGGTTATATAATACCATTGCAATTGTACAACTCAAATTTACTTTTGACCTACAAAAACAATAAATCGCCCGCCCTATTTTATCAAATTATTGAATACATACCAAGACTTTCTGTATGCAGTTGTGTACATTAGCGTCACCTTTTGGAGCTGTTGAGAAATTTCCTGTAATGACCCTGTGAGCAGTAGAGGGGGTGTATCAATGTGCCCCAGTTCCGCCGACTGATTGTATTTGTGTCATACATGCAGTCAGCATATGTTATCATTTTTACGCTGAGTTGCATTTAATAAACCAAGATATGTTTATAGAATGCAGAAAAATGATACACAGAGCCACGCAAAGAATTAGATACATGGTTGTCTATGGACATGTATAATATTCTTTTTTTATATATAAAATACTTATGCAAGTACCCTACATCCAAAAATTTCTTTATAGCGTTTCTGTGTTTTCGCTTCTGTACTTTTTATATTAGTAGAAAGCGACGTCTAAATTCTTTCACAATTAAAGGAAATCGTAAAAAAATATGCAAGAAAGAAAAAAAAATTTTTTTTTCTAAGTTGATTTGCAACGGAGCGGCTTTCTCCGTTTTTTTTTTTTTAAATCTGCATCAGCGCTTTCGAGTTAAATGCTAGATTGCATCCGAATTACCACAAACTTAATTGAGGGAGACAAAGAATTTTTTTTTTCTCTTCAATGAAATTAAATTCGCAAAAACATCTGGAAGGTGCCTCGAAATTTTATTTTTTGCCTCGTTGTTTGATTCATTATGTGAGGGCAATTATTTTTATTGTGCGTTTTATTGTATGGCTGCGGAATTTTTTTTTTCGCTCAAACAATTTTATGTTTATTTCAGTTAACACTGGGCTATATAATGCTTAAAATGCTAATGTTTAAAATTATGAGGTAACGAAATAAATAAATAAACAAATAAAAATAAAAAATAAGGCGAAAGTTTTACTTTTTCGGTAATAATTCAGTTCTTAAAGCTTTGGAAGAAAAAAGGAAAACAAAATATGTTTCGTTTTACTGATTTTTCAGTTTCACGTTCACAGACCCGAAAAATCCAACTATTGAAATCTAAGGTGGTAAACAAAACATAAATTTTACTATTTCGAATCCGTGGAATTGAAGAGGGTGAAAACCTTTTTAATTTTGATGTAAATTCTTTTGCTCCAGAGCAAGAAAAAAAAAAAAATCGATGGAAAGAAAAAAAAAAATTGGAGATGAAAATTTTACTAGTTTGGAAATAATGCAGAATCTGCAAGAGATTTTAATTAAAAACAGTTTTCATCTTCTGTATACGTCGGGCAGTGTATTGGAAATCTTTAACTTGAATAATCCGATGTAATCCAAAAATAACAAAAATAATTCTCTTTATGGATTTAAAATTACATAATTACTGGGTTAATTTCACTTCTAACTGTCTAATAAAAAAGGTCGGAGTCTGAGTCGGCACGTTTTTTAGTGACTCCGACTCTTTTGCTCGAAAATGGGTCAGACTCCGATTCCGACTCTTACTCCGCAGCCTAGCTTTAGCGGAACACAATACACATACAAGAGCCGACCGCACAAAACCCTAAGTCATCGAGCACAAGGGTGTTCTTAACCGATCCGCTCAACAAGCGAAAAATGTTTTGACACATTTACAAATTCATTTTTTAACAGAAAGTTATAAAATTTTAATGCCTGACTTTGAAAGCGATTTCGAATTGAACTTATTTTCCCATTTTATGATAATTAAATTACTTATCGAGTTATAAGCTATTTCGATGACGCAATCACCCGTTTTTCTCCTCCTTTTCGACCGGTTTTTCTGCTTTCGTCCGGAAATAGGCTCAAAAGTGTCAACTTTGAAGGCTTGTTATGAAAAATCTATTGTTTTTTTTTTGTTTTTTTTTAAACAAAAGAATGAGTGCAATTAGAGAGTTTCTGAATAACAACACCTGCTATTTTCATGCATTTCCGAACAAAAATAAATTAAAGCATGTGTCACAAAGTTGCCCTTTTTGATTTAAGAACACCCTTAAGCCAAAAATTTATACAACTAGTGGTTGATTCGTAGGTTTAGCATTGTGTTTGCCGTACAATCAAAAGTGAGAAAATGCGGAAAACTGGGTGCAGGAAAACACAATGCTAAACCTACGAGTCAACCAGTAGTGGTATTCAATTTTTGGCTTCTGCACCCCTTCGCTTCCTGCAGACATTGATCATTATATTCCTCAATGACTACTCTTCCATAATAATAAAGGATTTTTTTCTTGTGCTCGATGACTTAGGGTTTTGTGCGGTCGGCTCTTAAACTAACATCACTACTCTGGTGGACTTCGCTGCGCAGTTTTTCGATTAATATTAAAATATTCACAAAAAAAAACTTTTGTAACATTTAGCTCGAATTAAGCGTGCTAAACTAAAAGTTGGTGAGTTTACTAATACGAATTACAATGCTGCTTAATTTGAGCCGAAGTTCAACTCCAGTGTTGTTTTTTTTTTTTTTTTTTTTTTTTTTTTTTTTTTTTAGTTAATGTTCAAATACGAGTGGAAATTCGCCGGAATACCAGTGGAAATACTGCAAGTATACAGTGACAGACAGTGACTGCAAGTATACTGCAGGAAATACAGTGCAAGTAAACATAGCACTACCGCGAAATAAAAATGGCAGATGCGGTTGCAATTTATCCTGGCTTTCCTTATCCTTATAAGCGTTTTGGTAGGATAAGACGTAGACGTAAAGGATTGCAGATGGAAGTAAACGAAAAGATAAGTTAAGGGTGTATTCGAAAAAACGCTTTTCCACCTTCAACAGCTCGAAATTTTCCGATACAATTTCAGACACATTTTTTAAAAGTAGAAACATGAAACTGGCTGAGGGGATTTTTTGAAGAGACGTATAAGGTGCCGTGTGATGTCATTGTTACGCTCCATTCATTAGAATTTGATTTATAAACAATTACCTTATCAGTATGACCCTTTTTTTCGTTCCCAGATCTCCCGCTTCAGAGAAATCGGTTCAAAATGCCGTTTTTGAAATTATTTTTTGCATTTATTAAAGAATCGACAATCACGGCACCTTGTGTAATTTCTAAATGCGACAATTTGTCAGTTTGATTCATTAGAGGACAAAAATGAATTTAAAAATAAGTTGGAAAATAAGCAGTTTGAATCGAAATACACCCTTAAGTTGCAGGTTTTTTGGCTGTGCTATTCCGCTGGGCTCCAGAATGCAGTATTTCCACTGGTATTCCGGCGAATTTCCACTCGTATTTGAACATTAACTAAAAAAAAAAAAAAAAAAAAAAAAAAAAAAAAAAAAAAAAAACACTGGAGTTTTTGACAACACTCCAAACACTCCAACACTCCTGAAAAAAAAAAAACTTTGGCTCAAATTAAGCAGTGATAGTAAATCATATTAACATATATTATTTGCCTAGTAATCCCAGAATATTGAAGCGATTTAAAGCACTGATAAGCAGACCGACAGACAAACCGAATTCATAAACATTTTTCAATTTTGCTAAAAAATTCCAAAAACGGCTTTACTTTCACTCTATAACAGAGCATACACTGTTAAAAATATCTCTGTAAAATTACGGTCAGAGACCGGCAGTCGAGATTCTTGTCATATCTCGTAAAAAAAAAAAAAAAAAAAAAAAAAAAAAAAAAAATCCATGCCTATCATTTTGGGAAACTCGTAAAACAGGATATAATGTAGGGGGAACTGGGGGACATTGATACAGCTTTCTAAAAAAAATTTTTTTGGTGTCTAGAAAACAGAAATTTTAAGTTATTTTTCTATGTGATGTCAGCAAAACCTGGGTAGTGTGTTATAAAAATGTACAATCGTTGTTTTATATATTATTTTTGCATGTAATTAAAAAAAAAAAAAAAAAAAAAAAAAGTAATTTGTATCAATGTGCCCCATCCCCGGGGCAGATTGATACACTTTGACACTTCTGGGGAAAATGGAGAGAAAAAAATACCAATGTATATTTTTCATAGAAAAATAGTTAGCAAATCATTTTATATATATTTATAGACATTAAAATCGCACACAATTTATTTGTAAGCGATAATAAAGCAATCAAAATGAAATGTATAATGACCTGATGTTCTGGCTGTTCCTTGTCTGTTTGTTGGCTGTGGTAACTTTGTCATATCTGGCACTTTAACCCCATAATTATCTTCTTTCTTAGGAAAGGTGAAATAATTACCAGATTTTCTGTTTATAAATTGGTTTACAAACAGAAAATAAAGGATAATTATATTTAAAATTATATTTATAATATAATTATCCTGTACTGTTCTGCAGCTTGTTTCTCTTACTTAACATTTCTCATGTCGATAATACTTTTTTCTCTGGAGAAATTTGAGATTTGCCTGGCTGCCGTTCATTTCTTTTGTTAATTCTACTAGCACTAGATATTGTGTAAGTTTGTACGTCTTCTGTTTGCAAAAACACAATAAAATGTTCTAATATAAAGAAATTAGAGCTATTTCACTTCAATAAAAACTAATAGTAGAAAATTTTGACGAAAAATGGTTGAATTAAGGAGTGTATGGTAAAAATAAATAAATAAATAAATAAATAAAAGGTAATGAAAAAGTGAACTAGAAAAGGATTTAGGTTGTATCAATGTGCCCCGACAAAGACTGTATCAATTGTGCCCCATACAGCCATTTTGAATAAAATGAGTCGCAAATCCAGCACTTCATAATTTATCTGATAAAGAGTTTCTTTACTTGCCAGGGAGGGTATTCTTTTCGGTTGAAAATACTGGGACAGTTATATAATACCATTTTAATTGTGCGACTCAAATTTACTTTTGACCTACAAAAGCAACTAATCACCCATCCCATTTCATCAATCTATTGAATCATTCCAAAACTTTCTGTGTGTAGTTAATTTCACTAGTATCACTATTTGGAGCTGTTCTGAAAGTTCCTGTAATGATCCTGTGTGTTGTACAGGGGGTGTATCAATGTGCCCCAAGTATCAATGTGCCCCAGTTCCCCCTACTTTAAAACACAATAAGACTTTACTTACTGTTCCGTATAGCACATAGCACGTTAGATAATCATCGCAGAATCGCTTTTTTTGCGAGTTAAAAATATGTTACGGTCGGGACTAAGTCATATTATTTTTCGAAACACGACTAAAATAAAGAATTACACCCAAGCTGTGTGGGAAATGTATGAGGTTGTACCGTATTTTTGCGAACAGATGGGCTAATATGTAATAATATTTATTTGTATATATATTTGTAATAATATGTAGATTACCCTTAATTTTCTAAGTATCTAAGATATAAAGTCGCGCTTATTTAGTGGAACAGACCGTTTTTCATCAAATAAGGCTATTGCCCGTGGAAATTGAAGAACAAACGCTCATAAATTTACAGTTTTTTCTGAGAGTGTAGATCTCCTAGTTATCATAAATATTTTATTGTAAATTTAGCAAATAATTCAGATATTTTAAATAAAATTACGAAAGAATGTTTCGATAATGCCAGGACTGCAATTCCCCCCCCCCCCCCCCCCCCCGCGCTAAACAAAATCCTAACTGTCGTTATAATAAAGCAGTATAGAATTATGACATTCGACCACGTCACACATTACAAATACAGAGTTTAGCTTCTAAAAACTTCCGTGATGTCTTTCGTTTACTCAGGTGGCTGTATACACAGCAACGTGCCATGTTTCGAAATAAAGCCTTGTGTGTTTTATAGGCACCTATCGTCACGGATCTCTGTTTGATAAAGAGGGGGATTTAACAAAAACGACCTCCGGTTCAGGCCACACCTATATGGGAAGTGCAGTAAAAAAGCAAATTTCTATTCATTCTTTACTGAGTGACACTTGTTCATTCGATAAATGAAAAGGGGTCGTATTGAAATGATACGAAGTAAAATTTTAATGACTAGTTTCGGATGAAGCATTTTTTTTTCTTTAATTTTGATACCACTCTAATATAAAAGTTAGACCACGAAACTATTTTCGAAAATAAGATTAATTAAAACCAGTTGCAAGGTGTTTTTTTGTCCTACGATGTAAAACTAGTCGTTGGAGGCCACCGTAATACTTACCCATCATGGGTATGCATAGCGCAATATATGAAAACATAACACATGTAAACAATTTATAAAATGCATTACAATTCCAAAACAAAATATAAACGTATATTTAAGTATTTTTAACACATAATCATGCTCTATTAATGAATTTCTGATGACCCAATTTCGATAAATTGTATGAAACGCCAAACTATTCAAATAGCACTGATTTGCGTAATAGAAACATCCTTATAACTCCAAAAATAATAATCATATTCACTAACGGTTTCTTGCATCGAATTAAGTATCTCATTTTCAATTAAAAGATATCTTTGAATTGAAATTCGAATGAAATACAGGGTCATGAAAAATAAAAGAATGTGGAAAATAGGATTAGAAATATCTCAACAACTAATTATCCGATTGACTTTGTTTTTTATGCAAAATTTGTGTTATTTTATTGCCTTTTACGTCCACTCCTTAAAATAAAGGAATTCGAAAATTTTTATATACCTTTCATCAGAACGAATTTTTCGAGAGTCCGAAAAAAATAGTTCCGGATAATCGAGGTTACTGATATTAATTAGGCTTCGTTCCATTCTTACATACTAAGCACATACAAAATGTCAAATCTCTATCTCAATTTGTTCAGGAGATAGAGCGGTTACAGACAGACAGACAGACAGACACACAGACGGACGGACGGCAATTTTTTTTTTTTCTAAAAATATGTTTTTCGTAATCTCCAGTGTCCGAAACGTGTAAATTCGTCAAAAAAAATTTTTCGATTTTCAAAACGATTGCAAGACTTACCCTATACTACGTATGATGGGTAAGTTAAAAAAAAAAAAAAAAAGTGTAATTTATGTGCTTGTCTATCAAAAATAAATGAATGAATGAATAAAAATAATAAATAAAGTAAAATAACATTTATATATATAATTGTTTCTTAAGAGGTAAAATAATTGAAAAATATGCAGTAACCCATGATTCAATTAACCTCTTCAGACTTGATATATCCTATAGGATACACATTTTTACAATATTTTTTTCCACATACATAAATAATGTTAAAAACAGGAGAGAAATTGGTGTGAATGGAGCTTAGAGATAGCAGAACTCAACAAAATAGCAATCTGCTTCTTATTGGCATTCTTTTAGCAAGATAAATGTTTCTTAAAGTTTTTTTTATTATTATTATTCGTCGAGTTATGTGTTCTATTAAAAGGACTCGCAGCAGAAATATACGAAATGTACAAAAATGACAACGTAAATAATTTTACTGTGCGTTAAGATACCGCTCGTAGAGTCCATTAATAATAGAAAATTATTAAATATATATTTATTTTCTGTTTTTGCAATGCAAAAAAAGTAAAATAAAATAAACAAATCCCAAGAAATGGTAAAAAAATGTACTTTTTGAGCCCGCGTTCATCATTTTATTTATTTATTTGTAAGTAAATAAATATATAAAATTTAATTTAATTTTTTCGCTGTTTAATGTTTATCGGTTATCAATTTCTTAACTGAGTTCTTTTTTTTTTTTTTTTTTTTTTTTCTTTTAAGTACATAAATAAACCCTGCGGACGGAAGTGGTTAGAACGTCACTTCGCGTACAATGACAATTTCTGAAAGGTTTGACCAAATGTGGACATGGAAATAATATTTTAAAAAATGTCTTAATAAACCGCCATTCAAAAAATATGAAATTCGTTTAAATTGTCAAATTTGACATACAATTTCCTCCCCCCCCCCCTACAAACAAAAGTTGAAACAAAATTTGAAAGAGTAGAAGTTAAAAAAGAAGAATGAAACATCATGCTTGAGTCATAAATTATGAAACATTTTCCAACATTAACTATAAGAATTTTTTTTACTAAGAAATTTCATTTTTTTCTTTCAATGAATTCTTTGTTCGTCTCTGAAAATGAACGATAGGTTCTACATACTCCTTAACCAATAGGAAATGTACATGCAATCCAATCATCATTTTTAATTTCATTACCGTTGAAACATCATAAAATTTTTAAAATACAGTGGAAATGATTTTTCTCCATAAATCTTAATTAAACGGATTCTTTTTGTGAGAGTTTCTGTATACAAACTATAAATTCTATTTGTTACATACTCTTGGGAATGCATGTTTTAGTTCACTGAAGCCTAAAAAGTTGCCTGTTTTTTTTATTATGTTTGAAGTATTTTAACAATACTAAAATACATAGTAAATGGTTGTTCCAAATAAATTATAATGTAACGGAATGCTTTTCTGCAATCTCTGTAAAAGATATGTATATCTTACATACTTCCGAACATTATGAAAGTACTAATGTTACTAGAAAAATAAAATGAATCAAGAGACTCAAAATTAAACACTTTTTTAAACGTTTGTTTTATTTGCCATTTTTTTATAGATTAAATAATTTAGTAATCGTATAATTTTCTATTTAATAACTGTTGTAAAATCAATATTTTATTTTTTTTTTTTTTTTGAGGATTTTTCTTTATTTAATGCTTATTTTCTCGTTAAGTGTATTGAAAAATAAAATAATAGGATTCTGTAAACGAAAATTCTATTGTTCTAAAATTTATAAATAAGTTTCAATACTATGTTCACTAACAAATGATTATACAAATTATTTAGTATATACACCATCTTTCACCTTTAAACGGTGAAATTTTGTTACAGTGTGTGTGTGGGGGGGGGGGGGGGGTGTTCTTCGGTTAAATATTAATCACATCTTATACAGTCACATTTTTAATAAAACGGCACAACAACTACAATAATATATACACTCTATAAACATATTCATAAAGCGCGTAACATATTGATTGAAGATTCATAAATCTTGTCTAAATAAAAAAAATCTCGAGATATATCATTTGAACACACACTACACATCTACATTCTAATCGCGCCAAATTACTTCTCTTCACTTCATGTTTAAAATAAAAAGCAAAATATCTTATGATATTTTGCCGAAAGTGGCAACAGCGCCATCTATAGATTGTACAAATTTAAGGAAGGCAGTCATTTTGTTACAACAGTATTTTAAATGGTTTGGAAAAAGTTTCATAATGTATGCTTGACCGGGATTTTTCTTTCTTGTTTTATTTTCCATCACTGTTATTGGTTTTGACGTAACAATAAAAAAAAAAAAGGTTCAGATTAAAAAAAAAAACGCCTAAGAGATTGCAAACTTAAAATAACGCAAGTGTTGAGACATCTTTTAAATTTCAGTAATCAAAACTATGTCTAAAGAAAAAGAAATTGCAACCAATCTGTCGCTAAAAGAAGAAAAAAAGAAAAAGAATGTCTCCCATCTCAATTTAAAAAAAAAAAAAGTAAAGCATCAAAAATATTCTTTTATATTCTCCTTCGAAAAAAAAATATTAAAATTCAAAGTAAATAAAATGAAACAAAATATGATAATAACTAAATCACCAAATTAAGTCTCTCAAACGCAATTTTAAAAGGAAAAAAATACCTTGCATGTTACATATTTTTCAAAATTGATTAGATTTAAAGCGATAGTTCTCAGTTTTCCTTTCAACTGCATTAAAGAAAGAAAAGAAATAAATAACAGAAAAAAATATATCTTCATATTATTCGGTTCATTTCGTCGGAAATTTTTTTGAGGGGGGGGGGGGGGAGATGGCTTTTATGAAATTTACATTTTTATTAGATTTTTGTACACGGGAAGAGAAAGTCTCGCTTTTATATTTTTCCTTATTCATCGGAAAAGTTTGTAAAAATAATTTTGGCAGCATTTTCTCTCGTATTAAACATTTATTGGAAAAATTAGCAAATTAATGAATCAGTACATGTTGTAAAGCGCAAATGTTTTCGTCAGTAGCTGTTGGTTTATAACTGATATTAGATGCCATGAAATACAAAATAGTTTCATCGCATATCTCTTTGATTCTATAATGCGCATTATTTCGATCTTTATTTCGTCAGGCAGAGTGAAAAATATGCTTAAAAATATTTGATTTACATTTGATTTCTTTAATTTGATTTACAGATCTTTTTATTTTTTTTTGTAAATAATTTTCAAAAAGGATTTTTTTTTTTTTAAATCGTCATGTCTGCATATAATTTCATTATAAAGATGTGTTTGTTATGGTACTACAAAATAATAATTTTAACAAAATTAAATTTACAATTCTAATGAAATATTCAAAATTGAAGAGCAACTGACAAGATTTCCACAATGTACAGCTTAGGCTGGGCGAGGGAAATTTCTTCGCTTGTTGCCAGAATTTTTTTTATTTATTTACAGAATTTATTCACGCGCCTGTGTGGCTGATAGTATTAAATAATTTTTTACGTAACTACAGATGCATAAAAGTAGCAAAGGTACCTATTGCAGCTGTTTGGAGGAATGTAATTCCAGAAATTTTGGTTTAAATTCACAGACCCCCCCCCCTTTTTTTTTTCCCTTTCCGCTCAAATGCTGTTTTATATATAATATATGCAGTGGCGCCAACTTATATGGACCCATGGAGCCTGAACCCATTTGAATTTTGAATTCTAGCGTGCCCAATTTTCGTTGTCCTATTCATTTTTCTCCCTAGAACAAAATTTATTTTGCAAATGACCGTGCCTTTTAATTCTGGCACCCATAAATCCAAAATATAAATATTTAAATTTTTGCTGTTTCAATTTATAGTCATGTTCATGATATGATGATATTACAATAAATGTTAGTATGTTTATAAGAAAAAGAAAGTAATTTTAAAAAAATTACAACTATCTTAAAACATGATAGCTTGACTTAAAAGTCTCGTCTTTCACCAACAACCCATTTTTCAAAAAAAAAAAAAAAAAAAAAAAAAAAAAAACAGGTTGTACTATTTAACCAAAATATCTTTGAGTTCTCCCAATATTTTTGAGCCAACCCAATATTTTTTAAAAGTTTTCAAAATTTTCGCCACTGAATGTATGTCTGATTTATATCATGCAGTAGCATTCATACTTATGAACCGATTTGGATATAACTGAGCACGTATATAGGACTAACCAAGGCCTCGATCAAATTTTGTTTCAAAAAGTACTTTATATATATATATATAAGACCATTAATAGTAAACAATATTAACCATTTGAAATTAACCATTGAATTTAATAACTTATAAAGATTTTAGAGCATTATTTGTTTTCTCTCTATTAAAAAAAAAAAAAGAAGATGATTAGATGTAGCTGTTTAAAACTTAATTTGCTGCCATTTTATAATAATACAACCAATTAAAAAAGTGGGATATTTTTTTTTTCAACCGGGTTTGATTTATTAGATTTAGCAAGTGTGATATCTCGCAAATTTTCTTTCATTGTTGTAATCGTGCTCATATGCCTAAAATTGCCTAGTCATATCCGGCATGACAAATTCTGCCAAAATTTGGCAACAAAAATAGGTCATCTTAATAGTATTCAACTTGGCGAAACCTATCTAGCTTTTAGAAATTTCATTCATATTTAATGTTGGCGAAAACTAAGAATCTTCTATAATTAGGTTCCACGCATTTTAGCTTTTTTTCTTTCTTTCTTTCTTTCTTTTTCTTTTTCTTTTTTTTTTCCGAATGAAAGCCTAATTGAACTATTAATATTAAAAACAAGGAATAGGCATGGAATACCATTTTATTATTAATTTTTTTAAAATCTATTTTATAAAATCAGCACATGAAGCAGTTTTATAATGTTTCCAGTTGATAATTAAAAACTACATAACTCCATGAACAATCAAAAGTCTGAAACGATGATGTAAAAATAAGACTTTCTATTTTTCTTTAAAAATACTTTGACCATAAATGGCGCCCAGTCCGGGAAAAAAAAATCATCTCAATAAAAACTGAATTATTAAATTAGTCTTCAGTGTTCTTTCGAAAATATATTAGAATTCACAGTAAATAAAGAAAACAACAGTAAAATAGAAATGAATGAAGGCTCAATTGCCAAATTAAATCTCCGGATAGAAGTTAAAAAAAAAAAAAAAAAAAAAAAAAAAAAGAAAAAAAAGAAAAATCTACTTTACATATTTTTTAGAAATTGATTAGATTTAAAACGATAGTTCTCAATATCTCTTCAACATCTCTCAAAAAAAAAAAAAAAAAAAAAAAAA
The DNA here is from genome assembly GCA_964019185.1 of Maratus speculifer. Lineage (NCBI taxonomy): Eukaryota > Metazoa > Arthropoda > Arachnida > Araneae > Salticidae > Maratus > Maratus speculifer. The sequence goes on along the minus strand of OZ025290.1, from coordinate 446,529,094 downwards.
AAAGAACAATAATAGAAAAAACTGCTTTATAAATTCTCATTTTTCGCTTTATTTTGTTGTAATTTTTTTTTTTTTTTTTTTTTTGGGGGGGGGGGGAAGGTGGCTTTTATGAAATTTGCATTCTTATTAGATTTTTGTACACAGAGAAAAGATAGTCTCATTTTTATAGCCCCCCTTCATTCATCGACAAAAGTTTGTAAAAATATTTCTGGCATCATCATTTTTTCCCTCGCTTGGAACATTTGCATTTTGACAATATCGTCTGCAGGAAAAGAAACCCTTTGTCGTGATTTGCGATCCTTTTCTTTCTAATTTTCCGTAAGATTATTTCGGAAATGCCTCTCCCTTTTTTTTCTTTCGCCGATCAAAACACAGCACGTTTTATAGTTGTCGATATTCTTTAAACGGAAGGGAGAAACGTGAATATTTTATCAGATACAGAAGATAGTTTTAGTAATATTTTGAACTGGCTAAAAAGGACAAGGAAAAGAGAGAGTGTTATTCTATATCACAATATTTTTAAAATAATGTTGTACAGGCCAAAGTTTCCGATTTGGATCATCGACTTGAAAATTAATCATTTTAGCTTTCTTATATTCGAGTGAAAATATAATTGAATTCTTAAAAATAACAATAAAAATCAGTGAATGATGTTTTAAATACTTGTATCATATTTAATGCCATCGAAAGTGACATTCACGATCATCCCTTATTGGCATTTAATCTTATAGCTTGCCAATAGTCTTTTGGTCGACGAGTTAACCACGTAGTTCCTTAAAATGATAATACACTACATGATTTAATTTTTAAAACATCACAAAAAGTTTCTGCTGAAAAGCAGCTGTTTTTTTATTTTTCAAGTTAATTTTTTATATAAAAATAATATTGCCCAGTTAAACTGATGGCATTGAGCTCACAGGTTATGCATACTAATTTTACATTACAGCCTGATATATTCAAGGGTTAATTCCGCTCGAAAAACAAAATTAGGAGGGAAACAGCTCCCCCTATTTCCTTTTTTTATACTTAATCATTGAACCCCGTAAACTAATCAGGGACATGTTTTATCATATATCAAATCTATATCCAAAATTCAGAGCAAATCGAAAAATTCTTAATAAAAACCCATTTATATAATTTAAGAGAAGTTATCCCCATCTTTTACACTTCCAAAACTTGAACGAAATCTGATAATTCTACATGAAAAACCCATTTATATAAATTAAGGGAAGGGGCATTAGAACTCCCGTTACTCCTTTTTATACTTATCCAATGAACACCTAATATCAATCACGGAGGCGCCTCATCAGAATAATACTATAACTAAATTTTGAACGAAAACCGATTATTCTGCATGAAAAACCCATTTATATCCATTATGGGGAGGGGCATCAGATCCCCATTCCCCCTCCTATATATATGGAATGAAATCCAAAAACTAATCGGGGAAGCGTCTGATCAGAATACACTTTATGCAAAATTTCAAGTGGATCGGATATTTTTATCATGAGTTATCGCATTACGCACGTATATACAGAACGAGCGGGCACATAAGCTCTTAGGCTATGATAGCCTGTGAGCTAAAAAGGGAAGGAATAAATACTCTTTCTCCAGGAAGTAAGAACATTGTTTTAATATTTTTTTATGATCTAATAAAATCAGCATAATTTAATAGATTTAAATTTAATATTCTAATAAAAACAGCAGATGAAGCAGTTTTTTAATGTTTTCAATTGGTAATTAAAAATTTTTAGAACCTCCAAGAGCGATCGGAAAACTTGAAACGATGACGTAAAAATGAGACTCTATTTTTCGTCAAAAATATTTTGGCCACAAATAGCGACCACTATCGAAAAAGAAAAAAAAATCATCTCAATAAAAAGTGAATTATCAAATTAATCTTCAGTGTTCTTTCCAAAATATATTAGAATTCAAAGTAAATAAAGAAAATAACATTAAAATAAAAATGAATGAAGACTCGATCGCCAATTTCAGTCTCTGGATAAAAGTTAAAAGAGGGGGCAGGGGGAATCAACTTTACACATTACATATTTTTAGAAACTGATAAGATTTAAAACGATAGTTCTCAGTTTCTCTTCAGCATATCTTTAAAAAAAAAAAGAACAATAATAGAAAAAACTACTTTATAAATTATCATTATTCGCTTTATTTAGTCGGTAATTTTTTAGAGGGAAGATGGCTTTTGTGAAATTTGCATTTTTATTAGATTTTTGTACATGGGAAAGAGAGATTCTCATTTTTATAGCCATCCTTCATTCATCGACAAAATTTTGTAAAAATATTTTTAGCATCATCTTTTTTTCCCTTCGCGTGAAACATTTGCATTTTGACAATATCGTCTTCAGGAGAAGAAACCCTCTGTTGTGATCATGGCCCACTAGATCTAAAGGCCTGTCTATTTGAGATTAATGTATGAAGACTCCCGCCAGAGGACTCTGATACTTTGCCCAGGTTAATCTGACTAATCATGCAAATCCTGAACCAAAACAATGACTACGTGTGCTAGAGGTCTGCACGGGCCGGGCCTCGGCCCGAAGCCCGAGCCCGGCCCGGCCCGCGGGCCGGGCTCGGGCCGATTTCCAATGATGGCATTCGGGCCGGGCCGGGCTCGGGCCTTACTTCTGAAGACTCGGGCCGGGCCGGGTCGGGCCTAGTCACTAATCCTTTCGGGCCGGGCCGGGCCGGGCCTAGTCACTAATCTTTTCGGGCCGGGCTGGGCTCGAGCCTTAATTTTTTTGCTGGAGTATCGGGCCGGGCCTAACTTTTTTTTTCCCGTACGAAGCCGAGACTGATTCCATTCTTCCTAGTTTTCATGGACCAAAATAATCAGTTCCTATTGAATATTATTATATGAAAATCCTTTTCTCGACTTTTTATAAATCAGAAATATTTGGCTTTGTCCAAAAATTTCTGCAAAAAAAGCATATACTTTTAAGCCGTCATTATTCTACAATTAAACATTAGAATTCATTCCTTTTAAAGAATCGTAGATTACTAGGCGCCGTTTTAAAATAGAATTAAACACACACACACACAAAAACATGATTATGACGGAATTTTTTTTTAAACTGAAAACTGAAAGTTTCTTTTAAAATGTTCATCCATTCAAAATGAATACAACAATACGGGAGAAAAAAATATATTAAACATTTTTTCGTTCCAAAGCGATTTCGTCTTTGGAAATTTTACCATATATCGCTTTTTCGATTTTTTGTCTCCATTACATTACAGGGAATATGGATTAATAATACTAGTGATAACTGAAACATTTACATACAACAAACAAAGATTCATTTAAAAGCATAAATATCGCAGCCTACGGCACTTCTGCAAAAATGGAGATTATAAACATGAAAAAAAAAGACTAATATAATTTTTTTGGTCAGAACTCTTCCATAAGATTAAAGATCAATGTTCTGTAGAAATTCACTCGAGCCGGGCCGGGTTCGGGCCGAATTTTAAACTTTTTTGCGAACCGGGCCGAGCTCGGGCCGAAATTTTAACTTTCGGGCCGGGCCGGGTCGGGCCATAATTTTTTTCGTTCGGGCCGGGCCGGGCTTGGGCCGAAATTTTAACTTTCGGGCCGGGCCGGGTCGGGCCAATATTTTTTTCGTTCGGGCCGGGCCGGGCCCGGGCTGAAATTTTAACTTTCGGGCCGGGCCCGGGCCTGGAAATTCCGGCCCGTGCAGACCTCTAACGTGTGCAAACATGTGCACAGAACAGAAAGCAGCTTATTCAATGCTAATTTGGGCAGGGTTTGCGTCACGTGGACTCCACACGTGGTCGAATGAAAGGCCCGCCACACACTAGAGAGACATGCGTCAAAAATCGTGCAACATGATGCAGCCAAACCGGTTTTTTCTTTGTTATCACGGTGAAATTGTCGCATGTCGCACGTTTTTTCGTTCAATGTTTCACTAATGTGTGGCGGGCCAAATGGTTCAGGGTTTGAAGCTGAATCCAGCTTCACATTTTCGGCAGTTTTTCGCGAAATGGCTTGGCCGGTACTATATAGTCGGCGTTGGTTGTGATTTGCGATCATTTTCTTTCTAATTTTCCATAAGATTATTTCGGAAATGCTTCTCCGTTTTTTTCTTTCGTCGATCAAAACATAGCACGTTTATAATGTCGATATTTTTTAAACAGAAGGGAGAAACATGAATATTTTTCCCGATGGAGAAGATAGTCTTATTTTGAACTGGCTAAAAAGAACAAGGAAAAGAGAAAGAGTGTTGCTCTATTTCACAACATTTAAAAAATATTCTTCTACAGGCCAAAGTTCCCAATTGGGATAATCATCCACAAGAAAATTCATTTAATACAGTCTCATCCATATTAATTTAAAACAAGAAATAAAAGCCATAAATAGCAACCACTCTCGAAAAAAAAAAAAAGAATTTTCATCTCAATAAAACCTGAATTATCAAATTAATCTCCAGTGTTATTTCGAAAATATATTAGAATTCTTAGTAAATAAAGAAAATATCAATAAAATAAAAATGAATGAAGACTCAATTGCCAAATTAAGTCTTCGGATAGTAGAAAAAAAAATTAAAAAAAAATCTTCTTTACATATTACATGTTACATATTGCATGTTTTTAGAAATTGATTAAATTTAAAACGATAGTTCACAATTTCTCTTCAAGATATCTTTTAAAAAGAAAAAACAATAATAGAAAAAACTCTCTTTATAAATTCTCATTATTCGCTTCATTTTGTCGGAATTTTTTTGGAGGGAAGATGGCTTTCATGAAATTTGCATTTTTATTAGATTTTTGTACACGGGAAAGAGAGATTTTCATTTTTATAGCCACCCTTCATTCATCGACAAAAGTTTGTAAAAATATTTCTGGCATCATCTTTTTTTTTTCTTCCTCGCATAGAACATTTGAATTTTGACAATATCGTCTGCAGGAGAAGAAACCCTTTGTCGTGATTTGCGATCATTTTCTTTCTAATTTTCAGTAAGATTATTTCGGAAATGCCTGTCCCTTTTTTTTTCTTTCGTCGATCAAAACACAGCACGTTTAGAGTAATTTTTTAAACGGGAGGGAGAAACGTGAATATTTTACCCGATAGAGAAGCCAGCTTTTGTAATATTTTGAACTGGCTAAAAAGAACAAGGAAAAGAGAAAGAGTGTTACTCGATTTCACAATATTTTAAAAATAATAATGTACAGACCAAAGTTCCCGATTGGAATCATCGACTAGAAAATTCATTTTATACAGTTTCATCCATATTGATTTAAAACAAAAAAGAAAAAAAAATGCGTCAAATACAGATAATGAAGCATTTTTCTACACATTCAGAATAAAGTAAGAAAACTTCACGTTTAACAATTTCAAACAGGATGTCTAGTTGAACCTTTTGGTAACGCGTAACTCATTTGAAAACCCCATTTTAGCTATTCCCATCTACATTCGGAAAAATATCGGAATTCGTTGAGTAAACCTATATACGATAGGTGAGAGTGTTGTACCTTGGGACAGTTTTCACAATTTAATGTTTTACTTCAATGATTATAACCAGATTTGAAATTTGATTCAGTGTTATTTCTAAAATATATTAGAATTCACAGTAAATAAAGAAAATAACAGTAAAATAAAAATGAATGAAGACTCAATCGTCAAATTAAGTCTCCGGATGAAAGTAAAAATAATAATAATAATAAAATTAAAATCAACTGGACTTATTTTTAGAAATTGATTAGATTTAAAACGGTAGTTCTCGGTTTCTCTTTAACATATCTTACAAGAAAAAACAAATAATAATAATAATTAAAAAAAAAAAAAAACCCCTCTCTTTACAAATTTTCATTATTCGCTTCATTTTGTCGGAATTTTTTTGCAGGGAGAGATAGCTTTTATGAAATTTGAATTTTTATTAGATTTTTGTTCACGGGAAAGAGAGAGATTTTTATTTATACAGCCACCCTTCATTCACCGACAAAAGTTTGTAAAAATATTTCTGGCATCATCTTTGTTTTCGCTCGTGTGAAACATTTGCATTTTGACAATATCGTCTGCAGGAGAAGAAACCCTTTGTCGTGATTTGCGATCATTTTCTTTCTAATTTTCTGCAAGATTATTTTGTAAATGCCTCTCCCTTTTTTTCTTTCGTCGATCAAAACACAGCACGTTTAGAGTGTAGATTTTTTTAAACGGAAGGGAGAAACGTGAATATTTTACTCGATGGAGAAGATATCTTTAGTAATATTTCCAACTGGTTAAAAAGAACAAGGAAAAGAGAAAGAGTGTTGCTCGATTTCACAATATTTAAAAAATAATCTTGTACAGGCCAAAGTTCCCGATTGGGATCATCGACCTGAAAATTCATCGAATACAGTACATTTTAGCTTTCTTTTATTCGAGTGAAAATATAATCGAATTCTTAAAAACAAGAAAAAGGGAAGGAATACTCTCGCTCCAGGAAGGAAGGACATTGTTTTATTTTTTTCTTTTGTTATGATCTAATAAAATATTTAATGAATTTAATAAATTTAAATTTAACGTTCTAATAAAAATAGTAGATGAAGCAGTTTTTTAATGTTTTCAATTGATATTTAAAAAATTTCAGAACCTCCATAAGCGATCGAAAAACTTGAAACGATGACTTAAAAATGAGACAAAAATATTTTGGGCATAAAAGAAAAAAAAAATCATCGCAATGAAAATTGAATTATCAAATTAACTTCAATGGTCTTTCCAAAATACATTAAAATTCACAGTAAATAAAGAAAATAACAGTAAAATAAAAAGGAATGAAGACTCAATCGTGAAATTAAGTCTCCAGATAAAAGTTAATAATAATAAAAAAAAAAACTTCACATATTACATGTGAAGATTTAAAACAATGTTTCTCAATTTCTCTTTAACATACCTTTTTTTTTTTTTTTTTTTTTTTTTTTTTTTTTTTTTTTTTTTTAACAATAACAGAAAAAAAAAACTGCTTTATAAATTCGCATTATTCGCTTCATTTTGTCGGAAATTTTTTGGAAGGAAAGATGGCTTTTATGAAATTTGCATTTTTATTAAATTTTTGTACACGGGAAAGAGATATTATCATTTTTATAGCCCCTTCACTCATCGGAAATGTTTGTAAAAATATTTCTGGCATCTTTTTTTTTTTTTTTACCTTCGCATGAAACATTTGCATTTTGACAAAATAGTCTGAAGGAGAAGAAACCCTTTGTCGTGATTTGCGATCATTTTCTTTCTAATTTTCCATAAGATTATTTCGGAAATGCCTCTCCTTTTTTTTTCTTCTTTTGTCGATCAAAATACAGCACGTTTTATAGTGTCGATATTTTTTTAATGGAAGGGAGAAACATGAATATTTTACTCGATGGAGAAGATATCTATAGTAATATTTTGAACTGGCTAAAAAGTACAAGGAGAAGAGGGAGAGTGTTATTCTATTTTACAATATTTTAAAAATAATCTTGTACAAGCCAAAGTTCCTGATTGGGATCATCGCCTTGAAAATTCATCTAATACAGTGCATTTTAGCTTTCTTGTATTCGACTGAAAGTATAATCCAATTCTTAAAAACAAGAAAAAGGGAAGGAATACTCTCGCACCAGGAAGAAAGAACATAATTTTAATACATTTTTAAGATCTAATTAAATCAGCATAATTTAATAAATTTAAATTTAATGTTCTAATAAAAACAGCAGATGAAACAGTTTTTTTAATGTTTTCAATTGATAATTAAAATATTTCAGAATATCCATGAGCGATCGAAAACTTGAAACGATGGAATAAAAACAAGACTTTCTATTTTTCGTCAACAATATTTTGGCCATAAATAGCGACCACTATCGGAAAAGAAAAAAAAAATCACCTTAATAAAAACTGAATTATCAAATTAATCTTCAGCGTTCTTTCCAAAATATATTAGAATTCACGGTAAAGAAAGAAGATAACAATAAAATAAAAATAAGTGAAGACTCAATCGCCAAATTAAGTATCGAAATGGAAGTTTTTTTTAAAAAAAGCGAAAAAAAAAATAAACTTCACATATCATATATTTTTAGAAATTGATTAGATTTAAAACGATAGTTCTCAGTTTCTCTTTAACATATCTTAACAATAATAGAAAAAAATTGCTTTATAAATTCTCATTATTTACTTCATTTTGTCAGAAATTTTTTGAATGGAAGAAGGCTTTTATGAAATTTGCATTTTTATTAGATCTTTGAACACGGGAAAGAGATATTCTCATTTTTATAGCCACCCTTCATGCATCGACAAAAGTTTGTAAAAATATTTCTGGCATCATCTTTTTTCTTCCTCGCGTGAAACATTTGCATTTTGACAATATCGTCTGCAGGAGAAGAAAAACCTTTGTCGTGATTTACGATCACTTTCTTTCTAATTTTCCTTAAGATTATTTCCGAAATGCCTCTCTCTTTTTTTCTTTTCTTTTTTTTTTTTTCTCTTTTGTCGATTAAAGCACAACACATTTAAAGTGTCGAAATTTTTTAAACAGGAGGGAAAAACGTTAATATTTTTCCCAGCGGTGAAGATAGCTTTAGTAATATTTTGAACTGGCTAAAAAGAATAAGGAAAAAAGAAAAAGCGTTGCTCGATTTCTTAAAATTTTAAAAATATCCTTGTACACGCCAAGATTCCCGATTGGGATCTTCATCGACATGAAAATTCATTTAATAGAGTCTCAGCCATGTTGATTTAAAACAAGATAGGAAAAAAATCATGCGTCAAACGCAGATTATGAAATACTTACCTACTTACCATTTTGAAACAATACAGCCGATTTTTAAGAGATTTTTTTTATAATCTGGTTTGATTTATTAGTTTCAGCAAACGTGATTTCTCACACATGTTCTTTCACTATTGTAATCATGTTCATATTACTAAAACTACATAGCCATATCCGAGATGATAAATTTTAACTTAATTTGGCGACAAAAATAGGTCACTTTAATTGAAGCTAACTTTTCGAAAGCTGACTAGTTTTAAAAAACTTCATTCATGTTTAATGTTGACGAAAATTGAGAATTTTCTATAATCGGGTTCAACGCGTTCCAGCTTTCTCGTATTCGAGTTAAAATGTAGCCGAAATCTTAAAAACAAGAAATAAGGAAGGAATAGTCCTGCTACAGAAATAAAGAACATTGTTCTTTGTTTGCATTGTTTGTAATATTTTATGATCTAATAAAATCAACATAATTAATAACAATATATCAATAAATTTAATATTATAATAAAATCAGCTGATGAAGCAGTTTTTTAAGGTTTTCAATTGATAATTAAAAAATTTCAGAACCTCCATGAGCGATTGAAAAATTTGAAACGATGACATAAAAATGAAACTTTCTATTTTTCTTTAAAAATATTTTGGCCACAAATAGCGACCACTATCGGAAAAGAAAAAAAAATCATCTCAATAAAAACTGAATTATCAAATAAATCTTCAACGTTCTTTCCAAAATATATTAAAATTCACAGTAAATAAAGAAAATAACAATAAAATTAAAAGGAATGAAGACTCAATCGCCAAATTAAGTCTCCGGATAGAAAAAAAAAAAATCAACTTTACTTATTACATGTTTTTAGAAATTGATTAGATTTAAAACGATGGTTCTCAATTTCTCTTTAACATACCTTTTTTTTTTCTTTTAACAATAATACAAAAAAATGCTTTATAAATTCGCATTATTCGCTTCATTTAGTCGAAAATTTTTTGGAGGGAAGATGGCTTTTATGAAATTTGCATTTTTATTAGATTTTTGTACACGGGAAAGAAGATTTCTCATTTTTATAGCCACCCTTATTCATCGACAAAGGTTTGTAAAAATATTTCTGGCATCATCTTTTTTTTTTTCCTTTCCCCTCGCGTGAAACATTTGCATTTTGACAATATCGTCTGCAGGAGAAGAAACCATTTGTCGTGATTTGCGATCATTTTCTTTCTAATTTTCCGTAAGATTATTTCGGAAATGCATCTTCCTTTTTTTCTTTCGTCGATCAAATCATCTTGCGTTTATAGTATCGAAATTTTTTAAACGGAATATTTTACCCGATGGAGAAGATAGCTTTAGTAATATTTTGAACTGGCTAAAAAGAACAAAGAAAAGAGAAATAGTGTTATTCTGTTTCACAATATTTTAAAAATAATCTTATACAGGCCAAAGTTTCCGATTGGGATCATCGCCTTTAAATTTATTTTAAAACATAATCTCATAGATATTGATTTGAAACAAGAAAGGTAAAAATCAATCTCTCCAGTTATTTCCGATCATAATGAGAATGATGTGTAAATTCTTCTGTGCAGCCCTGTATACGATCTATAGAATTTTTTGTAAGGGCAGATTCATAGTCGCCAGTCGGCTCGTACGACTAAATATATTGTTTTGGTGATCAATTTTCGGCATCTAAATGAATATCTTTTGGCTTTTTTTCCTTACGATCATTTGACGAAAATCTGATTTTTTTCACAATCCTCTGGTGAGAATCGCACGTTTTTTCTCAATCCTCTGACTAAAATCGTTTTTTTATTTCAATCCTCCAACCATAATCTCGTTTTTTTTTCTTTCTTTTCGCGATTCTTTGACGAAAGTCGTGCTTTTCAGCGATTCTTTGACAAAAATCATTGCGTTTTTTGAGATTTTTTGACGAAATTCACATTATTTGTAAGATATTTCATAATTTATGTTAGAAATTAAATCCAGATGGTGACTGTATCACTTGGGCTTAGATACCACTGGCCCATTTAAAATTTTGAGAACCTGGACCTATAGAATATATACAAAACAAGTCACACACACACACACACACACACACACACACACACACACAAAAAAAAAAAAAAAAAAAAAAAAAAAAAAAAAAAAAATCTAAAGTTTATGCCGAAATTGAAAACGTACTTCAGCCATTAAATGGCCTATTTCAGTCAACTGAAAAGATCTAGTTCGCTAATGCTAATCTTATGGAAGAAATTTTTAAAGATATCTCGTTTGTATTTCATTATTTTGAAACAATTCTTTTTGCATTCAATAGCTGGGATTGAACTCTACATCTGTCCTTTTTTTACTTTTTCGATTTTGTTTGCAGATTGTTTGTGATTTTGTTTGCAGTTTTTTTTTTCGAAGAGATTGCTTTCATTTTCAAAACCGGTTCCGAAAATGAAAGTGCTTTAGTTGAAAATATCTGTAAACAAGATTGAAAAAGTAAGAAACGTCCTTTGTATCGATCGATTCCAGATAACCAATGCGAAGAGAATTGTTTAAAAATACTTAAATGCAAACGAGATATCTTTTAAAATTTCCTCCATGGGATTAGTATTAGCGAGCTTTTAAGGTGATTGAAGTAGCTTCTTAAAGCTCAAAAACAGTACTGTAACCGACTTATTTTGGGTGTCATTGAACGATCCATGCTGTGAAAGTCCTATTCTATAGTCATAAGGTTGCCAGTTTAGTATCCATTTTTATTTCGAAATTTCCAATTTATACCGGAAACATCAAAAGGAGATTTTTTACTTTAATGTAATTATAAAATGCCTGTTATTAGATAAAACAAAAAATATTATTTTTAATTTCTGGTCTGAGTGCGTATTTCCTGGATAAAAATGAAGGCTCATCGACATGTAGTGAAATTCAGTAAATTATATATACTAAAAAAAAAAAAAAAAAAAAAAAAAAACTGGTATGAAAATTTAAGGGACCGCACAAATGTTAAAAAAAGGCCATTTTCTTCTTCTTCTTTTTATTTTTATTTATTTATTTATTTTTTTTCTTTTTAGTCAGCGCGTAGGTTCAGAGGATTCAGGATTCCAAAAGGTTCACTTGTAACAGTAACTTTTTTTATTCATGCTTTCATTAAAATTCACTAATATTATTAATTCATTTTTAAATTTGGCGATATTTTATAAAGTTGGCTAAAATTTGGTACTAATTTAATAACCTTGCCAATAGTACTTTTCAACAAATATTCAATGTTGATTTAATGTTGATACTGATTTTTTAAGGGTTTTCTTAACTGCTCCTCTGAACAAGCTCAAAACGTTTTGACACATTTATAAATTCATTTTTTAACGGAAATATATAAAACTGGAATACCTGACTATGAAAGCGATTTCGAATCGAATTTATTTTTCAATTTCATGATAATTAAATTACCTATCCAGTTCTAAGCTATTTCGATCACGTGATCACCCGTTTTTCTCCTGCTTTTCGAGCGGTTTTTCTGCTTTCGTCGGGAAATGTGCTCAAAAACATTAACTTTGAAGGCTTATTATGAAAGATGTATTGTGTTTTTTTAAAAGATAGAAAATTGAGTGCAATTAGACAGTTTCTAAATAATACCTGCTATTTTCATGTATTTCCGAACAAAAATAAATTAAAGCATATGTCACAAAGTAGCCCTTTTTGTTTTAAGAACACCCTTAATGGGAAATCAAACTATAAATGAGTAACCATCCACTTTAACGTTCGTATTCACCAACTACTTCGACCACAAGTTATATTGAAAACCCCGGTCGGAACACTCAAACGATATTTATCTTTAATCGCTATTGGACGTCTCCTTGATAATGACCAATCAAATGTTACCATGAATTTCATTTGAGCTTTCGACTGAGGTATTCTAGGTTGAGGTGGATTGTGAATACGAGCTTTAGTAGTATTTTTGCTATGTCAGTCAAAAAAGGAGAACGCTTGGGAGCAGGACAAGCTCCCCTCCCCTCCACCCTAGGGGTCCAATTTTGACAAAATTTGAAACAGTAAATTTAATTATACTTTAGGTATGTCATGTTTAAGATTTTATTTATTTATTAACTATTTGGAAAATAGTTGTCCTCGGTAGAGAATTGGGAAATTTGAAGTATATCTGAATCTTTTTATTGGTTGAATTCCGCGACTTATTTTTTGTTCTCTGATTGTTTACAGGATGACAAAAAAAGTGATAGAAACTTTAAAATAATAATAATAATTTGAAAACAAATTGTGATACAGATTTTAAACAAATTTCATTTAAAAGTTCATTTTTTTCTCTACGCAAAGTTGTAAAAACTTAAAATATGCGATGTTTAGAAGTTTATTAATCCATTCAGAAGTCCGTCTGATTAACTTCATCACATAAAAATGCACACTTAAACAGTTAAAATTGTCTATCTATAAACTGTTTTTTTTTTTTTTTTTTTTTTTTTTAATTCTTGGTCTTGGAATATAAATGTTTAATGCATAGCGCACGTAATATAGGTCTCGTTATGGTCATCCTAAAAATGATGTCTATTATTATTATTAATTTAAATATCGAATTTATTTATAACTCTTTCAAAATTTGAGCCCTTCGGAGCTAATATAATAAATTTGATAGCCGGTAAAAAATAAATCATTTAAATAATCCCAATTGCGAAAATTTAAGCAGAAAATCTGCAAGGGAGAAATAAAAGGTTAGTTAATTTTTAATAATGTAGTATGCAAATTAGATTTGCGCAAATGTAATCTGTGTTAACATTGCATTTACAACACTTTCCAACGTAGCTGAAAAGTGCTTATAATTCAGTTTGTCTGTTCGTAAGTCTACCTATTCGTTCTCCATCTAAATATAATCCGATTGCTATGAAATTTATATATATTATTGTGGTTTACTGTAGCATATTCGCTATTGAAAAATAAGTGTGAATCATTACCAGCTCATTTACAGAGCCACTCAAAAGAATTCCTCGCAATGTAAATCATTTGCTGTGTATTTTAATGATTTTAAACATGCTGATATTGATGTACATTACTAAAGTTTGCAACAAGATAGAATGAGGTGCGCAAGGAACATAACATTCATTTACAGGGACACATAAAAAATAAAAGAAGCCTATAGAAGAAGATAATCAATAATTGGACCTATGAATAATAATTACCGGTAGTGCGTTTTCATTCGAGTTAACAGTCTATGAACGTAAAAACTGTTTTCCGAAACAAAATTTATAAAAACATTATTATAAATTAGATATAATTTAATTTATAAAAGATTGGGTTTAAATAAATATTGCTTTTTGGTATTTCCTTCTATTATTTATTTCTATTGAAAACTTCTAAATATTTATGTGTTAAAAAAAAGGCAGATTGTTGGAGGTTGAATATTATATAAAATGAGATTAAAGAAGAAAAAATTGCAGAGTTGACGTTGAGGCTCCTTATCTCCAGATTTACTTGTTTATTATTAAATTCTATATATAATCTAAACATTGATAAAAATTGTATTATCAACAGGAAAATAACAGTCTATATCATTTTGTATAATTTCCCTCATCAAGAATTTAGAAAAAAAATGAGACTACAACAAAATTCTGTCTTTACTACTTGCTAATTTTTATGCGTCATCCTTCATTACATTAAAAAACATAATTGAAATCGAACATATTTAAATCAGTGACATTTGCATTATATAATTAAATAATATTTCATCTTAGTATATTTTATTTTAATATTTAATCGTACTTCACTTATTTATTCTTTACTTATTTACAATATTTCAAATCTAAATTTTACTCTACGCAACTTTTTAAAATAATATTTTATAGCAACAAAACAATTTCGTTGCCATTCACACAAAAGAAATTACAATCTACTTAATCTACTCTCTTCTCTTGTAGTTCACCCCTTCCGCTAGATGGCGTTAACCTTGATTAATGTGATGTCGCCTTTAATCTTGTGGACACCTCTCCAATTTATCTTAGGACGCTTACTTATACAGCTTTGGCATGCGTAGACATACAAAAGAATTCAGCTACTGTATTATCTAAGAGCATGTAATGCCTACGCTGGAAATATGTTTTCAAAAGCGGTACGCGCTTTTAAATTAAACTAAATTTTTGCATTATATATGCATTCTACATATAACAATTTTGTAATTTACTTTTTTGGGAAAAACACTGTTTTTTAATACTTCGCTATCTCGAATTCTCTTATAACTCAAAATATTTCTATTAACACTTCACGAAGTTTGACTTTAAATTTCATTTCCAAAGCGTTTTCTTTTCCACATCCCTGTATTTATTTCGCCTCCGGTCAAAAAAGAAAATAAACAGTATAAAACTTTTTTTTTTTCGATGGCCAGTTCGATGGTCGTGAGTGAAGGAATGCGGGAAACTGGAGAAATTTCACCCTAAAAGTTCTCCCGCCCTTTATGAGTGCTATTATCTGTCTGCAGACGACTTCATTGTTCTCGCCGGCTCTCCTTCGAATTCCTGTGTCGATAAATCTCCGAATAAAACAGCTAAACCGATCTCGAAGCACAATCCCCCCCCCCCCCATTCTCCAAGTCCTCTTTCTTTTCCTAACGCCCGATTTCTTTTCTGATAGCACTTTTCTCGGTGAAAACTTTTATTTCAAGGGAGAAAAATACTGTTTTAGGTTCAATAGAAAGTTTTTTTTTTTTTTTTTTACATCGACTAACATTTAAAAATAGTAGATTATTTTTGAACTGCGTTACATTAGCATTTCAAACTCGGTTTACTTCATTAGCATATTCCATCGCATTACAATTTGAAAGAGGGTCTCTTTTAAGGATGTATTCGAAAAAATATTTTCTACCCTCAACAGCTCCAAATTTTGTGATACATTTTCAGACGCATTTTTAAAAGTAAAAACATGAAACTTGCTTAGGTGATTTCTGAAGAGATGTATAAGATGCCATGTGATGTTATTTTCCGCTCAATTCATTAGAATTTGATTTATAAACAATTATTTTCTCAGTACGACCCTTTTTTTTTCGTTCCCAGATCGCCTGCTTTAGAAAATTCAGTTCAAAACACTAATTTTGATAAAATTTTTTGCAATATTTTCTGCATTTATCAAAAAATCGACAAGCACGGCACATTGTGTAGTTTCTAAATAAGTGAATTTGCCAGTTCGATGCGTTTGGAAGCAAAAGCTCATTTAAAAATAAATCAGAAAATAAGCAATTTGGATTGTACTTACACCCTTAACGCTTATAACTCAACAACTCGAGTTTTCAAAAACATTTATTGTGACGTTAGGATAAAATCCAAACAAGTCTTAGATTGTATGTCAAACGTGGCAAATGAGGCGCATTCGTACTATAACTATTTATATAAATACTTGTTTAATGCAAAAATGTATAAATTTAAAAATTATTGAGATTCTATAAATTAAATTCATTCCTAATAGACCGAGAGATGGCAGCACAGGTAATCGCCTTATCGAGTTCACGGATGAAAATCTAGGATGAGTTAAATCTCGAATCGCCTATTAAAACGCAATCGGTCAGCCAAATCCTATCTGGGTGGAAAACATCGAAAAACCAGATTTTAGTGGTTGACTCATGGGATTATGATTATGTTTTCCTGCTCCCAATTCTCTATGCTTTCATACTTTTGAGTGCAGGAAAGCACAAATGGTGAACATACGAGTCAATGGCTGAAAGCGGATTAATAATTGAATTAATATTTTTAACTTCTAACTGTTTATTTTTATGCACTTTTTAAAAGATGCCCCTGTTCTTTGTAAACTTTCAAACTATTTCTAAAATCTATACTTAATTCATATTTTACGTATTTTTTTCTTTCTTTCTAAGCGATAACCAGGCCCCTATCTGCCGGGTTTCCTCAGCTAAACGGGTTTGATACCTGGTATCGGGGCGGGTGATCACCTAATCGCTGCGCCACGGCAATAAATCTGACGGTCGCCTTCATATTTTACCCTAAATGCATCCTGATTAGTTGTGAACTTTTTTAATCCGGTTGCTTAACATTTTGCGCTTGTTGTTTGGTACCTGCGCTTTGCTACTCTAATTGATCTCGTAATCTAGAACCTTGGTCAGGTGAAGAGACCCTCACCTAGCATGGCACCTCCTGAGTTATAATTCACAGATAACTTGAAGGGCTTTGCACCCACGACGGATTTTACATGCACCAGCCGCCATTAGTGTATATACCTATATTTTACGTGTTAAAAACTGACAAACTGCAAGAAAAATTTTAGCATTTCCCATAGAATTAAGTATATGCTTTCGAAATATTTTGAGAATTAAGAAGTGTACACAAACAATATAATTTAAAAATATAAATTTCCCGATCTCTTCAATATACGCATGCATCAAACGCGCATAGACTTTACATGAGTGAGGGGAATTCGGCAGCCGATTGACCATCCCCCTTAAATTGTCGATCGAATTTTGAACCACCTTGTATAATGCAAATGGACTTATTTACATTCTTTCCTCGGTAGAAGTGAACTCTTTTTTTTTCCTTAGATTAGAAATAACGAATGCGGCGAAGGATTTTTTTCCAGCCATTTTCTTCTTCCGCTTCCTAACAAACGTTCATTTATTTTAATGCCTCTGCTGCAAGGGCGGCGCCAGAATTTCCCCGACGAGGGGGCACAGTATCCCCGACAGGGGGACCAAGTTCATAATATATATTAAAGGTTCCCGCGTGCTGGGCCGGGTCCTAAAAAACTGCGTGGGCAAAAATTTCAAGGACCCAGTTCGTATAAAATAAATTAATGGTCCGGTCGGCGTGAATTTTAAAAAGTTGGCCTTATTATATAGTCTAGCAAGTACTATATATATGCGCCCCCCCCCCCCAAAAAAAAAAAAAAAGTTAAAATCTCGACCCGACATGACTCTATTTCTACAAAACATTAATTTTTACTTCGATATGGTTATAAACTGTTTTACACGAAGAGTTCTTATCGAAAATAATTAATCTTTTTTTTCTTCTCTTTTTTAACTATTTGGAAAATAGTTGTTGGTCTCGGTGGAGAACTGGGAAATCTGAATCTTTTATTGGTTGAATTCTGCAACTTATTTTATTCGTTTTGTGATTGGTCCATTGTCCAAAAATGGAATACTTCTGTTGCCACAATGACAAAAAAAGTAATAAAAACTTTAAAAATATAAATAATTTCAAAGCAAATCGTGATAAAGCTTTCTAACAAATTTTATTTAAAAGTGCATTATTTTTTTCTATACGCCAAAGTGTAAAAATTTAAAATGTGCGATGGTTAGAAGTTTAAAAATTTGCAGTTCCGAAAATTGTAAAACTGAAATTTAATTTAAACCTTGTTTATGTTGGGTCCAAGAATATTAATGTTTAATCCATGTCGTATGTAATATGAGGCGATCAGAAATCAGTCTGATGAACTCCATCCAATAAAAATGCACATTTTAAACTGTTAAAGCTGTATACCTATAAACTATTGTTTTTTTTATCAATGGTCTAGGAATATTAATGTTTAATGCATGGGCCTACGTAATATAGGACTCGTTATGATCATCCTAAAAATGATGTTTATTATTATTATTAATTTAAATATAGAATGTATTCTTTAAAATTTTAATCTTAGAAAATATCATTTTCCAAATAGTCATTGTGATTTGTTTAATTACAATTTTGTTAATTTTTTTTTTTTTTAAGTGCTCTAGGCTGTAATGTATGTGATGCAGCAGATACTGTATTTGTATTAAATTCATCTCTCATTTATAATTATAATCATTTTGAATCAACATATTCTGCGTTTAAGAAGACTCATCATTCACTTGAAAACACACGCTCCATAATATTAAACAAATAGGCAGGTTATTTTCGAATTTCTCGTTTAAATTTTTACCCATTTTTTTTCTTCTTTCTTTTTTTTTTTTTTTTTTTTTTTTTTTTTTTTTTTTTTTGTATAGGACAGTTGAGTTTAATCTTCAATATGACTATTTTTCACTTTTTCGATTTCGGTTGTATTTTTTAAGGTACTTTTAATTTTGGGATCGGTTTTGAAACTGAAAATAGTTTATTATTGTTTTATTTTTATTATTAGTATTTTAAATATCTGCAACCAAAATCGAAAAAGTAAATAATAGTCATATTGAAGATTAAACTCAGCTATCCTATGCTCAAAATCGCTTAAAAATATTAAAATTAAACGAGAAATTCGAAAACAAGCTGCTTATTCGTTTAATATTACGGAGCGTGTGTTTTCAAGTGATAGAAGAGATTAAATTAAAAAAATATATAAATAAAAAATATAGCAAAGTTCATTAAAACTATAATGAAAGATAATAGAAACAAAATTGAAAAATTGCAGTAATATTGTTTTTAAAAGTGTATGAAAGTTACAAGAGTAACCAGTAATGAATAAAGTACCTTTTAAAGATAGTTGGTAATTCAGTAGGAATATGGCAAACCATGCTCGCTAATCTACATCAATTGATTCTGGATTTGATAAGGAATCTCTTTCAGGTGGCATAGTATAATTCAATAAGAGCAGACTATTGAGTGTTAGAAGTCAAAATAAAGACAACATTGATTTATTTTCTTTTATGAGTATAAAATGTTCAGTGCAATTTTATATTCAGTAGGTGCAGAGATATAATATTTTCGGGGAGTAAAAAAGGGCAGCTTAAAAAAAAAAACAAAAAAAAAAAAAAAAAAAAAAAACACTATTGGTAGGGCGATATACACCAAAATGTCATCCATACTAACTGAATATGATAAAATTTGATAAAATTATGTGTTCAACTTCTTGAAAAATAGCTCTCACAGCCTCACGACACACTTGTTAACTTCATATTTTTATCAATCAAATAAATGTATTATGAAATAGAAAATTATTTAGAAAAGTACCTGCCTTTTAAGTGGTATTTATTACATTTAAATTTGATTTACAAATATGATCATTTTGACTTTTTGAAGAAAACAAAAGAGTTTTATGTGCATGTCATGGCAACCATTAAAAACACAGCATAACAGCACCACTATTGAATGATGCATAACAAATTTTATCAGTATTATTTTTTTTTTTTTTTTTTTTTTTTGAAAGTCTAGAAAATTTATGAAATTAGAAAAAAAAATTCGTTAAATTTTTAGATATAGTTATACAGGAAATCATGAAAAACACAGCATAACAGCCCACCTGTCGAGCGATATACATTAAAAGCTAATCAGCAAATATTTTTGTTCATAGAAGTTTCCCTTCTAATGCGCGAATCCCACGCAGACAAAAGAATGGCTTCTGTAAAGCAGAACACTATCAAAAATTTCTTTTTTCTATCTCAATGATTTTTTTAATGTATATACTGTACAGTGTCTATAAATATGTACACATAAAAAATTTTATGTGTACTTCCATGCATTTTGTGCAACCATGCATCCATTAACTTACCAATTTTGCAGAAAATAAAATTTATTTATTTTTTATTTTTTTAACTGTTAAACACGCCATTTTCAATATACTGAAATGTGCTTTAGAACAATTGCGTGACCTAAAACTATAAAAAATGTTAATGAAGTTACCTAAAAACATTGCATATGCGTTTTTTAAAGTTGTCGAATTATCCGGATTTTTCATTAACCGGATCGGCCTCGGACTCGTCGGTCCGGATAATCGGCGCTCTACTGTATGTATTACTGAATGCAAAAATACAAATGAAAAATTTAAATAATTGTTAACACAAGTTAAATTATTATTATCAACAAAAGTACGAATTCTACGTAAAAAGAAGTTTTAAAATTAAATCACTCGGGTAAAAATATCAAATTACATACAAACGCAAAGAAATAAGAAATCATTTGGACTTACTCTTATGAAAGGCTTGAAATTTTTTATATACTGCAGAAAAATATCAAAATTCGCACATTCTTAAAAAGATTGACCTCATAAAATATTTATAATTAGTAGAAATAGTAATTCTAATGTAAAATTTGCAAAGTCATAAATTTCATTTTTTTGTACTCTGATTCTTTCTTTAAAAAGTCATTGTAGCATTGTTCTGACGGTTACTGTCTGATTAATTATATAATTTATGTTTAAAAAAAAGGCATTAAACAGGCGATTTCGATATTATTAAATAAAAATACTAGATCAAGAAAAAAAAATTAACTCCTTATATCTGTGGTCAATGGACAATTTTCGAGAATAGAGTACTACCTATGTAACTTTGAAATATCCTTCCAGCCTATCACAACAGATGTTTTTCTTGTAATTCCCACAACAACATTGAGATAGGTCCATTAAGTTAGCCCCCCCACTTCAGCAAAATACAATTTCATGAATATCACCGTTTTGCACCCGTTTTCCACCGTTTTGCACCCTGAAAGCAAAATAGTAATAAGCAAAAGAAAATGGGGGGGGGGTTAACTTAACATTAAGTTAGCCCCCCCATATCAGCAAAATACAAATTCACGTATATCATTCTTTTGCACTCATTATGCACCGTTTTGCACCCTGAAAGCAAACTAGTTATAAGCAAAAGAAAATAGTGGGGCTAACTTAACATTAAGTTAGCCCCCCCATATCAGCAAAATACAAATCCACGTGTATCATCGTTTTGCACGCGTTTTGCACCGTTTTGCACCCAAGTATGGCGTTTCGCACACTGAAAGGAAAATAGTTATAAGCAAAAGCAAATGGGGGGCTAACTTAACATTAAATTAGCCCCCCCATATCAGCAAAATACAAATCCACGTATATCATCGTTTAGCGCCCGTTTTGCACCGTTTTGCACCCAAGTATGGCATTATGCTCCCTAAAAGCAAAATAGTTATAAGCAAAAGAATACAGTGGGGCTAAGCATTAAGTTAGCCCCATCACCACCCAAAAATGGGCAAAATCAATATTTGATGGTATGACCGTTTTGCCCCCAATTTTGCCCCGTTTTGCACTCTAGTATGGCATTTTGCACTTTAAAAGCAAAATAGTTATAAGCAAAAGAATAAAGCGGTGCTAAGCATTAAGTTAGCCGCACCACCACCCGAAAATGGGCAAAATCAAGATTTGATGGTAAGATCGTTTTGCATCCATATTGCACCGTTTAGCACCCTACTGTGGCATTTTGCACCCTAAAAGCAAAATAGTTATAAGCAACAGAATACAGCGGGGCTAAGCATTAAATTAGCCTCACCACCACCAAAAAACGGGCATATTAAAGATTTGATGGTATGACCATTTTGCCACCATTTTGCACCGTTTTGCACCCTAGTATGACGTTTTGCATTTTAAAAGCAAAATAGTTATAAGCAAAAGAATAAATCGGTGCCAAGCATTTAATTAGCCCTCCAACACCACACAAAAATGGCCAAAATCAAGATTTAATGGTATGACCGTTAACACCCATTTTGCACCGTTTTGCACACAACTGTGGCATTTTGCACCCTAAAAACAAAATAGTTATAAGCAAAAGAATACAGTGGGGCTAAGCATTAAGTTAGCCCCATCACCACCCGAAAATGGGCAAAATTAATTTTTGATGGTAGACCGTCTTGCACTCATTTTGCACCGTTTAGCACCCTACTATGGCATTTTGCACCCTAAATGCAAAATAGTTATAAGCAAAAGAATACAGCGGGGATAAGCATTAAGTTAGCCCCATCACCACCCAAAAGTGGGTAGAATCAAGATTTAAAAGTATGACCGTTTTTCATCCATTTTGTGCCGTTTAGAACCCTACCATGGAATTTTGCACGCTAAAAAAAATAATTATAAGCAAAAGAATACAAGGGGGCCAAACATTGAGTTAGCCTCACCACCACTAAAAAATGGGAATGAAGGTATGACCGTTTTGCACCCATATTGCACCGTTTTGCACCCTAGTATGGCATTTTGCACCCTTAAAGCAAAATAGTTATAAGCAAAAGAATACAGCGAGGATAAGCATTAAGTTAGCTCCACCACCACCCCCACCCAAAAATGGGTAAAATCAAGATTTGCAGGTATGACCGTTTGCACCCATATTGCACCGTTTTGCACCCAAGTATGGCATTATGAACCCTAAAAGCAAAATAGTTATAAGCAAAAGAATAAAGCGGTGCTAAGCATTAAGTTAGCCACATCACCACCCAAAAATGGGAAAAATCAAGATTTGATGCTATGACCGTTTTGCATCCATATTGCACCGTTTAACACTCTACTGTGGCATTTTGCACCCTAAAAGCAAAATAGTTATAAGCAAAAGAATACAGCAGGGCTAAGCATTAAATTAGCCCCACCACCACCCAAAAATGGGCATAATAAAGATTTGATGAAATGACCATTTTGCCACCCTTTTGCACCGTTTTGCACCATAATATGTCGTTTTGCACTTTAAAAGCAAAATAGTTATAAGCAAAAGAATACAGCGGGGCTAAGTATTAAGTTAGCCCCACTACCACCCAAAAATGTGCAAAATCAAGATTTGATGGTATGACCGTTAACACCATTTTGCACCGTTTTGCACACTACTATGGCATTTTGCATCCTATAAGCAAAAGAATACAGTAGGGATAAGCATTAATTTAGCCCCATCACCACCCAAAAATGGGCAAAATTAATTTTTGATGGTAGACCGTTTTGCACTCATTTTGCACCGTTTAGCACCCTACTATGGCATTTTGCACCCTAAATGCAAAATAGTTATAAGCAAAAGAATACAGCGTGGATAAGCATTAAGTTAGCCCCATCACCACCCAAAAGTGGGTAGAATCAAGATTTAAAAGTATGACCGTTTTTCACCCATTTTGTACCGTTTAGAACCCTACCATGGAATTTTGCACGCTAAAAAAATAATTATAAGCAAAAGAATACAGGGGGGGCAAACATTAAGTTAGCCTCACCACCAATAAAAAATGGGAATGAAGGTATGACCGTTTTGCACCCATATTGAACCGTTTTGCACCCTAGTATGGCATTTTGCACCCTTAAAGCAAAATAGTTATAAGCAAAAAAATACAGCGAGGATAAGCATTAAGTTAGCTCCACCACCACCACCACCCAAATATGAGTAAAATCAAGATTTGAAGGTATGAACGTTTTGCACCCATATTGCACCGTTTTGCACCCAAGTATGGCATTATGAACCCTAAAAGCAAAATAGTTATAAGCAAAAGAATAAAGCGGTGCTAAGCATTAAGTTAGCCGCACCACCACCCAAAAATGGGCAAAATCAAGATTTGATGGTAAGATCGTTTTGCATCCATATTGCACCGTTTAGCACCCTAGTATGGCATTTTGCACCCTAAAAGCAAAATAGTTATAAGCAAAAGAATACAGCGAAGATAAGCATTAAGTTAGCTCCACCACCACCCAAAAATGGGTAAAATCAAGATCTGCAGGTATGACCGTTTTGCACCCATTTTGCACCGTTTTGTACCCTTGTGTGGCATTTTGCACACTTAAAGCAAAAAAATTATAAGCAAAAGAATACAGCGAGGATAAGCATTAAGTTAGCCTTACCCCCACCTAAAATTGGGGAAATTAAAGATTTGATGATATGACCGTTTTGCCTCCATTTTGCACCGTTTTGCCCCCTAGTGTGGCATTTTGCACCCTAAAAGCAAAATTGTTATAAGTAAAAGAATACAGCGGGGCTAAGCATTAAGTTTGCCCATCACCACCCAAAAATTGGCAAAATCAAGATTTGATGGTATGACCGTTTTGCACCCATTTTTACAGTGTAGATGAATTTTGTTTGATTCAAAATTCTTTTAAAGAACCCGACCAGCGTAGCTTTCAAAGGCTGCTAGTAATTTAATATTTTCCTGCCCCGTCTCAATGTTAATATGACTATTTTAATTCTGGTGAAATAAGCATTTCCCCAGTTCTACTGTTTAAAAAAAATCTTTCTAAAGCTACTAAACTTTTTCTAGGAAACAGGTATTCCAAGAACTTTACATGTAACGATAAGAGCAAAAATTGATGTAACAGAATCGATTACATGAATTTTTACTGTCCCATTACATGAAAAGTTCTAGGAATCTCAGTTTCCTAGAAAAAGTTTAGTTGCTTTACAGATTTGTTTTTACAGTGTACCCCAATCTCAGATGCTCCTTTTATTTTTTTTTTAATTTATGTATTTTTAAACAGATATTTCAAAATTATAATTGTTAAAAAACAACATCCTTGTTGCAAAAATTTAGAATTATAGAATCTAAATATTATTAGTATTATTATCAAAAAATATTCCAAATTTTTGTGAATGTTATTGAAATAATAAGATAACTGAGGTATGGCGAAATGCCATAAAATTATAATTGAGCAATATTTTCAGTATATTAAGACATATTAGTAAAAATTAAATATATTGCTATATAGATGCTTCGTAAAAGCATATTGAATATTTTAATTGCGGTTTATGGATGGTAAAGTATGTTGGTTTGTTTTAGTTTTGTTTATCGAAATTAATTTGGTTATTACCATAAAATATACAAAAGTCTCTTGATCATATACAGATATATATAAAAAATAAGTATTTTATCATCTATCAGGTATAATTTTTATAATGTTGAATTTTCAATTTTATTATATGTACATATCTTAAATAACTTTTATTGTATTGAGTATATAAAAATGGTTTGTTCATGTGTATTCTATTTATATAATTCCTTATTGGGTAAAAACTCTTTATAAAGTTCTTTTTTAAATTTTAAAGAAATTTTTATATTTTTTAAAAGATATTATTACTCTAAATATCTTGTGGAAGAATATTCTCAATTCATGACAATGGCAAAAATAACGGCCAAATAATCATGTGATAGAATATACGAACCAGATTGTTCAAAAGTCTAAAACCACAAATCCTAGAAAAACATGTCATCCGATATTTCTCCCAATGGAAAAAGTAAAATTCTTTCATAAAATCCCCTTCGATCTAAGTCTGTCCAGTTTGAAAATTGTTTAATTTCGGTTAATTTCGTTAATTTCGAAATTTGGTTAATTTCGTGCACATTTTATGACTCATTTGCGTTTTCATATCGATGTTAACCATGGCAAGTTTTTTTTCATTCAGAAACAATGTAATTCGACCATTTTCCCCATTTTTGGCAAGAGCGGAATATTTTTCATTCGTTATGTAATCGAATTTTGTCTTTCTTTTCTTCTGTAAAGAAGAAAAACAATACTCCAGATAAATTTCAAGTAAATGGTGTAAAAGTTAACGTTTAGAGCCAATTTTTCAAAAATAACAACGCAACGAAAAAAAAAAAAAAAAAAAAAAAAAAACAGCCGTTTTGATACGATAATCGCTTATAACTGAAAATAAAATTCATTTATCAGAAGAAAAATGTTTTAATATAAAATAAATCAACAAGCACGTTTGTAAACTTATGAAACTATGTTAGAAATGTGTTTTATATTTAGAAATAAATTAACAATCTTCGCAAATTTCTAAATAAAGTTTTTTTTTTTTTTTTTTTTTTGCCGCTTTTAATTTGTTTTCCCAATAATCAGAAATCGGGAAACTGAAAGTTTGGCTTGAATAGGATTTAAGGACCAGGCACATAGCACTAACTTCTTGTGGTCAAGCGTCGCTTTCTCTGATCTTTCGTGTCGGCGCTTTGATGTATAAATTGCTTTTTCAGTGCACTGAATTTGAACTTCAAGAGAGAAAACGTATCGAACTCGAAATCAGTTGACAGATTTACGACTGAAGATGGGGGTTTTTCAAAAAAGGGGAAAAAACAGCGAGTAGTACATCAGTAGAAAGTTTCTTCAATAATCTAAAAAATAGAATATTTTCAACAATGGAACTTCCTGCTAGAGTAGACGATTTTGTGACGAAACATATAAAAGTAACAGATGGAAGTTTAAAATTGATATCCTCCAAAATTAATACGCAACTAAATCAAGAAACTGATCAAAAGATATCAACAACGGACGATATAGAATCACATGATAGCAAAAAAAATAATTTAAATTGCTCCGCTTGTTCAATGGGTGCAAAACCGACAGGTGAACATAAATGTGTAATTTGTCGTGAACCTGTACACTTGCTTCCCGAATGCTCCGATGAAATAGAGGGAGAAGAAGAAGGCTACGGGCAAAAAAGGAAATGCAAAAACTGCACAAAAAAAGACATATTTGCAAATGAAAATGATGAGCTTACCGCAGTAGAGAATTGGCGAGGTCTTGGATTACCCCCTAAAAAGCGCATAAGGACATCTTATTTGGTTCAAAACAAAGAATGGATTGAGGCAGACTTATCCAATATAAAATCGGTAAAATCTGTTGGACTGATTAAAAATGGAATGTTTGTAAAACCTATAAAATTCCAAAATGAACTACACATTTTAGAGAATACTCGTGCCTTCGATTCAATCGCATCACTTCTCTGC
Organism: Maratus speculifer; assembly: GCA_964019185.1. Classification (NCBI taxonomy): domain Eukaryota; kingdom Metazoa; phylum Arthropoda; class Arachnida; order Araneae; family Salticidae; genus Maratus; species Maratus speculifer. The sequence continues at coordinate 446,502,017 of OZ025290.1, read as the reverse complement.
ACAGCTTACGTAGATAGTGACGAGTTGAAAAATATGATGTTAAGTGATGACGCACCTATATTTAAATTTGTAAAAGAGCTGGTTACCAATGGTGTAACAATCACTATTTATAAAAAAAAGGCTGGAAATTCTTCACTATCGTTATTTTCTAATGTAATTTTAAAAAATAATATAAAGAATCTGAGTGTTCACTGTGCATCTTCCATAATGCTGAAAAAAATACTTTCGTCGGCACACAGTCAGACAGTTACGAGTGTGTGCGATGAAGAAGACTGTCCTTTAAGAAGGAAAGAAATTAAGGACGCCAGTATACCATTAATAATAGACAATGCATCACAATTCGGAAATATCCAACTGAAAATTATGCAACAACTGCAAAATAGTTTTTCGTATTGTAAATTGCGTAAAAATGCAAGTGTAAAAAGCAGCGAATGTAAAGGAAGGCGACAAACAACAAAGACAATTCATAATGTGCATTTCTTTGTTGAAGTAGTTTCTTCTACTTCTCAGTTCACAGATGATGTAAGAGTACTTCTTTCCGAAATTGAAAAATCTGTAACTATAAATGAAAGAAAGTACATATTACGTGGCATTGTAAATTATGTAGGAAAAGAATACTACGCGCCTGATGAAATAGGACATTATATATCGTTTTCAAAACGATGCACTGGAGACTGGGAAGTTTATGACAATACCAAAGAAAAATGTGTCATAAAGTCTGAAAAAACCAAAGTAAGACCACATTTACTGTACTACAGTTTATAAAGATATTATCTTATTAGCAAATTTATTAAGACAATATTTCTTTTTCTTAATTTCATATTTGAATATTCATGTCTCTTAGATAATTTTTATAGCATTTAAATTAAAAATAATCAGAAATACGAGTTTTTAATATAATATATATCTTATGTGAATAATTTTGTATGTAAAACATAAAGTTTCATAAAAACTAAGAATTATTAATTATTGTTTTCTGTGAATTTACAATCTTTTCTCGTATTATATACAACTACAAAATTGTATGTTAAGAAATTCACTGACATCACACATTAATACAAAACATATTTAATCTACTTTCTTTTTTTAGAATAGATATATACATAACAGAGCAATAGTAATAAAAATTTAAATTACTTCAGTTGTAATATTATAAATAATTACATATATATATATATATATATGGAAATATTCAGCCCAACAATATGGTTCAACAATAGAGTTATAAATTATGTTATTATATATATGTGTGTCTCTAACACTTCATATAAATGTGTTATAATGCTGAATATTTAATTATGATAACTTGTAAATCTCTAAAATACTAGTAGAAATGGCAGAGTAATTTAATGAAATGTTTTAAATATTCGTGAGGTTAAATTGAGTTAGGGATTCATTCGTATAAATGTGCGATAAGATCCATTTATAAACCTTCTTTTTTGTATTGGTATATGCTTTAGGAAAAATTTTGCATATGAAAAAATTATATTTATCACATTTGAAATTTCAAGTTAAATTACTGTTTTCAATTAATTTACACTGCAGCCAAATTTATGAATTTTTTTCGCACGATGTTGTTAAATCTGTTAAAATGCATTTATGTAGTTGTGTAGAGTTATAAATTATGTAATTTTATATGTATGTATGTAACTCTTTGTATAAACGTTTTATGTTACCGAATATTAAACCATGATACTTGTAGTTGTCTAAGAAATAACATATTTATTTAATTAAATGTTTTAAAAATTCATGAGGTTAAAATGAGTTAGGGATTCATTCGTATAAAAGTACGATAAGATCCATTTACAAACTTCCTTTTTTCTATTGGAAAATGCCTTTAAAAAAATTTCGCATATGAAAAAATTATCTTTATTATATTTGAAATTATCAAGTTTAATTATTGTTTTTAATTAGCTTACATTGCAGTCAAATTTATGAAGTAATTACGCACGATGTTGTTAAAGCTGTAAAAACGCATTTATGTAATTGTATATAGAGTTTTAATTATGTAATTATATATACATGTATGTAACACTTCGTACAAACGTGTTATGTTGCTGAACATTTAACAATTGTAGTTGTCTACAACATGAGGAATAATTTATTTAAATTTTCATGAGGTTAAAATGATTTAGGGATTAATTCGCATAAAAATGCGATAATATCCATTTAGAAACCTCCTTTTTCGTTGCTGTATATGTTTAAAGAATAAATTTCGCATATGAAAAAAATATCTGTGTCATATTTGATGATTATCAAGTGAAATTACTGTTTTTAATTATTTTACATTGCAATTAAATTTATGATGTTTCTGTAGCTGTAAAAATGCATTTATATAGTTGTATATAGAGTTATAATTAATGAAATATTATATACATGTGCGTAACATTTCGTATAAGCATTTTATGTTGCTGAATATTTAACAATGAAAGCTTGTAAGTTGTCTGAAATATTAGAAACAAAATATTTATTGAATGAAATGTTTTAAATTTTCATGAGGCTGAAATGAGATTTTCACAGAAAGACGATAAGATTCATTTAGAAAGCTCTGTGTTTATAATTGCATGTGTTTTAAGAACGAATTTCGCACATGAAAAAAATTTGTCTCTAATATTTGAAAATTAACCACTGAATCACTGTTTTCAATGAATTTAAATTGCAACCAAATTTATGAATTATTTAATGCAAGATGTTACAAATTTTATAAAAAGGCGTATTTATATAGTTGATTATAAAGGTATGTTTAATGGAATTATATAATGTGAGGTTCGCTGAGGCAACTGGACCCACAAAGTGATTGGACTACAGACTGCTTTATAAAAAACCGTTGATGCGTTTTAAGTTTTAGCGTTTCTGAACAATGCATCCTAATCTCTTCTTCTTAAAACAATGTGTGTAAAATCATAACTTTGCCTTCGTTGTCATGGACTGCCAAAAATTTCGATTTCTTAAAAAAAAAAAAAAAAAAAACGTTGTTTTTGTTAAATTTTGGCTTTTTATTATATAATACTATATTTTTATTAGGCAATCATTTTTTTTTAAGCATTAGACATTTAACTGCATTATTTTATTTGGTATCTATCCATATTTATTCCATTTTCAACTGTAAGGCCGGTGTCCCAGTTAGCCCATCAATTTTTGAAGAATGGTGTAACTGGGACATGTATCTCGGTAACGGGACCATATTGGGTTCAGTTACCACCATAGTTAAAAATAGTTTTTTGGAGTCTCTCTTAATACGGAAAATTAATTTGTCCATTGTTTTTTCCCCTTACAATAAAGAAAATTATATATCTTATTAAAATTACATTATAAAATTTATAAAAAGCATACTGGATATCAAACTACATTTCTTAAGTGAGATAGCCAATCTTTGAAATTTTATGATTAAAAATGAAGAGATGTACATAAAACAATTTAACATTAATAGAAAATTATCGAAACCAATAAAAAATAGTTCTGTTCGATATAAAAACATGGTTACATTCTCTATAGGGTTACTGGACATATCACACTTCAATTACGGTAAATAAAAAAAGAGAATGATGTACTTACGTAGATTACATACATACGTACATAGATTTATCTCTTTATTTTTTCTAAAGTATCTATGTAACTTTAGTACTTATTACCAAAACTAAAGTACATAGGTTCTCACTTGGTATAAATAAATCTAAGACTTTCACATTTAGTGCTCTTTTTAGTCACATTCACAGCAAAGCTTTCTCTTACAACACTCTTTAGTTGATCTATAGGTTACACGATCTGCCCGATTTAATTTTTTTCAGTTGTTTAAACTTTTTTAAACAGGATCTGATACACCATATTAAAAAACACAAACGTGTGTGGATCACAGACCTTCCTTGTCCGCTTAACTCACTTTTATGGGCCAAATGGACCCATGAAGGAAGAAAAGTTAAACTTCATATTTTTTTATTTTTAGATTTTAAAATTTATTTTTTTAAATTTCCGTCTAACAGAGTGAACATAACAGTTGCCTCATGTAACCCTATATATTTAGCAAAGAATGTTGTATGTGAAAAAAATATCTTTGTCTTATTTGAAAATTATGTAGTTGAATTATTGTTTTTAATTAACTTACATTGCAATCAAATTTATGAACTATTTATACACAATGTTGCTAAAAACGTAAAAATTCATTTGTGCAGTTTATATAGATTTATAATTAATGACATTTTTTATTTATGAATAATAATCTGTTATATAGTTGAAAAAAATAATATACACTCTATGGCCATTAATCACCAGACACTTGCAACTTTAAACATTTTGTGGAATATTTAAAAATATATAGTCGGATTCTTCTGGAACTTCAGGATTATAAAGATTATATCTGACCTCCTATTTATCAACATTTATTTGATGAGGAGGACAATTATGGGGTCGAGAAAATTTTCAAGAAAAATAATAATATTTGGGATCACAACATACATTAAAATGCACGAAATGATCTATTGCTAAAGAATTGAAACGTGATTACTGTGCAATATATCCACTGATTTTTTGTAAGAATATCGCGTGTATCCGCGGAGATACAGCCTATTTTTTAAGTTGAAAACATTCTGTCATGTTTTAACTTTTTTCGTGCAGGTTTTTTAACGAAATTTAATGCTGGTTTCAGAAAGATTGATAAAATGTAATAGAAACAATACAGTGCAATTTGAATATAAATATCTTAAATATTGTATGAAATAATTTTTAACTGCATATGCGCGAAAGATAACAACAAACCTTTTACATAATTTAATAGTTAATGTTGTGAAGTAATTTATAAAAAAATCTAATGAAATATCACGAAAATTCAGAAAGGTGTGGGTGATAGGAGCGAGCTGATTTTTAGTTCTTTCTGAAGTCAGCTAAATAATAAGGGATTTTCCATAAAATTGTCAATTGTGATTTTATTTATTTATTTAATTGTTCATTGTTTTTATTGATACTTTAGTTCTCGTTGTATAACTACCAGAACGAACCTATTCCATTAGAAAAAAGTTCAAAATCGATGCACTTGATCAAAATCTTTTCATTGATAATCATTAAATACTAACTTTTTCGTAAAACTCAAATAATAAAAATTGACAATTTGTGGAAAACCCCTTACCATTCAGCTGCTTTTAGAAAAAAAACTAAAATCAACCCATTCCTATCGTCGATATCTTTTTGAATTATCACGTTACTTGACTGGATTTTTTAAAGAGTTGCTTCATTGAATTAACTATTAAATTATGTATAAAGATTGTTGTTATTGTTCACATATGAGCACATAAAAATTATTTTATACAACTACTCATATTTCATAAAATATATGAACATATTGTACAGTATCCACATATTTGTATTCTAAAGCGATAGATAATTTCGTAAATTTAAATGTACATTGTTATCCCAAATAATATTATTTTTAAAATTTTCCCCTAATTGTCCTCCTTATCAAAAGGAGGTTGATAAATAGAAGGTCAGACACAATCTTTATAAATCTGAAGTTTCAGAAGAATCCGACTAATAATTTTTTAAATATTCGACAAAACGTCTAAAATTGAAAGTGTCCGGTCATTAATGGCCATATAGTGTATTATTATGTATTAATTTAATGCGTTACTGAATTATTAAATTCATACTTGTATTTAATAGCAGAAATAAACAATTTATCTGATGAAATGGTGGTATTTGGTGCTTCAGCTCAAGGTTGTTCATAAGTCAACTTCCGTATTCTCCTCTTTGGTCATAAATTTTTATTCGTATATTTGAAATATATTATCAGGATATCGATATTTTTAATTTTTCTTTCTCTGTTAATAATTTTCTGAAACAATATTTTAAATATGCAAATGCATTCAACACCCATAGGTTTAAGATAAGAGAAGTATATTAAGGATCTGGCTGACCAAAGTGGTAAGGTAAGAAAATAGATGCCTGGATATAGGTAGTTGAAATTAGTAACTTCTTTTTTCTTTGTAGTTTATATATAGGGGAGGTTGGGGAGGTATGATACGCTTTTTTTTATTTTGTTCTTTAATTTCTTTTTGTATTTTTTAATTGTCTTCTCATAAAGTGACTTTCTATTCATTTATTAAATATATAGCGATTTTTTTTTAAAATATTCATTCAAATAATATATCCCAGTTAATTTGAATGGCTATATTTGTATCAAGTCTCCCCACCACTACGGAGGATTGATACACTTCCAAGGAAGATTTTATGCATTGTTATTTAAATTGAAAAAAAAAGAAAAGAAAAGAAATACAGACAATTCAATTTGTGTCATAATTTTTTTATGATAAATCTTGAAATACTTTAGTAAAATTTAAAGAGAAATAAAACTGGCAAAATTTTTCATTTCAGAAATATTTAATACACAATTTAAAAAACCTATTAACATAGTTTTTAGAAAATAAATAATGAAAATGACCTATAAGACCACGATAATCTTGGAATAAGTACTAATTAGGTTATATAAATCAGTATCATCATTATCAGAACTTGTAATAAAAAATTCTACTTCATCACTTCTCACTGCTTGAAAATTTAATTTGAAAATTCCGTATTCAACATCTTGCCTTTGCTTAATAAAATTCATCCGAAATAAGTAAAAATATTTGAAAGCGTGGTTTATGTAGCCTTGGAGTAATGGTATTACACCTCAAGCTGCGAGAGGACATTCCTTGTTCGATCACCATGGAGGGTAAGTGATATTTCTTCACTGTTGTTTGAATTAAATGTACGTATTCTGTCTCTGATGTTAACTTGTCCTTGTAAAGTAAAGAAAAAAATCATAAAGATATTAGTTTGTACTCGAAAGATCTTCTTTGCATTTCAAGCGAAAATTTTTTATACAAGATAAAGTAAAAAAACTAAAACCCAACTACGACAAAAAATAGTAAATTTGGTGACAAACTTTATAGCTCACAACCAACAGAATATCAAGATCAAGACCCTTCTAATGGCACTGCAGTGGTCTTATTCTGATTACTAAGTACCAAAGAAATTAAGAACGAAAAGATGTGAATTATATGCAATTAGCCCATAAATGCAAGTAAAGTCACAAGCAAATGCTAGTAATATATATATATTCGAAATGTACAAGTGAAGCGCTTTAAAATGATACCAAACACGGCATATCTAGCTTAACTTTATTTTTTTACTCTGTATATTTTGTCCGCTAGAGGGCGCCACATTGAATTTGGTGAAAATCTATATAGCCTATAACCAGCGGACAATTAAGACGCTTCTAATGATATGTCATTTGTCGAATTCTGATTAGTGGTTTAGAAGTTACGAGGGAACAGATGAACATACATACATACATACATACATACATACATACATACATACATACATAGCCTGTCAAAATCATAACCCTCCTTTGGCTTTGCCGTAGTCGGGTAACAAAGAACGATGAAAACAAACGGAAATATTTTGTGATAAATCCAAAATATTTACATATTTTAACGGGTTTGTTTTTCCTTTAAAATAGTAGTACTTGCGTCTAGATTACCAGTACAATTTCCGTATTTTAAAAGAAATTTTTTTACAGTGTACCAAATTTCTTCAAAGTTAAAGGAAAAGCAAAGTTGTTAGTTTAGGACTGCTAAGTCGAGGTAATCTTAAATTCTGTCAATAAAAGAAGCCTTTACATCTCTCATAATGGCTTTTAATGTTTTCATGTCAAATGTTACAAAAATTGCTAATGTAACAATCCTCCCCTATATCAGAACCAAATTTTGCATATGAAATAATTGTTTCAATTATATTTGAAAATAATTGTTGCTGCTGAATTTATGATTCTTTTAACACATAATATTGATAAAATTGTGAAAACGCAATTGTGTAATTGTATATAAAAATGTAATTATTATGTTTATGAATAAAGCATCTGAAATTTCTGAAATATATTTTATAATTTGTAAATGTATATAACACAGATAGAATTGTACATTACAACACAAATATTTACTTGATGATGTATTGCTTTTTAACACTTAAGCTAACAAATGTCCGCCATGAAAGTACGATATCATGAAGTATGACTGTACTGCATAATAGAGCTCAGAAGCATCTCTAACGCCATATAAGTTGCTAACAAAATAACATTATAAAAATTATAAAAATTTCAAATAATTAGTATTGTTTCACATGGAATAATTCATTATTTATCGGATTTCATTTTTTCCACTTAATTAAACAGGAAATTCTCATTTTAGTTTTTTCTAGGGTTTTTTATTTTAATATTAATTTTAAAATTATTAAAAATATTTATTTAAAAAATGATGTAACTCATTTTTTTGTTATATTTTCAAAAGTAAATATTTTTTCTAATTTGCCGAAACAAAACTAGTAATATTAAGTATTATTAGTAAATTAATAAAATAAGACATGTTTCAATTTTCCACTTTTTATCTTTATTGATTCTTCAATTTAATAATTTAAAGATGAGGCATAGTCCACAAAAAAACTCATTTTGCAGAAAAACGCTTTTAAAATTTCCCTAATAAAATATATAAATGCTTTCTAAAAGAATTGAAAGCGTAAAATAACTTCTTTCTCTCGCTCAAACTTCCAGTTCAATTTAAATTTTCCAATTTCAACCTCCTTTCGGGACTGTTTAAATGTCCGTAAGAAATTAAAACAATGCTTTTTCTAACATGCGGATTAAAAGCTTTTTACAAATTTAGCTCTCACAACTATGGGCTTTTATCGTGCTGGAGAGGCTGTTAAAAAATCTATATTCTGGGCCCAGGCAGGGCCGTTAATTTAGTTTAACTTAATGTTAATTTAGCTAATTTTTTTACTTATAAATATTTTGCTTGCAGGGTGCAAAACGGTGCAAAATGGACATAAATTCAGATATACATTTAGCCCATTTTGACGCGGTACTTGTGCTAACTAAATACGAAGTTAATATCGCTAATTAATTTGTTTATAACTATTTTGCTTTCAGGGTGCAAAATGCCATACTAAGGAGCAAAACGGTACAAAATGGGAGCAAAATGGTCATGCAATGGCAAAATCTTAATTTTGCCCATTTTTGGGTGGTGGTGGGGCTAACTTAATGCTTAACCTCGCTGTATTCTTTTGCTTATAACTATTTTGTTTCAGGGTGCAAAATGGGTGCAAAACGGTCATACCATCAAATCTTGATTATGCCCATTTTTGGGTGGTTGTAGGGCTAACTAATGCTTAGCAACGCTGTATTATTTTGCTTATAACTATTTTGCGTTTAGGGTGCATAATGCCATATTTGGGTGCAAAACGGCTGCTAAACGATGATATACGAGGATTTGTATTTTGCTGATATGGAGGGATAACTTAATGTTCAATTAGCCCCCCCCCCCATTTGCTTTTGCTTATAACTATTTTGCTTTCAGGGTGCATAAAGCCATACTTGGGTGCAAAACGGTGCAAAACGATCGATGTAATCGATTCTGTTACATCGATTTTTGCTCTTATCGTTACACATAAAGTTATCGGAATATCTGTTTCCTAGAAAAGGTTTAGTAGCTTTACAAAGATTTTTTTACACTGTAGAACTGGGGAAATGCTTATTTCATGAGAATTAAAATAGTCATATTAACATTGAGACGGGGCAGGAAAATATTAAATTACTAGCAGCCTTCGACCGCTACGCTGGTCGGGTTCTTTAAAAGAATTTTGAATCAAACAAAATGCATCTACACTGTAAAAATGGGTGCAAAACGGTCATATCATCAAATCTTTAATTTGCCCATTTCTGGGTGGTGGTGGGGCTAACTTAAAGCTTAGCCCCGCTGTATTCTTTTGCTTATAACTATTTTGTTTTTAGGGTGCAAAATGGCATAGTAGGGTGTAAAACGGTGCAAAATGGGTGCAAAACGGTCATAACTTCATTCCCATTTTTGGGTGGTGGTGAGGCTAACTTAATGCTTGCCCCCCCCCCCCCCTGTATTCTTTTGCTTATAACTATTTTGTTTTAAGGGTGCAAAATGTCATAGTAGGGTACAAAACGGTGCAAAATGGGTGCAAAGCGGTCATACCTGCAAATCTTGATTTTACCCATTTTTGGGTGGTGATGGGACTAACTTAATGTTTATTCCCGTTGTATTCTTTTGCTTATAAATATTTCTTTAGTGTGCAAAATGCGATGTTGGGGTTCTAAACGGTGCAAAATGAGTGCAAAACGGTCATACCTTCAAATCTTGATTCTACCCATTTTTGGATGGTGGTGGGGCTAATTTAATGCTTAGCCCCACTGTATTCTTTTGCTTATAACTATTTTGCTTTTAGGGTGCAAAATGCCACAGTTGTGTGCAAAACGGTGCAAAATGGGTGTTAACGGTCATACCATTAAATCTTGATTTTGGCCATTTTTGGGTGGTGTTGGAGGGCTAACTTAATGCTTGGCACCGATTTATTCTTTTGCTTATAACTATTTTGCTTTTAAAATGCAAAACGCCATACTAGGGTGCAAAACGGTGCAAAATGGTGTCAAAATGGTCATATCATCAAATCTTTAATATGCCCGTTTTTTGGTGGTGGTGAGGCTAATTTAATGCTTAGCCCCGCTGTATTCTTTTGCTTATAACTATTTTGCTTTTAGGGTGCAAAATGCCACAGTAGGGTGCTAAACGGTGCAATATGGATGCAAAACGATCTTACCATCAAATCTTGATTTTGCCCATTTTTGGGTGGTGGTGGGACTAACTTAATGTTTATTCCTGTTGTATTCTTTTGCTTATAAATATTTGTTTAGTGTGCAAAATGCGATGTTGGGGTTATAAACGGTGCAAAATGAGTGCAAAACGGTCATACCTTCAAATCTTGATTCTACCCATTTTTGGGTGGTGGTGGGGCTGATTTAATGCTTATCCCCGCTGTATTATTTTGCTTATAAATATTTTACTTTTAGGGTACAAAATACCATAGTAGGGTGTTTAACGGTGCAAAATGGGTGCAAAACGGTCATACCATCAAATATTGATTTTGCCCATTTTTGGGTGGTGATGGGGCTAACTTAATGCTTAGCCCCACTGTATTCTTTTGCTTATAAGTATTTTGCTTTTAGGGTGCAAAATGCCACAGTTGTGTGCAAAACGGTGCAAAATGGGTGTTAACGGTCATACCATTAAATCTTGATTTTGGCCATTTTTGGGTGGTGTTGGAGGGCTAATTTAATGCTTAGCACCGATTTATTCTTTTGCTTATTTCCGAAACGTCAGTGAAGGCTTACTTTGGAGACACGAAATTTTTTTGTGTCTATCTGTCTGTCTGTCTGTCTATATGTCTGTCTGTCAGTCTGTCTGTTCCGCAATAACTTCCGTAAAAAGCATCCGATTGGTTTGAAATTAAGTGCGTATGTTAGTGAGGCAATGGGATTAAGCTGTATAGTTTTTTGTAAGATTTGGTTCATTCGTTCGAAAAATATAGAACATTTTATTTTGCGCAATAATGCTTTTCTATGGCAAATCCAATGATTTCCATTTTCTTTTTCTTGAGAGAAAATATCACATTATGATAAATGGATGCTGAAATTTACTGGTTAAATTATTCGTATTGTTTTGAAATTTTGTCTATTCATTTGTCAGATTTTTAAAATTATTACTATAAATTTTGGAGATTTTTTATAAATGTATTCCAATAATATAAACGAATTTGTTTTAGAGACTTCCTTATTTGAAATGCTTTTATTTCATTTTCTTTATTTTCTCTTAATGGTTGCTAAGAAACCGTTTATCCTAATCCTTATTTTTATAATGTTATAAATTTGAATGCGTGTAATTATTGAACGCGGAAATTTAAATGAAGTCAACGTTAAAACTGATGAATTAATGTCTTTGTATCTTTGTGTATAACTATAACATAGCCCTGCAAAGAACATAGGCTATGTTTTATTGATTTTATTCACATATTTTCCTTAATAATTCAAAATTTCCTTCTTTTTCATGCAGAATAAATAGCGATTTTTTAGATAAAATTTAACCAATTTCCTTTATCGTTGCCAAAAAAAAAAAAAAAAAAAAAAAATTCAAAAGCTGGAATAATTTGTCAACGGCAATAAGTTTCAATTGAGCAAGTTCCATTCGAAAAATAAACTAAGTAAAAATAAATATGACGTCAGAATTAAAATAAAAATAAATATAGTACTTTATTAAATATTAAACACGGAAATTTGTTTCGTTAATAAGAATTTTTCTCATAAAAATGGGGGCATAATTAGAAGAAAAGAAATAAAAAAAAATATATTTTTAACAAATATTTCACCTGATAAAATTTGACATCATAATTGAAATAAAACAGGTATTTTATAGTAGTCGTTAAAAATATAAGAAACATGGATAGCAATAACTCATGAATAATGACGTCATTGTCGAAACTTCAGTGAAGGCTTATTTTGGCGACACAAAATTTATTGTTTTACCCCTGTCAGTCTGTTCTGTCTGTCTGTCTGTCTGGCAGCGATATCTGCCACAAAATGCAATCAAAACTTCTTTTTTTTCGGAAACAAAATTGTAAAACCCTAGATTACTGAGTTTACACTTTCAAAAGTTCCTGGTACATCAGATTTAGGTGTGGACAGGTATGTAGAAGTATGAGGATAATGAAAAATGGTTATTAAAACTGTTACTTATCATTATAAATCAAAATGTATAAAGAAATACAAGACATACGATAACCATTAGCAAATTGATAGAAAGTTACAAATTTAAGTTTAATGAGACTACGGGGGGTTCAAGGGGGCGGAGCCCCCCTGAAGAAATATACTATGTTATAATAAAAAAACAAAAATGATAGATCATGAAAAATTCAGAATATCCTAACGTAACTAAATCTTTAATTTAACGCTTTTGTTGGCTGAAAACTTCTTATTCTTATTTTATTCTTATAAATAATTACGTAATTCGAAAATTTTAAATTACAGTTTCCAGGAAGTTGAATATTACCCAAAGTGTGTTTTAAAAAAGAAATGATGTGAAAAGCTGACGTTGAGGCTCTTGATCTGCAGATTTACTAGTAACTATTTTGCTTTTAAAATGCAAAACGTCATACTAGGGTGCAAAACGGTGCAAAATGGTGGCAAAATGGTCATATCATCAAATCTTTAATATGCCCGTTTTTTGGTGGTGGTGAGGCTAATTTAATGCTTAGCCCCGCTGTATTCTTTTGCTTATAACTATTTTGCTTTTAGGGTGCAAAATGCCGCAGTAGGGTGCTGAACGGTGCAATATGGGTGCAAAACGATCTTACCATCAAATCTTGATTTTGCACATTTTTGGGTGGTGGTGCGGCTAACTTAATGCTTAGCATCGCTTTATTCTTTTGCTTATAACTATTTTGCTTTTAAAGTGCAAAATGCCATACTAGAGTGCAAAACGGGGCAAAATTGGGGGCAAAACGGTCATACCATCAAATATTGATTTTGCCCATTTTTGGGTGGTGATGGGGCTAACTTAATGCTTAGCCCCACTGTATTCTTTTGCTTATAACTATTTTGCTTTTAGGGAGCATAATGCCATACTTGGGTGCAAAACGGTGCAAAACGGGCGCTAAACGATTATATACGTGGATTTGTACTTTGCTGATATGGGGGGGCTAATTTAATGTTAAGTTAGCCCCCCATTTGCTTTTGCTTATAACTATTTTCCTTTCAGGGTGCAAAACGCCATACTTGGGTGCAAAACGGTGCAAAATGAGTGCAAAAGAATGATATACGTGAATTTGTATTTTGCTGATATGGGGGGGCTAACTTAATGTTAAGTTAGCCCCCCCATTTTCTTTTGCTTATAACTATTTTGCTTTCAGGGTGCAAAACGCCATACTTGGGTGCAAAACGGTGCAAAACAGGTGCAAAACGGTGATATACATGAAATTGTATTTTGCTGAAGTGGGGGGGCTAACTTAATGGACCTCATTGAGATATATAAAGATTCTTTTACAACCAATCAGCATGAATACGCTTGCTGAAGCTAAACAACAAATTCATCAATCTCTTTATCATTCCCTGTTTGTTTTATATTAACTTGCAGAACAGAATTTGAAACTACTCAAAACAGACAGGAGCATGCATTTCCTTTTGGTGATTCGCAGCTGTTCTTTGTGGTTTAAGCATCGTTAAATTGAAATCTAAATAAGAATACAAGTAAGTATAAAGAAACAACATACTACTTGGCTAGAACAAAACTTGTATAAAATTGAAATTTCTTCATATCCTTTTTCGTTAAATCTGAACACGTTGCTGTACTAAATATTAATTTCCTTTATTTGAAATGAATGTGAAAGTAATTAGTCGAACTACAGTTTTTGAAATACGTCAATTTTAAGAGTTTATAAATACCGCGTTTTACTTTTTTCATCATTTTCTAGTTTAGTCATTTTTGAGAATGTAATTATTATTTCATAAACTCTCAAAAGACATTTCGTTAAAAATAAAATACACGGGTAATAAGTTGCCAAAACGCACGTGTGATTGGAACAGATTTTTCTGTTACTTGAAGAAATTTCTGTCTTCGATTGTAAAAAATATGTAAAAATTCTTGTATGTCTCAATTTTTAAAAAAATGTAAAAATTTTTTTTAAAAAATTGAGATTCAGTTCACGAACTTCTCATATCTTGAGAGAAAATAGAGATACATAAAAAATCAGTATCTAATAGAAAAACCTAGTACACAGCGTTGCTGTTCAGTTAATTGAACAGTCGTTTGATTTTAAAAAATGCATTTGTAGATATTGGAGGATTTCAGGTAGTTTTAGCATTAGATTGATTAATTTTCTGTATTTTCGAGAAAATGTTCAAATTAAAGTAGATTTTTTTAGCTATAGAAATAATAATAGAAACAATGAGGAAAATATCTTCAATTTCTATTTTGTTTTAGAGTGTATATTGATCGAATGCACAAAACGTAATGTTCCAAATTTTGATAAGATATAAAATTTAAATCTGAAACAAAAACTTTAATACAAAATTTCCAAGAGAAATGTAAATGAAGTGAAAAATTGTAAAATAGTTGGGAATCTAAAAGTGAATTATTTTAATACCAACGAAAAGCGATCTGCAATTATAAATATGTGGGTTATGCAGGAACTGCATTTGAAAAATCTGGAACTGGATTTGAAACTGCATTTTCCCGAACTGTAAGTTATGCAGGAGATCTAGCCGCGGGATATGCAGGAGATCAAGCTGTCGGTTAGAGATCTGCATGGACCAAAATTTCCGTCTCAAAAATGCCGAAATATCCCTTTGATTTAAAATATTTTCTAATATTTTAAGCAATTTCTTCCTTCTGACAGGAGATTTTTTGAAATTTTTGTTCTTAGATTTCTTATTTTTTACATATTTTTATATAAAAGGGGTTTAAATTCCGTTTCTAATCCGAAAAAGTACTAAGCAACACAATTACCAGAACACCCATGTAATTTGACGAACATGCTGCTTTAAGTGTGAGTATTTCAGGTAATCGGTGTTTTTCTGTATTTTTTTGTGGCATGTGGGGTAGAATTGGCAAAATTAAAGTGCATTTTTTCTACTTTTACGGATTTTAATCAAGGTGGGGGGGGGGGGGGATAGCTCAATTCACGGATTATTTACCGAGCACGGAATCCTCCCCGAATTGGGTTATACCCGGCCTGAGCTAATTATTTTTATATCCATTCAACCTGATCCAGTTAAAAAAAAATAGATAACCGGAACTCAACAAACTTCGGCCTAAAACAAACAGTATTCAACACGGACCCAATCCAAACTCGATATGAAAACACAAAATTCCATCTAATATTTTAAATTATTAAGTAATCTAAATTCCAAGCAATAATGAAAAAGTAGTCTACAATAATACCTCTAGTATCAATTGTATTTTTTTATGTAGAAAAATCGATACATCTGTATATTGACTCATTGACACTCAAATAATGTAATTTTTCATTTTAAATATATTTTGGGGATAATTTTGAAAAATTAGGTAGAATCGAGGCCATATGCTAAAACAATTAAAATTAACCCAACTCGAAAAATAGAAGTCAATCCGAAACTCTTCGAAAAAATATTAACTTTAGCCAGGTCCGAGTAAAATCGCCAGTCACGCTGGGTTTAATTTTGGAGGTGACAAGGGATTCTACCCGAAACCCGATTTAAGCCCGACATCTCTACATTTCGACCTGAACCCGAAATATTTCAACCTCAACTAGACCCTAACCGTTACCGATGAAAAAGTATATCCATACTGTAATGCAGTTATGTAAGAATATGTCTACAATTATATCTTCAGTAAAAATTTTAAATTTTAAGTAAAAAAATCAGTATACATAAATTCATTAAGATTCAAATACACAGTTTTCCAGCTTAAAATAAATTTAGTAAATTCTTTTGAAAAATCGATTCATTAAGAACCATAAGTATCAATCAAGAACCATAAGTATCAACATCCAACCCGAATTTGAAACAATTAAAGTTAACCCAAATGGAATCCGATACACAACGACAAATGTTTAGGCTCAACCCGATCCGGTCCAAACTGCGAGTCGGGTCAGGCTCAGTTTGTCCGACACGATGAAGCATTCTACTTGTCATCCAAGACAACCCCGACAAAATAATTTTCGTTTGCGTATTCTAACTGAACCAAAAATTCATCATATAAAGCCGACCGTAAATCCAAAATCAGCGAAAACTGATCCACAAATTTAATGTAGTTTTTAAAAAAATTGTATAAGATTAATTTTCAGTATAAATTTTATCTTTTTTTCTTGAAAAATAAACATGTGTAGAGTCATTCATGCATCACTGTGTAGTCATCCATGTAGGTTTTTATTTTAAAAATTCGGATTTTTTTACGAAAATTCGGATTTATCTAAACTCAAATTGCAAGAATCAAACTTCAGTCAAAAACCAACGTAAAAAAAAAAAAAAAAAAAAAAAAAAAAGTTTAGCCAATTTGACTTTCAAAAAAAAGGGGGCTCCCTATTTCGACCCAACTTGAATGGGCTGAAATTCCAAAGTCAAAATATTTTCCCCGACGAAATTGAATTTTGACCCCGATGGGGGGGCCAGGTATGCCCGACGGGGGGGCATATGCCCCCCCGGTCCCCCCTCTGGCGCCGCCCTTGCTCTGCTGGGAGATCGGCAGTAAAAATTTCTTTAAACTCCCCCCACTGCCCTTTCTAGCTAACCCCCTCCCCCCCCCACACACACATACACTTTTCTTTTAAAGCAATGTAATGTAATCTAAATATAATTTGAAGAAGAAGGAAAAATTATGCGTACAACATGGGTTGTGAAACATTCTCCGACGCATTCAGAATATTGTAATATATAAATATATATTATAAATAAATCCAGTTCAACAATATATATATATATATATATATGTATATATGTATATATATAAAACCATTAATTGTAAAACAATATATAAACTTTTTAAATTAATATTAAATTACCACATTGAAATATGGAAAAAAATCAAAATCTATAGATAACCATTATATAATACTACAAATCCGCATCTACAACGAATACAGAATAACCCAATATAACAGGGTGGTATATAATAAACAATATGTACATGTACACCAACAATATAATAAACAATACAGTTGGCAAAAAAAGTATTTGTACACTTCATTTTTTTAAATTATAATGAAATTAAACAAAAGATTTAAGCAAAAAATACTCTAATACATTAATTTAATGCATTATAATCAGTGTTGGGTATGAACGCACTCACTGAACGAAAACTCACAAGTTTCGCTCACTATTTGTGAACTTTGAACTTAACTTCGCTCTCTATTTTTTTATAAACGAGTTTGAACTGAACGGAAACTCAAAAAATAGACGAGTTTGAACGAAATTTACGTTCAAATTTACGTTCAATTTTTTCATAATTTATTTAAAATTTTTCCAGACCTTAGTACACTTTTTCCCTCTTTCAAATGCCATTTAGAGGCTTTAACGAGCCTCGGGACGGGTTAAGTCTGGATATCACTTCTCTGAGTGGTATCCTAGTCTTACTTCTGCAGACTCGGGTCGCGCCGAACCGGACCTGGGCTGTATACAATTTCGCCGCAAATAGATATATACAGTAAACTCTCTATACAAGTTGGACTGTGTAAGGCAGAAATATGTCTAAATCGGAAAGATTTTAAAAGAAAGCATAAACATCGTAGGCCACGGCACTTCTGCATAAATGGAGATTATAAACAGACTTTTTTGGCCAGAACTCTTCCGTATGGGTAAATATCAATGTCCTGTAGAAATGTATTCGGGGTCGGGCCGGGTTCGGTGCGAAATTTCAACTTTTTTTGCCGGGCCGGGCCGGGCCAAGCTCGGGCCTTGTTTTTAGCTATTATATCGAGCCGGGTCGGGCCTTGTGTTTAGCTATTATATCGGGCCGGGTCGGACCTTGTTTTTAGCTATTATATCGGGCCGGGTCGAGCCTTGATTTTAGCTATTATATCGGGCCGGGTCGGGCCGCTAAATTTTCTCTACGAGCCTGGGCTCGTACTGGGCTCGGGCCGAAATTTTTATTTTAATATCGGGCCGGACACTTTTTTTAAAGGATCGGGGCCTGGAAATTTCCGTCCGTGCATACCTCTATCTTACATATCGAATAATCAAATGATTAGTCCACAAAATGAATTTGAACGTGAACTTAAATCACTTTTCAGAAATTGAACGTGAGTTTGAGTTAGTTCGTTTATTTTGTGAACGTGCCCAACACTGATTATAATATTATAGAAGCAAAAACAAAATTAAACGAATCGAGTTTTTACATTATAATAGACAAATATACAAAAATATAATGCAAAAAAAGTATATGTACACTAGATTAATGTAATATAATTAATGAAAATTTAGTAAAATGATACAAATTAATATTTTGTGTGAATTTATTTAGCGTTTATGACTACTTCTAGATGGTGTAACATAGATTCCACCAACTTTTTTGTAGCGGTCTGGTTAATGTTATTCCATGACACAATAAGAGCTTCTTTAAAACTGTTTTTTACTGATGCATTTTTTTTTTTTTTTTTTTTTTTTTTTGGATTTTTGTATCCAATAGCATCCACAAATTTTCTATTGGATTCAAGTCTTGAGATTTTAGAGGAGTTACCAGTCGTCTTCGAGTATTGTAGTAACCATCTGCTGGTGATCACAGCAGTATGCTTTGGTCGTTATCCTGCAGAAAGTGAAAAGCTTCCTCTACGCCTAATTCCTTAGCACGGTTTAATAAATTATGCCGCGACACATAAATGTATGTTAAACCTGTTCTTCCATTATCAATAAATTTTAAATGTCCTGCTCCATTAGAAGCTATACACCCCAAAACCATAATATTCCCCCCACCATGCTTGATAGTTTGAAGTATACGTTTTGGGTCTAGAACAGTTTTATTTTTACGCCAATTTTTTCGAATGCTTGGTGGTAAGAAAATTCCAAATCTTCCCTCATCAGAAAAAATTACTGTTTTCCGAAAATCCAATGATTTACTTTTGTATTCGAAAGCGAATACTATGCGTTTTCGCCTATTTGTTTCGCTGATGAATGGATTTTTCCTTGAGGTTCTTCCTTTTAAGTCTGCATTGAGAAGAATATTTCTTATTGTTTGAGGTATTACTCTGATGCGAGAAGATGTTGTAAGGTCTCCAGCAAATTTTTGAACCGAACGCATAGGATTTTTTAAAGCTTTTTTTAACAACACCCCCTTTTCCTCTCATTGTTAGTTTGCTGAGAAGTCCTGGTTTTCATTGAATTTCGATGCGTCTAATTTATTCTTAGTTTCTCACTATGCATCCAATAGTTGTAGATAGTAATTTAATAGCTTTTGCAATTTCTTGTTGCGAGTTTCAATTTTTATTATCTCAATAATAGGATTTCATATATCTAGAGGTACCTCTCTAGTTTTAGGTTCCATTCTCAATTACTTCAAGAGCAAATTAAATTAAATGTCAGACAAATATAATATGAAGTTAAAAATTATTAACTGCTTCTGTATAAGTAGTCCTTTGAACCATAAACACTATAAAACACAGTACATATCAGGATGGAGAAATGTACAAATACTTTTTTTGCAAGAAATTTTTAATCTTTTCCTATTAGAAAATTATTTTACATCTTTATCGAAATTTTCTGTTGTGTAATTTAAAACGCGCGGTAAACAAACTGTATTAAAAGTATTTTTGACAAAATATCTCTTTTTATTTAGTTAAAAATTAAACATTTTAGAGTGTACAAATATTTTTTTTTGCCAACTGTATATACAAACAACCCAATACAGGTTGCTAAGCAAGTAACGAAAGAAAAAGGAAAAAAAATGGAATATGTATCATGCCAAGTACGCAAAAGGATAAAACAAATGGCTTTTATTATTGGAAAACATGTCTAAATTTCTACAAAAAATTATACACATAATTTTAAAAAAGATTGAGAAATATATCGACAAAATTTCAAATGAATGGGAATAATTAAAAACCTTATTTAGAGCTTTTAACATTCATAATTCACCATTTAAATTACGCTAATCAAACGCACCATTTCCTTTCAAAAAATGGAAATTTGAAAATAGTCTGAATTGCCATTGAAAAGCATTATGGTGCAAAATAAAATGTTCTGTATTTTCCGAATGAATGAATAAAATATAACAAAAAATTATACAGCTAAATCCGGGTACCTTATGAACATGCTTACTTAATTTCAAGGAAATCGGACGTTTTTTGCGGCAGTTATCGCAGAACAGACAGACAGATGGACATACAGACGGAAACCAAAAATTTCGTGTCTCCAAAGTAAGCCTTCACTGATGTTTCGGCAATAAAATATTCAGTTTTAAATCGTTTTTTTTCGTTTATCAATCTTAGACATTGAGGATACAGTATTTTCTTGGTCGTATTGCACTTATGTTATTTAACTTACAAACATTTCATTCTTTTAATTTAAAACTAATTTTATAATACATTCGGAATAACATTAATTTTAACATACAAGCATTAAAGGTTATTCAGAGTTTCCCCCAGAGGGTTTCAGGAGGGCGCTCCGCCCCTCCTGCCCTTTAGTTTCAAAAATAGCGCCCCTTTTGCCCCTCATCCAAAAAGTAGTGCCCCTCTTGTCATTCATTCAAAAAAAAAAATAGCGCCCTTCTTGCCCCACATTTGAAAAAACACAGCCCTCCAGCGATCTAACGCGCTATAGCGCATAAATTACGCAAAAAATCGCCTCATAGGCGTCCCGTGGAATGGGTAATTTCTTCAAAAAATCGCTAAAAAACGGCAAGTTTCGTTAAAAATTGCGAAATAACGATTAATTTCCGGTAAAATTCGCAAAAAATGGCTAATTTCATCACAAAATTTCGCATAACGGCAGATTTCCTAAAAAGATAGTGGAAAAACGACAAATTTCTTCCAAAAATCGCGATAAAACGGAAAATTTTGTCAATTGAGTCGCAAAAAACGGCAACTTTCATCAAAAAATAGCGATAAAACGGCAGATTTCGTCAAAAGATTTGCGAAAAAAAAGCAAATTTCGTCCAAAAATCGCAATAAAACGGAAAATTCTGTGAAAAGTTCCGTTTTTTCGCGATATATTCACAAGATTTGTCGTTTTTTCGAGATTTTTTAGCAAAATATGCCGTTTTTTGCGATCTTTTAACAAAAACTTCTGTTTTTGCGATCTTTTAATAAAATTTACTATTTTTCGCGATATTTTCACGAAATTTGATATTTTTTCGTGATTTTTTAGCAAAATATGCCGTTATTAGCGATCTTTTAACAAAATCTGCTGTTTTTTGCGATCTTTTAACAAAATTAGCCGTTTTTTTTCGTGATCTTTTAACAATATTTGCTGTTTTTTCGCGATCTTTTAACAAAATTTACCTTTTTTTTTCTTTTTTTTTTCCAATTTTTTGATAAAATTTCTGTTTTTTCACGATTTTTTGAACCGCTAGATTCTAGATTCAACTCTATAAAAGTGCCCTTAAAAATGTAAAAAGTGCCCTTAAAAATGTAAAAAGTGCCCTTAAAAATGTAAAAAGTGCCCTTTTCCGAACAGTAGCGCCCTGCCCTTTTTTAAACCTGGGGGAAACTCTGGTTATATTATTAATCAAACAAGTATGTTCATTTATTTGTTAAAATATTTTGTGATTCTAGACAATAATTTTCCAAAAATCGCAGTTTCCCCCCCCCCCCCGTTTAACAGACAAAGCGATTTAGAGAATTCCTATTAAAAATTCAATCATAAATTTAAAGTTATTCTCTCATGAAAGACGAATCTTCTTTACCAGATTTATTGTAACAAAATATTTTTGTTACAGCTTTTTTTTTAATAAAAATATGTGTACTTAAAACAGCTGCATTGTCATTTTAATTTTTGGATAAAAGACAATATGTTTTCGTAGCATTAGTGCTTTTTCTTACGAAATTAAAATGATATTGTGACTACTTTTTGTGTACATAATTTTATCAAAACAAACTGAAAAAAAAATATTTTACACTATATCTGATAGACAAGATTCATCTGTTATAATTGAGTGAAAGTTCAGAAAATATGCGCAGGAGGTACGCAGATAATGGGTATGTGTATATGCACATATATGACGTAATACTAAAAATCGCGTATTTGCATTATCAACCCAGCCACCAGTTGGCGCAGCTGTATCAATTTATGCCAGATTCTAGCATTACCTTTTTACGATTGACATCTATGCAGTTTCGATGCATACCCTATCGTTTAGTAGTTTTAATACCCCTCTGTCAGTGATGTACTGTAAACTTTGTAACACCTGGTCTAGTTTGCTTATTTCGTATTAAAATTTTGGAAATGGTCGTTAGGTGATGTGACACACCGTACTAAGAGATGACACTGCTGTTTGCTTTCCTATCACCCCGGATAGAGCGGGAGATTCGAAATACGTAAACCAGACCAGGTGTCATTCATAAGATAGCTTCAACAGTTAGAAAGTAACCAAATTTTATGATATATTAATTTCAATATATTTGAAATTGTGTAACATCATTAAAATATACGGCAAATGATTTATGCCCATAGACTTCAATGTGACTGAATCCTTTTAAGTGTTGTAAACCAATTATAAATCCTACACACTTCATTTTTAATACATTTTTAAACACGTCATGATGAGTCTTAGTGACATATATCAATTACTTGTGGTAAACTGAGTGCATTGGCGCGAGTTAGAGCACAAACAGACATACAACTAAGTCTGATAGATAGACAGTTAGGTCTGACCGACTGACAGCTAGATCTGACCGACAGAGACGACTTGACGGTCAGACTGATAAACATTCAGAGAAATCGAATTCAAAAATACTTTTTAACTATCTCAAAAGTATTAAAAATTCTTTTTATTTTCTCCGAAATGAATATTTGAATTTCGAACTAAGTTCCTGTTCCAAGTAAAACAAACTCTAGTTGTTCAACGATTTTCTTTTTTTTTTTCTTCTTACGAGGATGCTTGTAGAAGACAAAATACAGATTGATTGAAAGAGTGACATCAAATCAAACAACAAAAAGCAACACTGATTGAAAACTAATTTCGTTTTCCCGGAACTTGGTTTTGAAGTCTGTTTCTCAGATTTGTATCATGCCTCGAAGTTGAAATAACGCTGTGTTTTTTTTCAGTAGAGGAAAAGATTTTTTACTTTACTCCCGCATACAAATGCGTTTTTATTTTTAAAAATATCCAAACTTTTTGCGCCCATAATTGATTTTAAGCAAGGGTCACTTGTCACTACTCTTCCATAAAATAAAGATTTTTTTTTCTTTTTTTTTTTTTTTTTTTGTACTTGATACATTCGTTTTTGTGCTGTCGGCTCTTGGACTATTATTTGCTGTAATTACTTTTAGCATATGTATTTTATTTTAGAATCCACTTTGTTCGAAAAAACATTTATTATAACCAATGCTTACTTTGCTTTTTACAAGAAAATACTCTAATTTTACAAATACAGTCTACTCTCGTTAATTCGAAATCGGATAATTCGAATCTTCGCTTAATTCGAACTAAACATGAAGTCCCGAAATTTTCAATGGCAGAATAACGTTAAAAATTTCATTAATTCGAACTCATTTTCTCTTGACTTCGTTTAATTCGAACTAACGAGAATTCCGATTTTTCATTTTTCTTTTCTTTTTCACAGATTTCAGATCATTTGAATCACTCTCTTTCTTTGATTTTTGTTAATATTGTTCCGAACGAGTATACATATCATACAATGCATTTGATATCCACTTTCTTAGAGCCCCCATCTGTCCATGAGTGTCGTTTAAATTTTTCTTCCATCGCACTTGTTTCTAATCTTTTAATTAGTTTATGTATTTATACATTCTAACTTAGTATTAAGCAGGCCCGTAGCCAGGATTTTCTTTCGGGAGGGGCTCAATTTTGAAATTTTTTCTGTTCTTACAAAAGTAATTTGAATAATATTCAGTAAAAACTTTAAAAATAATCTAGGCTTGTCCTAATGTGTGTTTCTACATAGGATACTTGTTAACTATGTCAAATATTGTTATTTCATATTTAAATTTTTGAATTTCTGTTGCAATTTTTAACTTTTAAGAGCATTTTCAGTTTCCAAACCGATTCAGGAACCGGAGAGTTTTTAGGAAAAATTTTCTGCGAAACTTAAAAAGCACAAACTAACAATGTTTGAGATGAGCCTCAAGTTGGGGAGAGGGGGGCACATTTGAACTGGGGGCATCTTTGAACACTAAATATTTTCCTTCAAATAAATTATTTTTCTAAAAATGTCTATGGAATACATTACTATTGCTTCAGTGCAATAAGTATACAAAGCTCATCCATTTTATATGCACAATGCTGTCTAAGCAAGATATATATTTTTCTCCCTCTTGAATCTAAACTTAAGAAAATAACGTTGTAAGATTTTTGTTCAAAATTTTGTATCCCTAAAATTTTGATTTATTGTTCAACACCTAAATAAAGGTGTAATCTTTAGTTTATAAGTTTTTTTTATTCAAATTCATCAGCCGACTTGAGTAAACCGTTGTAATGTTGAACTCCATGGGATGGGGCACCATTGAACATCTAAAACTATGAAGTAAAGAGTTATTGATGTACCTAAATGTTACTATTTTTGGAATTTTTTCTATGTGAAAAGAGGTTAATTAAAAATATCAAAGAACATGAACTTATACTGTTAACAATCCTTCTTTACTGCAAACATGTATTACAATCTCTGGATGTATCAGCGATTTGAAGTTTCAAACTTAAATTGATGATGGCATTCATTTATTTGATAATTACAAAACCCGGATACACAATAATGATTCATGGTTTAGCCGGTTTGTCTAACAAAGCCTATATACTTTTTCATTTAATCTTTCCCAAACTACGGAATTACTAGTACTTTCGTACTAGATAAAAAAGAATTTAAGTCAAGTTTTTTCATAAAAAGTGTGAATGAAGAATTTTAATTTTTCAGAAGTATCAGATATCATATTGGTGTATTACAAGGATATTTTAAAAAAGTTTTCTCAAACAAACAAAACTGGAGAGATATTCTGTGTTGTTTCAACAATGATTTTTGACATCAATTTGGTTAAATAATAGAAAAATTATTAGTTTCAATAAAATATAGTTATTAAATTTTATCCGTATTACTTTATAGTTCTGAAACATATGCAGCGTTTTATGAAAACTCTCAATATTTTCATATTTTACTCATTTGTTCAAAGGTGCCAATTACTTGTTCAAAAATACCCCTACATGGGACAGGTTTGAACAGAAATATTTAATCTTTTTAAATCCTCACATTTTTTAAAAATTTATATGGAAAACTTTTACTTTCTGGTTCATATGATGAAGAAATGCACTCTTTTTATTATGTAATACTTAAAACGCAAAAAATATAATTCAGATAAGAAATGTACTGATTTTTTTAAAAATTGTTCAAATGTGCTCTCCTATCATATGAAGAAAAACGTTGTAAAATATTGAAATGCAAACAAATAATATGTATTGATTTAAAACACAGGATTGATAATAACGTGCGAGAATCTGACATTACTAGTGCGAGGTCTTGAAACTATTGTTCCATAAATAAAATAAATTACATGCATTATTTTTTTGAAAAAAAATTCATTGTTATAGCCATATGCAATCATAAAAATTATGTTTGTATTTCACATTCTCTGAGTATTATAAATGACAATTATAATTATAATTATATATATAATTATATATATAATTATTATATATATAATTAATATATATATATATAATTATATAATTATAAATGACACTCGTGGTAAAATAAATTTACTAGAAGTGTTGAATTCAGGCATTTGTCTCCGGAAGGGATTTTTGGGGTTCCGGGGGGGGGGGACATTATAGCATTCCGAGGGGGAGAGGAGAATTGTACTTTTTGACGATTGAAAACACAAAATCACAAATTTTTCGGGCTGGGACATCTCATTTCTCCGGGGGAAGGGGGAATGTCCCCCTCCCGGGCGACCCCCTGAATTCAACACTGTTTACTAATGTAACAGAAGCAATCATCATAATTTCTTCTTAGCCATGATGCTGATTGACTTATCAAGAGTTTCTGTAATTTCCCAAAGAATGGAAATCATGGAAAAACTACCCAGTCTGTCATCGACCATAATGCTTCGAGTCAGATTTAATTATTTTCTTTGTCGAAAAATACATTTCAGCACTGACTTTTGGTACTCGGCTTTTAACCAAAACTGTCAGCAAGTGTTTGATTTTATCGTAATACGTCACATTACAGTACTAAAACTTTTAAAACCTCTGTGTTGGTGTCAACATTAGCAATTTGTTTGCACCCTAATTCATATTCAGCTTTCACTTGCTACATTGACACTTTATCCTGAAAATATTGCATCGGATTCTCTAATTTGCTTGCTTTTGCCAGTGAAGTACATCCTGGAAGATGTAACTGGGAATCTCTTAGAATGCCTTCATTCGAAATGAATCGATAATTTAAATTTTGAATAAGACTTTCTACATGGGAAAATAAGACCGTGATATTGTAATACTTGTCAGTGGTGTAATATGATGGTTTGTACCTGTTGCTTGTCTAAATGTCAGTCTTGAGACCTTTATTTCAGTTTGGAAGATGTCTTCCCGAAGTTTTGATGTACAATAAAATCTCACAAAGGATTTCTACTTCATTTTTCTGCAATATTTATGTAAAACAATTAGGCATCTTTTAGCATGAGTTACAGTCAATACTATAAAACTTTTTTTTTTTTTTTTTTTTTTTGAAGAACTCACTATGATTGTCAGACAGAAAACCTTCTGACAAACAGACAAGCTTATGAGAAAATGATTCTTCTCCCTGACTGCCAAAAAAAAAAACTCCAGCTGTTGAAGAAATCTTCCATGTGTTTTTCGAAATATTTTCTGAGCTAATACAAATGTATTTAAGTAGCTCAACAAAAGTCAATATGCTTTCATGCCTCTCGATAAAATCTGTATAACAAATGCGGAAAAGTTATATTCTTTTGTTTTCTAGGATATATGATGCAATTGCTTCTTGAAGCGCTAAATTTGCCTTCATGTGATTTTTAAAAAGTTTTGTCGCTGCTTTAACAAGTCTATGCATGATACTTTCGAATGAAGGGAATAAATATGTTATTGGACAAGGCAAGATTTAATCAATGGCTTTCACAGAGGACGTATCTAATTTTTAGATATTCTGAAGAATTTTAGAATGAACCCCGCTAACATGACCAAACTTATTGGCTACTTTGTCATACGCCTATGCGACACATTTATACATGCCAAGACATAGTTCATCACAATGTTGTAAAATTACTTTTCTTGAATTTTTGAGACATTTATTGAAATAACACATGAAAAAAATTTCCGAATTATTGGGTTTTTTTAATTTTTTAATAGTTCACACATCTAAACAAATGGCAAGCTGTTCTGCGCTTGAAATGTCCATAGTTTCGACAGCAATTAAGCTAAAACAGACCGCAATGTATATTTTGATAATTAATACTTCGGTAACTGTATCCCAGAATATTTGATTTCATTCTGAGTTTCTGGGGTGAAATAAACAGCATTTCTAAGGATATTTGTAATGTCTCATTTCAATTCATTCGCTCCAGACTTTGCTCAAAACTTAAAAGAACTCTTAACTAGTCTTTTTTTATACCAATTTCTCTAAAGTTAGAGGATCGTCATCATGGTCAGTGGCTATTTTATTTTGCACAAAATAAGATTGTTTCAAGTATTAGTTCAAGATCTTCTCTAATTTCTTCTTTTCCTGGAGCACTTTGAAAACTCAACAATCAAATAATTCTATTTCTATTTTCCTGAAAAAATCTGAAGTTTGTTTGTTAAAATAACATAAGATTTGTGATAATCTAATTGTATATGTTTTAAGAAAAACATTTAGCCTTTTTCCAATGACTGAAACATGTAGAAAATAATTTTCCTAATTTTTCATGATCTTGCGTGTTATACTTAAATTTTCTTAGTCAAATTAATGATAAGAAATTACACTTGACCGAATTTTACTGCGCATAAAGACAGTTAAAATTACTTTTTAAAAAGAATTTTTATTTTTAATGGTACATACCAATTAAAAAAATAATATATCCAAATAACCGATATAATGAAGGATTACCGTAACTGTAATTCAATAAATAGATATTTTTACAGATAAAAATGCAATTGATTTCAATGTAATGGAAGATAAAAACAAACAAAACTTACTTTTTTTTATCATACAGATAATTTTGTATTTTCAAAGTTTCGGGAGGGGCTTCAGCCCCCTTAGCCCCCTCCCTGGCTACGTGCCTGGTATTAAGTCATATTCTAATGATAACAGACGAAATAAGTTAAAAACAAAAAACACTATAACATTGATTCCTTTGTAATAGTACCATATAAAGCAAGTTTTCCTTAATTCAAACATTTCTTATGGTCCCGACGAGTTCGAATTAACGACAGTCGACTGTAATATATTTTTATCATTTCACTAGTTTGGAAAAATCACTGCTGTGATCTATATTATTTGTCATTAAAAATGAAATAAAAAGACTTGAGACTTATTATTCCATAAATATAAAATAATGAATTTTGTTTGAATCTTATTTACAGTGAGTGTTTCATTAGTAAAACGATTAATTACAAAAATAGTTATCATAAAAATATTAGTTTTTTTATAAATCTAAGAGTAGTAACGAAATATTTTTTTTTTAAACGTATTGCAGATGAAATGAACCCCACCCCCAGTCAATTCAGTCAATATAAAATATTTCCTATGTCAATCACCAAAAAAAGGAGAAAAGCTCTTTTTTTTTTTAAATCAGGTATCAAATTATATCAATATTGTCCCATTTTTTCCCTCTTTTAAATTTAAAACACAAAGCGTAATTAGTACCTTTCGTCAAACTGTTTAATTAGTTACCTCAATTTCAACAAAAGAAAAAAAAGAGAGAGAGAAAGGAAGATAGAGAACGAAAGAAATAGAAAGAGAAAAAAAATCAAAGAGAAAAATATAAGTTATTAACAAATGTGATCATGCTTAACATTTGCATAGAACCAAAGATAAATAAGTTTTTCAGACAAGTAGAATGAATAGTGAAGTTTTAAAATTTTTTATTTTGATATATTCTTTTATTATTTTTATTTTCCCTTTCAAATGTATGGAAAAGGAATTCCAAATACTTTTTTTCACCCTATGCTGACTAATGGGTATTCGCGCTTAGTAAACCGGCATTTTATCATAAAAAAGTTAAGTTAATCCATTGTCATATCTAATACTCTAGGTTCAATAACTAAAATATTTCCGATTATAGAATTAAAAAAAAAAAATCCACTTTATCAATGTATCAATTTTTCCCTGTTTTTTTCTTATGCCAAATAAACGTATTTTGATCAGGCATCTTATCTAATAAGTGACATCAAATAAATATCGCACAGAAACAAGGCCCATCTTATTAGATGAATTTCCTTGTTCAAAATATTTGACTTGCGGGGGGGGGGGGGGATATGAAAGGTGCCCGCTATGTATTTAACATGCATCTTGACACATTCGATTAATTTTTTTTCTTCTGTAACCACATTTTTTTTTTTTTTTTGACATTTGTTTATTGATATTTTATCATCAAAAAATATCTAGGCTAAACAATTACTCTATTTAATCCTATGTAAACCCGAAAACTGAAATATTTTCAAATATCGAACATAAAGGAAAAGACTTTTTTTTTTGTTTGTCAATTCAGTCGATAAAAGCGTTCCCTATTTCAGACATCAAGGATGAAGGAAGGGGGGGGGGATTCAATCCTCTTCCCCCTACTAAAAAAAAAAAAAAAAAAAAAAAAAAAAAAGAAAAGAAAGAAAAGAAAAGAAAAAAGAAAGGAAGAGGGTGGTGCAGAAGCGAAAGAATGCTAAGGATCAAGTGCTGGCGAGAGATAATATGACAAACGACATCGCGCTATCGCTGGCAGCACATATTTCTTGGGGCGCGCAGGAATAAACACCTCGGGACTGGAAGAAAAATCAGCCCCTGGGAAAAGGGAGGGGCGGGGATGGATGTCTGCACGTTTATCCTATCAGAGGAGGAAACGAATAAAATCTGGAGAATATATCCGTCCTACGAAATGTTTTGCAAACTCGAAATGCATTATTTAAAATGGGAAACGAAGCGAGAATTTAAAAGTATAATACACTGATAAGAGAAGAGTAATAGAAAACCGTGAACCACAGGGAACTCAAAAGTTTAAAAGCATTTTGGGGAAAAAATTATTAACCTACAAATGTTAATACGCTTAACTGCCATATTTATTCTTCACACTCACATGAGCATGCTTACATAGTTATAGCCATATCGCAAT
Organism: Maratus speculifer; assembly: GCA_964019185.1. Classification (NCBI taxonomy): domain Eukaryota; kingdom Metazoa; phylum Arthropoda; class Arachnida; order Araneae; family Salticidae; genus Maratus; species Maratus speculifer. The sequence goes on along the minus strand of OZ025290.1, from coordinate 446,471,191 downwards.
GTGAAAACATCTACAATAGGTCTATTCAATGTGCACATACTTAATAAAGATGCTACCAGAGGCGGATTACCCATTAGGCTGAGTAGGCTGAAGCCTAGGGGCCCAGAAGAAAAGGGGGCCCGGTGCTAAAATTTTCCTTATATAAAGAACAAGAAAATATTCTTTTACACTGGACGGGACTGGCGGGACTGGTGTGGATACAAAAGACAAAAGATGTGCGAAATTCTTTGTCGTAATCTTTTATATTTTAATCATCAATGATTTATGAGTTAATGAAGCAAGCATGTGTTTTAATTTTTCCAGTATATACCACTTTGAAGGAGTGAAAGGGGGCCCTCAGAAAGTCAAGCCTAGGGGCCCGGGTGGTAGTCAGTGTTCTCGCTGTCGCTCGCCAATGCGCCAAATTGCGACTAAATTCTTCATTTGGCGAGTAAACAAGCGATTAGATTCGCCAAATTGCTAGTGCTCAATTTTTTCTTTTTCTTTTTTTCTTTTTCGTTTTTTCATACACATGCATATATATACATATTATTTACAATTAATGGTCTTATATATTTAATGTATACATTTTTTTACATTTGTAGCAGATAGTTGAAAATAGATTAACTACAATCGCCGTCACATAAAAACTTAGGTTATTTTAGAACATATTGAAACGGATATCTATTTTGCTAACATTTTTTTCATTTGGCGAATGTTTTTTATTTTTAATTAGCCAAATTACTAATGTTGGCCAAATGCCAGCGAGAACACTTTAGCGAGAGAAATTTTAGTTAATTAATACACATCTCACCCGGAAAGTCATCATCATGGAACATTCTTTATCCGACCGACAATAACCGTTCCATAAAACGTTCTCTTCAGCTCACATCGGCAGCTTGCTTGAATTTGATCTAATCCTTTAATCGTCTGCGTTGCTGGAGAGCCTTGGTCTCAGGGTTATGATACGGGGAAGCAACGAGACATATAACAGTCAGGCTAGTGGGAGCAAGAATGTCGCTCCCACATATATACATATTTAGTTATCATTCCCGTCAATGCCAAGTCCTCTTATATTCCTACAACGCGCCATGCGAATTTTATACTGTTTGAAACATTGTTGGAAATCTTATTCTGTGACGTCTTTCATGAGGTTAGCCCCTTTTTGGTTTCACAGCTTCAATAGTCTGATTTTTTTTTCCTTTTATGCAGTTTGATATTAGAGTCTCAGATAAAAATCACATGATGCCAGTCCAGGATTCTCGTTGGCTTTTGAGCATCATTAGCGATTTGGCGAATAAGAAATAAAAAACAGTAGCCAAATTAAAATAAAAGTTAGTAAAATAGTTTCAGCATAAAAAACTGAAAAATCTATTTTTAACCCCTTATTGTATCCGTTGTCAAATGCAATTGCTTAGAAAATAGAAATTCTACTACACGCTACAGAAACTATTAAAAATATGTAGACTCTAATTTTGCCTGAATTTGTAAATGTTTCAAACGTTCTTTTAGCGGTAAATTGATATGAGATTTCTACTATAACCGATAACAAAAAATAATGGTTGGTCAATGATACTTTGCATGCAATTAATAAACAGTGCGGTAAATGCCAAATTCAACAAAACTTCTCTCGATTTAATGATTGATGCAAGTAATTTTGTTTGTGATTTTACCGGCCCATGCATATGTGACAAACTGACAACAGAGAAATACTTATCGCATAATCCTCTCTGTGGCTTTGGCTGTTGATAAACTGAATGATTGTTCAGTTGGTATCTCTGTAAATAATAGTGTTAATGACACGAAGCAAATGGAGATGAAAAGCGACATCAATCGTAAAATAACGTTAATAAGAATCTCATCTGTAACCCCACACAAAAGATGCAGAAATTGAGCAGTAGCGAGTTTGAATGTTCAAATACTCACTAAATGAAGCATTTTGTCGCAATTTGGCGCAATGGCGAGAGCCAGCGAAAACACTGATGCCAGGGCAGGAGAATAAGGCGGATGGCCCAACAGTAGGATGTTACTTGACTAACTGTCTTGACAGACAGTGAAATGTGAGCCTTTGCTTCCTCCTGATAAAGTCCCCATGACTTGTTCTTCTACAACGTGGATCCCTTTTAATCGTTTTTAGGTGCGTTCGTAATTATTTAAATACGTAGCACCTATTGTTGTCACTCAGTCTGTCCGTCTGTCAGTCTGTCTGTCCGCATATAACAACGCTAAAACTACCCAACCGAATCGTTTGAAATTTAAAATACATAATTAAAACATAATTTTGTCGAGTCATTTCAAATTTTATGAAAATCGGATGGATAGATCAATTACAGGGACAATCAAAAGGATTATGTTACATTACGGTCAATGGGGAAAAAAAGTTTCAAATGCATTTTAATCGTTTGAAATTTAAAACATATAATTATTGGGTAATTTTATCAAGTCATTTCAAATGTTATGACAATCGGATGCATAGATCAATTACAGGGACAATCAAAAGGATTCCGTTACATTACGGTCAATGGGGAAAAAAGTTTCAAATGTATTTTAATGATCTTACACTCATTCGAACATAATAGAATTGGCATAAATCTAGGAAGTATATACTAAAATATGCATTCTGTACAATCTGTGATGCAAAGAATTTTTATTATTAAATTACAGGGCCACACAAAAGTATTCCACTACATAATGCTATACGGGGAAACATTGTTTGGGACGTATTTCAATTATATTAAACTATTTCACATTTTATGAATAAGATATACGTTGCTGAGGTGTAATAAAAATTACTTCCTGCATATTAGAAACGCACAGATTTCGACTACTATACTGTATCCGAAGTACGCTCTAACTATATCAGCAAGACCTGAATATTTTTAAAACTTCGTTATCGTACGAACACACCTCATTTGTTACGCTTCACGTGCAATTTCCAACTTGTTCTGTTAATGGAGTGGAGCAAGGACCTCAAGGTAGTAATGCTGGTTATTAGTTCGATCTTCAAGAATCAGATTTAATCTTCACTGCTCAAATATTGACGATTATCCTTGTTGTCGACGTGAAAGGGCAACCCAGGCAAAACATCATCCTCAATGTCTTCACGGTCATCTTGGAATCGCTTAAACATTTCATATGCACGCGCATGTGATGAACATTCATTGCAGTATATTTCTCTTTAAAAAAAAAATGACGAGTTTCAGTAGCAAATTTTGAAAAGTTTAAAAAGAAATTGCATATTCTTTTGTTACTCCTTTAAAATACTCAACATTTCCCCTGCAAAATATTAAAACAAGGTCCAAAATAAATGAAACTGCCAAACTAATTCGAATACAGAACAAAATCAGACTAATTGAAATACAGCCAATTCAGAGGCGCCCCACTAAAAATAATCTTAAGATTATCTGAAGAAATCGCCACTTTCTACAGATATTCTACAGAAGTTTGAAGAAAATTTGCAGACTTAGCTTTATCTTTAAAATATCTGCAGAATTTTTAAAGATATTCTTAAAAATATCTGCAAAACGGGCCAAATACCTTCGAATTTCCCACAGATTTTGGGCCAAAAAGCTATAGATTTTCTACAGATTTTTTTAGTGGGGCGGTAAGAGGAATGGACCTGCACAAGTATTGTACGTACAAATTTGACGTATGCGCAGTTCTTCGGTAGTAGAAGCATTAGTCTCGTTATTAAAGGTGTTCTCAACTGCTATGTCAGCACAAAACGTTTTGACACATTAACAAATTCATTTTTTAACGGAAAGATATAAAGTTGGAAGGCTTGACTATGGAAGCACTTTCGAATAGAACTCAGTTTTCCATTTCATGATCATTAAATTACCTACCGAGTTATAAGCTATTTTGATCACGCGATTTTCTAATTTTCGTTAACTGTTTTTTCTTCTTTCGTCGGAAAATGCGGTTCAAAACACCATTTTAGACGGCTTGTTCTGGAATATATACTGCGTTTGCGCAAAAACGGAAAAATGAGTGCGATTCAATAGTTTCTGAATAACAACACCTGCTCGTTTCAAGCATTACCGAACAAAAAGGAATTAAAACATATTTATAAAAGTTGCTTTTTTCGATTTAAGAACACCCTTAAATATCTCGTACTCAACGTATTTTGGGTAATTGCAAAAGTTGGTGCCCGATTGGCTATGCATCGAGTATCGAAGTTTTACCACGTAAATAACGAAATACAATCAAAATGTTAACATTTAGTTGCTCAGCATCTGCAGTCATTTCCCGTGGATTATTATTCATTCACAAGGAAGGTCTCCATACGGGCATACTCAGAAAATTCTGAAAAAATTACAGAATGTTCTTCTCACGTGGATACATACGTTTATAATTTTTTTTTTTTTTTTTTTTTTTTTTTTTTGGCGAAACCCTGATAGAATTTTCGTAAAAAAATAATGAACATTGCCTTTATTTGGCGATTTATCATCGGTTGGCGACGAAATAAAATTTCAAAAAATACTTTTTTTATGTCAAATTCTTTTTAAGATAAAAATGTTTCATCTTGAACTTGTTTAATTTTTTTTTTTTATTTATATAACGTTAATTTTGTCAGCTTTAATTTGCTTTAACTATATTTTTGTCATAATGTATTTAGAACGAAAATTAACTGTGAAATTTTATGAATTAAAACAAAATTTAAATTATTTAAAATTGTTTCAGTCTCAAAATTAACTCCAATCTAATTGAGCTCTGTGGATTCAATTTTGTTGCTATGGAAACAAAAACTTCTCCTATACTGAAACGTATTATTGCAGCATTCTTCATCTGGCCTTTATTTTGTCATACGCTTAAATATACGAAAAAAATACTTTTCAATATGAAAGTATTTTTATATAAGAAATTAGTTTTAAATTGATAAAATTAAATAACTGTAGCAAAAGCAACAGAAATATGTAATGTAAAATACATCTATGTGTCGAACTCTCTCATTGTTCAAATTTAAATTCATTAAATGCTATTTACACGTATTCTAAAATTTAATTAAGAAGAAATTTTCAGGTGCATTAAAATCGTTTGGTGAGGGAAAATGCTGCTCGCCAAATCCTATGACGCTTTTGTCTTTTCGCGACAAATAATCGAAAGTATTTTGTTTTTTTACCGAGTTTCTTCTGTAATTCCGCCGCTAAATTTGATTGATCCTTTATTACATACATGAGTAGTTTAATCTGTATTTTTTTCAAAAAAAATCTGAGTATGCCCAGTATGGAGATCTTCCTTGTCAGTTACGTTAAAGATTAAGTCATTATCAATGTAAGAAGGTCGCTTATAGCGATTTTATTGTTTAGATTGAAATCGTCCTTCCGAAATTGATAAAATTTCTTTTTAACTGTCTTTATATAAATTTTATGGATCGCGTACACGAAAGAAATCGATTACATTAAAAGATAAATGTCAGAAAATGGATTTTTAGTAAACTATGTTTTTTAAAGTTGTTTATTTAAATATTTCATTTCATTCTGTAAAAAAGTGAAATTTCTTATTAATGTTCTGTTATTATTGAAAAACGTTTTATAATCTATGCCCGATGCAAAATTTTTCCTTTTTTTTTTTTTTTTTTTTTTTTTTTTTTTTTTTTTTTTTGTTATTCCAATCTAATGCATACTTTCTATTCGTAATTTCAAGCTTAACAAGAAAGGAAAAATAATGCCTCAAGCATACATTGTGAAGCGCTTTTTAATACATTCAGAATAATCCAACAAAACTGCACTGTTTAAAAAATTAAAATATTACGTCTCATTTCATCATACGGAATTGTATAACTCATATCAAAACCGAATTTCAGCTGTTCTCATTTACAATCGGAAAATTATGCAAAATTTTTAAGAGCCCTGTATATGATACAGAGATTTATATCTATTAGAAGCATACATTTCAAAAATTAGTTCATTTAAGAGATACATATTTTTCAGTTGAAAATTCCCCCTTCAGCAATTTTTTCTAACAAGGAGAATGGTATGCCAATATTTTTATGCATCCCTGTATATGAGGTATACAATTTATATATAAAGAGTAGAATGCAAATAACTAATTAAATTTAAAAGCGCATACTGAATTTTAAAACATTGTCTCCAGCAATTATTACGCAAAGACAGTACTGTAAGTAACCGATTCTTTTGTGTGTCCCTGCAAATGAATTTACAGGGTTTTACTCTGTTTTAACGTGATCGTCGTGAAATTCAGTGATTCGTGATTCATATCAGTTTCAATACATCTGAAACAGCGTAATGTCATTAAAATACTCTCCAAAGTATATCATAATGTAATAGAATTCTTTTGAGTGTCCCTATAAATGAACCATTAATAACACATACTTCCAGTGTTGGGCACGTTCACAAAATAAACGAACTAACTCAAACTCACGTTCAATTTCTGAAAAGTGATTTAAGTTCACGTTCAAACTCAAAAATTTTTAAACGAACGCGTTCAAATCACGCTCATTTGTAAAAGTGAACGAAGTTCACTAAAAAGTTCACTTTTTTTTTTTTTTTTTTTTTTTTTTTTTTTTTTTTTTTTTTAATGTTTGGATATTATTGTCCAAATTTACAAAATTTTGTGAACTAATCATTTGATTATTCGATATGTAAGATAGAGGTATGCACGGACGGAAATTTCCAGCCCCGATCCATAGAAAAAGAAATGTCCGGCCCGATATTAAAATAAAAATTTCAGCCCGAGCCCAGCCCGGCTCGTTGAGAAAATTTAGCGGCCCGATATAATAGCTAAAAACAAGGTCCGACCCCGCCCGACATAATAGCTAAAAACAAGGCCCGAGCTTGGTCCGGCCCGGAAAAAAAGTTGAAATTTCGCACCGAACCTGCCCATACATCTTACACAAGACTACATAAAAGAAATTCAGACATTTTTTTTCCCCGAGTTTTTTCCCAGTAATTACAAATTGCGTTGTATTCCCTTTTTTTTTTCCATATGATACTGAAACTCAATATAATGTAAATCACTGCTTTAAAAAAAGAAAAGAAAAAATTCATAAAAAACAGAAAATGCACTGGCAGAGAATTTGCCGTCTATTCTCTGAAAATGCAAATTCGCCGCCATTCAAAAAGGAAATTTCTGTTTTTACAAATGTGAGCAATGGTTGATGGAGCAACATTTAAAAGTATATATATAATAATTATACATACTGATGCAAATTCATACAGAATAAATATTTGCATTGCATATCATCGTTATCATTACATTGCTTTTTTTTTTTTTTTTTTTTTTTTTTTTTTACTACTTTACATTTTTCGGAAGTCAAATCTCCGCATTCGAGATTAAATTAGGCAGGATAAATACTCTATTTCCTACAACACACTCGCCATCAGTGTTCTCGCTGACATTTGACCAACGTTAGTAATTTGGCTAATTAAAAATAAAAAACATTCGCCAAATGAAAAAAGTATTAGCAAAAAAATAGATTTGCCATGTAGCACAAAAAAAAAAAAAAAAAAAAAAAAAAAAAAAAAAAAATTTTAATTTTTTAATGCAATTTTTTTTTTTATATATGTTCTAAATTAAGCTGAGTTTTTATAACTGTGACAGGGATTGTTATTAATCTAATTTCAACTACCCGCTACAAATAAAAAACTATGCATATATTAAATATATATATGCATATGTATGAAAAACAAAAAAGAAAAAGCAAAAATTGAGTACTAGCAATTTGGCGAATCTAACCGCTTGTTTACTCGCCAAATGAAGAATTTAGTCGCAATTTGGCGCATTGGCGCGCGACAGCGAGAACACTGCTCGCCATATCCAAAGACATGGTTAGAGACTTAAATATCCATTAGAAATACTAGATATCTTCCCTTTCTTCTAAATTGAAATGGAGCATGGAGCATTTTCGTTAGTTTATCTTGGAAGAAAAGTTATTGTTTTTAACATTCTCTTGAATAAGCTTATAAGAAAAAAAAAAATCCTTTAATTTAAAAAAAAATGTAAGATCTCTACCCAAAACAAAAAGTCTGCATTTCAGAAATTTTACGTAAAATCAGTAGTATATAATAAACTTTTTTTTTTTTTGTGTGTGTGTGTGTGTGTTCATAAAATTATTATGCATATCTAATATTTTTCTTAATATCGTAAATAGGGTAAGTCGATTGAAAATTTCGTTAAATTGTCTAAATTACTGTCAAGTATTATAAATATCAGGATTCGATTCAAGTAGGTACCTTAGATTTTTGTTTACTTGGATTGCGATCGTGGTTTTGTATACCACATTTCTCTACTATTTCTTATAATTTGTTCCGACTTTTTTCAAACAACTTACATAAAAAAAAAATTTCCTCCGGGGGAAAAATGTGAATGCGCATTTCAGCATTTCATAGCATACACTAGATGTCTGCACGGGCCCGGCTTGGCCCGAGGGCCGGGCCGGCAGATTTAGAATAGTTTTTTCAACGGGCCGGGCCGGCAAAATAATTGAACGGGCCAGACGGCCCGATTAAAAAAATTTTCGGGCCGGTAGTCCCGAAAATTTTTTTGATTCTGAAGAAATTCTTTTTTCTGAAGAAAACTTTTTTGTTCTGAAGATTTGAGCTGGAACGATAAAATATGAGCTATTTTCAATGGTTTTAACGAGAATAAGTATAAATGTGCGTCACGAGCCATATTAGTTTGACAGCATCAATATAAAAATGTACAGTGTAGAGATCAGCATCGGAGAATAACATTGTGTGCAACTCGTTTTAATATTTTTTTAGCTGACTCATGCCGGTCCGAGATCAAGCTTGCATTATTTTTCTACATACAGACTGGCCGGACCGGAACTAGACTTAATTCTTCTCAAGATCTGTAAGGCAGAAAACATGATTTACATTTACAATTATATTGATTTACAATTGATTTACAATTATTAACAGCGATAAAGAACTTATGTTAGCTTTATCTTCGGATAAATACTTCTTGATGGTTTTTAAATGAATTTCTGATTAATTTTAAATTGTAAAAGTATAAAAGTGATATTGGAGGGATTTGGAATCGAATAGCGTTTTTTATTTTTGGTAAATAAAATACTTGTATGACCTTTTTGAGATGTAATAGTTTCTCAAATGATTGCAGGCTTTTCTCCCTTCCCATGCTATCGCTTCCGGAAATTCTATTCAAATCGCTAATTATGACAGTATTTTATTTGCTTGTAGTATTCTTAAATTGCTTGTATCAAAAAATGGATAACGCCACTCGATTATATAGTTTTTGAATAAAGATACCTGCTAATCTTATGCATTTCTGAGAAAAAAGTGAATTTAGAAATGTATCAGAAAGGAGCTTCTTTGAATTTGAGAATGAATTTGGATTTAAAACCTTTAATAAAATGATATAGAAATATTTTTATAAATCTTCTTTTATCAAACATCTTCAAAAGTAACGATGTTTTTAGCTTTCTTTCTTTTTTCTTTTATTCTAAGCCATATTAAATTTTTAACGAATCTTTATTCGAATGTTGAAAGCCTAAGAGTCTAAGTAATCATTAATGTTGTTAATGTGTATTTCCTGTAAAATATACTGTAAAATCATTCCATAGATATGTATGCAGTATTCTTTAAAAAAATCTTAATTATATGATAAAAATCTGATTATTTTTAGAAATCGTAGAAATTGTAACGGGCCAAAACGGGCCGGGCCTGTTTTCACTGATTTCTGTACGGGCCGGGCCGGGCCGGGCCGGGCCGGGCCTAAAATATAAAAATTTAAACGGGCCGGACCGGGCCTGGAAATTCCGGCCCGTGCAGATCTCTAGCATACACATATTACCATTTTTTGGTGGTCTTTTCCCGCCGGAATTTTTTATCTTCCTGTAACTCGCTTCCTCTTAGTTACGATAACGAAATTCCACGTACTGTCGGACTCCGATTTCTTGGCACTTCGAGCGGAGAGACTCGGACGGTTCTATTCTGGATAATAGGTAAAACTTTATAAGGCATAAGGGAGAATGGCACCCATAATTGGCGCGCTAGCCTAGATGATGACAATCATGAGCAGAAATGTACTTTGTGAGATAACGGGAGCTTTAGATACTTACAAGGAAGGTCTCCATACGGGCATACTCAGAAAAATCTGAAAAAATTACAGAATGTTCTTCTCATATAGTTATATATGTTTATAAAATTTTTTTGGCGGAACCTCCTTATAACGTCCGTAAAAAAATAATAAAAATTTCGTTTATTTGGCGATTTATCTCCGGTTGGCGAAAAAACGAAATTTTGAAAAATACGCTTTTACGCTTCGAATACTTTTTAAAGAAAAAACTTTCTATGTTCAATTTATTTAAATAAGTTTAGTTTGAGTAATTTTAGTTTTGCATTTTTACTTTACTTTAAGTGTAATTTTGTCATATAGGTTTATATGTACTTATAACAAAATGAATTTAATATATTTTATCATTTAAAACACAATTTAAATTGATTAAAATTGTTCCAAATTGAAAAATAAACTGTTAAAAATCTGCTGCATTTTGTTGCAACGCACTCCTTTGCTTGCATAGAAAACGGTTACTTGGCCGTGAAATGGAACTTTCTCATTGGTTGGAATAGAGATATTATATACAAGCGGTGGAGTGCGTTGCAACAAAATGCAGCAGATTTTTAACAGTGTATGACACGGTCAATTCATCGTGCTATGGAGCATTCTCATTGGTCAGAAGAGAGATATTCTATAAAAGTAGTGGAGTGACGTTGCAGTAAATGCTGCAGATTTTTAACAGTGAAGTCAATTAAAATCGATTTTCAGATTCATTAAAATCGTCCGCTTTTGGCGAGGAAATGCACTGCTCGCCAAATCCCGCGTCTCTTTCAGCTTTTCACGCCAATTATTCCAAACTATTTTATTTTTTTACATATCTAATAATGTAATTCCGCCGCTAATTTTCACTGATCCTTTATTACCTACATGAGTAGTTTAATTCGTATTTTTTTCAAAAAATTCTGAGTATGCCCCCAATGGAGACCTTCCTTGTTAGTACAGATCCCTATTTCCGGTATTTGGCGGATTGACCATTCGCCAATTACGCACTTGTACTTGGCAACCTTTGACCCTGGAACTCCCGGTCAGGAATAGATTCTTCCAAGGTCATCTGCCAAGAAATCAGAGCTAAACAGTAACTGACCTTGAGTGTCCGCACTTTTGTATACTAAAACTTCAAGTCATTCCTTCATTTTCTACGCATTTTACAGCATTTTGGAGTTTAAATTGGTCTAATGCACCGCGATGCGACCACTTGCGTTAGATTTTCCTCCCTCCTGGTTCTTCATACCATATCCCCGAATTCTGTGTGTGTGTGGGGGAGGGGGGTAAGATTCCGGGAAGTGTGGGGTGGATTCGCCGTTTCACTAAGTTTTTTTTTTTCTTCTTTGTTTTGTTTTTCTTTCATTCTTTCTGCTGCTATACTCTTTCAAGTATTTTTTTTATGTTTAGAAAACGTCGTAAGTTTTTAGCTATTCTGGAAGGTTTAATAATTTTGAAAACTTACAAAATTATTATATTAGCGATGGATTTCCACTAAAAACTCACAGTGGCCTCTTACATTTTTTTATGATAAACATTGTGGAAATAAATTATCAATTTATTAAAAAAAAATAGTGGAAAAAAAAAAATGAAACTCTTCGTTATATTTTGAAAGAACATGCTTTAGATTTATGAATATGACATACATATGTAAAATAAATAACAATAACACTGACAAACTCTTAATGAAGAAAAATAAGAGTAATTGTGGGGAACTAGAAACTAGTTGTTAGAAGTTCTTTAGTTTCCAAAATGTGAAAGCTATCGTTTTCTAGAACAATGAAAAACGTTTTTATTAAATGCTTTTTTTTCTTTCTTCTTTACATATTTTTCTTTAACTTTGGGAGGCGGTTAGTGATATAACATGATCTAAAATAATTGTTACGGATTTTTTTTTTCTACAAAATAAATTATCTATAACAAAACGTAAAATATGCTTGCGAGAAATTATTTTGTTAAGAGATTGATGAACGTTTATAATTTTAGAGAATCTTGCTATTTTCCCATATTCCTATTTTTATGATTTGTTTTTTCTATTTTTTTACGTAATTTTAGAAAAAAGTTTTAAAAGAATAATCGAAAAGAAAAAGTTAAGGAAAAAATCTTAAATTATCAAATCTCTAAAGTTGCACATGCAAAAACGAATCAACGAAAAGAAAAGAAAAAAAAAAAAAAAAAAAAAAAAAAAAGAAAGAAAGAAAGAATTGAAAAGTAGCTACTGCTTTTATGTTACTGATTTCGAAGAAAGGATTATTTTATCTCCTTTTTTATTACTATATAAATATGGTAATAAAAATTATTTAAGATTTATTTTTTTAACTTTAATTGCCTCCTAGTGCCGGACAACCATCATAACCTACTTAAGAGCGTTGCTGTCCTTTCAAAAGATATGTATTACGATTTCAAATTTATAACTGAAGGTATCTTTTAATTTGTTACTGAATGTATCTTTATAATTTCAGTCAGATTATATAATAATTTTTATCTTTTTTACGAACTTTGTAAAAAAAAGAAGGAGATGAAAAGTTATTAAAAAATTTATTATGTTTTTTCATTTCAGAAAAAGTACTGAATTATCAAATCTCTAAAGCTGTACATGCAAAAATGAGTCAACGAAAAAGAAAAATATATGTATATATGAAAAGTAGCTACTGCTTTCATGTTAATAATTTCGAAAGAAAGGGTTATTTTATCTCCCTTTTTTTTTTATCTATGTAGAGATAGTAAGAAAAAAAAATGAGATGCATTTTTCCAACTTCTATGTTTCCAAGTACCAGACCACCTCAAAACTAAACTAAGTTGCTGTCATTTTAAAAAATATGCATCACGATTTCAAATTTGTAACGGATAATATCTTTTAATTCATTATCAATTGTATCTCTACAAAGTCAATCAGAATCATATAGTAATTTTTATCATTTTTACAAATTTTCCTGATTAGATATGGGGTTGTTTTGCTAATTAAAAAGAAGGCGGTGATTATTACACCCCCCCCCCCCGAAAGACCCCCACGGAGGGCATTCCACCCCTTAGGGCCTATTCCCACAGTGTAGATAATTGGCCGACATACATACATACATGATTTCGACCCCCCCCCCCACTTAAATAGATAAATTTAATGGCTAAGTATAAAGGGAAGGAACGAGGGATAACCCCCTTAAATTAAATAAATGGTTTTTACTCAGAATTATCCGATTTGCTTAAAATTCTGGACGTAGGTTCATTCTGACAAAGCGTATCTCTGATTAGTTATGGGATTATTTTGCTAATTAAAAAGGGGGCGATTATCCCCCCCCCCCTTAAATAAGATAAATTTTTTTTATGCACACTTATCCGATGTATTTCAAATTTTGGCTGTATGTTCTTTCTAATAAAGAGAATCCCTGGATAGTTTAAACGGTTTAATGGGTAAGTATAGAAGGGGGAACAGAAGATAACCCCCCTAAAATAAATTAAATGGCTTTTTATGCAGAATTATCCGATTTGCTTCAAAATTTGGGTGTAGGTCCATTATGATAAGGCGAATCCCTGATTAATTGTGGGTTATCCCCCGTTCCCCCCTCTATACTTAGTCATTAAACCCTTAAAACTATTCATGGATTCACTTTATCAGAAAAAATCTACATCCAAAATTTGAAATACGTCGGACAGCTGCGAAAAAAAAAAAAAATCTTATTTAAGGAGGAGGGATAATCGCCGCTCCCCCTTTTTAATTAGCAAAAGAACCCCATACTAATCAGGGATACACCTTACTATAATAAATCTACACCCAAAATTTGAAGCAAATTGGATAATTCTGCATAAAAAGGTCATTTATTTAATTTAAGGGAGTGGTTATCCCCCGTCCCCCCTGTATACTTAACCATTAAACCTTTAAAACTATTCCGGGATCCACTTTATGAGAAAGAACTTATATACAAAATATGAAATACATCGGATAAGAGTGCATAAGAAAAAATTATCTAATTTAAGGGGGGGGGGGGGGGTAATAATCACCACCTCCTTTTTAATTAGCAAAATAACCCACATAACTAATCAGGGATACGCCTTATCATAATGAACCTATAATCCAAAATTTGAAGCAAATCTGATAATTCTGCGTAAAAAGCAATTTATTTAATTTAAGGGAGGTTATATTCTATTACCTTTCTATACTTAGCCATTAAACCCTTAAAACTATTGAGGGATTCACCTTATCAGAAAGAACCTACATTTAAAATTTGACTTACATCAGATAATTCTGCATAACAAACAATTTATCTAATTTAGTGTGAGATTATTGCCCATCCCCCCTTTATTAATAAGCAAAAGAACCCATAATTAATCAGAGATACGTCTTATCATAATGAACTTATATCCAAAATTCCAAGCAAATCGGATAATTCTGCGTAAAAGCTATTAATTTAAGAGAGGTTATTCCCCCATTTCCCCTCTACGCTTAACCATTAAACTCCCAAATCTCTTCAGGCATTATATGTTATATATAAGCCTTATCAGAAAGAATCTCTATCCAAAATTTGGATAGAGATATACATATTGGATACACATTTGAATACATATTGGATAATTCTGCATAAAAACCCATTTAAGTAATTTAGGGCGGAGGGGGTAATCGTCCCTTCCCAAAACTAATCAGGCAAGCGTTTTTTCAGTATGAACGTATATCCAAAAATTGAACCAAAACAGTTAATTCAACATGAAAAACTCATTTACCTAAATTATGAGCCTCCCCCCGATCCCCCTTTCATATTTAACCAAAATCTATAATAAATCCCTAACATCAATTCCTCATCACCTTTTTTCCGATAACTTTTTTCCTCTTTTGTAGTTTATGTCACTTTTTTCCGATAACTTTTTTTCCGGTCACTTTTTTTCCGTTTACCCAGATTTTTATAACCGGTTTTCAAGCCGATTTTCACCGGTATATTCCTCCTCCGAACGCACACACACACCATAGAAATATAACATGTATTATTCTTTAAAGAAAATTTTAACTGTAGAATAATGGTAATTTAAAAATATATGTATTTTCGTCAAAAATTGTAGACCCAAAGAGGTTGTTCCCTAAACAAATCTTTATACAAATCAGACAGGGACGGGTAAATGATTTTCATGCAAGCAAGGTAGTGAGACAATGTGAAAAAATTTCGATTTGTGCACACTTCGCTTAAGAATAAAGTACAGTTCCAGAAATAAGCCCGGTCCAGTCTGGACCGAGCTTTCAGATAAAGGAAGACCTGGGCACGACCCAAAAAACTAATGATCAGACTCGACCTGTCCCGAGTCCATGTAGACCTCTCAACGGCATTTGAATAGAAACTAGTTGGATGTGCCATTCCCAAAATTTTCTTCTATCTCATACATACATTTTAATATTTTTAAAAAATAGTTACTCATTTTAATGCTTTAATAATTTTACAATAACAATTCAATATCATACCAACTTTGATTTTTATCTTAAATTTCTACTTCAGTCAATTAATCGGAGTAAAAACGAATTTCCGTCTCTGCACGAGCCGATGGACAATAGAATGATAGCCAGATTTATTTATTTATTTATTTATTTATTTTTTAAATTATGGGAGGACCTACTTGCCTCACCAAAAAATAATCATATACAAAAACTTAGTTCATGTTCTAGAACTAACTACTAGAACATAACGTTCTAGAACGTAAACTTTTAGGTGGTGCAATATTGAAAATGGCATAAAATTCGCTATTGCAATGCCCCCTTCCGGCGGATTTTTTTAAAATTCAGGGAGGACCAATCAGTCATAGTCATACACTTACGCAAAAAATTTGGTTCAATTCGATGTATAACTTCATATATTTTTGGTCGGTACAATATTGAAAATGGTACAAAATCGCGATTGCAGCGCCCCCTTCCGACGGATTCTTTTAAAATTCAGGGAGGACCAATTAGCCATAGTCATACACTTACACAAAAAAATTTCTTTCAATTCGATGCATAACTTCATATACTTTTGGTCGGTACAATATTGAAAATGGCACAAACACACGATTGCACTCTCTGGATTTCTGTGTGCATACTCTTCGAGACAATGCTGGTCTGAGTATTGTGCTTTAGTAATTGCTCCTTTTTGCTAGTTTGGAACTTAGTATTAATTTTACAGAAGAGGAGGGGCTAACTTACCTTATAGTAATTGCGATAGACAAAAACAGACACAAGAGGGAGATCTTATAATGTTCCGTTTAATTTTTTAAATACGGAACTCTAAAAAGTACTTATTACAGTTTCCCTTTCATGCTTATGTTTTTCATTTAAAAAAGGGGGTCATGGGCTGCGTAAATAGGCACATTTATTCCAAAGTATTGGTGTTTCCATATTTATTTCTGTATATCCCATTGTAAACTAAATTGATTTTAAAATGAGTCCTTAACTGTATCTAAATATCTGAAATATTAATAAGATTAACACATTTCCACGGATTGGAGGCTTAAAAATATAAAAATTTCTATACTGGTAAATCTTTAAAAAAAAAAAAAAAAAAAAAAAAAAAAAACCTTAGAAAAATTTGTTGTAGACAGATTCTTTATTAAGGGGGTAGTAAGGTATTTTTTCTTTTTTTTTTTTGCATTTTTTTATTTTTATTTTATATTAATGTACAACATCTTAAGATTATTCTGTGAAAATTTGAAAGCAATTGAAGTAAAACTGACGGAGATATACACTTGTAAGTTTCCGCCCTCCGATTTCGACAAAAGCGTCTGTGAAACTTTAAACGTGTTTTTCTAATACTTCGCTTTTTCGAAGCCGGTGAACTCTGTAGCTCAAAATCTACTGAACCGATCTTTTTTAAATTTTACACACTCTTTCTTTATATAAATTACGAGATAACGCTGTCGAGTTTTTTTCTTTTTTTTAATTTTAACTTACTTTTAAAAAACAAAATATCAGATTTTTTTGATGAAAAATCAGTATTTTGACTTCCGAGCCTTGTAAAAAATTGAAAAATCAATAATAATAAAAAAACTCGACTGCGTTCCCTGAGGAAAATTATCAACTAATTAAATCAATTTGGTTTTTTAATTTCAGTTGATCCAGTCATGAGTTATGCGGTTCACCGCAAATCAACTTTTTTTTGGGACGTCTTCGAAGATTCGCTGTCATCGGCTCATTTTTTAATATTTCTTAATGAAAATTTCACAGAATACTCTTTAAATGACATATAATTATACTATAACTATACAAATAAATAAATATTAATTGTATCCTTACAAAAAATGATAGAAAATATGCTTTTTTTTCCCTCGAATTAACCTTACTACCCCCTTAAGAAATTCGCCGTCTTTTACAAATGTGTTATGACTTTTTTTACACGGATTATTCTATCCATTTTGCACCGATCTAGAAATTGTTTCGTTTAAGACAGGATTTCGTCATATACAGATTTTTGTAGCACCTTTTATAATACTGTTTCTTCCATCCCCCAGCATTGTATATGAACTATTCTTTAAAGAAAAGTTTAATTTTGAATCATGGTACTTTAAAATTAGAATAAACTATGGCTATAGCGGAATCGATCGGTATCTTGAAAATTTTCCGTAGAAGACAATATTCCGTCTTAGACAAATTCTACTCTGTCTGCGGATTCGCAGGAACTTAGACTAGGATACTACCTAGAAGTCTGCACGGGCCCGGGCCGGGCCGGCCGATTTAGAATAGTTTTTTCAACGGGCCGGCAAAAAAATTGAACGGGCCAGACCGATAAAAAAAATTTTCGGGCCTACCGGCCCGTTCTGGATTTAACCAGAAACGATAAAATATGAGCTATTTTCAACGAAAATGGTTTTAACGAGAATAAAGTATAAATGTGGTCATACTAGTTTGACAGCATCAATATAAAAATGCACAGTGTATCGGCATCGGAGAATTACATTATGTGTAACCCGTTTTAATATTTTTTTAGCTGACTCATGCCGGTCCGAGATCAAGCTTGCATTATTTTTCTATATATAGACTGGCCGGACCGATACTAGACTTAATTATTGGCAGAAAACACGATTTGTAAAATTATTAACAGCAATAAAGAACTTATGTTAGCTTAGTCTTCAGATATATATTTCTTGATGATTTTTAAATTAATTTCTCAATAATGCGAAAGTTTGACAGATTTTCTGATTAATTTTAAATTGTAAAAGTATAAAAGTTATCACTTTTATACTTTTACAAAATTAACGATAGCCTAACTATTGAAGGGATTTGGAATCGAATAGCGTTTTTCATTTTTAGTAAATAAAATGCTTGTATAACCTTGTTGAGATATAATAGTTTCTGAAATGATTGTAGGTTTTTATCCCTTCCCTTGCTATTACTTCCGGAAATTCCATTCAAAACGCTAATTATGACAGTATTTTATTTGTTTGCAGTATTCTTAAATTGCTTGTATAAAAAAAGTGGATAACGCCATTCGATTATATAGTTTCTAAATAAAGATATCTGCTAATCTTATGCGTTTCTGAAAAAAAAAAAAAAAAAAAAAAATTAGAAATGTATCAGAAAGGAGCTTCTTTGAATTTAAGAATGAATTTGGATTTGAAATCTATAATAAAATGATATAAAAATACATTTATAAATCTTCTTTTATTAAACAGCTTCAAAATTAACGATGTTTTTAGCTTTCTTTCTTTTTTCTTTTATTCTAAGCCATATTAATTTTTCAATGAATCTTTATTCGAATGTTGAAAGCCTAAGAATCTAAGTAATCATTAATGTTGTTAATGTGTATTTACTGTAAAATATACTGTAAAATCATTCCATAGATATGTATGCAGTATTTTTTAAAGGAATCTTAGTTATATGATAAAAATCTGAATTTTTTAGAAATCGCAGAAATTGTAACGGGCCGGGCCTGTTTTCGCTGATTTTTGTACGGGCCGGGCCTAAAATAAAAAAATTTAAACGGGCCGAACCTTTGAGTTTTACAACGAGCCGGGCCGAAATAACTTTCCTACGGGCCGGGCCGGGCCCGGGCCTGGAAATTCCGGCCCGTGCAGACCTCTAATACTACCCAGAGAAGTGATATCCAGACTTAACCCGTCCTGAGGCTCGTGCAGGCCTCTAAATGGCATTTGAAAGAGGGAAAATGTGTACTAAGGTCTGGAAAAATTTTAAATAAATTATGAAAAAACTGAACGTAAATTTGAACGTAAATTTCGTTCAAACTCGTCGATTTTTTGAGTTTCCGTTCAGTTCAAACTCGTTTATAAAATAGTGAGCGAAGTTCAGTTCAAAGTTCACAAATAGTGAGCGAAACTCGTGAGTTTTCGTTCAGTGAGCGCGTTCATACCCAACACTGCATACTTCATATGCAATACCGACCGTGCTTTGGTGACCCTGCGCTAAGGACGATGGTGGGAGGCGTTGACTTATATATTGATATATAAAGGCTGAAAAAAAGCGTCGTGCGCAAGCGAAGGGACATCAAGGATGTTTGGAAGATTCATCACGATAACGCCCCCAGCCACACCTCCTTCATCGAGAGCGCTTACTTGGCTAAGCTGAACATTCCAACTGTCCTTCATCCTCCTTTTAGTCCGGACTTGTCGTCCCCTGACTTCTTGTTCCCGCGCTTAAAATCAGTGCTGAAAGGTAAACTCTTCAACTCGATCGAGGACATCCAAGAAAATGTCAAGACAGTCCTTGAAGCCATAGCTACGTGGACGCCTTCGAGTCATGGAAATGCCGCCTACAAAAGTGTATTGATGCAGGAGGTACCTATTTTGAAGAATACGTGGCAATTGTACCAATTCGCTCAATAAATCTCTCCCTTTGAACAAAGGCTCATTACTTATGAATCCGACCATGTATAAACACAACTAATTACATGTGATTACAGATTTCCTTTCTCAAAGCTATTCGATTTTCTTCCGTTAAAATAGCATGCTGTGCGTTTCAAACGAAATACATTCCCTCACCCTTTTCTCCTTTTAAAACTAGTTGCGCATAAAATAAAAGTATACGCATTTTATACGAAAAAATACGGCAGTTCAGAAAAAAAACTTTATGAAATTGAATCCGTCATGTTTATGGACTCTGTGTGTTACGGTGATTTGGAAGAACAAAAGATGTATGATTTTTCTTTTTCCGAGCTAATATAGCCTTACATGCATCCGTTATTTTTCCGCAAAAAAACATTACGATACACGGTTCTTTGGCTATTCGGTATTTCTGGCACCCAATTCTTCCATCTAAGGAGCTATAATTCACAGAAAAGAAACACAGATTTCGTATAGCTCCCTCTGCAGCGTCTCGGCCCTTTTTTAATCTAAGGCCGCGATTTTTCTTTTTTCTTTGACATATTCCTTTTCTTTGTTCAATCCTCTTCCTCTTTTCTTTCAACAAGAATTATTTTTTCTAAGAGAAAAATATATTTTTCTATCTTTGTCCCGAACCTCAATTTTAACTTGCTTCCAACTTTGGATGTATTTATTTGTTGTCGAACTTTGCGTTTATAATTCGTTGTATATTTATAACTTTAAGACTGCATAGTGTAAAAATTATTGTATAAATATTTTGTAATCGGGCTGCGTTAAAGATAGATTTTAAAAAATCTTCTTCGAAAGTATTTTTATATTACTATAAAATTTGAAAGTATAATTTTTGTTAAAGGATCGCGAAAAAAACATTAATTTTATCAAAGGATCGCAGAAAAAAATGTGAATTTCATCAAAGAATCGTGGAAAACTTATTGCAATACAATGTTTTAAACATTTTTTTCCCCCAGCTAAAGTCAAATTTAACATTAGCTTGCCATGATTGTTAACTGATGTTTTAAGTGAAAACATATTAGAATTTGAAATAGACAACTAGCTAAGATGAAATTTAAAATAGGAACTTTCATTTTAGAATTATTTTTAGTATTTTCATAAATTAATGTATCCCATCCAAATAAAATAGTATTTAAACAAGATTATTGACATCTTTATTTCGAATAAAATAACTTTCCTGATTGTCTTAATGTGCATGCTATTTTAAATTATTTCTTATTTTCCAGTTCACGCGCTTTTCCTCTTTTTCTACATTTTCCTGTCCATTAAAATAGCATGCTGTGCGCTACAAACTAAATACTTTCCCCCCAAAAAACTAAGTTGCGCATAAAAAATAAATGTACGCATTTTATACGAAAAAATACGGCAGTTCAGGAAATACAACCTTATATGAAATTGAATCTGTCATGTTTATGGACTCTGTGTGTTACGGTAATTTGGAAGAACAAAAGATGTATGATTTTTCTTTTTCCAAGCTAATATAGCCTTACATGCATCCGTTATTTCTCCGCAAAAAAAAAAAAAAAAACATTACGGTACACGGTTCTTTGGCTATTTGGTATTTCTGGCACCCAATTCTTCCATCTAAGGAGCTATAAATCACAGAAAAGGAACACAGATTTCGTATAGCTCCCTCTGCAGCGTCTCGGCCCCTTTTTAATCTAAGGCCGTGATTTTTCTTTTTCCTTTGACATATTCCTTTCCTTTGTTCAATCCTCTTCCCCTTTTCTTTCAACTAGAATTATTTTTTCTAAGAGAAAAATATATTTTTCTGTCTTTGTCCCGAACCTCTATTTTAACTTGCTTCCAACTTTGGATGTATTCGTTTGTTGTCGGAACTCGCTTTTTTAATTCGTTGCATTACTTTAAGATTGCATAGTGTAAACATTATTGTATAAATATTTTGTAATCGGGCTGCGTTAAAAATAGATTTAAAAAGAAATCTTCTTTGATAGTATTGTAAAAACCATGAAAACACTATTTAATTAAGGACATTCTTTCAAGAAATTACATTTGAATAGGGTTATTCCGTTAGCCAGTTGACGAAATACAGTCAGTGTTATGGGATTTTTATTGCATTTCTTTCTTTTTTAAGTTTAAGAAATAAACTAACATGGTAGCTATAACACTTAAAGAATGTCAAAAAATAAAATCAGCTGAAGATAAATAGTAACAAAACTATAAATAAACAGTTTTAAGTAGCTTTCATTACAAAAAATGAAAAACTACCTATTGCAGAAGTCCGGAAAAAGCAGTTCCGGAAAATTTTGGTACATATTTTCACCGATCATGACCTCCAGAACCCAAAACCAACCTTCGTCAAAATGTTGACTTATTATGTATCTGATTTTTGTCATGCTGTAACTTTCGTATTTATAAACTGATTTGAATGAGAATTATTCTAATGCATAGCACATACCAATATCTCGACCGAGTCCATTGGCCAGCTTCATCCGCGATCTCGTTTCAAAATGGCGGCCATTTGCACCGTGCATTGTCGCGTAATGCTTAAATATTATTATCCGTTAGCTTCAAATTCTCGCCAAGCTTGGCAACACTTGTCGAAATACCGCCAAATTTAATTAATCATAAATGATGCAAACCTTGCTGTAACTTACTAATCTGGCGCAATTCTCATTCAAATTTTCTTATCGGGTTCATAGCATTCTAACTTTTTAAAATTTGAATAAAATTAACTTCCAGAAAAACTTTCAAAATTTTAAAAATAAAAAATATGAATGCTAAAAAATATGAATACCTCTTTCTCCTGGCTCTAACGAAATCTGACTAAGCGAAAGATATCAGTCGAAAATTAATTAATTTTTTTTATATATATTCTTCTTGGGTTGTGATTAATAATAATTCTTCTTAAAAAAATTAGTTGAAATAAAAAAGATGGAAGTGGATTATTTTAACTTACCATAATTGTCTCCAACTAATCAAAAACTATATGTTTATCCTTTCTAATTAAAAAAAAAAAAAAAAAAAAAAAAAAAAATCGTAAAATGGCTTTTGTTATTCTAGACAGCTAATAACAATATGACAACACTGTTATACACCAACGTTCTAACAAAAGTTTAGTGCCATGTATAAAACTCATTTCTGCCTAAAATGGCGCAATATTAAAAATAAATAAAATAAAATAAAATAAAAAGATCAACTATTGGAAGGGTATCAAGTATTGACGTGGTCATCCTGTTTTTCCTATTCAGGGTAAAAATCAGGTAAAAGAAACAAGACGGATATTGCCCATCAAACGTAGCAAATGAAGCGCGTTCGTTCTATAACAAAGTTTTAACAAATATTCAGATCTTGGTGCAATAGTATGCAATACTTCGGATCAGTGGCGCCAACTTTTGAAAAACATTGGTTTGGCTCGAAAATATTGGGTGTACTCAAAAATATTTTTGTAAAAAGGGCCGACCAGTTTGTTTTTATCTGAAGGATTGAGAGATGGCGAAAAATGAGAATTTTAAGTCAAGCTAAGTCAAGTTTTTTCTCAAATTATATACTCATTCTTTTTTATTATAAAGTGATTGGTATTTACTGTAATGTCATGATGTCATGAACATGACTACAAATTGAATTAGCAGAAAATTAAACATGGACAAAAATTTTCAGTCATTTGAGATTTATGGGTGTCAGTCAGAGAATTAAAACACATGGCCATTGGCAAAATAAATTTTATTCTAGGAAAAAAATGAATAATGAAATAATAATTAAATAAACAACTAAAACAATGTAAATTGAGTACATTATGATTGAAAATTATTGGGTGGGCTCGGGCCTCACGAGCCCATATAAGTTGGCGCCTCTGCTTCGGATTATAATATAATATTCGAAGTCTTTTGTGTGTCCCTATAATACTATCTGCTTTCTATTACACAGGGAGTAACTTGTAGTGACCTTTTGTGTGGTCCTGTAAATCAATAGCAAGCATTTTTTGCACCATATTTTACAGAATGTAGGTTTTAGCATAATACTTCATTAGATGCATGTCTATTTTATTATGTTCGAAAGTATGGAACATCATTAAAATGCACTTGAAATTATTTTTTTCCAGCGGCCGTCCTGTCCTTTTGATGGTCCCTTTTATTAAACTATGTATACAATTTTCGTAAAATTTGAAATGACGTTACAAAAATATGCAACAATTACATATTTTAAATTTCAAACGATTCGGTTGGGCAGTTTTTGTTTTGTTATATGCGGACGTACTGAACGACGGACGACTATAAGTGCTACATATTTTTATAATAACGAACGCTCCTACAAAGGGAAATTTTGTAAAAATTGTAACTATAAAATAAATAAATACATAAACATAAAAAGTAAAATTGTGAAAAGTTTAGATAATTTTGCGATAAAAACGAAATCGATTGCTCAAATCGTTGACACCATCAATAAACGTCTGAGTTGATCACAGACAAACTTTTGCTTTCAAACATAAATTATTTGTGACTAAGTATATGTGTGTGTGTGTCAGTGGTGTAGTCGTAAAAAAATCAGAGGGTATACTTTCAAAACAGAGGGTGTACCATAGAGTGTATGTACTATAGCTTTTTTGAGAAACAGAGGGTATACGGTGTTCCTTAATCCAGAAAGTATACGGTGTGTACCCCCGTATACTCTCCCTGATGTATGTGGAAGAGGGGAGGATTTTTTTTATTTTCTTCCCCTATCACAGGGAAAATATTTTGGACCTTAGATATATTTCCCCCTATCGCAACTGAATTTTAGAAAATTCTCGCACGATCACAAATCTATCAAATTCAAGTACAAAAAAATTAGATTTTAACAAAACAACAATTCTGTTCGTTTGTTTTTCTGGTGCATTTTTTTTCTTTCCTTAACCCTTCTTTTTGTTCTGCAAATCTTATTTCCCCAGCACGTACTTCAAGAAAATCTCACTTGTTCTGTTAAAAACTTTGTTTGCAAAGAAAGAATCTTCTTTCCCCTTTTGTATTTATTTATTTCGATTTATAAAGATTTGAAACTGGCTAACGTGAAGTGTTTTTTTAATGTACTTTTACTTTCTTTAATTGAGACAAACATCGGATTCTTTTTCAACCCTCATTTTGTTTTACGTTTAAAGAACTGTGTTTTTCGTAAGGTTAATCTTCATTTAGAAAAGTAAAGGTGTAAGCATGAGTTTCATATTAGCTTTTAAAAAGTTAAAGTTCAATACTAAATGAATGCTTTTATTTTCTTCTATTTGTACAAGATTCTTGAAAATTTCGGTTTTCGACGGATTTACTCGTTTAATGTGTTAGATATCAACATATCACCCAACCAACGGATATATCACCCAACAGATGACGCTGCTAAAGTGCAACTTCCATGATATCGCAATAGCTCTATCATATAGATTTTATTTATTATTTTTCATTTAAATTTATTTATGGAAGTATAGAATTATAATTTTCATAGAGAAAGTCAAAATCGCTACAAAAATACTGGACCCTCTCTAATATTTGGCCCAAATTCGACCCTTAATTTACGAAGAAAGCGACCACATCATAGTCAACCATAAAAGCTGCTTTTATTATTTATTCAACATTGCTATAAGTTTTTCTCGAAAGTTACATTTGAAATTTTGTGAAGGACTATAAAGAATAGTAACTATTTATTTTCAAGTATTCATTTATTACATTGTAGCAATTATTTAACTGATTAATTAAATATGCTTGGGCTCATCGTACTGTGGGCTTCTACTAGTTTAACGCATCCAGTTTTTTAGGAGAGGGGAAAAAAATCCCTTTTAAGTCAGTTTTTTAAATGTATGCAGCGCCTTTTTTTCCCCTTTCTTGAGAAATTCACAGTATGTGAAATTTTTTCTTCTTTTTTTCTAAGCCCTTTTTTCCCCGTCTCTTTCAATGCTTAATCTAGATTTTTCAGTTAATTACTCCAATTATGTGCCATTAATCAAAGTGGATTATCCTTGACTCGCATTTTTAAATTATTCTCTTTAATCATTTGGTTTTTATTTTTTTTTTCTTCGTTGCAGCAAAACTGGCTATTTGTTTATGGAAAATTGTTGTAACTTTTATTATCCTATTAGACTTTGTGATTTAATCGGTCTTTTAAAAAGTACACAAGTCCTTTTTTTAGGTCCGTTCTTAATTATGTAGATAAGTAGCACCTTACAGTTGTCGTTCAGTCCGTCTTTCCGCATATAACAGAGCAAAAACTACCGAACCGAATCGTTTGAAATTTAAAATACATAATGGTTGTATAATTTTGTCGAGTCATTTCAAATTTTATGAAAATCGGATGCATAGTTGTAATACAGGGACAATCAAAAGCATTCCATTACAGGACAGCAAAGGGAAAAAATAGTTTCAAGTGCATTTTGATGATGTTGCATTCTTCGGAGTACAATAAAATTGATAACCATCTATGAAGTATATACTAAAATTTACATTCTGCACAATCTGTAGTGCAAAGAATATTGGTTATTCATTTACAGGTTCACACAAATTATTTGGAACGCGTTTTGATTATATTAAACTGTTTCACATTTTATGAAATTGACATACGTTGCTGAGGTTTACGACAAGTTACCTTTTGTATAATAGTAAACAGATAGTATTTGTAGCGACACACAAAACATTTCGGCTACTATACTGTACCTGAAGTACCGTATACTATTACACCAAGACCGGAAATTTTTTTAAAACTAAGTTATAGTACGATCGCACCTCATTTGCTATGCTTGACTTGCAATTCCCGGCTTGTTTTCTTTAATATTGTTAAAATTTGTTCTCATATGAGTTACATTTGATATTTTGAAAAATACTATAAAGAATAGTTTCAATTTATTTTCAAGACTTCATTTACAGAAGTTCATGTATATAATGCTTTTACATTGTAGCAATTATCAACTGATTAATTAAATATGCTTAGGTTCATCATACTGGGGGATTCTATTGGTTTAACACGTCCAGTTTTAAAAGAGGGGGGTGGGGGAATCATTTTTAAGTCAGTTTTTTAAATGTATGCAACGCTTTTTTTTTTTTTCCATTTTATGAGAAATATACCGTATGTGAAGTTTTTCCTTCTTTTTTTCTAAGCCCTTTTTTTCCCTATGCTTAAGCTAGATTTTGCAGTTAATTACTCCAGTTATGTACCATTAATCAAAGTGGATTATTCTTGACTCGCATTTTTAAATTATTCTCTTTAATCATCCGGTTTTCTTTTTTCTTTTTTTTTTTTTTTTTTCATCGTTGCAGCTAAACTGAGCTATTTGTTTATGGAAATTTGTTGTAGCTTTTATTATTGAATCAGTGTTTTAAAGTCCCTTTTCAGGTGCGTTCGTAATTATGTAAAGTTAACTTCAGTTGTCGCCCAGTCCGTTTGTCCGCATATAACAGAGCAAAAACTACCGGACCGAATTGTTTGAAATTTAAAATATAGAATTGTTGCATCATTTTTGTCGAGTCATTTCAAATTTCCTGAAAATTGGATGCATAGTTTTAATACAGGGACAATCAAAAGTATTCCGTTACAGTACAGCCAACGGGGGAAAATAGTTTCAAATGCATTTTAATGATGTCAGACTCTTCCGGACATAATAAAATTGATATGCAGTTATGAAGTAATACTAAAATATACATTCTACACAATCTGTGGTGCAAAGAATATTTGCTATTCATTTACAGGTTCACACAAAAGTATACCATTACATAATCGTACAGGGGAAACATTGTTTGGGGCGCGTTTTAATTATATTAAACTGTTTCACATTTTATGAAAATGGTATACGTTGCTGAGGTTTACTACAACACTATAAGTTAATTCCTGCATAATAGAAAGTAGATATTATTTACAAAGACACAGAAAAGATTTCGGGTATTATACTCTATCCGAAGTACTGTATACTATTATACCAAGGTCTGAATATTTTTTAAACTTCATTATAGTACGAAAGCACCTCATTAGCGACGCTTGATGTGCAATTTCCGACCTTTTATTAAAGAATAACTACAATTTATTTTCGAAAATTTATTTACATAAGAACTTATGTAACTTATGTAACTTAATAATCATTTTACATTGTAGCAATTATTAAATGATTTATTAAATATGCTTTGGTTCATCGTACTGGAAGCTTCTACTGGTTAAACACGTCCAGTTTTAAGAGAAGAAAAAAAGTCAGTTTTTTAAATGTATGTAGTGCCTTTTTTCCCCCCCTTTCTTGAGAAATTCACCGTATGTGAGGTTTTTTTTTTCTACTTTTTTTTAGCCTTATTCCCCGTATCTCCCAAATGCTTAAGCTAGATTTTTCAGTTAATTACTCCAGTTATGTGCCATTAATCAAAGTGGATTATTCCCTACTCGCATTTTTAAATTATTCTCTTAAATCATTCGGTTTTTATTTTTTTCTTCGTTCCAGCAAAACTGAGCTATTTGTTTATGGAAATTTGTTGTAATTTTCATTATTCTATTCGACTTTGTGATATAATCGGTCTTTTAAAAACTATGTAAGTCCTTTTTTTCCGCCAGAATAGATTTTTTTGTTGAAAATGCATTCTTGAATATAATACTGTGAATAAAACTGGTATGGGCTTACTTATCTTTTTTGTCTCAGAAAGCAAAATAATCTCTCGACGGCATGAAAACGGTATAACGGTATTTCCCATTGATCAAGATACAGCAGTACCTCGATTAACCGGTCTTCGATTAATCGAGGTATCTGTTAACCGAACCGATAACAAAGTCTTCTGTTTCCGGAGGCCGTGTGATCACCAAGTGCAGTGTGTTATCGGACAATTAATTCCCCAAATTACTCTATTGGAGATAGTGTAGAAAATTTCTTTTTAAGCTTTTTGAGCAGTTATATAACTTTATACATTTATATCAATACCTATATATATATATATATATACAGGGTTCTCGCTGTCGCTCGCCATTGCGCCAAATCGCGACTAAATTCTTCACTTGGTGAGTAAACAAGCGATTAGATTCGCCACATTGCTAGTGCTTAATTTTTGCTTTTTCTTTGTTTTTCATACAATACACATGCATATAAACATATTTTTCATAAATTTTAGTGGATAGTTGAAATTAGATTAATAACAATTGTTGCCGCAATTATAAAAACTTAGGTTATTGTAGAACATATTGGAAAAAAAGGAGGTACATTAAAACATTAAAATATTATTTTTATTATTATTATTATTATTATTATTATTATTTATTTATTTATTTATTGTGCTGCACGGCAAGTTTATTTTGCTAATACTTTTTTCATTTGGCGAGTATTTTTTACTTTTAATTAGCTAAATTTCCAACGTTGGTCAAATGTCAGCGAGAACACTGTATATATATATATATATATATATATATATATATATATATATACCGGGTGTCCCAAAAATGTCTGATGGACATTAAAATTCAATAACTTGCAAACGGTGACAGCTATTTAAAAAATTCTTGCAGGAGGTTATGTATAATGTCAGGAGTTTTTTTACCGTAATTTTTTATTTTAGTTTGCATCTCAAACAATAGGGGGCGCTGACGGTGATTGAAGGCCAGGTGATCAATGCTGAGTGAAGCGTTATTCAATTGCAAGTTATTGAATTTTAAAATCCATCAGTCATTTTTGGGTCACCCGGTATATATATATATATATATATATATATATGTGGGATATACTCTCGCATGTGGGCTACACTCTTTCTCTGTTGCACCTGCATTGGAATGTATTTCCCTCCGCTACTCTCCGAAACGCTGGCTCGAGATTAAAAATAAACAAGTTGGAAATTGCACGTGAAGCGTAGCAAATTAGGTGCGTTCGAACGATAACGAAGTTTTAAAAATATTACTTTCATATATCAATCTCATAACATTGTAAATAGTGAATTACAATTAAAACGCTCATCAAACAATGTTCTCCCTATACCATTATGTAATGGAATACTTTTGTGTGGCCTTGTAAATCAATAACAAATGTTCTTTGCACCACAAATTATGTAAGATGTATAGTATAATATGTACTTTATAGTTGCATATAAATTTTATTAAGTTCGCATGAGTGTAACACGATTAAAATGCATTTGAAACATTTTTTCCCATTGACCGTAATGTAATGGAATACTTTTGATTTTCCCTGTAATTGATCTATGCATCCGATTTTCATAAAATTTGAAATAACTCGAAAAAATTATGTAATAATTATGTGTTTTAAATTTCAAACGTATAGAATATATTTGAAACTTTTTCCCCATTGACCATAATGTAATTGAATACTTTTGATTGTCCCTGTAATTGATCTATGCACACGATTATCAAAAAATTTGAAATAACACGACAGAATTATGTAATAATTGCGTATTTTAAATTTCAAACGATTAAAATGCATTTGAAACTTTTTTCCCCATTGACCGTAATGTAATGGAATACTTTTGATCGTCCCTGTAATTGATCTATCCATCCGATTCTCATAAAATTTGAAATGACTCGACAAAATTATGTAATAATTATGTATTTTAAATTTCAAACGATTCCGTTGGGTAGTTTTTGCGTTGTTATATGCGGACAGACGGACGGACGGACAGACGGACGGACGGACAGACGGACGGACAGACGGACGGACTGAACGATCACTATAGGTGCTACGTATTATATAATTACGAACGCACCTAAAAAGGTGAATTATCGAAGCTGTGTGTGGAGGTGTGAAAGAATTAAGAAGAAGTAAATAGAATGTTTTTCGACGACGATGAACGACGTAGATTAAAACTAAGACGGATATTTCGAAGTATAAAAATGACGATTGTTTTGAAACATTTACGAAGAATTGATATATGATTTTTAAAGTAGTATTTTGAAAAGTAACGAAGAATTGATCTGTTTTATTTTTTTCTTTATTTTGTGTCCTGTTCGTCTGGTAATAAATGTATGTGACCGTCAGAAATTACTTTTCATTTTGAGTCAAGATTCGTCCATCCTATAAAGTGGTGCCAGAAGTGCCCACTTAGCATTTTTTCCCATTGTTATGAACTATTTGTTTTCTTCAGATTCAAGTCGGATATCATTTTACGGGTGAGTTAATTATTCCATATTCTATATTTACTATGAAGCTAGTCGACATCAAAGAACTGGAACTTGCATTTAAAAATGAACGTACTAATAAAATAAAACTCCTTCATAAGATATTGTTCGACACTGATGGTGATCGATCAAATCGAAAAAGAATTCGTGACTTCACTGGTTTCGATTTCGAAACGACCAGCACTGAATTCAAAAATAAAGTTACGAAAGTTCAAGCAGATTTTTCTTTAAACGATTTAATCACAATTTGTAATTTACTCTGCATTTCTAACGAAGGTTCTTTAACTGAACTTGCAACCAGATTAGTCACATATCTTTCAGACTTGAATTCACTCCAAGCTAACATTATCCAAAACGAAAGTGATACCGATTCGGAACCTGAAATATCTTCACATAATACCACATTGAATAAAGACTCTGCAAGTAATACCGAATCATCAAATTTTGATAAAAGCAAGCAATTTCCAGTTCAAAGTTTTTTGCCATCTTCTATTAATTTTAATGATGTTGAAAGCGTTATACCGCCTTTTGATGGTAGTTCTTTTCAAGATATAAATATTTGGTTAAGTAATTTTGACGATGTCGCTAGCATGCTCAATTTATCAGAATTTCATAAATTTATATTTGCTAAACGATCCTTACGAGGAAAAGCCCAGCTGCTAGTACAAACAGAATTTCACATTAACTCGTATGAAAAACTTAAAGAACTTTTAATTTCTGAATTTGGCATTACTTATAATTCTGCTGAGTTACATGACATGTTAAATAAACGAAAATTACAAGAAAATGAATCCCTTGAAGAATATTTTCTCGTAATGAAACAATTATGTTCACGCGGTAACATCGAAGATTCAGCACTGATGCAATACATTATTACCGGTATACCCGACCCTGTTTTTCGAAAATCAATGTTATATGGCTGCCAATCTATAGTAGAATTTAAACAAAAGCTCAAAATTTATGATAAAATTCGGCATGACTATGAGAACACTAAATTTCGTAAATCTAAACCAGAAATGCCGTTGAAAGACAAATCTTTTCGTCCAAAACCTGATCTTCTCTGCTTTAATTGTGGTTTAGCCAACCATAAAAGTAGCCAATGTAGGCATAAAGACAAAGGCCCTCGCTGCTTCAATTGTTCGAATTTTGGCCATAAGTCGGCTCAATGTGATCAACCAAGGAAATCTAGAAATAAGACTGAACCATCCAATATTTCCACCGTTACGTCGAATACTTTTATAACCAAACAAGTAATTATTTCGTCAGTAAATGTTCTTTCTTTGATCGATACGGGAAGTGAAAGAAGTCTGTTAAAAGAAAGTATTTATCGCAAACTCCCAACGGTTTCGAACCTCGAACATTCAACAATCACATTAACTGGATTAGGAAATACTATGATCAAACCCCTGGGTTTTTTCTCTACGGATATTACTATAGATGATTTTAATTACACCACTAATGTTTATGTAGTACCAGATTATTCCATATCTTTTGATCTTATTATTGGTACAGATATTATACAGCAAAGTATTTTAACAGTTTCTCAAAATAATATTTCGATGCAAAAAATCAAGCAAAATGAAGATATGTCAAATAATTTTCTGATTAATGTTGCTCAAGTATTAGACGATTGTAATCTTGATTTATCTCATATTACCGATACAACTACACGTTCAAAAATTACGGAACTTATTCAAAATTATTCCTCCCGGAAAGTAAAGACTACCGATGTTACATTATCAATTCATTTGAAAGACGAAATTCCTGTTACTTGTCCTCCCAGACGCCTAGCTCCTATAGAGAAAGAATTTGTCGAAAAACGAATTTCTGAATGGCTTGAAAAGGGAATTATCCGAAAAAGCACCAGTAATTTTTCACCACCTATTGTCCTCGTAAAAAAGAAAGATTGTTCATATAGATTGTGTGTTGACTATAGAAAGCTAAATGGTAAAACACATAAACAACGTTTTCCCCTCCCAGTAATCGATGATATTATTGATCAGTTGCACTCTGCAAAAGTATTTACTACTCTTGATCTTAAAAATGGATTTTTTCATGTCGAAGTAGAAGAAAATAGCCGAAAATACACTTCTTTTGTAACACATTCTGGTCAATTTGAATTTATATACATGAATTATGGCATTAGCGATGCTCCATTAGTTTTTCAGAGATATATCTATAATGTTTTTCGCGATCTCATTAATGAAAAAGTACTTATCGTGTACATGGATGATTTCATAATCCCATCTGAAAACGAAGCCGAAGGACTCAAGAAATTACAACGCGTTCTTACAACTGCATCCGAATATGGTTTGGAACTGAATCTAAAAAAATGCCACTTTTTACAGCGAGAAATTGATTTTCCGGGTTACCACATTAAAAATGGTCAACTACATCCATCTTCCTCCAAAACTAAAGCTGTTCTAAATTTTCCGGAACCTAAAAGTGTAAAAGATGTACATTCATTTGTCGGACTAACCTCATATTTTCGTAAATTTATTCAAGATTATTCTTTAATAGCTAAACCCTTAACAGATCTCCTTAGAAAGGACACTAAATTTCACTTCGGTGATCAACAGCGAAATGCATTTAATCAGTTGAAACACATTCTTGCTTCAGGTCCTGTTTTAAGCATTTATAACCCTAGTAATGAAACAGAAGTTCATTGCGATGCTTCTATTGATGGTTACGGAGCAGTCCTCCTTCAAAAGTCTTCTATTGATAATCAATTTCACCCTGTCTACTTTATGAGCAAAAAAACCACAGATGCTGAGCGTAAATATTCGAGTTATGAATTAGAAGTTTTGGCTGTCATCGAGGCTCTTAAAAAATTTCGTGTTTATATTTTAGGTATTCCTTTCAAGATTGTCACAGATTGTAACGCATTCGCCCTAACTATGAATAAAAAAGATCTTTGCACCAAGATAACTCGATGGGCTTTAATGTTAGCTGATTATAACTATACAATCGAACACAGACAAAGTACACGTATGCGCCACGTCGACGCTTTAAGCAGAAATCCCGTATGGATGACCATTCAAGACAGTTTTACTTCCAAAATCATACAATCACAGAACACCGACGAACATATACAGGCCATTAAAGAAATTTTGAAAACAAAGCCATATGACAATTATTTCCTCAAAAATAACGTTCTTTATAAAAATCATAAAGGTTACGATCTGGTAGTTGTGCCGGATGAAATGCAGCTAAACGTCATTAAACACGTCCATGACAAAGGACACTTCGGACGCAAACGTTGTGAAGAACTCTTAATGAAGAATTTTTTATCCCTAATATGGCAAATAAGATTGATAAAGTTATAGCAAACTGTGTAACATGCCTTTTATATAATCGGAAACGTGGAAAACAAGAAGGCGAGTTACATCCCTTACACAAAGAGGAGACTCCCCTCCAAACTTACCACATTGATCATCTAGGCCCTCTCGAATCAACTAACAAAAACTATAAACATATTTTGTCTTTAATAGATTCATTTACCAAATTCGTGTGGCTATATCCCTGTAAAACTACTTCTTCTGCCGAAGTTATATCGAAGTTGCAACAACAAAGTTATACTTTTGGCAACCCTTCCAAAATCATTAGCGATAAAGGTCCTGCATTTACAAGTAAAGAATTTGCTGATTATTGCCAAAATGAAACTATAAAACACGAGACAATAACAACTGGCCTTCCCCGTGGTAATGGTCAAGTGGAGCGACTTAATTCCATCATAATTTCAGTAATCTCTAAAATGTCCAAACACGAACCGACCAAATGGTTTAAATATGTTCCTAAAGTTCAACAAGTTATTAATTCAACTTACCAACGAAGCATTAAGAGAACACCGTTTGAAAAACTATTTGGTACAAAAATGAAACAGAAAGAAGATTTACAAATTATTGAACTCCTGAACAGTGCAGTCGAAGAACAATTCATGAAAGATAGAGAAGAACTCCGAAAAGAAGCTAAGAAGAATATTCTGGAAATTCAACAAGAAAATCGCAAGCATTATAATTTAAGACGTAAAAAACCCCGGAAATATAACCTTGGAGACCTCGTAGCAATTAAAAGAACCCAACAAGGACCAGGGTTAAAATTGAAATCTAACTTCCTAGGTCCATATAAAGTAACCAAAGTGAAGTCTAACGACACCTACGACGTAGAGAAAATCTCATCAACTGAAGGACCGATCAGCACTAGTTCGTGTGCTGAATACATGAAGCCTTGGCATGACGATAACTGAAACATTATTTTTTCCCCTTATCTTTAATGTGTATGTCTGATCATTTTAACAGTCAGCGATTTTAAAGAACATTTTCCTACGATGTTACACCATTTCAGAAGAAAGACTGGCTGACCTTTCTAGTGTGCAAACGAACTCTACTTTTTTTTTTTTTTTTCTAAGAACAGTTACTTTTTTTTGTTTTTGTTTCTTTTCAGATCCTATAAGATCACATGTCGCTGCGGCAGCTCCAGATGTCAGGACGGCCGCATGTGGGATATACTCTCGCATGCGGGCTACACTCTCTCTCTGTTGCACCTGCATTGGAATGTATTTCCCTCCGCTACTCTCCGAAACGCTGGCTCGAGATTAAAAATAAAAAAGGTGAATTATCGAAGCTGTGTGTGGAGGTGTGAAAGAATTAAGAAGAAGTAAATAGAATGTTTTTCGACGACGATGAACGACGTAGATTAAAACTAAGACGGATATTTCGAAGTATAAAATTGACGATTGTTTTGAAACATTTACGAAGAATTGATATATGATTTTTAAAGTAGTATTTTGAAAAGTAACGAAGAATTGATCTGTTTTATTTTTTTGTTTGTGTCCTGTTCGTCTGTTAATAAATGTATGTGACCGTCAGAAATTACTTTTTATTTTGAGTCAAGACTCGTCCATCCTATATATATATATATATATATTATCATTTAAAAAACGTTCTATTGTGTTTTAATCTAAAATATGTTAAACTGACGAGCATGGTGAGTTTAAAATTCACCAATATATAATTTCTATTAACCAAGATTTCCGATATCCAAGGTACTAGCGGTTATAATTAACTCGGATAATTGAGGTTGTACTGTACATTTCAATTAGAGTTTGACATCGGGTCTAACAACGGAATCCGACATGTAGTGTGTATAATTAAAAACCTATTACCTAAAAAAGGAACATTCTTTTCTACAGTGATAAACTAATTGTTTTTAAACTTTATAAATAGATAGATAACGAGATTAAAACACATGTTGTTTTAATTTTCATTATTTCAATACATAAAGAGGATACTTGCAAATTAGCTAATTATTTAATTTTTCGCCAAAACGCACTCTCTGAAATACGTCTGTTAAATGCAGTCCGTATTACGGAAGTTTCTCCGGATTAGCGGTTGAAAATAAATCATCCGCTTACATGAATCATCGGTTTATCGAGTTATTTGCTTATGTGAATAAATGACTTTTTTAAAATTTGATATCTCTATTTATTTTCTTCTTTCGTAATATTTAATGGTCATTCAACTAGTAATGTAATATTTGTGAAAAAAAAAAAAAAAAAAAATCGTTCATTTAAATAATTTTCATTGTACAATTAAAAATTACAAAAGTTAAAAGTTGCTTATTCTTAAAATGAAGAAATTAAAAATGCTATTTTATCATAATTTCATCTTTAAAAATAATCCTGAAACAATAGCTTGATATTCTTCACCGCTTTCCTTAATATACTCAAAAAAGTCATATAATTTTGAAGCACCCTTTTTTATTCAAATCAGCTGCCTGCATTATCCGCTATTTTTTTTCCTCCTAGACTTTCTTCGAATGGGGGGGATTTTTCGCTTAATTACGCAGTTTTACGTCATTAATCAAAGTGGATTAATTTTTTTTTTCACCGTCTCTTCGCCTAAAATATTCATTTTAATCAAGCCGTAATTTGAGTCAATCGGTATTGATTTTTTAAACCGAAACCGTGTACTGACTACATTAATTAAATTAGCAATGCATTCAGAAGCTTAAGATTTTTTTTTTTTTTTTTTTTTTTTTTTTTAATTATCAACTTTTGAAATTTATTTTTAGGTATTTTTAAGGGGACTTTCCAGCGATTTAAAAAATATATATATTAAGTTTTGAGCTATTTTAAAATATGGTTTAAATGTTGAACTCATTGCGTTTCAGTGTTCAATTAAAAATATATTTTGAAAGAATAAAAGTATATATTTAGATAAATTTTTTTAAAGTTAAAATAATTAACTTTTTTAAAATCTCTATTTTTTAAAAAATATTGATATTTTTACCCATTTTTTTTCCTTTGATTTTCAAATGTGTATTATACAAGACTGCTTATGGATTTTTGTATACATTGAATATCACATTAAATATAATTTTTTTCTGATATATAAAGTGCAAAACAGTGAAATCTAAAACATCATCATATTCTTTTACTTAAAAATAATATTAATATCAAAACACCTTAAGGCTAATTCCATGCGCACGTTTATAACATATATAGTAAAAAACATGTACAAGAAAAGAAAAAAAAAAAGCTGGTACTACTTGGTTATCCCGTCGACCAATTTCGCCAAATTATACAAATCGACAAATTTTTATTCTAAATGACGAAAGAACAAATAAGTAAAATTCTGTTAAGAATACAAATAAAATGTTAAATTAAAAATTACTTGATGACGTTTCAAATACATTTTACAATGTTCAGCACGGGTGTAGTCGTAAAATTAACAAAGAATATACGCTGTAAGCAGAGGGTATAAGCTCAAGTCAGAGAGTATAACTTACAGCGTATAATTTGTAATTTTCTTGAGAAACAGAGGGTATACGGTGTTCCATAAAAAAAGAGGGTATACGACGTATACTCCCGTGTACCCTCCACTATATCGATATCCCTCATGTCCAGTAAATAAGACAATTACGATCGTCTATTATTGGCATTTATCTTATAAGTTGGCGGTAGTTTTTTGATCGATGAGATAATCAAGTAGTACCAAAAAGTTTGTCTTATGTATTAAAAAAACTTTGCATTTTTAAAACACGAAAGGGACGAAAAAAAGAATCTAAAGAATAGGATAATTGCGCTAGGTGTATTAATAAAATTTATGACATCTTGCGATATAATTGCTGTATGGTTAAAAATATTCACAATGAAACAGGCTTTAATGTAATATTTCAAACACAAAATCGAGTTTTTGATCAATTTTGAGATAAACTTCCCTTTTAAATGAATGCTAAAATAAAATTAAAAGTAAAATACGTTTTAGCCAACATTTAAGATCCCATTAGTGTCTCTAGAACGTCTTTTACATTTACTTATAAATAAACGGATAAATTAAACCTTGCTTATATCTATACGAGTGAATGGTTAATTGAATCAACAGTTAATTATATCACACGCCTTCTTGTGTCAGCGTTTAATTGAATCATACGCTTGTTCGATGCGCGTGAATTGTTAATTAATGATATAATTCTTTTATACGAATCGGCGATTTTTATTTTATTTAACGTTCTTAATTTTTTCCCTCTATATTTAACAAGCTTTTATCTAATTTATTATTTAATATTAGAAAGAAACTGTCCATTGAAATTGCTTTCATAAGATATTTTTCTGAAAGTTAAAAAATAAAAGTGCTCTTTTCTTTCTATCATTATAGCATAAAAAAGTATTTATGTGTACACTTAAAAAAAAAAAAAAAAAAAAAAAAAAAAAAATAGAAATTTCTATATAAAAAATGCAGTTTATCTGTATTATAAAATCCGAACGTGTCCGTTCGTAACGCTAACGTCATTTTGACGACAGCAGCAGAAGACGATTGAATTTAATTTTTATTAAACTTTATTGAAATTTCCCGCTAGCATTGCTACCAGGAAAATTTCGGTGAATTAAAGAAATTATTTCTTAAAGTGCCGTATTTCTTAAAATTTTCAGTAATTCTTTATTTATAATCTATTATCTACTCTTTAGCTATAATATGTTTTATTGCTGCAGTGTCACAGACACTTGGCTTATTTTTGCATGTATGTAAAGGCGTATCATTATATCCTTTGTTGTTTCCATTCGTATACAAATGTACCAGAAACGAGATGCAAGTGATATTCGGCGATTGATTAACTATGGTTAACTAATGTTATTTTTTTTTTTTCAAATGAATGTGTTAATTTAAAATTGAGTTATAAAAATGTTTAAATGTTGTATCGAAAAC
Source organism: Maratus speculifer (assembly GCA_964019185.1). Lineage (NCBI taxonomy): Eukaryota > Metazoa > Arthropoda > Arachnida > Araneae > Salticidae > Maratus > Maratus speculifer. Next base: position 446,432,129 of record OZ025290.1, on the reverse strand, counting down.
ACATTTGTTCTAACAAATGTGTTCTAACAATGTTCTAACTAATTTTTTATAATTTTAGTTTATCTAGAAGTGAGTGAAAAAATCAATTACAAAATTTCATCTTTATGTATAAAACCAAATTAGGTAAAATAACAGAAAAAAAAAAAAATACACTAGAAAGAAAAATAAAATCACATGTCAAGCATAGATTATGAAACATTTTCTAATACATTCGGAACAATGTAACAAAAATTTACTGCTTGATATGTTGAAACAGCAAGTCTCATAGAACCATTTGGATGTTGATGTTATTTATTACGGCAGATTATTTGCACGATGGATATAGGACTGAGGGAAAATGCCCTACAGGAGGGATTTTCTAAGGGAACTTAATCCGTATTTACGCATGGAAATCCAAGATTCGAAGAAAACCATGGAAATCTTCGATAGGTTAGACTAATGGATGCGATTGAGTTCGAACCCAGCACCTCAGGTCTAACAGTTTCGAGAGCAGAAACTCCCGGCCACTAGTGGGGTCTGGGACTATTTGGAAACGCTTTTGAAAACTCAATTTCAGCTATTTCCATCTACAGCCAGATTAAAAATGATCCGAATATTTTGAGCAGCTCTGTATACGATACATAGATTTGTGCTTATAAACGACATGCATGGAGAAATTGAGCCCAGTTAAGAAATAGATAGCACAGTTGAAATTTTTCCGTGGATTCTTTTGTGCAACTTTGTAGACGAGGTATAGAATGTATACTCAACGAGTCACATGAAACGAGTTCAATTTAAATGCGCATACCGGAAGTGAAAACATACTTTCAGCCATTTTTCTTCAAAGACAGCGCTGTAACCGATTTCTTTGCTTATCCCTGTAAATGAATGACACATACTATGAATGCATTAGATTAATTTTAAACATGATTATTTAATCGGTAAATCAATTATAACGACCGATTTACCGATTGAGTAATCGTGTTTAAAATTAATCTAATGTGATTTCGTATGCAGCGTTTTCTGCAGTTCCAAATACTGGCCTTCGATTTACTCTGTTGAGTTGATCCAAAGTATCAGACCAGATTCTTTGATCGGTGAGGTCATTTGGGTAAAATAGTCCTCCAGCATTTGCCCGGGATGGCTCAGTTGGAAGAGCATTGGCGGCTTCAGCCAATACATCGCTGGTTCGAATCTCAGCCCGGAATTCTTTCACACACTTGAAAAATTTACACTGTTACTATGAATGCATTCTTGTGTAGAATAATTCTGTTGTAAAATTCAGCGATTTGTCATCAATTTCGATACATGTGAAATGGTATAATGTCATCAAAATACACTAAAATAAGATTTTTCCATAGACCGTTGTAACGCTTTACCTCTTTCTTCTGGTTCCGATGCGAAAGGTAGCACGATGACTCTTCATTTTCATGAAAATCATCTCTTTATTACAGCACATGACATCAACAGCTACACTATAAAACTTGACACTTGAAGACTTTACACATATAAAAATCAAACAATTAAAATAAACGTTAAAAACCTCACTAAAATCCAGACTCTGAAATCCAAAAGTCACTGTCCCGTTCTTCCCCCCTCTCTACTCCTCGTCTCCATCAGTTGATTTTACCGCATCAGCGCCGTCTGGCAAACGCAGAATAAACAATTCGGATCCAGAGCAGCAAGTTAAGATCGCTTCTTGCGAAATCATGATCGGGAGCTATATGCCACATTCAGCTACTTGGGGTCGTCACACCGTAATGTAACGGAATTCTTTTTGGGTACCCCTGTAAATAAACTATTAATTCTTCACACTTCCTACCGATCATGCCATGGTAAACGTCATTAACCTATAGTAATAGCATAAAAATCCTAGTATTTATGTCAGTTAAGAGCGTGGAGAGACAGATGGACAGAAATACTTTTAAACTATGTTGGAAAGTGCTAAAAATAAAAGTGTAACAAAAGCTTTATATTCTTCAATAAATTTTTAATATACTAATAAACTGCCTGAAAGTTTGGAAGCACCCTTTTCCACTGTTAAGAAATCAATTGGGTGCTTTAACCTCTATTTTTTTTTTTTTTCTTCCTATCACTATTTTCTTCGAGTAACGGATTTTTCACTTAATTACGAAGTTTTACGTCATTAATCAAAGTGAATTATTTTTTCTTCCACCGTCTTCGCCTAAATATTCGTTGTAATCATGCTGTAATTTGAGTCCAACTGTATTATTATTTTTTTTAAAAGAGAAACTTTGACGTCATTAAATTAGTAAGTATTCAACGAAGCTCAGAATCTATTTTGACTATTATTATTATTATTATCGTCAACTCTTTAAATTTATTTATACAAGGTAGAACCCGTCAAATTTCGACGAAAGAAATGTTTAAAAAGGAACTGTTTCATTGATTTATAATAAACCTACAAAATTGATTATAGTAAAAAAATGCATTTTATATTGGTGCATCTAACTCTTAAACAAATGATATTTATCGTCAAATTAACAAAATACTATTTCTATAAAACGCAGTTGTAGAAATTGTTAAAATTAAACTTTAATCCTATATGTAAGCAGTAAAAAATAATAAAGATATGTTATTATGATAAAGTTATCAATTAAGGTTCTTATGATAGTATTCCAAAATAATAAAAAGCAAAATTTATTCAACTTTGACTCAATCATAGATTTTTTTTTTCCTGTGAAATCTGAACCCGGCATCATTTTCACCATATCAAAATTTACAAATGTACATTTCACATCTGTATTCACGTTAAAAAAAAGATGGTATTTTAATTTGATAATTTTGATTCAAAACTTGAAATCTCAATGATTTAGCTGAAATAGATATTTAACTGTTGATATTCTTTTACGTGTAAATCAAATTTTGTAAATGAAGTCAAAATTCCCCCGGTTTTATAACAGAAGATATTTAAATTTCTATTTTTTACCTTTTAATGAGAAAATGGCAACATAAAGATACAGCACTCAATTTTTTCCCTTTTTTCCTTTGGTTTAAATAGAAACGGAGTACTCCTGTTGCCACGATTAGAAAAGAGGTATTAAAAGCTACAAAAAATTAATATTTCAAAAACAAATTAAGATACAGCTTTCTAACAAATTTCATACGTAAAGTACATTTTTTTCCCTACACGATGGTGTAAAAATTGAAAATGTGCGACATTAAGATGTTTAAAAACTTTTAGTAGCAAAAATTGCAATATCGAAATTCATTTAAAATTGAAAAGTGTTGTCATGCGCAAAATGATGTATGCGTTACGCACAGATACGTTTGGCCTTTATAATATAGATTTTCTAAATTAATGCTAAAAAAAAATTTAACTTTTTTTTTTTTATTGACTTATACCTGAACCGGTTTATGTTGAACAGGGTCGGCAAGTTTTTGACAGTGTGCGGTTGTATCCGGTTTAATCCGTGATTTAAACCGTCATGTCAAAAACCTTAAATACTACACTGATCTGTAAATTTCACATTAAATATCTGTTACACATATACAACATTAGATGTAATATTAAAAATTCACTATTACTGCATTGTATATTATTATTTCCGGAAAAAAAGAAAGAAATCTGTCATAAATCCGAAAATTTGACCTACCTCCAAACTTGCTCAACTAGCAATGCTTCTGCTTTCAAGTCCTTCTAGCTCAGCATAATTGAGAGAGTATTTTCTAACTTTGGCTTCATTCACTCTAAACTCAGAAATCGTTTAAATGTGCTAAATTGGTTATGTGCTATAGAATGTTGATCCAGATTATCAACTGTACAAAATCATTTTATTCTGTTTGAACATTCTAAGAAACAAAAATGTTTTATTGCAATTAAAATATTTTAATTTTTTTTGTAATTATTAAATTACTGTAATTAATGTTAAATAAAAAATTACTTAAAATCATTAAGACTTATTCAATGTTTCCCTCTTGTTCTTAAAATGTTTTAAAACACATTACATGTTCTTGACGGTTTAAGCCAGTTTTTGACGGTTTAAACCAGTTTTTGACGCTTGTCATGTCAAAAAGCAGTTTCTGACATCAAAAACCCAACCCTCATGTTGAGTGAGTAAAAATTTAAAAGACAAAAATAAATAAAACAAGAACAGAAATACTTGAGGAGTTAAGAAAGTTTTTAGTACAAAAAAGTAAACAAACTTTAAAAAAAAAAAAAAAAAAACTGCCGCAGAAATTAAAAAAAAAAAAAAAAAAAGGAAAAGAGTTAAGCAAAAAAGATTTTAGAAGAGAAAAATCAGTGTAGCCCCTGGGCCTCTGTTTCCTGCCCAATTCTGGGGGGAGAAAGCACAGCTAGACGCAAGGTACCCGGAAATGAAGAGCCCGTGGACCGGAAACTGCTTGCCATACTTGCACTAAAGGGAAAAGGGGGGGGGGGTGTGGAGGGTGGAGAAGAAGGGATTGTCGAGAAATTCCCAGGAGAAAAAATAAATGAATTTGAACTTGTTCGTGGCTGTTAAAGTTTTTTTTTTTTTTTTTTTTTTTTTTTTTTTTTTTTTTCCAGTAATTTCACAGATGCACATTTGAGTTCGTTTACTTTTTATAAACTTTTTCGAGAGTTTTCAGGTGTTATTTAAAATAGCTTGGAGGGGGGGGGGGTATATGCAAATAATACAACGATTAAAGTTGTGGAAAGAGAACTAAAAAAGTACTTAATGGTGTATTAAAAAAAAACGCTTTTCCATCTTCAACAGCTCGAAATTTTTCGATACAATTTTCAGACACATTTTTAAAAGTAGAAACATGGAACTGGCTGAGGGAATTTTTGGAGAGACGTATAAGGTGTCTTTTTACTCTCAATTCATTAGAATTAGATTTATGAACAATTACTTTCTCAGTATGACCCTTTTTTTTTAGTTCACCGATCTCCTGCTTCGGAAAAATCGGTTCAAAATACCGTTTTTGATTGTTTTTTTTTTTTGCAATATTTTCTGACTTTATTAAAGAATCGACAATCACGGCACCTTGTGTACTTTCTAAATAAGACAATTTGCAAGTTTAATGCATTTGACAGCAAAAATGAATTTAAAAATAAATCGGAAAATAAGCAGTTTGAATCGAAATACACCCTTAAAAAATCTATCTCTGTGAAAGTTAATCTAGAGATACAAGTGCATCACTTTTTTCAGAATTGTGTAGAATCCATTAAAAAATTTTTTTTACGAGAATCGGATTCAAATTTAACAACTTGCTAATTGCATGACAAGTGTAGCAAATGAGGTGCGTTCATGCTATGACGAAGTTTTAAAAATATTCAGATCTTGGTCATTGGTATACTGTATAGTATACGAAAACTTTTGTTCGTCTCTGTAAGTATTATATGCTTTCTATTATACAGCAAGTAACGTGTAATAAACTTAAGTATCTTACATCAATTTCATAAAATGTGAAGCAGTTTAAAATAAAATTACTGGTAAAGCGTAACAAATGTGGTGCGTTCGTATTATAAAGAAGTTTTTAAAACATTCAGATCTTCGTGTAATATTATACAGTATTTCGGATACAGCATAGTAGTGTCCCTGTAAATATTATTTGCTTTCCATTGTAAAGCAAGTAACTTGAAGTGAACTTCAGCAACCTATATCAATTTCATGAAATGTGAAATAGTTTTAATATAGGAGGACCAATTACACTGTTTGATAATATAACAAATAATAAAATCAGCTCATCAGTGTATACTAGATGTTAAAATTTTTTTATAGAACGCTGTCGATCGGATTATGAGTTGCCGAGATATCTGTAATCTTGTTTTTCACATTCTTCGATTTTTCATGACCCCGTATTTCATTCAAATTTCAATTCAGAGGTATATTTTAATTGGAAATGAGAAGCTTAATCCGACGCAGTTAATTGTTAGTTAATAGAATTATTACTTTTGGAGTTATAAGGATGTTTCTTTTACGCAGTTCGGTACTGCTTGAGTAGTTTGGCGTTTTATATAATTTGTCGAAATTGGTACATCAGCAGTTCTTTAATGTAGCATTACTATGTATATTAACAATATTTAAATTTTGTTTATGAATTGCAATGCATTGTATAAATAGTTTTCACATGTTTTATTTTCATATACATATCCATGATGGGTAAGTATTACGGTGGCCCCCAACGACTAGTTTTTTTCGTTCTCAAATCTCCTGCTTGAGAAAAATCGGTTCGAAATGGCGTTTTTGATTGCTTTTTTTACAATATTTTCTGCATTTATCAAAGAATCGACCATCACGGCACCTTGTGTACTTTCTAAATAAGACAATTTGCCAGTTGGGTGCATTTGAGAACAAAAATGAATTAAAAAATAAATCGGAAAATAAGCAGTTTGAATCGAAATACACCCTTAATCGATACTCCACAGGATCTCAGATTCGTAGATAGACGTGAATAATAGAGGGGCCTAAGAAGATGTAGGGGGTTGGGGTATTTTTTCGCGCTCTCTGACGTAGAAAGATAAATTGGTGCATATTCATGCTGTATAGGTACTATGTTTCTTATTAAAGTGTCGTTATAACTTCATTTCATGCTAAGAAAATGATGAAAAATTCGAGTGTATAACGAGTGTAACATCATGTTCCGCGCTCGGGGCGACCGTCCACCCTTTCGAGCTAATAATGTTATAAAGTCCGAAATGGCAAGGTTTTCAAAAACAGTGGTGTTTTGGAGAATTGTGTTTGTATAACAGAATCCAAGAGCCGACCGCACAAAACTCTAAGTCATCGAGCACTAACCAAATCCCTTTATTTTTATGGAAGATTAAGTAACAGGGGAATCGAATGATCCATGTCTGCCGGAAGCGAAGGGGTGCATAAGCCAAAAATTGATACTTGACTCGGTGACTGATAGTGGTTGACTCGTAGGAATATCATTGTGTTTGTCCCAAGGCCCGATTATGACTAATTGGGGCCCTGGTCAAAGATAAATTAGGGGGGGGGGGGCTTCCGAATCAATGCAACGTAATTCAAATAGAACTGATGGTCATTCATATGTGCAATGCATAAACATATTTTCTCATCTTGGATATAAATAGAAGAAAATTCTTAGTTCCGTCAATTCTAAATAAAATTCCTTAATTAATAAAAGTTCTTAATATAGAACAAAATATTTATAAATAAGTTCTTTATATAACTTAGTACAATTTGTTATTTTGCTTTAAGATGAATTTATTAACTTCATCATATAGAAGAGGTGTAATTGGAAAAAGAAAGTAAATATTTTATAATTTAATATATGGATTTTGGGGCCCCTTAAAGTCCGGGGCCCATGTGCAAAGTCCCGATTTGTCCATGCGGTAATAAGGGCCTGGTTTGTCCTACAATCAAAAGTATAAAAACATGGGAAATTGGGTGCAGAAAAACACAATTCTAAGCCTACGAGTCATTCGCTTCCGGCAGACATAGATCATTAGATTCCCCTATGAACTCTTCCCTAAAACTAGTCGTTGGAGGCCACCGTAATACTTACCCATCATACATATGCATAATAGAAAATGTGAAAATAAAACATGTGTAACTTATTTATAAAATGCATTGCAATTCCAAAATAAAAATTTTAACGCATATTTAAATAGTTTTAATATACATAGTAATGATTTATTAATGAATTGCTGATGAGCCAATTTCGACAAATTATATAAAACGCCAAAATACTCAAGTAATACCGGATTGCGTAAAAGAAACATCCTTATAACTCCAAAAATAATAATCGTATTAACTAGCAATTTACTGCGTCAGATGAAGCGTCTCATTTCCAATTAAAATATATCTTTGAATTCAAATTTGAATGAAATACAGGGTCATGAAAAATCAAAGAATGTGAAAAATAGCATTACACGTATCTCAGCAACTAATAATCCGATCGACTTCGTTCTTTATGCAAAATTTGTGTTATTTTATTGCCTTTTATATCCACTCCTTAAAATAAAAAATTTCGAAAATTTTTATATACGTTTCATCAGAATGAATTTTTCGAGAGTCCGAAAAAAATAGTTCCGAATAATCGAGGTTACTGATATTAAATAGGCTTCGTCCCATTCTTACATATTAAGTACATATAAAATTTCAAGGCTCTATCTCAATTTGTTCGGGAGATAGAGCGGTTACAGACAGACAGACAGACACACAGACGGACGGACGGCAAAATTTTTTTTCTAAAAATATGTTTTTCGGAATCCCCACTATCTAAAACGTGTAAATCCGTCAAAAAATTTTTTTCGATGTTTCAAAACGATTGCAAGACTTACCCTATACTACGTATGATGGGTAAGTAAAAAAGCAATTTTTCTTGTGCTCGGTGACTGAGAGTTTTGTGCGGTCGGCTCTTGGACATACAATGTCAAAATTTGAATATTTTATTTCGTTACTGTTTTTGAAAATCATTACAATTAAAATTAAAAGTTGGTTGCAACGAAAGTAGAACATTAAACTAGTAGTTTTATACGAATGCTCAAGAAATGTTTAGTCAATTAGTTCAACCAACTTATTAACTTTCAATTTTTTATTTGAGGAAATTTTTAAATTTTATTTTCTTTTTTATAAAGTACATTAAATTTAGGGAGACAATTTTTTTGAAATTTCTACGTCCCTAATGATGTCTATTTTTTTAAAGCCAAAAATCTTATATAGATAATGAGATTTAGATAACATTGGATGATACAGTAACCTTCTAATTAAATGTTCCATAGGTAATATTTTTTAATACTAAATAAAAATAACTATGTACTATTTATAACTCATTTATTTAAAAAAAAATCATTTTAATTTATATCTTTTTTATTTTACTTTTTTTCATTGTGATTTTTGAAAATATGGCTCCAAAAGCGTGCAGCTGTGTACATAAAAAATGATTGATCATTGATCCCACTCATTCAAGTTATGCCATCATTCCTCCACTTTGATTCCATCCAGTCCTCTTATGTGGTGGCGCCATCTTTTATCACAAATGACAAATCATGTCTGTGATATAGCTTTTGGTAATCTTTAAGTTATCGGATCCAATTGTTTTATATAACTCTTTCGGGTTAATGTGTCCGGGTCTGGTGTAATATCAATAGTACATTTTTTTTTCATGAAGTAATATTTTGTCTTCACAATTACTTTTGTTATTTTGTTTGTTCATTTTGTTTCACAAATGTTGTTCGAAATGATAGTATAATTCATATTTCGGCACTTTGTAATAATAATAATAATAATAATAAAAGTTTTCTTAATTCTCTTTGCACCGTTGGCGATTCCTTTAATTCACACATATATTTCTCTCATTAAATTTAAAATGGAAGTTACTTTTCTGAACCAATAACGTGTGGTAAAACTCCAAAAATATCAGAAAGTTGCAATACCCTATCAAATCCTGTTGACATGCATTTTCTAAACGTCTTCAAAAACTATTCCTTAGCCTATTATCACGTAAATATGAATTGAATAGTACACAAATTAAGTACATTCGTTAGATTTCAGACAATGGGACAATCTTTATACATTCATAAAGTTCAGTAAGTCTGTTTGGCTAACAGTGGTGACCATCCCCCCAAAACCCAATGACGCAAATTCCCCCCCCCCCAAAAAAATATATATATTTATACGTTAACATTGACCCCCTCCCCCCCTTAAACAGAATATCAATTGTAAAATATATTCTACTTATAATCTACTGCACATTCAAAAGATAGCGAGTTGAGCATAGCGGAATGAGTTCTTATTGCCCTTATCTAGAATTTAAAGAAAGAAAACACAGGAACATTTCAGGAAATTAAATGTTGAAAAAATTTAGAAGTGATATTAAAAAAATCAAGATTTTTTTTCAACAGTAAAAAAAGGAAATATTAAGAATTAAAAAATCCCCCCCCCCCAAACTACTTTTTCTCAAATTCCCCCCTAAAACTAAGTTGTATGACTCATCTTGCGTCACCAAACCCCTCTCTGGGCACCCCTACTGATTATCGTTATTTCAGTAAAAGCAATTTTATTCTCAAAATGGAAAAAAATATTCGGACCCGAAAGGGTTAAAGAAAAGAATGCTGGAAATCCTAAGGTATATATAGTTTTTTAAAAATGTCTCCAGCCTAAAAAAGTTCGATTTTTCTTTATAGTCAAGACTTCAAGACATATTTTGTTGAAAATATTGTATTTAAATATAAAAAATTTGTAATCAATCAAAAAAAATTACTTTTAAAAAAATTTATATTTAGAGCTAAAAAGAAGAGTTATCATTTAGACAGGACAGAGAATTTTTTTTCTCTCTGAATTTCAGAATTTAATTTTAATAATAGTTATCTCTTTTTCTACTTTCTTATAGTTAAAAGAACATTTTCTTTTCTTTTACTTGTATATCAATAACTGAATGTAAATAAGTTATTTTATTTTCCTTTATAAAATTGAAATAGTTTTTTATATAAACAAATATATATATATTTTATTTACTTGATGTACATAAATGTCTTCACATAACTTAGCATTGAATTCACAATAACTGTCCATATTTTTTAAAATAAAGTTGTGTATTGATTCCCCCCCCCCTCCCCCAACCTGTAAATCTGTGTATAGTAAATCAATACAAAAACCCTTAACGGGTTAAAAGTTTTGACGCAGCTGTTTAACTTAAGTCTCTAAGAATTTTAAATATGAATTTTAAAAATAATGATATCAAATTTTGAGTGACGCCATGCTATTAACTTAAAAACGCTTTTTTGTATTATTTATTTCATCACTTTATTTTTCTTCTATGTGTAATAGCATGTGCAAAAGTTATCTTCAACATGAAAGATGCATTAAACTTTATTCACAGATTCTTTTTCACAGACGCCTCTCATAAATTAAAAATATAAGTTTTAAAATATATGATATAAAATTTAAGTGATGCCTTTATGTGACTTTAAAAGGTTTGTTTTAAAATTCAAATTATTATTTTTTTTTATTTGATAAAATTTATTTACTCATATAAAAAATACTTTTAATTTTCCAATTCGTTGTTAAATATAATTTTAATTGAATCTATACTATGCATTGAAAGGTATTTATTTCAATAAATTGATTTATCTTTTGTGTCGCGTTATTGAAAATTGTATATAATATTTATGTAAATGGTTCCTATGCGTCAAAATTTCGTTTCCATGCGCTTCACTTAATTCGGATAATTTGACGCAAAAAACCATTTATATAATAATAATAATAATAATAATAATAATAATAATAATAATAAACAAAGAAATGACATGGTCGTCTTTTTTCGTTTTACGGAGGGAGTTGAACGCCGAAAAGGATTCTTGCTTTTGCATATGATTAAACAAGATTATTTAAGCATTTCAGCTAATTCAAGTTATTTTTTTTCATAAAATAATAGTATGTTATAAAATAATGGTTTTATATAATAAATTATATGGTTTTGTACTATAATAAGTTATTCTTAAAAGTAACGTTTTAAATCTCATTTAAGTTTCATCAAATTTTATTCTTTCTATTTGCAATATTTACGCGAAAATATTTTTATCATTAGAAAGGAAATATTATTTACATTGTCTTACTTTGTTTTTTAAATTTGGCATAATTTTTTTTTTCCATTTACGACTTTTAACGCATATTTTGTGAATTTATTATTTACAATTTTCTTTCTCTTTTAAAATTAATTTGTAAATGTTGTTTTTATGCCTTAATTTTTAATATTTTGCTACTTTTTAAACGTAATATTAATTTAATTTTAATTTTTTTATTTTATTTATAATAGTCAAGTGTCAAAAAATTTTTAATTAGAAGGAAATTTTATTCTTTATGCTGTTTTAAAAGTTGGCAACAATTTAAAGTAATTTTCTTTTCTAAAACATGCGAAAAATTATTTTTCGAAATGTTCAAAATTTGAATTTCAAATAGAAATAAATCCTTAAAAAATTAATCAGATTAAAAATATAAATGCAGTTTGTACACAGAATAACTTCTAATGTATAAAATGAGCTAAAATGATTAAATTCCTATGCATAGTTTTTGCTCCCATCCTATAAAAATTTTTTAAGGGTGTTGTTCTTAAATTAAACAGAACAAATTTTTGACATAAGTTTTGATTCCTTTTTTGTTCGAAAATGCATGAAAAAAACAGGTGTTGTTATTCAGAAACTACTTAATCGCACTCATTTTTCTGTTTTTGTGCAAACGCATTAGATCTTTCAGAACAAGCCGTCAAAAATGATGTTTTGAACCGCATTTTTGAAGCAAAAGCAGAAAAAAAAAAAACACTCAACGAAAGGTAGAAAATCGCGTGATCACGTGATCAGAATAGCTTCCAACTCGGTAGGTAATTGAATGATCCTAAAATGGAAAACAGGGTTCGATTCGAAAGTGCTTCCATAGCCTATATCATATATTTCTGTTAAAAAATGAATTTGTTAATGTCTCAAAACGTTTCGCGCTTATTGAGCAGAGAACAACATTAATGGAAAGATTTAAACCAACTATAACATTAAATCTCTCTTAAAATAATTATTCCATTTAAAAACTGTCTGCACCAGCGTGTTAATGAAAAAAGGAAGACTACGGAAATTTAGTTTCGGCCTTAAAAGTGTCGATCCCTAATCATAAGTATTGAAATGCTAGCTATAAAAAGCAGTGTTAAATGAGATGGACCTTCTGGAGAATTTGAGGTTTTGTGTTTTCAATGGCCAAAAAGTGCAATCCTCCCCCCCCCCCCTCGAACTTTATAATGTTCCCCCCTTGGAGTCATATAAATCCCTCCCAGAAAAAAGTGTCTGAATTCAACACTGATAAAAAAAAAAAAAAAAAAAAAAAAAAAAAAAAAAAAAAAAAGATCGAACATGCATTAAATATATATATACTGTGCGAACAGATATTGTTCCTTTCTTTTCCCCATCTTTTTTGTCATTAAAAAATCATCCAAGTCGAAAGAAAAATGTTGAAAACAGAAGCACTTAAAGAAATTCATTACGCGAGATCTTTTTAACGACCATTTCTTTGAAAATTACGGGCAATTTTCATTAATGTTCCAGAAATGACTAATAGCGTCGTAAAAAATATAAATTAACACTTAAAATAAAATCAAAGCCACTTGTCTCTAGAAAGAAAGAAAGGAAACAAAACAAAAGTTTTCAATAACAAAAAAAAATTAGATGTCCACCCACTTTCCCTTTTTTTCTAATCATTATATTTCGGCACGTCAATTAACCATTAATAAAATTAGATTCCGTAGTTAAATTGTGCCTCTCAATGGCCTCTTTATTGCTTGATTCTATTATTAGCCATTTAAGAGAAAGCATTCTGATTAAAAAAGTTATTTTTAAAGAGGTTTGCTTGTTGTGAGAAAGGAATAATAGGAGATTGATATCTAATGTGTTTATGAAAAGAAATGAGTATTAAAAGTAAAAAAAGTTTCTTTAGTGGACAGTTTAGAATTTTTTTTATTTTTTAAAAATGTGTTCAAATGGTGAACTCAATGAATTTAATGTTCAAGTAAAAGTACATAAAAATTATGTACATTTTTAATTAAAGATTTAAAAGTTTATAAAAATTTGGAATTTTTAAAAATCCCTAACACTTTAAAAAAAATGATATTTTTGCCCAATTTTTCAAAGATTTTCAAATGTATATTGCACATGGTTGCTCAGATTTTTAGATGCATCCAGGGTTCTCGCTGCCACTCGCCATTAACTCGCCAAATAACAACAAAATGTTTAATTTGGCAAGTAAAGGGATGATTAGACTCGCCAAATGGCGAGTGTTAAATTTTTTCTCAGAGTTGTGTATCAGCACAAGTGACACCCCGGTTACAATACTGAATAATGGATGTCACTTATGCTCAATCGTACCGTATTCTTTACATTAATTTTTTTTTTTTTTTTTTTTTTTTATGTATATCGACCAATTTTTATATATGCCAATTCAATTTAGCATCTGCCAAAGTCACAGTAAACAAAAATGACAATTAAGTATGTGTTTAATGTACGTAATAGGCAACAGTACTATTTTGAAATTACTTTTTAAGTGTGTAATTCGATAAAAAGCCGAAGAATTCTAGAAAAATAAAGTTTTTGACGCATTTTGTTGTACATATTTTGAATTTTTCAGAATTCATTCGATGTAATATCTTAAAATATTGAGTTAAGTGGGAGTGGAACTTTTATTTCATAGCATTTTATTGAGTTGCCAGATTTATTTATTTATTTATTTATTTATTTTTTTTTTTCACTGACTACGCAAGATATGTAGGTTTTTCTTTTCTGTTTCTGTCGATGTAATATTTTAAAATCTTGAGTTAATTGGGAGTGAAACTTTTATTTGATAACATTTTATTGAAATATATTTTTGTTGTTGTTGTTGTTGTTTATTACGCAAGATATGTAGAATGTACTTTTTTGTTTGTTTCTGTTGGATGATTACATTTTGATCGATAAACAGTTACAATATTTATTTTAGAACATATTGAAAAAAAGTAGATACATTAAGGCAGGCATGTCAAACTCGTTGACCATCGCGGGCCAAATTTAGCATTGTATACAGAGTTGTGAGCCACATTAAAAAATGCTAATGGATTTTATTTTTTTCACACCGAATAAAACTAAACATACAAATTAAAACACAATTTTATAAAATATATAAATAAAAAGGGGAAAAACCGGAAAAATTTAAATAAAACGCTAAAATTTAAATATAATACTTAATAAGTACAATCATAATGGTACAAGAATGCATTATTAAGTTTATTACATTGATCTTTACTTTTCTTCTTTTAATTTTGTGATTGCTTCATTTTATAAAAATCAATCGTTGTAGGAGCACAACTATTTGCATTGTAAATGTATTTTTTTAAAGTCAAACTTTATTCGGTCAAGCTTTTCAGAATCAAGTAAACAGATATAAATTATGATCATTGTGCTAACAATATGAAATGTATATTACTATTCTACGTTAATTGTATAGATTTTGAAAAAACAAATGTCAAGTTGGCAACATTGCAACCATGACTAGCGACAGTATACAAAGTGTATTTTCTGCATCATTCATGAACTAAATAAAGCATAGGGAAAACGTCGAAATTCTTGGCGGGCCACAAATAAATTGTCGGCGGGCCACGTGTTTGACATGCCTACATTGGGGTAAAAGATCAAATTTTCAATGTTTCACAACGAATTTATTTGACTGCTTTTTTATTTATTTATTTATTTATTTATTTATTTATTTTTTGCGAATACTTTTTTTTGTGTGTGTGTGTGTGTGTTTCAGATTAGCCAAATTGCTAACGTTCATAAAAAGTGAAGGAGAACCCTGGATACATCTAATATTACATTTAATATAATTTGTTTACTTATCTGTATAATGCAAAACGATGAAATCTAACACATCTTCATACATTAGATTAATTTTTAAACACGATTATTCAATCGGTAAATTATTTATAACAGATGCAAATTTTCCATTTTTCAATTTTGGGTGAAAAAAGTCCGGGCCAGGATTCGAGCCAGGGATGTATTGGCTGAAGCCGCCAATGCTCTACCAACTGAGCTATCCCGGACACGAACGCGGGAGGATTATTTCATCCAAATAACCTCGACGATCACTTTATCTGGTCTGATACTCTGGATCAGCTCAACAGAGCTCAGTTGGTAGAGCATTGGCTCAGTTGGTAGAGCACTGGTGGCTTCAGCCAATACATCCCTGGTTCGAATCCTGGCCCGGACTTTTTTCACCCAATATTGAATAATGGAAAATTTGCATCTGTTATAAATAATTTACCGATTGAATAATCGTGTTTAAAATTAATCTAATGTAATTTCGTATGCAGCGATTTTTTGCTGTTCCATATATTGACCTTCGATTTATTCTGTTGAGCTGATCCAGAGTATCAGACCAGATAAAGTGATCGTTGCAGTTAATTTGGATGAAACAGTCCTCCAGTGATCGTGTCCGGGATGGCTCAGTTGGTAGAGCATTGGCGGCTTCAGCCAATACATCCCTGGTTCGAATCCTGGCCTGGACTTTTTTCACCCAATATTGAAAAATGGAAAATTTGCATCTGTTACATTTTCATATACTTTAATTTATTTTTTAAATAACAAAAATCTTGAAGGTTCAATCCGTGCGCAGATTTATCACATTTGTAATAAAGAACATGTGCAAGCAAGTTTAAGTCTCTATCTCAAATACAAAAAAAAAAAAAAAAAAAAAAAAAAGGGAAAAAAAAAAGCATTTTTAAAATAGGATAGTGAAGAAAATAGGAACATGGAGAAAAAGTCATTTAAATTTTTAATTTGTAAGGATCATTGCGCTGAGTGCATTAACAAAATGTACACTAATTTACCGATATAATTATTCTATGGTGTCAAAATATTTACAATGAAACAGGCTTTTAGTAATATTAACAAAGAAAAATTGATGTTTTGATCAATTTTAAGGTAAATTGTTCCCTTAAATATACTAATTTATAAGCATTCAATATTTGTACTAAAATCTTACCTCTGTTCTGAGTGCAAGTTGGTGATTTTTTCCAAAAAATGTCCATTATAATTCGTCAGTTTGGGCAAGTGCCGAAAACAATTATGAAAAAATTGTCACAATTATTTTATTTTATTTATGATAATTTTTTTTTTTTTTTTTATGTTTGTCAGAAAGCGTGATCTAGATAATTTATTTTAAAAAAAATATATAATTTTTGCTCTATTTCTTAATAAAGGTAAGACAACGGGGAAAAAATGTAAATTATATCTTTTTATGATTTTAAGAGAAAAAGCCTGTTGACACAAAAAATGATACTTAGAACTCAATAATACTTGAGAATTTCAAAATAGTCGATCCATAAAGCTTCCATTATTGATAAAATTTCTCCCCAATTCATTCTATATTTCTTTCTTTCATCATCTTCTTCTTCTTTGGTTTGATTTACTGTCGACTAATTTATTTTAGTTAAATTTTTCTTTTTTTCTTTTTTTGATTAGACCGTGGTCATTTAATTCATACAACCTCTCATTTTGTCGCCATTTGATATTAAATTGCTCAGCGCTTTTTTTAGAACATCTTGTGCGACAGCCGGAGTGGATATATTTTTTTCTCATTTTCGTAATTGTGTCTTTAGTTCATGTGTTTTTATCTTAGAAAGTCGAAGTTTTAATTTTTTTGTGTCGTTGTACTTTAAAAAGGGATTTTTTGTCTTTATACTTTTTATAAATAAATGCAATGCAACATAGATATTTACCAAAATTTAAAATTCAATAAGAACAATAGATAAACTGTATTGAAGCATGTATAATGAACATGATTTTTTTTTTTTTTAAACTCCTATTTAAAATGAACAAAACAGATCATCATATGAATTATGAAATTCTATCAAATGAATATAAACAAATATATGAAAAGCATAATGGATGAAAAACTTATATTGTAAATCACTCATCAAGGGTACAAAATTTACAAATATAAGCAATAATCTAGTTCTTTTCTGTAATAGATCGAGCTATAAGCTAAGAAATGTGACCTATTATGACCCTATTATGACTAGATGAAAAAACCAAACAAAATAGAAAAAAAATGCTAAATTTGAAAAGTACTAATCGCAATTTACCAGATTTCTCAAGATAGTAAAATAAACTGTTTTGAAGCAGATAATAAACGAAACCCCCTGTGAAATCTACGATCACAGTTACCCACTTGTTTTTAATTTTAAATGGCCTGAGTCTTATTTATACCATTTAATTATACCAAATACCTTATTTATATCAAAAATTTCATACAAAAAGACAACCATAAAAAAATAGAGGTAAACAAAAAGGATTATTGAGCTGCCCTTGCCAATCAAAACTCTGTATAAAAGAAATTCTCCATTAAAAACTCACCAAATTACCTCAAAAAAGTTTTAAAAGTTTCAAAATATCTTTAGACAATTAATAAATAAAGCATCCATTATTGACCTAATCTCTCTTTTTTTTCCCCTCTCTTTGATATACTTTAGAATTATTCTTTAGACTGGACCATGGCCATACTACCAACCCCATATTAAGTCGCCGTGAAATTGCTGTAGTTCTTGCGCAGCGATATTTTTTGGTCGGAGTGGTTTTTTTTTTCGTTTTCAGTAATTGTGTCTTTAGATCAGGATTTTTGACTTTAGAAATGTCATGTTGAAGTATTTTCCCTCATGCCTCATACTTTTAGAATTTTTTTTTTTTAAATGTATTGTTAAAATGAATAATATGAACTTTAAAATGTCCATGCTTACTTAAAAGGCGATTAAATAATCAACTAAGATGTTAAAAGTTAATTTTATTTAAAAAATCTTAGTACACTTTCAAACCTTTTCCAAACAGTGAATAAGAGAATATAACAATTATAAGAGAATCCATAGAAATCCTATGCAAAAGCAATAAAGTGTGCAATGATGCCCTGTCTTATAATATACCCAGTTTATGGTTTAATATCCTAAAAATAAAATCCTGACAATTTGAAAATATGACGTATTAAAAATTTCATGGTACAACAATCAAATATTTCTTTTTACCGTTCACCTAAAATATTACTAACTCGATCTTGAAGCCATGAGTCTCGTTCATTTTTCATAACGAAATCTTATACAGTCGGCTCTCGTTAATTCGAACTCGTCGGGACCACAAGAAATGTTCGAATTATCCGAAGTTCGAATTATGGAAAGTATGAGAAGAAAACATGCTTAATAGGGTACTATTACAAAGGAATTAATGTTATAGTGTTTTTTTTAATTTATTATGTCTATTATCATCAGAATATTACTTAATATTAAATTAGAATGTATAAATATACAAAGTAATTAAAAGTTTAGAAACAAGCACAATGGAACAAAAAAAAAAATTGAAGCGTCACTGATGGACAGACGGGGCACAAAGAAAGTGGATATCAAACGCATGGGATTATATGTATACTCGTTCGGAACAATTCTCACAAAAATCAAAGAAAGAAAGTTATTCAAATAATCTGAAATCCGTGAGAAATTAAGGAAGAATGAAAAATCGGAATTTTCGTTAGTTCGAATTAAACGATGTCAAGAGAAAATAAGTTCGAATTAATGAAAAAGCTTAACGTTATTCTGCCATTGAAAATTTCGGGACTTCATGTTTAGTTTGAATTAAGCGAAGATTCAAATTATCCGATTTCGAATTAACGAGAGCCGACTGTATTTGTATTTATAAAAGAAAATATTCTCTCTGGAAGAACGTGTTTGGAAAAGGTTTGAAAGTACTAAGATGTTTTTAAATAAAATTAACTTTTAACATCTATAGTTGATTATTTAATCGCCTTTTAAGTAAACATGAACATTTTAAAGTTCATATTATTTATTTTATGTTAAAAGCAAGGCGAAATTTTCATTCCGTCATTTATTTTATATTTATTTAAATATATTGTTGTTGATTTAATCTTTTTTTAATTAACACAATAACTCTTAGAAACCGTTTATCGTTTGAGATCAGGACTGCGGAGTCGGAGTCCTGGTCTCAACCGATAAACGGTAAAAAACTAGCCGACTCCGACTCCAACTTTGACAGTTTGAAGTGAAATTAAACTAATTACAGTCTACTCTCGTTAATTCAAAATCGGATAATTCGAATCTTCGCTTAATTCGAACTAAACATGAAGTCCCGAAATTTTCAATGGCAGAATAGCATTAAAAAATTTTCATTAATTCGAACTCATTTTCTCTTGACTTCGTTTAATTCAAACTAACGAAAATTCCGATTTTTCATTCTTCCTTAATTTCTCACGGATTTCAGATTATTTGAATAACTTTCTTTCTTTGATTTTTGTGAGAATTGTTCCGAACGAGTATACATATAGTCCAATGCATTTGATATCCACTTTCTTAGTGCCCCGTCTGTCCGTCAATGACGCCTCAAATTTTTCTTTCATTGTGCTTGTTTCTAATCATTTAATTAGTTTATGTATTTATACATTCTAATTTAATATTAAGTCATATTCTATTGATAACAGGCGAAATATATTTAAAAAAACACTATAACATTAATTCCTTTGTAATAGTACCATATTAAGCATGTTTTTATTTCATTTTTTCCATAATTCGAACAGTTTTTATGGTCCCAACGAGTTCGAATTAACGAGAGTCGACTGTATATGTAATTTTAAATCCATAAAAGAAATTATTATTGTTATTTTTGAAGGCTATCCAAGTTAAAGATTTACAATATACTGTCCGGTGTACTGAGTAGATGAAAACCGTTTTTAATTAAAATCTCTAGTAGATCCCGAATTATTTTCTCCCCTCCATTATTTCCCTCCCCCCCTCTTCCCTTTCCATCGATATTTTTCGGCTCTGAAACACACAATTAACGTTAAAATTGTAAATATTTTTCTCTTTTCAAGTCTACGGATTCGAAATATTAAAATTTTTGCTTTGTTTTCTCCTTTAAATTTCGATAGTGGGACGCAAAATGGAAAAATTAGTTAACAGAAAATATTTTTTTTTCCTTTTTTCTTTCAAAGTTCTAAGAGTTGTATTAATACCGAAATAGTGAAAATTTCGCCTTGTTTTTCTTGCGTTCCGTCACAATTTTAACCAACAGCAACACTAGTATATTAGCCAGCTTAGAGTTGAAGTCGAAGTTATTAAAATTTACACAGTTGGAATCGGAGTCAACCATTTTTCCCACCTACTCCGCAGCCGTGGTTGAAACTTCGAATCAATGCGCTTCTCATAAAAATATTTTTTTTCCCCGCTGAATAACAGAAACTGTATTAACTTTGTAATAAGTGTAAAATATAATAATATGACAATGCAGAATTCCTAGGTTCTATAAAAAAAGACTTTAAAACGATTCTTTTTCTAAAATCACGGCCCCACCAGTGGCCGACAGGCTCTGACCTCTGAGCTGGTAGATGGCAGGTGCTGAGTTCGAACCCAGTCGCGGCCGTCGACCTAACCGTTCGGAGTTTTCGTGGTTTTCTTTGAGGCTTGTTTCAATGCGGGTTAGGATCCCTTAGAAAGACCCCCACGAAGGGCGCTTCCCCCTGAGCCTATATCCCTCGCGTAGATAATCGGCCGACACAAAATAAACCAAACCAAAGCAAACTTTCTAAAATCACATGAAAATGCTTCAGAAATGCTCAAAAGTTTCCATGTATCGTTAGCCGATCAATAACACATCCATTAGTGATCCAATTCCACTTTTTTCCTCTCCTGCTATCGATTTATTTACTTTCGAATCATTTTTCTTTATAATTTATTTTATTTTATTTTATTTTGCCTTAGACTGGACATTGGTCATTTGTACAACCCTGTTTTTTTTTTTTTTTTTTTTGTACATCGTTGTGAAATATTAAATGTCTCTTTTGTGGCGCTATTTTTAGAAGATCATGTGAGAGTCGGAATGATTTTTTTTTTCTATTTTGTTAATTGTGTCTGTAGGTCATGAGTTTTGACCTTAGAAACTCGCCGTTTTTTCTTCCTGTGTTACGCAATAAGTGATTTCCCCTTTATTGCTCTTTAAACGATTAAAAAAAAAATTACGTAATTCGTCAGTTGGTAGGGTCAGGAGGAGGTAATTATGACAGCCCTATAATGGAGAAAAATGTGTATGGTCAAATTTTAGTTATCTAAAAGAACACTATTACACACAGAAAGTTACCAAAATTTTTAATAAGCAAATTTGTCAGTTTGGAGTCCTAATGGTCTTAATTACCCCCCAAAAAATTTGTGTTGACAAATATAAAGAGGAAATATAGTGGTCATAATTTCCGCATTAGTGATCTTTTTTAAAAAGAAAAAGGGCTATGAGAATTAAAACTTTTAAGAAGCGCTCTTAAATGGTCTAATTTACTTCCTATGTACTAAAAACACCACTTTTCCTAATAGAAACAAGTAAAAACAAGTTGGAAATTGCACGTGAAGCGTAGCAAATGAGGTGCGTTCGTACGATAACGAAGTTTTAAAAATATCACTCTCATATATCAATCTCATACAATTGTAAACAGTTAATTACAATTAAAATGCGCAGCAAACAATGTTCTCCCTATAACATTATGCAATGGAATACTTTTGTGTGGCCTTGTAAATCGATAACAAATGTTCTTTGCACCACAGATTATGCAAAATATGTATTATAATATGTACTTTATAGATGCATATCAATTTTATTACGTTTGAATGAGTGTAACACCATTAAAATTTGAAACATTTTCCCCCATTAACCATAATGTAACGGAATACTTTTGATTGTCCCTGTAATTGATCTATGCATCCGATTTTCTTAAAATTTGAAATGACTCGACAAAATTATATAATAATAATAAATTTTAAATTTCAAACGATTCGGTTGGGTAGTTTTTGCGTTGTTATATGCGGACGGACAGACAAACAGACGGACTGAACGACAACAATAGGTGCTACGTATTTACATAATTACGAACGCACCTAAAAATTTAACACTACTGAAAATGTAAAAAGTGGTCATTATCAACTCTCCTGATCCTATAGAAACGAAATGGAGGTTCAACAATTACGGGTTTCAGTTTGGTAAAATTTCAATAGGAAGATGACTCTCTAAGCATACTTAAAAAACTGTGAAATTGAGAAAAAAAAAAAGCAATTTTTAGTCAAATGCTATTTTCCTTCTTTTCTGCTAGAATTTAAAGAAAAAATGTGTAATTTCTATCTGTCTCTCTCTTTTTTTTTTCTTAGCCATCTATGCAATGCAAAAACCCCTTCATCCTCTGAAACTTAATTTATTCTGGTTTGTTGCGACAATTACTATGTGTTATTGCATTTACAACGGATTACAAAGGCCAATTTTTAAGGGGAACGTCTGTTTGTTTTCAGTTGTTTATAGATTGTTGTGATTCACGTACCATAATATATCGTAAAAGATAATAATTTATAACTTAATATTATGGCAGTATCTAGCTATTAATATAACACTCTCGTACTTGTAAGGAGCACTGTCTATAGTTTCTCTGACTTTTGCAAGTATACGATTAGCCTGGTAAGTAAGATTTCATGCTTACTTTGGTCGGCTGGTAAAGTATAAATGTCAATGCTGAGATCACAGACCCAGCGGAATAGTAAGTATAGTATAGCTGATTAGAACATCTTGCCCTTAATAACGAGCAACATGAAAAGAAATGAAGCAGATTCAGCATTCTCTCACGGAATAAGAATGACGTATAAAAACCACTCATGCTGGTGAATCATGCTGCTGACTACAACTTTTTATCCAAGTAGCCTGGCAACAGTCTAAAATCAGAGAGGAACTTTCTAAATGCGGTAGGAGAAAGATGTTTGATCGAGCTCCTGAAATATAGCCGAAGATGTCGGCGTGGTGTCTGGAGTAGGAATGACGAGAGCGGTCCCAACCCCCCTTAACTTTAAACTATAAATATTAATTGTATCTTATAGTCAAGAAATATTAAATATTATTTACTACATCCCCTGGATTTCATTATTTACATAAATGCGAGTGCCAGAGCTTGAATTTACAAATTAGCATCATACGTAACTTCTGTAGTCTAGAAGTTTAACTCTTAGCAGGAAGTTGTTTTAGGTATAAATATGAATAAAGTGCTTTTCGGTATCCTCGGGTTTCTAATTGATAGAGGCATTTGATGTAATTTTGAATTACTTTTGAGTAAAATGTTTGAGAAATAGTGGTTGTTTATGCAAATAAGAGATTTTTGGGTATGACCTTCATCGTGTTAAGTGAATTTAAATCAGTAGATTTGATTTATTAGTTTAGAGAGTCAGTTGAATCTGAAATTGATTATTATAGTAAATGTTTGTTCTCTCCACTGCTAGCCCTATCTTATTATTCTTTTAATAAAAGTGTGTTTTATTTTAGCTTATGTATAGTGTCACGGCCTCTGTCATGACGCCTTGATATGTTTGGACTGCTACCTAAAAAGTGCTACATACAATATCTGTGAAGTAATGACATCTGTTTTCTCTTTGCTTTTTTCTCAATGGTTAACACTAGGAAACGGGAATTTTTACACAAATTTTATAAAAATATATTTAACACCAGAATTTTTATTTAAAACTGTTTAAGTTATTTAATTAACCCGTTTTTACTTTGGTTCTTTTAAACATATTTTAGAAAGAAATTTTTGGTTCGAATCGAAATAACCCCTCAGTAGGGGCAGCCATCATTCTAGTGTTAATAAGTTTTTAAAGGTATTAGAATTATCATACGTTTTTATTTGTTTTATGGAAAATAAAACCATACGCGGCTAAATTTTATAAAGTAAAATTAAAGCAAACTAGTCGGATGTGCCTATCTCCAAATTTTCTTCCACCTCATGCCTTTTAATATTTCAAAATTCGCTATCACAATGCCAAAATTAAATGACAATCTAGGTCCTTCATGAGGATACTAAAGATATGAAATTCCATGCATTAGTTCTTGAGATATGACTAACGCTAAAATCGGGTAAATTCTAGTAAAGCCACATGTTAGACAATTTACACAAAGACCTAATCAGCAACAAGTTATGTCGATGGCTAACTGAATCTAAAGTTTGACTAAAATCCATGTACAGTTTTGGAGATAGAGCTATTATGGAAATAATAAAAAATGCAGCATAGTAATTTTTCGGGCGAATTGTTGAACAAAAGATCATCAACAATAATTTCTGTCAACGTCTAACTGAATCCGAAGTTTGATGAAAATTCGTACATTTTTTCTTGAGATGTAACAACTGCACAAATCTGGAAAAATACAACATAGCAGCGTCACATTTACGGCTATTTACACCAAAAATTAATAACATCCATTTATCCGAGATACTAACTTAATCTGCAGTTTTATTACATCCAGTGCATTACTTCTTGAGGTAGAACTACTGCACAAGTCGGTAAAAATACAACATATCAGCGCCACCTTTACGGCGATTTACACCAAGAATTATTCAGCACCAATTTCTATGGGAGACTAAATCAATCCAAAGTTTTATTACATTTAGTGAATTAGTTCTTGAGATAAAACTACTGCACAAGTTGGAAAAAAATACAACATAGCAGCGCCATTTTTACAGCGATTTACATTAAAAAATATTCAACACCCATTTATATGAGAAACTAACTCAATCTAGAGTTTTATTACATTTAGTGCATTACTTCTTGAGTCATAGCGTCCACAAACAACTGTAAAGACGTACAGAAAGACATTTTCAAACAGTAGTCAAATCGTGTTCAAGATCTTCTAAAAGATGTAATTCCGTCAAATACTTAAAATCGAATTTTTCAGGAATCCAGTACCTACTTTTCGTAAAGATAGAAAAAAGTAAAAAAGATCTTCGACCTACATCATCAAACTCTATTTTATTATAATAAATATCTCCATAAAAACCCATCAAAATGCTTCAAATAAATACTCGAAAGTTCCGAAATAGCTTTAGTCGATTAATAGAGCATCGATTATTGGCCCAATTCCACTTTTCTTTCCTTTTCGAGATGTATTTACTTTCAAATAGTTTTTCTTCATATTTTTTTTTTCTTTTGAATGGACCGTAGTCATTTTTACCCTTTGTTAAGTCGGCGTGAAATATTAAATGGCTGATATGTGGCGCTATTTTTAGAATTCTGGAATGATTTTGTTAATCGTGTCTTTAGATCATGAATTTTGAACAAAAACTCAAACCTTTTTCTTTCTGTAAATGCACTTTAAGGGAGACCCGAACCCCATTTTCGGCCAAAAATCATCAAAAGTTCATTTTTTTTTTTTTTTTTTTTTTTTTTTTAATTTCAGAAAACGATAAAATACATATTTGCGAATATTCATGCAAAATTTCAGAACTCGGGGCCACTTGGAACAGGTAGCAAATGAGCTTTTTAGGTGCGTTCGTAATTATGTAAATACGTAGCACCTATTGTTGTCGCTCAGTCCGTCCGTCTGTCCGCATGTCTGTCTGTCCGTCTGCATATAACAACGCAAAAACTACCCAACCGAATCGTGTGAAATTTAAAATACATAATTATTACATAATTTTGTCGAGTCTTTTCAAATTCTATGAAAATCGGATGGATCGGAATCAAAAGGATTCCGTTACATTACGGTCAATGGGAAAAAAAGTTTCAAACGCATTTTAATCGTTTGAAATTTAAAGCGTATATTTATTACATAATTTTGTCTAGTCATTTCAAATGTTATGAAAATCGGATGGATAGATCAATTACAGGGATAATCAAAAGTATTCTGTTGCATTACGATCAATGGGAAAAAAGTTCCAAATGCATTTTAATGGTGTTACACTCATTTGAACATAACAGAATTGGCAAGAATTAATGAAATATGTACTAAAAATACATTTTGTACAATCTGTGATGCAAAGAATATTTATTATTAAATTACAGGGCCACACAAATGTATTCCACTAAACAATGTTATACGGGGAAACTTTGTTTGAGGGGTGTTTTAATTATATTAAACTACTTCACATTTTATGAATAAGATATACATTAATGAAATAGAATAAAAATTACTCCCTGCATATTTATAGGAACACAAAGATTTTGACCCCTATACTGTATCCAAAGTACGCTCTACTATATCAGCAAGATCTGAATATTTTAAAACTTCGTTATCGTACTGTTGCAAAATTCCCCTCGGACAAAAGATTAGTCCGGTAGCGTATGAGAAGAAATTTACCCACTGAATCAATTTAAGGGATTAAATAATATTTATTTACACAAAGTCTTATTTAAATAATAAAATGATCCAGCATCGCATTTTTTTAGGGATGAGTCTTGAGTCTTGTGCGAGTGTTCCCGGAACACAGAAAATTATCAACTGAAGTCTTACGGTTTTTAGATTGTCCAATTCCCGTGTCATAAGGTCACCGTGGACCTAGACGAATCTT
Source organism: Maratus speculifer (assembly GCA_964019185.1). Taxonomy (NCBI): domain Eukaryota; kingdom Metazoa; phylum Arthropoda; class Arachnida; order Araneae; family Salticidae; genus Maratus; species Maratus speculifer. The sequence continues at coordinate 446,405,325 of OZ025290.1, read as the reverse complement.
GCTTCCTTCCCTCCTCTTTGTACGAGGAAAATCTTTCTCCAGAATCTCACTGGACTGCCTGTCTGATCCCAGGCTTTTTCACAACACACCCCCCGAAGGTCTCCCCTCTGGTGTCCTCACTTGAAAAACAATCTGAATAGGGAGGGACCCTCTAGAACCTATTAGAGCACCTCCACATGATGTCAGGCTTAACTTCTTCTATCATTGGTCACCTGAAAATGCTGAGGTCACTCACGAACTATCGTGAGAAAAACTAACACCTGTTGGGTTTCAACATGAAAGCATTCGGCGGCACCTTTACACAAAATCTGAGAAAATATTTGCTGTCTAAACCAAAATGCTCTCTTGTCAACGAAAAAACTTCAACTTGTGCGGCCCAATATTTCTATGAAACAGCACAATGCCAAGCTCCCACGTAGGCAATTCAATCTGTAAAGTTCAATTCTTTACAACACCCCCTTCTAAAGATGATTCTTCGGGCTTGCATGAAGAATCTGATAATCACTAAAATGGGTTAGCAAATTCCAGTATCTCAGAATGGCATTTATAGACACCCTCTAATACATTTGTAACAAAAATACAGATATATAAGCATATACACATGATCAATAAGATTCTTTGATTAAAAAAAACTGATCTAATTACATTTTCTGGGTTACAAACTATTAAATAAATCAAATTAACTTACAAAAAGTATAAAAAAAACAACTCTGGATGAATTTATTCTACACGACTAAGATAATCCACGTGGGCAATATCTCGTCCCGGTCGATGCTTTATGGCGCAATGATAAGGTTGCAGTATGAGCGCCCATCTTAATAATCTCGGATTGTTGCCAGAATTACGTTTTAGAAAAACCAAAGGATTGTGATCGGTTTCTATCGAAAAGAGTTGGCCGTCAATATAATGACGCAATTTCTTAATTGCAAAGATGATAGCCGCACATTCCTTCTCTGTCGCGCAGAAACTTTTTTCGGTTTCCGTAAATTTCCGACTTAAGTAAATTATGGGATGCTCCTCTAATCCGTTACGTTGCGCTAAAACGACCCCGATACCCTTTTCGGAAGCGTCAGTTTGTATTATAAACTCCTTCGCATAGTTGGGAGCATACAATAGAGGTTCCTCCGTCAGTTTCGTTTTCAATTGTTGAAACGCCTTTTCCATTTCGTCGCTCCACCTTATTTTGTCCCTTTTATTTTTCCCTTTAAGTGCGCGAGTTAATGGTTCTACAATAACTGCATAATCTTTTATGTAGCGGGAGTAGTAACCCGCCATACCTAAACATCGACGTATTTCGGTTTTATTTTTAGGGGTGGACAAATCTAAAATCGCCCAAATTTTTGCTTCGGCTGGGGTGCGCCTTCCGTCGCCTACTACATGTCCTAAGTATTTAACAGACTTTTGTGCAAATTTGCACTTGGCTAATTTAATCTTCACTTTAGCTTCTTCGACTCTCATAAGCACTTTTTCCAAATGCAACATATGATCCTCCCACGTTTCCGAAAATATGGCCATATCATCAAGATAAGGTAGGCAGAATTCTTCTAACCCTCTTAACATCTTATCCATAAATTTCGAAAATCTAAAGGACGCATTTAACATTCCAAACGGCATGACCAGAGGTATATAGGAACCAAAACTGGTTACAAAAGCGGCCAGCCTTTGAGCTCTAGCGGTCAACGGAATTTGCCAATACCCTTTTGTGAGGTCTAACACCGTAATGTACTTTGCACTGGCAACTTTCTCTACCCGGTCCTCGATGTTCGGTAAAGGAAAAAATTCTGCCCTGGTGATCTCATTCAATTTCCTATAATCTATACAGGGTCTAGGATCTTTCCCAGGTGCCTCTACTAGAATCACAGGGGAGGTAAAATCCGATTCCCCTTCAACAATTATATTCAGTTCCAGCATTCTTTTAATTTCTTTCCTCAAAATTTCCATTTGTCTAGGCGAAGATCTGTAAGGTTTCATTTTAACAGGTTTATACTCTAACAATTCGATATCGTGCTCCATTAAATCAGTGCGTCCCGGATCATTTGAAAATAAAGAACTAAACTTATCTAATAATTCCCTCAACTGCTCAATTTGCGCCGAGGTGCATCTAGAGTTCAAATTGCTATCTTTTATAACATTTTCAAAGTTATAAATCTCAGTGCCAGCTTCCGGAAATGCTATATCCAAGTCTATGTTGTCCTCGACCTCATCTTTCTCCTGCGCTACGAAATTGACTAACTCAATCCTTCTTAACTACGGTTTTAAGAGGTTAACATGAAATATTTGAGATTTCTCACGCCTCCCAGGAACATTTACGACGTAATTTGTCTCAGAGATTTTAGATAGAATTTTCCCAGGACCTATCCACGACACCGAAAGTTTGTTCTTTTTGTTGGTATTCAAAACTAACACTTCATCACCTATGTTAAACTTTCTCTCAACCGCCGTTTTGTCATACCACAACTTTCTCTTTTCTCGCGCTTCGGTCATATTTTCAACTGCTAATTCCTGACAATGTTTTAGCCTATTGACCAAATTAAACACATACTCAGTAATTAATTCATTCTCTTCTTCTCCCCCCGTCTATTTTTCAAAGAGTAAAGCTTCGGGAGTTCGTAAATTCTTCCCATGTACTAACTCAGCCGGAGAAAATCCCGTAGTATCATGAGTTACCGTTCGTAAAGCTAGCAACGCATGCGGCAAATTTGCCTCCCAACTTGCACCATTTTCTGTGCAAAGTACTTTCAACAATCTTTTCACAGAACGATGCCATCGCTCGATACCACCATTCGATTGGGGCCTACACACTGAGGAATGAGTTAATTTAACTCCAAATTTCTTCAAGAATGTAGTTGTTAAATCGCTTATAAAGTAACGCCAAAGATCCGTCCGTAATTCTCTGGGATAACCTAATCTATTGAATACCCACATTAATGCTTCAATAATAGTTTCCGATCTTACATTAGGTAACGACAAAGCTTCGGGATATCTACTCGCCATACAAATTACCGTTAAAATAAAGCTATTTCCTTTTTCCGACTTAGGCAAAGGGCCTACGACATCAGCGCATAGCTTTGAAAAAATTTCTCCAATAATGGGTATACGCCTGAGAGGAACTTTCCCTATCTCTTTAGGCTTACCAACGCGCTGACAACTATCGCACGTCTTAACATAATCTTCTATCTCTTTGATAATATTTGGCCAAAAGTAATGACGCAACACCTTATCTTTTGTCTTCATCTCTCCGAGATGCGAAGAAATACCCTCATGACAGGCTCCTAGCACATCTAATCTGAATTTTGAAGGTATTGCCAATTTGTCTGTAATCTCTCCCCTCCTTTGTTATCCAGTGTCTTCCTAAACACTAAGTCATTCATAATTTCAAAATGAGACTTCTTATGTTTCGCTTTTTCCCTAACTTCTTTTAACAACGGATCTGTTTCCTGTTCGGTCTTGAATTCTTGACGACTAACCCGTGATAAATTCCCGAACTTGTCATTTAAATCCTTAGGTAACAATTCCCAATTCAAAATTTCATCTTTGTCTAAAAGTTCCAAACCCCTTTCACGCCTCACAATAGTAGCGTCTGATTCATCTTCCGAATACCCCACTTGTATCCCTTCTGTCTTTACACATTCCCTATTTTCCCTAGCCTCATCCATCAAACTGACAGGTTCCTTCCTGGCTTGTGATCTGGTAATCACTGCATTCACCTCACTTACGTGCTGTCTGGCCGAATCAATAAGCTTTTGCGTTTTATTTCCCAAGAGGTAATAACGCAAATCCGATTCTTTATTGACAACCCCTGCCTCTGTCTTAAGAACCCCCACTCCATCAAAAGCGATTTCTAATTGTGCCACAGGCAGGCACCGTATGTTAGAATCCAAAGGTTGTTTCACAAAGACATAATCCCCAGTCAATTGATTCTTTGTTACATGTTCCTCACTTAGCAGATCTAAATTGGTTCCCGTGTCACGGAGGGTGACAACTTCACGCCCATTTATTTTTGCCCGATTCAAATAAGGTTTAAATCCTGTTTCAAAATCTGAAGGTTTACTCATATGATTCACTTTAACAGTATTTTTTTCCTTCTTTAATTCCGGACATTCGGCCTTAAAATGGCTTGAAGAGTTACAAAGAAAACATCTGTTTACCCGCCTCTTTTCAAAAACCCTTTCTCTTTCCGAATCCCTATCTCGCCAATTGAAATTCTTTTCAACGCTTTTGTTCTCTACACGAGGGCTATTTTTTTCGATTTTTTTTCCCAAATGATTTCACTTGAAAGGTTTTTCTTTGCGATTTTTTTACAACTTCTAATTCATCTAAACGTTTTACTAAAATTTCTGGGTCCGTGAAATTTGACCAAACATCTATTAGATGGTCTTTCAACTCTTGCGGCGCTCTTTTTTTAATCTGATCGGTAATTAATAGATTCTTTAATTCCTGAAAAGTTGTGATTTTTAAAGAGTTTAACCAACCTTCCAAATAGCTATTTAATTCAAAAATTAAATCTCTCCACGGATTATTTGCATTTCTCTGATGTTGATTGAATTTTAATCTATACGATTCTGCATTTAATTTGTACCGTTCTAATAATTTACCTTTCACATACTCATAATTATCTGTTAAGTGTGCTGGTTCTCTAAGAATTAATTCTGCCACATTTACAGGTAGAAGCGCCAATAAATTAGTTACTAATTCATCATCTTCTAAATTACATTTTTTTGCTTGTCTCTCAAACAAATTTAAGAATAAAGATATTTCTGAGCGACTCTCATCAAAACGATGTATTAAGGATTTTAAAGGCAATTTATTAATTCTCTCCGCGCCATTATTTGATGCCACACTACGCGTCTCTGCCTCTTGCGATAATTTTAATTTTTCCAATTCATATGCCCTGTCTCTCACTTTATCTTCCCTCTCTATTTTTTTTCTTTCCTTTTCCTCAGCTACCGAAGTTTCTCTATCATGTAATATATTTTTGGCTTGTGCCAACGCAAAATCTTTATCAAAATCTTCAGCCGATTCTATTTTTTTTATTATTTTCGCAATCGTGTCATTTTCGTCAATCTGAACATCCAGTTCCCCTGCTAATACTTGCAAATCAACCTTTTTGAAACTTTTCCAATCTGACATTTTGAAAACTTAACCTCACAAATTACACAAATACCAAAAAATACAATAACAGAAAAAATATATAAGCATGCACAAAATATATCATTCAGTTATAAATTTACACATTAATTAGAAGTACATTATTCCCCGTTTAAAATTTCATTGAAAACAACAAAATGCCTCTCATCTGCAACCATCATTATGCCACATTATTACACCTTAAAATATTTAGCTAAACCCTCAGAAATAATCTCCATAACCCGCGAGTAGTCGCAACTTTTTTCATAACGTCATTAGTCGCGCTCGGTCTTTTCGCCGCTGGCCCCCTGCATACCAAATATGCAAAATAAGAATTATTTTTCACCTAGTATACGAAAGTAACATCTCAATGAAGATATAAATTGGTAGTTTTCTTACATTATGCATTTTATTCACGAGATCTGAAGTAAATGGAAAAAGTAAAAATGAACTGACATTAGTGATTTTTACGTAGACTTTTTCGCCAATTTCAACTTTGTTTCTAAAAATTTACCTGAAAGAAAAACAGAGGTGTCCTGTTACTTCACTAAAATGGTCAAGAGACCTTTAAAGTCAGCTGCATGGTAGATCTCCGTTGTATTTGTAATGTGATATAATTTAGGAGAAGATAAGTTATGCGAGCGGCGAAAAGACCGACACGCGACTGCTGACGGGTTAAAAGCAGATTAGAACATTAAATTATTAAAATCTAGAAACTGTTCAAGTAAATTTTTCTTAACACTCTTTTTCACTAGCAAAATAATGTGCTGAAAATTTTCTTAACTGTAAAAATAATTGATATTCTTAAAGTACTTTTTTTTTTTTTTTTTTTTTTTTTTTTTTTTTTTTTTTTTTTTTTTACATGGACACAGAAAGATTTTACATAAAAATAATCTAATGGAAAAATTTCTTATTGCAACCAACTGTTAAATGCAATCTTTCATTGATCTCTAGTGAGACATTTTACATGTCAAAATCCAGTAACTGCACTAGCTAAGATAAATAAAAACATATACCAGGTAATAACAATTCCTAAACTTTATGAACAATGCCATAAATGTCATACCATGCTGAGATAAAAGAATTCACTTACCCCGCTTGATTCTGTCAATCACCTCCAATCAACAATGGATTCCTTTCAGATACGTCGCTTTGTCCAGCACTAAGTATTCACGGATTATTTTCCCCTCCAATACTGTCCGTAAAGAATGTCTCTTTTCAGCAATTCAGATTACTAAGTGTCTTATCACCACACACCACATTGTTAATCAATAGTATCCTTGAGGTACACAACACCGGAAATCTTGTCACTTTTCAGAGTTCTTTTCGAATTCCAATTCGCCTTTTGTATTCCAGTTCGCCTTGACACAAAATCACACCGCTTGCCACCAGCTGTTGCAAAATTCCCCTCGGACAAAAGATTAGTCCGGTAGCGTATGAGAAGAAATTTACCCACTGAATCAATTTAAGGGATTAAATAATATTTATTTACACAAAGTCTTATTTAAATAATAAAATGATCCAGCATCGCATTTTTTTTAGGGGTGAGTCTTGAGTCTTGTGCGAGTGTTCCCGGAACACAGAAAATTATCAACTGAAGTCTTACGGTTTTTAGATTGTCCAATTCCCGTGTCATAAGGTCACCGTGGACCTAGACGAATCTTGCTTCCTTCCCTCCTCTTTGTACGAGGAAAATCTTTCTCCAGAATCTCACTGGACTGCCTGTCTGATCCCAGGCTTTTTCACAACACACCCCCCGAAGGTCTCCCCTCTGGTGTCCTCACTTGAAAAACAATCTGAATAGGGAGGGACCCTCTAGAACCTATTAGAGCACCTCCACATGATGTCAGGCTTAACTTCTTCTATCATTGGTCACCTGAAAATGCTGAGGTCACTCACGAACTATCGTGAGAAAAACTAACACCTGTTGGGTTTCAACATGAAAGCATTCGGCGGCACCTTTACACAAAATCTGAGAAAATATTTGCTGTCTAAACCAAAATGCTCTCTTGTCAACGAAAAAAACTTCAACTTGTGCGGCCCAATATTTCTATGAAACAGCACAATGCCAAGCTCCCACGTAGGCAATTCAATCTGTAAAGTTCAATTCTTTACAGTACGAACGCACCTCATTTGCCACGCTTCACGTGCAATTTACAACTTGTTTTAATTGTAGTCACTAGAGTTTAAAGGACTAGCAGCCATTTAAAATGTGTTTTCCTGAAAATGACTTTTTCCATATTTTGCCTAAGTTCGAAGTACTAAGGCTCAGTGGTAAAATGGTTTAGAAACAAAGTGTCTATGTTTTTAGAATCTTTAAAAAATTTGCAACAAAAATAAGGAGAGATATTTTTTTTTAACTATTTATGAAAACTTTACATAAATTGGTAAACATGAAAATTATAACGAATTTAATGAAATTTACCATGCGTAATTTCTTTCTTTTTTTTTTAGCTGATTAAAATAGAAAATTAAAAATATCTCTCTCTAGGTCGTTTCCTCATACTATATCACGATTTAAGAAATTTTAGTGATACCAAAATATTAAATTGTATGAGGAGTAGTAATTTTAAAAAATGTATTTTTCCAGAAAAAAAATCATAAAAATCGACATAAAAAATATACTTTTTAATAAAAAGTGAATTTTTTTGCTAATTATTCCTTACAAAAAGATTCTTAAATAGTACACCAAAATTCATTACTTTAAAATCAATAATAAAAATTTTGGGTTTTTTCTTACGGGTCTCCCTTAAGGATTTATATTTTTATCTGATACTAGGGGGGCCCCGCCCCCTGCTCGCTATGCTCGCCAACCCCCCGCGTAATCGCTTCGCGATTCCAAATTGTCTACCCCGGCTTGCTGCGCTCGCCAATAACCCATGGTATGAATAAGCAGTTGCAGATTTTTCAAATGATGTGTCACACAATTGGTGTTGTAAAGAAATTACAAAATGCGCCCCCTCTGAGGGCAGAGGGGGGGGGTTACATACAAGGTATCCATAATATGAATAAGCAGTTGCAGACCTCTCAAATGATGTGTCACACAATTGGTGTTGTAAAGAAATTAAAAATGTCCCCCCCCTGGGGAGCAGAGTGGGGGATGACACACAACACATCCATAATATGAATAAGCAGTTGCAGACCTTTCAAATGATGTGTCACTCAACTGGTGTTGTAAAAAAATTAAAAATGTGACCGCCCCCCCCCTGGGGAGAGCAGAGTGTGGGGGTGACACACAAGACATCCATAATATGAATAAACAGTTGCAGAACTTTCAAATCTTGTGTAACGCGACTGGTGTTGTAAAGAAAATAAAAATGTGTCCCCCCTGGGGAGCAGAATGGGGGATAACACACAAGACATCCATTATATGAATAAGCAGTTGCAAACCTCTCAAATGATGTATCAAACGACTGGTGTTGTAAAAAAATTAAAAATTTGGCGAAATATTATAGTTATCGCCAAGTTGGCGTCACTTTTGACAACTAATTTTGGTCGCCAAATTTGGCGATATATCGCCAAATTGGCGACAAACTTGGCGATTGTTGGCGATGGTAACCTTTCCTCTCTTTATGGTAACCCATATGGCGATGCATAGACGGAGCCCTTTCTTGATTGGTCTATTCGACTCATGGAAGGAGTGGACAACCCGGATTCGTTAGTTCCGGAAATCTTCCACATCAGCATCATTCCAGGAGTCATTCCTTTTAAGGCTAGTTTTTTTTTACTATAGAAGGATATATTACATATAACAAGTTGGAAATTGCACGTCAAGCGTAGCGTTAAACGAGATGCGTTTTTATTTAACAAAGTTCTTAAAATATTGAGACCTTGGACCAGTACTCCAGATATAGTGAAGTGGCCGAAATCCTTTGTGTATTCCTGTCAATATACTATCTGGTTTCTATTGCACAAGAAGTAACTTGTTGTAAATGTCAGCCACGTATACCAATTTCATAAAATGTGAACTAGTTTAATAGTATTAAAATGAACCCGAAGCATTATTTCTCCCTATACCGTTACGTAATAGAATGCTTTTGTGTGGTCCTATAAATCTATAACGAATATTCTTTGCACCACATATTCTGAAGAATGTATTTTTTAGTATACACTTCATAGATGTATATCAATTTCATGATGTTCGAAAGAGTGTGACATCTTTAAAATCATTTGAAACTATTTTCCCCCATCGACTGTCATGTAACTGAAAGCTTTTAATAGTCCCTGGATTTAAATTATGTATCTGATTTTCATAAAATTTGAAATGACGCGACAAAATTATGTAATAATTATATATTTTAAATTTCAAATGATTCGGTTGGGTCGTTTATGCTCTGTTATCTGCTGACAGACGGACAGACAGGCGGATTGAACGACGACTGTAGGGGCTACGTATTTACGTAATTACGTACGCACCTAAAAAGTAAAAAATACGAGTGCGTTTATAGCTTTTATCGTCTGCATCCTTATCAAGATTTGCAAATCTTGATCCTTCGCGATATTCACACACACTGACTAACATCTTTTATAAAGAGTGTTCTTAAATCAAAAAGGGCAATTTTGCGACTTGTGACCTAAGTTTTAATTCAATTTTGTTCGGAAATGCATGAAACTAGCAGGTGTTGTTATTCCATCTAAAAATTTACATCTGTTATAAAACAAATACTTAGCCTAAACTGTAAAGCACTTTTCAAGTAACTCTTTTTTTACGTTATCTGCCATGTAGATTTTTCACCGTATTACAGAATTTTCACTTTCATCCGATTACACTCAAAAGATAATCCATACGGATTCCTTTTTTTTTTATCGCCGCTATATCGCATATTTTCACACGCTCCTGACATTCGGTGCCAATTTTTTCATTTCTTTACTGGTTTATTGACCTCGCTGCAAGTCAGCGGGAAAAACTGGGCTTGTTTGTTTCTGTTTTCGTTCCCGCTTTTTTTCCCGCACACACACACACACAAAAAAACAGACGCGGGATTTAGCAGAAGTCGATTTCTGGCTATTATCCAGGAAGAGAGAGAAAGAGAGAGAGAGAAAAAGGAGAAATATAAATAAATAAATAACGTAATATGGCGTAGTAAAGGCGAAAAAATGCATAGGGTCGTTCGATAGCCCTTTTTATTTTCTGTGTATGTGATACATATTTTGAGAATAAAAGTGGCTTTTTCTATTGAATAATTCCTCTATAAGGCGAAAGGAAAGACGTGGAAAAAAGAAAAATATATCGGAGGAAAGTTTCTCCTGTAATTCGAGTATTTTTGTAGTTTCTCGTGCAATTTGAGTATTTTTGTAGTTTCTCGTGCAATTCGAGTATTTTGTGTAATTTAAGTTTTTTTTTTTTTTTTTTTTTTTTTTTTCGGTTTTTTTTCTTTTTCCTCCGTTTTGTGCGATGCCAAAAGAAGATTGTTTAATGTAATTCCTATGACCAAAATTGTCGCAAAATAATTTTGAGCAGCCTAAGACACCGCTTAACTGATAGCATTTTATTTCGATTAATTCATAGCATTACTTTTTCTAAATTCAGCTATATGCACAGGATTATTAAAGTTAATATATTCATAATATACTCAGAAGTTTTTAACTGTACTCTATGTACTAGGAATCCAAACAAAAGGAAATTTCACCAATATCTAGAGTTAAGATTAAAATTAAGAGTTAAACAACAGCAATCTGTGAGACTGTCAACAGCAGTTAAAGATTAAATACATTTTGAAAGCAAAATTGCAACAATAAAATATTTATTGTTATAATACATCCGTTCCAATTCCATTTTAAAATACTACCTCTGACAATAAAGTTCGGTGAATGAATTCAGAACGGCCGATCTAGCAACACTGGGAAAACAAAACGCTGCACCTGCTTAGAGGCAAGTGTTGAACATCTTTCCTCACCATTGTTCAGTTGAGCGTCGTTTATGTTCTGCGTAAGACGTGCTTTACTAAGTGATTGTTTAGTTTGTTGATTCTTAACTAAGAACAGGAAAATGAACGAACAAAAGATCAGTATAAAGTTTGGTTTTAAGACTTACAAGATACTGATAGAAATTCATGAGGGGTGGTGCAAATTAAACATCCACCATACTCGCCAGATCTCAATCCTCCAGACTTCTTCCTATTTTCACGACTCAATCTCTTTTTGAAAGAGATTTGATCTTATTGCTGACATCCAACGAAACGTGACGAAGATTTTGAACTCCATCCCAAAAGAACATTTTTTGCGAATTTTCCAGGGCATGTATAGCAGATCTCAGCAGTGCATAATTATGGGAGGTGACTATTTCGAAGGATGGTATGGTAACTTTCGTTAATATTTCATCTACATTAATGTTACAAGACTATTCACCGAACTTTATTGTCAGAGGTAGTATATATTTTTTTATGCTCGAAGAAAATAAATTCTTCACTAATTTTACTTTGAAAAGTAAACTGAATTTGAAAGCGATATTTTAAGATTGCAAAATCTTCTTGCCTCTGTAACATATTCTGTGATGTCATCATTGGAATAATGTACCTAATATTTTCTTTCCTTATGGCTGTTCTTAAATGAAAAAAGGGTAATTTTATGACATAAATTTTAATTTATTTTTGTTCCGAAATGCATAAAAACTAGCAGGCATTATTGCTCAGGGACTATCTTACCGCACTCACTTTCCAATTTCTTTGCAAACACAATAGATTTTTTTAGAAAATGGTGTCAAAGTGGTCGTTTTGAGTCGAATTTATACGCGAAAGAAGAATAACCACCCATACAGGGTTAAAAACGTCTTTGTTTCGTAATCGAAAACATTTATAACCCAATAGGTAATTTATGGAACAAAAAACGGAAATTTCAAATCGATTCCAAATCGCTTCCATAGTCAGGCCTTACAACGTTATCTTTCCGTTAAAAAACGAATTTGTAAATGTGTCCAAAACGTTTTGCGCTTGTTCAGCAGAGCAGTTGAGAACAGCATTAAAGTGTTATTTTCAGTTGCTGAATTAACAGATTATTCCTGTGAATAAATGGACAGAGGGGTGGGTTATATGAAAAACATGGACTAAATGGAAAATATTACATACATTATATAACAATTAATGCTTTGGATTTGTGTCAAGATCAATAACTGATTGGCTGATTCGGGCTTAACGGCACAAAGTCTCTTCAGGTTTATGTTGCACACAACATTAAAAGCTAAAGGGAAAAAGGTAATTTTTATAATTTGTTTAATTTTTATTTAAGGATAAAATACTTGTAAACAATTGAAAGAATGAGAAACAGTTGAAACCACAAAAATTGGACGAGGAATTAATGCGGATTAAGAACCCTATAATGAATCTAAGCTATTCCTTTTTTTAAGTTATTTATATATATATTATGGAAATATAAAACATTTGATCAAATGTTAAAAAAATTAATATAATAACAATGGTTTTAATAGTATACTTGCAAATTAATCTTGCGAAAATTGTTTTACCCCTACGTATATACATAGTTGTACTACATATATATTGTTGCGTGTTTGCGTATGATATAATTTATTATATTATTAAATATATATCACATAAAATATCACATTTTTACATCTTTCGTAACGAATACTTCAGAATCAAGGTCGTACATTTGCATCGGATCTAAACAGCTATGTTGTCAGATGTATTCAAGATAAAATGTTGCAAATAGTGCGTAAATAGCACAATTAGATAAAAGGAGCACAACCATTTTTATGCTGCACTGCATGTGGTGCAGGAGTACTTAAAATTTAATATTCGTTTATTTGAGAATGTATATTTTAAAACTTTGTCATATTTAAATTGATATAAAATAATAATTTGTACGAAATATAAAGTTATTAGATTTATCATTTTATCAACGTACATTTATCTAAAGTACTAAATTGATTAAATTATCCCCATATTATTGTTATTTCTTTTCTTTTCTTTTTTTCTTTTTTTTTTTTTTTTTTTTCAAGAAGAATTCTGGAAATGTGACTATTGTAGTAAAAAGCGCTAGATTTTTTTTAAAAATAATTATTATTATGTCTTAAAAATTACTTTTAAAATTTGGAATAAATATTTTCGTAAATCCCGAATACAAACTGAAAAAAAAAAATAATAATAATAATAATAATATCATAAATGAATATACATGCATAATTTTTTGTTCTTTAAGAAGCTATATAAAATTTTAAATATTGTTAAAACCAATAAGTTTTAACTTTCAAAAATTGAACAATTTTATAAAGAATGTAAATATATTTTATGTGCCGTACCTGCTTAAGACTATTTTTCTCTTATTTATTTGTCTGTATATGACTTGATACGCAAAACAGTGTGTGTGTATGTGCATGTGTGAATTTAAGTTTAAGCATCTAATTTTGAAAAAAGCAATAAAAATAAATTAAATTATAATAAATTAAATATAAAAATAATCTTCACTATATATTTAAAAATAATATTTTGATTGTTTTAATCTAAAAATTTCAAATAAATAAATACATAAAACAAAATAAAAAGTAAATAAATAAAAATTAAATAAATAAATAAATGAAATAAAAAAAAAATCAATAAATCAAATAAAAAAATAAGTAAAATAAAATACCAACATAAATAAATAAATAAAATAATAAATAAATAACATAAAATAAACATAAGTTTAAATTTTTTAAAAGGTGTCTCTTTAACACTGGTCATGTTGAAAGTTTATCGTTGATTTTTGTAATTTATTATCATGCAAATAAAAGAAACTAGTTGGATGTGCCAATCCCAAAACTTTCTTCTATCTCATACGTACATTTTAATATTAAAAAAAAAATAGTTACTCATTTTAATGCTTTAATAATTTTAATTCAATACCATACCAACTTTGATTTTCATCTTAAACTTCTGCTTGGAGTAAAAACGAATTTCCATCTGTGCACGAGCCGATGGACAATAGAATGATAGGCAGATTTTTTTTTCAAATTCAGGGAAAACATACTTGCCTTACCAAAAAAGAATCATATACAAACAATTTAGTTCAGTTTTAGAACTCACTTCATACACTTTTAGTTGGTGCAATATTGAAAATGGCATAAAATTCGCTATTGCAGCGCCCCCTTCCGGCGAATTTTTTATTCAAATTCAGGGAGGACCAACTATCCATAGTCATACACTTACACAAAAAATTTGGTTAAATTCAATGCATAACTTCATATACTTTTGGTAGGTATAATATTGAAAATGACACAAACATCGCGATTGCAGCGCCCCCTTCCGGAGGAATATTTCAAAACTGCATGAGGACCTGCTTGCCACAGCCAAAAGCATTCACAAAATATTTGGTTCAATTCTATGCATTCACTAAAATTCACTATGCATGCTAACTTCATTCACTTTTGATGGTAGAATGGCGACATACGGACAGACAGATATTTTGTAAAAACATGTTTTTTGGTATATCTGACCCCTAAAACGTGTAAATCCGTCGAAAACCGGAAGTCGAAAAAATTTCAATTACAATAATTTCTTCTATAGGAGGTGGAAGAAAGTAAAAAAATGAAGAACTGCAAATAATTTTACAAAAATTTTGCAATATAGGTATATGGAATTTTTCGTACGATCTATTTTAAAATTAATAAGTTAATCAAAGCTATTTTAACCGCTTCCTTGATTCACCCGTACGTCATACGGGCAACGTGCTTTTGCCAATCATGATTTGTCCGTACCCCATACGGACATCCATATTTTCAATCATTATTTATTATTCTACCCGGTAAATTTTTATTTTAAATTTTGCATTATTTTATCTGGGCATTTTTCTGACAAATTTAGGCAAAAATTTCTGTTTTGAAAAACCAGTGATAAACGATTAAAAATTCTCTAAAAGATATGAAAAAAGTAAGCATTATTTGAAAGTTTTTTTTTTTTTTTTCAAAAATATTGATCAGTTAAGTAACAATAACAGCGCGGAGTTGCTTTTACTTATTGTGTTGTCACTTTTGGAACAAATGTGTCAAAAGCACATTCATGATTGATTTATTTTTCTTTTAAAAAAACTTTTTTTTTGTATACAGTCGAACCTCTATATAACGAAACTCCATACATCGAATTTCTCCATATAACGAATTTTTAGTAAGAACGGTCCTCTTTTCGCATGATTACATTAAAAACAGACTCTATATAGCGAAATATCTATCTCCATATAACGAATTTTTTCATAAATTGATCTTAATTTATTCAGTTTTAAAAAAGCTTCGAAATCATATGGAATCAATTTTCCATCACTTATTTTTGATTTATCGTTCAGTGGAGAGGGTTTTTTTTTATAAACATTACTTCTCTCCTTATTCTTTAAATCTAACAAGTTCATCCCACCTCCCACATACCTTTCAACATCCTTCTCAAAACACAGTCAATTGAATTGTTACACATATAAGAGAGGAATCAATGAGAGCACATAAGAGAGACCTTCAAATGGAAGAAAATATCAACTACAATTTTTCATTCCTTGCTAAAATTTGAGAATTTTTTTTGCGAGCGTAACAATTGTAATTTTAAAATCAAAACAACAAAAAATTACAGATTTCTTCCTCTGAAATTTATGCAAGTCTTCCTCATTTGATTTTCATTAAGCTTTCAAATAAATGTCTTTTCTCTTTTTTGAAACTGCTTAAATAAGTAAGAAATAAAATGTTAGGTTAATATATACTTTTAAACATTTCAAATTCTTAATTAAAAAGATCAAAAATAATATTTGTTCAAAATTTACACATTAAATACTATTTTTAACATCATACTCTATACATCGAAATTTTTACTGGAACGATGGATTTCGTTATATAGAGGCTCGACTGTATTTGATCTTTTTTTTCTTAAATAGTTTTTTCATTCATTTCTTTCTGTTTAATTTATTAAGAACTTGAGCTCTATAACGCTGAAATTTTAAAACAAAGTCGTAAATATTTTTAAGAAAAAAGTTTTGAAATGCTTATTTTTTTATTTAAGAGTGATTACAAACATTTAAAAAATGATTGATAATCAGAAAATATTTAGACTTTCATAGGTATATAAACAATTATCATTCGATTATAGCAATATATTATGTATTTCCTGTATCTAAATACCATGCTACATCCAACACAATAATTACTATTTTATTTTTACTTTTTTTCAATTATTATCTTCGTTGATGAAAAATAAAGTTAAAAATTTATATTAATATTATAATCGGAAAAGAAAGTGTAATCTAAAAAGTATTTAATTTATCAATTTTCTAGCTTTTAGCGTGCTTCAAAATACTAAATATGAGGAAAAACGGCTACAGTAAAAATAGACTTATTTTTTCAAGAACTCTTCGAAAATGGTCATATCTTGATATGTTTCTTTAATTTTAAACTCTATGTTTCTTATATTTTTTTTAAAATTTGAAAATTTAAAACAAAACCCTTAATTTTTTTATAAAGTAAGTTTTGAAAGCCGATTTAAAAATAATTACAAGCATTTAAAAAATTATTGATAATCAGGAAATATTTAGACTTTCATTTGTATGTAAACAATTATCATAAGATTATAGCTATGTATTTCTTAATCCTATATACTATGCTAAATTTCAGTTTCTTTTTTTTTTTTACAATTTTTACATTTATGAATGAAAAAAAATGTGTGGTAATATTTTAAAGAGGAAAAATATAATCTAAGAAGTGTTTAATCTATAAGTTTGCTAGCTTTTAGAGTCCCCCCCCCCCCCAAAAAAAAAAAAAAAAAAAAAATTAAATATCGAAAAAGCTATTACTATAAAAATAGACTTTTATTATTTTTTAAAAAACTTTCTTGAAAGCGGTTATATGCCAATATGTTTCCTTAACTTTGAACCATTGCATATTTTTTTTTTAAGTTAGCACTCCAATAATAACTTATTATAGACTTATGATATAACCATCCAAGAACAATCTGGAATTAATATGTGTTTTCTTTATTTTCCACGCCATTGTAAGACTTCTCTCTATTGCATTCTTTTCACCTGTAAAAGTTGTTTTTTCTTCGTAAGACTGTAAGTACCGAGAAGAAAAACTTCCGGAGAAAAAGGTTCGGCGATTTCTCGCCAAGGCTGTCTTCTTCTTTTGGTCGCCAAGAGGCCGTATCGATATCGATGTGTGTGAAGAAGGTAGTGGTACGCATTAGCGCAAAACGCCAGAGGAAAAGAGATACTCCGATGGACGACAGGCCAGGCACTCTCCGAGGCACTGTCGAAAATTTTGTGTGGGACTTTTTTTTTTTTTTATATATATATATGTTGTTTTTTTAAATATAGTAGTATCCCGTTTTTCGGTCTAGTGTTATTTTTTTAATCCATTGCCTAACTTTTTGTTTCTTCAAATTTGCTAGTGAAATCGCTTTAAAATGTCGCAAAATGAATTGAAAAATACGCTACAAATGTTTTATATTTATTTGATAAAGTGTAAATGTTTTTAATTTGGAAATATGTATAATATTTATAATAGTATAATATGCATAATTATATGTTTTGTCTAGATTTGCATAAAAGATAATTTTAAATTGGAAATTGCATACTATAATTAGTATTTTAATGTACATGTAAGAAATTATATTTATTTATTTATTTACAAAGGCTAATAAGATAATAATAATTATTGTTATTATACTAAGAATAATAGTATTTAACGTAATAATCGTATTAATCATAGACTTTTAAATTGGAAATTGCATATTATAATTAGTATTTTAATGTACACCTAAGAAATTATATTTATTTATTTGCATATTTTAATAAGATAATTAATTTTATTAAACTCTGAATAATCGTATTTGAGGTAATTTATTTTATAATTATTTCGAAGGGACATTAATAAAAAACATTTCACTAAATGGCTAATAAAATCATGCACCCATTTTATGTCTCAGTGTCTTATATTTAGGTTTTTACGAGCATGTCTAAAAAGATAGGCTAGAGCACATAATTTGACAATTAAAAAAAAGTATTTCAAAATCTACAAGATAAGATTATAACTTGTTTATTTTGTTTCATGATAGACAAAATAAAAACTAAACCCACTTTTAACATTTTGCCAGCTTGAACAATATATGAACACCGAAAATAATAATAATAATAATAATAATAATAATAATAATAATAATAATAATAATAATAAATGAATTTTATTTAAGCAAATAGATAGACCTTTTGCGCTGTCATCTCTCGATAAAAGATAGACATTTTACAGATGTTTCATAAAGTTTGCGTGTTATAAGAGTTAAAAATATACAAAATATTATTAAAAATCAAAGTTAAAATGAATGCTAGGAATACATGGGTTTATATAATTACTAAAAGAGAATATTCAGAAAAAAATATGTTATTTACTAGGGATGCAACGGATACTGATTTTGCCGGATATCGGATATCGGATATCCGATATCCGATTTGCCTGCCGGATTCGGATATCCGGCCGGATATCCGATCGGATATCCGGTACTAAATATGTTTTTAGTTATAGTGAATGTTCGTTTATTTCTTTATACAATGCCATCTCATATAATAAATTGCAAACATGTTTCACACACCATTACAACATTTTAAACAAATTGCAATATATTTTACAGAAACTATATATCTTTGACTATCAGGGCTTGAAATTCAGGTTTTCCCAGGAGGAGAGAGTTTCCCTCATAATATTTGTAAATGCAGTTGAGTTAAACTATATGAGATGGGGGGGAAATATTTTTTAAACCCTATTATTTTTTACATGCCACTTAAATATTTACAAATTATACCGACAGGACAAAATTCCACTGAAATAAATTAAATCAACAACTCAAGATAATTATCCAAAATGTTTATTTTAATTAAAACAAAGGAAAATAATCAGACCTTATATATATTGCATCATTTTTCAATTTTCACTCAATGTTATGGGCAATTAATAACTGAGTTGCTAAATGAATTTTTCAATTCATGTTTATTCGATTTTGTGTGGCTTAGAATCTTTTATAGGTTACACTTTTGACAAACAGAACAGAGCAACTTTTCTAACACATTAAATTATCGAAAATACTTGGTTATGCTTTTTTCATCTTATTTTTTTTTCTTAATTTTCTTAAAATCTGATTGGCATTCATTTTTAATTTACTTTCAAGAATAATGCATGTAGGTGATTGTATTGTCAATATCCTTCGGTGATTGTATATCACTTAGTGGAATTATCGTCAATACTGTAATGTGTAATCCCTGACATTTTAGCTAATTGAATTATGTTCTACTATTTATTAGAACTTAAACCCATATGAAATTCTGAAAAGAACATAGTCAATAGGTTTCTTCTATTACGTAAGAAATGGTTTATTTAAAAAAGCCATGTCCTAATTTCTGTGAACTATGCACATCAAGTATTTAATCTTTCTAAATGTGTTTCCTTAAAGTTCATCTTTTTTTTTTTTTGTTTATGATTCGTCCAGGAATATTAACGTTTAATCCATGATATACATAATATATGACTTATTATATAAATCACGTTTTGAACATCATAAAAATGTTTTTACTGATTTTCAATAACTCAATGGGAAACATTTAAACATCTTGCTTTGGGCAATGGATGTCCACATTTTATTTATTTATTTTACGAAATTCTTTAAATTTATAAGAAATTTTATTTGAATAGGAAATCAAAATGTCAATGTTAATAAAGAAGAGAGTAGAAAAGTTACAAAATGGGAAGGTGCAAATTATCAGATATGGAAAAAATGAATCCGAACAGAAACGTTGTATGAAAGATCGTCTTTTAAATAAAAAAAGGAGGTATGATTATTGAGCCCATTGATGACAAAATGTGCGATGACTTTGAAAAATGAAAAAATCTAATGTTGATCCACTGATTGTAAACAAAAAATGTTTATTTATTTATTTTTATTTATTTATTTTTTTCAAATGTGCAACACAGGATTTAATCTCATTTTTTTCAGAGCTAATTCCAGACTCATGTGATAGAGCTCAGACTCTAGTGACCATTACTGCCCTATTAGTTATTTCTTGTTTTGGCACAGGAAAAAAATTCGCAAAATATATAAATCTGCCATAGAAAAAATGTAGCTGATTTCGTCCATCATGGCAAAAATAAATTTTCAAAAATTGTCGACCTGCCTGAAAAAATTTGAACTTTGAGAGAACTTGGGTAGTGGAAAAACATATCGAAATTTGTCAATCAATTACATTAAAATATCGTAATATTTGTTAAGCTGTCACAAGGAAATATCATGAAATTCGTCAGCCAATAACAAAGGACAAAACACAATTTTTTCAGCTGGACACGGGAAAATAATTGTTAATTTCATCAGATTGTCACAAAAACAAAAAGGAAATTTGCCAATCAGTCGCAGAATAAAATAGCTAAATTTGTCAATTAGTTGAGAGAAATAAATTATGAATTTTG
Source organism: Maratus speculifer (assembly GCA_964019185.1). NCBI lineage: Eukaryota > Metazoa > Arthropoda > Arachnida > Araneae > Salticidae > Maratus > Maratus speculifer. The sequence continues at coordinate 446,384,792 of OZ025290.1, read as the reverse complement.
CCTGTTGATCTCCAGAAAGAAAAAATTGCAAAATTTTGTAAGACCAGCAAACGGGAAATTTTGTGAGAAAAATTACAAAATATTTCAGTCAAACGCAGAAAAACAATCATGAATTTTGTATAATTGTCGTAAGAGCAAACTGTGAGATTTGTCAATCGATAGAGGAAAATAACAAGAAAATAGTCAGTCGGTCCTGAGACTTGACTCTCACTTCACAAAGAAAAAAATTTCAAAAAGTGATTTTTTTGGGAAACAGGAATGACACAAGATTCTTTAGTGCATGAATCCTGCCATCCCGTCCCGAAATTCAAACCATGTATGTGTATAATAATAATATTGAATAAAAAATGCAATTATAATATTTAAATACTCTGCTTATTTGTCATTGAACTGCTGAAAATTGCTTATAATATGTACAATGAAATGGTTGATAATTTTTAGAACAAATTTTATATGTTTATTAATATGTCTATAATTGTAAAGAATTTTCACAAAGAAATACATAGCATCCTTTTCTAATGTAAACATAAAAGTCTTACTAATATACCAATGGTTGAAGAGTTATATCCAAACACAGGTTTAATTGATGATTTTTTTTTCCATGTTTTAATTATTCAAAAATGTCTTACCTTAAGCTATATTTAATTTTATTTTAAGGTAAATCACTTTGAAATTTATTAAAAGAAAAAATTACTTTTAATTTTAAATATTTATAATGAAGTCACGAAAATAACTAGTTGGATGCACCAATCCTAAGACTCTCTTCTATTTGATAGATCTCAATTTTCAAAAAATATTTACAAATATTAATACTACATCAATATTGTTAGTTCAATATCATACCAACTTTGATTTTCATCTAGAATTTTTGCTGCAGTCAATTAAATTAAGAATGAGTTAATCTCGATCATGTTATTTATTAAAATTAATATTTTTTTGTTATTCCGCTATACATCAGCTGTTTGCGAATAGCCAGTTTTAGCAAGATACAAAATTCCCATTGCTGCATGAACTGCCAATTCAAAAACATTCAAAAAAAAAAAAAAAAAAATTAAGGGAGGAAATAGCTCCCCCCCCATTTCCCCTTTTTATACTTAATCATTGAATCCCCTAAACTAACCAAGGATATGCTTTATCACATAAAAAAAAAACCTATATCCAAAATTCATAGCAAATTGAATAATTCTTCATAAAAACCTATTTATATAATTTAAGAAGAGTTATCCTCGTTCTTTATACTTAAACATTAAACTTCCAAAACTACTCAGAGATTCGCCTTATCAAAAAGAATGTACATCCAAAATTTAAAGCAAATAGGATATTTCTGCATAAAAACTTTTTTATCAAATTTAAGGGGGTTTGAGGTAATCTCCGGTATCCCTTTTATGCTTAACAAAAGGACCCCAAAGCTAATTAGGGAAGCATCTTATCACTATAAACCTGTATCCAAATATTAAAACAAATTGGTTAATTCTGCAAGAAAAATCATTTACCTAAATTAAGAGGGGTAATCCCACCGATCCCCCATTTATACTTATCCAATGAACTCTCAAAACAAATCAGGGAAGTGCCTTATCCAAATGAACCTATAGCCAAATTTTGAAGCAAATCGGTAAATTTTATGTGAAAAACCCATTAACCTAAATTCAAGATGGGGGAGTTACCTCCCCCCCCCCCCTCTTAGACTTATCCAATGAACTCGCAAAACTAATCATAGAGATGTCCTCATCAGAATGATCCTATGTCTAAAACTACAGCCAAAAACATGTACAAAATGTTTGGTTCATTCTATGTATAACTTCACACAATTTTTGATGATATGATGGTGACACTGGGACAGACAGGTTTTGAATAAACATGTTTTTAGGGATATTGGATCCCTAAAACATATAAATTTGTCGAAAAAAATGATTACATTACTTTCTACTACCAAGGATAGCAGAAAGTAAAAAATGTTTGTTTGGTTGTTTAACTTATAAACCAATTAACCCATTATTTAAACTAAGCAAAAGAAAGAAAATTAATAAAATCATAGTTTATTAAACAATTTCTGATTTTATAAAGACTAAAGACAGAAACCAATATTTAGAAATGCATAAATAATGCATGTAAGGTAGCAAACAGCCATTTAGAATCTACTATCATTTGCTCCTGTAATCTATATATATAAAAGAAAGTCTGGATTTCGTATTAATCACAGCACAAAAAAATCTACCGAACCAAAAATCTTGAAAATTGGGATAAAAATACTTCCCATAATACTGAGTGCCACTAAGAAGAGATTTTTAAAAATTCCACCTCTAAGGGGGGATGAAAAAAAGAACGAGTTAAAAAAAAATTCCTTAAAAATCGGCTTTAGCAGTTATTTTTCAATTGATAACATATTTTAGTGTATTTTTTCATGCTGAATCGAATGGTACCAAGCAAAATCTTTTAAATCCAGTAGTTCGTGAGATACTTCACATTTTTCTAATTTGGCGATGTCTTCGGCACAAAAACCTGACATTTTCAATCCTTATCTATATATATAAAAGAAAGTCTAGATTTCGTATTATTCACAGCACAAAAAAATCTGCCGAACCAAAAATCTTGAAAATTGGGATAAAAACACTTATCATAATACTGAGTGCCGCTAAGAAGAAATTTTCGAGAATTCCACCCCCAAGGGAGGTGAAAAAAAGAACGAATTAAAAAAAAAAAATCCTTAAAAATCAGCTTTTGTAGTTATTTTTCAACTGATAATATATTTTAGTGTATTTTTTTATGCTGAATCGAATGGTACCAAGCAAAATCTTTTAAATCCAGTAGTTCGTGAAATACTTTGCATTTTCCTAATTTGACGATGCCTTCTGCGCAAAAACTTGAAATTTTCAATCTATCTATATAAAAGGAAGTCTGAATTTTGTATTAATCATTGTACAAAAAAATCTGTTGTACCTATAATTTTGAAAGAGAGTTCTATAATCAGGTTAACATGATTATGTAAGCTATATTTAATTATATCAATATATATAAAACGCAAAGTGAAATTTCATCCCGGCCGCTTATAACTTAAGTTCTACTAGATAAATGGAACTTACATTGTTACTTGGATAACTTTTCTGAAATTTTGTAGCAAATGAAATATAGCATTTTACGTTGATTAATTGAATACTTATGGAGATGTTTTAAATCAGATGAACCCAATTACAAAAGGTTGGCTTTATTTTAAAGGCTCTGCTGAATGAATTTTTATGTGATTAAAACTGTTAGCATGTTGAGCGCTACGTCATTCATTAGTGACTAACATTGAACTTTCCGTTTAGATGATGGACTTTTTACCAATGACAGACAGTCTAAAGTATGATATAAAACTAAAAATCACTATGATATAAAAATTTCGTTTGATTCAAAATTTCTTTAAAAAACACTGACCAGCGTAGCGAGCGAAGGCTGCTAGATGGTATATAAGCCTGCGCTTCTCTGTCGCTTTGCTCAGCTTAGCTTTTTCTACATGCTGAGTACTGATGAAGAATCTCGACAATAGATTCGAAACAGCTGTTTGCTACCTTTTCTTTCATTATTTGAGCATTTCTAAATGTTGGTTTTCTATCTTTATACATTTTTACAAAAAGGCTTTATTTGCTATTTTGACTTCAAATTTTGTTTTACAATCCGAAAGTAAAGATACAATTTTCTAAAAGATATAAACGTAAAATCTTGAATTTACTATAGAATTTTAATATAAATAGTAAGGAAAGCTGGCAACTTTTTAAGCTTTTGAGAATTATCTTTTACTCATATTGATAGGGAACTTATTATTTCATCTTTTGCATTATAAACAAAAGTTTTTCAATATTATTTGTGATTTAAGGATTACTGTTATTCATCTATATTTGCTTTGCTGCATTCTCCGGATATCCGATCGGATATCCGACAGAAAAGTCGGATATCCGGTGATTGTGATCCGGATATCCGATGATATTTCGGATATTGAAAAATCAGCCGGATATGCCGGATATCGGATATTGGCCGGATATCCGTTGCATCCCTATTATTTACCGTTATTAAGGATAATTTATTATTATAATTATTGTCCTGTTATAAATAGATACAAGATCCAACCGTATACAAAATATAATTTAAACTCTTTATTATTATTATTATTATTATTATTATTATTATTATTATTATTATTATTATTATTGAAAGCTGATAGATTTTTTACATTTAATATATTCATTTAGATTAACAAAATTAAAAGCACTCTACATAAAAAAAAACCAATTATATATTCAACTGAAGTTTTAAACTTTATTAAACGCGATACTATTGTATAAGCTGCATGCTGCAATTTAATAGCCAGAGAAATGACTCACGATTTCGCTACTTACAAAAGGCTTTTTTATTATCATTTCAGTAGTTTAAGCTGCTGCTTATAACATGCCTGTTAAATTTGTGCTTTATTTATTAATGATGAAATTTCAATTTCGTTATGGAATATTAGCCGAAAACAAATGATGAACTATTTGTATCATTTTAAGAACAAACGGATTATTCTTCTGTAATCAACTTTGCACGCAATATTAATGTATTTTTGTTTTTTATCATCTTAAAAACCACAAAAATTTGCTAAGTTGAGATACCGCTTTAAAAAAATTTCCATATGAAAGAACAAGCCGAAAATAGAATACCCGACAGTGTAAAGAATTGAAATGTTGCGATGAATAATAGTTAAAAAAAATTGGAGTAAAAGCAAAATGTATTAATCAGGTGTTGCCACTGTCATTATGACGTAAGCATTAATCACAGTCTTGTTTCTCCTTTTAGCAGTAGATACGTTGGAGGCTTTCTTGCTCAATCTCTGAATTTATTTTCTGAATCAACAAACTTTCTTTAACGAAATATATAAATGTAATATTTCAAAATTCTGTTCAAAAAAATTTCGTGCAGTACTTCCATTCATCGTTGTGCATAGAAAAAGGGTTGTCAACTTGAGAAATAACATGTATGATGATACTTAACCTAAAAGTATAACTGAAATCCAGTATGCAATGCAAATATGGTCAAAAAATGCTATCCAATGATACCTCATTCATCTTATATGCTACATATTAGTTGAGAGCAAATCGGAAATTTTACCTCAAACGTAGCCAATGAGGTGAATTCTACTATAAATATAGTTTCATAAATAGTCAAATCTTTAGTGCAATAGCTGTTGCATTCTTACGCAAAAATGCAGGAATACAAAATTTATTACGATTCTGTATGTATTAAATCAATCATACGGAAATAATAGTCTTTGTCTTAAATAAGATATCATCACCATGGCAACCTGGAATCATCACCTATTATGGGACATTGCTGAATTCATTATGTACGATAGGATTGAATAGAATGAAGGTTTTGATTCGATTTTCATAAAAACTGAAAAGACTCGACACATTTCAGCAACAATTCAAAAGATAAAATTTCATATATTTTCTCGGGCAATCCTTAAACTCTTTTATGCGAGCAGACAGACGGACGAAACAGATGATGACGTTATTATATAAATACGAACGCATCTAAAAAAAGATGTAACAGCATCAATAATATATATATATCATGATCTGGAATACAATAATCAATAATTGACACTATTTATTCTTTATATTTAATCACTCATTATGTCAAACAAACACGAGATGGATTTCGAAGATTCTTAAACGCTATACATCATTTTCTGAACATTTTTGTGGGGTTTCTTTCCTTCGCGTAACCAATAATCGCCAAAAAAAAAAAAAAAAAAAACGATTTTCGTCGGTTATGTCGCGTGTTCATCAGCGTCTTAGCTTAGCTCGTCGAGAAATGCCTCATGTCTGCTGACAAAGATCTCGAACTTAAAGCGACTTATTGTTATTCATTCTCGAGTTATCTTCTAATAAGATGTTGTGTAATACTTGAGAGATTTGATATCTATATTGTTTGTGGCAGAAGCGCCGACAGAACGAAATTCAAGAAAGTAGAGAAATATAGATACAGTTAACAGTTCATTCAACCAATTTTATACTAGCCATTTTTTCAATAAATAAATAAATAAATAAATTAAATAAATAAATAAAAATAAAATTAAATAAATAAATAAAAATAAAAATAAATAAATAAATAAATAAAAATAAATAAATAAGTAAATAAAAATAAGCAATAGTAATAAGAAGGGTATCGCTTTCTTTATTAGTCAACAAAATATTTCTAAAATATATGTTTAAATTAATATATCACATTTTAAAACTTACCTTTTAATGGACGAGCTGTTAATAAAATTTTAACACTATACATAAAATTAAGAATGCATCATCGAAATATTTTGACAACTAGAATAAAAAAGAAATAAAAAATTCTTTGTACACAGAGAAAGAATTATTAATTTCTTGAAGAGACATTTAAGAAATAAAATGTACTCCAACGCCAGTTGCATTGAAATTAAAGAAGTGTTTTCTTTTTTTATTCAAAAGGAAGATTTTAGAACGTATGAGGTTTACAGCCTAGGCCGTGTTCATTAAAATCGAAAATATTAAAAAAAAAAAATTAATCAGATTTTTTTTGTCAGAATGTTGTGACAGTTTTTAAAACATTTCAACTTAAAAAATACACAGTGGTTTAACACTTAAGAAATATTAAATATTCAAAAATAAATTTCTACCTGCAATCTTCAAAAAAGGGAGAACAGTATTTTTTCTCGCGAAGGGCTTCTGATCTTACGCCCCCCCCCCCCCCTTCATCACCAACTTCTACTCCAGATAAATTTTAAAAGATGGACCTAAAAAGAAATAGAACTAAAAATTGATTTTTTACGGCGTTCATAGTCAGGAGAGGGGACAGAATTTCTCCTTCTCTCTCTCTATTTTAAAACTATATGGAAAATAGCTTTTGTCCTCGGTAGAGAATTGGGAAATCTGAAATATATCTGAATCTTTTTATTGGTTGATTCCGCAACTTTTTTCTTATTTTACTCGTTTTCGTCGTTGTAATTGTTTATGATTGGTCCATTGTTAATGTCCGAAAATGTAAAACTTCTGTTTTTTATTTTATTCGTTTTGTGATTGGTCCATGCTTAATGTCTAGAAATGGAATACTTCTGTTGCCACGATGACAAAAAAGTATTAAAAAGTACAATAAATAAATAAATAAATAAATAAAAAATGTAGATACAGGTTTTAAACAAGTTGCATTTAAAAGTTTTTTTTCTCTCTATACGACGCACAGTGGGGCAGAAATCCTCCAAAGTTGGCAAAAAATAAAATTTACTTTGAACAAAAAAAGCACATCACGGATTCTTTTGTAGAAGAAAAATAGTAAAATTTTAAACTTTTACATAAGCTAAATAGTAATTTATTAATTAATTTACAAACCTTTTTCAATATTTTTTGTAGAAAAATGAGTTAAAAACAAGAATTTAAGATAGTTTTATACTAATTAGATATTTATAAATCATCCATAATATCGCATTAAAAAATGTAAATATAATTAGTAATTTTAATTATTCTCAAGCAAGCCTTATAATGAATATTAGCGAATCGTTTTGAAGGAATGAATCAACCTTTCTCAGGTAAAATGTACGCATTACTATAAAGACAGCAGAAGAAAAACTGTTTCTGTTGTTTTAATGCTAACACACACTTTTTGTTTTCCTGTTTTTCAGATCTTAAACTCATACATGTCACGTACACTAACGAATATGTAGAACTAGAATTGTATAACAGTTTTACTCTTGACCTTTTTGATCGTCCAGAACAAATTCAGACGGAATATGAAGATGGGCACGTTTGCTTTTCATTGACGCTTCTGTTTGTTTTTCAAACCGAGGAAATGAAAGCGATTTGCCAAGCCACTCTTTGTTAATTCTAAAGCATTTCCCTTGTTTCGCCTGGCTTTTGCTCATCGGAATTTATATTAAACTTTAAAACATTTAATCTTCTTTTCATTTAAACTACTTGTTCGAAGTTTCTCCGATTATGGAGCTCTTATGCCATAAAATCACATTACTTTTCAAAAGTTTTTTGTTAAAACGTTCCATTAGTCAGTTTCATTTAAATACATTATTTTGTAATAAACAATGCATTAAAATTCGTATTTAACAAAGAAAATATTTATAATCATGTTTGGCACATCCGTACACTAACAAAAATTTAAGGATGATTAGCTATAAAAATGACCATACAATTAAAAAAGTAGCAAAAAGTAGCAAGATTTTCTGGCATATTTGTCCTTTTAAAACTCATACTTAGTAGAAAAAAATTATAGTTAACTCGCCTTAACTCATAACTAAAACCTACAATGTTTGTAGACAGTGTTAATTTTTTTTTTTAAATTTCACCTCTATATATTCTAAGCGTCTGTATATCTATAAAAATCGTATTAAAACAAATTGAAAGTTAATGAATTATTGTTAAATACTTGTAGTTAAAGGTTTCATAGTAAAAAAAAAAAAAAATATTTTTTAATTATTATAGCGAAATTAACAAACGAATGTTGAAACAAAATTATTGATTTTTTTTTCATTTATTATCAAAGTACAATATGCAGTTTAACTTCTTTCTCTAGTGACGATCAAAATAACTTTGCGCAAATTTTAATACTAGGCAGATGTGTACTGACATCTGCTCTATTAAAGTGACGTATGTTGGTAGTTCAAAATAAAATTTCATTTTTTCGATTTTTTGCCAGTTTTGAAGGCTTTTTGGCCCACTGTGCGACGGTGCAAAAATTGAAAATGGGCGATGTTTAGAAGTTTAAAAATTTACAGTACTTAAAATTGTTAAACTGAAATTTCTATTAATATTTGTTTATGATTGGTCCAGGAATATTAACGTGTCTCTAAATGTCCATGCATATCAACATGACTTTGTTATTACGTGAGCTATGTTTTGATCATCCTAAAAATTATGTTACTATTGTTTTTTTAAATATAAAAATAATTACAAGTCTAAAATTATAGCCTTTAAAAATATTATTTTAGAAATAGTCGTTGTAACTTGTTAAATTACAATTTTTTTTCGTTTTTTAAAATTTTTAATGTGCTATAATAGTTATAAAAATAAAATACATAATAAATAATTATTCTATTTTACACACACACATATACCGGGTGTCCCAAAAATGACTGATGGATTTTAAAATTCAATAACTTGCAAACGGTGACAGCTATTAAAAAATTTTTTGCAGGAGGGCTATGTATAATGTCAGGAGTTTTTTTACGGCAATTCTTGATTTTAGTTCGAATTTCAAACAACAGATGGCGCTGATGGCGGTTGGTGGCCAGTCGACGCCGAGACTTACTTCATTCAGCTTTGACGCAAAAGAAGGAGAGAAAGGCTATGGAATACGTTTCATTCTACAGTACAGTCTTGCTCTCAGAACCCGATTCTGGACTCATTCGATATGATTTCAATGGAATGCGTTGTTGCCATGGAAATAACAGATTGTTCGATAGTGGAAAACAGCGTTCAGAAGTGGGCATAAATTTCGCAGGCAGTATTTGAGTTTGCAGAAGATTTTCGTTTAGGAAGTTTTATTTTCCCGGATTAAATTACTTTTTTATGGCACGATTTAAAGAATATTTTATGCATCATATCTTAAAACTGGATAAAGAGATTTTTTTAAATTTGATGATTTTATGTTACATTCTTAAGAAATTTTAGATCTTTTAAGAAAATTCGTCGGTAGATTTTTATGAATGTTCAAAAAATAATCATGAAAACTGCTGATAGTACATTATTGTGTAAAATAACTACCAAAAACAAAAATTATAAGCTTGTTTAGCCCTTTTCAATAGGATTACACTGATAAAAATCTGCTGCATTTTGCTGCAACGCACTCCACCGCTTGTATATAATATCTCTATTCCAATCAATGAGAAAGCTTCGTTTCACGGCCAAGTAACCGTTTTCTATACAAGAAGGGGAGTGCGTTGCAGCAAAATGCAGCAGATTTTTTATCAGTGTACATTATTGTGTAAAATAACTACCAAAAACAAATAGTATAAGTTGCCTTGTTGAGCCCTTTTCAATAGGATTAGTCTATCGTTGCATTAAAATAGAAAAAATAAAATAAATGTGGGTTAATTAAAATTTATTTTCCCGGATTAAATTACTTTTTATGGCATGATTTAAGGAATATTTTAGGCACCATATTTTAAAACTACACAGTTAAAAATTTGAAACCTTTGCTGCATCGTCACTCCTCCACTTTTATAAAAAGAGATCACTTCACTGTATTATGGAGCATTCTCATTGGTCAAAATAGGGGATATTCTATAATAGTAGAGGAGTGACGTTGCAGCAAAAGTTTTCAATTTTTAACAGTGTAGGTGAAGATATCTTGCTCTTACACTGTAAAAATCTGCTGCATTTTGTTGTATACGCACTCCGCTTGTATAGAAACGGTTACTTGATTGTATTATGAAGCATTGTTATTGGTCGGAAAAGAGATATTATATACAAGCGGCGGAGTGCGTATGGAGCAAAATGCAGCAGATTTTTAACACTTTGGGGCCCGAATCTGAACTCATTCGATATGATTTCAATGGAATGCATTGTTTCCATGGAAATAACAGATTGTTCGATAGTGGAATACAGCGTTCAGAAGTGGGCATAAATTTCGCAAGCAGTATTCGAGTTTGCAGAAAATTTTCGTTCAGGAAGTTTTATTTTCCCGTATTAAATTACTTTTTATGGCACGATTTAAAGAATATTTTATGCATCATATTTTAAAACTAGATAAAGAGATTTCTTTAATTTGATAATTTTTGTTATATTCTAAGAAATTTTAGATCGATTTAGATTGTTATATTCATGCTCAATTTTGAATATTGTATTTTTCTATAGAAGAATTTCTTATTTCCATGACAACAACACATTCCATTGAAATCATATCGAATGAGTTCAGAATCGGGCCCCACAATGTTAAAAATCTGCTGCATTTTGCTTCATACGCAGTCCGCCGCTTGTATATAATATCTCTTTTCCGACCAATAACAATGCTTCATAATACACTGATAAAAATCTGCTGCATTTTGCTGCAACGCACTCCCCTTCTTGTATAGAAAACGGTTACTTGGCCGTGAAACGAAGCTTTTTCATTGGTTGGAATAGAGATATTATATACAAGCGGTGGAGTGCGTTGCAGCAAAATGCAGCAGATTTTTATCAGTGTACAATCAAGTAACGGGTTCTATACAAGCGGAGTGCGTATACAACAAAATGCAGCAGATTTTTACAGTGTAAGAGCAAGATATCTTCACCTACACTGTTACAAATTGGAAACTTTTGCTGCATCGTCATTCCACTGCTATTATAGAATATCTCTATTTTGACCAATGAGAATGCTCCATAATACAGTGAATTAATCTATTTCTATAAAAGTGGAGGAGTGACGATGCACCAATGTTTCAAATTTTTAACAGTGTAGTTTTAAAATACGGTGCCTAAAATATTCCTTAAATCATGCCATATAAAGTAATTTAATCCGGGAAAATAAATTTTAATTAACTCACATTTATTTTATTTTTTTCTATTTTAATGCAACGACAGACTACTGATAAAAATCTGCTGCATTTTGCTGCAACGCACTCCACCGCTTGTATATAATATCTCTATTCCAATCAATGAGAAAGCTTCGTTTCACGGCCAAGTAACCGTTTTCTATACAAGAAGGGGAGTGCGTTGCAGCAAAATGCAGCAGATTTTTGTCAGTGATGATCCTATTGAAAAGAGCTAAACAAGCTTATAATTTTTGTTTTTGGTAGTTATTTTACACAATAATGTACTATCAGCAGTTTTCATGATTATTTTTTGAACATTCATAAAAATCTACCGACGAATTTTCTTAAAAGATCTAAAATTTCTTAAGAATGTAACAAAAATCATCAAATTGAAAAAAATCTCTTTATCCAGTTTTAAGATATGATGCATAAAATATTCTTTAAATCGTGCCATAAAAAAGTAATTTAATCCGGGAAAATAAAACTTCCTAAACGAAAATCTTCTGCAAACTCAAATACTGCCTGCGAAATTTATGCCCACTTCTGAACGCTGTATGCCACTATCGAACAATCTGTTATTTCCATGGTAACAACGCATTCTATTGAAATCATATCGAATGAGTCCAGAATCGGGGCCTGAGAGCAAGACTGTACTGTAGAATGAGACGTACTCCATAGCCTTAATCTCCTTCTTTTGCGCCAAAGCTGAATGAAGTAAGTCTCGGCGTCGACTGGCCACCAACCGCCATCAGCGCCAACTGTTGTTTGAAATTCGAACTAAAATCAAGAATTGCGGTAAAAAAAACTCCTAACATTATACATAGCCCTCCTGCAAAAATTTTTTTAATAGCTGTCACCGTTTGCAAGTTATTGAATTTTAAAATCCATCAGTCATTTTTGGGACACCCGGTATATATATATATCTTGTACTCATACTGTACTCTAATTATACTCTTTTTTTGTCTCCTTTTTTTTTTTTTAAAGTTGTCAAAATATTTTGATTATAAATTTTTAATTTTATGTGTAGTGTTAAAATATTATTAAGAACTCGTCCACTAAGAGGTAAGTTTTTAAAACGTGAAATATAAAATTAAGCATACATTTTAGAAATATTTTGTCAGGTAAAAAAGAAAGAGACAACCTTCAAGAAGAGTATTATTATTGCTTTTATTTTAGAAAAAAAAAAATAGTTCGTTTAAAATTGGTTAAAAGCACTGTTAACTAGCTATACGAAAACTCCTCGTGATAGAGAATTTGCATTACATTACGTTTGCAATATTTGGTTAGAGCCCCTATTATATAAAGAACCCCCTAGTATTACATAATATACTCTTTATTTTTTATTATTTTCTACAGTTTAGTATTTTAAATACTTCACTATTGTCAACTGCATACAATTGTAATACTGAAAAATACAGGACGATTTATAACTTGATCATTAAATTAATTTATTAATTTATAACTAAGTTTTAAAACTATTAAAATATCTTATTGTCATCGGAAACATGACTGTCTGCATAATTTCTATAAGTCAAGCGCAAAATTTCATCTTTATACATCTGAATCCAATGAAGTTAAATAAATGCCGTGTAATAAATAACAATTGATCCAAATTCGATATCTTACATTCCAACGAGCGTGCTCACAAACACACTCGCTTTCCTGATCTTCGATTTCGCTTTGGGAGGAAAAAAAGGGGGGGGGGGGCAGAGCAGCGGATAGATGGATTCCACTTCACTTCAGTTCGCGTTTCTCGTATCCGTTACGTAGTGCGCTTCTGCGCCCCTCAATTAAACGTCATTGCCATTGATGCACGCCGGGGCACATCCGATCAATTCTGCCGCCAAACTCTACTGCTACTACGGCTTGGAAGACTAGAGCTTAGTAGCTGGGAAAGCCCGACTCGCAAACTATCAATGACAGACCGCTTATCGTAAAGCTTTGCCAAATTTCGCCAATGTTTGGTATAAGAAGGAAAAAAAAAAAGATTTTGTTGTAATCTTAATTGAATTTTGGATACATTTTTTTAATTATTTGGGGTATGGTTGTTATTTTCAGTTGAGAATAGATCTAGTGGTGTCCGCATTTTATTTTTTAAACCCTTTTTAATGTCCGTGATCTTTTAGTTTTTCATCTCTTATTGCTATTCTCTAGAGGAAGCGAGGTTCAAAGATCTCGACCCACGTACCAAATAGCCGAGTCTCTAGCGGAAGTCAGATCGGCGCTCTGAAGCCACCGAACGACCGCAGCTGCGTCGAAATTATTCCAAACCATTACCTGATCATTTGCATTGGATAAACTCGAATAATAATCCGGTAAACTTAAATCGGGTAAACTTTCGTCATCTGAATCTAAATCTGACATGTCAAATTGATTAGAATTTCATTTTCAAAATGGTTGTTGTAATTTGTTAAATTACTTTTTTTTTTCTTAATTTAACTAATAATTTTTTTCTGCTAATTTCTTCCTTTCTTTGATAAATGACTAAGAAAAAAAAACAGTAATTTCTTTTTACAAATGACTTAAACTAATCAAACACCAAGAGAAATAGAAACTAAATTTATTTTCGTCACCTTCCGGCCCCTACCCTTACTCCCCTTAGATGTCAATTTTTAGTTTCTTTTCTTTTCATTTTATATTCAAACTTTTATCAGTGGTATTATTTTAGATGTAACACACACCTCTCCTTCCCCCCCCCCCCTCTCCCGAATAAAAAAGAACATACTTCTTTAATTTCATTCTCCTGTTTTAAAAGTAGTGGATGGTTTTATTTTATAGTTTATAATTGCTAATTTTTAATTTCTTTGTAGCTTTTTTGGTTCATATGTTTTTAAAGTTTTTGCACGGAATGTTTTAACAAAATAAATGTAATTAAAAATTAAAAAAAAGTAAATAAATAAATAAATAAAAACTGGGCACTCAGAAATTCAATAACGGAGAACTTGAAATGTTTGGCTAAATCTGTCTGCTAGTCCATTGCGATTGGTTGCTCGCGAGCCGGGTTTCCCCGACTACTAATGTCTAGCTTCGGACTTGACAATGATAGGAGTTGGCGACCGCCAAGCTTGTATCGCCTAGCAACCATGGGATTGTCCATCTTTCCTGTATCTCCATCCCAGCATGGAAAAGAAAGGGAGGATACCGTAGTCGGTTGGGAAAAGAATTTTGTGAATGGATCTCGTTATAATGAATGATAAAGAGCCGGGCATTTTAATTCCTTTTTTTGATCCAGTGAATTGTGTCTCCGTGCGGATTTTACAATGAATGGTGGTCTGTGTGGCGATAGTGGAATGCCTCTTATACCTTGGTGAGTAAAAATATACGCTGAAATTACCCCCGTCTCTCAGTGAGTGTTTTAAAATTATCTCTCAAATTGGAAATCTCGACTTTACTGATACATGCACGTAGTCGTTTTACAGTTGTCACATCGTGTTATATAAAATTTGTTGCTGTTAATGTTAATTGGATTGCTAAGAACGTCTTGTTATCATTTAATAGATTTATGACTATCCACCTAATGTACTAGCAAAATGTCATGATATTATCGAAATTATAAAAAATATCGCATATTTTATATAAATATTCAATGTTTTCGAAACAATCAAATTATTATTGATTATAAATATTTTCCGAGTTAAGGAAAGTTATTAATTAGAAAATTGCGTCTAACATGAAAAGTGATAAAACAATATTCCAAATGTCTTTTTCTTCCTTCCTTCCTTTCTTTTTTGTAATTAAAGAATAACTAAATTGAAGATCAACTGATTAAAAACTGGAACAATTTCATTTTCGCACTTATAAAATTTTTATAAAATACAATATCAAGAATATATATATATTTTTTTTTTTTTTTTTTTTTTTTTTTTTGCAACAAGTTTTTAAAAGATGTATCCCCTGTCTTTCTTTTAGTGTTTTAAAATTGTCTCTTTACACTGTAAAAAATGTCAGATGTTTCTGAATATATAAAAATGCACTGCAATCAAAAACGAAAATATACAGTAACCTCTTCTAACTCACCTAAGGTTTCGAAAACCGTTCTTTTACCTTTAAAAATCCCAGAAAGCTATTTGTTTTCGAAATTTAAAGAAAAATTTATAAAAAAGTAATTTTTATTAGCTGCCCGTCCATTTCGGAAACGTTTCTAAGTAGCTTTTACAGTACAATAATCACTTTTCTCAAATCAAAATATCAATTTTTCGGATGCTACCAATTCATACGAAAATATTTTGATATTCAGAGAGCACGTTTAATAGACAAACATACAATATTAACAGTATTAACATTAATATGAAAATTGAGATTAGTTTGCTACAATTGCATGCACAAAATCAGTTATGCAGCTGAAAATGCTTACTTGAGAATTGATAGAATCCGAATAAGTGATATTTTGATTTGAGAAAAGTGACTATTGTACTGTAAAAGCTACTCAGAAGCGTTTCTGAAATGGACGGACAACTAATAAAAATTAATTTTTATAAATTCTTATTTAAATTTCGAAAACAAATAACTTTCTGGGATTTTTAGAGGTAAAGGAACGTTTTTCGAAACCTTAGGTGATTTAGAAGAGGTCACTGTATATTTTCGTTTTTGATTACAGTACATTTTTACATATTCAGAAACATTTGGCATTTTTTACAGTGCAATCGAAACTGTCGAACACGAAATCGTTTCACAGTTGTCTCATTGTGACACATAAACATGTTGCTGTAAATATTATCATCCGGATAATGTTGTCTGAATCACGAAGAACATTTTGTTATCACTTAATTGATTTGTTGCAATAAATCTAAACTACTAGTAGAGTTCTCAAATATCATAATATTGTCAGAAATATAAAAAATCCAGTTTCTGTTAATTATAAATATTTTCAGAGTTAATGAAAATTATTAACTAAAACATTGCGCCTTATATGAAATCTTTGAAAATAATAATCTAATTACCCTTTTCTCTCCTTTTTTTTCCTTTGATTTGATAATAATAATTAAAAAAACAGGAAAATTTATATTTTTTTTCACTCATTAAAAAAACAAATTATAAGATTAAGTATCAAGAAATTTTTATGTTTTATGCAAAAAAATTTTAAGTGCAAAATATTTTTTATTAAAAAATTTAAACGAAAATTGTTTTATTTTTAATTTCCTAACCTATTGTGCAATTAAAATTAAACTTAACCAAAACCACAAAAGATTCTATACAATGAAGTTATAAATAATTGATTATCTAAATTAGACAGTTCACCTTTCAACCTCTGTTCTAATCTCATATTCCTATCATTTCCTATCATCCACAAAATTATTGGTTTGACATTAAAAATCCAACTTCAAACATAAAGCTCCGATAAGATTTTTTTAATTATTATTATTGAAAGAATTACTGCCAGATGCAAAGATTCTTTATTTATAGAACGGCAGAATCAATAACGATTGGAAAATTAACTTAAACTTATATCGACAGAAAATATCAAAACTATAATAAACTATAGTTTTTTTAAAAAATAAATATTAAAAATCGTGATATTTTGAAAATAAATATTAATTTTTTTAAAAATATCAAATATCGATCAACATAATATTTTGAAAATGAATATTAAATATATGAAAATATCAGATATCTTAACATTTTGAAAATAAATATAAAATATTATGCCATTTTGAAAATGAATTGTAAATATGTCAAACTGTCAAATAGCATGATATTTTAAAAATGAACATTAAATATATGAAAATATCAAATATCATGATATTTTGAAAATAAATATAAATATTATGACATTTTGTAAATGAAGATTAAATATAGGAAAATATCAAATTTTATGATATTTTGAAAATAAATATCAAATATCATGAAATTCTGTTAATGAATATTAAATACATGAAAATATCAAATATTACGATATTTTCAAAATAAATATAAAATATTATGATATTCTATAAATGAAGATTAAATATAAGAAAATATCAAACATCGTGATATATAGAAAAATAAATATAATGATATTTTAAAAATAAGTATCAAATATGTGAAAATATCAAATATCGTGATATTTTGAAAAATAAATATAATGATATCTTTAAAATAAATATCAAGTCTGTGAAAGCATGATATATTATAATATTCTTGGGTTCTGATTCAAAAACTTACTACATTTGATACAAGTTGGCAGAAAAATTTTCCCATCCTTAATGCTCTTTATATAAATTTTAGCTCGTTGAAATTGAGCCAAAAGGAGGAGAAGAAAAAATATGATAGAAATCTTTTTTTCACTTAAATAAAAGATTATCCAGTTCGGATGTCAATTGCGGTAGATTACTGTACGAATGAAGACGGTAATTGCCAATCGATAATTCAAAAAAAAAAAAAAAAAAAAAAAAAAAAATTGTAATGTGAAATAATTCAGAAATTGATTGCTTGGAGTCGAATAATTTGAAGAATTTTGGGTCACAGCATCAGTGTGAGAAATATAAGAAATTTATATTGTTTACGCGTGATCAGCGTAGTCATTCATGGGAGGTATCTGACCATATTAATCGGTAATTCTTTATTAATTTCTTATCACCATGAGTATCGTAAAAGGCTCCTACTTATCTTTTTGCACATGATTTATAGTGGTATTTTAGAAGTATTAAAAGTTAGAAAGATTTTTTCTTTTGCTTTTATAATAATTTGGTGACGAGAGAGTTAAAGGAGCTTTTTAACTTTTTATTCAACGTTCGAAAACTTCCGGCTTGTTTGTAAATGATAAAAAATGAACGTGTCAGAACAAACCTGAAACTTTTTGTGTATGATTTTAAAAAAAGTTTGTCATGGTTATATGTATTATATAAATTACATATAAAAGTTGTAAATTGGCTCAATATATTAAATAAATTGTGTAGATATTGAAAATTATTGAATATTGTATATAAAATAGTGAATAGGTTGCCAGATTAAAAAAAAAAATCTTTTTTTTTTCCTTCCTACAACCCATGCAGTAGTGGGACATTTTAAGCAAAAGAGAAAGCGAATGGAATATTTTAACGGCGTGTAAACGGCAAAAAAAAAAAAAAAAAAAAAAAAAAAAAAAACTATTTTGAGAAAAAACAAATAAAAAAAAACTTCGCAATAAATCATGATATGTTATTTTCTTTAGTAACTATTAAGAAGCATAAAAAGTACATTTAATTTTTCTATTTTTCATTTTTTTTATTCACAATTTAATATGCCGCAGTCTTTGCAAAACATAAAGAAAATCGTTTTGTCGTAGTCATCACAAAACGTTCTTTAATACAAATTGAGTTTAGTTGTCTGCAACCAAAATTAAATGGCGATCTATACGTTCTTGAAATAAAGCTATCGCTGAAATACACAAACAGAGCATACAGGGGCGGTATACACCTAACAATGATCAAGTTTGTGTCAATGTCTGTCAGAATATCAAATTTGTGGAATTTCCATATATTAGTTCACATGATATAGATATAGGGAAAATCGTGAAAACGTATGTAGCAGCGCCATCTATAAGGTTAGTTACACCATCATAACTTAACCATTACTTAGTTATGTCAATATATAAATAATGTGATATTTGATGAAATTCCCTGCATTTGTTCGTGAGGAAGAGCAATAATATATCCCCCCTCAACTCTATTTCCAAATATACAAAAAGATAAATTATGAAAAATATAAGAATAGTAGGAAATATATTTAAGCATTGCAAATAAAATACGGATTTATCCCTTTCGTGTCTGGTGTATTATTTTGTTTTAACAAATACTTTTGTTACTGTTTACATATAATAATGTTAGTATGTATTTATGCACTTACTATATGACTTCATTAACATTTAAGCATTCAGTAATAATAATAATAAATATTTGCTTAATTCTTTTTGCACCGTTTGCAATTCTTTTATTTTAAACATACATTTCACTTTTAAAAATAAAAGTTACTAAACATACATTTAACTTTTAAAAATAAAAGTTACTAAACATACATTTAACTTTTAAAAATAAAAGTTACTAAACATACATTTCACTTTTAAAAATAAAAGTTACTTTTCTGATAGAATCATGTGTCATAAAGCACAAAAAGTATTAGAAAATTGTAATATCTGTTAAATCTTATAATGTAATATTTTCTGAACATCTCCAAAAACTCTTCCTTAGCCTATTGTCATGTGAATATGGATTTAATAGTACGCAAAACAAAAACATTTGTTATGTACGTTTCAGACAATGACATGTTTCTTAAACTCTAATTAATATATCTGGATAGATCTTGGGTCATATTAATTTTTGAGAAACTCGCATTTTTCTGTGACAAAGTAAACTTAGTGGGCTGGTTTTCAGCAAAGAGTAAAAGAGTGTTTGAGGACGTGGAATCATCGAACAATTGTTGATTTTCGGGGAGGGGGGGGGGAATTGTTGGTTATTAGCCAAGATATTAATTAAAAGCCAATGTAGAAAGCTATTCAACTTCCTTTCGAAGCGCCTTTGGCACAATGTCAAGTTTTAACTTTGTACAAAGTCTCTGTTTTAAGTAGCGTGATAAATAGCGAAATGTACGGAATCCCTTGTGCGCGAGTGAGATTTGCATTGAAAATCAAAAGCTTAACCTTTACCGACACAGCGGTTTCACTCCCGGGCACACCTAATTTTAATACCAAGCTTGCAAACGGCACCAATAACATTTTAATAAAATTTTGATTTTATAATGAAACCCTAAACTAAAGAGTTCTTAATTTCTAAAAACAGTTGTTAGTAAATTCCGGTATCAGTCAATAATTTCTCATTTTACGAACAGACTTTGCCTCCGCCGGAAAGGGTTAAATGTTAATTTCCATAAATGAATGAAAGTAAATTGTTCTAAACGTATAAATGCAAAGTTGCTGTGCATTAAAAAAAAAACCCCAGAAAATAAACTCTGATATATATAGTTAGGAATAAAATGTAATATAAGACCTAACATTATTTTCTGGGAAAACACGATATTATAACCAATATATGAAATAGAAACTTTTTAGAATCTTTTTAAAAAGACATTCTAGCGTAAATTCAATAGTGACCTGCATCTGAAAATTTAAAAATAGAATGACTAATTACCTAATGTCTTTTTAAAAATTCGCTTTCCATCACCAAGCGGTGTACATTCGATATCGGCGATGTGCACTTTCAAAAGTTATTTTTTCTCGTATTTTTAAGAATGCGATAGATTTTCTCGTTAAAAAATTTTTTATTGGCGTACATTTTTCAAAAGTTGCTGTTTTGATATTTTTAAAATTTTCGGAAGTATTTTTCGAAAACTTAATATACATCAGTTTTGGGTGTCATATTTTTTAGATGCAAAATGATTTTTGAAAAATGATATTAAGTAAAGCAGTTCTATTTTAAAATACCTCGAGGAATTTAACTTTCGCCAGGTACGGCGAAACGCAGTCTTAAAAGTAATTTGAGATTTTAGACTTAACGATGTTTATCAGGAATTTTTATCTTCGTTTGGAAAGGATAAATTTTTCGATATTCGAAAAATATCTCCCGTGAAATATTAAGGTATTCTCAATCAGTCTTGCTAGATAATGACAGTTTTCTTTTATTTTCACCACAGTAGATTGTTACTTTAAAAAGAATATTCTAAAGCTCATTGTTATGAGAACACAAAGTGTTCATAAATTATTATTGGAGTCTCCTTACCTACAATTTTTACTTTCTTCTATGTTTACAAGAAGGAAGTGTTGGATTCGTGAAGTATTCCGAATTCCGGTTTTCGACGGATTTGCATGTTTTAGGGATCAGATATTCCAAAAAACATGTTTTTACAAAATGTCTGTCTGTCAGTCTGTGAGTCCATCTGCATATGACGTAAATTTGTGGGCGTTCTATCTCAAGAACTAATGCACAGAATTTCACAAAACTTTAGATTCAGTTAGATTTTGATATAAACTGAACCTGGTTAGATTTGAGTGCATATTGTCCAATAGGTGCGCTGCTATGCTGCCTTTTTCACGATTTCCAAGATAGCTATACCTCAAGAACTAAAGAACGGATTTTCATAAAACTTTAGATTTCGTTAGTCCTTGATATAATATGGTTTTGATTACGTTTTTTGTGTAAGTCTCACAACAGGTGGTTCTGCTATGCGGTTTTATTCATGATTATAGCAATAACTCTATTTCACGAACTAATGCACGAATTTTCATCAAACTTCAGATTCAGTTAGTCCCTGATATAAATGAGTATTCTTTAGTTTTCTGAGTTTAATCGCTCAACAGGTGGCATGCTATGCGGCATTATTCATGATTATCGCAATGGCTCTATCTTAGGAACTAATGCACAGATGTTCATCGAATTACAAGTTCAGCTATTCTTTGGTATAAGTTAGTATTCTTTAATTTTTAGAGTAAATGGCTCAACAGGTGGCGCTTACATCCAGTTTTTTTACGATATCTGCAATAATTCTCTCAAATATACGAGTCTTCATCAAATTTCAGATTCAGTTAGAACTTGAAATAAGTTGCTACAGATTAGATATTGGCGTAAATTACCTAACCGGTGACGCTGCTATGTTTCATTTTTCTGGAAATATTAACGTGTATGAGATAGAAGAAAGTTCTGGGATTGTCACATCCGATTAGTTTTTATTTAAGAACGTGAGGAAAAATATTGTTACATCTTCGTAAAGTAAATATATACATAATAACATAAACAAATTTACATAGTTCCTAAAGTTGAAACTCAAAACTTTATTAATCAAATAAGGAATGTAATCAAATAAGAATTAATATTAAAATTTTATTAAATTTATTAAAAAATCATTAATGATCAATGTACACTATGTAGCCATTAATCACCGGATTCGTTCAAATTTAGATTTTTTGTCGATTTTTTAAAAATGTACTCGCTAGATTCTTCTGGATCTTTAGGATTATAAAGAATATGTTGGACTTCATATTTAGCAATGCCGATTCAATAAAGAAGACGATTAGAAGGCCAACAAAAAAAAAAAAAAAAAAAAAAAAAAAAAACTTAAATTAATAATATTTGGGATCATCCTGTAGATTAAAATACACGAAATGATTTATCGCTGCAGAATGCATATGTATGTGGATACTGTACAACATGTTTACTAATTTGTGTAATAACAGCATGTATATTCATGGCGATACAGCGATTTTTTAAAAAAGATAAAAAAATCTAGCATTTTTATAGCTTATATTACCCAGAATTTTCAACTAAATTTGACTCCAGTTTCAGAAAAATTGACAAAATGTAATATTTGTAATTATAATATAGGTACTTCTAGGTTATCCCGTCGACCAAAAAATTTTCGCCAAACTATAAGATTAAATGCAAATAATGGATGATCGTCAATGTCACATTCAATGACATTAAATGCGATTTACGTGTTTAAATGTCATTAAGTGATTTTTATTTCGATTTTTTACTAATATTCTACTAATTATTTGTTTTTTCGTTATTTAAAATAAAAATTATGTCAAAGTGTATAATTTGGCTATTAATTTGGCGATTTGTATAATTTGGCAAAATTGGTAGACGGGATAACCTAGAAGTACCACAACATAAATATATTAACCCTTTCCGGCACGGTGTCTCTAAAAAAGGAAATCTAATTTTAATTTTACTGGCGCCAAAAATATTTAATATTTTTTTTTCTTTTACAGCAAACCTGAAAAAGAATGTTCCTATTTTCTAATAAATTCAATTATAAATTCTGGTGGAAATTAATTATTTGAAACAGAGGTACTTCTAGGTTATCCCGTCGACCAAAAAATTATCGCCAAACTATAAGATTAAATGCCAATAATGGATGATCGTCAATGTCACATTCAATGACATTAAATGCGATTCACGTGTTTAAAATGTCATTAAGTGATTTTTATTTCGACTTTTTATTAATATTTGTATTAATATTCTACTAATTATTTGTTTTTTCGTTATTTAAAATAAAAATGATGTCAACGTGTATAATTTGGCTATTAGTTTGGCGATTTGTATAATTTGGCGAAATTGGTCGACGGGATAACCTAGAAGTACCGAAACAGATTTGCTCCGCGCCAGAATGGCTTAAATATTTTTATGACATATGAGCAGTTATATGAAATAGTTTTTATCTGCCCATGCGCAAACGATTTTTTAACCTATTTTAGTAGTAAGATTTGTGGAGCAATTAAAAAAAAAATACAGTTAAATATCGTGAAAATTCAGAAAGATATCGGCGATAGAGTGAGCTAATTTCCAGTTGCTCTCTAAAAGTAGCTGAATGATAGAGGATTTCCTCCAAAAGGCCAATTTTAATTATTTTTTAAATTTAAATTTTTTATGCTTAGTTCTTCTTGAATAACTATTAGAATGAGCCTATTTCATGATTTAAAAAAGAAAAAAAAAAAAAAAAAAAAAAAAAAAACTAGTCGTTGGGGGCCACCGTAATACTTACCCATCGTGGATATGCATAATATAAAATATGAAAATAAAACGTGTAAAATATTTATAAAATGCACTGCGATTCCAAAATAAAATTTAAACGCAAATTTAAATAGTTTTAATATACATAGTCATGCTTTATTAATGAAGTGCTCATGAGCCAAATCCGACAAATTATATAAAACGCCAAATTTCTCAAGTAATACCGGATTGCGTAAAAGAAACATCCTTATAACTATAAAAATAATAATCATATTAACTAAAAATTTACTGCGTCTGATGAAGCATCTCATTTCCAATTAAAATATATCTTTGAATTGAAATTTGATTAAAATACAGGGTCATGACAAATCAAAGAATGCGGAAAACAGGATTACACATATCTCGGCAACTCATAATTCGATCGACTTCGTTCTTTATGCAAAATTTGTGTTATTTTATTGCCTTTTGCATCCACTCTTTAAAATAAAAAAAAATTCGAAAATTTTTATATACCTTTCATCAGAATGAATTTTTCGAGAGTCCCGAAAAGAAAAATAGTTCCGGATAATCGAGGTTACTGATATTAAATAGACTTCGTCCCATTCTTACATACTAAGTACATACAAAATTTCAAGTCTCTATCTCAATTTGTTCGGGAGATAGATCGTTTACAGACAGACAAACGGACGAACGGCAAAAAAAATTTCAAAAAAATATGTTTTTCAGAATCTTCAGTATCTGAGACGTGTAAATCCGTCAAAAAAAAATTTTCGATTTTCAAAACGATTGCAAGACTTACCCTATACTACGTATGATGGGTAAGTAAAAAATCAAAGCATTTGTTCCTAATCTACTCTTTGATATTCACTAAATATTATCTTTTTTTTTTTCCGAAAGTCAATTAATAAAAATGACAATTTTTGGAAAATCATTTATCTTTTATCAGAGTATCTCCAAATTTTATGCTTGCAAAATATTTAAAAAATTTGTTTCATATCTATTAAAATTCACGCCCCTACAATCCCCTTCCGTTATGTTCAGCTTTTCGTATACATTTCTCTAGCTGAAATTGTGACGATAGTAAAGGTTAAACAAATTTTAAGTTAAAAACTTTGAAAATTAATCACTGAGTTTATTTTAATTAAGTTCAAATAGTATCAGGCTGTGTGTTTCTATTAAAAAAAAAATGAACAGCGTGCAAATATCAAGGAAGCTAACTAGTATTCGAAGCGAACACTTATCGGAGAAATCGATATTTTTAAATTCGTGTCTCGCATCGAAATGTTATGGGTCATTTTTCAT
The DNA here is from genome assembly GCA_964019185.1 of Maratus speculifer. Lineage (NCBI taxonomy): Eukaryota > Metazoa > Arthropoda > Arachnida > Araneae > Salticidae > Maratus > Maratus speculifer. Next base: position 446,359,589 of record OZ025290.1, on the reverse strand, counting down.
CGATAAAGTTCGAAGCGTGGCCACGTGTTTCTTTCTTTCTTTTTTTTTTCTTTTCTTTTTTATCCCTTTGAAGGTCAGAGGTATGTTCTTTATGTCACTTAATTTTAATCCCCCCAATCAAGAACTTTGGAATAACATTTTGTTTTTATAATATATAACCAATCATTAAATGTACACTAGCAAAAGCTGTGCTTTGTTTGGATTCGCGAAGCATTATTTCATAAGATAAATATTTGAAAGGAACATTACTTTTTTATATTATTTTTGCATCTTTATTAAGCAAAAACGTTATCTCATGTTTTGGCGCATTTAAATTTTAGAAATGTAAATTCAGCCAAATAACTAAGAATTTCCTCGGAATTTTTTATTTATGATATAAGGCTGGTATAAATAAAAATATTTTCGAAGTAGAATTTTACAAAATATATATTTTTTAATTTTTAACTAAAAATTTTAAAGATGTTTTTACATTTTCCAATGGCCAGTAACGGCGTTCGTTCTGGCCAATAAGTGTTCTTTTTCTCGACATTTTTAAATTACTAATACATTCCAGAAATAATTTATAAACGTACACTGTAAAAAATGTCAGATGTTTCTGAATATATAAAAATGCACTATAATCAAAAACGAAAACATACAGTAAACTCTTCTAACACACCTAAGGTTTCGAAAACCGTTCCTTTGCCTTTAAAAATCCCAGAAAGCTATTTGTTTTCGAAATTTAAAGAAGAATTTATAAAAATTAATTTTTATTAGCTGCCCGTCCATTTCGGAAACGTTTCTAAGTAGCTTTTACAGTACAATAATCACTTTTCTCAAATCAAAATATCACTTTTTGGATACTAACAATTCCTACGAAAATAATTTGATATTCAGAGAACATGTTTAATAGACAAACTTGCAATATTAACAGTATTAATATTAATATGAAAATTGACATTATTTTGCTACAATTGCATGCACAAAATCAGTTATGCAGCTGAAAATGTTTACTTGAGAATTGATAGAATCCGAAAAAGTGATATTTTGATTTGAGAAAAGTGATTATTGTACTGTAAAAGCCACTTAGAAACGTTTCCGAAAAGGACGGGCAGCTAATAAAAATTAATTTTTATAAATTCTTCTTTAAATTTCGAAAACAAATAGCTTTCTGGGGTTTTTAAAGGTAACGGAACGGTTTTCGAAACCTTGGGTAAGTTAGAAGAGGTCACTGTAAATTTTCGTTTTTGATTACAGTGCATTGTTATATATTCAGAAACATCTGACATTTTTTACAGTGTAGTTAATATATTTAATTTGGTTGAATTAAATTATTCTTCAATCAATTAAAATATTCTTAAATTATTCTTTAATCTTTCATTTCGAATACCAGACTTAAGAAACTTACCAAATTTAACAAAATATTCACTTTAAATACCAAATATAAGAATTAATTTTACTTGTTTACGATTCTGTTTGTTGCCACTTTACCAAAGTAAATACCTAAATAAATAAATCATAATGTAATTCTTTTAAAATCCGTAAGTATAAACTGCGTAAATAATTTTGGCAGAATAATGAAAATATATTTTATTTAATATATTAATCATGATTCTATCTGTAATTACTAACCCCATAGTTTATTTTCCTTTTTAAAATAAAAAGATACGGGTTCAATTTTTTATTTGCAAACGATTTTGGCGGAATAATGAAAATATATTTAATTTAATTAATTAATCATGATTCTATCTATAATTACTAACCCCATGGTTTATTTTCATTCTGAAAATAAAAAGATAAGCGTTCAATTTTTATTTGCAAAAATGCGTCCATAATAGAAAAACATGTAGAATAAATTAATTATTAAAATAATATTTTTCAAATGTCATTCTGTAAAAAAAAAATAACATTCTGCAAATCTACATATCATAATTTATTCTTATGTTTAATTTCAAGTCAAAATACTGAATAGATTTTTTATAAAGCGTACGACAAAATGTAACTTGGGTGGACTAGTAGAGGATTCGCTTCGCTCATTCTAATAAAGAAGAACATAGTGTGAAAATTTTCGGTACAAACACAGAAACAGTTTGCAAAAGATGCTTGATTTGAAATTTTTCTTGATTTAGACTGCTTGCAGAGAACGAGTTTTTCGGCATACAGTGCCATATTTTAAAGATTTTTCGAATTAAATTTTTTGAATTTCGAAATTTTGAAAATGTAACTCCAAAAATCGTTAAAATATGCTACTTTAATACAAATACTCGTTCTCTGCAAGCGATCTAGAACAAGAAAAATATCAAGTCAAACATTCTTTGCAATCAGAACACAATCTTTTCAAAATATTCACCGTTCGAAACTTCTGTATAAGATTTTTACAGCTTACCTAATAAATAAACCGTTTACTGCATAATTCTATCGATATTAGTTTTTGAGAGATTTAATTTTGAAATCGGGGTCTTATTTGCTGGACACCCTGTATATGCTCGTATATATAATTATTTCTTTTAACAATTTGGCATTAAGGGGCATGCCTCTGAGTACAATAATTTAATATTCCTCCCGTAAGGCATGGTGACGTCACTGCGACGTCGTTGTGAAGTCACATTGTGACTTTGTGATCATCGATGTGACGTCACTGCGACGTCGTTGTGAAGTCACATTGTGACTTTGTGATCATCGATGTGACGTCACGTGACGTCGATGTGAAGTCACAGTGACTGAAATGTGAAATCGTTATGGCCGTTTTAGAGCTCTTTTGTGACCACTTCACAAAGTCGTCACAATGTGAAAAATTTGTGAAAAATGTGTCATTTGTGACTACCTTGACATTAACATTGTGACGAAACTGTGACAATATTTAACTGTGACGATATTTAAATTGCCAGAAACATGTTTTTTAAAGTAAATAACATGTTTTGAAGAATTTTTGTAATTTCCTAAGGATTTTAAAAAAAGTCACATCTCAGTCACAATGTGACGTCACTGAATGGTGGCATTTTGGTCACAGATGTGATGTGACCAAAGTGACTCACAGTGACGTCACTGTGACTATGCATGCTATGAGGGCTCGGTGCAACATGCTTATTCATTTACTGTGAATATATTTTTCCACATTTGCATCTGTTGTTTTTTAATTTTAGTACTGTCTTGTCGAGTTATGTCCGAACGAAATAGAAATGCCGGATAATACCTGGACAGGACACATTAATGAAGAGTTTCACTTTAAATGGGTGTGTCCACTTTACAAAGGTTTGGGGGTGAAACGCCCATTACAATTAAGTGCACTTTTCATTAGAGGCAGATTAACACACTTATTAATTTAGTACCTGTATGTGAAACGAGGATGGATCTGTATTCCCTGCGGTGAACCCATTTTTATGTCATTATTGAGAGCTCTGCATAAAATGTTATTAGTTGTCAAAAAGAGAAAAAAAAATGTTGGAAGAAAACGCAAATACTGACAATTCAACGATATCGAAATGCAGACACTCGTGCATTAAGAGGCTACTTCATATAAATATAAAGATCCATTCTCTACTACTAATCCTATGAAAGAAATTTACAAAGATATCTCGGTTGCATTTTAATATTTTTAAATGATTCTTTTTGTCATTGGATACCTGAAATTGATCTGTATGCAAGCCTTTTTTTTTTTTTTTTTTTTTTTTTTACTTTTTCGATTTTGTTTACATATATGTTTTATGAGGACCCTTTTATTTTCAGAGCCGGTTTGGAAAGCGAAAGCACCCTAATAAAAAAATATCTACAACCAAAATCGAAAAAGTTAAAAAATGGCCTGCATTCAAATCAATCTCAGCTATCCAATGCAAAAAAAAAAAAAAAAAAAAAAAAAAAAAAAAAAAAAAAAAAAAATCGTTTAAAAATATGGAAATGCAACGGAGATATCTTTATAAATTTCTTCCATAGGATTAGCATTAGAGAACAGGTCTTTTCATTTGACTGAAGTAGCCTCTTAACACTTTCTGGCACAGTGGTCCCACTCGGGGCACACCTAATTTGAATTCCAAACTTGCAAACAGCACAATGAGTATTTTAATAAAATTTTGCTTTTACAATGAAAGCTGGAATCAAAGAGTTCGAAATTTCTAAAAAAGTCGATCGTGCACATTCCAGTGTCAGTCAGTAATTTCTCATTTTACGAACAGAATTTGTCTGTTCCGGGAAAGGTTAATGTTGTTGCAAAAGAAAGTTGATTGTAGTTGAAATAAAATAAAAAGAGTTCATTAGTTAATCAGAAAGCAATGTACCGAGTATTTCAAAAGCTCAGTGCGAAGTAAAACGCGATAAAATGTCTATATATATATATATACATATATCTTTATGGGACGGATATAGAGCAGATAAATATTCAGCTTGACACGCGGATTCTGTATGATACCAACAAAAAAATTAGTTAAAGACGCAATAGAAGACGCTATTGTAGATAATTTCTTATTGCTCACAAAACTGAAGATTTGGATATAAAAAATATACAGGGTGATTCTAAATTTTCTTACAATAAAAGAGGGATGATAGTACACATCAAGACAAACAATATTAAATAGGAGACCAAGGGTCCCAAACGTTTTCCAAAGGAGATAGCTGCCATTAAAGTTTAGGGACCAAAATTTCAAATAAACATAAAAAACGGAAAAATCGGTCGATTGATTTGCGGTTTTCACTAAAATTATCCTTTATGTCGGTATTTTCTTAAAATTAAATTATAAAGATAAATTTCAAAAAATGCCGATAGAGGGCGCTTTAGACTTTGGAGTAACGGAGAACTATTTTTTGCCGGTATTTTTTGCATCTCATTAAATGTTTTCGGAAGCTTAAACTCAAACTTAAATTTTGAACTCAAAATCTGAAAAGTTGGGAGTGGTTAAGTAGCACAAATTGAACTGTGTTTGGAGGGTTCAAATTTCAAATGATTATAAAAAAAAATGGAAAAATTGGTTCATTGATTTGCGGTTTTTCCTAAAACTATTCTTTATGTTGGTATTTTCTTAAAAATAAATTATAAAGATAAATTTCAAAAAATGTAGATGGAGGGCGTTTTAGACTTTGGAGTAACGAACAACTATATTTTGCCATTATTTTTTGCATGTCATTAAATGGTTTAGGAAGCTTAGACTTAAACTTAAATTTTGAGCTCAAAATCTGAAAAGTAGCGAGTGGTTAAGTAGCGCAAACTGAACTGTGTTTAAAGGGGGGGGGGGTCAAATTAAAAATAATTATAGTAAATAGAAAAATTGGTCGACTCGCTTGCGGTTTAAAATAAAAGTATTCTTTAAGTCAAAATCTTCTTGAAAATAAATTTTAAAGATAAATTTCAAAAAATTCCGTTATAGGGTGCCCTAAACTTCAGAGTAACTAACAATTAATTTTAACCATTATTTTTTTGGTTCTAATTAAATGCTTGCAAATGCTTATTAAATGTTTTCGGAAGTTTAGATTTAAACTTAAATTTTAAGCTCAAATTCTGAATCATTTGGAGGAATTAAGAAGCGCAAACTGAAGTGTGTTCAGGAGTTGAAATTTAACCTTCCCCCTCCTCGAACACAATTCAATTTTTCGATACTTAAACACTCCCAACGATTCAGAATTAGAGCCCAAAATTTAAGTCTATGCATTTGGAATCATTTAATGAGATTAAAAAATAACAGTTAAAAATAGTTGTACGCTACTCCAAAGTCTAATGCGCCCTCTATCGGCATTTTGTGAAATTTATCTTTAAAAATTATTTTCAAGAAAATGCTGATTTAAAAAATAGTTTGAGCAAAAACCGCAAACGAATCGACCAGTTTTTCTTTTTTTTATAATCATTTGAAATTTGAACCCTCTGAACACATTTCAGTTTGTTTACTTAACCACTCCCAACCATTCAGATTTTGAGCTAAAAATTTAAGTTTAAGTCTAAGCTTACGAAAGCATTTAATAAGATGCAAAAAATAACGCCAAAAAAGAGTTGTTCGTTATTCCAAAGTCTAAAGCGCCCTCTATCGGCATTTTTTGAAATTTATCTTTATAATTTATTTTTACGAAAATACCTACATAAAGAATAGTTTTAGTGAAAACCGCAAATCAATCGACCAATTTTTCCGTTTTTTTAAATCATTTGAAATTTGAACCCTCTGAACACAGCTCAGTTTGTGCTACTTAACCACACCCAACTATTCAGATTTTGAGCTCAAAATTTAAGTTTGGGTCTAAGCTTACGAAAACATTTAATGAAATGCAAAAAATACCGGCAAAAAATAGTTCTTCGTTACTCCAAAGTCTAAAGCGCCTTCTATCGGCATTTCTTGAAATTTATCTTTATAATTTAATTTTAAGAAAATGCCGACATAAAGAATAATTTTAGTAAAAATCGCAAATCAATCGACCGATTTTTCCGTTTTTTATGTTTATTTGAAATTTTGGTCCCTAAACTTTAATGGCGGCTATCTCCTTTGGAAAACATTTTGGACCCTTGGTCTCCTATTTAATTTTGTTTGTCTTGATGTGTACTATCACCCCTCTTTTATTGTAAAAAAAAAAAAAAAATTAGAATCACCCTGTACATGCAGTATTCTGTAATGCTTTTGTACTTAAATCTTGCATCGCGTGAGCAATATAGAATTATTCCACGGAATTATCTTCAGTAGCACCCTCTATTGTCCAAGTTTTGAATTAAATTTTTGTTGTTGTCATACAAAATCGCATACCACGCTGAATATTTATCTACAAAGCACATGTTTTTCCTATCCATACATTTTTTTTTTTTTAATTGAGTGTTTACTGTTGCAGCGAAATTACGAATCATCTGGTGTAATATAATGGTGTTGTTCAGTGCAGTAGACTACTGCGCTGGAATAATTTGAAGTAAAATTTCAGAAGGATGTCAGGCAAAACAAGAGTAGTCAAAAAATATCAAGACAACATTTGGTGATGGAAAAATAATAAACAGGGTGAATCATAAATATCGAAACAATAGGCTATCTCCTTAAATATTGTCCCTCTACCCATACTTCCAGTTGCAAAAATTCATAAAAAAGGTGAAATTTTTGATCAGATAAGTTGCAACTCCATGGGGGGTCTCTTTGAAAAAAAATACGAAAATTAAATTTTTATACGGCCTCCATATGGCAAAATTCCCAATTAGGAAATTATTCCTTATCCACTCCTAAATGAAAAAAAAAATCATCTCTATATCTAAAAACAACATATCTCAATATGTCAGATATAACTCTATATCTGACGGAGATATTAAAATCCAAAATTCTCCAAAATTTCTGACTTACACCACTTTTCCCTGCCTCTAAACGTTGATTTCTTGACTCAATTTCATCGTTAGATTGGAAACATTCACAAGTTGCACTTTAATAAAAATCGATTTAAGATAGCGCTTTGTCTTTTGACATAGCATAGCAGCGTATAGATTTCGAGCTAAACTTGTATGAAAATATACTAGTGACATCTGCACTAGAGGTCTGCACGGGTCGAAATATCTAGGTACGGATCCGAACTGATCCATAGGGTCCGGCCTAGAAAAATATTAAAATCATAACCCGATTCGGCCTGGAAAAACGTTTAAATCGTAGCCCGGCTCAGCCGTGAATTTCTACATAGATTTTTACTTCAGTGTGGTCAAAAATTGTTTCGTATGGAGGAGTTCCGACCAAAAATATTTATTATAGCTTTTCGTTTTTCATATTTATATTTCATATTATTAAAGTATCGCCAAAGGCTATGATATATTTATTTTATCAATGAATATCTATTTATATCTTAATGTTTCACTTATATTTTAATATCAATAATCCGTATTCGATGCATTGGAGACTTTGAAAAATGTTGTACAGAAAAAATCCTTTAAGACGGAATCACATAGGAAAGAAAAAATACGTTATACACACATGCCCTACTTAAGAGGTATCTAAATGGAAGTTATTTTTTTCTCAGGAATTATTATATTTATTTTGCATGGATCAAGAAATTTTCCGTTTAAGACAGGATTCCATCAGAGACAGATTTTTTTCACTGAGTTTATTGCATTTAAATTGCCTTTAAATATGCTATTCTTTAAAAAAATTAATTTAAAAGATTTTTTTTTTTTTTTTTTTTTTTTTGTAAAATAAAAGCGATTTCAAAATCTATGTGTTTTTCGTAAAAATTTTGATTGATTCAAATCTTAAATATTTTATGCACGTATTAGACCTGTCAGAGACAGTGATTTTAATACGGATTGTGTCGAGACCGGGGTTGAAAATTTCGTCCAGTGCATACCTAGGAAAAAGAAAGCAGTCCCCTCCGGTATGAAAAATACGTTAGGCCCCGCCTGGCCCCAGAATACAGATTTTTTTAACAGCCGCTCCAGGACGATAAAAAGCCTGAAGTTGGGAGAGCTAAATTTATAAAAAAGATTTAATCTGTATCTTATAAAAAGCACTTTTTTGAAAAATTGACGGACATTTAAATAGTACAGAAAGGAGATGGAAATGAGAAAAGTTAAACTTTGATCGGAAGTTTGAATTACAGAAAGGAGTTACTTTACACTTTAAATTTTTTAAAAAGCTTTAAACAATTTATTAGGATCCAAACTTTATTTAAAACTTTAAATTCATTTTTCTGCATGAAAAGTTTTTTCTCCACTATTTCTGGTCTTTAAATCATTAATAGTCTAGAAGTGTTGAAGAAAAAAAGTGCAATGAAAATGTCATTTTTTATTATTTTACATTAGTTTTGCTTCGGCATATTTGAAAAAAATATTTACTTTTGAAAATATGATTTTTTTAATTATATCATTTTTTAAATAAATATTTTAAAAGTTTTAAAATTAATATTGAAAAAAAACCCTGGAACAAAACTAAAATTAGATTTTTATTTTTAATGAAATGGAAAGAAATTAACATCCGATAAATAATGTTTCGAGTTATAATGGTTTTAAATTATCCATATAAATTAGTTTTTTAAATTAGTTTTAGAAATTTTTATAAATTTTATGAGAAATTTTAGGATGTGATTTCCTTAGTAAATTATGTGACTAACCATCACAAAAAAGAAAAAAAATCGAAATTCTTACTCAAAAGATAGGGTTTTTTACATGTTTCCTAGAACTGTTAAAGTAACATTGTTTCTTGAATTGCGCGCATTTGAATTTGTGTCTAATCCCTTAAAACCTGATGAATTATTTAAACGACTATAACTCAGCGAATTTTGAAGATATGAAGATGCGATTTTTTGTGTCTAACTCAGGACTGGATAAGGAAAGTTTTCCTAATTGGAACTTTTATCCTACGGGGGCCGTATAAAAATTTTATTTTCGTAATTTTTCAGATAGACCCCCCATGGAGTTGCAACTTATCTTATCAAAAATTTTACCTTTTTTTAATGAGTTTTTGCAATTGGAAGTATGGGTCTAGGGGAAATATTTAAGGATATAGCCTATTGTTTCGATATTTATGATTCACCCTGTATATGTGAGAAGATTCTAGTTATGTTTAGATGACAGAAAGAAGGAAAAAAAATGCTTAATGTGTGCAAAATAAAATGGCATTCTGCAATGTGGTCTTGAATCAAAATACAGTTCTGTGCAGAGTATAATATTTTGGTCTGAATGCTAGAATTCGAGGGGCGAATGGAAAAAAAATTTTCTCAATCAAACAAATTTTGAAAAAATGAAACTGGACTAAATTACATGTTAACTAGACAGAGAAATGATGAAGCCATGATTATTGCAGTGCTAAAATGTTTTTGTTTTCCATTATATTTACTGGCGACTCCGTTGAATGTTAACAATTTCCGCAGAAAACTTTTACTTAACTCCACATTGCAGTGCATAGTTTCTTTTTGCATAGGTTGCAAACTCTGAGATGATTTTTCTTTCTGCCCACTAAATACAGGAATTTTACTTTTCTATCACCAATTGCACTCTTGCGCCTTTTCTTGTCTTCGAATATCTTGATTTGCGTGACTTTAATATTCTCTTGTTAATTTTCTTCCAATTTCTTCATAATGGCAGCTTCCTGCACTTACAAATAGTACTGTACATTGCTTTCTAGGAAACTAATCAACACTTTCTTTTGACATTCTTTAAGAAATAATTGACTATTCTATTAGTCCAAAAACTGAAAAGACACATAGAACACTAGCAACTTGGTAGCAATCATAAACTACAGTGGCAAAAGTTTTTCTGTTAGTATCAAATCACGGAATAATATTTTTGAAATCTTACCCTAAGTTTGATTAACGCATTACCAAACTAAATGAAGTCTATAATCGTTCATATGCGTTGGCTACATTAAAAAGAAAAATATCTTTACATCCGTTTAACCAAATTTTGCTGCCTCTTTGCGTTTATTTGGCTACAACGTTTCATAAAATATTTATAATTCAACAAATTGTATTGTATGATATTCATGAATAACTTGTCTTTCTTGTGGTCTTGAGATATTCTATGGCAGCGGTTCCCAATCTTTATTGGTGTGCGACCCACCTTCAAATAAAAAAGTTTTTCGCGCCCCATTTAATATAAGGGTTTATATCAGTATGGAAATTGTATGACCTTTATAAACTATCGGATATTTTCTTGCGAAAAAAGCTAATTTTCGTACGAAGAATACGTTAATGGAATTGAAACAAGAATTGGTAATCCCAGTGTATGTAAATGTAATACTAATTAGAAAATAGATACCTACAGACAAAGATAGCTTAAAATCATTTAATTATTACCAAAACATAACTTTATAACCAGTGAGATTTCTGGCAATGGTATTTACCGATGAGGACATTTATATTAAATAAAAACTGAATAATTTTAACCTTAAGTTATTTCTATACGCAGTTGTTTCTGTTACTAGCAATGTAGAAAAAGTATGTTCACAAAAGTATATCGAGTGAACCACATTAAGGAATTCAAAGCTGATTTAGATATTTATGGATATGCTGCTCATATATCCATAGAGAAGGAAATTAAGGATTTTTCTTGCTGTTCAAATTGTTATATTTTTGAAATAGTTGGAATAAAAGATATATGTTTGTGAGAAACCTCGATTGTTCCGCGACTTGCCAAAACAACCGCTGCGACCCACCACTGGGTCGCGACCCACAGTTTGGGAACCGCTGTTCTATGGTATTACTTGAAAATTTTTATATTATAAACCAACAAAAAATCATTTTTTAAATGGTTTCCATAATTTCGACCACTTGTTTATGTATTTAAGTAGATGACATTTTTATGCTTATATTTGTTATTTTTCAATAACTAATTGCTTTCCTTTTATTTTTCAGGTAAGTTCTTCCATTCATTAAATGCATTTTTAAAAAATATGTCACCGTAAGTATTTTTTTTTTTGTCTTTTATTTATTATACGATTCAAATATAAAATCTATATATATATTACACTAACGTATGCTGCACAAAAATCACAGTTATTTGTTAATTGTTTAATGGCAACTCCCAAATAAAACGCATCTTGCCGGTTATTGAGTAAAAATCCTTTGGCAGGATTTAGGCCGAGGTAAATTGTGTTTATTTACCTTTTGTTTTTTCGTTGCAATTATGGAACTTCAAAATATCGTTATTTTCTTTTATTTTTATTTTTTTTTTCTATTCTTTTGGCTTAAAAAAATAAATAAAAATCATAAATTTTAAACGTTTCAGTTTCAAATTAATGTTATGTATTATAAATGAAATGAGTAAATTATATTATTATATTTTAAATGAAATTAATGAAAAAAAAAAATGCCATTGATATTTGGCAAGCCAGGTTATCATAAAAATACCGAGTTCTTGATTTATCGGCACAGATGTCACATACGATGCCAATTCTTTCACAGAATCTTCTAATTTGGCAAAAAAATGAGCAATTAAAACAAATTATGAATAAAAGCAATATAATTTAATGCTTAGTGTGCATTTAAAGGGAGACCAAACTGATCGCCAAGGGCGACTAGTATAGTTTATTTGATTAAAATCTGGATGCTTTTTATTATTATTATTATTATTATTATTATTATGGGGAGACAAGACATAACCAAAGCAATCTTTACTAAAACAAAATAATATTTTGTACAAATTGTTACTAATTTTGAATTTTCATCTAATTTCTTGTATTTTGGCAGTATACGACTATGTTGTGGTCATACAAAAAATATATTATATATTCTTCTCGGATATTGATTTAAATAACATTGTTACACAAAAACATTTACAGGATGTTCATTCAATTCAATGACCTAAGATACGTATATTAGAAAGTCAATGATTCAATTTAACATGTTATTTTTTAATATTTTGCATTTAGCTCGTGCATTTCTCTGAATTTAACTAGAGCTACTCCGATCAATGAATAAAAGAAATGGGGTAAGTGTGATCATAGATCGCACAAAGGATTTCGTTTAACATCTCATTTTAAACTCTTTACCCATAATTAGTAAATCAAAATTATAAATTTATAATTATTAAATAGTTACATAAAGAACAGCATCATTATGTATTAAAGAAAGAAAAAACGGAATATTTTAAATTTAGCAATTTTAGAAATTTAACGAAGGTAAAAAAAAATAATTTAAATTAATTAAAGCGCATTGAAAATGCTGAAATAATTTCGTAAAAATCCATGTTAATTCTTTCATTTACAAAACACTCACTAGTTGGTGTTAAAAAAAAGATATAGATCATTTTTGCTCCTTTTCATTGCTACATAACTTTTTTTTAAATTTTTTTTTTGGTTTTTAATGTCAGAATTATAGTGATAATTGCCGCATGCATTCTGAATTTTACGTTCTTCCTGAAGCATTGACAAATGAAAAGACAACTGAAATTTTCTCCCTTTTGGCTGCCTTCAAAAAAGCTTTAATAAAAAATAAAAAAAAATAAAAAAGGTTTCTGAACAGTTAAGTTAAAGTATAATAATGACACAGTACTTGAAAGAACAAGAAGTTCTTAATAAAAGCGGATAATGATACTTAAAGTAAATTTTGTCATTTAACTCGAATTTTTGAAGAGCTCTTTTCGAATGCATTTTGAATGGGTCACTCAAACTTTCCGTAAATGTTCGTCTGCAAATCAGCTAATTAAAAATACAATAATTGTTAAAATAAAACTGTTTGTATTTTTTAAAAAAAATCTTATTTTGTAATATAGTAGTAAAATTTGTCTATAGTGATATTCTCCATAACGAAAAGATTATCTATATTAATAAAAATATTTTAGGTGTTCTTTTGGGAAATCGGATCAACCCGAACCCAATTTGCAAAAGTCAAAACCCAACCAGAAAGAGATCCTAATCCGAAACAATGGAACTTAAACCCGACTGGCAGCATAGCAGTAGAAGCCGACCCGAACGCAACGAAAAGTATAGACTCAGGTCGGGTCGGGTAAAAGCAGGTTACCTTTGTTAAATTTGTGTGCAATTCTATCCTTCATTGGAAAAAAAAATTAGCATATTATTAGATACACCGACAGTGAAAGATTTCTTAACTCTTTATGTCCTGACAGGGCTTCAAAATACCATTAAAATAACTTCTTATAAAATTCATTTATACATCGATTAGTTGTAATACATTTTAGAATGAGTTAAACATACTTTATTATACTTATTCCAATTATTATTTGTAGCACAAAACAAAGCTATTTTTAATTGGATAATTTCTTTTACATTTGCCTCTCTCTGAGATATTGTGGGTTTCAGTTTAAATTTTTTTCTGTATTTTCTTTTGCAAGAGTATTGTATTTGTGCATTTTCTTTTTTTTTTTTTATAAAATATTTTTTTAATATAAAAAAAAAGACTTTAAATAAAAGATTTGGATGGAGTTATAAATATTGTTCAAAATCGCCATAAACACAAATTTAATGAATTTATGTTAATTCGCAAAATTCTTCAAAAATTTATGAAATGATTTGTGTAAATCTTCTAATATAGCTTCAGAAACTCACGAAGAATGCTCCAAAAGATGAAATTTTAATGAATTTATAATTTGGGACATAAAGAGTTAATTTAAATATGTCAGTCAATTTATCCCCACTTTATATCTCGTCATTGTTCATACAGAAATTTTTATACGATTCGTCAGAAGAAATCTGTGATTATTTTTGTACTATTTTTTTTCTATTCGTGAATTATAATAACACTTAGTTATTTTTTTTTAATATTATTTTCCTATAGTTGCGAGGTTTCCCATTTACACGCTTTGGTCGAAAGCCAAGCACGTGTCTCGCGACATAGGTTGCAAGCCTCGACTGACTCTTGAAAACTCTCATTAGAACTTAAATAAATATAGTGGGTAGTTTCCATTATAAAAAAGTTAGAAACAGCCGTTCGTAGTGCAGCTATTCGGAAAATTTTAGCTATATTTTTACCGATCATGACCCCCCAGATGCCAAAATCTTAAATTAAATTAGATCCAAAGAGATAGATTAAATCCAAATATTGATTTAAATAGGTCTTTATTATTTTGTCATATGGTAGCGTTTGTATTTACGAACCAATTTGAATGTTATTGAGCATGTGTACAAGACATATCCAGTTCTCGACCAAGTTCGTTGACAAGACCCGCTATCTTGTTTCAAAATGGTGCATATTTAAAGATTTCAACTTAAATAGAAAATTTTCTTTACGTGTTCGGTCTTGTAACAGGAATTCCGGAGCATTTTGTCTTTTGCTCTATCTTAAAATATGATTGAGACAAAGCAGTTAGAAAATCAAGTTTGCGGATTTTTTTTATAATTAGGTTTTATATGAGTTTTATAAAATGTACTTTCATTATTTTCATTCATTGTTATAACCGTTGTTGTTATTTTCATTAGCTTAAAACTACATAGCCCTATTTACAGTCTTCAAAATCTCTCTAAGTTCTCTCTAAGTAAGGTACTTGGAGAAATATCGACTAATTTGTTGACAAAGATAGATAGCATTAATAAAGCCATCTTGACGATTACAAACTTCTTTTTTAGAAATTCATATTCAAGTTCAAACTTAATGAAAATTGGGAATCTTCTATAATCGGGTTGTACGCATTTTTACGTTCGTGTGTTTAAATAAAGTTGGTTGAATTGAATTCATATAAAGAGGGTAGCGAAGTTACCTGTTCTTACCGTATAAACTGGAAGTACTTTAATCACTCATGGCCGTTTTCAAATTTTGTCTTTTTGCGCAGAAACTGCGAATATTTTGGGCACAGTGAATTTTGATTCCTTTTTCAGCGAATCATCTTCAGGCACTTTCATTCATGTATCAAAAGAATCGAACAGTATTTTACTTTTCCAATAAGAGTATTAGAGTGAAGCACGGGGTTCTCACTGGCATTTGATTAGCTTTAGTGATTTGGCTAATCAAATGAAAACTATGCAGTACTGTCGTGATACACTTATTTTAAAAATGTTCCTTAAAACTTTTAGGAGAAGAGACTTTTAAACTTTCTCGAACATGTGTTTAGTTAATTTTAAATAGATTTATTATCCTTAATTTCTCGCTCCTACATAGCACTACTGCTGAGATATGGTCAAACGACCTAAAACTTGCAACCACTCCATTAAATCCTCTTAGGTGGGAATTTCTAAAATTGATAAAATACTTATTTAAGTGTGTTTTAGTAGATCAGTTATCCCGAAACTGATGCCTCTATTTAAACTGCTGCAGTGATACGGCGAAATGACCAAAAATTTCCGAAATCCCCCCCCCTTTCTTCTCTTTATTCCTCTTAAAAAGAAGGGAAATTTCTACAATAGTCGAAATAAATGTTTAATTATTTTTTAATAGATATGTTATCTTGAATTTTACACGCCTACCTAAAACTGGGATATGGCCAAATGTTCTAAAATTTTCGACCTCCCTTTAACCGTCTTAGGGGATATTTCTAAAGTCGCTGAAATATGTGCATTTAATTATTTTTTAGCAGATTTATTTTCTGAAATTTCACGCTAAATCTGTTGAATCAAATGCTCTAAAATTTTAACCACCCCCTTCCTTTAATTCTCTTTGGAGAGGAAATTCAAAAATCTCAAAAATATATGTTATTATTTTATTTTTCATCTTTGCTACATATATTTCATTTGATTCAAGAGATTTCGGTTGGCGAAGGCTTCTAGCTCTTTTATATAACTATAGATATTTAAAATAGTGCATAAACTATCTACTTTTTCTAACTAATAAGAAGCGAATGTGAAATAATAATAAAAAATAATTATAAAGAATTAATTACTGAGAAGAGGGCATGTGTGTAAAATTGAAACGACGCAACTTCGAACGAGCATAACTCGGTACATTACTTTAAATAAACTTGAAGGTTGTTTCGGAATGCCTGCAATTTTTCCGCTACTCAGCTGAAATTTGTAGCTCGTCCCTTCCACGCATTCTTATTTCAGTTTCATGTAAAAACAAAATCTACCTTCTTGTCTTTTTTTTTTTTTTTTTCCAGGGCCCAGGTATATTTTTAGTGTTTTCGTCTCTTTTTCTTGCTTTGATTCTTCCTCCACTCTTTTGGTTTTTCTTAATGTATATATATATATTTTTTTTCGTTTATGGATTCACGTCTTCCCTCGAGCACGGTTAATGGTTGTACGATTCGTTGGGAAGTATTTCAGGAATATATACAAGAAAAAAAAAAAGGTTAAAGTATAATTGGTTAGAGCTTTTTTCTTTAGGAAAAAAATGGCCTTCTATATATGGATATGTGTGCATTGCGCACGCATCGATATAAATGTACAGGATGTGCGTTAGAAAATGTACGAGGCTTACAAAAATTATTTTTGTCTTTGAGTCTAAAAGATATCTGAAACAAACAAGATTTTAGTTCGTTTAATCTGTAGTAATAATGCATGAAGTTTTATTCATACGCAAAAGTCTTAATGGAATATTTCAACGACAAATAACATATATTTTAATAGTGAAATAGATTATGTAGTTTTTTTTTTTTTTTTTTTCAAACGTTTAAAATAATTCGTTTATAGTAAAACCAGAGATCAACCAAAAATCTGGTTTAGTCTTCCCAAAATCTGAGTTTTATGCTGCTGAAAATTCAGCCAGACTGAAATTTCCGAAAATCTGGTTTTTTCCCTTTCAAAATTTTCAACACGACTCATCGATTTGAGCTGTATCGGCTCAAATGAGACTATTTATTACTAAGATTGTTTATAAGTAGCATACACGACTGACTGAAAACGTGAGTACAAATTTTAAAGCAAGCAGTGCATCTATGACTAAACTTTTTCACGTGTTCCTTAAAAGCTGCAAACTTAATGGTAAGGTTTTTACGTTGAAACCGCAGAAGAACTTCGAAGAACTCTTTGAGAAACTTCTAGTATAACAGAGTATCCTTTACAAAAATCATCATAGAAGATAACTCAAGGTGTACCTATAGCTAAAATAATTTTTGATTAAATGAAAATAGTATAATTTAAAAAATTTCTGTGTCTTTGATGAATTATTGCGTTTTTTTTTTTTTTTTTTTTTTCATTTTTTATGAAAAATTTTGGTTTTAAGACATAGAGAGCTAATTTAGGCTATTCTTATAATTGATTAATAATTATGTATGATGAGTTAATAATTATGCATATTTAATAAATACGTATAGTTAATGGATAATTAATGTATGTATCAATCAAAAAGTTGTTTAAGCATTTTCATTTTCGTTTTCTGCCGAAAAAAGTAAGATCACCAAAATTCAGTTTCGGTTTCGACCTTAGAAACCGGTTTCGGCCGATCACTAATTAAAAGCTTAATTATTAAGCTTAATTTCCTTAATTATTTAGCTTATTTTCCTAACAATAAGAGTGCTAGGTGTAAGTCGAGAGGTCTATTGATTAAATTCATGTTTCGGAACTGCAGTTTTTTTTGTTTTTTTCATTTAACTACTGATATAACATCGTCGTTATGGGAGCCTTAAAACCTGATATGAAATGTAATCCACGACCAGAAATAACCAATGAAATGACCTGAAAATCTTGAGACTAATGAGAAACACAAGCAACCGCACTATCTTTTGGCGTTAGACCGCTAGAGTCACGTGATGATCACGTGACTCAGGCGGTCTAAAAAAAAAGAGACACATGTAACGCACTATAATAACCAGTCTTTTTTATTAGCCTCAAAAATAGAATAACGTTTATTTGCTTAACAGTTTAAACATTAATTTTAAATTAAGGGGGATATTGGTTGAATAACAATTTATGCTTGATTATTCCAGGGATAAAGTCTTTTTCGTTTAGCTTTTATATAACTTTTTTTTAATCATTTTAATAAATTTTAGTATAAATAAATAATGATTTGGTATAAATGATTTGATTATAGACTTGCCTTATGATCTCAAACAATTAAAGTATGTAATGGCAATGGCAATGTTAAATTGACCCGGGAGGAACGTTCCACTCCTGGAAAATTTGAGATTTTATGATTTTAATGACCAAAAAGTGCAATCGCCACGGAAATCTAGAATCCCCCCCCCCCTCCAACCCTGTAACCACAGAAATTTCTTCCGGAGGAAAATATCACCATTCAACACTGGTCTATGGCTTGTATTTTATTTTTTGGATAAATAAAATTTTGTAAATTTACTTTTTTAATTTTTTGTGGTCCAACCTTTGAGAGAAAATAAAACCTGTTTACTTGTAATTCCTTTCACCAGAAGTAACGCTTAAGGGTGTTCTTGAATCAAAAAGGGCCACTTTGTGACATATGCTTTAATTTATTTTTTGCTCGGAAATGCATGAAAGTAGCAGGTGTTCTTATTCAAAAACTGAGTAATTGCACTCAATTTTCTGTTTTTTTTTTTCCCCTGTTTTAGCGCAATAGATTTTTTATAACAAGCCTTCAAAGTTGACGTTTTCGAGCACATTTCCCGACGAAAGCAGAAAAACAGGAGAAAAACGGGTGATCACTTGATCGAAATAGCTTATAACTGGATAGGTCATTTAATTATCATAAAATGGAAAGCTAAGTTCGATTCGAAATCGTTTCCATAGTCAGGTATTCCAGTTTTATATCTTTCCGTTGAAAAATGAATTTGAAAATGTGTCAAAGTGTTTTGCGCTTGTTGAACGGAGCAGTTGAGAACACCCTTAATTATTTATTAATTTTCCTGGTCTATAAGATGGGTCCCAACAATTTTTAGGTCAACAGCATTCATTCCTCGCACAAAGACAAATCGAATATTTTTTTTATTTCAAAAACTC
This sequence comes from Maratus speculifer, assembly GCA_964019185.1. NCBI lineage: Eukaryota > Metazoa > Arthropoda > Arachnida > Araneae > Salticidae > Maratus > Maratus speculifer. Next base: position 446,340,453 of record OZ025290.1, on the reverse strand, counting down.
GACTGACAAAGTTAAAAATAACATGGGGAATAAATAAAAGCAGAGAAAAGAAGGTAAGTGCATTCAACAGCGCGATCGATAGCATAGGTAAGAAGATGAGATACACGATGCTTGTTCGTCGAACTGGAAAACACCCTCGGAAGAGGCAGAGAGAGGCAGACACCGGGAAATCCTCGTGGAAAACGCGTTGCCTAGCAACTGACGTAACGCAGACCAGAAAGAATTTACGTGAGCTACGCTACCGTATGCCAGGTAAGAGCGATTTATTTGGCAGCCAAGCGTTGGGAAGGGGAGAGACTACATCTGTTGAATGAAAGTGCACTCACTCTTCGATGTTTCAGAGAGGCATGTAACTCATCAAGGCTTATGATATAATCATGTAATGATATTACCATTACAGACGTGTAATCATAAAGGCACATAATCATGTAAAGATATGATCTAATTGTATAATGATATAATCATAATGATGTGTAATCATAAAGGCATGTAGTCACATAATAGTAACAGTGTAATCATATAATGATATAACCATAAGGAAGTGTAATCATAAAGGCATGTAATCATGCAATTTAATGATCTAATCATAAAATGATATAACCATAAAGACGTGCAATCGTAAAGTCAAGTAATCATGTAATAGTAATTGTATAATCATAAAATAATATTACCATAAAAATGTGCAATCGTAAAGTCAAGTAATCATGTAATAGTAATTGTATAATCATAAAATAATATTACCATAAAAACGTGTAATCATAAAGGCATGTAGTCATATAATAGTAATAGGATAATCATAAAGCCATATAATGATATAACCATAAAGGCGTGTAATCTTAAAGGCACGTAATCATGTAATGATATCATCTAATCATATAAGGATAGAACTATAAAGACGTGTAATCTCAAAGGCATGTAATCATATAATAGTAATAATATGATCATTAGGATGAGCGAAGCGAATCCTCTACTAGTCCACTCAAATTACAATTTGTCGTACGCTTTACAAAAAAACTATTCAATATTTTAACTTCAAATTAAACACAAAAATAAATTATGATCTGTAGATTTGCAGAATATAATTTTTTTTACAGTAAAACGTTAAAAAAATTATTATTTTAATTAATTTATTTTACATGCATTTCCAATACAGACGCATTTTAGCAAATAAATAAAAAATGAAACGCGTATATTTTCAGAAAAAAAAAGTTTAAATCATGGAGTAAATAATTATAGATAGAATCATGATTAATTTATTAAATAAAACATGTTTTCATTTTCCCGCAAAATCGTTTGCACAGAGGACACTTAAACATTTTAAAAGAATTGTATTATGGATTTTTTTTTTTGTAAACTGGCAACAAAATAATTGTAAACAAATAAAATTAATTCTTAAATTTGTTATATAAATGAAAAATTAAAAGATCTGCGTGAAGTTGTTGGTTCAAGCTCTTTATAAATATTTTTGCGACGGTCGTATTGTGGCTAAATAATATCGACTCATTAATCAGAAGGATTTTATAGAAAAATAAGACTTTAATAAGTTCGCAAACACAACAATAATTATTCGTGAAAACGTCACTGCGAGAATGAGAGAGCGCTTCGTTAAAAGGTAATTCCATTAATTGAGTTGCCATTCGCAGAAAGTAAAAAGTTCTCCCACGCGGAGAGAATTACAGCAATTCTCATACGCTAACATGTATAAAAACGAAGAAATTAAAATAAAATGTTTTACAATTAAAAATTCATAGTATCAACGAAAGCAGATTTCAAATGTTTTTTTCCAGAAAATAGGATTTTGAAGAAGTAACTTTCTTCAAGCTTTCTTCAAATATATTATTCTAAAATAGCTATCAAAGATTATCGGATGTTGATTACAAAGATTGGAAACATGCATATTTTAAACAATTAAAAAACACCAGTTGCTACTTGAAATTGTAAAAAATCTTTAAAAGAGCTTTTAGTTGAAAATTTAAAAAAAATTTGTAAAAGTTTGCTTCGAAAATATCTTATTATGCCAGTTTTACATCATAAATAAAAAATTAAAATGCGCCAAAACATAAAATAACGTTTTTGTTTAATAAAGATGCAAAAATAATAAAAAAAAAAATATTGTTACTTTCAAATATCTGTTTTATAAAATAATGCTTCGCGAATCCAAACAAAGCATGGCTTTTGCTAGTAATATCATATAATGACATAACCATAAAGTTATGTAATCATAAAAGCTTGTAATCATATCATAGTAATAGTATAATCATAAAATAATATAATGGTATAACCATAAAGACGTGCAATAATTAAGGCATGTAATCATATAACAGTAATAGTAAAATTATAAAATCATATAATGACATAATCTTACTTTAATACAAAAAATGTACCAGAGCTCTTATATTTTTGAGTAACAGCAGGGGTGGTGTATTTTCCCGTTAGCCTCATCCACGTATTTATTTATATATACATTATTTAGTAAATTTAATGTGATAGATTAAGTGCAGAGCCCATTTTGCTAAATTTGAAAAGAGTAATAGAGCAGTGGTCTGCGACCTTAAAAAACGGCTAAGAAGTGGCAGTAATTAATTTCAGAATTTATATTAAATAATTTCATTAGTTACGAGCACAAATAATTAACAACTACCTACTATTTGCAACTTGTTTTGCATTTATGATAATTATGGTTAATCGACTAAATCTTAACTTTTAAACAAATGTATCTGTATGCTAAAATAAATAAATAAATATAAAATAATAAAAATAATAATAAAAGGTTCACCCATTCTTATACACACAGACAGACTAAACGGAAAATAAGCCAGTTACATTTGAAATCCACAAAATATTAAATAGCATCATTATTACTACTCACCGGGGATCATTATATATACAGTGTTTTTTAAGAATAACGCTTTAATACTTTTTAATTCCTAACTCATTTTTTATGTTTGGTTGCCTGTGGCAAAGAAGCTCTTGGTGTTATTAACATTTTTATACCAATTAGTTATTTTTGTCCTATACATTCTTTTCAAACAACTAATAAGCAGATGCCATTCTTTCATTATTCTTAAGCTCCAATTTGCTACAAATTTATTACAGCGAAAGTAAAATTAGAAAATAAGATACTGGGGTGATTAATTCTTTTACTTGCTAAATTTTATTGTACTTGCTTTGCCTATTTTATTGAAAACAATGAATAATTTAATTACATAAAGGTAATTATGACATTGCAAATTACATTAATTAATTACATTAATTAATTAAATACATTAATTACAATATTTATAATATTTACCGAAAACTTTTCAAATTATGTTTTTATCTTAGTTTTTAATACTTTTTACGCAATTTGGTTTTAAACATTTAGAAAATTTATTACTTTAATCAATTGCTTTTTTTTTTTAATCATTTGATGAAATCACGATTTAATACCTGATTTAAATCATTTGATTAAAATCTTCAACACACTAAGTGGCACTCACACTAAGTGGTACTCCTATATGAATTTGATGGCTATTGGACTATAATTCCGTGAGTTAGAATACGGACAGACAGACATATAAACCGAATTAATAAACATTTTTCAATTTTTTTGAAAAGTGTTGAAAATAAAAGAATAAAAGCCGAATTGTATTATTCTTTGGATTGTCATTGCTTTTATTTTCAAATGTGAATTTTCTTTTTTAAAATTCTATAGTTCTTTCCACAAACTTTTGACACGAAATTGGCACATTGAAAAGGCTTCATCGGAGGAAAACAGCTTATTGTAAAAGTTTCAAAACAATTCAAGCGATGGGGCAAAAACACAAAGTTTTGTGCAAAAATGCTTATTCTGGCTTCGAGAAAGAAAACATTTCTGTTAGAGTAAGCCCTCCCCCCCCCCCCCCCCAAAGAAAAAAAATGCAAAAATGTTTGTTGTCAAACTATTTTTTTTATTTTTTCTAAAATATGTTTATAATGGGGCTAAATGATAACTAATGATTAGTGATAATGATAATGAATGATTAATGAGAACATATAATTTAAAAATTATATTTCATTTCAAGAGAAAAATGAACGGGGAATAAATGTTCCAAGTAAAAGAAGGGTTTAAATAATGGGTAGTTATTTTTTTTCATTTTTGCATATTAACCCTTTGAGGGGCTAGCAGTAGTGTTATTGTAATGCTGAATTCCCACCAGAGATTCCGAAAATTATTTTAAAATAAGAAAAAAGCAATTTTTCAATTCTTTTTTACCAAAGTTATAAGTGTAAAACTTAATTTTTAATATTTCTGGCACAAATTTTAATTAAAACAACACCTGTCGTCATTCCAATTTGCATATTGATGTTTTATGCATTATTTGCAAACTGCGATGCATCTTTATTATTGTTATAATTATTTAGCAAAATAAAACTTTTAAATAGTCTATCTACCTGCATATATTTAACAGTCAATTATTCATCTTTTAGTTTATCACTCTCTCTGAATAGAAATCTTTGTGATTAATTGCATAATTCTGTAATTAAATAACGTAAGAGTTTTGGTCCGTAAATAGTGTTAACATGAAAAAAGGAATATTTCGCAGCTGTGCTTACGTATAACGAATGAACAAGCAGAAAAACATCTATAAGAAATTTTTTTATAAAAGTTTATCTTGAACCGTTTCATCTCTATTTCCAACGTATGTGACAAACTATGTTATATATAAATATTTTGATAGAAAAGAATGCAGAAACTTAGAGATGGGAGAGAAAAGAAAGATTACTTCAGGCTTTAGTTTTCCGAAACCGCTATTGCACAGGTATTTGAAGCCCTGTATTTATGAGCTCCGGTGAATCCCGTCCAATATTCAAATATTTACTAAAAACATGGAAGTGCCGCAGCTGAGCTCCGGTGGACAAATTATTTTAAGGTAAACTTGCGTGCTTATTTACGTACACCCTTTCACCGTAGCGAAAAAAAAATATTTTATAATATTATATTTATGCCCGTTGTATCAACATTCCGCTATATGTTTCTAATTCACATAAAAGTCGAAAGATCTCTATAATGTAATTTTGCAAGATAACTTTTATTCCACGCAATGTTCTGTAACAGGTGTTAGCAACTTATTTCAGTGTCAACATCAAATGTTCCGTTACACCACCCCGTTGCCACACACGCTGAATAAGTGATGAGCCACGTATCCAAGATTTATATTTTATTCCTTACCTTTTTTTCTCATCACAAAGTTTTGCTGCTTTAGCCCCCCACCATGGCATTACATTTATACGCTGGAATATGGGGAAAAAATATTGATCTGTTGGGGGGAGGAAAACAGCCCTCTGTATCCCCTAATAAGTACTTTAAGAGGGGAAAGGGGGGGGGGTAGAGTGAGATTCGAGTGTGGGTGGAGGGTGAATCCAAATATAACCGTGCGGGAGGGGGAAGGTTGGATTCAGTTGTTTATGTGCTGCTTGTCGCGAAAGGTAACGCACGAATTTAGTGTACACAGTTCATGATTTTGATGCTTGGATTTGTTGTTGCTGAAAAAGCCGCTGGCGCACTGTAATTTTCTGTGTTAACTTCTTAAAAGAAACAATCACGTGACCATGGATAAGCGCTCCCGGAGTTTTGAGTGAGTAAAATTGTTTCCCTCTTTATTTGTTTAAAAGTTGTGATCTAATCAAAGTTTTTTTGTCTTTTGGCTATCGAAATTATATTTTTAATATTAAAACAGGAATGAGTTTCTAAATGTAAACATTAAGTGAGGCAAGTGTATTTGTTTCAAGAGCGTCAACCTGTGTATCGCAGACCTACCAATATTTTCGATTGATATAATTCAGTTTATTTAATGACAGAATTCTGAGATAAAATAAGGCGAAGTTACTATTCAAAAATAGAGGTGACGAATAGCCTCCAGGTAAAAAGGCTGGATATCATCCTGCACAGACGCTTTTAGCTGTAAATAACTGTGGAGTAATTATGGAAAAATAATTGCATAGATTCTCTACGGCAGATATTTAAATTACTTTAAATAAATAGCTACTATTCTTTACATTGTTGAAAAGTTTCTGGTGCTTTGAATTAACTTTTTATGCTGCAACCATAAAATGGCGAAAGCTCATTCCAACTTTTTAAGCTCTGGACGAACCATAAATTCAACTAGTTTCACCATCTTACGGTAACAGTTATTGTAGCATCAAAAATTGGTTCAATTACTTTTATAGCGTGCAATACATTCTATGCATTTTCAATTGTCCGGACTGGAAAGCTTAACTCACCCAAATAACCTTATTAAACATACCATCTGATCTGATGTATGAATCAGCTCAACAGTATAAATCGCCGGTAATTCAACTCCTGTTATCACCCAGGTAACCTTATTGATCATAGCATATCTGGTCTAATATCTAAATCAGTTCTATCGCAGATTATCTGCGATTTACCCTTTTGAGCTGATGCTTATATGAGACCAGATGCTATGCTTGTTAACCCTTTGCGGCGCGGTGGTATAATCTATGAAATAAAACCACTTAATTTTATTTCCCTATCGCCACATTGGTACCGGAATTTTGTTTGAAGAAATTTCGGTTTATTGAATTAATGCGAAATAGCTTTTTCTTGACTTACAAATAAAGTTGTTTTCAAATTTCGGGGTCACTCATCAATTTCAACACAATGAATTTGCTCTACGCCGCAAAGGGTTAAGGGTGTATTCAAACTGCTTATTTTCCGATTTATTTCTAAATTTATTTTTCCTCTTAAATGCATCCAACAAGCAAATTGTCTTATTTAGAAAGTATATAAGGTGCCGTGATGGTCGATTCTTTGATAAATGCAGAAAATATTGCAATAAAAGCAATCAAAAACGGTGTTTTGAACCGATTTTTTCGAAGCGGGAGATTTTTGAACGAAAAAAGGGTCCTACTGAGAAGATAATTGTTTATAAATCAAATGCTAATGAATGGAGCGAAAAATGACATCACACGGCACCTTACGTGTCTTTTCAAAAATCCCCTCAGCAAGTTTCATGTTTCTACCTTTAAAAATGTGTTTGAAATTGTATCAGAAAATTTCGAGCTTTTGAAGGTGGAAAAGCTTTTTTTCGAATGCACCCTTAAGGCTACTAGTCTCTCAGCTTCTGAATTTCTCCCGCTAATGTTAAGTTTGTGAGCGTTTGATGCGTTCTTGTATTCAAAATAGCTCCTCAGGAAATTAATATTTTTAATTTTTTTTTTTTTTCAGTGTTCTCTCTCTCAGTGTTCAGTGTTCTCTCTCAAATAGGATCTTAAAATAGATTTTTAGAAATATTTCCTAAATGAAACTTTCCTCTGAAAATTTTTCAACATCTAGAAAGCTGAAAATGAAAAATAAATCCTCCTTTAGACAATAATTTTATTTAGAGTAACAAAAAATTTTTTTTTGGAACAAGATAAATTAAAACATCTGTAGCTCAATAAAACATTTATAATATGGAACAAGTACAAGATACAAGTAATATAATACAAATAAAACATTTCTAATACATAACAAGTACAACATACAAATAATATCTGTGGCTTCCAGTAATAACCAGGTAGGGCACATTTTTAATATTTTGAATAATTAATGTTTAAAGTTTTCAAATGTCTTTTTATCATTACTTTTATAAAATAGATTAGAACTTAATAATTTTCACTACATTCAGTTAGGATATAAGAACCTCTTTTTTTTGCCAAAATAGTTATATAAAATGGTTTTTATTAATTGAGAACCAATTAAATTTTTTTTCAATTTTTAAATGAAAATTTATAGTCGCTCTATGACGGGAAGTATTCGATTTTCATTTTTCAGTACAATGGCAGATGAAAGTACTCTTTTAAAGTTACATTTTCCCAAATTATCTCAATTTTTTCAAAAATGTGCCTTACCTGGTTATTACCGGAAGTCGCAGATCTAATACAGGTAAAACATTTAAAAAGTAAAACAAATGAAACATATAGTAAATAAATACAAATAATCTAAAACTATTTAAACTATCTAAACTTACCTAAAACTAGTAACACTAAAGTACCATTCTAAACAGTTTTACTATTTATCGATTAAATTAATTTTATAACAAATTATTTTAATGGTATTTTAAAATGCTGTTGGGGCATAAAAAGGTTAAAACTTTTTATTTATTAAAAATTACAAATATTTTATCTAGAAACTGAATGAATGAAAAACTATGAATGTAAACTTCAGGATAGATATCGAATTTTCTTCCAAGTTTCTATATCATAGCTGTGTTTATGTATTTCCGTTTCACTCGTAGGTAAATGACCTTTAAAGTTGGTGGAAAGCTGCTGCTAGTCTTTAGAAAATGCGTAAAATGCATTCAGATACTGTCTCATATGCATAAAAAGTAAAAAATCTCTGCATGGCAATTTCATGTAGAGATGACACACGGTATATACACAGCAAAATCCCCAAACACAAAATTAACACATTTTTGCACATTTTTTGTCTCCAAATTCACAACACATTAATGCGTTGTTAAACTTTTTTTGTATGTGTGTGTGTTGTGATTGTGTTCTGAATATATTGGAAAAGTGCTGCTCCCTAGAAATGTATTCTTAAGGGTGTATTCGAAAAAATGATTTTTCGAATTATTTAAATCATTTTTTTATCATATTTATTTAAATCACTTTCAACAGTTCGAAATTTCCAGGCTCATTTTTAAAAATAGAAACATGAAACTTGCTGGGGTGATTTTTGAAGTGATGTAGAAGATGCAGTGTGAAGTAATTTTTTGCTGAATTAATTAGAATTTGATTTATAAGCAATTATTATCTCAGCGTGACCCTTTTTTTCGTTCGCAGATCTCCCGCTTAGGAAAATTTGGTCCGAAACGCCGTTTTTGACAGCATTTTTTGTAAAGGGCAAAATTAGCTCTAGCCACTGGCCACAGGGCCAGTAAATGATAAATAGTCGCCAGTGAAAAATTGTCTATCAGCGGCCACCTTATGGCCACTTTTTTACAAGGAGATAATATATTTTACTTACATTTTATCAACAATTCTACTTTTTTGGGTTCCAGTATATTTATATTAACATATTTATTTGTGCTATTCAGTCTTACATTAATACTTATAGAAATTTTAACTATTAAATAAAAAAGTGGCCACTAGTTTAAACATCGTGGCCATTTGAAAAATTAGTCTTACTGGCCAGTGGCCGCTAAAGAAATTTCCCAATTTTGCCATATAATTTTTTGCAACATTTTCTACATTTATTAAGAAATTGACAATCAGGCACCTTGTATAGTTTCCAAATAAGAGAATTTGAACGTTTGGTGCATTTGAGAGCAAAAATGGATCTAAAAATAAATCTGAAAAAAGGCAGTTTGGATCAGAAAACACCCTTAATATACTGCAAAATAATTGCTATCCAGAAATACGTTTTAAAAATAGTGTTGTTAATTGAGTTAAAGTCGTGTTGTAAGTAATGTTGGTGAAAAAAATTTCTTAAAATAGTTTTGTGCAAATTATACAAATAACTACTTAAATGGTGTTGTAAAAATATAGACATTATTTGTTTATTTTCCCTGAGATCTTTCGAATGCCTACGCATTCATTATCAAAGGAACATAAAAGAAGATAATTGATTAGAAAAATTCAATTATTATTAATTATTATTACTAAATTATTAGAAAAATCAATTTTTTTCTAATTCAATTATCTTATAAGAAGATAATTTAAATATAATATTCTTAAAAGAAAATAAGTGAATTAGAAAAGTTCAATTATCATTATTATTAATTATTATTATTAAATTATTAGAAAAATTCAATTTTTTTCTAATTCGATTATCTTCTAAGAAGATAATTTAAATATAATGTAATATAATATATTATAATATAATATATAATTAAATATAATATTCTTAAAAGAAGATAATTGAATTAGAAAAATTAAATTATCATTATTATTATTAAATTATTAGAAGAATTCAATTTTTTTCTAATTCGATTATCTTCTAAGAAGATAATTTAAATATAATATAATATAATATATAATTAAATATAATATTCTTAAAAGAAGATAATTGAATTAGAAAAATTCAATTATCATTATTATTAATTTTTATTATTAAATTATTAGAAAAATTCAATTTTTATCTAATTCAATTATCTTCTAAGAAGATAATCTAAATATAATATAATATAATATAATATAATATAATATAATATAATATAACATAATATAATATAATATAATATAATATAATATAATATAATATAATATAATATATAATTAAATATAATATTCTTAAAAGAAGATAATTGAATTAGAAAAATTCAATTATCATTATTATTAATTATTATTATTAAATTATTAGAAAAATTCAATTTTTTTCTAATTCGATTATCTTCTAAGAAGATAATTTAAATATAATATAATATAATATATAATTAAATATAATATTCTTAAAAGAAGATAATTGAATTAGAAAAATTCAATTATCATTATTATTAATTATTATTATTAAATTATTAGAAAAATTCAATTTTTTTCTAATTCGATTATCTTCTAAGAAGATAATTTAAATATAATATAATATAATATATAATTAAATATAATATTCTTAAAAGAAGATAATTGAATTAGAAAAATTCAATTATCATTATTATTAATTTTTATTATTAAATTATTAGAAAAATTCAATTTTTTTCTAATTCAATTATCTTCTAAGAAGATAATTTAAATATAATATAATATAATATAATATAATATAATATAATATAATATAATATATAATTAAATATAATATTCTTAAAAGAAGATAATTGAATTAGAAAAATTCAATTATCATTATTATTAATTATTATTATTAAATTATTAGAAAAATTCAATTTTTTTCTAATTCGATTATCTTCTAAGAAGATAATTTAAATATAATATATTATAATATAATATATAATTAAATATAATATTCTTAAAAGAAGATAATTGAATTAGAAAAATTCAATTATCATTATTATTAATTATTATTATTAAATTATTAGAAAAATTCAATTTTTTTCTAATTCGATTATCTTCTAAGAAGATAATTTAAATATAATATAATATAATATAATATAATATAATATATAATTAAATATAATATTCTTAAAAGAAGATAATTGAATTAGAAAAATTCAATTTTCATTATTATTAATTTTTATTATTAAATTATTAGAAAAATTCAATTTTTTTCTAATTCGATTATCTTCTAAGAAGATAATTTAAATATAATATAATATAATATAATATATAATTAAATATAATATTCTTAAAAGAAGATAATTGAATTAGAAAAATTCAATTATCATTATTATTATTAAATTATTAGAAAAATTCAATTTTTTTCTAATTCGATTATCTTCTAAGAAGATAATTTAAATATAATATAATATAATATAATATAATATATAATTAAATATAATATTCTTAAAAGAAGATAATTGAATTAGAAAAATTCAATTATCATTATTATTAATTATTATTATTATTAAATTATTAGAAAAAAATCAATTTTTTTTTCTAATTCAATTATCTTCTTTTATGTTCCTTTGATAATGAATGCGTGGGCATTCGAAAGATCTCAGGTAAAATAAACAAATAATATCTATATTTTTACAAAACCTTTTAAGTATAGTTATTTGTATAATTTGATTTAATAACAAGGTGTAAAATTTCCACCAAAGACACTTGATAGTTTTGTGCAGCTGACTGTACATCTTTTAGTAGTATAACATTTTAGGATGAGTTATAGACACTTTACTTTATCTTGTTCTAACAGCATTATTGATTGCACAAAACAACAAGTTGGAAATTGCACGTGAAGCGTAGCAAATGAGGTGCGTTCGTACGATAATGGAATGGATTTAAAAATATCAATCTCATAAAATTGTAAATAGTTAATTACAATTAAAATGCGCAACAAACAATGTTCTCTCTATACTCATTATATAATGGAATACTTTTGTGTGGCCTTCTAAATCAATATAACAAAAGTTCTTTGCACAAAAGATTATGCAAAATCTCTATTACAATATGTACTTTATGATGCATATCAATATTATTATGTTCGAATGAGTGTAATATTATTAAAATGCATTTGTAACATTTTTTTCCCATTGACCGTAATGTAACGGAATACTTTTGATCGTCCCTGTAATTGATCTATCCATCCGATTCTCATAAAATTGGAAATGACTCGACAAAATTATGTAATAATTATATATTTTAAATGTCAAAAGATTCGGTTGGGTAGTTTTTGCGTTGTTATATGCGGACAGACAGACAAACAGACGGACAGATGGACGGACTGAACGACAACTATAGCTGCTACGTATTTACATAATTACGAACGCACCTAAAAATGGGTTTAAAAGAATGATTTATTTTGCATTTTCATCTGCTCAGCTTTTCTAACGTTGAAGGATGACGGGAGAGATTCGGAAATGTTTCTATATTTCTAGTATAAGAACATTATATTTGTGCATTTCTTAATTCCATATACATAATAATAATAATAATAATAATAATTAAAAGAATTGAGAGAACTTATAAATTTTGCACAAAATCCCTATAAATTCAGATTTAGTTAAATTTAATTGGCAAAATCCTGTTAAAATTTACAAAATGAATGTGTAACTTTTCTAACGTAGTTTCAAAGATTCACGCATAATTTGGGATAGCGAAAGTTAACAGAAATTGCAAAAATTGCATGTTGGAAATTACGTATTTTTGAATGTAAAACTTTGTCAAAAGAATATTGTTATCCTAAGATTTAGTTTCTCGTTTTAAAGGTAATGAAGTGAAAATGTCATCATTTTGACAAAGCTATTATTTAGAAAAAATATATTTTAGCTGTTTGAATTAAAATGTATTCTTTGCAAGGGGCAGAAGGAAAAACTGTCATTTTTAACCCATATACAATTTTATTTCAAACTAACGCAATTTTCCTAAATATGAGATACTTGCAGCCAAATCTTGAAATTATTCGTATGTGATCATCTCTATACCTTTACAATGTGTTAAATTCGTCTGGACTCCGTACCCGATTATGGAAAATTGATATTTGGTTTACGCTTTCTAAAAAACACAAGCGGATCAACTTATTAAAAACTAGATAATTTTAGAAAAACAAAATATCTCTTTATGATTTCTAAATTTATTTCTAGACGTATAATCATTAATTAATTAATCTTAAAAATTTTTAATAGTATACTATTTATTTTTACTATATTTTACATTTTTTTATTACATTCATTTATTTATTTTACAGGTTATTTTCTATTTTTTGCTTTTAAAGTCTCGTATTATTGCAGTTTACAGCCATATGGCTTATTTGACGAGCGTATAAATGTACATCATTCAATCACAAACGTACATCGTTGTTTCAACTGGTGTACAATTGTACAAGCTATGCATAATATTGGGTGGTAGGATCACCTCTGGCGTACCCGACCCCACCAGTGGCCGAAAGGTTCTGACCTCTCAACTGGTAGACGGCAGGTGCTGGGTTCGAACCCAATCGCGGCCGTCGGCTTAGCCGTTCGGAGTTTTCCGTGGTTTTCTTCGAACCTTGGATTTCCTTGCGTAAATACGGATTAGGTTCCCTTACAAAGACTCCCACGGAGGGCATCCACCCCTTTAGGGCCTATACCTCACGTGTAGATAATTGGCCGACACAAAATAAACCAAACCTCTGGCGTACCGATTGGAAATGTAATTTATTTATACATCATACAAAAATAATATGCACCCAATAATAGATTTTTTAAAATAAATTACTTGCTTAACAGGTTAAAATTAAGTAACTCATTCTTTGTTATACACCTTGTAAGAAAAATTGGCTTTTCAAGGACAAATGTCCTCTTTTCATTATTCCTTCATCGGTCGCTGACAGGCTCTTATCTTAGGTTTCTAACTATGATATCGAAATAAAAAAGAAAATAGGACTTTTATCTTTGAAAATCCGATTTTTCCTACAGATAGCAAATCTGTTGAGCTAGTAATTTATTTAAAACAAATCTATCACTGACTTCGAAACTGAAATAGGCGATGATGCATTTATACGTCAAGTTTGTTTATCAGGTTAAGATGAATGTATTAATTTAGAATTTATTTTAAAAACTATTAAAATGATATACTATCAACGGAAATACACTTTTGTACGTATTTTTTTTAGTTCTAGCTTATCGAAAGGTAAATTAAAAATAGTGTACAAACCTTGTACTCTATATACAAAAAACATTTTGAGTTAAATAAAAGTGTACGATAGCTGTAGCCGAAAATACAATTGTTTTACAACAGTCACTAAACCAAAATCAATGTATAAGCGTGTGATTCCGTTACACGCCCTTGTACGGTACGCCGCCCCGGTCGATGAATCGAACCTAATGGATTTTCGACCCCCCCCCCCTTCCTCCCTCATGTGTGGTGATCATTCATTATCTGCAGATTTGTTTGTACTCTGTAATGATTCCGTTAATGCAGCTACAGAGAAGAAAGAAGATACTCTTCTACATTGGCTTCGTCATTAAACATCACAATCATTTCGGTACTTCCATTCGTGCAGAAACAAGAAAGGGGGAGTTATTTAAATTAAAAATGAATTTAGGTTTGAAATTAATATGTAATATTTGAGAGTAGGGCGTTCTAGACAAGCATTTATTTGATAACCCTGGAAAATTTATAGCAATTTTTTTTTAACTAATACTAATAATAACACATTGCTCAGTGGTGCACAAAACAGGAATTTTAATATACATTAGTACATATTAAAATAAAATAAAATTTTCAACGTTTCGCGTCGTCTTCTGCGGGCGTCTTCAGGAAAATATGAAATGGAAGGACTACGTTTGCATCTTGTTCGAGAGATATTTCTACTAAATTAAAAATTAAATGAATTAAAATTTAAAATTGTTGCCAATTACACGTGAGTAAAAATTAAAATATTGCAAGGAAATAAATTTTTTTTTATATTTATATATATAAATATATATTTATATATATTTATATATATTATATTATATTATATTATATTATATATATATATATATTATATATTATATATATATTATATTATATTATTATATATATAAATATATATTTATAATTTTTTTTTTTTAGACATCCTGTGTATTTTAAGGGTACACACTATCTTTGTAATCATCTTTTTAATTTTGAATAATACTGTAAAAATATATGGTAATACGATATTTAATACTAAAAATTAAAAAAAATAAATAAATAAATTTGAAAGTTTGTTAGTACAGACAGTTTTACTTAAGTTTAATTTTTTTAAATTAACTTTTTAAAAATCTCTACTATTTTTATAAATCTGAATATTTTTGCTTCGATTTTTTTCCGCATTCATTAGAATATACGACATAAAACTGTGACTATATTTTTAGATGTGTGGGACTTTACATTTCATTTTTTTTTTCTCTCACGTATATCAAAAAAGGAAAAAAATTCAGCAAACTCTTAAAAAATAAATAAATAAATAAATAAATAAATAAATAAAATAACTATAAACTTGAATATTAAATCTATGCACAAAAATATTAAATGTACCATAAAAAAGAAGTAAAAAAAATCAAAGCTCTATATAAATGAGCAAAAAAAGCCTTAGTATTTATCGAACAAGCAAGTTATAAATATAGGAACAGGGAGAAAAATCAATTTAAAGTTACTATTTCTCTCAGTTATGCTCTTTATCTGACGGATATATTATCTCTAATCATACAAAACTTTTCGGGTTCCGAAAAAGAAATACAGTGTCTCACAAAAGTGATGGGACACTTGTGCTTTATAAAAAGAAACTGCAATAAAATAAATAAACAAACATGTGCAAAAAATTTTTTGGGTGTGTTTCATATTTAAAGTTAGTAACAATTATTACATAACATACATTTTGTCAAAATATTAAAATATTAATTTAATAAAAATACAAGTGTTCAGAACGGAGCAAAAAATGGCTCACATAAGTGATGGGACACTTACTTTTCCATCAAATATTTATCCAAAAATTTTACTTTTTAAAAGGTTTTAATATTTTGTTGGATTTCCTTTTACTTTTAAAACATGATTTAATCTTTTTGGGATGGATTCGACTAATTTTTTTGTGATTTCTGGAGTGATTTTACCCCATTCTTCTTGAAGCACCGATTTTAGTTGTTGTTTTGAAGAAATGGTGTGTTTGCGAATTCTTGATTCCAATTCTTGCCAAATATTCTCTATGGGATTTAAGTCTGGAGATTGTGGTGGTGTTTTTATTATTTCAGGACAGTTATATAGCAGCCAGAGTCTAACGTTCAGAGCAGTGTGCTTGGGGTCATTGTCCTGGTAGAATTTAAAATCGTTATGAAGGTTCAATTTTCGTGCTGAAGATTTCAAATTTTGCTTTAAAATATCAATATACTTGTACTGATCCATTATACTGTCAATAAAAACAAGATTACCAACTCCAGCGGACGACATACAGCCACATACCATAACTCCTCCTCCACCATGTTTTACTGTTGGTACCAAGTTCTGTTTGCGAAATTCTTCCCTGGGTTTTCTCCACACCAAGATTCTACCGTCAGAACCAAATATATTAAATTTACTCTCATCAGCAAATATAACTTTATTCCAGTAATCAGAATTCTTATT
This sequence comes from Maratus speculifer, assembly GCA_964019185.1. Lineage (NCBI taxonomy): Eukaryota > Metazoa > Arthropoda > Arachnida > Araneae > Salticidae > Maratus > Maratus speculifer. Next base: position 446,323,818 of record OZ025290.1, on the reverse strand, counting down.
TATATCGGATTTTGCGAAAGCTAGTCTGAGTTTTCTATTCTTTTCACTTACGAAGAATTTTTTCCTGGCTACTCTACCGTGATATCCAGCAGATCGAATTACCCTTCTAATAGTCTCAGGATTAACAAGTATTCCATATAATGCTTGTAAATCAGCAGCAACTTTTGAACACTATTTCTTGGATTTTTTTTAATATTTCGAACGATAATTCGCTTTATTCCATTGGATAGCTTTGATGGTCGGCCAGGTCTTCTTTTATCCTGAATCATATGATTCTTTTTATATCGTTTAATGTTATTGAAAACTGCTGAACGACTCAAGTTAACTGTTTCAGCAGTTTTTCTAATAGATTTTCTACGTTCAATATGCAAATTAATAACTAATTTTCGAATTTCAGGCGAAGTTTCTTGTCGTTTAGCATTCATGGCTACACAGAGCTAAAAGACACAAAAATTCCAAAACGAACTGGAGAGAAATACTGCAGACGATTTTATAAATTATTGCCAATTGCTTTTAAGTAAAAATAAAACCCCCAAAAAATATTTTTATTGCTTATTTCAGACGACTTTTGTTGCATATATAATGGTGTCCCATCACTTATGTGAACTACTTTTTGCTCCGTTCTAAACACTTGTAATTTTATTAAATTAATATTTTAATATTTTGACAAAATGAAATGTTATGTAATAATCTTTACTAAATTTAAGTATGAAACACACCCACAAAAAAATGTGTACATGTTTTTTTAATTTACCTGATTAGTTTCCTTTTGTAAAGCACAAGTGTCCCATCACTTATGTGAGACACTGTAAAAATACCCAAACTTACCTATCTCTATCAGATAACGTATCGTAACATAAATATATTTCCGGAATAACTACTAAAATAAGTTTCGAAATTGAAAGAAAAAATAATTTATTTTGCAGTTTCATTATTATAATAGTCTAATAAACAAATTAGGTTACAAGAAGTGACATTAAATTTGCGCCAACCCTCGCACTATAAAATACGCCAGTGGACGATATCCTCTTTTATGATAATTTCTCCTGTAAATTCAATTTTTTTTTCATTAAACCTTTTGGGTCTAATGTACTATTAATAGTACATGCGTTTTAATGGAGTTTTATTTTGTTTTAAGAAATAATTTTATTACTATTTACATTTAGTAATGTTAGTATATGTCTGTGCATTTACTGTGCGACTTCATTTACGCTTAGGCATTCAGTAATAATAATTATTATCATTATTTGTTTAAATCTCTTTGCACCGTTTGCGATTCTTTTATTTCAAACACATATTTCACTCTGTAAATTTAAAATAAAAGTTACTTTTCTGAAAGAATGGTGTGTGATAAAGCGCAAAAAGTATTAAAAAGTTGCTATATAAGTTAAATATTGTTGTAATACAATATTTTCTAAACTTCTCCAAAAATTGCTCCTTAGCCTATTGTCATATGAATATTATACGAATAGTACACAAAACAACAACATTCGTTATCTTTCAGATAGTGAAATATTCGTTAAACACTAATTAATCTTTTTGAATAGCCAGTGTTAATGTTATTAACAAAAAAAAAAAAAAAACACATTTTTTTTTTTTTTTTACTGAAAAAAAAAATGGAGCCGAAAGGGTTAAAACACATCGGAATGAATGGATACCTACGCTCAAAATCTTTCCCTGTAACCTAACACCTAGATAAGGCAAACATAACGTTTCTCGGCTGCTTATCTACCTTTTCGGCACTCGAGACGTCTGCGAATCGCATCTGCACGTGTCATCGTCATCATTCCGTAGCTTCTTTTTTTGGCACGACATTTCCGAGCCCCTCCCCTCTATCATCCCCTGCTTTTCTGTCATTTATTTTATATTTCGTTTTCCCTTAATGCAATTTTTCAGCAGCTCTCTGTTTCTTTTGTGAGGCTTTCTTTATAGCTTGGTATGCTTTGTATTTTCTATAGAAAAGAGAGAAATTTATTTCGGCTTTGTACAAACAGTTCCGTTGATATTGAATTCCTTGCATTTAGTGAGTTTGGTTTAGAATCTTGCTGGGGTCGGATTATACCCGAAGTGAACGGAATCCGAAAATTCTATCTAAAGTCAACTCGACCCGAACCCGAGAAATATAAATTCAGTAATTATCCTTTTTGTAACAAACGTGTTTGTGTGTAATGCTGACATCATTTTGACATTGGCAAAGGTTCTTTATCCCTCTGTAAGCTTTTTTTTTTTTTTTCCAGTTATAAATTACAAAAAAATAAAAAAATAAAAATACTTTTTAGACTTTTTAGAATTTTTTAAATTTTAGCAGACATTTTAAAAATTCATAGTTATTCTTAAAATATTTTAAGATTACACGTTAACTTTACTATGTACGTGCAAATAAATAAATAAAAATGTTGTTGAAATTTCCGAATTTGAATGAACAAAAAGGGCAAGTATTTTTTCCATTGTATAACATGGGATTCCACTTTTTTGTCCTTCCACCAAATGAGATGTAGAAAAAACGGGGTGAGAGATTCAGGGAACTCAAGACCCTCTTCAAGTCTTATTTATTATTTCCCCCTCTTCCATTATAGTTTCTCATTTTCTATTAATTAAAAAAAAATGGATGTTTAAAAACAGTGGAAAGATGATTTATTGCTTTTTCTCTTTTGTTACGAAGTTGCTACCTTTTCGAAACCATTTCATTGTGACATTTTTTTTCTTGTACAAGGCATCTAATGTACCTGTTCGCTTTCAGAATTCTTGGAATATTACCAGAAATTTAGAATAGACTAGTAGGGAGAATTTGTTGCGGAAACAAATGAAACAATGTAAGAATTTCTGAAATTCCTACCGAGAATGTTTTTATCATTGTTCACCTTCCATCTACTGTGACTAATCGAACATTCTTGATATGTAGAAAAATGTACATTGTAAGTGTATTTGTTTTTTCTATTTTAAGTACTAATAATGAAACATTTCTTTCCTGATTTGCTGTCATATTTCACAAAAATGTAAAATTAAATTAATAAAATTAAATTTTAAAATAAAAAACAAAATTTGACCCTGTGTAGGACAGAAGAAGGGGTGTATGAAATACCTTATATTGCTGAAAAAGGTAATTTTAATTTTTATCTAGACGTGATTGGGAAAAAGTTTGGAATTAGAAAAGGTGAACATGAATCCGATATTAAATTTAGTCGTACAAACACTATTTTATCTAGATTATATTTTGATGTGTGGATAAAAATTCTGTTTAATGACAGCAAATTGTGTTTCGTATCAAATTATTGTCGTAAGTCCATTGAAATTTATGCGCAAAGGTTTGTTTGCAATGATGCTGTTTCTTTTATTATTCCTAAGTTATGGATAAAGTTAATGAATAAATTCCTTGTGTAAAGCGTGAATAGAAGGAACCACATTGGAAAATAATTTTAGATCATGGACTATTTTTAATTTAATGTTTTACAGTAGAGCGCGTGGTTTTTGTTTACATCTCATTGTCGCGTGTCATTTGTATTGACTGCGAGACAATTTGTATTTTTACTTTTATTATGATTATGGTTCTTATCAGGGGCGTAAATCACCCTTGTTGCGTAGGGGGGTGTAGACTCATAAATTTCCGACTCCAAGAAGGAAAATTTCAGAGTATTAAAAAAATAAAATAAAACACCGACTATTATATATATATGTATATATAGTATGTATGTGTATACACACACACATATATATAATGTATTAAATTCGAAAATCTTGGCAGTTAATGAAATATTGTGTTATTTTGTAGTGGTCAAATCCAATCAACTTGCATGAAATTCTTGATAATAGCTAATATCAGAGAGTTTAAATTGAGAACACAAGGTGGTTTTTTTGCAGTCGTATTACTATCTATATGGTCAGAGCGTAAGTGTAGCAAGGCGTAGATTCGATAATCCGGCGATTTCAACATCAGAAATGGAGCCAGTTTGTTGTTCTATTTATCAAACATGAAAAATTAAAATGAGTCTTACATATGAAAAAATTCGCAAGGCCTTCTTCATTTTTTGGGATGAATCTCTATGTCATACTATATGAATTTCAAAATGGAGAAAATGTATTTCCAGAGACATGTTAACATTCATTGCATGATAGTTTTTCAACAAAACAGAGAAAAATAAAGAGTCGTAGACAAGAGATAATATATGTCAAAATACTTGAAACAAGACAGAAATCTAAGCTCTAAAGCCACTGCATCTGCTTTTTGTTAAATTCGCAGAGAATGACAGATATTGACGTAGTACAGAAGCAAGTCAATCAGTGAAAGAATCACTTTTAGAGATGGGCAGCTAAGCTAATGACTCGAGAGGGGAGCGGATTAAGGAGCCCATAGCTCGTAGCGTGGTGTTTTCGAAGTAAAAAGCCTAGCATCTAAAAGACGTGGGAACATAGACTCCTGGAATTAAGATTGGAAATAAAAATCACAAAATGGCTTTTCAAACATTCGAAAATAAAAACTAGCTTCTCTCAGAATATTATAGATTGGGCAACTGATAAAATTTATTAAGGACTAAAAACTTTAGATTAACATTTTAATAAGATATTTATTAATAAACACGTTTATAATTACACACACGTATAACACGTTTATAACACGCAAATTAATAAAAACGTTTTTAAATTAAAGGGAAACTCAATCGAAACAAATATTAGGTATTATTAAAAAATGGGGAAATAAATAATGTGCCAGAAATTTAGAATAGTTTAGATGAATATTGCAAAATGAAATTTAACACACACACACACACACACATATATACACGCCTTTGCCCCCTACGCTAGTCGGTTTTCCTAAAAGATTATTGAATCAAATGAAATAACACATATAAAATTTAAATAAAACTACATTTTCTTAACATCTAATAAATTATCCATCATTGTTGTCTTATTCGTATAATTTTACATTTCCCCCCTTCAAAGTCGATGTTGGCGATAGAATAAAAATAGCTCTAAAATCACTGAAGTACTGTAATTAGCAATTTTTTAGTAGGTTTGTTACACTGAATTTCCCGCTCCTACCTAAAATTTGTGCTTAGATATATTGAAACGACCTAAAACTTATCATCATCCCATTAAACATCATTACTTGAGAATTTCCAAATTAAATAAAATTTATGTTTATTTGGTTATTCTGAATCTCATCACTAATCTAAAACAGAAATATTGCGAAATGATCTAAGAGTTTCAATACCCCCCCCCCCCCTTTAATCCTCTTAAAAGCAGGGGAATTTCTAAAATCTCTGAAATGCATGTTAAATTACTTTTAAATTAGCTTGTTATCTTGAATTTCATGCTGCTAGCTAAAACTGTTGCCAGGATATGGTCAAATGTTTTAGAATTTTTGACTCCCTTTAACTCATTTAGAGAGGAATATCTGAAGTCCTGAAATGCGTGCTTATTTTTTTAGTGGTTTAATTTTCATTAATTCCACACTTCTACCTAAAACGGCTGATGAGAAATACTCAATATTCAAAAATTTTCAACCGCCTTTACCTTTATAGGGGAAGAATTTCTAATATACTAAAATACGTTATTAATTATTTGTTTAGCAAATTTACTTCTTGAATTTCACGTTCCTTCCTAAAACCACTGTAGAAATATGGCCAGTTGATCTATAAAACGATGTCTCAACAAAATCGAATTACACAATTTGCATTTTTTTTTTTTTTTTTTTTTTTTTTTTTTTTTTTTTTTTTTTTTTTTAGGAGGTGGTATAATTGATACAGAAAATATCGAATTATTAAATGTATACAAAAAATATTCACAGCAGTAGCAACATATAACGATTTCATGCTATATGATCATAAGCTAGTATACTAATGGTTTAAGCAGAATAGAGTTAAATATTAAGAAGATTATTTGTAAGGGATTCGTAGGAATGCCCAATACATAGTTTTGTTTTGTAACTGATACATGGTAAACGTTCTAGTCGTCTGAGTGTGCCAAAGCATTACCCTGAAGAGAAAACAATGTTCTATCTCTTTAATTTTTAGCAATGAGTTAAAATCTCTTTAGCGTTTCTTTTATGAGTAAAATTGAAATTTGATTGCTCGAGGACTACTGTAAAGATAAAAATTTGTCTAAGATATATTTTTTTAAAATTTAAATTTATAATTCTTTCTAATGACATACTTTCAATCTGCGTAAAAAATTGGTGTCATCTATGTGTTTTTCGATTAAACAAAATGTACTTTATAATAATATAAAAAACAACCGAATACAATTGATTAAGAAAAAAAAACGAACGAATTATTTCTGATAGAAATAAAGTCATATAGATTGAAAAATATCCAGATTAATTGGCGGTAAAAATTCAAAGTATTTGGGTGTTTTCAATTTTCGCCCATCTATTTTCATTAAAATTACATAAAGTAAACAAAATTCACATCAAAAAATAGTTAGAAAAAATAAAACTATAATTATATTCGATTAAAAATTAAATTCGTGTAGCTTAGAAAATATCCAGACTGACAAGGATAAGCACTAAATATTTGCAATTCATTTTTGAATTTTCATTAGAAGAAAATTACAACTAAATTCAGTGATATACATTTCTAACTAAATTTAAAGTTAGACAAAAAGTAGAAGTTTCATTACTTCAATCAGCATATCTAAAAATTTCCACACCAAAGTAAAAATTTTTCGACAATAGAGCAGAATCTCGATATTTCGAAGTCAAAGTATACGAAAAAAATTCGGAATATCAAGGTTTTTGATTCAAATAGGAAGGTTTCATATAATATTAACATTGCTGGGATATGTATCTGAATATTTTTTCGTCATATTGAGGTTTTTGAGTTCACAATATTCGACAAATCAAAGTTAATTTGTATAGTTTTATCAAAAAAAAAAAAAAAAAAAAAAATCTGAAATATTTCCGATTAAGAACAAATTTATATAAGTTTTCTTTGGTCAAAATTGCTTTTTTCTTCTAATTAAAAACTACAATAAAAAAATTTCTCCAATTCATAAGTTTTTACAATTTATAATATACATATATACATTGTTTTTGACTAAATGTACCTTTTTCCGATCAAACGGGAATTTTTCCCACTGACTTTTTCATATTTGCAATTTATAAGTCCTTATAGGTAAATACCATTTTCCGAACTAAACATAAATTTTTCTTATCGAACGGGAACTTTTCCGACTGATTGTTTCGTTTTTCCAACTTGTAAGCCATTATAGGTAAATACCATTTTTAAAACTAAACGTAAAATTTCCCTATCGAACAGGAATTTTTCCCTCTGGATCTTTTCGTTTTTCCAACTTCTAAGTCTTTATAGTAGGCAACATTTTTCCGACTAAACGGACATTTTCCGACTGATATTTTTCGTTTTTCCAATTTATAAGTTTTATAGATAAATGCCATTTTCCATTTTCCGAACTAAACATAAATTTTTCCTATCGGAAGGGAATTTTTCCGACTGATTGTTTCGTTTTTCCAATTTGTAAGTCTTTACAGTAAATAACTTTTTTCCGACTAAATGAACATTTTTCAAATTTGTAAGTCCTTATAGGTAAATACGATTTTTAAGACTAAACGTAAATTTTCCTATCGAACGGGAATTTTTCCGACTAATTTTTTCGTTTTTCCAACTTCTAAGTCTTTATAGTAGATAACATTTTTCCGACTGATTTTTTCCGTTTTTCCAATTTATGAGTTTTACAGATAAATGCCATTTTCCGGACTAAACATAAAATTTTCCTATCGAACGGGAATTTTTCCAACTGATTGTTTCGTTTTTCCAATTTGTAAATCATTACAGTAAATAATTTTTTCCGACTAAATGAAAATGTTTCCAATTTGTAAATCCTTATAGGTAAATACCATTTTTAAGACTAAACGTACATTTTCCCTATCGATCGTGAATTTTTTCGACTGTTTTTTTCGTTTTTCCATCTTCTAAGTCTTTATAGTAAATAATATTTTTCCGACTAAAGAGTCATTTTCCGGCTGATTTTTTTCGTTTTTCCAATTTATAAGTTTTTATAGATAAGTACCATTTCTTCCCCAACTAAGTGTATTTTATTACCGATAAACACGAAAATTTCCGACTGATTTTCTCGAGGGGGGGTGCGGCACCCCCCCATACCCCCCCCCCGGGATTTACGCCCCTGGTTCTTATCAGAATTGGAACCGAAACATGTCAAAAATTATTTGTTTTTAAGGTATTTTGTAAACACTTTCTCAAGTAATATAAATTGTTTATTAATATGTTCAATTCATTCCTTAATGTTTACTTTGAAATAATGCGCATACACATTATTGTAATGTGTATGCGCAGCATTATGCGTATTAAATGTAGAGACATGAAACTTGCTGAGGGGATTTTTGAAGAGACTATAAGGTGCCGTGTGATGTAATTTCACGCTCAATTCATTAGAATTTGATTTATAAACAATTACCGTCTCAGTAGGACGCTTTTTTTTTCGTTCCCAGATCTCCCGCTTCAAAAAATTCAGTTCAAAATGCCTTTTTTTAGCCTCCGATGCTATTTCTTTCAGACAAGCTAAAAATGTCGTGTCATTAGCCCTGAATTTCCTACTCAACCGATTTTGATAATTATTTTTTTAAATGAAAGCTATTTATTTGTAGTTGTGCCCATTTTAGTTATTTTTTAATTTATTTCCATTTTTATATTTTATTTTTATTTTTAAAAGCTTTTTCATGACATTTCTTCAAAATGGTGGCAACACAGTTTAGCTTTTCTCTCGATAGTAAAAATTTGTTTTCCAAAATGATTGCGTATAATTATGCACTAATTGAGGTAAAATAAAATATATTTACTGAGAAATAATATTAATAATGTAAATAAAATAACAGAAAATAATTTATGATAAAAAATTAATGTCTAAATCAAAATAAGAGAAATTTCAAATGAGGAAAATTATGTCATTCAGCAACCAGATAAATGGGAATTACAATATTATTACGGATGCCTTTTTCATATTACTAATAACAGTAACTTTTAAAAACCATTTGGAGAGAAAATGATGTCACTATTTAAAACATCGCATTTTTACTCATAACGATATTAGGTACTACTGTTATCCCGTCGACCCATTTCGCCAAATTATACAAATCTCCAAACTAATAGCCAAATTATACATATTGATATAATTTTTATTTTAAATAACGAAAAAACAAATAATTAGTAGAATATTAATAAAAATATTAATAAAAAGTCAAAATAAAAATCACTTAATGACATTTTAAACACATGAATCGTATTTAATGTCATTGAATGTGACATTCACGATCATCCATTATTGGCATTTAATCTTATAGTTTGGCGATAATTTTCTGGTCGACGGGATAACCTAGTAGTACCCGATATTATATTTCAATATATCTTTTCATTAAGGACACTGAGATTAAGATTTTACTTTTTTTTTTTTTTTTTTTTTTTTTTTTTTTTTTTTTAAATAAAACTATTTTTCTGTGAGTGCATATAAAATAAAATTTCTGGATTTCGCCGGCACTCAGATTACAATTTTAACAGAAGATGTGCGAATATTTGCATGCAAAATTGTAACTGGCAAACTTGACATTTAGTTTGTAAATATGTTTATTATATATTGATTCAATAATGTAATTACTTTTTCTTTTTTTTTTAAACCAAATCGATCGGGTCTTTTAAACATTTCATTCGTCGAATTCGACGGGACTCCACTCGTTTTATTGATAAATAGCATTTCCTTTTACTCAGAGTCTATAAAAAAGCGTTTAAACTAAAGAAAAAATCCGTTTTTGATGAATCTAGTCAATGAAGAAGTAGCACGTCAAATTGTATCTCTTTATTATTCCGCAATTCCAATGTCTCAGAGAGAAATTGCTATTTAATTGAGTATTCCACCCCGTTCTGTTTGCTATTATATTGATAAACACAAGAAAAATGAAGTTAGTTCATTGCAATCTAAACGGGGTCGCCCTTCTAAAAAAAAACCTCTATCGATTTATATTTTTATTATTTTTTTTTTTTCCCTAATCGGAGGCGAAACTGAATTCTGCAATGGCAGAATATACATTCAACTTGTTTTTTTTTTTTTTTTTTTTTTTTCTTTTTTTATTTATTTAATATTTTTTTTATTTATCAAAGAATCGACAATCACGGCACCTTGTGTAGTTTCTAAATAAGAGAATTTGAAAGTTTGGTGCATTTGAGAGGAAAAAGTGAATTTAAAAATAAATCGGAAAATAAGCAGTTTAAATCGAAAATACACCCTTAATTTGCTACTCTAATGAATTCAGATAAAACCAATTTCCCCGGCTCGATGTCAGAAACTTATAAATGATTAGAAAACACCTAAATGACGAGCATATATAAACTACTTATATCTCCTCGTTATTAAAAAAATTGCAAGGTGTGTCTACATTTCGTATCTTGCGCGTGTCGCCACCATCTATCGTTACTATTTATTCCACTTTTTTTGGCGTGACATTTCCAACCCCTCTCCCCTGCCCTCTCGTCTCTTTCTTTCTGTCATATTATTTTATATTTTGTTCCTTTCATACAATTTTTCAACGGCACTCTGTTTTTTTTCTTTGGTAATTCTTTTCAGCATGAGGATCAGCATGTTTTATATTTCTTTTGAATGGGTATATTTATTATTCCTTTGTGCTAGCTTTTTGTATGGTGTTGAATTTCTTGCATTTATTGAATTCATATTTCTTTGTAAATTGTTCTGTTACTGGATTGTATTATTATCATTAATTTTACATGGCTAGTGTCGCTTATTTCACTACACCCACGCTTTAAAATCCAAAAGTTCGCAAAACTATACAATCTGCACAGCCGAATGCACTTTCCGAATTGAAAAAAAAAAAAAAAAAAAAAGAAAAAGAAAAAAAGATGGCTAAATTAAAAAAATCCACACCGTTGGCTTTTATTTTTATTTATTTATTTATTTTGGGGTGTGTGTGCAAAATTGACTTTTTTTGGCCATAATTATCTTTTTTATAATACAGCATTGCAATGATAAACTACACATTTTCAAGTGTTTTAATTAGTTTTAATGACATTTAATTAACTTAGAATTTAACAATTAACCCATTTTCTCAATAATGAAGACATGAATACTGGAATAAAAATTATTATATTATTACAAAGCTATTGAATTATAATCACAATTGCAAATATTCGAGGTAAATTTTAAAAGGGTCATAACAACAGCTTTATCTGATTTACATTGACCTTTACTTCCCTCCTCCCGATTTTCTTCTTTGTATTGTTTTATAAAATTAAAGAGGACAATGGTTACTTAGTTACATGATTTATTACTTAACTAATTTTAAGAGCTGTTAATATAGAAGCCTTATTTTATTTCCCATAAACATTTAAAATCATACTTAGTCATATAATAAAAACACCATTTATCTTTATTGAAAACTAGTCGTTGGGGGCCACCGTAATATTAACCGATCATGGGTATGCATAATATAAAATAAGAAAATAAAACATATATAAACTATTTATAAAATGCATCGCAATATTTAAGCATATATTTAATTATTTTTAATACATAATTCTCCATTAATGAATTGCTGACGAGCCAATTTCGACAAATTATATAAAACGCCAAACTATTCAAGTAGTACCGAATTGCGTCAAAGAAACATCCTTATTACTCCAAAAATAATAGTCGTATTGACTAACAATTTACTGCATCAGATTAAGCTTCTCATTTCCAATTAAAATACATCTTTGAATTGAAATTTGAGTGAAATACAAGGTCATGAAAAATCGAAGAATGTGTAAAACAGGATTACAAGTATCTAGGCAACTAATGATTCGATCGACTTCGTTCTTTGTGCAAAATTTGTGTTGTTTTATTGCCTTTTTCGTCCATTCCTCAAAATAAAAAAATTCAAAATTTTTTATATACCTTTAATCACAACGAAATTTTCGAGAGTCCGAATAAAATAGTTCCGGATAATCGAGGTTACAGATATTAAATAGTATTTGTCTCATTCTTACATACTAAGTAGATACAAAATTTCAAGTCTCTATCTCAATTTGTTCGTGATATAGAGCGTTTACAGAGAGGCAGACTGACGGACGGCAAATTTTTTTTTCTAAAAAATGTATTTTTCTGAATCTTCAGTACCTAAAATGTGTAAATCCGTCAAAATTCTTTTTTTCGATTTTCAAAACGATTGCAAGACTTACCCTATACTACGTATGATGGGTAAGTAACAATATTATCAGGGCTTCTACACAACTCTGCTGAAAAAATTCCCTTACTTTTTCAGGTCTTTCTTGATTTTTTTTCAAAAACTTCCATGAACTTTCTAGTGAAAATATGGCTTGTATATTGTTGCAAAACACTCCACAATAGACAATTTTAATATATAAATGCTAAAAAAGTAAAATCTGTATGTATTTTTAAAAATTCCTCTGACTTTTTGCCTAAGTTTCCTAATTCTCCGACTTTTTCCTGTTTTCTAACTGCTCACGGACATGTGAAAATGTTTCCATTTTAATGTTCTATATTTTGTCATTGTTTAATTAAATATATTCCTTAAATTGTGTTGTATATATGGAGCTATAGAAAATAGAATATAAAATACCAGGTTGGAGTCTAAATTATATTTTTTTCGACATTTATTTTCAGACATAATGCCTTCACAGTTGCCTTCTAGCAGTTATAAATACTTATTTATTTGAAAAACATTGATAGAAATTTATAATATTTTTCGTTTGTAAAAAATAATTTTAAGTGTGTTAAAAATTAATTTATCCAAATAAATACGAATTTACCGTAAACAAACTTTTAAAAATAAAAATCGGCATTTTTTAAAGTGATTAAGGGGACACAGTACCTGTGAAACCATCTCTTCAATTTTAATATTTAATACTAAAAATTAAACAAAAATTTAAAAAAAGCCTATTTTACTAAAATTTAAATAAAATAAAATAAGTCCTGTAAAACCGCCTATTTTACTAACATTTAATTAAAAAAATTAACTTTTAAAAAATCCCTACTATTTTTTTAAATATGAATATTTTTGCTTCGACCTTTTGTTTCCACATTTATTAGAATATACTACATAAAACTGTGCATGGATTTTTAGATGTGTTGAATATTACATGTAACATTTTTTTTTTTCTCTCTCGTGTATAGTTAAAAATGAAAAAATTCAACAAACTCTCAGTTTAAATATTTTTTAAAAATATCTCTAAACTTGAAATCCATGCACAAAAACATTAAATACACCATGGAAAAAATCTAAATGAGCAAAAAAGCCTTAGTATTTTTTGAACAAGCAAGTTGTAAAAATATGAACAGGGAGGGAAATCAGTTTAAAGTTTTCATTTGTATGGATCATCATAGCACTAGATCTATTAACAAAATTGACACTATCTCGCGATATAATAGTCATATAGATAAGAATTAGGTGTCAAAATATTCACCTTCCAGTTAATATAAAAAAAGAAAAAGAAAATAGGCATTTTGACCAATTTCAAAGGGACGATTTTACGAAAATTATATTGGCAATCGGGACGCCAGCACAATTTAATGCTTTTTAACGAAAATTTTCCCGTTAAAAACCATTAAATGTAAAGGCGTTTCGACTACAAGTACATTTTCCGTAAAATCGTCTTTCTTTTTCTTTTTCTTTTTCTTTTTCTTTTTTTTTTTATAACACTGTGTATACAATTTGTATACTCTCTGAATCTATTCTGTTAATCTTAAAACAGGAGTTAATGCGTTTTAGAAATTCAGAAATCGCTCCTTATTTTTACACTAGGCAAATTTTTGCACATCTCAGTTGTTAAAAGGAATTATTCTCGCTAAACTCTTTTACTCTTTTTTTTCCTCTTTCTTTAATATCTGCTCGAAATATACAGAATGTCAGAATTTTTTCTTCCTCCCTCTTTTTTTTTAGAAATGTGTTTCTTATTCTTTCTTTTCTCAGCAGTCGTTACGTAAATTTTCCTCATGCATTTCTTTCTGAAAAAAAAAAGAAAAAAGAAAGAAAAAGAAAACGAAACCGAAAAAAAGGATGAATCGTCACAGGTGCATTTGTCGTCCCCTGCTCGGTAAGTACCGAAACAAAAACCTAGAAAAACGAAGTTGAGAATTCTCACTATTTCTCTTCGGCATTCTTGTCATCGTTTTCGAATTTTTGGTCTTGCTTTTAATGCGCTGGCTGCATTGTATTTAGCAAGCTATTTTTTCTCTACCTCCCCTTTGTTGTTTTTCTGTATCAGTCAGCAAAACACATTTTAATTTCTTTCGGCACTGTTAAAAATTGACAAATACAGGGTGTTTGAAAATGAACAGACTTCAAGAATTTATTTCTTACAAATTAGGTGAGTTATTCAGAAATTAAGTGGAAAATTCAGTTTGGAAATTTAAAAAATAATAATGTTTATAGAAAAACAGTGTGTATAAATTTAAGTATTTTTGTTTAAGTTGTGTTTTGATAACATGTTTTTAAAGTTTTAAAGAAAAAAAAATCACGATTAGAATTTAAAGTTTATTTCTTTTTTCTTTTTTTAATTACTTTTGTTATAGTTATAAACGTATAAGTGATGCATTATACTGCATATAATATAAACATAAAATTACCTTAAAATAGAATTACAATAACTGTATAATAAATTAAAAAAATACTTTAAAAACACTTAAAAAAATTGTTTAAATCAAATGTCATATCATGGATGAATGTCGCACTCCATGCAACAGTAACAGCACGGATGTGACATATCAGAATAAATGCACTTGCAAATGCAGTGTCTTTGAAACTGCTATAAAATGCATAACTTTATTAAAAAATACATTTAAACAATTCACATTCATGCAATTCATACGGGTGATTCTCAAAATAGGGGACAATTTATGTCTTTCGGCATACAAAAAAAAAAAAAAAAAAAAAAAAAAAAAAAAAAATTAAGAGGCTGTCTGTCATGTTTTTATATTTAGATATGTTTGTCTTAATATTATTCATTATTTGCACTCAAGAATTACTCACTTTTTAGTTAAAAACACCTTAAAATAACAGAATAAATGTTCAAAATGTCATTAGCATGGATGTCCACAGCAGCTGTGCCTTGTATATACTAGCTTTTTAAAGAGTTAATATCATGTTTATAAAATAAAATAAATGTTATTCTTTCTTTAAATTAATCAAGGAGAGGATTTATCCAATAAATTTCTTTTTAAAAATAAAATTATAGTATATAAAAAAAGAATTAAAGTTTGTCCTCCATATTCTATTTTCAAAACAAGGTCATACTATAACAGCTGGTTTTTAATCAAAATTTCATTTTCACTTATGACAATAGTTTGAAAATATAAAGTTTCTCCATGGCAACAAGTAGCCATTTTATCCCAGCCTGAAAATAGAAGCATGTATTATATTTTAAGAATAGAAGTTGAATATTAGGGGCGTACATCAATTGTATGTCATTAGAATGGATAATAATTTTCATGTTTATTTTATAGTTAAAATTTTTATTTTACTTATTTGCATAGGACTTTTGTGTTTTAAAAAGCCCCAGAAAGGACTATTGCATTGTGATTATATTATGGCTCATATTCTTATTTAAATTAAAATTTGTCATTAGCATGGACAAATATCAGTGTCATTAGCATGGTTTTTCTGTCCATGCTGAAGACTCCTATGTGCATAAATGTAACCATTGCTTATATTGTATCTTTTATAAAGTTTAATTTTACATATAAATTTAGGTATTACATTTATTATCCCTAAAATATGCATTAAATCTGTCAGAAAATCACTAAGACAGCTTCTTACATTGTTAGTGTCAGAATGTTGTTCATGTAAACAAAGTTTGCTCTTTAGTAATGTTTTTATTCTCCTTATATGTATATATGTAAAAGTGGAAACCATTTGCTGAAAAGGAAGGCTAATAAATATAGAAAAAATATTTAAACTGGAAGAAAACAAAAATTTCTTAATATATTTATTCCATGCAATTTGTTTTGTCATTAGCATGGCTCAAAAAATACTAATTATTTTTTTTAAGTTAATTTCTAAATATTTAGCTCTGCTGACTACATGTAAAGTATACCTAATACTATATTAACAACACCTATTTTTTTCAGAAATTTTGCTAACAGTAATTTTTTTAAGATTTCACTTTTGAAATTGTCCCCTATTTTGAGAATCACCCATACACGCCACGTAATACGCAAAAAATATTAAATTTAAGAGGGAAATAGGGTAACATCCCCAGTAATTGGCACATTAAGAATTTGTCGTTAAACTTACTTCAATTTTCATTACAAAGAAATAAGCTATTTACTTGGAAATATTTTTAAATCAAAGAATGCATATCTGTGCATCTATTTTGGCCACTAAAAGCAAAAAAAAATGATAAAGTATTTTTATAAAAATATATTTATAAAAAGTTGCTGAAATCACCAGTAATTATCACCTAGAGCACCAATGTATGACACCTTGTGATCCAGTAATTGGCACATGTTTATATTTAAAAAAAACTTTACATTTTGCATTGGGTTTAATCGCTTTAAATTAATTTACTGTAGATGAAGATGCCATATTTCAGGTTTTTGAGAGTAAGAAATCAGCTTATTAATCTGAAATGTGACCACTTTAAAACAATACAATATACTTACATTAATACCCAGTAATTGTCATGCTGTCCCCCAGTAATTGTCATATGAAGCTTTAATGGATTCCAATTACTGATAAAATTTATATTTTCAAATAAAAACAAATGATAAACAAAAATAGTCTATAATTTTAAAAGTACTTCCAAAATAAATGGTTTAATCTCAAATTCCTTGCGAATTCCTTGTAATTGGAATAGGTGCCAATTACTTGGAACTAGTAAAATTGAAGCACCATTAATTGGCAACTACCATTAATTCAGAAATCCAAATATTTGTGTCGAAAATACTTTTACACAATTAAAGTAACCTTTTTTAACTAAACAAAACTGTTGTCAATTAAAATTTAAAATATATTATAAATCATATAATAATGAATTGAAAAGCATGCCTTCCTTAAGCCAAAGAACAAGAATTTGCAACAAAATGGCTAATTTGATACAAGCCAGATTTGTTTCTCTTTCCTAGGCTCTATTGTCATCTTGTAAAATAAATCAAAGTTATAACCTTTAACGTAAATGAGCATATAACTGATATATGGTCTTGAATTTTTAAAAGACTGGATATAAATCTTTTTTTAGGACATGTTTGCAAAATGTGCCAATCACTGGTGCATGCCAATTATTGGGGGTGTTACCCTACCCAAACTCAAAAAGCACTTCCAGCATTAATCACTCATACTAAATTAGTTTGTGTGACTCTTTAAATAAATAATAAATGCTTTGCAGTTTTATCTCAAACAAAGCATGTTTTAGTGCACCTCAGAGAAGTATGTTAGTTTTATTATGTGTGAAATGACCTATATACATTGCAAACTTTTTTTTAAATTTTGCACCATGAAGTAACGAGATTCTTTTCAGTGTCCCTGTAAACGAAAGACAAACGCTACACACTCTATTTTCGATATGAAATAGCCATAATGACTTTCGATAATACATGAGGGAGTCACAACCATAGTAGACCAAGTCCATTAAAAAAAGAGAGAGAAAGAAAATTAGTCCATATAGAAGATAGGTAAAATCAGTTTTATCCACTGCCATAATGAACCAAGTCTCTTTTCACATACTTTATAATGTTTGAAATCTGTTTACATACTTCGTTTGTTGTGAGAGTGGATAAAACAGATTTTATCTACCTTCCAAATAAGCTAATTTTTTTTTTTTCAAATAAAATTAACCCGCGAGTAGTCGCGACTTTTTTTACAACGTCATTAGTCGCGCTCGGTCTTTTCGCCGCTGGCCCCCTACATACCAAATATGTAAAATAAGAAATATTTTTCACATAATATATAAAAAT
The DNA here is from genome assembly GCA_964019185.1 of Maratus speculifer. Classification (NCBI taxonomy): domain Eukaryota; kingdom Metazoa; phylum Arthropoda; class Arachnida; order Araneae; family Salticidae; genus Maratus; species Maratus speculifer. The sequence continues at coordinate 446,305,896 of OZ025290.1, read as the reverse complement.
AACGTTTCAATGAAGATATAAATTTGCAGTTTTCTTAAATTATGCGTTGTATTCATTAGACCTGGAGTAATTGGAAAAGAAAAAATTAAGTGACATTAGTGATTGTTACGTAGACTTTTTCGCCAATTTCAACTTTGTTTCTAAAAAAGTACCTGTAAGAATAACAGAGATGTCCTGTTACTTCACTAAGGTGGTTGAGAAACATTCAAAGTCAGGTACATGGTAGATCTCCGTTGTATTTGCAACGTGATATAAGTTAGGAGAAGATAAGTTATACAGGCGGCGAAAAGACCGACACGCGACTACTGGCGGGTTAACTTAATCATTATAACTGTCAATTCTTCTTAGACCGGCAGGCAGCAGTACAGACATTCACCTCATCGAGTTCACGGCTGGAAAGCTAAGATTAGTTAAATCTCGATTCGCATATTGAAACGCAATCGGTCTGCCAAGCTCTAGCTTGGTAGGAAACACCTTAAAATTTGATTTCAGCGGTTGACTCATAAGTTTACCATTGTGCTTTCCTGCAATTAAAGTATGAAAACATAATGGCAAACCTATGGGTCAACCGCTGAAATCAAATTTTAAGGGGTTTTCCACCAAGCTAGGATATGGCAGACCGATTGCATTTTAATATGCGAATCGAGATTTAACTAATCTTAGCTTTCCAGCCGTGAACTCGATGAAGTGAAATATCTGTGCTACCGCCTATCGGTCTATCATACATCAGTTCACATGACGATACGAATCGCTTTACAAGAGTTAGGGCACGGACAGACTGACAAACGAAATCCATAAACACTTTTCAACTGTATTAGAAAGATCCTTTTAAAACTATTCCCAATGTCTGACAAATTGCTTCATCTTATCTTCGAATTATTGGAGGCACTCGAACAGAAATTCCACCTGTAGGTTTGAATCGCTCTTGTAGTTTTAAAAATCGAGTCGGGGATGTAAAATTTCCCCCTTTCCCGACAAAAGATTTTTACCGCTGGCAAATGATGTAAGTTGGGCGGCTGAGGAGGGATTTGGCGGAAATGGGGTATATCGATTTTTCAATTCTATCTTCCAAGTGTCTCAAGGTTATTACCTTTCATAGCCTGCGTAACAATCAAGACGATATTTGTATTATCGTCTTTAGACCTGAGCATAAAATAACTCTACAAATATATATTTATTGCTTTTGCATAATTGAAATGACATCATACATGACAGTCATTTTTATGACACCAGTACTTTAGGGGACAGGTAATTTAAGTTTACAAATGTTGATATAAAAGTACTAATCTCCTTAAAACATCAGTTTAACTATCAGTTATATAAATTTACGCAATAACAAAATTAAGGTCTTTAGAAACATGTAAAAAATCAGCAAATTATCATTTTTTTTTTTTTTTTATATAAATTATTTAAGTTAAATAATCATGAATATTGTATTTTGTGGCTACATAACATTGCAAAGTAACAATGCCCCATGTAAACAAATACATTTTAATAAGCAGGTATTAATAGTTTATGCCGAAAGAATTTCGGGATGTTGTTTCTTGCCAGAGATATAGCACTCCAAACATATTGGTATTTCACTTTTCGTGGAAAATGGCATTCACAACCTTCAACTTTGACATTTTCTATAAGAAAAAAGAATTTTTTTCAGGTCTTCAAAATTGCACATTATTCATTAAATGTTGTCTACTTCAACATAAAAAATACATATATCAAGCCAATTTAAAAATAAACTATCAAAATATCGCTTTTTTGTCTGAATTTCAAAATAATAACTCTTAATCAGGATTATTGTTATGCTTTGAAATCGAATGGCATTTTTTACCTTTTCGACAAATGTGTTACATCTTTAATTTTAATCAATTGTTGTTTCATGCTAGACTTTTTCTCACCTCCAAAACCGTGTCGAAAGGCCAACATTGAATGTGTTTTCTAAAAGATCTTTTGATTTTATCAAAAACCAAAAAACTTCGATTTCTTACTGATTAAGGGTGTATTCCGAAAAATAATTTTTCACTCTCAACAGCTCCAAATTTTCCGATACATTTTTAGACTTGTTTTTGAAAGTAGAAACATGAAACTTGCTGAGATGATTTTTGAAATGATGTATAAGATGCCGTGTGATATCTTTTTTCGCTGAATTCATTAGAATTTGATTTATGAGCAATTATTTTCTCAGTTCGATCAGTTTTTCGTTACCATGTCTCCAGCTTCGGAAATTTCTATTCAAATTGCCATCTTTGACAGCTTTTTTTGCCATATTTTCTACATTTATCAAAATATCGACACACATGGCACATTATGTAATTTCTAAATAAGAGATTTTGAAAGTTCGGTGCGTTTGAGAGCAAACATGGATTTAAAAGTAAATCAGAAAATAAATGGTTTTGATCGTAATACACCCTTAAGGGCACATGCAAATTTACTATATTTCAGGGGGGGGGGGGAGGACTTTGTGAACGTGTCAGAAAGTGATATATTTGAATATAAAAACAGCCTCAGCTTATAACCTAGAATTTGTTTTAGTCAATGGCTTTAGAATCGTTGAATGTTTTGAAACTGTCCCCCTTTCTATGACAAAAGGTTTTTACCAAGTGATGTAAGGTGCGGGTAAAGAGAAGTGGGGGGGGGGGAGAGGAATTTGGGGAAACTGAAGTATCCACGGTATCGATTTTTCAATTTCATCTTCCGTTTTTCACGGTTATTAACTTTCGTAGCATTCTTTCCTGCGTAACATTCAAAAAGATTTTTCTACACACCGACCTTTTTTTTTTTTTTTTTTTTTCTTCCCTTACTATTATTATTGACTCATATGTTAGAGATTTCGCACACTTAAAAGAATTGAGCTTAAAAAAAATTACTCCTCTTTACTTAATCTGGAAAGTGCATTAAAGTTTTTCGAGATTAAAAATTATTCATGCAGATGAATATTCATTTTTGAAGAAAAAAAATCCCTCATATAATAGGAATAAGGAAGATACATTTTGGATGATGAGTTATCTCCGTGATTTTTAAAATCACGGAGCATTTTTTAAGCACTTTTTGTTTAACTTAACTTAGCTCAAGTAATGTAAAAATCGAATTTTGTAATCAATTTTTCGTTCACTTCCGGATTGGCTAGAAATATTAAAAATTATGTTCACAGGTATATTTCCGGTGATAATAAAAAAATTTTAATATTTTTAAATCACAATTGTAAATTAATAAATTAATTTGAAGGCCTTTTCAAGCTAGCCCATCACAGGTAATTTGTCACCCAATAAATATTATTATACGATTAATAATAACAATGGAATTAATTTTTTGCGCCAAATCCGCCCACTAAAACAGGCCAATTGACTGTAAAATTGCAAAAAAGAAATATTTTGAATATTACTAAAATGTAAAAAGTAAAATAAGAAATAAAGTAATAATTTAAAAAATAACTTACTATTATTATTATTTTATTTACAAAGATATATCATAGCTAATTAACAGGTACCATGCAAAAAATGTTCAAATGAGCCTAATCTAGTTTATAAAGGTGTTTATAGCACAAAAATCTCGAAATTATCACATTTTTACTTATTTGTCTTAATATATGAATATTGTAAGATTTTTTGAATGACCTAAAGCGCGGGTAAATACAATAATTATGTTAAACATGTGAGCTTTTTGATATTGTACCGCCTGCAATTATCTAAGGAGTACGTGAAGCTTTAGATTTGTTTATCTCAGAACATATTTTTAGGTGCGTTCGCAATTATGTAAATACGTAGCACCTATAGTCGTCGTTCAGTCCGTCCGTCTGTCCGCATATATCAAAAAAAAAAAAAAAAAAAAAAAAAAAAAAACTACTCAACCGGATCATTTGAGGTTTAAAATATAAAACCGTTACATGACGGCCAATGGGAAAAAAATAGTTTCAAATGCATTTTAATGGTGTTACACCTTTTCCAACATAATAAAATGGATATGCATCTATAAAGTGTATACTAAAATATGCATTCTGTACAATCTGGGGTGTAAAGAATATTTGTTATTGATTTACAGGGCCACACAAAAGTATTTCTTTGCATAATAATATAGGGAGAAACGTTATTTGGACCGCGTTTTAATACTTTTTAACTATTTCACATTTTATGAAATTAATATACGTCGCTGAGGTTTACTGCAAGTTACTTCCTGTACAATAGAAAGCAGACAGTATTGGCAGGGATGCACAAAGTATTTCGGATACTCTACTGCATCTGAACTACTGTATACTATGATATCAAGATCTGAATACAGTCGACTCTCGTTAATTCGAACTCATCGGGACCACAAAAAATTTTCGAATTATCCGAAGTTCGAATTATGGAAAATATGAAATGAGAACATGCTTAATATGGCACCATTACAAAGGAATTAATGTTACAGTGTTTTTTAAATTTATTTCGTCAGTTATCATTAGAATATGACTTAATATTAAATTAGAATGGACAAATACATACTAAAATACTAATTAAAAGATTAGAAACAAGCACAAAGGAAGAAAACTTTAAAGCGTCATTGATGGACAGACGGGGCACTAAGAAAGTGGATATCAAATGCATTGGATGATATGTCTACTTGTTCGGAACAATTTTCACAAAATTCAAAGAAAGAAAGTTATTCAAATGATCTGAAAACCGTGAGAAAGAAGACAAAAATGAAAACTCGGAATTCTCGTTAGTTCGAATTAAACGAAGTCAAGAGAAAATGAGTTCGAATTAATGAAAATTTTTAACGTTACTCTGCCATTGAAAATTTCGGGACTTCACATTTAGTTCGAATTAAGCGAAGATTCGAATTATCCGATTTCGAATTAACGAGAGTCGACTGTATTTTAAAAATTTCCCTATAGTACGAACGCACTTCATTCGTTACGCTTGACGTGCAATTCCCAATTTCTTTAACAGGTTTTTATTAGTTAAATTGATATATTTTTATGGAAATTGAAACTGTGAGTCGTAGTAGATTTTCAGTTACGTAATTTCGCTTATAAAAAATTCCTTATCTTTTTTTTTTTTTTTTTTTTTTTTTTTTTTTTTGCGAAAATGTTTTGAAAAAATGGTTACTACAGTTAAAAGATGAACTGAAATTGAAATCTCTTAAAAATTCATATGTCTGTAAATTTTATTATATATATTTTTTAATTTCTTAAGACAAATTTCTATTCATTTTGTATATACTCGGAAATTAAAAAGTGTACACGAACGCATGTTTCAGAATTAATATCAAATATTAAAGTCAAGAAATTTTAAATCGAAACTCAAATTTTCGTTCAGGTTTTATATTCGGAAATACATACGTACATTATATATATAATCATACATTTATAAATAATAATAAAAATGCTTTGGATTTCTACAGTTATAAAAATATTAATTTTCTATTCTTTTCTATAAATCTAATATATATTTTCTTTTCATAAAATCGAAAATTAATATTCAGTTGAATTCGAGATGCATTTTGTAATACAGCAATTTTAATTTTTAAATAAAAAGAATACTGGCCAGTTAAACTGATGGCATTGAGCTCACAGGCTACGCATACTAATTGTACATTACAGCCTTATATTTTCAAGGATTAATTCCGTTGGAAAAAAATAAGAAAGGGAAACAGCTCTTCCCTTGCCCCTTTTTTATACTTAATCATTGAACCTTCTAAATTATCAAGAACATGCTTTATCACATAAAAAATCTATATCCGAAATTCAGAGCAAATCGGATAATTCTTAATAAAAACCCATTTAACATTTATATAATTTAAGGGGAGCTATCCCCTTCTTTTATACTTAACCATTAAACTTCCAAAACTATTCAGAGATTTGAACGAAATCCGACACTTCTGCTTGAAAAACAGATATCTACCCTTTATATCAATTAACGGGAGGGGCATTAGAACCCCCGTTCCCCCTGTTTATACTTATTCAATGAACACCTAATAACAGTCACGAAATTGCCTCATCAAAATGATCCTATATCTAAATTTTGAACGAAAACTGTTAATTCTGCATGAAAAACCCACTAAATCAATTAAGGGGAGGGGCATGAGCCCCCCGACTCCCCCTCTTATACATATCGAATGAACTCCAAAAAGTAATCCGGGAAGCGCTTTATCAGGATATACCTATATACAAAATTTCAAGTGGATCCGATATTTTTATCATGAGTTATCGCGTTACGCACGTACATACAGAACGGGCGGGCACATAAGCTCTCAATTGTGGGAGGAATTATATTTATAAAATAAAGCATGATCCTAGCGATAACTTTATCTTAAGTTACTTTTAAATATAATTATTTTGTTTTCAAAAATAAATAAATAAATAAGACATTAATTGGAAAAAAAATAATAATAACCATCACTTTTCGCTCTTTTTCCTCTCTAACTTTAATCTATTTTGAAAAATTAAAAAATATATTAGATTTCTTTCTTTTAATAAAATAATGTATGAGTATTATAGGCTCACGATCCGACCAATCAATGAGCAAACAATTCGTTCTGGCTGTATTTTGGCATGGAATATTGAGTTTATTTTCCGTTAAATTCTACTCGCTTTCTTTTACGCCTGTAGTAATTACGTTGGTTTTTCTGATGCAAAAGGATTGTGAAGGAAAAACAGGTTTTACAGTCGGAGTAATGTTGCCGCGCGCGCGAAGAAAGCCAGAAATGTGAAATATCTTAGCTATGCACAACTAGAAACAAAACAATTAGTTGCCAGTGTTTTCTGTAATGGTGAATCTAGAAGAGAAGGGGCGCTAAACGGAAATTTCACTTAAGGGTGTTCTTAAATCAAAAAGGGCTACTTTGTGACACATGCATTAATTTATTTTTGTTCGGAAATGCATGAAAATAGCAGGTGTCGTTATTCAAACACTGTCTAATGGCACTCATTCTTTTGTTTTTTAAAAAACACAATACATTTTTCATAATAAGCCTCCCAAGTTGCAACTTTTGAGCCTATTTCCCGACGAAAGCAGAAAAAACGGTCGAAAAGGAGGAGAAAAACGGGTGATTGCGTCATCGCTTATAATTCGATAAGAAATTTAATGATCATAAAATGGAAAAATAAGTTCATTTCGAAATCACTTTCCTAGTCAGGCATTAAAATTTTATAACTTTCTGTTAAAAAATGAATTTGTAAATGTGTCAAAACATTTTTCGCTTGTTGAGCGGATCAGTTAAGAACACTTTTAAATCTTTGTAGGTTTGGATTACAGGTGGAGGTAGATTTCGAAGTTAAGTGTGTTCATTTCAACAACAAACAAACAAACAAAAAATAAATAAATAAAATAGGATTAGAAATAAGCCCAGTAAAACAACTCTATTCAACCACTCTTAAAGAATTTTTAATTTCATTTTTCTGTAAGGGCTGGTTTTATCTGAATCATCTTAAGCGAAATTCGGCTCAAATGCTCACTTTGACCGCATTTTTGAAATATGTTCTGACTTTGATATCTTGAGAATTGACGAAGTTATGAATTTTTTTCTCCCGAAAAACCCTATTCTTTTCGCCCCTCGAGCCCATTTTTAATTTTTTTCAAAATTCTTTCATCCATAAACTTTCTGCTCATATTTTAGAAGTAATATAAACTTTAAACTGATTCGATTATTTTGGGTTTTTTTTTTTTCGATTTTGTGAAAACCGAAAAAACCCAAGAAGAAAGAAATGTGAAAGTTATATTTAATTGAAAACTGTAAAGTATTTTTTACCTTTAGTGTGTTTTTAAGATTGTTCTCTCAGAACTCAAAAAAGCCTTTTTTGTAAGAAAAATATCAATTTTGTGATTAAATAAACTTTTCAATTTTATTAAAAACGGCTGAAGTTTTAATAGCCGAAGAAATTGCCTAATATTTCGTTATTTAGAGCAACCTGTTTACTTCAGTGTTTAAATTTGTATTTCGATTAGATAATTGTTTTATTTAGATTATTTTTAAGAATCGATAAAATTTTACTTGATGAAATTTTAATTACATCATGGAATATTAGCTGGAAACAAATTCTGAACTATTTGTAGTGTTTAAAATGGAAACGAACTAATCTTTCTTGAGCGGGTTGCACGCGACAGCGACATTTTTTTTTTCATTATAGCATATGGAATTTTTTAAATGTAGCATTATTACGTTTACTTGAATATTTCAATATTCAGAAGTATGTTTCAGAATAAGCAAGAAGTGGAATTTATTTATAAATTATATATACATTTTCCTATTTTTTGCCTTCTTATGTTTGAATAAAAATATATATTATAATATATTTCAATATTATTCAATATTATAATATTGAATAAAATGACATAAAAATTTGTCATTATTACTATAGAAACTCTGTATCTGTTTGTTTGGAAGTTCAAGCTCGGTGAAGTATTTAGACAAACTGAGACATAGATAAAAATGTCATCCTTTGGTTCTACTGAAATTTATATGAGAACTTCAACAATCCACCACCTCCCCGAAAAATGATATATAATAAAAATAAAAATAAATTAATAATTATATGCATACATTTATTGTTCTGTTTATGCGCGTGTAGTCGAATTGTATATATATATGTTTTCCTTTCAAGTCGATTCATAAAACCGGCCGGCGCTTTTACATGCACGTTTCCGTAAGTGATCTCGATTCTATTAATTCTTGTGAGAGGTCAAATCGGCACAAGGTCCCTTCCACACACAGGAAATGAACGTAGGAAATGATCTCTTACGTAACGTAAAGTGCGTTTCATTGATGACAAAAGAAATGATGAGTATGAAAATCGCGCGTTACCCCTAGATTCTGATATACTTTCCAAACTTTGTCCTTAATTCCCATTTTTCAGCTTCCTCAATTATTTCATTATCTATAAATTAAGTAGGTATGTAATATATCTAAAGTATATAAGTTGGTGTAGCAACCTGCAGAGAATTAGAAATTATGATCGTCAAACACACAATGGCGGATCTAAGGGAGGGGCGATGGGGCGATCGCCCCCCCCCCTTGAGCCCAGTAAAGGGTCTGAAAAAGATGCCCGCATGGGAAAAGGATTGGACTTAAACTCGAGACCGGCGCGGCCCGACACGGGCCGCGCCATTTTTAAGTCACCGAGCTGGGTCAGGTCTTTACATTTTCAGAACCGGGGCGGATCGAGTCTTACTTTTTCCTGTAGAGCGGGATCGAGCCACACTTTTCTTTTCAGGGCGGGCCTGGCGTGGATTTCGTTCTTCCTTGAGGTAAACGCTCGGTCTAAGATCGAACCAGACCATAAGGGAGGAGAAGCAATGGCGGATCTAATGGTGGGGGGGGGGCGAAAGGGCGATCTTCCCCTCCCCCCTTGGGCTAATAAAAGTTTCCTAAAAAAGACATGCATCCTCGCAGGAAATGAATTGAATCCTAACTCGAGTCCGGGGCGGGCCGCGCCTTTTTAATTTCACGAGGCCCGCGCTGGGTCAGGTCATCTCGCTTTCAGAACCGGGCAGTATCGTAATAATTATTTTTCTGCAGATTTGGATCGGGCCCAATGGCGGGTCTGAGGGGGCGATCGTCTTCACGTCTTGGGCAATGAACGTTTCCCAAAAATACATGCATCCTTCCAAGAAATGAGTTAGATCCTAACTAGAATTCAGCGCCCCCCCCCCCCGGGCCGCGCCTTTTTAAGTTTGCGAGGCTCGGACTGCGTCTGGCCTTACCGCATTCAGAACTCGGCCGTCATTTATTTGATGCTATCATGATCATTATTTTTCTGCTGATTGGGTCTGACTTATTTTTCTTCCAGATCGAGTCTGCCCTGGAGTCATTTTTCTTAGATGTCTGCATTAGAGATGCCACAGGTTCAGACTTAGCCCGTATCCGATAAGGGTTCGTGCTCTGTTTTTATGCTGGTCTACTGATTCGGACTCATTTTTTCTGAAATATGAAAATTTTATTTATCGATGAATAGAAAAATGTAAAAAAATTTTTTTTCCTCTTAAGAATTAGTACTTATTCCTTTTCAAATTAATGTCTTGCTATTTTGATAAAAATGAAAAAGAGGCACATTTTTTTTTTTTTTTTTTTTTTTTTTTTTTAGTATTTGAATGCTATTAAAAAAACAAAACAAAACAAAAACACAATTAGTCATATCTACATCTGCAGATTTATGTTCAAGCATTGCGGACGACCGCCGATCTGGCGCCTACGAAAAAAAGGCGGGAATAATGAATTTGTGTTTAGTTCGATTTTGCTTTGTGGCAGAGATTATTTTGCAATTGGATCTTTTATTATTATTATTTAGACATGTAACGCGAAAAGAATATTTTCTTTTAATTTTATTTTGAGGAATAATTTAAATTTCTAGTGTATGCAACGTATACAAGTCGTAATTGCTTTTCATATGGAAATAACTGTAGTAATTATCATTTCTTTTGGGATCTCTGCTGATGCCGTTGCGGTAAGTAAATGTATTTACCATATTCTTGCGATCGAATAGTGTTTCCTCTGTTCCTAAAAAAGTGTTGAACTTTAAAATTTTTAATTTGAGGTTATTTTTTGGGTTATGCTATAACGAAGGCTTGTTATGAAGAATGAAATGGTTATAGTTAAAAATGTGCATTGTTTACAGAAAATTTTAAAATGTTGTTCGATTTGACAGATAATAGACAGTATTTTCTACAGGTTCCATGCATTTATTCATGAAACACACTTCATTAACATGTCCATTGTTCATAATATTTTTTTACTAAAACAGAGACAACATATGATAATCCTTTTATGCGTTTTTATTTTACATCAAACTGTTCTTTTGATAATATTAAATTTAATTTTTCGTTTAACAGCCTTTTTTTTAATATAAAAAATAGCTTTAAATTTATAATTACTCTTGGAACATTTTTTATTGTATTATGCAATTTTTTCTACTGTATAATTTCAATATCGGGTTTTGCTCTTGATGCCGCAAAATGTTTCGGCCTCAGGAGGGACCGGGCTGTGGAATAATAGCCCAAATTTATCTCTAGTCCGCACTGACCAAAATTTCCCTGGTCGGAGTTCGGCTAGGAATGAAAGTTAAATTTCGGTCCATGTCCGACCCAGCCTAGACGTATGCATGTGCACGGGCCTGTCCGAGTCGGCGAAATGGTTCCGAATTTTCTAACGGGCCAGCAAAATTAGGATAATTTTTCCAACAGGCCGGGCCAATAAACAAAATAAACGGGACGAGCCGGCAAAAAAATCTAAGGGCCATATGGGCCAAGTCCATAAAAAATAAAATTGCGGGCTCATCGGCCCTTTGTAAAGATTTAAGCAGGAACGTTAAAATATGAGCTATTTTCAATTATATGGGTTTAATGAGAATAAGTATAAATGTGCGTCATCAGTCGAAACTAGTTTGGCAACATCAATACAGAAATCTAACTTTTATAGTGTAGAGATCAGCATCGGAGAATTATATTGTGTGTAACACGGGTTTAATATTTTTTTTAGCAGGCTCGTACCGGCCCGAGATCATGCTTGCATTGTTTTTCTACATATAGACGTGCCGGGCTGGAACTAGACTTAATTGTTCTCAAGATGTGTACGACAGACAATATGCAGTGCCGTGCGAAAGGGGGGGGGGGGCGAAGGATGCGGTCGGCCCGGGCGTAGAAATTTAGCGGGCGCCAAATTTATGCTATCAGCGTAATTTTTGGCCTGTTACAAGAAAAAGTTGGGTCGGAGGGAGGTGGGCGCCACATTTTGCTTTGCCCCGAGCGCAGTTTTCTCTTCGCACGTCAAATGATGGTGGATTTTTCTACCTTCTCTTGCTGTCGCTTCCAGAAATTCTATTCAAAACGATAATTTTCACAGTATTTTCTTAAACTGCTTATCAAAAAATGGATTATGCCATAGTTTCTGAATAAAAACACCTGCTAATGTTATCCACAACATAAACATTAGTTAACCCGACCAGCAGCAAAAGAAAAGAAGTCAATCGGACCCAAACCCGACCCACAGCAAAAACTAGAAGTCAACCGGACCCAGACCCGACCCACAGCAAAAACTAGAGGTCAACCGGACCCAGACCCGACCTACAGCAAAAACTAGAAGTTAACCGGACCCAGACCCGACCCGCAGCAAAAAATAAAAGCAACATGACCCGCAGTGAAAAAATTAGCCCCGACCCACGCATTATAGTCGAGTCTCCAAATTTCCAAAATCGCCCCCCCCCTTGAGGACTCTCCAGATCCGCCCTTGCAAACACAGGGCATAGGACGTTTGAATTTTGTCGAAATCGTCAAATATATCATCATTTTGAAAGTACCAAACCTTCAATAATATGAAATTAAGATTTATTTGTTCCCTCTCTATCTAAAGTCAGAGTAATATATTCTTAAACCCCCGTCAGTCGCAATAAGCCTGACAGGCACAGCATAATTATTTCCCTTCTAGTCTCCGCCACAAAAGCTCACAGAGTTACTTACTTTGAATGTAATAAACGAGATTTTTTTTCATTCAAATTTAAAATATTATTTATTTACTAGCGGCCTTCGCCCGCTACGCTGGTCGGTTTATCTAAAGAAATCTTGAAGAAGTAGTTAGATAAGGTTCAGACATACATTTAAAAAAAAAAAAAGCAAGTCGATCATTCAAAAAACGTTGGGAAATATCAAATATTTACTGTAATTTTTTAAGAAAAACAAAGTTTCGAAAAAAAAAATTAAATCGAAAAAAAAATTACACTGACATATTAATGCAAGGAAATTTTCCCAGAGAGAAAATTCGCCTTGAATACAATATTTCAAATTCTTTTAATTGCTTATAGGCGTTAATGCCAACATAGTGAAAAAAAATTCCATGCTGGGAATCGAACCCGGGCCATCAGTATGGCGCACTGACGTTCTACCGACTAAACCACATGGAACGACAGCCAGCTTGAAACTTTCTCATACTTAAGTAGACTGGCGAAAACATAACGATAGCGCGTTTTAAAATCGCACAGTGACATCTATTGGATTTTATATGTACTAAAAAACGTTATGTACTAAAAAACGTGAGCAGCGCACCTAATAGTTTCTTTTGTTTCTTTTTGTTACTTTTTTGTCTGTTGTCCGATTTTGATGAAACAAAGCCTATACACTGCCCGGGAGTGTGCATTCTTCATTAGTGAAAACCGCATAAAAATCCATTCAGTAGTTACGAAGATAACCTCGAACAAACAGACAGACAGACAGACAGACAAAAAATTCAAAAAATTTTTTTTTGTGTTTCATTGGTTTTCTTTTATCGCCCTGACTCCATTTTTGTCAATTATCTTCAATGTACAGACACACCGGGTCCTACTGTTTTATTATATGTATAGATTTATTTATTTATTTTATACATCTTAAAATATGAATAGTTTCGATTCGAACGAATTTTCGAAGCATTTTTGCTGAAAACGACATTTTGAAGTATAAATAGTGTAGATCCGATCGAATCTTTGAGAGCATTTTCATTGAAATTCAGGTTTTAGGATGAAAACGAATTTTTGGTCGATCTCTACTCATTAATATATTTATGTCCGTAAACTTAAGGTTGCTGGTTCACTCATTTTCCGAAGTACCCTTCGTAGTGTTAAATCTATGGGTATTAGATGTACTTTTATATTCAAAATATCGCCTCGGGAAATTTATATTTTTAAAACTTCTTTTTCGGTGTTCTCTTCTAAAAGCGTCCTTTATTTTCTTTAGTTCTTAAAATAATTCTAAAATATTCCCTTAATTTAATATTTTATGTTTTAAAAAACTGAGAAAGTGAGAGTACAATTTTAACCCTTCCTATAAAATTAAGCGTAGCTTTTAGAGACATACTAGCAGCCTTCGCCCGCTACGCTTGTCAGTTTTTCTAAAGAAACTTTGAATCAAACGAAATTTTTAAATCATATAAATTTTCAGTTTTATCTCATATTTTAAACTCTCTATAATCGGTGAAGAATGAGTCATCTAAAGACATAGTCAATTTATAAAAATATGAAGTATCTCACGAACTACTGGATTTAAAAGAAATTGCTTAGTACCATTCGATTCAGCATGAAAAAATACACTTAAATATGTTATCAGTTGAGAGAATAAGTATTAAAGCCGATTTTTAAGGAATTTTTTTAAAGTTCGTTCCTTATTTTATCCCCCCTTAGAAGTGCAATTTTCTAAAATCCCTTCTTAGCGGTACTCTATGCTATTACAAGTATTTTTACCCCAATTTTCAAGACTTTTGGTTCGGTAGATTTTTTTGTGCTGTGATTGATACGAAATCCAGACTTTCTTTTGTATATATAGATTGAAAACTAGGGAAAAAAATAGATATCCTTTAAAAATAGTACACCGAAAAAAGAAGCTTAAAATATTAATTTCTCTAGAAAAATATTTTGGATATAAAAATGCATCAAACGTCCATAGCGTTAACATTACGGAAGAGTAATCGGTAAATGTGTGAACAGCAGCATTAGAAACCAAAATGGACCAGTTGTCTATGAAACTGCAACAATGAAAGAGTTTTAGCATTAAAAAAATAGAAAATACAGTAGAGTCTCTCTATAACGAAACTCCATACATCGAATTTCTCTATATAACGAATTTTTAGTAGGAACAGTTCCCTTTTCGCATGATTACATTAAAAACAGTCTCTATATAGCGAAATATCTATCTCCATATAACGATTTTTTTCATAAATTGATCTTAATTTATTCAGTTTTAAAAAAGCTTCGAATTCATATGGAATTAATTTTCTATCACTTATTTTTAATTTATCGTCAGTGCTGATTTTTTTTTTCTTACGTTACTTCTAACTTTGTTCTTTAAATCCAACGAATTCATCCCACCTCCCACACACCTTTCCACATCCTTCTCAAAACAGTGTTAATTAGATTGATACACATGCAAGAGAGGAATCAATGAGAGGCACATAAGAGAGGCCTTGAAATTGTGGGAAATGTTAACTACAATTTTTCATTCCTTGCTAAAATTTGAGCATTTTTTGAGATCGTAACAACTTTGAAATCAAAACAACAAGAAATTACACATTTCATCGCCTGAAATTTAGTCTTCCTTATTTGATTTTCATTAAGCTTTTAAATAAATGTCTGTTCTCTTTATTGAAACAGCTTAAATAATTAATAAATAAAATGTTAGGTTAATATTTACTTTTAAACATTTCAAACTCTTAATTCATAAGATCAAAAATAATATTTTTTCAAATTTCACACATTAAATCGACTTTTAACATCATTCTCTATACATCGAATTTCTCTATATGACGAATTTTTTACTGGAACGGTGGATTTCGTTATATAGAGACTCGACTGTTTATAAATATTTCTGGAACGTTCAGTAATCTTTTTGAACTTTTTCAGCAGCATATTGCGTTGCGCATTTTCTTATTTTATTTGTATTCAAGTAGAAACGCAGCGGCTGACAAAAATCTGTTGACATCGTGGAAAAAGATTAACTCTCACCATCAGTCAAGAGATAGAGTAGAATGAGTAGTTTGAGTTGCGCCCAATTGCGGGGAAGCTCCATCATTTACGAGAAAAAAAAAATAAAAAATAAAAATCCGCCTCTATTGGTTCGCTGTGAAAAATCAATGAAATGTCATTTTTACGCTCAATCTTGCAAATGGAGTGGTTGCCAAAATGGGCAGAACGCAGTCCATTTGCGGATTCGATGAACGTTGTCGAAATTCAAGAATTTAATATTTTTTGCCATTTCTCAAAAGTAGATCATTTTTCAACTGATTTTCAGGAAAAGGGACTACAGTGAAATTCAGTTAGTACGAGAATAAGAGGGAATTATAGAAATATTCGCACTAACAACGGTCATATCCGTGAAAGTAATAAAAACTTGAAAGAATACACAAAAAATTAAAATAATTACTCTTTTCCCTACTCTTATGTTCGAAGCATTTTTTTTAAACCTTTGCAAAGAAACGTTGCATTGATATTTTTGGATTTAGTTTTAATGAAGATTAATTATTTTCATATTTTGTTTTAATTTTTATATAATTTCTTAATTCTTTAAAATTATATGTATATATTCCTATGAATTTACAAAAATGTTAAATATATATGGAAATTTGAATTTTTTTTTCAGAAACTTGATGTAAAAAACGCGCCAATTTTCAAACAGTTTTTTTTTTTTTTAAATTATTATTATTGAGATAAAATTGTGCATCGAGTCGGGTAATACGATTTTTCCCGACCTTACCATCAGTTCGGATCGGGTCAGAATAAAGGTCTTTTTTTTCCTTTCTTTTCATTTTGAGTTTAATTTATTCCGATTTTTCAAAAGGAAATCCCATTTTTCTCATTTCAAAGAATGTTTTCCAAACAAAACAAACAAACAAAAAAAAAACTTTTTTTTTAATATTAATGAGTTTCTATGTGATAATTATTATACAAAAAATTGTAAAATTGGTATGATGAAGATATAGCTGTCGACCATTTTTTTTTTTAAATAGTTATAGTAAAATACGGATATAATTTCTTGAAATGAAAACAATTAGCCCGAACCCAATTCAATCTGAACGTCTGTCCTAAACGGGTCAAGCTACAGTGAATTATCCGATGCAGAACTCTTCTTTGAACTCTATTTTACAATTTTCTGAAAATTTATGTGTTTGATTTTATTATCAGATTTTTATGACGCTTGTTTTATGTCTGAACTTTTCAGTATTGTAGACCAGAATGCGGCTACAAAGACCATAAGTCGAATTAAAGGCTGAAATTGCAAGATTAGATGGAACTCAATTAGCATATTAAAATGTAACTTGTTTGCCAAGTCCTTTTTGGGTGGAAAAACGCACACAAACCCGATTTTAGCAGTTGACTGCTAGGTTTATCATTGTGTTTTCCTGCAACAAAAAGTATGAAAACCAGGGCTGGCAAGTTTCTGCCGGGGTGGTTAAAACCGGCACGGCAGAAACTAGTTTCTGCCACTAAGCGGCAAAAACTGGCAGAAACTAAGAAATTATACTAATAAGAACTTTAGCCTGCAATGATTAATAATTTCGCATTACTTAATAAATATAAAGAATTTAGTCAAAAAATTAAAATAAAGAATATGAATGTTATTCAAAGTAGAAAAAAAGTTTCAAAAGGTTCACATAAATATACTTTATTTATAGAATAATTATGTTATTTGAAAAACAGAAATTTTCATAATGATAATATGATGCTGTACAAGTTTTACTAGTCATATTATTGTTTATGGTTGAATTTCTATTTAAAAGTTTAAGAAAAATAAATTTACAAAAAATTCTATAATATTTTAACAACACTTTGAGTACTTTTAAATAAATAATACACCGCAATAACTTAAGTTCTTCACTACTTCATACAAAGAGAAATGATTTTTGTGAAAAAATATATAAGTAAATAATTGTAGCATAAAAATAACAGTAAAACTATTTTATGAAATATCTTATACAATTATTTTATAATATTGATATTTATTTTATATAAATCATATTTATTTACAATTTTAACTGCTATTCCCTCAATATCATTTTCATGATTTTCAGTTATATGCAAACAATATGGCTGATTCTTTGTGACAAATTCAAAACTATCTAATTCTAATACAAATTTATTTATTTTTTAATTAAAACTTTTCACAATATTTTATTTGTTATTAATCCTTAATAAAATGTATATAAGCAATTTAATACTACTGAAAAAGTTTCAGATTATGTCATGAAATGAGTTTACGCCAGTTTCTGCCGGTTAAAACCGGTTATAACCACTTTCTGCCACTGGCACGGCAGAAACCATTTTTTGCCGGCAAAAACCCAGCCCTGATGAAAACCCTGAGAGAACTGTAAACAGAAAAACACAGTGATAAACATACCGGTCAACTACTAAAATCGGGTTTGTATGTGTTTTTCCACCCAAATAGATCTTGGCAGACCCGTTGCATTTTAGTATACGAATATACTTCTGTCTCTAATCCTGGTATTTCTGCCATCAGCTAGATGAGATGATAGTTTGTGCAATTGCCTCACGGTCTACTGTACTGAAATGTTCAGAAAGGTTCGGGGTATATACGAAACGCTTTGCTGAATAGTACATTGCTGAAATTCTCAAACAAGTAACTTGCAAGTAAACTTAATTAACTTAAACACTGTAAAAAAAAAAAAATCTGTAAAGGTACTACATTTTATCTAGGAAACTGGGATTCCAAGAACTTTTCCTGTAACAGTAACAACAAAAACTCAAGTTTTAGAATCGGTTACATGGATTTTTCCTGTTATCGTTACATGAAAAGTTCTTGGAATACCAGTTTCCTAGAAAATGTTTAGTACCTTTACAGATTTTTTTTTTTTTTTTTTTTTTTTTTTTTTTTTTTTTTTTTTGTTTACAGTGATGGTGTATTCCAATCTAAATTGCTGATTTTCTGATTTATTTTTGAATTCACTTTTTGCTCTCAAACGCATTCAACTGGCAAATTCTCTTATTTATGACATACATAATGTGCCGTGCTTGTCGATTTTTTTTTTTTTTTTTTCACAGTGGCAGAAAATATTACAAAAAATTCTGTCAAAACTCGCAATTGGAACAGAATTTTCCGAAGCGGGAGATCTGGAACGAAAAGGAAAAATGGTCGCGCTGGGAAAATAATTATTTATAAATCAACCTATAATATTAATAGAGTTAAAAATGCAATCACATGGCATCTCATACACTGTAAAAAAAATCTGTGAAGGTACTAAACATTTTCTAGGAAACTGGGATTCCAAGAACTTTTCATGTAACGATAACAGGAAAAATTCATGTAATCGATTCTGAAACTTGAATTTTTGCTGTTACCGTTACACGAAAAGTTCTTGGAATCCCAGTTTCCAAGAAAAAGTTTAGTACCTTTGCAGATTTTTTTTTTTTTACAGTGTACATTTCTTCAAAAACCACCTCAGCAAGTTTCATGTGTCTACTTTTAAAAATGCGTCTGAAAATGTATCAGAAAATTTCGAGCTGTTGAAGGTGGAAAAATGTTTTTTTCGAATACACCCTTAAGCACATACGACATAGTGACATAGTTGAATACGACATAGTTTCATGTAGCTTAAAAATTGTTCTCGAGATTTTTATGTTGAAATAGAAATAGAGCGACCAGCAGAAATCGGTTGACACCGTGAAAAAAAGAAAGAAATTAATAGTATCTCTGACCATTAGTCAATAAATGAAGTGACGCCCCGTTGCAATGCAGGGAAGATTTGTGATTTACGGAAAAGACAAATTCTCGCCTTTATATTTGGTGGCGATGAAAATCAATAAACTGCCATTTTCCGATTCAATCATACAGAAAAAGCTACTGAAAAAAAAAAAAAAATGCCAAAATGACATTCCACTGCACAAATAGATGAAAATGTCGTGGAAATTGGTGAATATACTATTTTCTATCATTTTTCAAACTAGATTATTTTTCGTCTACATTTTGAGTATCTTCTATGTGTCGACAGAAGATTTAGCCGATTTTAAAGTTTATTGCTTCTGGTATACAGGAATTCCTGAACTCTACCCGGAAAGAAAACAAGGAAGAGAAATCGCATGTTAAGCATAGGCTGTGAAACTCTTTCTAGTACATTCAAAATAATGTTATATACATTCACCTTTTTAATAAGTTAAAATAGGATACCTCATTAAAACATTTGAAAAAGTATGATGCATTTGAAATTTTAATTTCAGGAATTCCAATCTACAGCCGGAAAATAAACCAAATTTATTGAGAAACCCTTTATATTATATATATATACATATTTGTATCGATTGACAACAGTCATGCCAAAACTGAGTTCAGTTAGGAAATATATATATACCTTACAAGGAAGGTCTCCATACGGGCATACTCAGAAAATTCTGAAAACATTACAGAATGTTCTTCTCACATGGATATATATGTTTGTAAAAAAAAAATTTTGGCGGAACCCCGATAGAACGTTCGTAAAAAAATAATGAACATTTCTTTTATTTGGCGATTTATCATCGGTTGGCGAAAAATAAAATTTCAAAAAATACTTTTTTATGTCAAATTCTTTTTAAGGTAAAAATGTTTCATCTTGAACTTGTTTAAAGAAATCTTATTTATATAACATTAGTTTTGTCTGCTTTAGCTTGTTTTAACTATATTTTTGTCATAATGTATTTAGAATGAAAATTAACTGCAAAATTTTATGAATTAAAACAAAATTTAAATTGTTTCAATCTCAAAATTAATTCCAATGTAATTGAACTCTGTTCATTTCATTCAATTTTGTTGCTATGGAAACAAAAACTTCTTCAATATTGAAATACATTACTGCAGCATTCTTCATCTTGGCCTTTATTTTGTCATACGCTTAAATATATGAAAAAATACTTTTCAATATGAAAGTATTTTTTATACAAGAATTTATTTTTAAGGTGATAAAATTAAATAACTACAGCAAAAGCAACAGAAATATGTAATATAAAATACATCTATATGTCTAACTCTCTCATTGTTCGAATTTAAATTCATTAAATACTATTTACACGTATTTTAAAATTTAATTGACAAGAAATTTTCAGGTGCATTAAAATCGTTTGCTTTTGGCGAGGGAAAATGCTGCTCGCCAAATCGCGTGACGCTTTCGTCTTTTCGCGCCAAATACTCGAAAGCATTATATTTTTTTACTCAGTTTCTTCTGTAATTCCGCCACTAAATTTGACTGATCCTTTATTACATACATGAGTAGTTTAATAAGTATTTTTTTTTTTCAAGAAATTCTGAGGATGCCCAGTGTGGAGACCTTCCTTGTTAGTTATGAAAATGTCTTCCGCGCCTTTATATGTATATTGCAAAAAAATATATATATTAGAGACATTACTGCTGATGGAGTTAATAGTGTTTGTATGAAAATCCCCTTCAGCCATTTCCACAAATAACGAAAGAACACACAAATTCTTTCGCACATCCTTGAGACGAGGTATGAAATTTATACATGACGACTCGCATGTAAAAAATAGTTTAATTTAAACCACACACGCTGAAGTTGAAAACGCAGTTCCAGCCATTATTGCTCAAAGATTGTTCTGCAAGGGATTTCTTTTGGGTGTCCCTGTCTATGATCACTCTGTGAATGCTCTATTCTATCGTTCAATACATTTGAAATTGCGTTATGTGAATATGTTATTATTTTGCCGTGTCCCTGTCAATGAGCTATTAATCTCACACATTTAATATTCCATATCGAACATCCAATGGCAAGCATCATTAACCTATATCAATTGCATTAAAATCCGAGTCTATTAACACAAGTTAGAGCGTGGACAAATAGCCAAACAAACCAAATTCCTAAACACTTTTCAACTTGGTTGGAAAGTGTAAAAAACAAAATAAAATAAAAACAAGCCGGAAATTCTACGTCAGACGTAGCAAATGTGGTGCGTTCGTACTATGATGAGGTTTTTTAAATATACAGTAATTCGGACAGTATACAGTATCCAAAATCTTTTGTGTGTACCTGTAAAAACTGAATGCTTTCTATTATACAGGAATTGACTTGTTGTAAACCTAAGTAACGTATTTCAATTTCATAAAATTTGAAATGGTTTAATAATATCAAAACGAACCCCAAACAATGTTTCCCCCTATACCATTTTCTAATAGAATGCTTTTGTGTGGCCCTGTATATTAACAAAAAATATTTTTTGCACCACAGATTGTACACAAATATATTTTAGCATAATTTCATAGATGCATATGAATTGTATTACATTCGAGTGAGCGTAACACCATTAAAATGCATTTGAAACTATTTTTTCCCATTGATCGTAATGTAAAAAAAAAATTTGATTGTTCCTTTCATTGAACTATCCATCCGAATTTGATAAAATTTGAAATGACTTGACAAAATTATGTAATAATTATGTATTTTAAATTACAAATGATAGTTTTTGCGTTGTTATATGTTGACAGACGGACGGATTGAACGACAACCACAGGTGCTACGCATTTACATAATTACGAACGCACCTAAAAACATGATAAAAAATTTATTAAATCCATTAGGTTTTTAAAATCACCAGATTTTAAGAACTTCACCGTTTTATAAACATTATCATGAACAATTTCATATTACTTGAGACAGGTGTTACGAAATACATTGAAAACAAATCATTTTTGACATGTTTCGGTTCCAATTCTGATAAGAACCATAGATCATAATAAAATTAAAAATACAAATTGTCTCGCGGTCAATACAAATGACACGCGACAATGTGATGTAAACAAAAACTACGCACTCTACTGAAAACAATTAAATTAGAAATAGCCATGATCTAAAAATAATTTCCAATGTGGCTCGTCCCATTCAAACTTCTACGAGGAGTTTATTCATTAACTCTAACCATAAGTTTGGAATAATAAAAGAAATAGTATCATTGCAAATAAATCTTTACGCATATAAATTTCAATTAGACTCTCTTATGAAAGACTTACGACAAAAAATTTATACAAAACATAATTTGCTTTAGCATAATTGGCTTTAGCATAATTTTATAGTTTGGAATTAGAAAAGGTGAACATGAATCCGATTTTAAATTTGGTCTTACAAACCATGCTTTATCTTGATTATATTTAGATGAGGGGATAAAAATCATATTTTAAAAGCAAATTATGTTTTGCATAATTTTTTTTATAAACACATATAATTAATTAATAATTGTGCATATTTATGTATGTATTAGTTGTTTACAAATTTTTGGACGCTTTCGTTTTTGTTCGAAAATAGGAAGATTAATCGAAATTCGATTTCAGTGTCGCAATTTCGGTCTTAAAAACCTGTATCGGTTGTAGAGGATAACAGGTAGTAGATAGGTAGGTAGGTTGTTCCACGGGCTGGAATTTTCAGGCCCAAGCCTTGCCCGTTTATATTTTTTAATTTCTAGGCCCGGCCCGACTCGTACAGAAATCAATTAAAACAGGCCTGCCCCAACACAATTTCTACTAATTTAAGAAAATTCAGATTTTCTTTCATATAGTTAAGATTTCTTTAAAGAATACAGCATACATATTTATGGGATGATTTTACAGTATATTTTACAAAAAATATACAATAGCAACTTTAATGACTACTTAGATTCTTAGACTTCAACATTCAAGTAATGATTCATAAAAAAATTGATATGGTTTAGAATAAGAAAGAAAAAAAAGAAAGTAAAAAACGGCATAACTTTTGAAGTTGTATAATAAAAGGTAGATTTATGAAAATATTTCTTTATCATTGTATTAACGATCTTCTCAAATCCAAAGGATCTACTTTCTGATGCATTTCTGAATTTCTTTCTTTTCGGAAATGCATAAGATTAGCAAGTATTTTCATTCAGAAACTATGTAATTGATTGATCCATATTTTGATGCAAGCAAAAAAAAAAAAAAAAAAAAAAAAAGATACTGTTACCGTTAGCGTTTTGAATCTAATGTCCGGAAGTGATAGTATAAAAAGGGAGAGAAATCTGCAACTACGTGACAAGAATCTCTTATATCTCAACAAGTAGCTACAAGTATCTTATTTACCCAAAATGAAAAACGCTATTCGATTCCAAATCCCTTCAATACTCAGGCTTGCCAATTTTATACCTTTATAGTTAAAAATTAGTCAGAAAATTTGTCAAATATTCGCGTTGTTGAGAAATGATAACCACCTAGAAGTATTTTCCAAAGATTATATTAACATAAGTTCTTTATCGTTATTAATACTTTTACAAATCATGTTGTCCGCCCTACACATCTTGAAATAAAGTATTTCTAGTTCCGGTCCGGCTCGACTTTACGTAGAAAAACAATGCAAGCCTGATCTCGGCCCCGCGCGAGTCTGCTAAAAAGAAATATGAAGCCCGGATTAGACACAAAGTAAGCTCCCCGATGCCGATCTCTACGCTATACAAGCTATATTTCTGTATTGCTGTTGTCAAACTCAGCGCCGTGCTAATAGGGGGCTGTCGCCCCGGGCGCCAAATTTATACTGCCAACGTCATTTTGGGGCATTTTCAAGAAAAAGTTGGGGGAGAGGGTGCCAAATTGACACTTTGCCCGGGAGCAGTTTTCTCTTCGCACGCCCTGCTCAAACTGGCATCGGCTCGTGATACACATTTATACTTACTCTCGTTAAAGCCATATTCATTAAAAATAGTTCATATTTTATCGTTTTTACTTAAACCTTTATTAGTCTGTCAGAATGTCTGCTAAATTTTTTCATCGACTCGGCCAGTTGAAAAAATTATTTAAATTCTGCCGGCCCAGCCCGTTAGAAAATTCAAAACCACTCCGCAGGTCTGTGCCCGTGCAGACCTCTAATCGGTTGATCCTTAGTTATTGTTCTACAAATAAGTTAAAACTCTAATCGATAACAGCTTCGAAAGTGATTGTTAGTCTCAACTTTTCTTTCGCCCTCATTTCTGAGCGTATAACTAACGAAATGCGTTTCACAGCCATTTCCTTTCGTCCATATTAAGGGTCCTTGGACGCTGCCACCGCTAATGATCAAGGTTTGGAGGCGAACGGGGGAAGCCCGCCTTATCTCATTAAAACGCTGCTCTGTTTTCCTGCCTTGCCCGGCTGAGATAAAAGCCGAAACGTCATTTTAGAGTGCTTTGCAAATGACTTTGAAGCGAAACTTTGACTGCCTTACGCAGCATTCATTTAAAGTCATTTTTCGCTAAAAAGTTTTAAACAATAATGATCGATTCCATAAAAATGGAGATAGAGTGGTTGTTCCGAAATATGAGTTTTGATTGAACTCAAACTCTGTAATTTTTGTCACATTTACGTAATTTTCATCCTTTAACTATTTATGTCCCAAATTGTGAATTCGTAAAAATTTCATCTCCTAAAGCATTTTTCGAGAATTTTTGGAATTACTTACATTACGCCATCATTTAATAATTTTTACAAGGAGTTTGTCAATTAAAATTAGGTAAGTAAATTAAATTTTATAGGAATTTTGTGCAATATTTATAATTTTACTGAAATCATTTATTTAAAAAATATTTTTCAATATTTTGTATGAACAAATATTAAACATATTTGTTCGTACAATAAATACGAATTGAAATTTCCCCCTCCCTAATCTTTCAGCATCAAAAAAGCTGAACAATTATTTTCGAAAATTCTAAGTATTTTTAAAAACATGATAAAATTTAATTAAATGGAAATTTAAAAGTTTATACAGATTTTTTATGTACTTAAAATTTACGAAGAAATTTTTTTAAAAAACGCACATCATCGACATCTAAACGTTTACTTTCTAATGGTGAAAACGATATTTTAATAATTATATTAGGTAATGATTCATCGCGCTTCAAAGTTCTGTTCTCCCATAGGATTCAAAGTGCTCCCATGCGATTTTGTGATCGGGGAATTTCATTGCATCGGAGTCTCAAGTCCCTAAGGCTTAACATTAGCTAGAGGAACTCGAGATCAACAGCTTTAAGGAAAGTAACTCCATAATACTTCCGCGAACTTCTTCGCACAAGAGCACATAAATATATAAATAAAGCCAACACAGCATCTCCAATCTAAAAGACATATACCGGGTACTCAATTATGCAGTGGTATAGCCCCCTATCACATTTGCTACCGATTTAATGGGACAGGCTAAGCCCCTGCAGGATGAGTCAGGATCTATTTTTCCTCCCCCTTTTTCCCCTATCGTGGGATTTAGGTGACGCCGGTCAATATAAAAATTCGGTGAAGGGTCAGCTCATCTGAGCTTCCATCGTTTTATCATGATACCGTGAATTAAGGATATTGGAACTTCAGTGCACTGCCGTGTCATGTGGCCTCGCACGTGACGGATAGGAAAGTTTTACAGGGGGCTGAGTCACGTGATCCACTTGCAGAACGCCCCCCTGCCTTCATAATAAAATTGGATTCGGAAAGAGGTTAACTGGAACTTGTTGCCTATTTGCTCAGATTTTATGGCTGGAGGAGCTTAGATTGGCTATTCCGATGATGGAAAATGATGTTTTCCAAGTCAGGTGGTTATTAGATTGGGCTAACCGCAGATTTTTGTAGCGATTAAGTTTTGTATCATTCATTGCGCTCTTTTCTGTCATTTTTACAAATCTGTTGTATAACGCTTGTTTCACAAAGCACTTGGATCTCGGATGCTAAACGTGGCAACATTCTTTTTAAAAATTTTCGTTTGCATTTCAATATTTTTATTTTATTTTTATTATATTTTATTTTATTTATTATTATTATTATAGTAATAGGATAAACGGAGGTCGTTCTCTAACGGAGTCTTTTACTTTTTCGATTTTAGTTGCAGGTTTTTTTTTTTTTTTCCTTTATATTTTCATTTTCGGAATAAGTTCCGAAATATAGCATTACCTTACGTGAAAAAAAAAAAAAAAAAAAAAAAAATTGCAACCCAAAAACTAAAAAGTTAAAAAAAAAAAAGGTGTTTGATATCGATTTCAGCTATTCTATGGAAGCAAATAGATAAATAAATGATTTTAAAATATTGAAAAACGAAAAATTTGAAAAGGGCGAAGCGGATCCAGGGCCGTAGCTAAAAGTGAACAACATGGGGGGGGGGGGGGGGCTCAAGAGAATGTAGAAGGAGATCATAATCATTTTCTCTCTCTCTCTCTCTGACGCAGAAAAATAAATGAGTGCATATTCACATTGTAGGTACTATGTTTCTTATTAAACTGTTGTAATAACTTCATTTTATGCTAAGAAAAGTATATGAGGATGAAAATTTTGAGTGTCTAACTGGTACAATATTAAGCATCATGTTAGCTTCCTATGTACAAATAGGATGAGGGAGGGTTGAAACACTTATTTTAGATACAATATAGTAATTTAGAAAACTGTGAAAGGGTCATAAAACCAAATTAGATTTTTGAACAGAATTTCATGTGAATTTTCGGAACATAAATTCATTGGTGACCTTGGAATCTTTTCCAGGGTAGCCTAAAAGTATTTTAGGGGGGAGGAGGGGGCTGAGCCGCCCTGAGCGTATCGCACCCTTACTTCGAAAGTGTCATTACTCAAAAACTCGCAAAAAACTATTTCAAGCTGTGGAAGAACCAGTGACCATCTTCCAAGCACAGCTGCAACTTGATGGTTAGATTTTCAATGCACTATCTGGTACTTCAGGAAATTAGTAGAGACATAAAAAACAAGTAGATTGGCAGCTAATAACTAAGAAAAAACTCAATTTTTGAGTTATGACACTTTTGAAGCAAGGGTACAATACGAAAACGTAGACTAGTTGGAATTATTATCTCTAAGGAGTTGTAATTTTACTGCCTATTGTGATTTTAATGTGATTTTGATTTGGTAATTGTAATTTTACTGCCTATTGCGATTTTAATGTGATTTTGATTTGGTAATTGTAATTTTGCTGCTTATTGCGATTTTAATGTGATTTTGATTTGGTAATTGTAATTTTATTGGCTGAAATTATAGGTCAAAAACTATGAGAACGAAACACTAGGAACACTGACTGTAAAAAAAATACGCATTTGGCAGTATTCTTTTCCTTACCATGATGAAGGATAGATTTGTATGCTATTTTACCGACAGGCTAATTAAAGTTTTCTGTTTAGCAAATCATCGCACGAAATCATGGATTTTTCCCATTTAAGTAGACAGAAACACACTAATGCTATTCCTAAATAAGAAATTTATAAAGATATCTCAGTTGCATTTCAATATTTTTAAACGATTTTTTTTTTCATTGGATAGCTGATATCGATCTGTACAAAGACCGTCTTTTGCTTTATCGATTATGACTCCAGATTGTTTTTTATGGGGATTTTTTCACTTTTGAAACCGGTTCCGAAAATGAAAGTGCCCTTAAGTAGTGACTAATTTTGAAAAGCAGTTTGTATCGGTTTTTTCTATAACAAGTAGTTGCAATGGTCATTAACTACATTTTCGACAAAATAGTTGTAGTTTGCTACAATACAAAAGAACGTTTTCTGATCCTTGGCTCTAGCAAAATGCTGCACTTGTAATTTATGTAATTAAAAAAAAGGGGGGGGGTTACCGAAAAATAAAATTTTTAAATTTAAATGAAGAAATTTTAGTAAGAATGATATAAGTTTAAATTTTAGTGAAGAGTCTAGCATCGGCTGGAGGAACCCAATTTCATCAGTTTTTGTTTTGAACCAAATTTTAGATTCGTTGAATATACTCATATCGGAATTTGCTTGTGCTATCCTGTCCCTGTATATTAACGATGACTTATAAGCGGGCACCCGACGTCAAGCACACACGTCAGATGCATGTGTTCAATAAATAAATAAAATAAATGAAATACAATTGTATGTGTTTTGTTTAAGAAAACTATTGATAAAATTGACTTATGCACGTTTAGCTTGATATTGGTCTAACAACCCTTATTGGAAGTTGACTAGATAATATGACGTTTTAATATTATGCAACGAGATTCCATTATCGACGAAATTATGAATCCGCGGTCGCCTATTTCCGTAATACGTCAACCACTTTCGACGTTTATTAAATTTCCAAATCTATCTCGCCCCCCCCCCTCTCCCCTTTTAACAAACACGGCGCAGCTTTTGAAGTGTCTCTAGTCCTAAACCGCTCCACTTGACGTCCCCCCCCCCTTTTAAGTGAAAAGGTTCGATAAGGCGGAATAAGTGCGGAATGCAAACAGTTGGCTTTTACATTAATAATTCTACAGAAGTGGAGGGGGGGGAGGTTCTGTCATACGTGTAGGATAATTACTTATGTAAAAACAGAAGTTTGAGGTTTGATTCGAAGCTGGAAATTCAGTTTTGTTAGAACTTTGTCGGATTCTTCGGATTGTAAAATCATTGTTGCGATATTTTTATTATTATTATTATTTTTGAAGAGTGTTCTTTTATTTCCATCGAATGCTTTTGATGCAATATATATATATATACTTTTATAAATGCATCCAAAGTTATTCAGACAATACCATAATATAAACCAATGAAACCAGTATTTTTACAATCATATTATTAAAAACAGTTGAAGTTTGAAGAGAAATAGAAGGCAGATTACCAAATTACTAAGACATATATGGATAAATGGACATTATATAACCAGAGTAATTCATATATTACCATACAATAAACCAATGAAACCAGTATTTTTACAATCATCTTATTGAAAACAGTTGAAGTTTGAAGTGAAATAGAAGGCAGATTACCAAAATAATGAAAGATAAATGGATAAAAAGACAGTAGAAGGCTTTTCTATTAAACTACTTCTTCAGGGGTGTATAGTTTAACAAAAAAGCAAAAACATCCAACCAGTTTCTGTTATGAGCCGTGCTGAAAGCTAAGAATTCGACTCACAATACACCCGACTGGCTGGAAGCTATTCACATGAAAGATACTCATTGAAGAAAATAAAATCAATATGACAAAATAACAATAATATAATATTCCTTAAAAAGAAAAAAAGGATATATATACTAAAATATTTACCATTACCCAAATCCTAGCAAGATTTGTAGTGCAATCAGATACAAACTACATGTGACTTACTAACAGTCAAGGTTATGGTCATGGTCATAGTATAAATCACATAGATAATAAAATAAAGTTGTAACAATAATTATAAAAATTAGTAGAACATATACAGGGTGTATCTAAACTACTGGGCAAAACTTTAAGGGGTGATAGTACACATCAAGACAAATAATACTAAATGGGAAACTAAAGGTCCCAAACGTCTTCCGAAGGAGATAGGCGCTATCAAAGTTTAGGGTCCAAAATTTGAAATTATAATAAAAAACGGAAAAATTTGTCAATTCGTTTGCTGTTTTCACGAAAAATATTCTTTATGTCAGTATTGTCTTGAAAATAAATTATAAAGATAAATTTCAAAAAATGCCGATAGAGGATGCTTTAGATTTTGGAGTAACAAACAACTATTTTTTACCGTGATTTTTGGCATCTCATTAAATTTTTTTAGAAGTTTAGACATAAACTTAAATTTTGAGCTCAAAATCTGTGGTTAAGTAGCGCAAATTGAACTGTGTTCAATGGGAGTAGGTAGGTTCAAATTTCAAACGATTATAAAAAAAAGAATAATTGGTCAATTGATTTGCAACTTTCACTAAAATTATTCTTTATGCCAGTATTGTCTTGAAAATAAATTATACAGATAAATTCCCAAAAATGTCGATAGAGGGCGCTTTACACTTTGGAGTAACGTACAACTACTTTTTACCGTTATTATTTGCATCTCATTAATTTTTTTTTTTTTTTTTTTTTTTTTTTTTTTGAAGCTTACACATAAACTTTAATTTTGAGCTGAAAATCTGAATCGTTGAGAGTGGTTAAGTAGCGCAAAGTGAACTGTGTTCAATGGGGGTGGGGAGGTTCAAATTTCAAGTGATTATAAAAAACGGAAAAAATGGTCGATTCCGTTTGCGGTTTTCTCTAAAACCATTCTTTATGTCAGTGTTTCCTTGAAAATAAATTTTAAAGATAAATTTCAAAAAATTCCGTTAGAGGGCGCCTTAAACTTTAGAGTAACCAACAACTATTTTTAACCGTTATTCTTTTATTCTAATTGAATGCTTGCAAAAGCTTAGACTTAAATTTTGAGCTCAAAATCTGAATCGTTGTGAGCAATTAAGTAGAGAAAAACTGAACCATGTTCGTAAGGTGGGCAGGGTAACATTTCAATTCCTGAACACAGTTCAGTTTGCGCTTCGTAACCCCTCCCAACGATTCACAATTTGAGCTCAAAATTTAAATCTAAGCTTTTGCAAGCATTTAGTTAGATACAAAAATAACAGTTAAAAATTGTTATTGGTTACTCTAAAATTTAAGGCGCCCTCTAACGGAATTTTTTAAAATTTATATTAAAAATTTATTTTCAAGGAAACACTGACATAAAGAATGGTTTTATCGAAAACCGCAAACGAATCGAGTAATTTTCCGTTTTGTATAATCATTTAAAAATTTGAACCTTCCCACCCCCGTTGAACACAGTTCAGTTAGTGCTACTTAACCACTCGCAACGATTCAGATTTTCAGCACAAAATTTAAGTTTATGTCTAAGCTTAAAAAAAAATTAATGATATGCAGAAAATAACGGTAAAAAACAGTTGCACGTTACTCCAAAGTCTAAAGCGTCCTCTATCGACATTTTTTGAAATTTATCTGTATAATTTATTTTCAGGACAATACTGACATAAAGAATAGTTTTAGTGAAAACCGCAAATCAATTGATCAATTATTCTGTTTTTTATAATCATTTGAAATTTGAACCTACCCACTCCCATTGAACACAGTTCAGTTTGCGCTACTTAACCACAGATTTTGAGGTCAAAATTTAAGTTTATGTCTAAACTTCTAAAAAATTTAATGATATGCAAAATATAGCGGTAAAAAATAGTTATTTGTTACTCCAAAGTCTAAAGCGCCCTCTATCGGCATTTTTTGAAATTTATCTTTATAATTTATTTCCAAGACAATACTGACATAAAGAATAGTTTTCGTGAAAACCGCAAACGAATCGACCAATTTTTCCGTTTTTTATAATCATTTCAAATTTTGGACCCTAAACTTTGATGGCGCCTATCTCCTTCGGAAGACGTTTGGGACCTTTAGTTTCCCATTTAGTATTATTTGTCTTGATGTGTACTATCAACCCTTAAAGTTTTGCCCAGTAGTTTAGATACACCCTGTATTATACTATATAATTCATAATATATTTAGAAAAAAAAAATAAATGCTACTGTTAGAAGTATTATATTTTTATTTTTAATCAATTATTAATATTACTACATTAATTATTTAACTAGAATATATTACTACAACTTCTAGCAGAAAATTATTTTAGTGCTGCCATCTATAGGATTAATATATTAATTAAATTATATGCTTATGGTGCTGCCCTCTATTATAGGAAAAAAATAAATTATTTAATAGCTAAGAATTTCCAAGAATAATTTCTATTCTAATATTTTACAAATAATTTCTGTAAGACAAATACAATAGACAACCATACCTTATCTCAATAACTTGATCATTTTAAAGTTATGCATATTAGTTTTTAGGTAAACATAAACTTTACTACTATGTGTAAAGTTAATTTATATATATATATATATATATATATATATATATATATAGATAGATAGATAGATAGATAGATATTTGTGTGTGGTTCGGCGTAGTTACACACTATCTAGCTTCACAAAATGTGTCCAAGAATTGCATCCGTAAAGGTGCATGATATTTAAAAAACAAAAATAATCATTATAATTTTTTTCAGATTTTTTGACATACCTAAATGAGAGTTTATCTGAAAATTTCGTGCCTATAAGAATGTGAAGGTTTTTTGATCGAAGACTTTAGGATCGCCTAGTGGAGAAAATGTAAAATTCGAGTACACCCTTAAACGCTTTGTAATCCAAACCGCATTTAAATGTTATCCTAGTTTGATCTTTTAAATATTGAGTAAATCTCCGAACTTGTCATTAATAAGGAGGGGGGGGGGGGGACCGGACTTAAACCGACTTCTCTAACCCATTTTCGGGATAAGGCTTCCTTCCTTTGGGGCGTTTATCGACCGCAGAACGTTTCTGAATGCGCCCTTTTTTCGTCGATTGCTGAATTGGCATTTGTATCGGGGAAAGAATTTGGGCTGCTATTTCAGACCGCCGAGCCGACAAATGAGGGTTATTTATGTTCCCTAAAATAGGCACTCGCAGTTTCTTAAAGGAGTTCTCCGAAGATGAAATTGGCGTATACAAAGAGTATATAAAAATCGTTTAATCCATATCAGTATCGTATCTTCGATATGCATTTCTTCATGTCGACAATTTTGAAGAGGTGGGTAGTTACTTCTCGCTGATCTTTCAAATTCAACATCATTTTTCTCACTTTGCATATAAATATGAAAGCACATTTAAAAAGTGTATGTATTATACACTTTAAATACTAAAAGTGGAATAAAAAATAAAGTACCTGCTGTTTCTAAATCAATATCGGTGTTTTAACGCTTGGTAGTATTTATTAAATAAAACTTAAAATTATAATTAATTCATAAAATGAAAGAGCAACTCAAACAGCTTTACCTAAAAACTTATAGCCCAAGATCCGACCTCACAAAACCCTAAGTCATCGAGCACAAAAAAAAATTCCTTTATTTTAGGGAAGAGTTAGGAGATCTAATGGGATTATTTTATGGATGAGTTAGGGGATCTAATGATCCATGTCTTCCGGAAGGGAAGGGGTGCATAAGCCAAAATATGATACCACTTTAGTGGTTGACTCGTAGGCTTATACCCTGTTCGCACTGGGATAGTTGAGTCACTTAACTTTAAGTCACTTAAATTTTTTGAAGCGGGATACCCGGAATTAGGCTTCACCTGTTCGTATTTACTAAACATTGTAAGTGACTTAACTTGGCCAAACTGGCATCTGAGTATGCGCATAAGTTCTGAAATTTGTAACTGCAACTTTTAACTTTTTTATTTACACAGTAATTATCCTGCCATATTTCAACTAAAAAATTAATTTCTTTTGTGGGAGGAAATAACAGGTACAACGTTTTCCATTTTCGGCCTTTGATTGCAAAAACACCCCACAAACATACGTGTTAAGTAACTGGAGTAAACAAATAACAACTTGAAATAGTTTATAATTATTTGTAGGACTCAAATTCATTAATTTAATAATCAGAATTAAATATTCTAAAGTTCAGAAATAATAATTAAATATTCAGAAGGCAGATTTCCACTCAACTCGTAGTTAACAGAGCAAGCTCACTTGAGCAAGTTTCAGAAACTTGCTTAAGTGAGAATCTTGATTCCGGGTACGACCGCTTCAAAAAACTGCAAGTTAAGTGACTTAACTTTCTCAATGCGAACAGGGTATTAGCATTGCGTTTCCCTGCCCCCAGTTTTCCGTGTTTTCATACTTTTGATTGTACGGCAAGCACAATGCTAATCCTACGAGTCAACCACTAGTGGTATTCATTTTTGGCTGACACGGGGTCTACACCGGACTAATCGGCCGAGCGGAACACAAATCGGCCCATTGAGTTTTTTTGCATTGCATCTTTTCAGCTTTCTTGGCGCTGAGGGAAGGGGATGGGGATTTTTCAATGCGGAAATATTTCTATATTTATATTGTAAGAACATGATACTTGTACATTTTATCATTCTACAAAATACTAAGAAAACAATTTAAAATAAAAGATTGGAGTGGGGTTATGAAAATTGCACAAAATCCAGATAAATTCAAATTTAATTAATTCTTCTAAATCCTCCAATCCTTGTAAAATCCATTAAATGATTCTGTAAATCTTTTAATTGAGTTTAAACAATTTACGCAAAATGCTTCAGAATGTAAAATTTTCATGCATTCATAATGCGGTAGATAAAGGGTTAATTTTATAATATTGGTTATTTATAATATCATTAAATCATAAACAACCAATCAAATCTTATTACTACTCAATTTCTCGAAAAACGTTTCTAAACCTCACATTGAACCGAACTAGCATTTTCTGTGCTGTCGACCACCCCCATTATAAATTCCTCTCTCTCTGTTTTCGGCACGCATCAGCGAACACCTGCGCATCTTTCCAAAGTTGGAAGCTAAAAGCTGATTATTTTATATCTCCCGACATTGTTCTCCTTTTTCTATCGTGATTTATCGCTCTCTTTGTATCTAAATTTCCATCCTAATCTCTCCCTTTTGTACAACTCGCAGACATAAAACGACGCATCTGTGGGTGTGAAGTTGCGTCCCCCTCCCCCCCCCCATTCCATCGCCCGATTTTTCAATAGTGTGGGGGTGGTATAGACTGATAGTGTCAAACGATCGATCGATTTATGGGTGGTAGGGGGTAGGGAAAGTTTTTTTTTAACCTCTCTCTATTAAAAAGATGAATGGAAATGTTATCAATTTCTTTCGATAGCTAGAAATAACTATAAGGGATGATACAAGTAGAGGGCATAGGAACTAGAGGTCTGCACGGGCCGGAATTTCCAGGCCCGGGCCCAGCCCGGCCCATTGTAAAACTCAAGAGTTCGGCCCGGACCCGACCCGGCCCGTTTAAATTTTTATATTTTCGACCCGGCCCAGCCCGTACAGAAATCAGTAAAAACAGGCCCGGCCCGTTTGGCCCGTTACAATTTCTATGATTTCTAAAAAATTCAGATTTTTTTCATATAATTAAGATTCTTTTAAAGAATACTGCATACATATCTATGGAATGTTTTTACAGTACATTTTACAGGAAATATACATTAACAACATTAATGATTATTTAGATTCTCAGGCTTTCAACATTCGAATAAAGATTCATTAAAAAATTAATATCGCATACAATAAAAGAAAAAAGAAAGAAAGCTAAAAACATCGTTACTTTTGAAGCTGTTTAATAAAAGAAGATTTATAAAAATATTTCCTTATCATTTTTGTAAAGATTTTAAATCCAAATTCATTCTTAAATTCAAAGAAGCTCCTTTCTGATACATTTCTAAATTCATTTTTTTCTCAGAAACGCATAAGATTAGCAGGTATCTTTATTCATAAACTATATAATCGAATGGCGTTATCCAATTTTTTGATACAAGCAATTTAAGAATACGGCAAGCAAATAAAATACTTTCATAATTAGCGTTTTGAATAGAATTTCCGGAAGCGATAGCATGGGAAGGGATAAAAAAAAACATGCAATCATCTGAGAAACTATTCTATCTCAACAAGGTAATAATACAAGTATTTTATTTACCAAAAATGAAAAACGCTATTCGATTCCAAATCTATTCAATAGTTAGGCTTATCACTTTTATACTTTTACAATTTAAAATTAATCAGAAAATGTGTCAAACTTTCCATTATTGAGAAATTAATTTAAAAACCATCAAGAAGTATATATCGAAAGATTAAGCTAACATAAGTTCTTTATCGCTGTTAATAATTTTACATGAGTAAGCTAAAAAAATATTAAAACGGGTTACACACAATGTAATTCTCCGATGCCGATCTCTACACTGTAAATTTTTATATTGATGCTGTCAAACTACTATAGCTCGTGATCCGAAAAAATTTGTAATCGGCCCGGCCCGTTGAGAAAACTATTCTAAATCTGCCGACCCGGCCCGTTAGAACATTCGAAAGGATTCCGCCGGCCCGGGTACGGGCCAAGCCCGGGCCCGTGCAGACCTCTATAGGATCATACATAAATCCTTTTTGCGGTTAGCATTCGCCACGTTTTATGTTCGCAGGCGGCGTGCTTTATGACTATTCCAGTTGAACACCAATCCATCTGTAGGACAGCACATCTTACCACTCCTTGAAGTTCGTTGTAGGCTCGTTTGTTGTGTTGTGGCGACCTGGTGTTTTTGATCTTAAGCGTTTACACGCCGAATTAATATCGCAATGTAATTACTGTTTTGTTTTTCCTATATTACAGCTTCAAATGTTTTAATTTATGCATACAAATTTAGAAAATAACAAACAAATATATTTCTGCAGTTCTTTGGGCTGTTATTATTTCAGTGTTCACATTTTGTAACATGATTATTGATTGACAACCTATGCAAATATAACAAATTATTTTCCGCTATATGCTGTTGTATATTGTTCTTAAGTATTTTCTCGAACTCTAAAAACATTTAGATTTCTAGTGATCAAATGTAAGTAGTATAGAGAAAACGATAAAGCAAATAATATATTTTTTATGCAAATTAATGAATTTACATATCCGTCGATACCTGTGAAAAATGCTTTAAAACATTCTTTTTTTTTTTTTTTTTTTTTTTTTTTTTTTTCAAAAATTCAAATTAACCTTATATTTTATGGGAAAAATAGGGACATAGTCATTATGTTGGAAAATATATGTTTTATATTACAAATAATTCAATGTTCCTATTTGGGAACATTGGCGTTTAAGGGTGTATTTCGATTCAAACTGCTTATTTTCCGATTTATTTTTAAATTCATTTTTGCTCTCAAATGCATCAAACTGGCAAATTGTCTTATTTAGAAAGTACACGAGGTGCCGTGAGGGTCGATTCTTTGATAAATGCAGAAAATATTGCAAAAAAAGCGATCAAAAACGGCATTTTGAACCGATTTTTCCGAAGCGGGAGATCTTGGAACGAAAAAAAGGGCCATACTGAGAAGATAATTGTTTATAAATCAAATTCTAATGAATGGATCGTGAAGAGACATCACATGGCACCTTATTCTCTTCAAAAATCCCCTCAGCAAGTTTCATGTTTCTACTTTTAAAAATGGGTCTGAAATCGAATCAGAAAATTTCGAGCTGTTGAAGGTGGAAAAGCGTTTTTTTTTCAAATGCACCCTTAAACGGTTAATGAGTTTTTCAGGAAAGGGGCGGTTGTCCGGCAAAAGAAAAACCTTTCCGTCAAGCAGGGTGGATTGATTATCTCCCGATTCTTTTGTTAATTCCCCTCGTTTCTATTATAAAGAAACCGCAAATGGATCCTTTACAAAAGACTTTCCCACTTTTTCAAAAAACTCAGTTGAAGGAAACAGTATTGCGATTTGAACGGAACCTATTATCTCTGACCCAATAAAATTTAAACATAACAACATATTTTTCGCATTGAAAATTAAACATTAATCTGAAATTCAAAGAAACTACCTTTTTTTTTTTACATATTTTTGAATTCCTTTTTTGTTAGGAAATTAGACAAAAACGAGGCCTTCTGATTCAGAAATTATGTCATGCAGTGGCATTTGGATAGCTCATAGCTGAAGTCCATCTCTACATCGCTCCTTTCTTGCTTTTTCGATTTTGGTTGCAGATATTTTTTAGAATGACACTTTCATTTTCGGAATCGGTTTCGAAAATGAAGATAACTTAATTGAAAATATATGTAACCAAAGTTTAAAAAAGGGCCAGATGGATTTCAGATATCCAGTGCAAGCTAGTCAGATGTGGCCCCAAAATTTTTCAAAATCTTATGTATGTTAACACTTCCTGAAAAATGCAGCATAGTAGCGCCACCGGTTAGATGGTTTAAGGGTGTATTCGAAAACACGCTTTTCCACCTTCAACAGCTCGAAATTTTTCGATTTAATTTCAGACACATTTTTAAAAGTAGAAACATGAAACTTGCTGAGGTGATTTTTGAAGAGACGTACAAGGTGCCGTGTGATCTCATTTTACGCTCAATTCATTAGAATTTGATTTATAAACAATTACCTTCTCAGCATGACACCTTTTTTTCGTCCCCAAATCTCTGCCTTCGGAAAAATCTGTTCAAAATGCCGTTTTTAATTGCTTTTTTTTGCAATATTTTAGGCATTTATCAGAGAATCGACAGTCACGGCACCTTGTGTAGTTTCTAAATAAGGGAATCTGCGAGTTTGATAAGTTTCAGAGCAAAAGTGGATTCTAAAATAAATCGTAAAATAAGCAGTTTGAATCGAAATACACCCTTAAACCATCAGCAACAACTTATGCCAATTATAACTGAATATGAAGTTTGATGAAAATCCGTGCATTAATTTTTGAGATAGAGCTATTAAAAAGTCTTTAAAAAAGAAAAAAAAAATCGGTATAATAACGCCTCATGTTGGTTGATGTACACCAAAAAACTAATCAGGATCAATTTTTTTATCAGGTACTGACTGAAATTTGATTAAAATCCATGTGTTAGTTCGTGAGATACATTTATTGCAAAATCTTGAAAAATGCAGCTTAGCAGCGCCATTTGCAGAGCAATTTACACCAAAAACTAAAATCGCTAATCTATATCAGCGACTAACTGAATATGAAGTTTTAGAAAATTTCGTGCATTAGTTCTTGCGATCGAGCTATTGCGATAATCACGAATAATACACGATGGCAACGCCACCTTTGAGCGATTTGCACCAAAACGTAATCAGCACCATGTTATATCAAGTACTAACTAAATATAAAGTTTTAGGAGAATCCATGCACTAGTTCTTGAGATATGGCTATTGTGGAAATTGTGAATAATGCAGCATAGCAGTACCACCTGTTGAGCGATATACACCAAAAACTAACCAGTTCTTGTTTATATCAAGCTCTCACAGAATCTAAAGTTTTGTAAAATTCCGTGCATTAGCCTTGAGATCGAGCTATTGCAATAATCAGGAATAATGCACGATGAAAGCGTCACCTGTTGAGCGATTTACACCAAAACTTAATCAGCACCATTTTATATTAAGTACTAACGAAATATAAAGTTTTATGAAAATCCATGTACTAGTGCTCGAGATATTTCTATTGTGGAAATTGTGAATAATGCAATATAGCAACGCCATCTCTTGAGTGATATACACCAAAAACTAATCAGATCTAGATATTATACCAAGGTCTTACAGAATCTGAAATTTTGTTAAATTCCGTGCTTTAGTTCTTTAGATAGTTTCCACAAAATATTTGTCACTATAGACAGACAGACCTACAGGCATACATTTAGAAAAAACATGTTTTTCGGATTCTTTGTCCCCTAAAACGTGTAATCCGTTGAAAATCGGAAGTCGAAGACAATTTTGATTACAATACTTTCTTCTATTCGTCACCTGGGAATAATAAGGCTCTATCTGTGTTTTTGAAAAAAAAATGACTTATCGATATAGAAATGTTCTACTTGTATGTATGATGGCATTTCTGGATTAAAATAGTGTCATATTATGATTGTAAGGTCACATGTAAATTATACATAATAGCATTTTGAAAAAAAGTTAAAAATGCCTAAATAGATACAAATAGGAGCCTATCTATATCAATAATTCATTTTTTTTAAAAACACAGATAGAACTTTATTATTCTCAGGTGACGTATTGAAGATAGAAGAAAAAAATTCTTGCATAACAATTTTTTACAAATTCTATTTTCATCATTTCAAAGAAATGGCGAAATACGCAAACCTGTCTCCATCTGTTCCTGTTCGATATTTTGTAATCCTTTTCTGGAAATTTCTTTCTGTATTATAGAAAACATAATGGTTGTCTTGGTGAATACATTCTTTTCCATGATGAAGGTCCTCCTCTGTCTCCCTTAATCGAGTTACAGTTTCTTCCAGAAATAGAAAAAGGAGTGTCACTTCATGTTTCACTTTGCCGTGACGGCGGAATCATTTTTAAAATAACCTCTTTCTTACGGGGAAAAGTGAACTTGGAATAACTCTTGCTTCCGCATATACGACTGATTCTATGAGGGACAATATTATTTTAGCTTTAGAACGTCTATCATAGAAAGTTCTCATATTTCTGTTATTTGATGACTAATTTAATTCTTAACTTATGTTGTAAAATTCAGTACTGACAAGGAAGGTCTCCATACTGGGCATACTCAGAATTTTTTGAAAAAAAATACTGATTAAACTACTCATGTGTGTAATAAAGAATCACTCAAATTTAGCGGCGGAATTACAGAAGAAAGTCAGTAAAAAAAATAAAATACTTTCGAGTATTTGGCGTGAAAAGACGAAAGCGTCACGTGATTTGGCGAGCAGAATTTTCCCTCGCCAAAAACAAACGATATTAATGCATCTGAAAATTTCTTGTCAATGAAATTTTAGAATACGTGTAAATTGTATTTAATGAATTTAAATTTGAACAGTGTGACAGTTTGATTATAGATGTATTTTATATTATATATTTCTGTTGTTTTTGCTTCAGTTATTTAATTTTATCACTTTAAAAAGAATTTATTATATAAAAAATACTTTCATATTGAAAAGTATTTTTCACGTATTTAAGCGCATGACAAAATAAAAGCCAGATGAATAACGCTGCAGTAATGTATTTCAATGTCGGAGAAGCTTTTGTTTCCACAGCAACAAAATTGAATCGCCAGAGCTCAATTAAATTGGAGTTAATTTTGAGATTGAAACAATTTTAATTAATTAAGATTTTGTTATAATTCATAAAATTTCACATTTCATTTTCATTCTAACATTATGACAAAAATATAGTGAAAATAGACTAAAGCTGACAAAACTAACGTTATATAAATAAAATTTCTTTAAACATGTTCAAGATGAAAAAGTACTTGACATAAAAAAGTATTTATTGAAATTTTATTTTGTTGCCAACCGATGACAAATCGCCAAATAAAAGAAATGTTCATTATTTTTTTACGAACATTCTAACGGGGTTCCGCCATTTTTTTTTTTTTTTTTTTTTTTTTTTTTTTTTTTTTTTGCAAACATATGCATTCACATGAGAAGAACATTCTGTAATTTTTTCAGAATTTTCTGAGTATGCCCGTATGGAGACCTTCCTTGTGAGTACTTGTGAATTTTTCTACTCCTGCCAGTTCTTCATATATTAGTGAAGATTCAGATAAAAATAATAAAGCATATAAGTGGTGTAGTTAAGATTGTTCTCAAATCCAAAGCGGGAAACATTAAGTATAAGCTTTAATTTAATGTTGTTCGGAAATGCATGACGCTAGCAAGTGGTGTTGTACAGAAACTATGTAATATAATTGTTTTTTCCGTTCTTTTGCAAACACAATAGATCTTTCGGAAAATAGTGTCAAAATGATGTTTTGAGCCGAATTTACGTGTGAAAGGAGAATAATCACTCAAGGAAGGATAAAAAATGGCTTTGTCACGCGATCAAGATTGCTTCTAATTCAGTAGGTAATTTATTGATCAAAGAATTGAAAACACAATTCGATTCCAAATCGCTTCCCTAGCCAGCCCTTCCAGTTTTATAGCTTTCAATTTAAAAATGAATTTGTAAATGTGTCAAAACCGTTTGGCATATTGAGCAGAGCAGTTCAGAAAATCCATTTGCACTCAATTAATATAAATAGCTCAGCATTTGTTTCAAGCTTAGATTCCACAAAGAAGTTGAAACTTTAGCAATAAATAAAGTAATAAAACATAAATGAAGCACAAATTTAAGACTTTATAATCAGACTACACGTTGAAACAACCGAAGTAATCGGAAGCAATAAGTCTAATGTCATTGACTAATGTTTAATTAGTGGTTAAAACCCATATAGTTATGGCCCCACCAGTGGCCGAGAGGTTCAGAC
Organism: Maratus speculifer; assembly: GCA_964019185.1. Taxonomy (NCBI): domain Eukaryota; kingdom Metazoa; phylum Arthropoda; class Arachnida; order Araneae; family Salticidae; genus Maratus; species Maratus speculifer. The sequence goes on along the minus strand of OZ025290.1, from coordinate 446,263,930 downwards.
CTCTCAACTGGTAGACGGCAGGTGCTGGGTTCGAACCCAATCGCGGCCGTCGGCCTAACCGTTCGGAGTTTTCGTGGTTTTCTTCAAACCTTGCGTAAATGCGGGTTAGGTTCCCTTAGAATAGAAAGACGCCCACGAAGGGTAATCCCCCCCAGGGCCTATACTACTAGAGTAGATAATCGGCCGACACAAAATAAACCAAACCAAACCTTCGAATTCTGGTGGGCTAATTTTTTTTGCTTATTTTTAATTCCGGAAAGTCACAATGGCACCACGGAATATTCGATCAGATTTGTTTGATAATAAATTAATGCATTTTTTCGTGTATATAACAAAAGGAACTTTTCTTTTACAAAATACTATTGGGCAATATTGGGCAAAATATTGTACCAATGTGACATTTGGGTGTTTTGAAGAATTTCACCTGCCAAAGATTCATTAAAGGGTTAAACTCTTTCTTTGTAAACTCTTGGTCAATAAAATACAATTCGAAAACTATTTTAAGACGAAACAAAACAAAGACAGTACTTAACAGGGATTGTTTTAGTGATTTTTTTCTCAACTTGTAGCGAAATAGTTTTTATCCACTAAGAATGTATTTGTTAAAAATACATTTTCAAACTTTTGATTCATTTCTATGTTAGACATTTCACCGTCCTATTTTCCTGAGGAAGGCTGCAGAAGACGGTTCGAAACGTTGATTTTATATTTTATTTTAGTTTTTATCTTACAAGTTCGCATTAAAGTTCTTGTTTTTGTGCACCAATCAGAAAGGCTATGCATTTTTAACAAATACATTCTTACAAGGAAGGTCTCCATTGGGGGCATACTCAGAATTTTTTGAAAAGAATACGAATTAAACTACTCATGTAGGTAATAAAGGATCAGTGAAAATTAGCGGCGGAATTACATTATTAGATATGTAAAAAAATAAAATAGTTTGGAATAATTGGCGTGAAAAGCTGAAAGCGACGCGGGATTTGGCGAGCAGTGCATTTCCTCGCCAAAAGCAGACGATTTTAACGAATCTGAAAATTGATTTTAATTGACTTCACTGTTAAAAATCTGCAGCATTTACTGCAACGTCATTCCACTACTTTTATAGAATCTCTCTCTTCTGACCAATGAGAATGCTCCATAGCACTGTGAATTGACCGTGTCATACACTGTTAAAAATCTGCTGCATTTTGTTGCAACGCACTCCACCGCTTGTATATAATATCTCTATTCCAACCAATGAGAAAACTCCATTTCACGGCCAAGTAACCGTTTTCTATACAAGCAAGGGAGGGCGCTGCAACAAAATGCAGCAGATTTTTAACAGTGTATTTTTCAATTTGGAACAATTTTAATCAATTTAAATTGTGTTTTAAATGATAAAATATATTAATTTCATTTTGTTATAAGTACATAACATGTCATATAAACGTATATGACAAAATTACACTTAAAGTAAAATAAAAATGCAAAACTAAAATTACTTAAACTAAACTTATTTAAATAAATTGAACATAGAAAGTTTTTTCTTTAAAAAGTATTCGAAGCGTAAAAGCGTATTTTTCAAAATTTCGTTTTTTCGCCAACCGGAGATAAACCGCCAAATAAACGAATTTTTTATTATTTTTTTACGGACGTTATAAGGAGGTTCCGCCGAAATTTTTTTTTATAAACATATATAACTATATGAGAAGAGCATTCTGTAATTTTTTCAGAGTTTTCTGAGTATGCCCGTATGGAGACCTTCCTTGTTAGTAGTTTTTATCTTATGGTGCAATTGTCCAATATATGAAATATTTTTTGTTAGATCGAAAATGACGAAATTGTGTTTTATTTGAAAAATAAAGAATATAATGAAGACGATTAAAATCATTTGACACTGTTAAAAATGTTACTGAATTGCTTTATATAACTGTAACTTCATTATACTTAGCAATTCATATCAATTGAAATATATACGAAGAAAAAAGCAATTTAATTTACTGATTGTCAAAACTTGTTTCGTCTAAAACCATTTTACGTGCATGATTCATTCATGTACACTCGCATGATTTAATTAATATTCACAAAATTAATTAGTTTTTCCCCCCTTTTTCTACATTAATCAATAACTTTTCCTGTAAAAAAAATAGAAAATATATTCAGATTACTTTAAAAATTATTGCCGATTTTATTTATTTTCTGAATATTTTATTGGAATTTTTTTTTTTGGAATTTTTTTTATCCATGAAGCACAGTAGTGGATTTGAAACATTAATTATTTTTACTTTTAAGTTTTACAATTAATGACCACTGAATGCGAACATTGCCATTAAAGTTTTAAACATTAACCGGATTCTAGATTTAAATATTAACTGGTTAATCTTCCGAAAATCGAATAATCACAAGCATAGTTTTCTTTTCGGCCAATAGATGGCAGTAGTATTCCTCAGAGAGGAAATGAAGGATCAGCTCTTCAAGCTCCTTTCCAAATGTTTACTTCGTATAAATCGGACGTTTGTTCTCAACTGCTCTACTCTACAAGCGCAAAATGCTTGAACCCATTTACAAATTAACTTTTTAAAGAAAAGATGCAAAATTGGAATGCTTGACAATGGAAGTGATTTGGAATTAAAAAAAAAAAAAATCCATTTTTTGTTCAATAAATTACCCATTAAGTTATAAATCAATTTCGATCACGCGACAAAGACTTTTTCATCCCAATTTGAATGGTTATCCTTCTTCCGCACGGAAATTCGGTTTAAAATGTCCACTTATGACACCATTTTCTAAAAAACACTTATGTGTAAAAAAAAAAAAAAAAAAAAAAAAAAAACGGGAAAATCTTTAGGGGTGTATCGATAAAATTCAATGTTAAAACTGTTGTTAGCTTTCGTTTTTTCAAAACTAAAAACTAAAACAAAATCACTTCATCTTTTTCATTTACGTATAAAAAACATTTCATATTTATTTACTTAGAGCAGGTGTCACAAATAAAAAAATTAAAAAGTTGACATGTTTCGATTCATTCATAAGAACCGTATTCATAACACATAAAATCAGTAGAAAACTAAATGACACTGGATATAAATAATATATCAAATAAATAATATATAATAATATATTCGGAAAAATATTTTCCCTCCACCCTCAACAGCTCGAAATTCTCTGATACATTTTCAGACTCATTTTTAAACGTAAAAACATGAAACTTGCTGAAGTGATTTTTGAAGAGATGTATAAGATGTCGTGTGATTTCATTTTCCGCTCAATTCATTAGAATTTGATTTATAAACAATTATTTTCTGAGCGTGAGCCTTTTTTTCGTTCCCAGAGCTCCCGCTTTGGAAAATTCGGTTCAAAACACTAACTTTGACAGCCTGTTTTTGCAATATTTTCTGCATTTATCAAAAAATCGACAAGCACGGCACATTGTGTAGTTTCTAAATAAATGAATTTGCTATTTTGGTGGGTTTGACAGCAAAAATTAATTTAAAAATAAATCAGAAAATAAGTAGTTTGGATTGGAATACAACCTTAATCACAAAGTTGCTGTTTTTGATTTAAGTATGCCCTTAAGTATTTCTTAATCATTTTATTATTATTATTAGTTGTAGTAGTATTAATTACGCTTAAATTTTTTTTTTTTAGTTAGGGTATAAATTTTAAATTCGTATTCGGACATAAATTATATAATAAAATTAAATAATAAAATTTATTATATCGACGTGAAAATTACATTTAGTTTACAATTTTCTAATGCAGTTTAATTCGAACTTTTGCCAACAGCAAGTTGAGCTGTCGCGAAAAAAACCAGTTTGTTTACAAACATGCACATTATCTATTACTTCTATTTGTATCGATTTCTGAATCGACAGTCTGTTCTCTTTAGAATAATAAAAACAACGGGGACACATAACCAAAAAATAAATTCAACGGATTGAAGTTTGTTTTTTAGAAAACTTCCTTATCCTTCCATATTACAAACAGAAGCCATTTCTCATTTTCCTCCTCCAAATGACCACAAAAGAAGTTTTTCAGCAAAGCTTCAAAACCATAACTTCCAGTTCGAAAAGAAACTGAAACATCATTTTTTCATTCTCTTTTTTTTCTTTTCTCAATTTTTCTTTTACTTTTGTAAGATGCTAAATATGTCCCAGAAGAACCATTTTAAAAAGTACAATGCCCCCAAGAAACACTGAACCCTCTGTTTAAAATTCACGTCATTCACATCGAATGTCTAGTTTCAGTTATTTGAATTGTTCTTGTTTCAGTTGGATCCAATACATAATTTCGCCTCGAAACAAAATAATAAATGTTATCGACTTGTTTTTCTACCCACTCTTTTTTATGTATATGTAATTTTTCATAAATTTCAAAGGAGTAAAAAAAATGATATTGATGGAATTTCTTTTTTTTCATAATGACTGAAAATTTTTGTATGTTTGTTCTTTATAGATTGTACTGCATAATTTTTCACCCCCCCCCTTTCCTGGATCTCCCTTTGGTTAGACGTTTGCTTTTAGCGAATATTTCTAAGATTTATCCTTTCATTTCATTCATTTCTAGACTTTCAACTCTTATTAACAAAATAAGAAATAACAAAAGAGACATACACTAACTGACCATTGATGAACGTCCACTTGCGATTTTAGACATATTGTTAAATATCTAGAAAAATACATGAGGAATCATCCCGAAACTCCTAGTGTATAAATATAATAGTATAAGTCATACATTTCCGTGAAGATGTTTTCTCGAAACTCCATAGGGGACCGTCAACAAATTAAAAAAGAATGAATATATTTTGAAGTTCATTCCTTTGAGTTCATCGTTGCATTTATATCATTGGTCAAGGCTCGAGAAACTGTCTCTGGCGCAGAAAGGATGTAATGTAATCAACCGTAATCAATGGTTTTCAACAACTTTATCATATGTTATTAAAGAGTACTCTCTTAAAAAAAATCAGCGATTTTCACTCAAAAGGAGTGAATTTTCACTCCTTTCCAGTGTCGAAGATGCACTTATCCTATAGGAGTGAATTTCACCCTTACTGCGGAGCGAATATTTTCACTCCTTTTTGAGAAGCCCTTCCACTCCTTTTTGAGAAGCAATTTTCACTCCTTTTTTGACTAAATTAGTACATAAAAAGAGTGACGGTACTCCTTTTTGATCAGTTGTGTTTTCACTCCTATTATGATTAAATTAGTATGTACAAGGAGTGACTGCACTCCTTTTTGATAAGTTGTTTTTTCACTCCTATTTTGACTAAATTAGTATGTAAAAAGAGTGACTGCACTCCTCTTTGATAAGTAGTTTTTTCACTCCTATTTTGACTAAATTAGTACGTAAAAAGAGTGACAGTACTTCTTTTTGATAAGTTGATTTTTCATTCCTATTTTGACAAAATTAGTATGTAAAAAGGGTGACTGCACTCCTTTTTGATAGGTCCATCTTTTTCACTTTTTTTTTATTGTATTGATTGAATATATAGACAAAATGAACGATTTCACTCTTATTTTGAGAAATTCTTTTTTGCTTTACTTATTTATAGCTTACTATGTTTGTAATAAGGGGAGGGGGGTATTCTTTGTTTTCAAAAGTAATTTATATGTGAAATAATTTTAAATATTTCAGTTTTTATGATTTAATATTATAATTACCTTTAATTCTATATTTTAATACAGATAAATAACAGAAGGTACTTACATATTAGCGCCGCCGCAGCAGAACTTGTGCTAATGCGCCAATAAAGAGAAATGTTGTTCTTCATACGTGAACAAAAATAATGGCGTCAAAAAATGAGCAAAACAAGAAAGGCACTAAAAATTTCGTCAAAAATCAACAAAAACAAAGCAAGGATAACTGTGGTGGCGTTAATACGCAAGTACCTAACAAAATTAAAGAGAAATTTTATAACAAATTTAATAAATATCTATGTCTTACTTTCTACAGTTGATGAATTATTTATGTAACATATTTACTAAAATCAGGAATGATTTTTTTCAAAACTAGCTTTATTAAAGTTTTCCTTCTTGTTTTAAAGTAATATGTATGGATCAAATTAATATCTTTCATTCGACTTAATTTTTTTTCACCTTAGTTTTGTATTTTACTACACATAAATAACAAAATTTGAGAAGTAATTTCGTAAATTTTTAACATTAGAAAAAAAAAATCCTCCTACATGTAACATAAAATGTAGTTGTTGATATTTTCCAAAAATAGGTTTATAGTACAATGCTGGTATTGTAGATTTAATATTCATTCTAATCATGCTTTGAAATCTGCAATTCCAGTTAATAATTTCAGGTATTGTGTCCTAGGTCTTTGGATTGATATCTTGACACCACTATTTCTAATCAATAACTTAAAAATATATTTGTTAGAAAATACATATTTGTAAAGTTCAATAATGACGAGAAACTTATAAAATAAATAAATTATGACTGCAGTCTCTTAATCAGAGATGGAATTTCCGACTTTTTACATACCTGTATAATCCTAAAGAAAATGTTATTTTATTTAATCAGAACATTTTGGCGATTTAATGGAACAAAATTTTGTTTAAGATTATGATAGTATTCAAAAAATGAAAATCTCATCTCATCTCTGATAATATAGAATCAGTCATTATATGATGCAAAGGTTATGTTCTACAGTGAATGATTTGTTTTTTAAACAAAATGGATAAGAGTTTGAAGTTTATTAAAAGAATATTTAATTCGCATCAAAACACTAGCTCACTAATGTTAATGACAGAATTTCTTTTAAAATACAATTTGCATTTCAATGTTTTTAAATACTTTTTTCTTCTTGATATTGGATAGCTGAGGCTGATCTCTACAAAGTTCATTCTTTACTTCATCGATTTTTCTTTTTGCAGGTTTATTAAGAGGTTACTTTAATTTTTAAAAATCATTTTGAAAATGAAAACATCCTCATACAAAATAAATTGGAAAAAAAAAAAAACTATTTGAGATTTAGGTCGGTTATCTTAAATTTGGAAGAAAAAAAAGAGGTTTTTAAAAATATAGAAATACAAACAATATATTTAAAAGGAATTTTCTCATAGAACAAACACGAGTAAGTGAATGTTTTTGCATAAGTGAAGTAGACTCGTAAGTTTATGATATTGCATATAAACATATGAGAGGACTGTATAGACATATAATTTTTTTTCCATAACAAAATTCTGTCTTTGCATTTTTTTTAATTACTACTTTAAGTCATTGCACTGTGTATTTAAACATGTAAACAAAAATAAATCTTTGTAAAACTGCAAGTGCACTTTAGTAAAACATATATCAGAAACTGATGAAAAATGATTAAATGTAGTTGACGACTGACTTTTTTTTTTCTTTTTAATTACTAACCTTATTCTAATTTTTCAAAAAAACATTAGATAAAATAATAATGGGAAAGTGCACCTTCCCTCCTCAATAACTGAAAAAAAAAAGAAAGAAAAGAAATGTTTGTTAATATTTACCTTTAGAGAGAATTAATGTGATAAACCTTCAGAATTGAAAGAACGCACATTAGCTAAAATAAAATTTATTACTTAAGTACATGTGGTCAGAAATGAAACCCAACCCTACCAATAGAGGTTATAATAGAATGCAGTAAAAGATATGTTTGCTTTAAAGTATTGAATTGTTTGTTTTTCTTTTTAGTGCCTTTAATACCAAACAGTCAAACACAAGAAACATAATATATTTCATCAAGTTTAATTTGTAAAAAATTATTGAGTATGTTAGAAGATGTTTCACACAAGAGAAAAACTCCTGTCAAACTATCATCCTAAGGTTAGGTGTTCAAAAGAATCACCGCACTTCTGTGTGCTTCTTAAAATAAATCGTAAATAAAATTTATTTATATTAATTTTACTTTAATAATTAAAAACCTTCAATTTTAAATGAAATCAGCATATTAACAGAACACCCATTTCATCATAACAAATATATTTTAGTGCTTGTCTTCCATTATTCATGGTATGATTAGTCTTTCAGTTTGATACATTTTATCAATCCAGAAAGCTTGCTGCATCACCTCAAAAAAGTTCTCTATATTCTCTATATAGAAGTAAATTCATATTAACTTCACATCTAGTTACAACCTTCTTTTTACTCTGCTAGTGCTATGATATTAATCTTTTGACATTTGTATGTGCATTTCATAAGTTTATGCACACTATTTTATCGTGTGTTAACACATTGGTACTATATTAGGCAGTTCTAGTAAGACTAGGGTTCACTGTCATAGGATCTAGTATCCTACTAACTTAGTCACTGTGTAACACATAAAACATGCAATTCTTTCAATGATTTTTAACGAATTTGACAAATGCAAGTCAGCCATCTCAAGGAGGCAAAGTATTAAGCATCACAGCCAATACTTTAAAACTATCAGTGCAAAGCAAATCGAAAATTTTATACTTACTCATTTGAATATGCAGTACTAAAACAACAACAACAAAAAAATAATTGCACAATAAACATATTTAAAATGAATCACATAAGAATTAAAACAATATTTTATTTTCTATACATATTATAAAACATTTAAGTGCTTGCATCCATGGCTTTCAAAATAATGTTCAGATTCTCCACTGAGCTGCAGTTCCATTAATAACTTTGTAAATCATAAAATTAAAAAACTCGACAACTTGATAAACTTGACAGTAAATATATAACGGCTTTTAATACAAAAAAGTCAAAAGCCTTTAAGCCGCATTTCTCTACTTCAACTGATTCTTGATCGAGGATCAGGAAAACATTTTTCACCCGTACACAAGAAGTACAGCAGCTTTTCTTCAATTTCTTGAATTGCTTCTTTCAAAGAGCCATTGGTCTTCTGCAAATATAAAAATAAAATTAATAATCATTTATATTTTAACAGAAAATTAAAATACAAGAATAACTATTTTTTAAATATTGACTATGGTGTATTTGAAAAATATTACTTCATCATAACAGGAAATCTCATGTATAAAAGTATATTTTTAATTTGGTTAGCTTAGTTTTTACCGTAAAACAGTTTATATGTTATTTTTCAATATAATACTTCAATATTAGTTTATAGAAAAGACCGACTTTTTACCTGAACCATTCCTTTATGAATCAATCAGATATCGGAAAAATCTTTCTTTCAGTAACATTATTCTATTAATTTTTTTAATAACTAACTTTGATAATTTTAATAAAAATATCTATCTACCCTATTAAAAGAGTTTTTTTTTTTTTTTTTTGTAAAGGAAGACTTTGCTGTACTGCTATAGAAAATGGATTTAGGTGAAACTGCCTGATTTTTATGTGTTTTTGCTGTGAATACAGAATATCCTCCATCTCTCTATGATACTGTTATACAGGGTTGGTAAAAAACCGGGTTAAAAAAAAAAAACCATGGTTTTTTTTGGTTTAAACCAGGTTTTTTAAAAATATGTTTTCCTATTATATATACATGCATATTTAGCAATAAAACAATGTTTTTGAATACATGAGTAATAACTTGATTTAAAAGTAATTCTAATCAATAAATTATTTAATATACAATGAATTATATAGAAAATTGAAATCTTTTCAAATTTTAAAAATTTTTAGAAAAAGCTATGTTTTATACCTCATAAATAAAATGTTCTACATAATGAAACATTGATACCTTGAAAATCTTAAAAAACAATCTTATTATACTATAAATAAATATATGATGTATTTTCATACATAAAACTTCATATATATTATTTTCACATGGCTATTCAAAATAATTTCTTTGAAATACTTTTTATATGAGATGTCTGATTGTTCTGTTAGAAGAGTCTCTAAGAATTATCTTTTATTGAAAGTAAAGCTTTTTATAAAGAATTTTTGGAATGATTTGAATTTAGCAGTAGAATCTTTACACACTTGAAGTATTGTGTATTGTTGCTATTTGACACTTCTCCTCTGAAACTACCAGGTTAAAAGAAAAAAAGAAAGAAAAGGTAACAGTAAAATAAACAAAAATACCTATTTAACAGCTTTTTAGACTATTGAAAACATTGATCTTAAAATACAAAGCAGTTTTATAAATACTGTCATTCACTAAAGCATTTAAACAGCCATCAGACTACACGCTATATTACAACGCTTAGTACTTTTAAATGTCTAAACTAAAAATTACATCTTTTTAGGCATTTTATGAGACTTTTCTTCTGTTATGTCTCAAGCAAACCTTGTCTTGTTACGCCCCCTTCCTCCCCAATTTTCTTGGCTGATTTACGTTATGAGTTTGGTTATGCAATAGAAGATTTAAATATATTTTATTGCTTAATTTAGTTAAATGCAAACAGGTGCTTTACTAACACCCGATTTTTTAACGTCTTCTTATTCAACTTCATATCTAAGTTTCTTTTTTATTCTTAAAATATAATACCCCCCCCCCCCACAATCAAAAAAATTTTCTTTTAGAGCTTGACTGAAATCTTAAAGGTCATTTTATGTTACTAACTGCACATCTGCGTTTCTCAAAGGAAAACATTTTTTTCTAAATATTGCCATTTTTAATCTATTTTATTTTTGCTAAACTTACACAATTTAAGTGTTTTTTTAGCTTCAGATATATTTATCAATGCATAAAATTTGCATTCTTCATGCATATTAACATGATCTAGACTAGACTCGCAATGTCTCATGGTGACTGCTGAGATAAGACTTAGAAATAGAAATTACTTACATCCAATAATTTGAAGAACTTAAATTACGAAAATGAGATAATATTATATTAGATTTCTTCTAAAAAGCCAATTGGTTTAAACTGTGCCAACCCAGCTGGAAACAGAATAAAATCAAAATGCAAAATTACTAATCCCAATTTGGAAATGTGAGAAAAACAAAAGCTTATTAAATCTAATAAACACAGAGCAAAGAAAAAAAATCATTGCCAATTATCCATTAGCATACTTAATAAAAAGAAATCAATGGAGAAAATTACTTAAGAATATGTTGTATTCCAGGAATGATAAATCCTTGGTAAATTTCAACTAGTCAAGCAATTTAAATAGTAAAAGTACCTTTTTAGCTCAAATATACACTTCTGGCTGTATATCTGTATAACAATTAATGGATTTATATAAGCCTTAAAAAAAAGAGGGGGGGGGGAGAAAGAAAAACTAAGTTTTTCTCTAACCAACTAATTATAGAAAAATTAGTAGTATGTAGCCATGTAGATTTATAGCTTATATGAAAAGTTGGGTTGATTAAAAATGTTTGTTTTTTAGAAATTTATTAATTCATCATTTTTCTACAGCTTTGTCGCTTCTGCATAACTTGGATTTTGCATTTTTCAATAATGTGTGAAACGGAATTCATTAGGGAAAAAGAATACAAAAAAACCAGATTGAAAAAAAAAACAGTATGGTTTAAAAAAAAAACCCATTGGTTTAAACCATGATATAAACCGTGGTTTAAACCAACTTGGTTTAAACCAAACAACCCTGCTGTTATAGGAAGCAAATTTAGATGAAAATATCTGAAATTAACAATTTTGTAAATTTTGATATCCTGAACAATCCAAATTTCACAGTCCATAGCAAAAACTGCCTATTTTTAGCATTTTCACATATATCAATTTCAGACCATTTTCAGGTGAACCTATTTTTTATGGAGTACTTCTGGCAGGATGGTCACAAATATTGTATTGAAAAATTCCCTAATAATTCCAGGTTAACTTTAAAATAATGAAATTTTCATAGATAATTACTTTAACAAATACATGTTGTCAATTTTTTTTTAACTATTCATAAACTTTTAATAAGTTTATACATAAAATTATTTACACAAGTTTTTACATATCTAATCAAAAATACGTTATACTGTACAATGTAAGAATACTGTGTTAACAAAATGATATCCAGTGAGGAGCTGAATGAAAATTTACTGTGCATAACGGTAATGACAATAAGGGCAAACTTCAAATAAGAATAATTGATATTTGCTTATTACCTCATCGCAGAACTGCTGGCTCTGAAAACCAGTCCATTTTAAACTGCTAGGCTTTTTTTGGTTTAAACTGATAAATAGTGGTGGAGAAATGCGAAAAATTGTGATAAAAGAATATCTATTAAAAAAGAAAACTGGTTGGATGACTCCAAATTAGCATTTGTAACTGCAATGTTCATGCATAGCTAGTCTGATAAATTAGCATCAATAAAATGAGAGAAAAGACAACTGAATGAAAGTTATTGATTGAAGTAATTATCTCAGAAGTTTGTCCTATCTAAGTTTATAACAAGGAAATGTAAAACAGATTGAGCACCCCCGTCCTTGAAAAAAAAAAAGTTGCAAAGATTGGTGAAAGTTTCTTTTGAACCCTTAAAGGGAAGTGATCCCACTTAATCCCAATCTCTCATATCCGTATACTACCGTATATCCGTATATCGTAGTATATGTATATCCGTATACTATCATATAGTGTTCATTCTAGGCCATTTTTGAAGGGTGCAGCACCCTGCCCTTTTTCAAATTTACAAAATGCACCCTGCCCTTTTTAAAAGTAATAAAATGCATCACTTGTTTTACCCAGAGATTTTTAATAAGTATTTTTTTATTTGGTAGTATTTCTAAATTTGTGTGCCCAAAAATGACAGAATTTTCTCATTTCTTTAATAAAAAGAACATGAAACTCTTCAATCATGTTTTAATTTAAGGGTGTATTCGAAAAAATGCTTTTCCACCTTCAACAGCTCGAAATTTTCCGATACAATTTCAGACACATTTTTAAAAGTAGAAACATGAAACGTGCTGAGGGGAATTTTGAAGAGACTTACAAGGTGACGTGTGATGTCATTTTACGCTCCATTCATTAGAATTTGATTTATGAACAATTATCTACTCAGCATGACACTTTTTTTCGTCCCCAAATCTCCCGCTTCGGAAAAATCTGTTCAAAACGGCGTTTTTGATTGCTTTTTCTGCAATATTTTCTGCATTTATCAAAGAATTGACAGTCACAGCACCTTGTGTAGTTTCTAAATAAAAGAATCTGCGAGTTACTTGAGTTAGAGAGCAAAAGTAGATTTAAAAATAAATCAGAAAATAAGCAGTTTGAATCGAAATACACCCTTAGTTGTATTTTAAATTTTTATATCATAAAATCATTCAAAATTAATGTTACTTGATTTATCATACTTAAAAATTAAGTATTTTTTCTGCTTTCTGTTTTCCCCTTCTAAAGGCAATAACAATTTTTTTCTTCCAAAAGTGCCCTTTTCTGCTACAGTAGTGTTTAATATGGAGTGCATAATTATGATTCAGAAATAGTGTCAACACACACACAAAAAAAAAGGACTGTTTGCAGATATGCATACATACATAATATAATGAATGTACAGTAGACTCCCTCAAATCTGCAAACCAGAAATTTGCAACTCTCTAAAATCCGCAAATATTTTATGGATATAAACTTGGAAACTTTCAGTTCAGATATTGGGACAAAATATGATTTTTTTTTTTTAAGTTTTGTATCAATTCCATATATTTTTTAATTTGCAATTTTCTTAATAATACTCTATTCATGTTTTTTTCTTGAAGGATGAATAAATTTTTTTGGAAAAAATTTAAGATATTTCTGATATTACTGGTAATCACAATCTTCTTATCATATATACTTATACATTAATCATGATTTTTTGGTTATTAAGCCTGTCTAAACTTGAAAAAAATTTCTTATTTTATGATTTTGATGTGAATTAGTAATGTACTTTTATGAAGCAAGTTTTGTTGAATAGTTTTAGAAAAATACATTTAATCTTTATAATGTATATTTAATCATACACTATTCATTATTAGCTTGACATTTGCTATTAGTACTTTAATCATTATAAAAATTAACTACATTTTTATTGTTTTAGTTTATTACTTATTTTAACATTTTATTATATTGTAAGCATTCATTATAGTTCTGATTGCACTATTAATTGCACTCAAATTACTGTTTAAAAGATGTAAACAAAGCAATGACCAGAAATCTGCAAAATTCTAAAATCCGCAAAACCTCTGGTCCCAAGCTGTGCGGATTTGAGGGAGTCTACTGTATAACTAACAAAAACATTTATAAGAAAAATTTTCAGAAAATCTTACATGCCATTTCTTATGTGTGCAACACACTACATCACATATACATGTTTTGATAGAAAAGAATGCAGAATCTTGTAGATGACAGGGAAAGGAAAGGGTAATTTAAGTTTCAGTTTTTCTGAATCACTATTGTTCTGGGCTTCGGAGACCTGTATTTATGAGCTCTGGTGAATTCCAACCAATATTTAAATATGTACAAGAAACAGAGAAATGCATAAGCTGAGCTCAGGTGCAAATTAAGCCCTGTAAATGATTATTGTTTTATTTCTTTTTTATTTTACAATCTCAAAATGTTTACAAGTTTACTTAGAAAATCCTCTTCGCAAAGAAGGTATTTTTGGTTCAAGTAGTGTTAAATAAATTAATCGTACAGAATGATACATAAAATTGGACCTGCAAATACAGAAACATCAACTCTTTAAAGTTTCATCACAGTTTTAATACAAGAAGAAAATTGTTAAACATAAAGTCACATGTAAGTGCATTATAAAAATCTTTAGGTCCGCAAGCAGTTTTCCCATACTGTAACTTACTCAGAGTCTTTTGGAAACATTACTAGTATTATTGCGTGTAGCTTGGCGAAATGTTTACTTTTATATTTTTAATGTTTTTTAGTGTTTTAATTTTTTGGGTACTCCCGTCGACCAATTTCGCCAAATTATACAAATCGCCAAACTAATAGCCAAATTATACATATTGACATAATTTTTATTTTAAATTACAAAAAAACATAATTAGTAGAATATTAATAAAAATATTAATAAAAAGTCACAATAAAAATCACTTAATGACATTTTAAACACGTGAATCGCATTGAATGTCATTGAATGTGACATTCACGATCATCCATTATTGGCATTTAATCTTATAGTTTGGCGATGATTTTTTGGTCGACGGGATAACCTAGTACTACCATTTTTTGCATATAAATTTTATTTATTTTTTAAAAATGTATTCAGGTCTATCTTGATTTATATTATTCAATCTTTTAATAATTTTATTTTGTTTTTAAAAAAGCAATACCTACCATATATTTTTATTATTTAAATTTATTATTATTTTTTAACAAAAAAGGAAAAAAAAGTTGATACACAGTTTAAAATTTGTCTGAATAACTAGTGTTCAAGCAAATAACTGTTTGTTTCATCCCTTATATTTTTGTCCTTCACAATGGCTAAAAAGACTGATCAGCAAATCAGATTATATATATGCAAACAATAACTTATTGACAGTTTTGAGATTAAAAAAAAATACCTTTCTTTTCTTTCTGAAGCTTGCAATTGGTAATAAATCTGCTAACATTTATAAGGCACAGAAGTTTTCTAATTGAATAAAAAAAGAGAGAAAAAGAATAAATATAAATAAATGACATAACACAAATAAAACATAAAAGATGCAACATTTTTGTATTATCTTGAAGAAGATTTTTGTGTATTTAAAAAATTGGCCCTGGATGGTATTAACAAGTAATAGCCATTATTTTTTTTATGAAGATGAGAGTTTAAAAACTTGCTTCATCCGAAAATCATTTTTTTTTTTTTTTTTTTTTTTTTTTAAACGCCAAAAAACTTTAGTTCTGGTCATTGGTTTTCATTATAAATCTTGATTTTGCAGCGCCAAAAATGCAAAATAGAGGTAATAGAGTCTATTACACATATTTTCTCACGTGATGAAGTATTACTGAGTTGTCACCCCCTCCCCATTAGTTACTGATTACTTTTCAATTTTGGTTGCAATGTTTTTTTCCTTTTTTAAAAATATACATAGTTATTATTTTTTTTTTCACAAATTTGAAAAGAACTCTCTCATAGGTTTAAGGTTAGTAACTCAGCTTCTTTGTATTTTATAAATAATAAATTTTTGTATTAGTAGTATACCGAGTAGTACTTCGGTCGAGTACCAAGTAGTTATGTAGTAAGAAAAAAAAATCACCGATGTGTGCATAATGTGAGCTTATATACATGTGTACATAAAAAAAATATATACATTATGTGTACATATATATAAGTATACCTGTGTACATATATCTATACCTGTGTGCAGAATTGATACACAACAAGTACAATTATTAACCAATATAAAATTAAAACATTCTTTAATTTAGATAAAGAGTTTAAAATACTAAATATCAAGAAATTATAACTATCAAATTATTGAGACTGCATGGGATTCAAAAAGCAATAATACAAAAATGTTTTTTGAGTATTAATATAGTTTCATCTCAGTATTTTTAACAATTAAACTTTCTGAGAATACTTGATGTATTATTTTACTTATAATAATTAATATTAGAAACATAAAAGAAATAATACCATGAGTTGGATATTTTAAACAGGGTTGACAAGGTTTAAACCAATTAATTTTAACCACAGTTTAAACTTTTTTTTTTCATGATAATTTAAGTGTTTCAGATTATCGACTATAAATAGTTTCTTCTTGACATATTGCTCTAAAGCAAAACATATGAATTTATCAGATATAAAACAGAATAAAAATATTCAATATTTAGTATTAAATATGTTCATTTTATAAAAATTAAAAAACAAAAAATTTAAAAAAAAAACATGTTTTTTTTTTTTTTTTTTTTTTTTTTAACATTTTTTTCTCACACAGCACAATTTTGATTAAAGTGAACAAAAATTATTAAATATAAAGAATGAAAATATTTTCAAACGGCAGTAAGGAAGAAAAAAATTACATAACAAATACCAAACATTAATTAGCAATTTTATTTTTATTCTAAACTAAAACATTTAATTGTTCAGTTCTTTAAAAATGGTAACAAGTTTGTCAATACTCTTACAACAGCCTTATCAACACCCAAACGATTTCTGGCTTTGCTTTGCACAAAACCAAAAGTAGAGAAAACTCTTTCTAATCCAGCAGTAGAACATACAGCTGTATGTAACTGTTTTATGATATTCATGGCATTTTTATCAATGTGTTTTTCAAGTCTTAACCACCACAATAAATGTGTTATTTCCACTTTATTTGATTCTCCAATGGCAAATTTATGATTCGGAACTGCATCAAACATATAATCAGAGAATGGAGCCAACTTAGCTTTATAATTTATAATTTATTGGAATTAGTTCAGGACATAATTTGGCAGCAAGGTTCATGCTTTTTTCAGTCTCATCATCAATTGTAAGTGATTCTCCTTTAAAGCGTAATGAAATATGTAAAAAAAATATGATGTACGTAAAAAATTAGTTAAGAAATAAATATTTTTTAAACATGTCCATTTTTTATTATTAAATTATTATTATTTTGAGAACACATTCAAAACTGAAAATCAAATAGATAGATTGGTTGGTAGGCAGTGTTCTCGCTGACATTTGACCGTCAGTAATTTGGCTAATTAAAAATAAAAAACATTCGCCAAATGAAAAAAGTATTAGCAAAATAAATTCGCCGTGTAGAAAACTTTAATCCTTTAATGTACCCCTTTTTTTCAATATGTTCTAATGTAACCAAAATTTTTATAAATGCGACAACGATTGTTGTTAATCTAATTTCAACAATCCGCTAAAAATGTAATAAAAATAAGTATACATATTAAAAATATGTATACATGCATAATGCATATATATGTAAAACAAAAAGAAAAAAAAAGAAAAAACTGAGCAGTAGCAATTTGGCGAATCTAATCGCTTATTTACTTGCCAAATGAAGAATTTAGTAGCAATTTGGCGCAATGGCGAGCGACAGCAAGAACACTGTTGATAGGTAGCATACTTTTATAACTTTGAGGACAGAAAAGCAAATTTAAACAATTAGAATTTAAAAGGAACTGAAAGTAGATAAGTTTTTTTTTTTCCATTTCAGTTTATTTTCATAAATGAATTATTAAAAAGGAAATACTATTTAAAAAAATTTAAATTAATATTGATTTTTTTTATATGAATATTTTAAACTGAAATTATTATAATTTTAATAAAGAAAGTGAAAAAAAAACAATAAAAAATCTTTTTAAACTACTAAACAAATATCTATAGAGTATTATAGCATTATCTATTGATGGTAGAAAGTATTTTTTATAGTATATTAAGAAGGCATTTAGCCCATATTTTTTTACTCAATATTATGTTCTCTGTGCACCAACTGCTAAATTTATTCAGAAAAAAAAGAGAAATAGATCTCTCAAAATATACAAATACAGTAAAACCCCGATAATTCGGATTAACTGGGACCGGACCCAATCCGGATGATCTGGAGAATTAGAAAAAAATGAAATAAAATATAACATACTAACAGAAAATCACCTTTATGTTAAACTTATTGAATATTTGCAGACAGTAATAATGTTTACTTTGCTTAATTATTCCGAAAACATGTCAGAAAAACTTTTTTATTTAGAATACGACAATGAAGCAAGTTAATGTTATGGAAATTAGCCAATCGCTTCTCAAACTTGGAAAAAAAAAAAAAAAAATGACCAAACTGATCCCAATTATCCAGAGATCCGGATTATCGGGGTCCGAATTAGCGGAGTTCTACTCTAGATTAATTATTATTTACCTTAGATCTTTCGGATGCCCTCGCATCCATTTTCAAAGGAGTATAAAAGAAGATAATTCATTAGAAATGGAAAACATAAAAACAAAACAAAAACAGTCTGCGTGTACAAAGTCACGATGAATTCATCAAAACACCAAGGATACCTGGTGTACCAGAGTGCCGAATATTATAAGAAATGACGTCATTACAAACAGTATCATTGTTAAGCAAAATTTCGAGGGATTCACGGATAACTGAAGAGTAATGTTTTGATGTTGAAAGGATTTTTTTAGCTTTGTCAAAATATTTTCTTTTCATTGCATTCTAGATAAGGCTGTACTAGGCTTGTTGTATTGTATGTACAAAAAATACTCTCTCAGTCTTACTTTTAATCTTCGAAAATTAATATATTATAGAATATTGATATTATATAAAAAATCATAATTGAGATATTTAAAGAAATAAATTATGTATTTTCAATTTTAGAGGAAATAAATTTACTTTAAATACTTAATTAAAATTAAATAACCAATTTATAATTTTAATAAAATTTGAATGTCTTTTAGTACATGCAGCTAATTAGAAATTTTTAATGCAATTTTATTTCATAAATTTTAATTTGTGACATTATTAGCAATAATCATGTTTTAAACATAACAACCCTGACAAAAATGCAAATTATTTACAACAATTAATAACATAACATGATAATCTTTAAAATTTTAGTCAAACTGTTAAATATATATATATATTGATTCAGGAGATTTCTTTTGAGAATTAAAATCAAAACATGAAGTTGAATAAGAGACTATTAAAAAATTGGGTTCTAGTTATAGCATTTTAATAATACTAATCCTTTTTTTTTTCTGTTGTCTGCAGAATTTAATGATAAAAAATGTTGACTTTGTATATTACTCAAAAAACAAAACCTTGAGCAGTATGTGAAATTTATTTTTGAATAACTCTGGGGGAAAAAAATCATCAAATGTTTATAATTAGTAATTAAAAGTTTTTTATAAAGGCTTCCAAAGTATAATCAATGTTTCATATTATAGAGCAATTTATTCTTTGAACATAAAAGAATTACTAATGCTGTTTAAATTAAGATATGAATATTTTCAATTTTTTACATAAATTGACAATAATTATTTAATTATAAAAAAAAAATCAAATGTAGTTATGCTGCTTATATATCCAACATTGTCTATTTTCATCAATAAATATGCATATATTTGAGATAAGAAAAAATGTTTTTAAAAAATCTGGTTTAAACAAACTAAAAAAAAAAACAGGGTTTTTTTTTCTGGAAAAAAAACAAAAACAAAACAAAACAAAAAAACAGGTTTTTTTCCAACCCTAATTTTAAATACTTAAAAAAAGATAAATAAATAAAACTGAAAATAAAATTAGAACTGATGTTTGAGGTTACTGGTATGCAGATTTACTAGATTCACAATTATTATGATTTTCATTATTATATTATTATTATTACTTTAGTTTTTTGTCTGAGATTAAATAAGGAAGCATTTAAGACAGAAAATGCATTTTTAATCACACTGCTGTAATGTCAAACAAAATTTGGGAGTTGAAAATGGGGAAGGGGGGGGGGAGGCAACTTATACAAAAATCGGTTTATTTATAAGTATATACTGCAATTGTTTTTATTGAAATGGAGAGGAATAAAGCCCTATAAGCTCCTATTTAGCTTTGCCCTTAATAAATGTTTTCGGCTTCCTGACTGGTTTGATTGCCAGATTATAAAATAGAGTAACATTCATTATAATAAAAATAATAAAATGAATTAAACATTGAAATTTTATTAACCACATTAAAATAACTTAAAAGCAACTATTTGTAAAATGTTGGTGTTATTACATTTTGTTAAAAAATTCAGTTTGAATATTTAGATTTTCAATAAGTCAAAATATTTTTCGCACTATAAGCATTTTTGAAATCACATTTTTGGAAATATCTACATGAGGTGTCCATTATTGGAAAATGATTATTTAATGATTGAATCATGCATTTCAAAAAATGATATGAAGTTAAAGAAGACAATTTACTTTGGAAATTCAAAGATTGAAAGATCAAAATTTTAACAGTAAAAATCATTTGATTTATTTACTCATTTATTATGTAAAACATGCAAGTAAAGTGAAAATAAATTTTTTAGTATCCATAAGCCTTACAAATATTTATTTTATGTTTCCTCAAAAAAATAATTGCAAAATAATGATAATAATAACAATTTGTGAGAAATAATAGGGAAACAAAATGGCGGCTCGCGTGAAGATACTGCATCTGTTCCGTAATTCGTATGCAACTTATATAGGAGATCATTTTTATGTAAAGATAATAAAGGATACAAAAGTTGAAAATTTAGTATTATGTACGACCCCCGAGGGGCAGATGATGTTTAAAAACATAAAAAAGTAATTTTCTTACATATGAGATTACATTGAGAACAAGAAAGTTATTAAAGAGACCGAAAACAAGTACTTACATTATAGTTTTTGGGTATCCTCATTCACAATTCCATTAACTTGACTATCAGCATCAGTTGAATTAATGAAATCTCGGGTATAGCGTAACAAAAGCCAAATTTCTTTGCAAAAGCGTAACCAAGCGCCATGATATCAGTCTTCGTTGCATAGCAGATAAGGGATCCCGCCAAACCAGCCGAACGTCATGTGACCAGATTGCAACCAATGAACATTCATCTCAAATAGTTCCGTTTAACTACGTCAAACAAGTTCCGGTTTTCATTTAAAAAGGAGCGTCTAAAAGTTCGCTACTATAAACATGATTTAAAAGACCAGTTTTTTTCGAAAAGCGTCCTTTTTCGATAAAACTGCCGCTCTGAAGGAATGATTGTCCTGCCAAGAGATTTCGCTCCTTTGTTGACTGAGGAATTCACTCTTTTGATTTAAGAGTGTACCTATTTATTTATTTTTTTTCCCTTGTTTGATATTGTTGGCAACAATAGTTTTATATTTTGATGTAATTGTTTTGTGGTCCGAAGAATTTTGTTTTGTGTTCCTTGTGAATAAAAAATATTAGTAGAAAAGCCAAGTGATTTTGAATATTCAGGTCTCTATATAGAATAAGCTAATTAGTGTTTTTTAATGAAACTTGTAAACGTTATTACATCTTATTTATATTTACTGCGTTCACAATTTTATTGAAATATCAATTCAAGTAAAGAACTTGGAATGCCGGTGAGCATATTAATAATCAGTACGACTTGGTTATCCCGTCGACCATTTTCACAGAATTATAAAAATCGCCAAACTAATAGCGAAATTATGCATGTTGATACAATTTTTATTTTAAATAACGAAAGAACAAATAAATTAGTGAAACATGAATTAAAATAGGTACTTCTCTGTTATCCCATCGACCCATTTCGCCAAATTATACAAATCGCCAAACTAATAGCCAAATAATACATGTTGACATAATTTTTATTTTAAATAACGAAAAAACAAATAATTAGTAGAATATTAATAAAAATACAAATAAAAAGTCGAAATAAATATCACTTAATGGCATTTTAAACACGTGAATCGCATTTAATTCCATTGAATGTGACATTCACGGTCATCCATTATTGGCATTTAATCTTATAGTTTGGCGATAATTTTTTGGTCGACGGGATAACCTAGAAGTACCTAAAATACAAATAAAAAGGGAATTAAAACCAATTGATGACGTTTTAAACATGTGTATCGTGTATAATGTCATTGAATGCGACATTCAAAATCATCCATTATTGGCATTTAATCTTATAATTTGGTGATAGTTTTTTGATCGGCGGGATGACCAAGTAGTATCTAATAATCTGACACTTAATTTATGGGTACTTACGTATTAACGCCACCGGAGCAGAAGTTGCACTAATGGGCCAGTAAAGAGCAATCTTGTCATTCGCACGCTTACAAAAAAAGACGTCAAAAAAGAAAAAAAAATCACTAAAAATGGCGTCAAAAATCAGCAAACAAGTCAACAAGGAATCCAAAAGATAACTGCGTGCGCGTACGAACGCAGTAGTAGATTGCTCGATACTACTTGGTTATCTCGTCGACCAAATTCGCCAAGTTATACAAATCGCCAAACTGTTAACCAAATTATGTAAGTTGTCATAATTTTTGTTTTCATAAACAGAAGAACAAATAAATTCGCAAAACATAATGAAAAATACAAATGAAAAGTTGAATTAAAAATCATTTGATGGCGTAACGAACACGGGTATCGCAGTTAATGTCATGTGAATGCTGTGACATTTACAATCATCCATTATTGGCATGTAATATTATAGTTTGGCGATACTTTTTTGGTCGGCGTGATAACCAAGTGGTATCGATTGCTCTCTACTGGCGCATTAGCGCAACTTCTACTGCGGTGGCGTTAATACGTACGTACTTATGATTCATTTCAGAACTTTTAGTCATTCACCATCATATTTTCCTGAAGACGACTCGAAACGTTGATTTTATATTTGATTTTATTTTTAATTGTAAATTCATATTAAAGTTCTTGTTTTCGTGCGCCAATTACTAAGGTTGTGTGTTTTTAACAAATATATTCTTAGTTATTATATTTTATAATACAATAGATACTTACGTATTAACGCCACCGCAGCAGAAGTTGCGCTAATGCGCCAATAAAAAGCAATCTTGTTGTTTGCACCAGTGTTGAATTCGGGGGTGGGCCGAAGAGGGGGAGGACATTTTCCGCGGAGCAATGAAATCTCACCCCGTAAAATTTGAAAATTTGCGCTGTCAATGGTAAAAAAGGTACAACCCCCCCCCTCCCCCCCTCCCCTCTGGAATCACTGAAGTCCCTCCTGGAGAAAAGTGTCTGAATTCAACCCTGGTTCGCACAAGCACCCAGTTATCTTTTGGATTCCTTGTTGCCTCGTTGTTTGCAGATTTTTGACGCCATTTTTTAGGGCTACGAAAATGGGTTTTTGGGATTTGCCAAATACAGAACAGGATGCAATTTTATTTTGAATCTATGCTAAACTCTATAGCGGCCGATTTTCCATCGAAATCCGATTGACTACTTTGCTTTTAAATAACGCGTTTTAAATTTTCAAAGTGTTTTGATTTTAAATAATGTGTTTTATTTTATGATTTGTTGCAAAAATTTTAGGTGTAGATTAGCGGTACTTAAAAACCGCCAAATCGTAGTTGCGGTGGCGTTAATACGTAAGTACCGTACAATACACCAATATGTGTTTAATTTAAACTGTGCTATGCGTTTAAATGAGCTAACTTTGGTACTAATTAGTTATCCCGTCGACCAAAAAACGATCGCCAAACTATAAGATTAAACGCCAATAATGGATGATCGTGAATGTCACATTCAATGGCATTAAATATGATATGCATGTTTAAAGCGTCATTAAGTGATTTTTATTTCGACTTTTTATTTGTATTTTTATTAATATTCTACTAATTATTTGTTTTTTCTGTTTTTCATATAAAAATTATGTCAATATGTTTAATTTGGCTATTAGTTTGGCGATTTGTACCTATAATTTGTCGAAATTGGTCAGCAGGATAATCAAGTAGTACTCCATCTTTTAGCGCACTATATAGTACTAGCCGTCCTTGGCGACCAATTTGATCTCCCTTTAAATGTATATTAAGCATTAAATCATATTGCTTTTATTCATAATTTAAGGAAAAGTTCCATATCCTGTTCTGGTTGGCGCAACTGGCGAAGGAATCCAAAATGGCGCCGAAAAGCTATTTTAGCATTTTAACAATGTTTTCACAATGGCTTAAAAACATGGTTTTTAAATATTTATAAACATATATTTATTTAATAATTGTTATGTATGTCATACGTTAAAAATATAAATATGATGTTTAAAAAAGCATTTTTATATTTTCAATTTATAATAAGTTCAAATTAAAGTTCTTGCTTTTGTGTACAAACGAGCAAGGTTATGTGTCTTTAACAAATACATTCTTAGTATAGTCGAGGTCTCTATATAACGAAATCCACCGTTCCAGTAAAAAATTCGTTATATAGAGAAATTCGATGTATAGAGAATGATGTTAAAAATCGTATTTAATGTGTGAAATTTAAACAAATATTTTTTTGATCTTTTGAATTAATAATTTGAAATGTTTAAAAGTAAATAATTACCTAACATTTTATTTTATAATTATTTAAGCTGTTTCAAAAAAGAGAACAGACCTTTATTTGAAAGCTTAATGAAAATCAAATAAGGAAGACTTGCATTAATGTCAGACGAAGAAATCTGTGATTTTTTGTTGTTTTGATTTTAAAATTGTTACGCTCTAAAAAAAAAAAAAAAAAATGCTCAAATTTTAGCAAGTAATGAAAAATTGTAGTTAACATTTTCCTACATTTGAAAGCCTCTCTTATGTGCTTTTCATTGATTCCTCTCTTACATGTGCATCAATCCAATTGACTCTGTTTTGAGAAGGATGTGGAAAGGTGTGGGAGATGGGATGAATTCGTTGGATTTAAAGAACAAGGAGAGAAATAATAAATAATAATAATAATAAAACCTTAGCACTGATGATAAATTAAAAATAAATGATGGAAAATTGATTCCATATGATTTCGTAAATTAAGACCAATTTATGAAAAAATTCGTTATATGGAGATAGATATTTCGATTCGTTCCCTCCATAGCCAAAAATACTCAATCATCAGTGTGACTTATGTGTCAGAGTGTGAGAAAATAAGAGTAATTAGGAATGAGTAATGATATGTACCGATGAAAACGGAAGTGTGAAATCCGAAAAAAAACAGACCGTTATATACTCCATTTTCGGACTGTGTTTAAAGATTTTCACCCTCCAAACACATGTCATTTTATACATTGAAAAATCGATTAAGGGTTCCACCGATAGAGCGTTTCTACACGATGGAAAATAACATGATATACGACCCCTGACCTTGGTACGATCCCATAGTGCATGCTATGTGAGGATTTTTCTTATCTTGTTTTAAAGGTTGTTTAGAACACAGAATAAATACATGTACAGTTGGCTTTCGTTAATTCAAACTTGTCGGGACCACAAAAAATGCTCGAATTATGTAAAATTTGAAATAAAAACATGCTTAATAGGGTACTATTACAAAGGTTATAGTGTTTTTAAATTTATTTTGGACTTTATCGTTAGAATATGATTTAATATTAAATTAGAAAGTATAAATACATGAACTAATTAAAAGATTAGAAACAAGCACAATGAAAGAAAAAGTTCAAGCGTAACTGATGGACATGCGGGACACTAAGAAAGTGGATACCAAATGCATTGGATTATATATATACTTGTTCGGAACAATTTTCACAAAAATCAAAGGAAGAAAGTTATTCAAATGATTTGAAATCCGTGAGAAAGAAAGTAAAAATAAAAAAACGGAATTCCCGTTAGTTCGAACTAAACGAAGTCGAGAGAAAATGTGTTCGAATTAATAAAAATTTTTAATGTTATATAAGTGAAGATTCGAATTATCCGATTTCAAATTAACGAGAGTCGACTGTATGTTTTTTAGTACATCACCCTATTATATTAGTTGCATACATCTGTAGAATAATGAAATGGAATGGAATATATTATTTTTATGTAAATTAATGCTTAGTAAAAAAAAATATATTGATTATTTTAAGGTAGATGAAATGGATTTTCTAAGTATTTTTATTTTTCTTATTATTGGAGAGCTAAGCAATAAAATTGCAACAATATTAAAATTTAAAATTCTTAAAGTTTTTTAAATTTATTTTGCCATTGTAATTTTTAACTGCGTTTCTCAAAAATACTACTAAAATATATTAAATTCTACGGAGAGAAAAGAAAAGAAAAAATAAATAATACTACTCGAAATTATGAATAAATACCATTATTTTTTGTTTAAATATGTCGATTTAACGGTTTTTAATTTACACTTTCCGAAAAATGTGTAATCCGAAGCAGGATAATATGATTTAGTTCGACATTTACAAAAAGTTTTATCCAAAAGGTGATATATTTTCATATTATTAATCTGTATGAAATAATATCTTCCGAATTCGTTTAAAATGCAAGTAAATGTAGAACTGGAAATATCATGCCATGTAAATAACTTGAAATTTTAAACATGGATTGAGCATGTGTACAAGACATATATTAAAGTTTTTGAACAGTAGTTTTTAACCAAAAGTAGGTGAGCCAACTATAGACCATGACGACAATCGTATGGTCGAATTTGATTAAGGCAGCACTCGAAAGCTATATTTCTTCTAAGACATTTTCTAATTTACTTTTAAATATAAGCGTGTTAACTGCAGACACAACTATATTCAAGGTATTTTTGTAATCTAAAATTTTTTTTCAGTAAGTGATTCTTATCGTGATGACAAGTGATGACATCTGAAATTAAAAGTATAATTCTCTCAGGAAGATGAATTTTTTCTCCTTTCTTGCGCTTTCGTCTCTGGAAATTATGTTCAAAACGCCGAATTTGACTGAGTGTTTGTTCCCCAAAAGGGAAAAAACAGTTCGATTGCATCATTTCTGAATAAGGTCATCTGCTAATTTGATACGTTTATGAACAAAAAAGTAATTTAAAAATGAGTCAGAAAGTAGCCAATTTGAATTGGAGAAAATCCTTAAACTTGAAATATACAAGCATTAATTTGATAATAATGTCAAGCTCTCCAAACTTTTATCCAAAATTCAAAGAAAGAAAAAAAATCACTCATGTTTTTAGAAATTGCATGCAAATACAATAACTTTCTGTGATGTGAACTCTGCGTCAGAAGGAAATTCATCCTCAAAAGGTTTCCATGCCCTCTGAACTTATAGACATAAGAGTAAAAATTGTCTAAAGTAAAATATTGTCTACTGTAAAAAAAAAAAAAAAAAAAAAAAAAAAAAATCCGATTTTGATTGATTTTGCCTTAGGCAAAGTTTATTCCATTTAAAATCAAAAGTTAAAGTTTATATAAATAAAACAAGCCAACGGAAGAACTAAATATGTAAGAAATTATGAAGAAATTCAATATGAATTATCAAGACCCTCACTCATGCCCCCCCCCCCCCCCCAAAAAAAAAAAAAAAATTGCCAAATATTTTTTAAACTTTAATAAAAGCTATAACACACATTCAATTTCCGATAGAGCTGACAAAATTTCCAAATATAATTTGATTTGACAATTTAACCCCCCCCCCCCCCAACCAATAAAAAGTCTCAGCGATGACCCTGCATATTTCTATGAAACAAAATCCTTTAATAATTGTAAAAGAACTTTAATATCATATTTCTCTCACATTTCATTTAAAATATTATTTTTTCTATTTAAATCAATTATAGATCAAGTAGGATTCACTTTATTTAAAATTTTTAATTGTAAAGACTTACATTTTACTGTACAGATGTACCTTTTGCTTTCTTATTTAGATAAATATATTTTCGTTTTCCTATGTTACATAAATATTTAAAACACAATTGCGCAATTAGTTTCTGGCCTACTCCTGAATTGTCCAAATATTTTCATAAGATAAATAAAGAGTCGAACAGCATATTAACATTGTTGTAAAGCTGTGTGTTGTTTATAATTGATTGCTACATTAATACAAGTTTTAAGCTGTTTTCAAGCTTAAAAAATCATCAAATTTTCTATAAAGTGCTGTATGATTAAAAAAAAAATAGAAAAAAAAATATTAAAATCTTAAAAATTTTTTAATTAATTATTTTTTAAATTAATAAGTTTTAATTTTAAATTTTATTAATTTAAAATAAATTTTATTAATTTAAAATAAATTTTATTAACTTAAAATAAATTTTATTATTTATTAATTTAAAAATTTTTTAGATTAATAATTTTTAATTTTAAAAAAAATAAAAAAATTTCTGGTTTATTTGCAAACGCAATAGATATTTCAGAAAATAGTGTCAAAATGGGCGTTTTAACCGAATTTCTGAAAGAAAGGAGAATGCTCACTCAAACAGGGTTGGGAAACGTATTTGTCACGTGATCAAAATAGCTTGTAATTTAAAACGTCATTTATTCATTAAAAAAAAAAAAAAAAAAAAATGGAGATACAGGTCGATTACGATTCACTTCCATAGTCAGGCCTTCAGGTTTTATGTATATTTCCACGAAAAAAATAATTTGTAAATGGAGATACAGATAGATTCCGATTCGTTTTTATAGGCAGGCCTTCCAGTTTTATGTATATTTCCGTTGCACTGCTTAAATTTTGAAACTTTTGCTGCATTGTCAATCCACCGCTTTTATACAAAACAATGACTTCACTTATGGAACATTATTTTAGGTCAAAATACAGATATTCTATAAAAGCGGTGGAGTAAGGGCGCAGCAAAAATTACGATTTTTTAACAATGTGTTTGCATCAGATATAGTACTTATGGTTTGGTTTATTTTACTATCTACACGTGGGATATGGTCTCTAAAGGGGTGGGATGCCCTTCGTGGGGGTCTTTCTAAGGAAACATAACCCGTATTTACGCAAGGAAATCCAAAGTTCGAAGAAAAACTACGGAAAACTCCGAACGGTTAGGCCGATTGTCGCGATTGGGTTCGAACCCAGCACCTGCCATCTACCAGTTGAGAAGTCAGAACCTCTTGGCCACTGGTTCGGCCAACAAGATTTATGACAGTATTCAGTATAGTTTTAAATCACGAATGCATCAGTAATAAGTAGCGATTTCAGGTAACATTTACGTTTGTTTTCTATTCTAAACTAGGATGTAAAAATCCTGATTTTTTTTTTTTTTTTTTTTTTTTTTTTTTTTTTTTTTTTTTTTTAGATTTTTTCTTTATTTAGTTCTGATTTTTTTTTATTTATTTGAATCGGATTTTTATAATTTTTTCCCTCAGCGTTCAAATACTGAATAGTCACCAATAGTTTTGAGTTCCCAAAACAACTAAACCTCAAATTGCAAACACAATCTGTGTTTTTCTGTAAAATCATGATTTAATCGTTGTTATCCTAATCAAAACTATCTAATTTCCGACATATTCTTAAATTCATTTCTGTTTGTCAACGCATGAGAATAGTAAGTACTTTTACTCATCAGGAGCTACTAAATCGAATGTTTTTAGTTTTTCGATAAAGGTTTGAGATTTTTCAGGAAAAGGGAACAAAGCGAATCTAGGAAAAAAAAGTGACCGGAAAAAAGTTATCGGAAAAAAGGTGGCATAAACTACAAAAGCGGAAAAAAGTGACACGGAAAAAAGTTACCGGAAAAAAGTGACAAGGAAAAAAAGTTACCGGAAAAAAAGTGACAAGGAATTGATTTTGGGGATTCATTCGTTAAGTATGAAAGGGGGATCGGGGGGGGGGGCTCATAATTTAGGTAAATGGGTTTTTCAGGCTGAATTAACTGTTTTGGTCCAATTTTTGGATATACGTTCATACTGAAAAGACGCTTGCCTGATTAGTTTTGGGAAAGGCCCAATTCGTCCTCAATTAGATGAATGGGTTTTTATGCAGAATTATCAACATGCGTCAAATTTGCATATAGGTTCTTTTCGATAAGGCTTATATATATTATATAATGCTTGAAGAGATTTATCTTACTTAGAGGAGTTATGGTTAAGTATAGAGGGGGAACGGGGGATAACCTTTCTTAAATTAAATTAATAACTTTTTACGCATAATTATCCAATTTGCTTAGAATTTTGGACATAGGTTCATTAAGATAAGACGTATCTCTGATTAGTTATGGGGTTTTTCAGCTTATTATAAAGGGGGAAAGAGCAATTATCTCCCCCTTAAACTAGATAAATAGGTTTTTATGTAGAATTATCCCATGTATTTCAACTTTTAAATATAGGTTCACTCTGATAAGGTGGATCCCTGAATAGTTTTAAGGATGTAATATCTAAGTATAGAAGGGGAATAGAATATAACCCATCTTAAATTAAATTACTTTTTACGCAGAATTATCGGATTTGCTTCAAATTTTGAATTATAGATTCTTTATGATAAAGCGTATCCCTGATCACATATGGGGTTATTTTGCCAATTAAAAATTGGGGCGGGTGATTATTCCCCCCCCCCCTTAAATTAGAAAAATTGTTTTTTTATGCTCACTTATTCGATATATTTCATATTTTGGATGTATGTTCTTTCGCTTAAAAAGAATCCCAGAATAATTTTAAGGGTTTAATGGCTAAGTATACAGTGGGGGAACGGAGGATACCCCCCCTTAAATTAATAAATGACTTTTTATGCAGAATTATCTGATTTGATTCAAATTTTGAATGTGCGTTCATTATGATAAGGCGAATCCCTGATTAATTATGGGTTATTCCCCGTTCATCCCTCTATACTTAGCCATTAAATCCTTAAAACTATTCAGGGATTCACTTTATCAGGAAGAAACTATATCCAAAATTTTAAATACGTTGGATAGTTGTGCCAAAAAAAACCCCAAACAATTTATCTTATTTAAAGAGTAGGGCGTAAATCGCCCGCTTCCCCTATTTAATTAGCAAAATGCCCCTATTTAATTAGCATCTGATTAGCTGTGGGGTTAACCCACAACTAATCAGAAATACGCCTTCTTAAAATGAATATACATCCAAAATTTAAAGAAAATCGGATAATTCTGTTTAAAAAGCCATTTATTTAATTTAAGGGGGTTTATCCCCCGTTCCTCCAATACATAGACATTAAGCCCTTAAAACTATTCAGGAATTCACTTTATGAGAAAGATCCTATATCCAAAATTTGAAATACTTCGGATAAGTGTGCACAATTTTTTTAAATCTAATTTAAGGCGGGGGTAGTAATCACCCCCCCCCTTTTTAATTAGCAAAAGAACCCCGTAATTAGTCAGAAATACGTCTTATCATAATGAACCCATGTCCGAAATTAGAAGCAAATTGGATAATTCTGCATAAAAAGCCATTTATTTAATTTAAAAGGGGTTTCTCTCATCTCCCCTTTATACTTAGCCATTAACTCCTTAAAACTATTCCGGAATTCACTTACCAGAAAGAACCTATATTTAAAAATTGAAATGCATCAGATAATTCTGCATAAAAATCTATTTATCTGGTTTGAGGGGGAGATAATTGCTCGTCCCCCCTTTATAATAAGCAAAAGAACCCCATAACTAATAAGAGATACGTCTTATCATAATGAACCCATGTCCAAAATTCGAAGCAAATCGGATAATTCTTCGTAAAAAGCCATTTACTTAATTTAAGAGGGGTTTTCACCCATCTTCCCTTTATACTTAGCCATTAAACCCTTAAAACTATTCCGGAATTCACCAT
Source organism: Maratus speculifer (assembly GCA_964019185.1). NCBI lineage: Eukaryota > Metazoa > Arthropoda > Arachnida > Araneae > Salticidae > Maratus > Maratus speculifer. The sequence goes on along the minus strand of OZ025290.1, from coordinate 446,232,061 downwards.
ATCAGGAAAAAACTATATATAAAATTGAAATACATGGGATAATTCTGCATAAAAACCTATTTATCTAGTTTGAGGGGGAGATAATTGCTCGTCCCCCCTTTATAATAAGCAGAAGAACCCATAACTAATCAGAGATACGCCTTATCATAATGAACCTATGTCCAAAATTCTAAGCAAATCGGATAATTATGCGTAAAAAGTTATTAATTTAATTTAAGAAAAGTTATTCCCCGTTTCCCCTCTATACTTAACCATCAAACTCCTAAATCTCTTCAGACATTTTTTACTATACATAAGCCTTACCGAAAGAACCTATATGCAAATTTGACACACGTTGGCTAATTCTGCATAAAAACCCATTTATCTAATTGAGGACGGATGGGGGGGGGGGGGTAATCGTCCCTACCCAAAACTAATCAGGCAAGCATACTTTCAGTATATACGTATATCGAAAAATTGAACCAAAACAGTTAAGTCAGCATGAAAAACTCATTTACCTAAATTATGAGCCCCCCTCCCCCCGATCCCCGCTTTCATACTTAACGAATGAATCCCCAAAATCAATAATAAATCCCCAAAATTAATTCCTTGTCACTTTTTTCTGGTAACTTTTTTTCCTTGTCACTTTTTTCCGTGTCACTTTTTTCCGCTTTTGTAGTTTATGTCACTTTTTTCCGATAACTTTTTTCCGGTCACTTTTTTTCCGTTTACCGAACAGAGCTTATGTTTTGAATGGAATTTCAGGGTGCGACAACCTGGTTAACGTCGCAATTAGATAAAAGCCGAATATCCCTCTAGATATAATTCATTTATCCAAAGAGGAGAAATCCTATTTCATTACAGATACTTCATTTGCCCCATGTCTTTCACTGTTATGCTCTTTGTGTCTGAAAATACGTCAAAATTTGTAGAGAGATTTTTTATTTTTCATTTTTTTTTCTTTTCTTTTCTTTTTTGTTTCTTTTCTTTTTTTTTTCTTTTCTTTTTTTTTTTTCTTAGTTTAGAAAATATTTAGACTTTACCAAAAATTGAAACTTTATTAAAAATGATGTGAAATCTGACGACATAAAAGATTAAAAAAATATTTTATATATAGCCCCCCCCCCAAAAAAAAAAAAATCAACAATAATAGGAGTCGAAGAAAAAATCTTAAATCCAAACTGCTTACATTCTGACTCATTTTTAAATTCATTTTTTAATTTAAACGCATCCAAATGGCAGGTTCTTTTATTTGGGAACTACATAATGTGACCTGTTTGCCAATTTTTTGATAAAAGCAGAATATATTTCAAAATATGCTGTCAAAATGTCGTTTTGAACAGAATTTCTCAAAGTGATTAAAAAATTGAGGTATTGAAATAACAAATTGTTTTTTTCTTTTCACTCATTTTTAAATTAATTTTTGTTCTCAAAGGCATCCAATTGACAAGTTTCTTATTTAGGAACTGTACATTGTGCCGTATTGGTCAGTTTTTTTTTTTTTTTTTTTTTTTTTTTTTTTTATAAAGGCAGAATGTACTTAAAAAAAAAAAAAAAAAAAAAAAAAAAAAAAAAAAAAGGCCAAGGTGGGTGTTTTGAAGAGAATTTCCCGAAGCGAACGTGGTAAAAAAATTGACAATGTATTCAAATAACAAAATGCTCATAATATAGTCAAACCTCGTTAAAATGAACACGCTTAGCATGAATTACTTTTAACATAAACTAGCTGAGATGCCCGACGTTGCCCGGGCCCGTAATTATATTCTAAAACTAACCTGAAATTTGTATTGCAAAATGTCATAAAAAGACCCAATCTCGTACCGAATCCCCGGTGCCTATGGTACCATTTAGCAGAAGTGCTGTGCACACACGGCAAGAAAAAAAAAAGATGGTGGAGAGAGGAGGGATTTTCTGGAATTTTTTAGTTTCACATTTAACCACCAAGGGGCGAACTCAACAAAACTGTTTCTGAATTTAAGAAAGATATTTAATGAAATTTTTCTATCTTGCTTTTATACCTCTGGACCGAGTTGGCGCATTGCCAAGATTTGCTTCCTCTGGACCGAGTTGGCGCATTGCCAAGATTTGCTTTCGCCTGTGCCTCAATTATCCTCAGAATTCCTTTTATATATATAGATTGTTTTCACAGTCTCCTATAAAGACGAATACAAAGATTTGATGCTGATAACATGAATTACTGTTAACATGAACACAATTTTGACTCCCCCCCCCCCCCAGGTTTATGTTAACGAGGTTTGACTGCATATTTCAAAAAATGCTGTCAAAGTGAGCATTTTGAACCGAATTTCACTTAAGATGATTCTCATAAAAGATTCTCTTACAGAAAAATGAAATTAAAACTTCTTCAAAAGCGGCCAAATAAAATTGTGAAACTAAGTTGAGTTAAAATTGAGTTTTTCTCTAATTATATTTCATTTTTGTTGTTTAAATGAGCACTTAAGGAAATCTACCTCCGCTTATAGACCAAGCCGGCAGGGGATTTTTTTTAATCTATGTATTTTTTATTTTATTGATGCCACTTTTTATTACGATGAAATAGAAACTATGTTAATAGAGTACATTTTAACACATGCTGGTGAAGCATAAAAATATACGTATGAAAAGTACGTGTGAAATTTTGTTCCGGTGAAAGTAGCTACATGTTTAGTTTAAAATTTATTTTTACTTTGTCAAATGTAAGAAAAAAGAAAAAAATGTGTCAAAATGACGTAATTTAGATTGATTTTTTATTTCTGTATTGGAAAGATTATGATCGGAGACTTTATTGATTATTTCATCTTTATTACATCTTTTGTCTGGTTTAAAAATTTTTATATATATGGGTCATTTTCAAAAAACTTGTACATTTGGGAAATTTTTTACAATTTTTTTTTTTAATGCAACTTATAAAAATATTAGACGATACTAAAACATTTCCTTGTATATAAAACTGAAAACAGCAGTTCACTTTTTGATTTGGAATGACAAATAAAAAATAAAGTATGAACTTGCAACAGTAAAATGTTCCCCTCTGTTACCAACAGTCAAAAATTTTTATATAAAAAAAATAAAACACCTAAAACAGTAAATATCACATTTCCTTTAATTACATGATTGCTACTTTCAGAAAATCCTAACTGTTGTTTTGTTATGATTGTTTTTATTTTTGTAAAATACAAAGGATTTCCTCTCTGTTACTTTTTTGGAAAAATCATAAGTTTTAATTAAATATGCATTCACATTTTTTCAGTTAAATTATAAAAAATATTACATAAATAAAATATTTGTTAAAGTTACACAATTAATTGTTCAAAATGATGATTGATAAAACTTTTAGTGAAATAAACCAGCTTAAATTGACGGTAACAGAGTGGAAAAAAAGTAACCGAAGGGAGCGCTGATTGATAGTGGAGCGATATTTGATGTGACATATTTTTTTTATAAGTTTATATCATGTATTGTATCCGATCTTAATGTTTCAAACATATCCAGCAAGAATTTAAAGATTTTTACAAAAATTACTATTGGAAAATAGTGGTATTTGGCAGGGCATTCTCTTTTGTAAATTTATATCATGTGCTATAACAAACGCACTGCTTAGTAAAAATAAAAAAAAAATCTTATCATATATTAGTCGAGGTAGTGGTGCTTTAAAGCAAGAATTTAAGATTTTTGCAAAAAATACTAATAAAAAATAGTGGGATTAGACTAGGCAATTTTTCAATATAACTTTTTATTACGTGTTATAAGCTATCATGAAGTTTCAATGTTTCAAACAGATCAAGGCAGAATTTAAGATATTTGCAAAAAACTGCTATTCGAAAATACTGGTATTTCATGCGGCATTGTTTTTATAAATTTTTATCATATGTTATAATCTGTGTTTCAATTTCTAACAGCTCGTCTTAGATTTTCAAATTTTAACAAATTCGCGTGTCAATTGGATGACGCTTTAACCCAAGAAATAACGATTTTTACAGAAATTGCTATTTGAAAATAGTAGTATTTGACGCGGTGTATCTTTTTTATAAATTCTTTCCTACTTAAATAATGATCTTTTCTTCTTTAATACATTTTTATCATGTGTTATAAAATATCCTAAAATTTGAAACAGACCAAGCAAGAATTAAAGGCTTTTACAAAAATTAATATTCGAAAATAGTGGTATTTCACGCTGCATTATTTTTTCATAAATAAATAGTATTGATTCATAAATATAAATGACTACAATTAAAGAAGCATTTTGTTTGAGAAAATTAAAGCCTAATGTTTATGGCAACTAGCTCACCACAAAAACTACTATTTTATATTTAAAAAGAAAAATGCATATTTTTAATTCTGTTCTAAGAACATGAAACGAGAATGTGCAGCCTTCAAGAACAATGTTTAAATAAACTTGTTTTTTTAGTAGTTTCTTACTCTGTTCCACTCTGTTACCATAAGCATGGTAACAGAGGGGGAAAAAAATGCAAATAATTTTATCAGCACAAAGTGAATTAAAAACAAGAAATACTAAGCCTATTTATTTAAGAAGCACCATTTGATCTTATTGTTAAAATTTTATAAAAGTATAAAAAAAAATAAATTTCACATAAATAAGCTGGTAACAGAGGGGAAACTGAATAAAACATATCTTGTAAATGCTTTAGTTCAACACCACGGTGAAAATAACTTAATAATTTAAAAAATGATGGCCTCATCTAAAAATAGACTGTTCGAAGAACTGCAAAACCTTGTGTTGAACACTTTGTAATAATAATTTATTACAATAAATATGGTAACAGAGGGGAAAAAATCTGGGGACAACAATAAATTGTTCCATTTTTATAAAAAAACAAGTTCTAAAAAATATATTATATGGTCTATGCTACACATAAGACATACAACAATTGTCACAACAGAAAAAATTAACACTTTTGACAATTGATTTATAATTTTATAGCAGTTGAAAAAGTAAAAAGGGAAGAGGGGACATAGCATTTTAGCTATAGCTGACACATTGAAACCATAACTACACTAATATTATTTTTAATTTCTGATAATATTTAGCCCACATTTACTCTAAACAGTCAGACAAGTAATGTAAATGCTTAAATTTTATTTTTAAAACTTTATTTTAGTTATTAAAAATTCTTAAAGTTGGGGGACATAGAATGTACAAGTTTTTTGAAAATGACCCATATATTTATTTTAGTACGATATATTAGTTTTTTAATAAAGAATTCAGAAAAGTAAAGAATTTCAGAAAAATTAATAAAAAATGGTTGTGCCAAAAAAAAAAAAAAGCGTTTTGTAAGGCATGTAATTCTATAGGAATAATTTTTGTTGGTTTATTGTAAATTCCTTTAACATTTCCTTATTATTGACAGAGTCCTATTTCTTTCATTAGGGAATTCTCTTTTGTCTTGAAAAAATAGCAGTATACTTTTGAGTGGCAGCAATTCAATTATTAGAAATGTGTAACGATGGTGACAGTGAACAGTGCTATTGCCTTCATTTTATCGTATTTACATTACTTCTAAATCTAAGTACTGTATAATTTCAGTAGTCACATGATAAAACAGTAATAAAATTAACTTTAGGATAAAAGTTATTTGAAAAATGACTCTCAACTTAGCGACATATTAAGTTATTTTCAAATATTTTTTTTTTTTTTTTAAGTCCATTAAATGTAAATCGTGTTAAATAAAACCATCTTGTATAAAGTTGATTAATTTCTCGAAATTCCCATTCATTTTTAGTATTGACAAAAACAAGTACTGAATCTTCTATAATCGTTTTCCACTAATTTGTGCTTCGTATGTTTTAATAACATAACCTCGGTGATTTTTTTTTTTTTTTTCTAAGCAAGGAATATGAAAGCTACCTCTTCCTCCCGGCACTGATCGGAAGGACTTTTATTACATCACTTTGTTCCCCTGCATCACTTTAACCTTCAAATGCGTATTTGGACATTTGAATTCTATTGCTATCAGTTCTAAAAGGAATCGCATAAAGACCAGCTAATTCACATTTCGGTGTCCGATCTATTTTAGTGCAAATCAACTTTTTAAATTTCTTTGATAACCAGACTACTACATTTATATTATGTCTAAGTGGTTCAATGGAGCATATCGTAACTTCTGGTACAAACCAGGAAAACAGTTAAAACTTTTATATGTCATTCCTTTATGGTTTACATCCTTGATATTTTTATGAAAACAGAATTCATAGATAAGTTTTTAACGAGGTTTGTTGAAAATTGTTTTCTTCAGCGATAATTCGAATGGTTAAATATTAAGCTCTTCAAAATATCTACTTGAACATACTTTAAAAGCTAGTCAAATAAATAGTCAAATAAAACGTTCAGATCAAATGACACGATTCCATCGTAAAATTTATTGTTCATAACTTTTTTTATGTAAAATTGTAGCATGCAAATTTTACGTTAGACGAGATTTAAAAGTATGTTCTGATTCATTTTAAAACATAAATCATGATACTTGCAGGCATAACCAGAGGTGGGTTATTCATTAAACTGAGCAGGCTATAGCCTAGGGCCCGGATGAAAAGTGGCCTCAGTACTAAGATTTTCTTTCGGGTTCTCTCTTCATATTGAACTAATATTTAGTGCAAAAGAGGAATGAATTGAAATATTCTTTGTTGTACACGTTTATGAATTTTTGAAAGATATTAAAACATAGATTGCATTCTGAATACCATCCATTTTTAATATCTTCTATTTCCCCCCCCCCCCCAATTTTTATTTATTTATTTATTTATTTATTTTTATGCATTTATGATGGTTTTACATAGAACCGCGGCAGTCAAGCCATGATTTTTAAGCAACTTTACGAATAATGTATTTTAAATACTTTTTAAAATTTGTATCAAACGGTTTGTCTATTTTCACCCTTCAGTTTTTAGCTCGCAGGCTATCTAAGCGTGAGACCTTATGCACCCGCCCGTTCTGTATGTATGTGTGTAACGCGATAACTCATGATAAAAATGTCCGACTTACTTAAAATTTTGAATATAGGTTTATTCTGATAAGGCGTTACCTTGATTAGATTTTGGGAGCGCATTTTATAAGTATAAGAAGGAGAACGGGGCCTAATGCCTCTCCCCTTACTTTATATAAATGTGTTTTTCATGCAGAATTATCAGATTTCATTCAAATTTTAGACACGGGATCATTCTGATAAGGCTTTTCCATGATTACTTTTGGAAGTTCATCGGATAAATATAAGGAGCAAAGAACGGAGACTAATTCCCCCCCCCCCCGTTAATTTAGATAAATGGGTTCTTCATATAGAATTATGAGATTTCATTCAAATTTTAGACATAGGATCATTCTGAAGAGGGCACCTCCATAATTTTTGAAGCTCAATGGATAAGTATTGGGGACGAAAGCTACCCCCCCCTCCTTTTTCAGAAAAATGGGTTTTTAATACAGAATTTTCAAATTTCATTCAAATTTTAGATATTGGATCATTCTGATGAGGTGTCTCCGAGATTAGTATTGGGTGCTCATTCGATAAGTATAAAGGGGGGAATGGAGGGTAACCACACCATAATTTAGGTTAATGTGTTTTTCACGCAAAATTTACCTATTAGCTTCAAATTTTTGATATAGGTTCATTCTGATAAGATGCTTCCCTGATTTGTTTTTGGAATTTATAGGATAAATATAAAGGGGGGATAGGGGGGGACTACGCCTCTTAATTTAAGTAAATGGTTCTTCTTGCAGAATTAACTGATTTGCTTCCATTTTTGGATACAGGTTCATAGTGATAAGCTTCCCTGATTAATTGTGGTCTTCTTTTATTAATTATAAAAGAAGTTAAGGATGATTACCCCCCTTAAGTTAGCTAAATAGAGTTTTATGCAGAATTATTCGATTTGCTTTAAATTTTTGTATGTAGGTTCTTTTTGTTAAGTTGAATGTCTCAATAGTTTTGGAGGTTTAATGGTTTAGTATAAAAGAGGTAAAGGGGGAACTTCTTCTTAAATTACATAAATGGGTTTTCATGCAAAAATATCCGACTTGCTACAAATTTTGGATACAGGTTTATTATATGATAGGACGTATTAGTAATAAGTTTTTGAATTCAATCACTAAGTATAAAAATAATTGTGGGAGGCTATTTCCTCCCTTAATTTGTTTTTCGAAGGGCATTATTATATAAGTCTGTAATAGTACAATCAGTGTGCATAGACTGTGATCTCAATATCATTAGTTTAACTGGGCAATATTCTTTTTATTAAACCTTTCCCTTCCCCCCTCCAACACTTCTTTAAAGAAAGCCCTGTATTTTACGTTTCTGGATATCTTAAATATGATTTTTTTTCTTCAAACGATTTCTGTCCGTTTATTAAAAATTTATGAGTGCTACTATAATGCAAAATTACTACACAAAATTCAAAGAAATTTTATATTTAGTGTAACCCAGTCTGATGATTATTGATTATGCACTAATACTTATTAGATTTCGGTGGTAATAATGAAGAAAATAACTTCTGCCAGGGAGGAAGATGTACAAGTTGAAAATTGCACGTTAAACGTCGGAAATGAAGTGTGTTCGTACTGTAGTTTTATAAATATTCAGATCTTGGTTCAATCATGCAAAAATGCATGAACATATTTTATACGATTATACATATTAAATTCAGTAATACGAAACTAATAAGACTCCATCTTAAGTAGGACGTTATCAGCATTATAAAGCCAGAATCATAATCTATCATGGGATATCACTGAATCAATTACGCTATGATTTAGTAGAATAAAGAATACTTTTATTTCTCTTTTAAGTTCTGAGTCTGTAAGTCAATTGAAATGACTCGACAAAATTCTCCAATAATTATATAAATTAAATTTCAAACCATTCAGCTGTATAGATTTGGACTGTTATATGCGGAATGACAGACAGATCAGATGACGATTATAGGTACAACATATTTACAAAAATACATTTCCCCATAGACCGTAATGTATTGGAATACTTTTGAATGTCTCTGTGTAAATGAACTATGAACGTTACGTACTTTATTTTCACTGCCGAACATGACGCAGAAAATCTCAATAACACATATCAATTAAAGAGCAATCCAACTGTATATACGCAAGTTAGAGTTTAGACATATAGTCGGACAGATAAACCAATTTTTTAAGCACTTTCAACTATGTTTATACTGGTTTCGGACTTTTTTTATAATAAAGATACTTCACTTTCGAAACTAGTTCTGAAAGTGGAAGTATGTTATTAAAAAATCTGCAAATCGGATAAGTGAAACAAGCCATATTAGATATTAACATAAGTTATCCTATAGAAAAAAGAAATGTTTGAAAATATTTAAATTTAATTCAGAAATTCGAAAATAACCTGCGCATAGGTTTAGAATCAGTAAGCGGGTGTTTCAAGTGAGTGAATAGACCACTTAATTGCACAAAGTATGCAAATCAAGTACCGAATCAGATTTGTTTTAAAAGATGCTATATATACATATTAACATAAGAAATTCAGTTTTTTAATATAGTCCCTGATTTCTGAACTATTCTCTTCCCTCTACAAAGGACGTTTAAAAATATTATACTGTTTTGCGACCAAAACTTATTGAATTTTATTTAAATTTTATGAAAATTCAATTTTCTAGATTATCTAGATCTATTATGAAAATCAATATAACTTATAAAATACAGAAACAGTATACAAATTAAATTTCATGTTTTAATATGCATACAGCTTCTTGTAAAACAAATATACCATACATGAAATCTGTACTTAAATTTTATAATCTGATTTATGATATGATCTAAAAGATGTATATTTTGAATCAACCGAAATATATCTCTTTGAATAAATGATAAAGAAGTCCGCAAATATGTCAAGTCTACGGGTTCGTGTGGTCATTAATCCGCCTTTGGCAAAACTATTGAATTTTTCATTATCTAAAGATTATTTTAAAATTTATTTTATTATTTATTTATTTATTTTTGATAAATGAATTACATCTTAAGTTATAAATGATTTTTCCCCCTCGTGATTACAATATCATGAATAAATTCATCAGTAACTGAACTTTTCACATCAGTATTTCCCCCCCCCCCCTTTTTTTTTTTTTTTTTTTTTTTTTTTTTTTTTTTAAATAAATGACACAGTTTAGAGTGTTCTCACATCGTGACGTATTATATCTTTTGACATATGAAACATTTAATGTGTTCTATTAATACATGCATGAAATTTTCAGTCGGTTCTTGATAATGATATAATGTGTTTAATTTTCTTTCAAGTAAAGCATGTTTCAGATTATGCTATCAACACGGAAATTTAAATTAAATGTTTCAGCCGTATGGCATTTCTCAAATAGAAACTGACTACTTTGACACATTTTTAGTTAATTTTTGTTCTTAAACGAAAGAAAGGGGCAGATACTCTTATTCGAAAACTGTGCAATCGAACAGTTTTCTATTCTTGGATAAAGGAAGAAGATATTTTAAAGAACGTTGTCAAAGAACCGCTTTTGAATACGGAAAAAGAAAAAACTGCCATCATGAGAAAACAGCTGTTTATAAGTCATGATATAAGTGATTTATCGGAAAACGAAAAATCCTTGCATAACAAATCATTGAATAGTTATGTCTCCAAGTATTGTGCTTTTATGTCTTTAAATGAATCCGTTAATGTGCCAGTAACTCTTGCGTTGTATAGAGCAAATATTTTTTCCCTTTTTTAGGGGAGAGAAAGGATCACTTTAATAGTCATGAAAATAATTACATCACAGATGTAATCTGTTGTGTTGTAACTGAAAATCTTTCATGATATCTGAAATTTTTGATCAATTCTTTGAAAACTGATATAGAATACCGAAAAAGCACACATGTGTAAGAATAAAGGAAATTTCGTAATAGCACTGTCAGAACGTTCCGCATTATTGAATTGTGAAATGGAAAAGATGGAAATTGGCAATTATAAAATAAGTTAACACTAATTAAATTAACTTATGATTTTAACACTTTTCGACATAACTGAAATGAAATGTTAATTTCTAAGATGCTTATTTGATATTTCCTTCCAGGTTGACAGGTAGAGGCAGTTCTGAATTTTCTAACGGGCTGGACCGACAATAAATAAATAAATTAAAAGAAAAAAGAAAAAAAGAAATTAAACTGGCCTTACGGACCAGGCCGAGCAAATAAAATATTTAGCGGGCCGGACTTTCGGGACGAGACGTATCTTTCTAGCGGGGCGTCCGGCCCGCTAGAAAGATTTGTCAAAAACGATAAAATGTGAACTATTTTTAATGAATATGGCTTTAACGAGAATGAATATAAATGTGCGTCACGAGCCGATTCTTATTTGACAACATCAATATAGAGATGTACGTTTTACAGATCGGCATCGGACAGTTACATTCTATCTAATCCGGGCTTAATATTTTTTTAGCAGACTCGTTCCTGGCCGAGATCAGGCTTGCATTGCTTTTCTACATATAGTCGAGCCGGGTCGGAACCAGACTTAATTGCGCTTACGATGTGTAGGACAGAGAACAAGATTTGTAAAAATTTGAATAGCAATAAAGAATTTATACGTTAACGTAATCTTTGGAAATATACTTCTTAGTGGTTCTTAAATTCATTTCACAACAGCGCGAAAGTCTGACACCTTTTCTGACTAATTTTTAATTGTAAAGATATAAAATCAACAAGCTTAACTGTTGAAAAGATTTAGAGTCGAATAGCGTTTTCTATTTTGATAAATAAGATACTTGTATACACTTGCTGAGATATAAGAGATTCTTGTCATGTGGTTGGAGATTTTTTTTCCCTTCCCATGCTGTCGCTTCCGGAAATTAGATTCAAAACGATATACTTTGATAGCATTTTCTTAAACTGCTTGTATAAAAAAATGGATAAAGCCATTCGACTACATAGTTTCTAAATAAAAACACATGCTATTCTTATGCGTTTCCGAAAAAAAAAAAAAAAAAAATGAATTCAGAAATGTATCAGATTGCCTTTGGATTTGAGAAAATCATTAATAAAATGATATAGAAACATACGAATTGAATATTTCCAGCTGAGCGAAAAATTGCCCAGGCCGGGGATCGAACCCGGATACTTGGCTTACAAGGCCAATGCTTTACCTGTTAAGCTATCTGGGCGATAGCCGGCTTGTAAGCCAAGTATCCGGGTTCGATCCCCGGCCTGGGCAATTTTTCGCTCAGCTGGAAATATTCAATTCGTATGATAACGTTACCAATCAGTTTGATTGTGTTAAAAATAATGATATAGAAATATATTCATAAATCTTCTTTTTATTTTGAAGCTTCAAAAGTTTTGATGTTTTTAACTTTCTCTTTTTCTTTTATTTTAAGCCTTTTTTTTTTAATGAATCTTTATTTAAATGTTGAAAGTCTAAGAATATAAATAATCATTAATATTGCTATTGTGCATTTTCTGTAATGAATATATACAGTAAAATCATTCCATAAATGCATGCAGTAAGTATGCAGTATTCTTTAAAAGAAAGTTAATTATATGATAATTTTTTTTTCGAAATAGAAATTATGTCGGCAAAATTATGCAAGGACAAAAATGACTATACGACGCATGTCGCACGTCGCGCTGTTTCTGCTACTGGAGATGCTCCCTCATTGGTAAATAAGGAGGAAATTAGCGAGGAAATAACAAAAATCATCAATTTTTTAAAAATAAAAACGTGTATCAATACCTATATTAAAACCTTACTCGTAATTTTTAATATTTGTTAAAGAGAAATAAAAAATATTTATTAGATCTCATAATTTTTGGTTTTCAAACGGGAGGGGGGGGGGGGGGGGAAATTAAAGAATTCTTTTATGAAAATCACATCAGCAAAAACTGAATCTTTTTTCTTTTCTTTTTTTATTTTGAAATCCTTTTCTCTAAAAACAGTTTGGTTAAAAAAAAAAAATCTAAAGCAGAGCGAAGGGATTAAGCTAGTAGTTCCTTACATCAATATTAAAGAGCTCAAACACTATTGCGAACATGTCTACAAATTTTGCGCATATATAAAAATGGCTATGTTAACGTGGGAAGAACTTTCGCACTATTCAGCATTATTGTTTTTCTTTTTCTTCTTTTTTTTTCTTCAAAAACAGCTTTAAATAAATTTCAATCAAAATATTGCAGAATAATAATTCAGTATATGAAATATTTTCCCAACACTATTTCATTTTTACATTCTATGCAAAAATCCTTTTTAGTTAAAATGTGAACTAACTTCAAATAATGATGCTGTATAATTAAAAGTTTTTTTTTTCTTGTATTGTTGCATGGCAGATTTAAAAAAACATTGTAACGATAGTTGATAAAATGCACAATGTATATACCGCATTTCATGTTATAAACTGAGAGTGACATTTCTACATATAAACTTAAAAAACCGAATATTTGTGTCATTGGGTGGGTAGAAATATTTGTTTGAGAACCGCTTTCAAAAGTAAAGAAGAGATTACACATCTGGACCACTGGTTTCCCAGATGCTCTTGAGCCCAGATAAGATCATCTTTCTTAAGGGGATTCTTCACACGATGATCAGATCGAAAACGAAGAGCGCGACCTCTTGTGTGAAAAGGAAGAAGATACCCAGCTCAGCCTTTTTACCCTTCTTACAATATTGTTTACATCCGCTAAGCGCTGACCACTGACCAGGAAAAAAAATAGTTCTTCTATTTACCCCGCTCGGTTTCCGCGAAACTAATTTCTTGTATTTTTATCATGCAGGGAGGTGGGAGAAGTTAGAGTTTTGCAGACATTTGATCCAAAGAGGGGGGAATTGAAGACACAATTTTTACATAAAGATAAAGAGAGGAATAAAGAATGCGAAAATACTTATTTTTAAGACCTTTGAAGCAATTGTTATGCTCGCTATTTTTAATTGACCATAGAGTTATTTTACTGTGTTGAATGTTGTAATTGTTATAATTTACTGGCAGTAACATTATGCACATTAATGGGCTCGCGATAGCAATACAGTATTTTAATATTTCATGAAATTAACTATCAAGTAACAGATCAGTACGAATAATTAGCAATGAAAATGAATAAAACAGCGAAAATACGATAATGTAACATTGCAGGTATTTATTTCAGCAATATAATGTAGCCAGAAATTGAACTTTTGGAATAAATAAACTCTGCTATTGTTCAACAATAAAACTGGTTACAATGATTATTATAATGATAAATTATTAAATACACTGAATATTAAAAATATTTCTTAAAATAAGCTTTTATAATAATATTTAAAAGCAGTGGAAATAGTTTTTTCAACCAAATATATTTAAAATAATATAATATATTAAAATATATTTAATTATAAAATATATTTAAATATATATATAAGTACACAAATAAAAGTGTGTTTTTTATGTACATTTTTTGCTTTTATTTCATTTCAAATAATGATTGAATTTTATACTCTCTATTTAAATCCATTGAGTTAGATGAGCACTGAAAATTTACAGCTTCAAAATTATAAATATTTATCCATAAATTTAGAACATTAAAATTATGATCTCAGATAGAGAGAAAAATGTACGATATATTTTACATTTAGTTAATAACCGGGAAAATTTAGATATTTCTCTGGACATACAGTCGAGCCTCTATATAACGAAATCCATCGTTCCAGTAAAAAATTCGTTATATAGAGAAATTCGATGTATAGAGTATGATGTTAAAAATAGTATTTAATGTGTAAATTTTGAACAAATATTATTTTTGATCTTTTTAATTAAGAATTTGAAATGTTTAAAAGTATATATTAACCTAACATTTTATTTCTTACTTATTTAAGCAGTTTCAAAAAAGAGAAAAGACATTTATTTGAAAGCTTAATGAAAATCAAATGAGGAAGACTTACATAAATTTCAGAGAAAGAAATCTGTAATTTTTTGTTGTTTTGATTTTAAAATTACAATTGTTACGCTCTCAAAAAAAAATTCTCAAATTTTAGCAAGGAATGAAAAATTGTAGTTGATATTTTTCTCCATTTGAAGGTCTCTCTTATGTGCTCTCATTGATTCCTCTCTTATATGTGCAACAATTCAATTGACTGTGTTTTGAGAAGGATGTTGAAAGGTGTGTGGGAAGTGGGATGAACTTGTTAGATTTAAAGAATAAGGAGAGAAGTAATATTTATAAAAAAAAAAAAAAAAAAAAAAAAAAAAAAAACCTCTCCACTGAACGATAAATCAAAAATAAGTGATGGAAAATTGATTCCATATGATTTCGAAGCTTTTTTAAAACTGAATAAATTAAGATCAATTTATGAAAAAATTCGTTATATGGAGATAGATATTTCGCTATATAGAGTCTGTTTTTAATGTAATCATGCGAAAAGGGGACCGTTCTTACTAAAAATTCGTTATATGGAGAAATTCGATGTATGGAGTTTCGTTATATAGAGGTTCGACTATATTTAGTTCGGTATAGCGCTGTATGATTTTTAAAATGCATCATGCATTTTTTGAAATGCGTTGGCGAATTTTACTGTACCAGGGATGATTCTATTCCGATATTTCCCAAAATTTCAGGCATTCAGTAACGAAAATTATCAAATATCGATCATCAGCCTGCAAATTTTAATGATATTAATCTTGAATGTATCATTTTTTGCTAATACTTACATCTCGAATTCCCTTACTCAGGTATACCTTTTCAGGCTCCTTTTTTGCTGCGAGGGGGGGGGGGGGAGATTTTTTTTATTTCAAATAAAAGTTCCGAAAAAGGCTTATGGGTTGCACGAATTATACACACACACAATATATATATATATATATATATATATAATAAAATAAAATAAAGTAAAAAAATAAAAAGATTGTAAAAGATAATAAAAACATCTGTGCAATAATTCCACGTCTGCCTTAAATTGTTACCCAGAAATTAATTATTTCATGTATATGTATATATATATATATATATATATAGAAATGGAAAGAGAGAAAGAGAGACTTAATTTTCATCTAAATCTGTAATAGTTACGACTTTTAAAAAAATTCTTAAGTGAAACTGTTATGGAAGAAATTCCGTATTTCTTGAAATGACCGTAAAAAAAAACCTTGTGAATTTTTTCAGAGATCTCAGAGACAAATAAAAATTTTTCTTTAAATGATTTTGTACCAGTATAAATTTTTAATAATGATTTCGTTTTCGGACTACAATATATAATTGAATCCATATAATTCAGAAATATGCAAAGATCTAGATTCTTGTCATATAAGAAAGACTTTTGGGTCGGGTTGGATTAACTTTAATTATTTTGAATTCGGGTTCATCTTGGTTTTAAAAGAATCTTGATTATTTTCAAATAAAAAAGCGTATATCAAAACTTCTTCTGTTTTATAAAAAAACAAACTAAAAAATCGGCATAAAAAAAAAGATTAAAAATTCTAAATTAAATTAAGAACAATTTACCTTATTAAACTAAAATATAGAAACTCATTTCCTATGAACGTCATGAAATGCAGTAACCTGCCAAAAATGGGTTCTCGAGTCGATGTAAATACTCAAAACACACACACACACACACACACACAAAAAAAAAAAAAAAAAAAAAAAAAAAAAAAAAAAAAAAAAACTTATTTTAGATCGGGAATCTGTTACTAGTGAATTTTTTTCACAATTTGTCTCGAATATCAATTTTACATGCAAAATGAACATTTAAAGAGTTGATCATATTTAATTTGTACTTTTATCTGAAATATTATTTTATTTATTTTATTTTTTAAATCGGATTTAAACGAACCGACACACAAATCGCTGATTGAGTTGGGCTCGCTAAAATCTGGTTGCTCGACTCTATGCAGAATTTCAGATCGGGTAAACTTATTTTTCTGGGAATCAATTTCCCTTTATTTAGTAAGTACTTTTGTAATCATTAGAATTTTAATTTGTAATCATTCTTCAATGATTCAAAATAAATCTCAATAAAATCACGCATCAACTCGGATAAACCGATATTTCCACATGTCGAGTTTCTTCCTTTTTCCATAATTACATTTGTGATTACTTTTATTTTTATTTATAATTATCCTTGAACTGAATAAAAATACTTAAAAAACATTTTTTACAGAGAGCTTTCGTTTCTTATTTTTTTCTTTTTTAATAAAATATTTAAGAAGGTTTATTTTTTATGTCGGCCAATTATCTACACTAGGGATATAGGCCCTGGGGGAGAGTGCCCTTCGTGGGGGGTCTTTCTAAGGGAACCTAACCTGTAATTACGCAAGGTACGGAGAAAAATCACAAAAACTCCGAACGGTCAGGCCGACAGCCGCGATTGGGTTCGAACCCAACTAGTCTGTCTACCAGTTGAGAGGTCAGAACCTCTCAGCCACTGGTGGATATATTTAAAAGGGAATTACGGTGTTTTGAACAATTGTAAGAAGGTTTTCAATATTGTTCCGAGGAATTTGTTTAAAAACTATTTTTTTAGCATTACTTCTACTGTATTTTCTTCAGTACCCTTTACTTCTCTTAAACTTTTTTTTAACCTCTTTTTGCCATTTTACCCCTTTTGTATTGCATTTTTTTTTTTTTCTAGAATAAACTCTAAAATTATATAAAAATATAAATCTAAAATAAAATAGTAAAGATAATACTTTATAAACCTTTTTTCCATCATAAATGACTGAATTTATGTTTTAAAAATGAAACCTTTTTTAATCAGTAATGAAATTCGTTATTTGTTTTTATGGATACAAACGATAACAAGAGTTGATCAGTAAATGTTTTCTACAATTTTAAAATTAATGGTAAGAATAATATATAAATTTACAGAACCGTATATTTTAGACTATGTAAGTTTTTTTAAAGAAAAAATTTGCAAGTCTTAATTCATAATAGTTTTGAAATCTGGTTTCATTAATAACTGAGAATTAATCCAGACATTTTTTCAGTTAAAACAAAAATAATGCGAATATTGCACATTTTAAACTAGCCACCCAGCGAAAACTTGAAATGTATCTTTGAAATTACAAAAATGTTCATAGTATTTTGGGACAGATAATTGCATTTTATTAAAATAACATAAAATAAAATTATTATTTTTTGAAAATATAAATAAAATTTTGCCGCATAGAATTAACAATAGCATCCTCAAACTTTGATCCCTTCTAATTTAATTTGAAAAAAAAATTAAGTGTATATTAGATTATGTACTTTTTCGAGCTTATTTATCGAACGAGCTCAAGAAATGTGAAGAGTAAATGTTACCACTTGAAAAAAAGCACAATTTTATTATATAAAGAGCTCCAAGTTATAATTCTTGTGTAACACTTATTGTATATATTATTCTTACCATTACAAGTGTTATTAAAAATCAGTTGGAGCCAGTCTCATTTTCATATGATGTTTTGGTCGGGGGGGGGGGGGGGCATAATTTTTTTCTTATTTATACTTTTACACGCATGCGCACGCACACACACACAAGAATATTATATATATATATAAGAGATAGAGAGAATATTTCCCACGTATAACTAATAATTATGCATACTTAATAAACAACTATAATTAATAATTATGCATATTTATGTAGGCATTAATTACTTAAAAAAATATTTTTGGACATTTTCGTTTTCGTCTAAAATAGGAAGATTATCGAAATTCAGTTTCGGTTTTGGTCTTAAAAATTGGTTTCCGTCGATCCTTAAACAAAATTCAGGGGGCATAAAACAATAGTAAAATTATCAAAAGTATTTCGAAATGCAGAGAAAACATGCCGGCTCATATCAACAAATACACATGGGTATACCATGAGCATTTGTCGTGTAAGTCACATACTACGATTTTGGGTACCAGTAATTTAAAACGGAAAAATGTGACTTATTTTATCGGAGACATTTCATTAATTGCATAAGGTCATGCAAACCTTTCGAAAATTAACGGTGGCCAACGATTTAACAGTTACTAATAATGTGGCTTGCACGACAAATGTTCATAAAATTACCCATATACAAAAGAAAAAAAAAAGATTATTGAATTTTAAAATTAAAACTGGCGTTAGATTAAGAATAAATGTATTTAACAAAGCATAATTTTAGATTTTTGATAAAGAAAATTTTTAAGACTAATAATTGTTTTTAAAAATCTATTTTTTCCCTTTAATTTAAATTTAAATATACCAAATGCAATATGTGTCATCCGGGCATATGGTAAAACTTTTATAAAGTATTTTTTTCCTTTGCATCATGAGTTTCAATCATTAGTTTCATTTCTATAATCTGTGTTGTAATTCTCGCATAGTTGAAACAACATTGCTACCAGCATTGTCCATATTTCATGCTAAACCTCGTTATGAATCTAATTACAGGAGATTTTAATTCTATATATATATATATATATATATATATATACATACTGTTACAAATAAAACCAAAGCTTATTAATATTATATATAAAAAAATTCATCGTAATTGTCCGCTTCTAGAGTGTCGGGAACTCATTGCACAAATAATTTGTAACGAATGTTTGAGATGAAATCTAGCAATCTCCTCTCAACAGTCCTGAAAAAAAAAAAAAAAAAAAAAAAAAAAAAAAAAAAAATCCTGTACAAAAGAGCATTTCCCTTTCTGAAAGATCCTAAACTGACCGGGGAATGAAAAAAGCAATAAAATAGACAGGACCCCTCTTTTTCCCCTTTATTTTGTAACTTGATACGAGTCTCTGTAATTGCTTCCTTATCGCCTTGCCCGCCCACCATCAGTTGCAACTGTATACTGTAAACATTTGTATTCTTACGCGCGTTTAAAAATCAGCATACTTGTGAGAAAAATCCCTTATAACTCTGTTATTTTTTAAAAAAATACTTATTCATTTTTTTCATTGAAAAAAAGAGACTTGCAGTTTCTATGGCTCTTTTCTCTTTTTTTTCTATGATGCTCCAGTGATTTTTTATATTTTTTTAAAGTATAAACTTCCTGATTTTTCAAATTTTGCCAACTTTAAGCCAAATTTAAAAATACTTTAAAACGTTTTAAAAATAATATAGAAAATAATCTTTATGAGTATTCTTCTGTTTTATCGATTGCAGCAATTCCCATCTCGATATCTAAAATATTAAGCTCAGAAAGAGAAAAGTAAATTTCTCCATAGGTTAACATGGGATGCTTTCCAATGGCGGATGGGTGTGAAGACTCCCCTTAAGGGACTGACCATTTAATAAATAAAGTAAACACCAAGGGGAAAATGCATGACTTTTCGAAGACGTAATCAATCACCCGGAAAAACTTCATTCCCGCTGATAAAAAGGGAAAAACTAAGGCAACAAAATGGCGTTAGTTTTAATTTTATCAAAAACAGCAGAAGATTAATCACTGTGTCCCGCCCCTAATTTGTTAACCTGCCGAAGATGTCATCACCTCAAATTAAAAATAATCGATTTTGGCTGTTATGGGAAGAGGCCAGATATTTCGCTATATAGAGACTGTTTTTAATGTAATCATGCGAAAAGGGAACCGTTCCTACTAAAAATTCGTTATATAGAGAAATTCGATGTAAGGAGTTTCGTTATAGAGAGACTCGACTGTAGTTGAAAATTTTACATAAGAAATGCAACAACTATTGCACCAAAATCTAAAAAAAAAAAAAAAAGAGTTGTAGTACGAAAGCATCTCGTTTGACACGTTTTATATATTATTTCCGAATTGTTTGTCAGCTTGTACTTAGAAGACATAACACATAACAAAAATAGTGCCGTCCAAGTGAACCCTGCTATTCCAAAACTTATTTATTCCCCCATATCACGAACAGAAGCGATTTCGCTTGCAAAATAGCCTCATCCAAACGACCGAAAACAAATATCTGTAAAGGATCAAAATCATAACTTCAAAGTCCGGATCAAACTGAAACTTTTTTTTTCTTCCCCGAACATCCTAAATATATCCCAAGAGAACAATTTCAAAAAGCAAAATTTCTCCAGGAAACGTGTCTTATCCTCTGTTTAACATTCACGTCGTGCGTTTAAAATGTCTTTTTCAGTTATATGGATTGTTGAAACTTTTGAGTTTTTAAGTCGAAACAAGAAAATTTTGTTTCAACTAAAAAATAAAAAAATAAAAAAAAACAAATAAATACACAAAAACATAAAATCATGCGTCAAGAAATAGGTTATCAAACATTTTCTATCATATTCAGATTACCATATCAAAAATTCATAGTTTAACAATGTGAAAAGTGACATGTAAAACGCACAACACATTTGAAAACACAGTTTTATCAATCAACATCCGTAATCAGATAGTTGTCTAATTTCTTTTGTATATTCCTGTACACTATCTACCAAAAAGTATTTGTACACTTTCAGTTTTTGACATTTTGTCAAATATTTAAAAATATACTGGTCGGATTCTTCTGGAACTTCAGAAATATAAAGATTATGTTTCACTTTATATTTATTTACATTCATTTGTTAAGCGGGTAATTAGGGGGCCGGCAAAAAAACAAAGAATAATAGAAATATTTGGGATCGCCCTGTACATGAAAATGCACGAAACGACTTATCGTTTTAGAATACAAATATATGAATACAGTAGAATATGTACACTAATTTTTGTGAGAATAGCATGTATATTTATGGCGATAGAGCGATTTTTTTGAAAAATTCAAAAAATTCTGGTATGTTTTTTGTTTATATCATGCTGGGTTTTTGACCAAATTTAACGCAAATTTCAGAAAAATTGGCAAAATGCAGTAGAAAAAATGTAGCGCAATTGGAATATAAATATATTAAATATTTTATGAAATATGAGTAGTTGTTATAAAATAATTTTTATCTGCGCATGCGCGAACTAGAAAAACATTTTTTTTTTACATCATTTAATAGTCAATTCTATGGAGTGACTTATAAAAAAAATCCAATCAAATATCGTGAAAATTCAAAAAGATATCATTATTTTAGTGAGATGTTTTTACTCTGCTCTCTAAAAACGGCTGAATCTTAAGGGATTCTCCACAAATTGACATTTTTTAATAACTGACTTTTAAAAAAAAACTAGTATTGAATTAATACAATATCTAATACAATATTGCTGCTAATAAGTACTTGACAATTGTGATAGAAAAAAAAAAGAGCTTTATTCGCATTCAGGGCCAAAACTAAGAGAGGGTTGGGGGAAAAGGGCATGTGCCCCGGGCGCTAGGATGAAAGTGTTCCAAATGTACATTTTGTTTGGCGATTTTTTCCATGTCTATGTTTAGCATGATATTGTCAAAATCGTCCCATTCAAAGCATTTCTCCTATACCAAAGCATAGAAGAATCTAATGATGATGGCATAAAGATCTCGCATAAAGCAGATTTTTTTTTTTTTTTCGTTTTGATTCGGTTTCACGATTTTAAGGTATCATTTTTTTAAAACAAAGCAGACTACTTTAATCAATATTACATATTTTAAGTTTTAAAATAAGTCGGCTATTAATAAATTAGAAAATTTTTCTTTGCAAATACTTTTGCAGATGCTTTGCAAAGAAGAAAAGGGAGGGGGGGGGGAGTTCACCAAAATTCATTGAAATATAAATATATTAAATATTTTCTAAAATTTTTTCTGAGAAAGGTGTGATCATCGGGTACCACCGAAATGGCCGATCTTTAATCGACATATCTAGCGAGCTTAATTACCCCAAAACGACTGTGGCTTATGTGATTAGAAAATGGAAGCTGAATGGTGATTGTCAGAATGTGGCCAGAGTAGGCAGACCGACGAAACTGGGAGATAGAGACCGACGGGTTCTGTCTAGAGAAATTCGGAAGAACCGCAACCAACCAATGTTACACATACGCCAAGAATTTCAACAAGCTTCAGGATGTGTTGTTTCCATGAATACCATCCGTAAGGAAGCTCATCTGCTTAATTTTTATGGCCGTGCTGCCGCCCATAAGCCTTTAATCACCAAGTCCAACCGCGCAGCTCGGTTAAGTTGGTGCAAAACACGCCAGCAATGGACTGTACAGCAATGGAAACAGGTTCTCTGGAGTGATGAATCAAGGTTCACCCTCTACCGTTCTGATGGTAGGGTCTGGGTCTGGCGTCTGCCTGGAGAACGCCTCCTACCAGAATGTATTGTGCCCACAGTTAAATTTGGCGGAGGGGGAATTATGTTCTGGGGTTGTTTTTCCTGGTTCGGACTAGGACCCTTGGTCCCAATTCATGGGAAGCTCAATGCCGATGCCTACTGTAATATACTGGACAACAGTGTACTTCCTACGTTGTGGCAATACTGTGGATTGGACCCATGTTATTTCCAGGATGACAACGCAAGCTGCCATGTAGCGAGGTCCAGCATGGATTGGTATGCTGATAATGGAGTGCATCGACTCGAGTGGCCTGCCCAGAGCCTAGACCTGAACCCAATAGAGAACCTCCGGGACGAGTTGGATCGTCGAATTAAGGCGGGTGACATACGCCCAAAATCAGTAAAAGAGCTTACCTGCCTTGTGCAAACAGAGTGGAATAAAATACCATTAAATGTAATACAAGGACTAATTGAGAGCATGCCCAGGAGAGTCGCAGCTGTAATTGCCTCTCGAGGCGGATCTACAAATTATTAAATGTGAACAGGGCCAAAACCAGTCTTTTTTTTCCCGAGGCAAACGTGGATTTTGAAGGTACCCCTTTTCCCCTCCTTCGCAAAGCATATTTACAAAGAAAATTTCTCCAATTTATTAATAGCCGACTTATTTTAAAACTTAAAATATGTAATATAAAATAACGTATTCTGCTTTATTAAAATACTCCAATTTGATACTTTAAACCGAATCAAAAAAAATTCTACTTTCTACAGGATCTTTAAGGCCCTTGTCCCTGCTCGCGAAGACACTGCTGAGCTAATGCTATTCCTGTGGGGAGGCATTTTTCTAATAACTCTTTCGCATTTTGAAATTTTCAATTTTTTTTTTTTTTTTTTTTTTTTTTTTTTGCATTGGATAGCGGAAGTCCCTCTCAAAATCGCTCCTTGACTACTTTTTCGATTTGAGTCATAGATATTTTTTATAAAGTTAGTTTCACTTTCAGAACCGCTTTTGGAAGTGAAAGAAACATTATAAAAATATCTACGCCAAAATTGAAAAAGTAATCACGGAGCGATCTTGAAAAGGACTTCCGCTATCCAATGCAAAACATATTATTTAAAAATGTCCAAATGCAAAAGAGTTAGAAAAATGCATCCCCATAGGAATAGCATTAGCTCGTGAGCATCTTCGCGGGTAGGGGCAAGGACCTTAAGCCATCATCATTAGATTTTTTTATGCTTTAGCATAGCCCAGATATAATAATTTTAACAATATTATGCTAAACATAGCCATGAAAAAAATCGCCAAACGAAAGATACATTCGGAACACTTTCATCCTAGCGCCCGGAGCACATGCCCTTCTCCCCCCCCCCCCTCTCTTAGTTTTGGCCCTGAATGCGAATAAAGCTCTTTTTCTTTTCTATCACAATTGTCAAGTACTTATTAGCAGCAATATTGTATTAGATATTGTATTAATTCAATACTAGTTTTTTTTTTTAAAGTCAGTTATTAAAAAATGTCAATTTGTGGAGAATCCCTTAAGATTCAGCCGTTTTTAGAGAGCAGAGTAAAAACATCTCACTAAAATAATGATATCTTTTTGAATTTTCACGATATTTGATTGGATTTTTTTTATAAGTCACTTCATAGAATTGACTATTAAATGATGTAAAAAAAAAATGTTTTTCTAGTTCGCGCATGCGCAGATAAAAATTATTTTATACAACTACTCATATTTCATAAAATATTTAATATATTTATATTCCAATTGCGCTACATTTTTTCTACTGCATTTTGCCAATTTTTCTGAAATTTGCGTTAAATTTGGTCAAAAACCCAGCATGATATAAACAAAAAACATACCAGAATTTTTTGAATTTTTCAAAAAAATCGCTCTATCGCCATAAATATACATGCTATTCTCACAAAAATTAGTGTACATATTCTACTGTATTCATATATTTGTATTCTAAAGCGATAAGTCGTTTCGTGCATTTTCATGTACAGGGCGATCCCAAATATTTCTATTATTCTTTGTTTTTTTGCCGGCCCCCTAATTACCCGCTTAACAAATGAATGTAAATAAATATAAAGTGAAACATAATCTTTATATTTCTGCAGTTCCAGAAGAATCCGACCAGTATATTTTTAAATATTTGACAAAATGTCAAAAACTGAAAGTGTACAAATACTTTTTGGAAGATAGTGTATATGTATGCATGATTAATAGATTTGTGATGTACTACGTAGTTTACTAAAATCTAGTTCGGTGAATAAACGCATAACATATAGTTGAAAATTCTTCTTCTGAAATTTCCGTCAATGAAAGGAAATGTGCTTCGAAAGTTTTGTGTGACCCTGTATTTTGGGATTTGTATAGGAGCTATATAATTTACACACATCAAATAATATGCAAAAAGAAGGTTAAATTGTACCATAACGAAAATCTTATTTTCAGTAATTATTCTTTATAGACAGTACTGTAACCGAACAATTTTATTTTTCCCTGTATATGAACATGAATGCTGCGCACATCGTATTCTAAAATAAGCATCGTACAAATCACTTGAAATAGATGTATATATATATATATATATATAATACCATTAAAAGTAGACAAGATTCACCAACGGATTTTATCAATAAAACAATAAACCAAAACGAAGAATTAAATTGAATTATAGTAAACAATATTAACCATTTGAAATTAACCATTGAATTTAATAACTTATAGCACATTGAACATGGAAGAAAAAAAAGAATAATATGAATACAATTGAAATTTGTAGAACCAAAGCAGAATCTTCAGGTCCCAAATACTTTGGAACTACAAATGGAGTGTGTGGTTTCATCTTCGTATTTGCCATGAAAAAGCAAAACAATACGAATTTGGGACTACCATCACACAAAAACCAAATTATTAAACAAGGAACAAAGATATTTTACAAAAAGGAGTTGAAAGTAAATAAAAATAATAGTTATCCATAACAAACAAAAAAGATAAAGCTGAATGGAAATATAATTGAACCAGAGAAAATAATTAATAATCGATATTAAAATAAAATTAAATTAATAAAATGATTAAAATTAACATAATATAATTATATTAACATATAACTTAAAATACATTATTGTTACTTTAATCAGTAACATTTATTGTGACTTTACATGGTAAAAACTCATTATCTTAATATAGGATAATAATAATAATAATAATAATAATAATAATAATAAATAAATAAATAAATAATAATAGTAATAATATTATTAATAATAATACCAAAAATTATATCAATAACATTAAAAATAATTTGATATTTAAAATATAGCTATTTAACTATAGATATAACTAGACGAATATCCATATATTGGTGTAAATTAAACAGTTTAAAAATTATGTTAAAATAAATAACCCACTCTCAATTTTTTTTAAATAAATAATTAACCTTTGCGTTTTTATCCAGACAACACCACCCTCCTCCGTACTCTAACATCTACCCACCCAACCAACCTATATATATATTTTTTTATTACTTTTTAACATTTTTAATTTTTTATTATTATTTTTATGTTTTATAATTTTTTTTATACATTTTTTATGCAAAGAATTAATTATAAAATCATGTAATATCTAATTATAAATTAAAGAATATATATATATATAAATTTCAATATGTTTGAAAACGCATAACATGATAAAAATACATTGCAAACTTATTTTTCTTCATTTAACGTTGTGTAACGGAATTCTTTTGAATATGCCTGTGAGTATATGATGAATTCTATACACACTTCATTCTATAGTCGGCATTTTATATTGTATCCCCAGATGTATGTCAATTTCAATTTGTTTGAAATTGTGTACTCTTTAAAAAACAACACAAATGACTTTTGCCATAAACCATAAAGTATTAGAATTCATTTGGATATTCCTTTAAAGGACTTAAACTCTAAATGCTAAGCACTTTATTACCAATACCCATTATGTCATAATAAAAAAAAACATATATCCATTTCATGGCAGTTCGAGCCTATATGCGTGAGTTAAAGCACGGACAGACCGAATTCATAAACGCTTTTCAACTACAGTCGACTCTCGTTAATTCGAACTCGTCGGGACCGCAAGAAATGTTCGAATTATCCGAAGTTCGAATTATGGAAAACATACTTAATATGGTATACTATTACAAAGGAATTAATGTTATAGTGTTTTTTAAACTTATTTCGTCTGTTATCATTAGAATATGACTTAATATTAAATTAGAATGGATAAATTCACAAACTAATTAAAAGATTAGAAACAAGCACGATGGAAGAAAAATTTAAAGCGACACTGATGGACAGACGGGACACTAAGAAAGTGGATATCAAATGCATTGGATTATATGTATACTCGTTCGGAACAATTTTCACAAAAATCAAAGAAAGAAAGTTATTAAAATGATCTGAAATCCGTGAGACAAAGAAGAAAAATGAAAAATCGCAATTCTCGTTAGTTCGAATTAAACGAAGTCAAGAAAGAATGAAATTTTTTAACGTTATTCTGTCACTGAAAATTTCGGGACTTCCTGTTTAGTTCGAATTAAGCGAAGATTCGAATTATCCGATTTCGAAATAACGAGAGTCGACTGTATATGCATTTTATGGCAATTCGAGCCTATATGCGTGAGTTAAAGCACGGACAGACCGAATTCATAAACTCTTTTCAACTATGTTGAAATAAAATTTTAATCTATTCATAGTCCAAGAGCCGACCGCACAAAATCCTAAGCCATCCAGCACAAGAAAAATTCCTTTATTTTATGGAGGAGTTGTAATAGGGGAATGTCAATCATTCCATGAAATTGATATACAGTCGACTCTCGTTAATTTGAAATCGGATAATTCGAATCTTCGCTTAATTCGAACTAAACATGAAGTCCCGAAATTTTCAATAGCAGAATAACGTTAAAAATTTCATTAATTCGAACTCATTTTCTCTTGACTTCGTTTAATTCGAACTAACGAGAATTCCGATTTTTCATATTTCTTTTCTTTTTCACGGATTTCAGATCATTTGAATAATTTTCTTACTTTGATTTTTGCGAAAATTGTTCCGAACGAGTATACACATAATCCAATGCATTTGATATCCACTTTCTTTAGTTCCCCGTCTGTCCATCAGTGACGCTTTAAATTTTTCTTCCATTGTGCTTGTTTCTAATCTTTTAATTAGTTTATGTATTTATACATTCTAATTTAAGTTATATTCTAAAGATAACAAACGAAATAAATTTAAAAAACACCATAACATTAATTCCTTTGTAATAGTATCATATTAAACATGTTTTCATTTCATATTTTCCATAATTCGAACTTCGAATGTTTCTTGTGGTCCCGACGAGTTTGAATTAACATACTGTACATTGACTGTACTACTTGTACTGTTCGACTGTACATTGCTGAAATTTACTATTAGTTAATGCCTGTATAACAGAAAGGATTTAGTATTCATAGGGACACACAAAAGATTTCGGATGCTGTATTGTGTCCGAAGTATTCTATACTATTACACCAAAATCTGGATAGTTTTTTTTAAAAACTTCCTTATAGTTCGAATAGTTCCTTATAGTTCTTCATTTGTTAGGTACTTACGTATTGACGCCACCGCAGCAGAAATGACTATATCGGCCCATTTTTCACCGAAATCGAATTCACTACTTTCTTTTTAATTAAAATGTTTTGATTTAAAATATAAGTGTCATATTTTATATTTTGTCGCAAAAAATTTTAGGTGTAGATTGGCGATACTTAAAAACTGCCAAATCTGTAGCTGCGGAGGCGTTAATATGTAAGTACCATTTCTTACGTCAGACGTGCAATTTCCTTCTTCATCAGGTAAGTCCCCAATGAGAGAAAGTATGTTCGTCATTAAAATAAATAAATAAATAAATAATTATACAATTTTAGCGTGTATTCCAATCCAAATTGATTATATTCCGATTTATTTTTAAGTTTAATTTTGCTCTCAAACACAACCAAACTGGCAAATTCTCTTATTTAGAAAGTGCACAATGTACCGTGCTTGCCATTTTTACTTTATTGAAATCGAAATTTTTTCGACTTCCGGTTTTCGACGGATTTACACGTTTTAGAGGTCAGAGATTCCAAAAAACATGTTTTTACAAAATGTCTGTCTGTCTGTGTGTCTGTGTGTGTGTGTGTGTGTGTCTGTCTGTGTGTCGCCATTCTACCATCAAAAGGTGTATGAAGTTATGCATCGAATTGAACCAAATTTTTTGTGTATGTGTATGACTATGGCTAGTGGGTCCTCCCTGAATTTGAAAATAATCCGCTGGAAGGGGGCGCTGAAATCGCGATTTTTGTGCCATTTTCAATATTGTACCGACCAAAAGTATATGAAGTTATGCATTGAATTGAGAGAAATTTTTTGTGTAAGTGTATGCTATGGCTAGTTGGATCGCCCTGAATCTGAAAAAAATCCGGCGGAAGGGGGCGCTGCAATACCGAATTTTATGCCATTTTCAATATTGCACCACATAAATGTGTATGAAGTTAGCTCTAGAACTGAACTAAACATTTTGTATATGATTATTTTTTGGTAAGGCAAGTAGGTTCTCCCTGAATTTGAAAAAAATATCTGCCTACCATTCTATTGTCCATCGGCTCGTGCAGAGACGGAAATTCGTTTTTACTCCGATTAATTGATTGAAGCAGAAATTTAAGATGAAAATCAAAGCTGCTAGGGTATTGAATTAAAATTATTAAAGCATTAAAATGAGTAACTTTTTTTTAAATATTAAAATGCATGTATGAGATAGAAGAAAGTTTTGGGATTGGCACATCCAACTAGTTTTTAAATTTAATTTTGCTCTCAAACACAACCAAACTGGCAAATTCTCTTATTTAGAAAGTCACAATGTGCCGTGCTTGCCATTTTTCAATAAAGACAGAAAATATTACAAAAAATGCAGCCAAAGTTGACGTTTTGAGCCGAATTTTCCCAAATGGGAGATTTGGGAATGAAAAAAGGTCATACTAAGAAAATAATTGTTTATAAATTAAATTCTAATGAATTGAACGAAAAAGGAAATCACATGGCATTTGATACATCTCTTCAAATCAGCTCAGCAAGTTTCGTGTTTCTATTTTTAAAAATGAGTCTGAAATTGTATCGGAAAATTTTGAGCTGTTGAAGGTGAAAAGTATTTTTTCGAATGCAACCGTAAAATTAATTATTTTTTCAATCATATATTCCTACATTTCAGTTAGAAATGTGCATAGATAAAGTTATAAGATTTAATTGCAAATATTTTTTAATTTAAAGGCATGTTTTTTCGCACAAACGAATTTAATGTCCTTAACCTGTGCATATGTGAGATAGTGAAGGTATTAAAGAAACACATAAATTAATTCAAAACCTTTTATTTAAAATCATAATGCTAGGTACTAAAAAAATATTCACGTAGTAAAATGTCGTTTTTTTATTCACAGTAATTTAAATTTATCTATGTTCTGAAAGAAAATTCAAAACATTGAAAGATATTTCTTTATCATTGTCTTTGCTTTCTTACGTTGATAGCATCGATGATAAGATTGCGGTAATCAGCATTATAGGTTTCACTTTTTCGACGTGTGTTTCGTGACCTAGCTCTGTGTATAGCATACGTGTGTTTCTACCGTAGATCGTTAACTAGAAATCGACCGAAAATTCGCTTTCATTTTCGCCCAAACATTCGTTTTCGTTTCTTTCCATGTGCTCATTAAAAGCTGCAGACTTAACAATAGAAGACAATTTTTAATTTCAAACTGCAGAAGTGTTTCAAATACACTTTGAGAAAATTCTAGTATAGTAGATTGTCATTTACGAAAATCACCATAAAAGATAAATCCAGGTATGTATACCTAAGACAATTTTGATGAGATGAAATTCATATAATTAAAAAATCATTCTATATCGTAGATGAATGTATCATATGCTATTATTTATAACACAATCAAACTGATTGGTAAATTTATCATACGAATTGAACATTTCCAACTGAGCGAAAAATTGCCCAGGCCGGGAATCGAACCCAAATTGGTAAATTTAGCTTTTTTCGCTCAGTTGGAAATATTCTGTTCGTATGATAAATTTACCAATCAGTTTGATTGTGTTAAAATAATAGTATATCTATCTATGCATCCATCGTTACATGGAGTTCCATTACCTGCGGTTTATTCTGCCGAGCTGTCTAAATGACAGACCAGATGTTACAACCAATAAGGTTACCTGAGCGAAAAATCCCATCCGGCTATCGCCCAGTTAGCTTACCAGGTTTAGCTTAGCATTGGCCTTGTAAGCCAAGTATCTGGGTTCGATTCCCAGCCTGAGCAATTTTTCGCTCAGTTGGAAATATTCAACTCGTATGAATGAATCGTTTTATTTTACAAGTAAGTAAAAAAAAAAAAAAAAAAAAAAAAAAAAAAAAAAAAAAATGCTACTAACAGCCGTTTTGAACCAAGCGTATAATTACATGCATAATTAATTAATGATTAAATATATTTATGTACGTATTAATTAAAACGTTTTTTTTTTTGGTCATTTTTGGGTCTCTATTTCAAGAACTATTGTTTTGAACTAAAAATTTATATTTAGTTAGTCCCTGACATAAATTAGTGCTGATTAGATTTTCATGCAAATCGTTGAACAGGTGATGTTGTAATGCAGCATTTTGAACGATTTTCGTAATTGCTATACTGTAAGAACCAATGCACGGATTTTCACCAAACTTCAGATTCTGTTTATTTGTTCACAAGTTGTTGCTCTTTAAGTTTTGGTGTCAATCACCCAATAAGTAAAACTTCTGTGCTATATTTTCAGATTTACACGATTTTAGTGATAGTGATTTCTCAAAAGTCAATGCGCTAAACTTCATACCTTTAGAATCCTTATGATGGGTTTATATTGCCATTTAATTGTAACACTGTGATAGCGAATTTTGAAACATTAACATGTATGAGACAAAAGAAGGTTTTGGGATTGACACATCCGTCTAATTTTAAAGCGTAATAAAAAGTTTACCTTGAAATCTTGTGACTATAAAAAAGTAGTTGGGTTTAGATACTGAACTTATTTTATTTTTTATCACGCATTCTGATTTTTTTTTTTTTTTTTTTTTTTTTTTTTTTTTAATGATTAATTTTATTTATCAGAAATTTGCTTCTTTTTATCCTACATATTTCCATTGACAAAAATATCTTATGATTTAAACTTAAACAAGTATGTTCACAAGATAAGTATCACGTACTCTATCTAATTTGAAAATGACAGTTTTTACTCATTTTTCTAAGATTACATGAAAAAATTACAGTTCGAGAAAAATATAAAAAATACTCGTCATTTTCAATGGGGCTTAATTGTTTCCTTACATTTTTAAGCTGGTCATAATGATTGTTAGAGAGTTAAGAGGCATATAAATTATATCTATTAAGGGTGTATCCCGATCAAAACTGCTTATTTTCAGATTTATTTTTAAATTCATTTTTTCTCTCAAATGCACCAAACTTTCAAAATCTCTTATTTGGACGACATAACGTGCCATGTTTGTCGATTGTTTGGTTAATATTGAAAATATTGTAAAA
Source organism: Maratus speculifer (assembly GCA_964019185.1). NCBI lineage: Eukaryota > Metazoa > Arthropoda > Arachnida > Araneae > Salticidae > Maratus > Maratus speculifer. The sequence goes on along the minus strand of OZ025290.1, from coordinate 446,199,421 downwards.
AATACTGTCAAAGTTGCCAATTTGAACAGACATCTCCGAACCTGGAGATCTGGGAACGAAAAAATGATCGTTTATAAATCAAATTCTAATTAATTCAGTGAAAAATTACATCACACGGCATCTTATGCATCACTTCAAAAATCCCCTCAGCAAGTTTCATGTTTCTACTTTTAAAAATGAGTCTGAAAATGTATCGGAAAATTTCGAGCTGTTGAAGGTGGAAAATCATTTTTTTGAATATGCCCTTAATCTGCAGAATCTTTCTATTTTTTATGTCTAAATTTGGAAAATCGATTTTTTGAAACCCTACACTTTTTTCAAGGAAAGTATAAATATATTTTTAAAGGTGCAAGTTGCAATTGTAACTGAAAAACTTTCAAAAATTTCTTGAAATTATGAATTCATTTATTAATCAAATACTTTACAACGTAATAATTTGCAACATGTCTAGAATTTACTGATTTAATTCTCTTCAAACAACAACCACAAAAATATTCTGATTTATATTTCACAAAAGTTTTTTGTTGTACCAATAAAAAGTAACACTGACGTAAATATTAAGCCAATAGCTTTAAAACCTATACTTATAATTTTTTTAACACTTCGGTACAATTATTTGTCAAATATTATTAATGACATACTCCAAAACAATTTTTAAAAAGCTTTCTATCATTAATAAATGTTCTCAATTCCTCCTATTACGAGAATCTTGACATTGTTTTATTTAAACTACTATCAAAGCAGTTTTAATACCACTTCAAAGATCCTTTTATATCTCACTTACTTTCAATAAATTTAACTCTTGGCGAAAATATTTTCACAAATACATACTACGACACAACAGGGTTCTTAAATGCGTAAAGTTAAAAGTCGCCATCGACAATCGATAACATTTTACGATACTAACATTTGTCGACCTGTAACACACTTCATTAGAGAAAATAAATTGTATTGTTACGCAGCTTTTGATGCACAGGAAATTAACCCTCCTATTTCCAACATCACTTTTCCGATATTTATCGATGTTACCAATACGATTATTTCCTTCCGACAAAACAATCGATATCCGTTTTCCAAAATGCTATTCGGGAGAAAAACGGAAAACCCCCACGAATATGATTTCAGAGCCATAGCAAAAATGGCGAGAAAGGAAGGTGGTAAAAAAAAAAAAAAAAAGAAAAACATAAACAGCTTTTAAATCTTCCATTTTTGTTGAGAAAAGGAACGAAATTGGAAGATCGAGAGGAGTTGAGAGAGAAAATATGCTGCGTGATGCGTGTTTCATTTCCTTCCCTTTTTATTTTTGTCGAAAATATGAGATGTGTTCGATTATTCAAACCAGAAAAAGACCTTTACGTGCAAGATGAGGCGAATTTAAATCAGATATGTGAATCCGACACGTTTTGTTTTGATTTTAGCTAAAGTGACATAAGGCTACCTAATAATTATATGTGAGATAAGTTTTATTTTGGTTTCATTGCTTGTTTTTGATAGTTAGCTTTACAGTAAACGTGAAGAGGAGAATATATGAGATGATTTAACCCTTTATGTGCTAAATTATAAATCAAGGAATTGCTCGATCTCAATAATTATCTTCCTTGATGTCTTAAAATACAGGGTGATTATAAATGAATATCCCAAATTTACAGGGCTATTAAAAGAAAACAAAAAAGATAAAACCCTGTTATTCATCGGAAATCAAAATAGCAATTTGAAGTTTAAGTTCAACACAGTTATAAGTGCTCAATGCGATCTCCTCCAGAACGCCAGTTCGTCAACAATAGTTAATAGCAGTCAAACTAACACGTAATCTTTAACACCCCCCTCCCCCCCTTAAAAAAAAAAAAAACTCACGTGAAAAAAGTGTGGGTGAGTTACCGTATCACCTTTATATCGTTCGTGTTTCTTCGGAGGGCTCACAATGAACACTTATAACTGCGTTGAATTTAAACTTTCAACTGTTATTTTTCATTTCCGATCAACAACGAAATTGTATTTTTTTTTCCCCCTTTTAACATCCTTATAAAAATAGGATATTCATTTATAATCACTCTGTATATTAGAAAGTTTATATAATAATTTTATGAAATTTAAAATACTTTTTTCCATTAAAACGGGTTTAATAAAGTGGTTAGTTATAGCCCAGTTATTGAAATGTAATAGCTTTCTTCTTGATTAACAACGGACAAATGATTTTTTAGTGCATCGGAATTTCATAAAATTCAACGCATCAAAACTTCTAGAGTACATTAGTTGTAGAAAAACGTAATTTTATATTTATCAACAGTGTTGAATTCAGTGGGTGGCTCGCGTGTGTCGAGTAGGGGGAGGGGGGGGTATTCCGGTTCCGGACGATTAGAGATTTTGTACTTTTCAATGGGCAAAAAGTGAAATTCCCCTCCTCTTTAACCTGATAATGCCCCCCCCCCCACGAGCTACTGAAATCCCCCCCCCCCCACGAAGAAAAATGTCTGAAATAACACTGCTTGTCAGAGCACGAAGAGAATGTTATAAACTACAATATAAAGGACTCAACTCAGGGAGCGTACATGAAAAAAGGTTTAATTTAAAAAAAAAAATTAGTGACAGAACTATTTTATCGACATAATCTAAATTCTTACCTCATTTATCACCCTTTAGCATTTTATATTACCTACGTAATTTCAATAGAAAAAAAAATTAAAGTGGGTTTCAATATTTATGGGACATTCTGTATACGCCCAATCCAAAGTTGCGGGTATGACATTTACACAACTTAAATTAGTCACCAGCAAAAATATTTTTGAGCATTGGTTTCAATTTGTATGAATTCTAATGTACACCACTTACACATACATTTATCCAAATCTGAAAATTGTCTGATGTATCATTTATTTATTTAAAAAAAATAATTTCCACCTGTTGCGGGTGTGACGTAAAAAGGACATGCATTTTAATCTTTCAGTGCAAAAACACAAAACTCTGTGAATTATGACAACTGAGTGAGCTGATTTTTTAAAATATTAGACAGTAGAGCGTATATGAAATTAGAGCGTAATACTTAAATACTTAAATAATTATTTTATGAAAAAATTAAGTTACTTACTTAATTCTTGCTTTTGTAGAAAATATTAAAAATTTTCGTTGCGGGTGTGACGCCCTGTTGCGGGTGTGACTTGTATAGCCAATAAAATAATGACATACACAAATATTTTCAACTCAGATTTTTTTAATTAAAGAATTAATCAATATTACAATTATAATATCTTGGCAGGAAAATATCAAACAAATTTCATTTCCAATCTTGAATTTATAATTTCTGATGATGGTAGCATTTTTTACAAAAATGCTCTTTTTTTTCCTAGGATACATCTGACCAACTGGACCAAATATACATGTTTTCTTTAATTTTTTACAAACATTCTAATTCTACATCGTCACCATCCATTTGTCCTATTTGTCCATCAAAGTTTTCACTTTTTTAATGTCAAGAATAAAACAACTTCTACAAAATATCCAACTGCGCATTCATCGTTGGATATTATATCCTTGTCAAAGTATGGATACATCTGACTGACAGAGCCAAATATGCACATTTTCTTAATTTTTTTTTTTCAGATACTCTTATTCTATATCATCCCCATTCATTTGTCTTATTTGTCTATCAAAGTTTTCACTTTTTTAAATATGGCGAATAAAACAACTTCTACAAAATCTCCAAATGCACTCTTATCGTTGGATATTATATTTTTGAAAAAATATGGTAACAAATTCTCTTGTGATCACTTTCTGAAGTTATTGCTGCATTAATTGTTCCTACGTCAATAGAAACAACATGATGTATCGATTGAATGTTGAGCTCTGATTGTACTTGGTGCCAGCATGCGTGAAGCATTTTCACAATATCTTCTGAAATTTCAATTCAGCAAAGTTCTTTTTATATTTTTTAGGACTTTTTCTACACACATGGCAAAATCTGAAGCTGAATTTATAGTAGCACAGCATTGCTAGCGTTACCATTTTCTTGGCAACTGCACCAACCCCCATCGACAACTCCTTTACCATGAGATGAAATGCAAAAGGATTGCTATCCTTTACCATGATTTTTTTAAATAGTCTTTTCTTTTCCCTCCTTGCTTTGTCTCTTTCCTTCTCTTGTTGTAGATATGCTTCATATTTAAAAGGGTTAGTCATATTTAAAAGGTTATCATCTTTTTTCGATGATATCGTGATCTTTCTGTACTCTTCATTCTCTGCAAAAGAGAAGAAATTAATGTGTTAACTGAATAAATATAGCACTTCAAGTCCAAAAATATATGCTTAACAAATTGTTAATATTTATTCCTTGAAATTTCTAATCTTACATAAAGTAATTATGTTAAATTTTGGTCAATTTCAAACTGACTATATACATTTTATGCTAACTTAATAAACATTTTAACAGTTTCTATTATTCTTATTTCTACTTTTTATTTAATTTGATATTAAAAGAGAAAAAAAATCTTCCCCTAATATTGCTTTATTTATTTTAAAAAACTAAAAATATACATATTAGATAAATACTACCAAATAACAAAAAGACTATATATATAAAAAGCAAAACAAAATTAACAAATTTAAAGAAAATTGCTAAAATATTGTTTCCTAATTTTCTTTTTTTAATTTCTACAAAAATCTTACCTTTTAAATTAATTTCTTAATCATATATCACTTACAAAATTATTTTCTTGTAGTAAAGCAACAATTTTATCAATCCAAACTGAATAAATCAACTGCACACAGTGTCACATGCTCAGATGATGCAAATTTTTATTCATTAACTGGAATTCACTCTATTAAATCAAAGGATATAGTTAAAGCTGCCAAGTACATGTTTTCCAGTATATTATTCTTATATAAAATTACATATAATTTGTTCAAATATACATTTGTTATCAATTTTAAAAGACGTTGCGGGTGTGACTTTAATTAAATGTCACACCCGCAACAAGGACATGTCACGCCCGCAACGCTCAATAATTATGATTAAAATATTAATTTATTTTTGTGTCTGTAATTCAAAGTATCTTAATAAACTACTTTTGAATATAAAGTTTTATAACTTTAAATAAAAAATGTTTTTCTGTAGAAATATAAATGTAACTTTTTGTTGCGGGTGTGACACAATAATTAAGAGTAATTAAATATGCTTACCTTTTGTAATGAAGATTAATGAGCACTTCCCTGCAGACAAAAACTCTCAATAATAGCTGTCTCATCATATATATCCAAGTTTGGAGATTTTCAGAATGTTTGTTCAGCTGTACGAGACCATGAAATGTAAAGATTTTTGCCGCAGTCTATTTTACAAAGTCATTGTGTCACTTTATAATTTAAAATAAGTATGTTAATGACAAAAATTTAATTCTTTTTTGATAAAATATGAAATAATACACTCGTAACAGTTAATATGCAAAATTTCAATCATATTTAAAGAAATTTAAATTTTCATCCTCATGTCCATTTTTTTGTGGATTGAGCGTATAGTTTATTCAAGGCTATTTTCTTTTAGGTAGATTTCGTATGAAATACTACCTATTGTATTCTCTCCCATGTTGGAATTTGTGAAAAATTTTTGCAGATCCACACCGATCATGACCCCTAGACCCCAAAACTACTACCAGTAAAAAAGTTTATCTATCTATCGGTGTATATCACTTTCTTCTAGACACAATAACTTCCATAATTATGCTCAGATCTTCTTCAAACTTTTACATAAAATCAAGGGGCATAAAATCTCGGTCAAGTTCGTTAATGGGCAAAATCGGACCAAGGGGGTGGAAATAGGGAGGGTTTATCTGAAAACCGAAAAAACGCGATAACTTCTTAATTAAAATAGATATCGAATCAGTTTGAAGTTTATATTACTTCTCAAAAACGGGTTAAAAGTTTATGCATGACAGATTTTTGGTAAAGTTAAAAATGGGCTCAAGGGGCGAAAAAAAACAGGGTTTTTGGGAGAAAAAAATTCATAACTTCGTCAGTTCTCAAGATATCAAATCCAATTAAATTTTTTATAAATGTACTTAATATTATCTAAAACTTTTGTATTTACAAGTTTTTGATAGGACCAACTTTTACCGATAAAAAAAATTAAAAAATAAAAGAAAAAGGGGGAGGAAGAAAAAGAAAAAAAATCCATAACTTACTCAATTCTTAAGCAATCAAATATAATTAAATTTATTTTACATCTTCTCAATAATATCTACAACTTTTTTATTAACAAGTTTTTCAAAATACTGATTCTTATAGCAAAAATAAATTAAACAAAAATTGGAGTTGGAGAAAAAATCTCAAATCTAAACTGCTTATATTCTGACTCATTTTTAAATTCATTTTTGATTTTAAACGCATCCAAATGCAGATCCTCTTATTTAGGAACTATATAATGCGACTTATTGGCCAGTGTTTTGATAAAGGCTGAATATAATTTCAAAAAGACTGCCAAAAAGGGTATTTTGAATAGGATTTCCCGAAGTTATCGTCATTGGAAAAATTGAGGAAGTATAACAAATTGCATTTTTTCTGAGTCATTTTTAAGTCCATTTTTGTTCTCAAACGCATCCAATTTACACGTCCTCTTATTTAGGAACTATATAGTGGAACAAATTACCCAGTTTTTTGATAAAAGCAGAATATATTTCAAAAAAGGCTGCTAAAATGGGCACTTCGCACAAAATTTCCCAAAGCGATCATGATTAAGGGGGCTCAAGAGTTGAAAACTTTACAAAAAATCGATTTTTTATGATCTAATTTGATTATTCATTTAATTCTTAACTCAATGCAAAAAACCGCATAAAAATATTTGCATTTTTAACGGAGTTATAAGCATTTATGTATCAACACTTTCATAGCCGCATCCATATAATTTCAACTTTAAGTCGCGTTTTCTCAAAACTTGATTTTTGACGACTAACACCAAAAAAAAAAAAAAAATCTATTTGATGAAATGGCCTTTTTTTGCATCTATATAACATCATTATCTAGGTTATGAATTAATATATTTTAGATAGTTTAATATTTTGGGTATTTTTAATGAAAAAAAGTTGTATTTTTTAGGGGTTTTTTTAAATTTTCAAATTAAAGAGTTTTTTTTAATAATGTTTTTTTTTCGAGGGATTGTTATATCCTTAATTCATTCTCTAGAGTAAAGTTTCCTGATCATTTTAAAGCAAAAATTAGGTTCTTAAGTCAATTCAACGTTAAGATATTTTGGTGTTGATGATATAGCATATAATTTTTTTGGGGGGAAAATTGTGTTACATACATTTCGCTATTTTTTTTTTATTATATTACATTGAAATACTCCATTTTGTAATTTTATAAGACTACAAATATACCTTTAAAATATCAGAAAGTTTAAATTAATTACATTGAATACTTCTGTTTTTATATGGACTCGAAGCGAGAGCTCTGTTTACATGTTTTTCCGTATCGATCAACCCTGAGCCCCCTTAAAGAATTGAGGATGTACTCAAATAACAAATTGGTTATTTTATGACTCATTTTAAAATCCAATTGTGCTCTCAAACGCATTCAATTGACAGTTTTTTTGTTATTTAGTAACTATATAATATATATTCATAAATTTTTTGATAAAAGCTAAATATATTTTTTTTAAAGCTGTCAAATTGGGCACTTCGCAAAAAAAATTCCCCAAAGCGATCATGATTAAAGAATTGAGGATGTATTCAAATAACAAATTGGTTATTTTATGTCTTATTTTTAGATTCAATTTTGCTCTCAAACGCATTCAATTGACAAATATTTGTTATTTAGGAACTGTGTAATGGGCCGTATTGCTCAGTTTTTTTATAAAGGCTAAGTATATATTTTAAAAAAAAAAAAAAAAAAAAAAAAAAAAAACTGAGTGAGCGCTTCGCACAAAATTTCCCAAAGCGATCTTGATTAAAGAATTGTGGATGTATTCAAATAACAAATTGGTTATTTTATGACTAATTTTTAAATTCAATTTTGCTCTCAAACGCATTCAATTGACAGTTTTTTTATTATTTAGGAATTATATAATGTGCGTATTGGACGATTTTTTAATAAAGTCAGAATATATTTCAAAATATGTTTTCAAAATGGGCATTTGAGTTGAATTTCGTTTAAGATGATTTTGATAATGTCATTTTTTACAGAAAAAGGAAGTAAAATTTTTTTCAAAAGCGGCCAAATAAAAAAGTTAAACTGGATTTATCGCTAATAATATATATTTTTTTTATTTTATTTATTTATTTATTTATTTATTTATTTTGAAATGAAAGCTCTTCGAAATCTACCTCCGCCTATAGGCCAAGCCGACAGGGATTTTTTCTTTTTGGGGGGAAAACAAAGGGAGTGGGAATCAGTGGGTACTTCATTGTTGTTTTGCTTTTGTTATTTTGAAAGTGTGACATGTTTATTATAGACTTGTTAATTTCTTTTTTGTAGAACGCCGAACCTATCGCAGCAATCGTCGGTGTGCGGCGATTTCCCTCTGCCGACACCGGACACAGAGGATCATTCCCTCAGCATGGACGACGTCCACCTAAGGTCAGTTTCTATCTCTTTTTTTTTTTTTTTTTTTTCTCGCAATTTTATCTTTACTATCATTCTGATTCACTATCATACATTAGAGGATGTTCTTAAATCAAAAAGGATGACATAAAACAGGGGGGAGGGGGGGCTTTGTGACATAAGTTTTAATATATTTTTGTTCGGAAATGCATGAAACTAGCAGGTGTTGTTGTTCAAAAATTGTCGAATTGTACTCCATTTTCTGTTTTTTTAGAAACGCAATATATCTTTCATAACAGGCCTTCAAAGTCGACGTTTTTGAGCACATTCCCCGACGAGAACAGAAAAACCGGTCGAAAAGCAGGAGAAAAACGGGTGTTCACGTGATCGAAATAGCTTAGAACTGGATAGGTGATTCCATTGTAATAAAATGGAAAGCAGAGTTCGATTCAAAACCGCTTCCATAGTCAGGCCTTCCAATTTTATATATATTTTTTTTTTTTTGAAAAAAAAAATGAATTTGTAAATGTGTCAAAGCGTTTTGCACCTGTTGAGCGGAGCAGTTCAGAACAACCTTAAAAATTTCTGTGATTAATCGGTTATATATTTCAGTGGGGAGTTGTAATTTTTCGAATGAGTAAAAACATGTACAGGCCGGGAATTGCACACATGACTTTTTTTTAAGCTTCCAATGCTCTACCAACCGCGTTATCCTGGACAAAGCCGGCGGACTCATTTCACTGCCACTGCCTTTAGATAATCACATCTGGTCTCTTATCTGTAATAGTTCAACAGAAAAAATCGCTGATAATGGAATTGTATGTAAACATTAGATACGTAAAAAAATAAATATATAAATAAATAAATAAAAATAAATAAATAAATAAATATGCTGTAAAAATAGTGAAAATTTTAGGGTTTGTTGTAATTTCTACATGTAAATGACATCCAAAGCAAGATATAAATATATTATTAATTAATAGACATTATTATTAATCGATTAATACCAGTCTCATTTTTATAAGATTTGCTGCAGAGTTAATAAGGTGTATGATGCATTTTTATCTTCTAGGACTATACAACAATGTTTTTGGAACATAATAAAGTATCTAGACCATAGTCTAAATTATATTATTGCCAATCGATGGTCATATCAATATAATTTATTTGTCATATAAATTTTAAAAGAATTTTTGTTGTTGTTGTTATTACACCTTTTTTTTTATTGAGGCGTAAAAAGTTTTAAAAAAATTAAATTTGTACAATATTTTTAACAGCAGGAGGATTTTTTTCTTGATCGCCTTTGGCGATTGCGTAAGTTATGTTAGTTCGATCTTAAAGTGGTTTGCATGAGAAATCCACAATATTTATTTTATTCTAGTACTTACTTCAAGTGGCTGGTTCACTTTTCCGTCAGTAGATGGCAGCAGTATAAAACCCTGAAAAGAAAGAATTTATAATTCTGAGATCAGAATTTTATATTTTTACAAATTCATTTTAAAATTTTCAAGGCAGTCATTATGAAATTTGATAAAACTGAAAATTGAGTGCCGGTGCTGAGATGTTTTATAATTTATTTATTAGAGTGACAGTACGATTTTAAAACAGTAAAAAATGCAACATAGTTGTGCGTTTTTTTCCCTCCTTTTTTTTTTATAGCCGATTATTTGTGAGTGAAGGACCGAGGGAGGGTAATACCACCCTCGGATTCTCTCTAAGGCAACATAACTTGCATTTAATTTATCCAAGACCAGCAATTTTTAAAGAAAACAGCAAAAAACTGTAAACATTCGTTGAAAGTAAAAATATCTTTATTTTAAAAAAGTCTGCAATCGAAATCGAACAAGTAAAAAATAGTCATATTAAAGATCCTCAGCTGTCTTACGCAGAAAAACAAAGTTCAAAAATAATTAAATTTAAACGAGAAATTTGAAAACAATTTGGCCATAGGTTTAACATTACAGTGCGGGTGTTTTCAAGCGAATGAAGAGTCCTCTTAAACTCGTCTAACCCCTGGGTTTATTTATGTACTTTTAGGTGGATATATATAGCAGTCGTTAGCATCAGCATGATACGACTTTTGAAAAATTTCTTCACAACTTTTCCTCAGGAACCCAAAAAGACTCCCATCTAAAAATTGCATATACAACCTCTGACAATAAAGTTCGGTGAATAGTCCTGTAACATTAATGTAGATGAAATATTAACGAAAGTTACCCTACCATCCTTCGAAATAGTCATCTCCCATAACTATGCACCACTGGGATCTATCATACATGTCCTGGGAAATTCGCAAGAAGTCTTCTTTTGGGATGGAGTTCAAAATCTTCGCCACGTTTCGTTGGATGTCAGCAATAGGGTCAAATTTCTTTCAAAGAGAGTTTGAGTCGTGGAAATGGCAAGATTGGATTATTTTTGTCGTCCGATTATCTACGCTAGGGATATAGGACCACGGGGGAGTGCCCTTCGTGGGGGTCTTTCTAAGGGAACCTAACCCGTATTTACGCAAGGTTCGAAGAAAACCACGAAAACTCCGAACGGTTAGGCCGACAGCCGCGATTGGGTTTGAACCCAGCACCTGCCGTCTACCAGTTGAGAGGTCCGTACCTCTCGGCCACTGGTGGGGCCAGGAAATGGCAAGAAATCTGGAAGATTGATATCTGGCGAGTATGGTGGATGTTCAATTCGCACCACTCCTCATCAATTTCTTTTCGTGTCTTGTAAAGCTTAAAACCAAACTTTAAGGATGTATTCGAAAAAACGCTTTTCCATTTTCAACAGTTCGAATTTTTTCGATACAATTTCAGACACATTTTTAAAAGTAGAAACATGAAACTTGCTGAGGGGATTCTTGAAGGGACGTATGAGGTGCCGTGTGATGTCTTTTTACGCTTAATTCATTAGAATTTGAGTTATAAACAATCATCTTCCCAGTATGACCCTTTTTTTCGTTCCCAAATCTCTCGCTTGGGAAAAATCGGTTCAAAATGCCGTTTTTGATTGCTTTTTTTTTTTTTTTTTTTTTTTTTTTTTTTTTTGCAACATTTTCTGCATTTATGAAAGAGTCGGCAATTACGGCACCTTGTGTACTTTCCAAATTAGAGATTTCAAAAGTTTCGTGTATTTGACAGAAAAATGAATTCAAAAATATATCGGAAAATAAGCAGTTTGAATCGAAATACACCCTTAAACTGATCTTTTGTTCGTTTATTTTCCTGTTCTCAGTTAAGAACCAACACACTGAACAAGCACTTAGCACTGCATGTCTTACACAAAACATAAACGACGCTGAACTGAACAGCGGTGGGGGAAATTGTCAACACTTGCCTCTATGCAGATTCAGCGTTTGGTTTCACAAGTGTCGCCAGATCGGTCGTTCTGAATTCATTCACCGAACTTTTTTGACAGAGATAGTATATATGCATGTATGTATTAAATTTTGTCCGTACGATAAAAGTCGCAATTATGCAAGAATTGTCTTCAAACTCGCTAGATACATTGGGATGGTTAATATCTCGGCAGGGATTGCAAGTGGGCAAAATCGACCCAATTTGCTAGAAATCAGAAGGGTTCAAAAATTTAAATACCGCCTCAACATTGCTCTGACAAAACCAGCTTTTACGCAACAATGACAGAAAAAAATAAACATTTTTATTGTAACAATTGCCCACAATTAAATAAAAAAATAATAAAATTCTTACTACAAGAATTACATTACTATTGCAAGATTTGAACGCGAAAAATGAAAAATAAATAGTTTGTCGAATTCAAGAAAAATTTAATATTACGTCATAATTTTTTGTAGCAAAATTTCCACATGACAACAGAAAAAGAAATCAGTAGCTTGACGAATTTTTTTTTAGGCAAATATTAGGTTATATTGGAAATATAATGGACGAAAAGCAGGCGAATATATAACGCCATGTGAGTTTATGAAAACCTGTTGAAACATGATAAAAACCAGACTATGGAAATACTGACATATTTCATCATTTTGAAGGTCTTTCATTTTGTTTTCGCCATTTTTAAATTTATTCCATATATATGTATGTGTGTTTATTAGAATTTTCACAAAAGGTTTAGATCCTTAGAGCCCCCTTCTTTGTGATGAAACTGGGTTTATCTCTAATCCTGATTGAGTTTTTGTTGGTGAAATTTGTATCTAACTTCGAAATGTACCTCCGCCTGTAGGCCAAACCGGAGGGGGTTTTTTCATTTTGCAATAAACAGCAATTTACGTATAAATTACACAAATATAGTATCAGTTTTCTTATGAAAAACTGTAATATATACGAACTTAATTTATGAATAAAAAAAATTACTTTCGAATGAATCCAGAATCTTTTAATGCGCTCGTAATTATATAAACACATAGCACCTATCTCTGATTTATCTTTTTGTCCGCATAGAACAGCTCAAAAACTAGCCAACCGAATGGTTTGAAATTTTATGTATAGAGCCGTATAAGATGTGGGCCGAGCCGACAGGGATATTTTTTTTTTCAGTTATTATTGAGTAAATTATTATTCACTAAATTATTGATTCACATTGTTTTCTTTTTTCCAACGAATGTCTTATTTACAAGCTTTAACATCCGACTTGCACCATTTTTCTTTGAATGATCATTTCAAATCTCTCAACTTCGATTACCCCAGACATCATTTGGAACAAGATTTAGAAGTGGGGGAGAGAATGAAATCCAATGATTTGAGTTGATAAAGAAACATCGCTTTTGATAAATGAAATAAAATGTCATTTATGATATTCCTGGAACTCTTTTAAAAGTGGAAATCAGTTTTTATCCAGTCTTCTTTTTTTGTTTGAAGAATGTAAGTGATGTATCGCGGTTCGCCGTTAATTTGACTTTTTTTTTTTTTTTTTTTTTTTTTTTTTTTTTTAATAAAACAAGAAAGATAGGAAAGATTTTTAAAATGATTTTTAAAGCTAATTTTCAGTAACTTTTTATCTTTTCCTATTGTGTCAAGTGAAGTGAAGTGAAACTAAATGAACTTCTTCAGTTAATTTTTTTTTCTTATTTCTAAATTGTTCGTGTAGTTTTTAAAACTTTTTTCTATGTTCTATTACTGAAGAAAAAAAAATCTTGGACAAATTTGATTGAATCAAATTGTTAAATAATTAAACTTTAAAAAACGTTTAATGAAAGCCATTTGTCATTATAAGGGATTTACACATATTTCTCTTTTTTCTTTGAAAAATTTCTCTTGTCGAGTAATATGAAATGAAATGAAGTCAGTGTCATTTTTCATTAATTTTCGTGTATTTCGTTTAACAAGTTTTATTGAACATTTTTTTTCTTTAACGTAGAAAATATTTTTCGATATAATTTTATACTATAAGAACATTTAATTACTTTGAGAATTTTTGTAATTTCTGAATAACAATCACGATGGACAAATCCATTCAATGTTTTCTGGATATGTTTTTTTTTCTATAATTTGTGAATAACTTTAAGTGATGCCGCGTCGTTTTTAATTATAAAATTAAAAATTAATTTCTGGATTTTATGCTTTCTTCTATATTTTTTAGAAAAAAACATTGGATATTCGCGAAAAGTTTCGATTTCCGATTTTCAGCCGGATTTATATGTTTTAGAAGGAACGCAATTTGACAGTTTTTAGAAAATATGTTTGATTGTGAGTCTATCTATTTGTCCGTGACAAAAACTTTTGTGGAAGCTCTACCTCAAGAAATAATTCACGGGAACACTAGATTCACCCAGTCTTTGACATAAATTGCTGCTAATTAGTTTCTGGTGTCAATTAAAAAACAGATAGCTTTGCTATTTTGCCTTTTTAAAAAGTTTCACGACTATAGCAATAGGCCTAACTCAAGAACTAATGCACGGAATTGTATCAAACTTTAGATTCAATTAGTCTTTGATATAAATTGATGCTGATTAATTTTTGGGATAAATTTACCCACAGGTGACGCTCCTCTGTACCGTATTTTCAGTAGTTACGCGATTTTAGCAACAGTCCTATCTCAAGAACTAATGCACGGAATTTAGTCGAACTTCCTTTTTTCTTAGATTTTGACATAATTTATGCTGATTAGGTTTCATGTAAATCAAGTAACAGATGACGCAGCTATTCTGAAATTTTCACGATTTTTTCGATAGGTATACCGTCAAACCTCGTTAACATGAACACTCTTAATGTGAATTAATTTAACATGAATTGTTTTCACAGTTTCTTATAAAGACGAATACAAAGATTTTATACTGATAACAAGAATTACTGTTAACATGAACAAAATTTTGATTCCTTTTGAGATTCATGTTAACGAGGTTCGACTGTATCTCTAAAACTATAATACAAGGAGCTAAATTAAACTTCATGTTCTATGTGTTACACTGTCGCATAAATAGATTTTCATTAAAACTTGGGTGTAGACTGGCCAATAGGTGTCGCTTTTATGCTCTTTGAGTTGGGAATTTTTGTTGCAGACATTTAACAAGGGTGTGGGTGCAGAAATTCAGTTATTTGATTAAAAAGTGAAATGATTCATCTTATTGTTAAATGCACAGAATTCAACGAACGTATATGAATTAGAATGCTCATGAAGATTAATAGATTGTCATTTAATTTTGGCACTGTGATAGCAAAATTTTAAGTATTAACCTGTAGGGTCAGGAGGGACCAACTTTTTACATTTTTAACACTGTTATTATTTTTTTTTCTCTGTTACTGTTTGGAAAAGCGCTTTTTTTAGTGCACAGGACTAACTTTGACCTTTTAAGAACACTTCTTAAAAGTTTTAATTCTCATAGCCCCTCCCCCCCTCATTTTTTAAGTTAAAAGGATAATTATAATTACCCCCATCAAAAACTCACAATCACAAAAGTTTGGGGAAATTATGACCACTCTAATCAAGTCTAAAATGAAAAGGTACATTATGGAGTTAATATAATAAACTTTTGCCATACACAATTTTCTCCGTTATTGGGGTGGTTATAATTACCCCCACCTGACCCGGTGTGATAGAAGAAAGTATTCGGATTGGCATATCCTGTTAGTTCGTTTTATGTTATTATTGTTATCCGATGTTGATTAATGATAAATTAATTTATTTTAGCGGATTGCATCAAAATTAAGTTATTTATTTATTTATTTAGACATTTTCATTCTTTTTAATGTTAAAAAAAATCCCTTTTTTTTTAACATTAAGAAAATTTTTTACTATCTCCACTCTTTCACACAGACTCTCTGGCGCTCACAAATGGAATTACGAAGAGATTCTAGTTATTGAAAATGGTACGTGTGAATTCTTCAGATACTTACAAAAGTGCTAAAATTTTAAGGTCTAAAATTTTAATGAATAGTGTAATTTTTCGAAAAAACATGTACAAAGTAATATTACATATATTTAAAATTAAAGCATCTGGAATACCAAAGGAGGAAAAATGAGAAACGTTATGCTACGCTTTAGTTTTTGTTTCCTTCTCATCATTACATGTTTTATTTATACATTATTCTGTTTAAAGTTTTCTCATATGTCTACAATGCATAAAATAAAATACTTCTAGAATTAAAATACATTTTCCCAATATATTCCTTTTATTTTCATTTATATATTATGCCATGCATATGTATTTCACTATACAAATTTAAGGAATTTAAGTTAATTTCTATTTAATAAATTTTCTTCATAATGAAATCTTTAACTGTAGCGATAAAACTTCGTTAAATGAAAGTTTCGCTATTTTGTAAATTTTCCACCAGATGGTATAATTAGTTTTGACAATTTAAACTCCCACAGCACAGATTTTTTTCGAAAACTGTTGCACTTAAAAGGAATCTGATCTTAAAAAAAATTTTCGACAGAGAAAAGTGTAATCTTGTAAAAGTTTGAGTTTTCCTGACTCTTGTCGCGTATCGACAGTACAGGCTCTCGAGATCAAGGAAAAGGGAAGCCCTTTATCTCATTTTTTTTCCCGCCCCGCTATAAGATTCTGAAAACTGGATTTAAGTGATAAGGAAGAGAAAGATGCTATCGGGACAGGACTAACCTAGAAAACAGGAATAGGAAAACGGGAGACAACTAGCATCGATCCGGTATAATTTCCTCCATCCCTCATTTTGAAATCCACCTCAAAGTTCTTTTCTACTTGACCGCCGAGCAAGAGGACAAAATTGGATTTTTTTTTTCTCTTTACTTTTTTAAAAATGTAAAGAAACGATAAAATTTTCAACTAAATACAATAATAATAATAATAATAATAATAATAATTGCAATTACTTAATTTTACTTAATTCACTAAAATATTAGTCTTACTTAATTGTGTTACTTAAAAACATCTGATAATGAGTAAACATAAATTTACAGTTACGAATTTGTGATATCAAAAAAACTTTTAGTTATAAACAAGCAGAGTATTCTCGCCAGAATCCAGTTTGAGCATTACATTTAAGGGGTTAAATGTAAGATTACCATTCTGTGTTTTCCCTCATAATCACGGTTCTCATACGGCCATCAGGGTTATATCACAAATTATATCACGCTTGCAAGAAGGTAGAGAGGGAGTTCGTGTGACAGTTTGTGACAAGGAAGTGGGAAGGATTAAGAAGAAATGTGACCACACATTTTGGTTAAAAATAAAACCATTAAAAGCCAGCAGATTAAATGTTGAATTTATTTTTAGTATTTTGTGTTGATAAAGTAAAGATCAGATTTAAAACCGAATACAGTAGACACCCTCAAATCCGCACTCCTAAAATCCACAACTCTCTAAAATCCGCACATACTTTACGGATGTAAACAATGAAACATTCAGTTCAGATGTAAGTGTAAAATTTGACATTTTTTAGTTTTATATCAATTCCATACATTTGTTAATTTGTAACTTTTGGCAATATGTTATTGAATTCATGTTTTTTCATGAAGAAAGAATAATTTATTTCTAAAAAAAATCAAGATATTGCTGATATCATTAGTAATCACAATCTTACTAAATATATTTATGTATTAATCAAGCTTTTTTAGTTATTAAGTCTGGCTAAACCTGAAATAAAGCTTCGTTTTTTTATGATCTTGATGAATTAATAATGTGTACCTTTATGAGGCAAGTATTATTGAATAATTTAGGGAAAATACATTTAATCTTTATAATGAATATATTTAATTGTATATTATTGATTATTAACTTGACCTTTGCTTCTAGTATTTTAATCATTTTAAAAATTACCTAATTTTTTATTATTTTAGTTTATTACATATTTTAGTATATTATAAGTGTTCAATATACTTTTGATTTCGTTATTAATTACATTCAAATTACTGTTTAAAAAATGTAAACAAAGCAATGACCAGAAATCCACAAAATTCTAAAATCCGCACAACCTCTGGTCCCAAGCTGTGTGGATTTGAGGGTGTCTACTGCATATTGAATTCCATTTCAAATCCGATGACTAGTGTTTTCAATTGCTCTTTCATATTAATGTTTTATTACTATTGTCTATTAATTATTATTTTTTGTTTTGTTTTGTTTTGTTTTGTTTTGTTATAAACCTTATTCTTATTTCATACAAAATACGTACACGAATCATTTTTATTGTTATGCTCACAAATGTCATTAAAACACATAATTAACCCATTCCGGCACGGGAAAAATCTGTAATAAAATGAAAAATAATCGACTGACACCGGAATTCACAAACGAATTTTTTAGATATTTTGAATTCCTTAATTTAAGGTTTTATTGTAAAAGCAAAATTTTACTAAAATATTACTGGTGCCGTTTGCAAGTTTGGAATTAAAATTAGGTATCCCAGACCGGGCACAGTGTGCCGGAAAGGGTTAAGGTTTTAAAATGAAACACAAAATATGATCTGTAACATAGTTAGAGATGGGAATGCTCGGAAAAAAAACTGGAAAAATTGGGAAAAAAACCGGTTTTTTTCGGGTTTTTTCCGAAGGCTTATTTTTTAATTTTTCCGAACTGGAAAAATTGAAATTTCATTTATGAAATAATATAGTGAAAATTTTGTAATAGCTACATTCTTATACTTTTTATTTTATTAATTTTTATGTTGAGGGTCTCACATGAAAATTTTAATGTGCACTCTCAAAAAAACTTCCGTCTTTTCACAGAAAATGTACTGGCAGCACTGCTGCCAGAAATTGTCTGTAGATTGACGATTTTCCGTTTATTTTTTTCTTCGTCAAAAGAGGAAAAATATCCGTCACTTGAAGAAAATTTGGAAAAAATCAATGCGGAAGAGGTGGGGATCGAACTCACGACCCCAGCATTACAAGGCCAACGCTCATCCAACGCCTCATCCCTTGCTCATGAACATTTTGCTTTAAAATAGAAGCGTTCATTTCATATGGGTGTGGTTTGGTGTATTTCGTTAAAAAGCTTTTAATTTTGCAGTTAATCTCGAAAAGATTTCATCTTTAATGAAACTGTGGCTGGGTTTTTTTTTACGTTTAGTATTAATATAGTATAAAAATGTGAATTTTAAATATATTACGTAGATTGTTAGAGAAAAAACATGGATGTTTTATTTTTATTCGGTAAGATTTTTTTTAGTAATATCAGACCTTTTTTCCGCGCACCTTAAAGAAAGTAATTGTTATTTATTTTTAAATTCGAAAACATTTTTGTCTTTTAAAACTAAATTAGACATTTTAATCGGTAGAATATTTTTGTTTTTCATTTTAAAAATAAATTCGAATATGTTACTAACAGACCCAATGCGCATGCGTGCTAGATATAAACGGAATTGTTTCCTCATTTTTCGACTTTCGGAATGAACTCACAGAACAAATACGTTTTCTGGGAGAACAGAAGTTATTTGTGAAAAAATAACGATAACTTAGTGTGTATTGACGAATTTTTCTGACAGTGTGGGTAATCTGATATCTGAGCAGACAACTGTTTGAGAAGACTTGAAAGGATCCTTCACATTTTTTTCTTGTTTGAAACACAAGACCCTTTGCAAAATTTCTCTTGTAAATAGACATTTCAGAAAAAGTTTAATCAACAAATTGAATCTTTCGCAAGTGCAGTGATTGAAGAAAAAAAAATTTCTTGCCATACAGCAGCTGAATCTTATTAAGTTGCATATATGTATGTAAATAACCTTATTAAAAATGTCTAAATAGGAACCTAAATATAGTAATAATTTCTTATTCAAAAATTCTGAATATATTTTGTACAAGTATATACAAAAAGTTCACAATTTCACAAAAACTTGATACATGAAAAAAACTAGATATGTAATTAAATGCAACTTCTCTTTTTAAAAATGAATTCTTGTGTAAAATTATTGCAATAATATGCCAATTAATGGAAATGATAAAATTAAAAATTCAACGTAAAATTTTGAAGTATGCATTTATTATTTTAATCTATCTTTTCAGGAAGTAAGTATTGAATTCGTGAAAAATTTGACTTCCAGTTTTGGGTGTATTTAAACGTTTTTAGAAGGTCCTGAACACGTTTTGATGGTTTTTGGAAAATATCCGTCACTCTGTGAGTCTGTATGTGACAAATTTTATGGGCACTCTATCTCAAGAACTGATGCACATAATTTCACAAAACTTTAGATTCAGTTACACCTTGATATAAACTTGAGATATTTATTTATTAGTGTATATCGCCAAACCGATGGCGCTGCTATGCTGCATTATTCATAATTTCCACAATAGTTCTATCTCAAACTAATGTATGTATTTTTATAAAATTTCAGATTAAGTTAATCTTTGACAGAACTTCGTGCTCATTACTTTTTGGTGTAAATTGCTCAACAGATGACGCTGCTATGCTGCATTATTCATGAATATCGCAATAGCTTTACCTCAAGGACGTTTTTTTTTAAAAATCAAACTACAGCTTCGGACAGTTTCTGATATGTAATAATGTTGTTTAGTTTTTGGCGTAAATTGCCCTATAGGTGGCACTACTATGCTGCATTTTTCAAGATTTCGTTATAGCTGATTAATTGAATGTTTTTCAAGGTGTTGAATCTAAAATTGACCTCCATTTTACGTCCATAATGTACAGTAATGTTGCAAAAACATGGGCAGTTTGCATTAGAAAAGTACAACTGCGATGAAAAAAACTCCCCATATTTTATTACAAGTAACTATGTTCCAAATCATACTTCCCCTCTTGATTAAACTTTGAATTTTTCTAGTTTTCTAAAGCACAGTAGAAGTTTATCTCTGTATGTAACTGCTTTTGTTAATTCCTCAAATAGTGAGCATTTTCTATTTGTAGTGTTCTGTTCTCATAACTTTTGAGTTCCACTCTTAGAAATATAAAATTACCATGTGGAAACATTATTGAATATGGTTTCTTACTCAAGAATAGAATAACAGATTTCAGGGTAAAAAGAAAAAAAATTACATTGAATTAAACTTAAAAATTATTTTTCTGGTTTCAGTGTGAGTAAAAATCTAACAGTAAATAAATCCTACGCTATTTTTCAGTTGCAGACCTGAGTAAGCCAAAGTAAAACTTAGTTTTGTTTGAATTTAGATTATAAAACTAAATCAAAACTTTTTTGAGTTGAGATTGGAAAGCTATACCAAAACTAAACATATTTTATAAATAAAGGAAATGAAATTATAATTCTAAGAAAAAAAATAATAATGTAAAAATATACATTTTTTAAACAAACAATGGAATTTTTGAATACTAATACTGATATTCATAATAATGACAAAACTGCAAGAGTTTCTTTAAACTAGTATCATTTACTTAAAAACTATACTTATATAAATGGAATGCATAATTTATTTCATTCCAAAGTGCAGACATATTGGCTTTGTTTTTACATTAGGTCAATTGATAGTAAAACATGTAACTGAAAAATCATTTCAACAGAGATATGATATAACAAACAATAGCGTTTAATAAAAATTCTTAGGCTGTGGCAAAAAAAAAAAAAAAAAAAAAAAAAAAAAAAAAAACTAAACTTTTAAAAGCAGGCTTTGCTACTTTCTTTTTATTTTGTAATATAAAGTGAAAATAATTTTCATTTAATACATATAAATGGGAAAAAATGTTTATTATTTAATATTCTCTAAGAAAATATAATTTATTTGGGAGAAACAGTCATGAAAAATCAATTTTTCCAATTTTTCTGTTTTTTTCCGAAAAAAACCGGTAAAAAACCAGTTTTTTTCCGCCACTTATATTTTTCCGGAAAATTTACATCTCTAAACATAGTATTTTGTTTCTGAATTGCAAGGATATGTTAATGTAATATAGTGGGACACGTGACAAGAAGGGAGAGGGGGGGGGAGAGAGTATGGTGAAATGTAACAATTTGTGACAAAAAATAGGAGAGGGGTCAAAAATATTGAAAAAAAAAAAGTGTGACGTCATTTATGGACAGCTGCTAAGCTGAGTGATTTCACAGAAACACTATTAATGCTTTTTTTTTTAATCTTACATCTTTTTAAATGCTATTATAAAAATGCAAATTTTTAAGTATTTATTTAATTATTTTTTATCAAAAGTATGTGAATAAAATCCATAATTTCTAATTTATTTTTATGTAAGAATAGAATATTAAAATTCTACACATTTTATTAGGTTAATAATAAAGAAAACTAATTTGCTCCATTTATTTTCCATTCCTTCTGTTAATGCCACTACATAAAGTTTTCTTTATACGAAACGTTTAAAAAAATTATCTCTGACATATTTTAAAAAGAATTCGCCTGTTAAAATTTACGAATTGTTATTTAATGGTCAGAAACTTTCTTTTTCTTCTTGTGGTAATTAAATTTAATTACATCACCGTGAGTGTTTTTCTCTCGCTTGTATTGCTTATAAAATAAATGAGCTAATGGTTTTAATTAATGGATTTTTAAAAAGCATCATTTATTTTTTAAATGAGCTTTTTTCTGATAGCGCTGTTCATCATTTAATTAAAAAAAACAATCACGTTAATAATAATTAGCGACAATGTTAGATTTTGATGAGTGCAGAATTAAATACTTTATTTGATTATGGCTTTGTCGGAACAATGTTATTTGTCAACTAATTAATCTAAGAATTTTTCCTTTAATTTTTTATTATTTATTCTTGAAATTTTGAAATACAATCCTGTTTAAAATATTTTTGTCTAAAACAGATAAAAATTGTTTTGGGGGAACGGAAATATAAGGATTAACCGCTTAGAAAATTATTAAAGTTTATTCGGCTGTTTACGATTTTTAAATTTTTCTATGCGTTTTTTAAAGCTCTTTCGGATTTTGCGGCTAATTTTCGACATCTATAAAAGAAATTCTTTTTTAACTTTTTATTGAAATTTTTGAAATAAATTTCTTTGACTTTTAGCGTTTTCTCCCGATTTGCTACGATTTTTCCACATTATGAAAATTAATTCAGTTTCAACCTTCTAGCCGAATATAGTAATTTTTTTTTTTTTTTTTTTTTTTTTTTTTCAGTAAAATTTAGTTGGAATTCGTGCCGCGATTTTTACGGTGCCTTCTTTGGTTATTAACACCCTAACCTGTGACTAAAAGAACAAAATTGTAATGTTTTCTCTGTAATTTTTTTTCTAAACTTACAAAAAGATTTTTTTTCCCACGTGACATTAAAGAAAAAAAAAATTAATATAGGGATATAAGCCTTGAAAATATTAGTGACAACAAAATGTTATAAACTGCATTATTTTTGTAGAGTTATATTAATTTAAATAATGTTTCTGTTGCTGTGAAACATTTACATGTTTAGTGAATGTATAACAGTTTGCGGCGGTGAGAAGGTTAAATAAAGATAAATTCATTCCAGTCATAAAAATTAAAAAAAAAAAAAAAAAAAAAAAAAAAATTGTCTGTACAAGTCACAGTTTTTTAACGGAAAAATTGTCCAGATTTTTTTTCTGGATAAAACGGAAAATTTTCTGGAATTTACGGGAATTTTTCCGCTAAAACAACAGTGAATTGTATTGGCTTCCCGACTGCTAGTACAATCACCTTTTTTTTCCTTTATAGTGAAGATATACCCGGGTAAAATCAGTTTCTCGTCCCAAACAGGACTCTAAACCGATTTAACAAGTGCAATTATTTGATCTTTGATTAATGTATCAGTAGAACATCTTCACGATACGTTTATCCACTAATTGGGGAAAAAAAATATTAATAACAAATGGATAAATAAAACAAAACCTAGCATTATTAAAAATCTATTTTTAAACATAAATCCGCTTATTGATTTTATGTCACTCTCTTATTTTCAGCTTTTTTTTTTTTTTTTTTTTTTTTTTTTTTTTCCTTTTCTCTCTGTACGATAAATCTCGTTACAGAATATTCTATGAATCCAAAAAATGCAATCTCTATCTCTGAAAGTTTTAAAAATGGAAAGAAAAATATGATTTGAAGAGAAAATATGAAAAAAAAAAGAAAAGAAAGAAAGAATAGAACTTGATATTTTAGGAGAATGGGGGGGGGGGGGGGGAATCTTAGTCGAGCTGCAAACAAGTGACATATTTTTATATTAACAGTATGCAAATGCCCTGTTTATTTTTAAAACGATGCAGCATACGTGAGCGTTTGTATGAAGCTTTTTGTTTTCAAAACGGAATTGGCTTCATCGATTTTGGAAAAATAAAGAAATATGTCTGGATTTGAAAATTTTAGAAAAGGCGAAAGACGTGTCTAGACTATTTTCTATTTTTTTTCCTCCTTGAAAGGGAGAGGGGGGGTCTAGGTACTTGTGTCAAAGTTGTTTTTATTTTTTTGCAGTTTTTGCATCTTTTTTACCCCTTTGTGACAAGAGCTCTTTGCTTAAATTTTAATATTTTACCCCGGCTTTTGAAAACAAATGTTTTTCAGTTGTTGAATCGCAAAAATATGGTAGGAGATATTCAGCTTTTAATTCACAAAATTTCAAATCTCAAACTTATACAATTTCCGTGTTCGGTTTCTGCGACAGACGGACAAAAGAGTGAGACGAATAGGATTTCGTCAGGTGAACGGAATCCTAAGAAGTTGTTTCGTAATAAAGGTAATGTAAACATTTTAACAAAAACAATCCGACTTCAATACGCTAATTATCTGATTTGATAATAAATTGATAAAAGAGGCCGGGATTTCGCTGTTCTGTTGTACATCCGCTGCTTGTGCAGTAGCAGGCACTTCGCCTCCGCCAAACCCAATGATTTACAAGCACCTAATGTTCACCAGAATGAGAGAAAATATGATTTTATCGGTTTGCATTGAAATTTTGAAAAAGTAACGAATCAATTTTGATGAAATTTAAATGAAATTCTATTCGAGAGTATATCCTTTCGAAAATAATTTAATAACAATAATAAAATTACACGAATCGGTCGTGTAGTTTCGGAGTATCGGTGAACATACATAAGGGGGAAAATATACATCGAATTGATTCCCGCCGTCTTTTTATTAAAGGTGTTCGTAAATCAAAAAGGACAACTTTGTGACATAAGTTTTAAATTATTTTTCTTCGGAAATGCATGAAACTAACTGGTATTATTCTTCAGAAACTATCTAATTACACTCATTTTTCTGTTTTTTTTTTTTTTTTTTTTTTTTTTTTTTTTTCAAACACAATTGATATTTTAGAACAATCCAACAAACTTGAAGTTTTGAGATTCATTTTCCGATGAAAGCAGAAAAACCAGACAGTGAAAGAGAGAAAAAAGCGTGATCACGTGATCAAAATAGCTTATAACTCAATAGGTAATTTAATGATCAAAAAATAGAAAACTAATCTTAACTAAACTTAGAAAACTAAACTTAGATTCCAGATCGCTTCTATAGTCAACATTTCCAATTTTGTATCTTTCCGTTAAAAAGTGAATTTGTAAATGTGTCAAAACGTTTTGTTCTGTTTGAGCAAAGCAGTTGAAAACACCTTTAAGTTGGTTAAAAACAGTCTGAATTTTAAACCAGTAGAATAAAACCTTTCTATTATGAGCAAGCGACAAATATTTTTACAGCACGGCTCTTTGTAAAAACGATTGAAAATTGCTGCTTCTTAAAAGAATATGTAAAATACATCGTACAGGTTGATTCAAGAGTCCTCAGATAAATTTTGAGAGGTGGTAGGAGGTAAGAAGGTTTAGTAGTGGACACTACAATAAAAACAAATCTGAAGAGGTTTCACTCCACTTTCAGCACACGGGTGGATGTATCTAGGAAGTGAAAAAAAAAAAAAAAAAAAAAAAAAAAAAAAGCGAATTTTTTATAAATTCAGTTGCTCGTGTTTTCTGTCAAGCGTAAAAAGAAAAAAGCTGTGAGTTGCCCATAATCGAGTGTTTACCACAAGTTATTGTGTTGCAACAGATTTTTTTTTCATTTATAGATTTGATTTTCAAATTAAACATTAAATGATAAAAAAAAAAAAGTGTTTTTACTTTTATATTTATTTTCATACTTAAATACAATCTCTGGTCGTGTTGCGGGTAAATATTATTATTATTATTATCATTATAATTCAGATTTAAGTCGTAAAAATTTGTCGAATTTCAATTGGAATTTTTTGTTTCTGATTGTATATTTCCCGATTCCTCGAAGATTCTTCTATGACAGTACTAAATACCGTATATCAGGGCTGTCCAACGCAGCGCCCGCGGGCGCCATGGCTCCCTTTCATGATTTCCTGGGAGCCCTTTTGAAGATTTCCTGTTATTAGACTTTTTAAAAGTAAAAATGAATTATAAACAATACTTTCTGCGAAATCATAAATATTTGCATCAGATATATTTTCAAAACACATTAAAAACCGGGAACATACTTTGAAAATTTAATCATGCATATTTTCACGAGTTGCAGTTATTTTATAAGTATAATTATGATGATTAAATGTATTAATAATTGGAAATAGCTCATTTTAATAATCCATGAATAACAGAAAAAAAGTTTTCCTACATTTCCCATCTCTTTGAAGATACATGTGCATGAAAGCTCTCTCTCTCTCTTTTTCTTCTTTTTGGGTTGGTTTATACGAGGAATAAAAAGGCTTAATTTTTCATTCTTGCCTTTTAAAATTTTAGAAGTTTGTCTATAATTTGCTTAAAAAAATTAATAAGAATGTGTAGAGCAGAGGAATGAGTAGAACAATGCAGATTTATTTCCATCTATGAAAGCACTTTCGGACTGGTGTTATAGTGCTTTCGCAACTGAGAGGGAAGAAATTTTAGGGATAGTTAGGGAAAACCTCTAAGATACTGATAACGAACTATGAAAGGCAACCATTTCGTTAAAAAAAATTAAAAATTACCTTATTTTTAAAAAAAATTACCTGTTTATTTGTTATTTTATTTTACCAATAAATGAGTCATATAATCTTTCCCTTCCATCCTATTTACATTACTTTTAGAATATTATGCTTAAACATATCACCCAGAAACTAGAAAAAATTATACATACTTTTTTTTTTTCTATATAGTAAATTTAAAACATAACTAATGATGACAACAAATGAATAACAAAATAAAACACATGTTAAGGAATATTTTTTCCACTTGTGTTGACATGTGCCCCACGTGTGTTCACATCTACCCCGCTATTGGAGAACATGTGGACAGTATTTTAATTTATAAAATTATTAAAAAAAGTAAGAAGAGCTAGAAGAGAGATTTAAAAAAAAATAACATGTGTAAAAAGAAAAAATTCTGCTAACTATGATCACTAGGTTCTGTTCATAAAAATTAATCCAGTCATGAGAAAAAGCTATGTTAAATGCGAACTGTTTACATGTGCCCCAGTCTCCCCTACACACACACACATATATATATAAATATATATATAGATTTTCAGTGGCGCCAACTTATATGGGGCCATGGGGCGCGAGCCCACCCATTAATTTGACATCTAAATCCATCCATTATTAATTGATCCCACCCAATATTTTTCTAGTTGTTCAAAATTATTTTGAGACCACTCAATATTTTTTTTAAGTTTGCGCCATTGTATATATTTAAGAAAAAGTATAAAGGTGTGCTTCTGATAGCAGTTCAATGTTAGAATTTTTTAATGACGTAATTTCTTCACATATAATGTTATTCTAACATTAGAATATTGTTTTTTTAATAAACCTTTTTTTTTCAATATCCAAGTGTAAATATATTTGTTTATGGAAAGGAAATATTAGTAGTGTTTTTTTTAAATTATTATTATGAAAAAATTGTTTAAATATTACCTAATTAGTTTTTTTGAAATAGGAAGTAAAATGAAATGAATTAAAAATTTAAAAAATAAAATTGAAAATGTAAACTTAAAAAATGCGAAAAATGTACAAGAAAAAGGTTGTTAAAATACTAAAGTTTTTAAAGTTACCATAAAACTTTTTTAATCGGTCTATTTTACAGTTATCACTCCTCGATTTAAAATCAGCGTGCTTCAATATACTTAAATTCATTTTTTTTTTCTTTCAGAGAGCCCGAATCACAATTTAATTACTCCAGCGACAGTGTCACTTTCATTTTCTGAAAGAAGCTAACCCAAAGTGATTGATTACACGTTTGACATTTAAAGGAGTTCCAATTGACCCTCGAATTGACCTCTTGTTACCCCCAACAGCGAAATGTAGAAATGAGATACCGCTTTCTCCTTTTGATGCTTTTAGCGATATATTTCAACAAAGATGGGGAGTTTTGCAGTTTGGATTTTCAAACCACTCGAAGTTGGAGATAGGAAGTAGGGAAAAAATTGCGAAAGCGGCATTAAACCTTCGGACTATCCTATCTCTATCCGAAATCACCAATATGGATTGGTTATCATGATACTTTTTTTTTTTTTTTTTTAATATAAAACTAAATTCATGCCTTGAAAATAAGTCAAAGCATATTTTTACATCCTAAAAAAACTTATTAATATCTGTGATTTCAATGTTTATTATTTAATTGTTATTGTTGTTAGTATAGGCGCGATTAAAGATTCTGGCACCTTACCCTACATTTTGAGATTGAGCTATCATAGAAAAATGTATGATCTGAAATTTAATATATGTAACTCCAGAATTTTAGGGGCTTTTTGTCTTCCGCTATAAGATTCATTTGGATTATGTTGAGACGCTCGTGTTTACTAATACTACTGTGCAATAGTACTGCAGTACGTTTTCAGTCGTGTGAATAATGGCGCCCTTCACTGAATGCCAGGAGCTATGGTGCGCCCCTCATTAGTAAAAGGTTGGACAGGCCTGCCGTATATAATCGTATATAAGTCGAAGAATTGTAGACAAAATTTGTGTGTTAAAAATGGGTGGTCAACATATCACAAGGCAATAAAAAAAATCTCCATAGTTAATTGGCGAATGGGCAAGTCTTTTTAGTAATCATATATCGATCTAGCTTGGAGAGAGAAGTAAAAGCGGTCAATGATCATTTTCCTATGATTGGAGAAAAAAAAATTAATAATAATGTACCTGCAATGGTTCTTCAACCATTTTCTCTTGAGTTAAAATTCTTTTCAATATAGGGACATTCCTCTCACCATTTTAATTCCCTTTTTAAAAAAGAGTTCAATTTGAGAATGTTTCTAGATATCTCTCCTAAAAATCCTACAATACAAAGAAGTAGTATATTTCAGCTGTCTAAGAAGTTATTTATCCTAGTAAATAAGGTTTGAATAGATTTTTGAAAGATTTTTTTTTTCTTTTCAAATGTCATTGAATTGATGTGAAAAAAATTCAAAATAGTTTAAGCTTCTTCAGATTTACATATTTTTACACTTTTAAAACGTTGAAACAAAAAAAAAGTTTGATTAAAAAAGAAAAAGAAAAAAATTCTAATTTAATGAAAATTTATTATTATTATTATTATTATTATTATTATTATTGTTGTCTTTTTTTATAAATTATTTATCAATATACTAAATATAAAAGTGGTTCGATTTGTACACAAAAACTCATAAAAAAAAAATCTTAAGAATTGGATGGTCGACTTTATATCGACACGAATATATACGGTATTTTATTATTGTTATTATTATTATTACTATTTTTTATTGTTATTATTATTTTATTATAATCTCTTGAAATGACACCTCACCTTTTAAGGCCCATCTGTCGTCTTCAGAAATTGGAGAAGAACATGCTGAAATTGAAATTGCTTGACACGTGTCAGGTTTTAGAACATCAATTCTTCTTGTTCGGGATGTAGGTGGACTGAGTGAGGGCAGACAAAAATTCGGGTGTTCTTTTTTATACATATCTTTCCCATTGTTGTGAGGTCGCGTTCGCAGTGTGGGATTTTAGACAGACCTCCCAGCTCGTTTGCAATTTAGTTCTAACTTTTTATCAGTTTTTCGGATTGAATTTGAAATCTTGCAGATCATGTTCGGATTGATCGGACTTTTCGAAACAAAATCCTGAAAATTTGTCAATTAAAAAACCCCACCAGTTTGAATATTGAAGAGTGCATTGAGCATTTTTATATAAAAGTTAAAATTGATTTTAAATGTATAATTGTATGTTACTATTCCAAAATGACAATAAATGTACATAGTGTCTCGAATTCATAGGTCAGACCGTACGGGAAGATAAAGCGGACATAAAAAAACAATTTTGGCATAGTAATGTGGGATCAAAAATGGGAAATTTTGGCGTAAAACGAGAAATCCGGAGGAATTCAAAACAAGCGTTTTCTTATCATAATAATTACAGTAAGCTCTCAAATGTATCATTGTCCAAATCTGGCAGCATCCAGCAGCTTCCAGATGTCTCACCTATAAGGAAAGGGCATGTTTACAAACAAACGTTTACTTCAACCAATCTACCAATTACATTTTTGCTTTAGCGATCATTACAGGAATCATCATGGCAATGTTGGCCAATCATACAACAGAGCTCTTAATCGCAGACAAATCAGACCAATCAGATCGCCCTGAATTCTCCTGTACAGTAGGAGTCTTAAAGAAGGGCAGGAAATTACTGTGGATCCACAGTAATTTTGCCCACAGTGACGTCAGCTGTCCTTTCCTTATTAGACACCAGTTGACTTGCATGAGGATCACATTGCAAGACTTTCATAGTCGTTGCTGCAAATGTTCGTGAAAGAATCTGCGAAAAAGTACGCCAATCCCTTCGTAGGCGCTGAAAGTAGCATATTTGAGCGCTTACTGTAATTGTTACGTTAATAAAATGTTTGTTTTCATTTCCTTCGCATTTCTTGTTTTTCGCCAAAACTTTTCATTTCTGACTTCACATTGCAATATTAAAAATGCTTCTCTATGTTTTCTTTACCTTCCCTTAAATTTTGGCTCATGAATTCGGGGATTAAGATTCGCAATGCATGACCCATGAATTCAGGGAACTCTGTCGATTAATTTGCTTTCCCTACGAGTTAGCATAGCATTTCGTGTTCAGGTCAGCTTGCTGGTTGATGAAATTTTTATTGTATGGTTTGTGTTAGGCTGCAGATTAGCATATTTTTTCCCGACTAATTAGGGACGGATTTAAGCAGAATTTTCGCGGTACATCCCAATCGCGCAGGATTCTAGTTACAGGCTATGTGTATTTTTCTGATGCATTTTTGTGCCATTAATAACCTTTAATTCAATCTATATTAGCCCCAACAGTGGCTGAGAGGTTAACTCTCAAAGCTGGTGGACGAGGGGTGCTTTCTACGAACTCAATTGCGCCCATCGGCCTAATTGTTTGGAGATTTCTTTGAACTTTGCGTAAATATGGGTTAGGATACCTTAGAAAGACTCGCACGGAAAGTGTCTTCCTTCGGACCTATATCCCTTGTGCAGATAATCGGCCGTCATAAACAACATTACATAACCACCATCAATCAATATTTTATTCAAACTATTACCAATCAGCTGTAACCTTACGTTATTTCCTTTTGCAAGTACAGTTTCGTTCTTTCTTTTTTTCTTTTTGTGAAGGATTTTCTCATCAATCGCTTTCCATTCATCTCTGAAATGGCGCGCTCCACTTTTGAACTTTTATTTCCCTTCCAATTCCATTTCGAATTGAATCGAATTTTCGCATTTGAACTTCCACGTTCAATGAAATGTCCTTGATTTGAACGTATGCCATTTCTTTTTTTTTTTTTTTTTTTTTTTTTTTTTTTTTCTTTTTCTTTTTTGGAACCCGCTCGCAATTAAATTGGAACAGGAAACGTAGGGAAAAAGAGTTCAGTCCTTTATGGAAGTTACTTATTTTCGATGCACATCGCTCCGGGAATATTTCAGAATTCAGATTGACAATTTACTGACATGTGTTTTCCTGGCTTTGCAAGTACGGGGTCGCCATTCTGATGCGAGATTTTAAACACGGCATAAAAAAAGGTAGCCTTAGGTTTAATTTACATTAGTTCCATAAACACCGGCAACTTGTTTGAGTCTTGCATCGGGTCGGATTACCGGATTTCAACCCGAATTGAGTCTTGGTTCCGGTCGAGTATCCGAATCGATATCTTCCGTTACTTTTGGATTCAAGTTGGAATGACTTTAAATATTTCGAATTTTTATCAACTTTGGGTTGAGTTTTCATTTTTGCAGTTCAAGTGGGGTCAAGGTTGACCCGACTTAATAAATAAATAAATAAAAATAAGGTCCTGATATTTAAAAAATTAAAACCTCTATATTTGATCATTAATCAGTATATATATGTATTGATTTTTAAACAAAAAAGGTAATAGACATTTGAGATATAATTGTAGATCAATTAAAATTGTATTAAAATAATTTTTTTTTCTTTACTGCGAGTTCGAGTTTACTTTAAAATTTTCGATTTTTTTTTTTTTTTTTTTTTTTTTTTTTTTTTTTTTTTAAGGAGTGGACGTAAAAGGCTATAAAATAACACAAATTTTGCATAAAGAACGAAGTCGATCGGATTATTAGTTAACGAGATATGTGTAATCCTGTTTTTCACATTCTTTAATTTTTCATGACCCTGTATTTCATTCAAATTTCAATTCAAAGATATATTTTAATTGGGTAAGAGATGCTTAAATCCGACGCAGTAAATTGTTAATTAATATAATTATTATTTTTGGAGCTATAAGGATGTTTTTTTACGCAATTTGGTATTAGTTGGGTAGTTTGGCGTTTTATATAATGTGTCCAAATGGGTTCATCAGTAATTCATTAATAGAGCATTACTATGTAAAAATATACAAATATGAGTTTAAATTTTGTTTTGGAATCGCATTTTGTAAATAGTTTACACATGTTTTATTTTCATATACAGTCGGCTCTCGTTAATTCGAAATCGGATAATTCGGATCTTCGCTTAATTCGAACTAAACATGAAGTCCCGAAATTTTCAATGGCAGAATAACGTTAAACTTTTTCATTAATTCGAACTCATTTTCTCTTGATATCGTTTAATTCGAACTAACGAGAATTCCGATTTTTTATTCTATCTTTCTTTCTCACGGATTTTTGTGAAAATTGTTCCGTACGAGTATACATATAATCCCATGTGCTTGATATCCATTTTCTAAGTGCCCCGTCTGTCCATCAGTGACGCTTCAAATTTTTCTTCCACTGTGCTTGTTTCTAATCTTTTAATTAGTTTATGTATTTACACATTCTAATTTGTTATTAAGTCATATTTTGATGATAACAGCCATAATAAATTTTAAAAACACTGTAACATTAATTCCTTTGTAATAGTACCGTATTAAGCATGTTTTAATTTCATTTTTTCCATAATTCGAACTTCGGATAATTCGAACATTTCTTGTGGTCCCGACGAGTTCGAATTAACGAGAGCCGACTGTATTATGTTATGCATATCCATGAAAGGTAAATATTGCAGTGGCCCCCAACCACTACTTTAGAAACATTTCCTAGCGAGTATTTACATCTTTAAAGTATAACCGCAACATCCGATGTCAATTTTCTAGATCCAACAATATCACAGAAATTTCAATTTGAGATTTTTTTTTTGCTCTTGAATGTCTTTGGACGTTGTTGTACCGACATTAAACTAGTCGTTGGGAGGGGGGGGGGGGGGGCACCGTAATACTTACCCATCAGGAAAATAAAACACATGTAAACTATTTATAAAATGCATCGAAATTCCAAAATAAAATTTAAACGCACATTTAAATAGTTTTAATATACATAGTAATGCTCTATCAATGAATTGCTGATGAGTCAATTTCGACAAATTATATAAACCCCCAAAATACTCAAGTAGTACCGAATTGCGTCAAAGAAACATCCTTCTAACTCAAAAAATAATAATCATATTAACTAACAATTTACTGCATCGGATTAAGCGTCTCATTTACAACTAAAATATGTCTTTCAATTGAAATTTGAATGAAATACAGGGTCATGAAAAATCTAAGAATGTGGAAAACAGGATTACACATATCTTGGCAACTAATAATCCTATCAACTTCGTTCTTTATGCAAAATTTGTGTTTTTTATTGCCTTTTACACCCACTACTTAAAATAAAAAATTTCGAAAATTTTTATGTACCTTTCATCAAAACGAATTTTTCGAGAGTACGAAAGAAATAGTTTCGGATTATCGAGGTTATTGATTTAAATAGGCTTCGTCCCATTTTTACATACTAAGTACATACAAAGTTTCAAGTCTCTATCTCAATTTGTTCGAGAGATACAGCGGTTACAGACAGACACACAGACGGACGGACAGCAAATTTTTTTTTTTCTAAAAATATGTTTTTCGGAATCTCCACTATGTGAAACGTGTAAATCCGTGAAATTTTTTTTTTTTCGGTTTTCAAAAAACGATTGCAATACTTACCCTATACTACGGATGATAGGTAAATAATATAACTAATGTTGGATCATGTTGGGACAAAAACAGTGTCCAATGCTTCGCTACCTTTAAGGGGCACAGCACTTCTATTCTTAAAATGCTGTAATGATTGAACGATACCAAAATTTAAAAATAAATTTATTTCAAGATAGATAAATGTTTTTTTTTTTTTTTTTTTTTTTTGCGTACTTGATAAAATTAAAATTTTCATTTCAAAATTCTGGTGTCAATGTGGCATTTCGCAATTAAAATTAAGGGGGATACATTTTATCCCACCGCTCTTCAAGTGGTTAAATCGGCTAGATAGTTGCAGATATTTACTCCCTATATACACACAAGAAAACAAACAAACGTTTCAGTCTAGTAAGAGCTAGTAACGTCAAAAAACACGTGATTTTAACAAGGCTCATTTTTAGGTGCATTCGTAATTATGTAAATACGTAGCACCTATAGTTGTCGTTCAGTCTGTCCGTCCGCATATAACAACGCAAAAACTACTCAACCGAATCTTTTGAAATTTAAAATATATAATTATTATATAATTTTGTCGAGTCATCTCAAATTTTTGAAAATTGGATGGATAGATCAATTACAGGGACGATCAAAAGTATTCCGTTACATTACGGTCAATGGGGAAAATGTTGCAAAAGCATTTTAATCATTTGAAATTTAAATTACATACTTATTACACAATTTTGTTATTTCAATTTTTTTTGAAAATAGGATGCATAGATCAAATACAGGGACAATCAAAAGTCAAAAGTACTCCGTTACATTACAGTCAATGGAAAAAAAAAGTTTCAAATGCATTTTAATAATATTACACTCATTCGAACATAATAATATTATTATGCATCATAAAGTACATATTATAATATAAATTTTGCATAATATGTTGTGCAAAAAACTTTTGTTATTGATTTACAAGGCCACACAAAAGTATTCCATTACATAATGAGTATAGAGAGAATATTGTTTGGTGCGCATTTTAATTGTAATTAACTGTTTACAATTTTATGAGGGTGATGATGATAAAAGTGATATTTTTAAAACTTCATTATCGTACGAACGCACCTCATTTGCTACGCTTCACGTGCTATTTCCAACTTGTTCAGTATTATCTTCTATTTGTTTCAATTTTTTTATAATATTAACCTTTAACTAATGTGACAGAAAATATCACATAAGTACTGTGAAGCGGTCTGTGAGACCGCTCCGGCGAAAGATGAATAAAAGGCGCGATTAACTCATAGGATGATGTTTTGTACTAAACTTTTTCTATAGGTCTGTCATAATTAACATTTGCCTATTTAAAAATCTCTGATCATAGTACTAAAGTTTCAAATGATAAAAAAAAAAAAAATCGGCAATGTTTGTAGATAAATTGAAAGTTGCATGTTAAATTATAAAAGTTGAAAAAGGCAGCAGTTAATTTAGATTTTAATTTTAAATTGGAATATTCATTTTTTTTTCATGAAGATTAAAGTAATATTTCTAATATTATTTTATAGCCCATTAGCCCATTATTTATTATTAATATTTTAATAAAATATTATTCGGCACATGACAATAGGCTACCCATACATAACTGCATTAACACGTTCGCCGCTTACGTGAAGATGTGATGTTAGTTAATGCCGCACTGTAGAAGTGGGTTTTCCCCAGAAGCCGATTTACTTTTTATAACAAAGAATCGGTGAAAGATTTTCCCGAGCCAGCACATGACTGGTTATTGAACATCACCCCACATCACGCGCTGGCGCGTGATCGGCAGCGAATGTGTTAAAATCTGACATTAACTTTCAGCCAATTTCAGATTGAGGAGCCAGGCCTATGCAAAACTTTATTTGCATCCAACTAAAAAAATTTTAAAAGATAAGTTTATTTTATCTACGTCGTATCAAAAGAAAAAAAATCGCAGGAATTCACATACATTGCCGAGGAATTCACGTGGTAGGACGGCATTATGGTAGCATCCACGTTTAGGGAAAAAATGATGGATCGGCGGCAATTTGTTATCGTGAGAGAATAAGGTCGCCCACGAACGCCCTGTGTTCGCACGTCGGGCCGCCCTTCATTGTGTCTTACATCCCTGCGCCCCCGTCAAGTCCCAGAGCGTCGCCGGTTTTGCTGGCACCGACCGAAACTGAAGGCGGATTTTTAGAAAAGGTACGCGACATGACATGCCGCGGAAAAACTCCTCTGTAGGTTATTTCCCCGTATAAATTTTCCACATTTTTTATTTATTTATTTATTTATTTTTATGAAGTCTAACCAGCCTATTTAACCCTTTGAAGGTCTGTAGTATACTACTTATATCACTAATTTTAAAATTCTAAATGGCTTCTAGAAATTTTAATAAGAATTTGCCTTTATAATATAGCTGGAGAAAATAACATATTTATTTTTAAATCAATTTTTTGTAATTTCTGTTGAAATTCAATCATTTCAACATTTTAGATAACGAAATACTTTGCCATGAAAAGGTTAAAACACCCCCCCCCCCACCCAAAAAAAACAAACAAAAAAAACATGATTTTTATGTTTTATTTAGAAACATAAAATCTGTGAAAAACACATTCTGTCCACGGTACTTAAGCTTTTATTCTTTCATTCTGACTCTCTTACGAAAGCCAGGTAGCATGGTCCCCGACCCACGTCCCGAATAGCCGATTCTTTAGCGGAAGCCATGTTGGAATAAAAAATAAAAATAAAAAATGAAACTGGCAAAATTTAAAAAGAAAATTGATTAAATTAAAGATACCAAAAAGCGGGAAGTTGGGCTCGGAGTTCTGAAGCTATCGAACGACCGCTGCAATTTCGAGCTTATTATTAGTCTCGGTCGGCGGTGGAGGGAGGGCAGGTGAGCCAACGTTCCGTCCATGATTGTTTAATTTTCTTCTCCTATTCCGACTCTCTAGTGGAAGCCAGGTCGAATGGTCTCGACCCATGTCCGGAATAGACGAGTCTCTCGCGGAATCTAGATTGAAAAAAAAAAAAAAAATAATAATAATTAAAAAAAAAAAAAAAAATTGGAACCGGACAAATTTAAAAGGAAAATCGATTATATCTAAGCAAACACAATTTTTTTTCCGATACGAAATGTTAAGCACAGTTCTGAAATCAATTTTCTCGTTACAGGAAAATGCTGCCTGTAATACTTATTAAAACGAATGCATTAACCTGTAATGAACGATAATTATACAATACGGTATTAAATTTGTATTTATTAAGATGCATTTCATTTTTTTTTCTATTTATAACAAATTGGATTTAGTATAGGTGCAGATTCACGGTCGCCACGTGTCGGCTAAATTTTTTTGACGTAGCGACTAATATTTAGTGTCTAAATCGCCATTCCTTGGCGAATTTCGTATCTTTATTCAAGAACATTTGACAAAAATAGCTTTTTTTAAAAAAATTTCTGACGAGAATAGCACGTTTTTTTTTTCATGATCCTCTGTTTGCGGAGTGTTTTAATTAGATTAAAGTGTCTCACATATTATAAATTGGGTTAATACGTTGCTGAGGTTTGCTACAAGTGACTTCCTGTATAATATCCGAAAGCAGATAGTATTTACAGGAACACAACAAAAGATTTCGGCTACCATACTGTATCCGAAGTACTGTATACTATTACACCAAGACCTAAATATTCTTAAAACTTCGTTATAATACGAAAGAACCTCATTTGCTACGTTTTACGTATCGTTTTCGACTTTACTTATTTTTTCCATACGAACACTCTATTAATTCTCTCATCCGTAATGTTTCTAAAATATTTTTTTCGTTCGCAATATGCATACAAAGGCACAGAAGACATTTTTATCACTATTATTTATTATTTTGTATAAATTATTGTTACCTTTATAATGATTTCTTCCTTTTTTATTTCAGGTAAGTGAAATACTTGTAACTGCAGTGACTGAATCGGGATGAGTGGCTTTCGTAAAGATTACATTGTCCTAGAAATGAAAATTAAAAAAAGGTTTGACCATTATATACATTATTAATTAAGTTTATTATTATTATAGCAATTTTTAGTATGATGATTAATATAGTAGTTAGTATTATCATTATTATT
This sequence comes from Maratus speculifer, assembly GCA_964019185.1. Lineage (NCBI taxonomy): Eukaryota > Metazoa > Arthropoda > Arachnida > Araneae > Salticidae > Maratus > Maratus speculifer. The sequence goes on along the minus strand of OZ025290.1, from coordinate 446,161,114 downwards.
AAGTTTATTATTATTATAATTATTTTTATTATTATGATTGTTATATTAATTACTATCTGACCCGCTCGGCTTTGCCCGGATCCGTGATAAACACGATGCATAATAAAACCTATAATGATGCCAAAAATGAAACAAAAATCGATTCTAAAACCACAAAAACTCGAAAATTCGATAAAAATTCCTTCAAAAATCACACTGAAAATCGTATTAAAAATTTATGAAATTCAAAAATCGTAGTAGGCTAAAAATTTGAAACAATTTTCTTCTTATCAATATCAAAAAATAGCCGCAAAATGCAAAAATATACTAAAAATCGCATTAAAAATTCAAAAACTGCTGCACAAATTCCGAATAAGCTTTATTGAAGAAAGAAAACTAAATTTACTATGTTGGGTTAAAAGAATGAACCCCTATTATTTTCACTAATGTGGGAAAAATCGCATCGAAGCATAAAAAAAAGCTAAAAATCGACTAAAAAAATTAAATAAATAAATTTAATCAAAAAATCGAAAATCGGGCTTCGAGGTGCAAAACTTCATATAGAGAAGTACCTTCCCTCCAAATTTTTTAACTCTGCATGTAACGGCCTCTTTAGAACAACGCTGACACACCCCCAAACTTCACTTTTTGTTATTATAGATCATTAGTATTCAGTTTATTATTATTACATTGTATTATTTTGTATTATTATCATTATTATCATTATTATGTTATTATATTGATTTCTGATACTATTATTATTATTTCATTTAAATTATCATTTCTTCTTGTACTTCAATTTAGAACGTTTTTTTTTTTGGGGGGGGGGGCGGGGGGGAGGGGGAATAAGATTTATATAAGAGTGCGTTTGCACTTTCTTCATGTAATCTAACCGTCATTTATTTCCCTTTTTGACGCTTAATCGGCATCGTGTAATTTTTATGTACAAATGGATCATAGGGCCAGTTCGTCCCCAGATAATACTATAAAAAGAAAAAAATAAATAATTTTCATAAAAAGAAGAAGTATCATGCGTACACCATCGATTATGAAACAGTTTCCAACACTTCTTGAATACTTTAACAAAACTTCACTGCCCAATAAGGTGAAAGATCCTACAAGAAAACAATGTAGAAAACGTGCAAGGATCACTCCATAGTAACTTACGTTACATTTAGAACAATATACTGCAGTAATTTTAGTAATATAACGCTAAAAAAAATCAAATTCAAAATTAACAATGATTTGTCAATAAAACCTATCTAAGGGTCAATTTGGATAAAAATTACCTAAAAAAATGACAATGAAAATTACACTTTATATGATAACTTATATTCCTTTTTTCAGTAACGGCAGTTACCATAGTAAATGTAACTACCAAAATTTAAGAAATAACATTAAAATTAGGTAGTTTTCATCTAAATTGGGCTTTGAATAAGTTTAATCAGCAAATTATGTCAAACTTGCATCTTGAATAATTTTTTGTGCGTGTGTTATATTACTAAAATTACTGAAAACAGTTCAAAATGTAACGTAAGTTACCATTCAATGACTCGCAACACAGTGGAATACCCAATTTCAGGAAACCATCATAGTTAGTTCATCAGTTTCATCAGAAAAGTATCCGAATTTTTTTGTGTAGCCCTGTTCACAAGAAGAAATATGCAAAAATTATTTAATTTAAAGACACGTATCACCACCTAAAATTCACTTCCTGAATTTATTGTTAATAGACAGTACCATAATTCAAATTCTTTCGCCTGTCCTTGTAAATGAAGGATGAATGCTATACATGCTCTATCTACTATAGTAAGCGTTTTGTAGTATACGTCGTTGACCTATGTTCATTTTAACATATTTTAAATAGCGTAACATCATTAAATACCGCAAACGACTTTCCACTATGGACCGTATCACGGAATTCTTTTGAGTGTCCTGTAAACTAACTGTAACTGCTCCATACTTCATTTTCAACACCGAATGTAAAGTTTAAATACCGAGTTAAAATTTCAATACCAAACGTAAATGCCAATTATGATGCCAAGTGATAAAAATAGCATTTTTACATGACTGTATTTGTCGATAGAACAAATCAGTAAGTATACAACTTATGTATTTTATTATTTTCATTCAGAATTAAAATCTCATAGATAAACAAATGATACGGAATAGATGTAAACTCCGTATTTACTGAACGTGAGTACTAAATAGCATGCAACATCACTAAAGAGTTAAAATTAAACCTGCTGCTCGAATTCAGAAGTCGATTAAAAAGCAAGTTTTACTTTCACTGCTTCTTTGAATTTGCGTGGGTCAAAGTACTTTTCTTTTTATTTTCTACTTCATTACTATCTTTTGCACAAAAAGGTCAAGTCCACACCTGGCACTAAAATTATTTTCAAAAAAGTATTTTTCTTCGGGTTATATAGTTTTTTTTCTTTTCTAATTTTGAAGGTCATCTGATCATGGAATCTTCCAAGAATAATTAGGGATAAAATAAGACCTCGAAATATTAAATCTTTTATTTCTGTAGACAAGAATGTCATTTGTGCACGATGACCCCTTATTATCGTGGGCTGAAAAAGTGAAATCGTAAGCATGCTTTCCTATAAAAGTTTTATAGCGGGAAATTTTTTAACTTTAACGACAGCAGAAATGGTTTTATTCAGTTTCCTTTGTATTATATCTTTACATTGTGTTATTAAGAGGTTATTACGACCAAATTTTGCGAGAGAAAAAAGAACACATAATATTTTTTGTTTGAGAATGAGGGACATCTTTATAGCTAAAAAATAAGTTGATTTTATTGCTGCTATTGTTTATTTTGCAGAAAACTCGAACATAATTATACTTCAAATAAGGTGCTACGGGGTTAATAACACCACTTTAAGGTTCTACCAATTTTCACGGCTTAGTTTTAGATATTTTTTTATCAAATAAGTGTAGGATTTGGTGCAACAACTTATTGACTATGTACCGGGTGTCCCAAAAATGACTGATGGATTTTAAAATTCAATAACTTGGAAACGTTGACAGCTATTTAAAAAATTTTTGCAGGAGGGTTATGTATAATGTCAGGAGTTTTTTTACCGTAATTTTTTATTTTAGTTCGCATCTCAAACAATAGGTGGCGCTGACGGCGATCGAAGGCCAGGTGATCAGTGCTGAGTGAAGCGTCGACCTGGCCTTCAATCGCCGTCAGCGCCACCTATTGTTTGAGATGCGAACTGAAATAAAAAATTACGGTAAAAAAACTCCTGACATTATACATAACCCTCCTGCAAAATGTTTTTAAATAGCTGTCACCGTTTGCAAGTTATTGAATTTTAAAATCCATCAGTCATTTTTGGAACACCCGGTATTATAAGGGAAAGTATTTTAGCAGAAATGTATTCATAAAATGTAATAGTGTGGTTTCTTGATAGATGCCACTTAGCAAGTAATAACGCCAACAGATGACGTTATTGCTCCTGTATATTTACGCACAATACATTATAAACGACGACATACCTCGCGAATACATCCAAAAGCTTCCACAAGATTTTGAAGGCATTTGAAATTCACTAAAAAAATTATGTTACAAACAAAGTATTCCGTAATTAATGTACAGTCTTAAGATCACAGAACTTACCTCGCAAATTTTAGATCGGGCGTTAAATCTTACGTACTTCTTCCAGTGATAAGGTCTACAAAAGGAAAAAATTAACTTTTAGCGGTTGTTGGGGATTCAGACGGCTTAGAGCCTTTCTGTGCAGAACCCGTAAGAACTACTTCCTAAATTCCTTCATAATAAGACGTAATATTGATATTATTACCACAGGACATCGTATTTATTTGTGTTTAAAAATAATAGCTCGTAATTCTTTTTAAGGCCTTTAAAAAAGGTGTGACAGTGTGTATGGATGTGTTTTTTGTTTTTTACTTTCTTCTATCTTCAATAGCAGAAAGTATTGTAATCGAAATTTTTTTTCGACTTCCGGTTTTCGACGGATTTACACGTTTCAGGGGTCAGGGATTCCAAAAAACATGTTTTTTTACAAAATGTCTGTCTGTCCGTGTGTCTGTCTGTATGTCCGTGTGTGTGTCTGTGTGTATGTCGCCATTTTACCATCAAAAAGTGTATGGAGTTACGCATAGAATTTAACCAAATTTTTTGTGAATGTTTATACCGGTTGTTTGTTTAGACCGGCTATAGCAAGCAGGTCTTATTTCAGTTTTGAAATATTCCGCCAGAAGGGGGAGCTGCAATCGCGATGTTTGTGCCATTTTCAATATTGTACCGACCATAAGTATATGAAGTTATGCATCGAATTGAACCAAATTTTTTGTGTAAGTGTATGACCATGGCTAGTTGGTCCTCCCTGGATTTGAAAAAAATCCGCCGGAAGGGGGCGCTACAATAGCGAATTTTATGCCATTTTCAATATTGCACCACCTAAAAGTGTATGAAGTTATTTCTAGAACTGAATTAATTTTTTTGTACATGATTATTTTTTGGTAAGGCAAGTAGGATCTCCTTGAATTTGAAAAAAAAAATCTGCTTATCATCCTATTGTCTATCGGTTCGTGCAGAGACGGAAATTCGTTTTTACTCATATTAATTAACTGAAGCAGAAATTTAAGATGAAAATCAAAGTTGGTATGATATTGAATTAAAATTATTAAAGCATTAAAATGAGTTAAAATGAAGATAGAAGAAAGTTTTGGGATTGGCACATCCAAGTAGTTTAGTTAGCTCATCACCTTGATGAGTCAAAAGATGGCTACTAACCATTCGAAGCATTTCAGGATCAGATCGGGGGACATTATTCTTCTGTAGCATGTAAATGCCCCCTTCCCCAGGAATATTGGAGATTTTGAATTTGGAAAAAGTATAATCCTACTCGGAAGAACGGGTACACCTGCTCCCAGTTCTCCCTCACTGTAAAAAAATTGACCCTTTTGCTGCATCGTCACTCCCCCGCTTTTATAGAATTTCTCTCTTTTGACCCATGAGAATGCTTCATGATAGGCTGATGTAATCGTTTTCTATAAAAGCGGTGGAGTGACGAAGCAGCAAAAGAGTCAAATTTTTTACAGTGCTGTTTACAAACATTGGGTGCAGGAAAACACAATGATCGGGTTTTCGAATATTTTCCACCAAGATAGAACTCGGCAGACCGATTCTGTATTAATATGTGAATGGAGTTTTAACGCATTCTGCGATTTCATCCATGAACTCGATGAGGCAATTGTCTGTGCTACCGCCTGCATGTCTAATTACTCCCTGGTGTAAAGAGATTGAGGATATAAAAGTGCCACAAAAATAGCGGTTTTAAAGCAATATCACATTGATATTAACCCTCTCTCTCTGATGCATAAATTATTCTTCATTATTTACAATTTTTTTTGTTATAAGTGAGAATCCATTATAAAATAATTATATTATTGTGCTATATGCTATTATCTGTTCACAAATCAGATCTCCATAAATAAAAGCTCTTTTTTTTAATAATGCAATAATTGTCTGTCCTCATATTAGACCCGTATACACGAGAGGATTAACAAAAGCTCTGTAAATAAACCCATAAAAAGATATTAGGACCATTCCACTGTATGCGACGGCATCCATACCTTAGTCTGTGTGAGAAATATTTTAGATACTGTCACACATTCTGGACATGAATATTGCAATGTCACTTTTTACATCCTTTATCATCATTCAAAACAACAGTTCAACATCCTCTCTTCCAAAGCTTCTGTGGTTCTGTTTTTCACGGATTTCTACCCTCTCTCCCCCCCCCCCCTCTTTCGTGAGTGTCACAGCTGCAACAGTGTGTCAGTGTGACGCGATTCATTGCTTCCTCTCTGGATGCTCGGGTGCGTCGCTGAATGGCTCCCCATTCGAAAATTGCAGATGGCTGCTGCAGTTTCTATTAAATATAGTGTCACATCTGACTGATGATTGAGAAATCAGAATGATGACCCTCTTCTCTGCTCTAATTTCTGTATTCTGGAAATGACCGTGGCAACATCGTGGTCAGTGGCGTAAAGTAGCGTAGGGATGGAGGGTCCAAATGTCGCGGGTTCGATGTTCTGGGACTCCTTATGCTAAGAAAATGAAAGATTATGAGGAGTAATTGATAATTAAAATTCAGTGCTAAGTTCATCTTGAATTAAATAATTAAAATTCACTTAAAAAACATAAAAAATAAATGTACTACAATTACTTTCAGATGTATACGTATAATATAAAATTATTTAAAATGCATTAAAAATATTTTAAAATAAATTACAATAACTTCTTCTAGACAGTTATCGAATAAGTGCAAAGAAAAATAATAACTTTAAATTGTTAGCATAAATTATACGGCATTAGATTGTTAAATCCTCAAATTAATTAATGTAACACGCTAATAATGATAAAGGCAAGTTGAAATCCCTTACCTCTTACAAGATATCCAATATAATACTTGTCTCCAGCGTCCTGTATTTTTACTTACTTCCATAATCGCAACATTTGAAGAAATACTGGATCTTTTTCTTTTTTTCTTTAATTGAATATTGATATTATTACATATCATATTTGTTTCATTTGAATACTGCATTGTATAAGAACAAAAAGAAACATATTTCTTAATATATTGAAAAACAATAGCAGCGATTACGTTTCATATCTCTTAGTGAGACTTATTAGCACAACTGAACTCAAAATACATAACAATTGTATACATGAACGAATGAAAGGAAATGTAAAAACAATTTAAATGATATATAGTCGAATAAGTAATAGAGTAAGTAATAGTTAAAGTAATAAATAAACAAAAATGTTCTTGAATATATGAGTCTTTATATAAATGTTTTCAATTTCAGTGCTCTTGAAATAATCATTGGAGAATTAAAAAGCCCTAAATAAATAAACATATTATGAGTTCCTGATTAGGCTTTCGCAAATGATTATTTTTGATGATGTATCAATGCATGGAAAAAGTACTTAAATTTGATGAATGTTCATGATTATCTCATTTTGGGATTACATTTTCTTGCATTGCAACATAATACATAAATATTGCAACATAAATCCCCACTGATGACGGCCATGTAATGACTGAAAACGTTTTGGGTTAATTTTAATAATTTTTAATATATATTAAGATTTTTTAACATCTTTTAAGGGTGTATTCGAAAAAAAAAACGCTTTTCCACCTTCAACAGCTCAAAATTTTCCGATACAATTTCAGACACATTTTTAAAAGTAGAAACACAAAACTTGCTGAGGAGATTCTTGAAGGGACGTACGAGGTGCCGTATGAGGTCATTTTATCCTCAGTTCATTAGAATTTGATTTATTAACAATTACCTTATCAGTATGACCCTTTTTTTCGTTCCCACATCTCCCGGATCGGAAAAATCGTTTCGAAATGCCGTTTTTGATTGTTTTTTTTGCAATATTTTCTGCATTTATCAAAGAATCGACAATTACGGCAACTTGTGTACTTTTCCAAATAAGAGATTTTGTAAGTTTGGTGCATTTGAGAGCAAAAATGAATTAAAAAATAAATCGGAAAATAAGCAGTTTGAATCGAAATACATCCTTAAATCATTTTATATTATATTTATCTGAAAGAAATTGTAGCCATTAATTTCTGCTACAATTGCTTGCCACAATTGCGTTGTTTTAATTTACCAAACGAATACAGTAGAACCCCGCTAATTCGGACCCCGTTAATCCGGATCTCCGGATAATTCGGATCGGTTTTATTTTTTTAGTTTGAGAAGCGATTGGCTAATTTCCATAACATTAACTTGTTTCATCGTCGTATTCTGAATAAAAAAAAACTTTTTCTGAAATCTTTTCGGAAGAATTAAGCAAAGTGAACATTTTTACTGTCTGTAAATATTCAACAAGTTTAACATACAGGTGATTTTCTGTAAGTATGTTTTATTTTATTTCATTTTTTTCTAATTCTCCGGATAATCCGGATTTTCGATAATCCGAATTGGGTCCGGTCCCAATTAATCCTAATTATCGGGGTTTTACTGTATATATATATTAACTGGCGAGATTTGCTTAATTTTATAGGAAAAAATAATTGATTTTTTAATCAAAATGAAAACCATGCATATGAAAAACGATGGAATCAGCTCGTTATTGTTTATGACAGTCACATGACTTGGACTATTATAATATAGATGAAATGATAGCCAGTATTTAGAGACTTACCACCAGTGCATGGTGTATCAAAGTGTCAAAATGGTCGCCTGGCATATAAAAAGTGAAGCGGTCAACCCGGAACTGTTGATGATAGTCACATGACTTAGACTTTTATTAAATAGACAAACAAAAAAATTACATGTTTTTCTCCTGTTATATCCCTTCTATGTTGTGAAATTTCCTTGTGCTATCTGGTGTTTTTTTATTTATGACGACTTATAAGCAGGCCTTCGTGTCGAACACACAAGTCAGACACATTTTTATTTATATTATTTGAATAACATACATCTGACTTGTGTGCTCGACATGAAAGCCTGCTTGAAAGTCATCGTCAATATAACGGACGAGATAGCACAAGGAAATTTTACATCACAAGAGAAATATAACCAGGAGCTCCACACAAAGAGTGTGCGCAGTTTAGCCAACGGGATTCGAACCCGCAATCTCCTACGTTCGCAAGCGATTAGCGCAGTGGTGTCTTAATCACTAGGCCACGGAGGCTTCTATCAGACATATGTTGTTCAATAAATAAATAAATAAATTACATGTTTTTCCAACTATTGATAGATACCATTCTAGATATGTTGGAAAGTGTTTCAAAAAGTGTTCTATTTTTCATTCTCGTTTAAAATGTAAAAGGTTTAGAACACTTAAAAACTGCCTCAGTATGCCCGACTTTATCCTGAATTCTTCGTGTTTTGTGAAATCATTTTCCATGGTTTAAAAACTATTTAAGGAATCCTTAATGCATTTTTTCCCCTTTTCAAACTTTCAACGCATTTTACGTGCGTTGTGTATTTTACCTGTAAAGCTTGCCCTCGAGACAACTTCGCATTTTTGGCCTTAAACAAATTGCATTTTATTTCAAAAAGAAGCAGATTTCCTGACGCCGACAGTTCACCTAATGGCCGAAGACATTTTTAACTCATTTACATGGTAAATATTTCAGTAGTTTAATCTGAAAATGAGAGTGAATTTTGTCTCCCGGGGGCTAATGTCAGTTTAATTGTTTTTAAATGATGGAAATTTGTAATCCTGTTTAACACTTTATGCGCCGAATTATGAACTAATAAAAAATGTCGCCTTCTGTAGCATTTATCCTGAATTTTCAGGGGGGGGGGGCAATGTTAAAGTCCCTGTGCAATCATTTAAGGCCCCACACTAGACGCAGAAAAAGACCCGGATGATAATGTAAAGCTATGGAGACGTTCTTTTCAAATATCTCGCTGAAATTTTAACATTTTGACGTGATTTTTTGCATAGGACAGCTGAGGACGATCTACAACCGGCCTAGTTTTTACTTTTTCGATTTTGGTGTCAGATTTTGTTTTGTTTTAAAGCACTTTAACTTTTTGAATCGGTTATGAAACTGAAAGTATCCTAATATAAAAGGAATATAACCAAAAACGAAAAAGTAAAAATTAGGCCGGTTGTGGATCGTCCTCAGCTGTCCTATACAAAAAAAATCACGTCAAAATATTGAAATTCGAGCGAGATAATTGAAAAGAACGCCCTCTTAGACTTTACATTATCATCCGGGTCTTTTTCAATCAGTAGTGTAGGTTCTTGATAGACTTTTGTTTGCTAAAATCAACAAGCCTGAAATTGCACGTCAAGCATAACAAATGAGGTATGTTGCTAATATACGAAGTTAAAAAAAATATTTAGATCTTGGTGATGTAATAGTATACAGTACTTCGGATACTGTATAATTGCCGAAATCTTTCGCGTGTCCCTGTAAATATTATCTACTTTCTATTACACAGAAAGTAACTTGTAGAAAACCTCAGCAACGTATATCTATTTCATAAAATGTGAAATAGTTTAAGGAAATTAAAAGACAATCCTAAACAATGTTTTCCCCTATGCCATTATGTAATGGAATACTTTTGTGAGCCCCTGTCAATGAATAACAATATCCTTTGTACGCAGATTGTACAGAATGTATATTTTCATACATACTTCATAATGCATATGATTACGTTTGAAAGAGTGTAACATCATCAAAATTCACTTGAAACTATTCTTTTCCATTCAACCGTCATGTAAATTTAATTGTCCCTGTCATTGAACTGTGCATCCGATTTTCGTAAAATTTGAAATGACTCGACAAAATTATGCAACCATTATATATTTCAAACGATTCGGTTCAGTAGTTTTTGCTCTGTTATATGCGGATGGACGGACTGGACGACGACTATAGGTGCTATGTATTTATATAATTTCGAACGCGCCTAATAAACTAAATTGGTATACAAGAATTTCGATCAATATTTACTACTTTACTCAGGCTTACTCGTATATAAAATATGCCAGCTTTAGGACTCTTTTCCTCAAAAACTACTCGACCGATTTTGGAAGAATTTGAAATCCATATTTACCAGATTATACTCAAGATTTGTGGCAGACAGAAGGTTTTTTTTTTTCTTTCCCGACTAAAATTTTTTATTTTAGAGCAATGTCAGTTTTTTCAGAAGTTTTGCAATTTTTTTTTTTTTTTTTCTGAAACTAATTAAAGTTTTTAAAAACTGACTGCCATACATGCAAGCCCTGATTACTGAATAAGCTCGAGAAGCATGTGCTTCCCTTAAAATATATCTAAAGGGGGCTCCAAAAACATGGTTTTATAAAATGTCTGTTTGTGAGTCTGTGACTCTGTCTGTCTGTTTTTAATTTTTTTTGGGTGCTCTAACTCATGAACTAATGCAATTTAATAAAAACTTATATTTAGGTATTCCTTGATATAAATGGATGCTGATTAGTTTTTTGTGTAAATCGTTTAACAGGTGGCGTTGCTATGCTGCCTTTTTTAGGATTTCCGCAACAGTTCTATCTCGAGAACTACTGCACAGATTTTCACCGAAGTTTAGATTCTGTTAGTACCTGACATGAATGGATGCAGTTTACATTTTGGTGTAAATCGCTCAACAGGCGGCGCAACTATGCTGCTTTTTTTACGATTACCGCAACAACTCTATCTCAAAAACTACTGTACGGATTTTCACCAAACTTCAGATTCTATTAGTACTTAACATGAATGGATGCTATTTACATTTTGGTGTAAATCGCTCAACAGGCGGCGCTTCTATGCTACCTTTTTCACGATTTTCGCAACAACTCTATCTCAAGAACCAACGCACGAATTTTTATCAAACTTCAGATTAAAGTTTACATTGATTATTATTGCTGATTATGTTTTGGTATAAACCCCACAACAGGTGTTGCTTTTATTCTGAATTTCCCCCGATATTCGCAATAGTTCTATTTCCAGAACTAAATTCACGGAATTTCATATCATTAAAATCCTCATGATGAGTATAGGTTGACATATTTAATTTTGGCATTGCGATAGCGAATTTTGAAGTTATTATGACATACCAGCAGGAGTGACCGAGCTAAGCTCAGTCAAAATTAACTTTGCGTTCAACTGGATATAGTATTATCACTATATCATCATTCACTCTGTATTATTACTGTAAAACATGTTATTTATAATAGTATTACTTTAAAAAACAATCAATAAGAAAACTATGTATGCACATGTTCATAAATTTTACATATCGATCCAAATCACTTTTTTAGCTCGACTCCGATTGGTTTAACCATGCATCTCGAATCCTATTAAAAATGCCTAAAAATTTTTTCACATTCTAAAGACAATATTTTTTGCCAGATATAGCCAAATTTGGAGACATTTTTCAGTCGGCGCCAAATACGTGTTTTGGCTTTCGTAATCATAATAGTCGATATTTCGGCCAAATGTCGCCAATATTTTGTCAAATATCGCCAGCTTATTGGCTGTTGCCATATTCTCAAAACCCTGACCCGTATTACCCAAAATGACCCACTAATAAAAATTGATCAAACATGTGACTTAGTTCAATAATCCAAGAAATCAAAAACAATAGAATATAAAATTGAATCAATATCGTTTAAGCCATTTCTTAGGTAAAATTAGCTTGACAGCATTCAGCAATAAAGCGAAATGACCCACTATTATAATTTTGTTTAACGTGCGACTCAGCCCATAGTCTTCTCGTGACAAAAAACGTTTTGTTACAAAATTTAGGTAAAATTGATTAAGTCGTTGTAGTATATAATTAGAATGACCCTAACACAAAATGACCCAAAATGACCCACTAATCGAATTTTCGCGAGCATGTGTCCTAGTCCAATGGTTTTCTTTTGCCCAAAAACGATATAATACAAGGTATAGTCAAAATGGTACGAGCCATTTTCTACATAAAATTAGCATGACCCATAAATTACCCTTATAATCGAAATCTCTCGAACATGGGACTTAGCCCATTTATTTTCTCGTGTCTAAAAATTGTTACATACAAAATTTCGTTAAAATCGATCCTACCGTTTTTTAAATATAAATAGCTTGACCCAGACCCTTTATGACCCAAAATGACCCAGTAATCGAAATTTCTCGAACATGAGACCTAGCCCAATAGTTTTCTCGTGCCAAAAAAATGTTGTATACAACATTTCGTTAAAATCGATCCATCTGTTCTTTAGATATAGCTTGAACATGACCCATTATGACCCACAAATGACTCTTATAATCGAAATCTCTCGATCGTGTGACTTAGTCCATTAGCTTTCTCGTATCAAAGAACTGTTACAGGCAAAATTTTGATGAAATTGATTCTGCCGTTGTTTAAATATAAATAGCTTGACCCAGACCCTTAATGACCCAATATGACCCATTAAAATTTTTCTCGAACATGTAACCTAGCCCAATGTTTTTCTCGTGCCCGAAAACCATAGAATGCAATTTTTAGTCAAAATTGCGTGAGAAAATCTCTAGATAAAAATAGCATGACCCACAATGACCCCAAAAATGACCCACTAACCGAATTTTCTCGAACATGTTACCTAACCCAATGGTCTTCTTTTAATCCAAAACGATAAAATATAAAATTTGGTCAAAATCATTAGAGCCGTTTTTAGATAAAAATGGCTTGACCCATAATGACCCAAAAATGACCCACTAATCGAAATTTTTCGAACATGTGACCCAGCCGAATAGTTTTCTCGTGCCAAAAAACGGTTGGATACAAAATTGCCTTAAAATCCATCCAGCCGTTCCCTAGATATAAATAGCTTGATCCTGACCCATTATGACCCAAAATGACCCAATAATTGAATTTTCTCGAACATGTGACCTAGCCCAATGGTCTTCTCGTGCCCGAAAATGGTAAAATCCAAATTTTTGCGAAAATCGTTAGAGCCGTTTTTGAGATAAAATTTACACACACAGACACACATAATTTTTGCTCGCATTATAATATAAGATATGAGATAGAAGTTATTAATTTCTGTTACTGCCAACTGATATTTTAAATGATTTATATGGCATGTCTTTATATGGTATTTTAAAGATTAGTTATACACAATATGGATAAAGAGAACTGAAGCAAACTTCCTGTCTTGTGTCTATCTAATGGCCGAAGACATTTGCCCTCATTTACAATGTAAATATTTTGGTAGTTTTGAAGCCTGAAAATTGAGTTCGTCCCGGAGGTTAATGGGAGTTTAATTGATTTTAAATGAGAGAAATTTGTAACCATGGACTCGTTTGACTTTAGTTAAATATTCAGTTATAGAATATGACGGAATCCCGCTATGTCATTTAGAATGATGAATCATTTCGAAGCGGTTAAATCATTATGTATTCAGTGTTTCGAAAGAGAGGGAACGAAATAACTTTTCGTAACAAACCCTTCGCACAGTTATTGCATAAAGTGGAATCTAGTATTAAAATCTCACTAAGATAATATAAGCGTCAAAAGTTGACTTTAAACAACTTAAAAATTCACAAAAAAGGTTCATAACATCATTAAAATATCGAAAATTGGTGCTACTTGGCTATCTCGTCGACCAATTTCGCCAAATTATACAAATCACCAAACTAAAAGCCAAGTTATACATGTTGACATAATTTTTATTTTAAAAAACGAAAAAAACAAATAATTAGTAGAATATTAATAAAAATACAAATAAAAAGTCGAAATAAAAATCACTTAATGACGTTTTAAACACGTGTATCGTATTTAATGAAATTGAATGAGGCATTAACGATCAACCATTATTGGCATTTAATCTTATTGTTAGGCGATCGTTTTTTGTCGACGGGATAACTAAGTAGCACCTAAAAATTTTTACAGAATCTTTATTAGCACTCACAAAGAAGGTCTCCATATGGGCATACTCTGAAACATCTGAAAAAGTTACAAATGTTTTTTTTCATGAGGATATATACATTTATTTAAAAAAAAAAAATCGGCGGAATCTCCATACAGCTTCCATAAAAAAAGTAATGAAGTTTTCATTATTTGGTGACTTTTCATCGGTTGGCGATGGAATGCAATTTCAAAAAATATTTTTATATTTTAAATGCATTTTAAGGAAAAAAAAGTTTCACGTTGAACTTGTTTAGTTAAATTTAATTTAAATAAATTTAATTTGGTCAGTTTTAGTTTGTTTTAAGTATAATTTAGTTATATCGATATTTATCTGCATCTATATTCAAATTCAACCATCAAAATTTGCGATTTAAAACGAAATTCAAAATTTAAATTAGTAATTAAAATTGTTTCAAGCTCAACGTCCGATTGAACATTCTCAATTCGATTTTGTTGCTATAGAAACATCTGGCTTTTATATTGGAATAAACTTAAATGTATGAAAGTAATATTTCTCAACATGAATTTTTTTATATATGAAAATATTTTTTTCTAATGATAAATTAAAAAGCTATAACAACAAGCAATATATGTATGTAATACAATATAGATAAATATGTATGTAATATACTAAACCCTCTCATTGTTTATGTTTAAACTCATTGAATACCATTTACACGAATTCTAAAAACCACTATTGCATTAAAATCGTTTGTTTTTGGTGACGAAAAGTGCTGCTCGCCCAATCTCGTGACTCTTTCGTCTTTTCGCGCCTAATATTCGAAAGTATTTTGTTTATTTATTTATATATTTTTACAAATTTTCTACTGCAATTCCGCCGATAATTTTGATCGATCTTTTATTACATGCATAAGTAGTTTAATTAGTATGTTTTCTTTTTTTCAAAAAATTTGAGTATGCCCAGTATGGAGACCTTCCTTGCCAGTGTCGAAAAAAAAGGGAGGGAGCAAATGTGAAACATACAAAAGAAAGTATCGGATTTATTATTAATAAAATTGACTGTCTAATTATGCTTTAACCCTTTATCTACCTACGGTACTTATAAGTACCGTTAAAATTACTTATTATAAAATTCTTTTAATGCGTCCATTAGTTGTTATACTGTTTAGAATGAGTTGCAGATGCATTTACTTTATCTTGTTCCAAAAGCATTATTGATTAGACAAAACAAAACTATTTTTAAAACGATGATTTCTTTGGCCTTTGCATCTTTTCAGCTATCTTGGCGTTGAGGGAGGGAGGGGGGTGGGGATTTTTCAATTCGGAAATATTTCTATATTTATATTGGAAGAACATCCTATTTGTACATTTTATAATTCTACAAAATACCACGAAAACAATTTAAAATAAAAGATTTGAGTGTGATTATAAAAATTGCACAAAATCCTTTTAAATTCAAATTTAATGAATCCTTCTAAAATCCTTCAAAAATTTATTAAATGATTGTGTAAATCTTTTAATTTAGTTTAAACAATTGACGTAAAATACTTTAGAATGTAAAATTTTCAGGAATTCATAATGCGGTAGATAAAGCATTAAACAATACATTTATATCCATTTAGAAATATACTCAAAGTTTAAAAGAAAATATCTCCAAAAATATGTATTACATAACTATAATTTTTTTCTTGAGAAAACGTTTCTGTCAGTTTTAAAAACTTTTATTGTATAACACTTAATTTATTCTGGGAAACATTTTCAAATATTTTTTATTTATGGAGTTAAAATTTTGAAATTTTTGTGACGGTTAACCATATTATATGTAAACAAAATCATGTGATAAAAAATATCATAATCTTTTTTTTAATCAAATTTAAGATTTATTAGAAAAGTGGGATAATTTTAATTCGTTATAACTAAAAATATTAATTATAGAATTTTTTTTCCATTTAAATAAACGGTACTACTTGGTTATCCCGTCGACGAATTTCGCAAAATTATACAAATCGCCAAATTAATAGCCAAGTTATACATATTGACATAAATTTTAGTTTAAATAATGAAAAACAAATAATAATTAGTAGAATATTAATAAAAATAAAAAGTCGAAGTAAAAATCACTTAACGACACTTTAAACACGTGTATCGTATTTAATGTCATTGAATGTGACATTCACAATCATCCATTTTTGGCATTTAATTTTATAGTTTGGCGATCGTTTTTTGGTCGGCGGGATAACCAAGTAGTACCAAATAAACTAAAATATGTAAATTTTAAATTTGATTCAGCATTGTTAAAAATATTAATTTGAAAGTTAATATAACATAAAGTAAAATATTAATTAAGTAAATTTTTTTAAAAGAATGATGCAACTTTTTTTAAAACATAATATTTTTAAAAGTGATTTTTTTTTTAATTTTCTGAATTAGAATTGAAGTAAAATAATTTTAAAAGACTCGTTCCAAGTTTGAGTCATTTACCTTTAAAAGTTCTTGACAATTTAAATACGAGAAATGATGAAAAAATCCATCATGAAGAAAAACGCATTTTCACCGACAACCATTGCTCGAAAGCTAGATTTTGAAAACAAGCCAAACGAAAAAATGCATAATTCCCGTTCTAATTAAAATAGAAACATTATTTGAAAATTATTTTAAACAGAAATAAACAAAGGAAATTTTAATGCAATGAATTTTTTTTGAAAGAAAATTTAAAGATTTTTGTATTCCGAACCCCTTTAAGTAAAATCTTCGTTAAATGATTTTACTTGGCATTTATTCAGAAAAAAGGCGATTATTTTTAACCTAATTTTAAAATATGTTTAACGTTGTCTAAGTTATAAACTAACAAAACTTAGATCTAATGCGAAACAGTGAATTTGGATGCTTAAACTTACTGATCTGTGGGATTACTTCAACGAATTTAAGAAAATCGTATAACGCTTGCACAATGAAACAATCAGTACATTGCAACAAATTCATTAATGCAAGAATGCCCTTCCAGCTAATACGTTGTACGATCCAAAAATTAGAGAACTAGGCCATTTTTGGCAACAAAAGAAAATTTCTAAAATAAAACCGTTTGAAATGTATTCTCCCAACCCTTCCCTACTTGCCCAAGTTGGTTTAGTCCATGTCATGTGACCGAATCGCACTCGGAGTTGTTAACTACCTTTACCCCGCGATGTAAAAAAGATGTCTTTTCTTGAACATTGCTCCAGCATTAAATTCTGTCAACGCTTAGGTAAAACACAAATGGAGACTTTGAAAATACCAAGAAAAGTGTACGATGAATCTACCATGGTGCGAATCAAGTTTTATGAATGTTATCGACGCTTTAAAAATAATCCATCGAAGACAATAAACGCGTTGGATAACCTTCGCTGAACCTAAAAACTGATACTTTCTGCATGACAACGCACCACCACATCGATAGTAACTGATAAAACGATTCCACGTCAAAACTTGCAAACTGCCCACATCCCTCCCTATCAACTGGACGCAATATCCGTTGCATTCAAGGTACAATGGGGTATTTTGAATTTTAGGCATTTCATTCCTGCTTTTGATCGCCATTATAACCCTACTAACAATTTATTAAATAAAAGGCGTCAGATTGGAAATAATTGATCTCATCTAACTTTTCTTACTATAGCTAACTGGATAAGAAAGTAATAAATTAATAAATAATGTATGTAAAAAAATAGGTAAGTTGCGTATATTACGTGGACTTTCATGGGTATTCTCATAGATGCGTAAAAGATTTCTCGAAATTCAATCAGACTGAAAGATAAAAAGATCTAAATCAGTGGCGTAGCTAGAATGGGTGACACCGGGGCGGATGTAATTGGTGTCACCCCCATTTACCAGGGTGTCATCCAGCCCCATCCGTCATATGTTTTCAATCACAATTCTATGTCATTACAACAAATAATCATACCATTCCTTATTTACTTTTTGTTCTCCTGCATAAAAAAAAAAAAAAAAAAAAAAAAAAAATCAATAGGAGCGACTTATTACTCAATCCATAATCCGCATAAGTCCATGCGGTGTCTATATGTAGAAGAAATGTTTTGCTTTTAAAGTTGGCTTCTTTTGAAGTTTGTTATATTTTTGTTTTCTGGCGTATATCTTATTTAAAAAACTTTCACATTCTCAAAGAAAAGAAAAATAATTCTGTTGCGTCGTACGCTAGAATTTTCATTTTATTTTAGATTTTTTTTTTTTTTATCTTATAAGATTATATATATATATATATATATAGATTCGCAAAAAGAGATTGGGTGTCACAAGGGGCGGACTGCCCCCTCCGCCCCCAGCTTGCTACGCCACTGACTAAATAATATAACAACAACATTAGACCAATATTGGGAAAGTTCTACTTTCTGTAGCACTTTCAATCTCTTAATCTTCTCATTGTAGTGAACTCATATATCCATGTACTAAGCTGCAGATTTCACAACAATATAAGCATTATTTAAATTCATATAATTCTACAAATATAATGCCGTTTTAGAATATTTTGCTATGATTAATATTCTCCGGGCTTACATTTTTATATGTACTTAAATATTTTATGTCAAGTTAAAAAAGAAATATCTTTTTTAAGAATTTTTCTATATTACGGAGAAAACAACATTACAATTTTGTCTTTTGCTCTGCGGTCAGGAGGTTAAAATAATATTAGATAAATATATACAGGACAGTTGCACCATAAAATTTAACTACTAAGAATGTATTTATTAAAATACAACACATTGCTCAGTGGTGCACAAAACAAGAATTTTAAAATACATTTGTACAATAAAAACAAATTAAAAATATCAACGTTTCGCGCCGTCTTCTGCGGGCGTCTTCAGGAAAATAGGATAATGGAAGGACTAAGTTTGCATCTTGATCGAGAGATATTATTTCTAATAAATTAAAATCGAAAAGAATTAAAAGTTTAAAAATGTTGCCACTTACACGTGAGTAAAAATTAAAATATTGCTACGAAATAAAAATTTTAAGATTTTATGATGTTATGCCATATTTTTGGTATATTGTAGAATAAATTATCATTACATGGTTTATTTTCTCGTACTCTGATTTCGATGGATTCTCTTATTTTACCTTGAACTGGGATTATTGCACGGAACTATGATTTTGGCCTCATCCAAGTTAATACGGCAACCCTTGTTCGCCAAGTAGAAGCGAGGAAGAGCAGTATTCTGTTTATATTGTTTAATATCTCCGCGATTCTCTTTAATTCTAATTAAAAGTTGCCGCGTAGCCATGCCGATGTAGACTTTTTTAACATTATTAGATAAAGTGATGGGGATTTCATAAGTATTAGATTTTTGATCTTAGTAAAATAATGATTTCTCATTCAACCCCATAGAAGTTTTATGTTAGCACCATCGCTGGGGCTAATGTGAGACAGGGTTTTAATTTTTTTTTCTATTATTTGTATGACAAGCGATGATATTTTTTTTCATAATCAAATAAAGAAGAACACAAATTACATTGTTTTTTATTTAGTCCTACTGTCAATAAATCACTAGCCACTGAAAATATTAGAATTTTGTCTCATATTAATTGACTTAAATGAATTATTTTTTTTCCTGGATAAAAAACATTAATCATATTTATTCATTTCTTTGTAATTGTGGAAAACAAACCCGAATGCGTAGTATGGATTTATAATCCAAAGTACAGCTTAAGAATTATAGAATTGAATGAAGTCTTATATATTCAATTTCTTAAAGATGTTCTTCGATCATGGTAATGCAAATTATATCGATTTGTTACGCCTCAAATTAATTGCCATTAATGAAAGGCGAAAACGCTGTCAAAAAGCTAAGTTTGCACCACGTGTTGTAGCTTTATCCGTTTTCGGGGGTTCCGTTGGCAAATTGCCACATCGAGTTGAGAAATCGCTTTGCTCTCTAGTTTTTGAAAAAAGAGAACACAAAAAACAATAACCTACAACCGAGTTCAAATTATATCGATTAATCGATTCTCTCTACCATTTCGTAGCGTTATTCACTGCTCTATAATGGTGGGGAATTTGTGGGTTTTATACTATTTAATTTTTCATTTGTTACTCACTTTTTTATTAAGTCTTTAAGTGTTTTTGAAATGCTAGGTTTCTGTGTTTGTTATTATTATTATGATTATTTATCGAACTTTCTAAAAGTGCGATCACACACACTGTGTAAATGAAACTTTAAGCTCAACATGCAGCATTGGCTGCAGCTGCTTCGCGAAA
Organism: Maratus speculifer; assembly: GCA_964019185.1. Lineage (NCBI taxonomy): Eukaryota > Metazoa > Arthropoda > Arachnida > Araneae > Salticidae > Maratus > Maratus speculifer. The sequence continues at coordinate 446,140,536 of OZ025290.1, read as the reverse complement.
AACGCCGTGCAATTGAGATTTCATATGCGCAACATTAGCAGAAACTTTTTCCATTCCAAGTGGAAAATGCTGCGTGCAGCGCGTTATCTGACCAATAGCGTAGAAGCAGATTGTCTGCGTCACTCCTTTGAATGGCCGTCTAAATCAAGATGGCAGCTGTCAGTGTATATGAACGCTCGTTTGTATAGAAAACAAATAAAGTATTTGAGATCTAAACGCAATAAACGGTTTTTTATGCGTCAAAAAGACTTCACATTAAAAAAATATTTAATCGAATTCATTGCGGGACAATGAAATAAGGATCCTTCGGCACTTAAAAATAGCAAAATCCAAATACCGTCGCCATGAATTTTCGATGATTACAAGCTGCGAATGTTCTAAGTAGTAAGTAAATATTTATAAAATTTAGAAGTATTTTTAACTATTATTCTTACATTTTGTTTAACAATAAGTTTAATTGCAATGTTAAGGAGTTTTGAATATATTTTTACTGTTTATGAAATTTGATTGTGTTTTGTCCATACTTGTCGCCAAATTCGCCAATGTTTAGTAAACAAAGTATTTTCTTTCATTTTGAATATATAATTACGCAAAAATATTAGTTGAATGCTTCTGTCAGCTTTATAAATCAAACAATACATCCGATTATTCATTTTTTGGTGTACCCTATTTTTAAAAACATTGTACTAATTATCTTTTTACCTTTTATGCATGTCATATGTCGTATTAAATTATATTGGTTGACTAATCGTAATACCAACAAATTAATTAACTGGAAAACATTTATCAGCTATACTGCTTAAATTTCTTGTTAAACAGCGTTTTGAAATTTTATTTGATGAATTACTTGTGTAAACATTGACTTTATTTCTTTATTATGCATATCGATAAAGTTATTTTCATATGGATTATTGTAAAACATTAAAAATGAAAAATAATGAAAAGAAAAAGGCGTCTACATAATATGGCGACAATATTTAATTCTTTTAAATTTTAATCATAAGTATTTGGAGATTTTTTTTTTTTTTTTTTTTTTTTTTTTTATGGGAACAAAGTGAATTGTATCATTTTCATTATCTAATTCTGAGGTATTTACACAGTTTGTGTTAATAACATGAAGATGCCGTGGGATATCCCTTGTCATTCCTTGTTTCCTGTTTTAAGTCCTTTTTCAAAAATAATGGAATTATATCTGGTGGCTTTTCCTAATTATACAATAATATTTTAAAATGGAAATAATTATGTTTAGCAGATTTTTGTCAGTGATGGAATGCAAATAACAGATTTATTATTTTTAGAAATATGAAAACCAATAAAACACCATCAAAGCACATAAAAAGTAAAAATACAAAAACCTTTTAACATTGCATTTAATCTTATTGTTAAATAAAATGCAAGATTAATATTTATAAAACTTTTAAATTTTATAAAAAAATATTTACTTACACAATTTATTTTAAACATCTATAAACACTAATACAATATAAACTAATGTTTCAAATATATATATTATTTGAAACTATTTCAACATTTATAAATTATTTATTAATTTATATTATTAACAGTGCATAACATTTTATCTGATAACCTTCAAGCTATTACTAGTTTGGTAAAAAATAATTTTCCTTAATTTAATGGCAGAAACTTAGTAGTTAAAAGGCAAAAAATATCTTTCCTAAATCATGGAGCAAACTACTTTCAAGAAAAAGGGTTATGCTGTCATAATATGATGTAATTCAACACATGAAAATTAATTAAATTTGTAATTAAAAATCTCAGAAAAAAAGCGAGACGCTTGGCAGAAAGAAAGGAAAAAATATAAATATATTTTAATAAAATATAAATATATTTTAATAAAATATAAATATATTTTATTAAGAATTCCTCCTAAAGGTGGAATTCCATTTTTCCTAAAGAAATTTTGGGCTTTCTCTAGATTGATGGAAAAATGCAAAGAAAAACTTTGGAAGGATAATAAGGGAGGGGGGGGGGGAATGCCTTGAAAATTTAGTAATTTGACATTTTGTCTATTTAAATACTTGGAGTTTGTTCTTGAGTTATTGTGCAAAAGAGATATAACATGAAAGCTGAGCTTATATCATATAAGCATCTGAAAGTCATGTAAAAAAAAATCATTCAGGAAAGATGCTTAGAGTAACTACTCTAAATATCTCATGGATTTTTTTTTTTTTTTTTTTTTTTTTTTTTTTTTTTATATCATAACAATTCAAAGTGAAAGGAAGTTTTTCTTGGAATAGAATATTTTGTGCTAATTATAAACACTTCTGGATAATTTCTGTGATACCTTTTTCTGAAGCAAAGATCAATTTAGTGAAGAGAATTTTTTTAAAGAAAGGGGGGGGGGGGAGATTTAACAGCTAAACCATTAAAGACTGTACTTCACATAAGTTGGTCAGATTTATTTGGATTTATCCCTTTAGCATTGTTAATACTTCATAGATAAAAAAAAAAAAAAAAAAAACAATCATATGCGCAATTATATTTAATTTTATTGCATAGGTAGCTATTAAAATGATACTTAAATTAAAAAAGTTTCGCACACTGTATTGATGGAAAAAAATTTCCACCTTTTTTCTCATTTCCCACTTTCATGCCTGATATATATATAACAAGGGTCTGACCAGACTTTTTTCACAGGGTTCTGTTTTTGTGAAATTGTGAAGTTTTTCTTATATTTGTGAAAATTCAGTCATAATTTTGTGAATTTTAAACTATCAAAATCTTCAGGTTCTATCCTTCATGTATGAAAAAGCTAAGTAATATGATCTTTGATGAGTTCAACTGTTTATTTACAGGCCAGTTTTTATTTTTAAATGATTAAATTTGTGAAAAGTTCAGTTTGAAGGTGAAAATATTCTGTAAAAGCTCTATTTAATAAAGAAATAATTTTTTGAAATGTACTATTTCAAGATAAAATATTTTGTGAAGGGTCCTATTTGGAGATTAAAAAAATTTATGAAGGGTGCAGTTTGAGGATAAATTATTTTGTGAAGAGTCTTTTAAAGGACCTAAAATTTTCCTAAACTTATTCCTGTATAAATATGTAGTATATTAAAATATATATCAATGTAAAAAGCATGAAATTTCTTTAAATTTAATAAAATCCATCCAAAATTTATTACATTTAAAGAAAAACATTGAAAAATTATATATTGACTTAAAAATCAACATATACACTCGCATTTTTTTAAAGTAAATTTAAGTACATATTTTATCCTTAAAAAACAATTTATACCATTTATTTTTCTTTTCCTGAACGAATTTTTACGAACTTTTGCAGTTAAAATAAGAATAGAACGCCAAAATATGGGGGAGGGGGGTGCTAAAACTTATTGAGTATTTGCAATGTTAAAAAAAAAAAAAAAAAAAAAAAAAAAAAATATTTAAGTATAATTAAAGGGCTACTTAATCACATGAAAAGACTCAATTTCTAGTACTAATTACATGGGAGAAATTTACAGAAATATCTGTAAATATATCTTTAAAGTATCTATATAATTTATGAAAATAATATGGTTGCATTTAAATTTTTTTACTGTGTAGCTGAGTTCAATTTGTACAAAAGGCCGCTTTTTCAATTTTGATTGCAGATATATAAATATATATTTTATATAATATATATTTTATGAGAATATTTTCATTTTCGAAACCGGTTCTGAAAATGTAAGTGTGCCTATTGAAAATATTTGTAAAACAAAATTAAAAAACGATCCTTGTACACATCGTTTTGAGCTATTCAATGCAAAATAATAATAATAAATAAAATAAAAATAGATATTGAAATACAACCAAGATATCTTTATAAATCTCTTCCATAAGATTAGCATTAGCGAATGAGTCTTTTTGCTTGAATGAAGTAGTCTCTTAATGATTTAATGTAACGATATCTCAATTTCCAGTTTTTTCGAGCAAAATGTTGTGAAATCCTAGTTCCCCCCTCGTCCCCCTTAAAAAATAATAATAATTCATTTTTAATTATTGCCGCTATTAGAGGAACTCAAACTTTTTATTTTACTCATAACTTTAGATGCCGTGTGGGCGATAAACAATTTTCTGTTGTAAACTTCTTGCTGGGTTTTGTTTACCTAGACGAAACTTTCTACGCATCATCCAGTAACCCTTTCGCGGTTGACCCCACCTCTTTTGCATCAGAAAAAGTTGTGTGTTGAGCTTAAAGCTTCACCTATTTCCCAATGTGATCGCGCCTTAAGACTCAGCATTTTTCAACGAAAGCAGAAAAACCAGTCAACGAAAGGTAGAAAAAGGCGTGATCACGTGATCAAAATAGCTTATAACTCGGTAGGTAATTTAATTATCCTAAAATGGAAAACTGAGTTCGATTCCCATAGACCAGACTTTGCAATTTTATAACTCTCTGTTAAAAAAGAATTTGTTATTGTGTCAAAACCTTTTTGCGCTTGTTGAGGAGAGCAGTTGAGAACACCTTTAATAGAGCTTTAAAATGCATTCGATTTTCTGGGTGGGCGAACTTGAGTCGCGCGACCCAAACAAAGAAGGTCACGTTCCGTTCGCACGACCTTTCTACCCCAGCAGACTAGCGTCTCAATATAGAGAGGGCTCCCACAGTAGGGTTACCGTATTTGGCTATTTATCGTTTGCTTGGCTATCTATTTAAATATCTGGTAGAGAGGGCTCTGGATGAATATGAAAAGGGAAAGTTAATGGATGAATTGGACTACTACTACTGCGAAATAAAAATTTTATTCAAGAAAATCTGTAGTTATATATGTTACGTTTCGATGTAACAATTTTAGTTGGTTTTGTATTAATGCAAAAATTAAAATATACTTAATTATGATATTATTAAATTTGAATATTAGACCTGACCTTCATGTTTTCTAAATCTAATCAAAAATTTGCAAAATTTATATGCATATGTCTTTTTGAAATTTACAAGGTAAAAATATGACTTATATAATTTAGGAAAAAAATTTTTTTAGCAATTTTGTTTTAAAAAAAATATTTTAAGATCTCGTTTTTTCTCTTTTCATGTTATAATTGATAAGAGAATGGTGAATAAAAAAATCTAAGCATAATAACAATTTAGGAATTGTAATAAATTTAAATATTTTCAATGTTCAATTAAAATAAATTTGAAGCTCAGAAAAAAAAAAAAAAAAAAAGTGATTTGGGGGTGGGGGCAAAGCATTTGAATAGTTACAAGACAAATTTCACTTTAAAATAATTAATTAATAAGAATAAAATTCCAAATCTCCCTCGGGAGGTGTTGTATATCCCGTAACAGAGACTGTAAAAAAAAAAAAAAAAAAAAAAATGTCATTGAGAATTATTGATTAGAAAGATTTTTAAAAGGGTATCAGTTACACCAAATAAAATTTTATGTGCTACAAAGAAAAAATAAGGATCTAAACAAAACTGTTGAAAGTTAGATTGTTGTAGTGTGTTATCGTGGGAGTGGTGTTTGTAGAGAAGACTGTCAATTTGTAATTTTTATTTGACATTAGTCATGGCTGCTCGTGGCCCACCAGTGGCCAAGAGGTTCTGACCTCTCAATTGGTAAACGGCAGGTGCTGAGTTCGAACCCAATCGCGGCCGTCGACCTAACCGTCCGGAGTTTTCGTGGTTTTCTTCGAGCCTTGCGTAACTAAGGATTAGGTTACCTTATAAAGACCCCCACGAAAGGCCCTCTCCCCCTGGGCTTATATCCCTCGAGTAGATAATCGGCCGACACAAAATAAAACCAAACCAAACCATGGTTGCTCGTCAAAAATTATAATTTAAAGCAGTTTTTTTACCTGACATGTTTTATGTCACTACAAGAGTTAAGATAAGAAACTGATTAAAAAGAATTAAAAAAAATAGCAATAAGAAACTGATTAAAAAGAATTAAAAAAAAATAGCAGTAAGTTTCGAGATGTAAGACGAGTATTATAAGTCTTTCTGATCATTATTGTAATTATTAAAGGCATAATATTTCCATTAATTGAATTTATTTTTAAGTATATTTTTTATAAGTGTCCTGCTTTTAGATTTCAGAAATGTAACAAAGCATAATATTTATTTATTTCACCATTTTAAAAGTAAAAATTAAAAATAGTAAATTATTTTTTTAGATAATTCTATTGATGTTTCCAGGAACTTCAAAATTTCCTGACAAAATTGATGTTTAAAACCAATTTTTAAGATGCACCAACATTTAATAAACTATTGCACTCTCTATATATGCACCCCCCCCCCCCAAATAAATGATGAAATAACACTTGTTTGAATCACGATAAATTTTGCTAATAAAAAATATTAATAATGTATCATGCAAACAAAAAAACTTTTAATTGTATTTTATCACATAAAATTTCCATTCAAATTTCTTATTTCATCTTCAAAAATGGAGTGGAACAGATTGAAAATATCCAGTATTAGATAAAGAAAATACGTTTTATTTGCTTTAAGGATAATTATTTTGAAAGAATTAAGTTTAAAATAATAAGAATAAATAAACAAAACAAAAACGAAAATGGGTATTGAAGTTAGCAACCGTAGAAAAATATTTGAATTTTTTATAACCTAAACAATAAAAAAAAGGCTTATGAACACATAATATTCACAATATATTAGATAAAAGTGCTCAGAAATTTTCCCTTTAAAAGAAATATTCCGTTACAAATAATTACATACTGTATTTAAAAACTTAATTTACAATTATTAATAAATTAATTAACAATTATTTTCAAACCTTATATTATAAAATTAAATTAAGTATTTTTAAATATACTACACTGATACAAATTGATGAAATAAATAAAATATTATATTAAATAACATGATTAACGATGATTAAAAGGAATCAAATTACATAATAAAAATTGATTGTTTCCTCCCCCCCCCCCCCCGCTTTTTTTTATAACATAATACAAATTGATTCTAATTAATTTACCGTTTGAATGGATGAACCTTTTTATCATAAAATTAAAAGAATTATTTTTATATAAATAGCACTGATACAGACGGATGAAATAAAACATTATGCTAACTAACTATATGACTAATGTTAATTGAAATGTTTGCATGAATCAAACGACATAATAAAAATTAAATCCAATTTTTCTCCACTTTTTTCTTTTTTTTTTTTTTCCACAACATAAACACTGATTCTCATCCCCCTCTCTCTTTTTCTTCACGAAATAATAAACTGATCCCTGACCCCCCCCCCCCCCCCACACACACACACACACACACATATTTTTAGAATTGGTGTGTTTACATCAGCATACAGAAAACCCCGCTCATTTCATTTTCAGCGCGTTGGCGAGGAGTTGCCGCTGAACGCCAAATGAAGAGGGAGCTGACAACAGGCGCATGCGCTATCCAAGCTCTCCTTAAGAGCCGTCTCTATATTGAGCTTATACTCCCCAGCAGGCATTTTCTCTCTCGGAAAAAAGTGCAAGTGGATGGGGTGGGCGAAAGGCCTCAATTCTTGCAACACCCAAGCAATTTTGTGTGCCCTATCGACATAGTTACGGCATCGCATTACACAGCTCTTGAAAATGGAGTAGCTATATATTATCATATAAGGTATAGAGCAACAAACTTGAGCATGTAATTAGTGTAAAAGATTGGTAATAGTATGTGTTTACACTCAATCTGGTTAGCCTCGATTCTTGCCATTGATACATTTACGAAATGCTAAGACTTTTTATTTATTTATTTATTTATTTATAATGAAGTTGGTGCTTATCCAGATCATATGGCTTTATGGAATCTGTTAAGGCTCCTGTTTCTGCGGGAACCTATGGGGAAATTCTTTTCTAATATCTCATTTGCATTTTAACATTTCTATTTTTATTTATTTAATTTTTGGTATTAGATAGCTAAGGTTGGATATTCTACATCGCTCTTATTATTATTATTATTATTATTATTATTATTATTATTGCTATTTTGATTTTGATTGCAGATATTTTTTAGAAGGACACTTTCATTTTCAGAACCGGCTTGGAAAGTGAAAGTAACTTTATAAAAAATGTTTGTAACCAAAATCGAAAAAGTAAAAAAGGAGCGATGCAGAATATGGACCTCAGCTATCCAATGCAAAAAAAGAAAGAAAAAATTCTGAAATGCAATGAGATATTAGAAAATGACTTCCCCATTTGTTTAACATTAGCTCGTCAGTGTCTTCGTCTGCAGGGAACCTTAAGAATCCTGCATCGATTCACAAAATCCAATTTTACCCAAACCCGGTACGACCCGCAGTTTGGTCGTGTCGGGTTGATGTTAATTTTTATGGTTGCTGGTGAATGTTGACTTACAGTGCTCAGCAAAAGTTTAGACAATCATCGATTACGCTTCTATATTCAAAAATATGAAACGAATTTTTGTAATTCATCTGTCATACATTACTTGTGACTTATCCTTTATTCACAAACAATAAATTTTAAACTTTATCTTTTACATAATATAAAACGACAAAAAAATGAAATTAACATTGTAGCAAAAATATAGACAATCTGTATATTTACAGAAAAATAACTACAAATTAAAATCGAGTTGCACCAAACATTGTGTGCAATTAGTGCAAGAATGGGACTTTCCACCTAAGAAACTAAATGCTGCGTCACTTGGGGGTTTGTTTTGTACCAAACACGTTAAACAGCAACTCGAAGCTCATTAACAGAAAAGTATAGCAAAAATTTATGAAGTGTATAGCAGAAATTTATGCGATATGAAGTCACAAATGTTTTTCATTAGCCCCAGATCAGGGCTACACGCCGGCCACTTGAGATCAGTAGTATTTTCAGAGTTAAACGAAGCTTTTGTTTAGTATGTAACATTAATCCATGCGTTGTCTTGCTAAAATCCATACTTTGGACCAGCAAAGTTCTCCAAATGACTAAAAATTGTTCTCCGACGATGTATGTAGTCTTGTGTTGCTTGGCAACCATTGAATATCTCCAGAGATACTCGAACATTAAAGCAAAGGAAGGACTAAATCATTAAAAAGCCAGCTCCTTGTTGTCGACTTAAGAAAGTCCCAGGCTCTTTATTGCAAGTCGTGCCAATAGTGTGCCCACCCGTTTGGGCCATTCAAGTTCCACTTTTTTTTTTTCGTTAATGAATATCATGGTGTAACATTTGGGTCCATATGACCTATGTTTGCAAGTCCATTGCATTCTCGCAAATTTGTAGTGAGATTTCAAAGCTGGTTGTTTTATCATTTTCATGTAAATTGATTTACCTTTTTCTTTAATTCATCTACAAATCTTATCCGTCAACAACGAAAGTCCTGACTTACTTTTGATGTGACTAGCAATCATCATTTGTGTAAATGCCAGTTTATGGATCCTTTTGTCATCTCATTTTCTGGTCACACAAGGTCTTTCAGGTTTATATTTTGTTTTGAAGGAGTCACCCTTAGACTATACTTCATAGACAGACCTATTTGAACGATTCAATGCTGCTGAAATTTCTACAACAGTCTTCCCTTTCCATTTCAGCTTCCCTTCTTCAATTACCACATCTAACTGAATATTTCTAGCTCGCGGCATCTTCACTAACTGTTGCTATACCGAGATATCCTTAAATACTTCAACTAAATTAAATATTATCTTATATTATCTTGGAGTCTAATCGCACATGACATCATACTGATTACGTTTTACATTACATCATGATACATTACATCATGCATAAATGATTGGCTATCTTATCAAAAATCTTTATTGGTACTCTTATTAAGAGTTGCCATTGGATAATCTGGAATCTTAAATAAAATCTATAAATACATGTGTTTTCCATTATGTTCTGTTCTGTTCTTCCTTGCTTGTATTCTGTCATGACCTACTATAAATAAACCTTTTGACCACATATCAACGCAAGGGTCTTTCATTCTGACTCAATATATTATACCATTATTTTCATCCTAAAATGCTTAAAATATATTTAAAAATGAGTATAGTCATTTGTATAACTCATGAGTTCGTATTTTTTATTTAAAGATTAAATAACACCAGTGTCTAAACTTTTGCTGAGCACTGTATAAAAGTTTGGTTCGGGTCGGTGTCGATTTTTTAAAAGAAAGTCCTGAATATTTTTCAAATGAAAAATATTCAGGATTTTCTTCTATGTCATACATGTTAATACGTCCAGAAAAATTAAACATAGCACTACTGGTTAGGTAATTTACACCAAAATCTAATCTGCAACAATCTACTTCAAACTCTGAGTTCGAAATTTCATGAAAATCTGTGTATTAGTATTTGAGATAGAATCAACGCAGAAATCATAAAAAAGTGGATAGAAGCGTCACCTGTAGCTATTTACTCCAAAAGCTAAAGATTTCTAATTTATATCAGGGGCTAACAGAAACTGAAGTTTGATGAAAATTCGAGCAATAGTTCCTGAGATTGAGCTATTGCGACAATCATGAATAATGCCGCATAGCGACTTCACCTGTTGAGTGATCTATTCCAAAAACTATAGAATATTCACTTATATCAGGGAAGAACTGAATGTGAAATTTGATTAATTTCGTGTATTGGTTCCTGAGATAGAACTATTGCGATAATCATAAATAATGCCGCATAGCAGCGCCACCTGTTGGGCGATTTACACCTAAATGAAATCAGAACCATATTATATCGAGGACTAATGGAATCTGAAAAATCCGTCCATTAGTTCTTGAATTATAGATATTACGGAAATATGAAAAAAGGCAGCATACAAGCGCCACCTTTTGGGCGACATACACCAAAAAACTAATGAGATCTAGTTTATATCAAGGTCTACCTGAATCTAAACTTTGTGAAATTCGGTGCATTAGTTCTAGAGATAGTGTCTACAAAATTTATGCCATATACAGACAGATAGAACCACTGACTCACAGTCAGACATTTTGTAAAAACATGTTTTTTGGAATCTCTGATCCCTAAAAAGTGTCAATCCGTCGAAAACACGAATTCGTAATTTTTCACAAATCCAGTACTTTCTTCTTGTAAAGATAAAAGAAAATAAATAAGTAAATAAACACTGAAATTAATAAAGATAAGTTTTTAAAAGGTGGAGGTTCTTTTAAATATCCTTAATGATGATATGTAAGCCACTAAAAATCAATTGGACGACTACACTGCCTCTGCATCTGTCTCTATCGTGCCTTTAACCTCGTATGTTTTTAAAAGATTGCACTTACACTCCTACCTTACTCCTGAGATAAAATCTTGCCTTTTTTTTTACATTCCAATTAACACGGGAGATTTTTTTTTCCAGCTTTATTCCTGCGTGTTTAATATGCTTCACGCGTGCCGCGGTTTGCATACACCTAAACCCCGTATTATCAGCTACTGTACCTCACGTATGTTCCATCTTTCTTGTATATTTCTTCGTTAGTTACACCATGGCATCTCTACTAATTAAGCCGTCTGCCGACGTTTAATTTTTTTCTTTTTTAATGACTTTTTCAAAATATTCTGCTATTGTGTATCTTAAATGATTCCTTTTGTGGTTACACAATTGTAAATAAATATTAATAAGTGCTAGGTCGAAAAGTTATGCAGCTTTTTTTGGATGGAACAGTCTGTTAATTTCTCTCTGTTCAAAGGTTAACAAACCTTGTAAAGAAGTCTGGATGGTCAGGGATATCTTTAACATTGATTAATTGTTATGTATACAATTAATAAAGCGTTTGGAACGTCGAATTCGTATGAATTCATTGAAATTTATATATTTCTATACATATGACAGAAGAATAAGAATGATAAATGACTGGTATTCCATATTAAGAAACTAATTTTATAAAAAAGATAATGATTTTAATAATAACTTTTTATTTCTACAAAAATATAAAACAGCCTAAAAATATATAACAGACTGTTTTGATGTAAAGAATAAGTTACAAATAAAAAGAAAAAAAATTGGTTGGATAAAAAATGATACCGATATCAAAAGACAACCTTTCCCATCCCTCTAGAGATATATTTCGATATCATTTGCTAGACACCCCCCCTCTCCCTAAAATGGTGCTGTGCAGTCCCTAACCTTATCCAGATGGAACCTAACGCAATGATGATTGTTTGGGTAAAATGATGAAATATCATCATTGAAAAGTATTAAAACATATTTTCTGGTAGTAATAGGACTTAATTATAAAAAAATTCTACTATCCTTCTTTTAAATTTTCCATTATAAGAGAATCCATCGATAACAATAAAACCTTTAACAAAACTTTACTTAAATGAAATCTTGGACTTACGCTGTAAACATTATAAGATAAAAACAAAAATTATTACTTATCAGCGTAAAAAACAATTTATTATAGATTAAAAATTCCTAACGTTTCGAACTCAATCTAATGAGTCATCTTCAGAGGTATATTTTTAAAGGAGAAATAATTTACATTAAAAACAGATTGGCATACTATAAATTGACAAAAATTATACTAAATAAACATTAAAGGCCAAGATTCAAAAATAAAAATATGTACCAGTTGCCATCACTCAGTAGAGAATACAACAATGACAAAACCATGGAGGAACTTACAAAAGTATTTCTTTTAAAATATTAAACCAGATATTAGGTATTTGAAAGGACATATTGTCATTGCAGACTTCATTCTTCCTGAAACCAATTTCTATAGATTCCCTTATGAGTGCTTTTTGCGGATTTGAACAATGAGAAATAATCTTTACTTTATCAAAACAAACATTTCTTAAAGTCCCCTTCATCGATAATCTGGACAGAGCTGTTGATAGTCTATTAAATTTTAAATCGGCTTTATGCTCCTTGATCCTCTCAACTAACCATCTCATAGTTTTGCCTACATATGACGTCACTGTACCATTATTCAGTTCTATAGGTATTTCATACACGCCTGACTGGAATAAAAATGGAACGGGATCTTGTTTTTTGATTATAGCTGCAAACAAATTTTTAGTGGGGGAGGCTACAAGATGAATATCAAATTTATTGAAAATTCTCTTTAATCTTTCAAACATTATAGGGATATATGAAATTTTTCTATAAGTATTAAATTTAAAAAATATATTAAACAGCAAGTAAAAGTGAGAAATAAACAAATTGACATAGTCTCCAGATTAAGAAAAGATAAAAATTTAGTTTTTATGAAGACGGATAAATCTGGAAAATTGGCAGTGTTAAATCAAGATACCTATATAAATAAAATGGAACGTTGTATTGAGCAATTGTCATGCCATGTTCTTAATAAAGACCCCAACACTTGGATCCGCAATAAAACCCAAGAGCTTATTAAGAATAGTAGTTGGCCTGATTGTATGAAGAGTAAAATAAAGTTTAACCATACTGGTATTACACCTAGGATTACAGCAAGAGTTAAAGATCATAAGCCAGACTTCCCATTTAGACCAATTGTTCCAAGATGCCAAGGCCCGTTATATTATGTTGAAAAAGCTTATGCTAGTTTTCTTAAAACAATTATTCCGCCATCACAGTTTTCTATCTCCTCTACGGAAGAATTTATTCAGCGAATTGCTGATTTGGAAATTAATGATAATACAATTTTAGCCAGTTTTGATATTGTCTCACTTTTCCCCTCCATAAATATTTCTGAAGTTATAAATAATATTAATCATTCTATAGATAATTTAGATAATTTGAATCAAGAAATTAAAACTTCATTAAAATCAGGATTAAATTTAATTAATCAGAGTAACGTTTTTTACTTCAATGGTAAATATTATAAACAAGATAATGGTGCACCTATGGGATCTCCAGTTTCAAGTATTTTTGCAGAGTTTATGCTTCGACCTTTGGAAGATTTTATTTTTAATACCTTTAATTATAAACCTAGACTGTGGTTAAGATATGTTGATGATATATTTGTACTTTGGGAGGAGGGAGAACCAGCTTTGTTGGAATTTTTTGAAAAGTTAAATCAACTTGATGACAACATTAAATTTACTATGGAAAAAGAAGTTAATAATTCACTCCCTTTTCTGGATGTTTTAATTATTAAATCAGGTTCTTCACTTAAAAGGAAAATTTTCAGAAAGCCAATGAAAATTGATAGTATTATTCCAGTTACAGCTTCCACTCCTTGGAGTTATAAAATGTCAGCATTTAATTCCTTTATTAAAAGAGCGCACATAGTTTGTTCAGATGAATTTTTGAAAGACGAACTTGACCACATTATTAAAATTGGAATTGATCATGGTTATTGTCCAAAAATTATACATAATTTAATCAGCAAGTACAATAGTTATCCTCAAGATGCCCAGTTAACACGCAAATCTTATAGAAAAATTCCATATATCCCTATAATGTTTGAAAGATTAAAGAGAATTTTCAATAAATTTGATATTCATCTTGTAGCCTCCCCCACTAAAAATTTGTTTGCAGCTATAATAAAAAAAAAAACAAGATCCCGTTCCATTTTTATTCCAGTCAGGCGTGTATGAAATACCTATAGAACTGAATAATGGTACAGTGACGTCATATGTAGGCAAAACTATGAGATGGTTAGTTGAGAGGATCAAGGAGCATAAAGCCGATTTAAAATTTAATAGACCATCAACAGCTCTGTCCAGATTATCGATGAAGGGGACTTTAAGAAATGTTTGTTTTGATAAAGTAAAGATTATTTCTCATTGTTCAAATCCGCAAAAAGCACTCATAAGGGAATCTATAGAAATTGGTTTCAGGAAGAATGAAGTCTGCAATGACAATATGTCCTTTCAAATACCTAATATCTGGTTTAATATTTTAAAAGAAATACTTTTGTAAGTTCCTCCATGGTTTTGTCATTGTTGTATTGTCTACTGAGTGATGGCAACTGGTACATATTTTTATTTTTGAATCTTGGCCTTTAATGTTTATTTAGTATAATTTTTGTCAATTTATAGTATGCCAATCTGTTTTTAATGTAAATTATTTCTCCTTTAAAAATATACCTCTGAAGATGACTCATTAGATTGAGTTCGAAACGTTAGGAATTTTTAATCTATAATAAATTGTTTTTTACGCTGATAAGTAATAATTTTTGTTTTTATCTTAAAACTTTACTTGTTTCATTTAAGCCAACCTTTAAGATCTTTCTTATTTCTAAACATGGAGAAAAGAGATAGATGGGGGATAGGTATGCTGTAAGAACGACTTGCAATATGATGCACGTTATCGCTTAAATTTAAATGCCTTCATTCAGCCCAAACAAAACAATCGCATGGAATAGAAACCAAATTCTTTAAGATCAGCCGTGCATTTTTTTTTTTTTTTTTTTTTTTTTTTTTTTTTTTTTTTTTTTTTAATGATTACGACCTGCTATAATTAAGCCTTATAAAGTAGCACGCGGTTGTGTGGGCCTGATATAGCGGATTTTACGGTTACATTTTTGGTGTCACCATACTTCATCTCTGTTCTTTCTTTTTACTCTATGATTTCTGTACGTTCCTTTGTTGATAATGCAGTTTCCACTTTTAATACCGTATAATTTCTACAATACAAAATTTGATTTTTTTAATTATGAGTCTCACATTACGTGCAGAAATTTTAAAAGCATGCTTTTCACACTTTTCTTTAATAATTAAATAAAAGTATTTTCTTTTCGTAAAACACAAATACACGGAATTCTATGCGTTTTAACGACATTTTTAATCATGCAGGCGATAATTCAATTTTATTTCGAATTGAATATATAGGTTTTCTTTTAAAGTCATAAACAAATAATTACAAAACTGCATGAACAAATAGAAAGAAAAATCTTCATCTCGTGACCATATGTTTCATTTAATCACTGACTTTTCAAGTAACGCGACGGAGTGCTAAAACGAAAAGCTCTCTGCCATTATAACACAGTAATGTCGTTTTCGGAGAAAAACCAGCTGTTTGGCGTGTCGCGAGCTATTCGCGTGACAGAAGGGAGAAAGGATGAGTGACAGTGGAGTTAATTCTGTTCGTGCAGCACATTCTCAATTACCGGAATTTAGCAAACACGGCTGCTCCCCATATTCATGCACTTACAGGTTTAACCCATAACTATAAAAACATGGAGGATTGAGAGTAGGAAAACATAATTGTAAACCTATGAGTCAAGTGTTAAAATCGGATTTTTAAGTGTTTTCCTCTTAGATATGGCTTGGCAAGCCGATTGCGTAGTAATATACGAATCGAGATATAACTAATCCTAGGTTTCCGTGAACTCGATGAGATGATCGTCTGTGTTGCCGCCTGCCATCTATGTGTTCAAGCACCTCTCTAAATAAACATGACATAACACATCAAATAAAAGACACTGTCACACGAAATAAGTCTAACTAAATGCGACTCAATATACTGTAATATCAGTTATATACAAGTGCGAGATAAAACTGATGGGAAAATGTCTCAGTTGAGCATCTACTAAACAAATAGCGAAACACGACAGAAAATTAATGGAAGTCTAACAAATTTCTAACCCTGAGGAACATTAATACCAGGTGAACTGTTTACGAAATTTAAAAGTAAACGTAGAACTTATATTGCAGTAAATGTACAATATCGAAGGCAAAAACACTTCACGGCCAAGCACTTTTATTTTATGTTTGTTTATTAAAAACAAACATACGATGTTTGGGTTTGGTAACTGTTCTTGATTGTTTAACATACTACCAGCTATGCCAGTTTTGACATTATTTACATCATAATTTTAGATAATATCGGTATAAATTTTCATTGTCCCTTATTCGGAGAAACATTAGTTCAAAATCAATCCAATAAAGTACGCTATTGCAGATAATTCCATGGAATAATCTTATATTGCTCAAACAACGCAAGTTTTTGATACAAAAACATTAACGAATACTGCATGTACATTTTTTTTTCTATCCAGCTCTTGCGCTGTGTGAGCAAAATGAAAGTATTCCATGTAATTATGTGATGTAGCGCTCCCTTAAGTCGAGATTTTGAGCTACTTTTTTGTTGGTGTCTTACAAAATCTCGTATCAGGCCGAATATTTAGCTGAAAACCACATGTTTCTTTTATCCATAGATATTTTATCGCGTTTTACTTTCGCATCGAGCTTTTGAAATACCCGGTATTTAAATATATTCTCTTTTGCGTGGTCACATGTTTGGCGCCTGTCGGATCCAGTGGCATCAGGAACAATTAATACTTGTGAAATGTTTCACAAATTCATTCATCAAATCAGCTAGCTAATTCTATTACTCCATTTGCTTGACGATTTTGATCGACATCTATCGATTACATATATATCAAAATTTAGTTGGACCGGACCGTGTTTGTTGTGACTTCGTTAATTTATTGCATTGGTTGGACCTTGAACTGCGAAAAAACAAACGGGTTAAGTCGGAGTCGAATGATTTGTTTTTACACCAGACGAGCCATAATACCTTTTGTCCGCACCGAGTTTTAGAACTTTGACCCTACACTGTCAGAAAAATTCGTCAATATACACTTAGTTATCCTCATTTTTTCACAAATAATTTCCGTACTCCCAGAAAACGTATTTGATCTGTGAATTCATTCCGAGCGTCGAAAAATGAGGGAGAGATTCTGTTTATTTCTAGCACGCATGCGTATTGGGTCTATGAATTCATTCCGAGCGTCGAAAAATGAGGGAGAGATTCTGTTTATTTCTAGCACGCATGCGTATTGCGTCTGTTAGTAATAAATTCGAATTTATTTTTAAAATGAAAAACAAAATAAACAAATTATAATGCCTAATTTAGTTTTAAAAAGACAAAAATGTTTTCGAATTTAAAAATAAATAACAATTACTTTCTTTATTCGTTCAAAAGTTCTCACAATTTGTTATCCAAAGTTGGATAAGTTGAATATACTAAGTTATTTATATAATAAATATTCGCATTTAAAATATACTTTAAGTGAACACATTTAAAAGATATTTTAATTAAAAAATAAAATGAAAAAAATTATATTATTAAAAAAAAATATATATATATTATCGAATAAAAATATAATACCCAAACTTTTTTTTTTTAGCAATCTACGTAATATATTTAAAATTTACATTTTTATAGTAGGGTAACACCCCCAGTAATTGGCATGCACCAGTGATTGGCACATTTTACAAACATGTCCTAAAAAAAGATTTATATCCAGTCTTTTAAAAATTCAAGACCATATATCAGTTATATGCTCATTTACGTTAAAGATTATAACTTTGATTTGTTTTACAAGATGACAATAGAGCCTAGGAAAGAGAAACAAATTTGGCTTGTATCAAATTAGCCATTTTGTTGCAAATTCTTGTTCTTTGGCTTAAGGAAGGCATGCTTTTCAATTCATTATTATCTGATTTATAATATATTTTAAATTTTAATTGACAACAGTTTTGTTTAGTTAAAAAGGGTTACTTTAATTGTGTAAAAGTATTTTCGACAAAAATATTTGGATTTCTGAATTAATGGTAGTTGCCAATTAATGGTGCTTCAATTTTGCTAGTTCCGAGTAATTGGCACCTATTCCAATTACAAGGAATTCGCAAGGAATTTGAGATTAAACCATTTATTTTGGAAGTACTTTTAAAATTATAGACTAATTTTGTTTATCATTTGTTTTTATTTGAAAATATAAATTTTATCAGTAATTGGAATCCATTAAAGCTTCATATGACAATTACTGGGGACAGCATGACAATTACTGGGTATTAATGTAAGTATATTGTATTGTTTTAAAGTGTTCACATTTCAGATTAATATGCTGATTTCTTACTCTCAAAAACCTGAAATATGGCATCTTCATCTACAGTAAATTAATTTAAAGCGATTAAACCCAATGCATAATGTAAAGTTTTTTTTAATATAAACATATGCCAATTACTGGTTCACAAGGTGTCATACATTGGTGCTCTAGGTGCCAATTACTGGTGATTTCAGCAACTTTTTATAAATATATTTTTATAAAAATACTTTTTCAATTTTTTTTGCTTTTAGTGGGCAAAATAGATGCACAGATATGCATTCTTTGATTTAAAAATATTTCCAAGTAAATAGCTTATTTCTTTGTAATGAAAATTTAAGTAAGTTTAACGACAAATTCTTAATGTGCCAATTACTGGGGATGTTACCCTATATTAATACTAAACGTAAAAAAAAACCAGCCACAGTTTCATGAAAGATGAAATCTTTCCGAAAATAACTTCAAAATTAAAAGCTTTGTAATGAAATAGACCAATCACACCCATATGAAATGAATGGTTCTACTTTAAAGCACTTCATTAATGTACAACGGTAGCTTCGAGGTAGCGCGTTCGTCTGCCAATGCTGGGATCGTGAGTTCGATCCTCAGCCGTGCCGGATTGATATTTTCAAGAATTTTTTTCAAATGACGGATATTTTACCTCTTTTGACGGAAAAAAAATAAACGGATAATCGTCAATATACAGACAATTACTGGCAGCAGTGCTGCCAGTACTTTTTCTGTAAAAAGACAGAAGTTTTTTTGAGAGTGTATTGTAAAATTGTTGCAGACCTTGCTGTAGAATTTTTCTCCGATATCATTCAATTACTTTCGTCTTCCACAGGATTAGACCATTGCAGCACGAGAAGAATGTACAGCCTGCGAAAGTACTCGAAAATTATATTTAAAGTCACCCTGAAACCCGACCTCAACCCAAAATAATTAAGCACGAATCCGAACCGAATGAAAATCAATTTCTACTGTAATACAATCATAAAAAGATAGTCTGCTATTTTATCTTTTATATTAAAAAATGGACATATACATATACTCATTAATGTGTATACATATTTTTTTCATATTTAAAAAAAAAAATTATTATTATTATTATTATTATTATTATTTTGGAAAAAAGTATGTCAACCCGAACCTGGTCCACCAGATTCAAATCCCAGCTCAAAACAGAACCGTATCGGAAACAATTCAAGTCAATCTGAACCGGACCTGACCAAACTAAAAAAAGAAAGTAAAACTAACCGTACCCAAACCGCTAGATTGGGTAAAAATTAATTTTCGGATATTGTAACATCGGCTTGATCAGGTCCCCGCTCTAAAATAAAACCATAACTGTATGTTTGAGAAAAAAATTGTAAGTCACACATTTTTCCAAATCTGGAACATTACAGTTAAGTCAACCCGAACCCGATCCATAAGACTCGCCAGACCATAAGAAAAATTATTTCGAATCAGAGACCGAACCGTATCGGAAACAGTTGCAGTCAGTCTGAACTGGACCTGACCCGAAACAAAGAAATAAAGTAAAACTAATCGGACCCAAATTGCTAGTTTGCTTAAAAATTAATTTTCGGGTATGGTAACATCGGGTTGATCAGGTTTCCACTCTAGGAAAAAGCTATAACCGAATGTTCGAGAAAAAATTGATTGGTCAATTAATTTTCACAAAACTAGAACATTATAATCAAGTCAAACCGAACCCGATCCATAAGACTCGCAGACCATAAGATCAATATTTCGAATAAGAAGCCGAACCGCATCGGTAACAATTAAAGTCAACTCGAATCGGATCCGATTCGAAACAAAAAACATTAAAGTCTATCTGAACCGGATCGCTGGATCAGGTAAAAATTATTTTTCGGACGTGGTAACACTTGGTTGATTCGGTTCTTCACTCCAGAAGAAAGCTATAACCGTATGTTCGGGAAAACATCGATCGATCCCATAATTTCTGAATCTGGAACAAACATTACAGTAGCAGTTAAGTGCGTTCCAATTTAACGTATTCTCATAAGGAAGCTTTTTGGTTTAGTGCATCTATCGATTTTAACGCTAAAAATAATAACCCTAAGTCAGAACGAGCGATCATTTAATCCAAAACGTACTTCCGAGATATAAAACAATATATCTTACACATTTGGGTTAATGGAAAAAAAATATATATGAAAAATAAATCTCATTCGATTACATAGGTTTGAATTACACTCCAGGGGATTTATGGAAAATTCAGAAAATACGGTAAGCTACAATAAAAACTCTCAGTTGTTTTTCGTTGAGAATAAATATCACAATGTAGAATGTTTTTCCTTGAAAGGTTGTGTTCAGTAATAGAAAAAAAAAAAAAAAGTATAACCATTCAGAGAAATCAGAGCGGGCTTTAAGCGAAATGTAAGAAGAGATTTCTCGATTACAAAACATGATCATAAAAAAGGAATTAGTTGAGAAATGGGTATGGAATTGTAATTTGACTTGTTTTTCTAGAATATTTATACTAAACAGAAGTGGGTTAATGCTCTTAACTATTTTACTTGTAACAGTATTTGTGCAAGTCAAGGCGAAGGTTAACTGTTTTAACATTTTAATGTTAAAAGAAGAATAAATTTAAATAAATTCCGGATATAGTTCGACCAGCTGATTTTACTCGATTGTTTTGAAACTACGAGACTTTCGCCGTAAAATCTCTGAAATCTTTTGCTGATACTTTTTCATTAATTTTTAATCAACAGCAGTTTTTTAGGGTTTCATTCATGTGACTAAATCCCATCCATCTTACTCCTCTTTCTGTCTGTCTGTCTGTCACAGAGCCCGGACACAAAAACTTTATAAATCAGTGTCTTCACAGTACCTCATGCGATACAACAAAATCATAAAGTTCCAATGTCAAATTTCCAATGTCATCCGTTCATTTTTACGATTTAAAATTTAAGAGAACCTAAATTTCAATGTTTTTCGTGTAAACATCATAGTTTGGAGCTAAAGCTTCTCACTCGTAATCAGAAGGTTCTTAGTTCGAATCCCGGTGCTGGAAGTCGAAATTTTCGTAGTAAATTAGATTTAAGTAAAAGAAATTTCGTATTTTTTGCCAATTTAAGTGTTTATATTCTTAGGATTCGTTCATCAAACATTCACAATGCGTTTTAAAAATCGATTTTTTTTTTCTATTTTAAAAATTTTTGCGGTTTATTAATTATTCAGAATTTTAAACAATTTTTTTTTTCATTTTTAGAAATTTAAAATTTTATTTATATCTCTGCTATTTTTTTTTTTAATTTTCTGATTTTCAAAAAATTTGGAATTTTGGATTTCATTTGAAAATAGAAACGCATTTGATTTGAATAATTTTAATTTGATTAAAATAAATAATTTTCTTTTATAATTATTTTAAAATTAAATTTTTTTGCTGCTACCCTCTATGAAATAGTTTAATGATTATAAATTAACAATTTGGATTTATTATACTGAAGGACGATTTGTTTAGAAAGAAATATTAAACGAAAATCTCTGTGTGATTTGCGATCACACTTACCCAAACGGACGGGTTTTAACGAAATTTCAGCGTACTGATGAATCTGATTGAGTGTACGGATGAAGCAAGCCAACGAACTCGGTCGAGACTGCTAAATCTTGCATAGACGGTAAATCCTGTCACACCTAAAACAATTGCTAAAGCTATCGCAGGACAAACATTAGGTTACTGTATACTTGGATGCAGGATAGTTTTGCAGCCTGGAGATTTTGATTGGTGAAAATATATATCGACGTTTATCGGAATTGTTTCACTCAGAACGGCTGCAATATGTGTAGCACCTTGCTTTTTGTAAAGGAAGCTACCTAAAAAATTTGATACCATTGATCTATGAAGATCATAATCGGTGAAAACATATCGACATTTATCGGATTTGCTTCACTCCAAACGGCTGCAGTAAGTATAGCTCCTTGCTTTTTGTAAAGGAAGCAACCTAAAAGATTTGATCCCATTGATCTATGGAGATCATAATCGGTGAAAACATATCGACATTTATCGGATTTGCTTCACTCCGAACGGCTGCAATAGGCTGTTTGCTTTTCTGTAAAGGAAGCTATCTAAAAGATTAGGTACCATTAATTTGTGAAGATCATGATTGGTGAAAACATATCGAAATTTATCGGAATTGCTTCACTTCGAACGGCTACAATAGATATAGCTCCTTGCTTTTTTGTAAAGGGGGTTATCTAAAAGATTAGATACCACTGATATGTGGCGATCTTGATCGGTAAAAACATACCAACGTTTATCGAAATCGCTTCACTCCGAACAGCTTCAATAGCAATAAGTACAACTCCATGCTTTTTGTAAAGATAGCTTATGTAAAAATTAGATACAGTCGACTCGTTAATTCGAAATCGGATAAATCAAATCTTCGCTTGATTCGAACTAAGCATGAAGCCCCGAAATTTTAAAGTGCAGAATAACGCTAAAATTTTTCATTTATTCGAATTCATTTTCTCTTGACTTCGTTTAATTCGAACTAACGAGAATTCCGGTTTTTCATTTTTTCTTACTTTTGCACGGACTTCAGATCCTTTAAAATAACTTTATTTCTTTCATTTTTAACGGAATTGTTCTGAATCTAGTATGTATATAATCCTATTCACTTGATACCCGCTTCGTAATCCCCCGTCTGTCCATCAATGACATCTCCAAGCCTTCTTCCATTATGCTTGTTCCTAATTTCTTAGTTAGTTTGTGTATTTTTAACCTTTAAGTTTAATATTAAGTCATATTCTAATGATAATAGCCGAAACCAATTAAAAAAATATAACATTCATTCGTTTGTAATAATACCCCTTTAAACATGTTTTCTCTCGTACTTTCAATAATTCGAACATTTCGTGTGTTCCCGACGAGTTCGAATTAACGAGAACCGACTGTACCATTGATCTGTATATGATTCTAACTTGAAATACTGTGATTTTGTAACGTATCTTTGACGTTGTGGGTTGTTAAGATCCCCAGATTGAAAGTGATGCACAGATTGAAAGTGATTACATTCACTGCAGAGAAGCAATTTTTTGGAATATTTATTGCAAAGCAGTGGGTGGGAACGACTCTTTTTTGACTTCTTTCGTGTCCTTCCAACAACAGAATCATGAATCATAAAATTATTATGAAAGTAATAATAATGTATTTATAGAAGGATTAAAAAAAATATACAAGAAGTAGAAAAAGGAAAAAAAAAAGTTTCGTGCATACATTAAAAGTGAAAATGTATTCCAGTGGCGCATGATGCCACGAACCTATCTCGAAAGATAAGAAACCAAACAGGTCGTTAAAAGAGAATGAGGCACGGCCAGACGAAGAAAGTCGACAACGACCCACGCGATATTTGGAGCCGTAAAAGTGTTATTTATCGGAATTTAAACTCATCTCGAAGTAAAGTTGAACTCCGTGGGTGCGTTCTATTAGGTGAGATAAGTTCAAAGAGGTAGATCTCGCGAACCCTTTATTTGTTTTCGTCGCTGATAACAAAAGTGTTCTTTTTTTATATTTTTGGTGTAGAGAAACAGGTAATTTTTTTTAAAGAACAAAATATCGGGTGAGCGTGATGAAACAACTTCGTTTTTGATTCGTGAGATCTCCCTTTCTAGTGTCAAAGCGAAAGTTCTTCCAAAATGCTGGTGAATGTTCACCAGTTATCTCTGAAAATCTATTTTACCTCTGATTTCCTGTTTTACTTATTTATTTATTTTCAGTTTGAGAACTCTAACAGTTCAAGCAACATTTATCGTTGTTGTTATTATTATTATCTACCAACAATACTCAAAAGCATTTTTATACGAAATATGTATGAAAATAACATTTGAAAATTTGTTAAAAGCGATACTTTCGTATGAACCGCATGCCAAGAGGGAAATGCGCAGAAATCGCCCATAATTTCGCTGTTTACAGCAGCCTTCTTTATTCTGATAATTTCATTGATTTAAGTGCGCAGTTTGATTATATGTCGCTTAGAATTGTGTTTTTTCAATGTACTTATTTATTGATGAGGTGTTAATTTATTTCTGGAAACAAAGTCTAAACTATTTAGATCGTTTTACGTGCAAGTGAGTTAATCTTCCGTCATCGTTTCGCTCAAAACCATTAAAAAGTCGGTCAGTCCTATGTTACAGAATTTTCAAACAAATAGCATTACAAATAGTAAGAACATCGCCCCCTCCCTATTCTATGGAATCAACATAGATAATCTACGATATTTAGAAATCTAAATAATTTAAATTAGTTTTATGAAAATCAAATTTCAAATTATTTTTAATTGCTTATAGGCGATAATGCCAACCTAGTGAAAAAGATTCCATGCCGGGAATCGAACCCGGACCATTAATATAGCGCACTGACGTTCTACCGACCTCGGTAGAACGTCAGTGCGCTATATTAATGGCCCGAGTTAGATTCCCGGCATGGAATCTTTTTCACTAGGTTGGTGTATCCTAAGCAAATTTTCTCTCTCTGGAAAAAATTTCCACGTATTAATTAGTTTTATCAGTTAATTAAAATTTAATCATAACAGATGTAAATTTTCCATGTGGGAGAAAAATGTCCGGGACAGGATTCAAACCAGAGATGTATTGGCTGAAGCCGCCAACGCTCTTCCAATTGAGCCATCCCGAACAAGAACACTGGAGGACCGTTTCACCAATTAACCTTAACGATCATTTAATCTGGCCCGGACATTTTTCACCCACGTGGAAAATTTACATATGTTATAGAATCCAATTGAACAATCGTGTTATAAATTAATCCACTAAAATTTAATCGTCAGGTGTTGCCAGCATGAAAATGACGTCAGTGTTCATTATCTACATACAAATATTTCCATTATAATATAGATTCCATAGTAAATTATGAAAAATATCAAAGAGTACTTCGACACACACAATAAATAACACAAGCGTATTTCTCGAAAAAATAAAAATTAAAAAAAAAAAAATAATAAAAAGATGAACTGAAAATAAACAAACAGTGCTGCTCTCAAAAAATTTTAAGTGTGATGAAATGCCCCATCCATCTCGACGTATCAGCTCCAATCTCGAAAATGTATGGAAAATGGCCTCCAGCAAACTTAAACGACTGCCTATAAAGGAACTACTTTCAAAACTATTGAATCATAAACAGATTGGAGTAGATATGTTCCGAAAACATTTGGGAGCCATCGATTTTTTGCGTGCGTAAAAAAAAGAGCAGAATGAATTTGTCCGGACTTTTTTTTTTTTTTTTTTTTTTGTAGCAGAGATCGAACAAAATTCGTTTTCGGTCCAAAATCTGAATTTCACTGGACATTCATATTCGGTCAATCGATTGAGGGGCGGTGGAATATATTTTATCCGACTTAATTTAAACAAGATTCTCACTTAAAACTGTTAGTGAAGCTTTATATTTTTAGCTTTGGGGTCAAAATACTCAAAAATTACTTTTCTTTATTTTAATGTAAAATTTTTCGATTATTGTGGTGAGAATTCAGTATTACAGAAACATTATTACTTGCAACTCAAGGTGTTAAAATTTTCTCGAAAATTTTGCGGAGGCAAAACTCGATTGAAACAATCTGTAGTCCGAAAATCTCATTTCTTCGGAAATGTTTAACATGACTCGTGGATTTCAGCTGTATCCGCTGCAAACAGGCTACAATCCGCTGCAAACAGGCTACATTCTTTCCTACAAACTACACTGATTATAATATTCAGTCATAACTAATTCAAATTATAAACCAGGTAATGCTTATAGGGCTCAAATTTGAAGACGCTTATCACGTGTTCATTAAAAGTTGCAGACTGAACAGTAATAATAAAAATAATTAGTTTGAAACCACAGAAGTTTTTCCAATACTCGTAAGTCCAATACAAGTAAGTTGACTATAAGATGGTCATTTAGGAAAATCATGCCAAAAGATAAATCGAGATGTGTATACTTAAGAAAGTTTTTTAAAGATGAAATTTGTATTACTACAGGATTCGTCTGAATCGTTGATGACATTTTATTTTATCTGAAAATATAAAGTTTTAGGTCAAAGTCACAGAGAGCCACAATCACACAGAAGGCCACAAGTATAATCAATTAATAGTTATGCATATTTAATAAACATGCATAATTAATTAATAATTATGTATATATTAATTAGCTTAAAAAAATGGGGACATTTTCGTTTTTGTTTTCGGTCGAAAAATTTATGAATTCAATTTCGAACTAAAAAACCTGTTTTGGTTTATCCTTAATTGATAGTTTGGTCGATCCTTAGACATAAAATATGTTTTAGTGTTCTGACTTAATTTACATATTGATTAAGAATCATTGTAATTCAGTTTCTGATGTCGCCATGTTAAAATTCCCTTAATCTTTAAAGGTTTATTAATTTGGAAACTTCTTTTCTATACACCTTATTAATTTTTTTCCTAAAAATTTTAGAATTAATTTAATTCTTTAAAAGCGTATTTTTTTTTTTTTTTTTTTTTTTTTTATGCTAATCACCAAAGTAAGTCTAGATTTTATGCAATAGCTAATCTTTGAATTTTGATTATTGGGGGAATCTTTATGATGTTGTTCTTAAATACATAAAAGAAATTTATAGAGAAAATACATTTAGGGAGTTCCAAAATATACATACATTTTTACCATATGTATCAGAATAAACATTCAACTTTTCAGAGTATATTATTTGGGGGGGAAAATGTTACCTTCTTCTATGCTTCGTAGACCTAGTCAATTTCTAATGGATGAATCTTTAGATTTTTGGCATATCCAACAAACTATACATATAATGCAACAGAGTATATCAACGTCAGTTTATTTCAAAATAAAACATAATATTAAAGAAACATAGTTTTAAATAAATGTTTTTGATAATGTTTTAAATTAATTTTCAAGCTTATATATTTTTCTAATTTATTAACAACAGAATAATATTAGACATTTACATATAATAACATAAATACACAGTAATGTAAAGTACCGCAGTCAATATCATGTAATAGATATCCACAAGAATTTTATTCTAAACAATAAATATATGCCACTTTATAGTAAAGAAGAGAAAAAGATGGATTGAAAAATAAACAGGAATACGGTATAAAAATCTGAAATGCAAACACGGTGAAATGTTCATCCATTCATCTTAAAACGTAGTTCAAATAAAAATTCCTAAATCTGGCGAAAATGTATGAAAAACTTTTCCGGCAAACTTAAATGACTGCCCATAAAGAAAATAGTTTGAAACCTACCGAACCATAAACAGATTGGAATTGATGCGCGTTTAAGAGCCATCGATTTTTTTTTTTTTTTTTTTTTTTTTTTTTGGGGGGGGGGGGGGTGCATAAAAAGCAGAAGTATTTTAGCTGCATCTTTTGTTATTCTGTGTATCATACTGGAATTTAAAAGAAGTACTGGTGCTATTTCGTGTTATTTTGTTTGAGATTGAGTGAGAGGTTTAGTCCCTTAACTTCTTCTTTGCGCAAATTGTTTAAAATAAATTAAAAGATTGACATAATCATTTAATAAATATTTGAAGAATTTTGAAAGGATTGAAAGATTTATTAAATTTGAATTTACAGGGATTTTGTTCAATTTTTATAACCCCACTCAAATCCTTTATTATAAATTGTTTACTTACAAGGAAGGTCTCCATTGGGGGCATACTCAGATTTTTTTGAAAAAAATACGAATTAAACTACTCATGTAGGTAATAAAGGATCAGTGAAAATTAGCGGCGGAATTACATTATTAGATATGTAAAAAAATAAAATAGTTTGGAATAATTGGCGTGAAAAGCTGAAAGCGACGAGGGATTTGGCGAGCAGTGCATTTCCTCGCCAAAAGCAGACGATTTTAACGAATCTGAAAATTGATTTTAATTGACTTCACTGTTAAAAATCTGCCGCATTTACTGCAACGTCACTCCACTACTTTTTTAGAATATCTCTCTTCTGACCAATGAGAATGCTCCATAACACGGTGAATTGACCGTGTCATACACTGTTAAAAATCTGCTGCATTTTGTTGCAACGCACTCCACCGCTTGTATATAATCTCTCTATTCCAACCAATGAGAAAGCTCCATTTCACGGCCAAGTAACTGTTTTCTATACAAGCAAGGGAGTGCGTTGCAACAAAATGCAGCAGATTTTTAACAGTGTATTTTTCAATTTGGAACAATTTTAATCAATTTAAATTGTGTTTTAAATGATAAATTATATTAATTTCATTTTGTTATAAGTACATATAAACGTATGTGACAAAATTACACATAAAGTAAAGTAAAAATGCAAAACTAAAATTACTTAAACTAAACTTATTTAAATAAATTGAACGTAGAAAGTTTTTAAAAAAAAAAGTATTCGAAGCGTAAAAGCGTATTTTTCAAAATTTCGTTTCTTCGCCAACCGGAGATAAATCGCCAAATAAACAAAATTTTTATTATTTTTTACGGACGTTATAAGGAGTTTCCGCCGAATTTTTTTTTATAAACATATATAACTATATGAGAAGAAAATTCTGTAATTTTTTCAGATTTTTCTGAGTATGCCCGTATGGAGACCTTCCTTGTTAGTATTTTGTAGAATTATAAAATGTACAAATAGGATGTTGTTACAACATAAATATAGAAATATTTCCGCATTGACAAATCCCCATCCGCCCCCCCTCCCTCAGCGCCAAGAAAGCTGAAAAGTGGCAAAGGCAAAATAAATCATCCTTTTAAAAATGTTTTTTCTTTTGTGTAACCAGTAATGCTTTTGGAACAAGATAAAGTAATGTATCTGTAACTCATTCTAAACAGTATTACAACTAACTGACGTATTAAAATTTTTGAATTAAGTTATTTTAATGGTACTTATAAATACCGTAAAAACGTATCCCTTGGCATTATTTCATCTACACATGTAATTAAGAAATGTATTTTTAGTGAATTTTAACTTTATTCAACTATAAATGAAATGGAATATATGTGTTCGAGAACATTTTTAGATGCGTTCGTAATGATATAAGTATAGCAAATATAGTCGTAGTTCAGTCCGTCCGTCTGTCTGCGTATAACAGAGCAAAAACTACTCAACCGAATCGTTTGAATTTTAAAATAAAGAATTGTTGCATAATTTTGTCGAGTCATTTAAAATTTTATGAAATTTGGATGTATAGTTCAATGACATAGGGACAATCAAATCGATCCATTACATTACGCCTAATGGGAAAAAAATAGTTTTAAGTGCATTTTAATGATGTTATAGGCTTTCGAACATAATAAAATTGATATGCATCTATGAAGTATACATTTTGTGCAATTTGTGGTGCAAAGATTTTTTTTTTTTTTTAATTTATAGGGTCACACAAAGTATTCCATTACATAATGATATAGGAGGAATTGTGGCATAGTGCGCGTTTTAATTATAATAAACAATTTCACATTTTATGAAATTAATATATGTTGCTGAGGTTTACTACAAATTACTATTCTACTTACTACAAATTATTAAAATGTGCTATTATCTATTTTTGACGATATATAATAAAATTATCAGTCTAAAAATGTCTAAATTTTCAATAGATTTGATTTAAGATGTTTGTTTTCCCCCTCATATTACTTGACTCAGTGTTAAAGAGAAAATAAAGTAATTTTTCAAAATTAAAAATAAATTATTCAAAAATGTAAAAAAAAAAAAAAAAAAATTCTACTGAAACAGACAAACAAGCCCACGCTCTGCCATATTGAATGGCTTGAAGTCTGCGTTGGAGATTAAGTTTTGTAAAAAGAAAACCTACTTTAATTGTAATTGTAGAAACGTGACTTAAAACTTTTGTTCTTTTACTGATCACGTGGTACCGGAATGAATTATTCTTCTGAGTCTGCTGTTACTAGGTAATTATTGACACTACCCAATATGGATTTCAGCTAAATTATTCACTCATAACTGTCGAATGGCCGATATTTAATCGATTTATGAGATATATGGACGGGTAATTATTTTTATTTTTATGAAATGTAAAGCTTTTCTCAATTTAAAATGACGAGAAAGAAAAAAAATCATGCGTCAAGCATAGATTATGAAGCACTTTCCATATAAGGTAACAAAACTGCATCGTTAAAAAAAAATTAAAATATTTCATCTCATTTCTCTATATGGAAATGTTTCTCATTTCAAAACTGAATTTCAGCTGTTCCCATCTACAACCGGAAAATTATCCGAATTTTTCAGCAGATTTGTATCTATTAACAACATGTATTCCAAAATTTAGTTTTTTTAAGCGATATATATATTTCAGTTGAAAATTCCCGTCGAGCCATTTCTTCGAATAAGGAAAACGGTATGCGAATACTTTTGTACAGCTCTGTATATGAGGTATAGAATTTATACATAAAAAAGTAATATGCCAAAAACTAATTAAATTTAAAATCGCATGCCGAATTTTAAAACGTACTCTCCAGCAATACACAAAGACGGTACTGTAACCGATTTCTTTTGTGTGTTTCTGTAAATTAATGAAAAAATCTATAAATTCTCTACGTTTTAACGTGATTTTAGTGAAAATTTATATCAGTTTCAATACAAAATACTCTCCAAACGATTTTTCTCCCTATACCATAATGTTATCGAATTCTTCGGATTGTATTGTATTTATGTCGGCCCGTTATCTACACTGTGGGATAGAGGCCCCACTGAGCTCGATAATTATATATGGAGCTCAGTGATAGGCCTTAAGGGGTGGGGTGTCCTCCGTGGGGGTCTTTCTAAGGGAACCTAACCCGTATTTATGCAAAGTTCGAAGAAAACCACGAAAAACTCCGAACTTTTAGGCCAACGGTCGCGATTGGGTTCGAATCCAGTACTTACCGTCTACCAGTTTAGAGATCAGAACCTCGCGGCCATTGATGGGGCCGAATTCTTCGGATTGTGACTACAAATAAACCACTAGTCGTACATACTTCATATTTCAATACCAAACATGCTTTGGTGACCCTAAATAACCTTTATCAATTGCATGAATATCCGAGTCTATTGACGGGAGTGAACAGACGGACAGACAAACTGAATACATAAACACTTTTCAATTTTGTTGAAAAAAAGAAGAAGCATTAACCCTTTCCGTCACACTTGTTTTGTAAACAATCAAAACTTCATTATTGGGTTCAAAAATGCTCTAATTATTCTTGAATTTTATTTTAATAAATTTTATTGCATTACATAGAATAATAGTATGAAGAAATATTGAATTCAAATTATTTACATAATATGTACAAAATATAAATTTCTTTTACCTTTATAATTTCTGATCATCGTACTTAAACTAAAAAGATGATCCTATATCCATTTATGCGTGCCTTTTCATAAAAATAGCATAATTCTTCCATAAAACTTAAAACAAGCACGACACAAAAAATATATAAACATTCCCTCTAAAAAAATTCTTTTTCATTCCATCAAAAATTGATGCCAACTTTTTTTTATCTAAACTTTTACCTCATCTCATAAGATAAAAAATATAAAACTAAAGCAGACGAAAAAACAGTTTCGCTGCCATAGTAACGAGTCGCGTAAGAAAAAAAAATAAATATCACAATTGCAAATTTGCAAACGATTTTCTGAATAAACTGATATATTAATTTATCAATTCCTAACAACTGTGTCCAGTCAGAGATACCTGATTTTAATTTCAAACTTTCGAACGGCAACAACATTATTTTAATAAAATATTACTTTTATAGTGATAGCTTAAATTAAGGGGTTCTTAATATCTAAAAAAGTCGTTTGTAAATTCCTGTGTCAGTCGATAATTTCTCCCTTTTACTAACAGAATTTGACCGTGCCGGAAAGGGTTAAAACATTTATCTAAAACAAGCTAATCTGTGATAACAACCTTAAATATAAATAAGATCAACGTTCAATTATTTTATGTACTTAAGAGGTCTCGGGTACTCTTTTAATTGGAAAAAAAAAGAGACTATTTTCAACATATATCTTAAAATGTATGGACCATTTTCACCATTCGCTTACATTTCAGAATTTTATTTTTATTTTTCAAACTTAATAATTTCTTTTAAAAATGGAGACAGGTATTAAAGTAAATGTTTAAAGTACATGCAAAAAAAAAAAAAAAAAAAAAAAAAAGAATTGGTTGTGCATTTTTCTCTGTAATGTAATATGTAAATGCTATTTTAATGTTGCCTTGTAAAGGCAAATTGTAAAGTCCGTTACCATACAAAATTACCGAAAATACTCAGCTTTAAATTTATTAAATTTCCTAAAATCAACTTATTTTGAAGTGACTTACTTCCCTAAATTTCAAAAAATGATATTTATCAATAATACTTAAATTAATTTGAAATGAGAAACAGTTTTAGCCACACAAGATTTTGATCACATAGAAATTATACAAGGACTTTTTTCTAATAATTGCAGTAGATATTCATGTCAATTATTAAATTTTAAGGAAATTGCATATTTGTTTCTTAGTTGAATAAAAAATAGAAGTAGAATGGTGAAAAAATTATAATCATTAAAAAAGCGAGCGATAACAGACTTTACATTTGATAACGGACTTGACACTATGTTGAAAATGGCCGGTATAGCATTTTAAAACATAATTTTTGGAGAGATATAAGCGGAGAGTTAGTTATATGTATGTTTTTTCATTTCATATATTTAATAAATTACTAAATGCAGAATTAATATCTATAGGATACTTCAAGCAGTTAGACATTTCGTTGAGCAGAAAAGTGACAAAACAGCTTACACGCAGGAATGCAAAAATTTTTTTGAATCTAGAGTAACAATTTTGTGTATAATTATGTTTCCGATTGTAATAATTATCCTGAACCTAAATAAATTTGCATTTAAAACATCTCTTTTATTTTTAATACAAAGTTGTATTTAACTGATAATTTTTTTTTTCAATAACATAACCACCTGAAAAATATTTTTTTTGACCAATAAAAAAGGAAATTTCAGTTTCAATTTATGCAGACTAATATGAAACCCAGACTAGCGTAGAACCTTGAAATTTAGCAGGAAAGAAGATCTTTTAGCACATATAAAGGAAAAAATCTGAACATGATAAATTTATAAATCTGCATATCTATGTAATATATTTATTACAGCGGAAAATTCATCAAAAATCATTATAGGTACTATAACACCAAATTAACGCATTGTAACGCAATTTTTTGTTACGGTCGTATACATCATAACGGTATAAACAATGTTGAATTCAACGGATGAGACATGTTTCTCCGAAGGCCACTGAATTCAACACTGGGTACGAAAGCCTGGAGCTACAAGCCCTACTATCACTTGTCCTGATTTTTTCTCTCAAAACTGTACAATATTTTATATCCTTAATAATAACTGTACGACTTTGAAAATATTATTAGCCAGGCAACAGTTGAACCACATTACGTACTCCTGTGTAGATGCTATCAATGCGAGCCATTTTTATTTCATTTTTATTAAATAACCCAGAACACAACAAACTCATAATGGGAACATACACGTACGAAAGATTACCTTTACTTCTGCAAATTATCCAATGCATGTGTTCAACAAAACAGATCTCTTATGCACTATTTGTGGATTGTTTTGCCCACATTTCGAAACATGTGATTTATTGCATTGTCGATGACTGAATCTTGGTTACTCACGTGGAACATTATTACTATTATCCGATACACATCAGAGAAAAAATAAGGAGGAAAAAATCGTTAACGGTTCTGACATTTTTTTTTTCTTCTTCTTAATTTATTGATTCCAAGGAAAAAATTCGGTCAGGTCCCGTACCCCGATGGAGCATACCATGCGAAGCTAACAGCTTTTTAGAATGTCGAGGCCTTGGGAGAATTCGGAAAAAAAAAAAAAAGTAAATGAGAATTCATTGTGATTTTGTTAAAGAAATAAAAAAAGATTAAGCATTGAATTCAAGGTAGTTTTAGAGTGATGTTGGCTCTTTTTTTAATTGCTTGAGACCGGGTCAGGTTTTATCCTATCAGTACACGCGCTGGAATAGAATTTACCCCCAATTACATTGTGAATTCAATCTACAAATAATGTAAGCACGTGTGCTAAAGGGCTAAGGATCCAAAAGTTTCCTGTTTTTGTACTCTTTTACTGACTTAAACCTTGTTTTTTGTATGTAAACATGGATTTTCTTAATCGATTTTATCGCACTATCTAATGGGCTAATTGTAAAAATTATGTACTAAAATGTATTTTTCTTGATAAAACTATAATTTTTTATAATTTTCGATCTTAATCACAAACATTAATCATTAATTAATCTTAATAACTAATTTTAAGGCATTTTTATGTTAGCCCGCAACAAAGATTTTACAACTGTATACAACTGCAAGTTCAACTTCACCGCCATTTTGAAATAAAAAATCGAAAAAAAAAAAATGCTAGATTTAAGCAGTACAATATAGAAAACCCTCTAGTAATCTATTTTAATCTATTAACATGCAGGTTACTTTCTTAATCTAAAGTATAAAAAAGAGTTAAATTGCGCTACTTGGATGCTAATGCGGTAAAATGCTTTGGCCAGATACTGTACCTAACAGGCTGTAACCATTCGGAGTTGATAATTTTTAGATCCAAGGCTCCATCCGTAAAAAAAACATAAGAAAGTGATAATTCATCAAGATTTGAAATAAAATAAAATCAAGACAAAGGAATGAGCATCGAATTCAAGGTAACTCAGAGTGTGCCTCGTCTCCTTTTTAATTTATTTTTATTATTCTTACTTTTTAATTTTACTCCGTAAAGTTCTCAGGTTTCCTTTTTTAGAGAATCATACTTGAAATTGGAATGTATTACGTATACGTTGAAAACAACTTTTTTGCATTGTTATATTATGTCAGCAAGTTTCTTTTCGCGTATTGTTTTATTAGAGGTCGATCGAAAGTTCAGTTTCGTTTTCTATGATTTTCGGTCTAAAGCCCAGTTTCGACGAACATTTGGTTTCGGTGGAAAAACATTCGAAATTTCTGCGCTCTAACTCACCAAAATATACTTGTTATTTCTATGTATAATTTAAATACAGTCGAGTCTCTATATAATGAAATCCATCGTTCCAGAAAAAAATTCGTTATATAGAGAAATTCGATGTATAGAAAATGATGTTAAAAATCGTATTTAATGTGTAAATTTTGAACAAATTTAACTTTTTATGTTTTTAATTAAGAATTTGAAATGTTTAAAAGTAAATATTAACCTAACATTTTATTTCTTAATTATTTAAGCTGTTTCAATAAAGAGAACAGACATTTATTTGAAAGCTTAATGAAAATCAAATAAAAAAGACTTGCATTAATTTCAGACGACAAAATCTGTAATTTTTTTTTTTTTTTTTTTTTTTTTTTTTTTTTTTTTTATTGTTACGCTCTTAAAAAAATACTCAAATTTTACCAAGGAATGAAAAATCGTACGTAACATTTTCCTCCATTTGAAGGCCTCTCTTATGTGCCTCTCATTGATTCCTCTCTTACCATGTGTATAAATCCAATTGACCCTGTTTTGAGAAAGATGTGGAAAAGTGTGTGGGAGGTGGGGTGAATTCGTTGGATTTAAAGAAAAAGGAGAGAAGTAATATATATACTAGTGAAAAATGCTCCAAGGAGCAGTGCAAAAGCAGAATATGATTTTAATAGAGCATTAAAAAGTAATGGACAAGTGCTTCTGTTAATTACTGAGCATGAGGAAGGATAAGGGATCCCTTCTTGGCTACAACTCACTTCAATGCCAACTTTGAAAAAATCATATTTGCGCTTTTTCCATATAAAAGAAATCTGCGGTTCTTTAGTAGAATTTTCCACCGTGCTTTAGATGTTAACCAGGGGTGTAGTCATAAAAATAACATAAGATATATGCTCTAAGCAGAGGGATATGCTAGAATGGGTATACTATAAGCTTTCTTGAAAAACAGAGGGTATATGGTGTTCTATTAAAAAGTCCAGAAGGTGTGCGGCGTATAGCCTGTACTACATCTCTGATGTTAACTGCACTGTTCACTCTGCACTATACTACAAATCAATTTTCTGTGCAATTATACACTTAGGGTATGCTTGATGGCAGTGCATGAATGTGATACCTGCAGGAACTAGGTATCTGGCATTATGTCGCCTTCCTTTACATTTATGTCTAATTAAGCTGCATCTTTAATGGTTACGTCTTTACACTATACATTTTTATAGTAACTGCGACTGATTTGTTTTCACGAAAAAAGCGGAAATATGATTTTTTCAAAGTTGGCATTGAAGTGAGTTGTAGCCAAGAAGGGATCCCTTATCTTTCCTCATGCTCAGTAATTAACAGAAGCACTTGTCCATTACTTTTTAATGCTCAATTAAAATCATATTCTGCTTTTGCACTGCTCCTTGGAGCATTTTTCACTAGTCCTTCTATTTTTCCATATTCCATAGGGATACTGCACAACTTGTTTTGTATTTTATATATAGAAAACAAAATCTTATTTGTATTGAAATTAAAAAATGCTACATACTCTAATACTCTGGTGTTACAAATTAAAAAAAAATAAATAAACAGGTTTTTCTATACCAAAATTCTACGGTGGTTTTCAAAAAAAAAAAAAAAAAAAAAAAAAAAAAAAAATCAGTTTTTTACTAAAGTGAATAAAATAATAAATCCTTTCAAAGAATAGATTTTTCATTCAAATATCCATTATTTTTGCCAAAAACAGGAACATTTTTCATGCAAGAGTAAAGTTTGATACAAAAACCATGCTTCTTTGTTTTCTTAATCCGTATTTATTACGGACTTATTAAAAACGTACTCCACCGCTTTTATAGGAAACGATTGCTTTACTGTGTTATGGAGCATTCTCATTGGCCATAAAGAGACATTCTGTAAAAGCTGTGGAGTGACTCTGTAACAAATGGGTCAATTTTTTAACAGTGCATATCCTTGGCGCTATAGTTTACAGGAGTGGTACATTGTTCAAAATTTGAAACTTTTGCTGCATCGCCACTCCATCGCTTTGATAGAATATCTCTATTTTGATCGATGAGAATCCTCGATAATGCATTTAAGTAATCGTTTTCTGCTTATCTACTATATCGTTTCCGTATATTTATTTTTTCAATCAGCACCAAGGTGCGCACTTTATTAGAAGACGCGCTCTATTAGAGGGCGCATTCTATTAAAATAAATACGGTATATACTTATAGTAAATACACTTTGTTAAAGTACAGGGCCCCAATATTTGACAGGTATGCCAGGCATTTTTGCCATTGATGCCATTGTGCTAAAAACAAAATATAAATAAATGAAAAAAATGGATAAAATATAAATTTGGTATGGTGCAAAAAAATTGCCTAATTTAAAATTAAAAATCAAATTTAACAGCCACCAGGGCTAGACACCGTGCATAATTATTCAGTAAATGATTCATTAACACTAGAACGCCCGGAAATTCTACTCAAGTTTGAAAATAATATTTCTCACCAGAATTTTTATTCAAAATTATTTAATTGATTTATTTAACGTAAATTTGCGTGGATTAGATTTAAATTATTTCAAGAAAATTTTTCTGGTTCGAATTGAAATTTAGTTACATGATTGGAGTCGAATCGACTCCATCCGGGCGTTCTAGTGTTAAAAAATGACAAAAATCAGCATGTCAAAAATTTAAAAAAAATTCATAATTCGTTAAAAAATTAAGTTAAAAATAAAAGAAAAAAAAAGCATTCTGTATTTTTTTATGCTTAATCGAATGGTGTAACTGGTTTTTCTCTCCGATGATCACAAGTACCTTAGATTGATGACTGCCATTCTTTTATTTCATCTTGTAAAAAAACTGTTTAACGTAAAGCTATGAATTTTTGCAGGATTAATTAGCATCGCAAAATCTTTAAAATAAACTTTACCGCAACATTCTATCTGCAATAGAACGTTAGATATACCCATTTATGACCAAGTTTGGAAAATACGCAATTTCAGAAAAACCGCCCAGCGAAATAACGTTTTCTCGATGACTA
The DNA here is from genome assembly GCA_964019185.1 of Maratus speculifer. Classification (NCBI taxonomy): domain Eukaryota; kingdom Metazoa; phylum Arthropoda; class Arachnida; order Araneae; family Salticidae; genus Maratus; species Maratus speculifer. The sequence continues at coordinate 446,101,851 of OZ025290.1, read as the reverse complement.
CCCCGAGATAAAAAGTTTGTCTTTTGTTTAAAAAAAAAATTAAGTTTTTATCTTTAGTAGTTTTCGAGAAAAGTGCTGTGACACAAAATTTTTGTCCGATTTTCAGAATACTCTACAGTACACCTACAGTATGCCATAAAAAAAAATAATTTTTGTGCTATGTTGTGCTTCTTGGTCAGACGAACATTTAAAAAAAAAATCATCAAAATTGGATAAGTATTTAGTTAGTTATTGCAAGAAGAAAAATTGAAAAATCCGTGTGCACCATCGCTCAATCATATTATTGTAGCGCGCTGCCGAGCGCACAATGATATAATGATATATACATATATATAAACTCAGCACTGACGATAAATAAAAAAAAGGGATGGAAAATTGATTCCATATGATTTCGAAGCTTTTTAAAACTGTTTTTTATGACCAATTTGTGAAAAAATTCGTTATATGGAGATAGATATTTCGCTATATAGACACTGTTTTTAATGTAATCATACGAAAAGGGGACCGTTCCCACTAAAAATTCGTTATATAGAGAAATTCGATGTATGGAGTTTCGATGTAGAGAGACTCGACTGTATTTTAATAATATTACACTAAATGTAATGAGATTGTGCTTACGAATGTACTATGTATACACATCTAAGTATCATATATATAACTGCACAAAAGATTTTGGGCATTTTTTCAACTGTAAAGGTTAACTGGTGAAATTGAATTTGCAAATGTCTTGTGCGTTTTCCCAATTACTTATTTAGACATCTTATAGCTTATTAACCCCTTGCGGCGCGCTCATATATCTATGAACCATTTAATTTTAATTCCCAAACGCCATATTGGCACCGGAAATTTGGTAAAAAGAAATTATGGTTTCTTGAATGAGTGAAATATAACTTTTTTCTTGTTTACAAATAAAGTTGTTTTCAAATTCCGGTGTCAGTCATTAATTTCAACACTTAAGCAATGAATTTGCCCTGCACCTTAAAGGGTTAAACGTTTAAGTTTTCTTACATTATTCTAAATGTGTTGGGAAGTGTTTCGTAATCTATCCTTTATTTTTACGCATGATTTTTATTTCCTGTTATCATTGTACTAAAATGTAGCATTCCTTTTTCTTACATTTCAACTCTGATTCGGATTATATCTCCTGTTGAAGTGTGTCGATCGGATCGGGTTCCGAATCAGTGAAGTTTATTTATCGGATTTGGGGGCGCGGGGGGTTATATACCAGTGATGATCGCACGTTTGGAAACTTTACGACTTGTATGCAAATTCGAATACAGTCGAACCTCGATTTAACGAATTGATTGGGACCCACAAATCCGTTCGTTAAATCGAAGCAATTCGTTAAATCGAATATCCATTTTTGTAAAGAGTATGGTATAAAAATATCAATACAAAATACCCTTAGATATACAGATTTAAAGAAAGAATGATTATTGTTAGCTACGAATTTGAAAATTATAAGTTACGAGATCAATTTTTAAATTATCTAAATTCTTTAATGCTATTTACCTTTGAAACTTAATACATAATGCATACATATTTACTGGCACTTTGGAAAGAAATTCTTGATAGTGCTTTGTTTTGACTTTCCTAAGTTTTTTGTCGATATCTTCTAACTTCATAAGAACAACATCATTAACCTCGTGAGACAAAAAATATTTTTTAAAGTGTTCAAGCTGCAAATTGATTCTTGGAATGTCACCTTTTTTAATTGAATTTCCGTTTCTTCATCATCTTGACTACTTTCAGAATTTTCATCCTCTTTCTGTTCAATATCGCAGGCACTTAGCTTTGCATATTTGTTTATATCTTTGTCATGTTTCTAGTTCAAAAAGGGAAAAGACTGTCTTTTGAATCAACCAGAAATAAGAAAAAAATGTAACACTTGGATTGGGATGTCAAAGATTTAAAGTTTTATGTGCAAAAAATTCAAAGTTTAAATTTTATCTGCGAATGCGATTTTTTTTTTCATCGATTGTTGTTCGTTAAATCAAAGCTAAAAATTCGTTAAATCACAGCATTTTAGCATCCTTTTTGTCGGGACAGAAAAAATATTCGTTAAATCGGAGAATTCGTTAAATCAAAGTACGTTAAATCGAGGTTCGACTGTATATATCTAGTTCGAACTCATGCAAGAATCTCGATGTCTAGGAAACAACTTTCTCTCTTTTTTTCCCACGTATCTTGTTTGTCGCGGGAATGAATCAACGTTGAGATATTATCATTATTGTAATTTTTTTTTCCCCTTTGTGTGCGAAATGGCGGGGAAAGGGGAAATAAGCCACGAAAGAGAAAAGGGGTTTTTCGTTACTCAGGTAATACAATTACAATCACTTTCATGTCGTGGAATCCTGTTTGTTTTTGTCTTCGGTGGTATCCATGTCGCTGGCGTTCGGCCTGACCTGCGTGGCCTCAGCGATGATATTTCATTATTTTCTCTGCTGATATGCATACAATGGGGCCAGATAATCCTGGCTGTGTTAAGGCCCAAACAGACCTGACCACTTCTTGCAGTTACTCGTGGGCTCGTTTGTTGTGGCGACATGGTGTTTTTGATCTTTAATGAGTTTTGCAGGAAAGGGACGGTTGTCCGGCAAAAGAGTGATCTTTCCATCAAATAGGGTGGATTGTTTACCTGCCAATTATTTTGTTCACTTCCCACCTTTCTATTATGAAGAAACTGCAAACGGATCCTATACAAAAAGCTCTTCCAAGAATTCAGTTGACAGGGAGAGTATTTCAATCTGCACGCAGCCTTATGTTGTGGATGAAACCGTTATGCAGTATGCGGCAGTCGGTTGAGTCATTCACGTTGGCATTCGAAGCGAAAGATGGAAAAAAAAAAGTCCAAATTCTTTATGTGTATGCATGTATCAGTATACTTCCAGGAAAAAAACAAAATCAAAACACACCATTTTTTAACTGTATAAATCATCTTTAAGGTTTGAGTAGCACATATTTCAACACAGCAAATTATTAAAAATTTCGTGCTGGTTTGAACCAATCTTTGGTACAGCAGTAGCTTCAACCGGAAAGTGACGAAATCTTTTCCCAACATTTGGAATTACGGTTCAACAGGAGTTCCAAATATTGGACGAGGTTTCACCATATTATGATTGCAATTACTGAAGTACCAAACATTGGTTGAAATCAATTCAAAACTTTTAACTGTATATCTTTTTCTTGCCGTACTAATGATCTACCTATTGATCTAACCATGATGTAAATTCTATAGTTCTATCTCAGAAGAATGGTACTAGCACTTCATTAGCAATTCGCAGCCATGTCTAACAAATAAGAGTGAATTGTGTCAGCCAGGTTGTGACGTGTCGGTCTAATTAAGACCTATTCTGAGTAGAATTAAAAACGCAAAACTTTTATCTACTGTAATTGGGGAACGGGGAGTGGAGCAAAGTTCGGTATTTTGGACAATTAAACACACTACTATGAGAATAAATTTTAGCTTGTACTCACATTACAACTAAGCCCGGCTCAAATCACCAACTCGGTTCTTCTCTTCAGGTCGCGGACTACTTCTACTTGCCTGTAAATAAACAGCCCGTGGCTGCACAAATATCTTTATTTTAAACAACCACAGTGCAAAATTACTCTGAAATAACTCTTACCGAACTCCTGTACTGAGGCTCTGTACTTTCATTAGTTACACGTCAGCTCTACTACCCGTCGGTGGAGGTTCTTCCCAACTCACCACACCACACACACCCTCCAACTCACAACTTACAGCTTTTAAACTTTGCAAACTGAAGACGGAGCAAAAAATTTGCATAAAAACTCAAAAACCGCAGTTAACTGTAGATCGAGGGCACCACATATGTTAGAACATTGCGATCTCATTCAAAACAGCCTTTAAGTGCCTTTATTAGGGACACTCCCTTACAAGGTAACGACCGGATAGGTCAATGGATAGAGCATTGGTACTGCAAGCCAGGGTATCCAAGTTCGAGTGCTAGTCTGGACATTTTTTGCTCAGCTGGAATCTGGAATAAACCTTAATTGTGCTATTCCAAGATGCTATATAGCGGAACATCAAGAGTATCATTCTTATCTTGATTCAAACAATGGAGGGAAACGTCAAATGCTTTAATAAAACAGTTTATTTTGCAATTATTGTACACTGCACAAAATAATAGATTTTTCGAGACAGATTTGTAGTGTCATTAAATGAGTAGAGATTTGTATTAAAATTGTAGATAGCAAGATATAATAGAGAAAAGAAAGCAGAGAAAAATAATGTATTGGGATTTTAATGCCTCAAAAAACTCCAAGACATCCATTTCAAAACTTGTAAAAAAAAAAAACTCTTAAAAAAAAGTTTGCAATTTGCAAATATTTTATAAGAAGTAAGGGCTTTGTGTATGTGTAATAAGATTTCAGTTTATTTCTTCCGGTAGCTTTTGAACTATGGCAATTATCTCTATATACCTGCTGCCACGTTTTCCCTGCTCCGACAAGGCTTATTCAACCTAGCATACTGGTCACAAATATGATAAACTAATTTGTTTGTCTCTTCGATTTTATGCAGTTTTGATAGGGTAAGTATAAGAGACTCAGATAGTGTGATTATCTAAGCTTCTGATAGTTATTATGAATTTTAAAAAATCTGTATTCCTTCAAAGACCATCCTGAAGACATAATGCCCATGGCAGTAAATCCAAATGGCTTGTTACACATGCATCCAACACAGTTCTATAAATAATCGCGAACTAATGCTAAATCCAGGGAGAGATTTTTCGCCAATATTTCGTTTGTATTTCGATATTTATTTATTTATTTATTTAATCATTTGGCATTGAACAGCTGAGATCGATTTCTAAAGACGACCTTTTTTAATTTTTTCGATTTTGGTAACAGTTTTGTATGATAACATTTTCACCTTCGGAATCCATTCCAAAAATGTAAGTAACTTTATAAAAAAATATCTGCAACCAAATTCTGAAAAACTCAGTTCTTAGGCATTATCTATCCTACACCAAGTTACGTGTAAGTCCGACCCTACACTAATTACATCAAAAAACTCGAACACTAATATTAAATCTACTGGAGAAATCGTTACAGATTTCTCGCTTGTGATTTAATCTCTTTTACGTTTTGTTTATTTATTTATTTATTTTATTTATTATTTTTCTATTTTATTTATTTTTTTATTTTATTTATTATTTTTCTATTTTATTTATTTATTTTATTTATAATTTTATATACAGATTTATTTATTTACATAGAATATTTGTGCGTTTGTACTTTTTTGTTTTTTGTCACAGTGTTTTACATGCGGACTATTTCACTTATGGAATATGTTCTAAAATAAAAATGCTAATACCAAAATCGAAAAAGTACGTACGCCATGGATATCAACCTGAGGTATCCTATGCTAAAATAAAATAATTAAAATAAATAATTTAAAAAACTAAAAATATTAAGATAGATACAATCGAGAAATCTGTAAAGGTTTTTCCTATAGGTTTAACACAAACCTTTGGATTTCTTCGCGTGACTACTGTACAGACTTAAGGCCCCTGTCCTCGATCGAGGAAACGCTCGCGAGCTAATGCTATTCCTATGGGGAAGCATTTTTCTAATAACTCTTTCACATTTCGACATTTTTGAATAATTTTTTTTGCACTGGATAGCTGGGGTGCATGTCGATTGCGCACGTTTTTTACTTTTTCGATTGTGGTTGCAGATATTTTTTACAAAGTTAATTTCACTTTTAAAACCGGTTTTGAAACTGAAAATGCTTTTTAAAAAATATATCAGCAACCAAAATCGAAAAAGTAAAAAAGGTGCGCAATCGGCATGCACCAAAGCAAAAAAATCGGCATGCATCCAATGCAAAAAAAATTATTCAAAAATGTGAAAATGTGAAAGAGTTATTAGAAAAATGCTTCCCCATAGGAATAGCATTAGCGCGCGAGCGTTTCCTCGAGCGAGGACAGGGCCCTTAACTGCATGTTTTCAACCAGCGCTTAACCGTGCAAGCCAAGTATCGCGTTAATCGAGGACTGGATGCCATCAGCCTCACATATTTCCTTTTTTTTCCCCTCCAATTTCCGACATAGTTATCTTTTTAAAAAATACAGTCTTTTCTGCGACCTCTCTTCCGTAGCAGACGATTTAGAGATGAGATTTCGTGAATTATAGAGGCGCTGATCTGCATACAATGGCTGCCATCCTACCTCTTTTAAAAAGAGACCGATTATCTGAAAAGTGAAACCGTTATGTTGAGTCATATCCCTTCTCTTTTGTTTCATGTTTCGTACCCGGTGTTTACATTTGAGCGCGTGGGGGTTTTTGAATATTCTTTTTCCCCATCAGATTCTTTGAAAAGTAAAAGTCTGTCTGGGTCAGAAAGAATTGCCAAAGTATTTATTGTCATTTTATATTTAAATTTACAGGCAAAAGTTTTGGTATGGAATCAAGTGATTTGTAAATAGCTGTTGCACGATGCGGAAAAATATTAGGTGCTGTTTAATAATCATTTTACGTTTATTTTAGTATCAGTTTATTTAGAAAGTAATCATCCTTTTCATTCATTACTTTTAAATGGCTTTTATCTTAGCTAACAAAAAAAAAAAAAAAAAAAAAAAAAAACAAGCAGCTGGCTCCGCTATGTTTGTGTCTCTCTTCGGACCTCTAAAGTCACATGATGCTGTTTCCGTGCACCCCCATTCATTCTTTTCCTTGCATGTGCTTGATGAAAAGAGTATCATGTGACTCAAGTAGTCAGAAAAGAAAAGAAAATATGCAACGCAGCGTAGCAGCAGTGTTTCTTTTACGTTAGTCTCAACAGTTATGCACATAACAAGTGCACTCAAAATATAAGTGCAATATGGATAAAATGGAATCATCGGATTTTATGTCACATTACAAAATTAGGAAGTTTTCGGGTCAGTTTAGGGTCCCATTTTACCATGCGTCCCAAAAATGATTGATGTGTTTTAAATTTCAAAAATTTGCGAACGATGACAGATAATAAAAAAATTCTTGCAGGATGGTTACGTATGATGTCAGGAGTTTTTATGCTGGGATTCTTAGTTTCAGTTACAAATAGCAGCGATAGATAGCGCTGCAAGCATGACCGCTAAATCTTGGCTTGATTTTTCGGCCTCTCTCTTCTTCCATTACGAAAATAGATCCCGATGTGCCAAAAATCGGGTCTGGAAGGAGCGCCAATCATTGTCAGCGCCATCTGTTGTTTGGAATTTGAACTAAAATCAGCAATTACAGTAAAAAACTCTTGAAATCTTACATAACTCTCCTGCAAAAATTCTTTTTTTATTATCTGTCATCGGATAACTTAAATACTTTATTTTAATACTGCAAAGACTTGGCGGCGGCTTCAGAAACCATCAACTCATCGAATTGACGCCTAAAATTTCAAGATTGGTTAAAACTTGATTCGCATATTAAAATGCAACGAGTCTGCCAAGTCCTATCTTGGTGAAAGACACCTGCAAACCCGAATTTAGCAAGTTGACTAGTAGATTTACTATTGTGTTTTTTTGCTCCAACTCCCACTTGTTTTCATAACCATTTCGGTGCGGAAAACACTGTCATAAATCTACCGAGGAACCACTAAAATAAAGTTTGCAGGTGTTTTCCACCAAGATACGTTGGACACATAGTCTTTGTCTCGTCCGTTCGTCTGTCTTTCCGCATAGAACAGCAGAAAATACCCAACCGAAGGGTTTGAAATTTAATTTATTCATTCACACTACAAGTGCTGATATTACGAAACCGGTTGGATTCGGTCGGCTAGTTCCGTTGCGCTTTCTAACGTACATGTCGAGAAGTTTCTTTTGATACCACACTCGTCCAAATCCCCCAACTTACATCTGGAGAGGTTCTCTAGTTAGTACATTTATTGGTGATTGTTTCTTTTATATAATTATTGTTATTTTCTTATAATAATGTCTCCTCTTTCATTTCAGGTAAGTGAAATATCTGATGCGACTTAATTGGGAAGAGTGGCTTTAACAAATTTATCTTCCACTTGAAATTAAAAAAGGTTTGTCTAAACCAATATTATATTATTAGTTAATTTATTATACTAATTTATGTTATTTTGTTATATTAATTAAATTATTAGCATTATTATATATATTATCATGTTATTATATTAATTTCGATTATAACTCTTGTGCTTGGAATAACAGAATCTTTAGACTTTTGAAAGGATAGGGCTTCGCTTTGTCTAAATAATGTAACTATCCCATAAACGCATATATTTTGATTGTTAACCCTTAAATGGAATCTTAAAAATTATGTCTGCAACTTCCATCATGGTGCCATTTCGTCTCTGACTAATATTGTGTAAAAAATAAGACAAAATGGATTTTTAAAAGAATAATGGTATTTGTCAATGGGCTTTATTGGCGTGACTACATATGAGGAGCCCAGAAGCCAAGGGGTACAAGTGACAAAATGTTGATTTGGAGTAAATTGAGTTTAAAGATAATTGATGTTAAATTGGAACATCAATAACAATTGACTAAATTGAAATAGGAAGCATCTGCTTGTTGCATTTTAATCTTTGAACTCTCATTTCAATAACTATTAAAAAAAGAACTTGAGTACAATTTTCTTTAAATGTATAATTAATCAATATTGTTTGTTTTTCGAAAAAAGTGGTTTATCTCTATAACTTAGCAAATAAGAAAAAGACATAAAAAATAAGAAAATGACCTATATTTCTTTACCTGAAATGAAAAAAGCATATTTCCAGATACCCTGTGCACTTAACTCAATTTTTTCAATTTTGTCACTTATACCCCTTGGCTTCTGCGGTCCTCATATACCATCAACATGTGAACTCCCAGAAAAAAAGCAACCCTAATGATTGGATATCGGAACCATATGAATTCATTTAATGTCAAAAAATTATTCGCCAAAAAAAGAAAAAAAAACAGAGTATGGAACTCTTAAACAAACAGTTTAAAATATTGTTAACAATTCGTGAGCATTGTAGTTTAACATACAATATTAAAACGTCTCCATCTCAGCTAGAAATTTAATAAATAAAACTATTTTGAATTTTTTTTATGGATCCTGCATATTAATCGAGAAATTCATTAAAAAAATAGTAAAACTCATGAGAGAAATAAACTTACCTCTGAGTAAATTTGTAAGATGTTGTTTTCCTTCTCGATCTGGGTCTAAAACTAAAAATTGTCGGTACTGCAACATTTTTAAGTAGTCTTTTATTTGTAAAATTCTGATAAAGGAAACAATCTTCTTCAAAATGACTAGAACAAATCATAGAATGTTTATTTGGCGTAAAGTTTTCACGTTCTAACTTCACTAACCACCATTTTAAAATTTCATTATTTTTTAATGGAAAGCGATGAAAAGAAATACTATTTTCTTTGCAGAATTTATCACTTGATTTTTTTGTTGCATCCGTACACTGCACAAGATTTCGGCATCTTTATTTATATTTTTATACTCATAAAAAATAAAAATCGCATCCGTACATTCCAATGGAAATCCTAATGGTGTTCTCCTTCAATCTCGAACCCAAATTTCCAATAAAGCCCATTGAACAAATTCTTTCGTAATCCTTTGCATGTGATACAGACAGATTTAAAGATGAATTCATGCTTGGAAATTACTTTGAAAATGTAATAAATGAGTAACTTTCGATATAATTTATAAATAATAAATTAAATAAAGCAATGGAGATGTAGAACAACTTGCGATGTTGGTTTAAAACCATGTTCACTTAAAAGTTTATTTTTAACTTTTTTCTACCTTTACAAGAAAAAAGCATTGATTTCGTAAAAATTTTCGAATTCCAGTTTACAACGGATTTGTATGTTTTAGGGGTCAAAGATTCCATAAAACATTTTTTTACAAAATGTCTGTCTGTCAGTCTGACTCTATGACTTTGTGTTTCCATATGAGATATAAAATTTGTGGATGTTCTATCTCAAGAACTAATACACGGAATTTAATAAATTTTGTATTCAGGTAATTCCTGATATAAATGGATGCTGGTTAGTTTTTGGTGCAAATCGCTCGGCAGGTAGCGCTGCTATGCAGAATTTTTCACGATTTCCGAAATAGCTCAATTTCCAGAACTAATGTACGGATTTTTATCAAACTTAAGATTCAGTTAGCCCTTGACAAGAGTTGACATGTTTTAGATTTTGGTGTAAAACTCTCAACTGATGGAACTGCTATACTGCATTTTTTGCGATTTCTGCAATTGCTCTGCCTCAAAAATTAATGCACGGATTTTTATCAAACTTTAGATTAAATTTTCCTTGATATCAATTGAAGTTTTTTACATTTTTGTGTAAATCTCTCAACAGGTGGCGCTGCTATGCTACATTTTGTGCGATTTCCGTAATAGCTTTGTCTGAAGAATTGAAGCCCGGATTTCCATAAAACTTCAGATTCAATTAGTACTTTATCTGATTTAGTGCTGTTTATATTTTTATGTAAATAGCCCTACATTTGGCGCTGCTATGCTGAATTTTGTACGATTCCAGCAAAAATATCTCAAGAATTATTGCACAAGTTTTCATTTGTCTTAGGATTTAGTTAGACGTTGATATAAGTTTCTGCTAATTAGATTTTGGTGGTAATTACCCAAAAGGTGGCGCTGTAAAGCTGTATTATGCAAAATTTAAATGCTTTTTGAGACAGTCATACCTCAAGAAATAACTCACGGAATTTGATATTTTTAGAATTATCATGATGAGCATAAATTGCCATTTAATTTTAATATTGCTACAGCGAATTTCCAAGTATTATAAGCAACATGTATAAAATAGAATAAAAGTTTTGGTATTGCCATATCTGACAATTTTTCGTTTTCGAAGGTTTATAAGTTTAAAATGTGCCATGTTTATAGGTTCAAAAACCATGAACCATGGTTTATATTCCATGTCTATATGTGTATAGTCACCTTCAAAATGTACTCCCAGAATTTGTTTTAGAGCCAGTAATAAAGAAATATAATATTCGATGTATTTAATTTAAGCATTTTCTTGATGATGTAAGTAATTGTAATTTAAAAAAAAAAAAATAAGTGGGTCCAAAGAATAAAATTTGTGTAAAAGATGCCGATCCCAAAAGGGTTAAAAGCGAAATTTAATCGTCTGCTGGTGCAATTTAAATAACGTCGGCGTTACATACGTTTTTCTTTTACAATATAGAGAGATAGATTATATGTGAAATAGCGAATAACAAGAAACATTTGAAAGGGTGCCATGAAATTCAGCAAAGGTCAAATGGACGCCTACGGTCTTCACGTTGAATAGACCTAGTTTAATAATTTTTTCGAAAAATATTCCTCCAAAAGTGCCCAGGGCCTGATTATTGCACAAACTAAGTAGGCCGTGGCCTTCAGCCTACCGATGAAAAGGGCCCAAATTTAATAAATTGCTTTAGGAAAATTTTCTTACTATTGCATTTCTTGCAATAATTTTTTCAAAAACTAAAAATGATTTTGGTTAACATGGCAACCGTATGGTAATCTAATAATACTTTTCGAATACTTTCGGAGGGGGGCGGGGGAGGAGAGAAATCCAGCAAATATTTTGGTGCGAGGGGGCCTCGAAAAGGTGCTCTGACTTGGGCCCCCTATAACCTTAATCGGGCTCTGAAAGTGCCCAAGATAGCCAATGTTGCCCCAGTCCTTAACACCCATGATACAAATACTAAAAGGCAGATGTGATGTTTTATCACTAGTTTAATCACAACCAAAATAAATAAGGCATAATAGTAGCAAAATATCTTTCATGCGTATTACAAATCTAATATATGTGTGAGATTAGTATGATGTACGCTTGGTATATGCAGATGTTCGGCGCAGCTGACTCTTCCTAATTTATTTTTCACGTGATCCACTCCTTTTATTATGCTACCATTTGTGTGGATTCACAAAATGAAGAGACACGTATTCTACATATACAATGAAGATTTTTTTTTTTTTTTTTTTTTTCTTGTGGAGGAATACTAATGAACAGTAATATCCTTGCCTCTTTTCAAATTGGCTGTTTTAACACCTACGGAATTAATAGTTAAAAGTCACTTATTGTCGGGACCGTTGCCAAAGGCCGCAGCTAAGGGGGCGCTATGGGCGGCTCAGCCCCCCCTAAAATATTTTGAGCCCCCCTGGAAAAGATTCCAAGGTCACTGAATGAATTTCTGTTCCGAAAATTCAAATGAAATTCTGTTCAAAAATCTAATTTAGTTTTGAGATCCTTTTACAGTTTTGTCAGAATTACTCAATTGTATCTAAAATAAGTAATTTAACATTCCCTCATCGTATTGGTACATGGTACATAGGAAGCTAACATGTTGTTTAACTTACACCTGTTAAACACTCAAAATTTTCATTATCATATACTTTTCTTAGTACAAAATGAAGTTATTACAACAGTTTAATTAGAAACATAATACCTACAGTGTAAATATGCACTAATCTATCTTTCTGTGTCAGAGAAAGAGAACAAAAAATTATGAGCCGCCCCCCTAGAATCTCTTAAGCCCCCCCCCCCCCCCCCCCCAAGCGATCCCATCTAACTACGACCCTGGCCGTTGCTAGAAGTGAACAATAGGGGGGCTCATAATTTTTTTTGTCTCTCTCTACGACAGAAAGATAAATGAGTGCATATCCACATTGTAGGTACTGTGTTTCTTATTAAACTGTTGTAATAACTTCATTTTAGGCTAAGAAAAGTACAAGGATGATGAAACATTCGAGTGTATAACAGGTGCAAAATTAAACATCATGTTAGCTCCATATGTACAAATAGGATGAGGAAGTGTTGAAACACTTATTTTAGATACAATTTAGTAATTCTGCAAAACTGTGAAAGGGTCTCAAAACTAAATTAGATTTTTGAACAGAAACTCATTTGAATTTTTGGAGCAGAAATCCATTGAGAGACCTTGGAATGTTTTCCAGGGAGGGCTCAGAATATTTTAGGGGGGCTGAGCCGCCCATAGCGCCCCCTTACCTACAGCCCTGCTTATTGTTCATCTGTCCAGGTCCGGCTAAAGGTGGGAAAGCGTGTAGGGCGGGGCGGGGACGGGGAATTGTAATGTAATAAGAAGGAATGTTTTGGGGACCCCAGTCGTTCATAGGGGCAGTGTTGCCGGTAGGCTTCTTTTTTAAAATTCAGATTTCTTGATTGACTTCACTTTTTTGAAATGGTGAAAATTCCCTTGTTTTCGTGTTAATTAATGTGTCATTAAATAAAACAAATTTTACTATTAAAAAAAAAAAAAAAAAAAAAAAAAGTGGTGTCAATCAAAATATCTGAATTTAAAACAAAATATAGCCCACTGGCAACACTGCATAAGAGGATTGTTCTACTATCTTCAACTGTCGGCTTTTGTTTTGGTCTGCGGGGATTTTCATTTTTAATAGCTTTACAACGAAACTGACGGACATCTTGAAGGACAAAGCCTTTTCTTCTGGTCAATCTTCTTCTTTCATTTCCATTGTTGAATCCCTATCCTTTTGATAAAACCACTAGTACAGTTGGAGAAGAAGGGCAGTTGACATTTTTATTGCTTTATAATTAAAGGGATAACCCTTTACTTTCTAAACGGAACCTTAAGAGGCTAGTTCAGTCACCTGAAAAGACCTGCTCTCTAGTACAAATCATTATTGATTTATTATTTATTTATTTACAAAGCAGTTTTTAAAAAAACTCTAAAACTATTCATGAGAATGAGCTGTGATTTTGTATTACCATATTTAAATATTCTAAAAATCGATTTATGTTTTGTAAAAAATCAAAGGTTTTAATAAACACTTGTTTAAAAAAGTATTTTCTAAAATTTGAATTTTCGTTAACTACAGTTTTCGAAAGAAGTGTGAAGCGCATTATTTCTTAACAGAAATCGATTTATACATGCTTCAAATATGTAAATCCAAAATCACAGCTCAATCCATCTAGAAGTTTTTGAGCTCTTTTTTTTTTTTTTTTTTTTTTTTTTTTTTTTTTGAGCTATTTTTTTAAAATTATTCTTAAAGCCAGGGCTGTCCAACGCGGCGCCCTTTGAAGATTTTCTTAGTGTCCTTTTGAAGATTTTCTGTTATTAAACATTTTAGAAGTAAAATTCCATTATAAAGAATGCTCTCTTTAAATTCATTAATATTATCAGTGATATTTTTAATGGCATGTTTGGCATAATTTATTGTTTGGCATGCTGTTAACTTGCCGTTGTACATTAAAAACCAGAAACATGCTTTAAAAGTTTAATCATGCATATTTTTGCAATTTTTAGTTATTGTTTATATAATGTAGTTATGACAGTTGAATTTATTAATAGCTGGAAATAGCTCTTTTTAATATTTAAGAAGTCCTTCTATAGTAAAAACAAGTTGGAAATTGCACGTGAAGCGTAGCAAATTAGGTGCGTTCGTACGATAACGAAGTTTTAAAAATATTACTTTCATATATCAATCTCATAAAATTGTAAATAGTGAATTACAATTAAAACGCTCATCAAACAATATTCTCCCTATACCATTATGTAATGGAATACTTCTGTGTGGCCTTGTAAATCAATAATAAATGTTCTTTGCACCACAAATTATGTAAGATGTATATTATAATACGTACTTTATAGTTGCATATAAATTTTATTAAGTTCGCATGAGTGTAACACGATTAAAATGCATTTGAAACATTTTTTCCCATTGACCGGAATGTAATGGAATACTTTTGATTGTCCCTGTAATTGATATATGTATCCGATTTTCATAAAATTTGAAATAACTCGATAAAATTATGTAACAATTATGTATTTTAAATTTCAAACGTATAGAATATATTTGAAACTTTTTCCCCATTGACCATAATGTAATTGAATACTTTTGATTGCCCCTGTAACTGATCTATGCACACGATTATCAAAAAATTTGAAATAACTCGACAGAATTATGTAATAATTACGTATTTTAAATTTCAAACGATTAAAATGCATTTGAAACTTTTTCCCCCATTGACCGTAATGTAATGGAATACTTTTGATTGCCCCTGTAATTGATCTACGCATCGGAGTTTCATAAAATTTGAAATGACTCGACAAAATTATGTAATAATTATGTATTTTAAATTTCAAACGATTCGATTGGGTAGTTTTTGCGTTGTTATATGCGGACGGACAGACGGACGGACTGAACGACCACTATAGGTGCTACGTATTATATAATTACGAACGCACCTAAAAAACTAGCCTTAAAAGGAATGACTCCTGGAATGATGCTGATGTGGAAGATTTCCGGAACTAACGAATCCAGGTTGTCCACTCCTTCTGAGTCGAATAGACCAATCAGGAAAGGGCTCCGTCTATGCATCGCCGTATGGGTTACCATAAAGAGAGGAAAGGTTACCATCGCCAACAATCGCCAAGTTTGTCGCCAACTTGGCGATATATCGCCAAATTTGGCCACCAAAATTAGTTGTCAAAAGTGACGCCAACTTGGCGATAACTGTAATATTTCGCCAAATTTTTAATTTTTTTACAACACCAGTCGTTTGATACATCATTTGAGAGGTTTGCAACTGCTTATTCATATAATGGATCTCTTGTGTGTTATCCCCCATTCTGCTCCCCAGGGGGGACACTTTTTTAATTTCTTTACAACACCAGTCGTGTTACACAAGATTTGAAAGGTCTGCAACTGCTTATTCATATTATGGATGTCTTGTGTGTAACCCCTCCCTCTGCCCTCAGAGGGGGCGCATTTTGTAATTTCTTTACAACACCAATTGTGTGACGCATCATTTGAAAGGTCTGCAACTGTTTATTCATTTTATGGATGTCTTGTGTGTCACCCCCACTCTGCCCCCCAGGGGGGCACATTTTTATTTTATTTACAACACCAGTCATCTGACATATCATTTGAGAGGTCTGCAGCTGCTTATTCATATTATGGATGTCTTTTGTGTCTCCTCCCACTCTGCCCCCCAGGGGGGCACATTTTATTTTCTTTACAACACCAGTCATGTGACACATCATTTGAAAGGTCTGCAACTGCTTATTCATACCATGGGGTATTGGCGAGCGCAGCAAGCAGGGGTAGCCAATAATTTGGAATCGCGAAGCGATTACGCGGGGGGGTTGGCGAGCATAGCGAGCAGGGGGGCGGGGCCCACCTAGTCCTTCTATAGTAAAAAAAACTAGCCTTAAAAGGAATGACTCCTGGAATGATGCTGATGTGGAAGATTTCCGGAAGTAACGAATCCGGGTTGTCCACTCCTTCCATGAGCCGAATAGATCAATCAGGAAAGGGTTCCGTCTATTCATCGCCGTATGGGTTACCATAAAGAGAGGAAAGGTTACCATCGCCAACAATCGCCAAGTTTGTCGCCAACTTGGCGATATATCGCCAAATTTGGCGACCAAAATTAGTTGTCAAAAGTGACGCCAACTTGGCGATAACTGTAATATTTCGCCAAATTTTTAATTTCTTTACAACACCAGTCGTTTGATACATCATTTGAGAGGTTTGCAATTGCCTATTCATATAATGGATGTCTTGTGTGTTATCCCCCACTCTGCTCCCCAGGGGAACACATTTTTAATTTCTTTACAACACCAGTCGTGTTACACAAGATTTGAAAGGTCTGCAACTGCTTATTCATATTATGGATGTCTTGTGTGTCACCCCCACACTCTGCTCTCCCCAGGGGGGGTCACATTTTTAATTTCTTTACAACACCAGTTGTGTGACACATCATTTGAAAGGTCTGCAACTGTTTATTCATTTTATGGATGTCTTGTGTGTCACCCCCACTCTGCCCCCCAGGGGGGCACATTTTCAATTTTTTACACCACCAGTCGTGTGATATATCATTTGAGAGGTCTGCAGCTGCTTATTCATATTATGGATGTCTTTTGTGTCGCCTCCCACTCTGCCCCCCCAGGGGCACATTTTTAATTTCTTTACAACACCAGTCATGTGACACATCAGTTGAAAGGTCTGCAACTGCTTATTCATACCATGGGGTATTGGGGAGGCAGCAAGCAGGGATAGCCAATAATTTGGAATCGCGAAGCGATTACGCGGGGGGGTTGGCGAGCATAGCGAGCAGGGGGGCGGCGCCCCCCTAGTAAGAGGAAAAAAAAAATAAACGTTTTCACCTGCTGCCTCTCTCCTTTGAAGATACATGGGTATGAAAGCTCTACTTTTTTCTTTTTACTATTGTCACATTGGACCATGGCTGTTTTATATAAAGGATAAAAGAGCTTAATTTTTCTTTCTTGATATTTGAAATTTTAGAGGGCTTTTTTTTCTATAATTTTGCCGAGAAAAAATAATAAACAGTGCAGAATGATTTCCATCTATGAAAGCACTTCCAGATTATCCCTCTGAAACCACCCACATGGTTTGGTCACTATCATGCTTCTATACTTTTCATAAAATTAATCCAAGCATGCAAAATAAATCAAACCGTATTTTCCCATCCTAAAAAAACTTAACAATATATCTGATTTTCAAATTTATTTATTTATTATTATTGTTACTACAGACGCGATTCAAGTTTCTGGCGCCTTACCCTACAAACATTTTTGATATAGACTTCTCATTAAATAAATATATATATATTATTTGAAATTTAATACGTGTAACTCCTGAACTGTAGAGGCCTTTTGTTTACCGCTGTACGATTCATTTGCATTATGTTACGACGTGCGTGTATACTAATACTGTGCGAAAATATTGCCACAGGTTTTCAGTCATGTAAATAATGACACCCTTCATTGAGTGCCAAGAGCTAAGGTGCGCCCCTGTTTACTGAAAAGTTGGACAGGCCTGCTTTAAGCTATCCTTTTTGCAATGCGTTCATAATTTACTACTTGACCAAAGAACTTCCTGTGTTATAGTCAGAGGTAAAATGAAGTTTGGGTACAATTTCACCATGAAGATGACTTCCTAAGTTTTTATTTATAACCAGTGTTGAATTCAGGCACTTTTCTCCGGGAGGGACGTTATAGAGTTCTGAGGGGGGAATTTTACTTTTTGACTTATGAAAATGCAAAATTTCAAATTTCCCCGGGGGGGGGGACATTTCATTGATCCGGGGGGAATGTCCCCTCCCCCGGGCCACCCCCTGAATTCAACACTGTTTATGACATAAAGTTAAAGACGTCATGATGCTATTTGCTTTTTCCTTTTCTATGGTTGTTTGCAACTCTTTCTTTTATCTTCTTTTATTAAAGTTTCTGTCATTAAGTAAGACGAATTATTTCGTCCGGGAAAAAAGTGGTAATTTGGATACATTTGATTTAGATTTTAATCCTATTTTGTAACTGACAACAGTAAAAGGTACATTTATAGTTCTGTCACATTTAATAGCCTTGCACACAAAAGAATTCGTGTAGCATGTAAGCACCACACTTTTTACAGGCAGGCAGACAAACTCTCCAGTTTATTATCCCAGATAAACAATAATTATTTCTAAATTACATTCCTTCTCTTCATTAATTTCGTTTTCTCCAAAACTCAACTTTCGTCTTTCTTTGTTCATTTATCCTTCCAAAACAATAAATCTCCTAATTCCTTTTTTCCCAGAAGACAATAGTTTTTTTACTTACTCCATGATCAGCAGCAGATATTTCTTTTTGTTTGTTTGATGGCTCGTGGAATTAACTGCGACCGCGGATAATCCCTCGGGAGTTACGCTCCCATTTTAAATATATTTCTTTTTCCATTGTTTATTGTTGTTTTTTTCATTCTGTACTGAGTCTTCTTCGCTTATTTTCTCCCGAAGTAGTTCAAGTCAATCCTAATTAAGAAGATTAGCTTTTTCTCTTTCTATTGTGCCTGGTTGGAATTAGTACGCCATTCTGTTTTGAAATGCAGAAGGATTTATGATTATTATATTAATTATTTGTCATTGGACCTAAAAAAAATGTACATTTTTAAAGTTGAAATATCTTTTAAGAAAATAAAAAAGAATACTGCCAGTTAAACTGAAGGCATAGAGCTCACAGTCTATACTTGAACGAAATCTGATAATTCTGCATGAAAAATCCATTTACTTAAATTAAAGGCAGGGGAATTAGCCCTCATTCCCCTTCTTAATACTTATCTAATGAACACCCAATATTAATCATGGAGGCGCCGCTTCAGAATTATCCTATACCTAAGATTTGGGCGAAAACTGATAATTCTGCAACTAAATCCCATTTATATAAATTATAAGGTGGGGCACTAGACCCCGTTCCCCTTCTTATACTTGTCGAATAAACTCTCAAAACTAATCAGGGAAGCGCCTTATCATAATATGCCTGTATCCAAAATTTCAAGTAAATCTGATATTTTTATCACGAGTTATCGCGTTACGTACGCACGTACATACATACAGAACGGGCGGGCACATAAGCTCTCAGGCATTGATAGCCCGTGAACTAAAAATCTCAAAATATAATTGATACTACTTGGTTATCCTGTCGACCAATTTTGCCAAATTATACTTATTAACATAATTTTTATTTTAAATAACGACAAAACAAATAATTAGTAGAATATTAATAAAAATACAAATAAAAAAATAAAAATAAAAATCACTTGATGACGTTCTGAACACGTGTATTGTATTTAATGTCATTGAATGTGACATTCACGATCATCCATTATTGGCATTTAATCTTATAGTTTGGCGATAGTTTTTTGGTCGACGGGATAACCAAGTAGTACCATATGATTTTACAGGGACCATAAAAAAATTACTTTTTTTTTTTCTTTACTCAATTATGAAATAAATATCAGAAATCCTCCAATTGTTTTCAATTTATATATTTTTATTTTTAACAAGGAAAATAAAATTATTGAAGTGGAGATATTTTTATCATAAAAAGGAAATATTTATGTTAAATGTGGTATTGTTTTCACGAAAAATTATAAACGGAAATGTACTTGGTAATTTTTGTGCAGTTTTACATATACACCAAGTAATGTGCATAAAATAGTTAAATTTAACAAGACAGTTCAGCTTTTCAACAATTATGTTTATTTTTTAAAATATGGTTCATATGCATGGTTAATTCATTGCATTTTAGTGTTAAAAATGTACATTTTGATTAAAATAATAATAATAATAATAATAATAACGGCATATTTAATATATTTTTTTAAAGTTTACAAGATTTGAAGTTTTTAAAATCCCTTCTACTTTTTTAAACATTAATATTTTTGCACAATTTTTTTTAAAGATTTTCGAATTTATATTAAAAAAAAAAAAAAAACTGCCTATGGATTTATACATTGAATGTTACATTTAATATAATTTTTTTTTTACTGATACATATAGTGTAAATTGATGAAATCTAACACACCTTCATGTATTTTCCTTTTAAACAAAATGACCAAAAAAAAAAAAAAAAAAAAAAAAAAACCGCAGGTTAGTTCCATACGCATATTTATCACACAAATAATAAAGAACATGTTCAAAAAATTTTAAATCTGTATCTCAAATTGCCGTACAATCAAAATTAATAAAACATGGAAAGCTGGGTGCAGGAAAGCACAATGAGTCATTCCTATGAGCCAACCGCTAGTGGTATCAATGGACCTTATGCACGTGACGTCACACGCCAGAGCTGGCGGTATGCTAACCTGTTATTCTGGTCACTGCACCGCCAGAATGCCTGAATGCGCAGGCGCAAACATCGCTAGCAGACGACTTCAGCCTTTCTGGATACATTTTAATGGAAAATTTACAAATTTAGAGAATTTTCTTGCAAACAGATTAACAGTTTTGAATTTATATTACAATATATTAAGTATATGCTGCTTCAACAAAGAATTTTTTTCCAGTATTTCTAACAAACAAGCATCAAAAACTCACACTTTATAGACTGCTATGCTAAACACCGCCAGTAAATACCGCCAGCAGACGAATTTTAGCCTCGACCTCAGCTTGTGTGCATAAGGTCCATTTTTGGCTTATGTACCCCTTCGCTTCCGGTAGACATGGATCATTAGATTCCTCTATGACTACTCTTCCATAATATAAAGGGTATTTTCTTGTGCTCGATGACATAGGGTTTTGTGCGGTCGGCTCTTGGACTATGTCTTGTAGCCTATTCTGGTCGATAATGGATGATTCAAATTTACCACATTTCGATGGAAACGAAGAATATTAGGTATTCAACACCCTTCCGATGCTGCCAAAAGTACCGAGCTGTGTTCTTTGCAAAGCAGGTTCGTTCTTGCGGTTGATGTTGATGGTTGTCCTGGTTAATCTGTGATCTTATGTTGGGGCATTATCTTTAAAAAATTTCATAAATATACGACGGCGTTTGATCCCCCCTTTTTTTAACCATTTTGAAAATTATTGTTGTTCTCGATTGAGAATATATATAAATGTGGCATATCTAAATCCTTGTAGTGTCCGAATTTTTGGGTTACTTCTGTTGCCATGATGACAAAAAAAAAAAAAAAAAAAAAAAACTATTTAAATCTACAAAAGAATTATAAACTTAAAAACAAATTGAGATACATCTTTCGAATAAATTGCATTTAAAATTACATTTTTCCCTCTATACGATGGTGTAAAAATTGAAAACGTGCGAAGTTTGGAAATTTAAAAATTTGCAGTACCGAAAATTGTAAAACTGAAATTTCATTTAAAACTGGAATGTTCCAGAAGAACATATGCGTGACGCACTGATTTGTTTGTCCTTTATATTATTGATAAGGGCCGGTCCATAAATGGTGTCACACGTTTTTTCCATATTTTTGACTCTCCTCTCCTGTATTGTCACAAAGTGTCACACATCACTTTATTCCTCCCCCTCTTGTCACATACCACGCTATATTATGTTAACATATATTTGCAGTTCAAAAACAAAGCATTACGTTTTAGATCCATTTAAAATTTTACTTTTAAACTTCAACTATGTATTTTAGTGATATTTATGCGAGCTGAACTATAAAATTGATTCTAATTTTGTATAAAGAAAAATAGATTAGTAATAAAATTTTAATATAAAAGAGCAATTGAAAACATTTGCTCAATTCCAAATTATATTTTGGAATTTGAAATAGAATTTAGCATAACTGTCTTTAAATCTTATCTTTATGAACACAAAATATTTTAATTTTAAAATAACTTCATACTTCATAATTTAATCTACTGAACTTTAATTCTTTTCTTTTAACCAAAATGTGTGATGTCACATTTCTTCTTGCCCCCTCCCACCCCCTTGTCACACACTGTCACAATGTCATGAACCCCCCCCCCCCCCCCCACCCGCTTCAAGCATGGCATCATTCATGGACGGCCCCTAAGGTAGATATATCTCTATAAGAAATTGAATGAATTCAGAAAATAAGAAACATTATTATTTTTTTAATTAATACGTTAGGAGAAAATAATCCTTTGGGAGGAAAATAACTGCATAAATGATAATCTCTTCGAGATGTTTCACCCTTATTTAACTTTAACTGTGAAATAAACCTACATTGTTTACAAAAAGTGAAGAACATATATATTATATAAAGAATTTATTGATAAGTCTTAAATTTTAGTCTTTGAAAAAAATCATTTTCCAAATGATTCTTGTAATTTGATAAGTTACTTTTTTTGGGAGGGGGGGGGGGGGGTCTGAATAAAAAAAAAATTCATGCCACATATGCTTTTCATTTCGATGGAAACTCGACATACTTACCCCACGAAAAAAATATAACGCTCATTCGAAATCATTTAAACGTCAGTGTCGCTTTGAAAGGTATTGTCACACTTAAAAAATTGACGTGCAAAGTTAAAACTGTGTACCAACCTTTATTTCCAGTGCCATCACTTGAAAAAAAGTAATAATTTTTAACCTGCACCTGGTGCTAAGTGTTACAGAACTATTATACCAAACTGTAATTTATAAAAGCACCTTTTAGAATTTTAAGAAATGTTAATACAGTCGATCACCATTGTAACGAACTTCAAGGGACTAAAGGTTTTGTTCGCAATATTCGCTGGTTTGCTATATTCGAACCGTTAAGAAAAAAGTTAAAGATTCCATAAAATGTATAACTCATTAGTTGCTATGCATAAATTTAATATAGATGTATTAAAAAAAATTATAAAATTTATTAAAATTTATCATTAATGAGTTGTTAATAAGATCATTAATGAATTGACTAAAATTGTTTACATTAATCTGAAACACCATTTCTCAAATTAACTAAAAATGAAAGCAAATGAAAATAAATGCATTTTATTCACTTTATTGATAGAGAAATACAGTAGAACCCCTCTAATTCGGACCCCGTTAATCCAGAATCCAGATCTCCGGGTAATCCGTATCTTTTTTTTTTTTTTTTTTTTTTTTAAGCTTGAGAAGTGATTGGTTAATTTCCATAACATTATCTTGTTTCATCGGCGTATTCTGAATAAAAAACACTTTTTCTGAAATCATTTCGGAAGAATACCTTAAGCTTTCTTACTTAAACTCTTTGATGTTATCTTTCAAAGAAACAACAATGTATTACTAAGTTTGGCTATTCCAATTTTCCCAATTTTCAATTTAAACCACTTAAAAAATGTCATAAAAAATCACTGCACAATAACTTTTTCTTAGAGCATTGCAAGAAAGCAAGGTAAAATAGTCTCTATAAGATCCATTGTCTGATACGGTTCGCTTTCCGATCTTTGTCGGCCAATAGGTCAGTTTTCTTGTTATTGTGACATAACGCTTCTACAATATCACTTGCAGAAAATTATTTATATGTACTTATGCTCAAGCGGATCCGTGACCTTACGGCTCGCAAAAGGTATAGAAAACTGGCACCTCAGAAATTTATAAACTTATTTATTACCAAGTAAACCTTTTTTCTGTCTGTAAATATTCAATAGTTTAACATAACGGAGATTTTCCGTAAGTATGTTTTATTTCATTTAATTTTTTTTCTAATTCTCCGGAAAATCCGGATTTTCGATAATCCGGATTGGGTCTGGTCCCAATTAATCCGAATTATTGGGGTTTTACTGTAATCGGTAATTTCCTACTGACGTGATGCCAATTTCAAAAATATGTTACGAATTTCTTAGTCCAATTCATCAAATGACTTCACTTTTCAACACTTTTTAGCTCACAGGCTATCAAAACCTGAGAGCTTATGTGCCCACCCGTTCTGTATGTATGTATGTTCGTTCGTGGGTGCTTAACGCGATAACTCATGATAAAAATATCCGATCCACTTGAAATTTTGTATATAGGTATATCCTGACAAGGCACTTCCCTGATTAGTCCTGATTCATTCGATATGTATAAGAGGGGAAACGGGGGGCTCATTCCCCTCCCCTTAATTGATATAAATGGGTTTTACATGCAGAATTAAGTTTTCGTTCAAAATTTACATATAGGAGGATCATTCTGATGAGACGATTCCGTGACTGTTATTAGATGTTCATTGAATAAGTATAAACAGGGGGAACGGGGGTTCTAATGCCCCTCCCCTTAATTTATATAAATGCGTTTTTCAAGCGGAATTGTCAGATTTCGTTCAAATCTCTGAATAGTTTTGGAAGTTTAATGGTTAGGTATAAAAGAGGGGGATAACTCCTCTTAAATTATATAAATGCTAAATGGGTTTTTATTAAGAATTATCCGATTTGTTCTGAATTTTGGATATAGATTTTTTATATGATAAGGCATGTCCTTGATAGTTTAGGAGGTTCAATGATTAAGTATAAAAAAGGAGAAAGGGAAGAGCTGTTTCCCCTTCTTAGTTTTTTTTTTTTTTTTTTTTTTTCGAACGGAATTAAGCCTTGAAAATATAAGCTGTAATGTACAATTAGTATGCATAGCCTGTGAGCTCAATGCCATCAGTTTATTTTGCTGTTTGTCTTGACAAAACTTACACGAATATAGCTGCTGTAGCATCTGAGATGATGGGGATATCATCATTTATGTGCTCTTCTATGTCAGCATCATATGCAGAATCTTCGATTTCTGAATGGTTAATTTACATTTAATTTAAATCAGAGTTGAGGTCATGTTTTCATAACCACAGAAAAATTAAAATAATAAATAAATAAATAATTGCTAAGTAGTTTTAAAAACAAAAACACACGCTTTTATATCAGGTCGAACTAAAAAGTTTAAAATGTTTATTTCCGTTGCATAGTTAAGGTTTTCATTTGTTTTTCAGTGATTGCCATGTGTTTAGGGTGTCAGGTGACTGTTGATTTCTCAAATTGTTTTTGATCCGTTTATCCGTCGTTTTTTATTTTGATCCTTTTAAGTGGCGAATTTTCAAATTGATGAATTGTCATCGATTTTCAGTAAGTGGGCAAAGTTTCAATTTAATCTGATGTCTTAAAACCGGTGAAAATAGCGTTCAAAGATTCCATTACATACATACATAGGTAATAAAAATGTGTTAAAAAGAGTGGTCGCGTGAAAAAAATTCTGTTTGTTATAGCCAACTCCTAAGATTTCGGAGGTTCGTAAAAAAATTATAAATTAGAATTGAAACCATAGGAAAATGACGTCACTAAATTTTCGTTTGTTATATTACCAAGTTCACTACAACGAGGTTCGACTGTAAAGAAACGGACACTGAAGAATCTGTTACAGTAATTCCTTGAACGGACTTTGTGAAAACTATCCATATCGCAGAGTTATTATTGAGCAAGTTCTCTTTACTTGAAATCCATGTTGTTTAATTCTATTGTTTATTGTTTATCATTTTGAAGCATTCTCCGTGATGGATCATCTCTCGCCAACTGTCCGATTCAATCAAAGGGGACGGCTTTATTTTGATAAAGAAGTCAATTGTCTTACAGCCACCCTCTCACTGTTTGCAGAAAAGTTTTGTGGCAAACGGTTTGTTTGTTGATATCTTTTTAACCAACTAGAGAGGGCAAACGAGGTTACACAACTAGCTTGCGAATGAATGGGCAGATAACATTTTTTGTTTGTTTGAAATCACTCGCTTTCATACTGGCATTCCTTGCAAATTTTATTCGGAATAAAGTAAACCCGAATTATTTTGCTTAGGGGCTCTGCATATATAACGTTATCATTTTAAGGGAGAGGGGGGGGGGAATCTGGTACATGATATCGTTAGATATCTCTAGAGGAAAGGTGGGGGGTTGCCTTTTGATATAGATATCATTTTTGGCCCAATCAAAATTGTGTCTTTTTATTTGTAACATGGTCTTTTGTTTAAAACAGTATATTATCTTTTTTTAGACTTATCTATTTTTAGGAAAATACAAAGTTATTATTAAAATCGATAAATTATTATAAAACTGTTTAATGCTTAAACTATGGAATATCCTAACGTCTGACATTCCTATTCATCTTCATATTGTATGCCTATATAATCGCACTTTAAGAAAACCCATATGAAGTATATTTGAAATGAAGCTTGTGGTTACTAATAAATAAAAGAGGAAAAAAAAATGTTGTTTTGTTGATAAGGATTTCTGTCTGCATTCATGCAAATTCTTTCATGCTGGCATTCCTTACAAATTTTCTTCTTACCAGAGGAAACCCAAAAATTCTGTTTCAGGCTGTTTCACTTCTACTTCATTCAAATGAAAAGACCCGTTTGCTAATGCTAAACCTAAGGAGGAAATTTATAAAGATATCTCGATTGCATTTCAATATTTTTTAATGTTTTTGCATTGGATAGCTGAGATCGATCAGAATGCAGGCCGTTTTTTTTTACTTTTTCGATTTTTATTGCAAATATTTTTATGAAGGTGCTTTCGCTTTCCAAACCGGTTCCGAAAATAAAAGCGTCCACATAAAGAAAATATCTGTAAAAAAAAATCAAAAAAGTAAAAAACGATCTACTTTCAGATTGCTCTCAGCTATCCAATGCAAAAAAAAAAAAAAAAAAATAAGAATATTAAAATGCAACCGAGATATCTTTATAAATTTCTTCCATAGGATTAGCATTAGCGAACGGATCTTTTCATTTGACTGGAGTAACCCCTTAACCCTTTCTGGAGCAAAGTGCTTCAATTGCTGAAAATGTTGAAATGAATGAATGACACCAGAATTTCCAAAAGAATTTATTTGTAAATGAGAAAAAGCTGTATTTCACAAACATAATAAAATTAATTTTTTTCGCTAAAATTCTGCTGTCATTGTGACGTTTCGGAATTAAAAATAAATAGTTTCATAAACGTACCGCCGCTCTTTAAAAGGTTAATGTCAAATCGACTAAAATAAATAAATAAATAAATAAATAAATAAATAAAAAATATCGTCAACCTAAACTCGGAAGAAAAATCATGATTTTTTTTACATTTATGAAAAGTAATGTAAATTTATATCCGTAATTGCACATTACTTTTATAATTACATGCCATCAGGTACATAATTATAAAAGTAATGTATAATAATTTATATGAATAAATAAATTATTATATAAGTATATATTCTTATGCAATTACAAACCTCCAAAATTTAATCCTGGGTGCGCAAATTTATAAGATACCTTATATGAAGTTTCAAAAACATGACTAACAAGGAAGGTCTCCATACGGGCATACCCTAAAAAATCTGGAAAAATTACAGAATGTTCTTCTCGTGTGGATATATACGTTTATAAAAAAAATTTCGGCGGAATCTCCACTGAGAATCCGTAAAAAAATAATGAAAATTTCGTTATTTGGCGATTTATCGCCGGTTGGCGAAGGAATGTAATTTCAAAAAATACTTTGTGTCAAATATACTTCAAGGAAAATAAAGTTTCATGTTGAACTTGTTTTGATAAATTTAATTAAAATAAATTTAGTTTTATAAGTTTTAATTTGTTTATCGACATAACAAAATTATAATAATTTTGTTATTTCGATATTTATACGCATTTATATTCCAATTTAATCATCAAAATTTGAGATTCAAAACGAAATTCATAGCTTAAATTAATTAAATTTGTTTCCTGCTCAAAGTCCATTTGAGAATTGTCGATTAGATTTTGTTGCTATGGGAACATGTGGTTTTTTATTTTTGAATACGCTTAAATTTATGAAAATAATTTTTCTCAATATGATTTTTCTTTTTTTCTTTTTTTTTTTTTTTTTTTTTTATGAAAACATTTTTTCCAGTGATTAATTAAATAGCTACTTCAACAAGTAATATATGTAAGCAATATAATATGTATATATATGTATATAATATATTAAACTCTCCCTTTGTTTATGTTTAAATTCATTAATGCATTCTAAATATCTAACAGTTTTGAGATGCATAATAATCGTTTGCTTTTGGCGAGGAAATTGAGCTGCCCGCCAAATCGAGTGACTCTTTCGTCTTTTCACGCCAAATATTCGAAACTATTTTATTTTTTTACACACTATCTAATGTGATTCCGCCGCTAATTTTGGCTGATCCTTTATTACATACATAAGTACTTTAATTGGTATTTTTTTCATAAAATTCTGAGTATGTCCAATATGGAGACCTTCCTTGTAAGTTCTTCAAGCTTACTTAAGCTTAAAAAAAAGTATATTTAAAACAGAAGGTAAAAATTTTAATTTTCCGAGGAGAAATTGAAAAAAATATGGACTTATTCCAAGCCGATAGGTTTAGCATTAGAGAAGATGATTTGCGTCCTGACTGATAACAACCCTCAAGCCAAATCGCCTATCTAATATAAATGTACAATTATACTGAATACTAACATACACCAAAAATCATTTTTATACGAAAAATATCAGTTATGTATTCTAACTAACTTCTGAAATTACTAAAAAAATTACAAAAATTACAAAAATAGATACTTTCGTATTAGTCGTATGCAAGATGTTTAGCCTAAAAATTCGCCAAAAATTTCATTAATAGCATTTCGCAATGGCATTTTTTTTTTTTTTTTTTTTTTTTTTTTTTTTTTTTTTTTATGAGCTATTTTACAAAAAGAAAAAAAAAGAAGTGCAAAAAATTAAAATTAGCTTGAAAAAAAAAAATGAATTACGATTAACATTTTTAATGAAAAATCTCGATTGCAATTAATAAAATTTCTGTTTAGTATTAAAAAAAAAAAAAAAAAAAAAAAAAATAGTAATTATACATTCTTTACTTTCAGTACTAAATACAAATATACATTTCCTTAAAAAGTTGTTGAAAAAAAACTTTTAAAAATTTTGAAATCGGAAAATCGGGCAAAAATATTTTAAGTAAGAGTAAACTAGTCAGATTTTCTTTTTTTATGATACACTGGATAATCATTTAGGAGGACCCATAAGCGTACTGAACCTTAAGAATGCTGGTCAATCAGCGTCCGAATTCCCTTCCGTAATGTTAAGTCTCTGGGTGTTTAATGCATTTTTATATTCAAAATATCTCCTCAGGAAAGTAATGTTTTTAACTCCTTTTTTCAGTGTTCTCTTCTTAAAGGGTGTCCCCTTTTTTTTCTTTGCTTAATTTAATATTTTATGTTTTAAAAACTGACAAAGTGGGAGTAAAATTTTAGCACTTCATATAAAATTAAGCATAGTTTCTAGAGATATTTTGAAAACTAAGAAAAAAAAATAAATATTCTTACAGAAGAGTAAACAGAAAAGAGAACTTAAAAATACAGTAAAACCTCTAAATAACGGACACCTTGGGAGCGCGGAAATTGTCCGCTATTCGGAGGTGTCCGCTATTGGGAAAACCTCAGAGATAGAAAAAATGTTAATGAATGTTTAATGTTTCATTAATTGATTTTTGTATGTCCTAAAACCTCTATTATATGATTAACCAAAAATTATAATAATTTTTAAAACAACAAAACTGAAATAAAACTGGGCATACCTTTATCCACTATTTATTACATTCTAACAACAACAACAACAACAAAAAAAAAATAAATAAATAAATAAAAATTTGCTTGTACTTGCAATTACACGTATTTTTTTTCAACGTGAAATTTTAACTCTGTCAGTAGTTTTAAACCTTTTGAATCATTTTTAAAAAATATATAAGTGTTTATTGTATTTTTCTACTTTTTAAAAGTCCACAATCCCAAGTCATCCGAGAGAGGGGAGTTTGCAATCACAGAAAAATAGAGGGGGAGAGGGGATTTTTCCCAGCTCATCCTCACATTTATCTGTAATTACACAATTTGTGAGACATTGCCCTGATAAATTTTGAGGTTTTTTATTTCTTTTTCCTCATTGAAAAATAATTTTACATTCTTTTTAGCCAAAATTACTGTCCGCTATTTGGAGTGTCCGTTATTTGGAGGTTAAACATACAAAAATTTAAGCTTTGGGAGTGGGGATTTGAAAACTGTCCGTTAAATAGAGGTGTCCGCTATTCGGGAGTGTCCGTTATTCGGAGGTTAAACATACAAAAATTTAAGCTTTGGGAGTGGGGATTTGAAAACTGTCCGTTAAATAGAGGTGTCCGCTATTCGGGAGTGTCCGTTATGGAGATTTTACTGTATTAATTTCCTGGAAAGATATTTTGGATATACGAATGCATTAACTGCCCATAGACTTAACATTATGGAGGAGAATTAGTAAAATGAGTAATCAGCAGCCTTAACTGAACCTTTCAATCTTGCAAAAAAAGTAAATACTAATAAAATGTCTTCAAAACATAATAGGAACGATGAATTCGAGAAGATATCTTCGTATGTATCGTAATAACCTACTATAACCTTGTATCGGTATAAGTAAATTTTTCTCTTCTTTGAGTAAAAAAATTCGATTATTCAATCATTTAATTATTCATTTATTTACTAAACATTTGTTGCAAGTGTTCTCTTCAAGTGTGTAAGATTGTTGCCGTGATATTAAAATCCCTTATAATCTTTTTTTCTCGTTGAACATATTTGTTGATCATAGGGACCGATTTACAGATTTGGGGGCCCTGGGCACAGATTCTTACGGGGGGCAAAAATGGAAAAAGATAATAACTAAAGTAACTCATCACTGTCTTTAAAATATCCATTAAATTTTTTTTAATATGATAATCAGTAACTTACTTTTAAATGATTATTTCACAGTTATGAAATTTAAATAAGTAGATGTGTTATATGTGGTGTCAATTATCTTTTCCTATGCAACTCTATACATCTGAAATGATAAAGTATGCAATAACTAATAATAAATCTTCAACAACAGCAAGCTACAATTATTTAAAATATAAGGGGGCTATACAGCCTGCAAGCTACACTCGCCAACATTCGACTAATCTACCGATAATAGGAAAAGAATTAAACAAACTAAAAATACAATACATTTTTTAAATAATAAAGCTAACAGAAAATATTCACTATAATAAAGTAATAAATGGCTGTTTCAGACGAAATATACAAAGTTATAAAAATACAATATGAACACGATAGAATATAGAATGAAATGTAAAATTTCATTAGATATTAAAACTACATCAGATTTTGAAAATTTAGCAGCATTTGAAGGGCCCTGAAAATCAGGGGCCCCAGGCCCCTGCTCCGAATACCCTGCCGTAAATCTGTCACTGGGTAAAAATATATGGTGAACTTTTCATAATCGGATTTAATACCTAATGTGAACATCGTAACGGAATTTTCAACGGAAAATCATGAATTGCAATCCTAGTGTTAGGCATAATTTTCAAGATAAATTTTGAATGCTTTTAAAAGAATACTTTCAGAAAACTATTTTTTAGTTTTATATATATTTCTAACATTCTGGAAACATTCAATGCATTTTTTTTTTCTTCATCACAAAAATTAAATGGGAAGTTTCCAAAATTATATCGCCCTTCTTCTCCGCACATTTTTCAGCTGTTTATTGTCTCTCAATTACCCCACTTCTCACGTTTAGCCAGTCAGTCTTTTAGAAAATTCGCTTTCACCTCTTTTTTAAAAAAACGGAGCAAATTAGGAAGATCTAAGCATTTATTAGCCTCCAAGAGATAATAAAGGAACAGTCACACAGTAGCTTGAAGGGAAGCAATCACGGCGTGTAATCAACTTCACTTTTACTCTTTATTCTTTTTAAATGAAACACTGCACAATAATTACCGAGAAAAAGACACAGTTGCTTGTAGCGGAGAAAAAGAAAGGTGAAAAAGAAAACAAAAAGAAAAAAAATGGGGGAAGTAAATCAAGCGAAAAATGAGCGAAGAAGCAAAGAAGAAAAGTAAAAGAGGGCAGCGGTAACTTGTCGCCAGGGGACGCTACTAACGCACTCTCTTGATGCCACAGGCGATCGCAGAAAAGCTTTTGAATTTGTTGGAGAGCAGAGATGAGGTGAGAAACATGTGTTCTGGAGGGATGGTGACTGTTTTCTCTGCTCTGTTTTGGAATACGGTGTTTGTTTATATGTTCCAGGATGATGCAGTCGATTGTCCTATGTGTGTTTTCGATTGTGCAAGATAATGTGTGAAAAAGGAATTTTTTTTTTTTTTTATAGTCTTGCGTGAGAAATGTGCACATCGTCGGTCTATTTTGGTATAATAATCGATACTGAACAATGTTATTTATAGAACAAGGGATGTATCTGTAGGTTCTTTGGATTTTCACCATAGAGGATAAAGGTTAAAACATCTTTTTAAAAAATGTTGAAATATTTCTACAACTGCAAAATTGTTAATTTGCACAAATTGTTTTAAGAGTTTTTAAATACAGATGTTTTTGCAAATTTGCAAGTTATGCTATTCATGATATAATCATTTTAATTTTTTTTTCTTTATACGTATATACACAAGAATTTAATAAAGTACATTTGTTATTTTATTTAATAAACTCTTCTTAGCTGCAAGAAAGTTTTAAGTTTGTGTTTTTCGCCATTTAAATGAAATTTTATAAGGATGGCGAGCTAATAAGCTTTGCTAAACTTCAAAAACGCAAAAAGATTCCAGGGAAAATGCTTCTCTTTTCTTAAAGAAAATAATTATCTATTAAATATATCTATAAATAATAATCAGCTATTAAATTTTCTGTTATAAAATTGCCTTGTTGATTGTACCATTTTTTTTACAACTCTATCGGTGTGCTACAAATCGAAGACAATCTAGTGAACAAAATACCAAATAAAGGATTAACTATTGACAAAATATTTTAATCTTGGTCGAGTATATTTTTTATTTTAATTTTTACAATATTTCTAATTTCTATGACTAATATGTTAAACTGGATTTTGTAAACTTGATCGCAAAACAGCCGAATGTGAGAATTTTAAAGATTGGTTTTTGAGTACTTAAACCATAACAATGGAATTTCTTTTGTACTTGAAAAGTTCTTGGTTAATCAACATTAACTTGAGTCAAGTGTGATTTTTTGTATCTTGGAGAAATTCTAAACACTCGAATACTGGATTATTACTATTATTTTACACTAACATTACTAAGGATAAATAAGTACGACAAAAAAGCAATTAAAGCTCAGCAGCAAAAAATATACTTATCTTTACAGATTGTCTATTTTTTTTTTTTAAATAATCCACATAATGCATTTTACAATTTTGTCAGAAATGCCTGTATACTAATTTTACAATACGGTACTAAAATCGCAATATCAGTGCAACATATAAATGCATAATTTAACCAGCAACATAGAGAAATATCATACCAGCATCGTATGAAACATTTTTATATGTACTATATCGATGGAATTTATTCTGCACTGCAATAGATAGTGAGTAATCAGTGATAACGTGCGTCTCTGAGTGCGTTACTTTATCCTCCATTGGATTATTCCACGTCCCACATAAAGTGCTAAGGATTTAAAACAAATGTGCTAAATTTGTCCCAAAGAAGATGTTTGGATTAGACAAAGAAGCTGTTCTGTACCAGGAAGCCGTGTATGTGACGTCCCCAACTTCATTCGTGGGCGACATGTCGAATCACTGTCGATTCGAGTCCCCCTGCTCCGGGGGTGTCCCCCGAATGGCTAAGGATTACTTGCAGCCCTTCTCCCCTTACGGAAGATACTACCTCAAAGTGACGGCCCGGCTTGGATCAAGGTATGCTATTTTTATATCTCGAAAATGATCCCGCATAAATAATGAGAAGGTAAAGCCTTAAGGAAATTAAAATACCTGTGGACATGTCGAAAATGTAGAAAAAATATCATCATGTTCAAAAGTTTTAAAACTTGTGTAATAAGTCAAAAATAAAAATCAAACTTCATTTAAATATAAAGCTTACATTTAAGAAATGTATATATATATATATCTTGTTAATTCATAAATAAATATTGAAATGATAAGTTTAAAAATATAAATGATAATACGAAAAAAAAAAAAATATATGTTTTGCCCCTCCCCCTCCCTCAGCGCCAAGAAAGCTGAAAAGATACAAAGGTAAAAGAAATCATCCTTTTTAAAAATATTTTTTTTTTGTGTAACCAATATTGCTTTTGGAACAAAATAAAGTAATGTATCTGCACCTCATTCCAAACAGTATTACAATTAATTGGCGTATTAAAAGTATTTTATAATAAGTAATTTTAATGGCACTTATAAGTACCGTCGGTAGATAAGTGTTAACATTTTTAAATTAGGATGTAGTGGAGAGCCATATACCTTCTGAATTTTTTTAAGGAACACCGTATACCCTCTGTTTCTCAAGAAAGCTCTATAGTATTATACAATCAAAAGTATTCCATCTGCTTAGAGCGTATACTCTCTACTTAGATCGTATACTCCTCCTTTCTTTTCGTGTACTCTTCTTAAGATATGTTTCATTTTTTTTCTGAGTTCTCAAAATATTTCTACTCTATAAACTTAATTTTATGTGAAGTGTTACAAAGTGACTCGCATTTCCTCAGGTTTTAACACATACAACATCAAATTAAGCATAGATTTTAGAAATATCTTGAGAACTAAGGAGAAAAAGAGACTCCTTTAAGAAGAGTACGCAGAAAAGAAGATGTTGAAAACATTATTTTTTTCCAGGAGATATTTTAAATAGACGAATTCTACAAACGTCGATAGAAAAGCAAACCCTTTATTCAACATTCGACAAAAGTGTCGATTTTCTTATTTTTTGCTTAAATTATATTTTATTATCCCTTGTATATTCTGATGAAGTTTCGTTAAGATTCGAGAATCATAAATACAGTTTAAAACTATTTTATGACATCACTGTCCCGTTAATCCCTTGGGGAAGAGCCCCTTGTGAGCGAGCGGTATACCTGCTACATAACGTGATCAGAATCTTTGATTAGTCTCACCAGTAAATTTTTATTGTAAATTTTTCTTTATTTATACGAGCATTTTCATGATTCAATTAGGCAAAAATTTCCGTTTTTAAAAGCCGGTGAAGGAATATTAAAAACTCTGTAAAAGACTCTCGTCCCGACACCGGTTCTGTACCGGTTAACCCTTTCCGGTACAGAATAAGTCTGTTTGAAATAATTAACTTCCACCAGAATTTATGAACGAATGTATCAGAAAATACGAACTTACTTGTTCTCATGCATGTTATAAAATGAAAATTTTAAATAAATCCATTTTTTGCTGGTTGTTCCTAATGGCTGGTCTATTTGATAAAACTAAGTAATAAATTAAAAAAAAAAAAAAAAAAAAAAAAAAAAAAAATTACACATAAAAAGGTAAAATAAGTTCCGTTTTAACTGTAATTTTACACATATTTGCACATTTTATTTATTTTCTTCCAATCTAACTAACCTATCCTTATATATATTATAAATGTAAAAGTGTATCCGAAAATTGGAATGAACTTGGCTTCAAAACGGATGGATTAATGTCTTTGAATTTTTGTATATAGATAGATTATTGGCTTGAAATGAACATAGGCTAATTTTTATTTATTTTATTCAAATAGTTTTCTTAATAATTCAAAATTTCACTATTTTTCATACAGAATAAATTGAAAAATTTTCCATAATATTTAATCATCTTTCTTTTTTCGTTGCCAAAAAATAAAAAAATAAAAAACGGAATAATTATTTATCTTCTGTAATTAATTTTCAACTGAAAGATTTTCACGTGATAAAAGAAAATGAATTAAATAAATGGACCCTATTCTGTTTTTCGGTTCGAGGTTAAAAACCGCAATTTTACCAATTGTGACGTCAGAGGAATACTGTTTTTCTTCTTATATCAGGCAAACGATTATGTAAAATTTCTTTTACACTTATAAGACTTCACAAGAATACAACTTCACACTTTAAAAGAATATAAATATTTTAGTAGTTTTTCCAGATATTAATCCGTAATCAAAATGAACCTTTTTCTTTCTTTAGGTTCGAGGCTATACAATTCAATTTTTTACCGATTGTGACGTCACAGGAATACTTTCCATTAAGAATTTTAAACTTATCAATGTAACGTCATATCTGAAACAAAGTATAAGTTTTCAAGTTTTCATTTTAATAACACAATGTAATTTTGAGTAAGTGCTAAAAAGAGACGACTGTGACGTCACATATTAAAAATAAAATAAATATGCTCTGATGTTGTAATGAAATGAGATTGAATTATGATATCAAAAGTTATTATTTAAAGAAAATTAAGTTTATCGTATGAGCGTGGTTAGTATAAATATTTAATTTTAAAATGAAATAAGTTTTTTTAAAGATTAAATATTAAATGATTAGAAAATGTTAATAATTTATACATATTGTAAATGACGTAATGATCAATGAAAAATACTTTTTAAAGTAAGAAAAACTCAACTAATAATTAAAAAATATATATTTTTGTGTGTTAATTCTTAAAATTGTTCAATTCTTCAAATCTAAATAAAAATCACTTTAAAAATGTACTATCGGGCTTAAAATCTAAAGATTTAATGTAATTGTGAGAAAATTCATTCCCTCAGTCAATATCTCAATTTCGCATAATGCGCTCGAAGTGTGCTGGAAACAGGTTTGTAAATGGATATTAATTCCACTTTTTTTTTAGCTCTTAAAAAGTAAAAATATGTTGTCACTTTTAAGAATATTTTTTTACAATAAATTTCTATAAATTTTTATGGTATGCAAAACATATATGTAGAAATTATACAAAAATGCCACCTAAAACACAGTTTTGAAATAAATTTTTCATAACACTGCTTTTTTTTTTTTTTTTTTTTTTTTTTTTTTACGGAAACTACCTCCAGTTTGACACTTTCTAACATGGTCTAAAAGTGTTTACGACTTTAACCTGTCTGTATACCGGATGCCGAGTGCTTGGGGTCTGCCGTCTGTTTGTCCGTGTTTCAACTTGAGTAAATATAGTGGGATTCATACGAAAATAACTTACGTTTTTGAGTTTTGCCATAGCATGTGCGGCATTGAAAATGCGCCAGGTAGCAATTATAGCTGAATCAAAGGAGCACTCAAAAGGAAACTTTACATTATGGTCAAGGAGGAAAAATCATTTGTGGTGTATTTTGATAATGTTACACAATTTTAAATGTAATGAAATTTACGTGCATTTTTAAGGTTCACAAGAACATGGTTACTATCGAATATGTTAAGTGTAGTACTTATAGTGTGCGTACAGGGAGCTCAAAAGTATTTCAATATATAATGGTCTGTGAAGAAAAACCATTTGCAGCGCATTTTAATAATGTTATTTTATTAAGATTATTTTACTAATATTGAAATTGATATCAGTTTCTGAAATGCACTAAAACAGGATTTCTATAGATAATGGGGTGAAAAGATTTAACATTCATTTACAAGATCGCAGAAAAATGTTCGGTAATATAATAGTCCACGGGGAAAAATATTCTCAGCGTATTTTAATTGCGTTGCACTATTTCAAACATGATGAAATTAATAAACTGAGATAATCCATACAATGATAAATACTGAAATTTACTACAATATGCTTGCAGTTAAGTATGATTTGCATCATATTTGTTGTTCATTTACAGAGACGCATAAAAGATTTTGGACCTGTGTCCAGATCTCAGATATTGTATCCAAAGTATGGTCTATTAGAAAAGAATGCTGATGAGCTTTTTCAATTATCGTATGTATCTTAAGGAAAACTAATGCATCCTGAAGTTCAGCTACATTTAGTGTAATAAGAGATGTTTGTAGAATTTAAATAAATCATGTATCGGACTATACAATAAACTGGATATATGTTCACCTGTGCTATAGCGATTCCCGGAAATATGAATTCAATAATTTTAATCGGGTTTTTTTCTTGAATAATTTAAGATAAATTTGCGGTCGTATAAATATTTGCACGTAGTATGCAGGATTGTAAAAAAGAATCCAAGTAAGTTTCTGTCTATTATTAGAAATTGCTAAAGGTGAATTTTAATCTTCGTTACACTTTTTCTAACTAAGCAAAGTTTTAACATTGTATTTAGATTATTTACAAACACATAGATCATATACACAGCTGCAGAAAAGAATGGGCCGGCGAAGTTATGTATTATGGAAATGTTGGATTTTTTTTAAATTACCTACACTCTTAAAACGAAAGAGCTGATTTAACTTCTCACGAAAGAGCTGTACTTTTTTCGATCATAAAAGAGTTGTTTTTCAAACGATTAAATCTTCTTGATCTAAATTAGTTATTTAAATAGCTCTTAATTAATTTAAATTGGTTAAATCTCGAGTTATTTCAACTCTTTTTTGAGAAGCTGCCTTTCAACATTGAGATGAGTGGATTTCAGCTCAACTTGAGCTATTTTGTGGCTGACTTTTTAAGAGAGTAGGTTTAACATATGATTTTTCGTTCTTTGATATGGAATTCTGAAATAAACTACAACAAGGTTTGTGTACAATTGGGGTGCGTTACAGTTGTTCTACAGTATAAGTGGTTGCAATTTCATTTTCGCGATTGCTCATATTATCTAACACATTTCCCTTTTATTTAACCGAGTTCTTTAAGTCCCCTATTAAAAAAAAAAAAAAAAAAAACTACTGCATAGCCTCCTATAAGATATGTGTTATATATATTTTAAATTATTATTAATGAAACGTTTTGTTTAACTAAAGCGTTTATCTTTTTTTTTTTTAATGCTACGTGAACGACGTCACGGGTAACAGCTAGTGATAAGATATATCCGACTTTTAAAATTATACATTACTCATATAGGAATATTTTAAAAAATAAATTAGCTCAAAATATTCAAAATTGTAAGAGAAGATACATTTTAAAATTTATTTAAATTTTTCTAAAAAAAATTATAATAATATATTTTTTTAATTTTACTAGAGAAATCGAATAATTTCTGGGTAGAATAATTTTCTTTTTTTTTTATTGTGTCCTTTAATATTATGTACAAAAATTCAGCTTAAAATGCTCAAATAATAATAATAAATTCAAAGAGTACCGAGTCCTAGTGGTTTGCACGGTCTGAAATTTCCAGGCCTGGATCCGGGCGCAAATAAACAAACACTCAACGTCCCAGCGCGCGCTTCACGCCAACCCCTCTAACCAAGCGCTTTGGCGAAAAATTGAAGTTCGACGTGCAACGTGCATGCTACATTCTATTCTAGTACAGTAGTTTGAAGTTTACGTGTGCAAATATTTGTATCCAATTAACTTGAGTATTTTGGATACAAAATATTCAAGTAAAAGAATTATTCTTTTTCAAAGAAAATGCTTTTGAACTTGCAAATTAATTTAAGTCTACACAAGTTGTTATTGATTAGACTAAGTGGAATACTGATGCTGTTACTATAAGATTATACTGTTACAAAGTAAAGGCTGATGCTGAAAACATTAAATTGCATGTTTCTAGCGTTATGAAAGTATAATAGTTGAAACAATAATTGATTTAGTTCAAGATATTTCAACATAGTTCAAAAGTATTTACGAATTTGATTTGTCCTACATGTTTTTGGGTTTACGATGAAATACTCATTAATGAAAATAAATTTTTTTAGCATTTACGGTTCGCTTATACGGATACTAAAAGGAATTCCGATTCATACGGTCTGTAGTGGAAAAATCGTTTACAGTGTGTTTTATTTTTAATGATATTACGTTATTTTAAGCATATTGAAATTTATACACATATGAGCTGTACTATATAATGTATTCTACTGTAAGGCGCAAACAGTAGAATAGGATGAGCATAGAATTCATCGTTCATTTACAAAGACACACAAAAGATTTTGACAACTGTACTCCTCGAATAATAATTTCTGGAAGTGCGATTTCATTTGTGCTGCGCGTTTTTACTTTATTTATTATTTATTTTTTCATATTACTTAAGAGTGTAGAAATTCTATATATTATATATATACAAGGCTGTACAAAAAATCGCAAGTACAATTTCTTTTAGTGATGGCAATTTTAAAGGAGATTTTTAACTTTGTTAACTAAACCACGTTTAACTAAATTATAACTTTTAGCATACTATGTAGTAAATACACACATATAGATTATACACAGGAAGTTAAAAAAAACTGACATTTTTTAAATTGTTTATGGTAGTTGCAGAAATTGGGTTTTCAAATCGTTTATTTAGATATCATGTTTCAGCTTAATAAATTGCAAAATTTTGTTACAGTGTTCTGAATGTATTGGAAATTGTTTCATAGTCTGTACTGGGAGCATGGTTTTTAATTCTTTTTTTTTCTTTTCTTTTTAATTTTCAGAAAATAATAGATTTATTTTTATACAGTTTATTAATTACTGATAGTATAAAGTACATTCTAAAGGAATAATGCAGAATACCACAAATTCAATAACGAGCATGTTTAGATTTTTACTTTTTCAAATTCCTCGTAAGTATAATTTTTAATTTTTTTAAAATAAATTCGGTAGTAGCTCATAAAAGAAAAGTAAGTGAGCATTCCATCAATGTATATGCAATCTTTAACCCTCTCGGGTCCGATTTTTTTTTCTTTTTTCAGTTTTTAGAAAAAATTACTTTTACGTTAATAACTTTAACACTAACTATCCATATAGATTAATGAGTTTTTAACGAATATTTCATTGTCTGAAAGATAACATATGTTGTTGTTTTGCGTACTATTGAATTAATATTTATATGAGAAAAGGCTAAGGAAGAATTTTTGGAGATGTTTACAAAATATTGTATTACTATAAGATTTAACTTATATTACAACTTTCTAATACTTTTTTGTGCTTTATTACACACAATTTTTTCAGAAAAGTAACTTTTATTTCAAATTTAATAAGTGAAACATATGTTTAAAATAACAGAATCGAAAATGGCGCAAAGAGAAATCGAAAAATAATGATAATTATTATTATTAAATGCTGAAACATAAATGAAGTCATTTAGTACATGCATAGACATATACTGACATTATTACAAGTAAATAGAAGCGAATGTATTTCTTTGAACAGAATAATATTCCATTAAAAGACATGTACTATTACTAGTACACCAGACCCGAAAGGGTTAAAATAAAAAACAATTTTGTAAATGACAGCGTAGATAAAATTCAAAGTTTTCTATTATGAAAAAAAATGTTTGCTTCCTAACTTGTTTAATCAATATTATCAGCATAACAGCATCGTAGCATACAAGGGGGATTTTGAAAGAAAATGAATAAAGGCTAAATTTTTATTTCCTAGTTATTTATGAGCCAAAAACTTTGAAAAGAGCCGATTGTGTGCGTTATTGGAAATTTTTAACGTGCTATCAATCGGCAACAAAGCACTTAATATAACATACTCTAAACCAGTAACTAATTTGATTATAAATTATTTTATTATTAAAAAGGTCAACTTACAGAG
The DNA here is from genome assembly GCA_964019185.1 of Maratus speculifer. Lineage (NCBI taxonomy): Eukaryota > Metazoa > Arthropoda > Arachnida > Araneae > Salticidae > Maratus > Maratus speculifer. The sequence goes on along the minus strand of OZ025290.1, from coordinate 446,060,281 downwards.
CATTCATAATGCATGTATAATTTTTCAAAAGGTGATGTAAGCATTTTTTAATTCGCACTCGTATTCTTACAAATATTCCATAAACAAGACGAACGCGTCAAAAGGATGAAATATGAAAAATCGTAGCAACTTCGGGCTTGCATGCTCTTCGAAGTTTTTTTCCCTCCAAAGCGCTTGGCTACGGAGGTTGCGTGAAGCGCTGGGACGTTGAGTGTTTGTTTATTTGCGACCCGGGCCGAAACACAGAAATAAAAATTCGTCCCGGCCAGGGCCGTAGCTAGAAGTATACGATAGGGGGGGGGGGCTCAGGTGAATCTAGGGGGGGCTCAAGGGAATGTAGGGGGGGGGGCTGATATTTTTTTGTTCTCTCTCTAATGCAGAAAGATAAATGAGTGCATATTCACATTGTAGGTACTATGTTTCTCATTAAACTGTTGTAATAACTTCATTTTATACTCAGAAAAGTATATGATGATGAAAATTTTGAGTGTATAACTGGTGCAAAATTAAACATCCTGTTAGCTTCTATGTACCAATAGGATGAGGGAGTGTTGAAACACGTACTTTAGATACAATTTATTAACTCTGCAAAACTGTGAAAGGGTCTCAAAACTAAATTAGATTTTTGAACAGAATTTCATTTGAATTTTCGGAACATTTTGTGACCTTGGAACTTTTTCCAGGGGGGGGGGTCAAAATATTTTAGGGGGGGGGGCTGAGCCACCCATAGCACCCCCTTAGCTACGGCCCTGGTCCCGGCCCGTAGAGAAAACTTTAGTGGCCCGACTAGGCTGCGATATTTATGTTTTTAATGAACTTTTTTTGTATGTAAAGGTTTCAGTTATCATTAATATTATATTAATCCATATTCCGTGAAGTGGAGACATAGAAATCCAAAAAATTATATATGGTAAAAATAAAGTCTTCTAAGATGGAATCGCATTGGAAAGATGAAATATGTTATAGACAAGTTCCCTTCTTAGCAAAAAAGTATATATTAAATATATATTTTTTCCTTGCATATTATTGTATTCATTTTGCATGGATGAACAGTTTAAAAGAAATTTCCAGATTTCAGTTTAAAAGAAGATTCCGTCATTGGCAGGTTCTTTTTTAATGCATTTAATGTTATTATAATAATTCTAGAAATCTTGAAAAGAATACATTTTAATGTTTAATTGTAGAATAATAACAATTTAAAAGCATGTGATTTTTTGGATCAAGCCGAATTTTACTGATTTTTTAACAGACTTGACCAAGTCGAGAAAATGATTTTCATACGAGATTACTATGCATTTACTATATGATTTCATTTATGTTTAGGCATTTAATAATAAAAGTAATTATTATTATTTTCTTGATTCTCTTTGCACTGTTTGAGATTCTTTTATGTTAAACATATATTTCATTCTTTAAATTTAAAATTAAAGGTACTTTCCTGAAATAATCGTGTGTATTAAAGCACAAAAAGTATTAGAAAGTTGTGTCATAAGTTAAATATTATTATAATAAAATATTTTCTAAACATCTCCAAAAACTATTCCTCAGCCTATTGTTATATGAATATTAATTGAACAGTATGGAAAAGAACAACATTCGTTATCTTTGAGGCAATGAAATATTCATTAAACTAATACTAATTAATCTACTTCGATGGCTAATGTTAATGATATTAACGTAAAAGTATATATATATTTTAAATTGGAAAAAATATTCTGACCTGAAAGGGTTAAGATAAATAAAAAAGTGAGTTTTAACTATTTCTACTTCTATTTTCATCTCATTCTCTCACGATTTGCGACACCGGACCTAGCAACACGATCTAATATAAAAGTTCTCCTGAATCTATGAATATTGTTTGAAAGGCTTCCGCATGCATATTGAGCAACGCTGGTCTAGGATATTATGCATAATCACCTAAGACTGCTAAGAATCGATAACTCTCGCCGTATTTAGCCAAATTACGTCACTTTTAAAATGAGGTTCGAAAAGATAACCACGCTCTGTGACTCTGTGTTCGAAGTGTAATAGTTTTTTATTTTTAAGGCGATGATCTCCCTAATGCGATTAAGTAGTATTTGAAAAGTGTTTCTCGAACATCATTGACCCGTCTTTTCTCGGGGATTATATATCGAACTTATCTTTTTTCACGGACTTGCTCCTCAGATCCTTAGACCATGCCTCAGGAATCCGGCGTAATCTTAAGTCCTTTTTAAAGAAACGATGTGCGAGTTTAAGATACCAGATATTTTCGCTATTTTAAATAGCAGCTTTTGGAGGCTTATAGTTGAGCCTGGATTTAATCCTTTAACTTTCGTAAAAATTAACTTTTACTGAAATTTGAGTGTTTTGTAAGTTTTTGAGGAAGTATTGGGTTTTGAATTTAAAGAAGTTCGTAGGTCTACTTTTGACCAATTTTTTACTTTCTTCTACCATTATAATAACATAATATTAGACATTAGAAAATTTTTAACTTCCGGTTTTTTAGCGGGTTTATACGTTTTAGAAGGTTCTGAATGCAAATGGAATGGTTTAAGATGTTTGTCTTTTAGGTAGCTTTCATTACAAAAAGTAAAAAGCTACCTATTGCAGCCGTCCGGAGGAAAGCAATTCCAAAAAATTTCGGTATATTTTCACCGATCATGACCCCCAGATCCCAAAACCACCCTCCGTTCAAATGTTGACATATATATATATATATATATATATATATATATAATACCATTAAAAGTAGACAAGATTCATCAATGGATTTTATCAATAAAACAATAAACCAAAACGAAGAATTAGAATTGAATTGAATTATATCTGATTTTTGTCATGCGATAACTAACGTATTTATGAACCGATTTGAATGAAACTTGGTATGTATATAGTACATACAAATATCTCGACCGAGTTCGTTGGCCAGCATCATCCGCCATCTTGTTTCAAAATGGCGGCCATTTTAAAAATTTAAAAAAAAAATAAAATTTAAAATTAAATACGAAAAAATTAAAAGTTAAAAAATATTTTTATTTTATGTGTTAGATTTTAAAACACCAATTCCAGAACACTTTTTATTTTGTCTATATCTTAAAAAAAGATTAAGTTATAGCACTTTGAATTTTTCTTATGGCTGACATTTTGAAACGATCTGATTTTTGTCATGCTATAACTAACGTATTTATGAACCGATTTGAATGAAACTTAGTATGTACATAGTAAATACAAATATCTCGACCGAGTTCGTTGGCCAGCATCATCCGCCATCTTGTTTCAAAATTGAAGCCATTTAAAATTTTTTTAAAAATTTTAAATTTAAAAATTAATGCGAATAAATTAAAAGTTGAAAAATATTTTTATTTTATGTGTTAGATCCTAGGACACCGATTATAGAACACTTTTTACTTTGTCTATATCTTAAAAAATGATTGAGTTATAATACTTTGAATTTTTCTTATAGCTGACATTTTGAAACGATCTGATTTTGTCACGTGGTAACACTCGTATTTATAAATCGATTTGGGTGTAATTTGGTGTGTACATAGTACTTAATAGGGCCTGGACAGAGTTCGTTAACCAGTTTCATCCGCCATCTTGTTTAAAAATTGCGGCCATTTAAATTAAAAAAAAACTTTAAAATTTGAAATTAGGTACAAAAATGTGAGAAATCGAAAAAGATTTTTCTTTTATGCATTTGACCTTGATACAAAGATTCCAAAGCACGTTTTGCTTCGTCTGTATCTTACAAAATGTCTGAGTTATAGTACTTTTAATTTCTAGTGTTGCTCATATTTTGGAATGATCTGATTTTCGTCACGTGATAACACTCGTATTTATACACCGATTTGAATGAAACTTGGTGCGTAGATAGGACATACTGATGCCTGTACCGAATTTGTTGGCCAGTTCCAACCGCTGTCTTGTTTCAAAATGGCGGAATATTATTTTTTTAAACTTAAATTTTAAAATTAGGTTTAAAAAGGTAAGAAATGGAAAAAGATTTTTCTTTTGTGTTTTGACCTTCATACAAAGATTCCAGAGCATTTTTTCTTTCATCTATATCTTGCAAAATCGCTGAGTTTTGGCACTTTCAATTTCCAGTGAGATTGACATTTTGAAACAGTCTGAAATTTGTCACGCGTTAATACGCATATTTATAGACTGATTTCAATATAACTCCGTGTGTTCGTGGTACATACCAATGTCTTGACCGAGTTCACGGGCCAACTTCATCCGCCATCTTGTTTCAAAATGGCGGCCATTTAAATTTATCAAAAATCTTTTAAATGTATAATGATGTATAAACAAAAAATTAGAAATTGAAAAAAGGTTCTTTCTAAACTATTTATCTTAATAATGAATTCCGGAGTATTTTTTGCTTTGTCTTTACCTTGAAAAACGCTTGGGATATAGCAGTTTGAATTTCTAATGTGGGTGACATTTTTTTTAAGTCAATTTGCCCGCGACAGCACTCGTATATATTAATCGATTTCGATGTGAGTGTGCATGTTCACATGAATTAAGATTTCGATCAAGCTCATTCGTTTTTTTTTTATCCATCATACTGCTTTAAAATGGATATCATGGAATTTGGCGACCCTATAAATCGCTTAAAATAAAACCAGGTTGAATAAAAGATGTCTAATTTCCAAAAATTCCTATTAATATTCAATATTGACAAAAACTAGTATTCAATCCTACATAATCGTGTTCTACTATTTTGAGCTTCGTATATTTGATTTATATAACTGAATTTAAAATAAATAAATACGTATATGAAAGCTACCTCTTCCTCCCGGCATTGCTGGAAGGACTTTTAATTTATCTGTCTGATTATCTATTTTAACAAAAATTTTGTAAGAGATGTATCTCAAGACCTAATGCATAGATTTCCATCAAACTTCAGGTTCTGTTAGGCCTTCTTATAAATAGACGTTAATATTTGCAAACAGTCTTACAAATGGCTTTTAATTTTTATAACAGACGATTCGATTTATATAGAAGAGCGCTTTGTGAGATGTTCCACACCATAATAGTTTAATATTGATGTGCGAAGATTACATATTTAGAATAAAGAATCCTTTAATTTTGTTAAAAATTATAACTTTTACTAGCGTTGAAATCGAGTGCTATGTAGTTTTCGAGAAAGTGGCGATTTTTATTTCAATGATTCTCTTCATTAAAGAAAGTCTCTGATGCCTATTATTTAGCATCAATTGTTCTTCTTGGCGTCCCGTAATCGGGTAAAAAGTTCCCTTTTTGCCTTAAAAACGCTTTCCAAATTAAGGGTGTATTCCGATCAAAACTGCTTATTTTCCGATTTATTTTTGAATTCATTTTTGCTCTCAAATGCACCAAACTTTCAAAATCTCTTATTTAGAAACTACATAATGTGCCGTGTTTGTCGATTTTTTGGTCAATGTAGAAAATATTGCAAAAAAGGCTGTCAAAGTAGCCAATTTGAACAGAAATTTCCGAACCTAGGGATCTGGGAACGAAAAAATGATCGAACTGAGAAAATAAATGTTTATAAATCTCTTCTCATTCTAATTATTTCAGCGAAAAAATGACATCACAGGGCACTTTATAAATATCTTCAAAAATCCCCCACCAAGTTTAATGTTTCTACTTTTAAAAATGAGTCTGAAAATGTATCGGAAAATTTCGAGCTGCTGAGGGTGGAAAATCATTTTTTTTTTTCGAATAAACCCTTAAACAAACAGCTATGCGGAAAGCACAGATTCGGGAACGCTTTCGAACACTTGCAGATTACTTTAACAAAACATCACTGTTTAATCACTAATAAATAGTACTGTCACCAATGTTTTTTTAGTGTGAATGTAAATGACCAATAAATGTTAAACACATCATATCTTTCAGCGAAGATCTTGTGGGGAAATTTAGTAATGTATACCAATTTCTTTCTGTTGAAATATTGCAACATCAATAAAATACGCTGAAAATAATTTTCCGCGCATATAATCGATCTTTTTTGTGTGACCCTGTAAATGAATGTTAAAGGCTCACATTCAGCAGAAAGTATGTTTAAGACTCCTCATAAATTCATATCAATTTCATTACTTTTCAATCATTTCAATTTCATTGTTTAAGGGCAGTACTGTAACCGAACGTTGTTGTGTATCGCTGTATATAAATAATGAACGCTTTGCACTCTCTGTTCTGTAGAAAGTATGTTTTCTTGTCCTTGAGAAATTCATATCAATTTTATTTTGTTTGTAATAGTGTAACATGACTAAAATAAACCGCAAACGATTTTCCGCAGATCGTAATGCAACGTAATTATTTTGAATATTCCTGTAAACGAACTCTGAATACTAGGCATTTCTTTTTCAATAGCGAACATGCCATGATAAACATCAGTAACATACATCAATTACATGTAAATCGTAATACATTTACGAGTTATAGTACGGAAATACAAACCGAATTCAAAAATGTTTTTCAACTATATTGTAAAGTGTTCATAATTGAGCAGGAATTTGAATACAATTTCAACTTCCTCATAACGAGCTTCTCTGTTTACTTCCTGATTACCCCGTTTTAACATCACATACAAATCCTAATGGAGGGGCGTTACTACAGATCTTATAAAAATCTATAAATACTCGCATATATATTTGCTATATACTCGGACATCAGCGTGGACTCGTCAAAAAAAGGCCGCACCTTGCATTGCACTTTTTTTCTTGTAGGCGCGTGCAAGATGGAATGCCAGACTCGCCCTTCTTCTGTACGGCATTTCAAAATGAATGAAACGTTAGCGTATTCAATCAGCAAACATTACCATACCTGCGTGTTTGAGCGTGGGTTTCTAATTCCATTTTTGCGTCAGATAAAAAAACTGTGAGCTCGTTTAGGAAAAGTTAAGCTTTTTGTGCATGCATAGAGTAAAGATCATCACGGGCTTGCGTTTGTTTCAAAGCAGGGCCATAGCTAAGGGGGTGCTATGGGCGGCTCAGCCCCCCCCCCTCTCCCCTAAAATATTTTGATCCATCCCTGCAATAAATTCCAAGGTCACTCAATGAATTTATGTTCCGAAAATCCTGAAATCCAATGAAATTCTGTTCAAAAATCCAATTTAGTTTTGAGGACTTTTCTCAGTTTTGCAAAAATACTAAATTTTTACTAAAATAAGTGCTTCAACACTTCCTCATCCTATCTGTACGTATGAAGTTAACAGGATATTTAATATTGCTCTAGTTATGCACTCTAATTTTTCACCATCATGCTCTTTTCTTAGCATAAAATGCAGTTATTACAACAGTTTAATGAGAAAAATAGTAACTACAGAGTGAATATGCACTAATTTATCTTTCTGCATCACACAGAGAGAGATAAAATATGAGACTGCCCCCCTATATTTTCGTGAGCCCCCTCCCATCCCCTATTATTCACTTCTAGCTACTGCCCTGGTTCGAAGTCTGTACATGACCCGGTCTATAAAGTCGAATTTTCAAACTGGCCAATAGAATACAGAGTTTTTCAATGGGGTGAGCCAAGCCGATAAAAAAAATTAAGCGGGCAGCTGACTCGATAAAACAAATTTAAATAGTCAGATGTGCTAATTCTATAATTTTCATCTATCTCTTGCATATTAACTAGCTCTTCGAAATTCGCTATCATAGTGGCAAAATAAAATATCAATCTGTGCACGTCATGAAGATTCTAAAGATAAGGTTTAATGAATTGCGTATTTTAAAAAAGAACATAAAAAATAGCATCTCTCAAAAAAAATCATTGAATTTTGGCATCTATCATCTTAGATGTTTGCAAACAAACCCACAAATTTCCAACCAAAAGAGCATAAAAAAGAATTATTGCTCAGTAACTGCACTTGTTGAGTCATCATCCAAGCCTAATAAGGATCTGCTTATTTGAAAGTGCAACAAAAAATGAAATTTCGTGAAATTTCGTACTTAGTTCTTGAAATAGAGTTATTGTGAAAATTGTAAAAAATGTAGCTTAGCAACTGCACTTGTTGAGTCATTTACGTTAAAAAACTAATCAACACTAATATAAATCAAGATATAACTGAATTTAAGGTTTTATTTAATTCTATTCATTAGTTCTTAAGACAGAGTGTCCTATATTTGTATCACTTACAGACAGACAGGTATTTTCTAAAAACAATCAAATCCTGTTCAGGATATTCTAAAACGTATAAATCAGTCAAAAAACGCATGTTGAATTATTTCAAGTATCCGATATTTCCTTCTTGTAAAGATAGAAAAAAGTAAAAATGTCTGACTAAACTCAAAATATGAACAATTTTCAATGAACCTGGAATAAGTTATTAAATGCGCTGCACAAGCTGATGCTGGTTTGACAACATCAATACAGAAATTTAACATGTCCCAGAGTATACATGTGCATCGAACAATTACATCGTGTGTGATCCATGGCTTAATCTTTTTCAGCTGAGCCGGACCAGGCTCGCATTTTAAAATTTTTTTACAGACTAAAGGCTAATAAGGACTATTTATGTGAAACGTAACAGAGTATAAAGCTTGGTGAAATTCCGTGCTTTAGTTTTTGAGATAGAGTCATTGCGGAAATGTAGAAAAATTCAGCCGTACTTGATGAGCGATTTACTAGTTAAAAACTAATTAGCACAATTTAAAGGCTAATAAGGATAATAATCCTTCTTTGAACTTTTTGGGCCATGACGGACCTGGACTTAATGTTGTCAGAATTCGCTGGGTTTTTTGTGAGAATTATAGTGATAATGAACTTTGGCTAACGATAGGAACTATTTTAATAAATTTACAAAGATATATTTTAAAAAATATGCATTTTTTAAATATGCGTCATTAAAAGTTATAGTATTTTAACAATCTTTTTTCTTTTATTTTAACCCCTTGCACTCAAATGTCCAGTCTGACTAGACATCCCCTTTCTTTGCAAAATTTGTTCTTGGCAACAGTAATAAAGGAAAATAAAATATGCCTTATTTAATGAGAGCATTTTTGATATTGTATCATTGAAAGTAACTTCTTTTGAAAAAGTAATCCCTAACGAATAAAATTTGTGTAAGAGAGGCCAGAGCCAAAAGGGTTAAAAAACTACATATTTTTTTTTTTTTTTTAACGAATCTTTTTTGAATAAAAAACTCTAAAAATAATAAAATCATTATTTTTCTTTCTTTTTTCTTTTCTTTTCTTTTTGTACTTTCTTCTATCTTCAATAGAAGAAAGTATTGTAATCGAAAAATTTTTCGACTTCCGGTTTTCGACGGATTTACACGTTTTAGGGCTCAGAGATTCCAAAAAACATGTTTTTACAAAATGTCTGTCTGTCCGTCTGTCTGTGTGTCTGTGTGTATGTCGCCATTGTACCATCAAAAGTATATGAAGTTATGCATAGAATTGAGCCAAATTTTTTGTGAAAGTTTTTGGCTGTGGCAAGCAGGTCTTCCTTCAATTTTGAAATATTCCGCCGGATGGGGGCGCTGCAATCGCGATTTTTGTGCCATTTTCAATATTGTACCGACAAAAAGTATATGAAGTTATGCATCGAATTGAACCAAATTTTTTGTGTATATGTATGACTATGGCTAGTTGGTACTCCCTGAATTTGAAAAAAATCCGTCAGAAGGGGGCGCTGCAATCGCGATTTTTGCGCCATTTCCAATATTGCACCACATAAATGTGTATGAAGTTAGTTCTAGAACTGAACTAAATTTTTTATATATGATTATTTTTTGGTAAGGCAAGTAGGTCCTCCCTGAATTTGAAAAAAAAAAAAAAAAAAAAAAATCTGCCTATTATTTTATTGTCTATTGGCTCGTGCAGAGACGGAAATTCGTTTTTACTCCGGTTAATTGATTGAAACAGAAATTTAAGATGAAAATCAAAGTTGGTATGGTATTAAATTAAAATTATTAAAGCATTAAAATGAGTAACTATTTTTTTTAAGTATTAAAATGTACGTATGAGATAGAAGAAAGTTTTGGGATTGGCACATCCAACTAGTTTTCTTTTGTATTCTACGGCAAATAATCTAAAATGAGGCAGACAATCTTAAATATCCGTTAACACTATCGAAAGTATCTCCATGTAACTCACAAAAAATGTAATAAATAAATAAAAATAATAAAAAGAGAGAGGGTGAATGTAAAATCTATAAAAATAGTTTTTATAAAAGCTTTAGAAATCTGTGTGCTTGACAAAATTTTTATATTGTAAAGAAAAAGGTGTAAATATACAAAACTAATATGCTTGTAAAGCTACAGAAATCTACAATCTTACTAAAAATTTATAGGTAACCCAGGATAATTACTTTTTTTTTTTTTTTTACTGAATCTACTACATGAATTTCTTTTGTTGCTGTTACGTAAAAAGTTTTAATTTTTTATGATTATAGATATGTGATTGCAGTGCATGTTATATCATATATGACAAGTATCCAGGTAATCAAGTAGAGACGCACTTAGAAATAAGAGTATATCACGAATAAGCAAGAACAGGGCCGTAGCTAAGGGGGTGCTATGGGCGACTCACCCCCCCCCCCCCCACACACACACACACTTAAAATATTTTGAGCTTCCCCTGGAAAAGATTCCAAGGTCAGTAAACGAATTTCTATTCCGAAAATTCAAAAGAAATTCTATTCGAAAATCTAATTTAGTTTTGACTCGGCGAATCTATTTTGCTAATACTTTTTTCATTTGGCGAATGTTTTTTATTTTTAATTAGCCAAATTTCTAACGTTGGTCAAATGTCAGCGAGAACACTGATAATATGTAAATGCTATTTAAAGTTGTCTTGTAAGGCAAATTGTCAAGTCTGTTGCCTTACAAAATTACTGAAAATACCCAGCTTTAAATTTATTAAATTTTCTAAAATCAACTTACTTTGAAGTGACTTATGTCCCTAAATTTCAAAACATGATATTTATCAATAATACTTAAATTAAATTGAAATGAGAGACAGTTTTAGCCACAAGATTTTGATCACATAGAAATTATACAAGAACTTTGTCTAATAATTACAATGTATATATTCATGTAAAATTATCAAATTTTAAGGAAATTGCATATTTGTTTCTTAGTTGAATAAAAAATAAAAGTAGAATGGTGAAAGAATGATAATCATTAAAATACAATGCGGTAACAGACTTGACATTTGGTAACGGACTTGACACTATTTTGAAAATTATTATAAATATTTCTGAGTTTTTAGATAAACTTAAAAGTTATCAAGATTGAAAATCCGTCAAACATTACGTTACGCAAAATTTTTTATAACCTTCTGAGAAGACAACAGGTCATCAAAGTAGATGCGATTACGTCTTCGCCATAATATGATTCTGAAAGGAACAAAATATAAATAAAAATTTTAACTCAAAATGAGGGAAAGCACCTGTTATTTATTTTTTCAATCGGTGAAAAAGTTTTGATTTTATGTGCGAATTAGAATTTGACTTAGAAAATGAAGTAAGAGAAGAAAATGTAAAACAATATGTGATTTCACATCACAGCTCATTCATTACATAATTAAATTTCTTCATAGATTAAAATGTAATTTCGCGATGAAATAAGTTAAAGTCTGTGTCGATGTCCCCTTTAAGCTGTTATCAGATTCACCAATATTTCGAGAGATTTTTGAGCCAACAGTTGATTTCCTCAAACTTTTCACGAAATATCAGCACAACATCCAGTGTGATAACAGACAGCAATACCCTCCAACTTTTTTCTGCAGTTCCAAAAAATTCTCCGCTAGACGAGACTTTTCATCCAACATCGAACATTTCAACGAATCAGAGATAAACGATTGATACGAATAGGCAGTACATATTAACGCCTAGTACTAGTAATACTAGTTTTCCTTTTTTTTTCTCAGACTTTTCCCAAGACAATTGTAACCTTTTTCTCTTTTTGAACGGGAAAAAGTTGGGTTAAAATCGGCCGAAAAGTTTGCTGCGCGTAAAGTTCGTGAATCTGATAACAGCTTAAAAGTGCTTGTTCGTCCAAAAAAATCTAAATTGAATTTATTTCCACTTAATTCAAACTTTACCAACTAACTCCACGACAATCTCATTTATGATTAAGGAATTCCTTTTCTTAGTAGAGCATTGTTCTTTCTTAAAACCTAACAAAAGTCATCCGTGCATACAGAACCCATTGCCCGGGGTCATTCGCCGAAATTTAAGAAATATCGATTAGTCAGGCGATTTCGGGCACGTCTTTTGACAGTTAAAAAGGAGAAACCACCCCCTCTCCGACTTTATCGGAAGCCCTACCTCTAATAATCCCCGCCGGAAACAGATTAGCCTGGATCCAGCGCTCTTGGTTGCCTGGGAGACCACATGAAATGACTTGAAGGCAGGCAGAGAAGCCCATGCCCTGTCGACAGGAAAAAAAGCCCGTAATAGGCTCGTTAATTCCTTTTTTCGTATGTCTGCCCTGTCATATACGAAAGCATCCTACTGTCAATTATTTTTCTTGATAAGAATTCTATTTTTCTTTCTCTCTTTTAATTTCTTTCTTTTATTTTTACTTTTTTCATTATTAAAAGAAAAGATACTGAACTCAAGTAAAAGACAAACATAAATTAATAGATTTATGAAATTATATTATCATCTTAAATATTATCTTAAATTGATCTTAGTTGACAGTCTTTAAAATTGTTGATAGTAATTAAGAATCCTTCAAATTGTTCTTAAATAGTAATATTTAAATCGTTTATCCATAAAAAAATTAACAATCCTTAAAATCGTTGATCTTAATTAAGAATCCTTAGAATTGTTCTTAGTTAGAAATACTTAAATCATTTATCCATAAAAAAATTTAACAATCCTTAAAATTGTTGATAGTAATTAAGAATCCTTCAAATTGTTCTTAATTAGTAATATTTAAATCGTTTATCCATAAAAAAATAATCCTTAAAATTGTTGATCTTAATTAAGAATCCTTAAAATTGTTCTTAATTAGAAATATTTAAATCGTTTATCCATAAAAAAATTAACAATCCTTAAAATCGTTGATCTTAATTAAGAATCCTTAAAATTGTTCTTAATTAGAAATAGTTGAATCATTTATCCATGAAAAAATTAACAATCCTTAAAATGGTTCTTAATTCGATACTTACAATCGTTGATTTTAAGTTTTAATCCTTAAAATCGTTGATCTTTATTAAGAATCTTTAAAATTATTCTTAATTAGAAATACTTAAACCGCTTATCCATAAAAAAAATTAACAATCCTTAAAATCGTTAATCTTAATTAAGAATCCTTAAAATTGTTCTTAATTAGAAATATTTAAATCGTTTATCCACAAAAAAATTAACAATCCTTAAAATCGTTGATCTTAATTAAGAATCCTTAGAATTGTTCTTAGTTAGAAATACTTAAATCATTTATCCATGAAAAAATTAGCAGTCCTTAAAATCGTTGATCTTAATTAAGAATCCTTAAAATGGTTCTTAATTAGATATTTAAAATCGTTGACTTTAAGTTTTAATCCTTAAAATCGTTGATCTTTATTAAGAATCCTTAAAATTGTTCTTAATTAGAAATACTTAAATCGCTTATCCATAAAAAATTAACAGTCTTTAAAATCGTTGATCTTTATTAAGAGTCCTTAAAATTGTTCTTAATTAGAAATACTTAAATCGCTTATCCATAAAAAATTAGCAATCCTTAAAATAGTTGATCTTAATTAAGAATCCTTAAAATTGTTCTTAATTAGAAATATTTAAATCGTTTATCCATAAAAAAATTAGTAATCCTTAAAATCGTTGATCTTAATTAAGAATCCTTAAAATGGTTCTTAGAAATATTTAAATCATTTATCCATGAAAAAAAATAGCAATCCTTAAAATTGTTGATGTTAATTAAAAATCCTTAAAACGGTTCGTAATTAGATACTTACAATCGTTTATTTTAAGTTTTAATCCTTAAAATCGTTGATCTTTATTAAGAATCCTTAAAATTGTTCTTAGTTAGAAATACTTAGATCGCTTATCCATAAAAAAAATTAACAATCCTTGAAATCGATGATTTTAATTAAGAATCCTTAAAGTTGTTCTTAATTAGATACTTACAATCGTTGATTTTAAGTTTTAATCCCTAAAATCGTTGATCTTTATTAAGAATCTTTAAATTTGTTCTTAAATAGAAATATTTAAATCGTTTATCCATAAAAAATTAGCAATCCTTAAAATCGTTAATCTTAATTAAGAATCCTTAAATTTGTTCTTATTAAGAAATATTTAAATCGTTTATCCATAAAAAAAATAGCAATCCTTAAAATTGTTGATCTTAATTAAGAATCCTTAAAATCGTTCTTAATTAAAAATAAAATCGTTTATCCATAAAAAAAATAGCAATCCTTAAAATTGTTGATCTTAATTAAGAATCCTTAAAATCGTTCTTAATTAAAAATAAAATCGTTTATACATAAAAAAAAAACAAGGTAGAACCCGTCAAATTTTGACGAAAGAAAATGTTTAAGAAGGAACTGTTTCAATGACTTATAATCAGGGTTGGAAAAATCCAGGTTTTTGTTTGGAAAAACAAAAAAACAACAAAAAAAAAACGGGTTTTTTTTGTTTAAACCAGGTTTTTTTGGTTTAAACCGTTTTTTTTAAACATGCTTTTTTATTACATATACACACATATTTATTGATAAAAATAGATATGGTTGGATTAAAAATAGTATAATTACAGTGACTTATGCAGAAAATTGAAAAACTTCATACTTTAATTTAAACAATTAGTAAACAGTCTTATGTTTAAAAAATAAATTACTCTACACTGTGAAACATTGATACTTTGAAAAATCTTATAAACAATCTTTTGATTACTAATAATAAACATTTGATGTAGTTTGATGAATATAATATTATTTTTCATATAAATTTTTTTTAAAAATAAATTTGAAATATTTCTTGAGAGTTGTTTTTTGAGTGCATTTTTGAACATTAGATTCACCAGATAACAGGGGAAAAATTTTGATTGGTATTATTAAAATGCTATAACTAGGAACATATTTTCGAATACTCTCTTATTCAACTTCATATTTTGGTTTTAATTCTTAAAAATAATCTCCCCAATCAAAAAAAGAAAAACAAAGAAAAAAAAAGAATAGAAAAAAATTCTTTTACAGTTTGTCCAAAATCTGAATGATCACCGAGTTATGTAGCTCCATATTGAAAAACATTTTGCATGTTATGATAGATTGCTTTAAATAATCTGCATTTTCTTTTTTAATGAAAATATTTTATACTAAATATTGAATATTTTTATCTTTTTTATCTTTTATCAAATTCATATGTCCTAAGCTTTTCATTAGAGCAATAGAATATGTTCTCCAACGCATACTGATTTTCAACCTATGCATAAAAAAATGACCTAGACTCACTTAGAATCAATGCTTATTGCTGAAGTAAAGTGTAAAGAGTACAAAATACTTATATTCAATAATTTGTAAGTCTTAAATTATAAAGAAAAATGAGAAAAATGTCATTTGATTTTTTTTTTTTCGAAAAAAAAACCAATTGGTTTTTTTGAGAAAAAAACCAGTTGGTTTAAACCGCGGTTTAAACCATGGTTAAAACCAATTGGTTTAAACCCTGCTTATAATAAACCTACAAAATTAGTTATAGTAAAAAAATGTGTTTTATTATTAGTACGTCTAACTCTTAAACAAACGATAGTTATCGTCAAATTAACAAAATACTATTTCCATAAAACGTAGTTGTAGAAATTGTTAAAATTAAACTTTAATCGTATATGTAAGCAGTAAAAAATAATAAAGATATGTTATTATGTTAACCTTAGTTATCAATTAAGGTTCTTATGCTAGTATTCCAAAACGAAAAAAAAAAAAAAAAAAAAAAAAAAAAAAAAAAAAAAATATTCAACTTTGACTCAATCATAGAATTTTTTTCCAGTGAAATCTAAACCCGGCATGATTTTTACAATATCAAAATTTACAAATGCACATTTCACATGTGTATCCACCTTTTCAAAAAAAATTTAATTTGATTAGTTTGATCCAAAATTTGAAATCTCAATGCTATTAGCTGAAGCAAATATTAAACTGTTGATATTCTTTTACGTGTAAATCAAATATTGTAAATGAAATTAACACAGTTTTATAAAAGAAGATATTTAAATTTCGATTTTTTCACTTTTAATTAGAAAATGGCAACATAAAGATACAACAATCAATTTTTTCCTTTTTTTTTCCTTTGCTTTTAAGGAGACGGTGGGCGTTAAAATTTTGTTCTTTAAATTTTCATTCTAGCAATATGAAATTTTGTGCATATAAGCATTTCACCAATAACATATAGAACATCTTCAAAAAAATTTTAATCTTATTAAAATTTTCTATTTTTTTTTTTTTAAAGTTAAATTTTTAAACGAAATTTTAAAAAGCTCCTCGTGTTGTAATTTTTGAGATATTTTCATGCTTTTGCATTTTTATCACTTAAAACTCTATTATAAACAAATTTGTGTAAGATTTTTTAAATCGCTCAAATAGGTAGTTTTTTACAGATTTTTTTCTAAATTCCATATCGATTTTTATCAAAATTTTACCTTTTAATAAGTAAAAAATCAAATTTGACTGTCTTAATGAAGACGAATTTTAAAAAGCTTTCACAATTTCTTTCTAAACAATATCAGGATACTTCCTTATCAATTTCATAAAAATTCATCAAAAATTACGTAGCAAGGAGCATTTCAAAAATCTAAAGACGCTGAAAAATTAGTCTTGAGGAAAACAGATTTAAATTATATAAATAGACTTATCTTTATTATTTACTTCTTAAAACCTTCATAAAAGATATTTTACTGAGAAAAAAACCTGTTTTAGTATTATTATACCACAGAAATATACCTTTTTTACGACGATTTTGCTATAGACGATTTTGCTCAAATAAAGATCCACTATCCCCTTAATAGAAATAGATTACACATGTTGCCACGATTAGAAAAGAGGTATTAAAAGCTACAAAAAAATTAATATTTCAAAAACAAATTAAAATACAGCTTTCAAACAAATTTCATTTAAAAGTGCAATTTTTTCTCTACATGATGGTGTAAAAATTAAAAATATGCGACATTTAGAAGTTTAAAAATTTTTAGTAGCAAAAATTGCAATACCGAAATTCATTTCAAATTTGAAAGTGTTGCCATGCGCAAAATGACGTATGCGTTACTCACAGATACGTTTGGCCTTTATAATATAGGTTAGCAATCCTTAAAATCAATTCTACGTAAAATTAATATTTCTTAAAATCTCTGATCTTAGTTAATGATCATTAAAATCAATGATTTTAATTAATAATCCTTAAAGTTTTCATAAAATAGTCCCAAACGTGACATGGAATGCTCCATGACTTTATTTTTCAGTTAAATAAATATCTGAGCATATCATCGATGTACTTTCTTATTTATTTTATTAACCCTTTCGGGGTCTGATTTTTTTTTTTTTTTTTTTTTTTTTTTTCAGTTTTTAGAAAGAAATACTTTTACGTTAATAATATTAACACTAGCTATCCAAATATAGATTAATGAGTGTTTAACGAATATTTCACTATCTGAAAGATAACGAATGTTGTTGTTTTGCGTACTATTCAATTCATATCCATACGACAATAGGCTAAGGAAGAGTTTTTGGAGATGTTTAGAAAATATTGTATTACAATAAGATCTCGCTGATATTACAACATTCTAATACTTTTTGTGCATTATCACACATAATGCTTTCAGGGAAGTAACTTTTTTTTTTTTTTTTTTTTTTTTTAATTTAATGAGTGAAATATGTCTAAAATAAAAGAATCGCAGAAGAATGAAGCAAATAATATTAATAATAATTATTAAGAAATTCCCAAACATAAATCAAGTTATATAGTAAATGCATAGACATGTACTAACATTACAAGATGTAAATAGTAGCAAAAGCATTTCTTAAAACATGATAATACCCCATTAAGGGTGTATTCGAAAAAACGCTTTTCCACCTTCAACAGCTCGAAATTTTCCGATACAATTTCAGACACATTTTTAAAAGTAGAGACATGAAACTTGCTGAGTGGATTCTTGAAGAGATGTACAAGGTGCCGTGTAATGTATTTTTACGCTCAATTCATTAGAATTTGATTTATAAACAATTATCTTCTCAGTATGACCCTTCTTTTCGTTCACAGATCTCCTGCTAGATGAAAGTCGGTTCAAAATGCCATTTTTGATTGCTTTTTTTGCAATATTTTCTGCATTTATCAAAGAATTTACAATTACGGCTCCCTGTGTACTTTCTAAATAAGACAATTTACCAATTTGATGCATATGAGAGTAAAAATAAAGTCGAAAATAAATCGGAAAATAAGCACTTTGGATCGAAATACACCCTTAAAAGACACGTACTATTAATAATACTCCAGACACCAGACCCGAAAGAGTTAATCTTCTTTATTGGTGGATAAATGACGTGAGTAGGAAAATACGTGGAGAATAAATAGCTCTATAACAACCGTTAAGAGCAATAAATTTTCGTTTTATTTAGGTTTTGATAGAAAGGCTTGAGTTTGTAAAACTCGGTTGAAATGATACTTATTGCAACTACTTTGATCTGCCGACACATTACCGACAGGTATTCACCATCCCATAATCTTCTTTATAGAGATCTATCAACCTCCTTGCATACATTATTCAATCATCCCCTGCCATTAACCCTTATCTACAACCTTGACATGATTCCTTTTTTTTTTACAAATAAAATAATAATGACATATTTAAAACGTTTAATCCCTTTTACCAATTGTTTTTTCACCCACATAGTATGTGTTCGTAAGGATTTAAAGTTGCTTTAAGTTTTTTTGTTCGCAGTTATTGTTATTGTTTCATTTTCTTTCCTTGAATACAATTTCGTTTTTATATCCTTAAGGTTTCTTTAAATCTTGATGGAATGTTTAACTCTGGGTTAATCGTTTTATTTATTCGATTATATTTATGTTAAAAACAGTGTACTCATTTTACAACACTAAATTCGTAGCTTTTAGTACTGTTATTTTTGGAGTTAAAAAAAAAAAAAAATGATATAAATTTTAAATTTTTCTTTGCCGCTTATATTGGCTTGAAATGGTACCAGATGTTTCATTTTCGTGAAGAATTTAGAATAAATGATGTAGAAATCAAATCAGTGCATGGAGTTTATGTTTGGTGATGATAATTTACATAGTGTTGCCATTCTTAAATAAATAAATATGATTGATTTGTCAGTGGTATTCGACGTAAGATGCAAAGTAGCTTCAAACCTTCACTGCACATTTTTTTCTATTTTTATATTAAAAAAATTATTTGAAATCGATATATTGGTATAATAAGAGGAAAAATAGTAAAAAAAAATAAATTTCAAAATTTCTCCTAAAATTTGATAGATTTATGGCGTGTGCCTTGTATATACAATTAGGATTTTTCAATATTGTATGGCTATGTTTTGCAATAAAATAGGCTTAAGTTAATTGATTTTATCTGCTTAACACTCTGCAACTGTCTTTATATTACTGTTTTTTAAGTATTCATCAAAAATAATAAAAGTAAATTTTGCTTTTATAGCTTGATCGATTTTTTTTTTCTTTCCGAAGAGCAAATTCTAATTTTTTGTGAAATGAAACATGGACAAAATAAGTTTTATTCCATTCGTTAAATTGTTCTTGATCAGTTACAGTGATTCTATTGGCCCAATTCATAGCATTTAAGAGAATTGCAATGTTTTCTCGGCAGTGGCGACAACTTATATGGGCCTATGGGGTCCGAGCCCACCCAATAATTTTTAATCCTAGCATGCCCAATTTTCATTGTTCTATTAAGTTATTTACTTCATTATTATTTTTGTTAATTATTTTTCTCCATAGAACAAAATTTATTTTGTCAATGGACCATGTGTTTTAATTCTCTAACTAACATCCATAAATCCCAAATGAGTAAAAAGTCTATGTTTAACTTTCTGCTATTTCAGTTTGTAATCATGTTTATTACATGATGAAATTTTAGTGTCTTTATAAGGAAAAACGCACGAGAATATTATTTAATTAAATTACAACTTTATTAAACCATGATAGCTTGACTTAAAATTCTCACGCTTCACCGTCTGTCCACCCTTCAAAGCAGAACAAACTAGTCGTACCATTTCACAAAAATATTTTTGAGCCCACCCGATGTTTTTGAGGATGCTCCAATAGTTTTCAAAAGTTGGCGCCACTGTTTTCAGGTATGTGCCAGATGTGGCACACGGGTTAAATGTAGTCAAGAACTCAAAATTTCGTGCATTGAGGGTGTATTCGAAAAAACGCTTTTCCACCTTCAACAGCTCGAAATTTTCCGAACCAATTTCAGACACATTTTTAAAAGTACAACACATGAAACTAGCTGAGGGGATTCTTGAAAAGACGTATGAGGTGCCGTGTGATGTCTTTTTACGGTCAATTCATTAGAATTTGAGTTATAAACAACTACCACCTCAGTATAACCCTTTTTTTCGTTCCCAGATCTCCCGCTTGGGAAAAATCGATTCGAAATGCCGTTTTTGATTGCTTTTTTTGCGATATTTTCTGCATTTATCCAAGAATCGACCATCACGGCACCTTGTGTACTTTCCAAATAAGAGATTTTAAAAGTTTGGTGTATTTGAGAGTAAAAATGAATTCAAAAATAAATCGGAAAATAAGCAGTTTGAATCGAAATACACCGTTAAGAGCGTACACTACTCACACGGTAAAAGCCGAACGCTAATGTAAAGTCTATGGGGGCGTTCTTTTCAAATATCTCGCTTTATTTTCAATATTTTTACATGATTTTTTTTTGCATAGGATAGTTGAGGACGATCGACAACCGGCTTAGGTTTTATTTTTTCGATTTTGGTTATATATATTTTTATATTATGATAGTTTCAGTTTCAGAACCGGTTTAAAACGGTTTTGAAAATTTAAAGTAATTAAAAAAAAAAAAAAATCTAAAGCCAAAATTGAAAAAATAAAAACTAGGCCGGTTATGGATCGTCCTCAACTATCCTATGGAAAAAAAAAAAAAAAAAAAAAAAAAAAAATCATTTAAAAATATTGAAATTTGAACGACATATTTGAAAAGATTGCACCCATAGACTTATCATTAGCGTTCGGCTATTACTGTGTGACTAGTGTACGCTCTTAATGGGTCACTAATAGAATTTTAACAGTGGTTTAATACAAAATGAGCGGCTATACGCAAGTTGTCTTCGGTTAACGTTAACACCATCCCCTGCCGCTCCACAGCTTCTTGCAAATTCTCGTACAGAGTACTTCCAACTTGACTAATAAGTATTATGTATCGGTCTAAAATAAAATAAACCGTTTACAAATACTCTTACGAATACTGTAACGGAAATTTTTGAAAAGCACAACAGATTTTTCACCACTGATTCATAAAAGTGCACTCGGTGTAATCTAGCATGAGAAGCTGTAGATCAGTCAGTAAGGAGCTATTCCACTGTCGAAAGGTCTCGAGTTCGACCCTGAGGACTGTTTGATAAAATGCTATTTAATTTTATACTGGCGGCGTCGCCTAGCAACCAAGATATATCTAATTATTTCAAAATGTAAAAAGTTTTCTGTGCAAACGATAATTTGTGGTAAATACATTATCTGCTTTATTTCTTAGCTTTTACCTAAGCTGTGTGAAACAATATTCTTTTTGTTTTTGAGTTTGATTAGAATGTTTTTTATGAGAATATGTGAAAAAATGCTACGGTTTTTTATTGGAGTTGTGTTTTGTTAAATTATCTATGTTCGAAAGAAATTGAGATGAGTGTTCTCATGAGAATAAACTGTTTAAAACCAGATATGAGTAATTAATTTTGAGTTGAGTAAGAAATTAATAATAAACTTTCGAACAATTGAAATATTCAAGGACGGCTTGAAGTATGTTGTGCAAAAATTTCATAATCACTCGGAAAGTTCGAATTCTTTGACGATTGATTGATTCATTGATTTTAAAAATTGAATTATTATCATTAAAAGTCAAACTTTACAACGGAAAGTTGCCGCTTCTTCAAACGGAGATTTCCCAAAACGGAAAATCTACTAACGGAACGGTAAATGTCTGGCAACTTTGCTGCCAGTAGTTTAACCGTGAATTCACAGATTTATTTAATGCTATTAAATATTTTGCTATTCATGAAATTCTATTCTATGCTATTCATGAAATTTACACTGTAAATCTTTCGATAAGATTAACACTATAAAATACTCCTTGATTAAGGTGTTATCTATTAAAAATTTTTGTCTTTACTTTTAAACATTCTTTATCGCCCTCTTATTGTTAACCCTTTCGGGTCTGGTGTACTATTAATAGTGCATGTCTTTTAATAAAGCATTATTTTGTTTTAAGAAATACTTTTGCTACTATTTCCGTGTAATAAAGTTAGTATAGGTCTGTGCATTTATTATATGATTTCATTTATGTTTAGGCATTTAGTAATAATAATAATTATTATTATTATTTGCGCTGTTTGCAATTCTTTTATTTTAAACATACATTTCAGATTTCAAATTTAAAATAAAAGTTACTTTCCTGAAACAATCATGCGTAATAAGGCGCAAAAAGTATCAGAAAGTTTTAATATAAGTTAAATCTTTTTGTGATACAATATTTTCTAAGCATCTTCGAATATTTTTCTTTAGCGTATTGACAACCACATTCGTTATCTTTTAGACAATGTAATATTCGTTAAACACTAATTAATCAGTTTGGATAGCTAGTGTTAATGTTATTAACGTAAAAGTAATTTTTTCTAAACATTGAAAAAAAAAAAAAATTGGACCCGAAAGAGTTAAATTGACCAGGAAGCGAGCTAGAAACTTGTGAGTAAACGATGTCCGTAAAGTTCGATTTTGTTTGATGATAGTTTTTTTAAAATTCCTATTACCCTATTGGCCAAATTCATGGCACATAGTTTTTAGGTATGTGCCAGATGTGGCACACTGTTCAATAAAGGGTTAAAACTGCATTTTTTCCCCATTTTTAATGATATTAAAAATTTGTCATGATACATAAATTTTTGGTTCCTATAATGCAAAAAATGTTTCCAAATTTCCACCCCCGTGGCCGATTTTACCTGTTAACGAACCTGTCCAAGATTTTCTGCCCTTTGATTACGTGTGTCAATTTGTAAGAGATTTGTGCTGTAACTATCATAAGTGTAGTAAGAATTATGGGTATATTATGCTTAATACCATAAACAAAATGGTTCTAATCATTTTCGATTGCGATTGTTTGGCACCGATTTCAAAAAGTAATTCATTACTTTTTATATGTATATATTCATAAATTAAATGAAAAATATGTAAATTAATCTGTTAAAAAAAATATATATCCTCTCGAAAACCGATGTTTTATGGATATTAAATTCTATGTATTAAATGTTATTGTTTTTATACCAGTTTATGATATCCGATATGTGGTTATTGGATAATGATTCGTCATTGCGGAATTTTAAAGAACTATTTGATTATTTTTAATGCGATCTTTGAAGTCGATTATTTATATATATATATATTAATTGTAAAATTTAATTCTTATTATGGGTATCTTATATATTATTAAATTTAATAAATAATCGGTTATCTATATGCTTAACATTAGAGAATTTATTAATATTTATACGCTAAGTTTATTGCTGCATTGCGCATTTTCATAGTGTATTATATTTGGATTTCTACTTTGTAGTCATTTGATACCTTTCTTTAACATTTTCCATTTGTTTACTACAAGTTTTTCATCGCTGTCCGTTTAATATTATGGCCTAATCATAATTTAATTATTGCTGTTATATTACTGTCAATTTGTTTTTAATTAATTCCTCTTGTCTTGTTTAAGTTTGTTTTACATTGGGTTATTCTGTATTCATTGTAGATGTTAAATAGTAGTATTGTATAATGGTTATATATATATATATATATATATATATATATATATATATATATATATATATATATATATATATATATATATATATATATATATATATATATATTGAAAAGGTTTATTTTATTAACATTCTTTTTTTTTTTTTTTTTTTTTTTTTTTAAGAAAGTTTGCAATATTTAAAACAAAAATACTTTACCATAAAATATCCATCGATCTCTAAAAACACAAAGCCGCGCTGCACCTGTTTTTTAATTGAGAAAAACAGAAACCTCCCCGGATAAAAAATGCATAACCGTGAATGAATTATTACCTCGTGCCTCATCGGTTTATTAAAATAGCGGATTCTCGCGTATCTCTATTAAGAATAGAGTTTCTTCCCGACCTTAACCCAAATCTTGTATTTTATTAAAGAGAAAAAAGAAAAACAAAGCGTTTAAGATTACTTCACGAAAAGTACCTTTCTCTTTTCGCTGCAGCGGCGATGTGTAAATAACGCAATAAAAGAAGTGAGAGAGGGGGGGGGGGGGATTCTTCTTAAGATTCTCCTTTCCTGACCACCCGCGTTTTTCTCGCAAGGTTGTTTGGCAAATAAAACAGTGAGAAAAAAAGCTACAAAGTGGCTGTTATATTCACTGAGCGTTATTAGTTATTGAGGTTCAAGAAAAATAGAAAAGAATCGGCTAAGTGTTGAGTTTTTGTTGCTTCTTTTAATTCCTATAAAGTTTATATAAGAGGAGAACAAGAATGGATGTTTAGTTCGATGTTATTCGACATGTTATCTCAAACATTTGATTTAGAACTCAAAAGTACTAAAAAATGTAATATACTGCCCTTCATTGCACAAATTTTTCGATTTTTATGAAAAATATAATTTGAAATCTGTATATAGGTCTAATAATGGGAAAAATTGTAAAAAAAAAAAAAATCAAATTTTGTTATTTTATGTCACGTATCTTATGTACACAATTGAAGTTTTTTAAAATTATATTGCTCTATTTTGCAATTAAATGATCTTAAATTAATGAATTTTATCCACTTAACACTGCAATTTTCTTTACATTAATATGTTTAAGTATTCAGTAAAATTTAAAAAAAAAAGTAAATTTTGCCTTAATAGCTTGATCAAATTTTTTTGCTTCCGAAGATCAAATTCAAATTTTTTCTCAAATGCAGACATCTGATATGGACCAAAAAAAAAAAAGTTATTTCCTTCTTTGGACTACTCTTGATCAATCACAGCGATACTATTGGCCCAATTCATAGCACATAAAGAGAATTATCGTGTTTTTGGACACATGCTATATGTGGCACATTGTGCAGTAAAGAGTTAATTTTAACGCATTTATTTTAATTAGTAAATAAATCAGAAGAAATGTGATTTTAGTGTGAAAATAGGTCCAGGGCAGTATTTGAATCAAGAATCATTTGGCTTAAGCTAACAAGGCTTTGCCATCTGAGCTATCCTCAACGAATCAAGCGGATGTCATTCACTCAGAAAACATTGTTGATTATAATATGTTGAGTTTATTCATATATTTGAGTAAATGACAAAATAACAAAATTCTCTGGGTGAATTGTGTTTGCCAGATTTTCCCAGGATAGCTCAGTTCTTGGCAACTTAAGCCAAAAGATCGAATCCTAGACTAGGTCTATTTTCACTCAATTGGGAAATTATACTTCGTTGTGATAAACTGTGAAAAAATTTGTACTCGGCCGAACCAACGTTTGGAACTGTTGTAGCTGCAATCGAAAGTTGTTAAAATCTTGTTCCAATATTTGGAGCTATGGTTCGAACCGAGCTGAAAATGTTGGAACGACATTTTACTATCATATAGTTGCAGCAACTAGAGCATCAAAGTTTGATTTAACCCACGTCAAAATGTATAACATGATAGATGTAGCAGTTATAATTTTTCAACTAAATGCAAAACCGAAATTTGAATCTATGACTTTGGCTTCAGCTGCGAGCTATCTTGAACAAATCAGGCTGCCACCATTCACTCAGATAACTTTATTGATCATTACATCAGGTCTATTATCTGAAACAGCTCAACAGAATAAACAGCAAATAATGGAGTTCCGAGTGAACTTTAAATATTTAATTGAACTTCATTAATTCAACTTAACTTATTGGTAAATAAATGATAAGAATTTTAATTTTGCGCCTGATTTGTTCAGAATAGTACAGATGGTAAAATGTGTTCCTATTTTTCCGTCATTCTAAAAAAGGACTGTAAACAAGAAATGAGAACAGACAAGGGATATCCACCTGCTTCTTTGTATTACAAATACTGACCACGCCAAGACTTCAGAATCAAATAAAATGTTTCTCATTATAACCCCATCAATGATAGTTCAACTCCCTTTCAAATCTCTATAAATAAAAGGAATTCCGAGGATAATTAATTAATTAATTAATTGAGGCACAGGGGAAAGCAAATCTTGGCAATGCGCCAACTCGGTCCAGAGGAAGCAAATCTTGGCAATGCGCCAACTCGGTCCAGAGGTATAAAAGCAAGATAGAAAAAAACGCGCAGGTCTGTGCATTCAAGTACAACCACCCATATGTATATGCTGAAAGTTTGTTCTGACGCTCACCCGACGCACGTGGAGTGCCGATGGTCCGGGAAGCGTACCATACACATAAATTATTAAATAAACCTTCAAATTAAGCCCGGCGAAGCGGGCTGGGTATGCTAGTTATTTTAAAGGATTTTTAGATATTTTAATAGACATCATTCTTGTCTCTCCTTTTACTCAATTTGAAAATAAATATAATTTTCAGTTTTACCGCCTTTCATATTTAAATCCCTGATAAATAACTTATGTAAAATCCGAACTTCTCCACATATCTCGTCAAAGGTTGAAGAATCGATCATTAAAATATAAAGTTAAGCAGGTAACGGCGGCTCTTTGTCAGTTCAGCGACAAAACATATCCCTTATCGCTAGCGCAAAATTTCAAAATACTTGCATTCGCCCTCCCCCCTTACCAAAAACCGCTGCACCCCCATTATCCCCTTTCTGTCTAATGAACAAAGTTTGGGACTCATTACTCCACCGCAAAACTGGAAAGACCTGACACTTTTTAAATACTGCTATCGAACACAATCGAACGTTATCGATTATTCGTAAGTTTTCCGGCGTGTTTCATGATGAATTATGAAAAGTTTTAACTTCACCTGATTCGTTAACGATAAAAGGACGAAAAATAAAGTTTCAAAAATTGATGACAGGAATTTCAAGAGATAAAATTGAACACTTTCTGCATATGAATTTAAAATGTTAACTTGGGGTTTATCAAAGTGTTTCCCGAAAGAGTTTTGCGAATTTTCAATATCATTATTAGAATTGTCGACATGAAAATTTTAAGAGGGATGTAATGATCTTTTCGGAGACCATGGGAATAGATACTGTTTCAAGTCCTTCTAACTATTAACGAATATGAACGAAGTTGCTGACTTTTGTATTCTAAATTGTCAAACTTGCAAAATTCATAATACATGTAATAATGGAAAATTTTCGCTCAATTCTAAATTAAATTCTTATGATATTTAAATTTTCCCAACTTTCTTTTTGTAATATCTTAACGTAGTTATTTTAATTCCATACCTTTAATCAACGTTTTCTTTTTTTATTTTATTCTAAAACAAATTAATTTAAAGGGTAAAATTTTCGTATTTGTTGAAATCACTATTTTTAAATAAATAATTGGCAACTTAGAACTTACAAGGAAGGTCTCCATTGGGGGCATACTCAGAATTTTTTGAAAAAAATACGAATTAAACTACTCATGTAGGTAACAAAGGATCAGTGAAAATTAGCGGCGGAATTACATTATTAGATATGTAAAAAAATAAAATAGTTTGGAATAATTGGCGTGAAAAGCTGAAAGCGACGCGGGATTTGGCGAGCAATGCATTTCCTCGCCAAAAGCAGACGATTTTAACGAATCTGAAAATTGTTTTTAATTGACTTCACTGTTAAAAATCTGCAGCATTTACTGCAATGTCACTCCACTACTTTTATAGAATATCTCTCTTCTGACCAATGAGAATGCTCCATAGCACGGTAAATTGACCGTTTTCTAAGCGGTGCAGAAAATGGTACAGATTTTTAGCGGTGTTGTAGCTTGTGCAACACTGTTAAAAATCTGCTGCATTTTGCTGCAACGCACTCCACCGCTTGTATATAATATTTCTATTCCAACTAATGAGAAAGCTCTATTTCACGGCCAAGTAACCGTTTCCTATACAAGCAAGGGAGTGCGTTGCAACGAAATTCAGCAGATTTTTAACAGTGCATTTTCCAATTTGGAACAATTTTAATCAATTTAAATTGTGTTTTAAATGATAAAATATATTAATTTCATTTTATTAAAAGTACATATTTGCGTATATGACAAAATTACACTTAAAGTAAAGTAAAAATGCAAAACTAAAATTACTTAAACTAAACTTATTTAAATAAATTGACCATAGAAAGTTTTTTCTTTAAAAAGTATTCGAAGCGTAAAAGCGTATTTTTCAAAATTTCGTTTTTTCGCCAAACGGAGATAAATCGCCAAATAAACGAAATTTTTATTATTTTTTTACGGACGTTATAAGGAGGTTCCGCCAAAAATTTTTTTATAAACATATATAGCTATATAAGAAGAACATTCTGTAATTTTTTCTGATTTTTCTGAGTATGCCCGTATGGAGACCTTCCTTGTTAGCCATAAAATCCTGTATTCTTTCGCAGAGCCTGATAAAACCTTTTTACATTGATTTCGGAGTAGATTTCTACGGTTTTTCTTGTGCTTATAAAAGCGGTCATGGGTGAGAATAAATTTATCTGGTGCAATTCTATGTTAAATAACATATTTTATTGATAATGGCTACATCTTTCACTGCGTGGAATTGTCTTTCTGTGAAGTGGAACATGAATAAATGTGATAAAAAATATTCAACGCTTCAATTTACTTTAAGTGGAAAACATGTCAAAGGGTATTTATTTGTTGTTTTATGAACTGGTGCCACACGGTTGCTAAATCTACGAGTGTTCTAGATGGATCTTGCTGGTATGAATTGAGAACAGGATTTTACATTCTATCGGCAGAATTCTACATAACTACGTTTAGATGTTACAAACATATAATACAATACATAATTTCTTCTAAATATAAGAAATAAAATGCGTATTTATTGCTTTTGTTCTTAATAAAATCTTTATACAACATTTTTGGTAATTTTTTTTTTTTTTTTTTTTTTTTTTTTAGCGACGTTTTGATTTTTACGTTAGGCACGTTTTCTTCGATACCAGAAATGTCCATAAATATGTTTTTAAAATTATTTCTTATCTTTGAATTCCTAGATCCTATTGTTTTCACTAAAATTGAATAACATAAAAAATAATTATCTAAAAATAAATATAGAGCTGATAATTTGGACTGTCACCATTGGATGAGGAACAAATTCAAGACCGCATCTTAAAAACAAAAATGACGAATCAAACTTTCGAAATATCTAACAAACATCAATTCAACATTTAGACAAATAAAAGCATAATTTCTGCAAAACATAATAACCCACTTTAAATGACGTACAAATTCAAGATCGTAACACAGAATACTTTTGATGGTCCCTGTAATTAAACTATTCATCCTATTTCCATAAAATTTGAAATTACTCGTCAAAATTATGCAACAGTGATATATTTTAAATTTCAAATGATTTAGTTTAGTAGTTTTTGCTGTGTTATATGCGGACTGACGGACGGATTGAACGACGACCATAGATGCTACGTATTTATATTATTACGAACTTCTTAAAATCTTCGATATGCTTTAACCGCTGTTAATAGATGTTTTCAAATCTTTATACATTCAAACAAGTTCGTTAATTTTTATCGGTAAATTTCTCTGATTCTCCTACCTTACTTTCTATATACGCAATTCATCATTTTTTTTTTGCTTTTTGTAAGTGTCAAAAAATATCTCGCTTCTTTTCGCTTAATTTCTCTTCATTTAACAAGAAAGAGGGTAAGAGGGGCGGGGGGGGGGGGGCTGGGCAAAGCATTTTATATAATTCCCGTCACGTATCATTTGGAACATAAGTTGTCTTCTGAAACATCTTGGTGCGTGTGCGGCGTATTACATAGCCGTTGGCATGGCTAAAATTGGTATATATAGTGGACAGGTATTTATTTTAACTACTTTTGAATGTTTCTCCTCCAATTTTTAGTCATTATTTTAATTTTATGTAAAAATTCGTACATTTCTCTAAAAAAAAATATACTTATCATTAAAAAGGCCCAATTCTTCAATCCAAAAGTGCAACTTTATGACATATATTTTAATTTCTTTTTGTTCGGAAACGCTTAAAACTAGCAGGTGTAGTTGTTGTTCAGAAACTATCAAATCGCGCAGTTTTTTCAGTTTTTATTTATTTATTTTTCAAACGCAATAGATCTTTTAGAAAATTGTGTCAAATTGGTCGTTTTGAATCGATTTCCCGCGCGAAAGAAAAACAATCACTCCAGGTAGAGTGGAAAGCGTCTTTGTCACGTGATGAAAATAGCCTTTATCTCAATAAGCAATTTATTCATCCAAAAAATGGAAACACAGTTCGATTCCAAATCGCTTCCATAGTCAGATTTTGCAATTTCATAGTTTTCCGTTAAAAAATGAATTTGTAAATGTATCAAAACGTTTTGCGTTTGTTCAGTAAAGCAGTTGAGAACAGCCTTAACACTAGGGCTATACCTACTAGTACTGGTACACGAGCCTTCAGATACTGATATGAGGAAATAGAGATTTCAGAGTCCCTTACTGTTATTTTCAATCACAATTCTACGTTTATAAAACAAATGACAATGCCATTTCTTTTTTAACTTTTGTTCTCCTGCATATAAAAAAATAACCACAGGAGCTATTCATCACTCAACCCATAGACCACATAAGTCAATGCGGTGTCTATATGTAGAAGAAAATTCTTTCTTTTAAAATTTGCTTTTGCTATACCCACTCATTACTTAGGTAAGTTTTTGTTCCCTGGTGCATGTCTTATTTAGATACACCATCCTGTATAAAATTTCACATTTTTAAACAGAAATAACTAACTCTACTGCATCGTGCGCTAAAAATTTCATTTTATTTCAGAATTCTTTTCCAAAATCTTATAAGATTATATATATATATATATCCTATATATGCCCCCTCCCCCTAGCTACGCCACTGCGTCTGTCCGTATATAACAGAGCAAAAACTACCCAACCGAATAATTTGAAATTTAAAACATAATTGTTGTCTAATTTTGTTGAGTCATTTCAAATTTTATGAAAATCTGATCTATAGTTTAATTACAGGGACCATCAAAAGCATTCCGTTCCATTATATTGCGGTAAATAATAATAAAAAAAATCAAGTGAATTTTACTGATGTTATACAATTTTGAACATAATATAATTGATATGCATCAATGAAGTATATACTGAAAAATACATTCTGCACAATCTTTGGTGCAAAGAATATTTTTTATTAATTTACAAAAATATTTTATTACACAATAGTACAGGGGAAAATATTATTTAGAGCCTGTTTTAATACCATTAAATTATTTCCCATTTTATGAAAATGATGTACGTTGCTGAGGTTCCTCTATAATTGAAAGCAGAAAGTATTTACAGAGATATACAAAAGATTTCGGCCACTATACTTTATAAGATATACTGCATACACTATTACACCAACATCTGAATATTTTTTAAACTTTGTTATAGTACGAACACACCAGCGCCGAAACTAGCCTGCTTTGCGCCCGGGGCAAACATGGATTTTGGCGCCCCCCCCCCCCCGGCAATTTTATGAAGCAATTTAACTTATGCAGTAATTCTTTTTTTACAGTGTTGTATAATTGAAAAAAAAAAAACCTTTTAAAAGTAATAAAATTTAAGCAAGAAATTTTAAAAGTATGCTCTTATAGGTTTATTATTAGTTCACGGGTGTTTTCAGAAGAAACTGGAACATTAATGCTAAACCTGTGTCTGCGTTCTTATAGAATTGCTTGGTTGCATTTTAATGTATATATATTTGCTGAGGAGAGGGGGATTAGGATATTTGAAGTTAATCTCTAACCGGTATTGTGTTTGCTTTTTCTATTGTGGTTCCAGACATTTTTTTTTAATTCTAAAATTATTTTCACTTTCGATTCCACAAATAAAAATAACCTCATTATAAAAAAAAAAAAAAAAAAAAAAAAAAAAAAAAAAAATCTGCAGCCAAAATTGAAAACACATAAACTAACACGTTAAAAATCAATCTCAGTTATCCTAAAGAAAAAAAAATTAAGTGTCCGCAAGAGATTTGAAAAAAAACGCTCACATAGATCTAACATTAGTTTGTGAGTATCTCCGCTTGATTAGCGTAGGTTCTAAATAACTCAAAAACTTCGGATTTTCTCCAGGAATAAATTTTAAATTCTGAAACCGTGAAATATCTCCATGTGCTGTCTATAGCTGTAGCCCGTTTCATCAAACTATCGATTATACTATTCTTCCTATTAACTGATGTGTTTTAAAGCTTTCTTAAACCTAACGCTAACTGTCAAACTTGTAACAGTGACTTACATTACTACTACTCTCAAGGAAGACCTAACTTGTCAATGGAATTTATGCTTAGCGAGCCTGTTTACGGACTTGGCGTCGTCAGGGTTTCCATACTGGGAGATACAGCGATGGTTTTGGCGCGCAAAAAATTCTTTTTCGGATTTAATTTACATTATTTGTTTACTGCGGAAATATATTCTTGGATCATCAGATTTGGCTGTTAATCGTTGGTTGGAGGAATAAATTTGAGCGAGTTGATGTTACCAATTCTTTTGTTTTCCCGTTCCATGAATAATTTTTATTATATTCCTGAAGGAATATCGATTGCATTAGTTGTAAATATTTTGCTAAATTTTGACATCGGCGAATTTTGAATTTCTCCGATTCTCATGAGACTTAACGCGGTCTTGTATTTCGCGGCAATTTTCTGATATTATTAAAAATAAATCCGGTTTTAAACTTTTAGTCCAATACAACAAATTTTAAAATTGTTTCGAAATTTATTCGGAATTAGTAAAATGATTTTTGAAAATTTTTATGCAATTTTTGTAGTTTTTTCGTGTTTGTGCAATAATTTTAAAACAATATCGATTTTTTTTATTATTATTATTCAGAATTTATTTTAAGTTTCAGTCATTCTTAATGGCATTTTTACCCTAAAATTAAAAATAGCATCAAATTGAGAAAAATCTCAATTTTATGCTATTTTTCACATTAATAAAAGTAATCAAATTTACATCTTCCAAGGGAATGCAGATTTTTTTTTTTATTTGTTGCATTTGAAATTCGTGAAAATTATAAATTTTTCGCGTTTTGTGCGAATTTTAACGGGCTCAGGCATTTTTTTGGGCAGGTGATAATTTGAATAAATATTACTCATAAAATAAACAGATTTTTTTCCCATCAAGTAGTAATTAGTAAATACGTAATGTAATAAAAAGATGAAATGAATAACATTTTTTATATTAAAAAATTAATTTATATTAAAAAAAGCTGCATTTTAATTCAGATGCCCCCTACCTCCCTTTAAAAAAGAACAGGAAAGTTTGTTCAAAAAGTGTGTGAAAAGAGTATACCATATCATATTAACATATCCGACACACATCAGGCAAAATTTCAACTTGGTATCCTACAACTTGCCTTTTTTATGACAGGTTTTGCAAAATTATAAAAAAAATATATAAAAAAATAAAATAATAATAATAATAATTTTTATTTTGTTAAATTTTGGTAGAAACTTATTTTTAATTTTTTTAAATTTTTGTTTTGTTTCTGAGTGTGTTATTTGAATTTTTATAAGGTTTCACACATTATTTAATTATTGAACCATGAGTATCACAAAGAAGTTCAAATTTAAGTCTTACATGACTATTTTTCTTTCTCCTTGTTTTCTCTTTTTAATTTTAATTTTTTCCCTGGTAAATAATTAATACTTTTCCTTATATACACACAAACATATATCTTCCTTGTAATGCTCATACGAAATATAACAAACATTGTAGATTATTTTAATATATTTTATTATTATTACAGTAAAACCCGATAATTCGGATTAATTGGGACCGGACCCAATCCGGAATATCGAAAATCCGGATTATCCGGAGAATTAGAAAAAATGAAATAAAATATAACCTACTAACAGAAAGTCACCTTTATGTTAAACTTATTGAATATTTGTAGACAGTAATTATGTTTACTTTGCTTAATTATTCCGAAAACATGTCAGAAAAAGTTTTTTTTTTAATTTAGAATACGACAATGAAACAAGTTAATATGGAAATTAGCCAATCGCTTCTCAAACTTGAAAAAAAAAAATGAACAAACCGATCCGAATTATCTGGAGATCCGGATTATCGGGGTCCGAATTAGCGGGTTTCTACTGTATTATTATTAAGAATGCAATTTGTAAAGATTTTCAATAATTTTTTTCTTACAAATGTATCTCTAAAGACCTGAATTGGAAATTGGCTGTTCATATCTAACAATTACTGTGTTTTAATTACTTGAAATATTTTTAAAATAAAATTGTTACTTAAAAAATCATTGTTGAGTGTTAAATTTTATTTAATTATAACCAAAGAATAAAATTCATATAATTTCCCCTCGTAGTAAAATGTATCATTATTTAAAAAAAAAAAAAAAAAAAAAAAAAAAAAAAAAAAAAGAAAAGAAAAAAAAAAGTTTCTTGTTTTTGAATCTAACATACTGTTGAAATATTAAATTTATACCATTGATTAGAAGATGAATCTTCCTATCAACTCTTCG
This sequence comes from Maratus speculifer, assembly GCA_964019185.1. Classification (NCBI taxonomy): domain Eukaryota; kingdom Metazoa; phylum Arthropoda; class Arachnida; order Araneae; family Salticidae; genus Maratus; species Maratus speculifer. The sequence continues at coordinate 446,025,514 of OZ025290.1, read as the reverse complement.
TAATTAAAATAAGAATACTTTGTGTATGCAGAAACATGAAAGTTATATCATGTTTATTATATTGCCTATCCTCTTCGAAAATTGAATATAAAGAACTTCTTTCACTCGTTTTATTTATTTTTAAAGATAATTATTGCTAATTTACATACTTCCATCAGCATATTTAGTATGTACTTGAGGTGAAATTTTCCGAAAAATTCGAATCCATCGAAATTTTTATTCTATATTTAGTAGTTTTAAAAATAAAATATTTGATTAGACATGAAAAATCGTCTATCTCCAAAAATGACATGGGAATTTCTCCCCTCTTACTTCTCTGTGGGAGGTAAAGGTTGCTTAGTCATTTCTTTCTACCGCCAAAAATCTCGCCAGAACTCTTATGCGCGAATCAATACATTTACCTTGAATATTACTAGTATTTGCAATATAAATGAGCATACAATAAGTTAAATATATTTTGTTTAATCAGTTAATCGTTTTTCAATGGAAAAATCTAAAAAAAATCAAATTTAAAGGGGTTTTTCTTCAAAATTCAATAAGGAACTATTTCTTTACGCGGACATACACATCTCTCCAGTATAATGTCCATTGACAAGTTAGGTCTTCCTTGAGATTACATAAAATGCTTGAATCATTACTGAGACAACGACCACAATTAGAAATATTCTAGATCAGATTTTTACTATAGAAATTAAGATTTTTTTTAATAAATGTATTTGCTTAGGGCTCTCACTATTCCGCTTTTTCGAAAACTAGTAAAGTTTAATAAAAAATTCATGATAAGAAAAATGCCTTTCCTAGTAAGTTTCTACGAAAGTTATGAAAAAGATTTTTCTTTGAAGGAAAAAAAACTGGTGTTTAAAGTACGGGCCTAGAGAGAGAGAGAAAGCATGTATTTGCTAATGAAACATTTCAAAAACAAATTTGAAATTTAATGTAGATTATAAGATTAAGATCCTTATAAGATATTGAATAACGAAATTTCTGCTGTAATTGAAGAATTGACTAAAAAAAGAAAAAAAAAAGAATGTCACAAACATAATTTTAAAAACAAATGCAATTTTCTGAGCATGAATTTATATTCAAATTAAATTTATACATTTTTTGTATTTATTTTACATAAAATAGATAATAACATTTAAAATACATATACCTTTGAAATATGATGTTAAAACTTTACTTTTCGAGCTTTTTTTGCTGCAAATACATTGATTATTTCATTATAATCAATGGTTGACGCTCGCTCATGTTCGATTGCTATTATGCTTAAATTAGAAAGCCTCTGTTGCCCCATCGTACTTCTTAAATAAGTTTTAATTTGTTTTAATTTGCTAAAACTTCTTTCGCCGGAGGCAACGGAGACAGGAAGTGTTAGAAATATTTTCAATAAGATAGTTAGATTCGGATATATTTCTTCAAGTTTGTTTTGGTAAATTAATTTTAAAATTTCTCCTGTCTTGGCAGTTTTAAAATTTTTATCTACTGCCATTGCGTGGAACTTGAAACTTTCTATCTCTTCTGCAAATTCTTCTACGTTCAAATCTTCTCTATAAATGATCGCCAGCTCTTTAGCTTTTTCCTTAATATCATTAATATTCGATTTCACAATTTCTTCGCCATTGATAAAGCTAAATTTAGTATTAATATTTTCGAGAGCTTGGAATCGCGTATTAAATTCTTTTACGATTCTATCGACAATTTCCAATAATGATTTTCTAAATAAATCTTCTCTGGAAAATTTTGTAATTTCATCTTCACAATCTTCATCAAACATTTTCTTTTTTTTCCTTTTTCTAACATCTTTAAAATTTGCAGGTAAATTGTTATCTTCAGCCATTGTTTGGGCCTGGGAAATTGCTTCCAAAACTATATTTTCCCTCGTGGATTTGAAGAAATTCAACAATCCATAAATGTGTTTTACAGATATATCAACTGTTAGATCCTGTTTTTGAAGAATTTTGTTTATGTTATCTATTTTCTTCAGAACTCTATTCCAAAAACATAGAAAAGCGATGAATTCATAATTATTGATATGTTTCTTCACACTCATTGCTTCAATTTTTACCTCTGGAATCGACAAAGAATTGTTAGCAAATTCATCCAATGCCATGTTAATTTTGTCAAAATGTTTGAAGACAACTTCAACAGCTTTAGCTTTCGCTGACCATCTCGTTTTGCTTTGAGATTTTAAAGTAATCGGTAAAAATTGTTTTAAAATGTCCCATCTTGCAGAGGAAGCGCTGAAAAATGAGTATACAGAATGTATAGCTCCAAAAAAATTTTGTGCTTCGATAGATACCTCTGCTGCATGAGTCCCAACTAAATTTAGTGAATGTGCAGCACATGGTACAAAATATGCCAATTCATTTTTGTTCAAAATTCGAGATTGGACTCCTTTATAAATCCCTGCCATATTCGCTCCATTGTCGTAAGACTGTCCTCTGCAATTATTAATGTTTAAACCATCAGATTCTAATTTTTGAAGTATTTCATCCATTAGGCCAAGTCCTGTTTTATCTTTAACGATGAAAAAGTCTATAAAACACTCATTAATTTTGGGACCTTTTTCGTCTACTGTGACATATCTAATTATTTGTGTCATCTGCTCATTTCGACTTATGTCAGGTGTGCAATCGAATATAAGTGAGAAGTACTTTGCTTCAATTACTTCTTTTAGAATTTCTCCTCTCACTTTTCCAGCAATTACTTCAAGAATTTCATCCTGAATTTTTGGGGAAAAATATGATATCTGTCCCTTTTTATGGCGTTCAATATGTTCACGCAGAGAACTTTTGTAATGGGAAATCAATTCGATGGTATTCAGAAATTTACCACTTCTGGGATCCCCAATATGCTTTTCTTTTCCCTCTGATCCTCGTAAGGGACTTGCTTCCTTCGTTAAATACAATATTGCATCAATGATGCATCTTAATACATCTCTCCAGTTGTTTTCCTCTTTAATTATTTGTTCTTGCATTTCTTTATCGATTCCACCGATTCCTAGACTGGTTTCGAGAGTCTTCCAGCTGCAAAAACAAAGTTTATGATTTTGAGAATTTTCATGACTTGGAATTTTTTCATTTAACTTTTTCCAGTTTCGAAAGCCATCTTCTTTGACTAAAGATGACAGATTAGCTTCACAGTTACTTACCGTCTGTAAAAAAAGCCTACAAGGTAAGCAAAATAATGCATTTTTCGATGAGCTATAAACTAACCATGACCTTTTTATTTTATTCCCATTGGGTAATTTTTTGAAGAACCATTCTTTCGTCAAACTTCGAGAATCTCTCATGCTTTGACTTAAATCAGGTTCTTCTTCTCTTCCTGTTCTCATCCTGATTATGAAACATCTTTGTGAATCGGATATTTGTGTTGGCCAGGTACCGGGGTCTAAAAAATCAAAATCATTATTTTCTTGTGACGCAGAAAATGTTACATTTCTCGAATCTTCTGTTTTTTCATTGTAATTTACCTCCTCAACTTCTGTCAAAATGAGTTTATTCTCGGATTCATCAGCACATCCTAAAATGCTGGCATTTGTTTCATTTTCACCTTCCTGTGATGCATTCGAAACATTTTCTAAAATTCTGGTGCATGTTTCTTTTTTGCCTTCCTCTGATGCATTACAAACATTTTCCATATTTCTGTTGTTTATTTCATTTTCAACTTCATCTGATGCATTCGAAATATTTTCTAAAATTCTGGTACATATTTCTTTTCTGCCTTTCTCTGATGCAGTACAAACATTTTCCAAAATTCTGTTGTTTATTTGATTTTCACTTCTCTTCGATCCGTTCAAATCATTTTCAAAAATATTTACATTTATTTCATTTTCATCTGTCTCCAATCCATCTAAAATGTTTTCCTCCTGAATTTGGAGATTCTCTTGAATGCGAGATAAGTTAATTGATTCTGTTTCAAAATTCGATGCTTGAGTAGTGTCAGTAATTCCATCTAAAAAGGCAGGAAGGAGAGGGAAGTGTTAAAAAAAAGAAGGGATAAAAATAAGTCATACTTACATATATACAGGGCCTGATTAATGCATGGGCCTCCAGGGCCTTGGCCCAGGGCCCAACAATTTCAGGATTGTTGCCCCACAAATTATGTGGCTGATTTTTTTCCCTTAATCAAATACTTTTCGAATAACATTGCATTATAAAATATGAAACATAAAATTTAAATATTCTGAATGATTCAATAAAAATTTTAGAACTTTAAACCTAGGCACTTTTCACCCAAACTACTTTGTCAACTCGTCAAATAAACCTTCTTTTTTGTGAAAGTTTCGCCCAAAATGGGTAGGTAGGGGGGGGGGGGCAACTTTTAACAGGCCCTGGACCCAACTTCAGCTTGATCGGGCTCTGCATATATATATATATATATATATTTCTAAGAAGTATCTACATTCAAATAGAAATTATAAATGATTAATACAGCATAATCTCCCCAATAAAACTTGTTTTGTTGAAATATTAAAATTTTTAAGTTCTGAAGCCGAAAAAGAAAAAAAAATTAAAAATAAGTGTGCAACACATTTTGAGAAAAGATTGCGTCCGATTCCTTCCGTCGGTATAAATAGGGAGCAAAAAATCAACATTTCTCGACGTCTTACAAATAATCTACGATCCCATCATAATATCTCTATAACACTTATATTAGGTAAGTAATAAGTAATATTTCCTCTCTGGAGACTTTTAGCAAAAATCACTAAGAAGTTCAGACAGACAGCGTCTCAATTTCAAGTAATGGATAATTTAACATTTTTACAAATGTTAATTATTTTTATAAATTAATTTATCTTAATTGATAATATTTAATTAAGCATTTTCAAACTTTCAAGCTGTATACTGTTACACTGTTTAAAAGGAAAGAAAAAGCGATTTTACGGAGCTTGTACTGGCAATTGAGACGCCATAGTACAATTCACTGTTTAATGGAAAAATTCCTATGAATTCCAGAAAATTTTCTAAAAAAAACGGAAAATTTTTCGTTGAAAAACAGTGAATTGTACTGGCGTTCTGATTGATACTATATCCGTAGAATAGCCCCCTTTTTTTTTTCTCTCTGTGTAATTTAAGTTAATTCTTTAGTATGTAATAGCAGTAAACAGTACATATTTGACTGTTCTAATTTATCATATTTACAAATGAATTTCGGTTTTGTTTTAAATTTGTTTTCAAATTTTACTCTTTAATTTTTTATACAAATACAAATTTATTTTCATATCAACATGCTTTAATAATATTATGTAAATTTTCAGACAGTCTAAGTCACGCTCTGAAAAGAAAAGGGAAACAATTTTGTCCACTTTCATAGAAAAAGTAGAGTACTTTTTAAAAATGATCTTCACTTATCATCTCACTGTGATCAAAGGTATACCGCATTTCATAGGTGCAGAAATCAGTTCCTCGGTTATTTGTAACATGAATGACTGAAATTTTCACGCATAGGATTTAAAATAATTTTACAAATGTGTAAAATAAATTTGTGATTATGATCAAAGCTGAAGCTCACCTGAGAAATCTTTCGACTGATAACAAATTATCACAAGATAAATATACATGGACGCGTAGAATGAAATATAAAAAAATATTATTAAAATTAGGTATAAAATTCAAAAGAAATAAGAAAAAGAAATAACCAAAGTTTTTAATCTTTAATTTCGTTAATACCTGTAATTATAACTATATATGTATTTATATATCTACCAATCATGAATCTAGGGAAAAAAATGACAGGAAAAAAAGTTATCGGAAAAAAAGTGACATAACTACAAAAGTGGAAAAAAAGGGACGCGGAAAAAAGTGACGAGGAAAAAAAGTGACAAGGAAAAAAAGTTACCGGATAAAAGGTGAGAAGGAATTGATTTTGAGGATTCATTGATTGAGTCATTGAGTATGATTGGGGTGATGGGGGGGAGGCTCTTAATTTAGGTAAATGGGTTTTTTATGCTGAATGAACTGTTTTGGTTCAATATTTGGATATATGTTCAGACTGAAAAGACGCTTGCCTGATTAGTTTTGGTAATGCATGAATACCCCCCCCCCCTAATCTGCCCTAAATTAGATAAATCGGTTTTTATGCAGAATTTTCCGATGTATTTCTAATTTTAAATATAGGTTCTTTCTGATAAGGTAAATCCCTGAATAGTTTTAAGTGTTTAATGGATAATAATAACATTATATATTACAATATATACAATATATATTTTTATATATAATAATTAAAATATTAAGTTAATAATTATAAATAAATATTATGATAAGTAAATTATGAAACCAATAGTTATTATTAAATAATAAATAATTTATAATAAGTTAAAAATGAATTAATAATACATAAATGTAAATAAAATATGTAATTAAATATAAATAAAATTATAAATAAATGTATAAACAAATATAATTAAATATGAAAAATTATGCTGATTATCAAAAATTCATTTAAAAAGTGATAATATTTTATTATCCGCCATTACTTACACTATTGTCATGTACCTCCATCAAACTCGCTACGTATCATTATAATAGTGCTAGTACATGACAATAGTGTCAGTAATAGCGGATAATAAAATATTAACTTTTTAAACAAATTCTTGTTAATGAGTCTAATTTTTAATACTTAATTTAGTTTATTTATACAATTATTTTTATTAATTTTCTATCACTTATATTACCATTTTAAAAATCAATACTTGTTAATGAAACTAATTTTGAATATTTAATTTTATTTATTTGTATATTTATAATAATTGATTCATTATGAATTAATAAAATATTATCAATTTTTAAACAATTCTTGCTGAGGAAATTAATTATTAATATTTTTTATATTTATTTATACATTCATTTTAATTGATTTACTAGAGTTAATAGAATTATTATCATTTTTTAAATAGATATTGCTAATCAGTATAACTTTTAATATTTAATTATATTTATACATTTATTTTTAATTTTTTTATATTTAATTTGCATTATTTATTAATAATAATAATAATTATTATTATTTATTATATTGTATATATTATATAAATGTAAAATTATAAAAAGAAACATTGATAGGTAATGTAATAATTATTATTATTATATAATATTTATTTTACATAATTGAAATTATTAAAAATCCTATTATAAAAAATAATTTTAAAAAATGTGTACATAAAATATAGATTCGGAGTTTGTAGACGGGCCGCCCCCCCCCCCCCCCACCACACACACACAAATTGTAGAGGAACAAAAAATAAATATTCATAAAATCTATTTATATAATTTAAGAGGAGTTATCCCTCTCCTTTATATTTAGCCATTAAACTTCATAAACGATTCACAGATTATATCAGAAAGAACCTACATCCAAAATACAAAATTTAAAGCAAAATCAATAATTTTGCATAAAAAACCCATTTATCAAATTTAAGGGGAAGATAATCGACCCTCTCCCCTTTTAATTTGCAAAAAAAACTCTATAAATAATTAGCGATACGCCTAATCACAATGAACCTATATCCAAAATTTGCAGCAAATCGTGCAATTCTGTGTAAAAAGCCATTTATTTAATATAAGAGGGGTTATCCCTCGTCCCTCTTTATACTCAGCCATTAAACCCTTAAAACTATTCAGGGAATCACCTTATAAGAAAGAACCTATGTTTTAAATTTTAATACCATTGGAAAATTCTGCATAAAAACTAATTTTTTTTAATTTGAGCGGGGGGATAATCGCCCGTCTACTCCATTTATGCATAGCAAAAAAAGAAAAAAATCTTAACTAATCACAGATAAGCCTTATAGTAATGAACGTATATCAAAAATTCGAAGCAAATCGGACAATTCTGCGTAAAAAGCTATTTATTTAATTTTAGAGAGATTATCCCCGTCCCCTCTCTATATTTACCGATTGAACCCTTAAAATTATTCAGCGATTTACTTTATCAGAAAGAACCTATATCCAAATTTTGAAATACATTTTGTAATTTTGCATAAAATACAATTTATCTAATTTAGGGGGGGGGGGGATAATCATCACCCTTTTTTATCTATTTTATTATTTATAATATTTAACCCATTTATCTAATTTAGAGAGGATTGGGGGGAGGGGTGATCGTTCATTCCCATAACTATTCAGGCAAACATCTTTTTATTATGAACGTGCATTCAAAAATTTAACCAAAATGGTTAATTCAGCATGAAAAACCGATTTACCTAATTGATCAGCCTTCACCCTCCCCCCCCCCCCCCGATCAATGAATCTCCAAAATCTATTTCTTGTCACTTTTTTTCCGGTAACTTTTTTTCCGTGTCCCTTTTTTCCCGGTAATTTTTTTTTTCCGTGTCACTTTTTTCCGCTTTTGTAGTTTGTGTCACTTTTTTTCCGGTCATTTTTTTTCCGTTTACCACCAATCATACCAGGTATTATAACAGTTTTAAAAAATGGGATTGTTTCTACGTGCTTTTCTTGAAAAAAAAAAATTAAAAAACTGGTATAAAGTATAAATAATACAGAAAATTATTAGTATTTAAGGTTTATTTTAAAAATCATGCTTAATTTCCTGACTGCAATTTATGTTGTTCCAAAAAAATCCATTGTAATAGGTTAATTTGGTGAGGGTCCCGATTATAGAAAACTCACATCAGTGATTTATGCTTAATATAAAAAGCACAAACTAGTGAAAATTTATTACAACAATTATGATTTTTGTTATTTTTAAAAGATATGCCTGCAGAAATAATCATTATTTAACTATCTAGTATCTATCGAAGACTTAAAAATTTGTTTTCACAACATATAAGGTAAAATCATATTAAATTTAATATTAAGCTATTAATTGATTTATTATTTTAAAAATCAATATTTTACAATTTTTTCAATATTAATATTTATGCATGTATACTTTTATATTATCACATATGTACTTTAACTTATCCATGTAATGTACGGGTACAGATAACACACTGCCAAGTTTGGATTTAAGACAAATCTGCAGTTTTTGTCAGAAATTAAAAGCGTACTTTCTGACTTATTTACAAAATAATTATTATTAATACAAACATAAAAATAAAATTGCAGTATATTTATTAAGCCCTATAAAGTAGAATATAGTTTTTGGGTTTTCTAAGAAACTCCAATTTCTGACATTTTTTAAAAATAACATCAAAGTTTATCTTTAGATTTCTGAATTCGAAGGCTGAAAATAGCAAGATGGATCTCTTAATAATCCGCTTTAAATCAAGCTACTTCGAATTAGGATAAAAGTTTTTAGGATATAATTTTTTTTCGATAGGTTATTAATTTACTAAAGTAAAGGTTATTTATTAACTATCAGGGTGGCGAGTGGTTAGATAAAAACACAATCAATATAGATGATAATAACCAGTATTTTGTTAAAGATAAATTCAGTTTATATTATCTCTTTACATTATTTCAAGTACTTTCTGTAAGAAATTACTGGTAGTTTTCTCTTTTCTTGACTGTGTTTTTCCCGGTTTTCCCTGACCACTCGCCATTAATTAATTTACAATTCTGTATTTTCTTACCTTCTGTTTCATTTTCGTCCTTCTGAAGCCAGACTTTCAGGAATTTAGAAGCATGATTTGCATCGACACATCTCTTCTTACGCAGTTTTCGATAAAAATTGCCGGATTTTTTATTCTTACTTTTGCGTGAGTCATTCATATTCATTCCTCATAAATTAAAAATAAAATAATAAAAACAACAAAATTCATCCAACGAGCACAATTCCATAAATGAAAATGACCAGATCAGAGCTAACCAAGCAGGGCCGGTGAGAGGGGGGGGGGGGGGGCACAGGAGACAACTGCCCAGGGGCCCGGGTCCAAAGGGGTCCGGTTTCGAATGGAAAAATTACTGAAATTTCATAATGATCCTAATCTTAATTTGGTCGCTCTTTTTTCCCTTTACCAGCTGAAAAACATTTCCCAGAATAGTAATTAAAGTTTTCCAACGAAGTACAGAAAATCTCCCATTTAGACTTCCCCTAGAGTCCGGTAAAAGGTGTGATATAGTTGATAGTGTTACAAATATTCGGAAACTTCCTGTTTTCTCAGACCGCGGACCACCGTGCTTGCCTTTAGACAAAAAAGTGTCGTTCAATGCGACCCTCATATCTCATTCATTGCAACCCCGATGTCACATTGGGCATTGTATTGGTACTAAGGCGTTAATTGATACCAGGCTGTAGGTTTCGTTTAAGTAATTACTTTAGCTAAAATATTACTGTGCAAGTGACAGGGACATACACACTGGGTGATAGGCGATACAGTTGTATTCAGGACCTAGGCTGAAAAGAGCATTGTGAGGACCGATTTTGTGTTAAATACATGCATACATTATATACAGAATATATCTTAGGGCCCATCTCATCTTTTTTCCGAGCCCGTAGCTTTTTTCTTCTAAACCTGATGAGCAAACTTAAATTAAAACCATTAATATGAAAAAAAAAAGAAACAAAAGGAAAAAGGGAAAGAAAAATTTTGAAAACAGAAATACGTTAATATATTTTTATTACTATATTTTAAAATATCAAACTCACTTATAACTTCATTAGGTACGAGATTTAGTATACTAATAAAATATCAAACTCACTTATAACTTCATTAGGTACGAGATTTAGTATACTAAAAATTGTAAATAATATTCAAAATCCACTATCTTCTCTCAAAATTGCTATAGTTGGGGAACGTTGAAGTTGGGAGTATGTAAAAGCCTATACAGACTTTTTACTCCGTTGGCTTGGCGGCTTGGCTTAACCGTGACCTAACATGGTTGCACTATCTGGCGTTATAGCACTCATTTTGGCAACATAATATTAATTTTGAATTGTGCTTGCAAAAATCTTATTTCAAAGATTTTTTTCTTGTCATTTCATTGAAAGATTAAATATAATTGGTTATTGACACTTTATTATCAAAGCACATTATTTAAATTAGAATAACATACATATTTTCCAAGAACTTTTCATCTTAAAAAATAATATTTAGAATTAAAATATTTCGAAAGTTAAAAATAAACATTGTTCCAGTTTAACATCAAATATATTTTTTTAATTATTTTGTAAACGAATCGCAATTCTTTCTTCGATAAATGTGTTGTTAATAATCAGGTTTAAAGCTATATGTATGTAATGTGTACCAGGTATCTAACATTGCTCAATGTGCAATTTTGAAGAAACACACGAATTCCCATTTGTATTTTATGTAAAATTATTCATATTTTTTTTTAATTGCGATGAGAAAACATACTATTAAAATAAAAAGATTTTAGAACGGGTATGATTGTGGTTTGCAGACTTGATCACTTTTTTTTTATTATTTATTTACAAAAAGGAGACTATAAAGAGGACATAAGATAAACTATTTATTTTATAATTAATCAAAACATCCGCGCAGGAATTTTTTTTTAAACATGCCAATAAAAAAAGCAACTTCAAAATTTAAAGTACAAAAAACTAATAATAATAATAATAATGAAAAATAAATAAATAAAATAAAATAAATATTATAACGTGAATTTCTACTGGCATTAAAAGGATAGTAAAACAGTAATCTTTTTAACAAGTTTTTCTTTTTTCAATTATTTAGACCCCCCCCCCCCTCATTACGCTGCATATGCCTAAGTTTTTGTGAAAAATGACTCCGTTTTGACGTTAGAAAGATTCGTGTTTGAGCAGAATAACTTTCCTCAACTTTTTATTTGCAACCCTTGTAGTAATTGGCCGATAATTCACTTTCGTTTTCGGCCGAAAACCTGAGTTTCGCCGAAACTTTGTTTTCTGCAAAAATGCTGCTGACATTTCAGCCTGATCGAAACTATTTTTATTTAAAAAATCTCGTTTCTTCAAAAATTTTCAACATTACTCATTGATTTGAGCTGCATCGGCTCAAATGAAACTATTTATTGCTATGAACTTCTTTGTTTACAATTTATCAGTCATCATTGACTCAAGATGTGAGTGGGAATTATAAATTTAATGAAATTCGTATAATAGAAAATATTTCTGTGTTATGGTTGAATTAATTACGTATTATATTATGAAAATAAAAAGTGTTGGGTTTAAGTCATAGCGAGTCAACTTGAGTCACACACATAATTAATTAATAATTGTGTATATTTAATAAATATGTATAATTAATTAATAATTATGTATAGTTAAACTATATGTATAGTTAATTAATAATTATACTAACTAAATAAATGCGTTTAATTAATAGTAATTATGTATATTTAAATATCTATATAATTAATTAATAACTATGCATATTTAATAAATACGTATAATTAATTAATAATCATGCATATTTATGTATGTCTTACTTTATAGTTTTTTTACATTCGTTTTTGTTTTCGGCCGAAAATAGAAAGATCATTGAAATTTGGATTCAGTTTCAGCCTTAAAAACCTGTTTCACTCGATCCTTAAACTCAGCACTTAAATAGAAACCTTTTTATTTATTTTATTTTGGTTTAATATTTTATTGTCATATTTGGTATGCATTTAAGGTAAATTTTTCCGATAAGTTCAAATCTACAAATATTGTTTCTGTATTTTAGAAAGTTTCAAAAATAAAAACAATATATTGCAGATTAAAATCTCCATTCTTCAAGTAATTATCTCTTAACTGACCGGAAATTGGAAGAGACGCGGGGTGTCGTTATCTGAAAAAGGTTTGCAATTTTTGTACAACACATGTTTATTAGCGCCAAAATTTCGCCAAAGCGAATAAATACATTTTTATATAAATTTTATATGTACAAGTAGTAATAGTGACAAATTTTAACTTAAATCAGTTGCATTTAGTCAATGAATTGTTTTCACATTAAAATTTTGAAGAAAAAAGAGATACCGAGGGAGATTTTATTGAAATAGTCAACGCACTTTTTCTTGTCGCGGAAGCATAACATTCACAGTATAAACTGTACTCTCAACGTCTTCGTTCCCCAACTATAGTTCCTAGCCGACCTCTCTCAAAATCAGTATCAATGCAGGGGCATGCGGGGCAATTACTCCGGGCCCCCCCGGCTTGAGGGGGCCCCCTAAGGACAGATATAAATTTATGTTTTTCATTAAAAGAGTATCAAATAATAAAAAATGGCCAAAAGTGACCAATTTTTTTTTTTTTTTTTTTTTTTTTTTTTTTTTTTTTTTTTTTTTTTTTTTAAAGGGGCTCTGTTTTCTTATCTCCTCTGTTTCCGTGCCCCTTAAGGGTGTATTTCGATCCAAACTGCTTATTTTCCAATTTATTTTTGAATTTATTTTTGCTCTCAAACAAGTTTCATGCTTCTACTTTTAAAAATGTGTCTGAAATTGTATCGGAAAATTTCGAGCTGTTGAAGGTGAAAAATCGTTTTTTCGGATACACCCTTAAGGACTCACATTTATCCTTATATTCCTGTAACTGAAAAAAAACTTGTGTTCTGTAGTTTCTTAAAGTTACTTTCTTCTGCTATTACATATATAGATGTGAAAAGTACTTGGTATGAAATTTATGAACGCATACAATAGGTATGAATTTATATTTTAGTCACTACAGTAAAATTTATGAAAAATTTTAAAACAGAAGCCGCCCCCCCCCCCTAATAATGTTTGCCCAAGGGCCCCCGACTGTCAAAGTCGGGCCCTGTGTATACCTGTAAAAGAGGACATACTCCCTATTAACCCATTTCTTTTGTGTATTCTGCAACCGCTGTTTCAGACTTTCAGATCCCCCATGTGTGTAATGCACGAACATGTGTGACTATTATAACTGTTGAATGTTTATTTTATTTGTATTATATCAACCTAAGGCTCACACAAAATTTTATTAAAATCTGTCCAGTAGTCCAGTAGTTCAGGAGATCGTTGATCAAACAGGAAAATTCTCTTAATTTCTTACACCAGTGTATTTCTGGGCGAGGATTTTCTCTTTACCCCAACAAATGATGATACATTCATTTTTTTTTTTTTTTTTTTTTTTTAAATTACTAAATATCTTATTCTGCGTATTTTCAATTCTTTTGTTTTTAGTATTATGAGAAGTCATCCAAGTTCGCCTCCTGGTCGGATGAAAAAATCATTTCGGGCAATAAAGGGGGGGGGGGGGTGCTTTACTGGCCATGACGCTCCGTGCAATATTTTTTACTATACCACTAGAAATGCTTATATATATTTATTAAGGGTGTATTTTGTTGACAAATTGTCTTACTTAGAAAGTACAGAAGGTGCCGTGATTGGCAATTCTTTGATAAATGCAGAAAATATTGCAAAAAAAGCAATCAAAAACGGCAATTTGAACCGATTTTTCCGAAGCGGGACATTTGTGGACAAAAAAAGGGTCATATTTAGAAAATAATTGTTTATAAATCAAATTCTAATGATTCGAGCGTAAAATGACACTATACAGCACCTTATACGTCTCTTCAGAAATGCTCTCAGCAGGTTTCATGTTTCTACTTTTAAAAATGTGTCTGAAATTATATCGGGAAATTTCGAGCTGTTGAGGGTGGAAAAGCGTTTTTTCGAATACATCCTTAAAGGATGTTTAGCAAAGAATTTTCCTTTGCTGCGCATTCCCCCTTCCGTTTGTTTTTATTGTCCTGGAAACCTGACTTCGTATGGTCCATGGGAAGATGAAAATAAAGAAAGGAAACACAACACTGCACAGGGGGGGGGGGGGGGTTAGGTGGAGCCTTTATGGAGTTTTTTTTATCTAATAGAAAAGTCGGGCGGAGTAGTCATTTGGTATTTATTCGTACACGACACAGTTCAAAGTTCAAAAAATAGACTAACCTTGAAATAAAATACGGTGGTGATTTTCCTATACAAAAAGAGAGACATGATAAAAGGCATGATACATTTGGAATAGGAGGAGAAAATAGCCTAAAAAACAGCTTTGTTTTTCTTATTCATTTGCAGTTTTGTTTTGTAGATGATTTTCTTTTTCGAATTTTTTTATCTATTTGCAAATTTTAATGCATTTTTGTTCAGGTTTCTTTTTAAATTTTCCGACTGCGCAAAACATAAAAAAAATATCGTACATATATGCATTCATCATACCAAACAAATCTTAATTTGGCGCCCCCTTCACCTTCTGTTCTGGTGGCGCCCGGGGCACGTGCCCCCTCTGCCCCCCCCCCTAGTTTCGGCCCTGGAACACACCTCATTTGCTACGCTTGACAGAGCAATTTCCGACTTGTTTCTCTTTCATTGAGTAAATACAGTGGGTGATGGGAGGGGAAGTAATCACATAATTGTAATTCCTGCCACGTACGATCTGGATCTTAAATTTTCTCTTTAAGAGGAAAAACACCCTGGCGCGTGCGTGGCGTACATTACCAGATCGCCGTTGGGAACTGATTACACTTGTTTATGTGTTATGTTCGTTTTAATTGCTTTTCTGTGTTTACCTTTTCTAATATAGGTGAAAAGCGTTTGTATACTCTTGCATTGGTCTGTCCTTTATAACTCTTTCATGGGAATCACTTTTGGTGTCGCTCACACCTAGCACTGAGATTTGGTGCACTTTAAAGCCCTATACGGAAGTTTGAGAATAAATAAAAAAAAAAAATCTATTAAAGTCATTTATTTTTATTTATTTATTTATTTTTTATTTATTTATTTTTTGACTTTCTGACAACTTTCTGAAATGTTATTTTCGAGGCCACTTATCGGATTATTAGTATAGTTTTATTATTATTATTATTATTATTATTATTATTATTATTATTAAGAAAAGCATTTAAAAATATAAATAAGTTAATAATAAATGTAAAATATTGAAAAAAGTTTAAAAATTCCTTCAGAAACCTAACGAATTTGGTTTTTAAAAATTACGACATCATATTCACTTTTTTGAGGAAGAGAAAATTGGTGTATTTTACAAAAGTAGTCTCCCGGCATCTCTAGCCGAATGTCGTAGCTCCAAAAGAAGTCAAACGAAGACTTCATAGTGCCCTATTTGGCGACTTAACTCACTTTTGGCTTATTTGCCATACATTAAACACGTGTATCGTATTTAATGTCATTGAATTGACATTCACGATCATCTATTATTGGCATTTAATCTTTTAATTTGGCGATAGTATTTTGGTCGACGGGATAACAGAGCAATTTTTATTAGTTATGCTTATTTTCTTACATTGTTGTTCTTGTCTTTAAAATTTTTTTAATTCTCATGTTCGCATTTGTTCAATATGATCCGAATTTAACTATTCAAAACTTTTTTACTAAAAGTTGTTTTTGTTCAAAATTTATGGTTCAAAATATTAGATATATAACAACAAAACACATAACATTTTGAGCAAAAACAATCGTTAGTTAGATAAGTCAGAAATTGCATGCCAAGCGTAGCAAATGACGTTCATTCCATAACAAAGTTTTGAAATATTTAGGTCAAGGTGTTAAAATAAAAACCTGTTTAAAATGGAAATTCGAACAGTTTCACTAGGTTCCGTTTTAACAGATTTTATTTATAAGATATTTTTTGTACCCAACAAGTCCGGGTTAAAAAATCTGGGCACCCTGTGATGTAACACATATTCTATATACACTATATTGCCATTGATTATGGGACACTTGCGATTTTAGAAATTTTACTTAATATCTAGAAAAATACATGAGGAATCATCTCGGAACTCTTAGTGTATAAATATAATAGTATACGTCATACATCTCCGTTAAGATTTTTTACCGAAACGCCATAGGGGACGGTCAACAAATTAAAAAAAAATGAATATCTTTTGAATAACCCTGTCAAAACTAATGTAGCAAAAGCGCTCAAACTCTAGATTATGATTGAATGCCTTATTGTAATACCCTGTGTTCATTTTTATGCAAATAGCATGCACACTCGCAGAGTAATTAAGGTTTTTATAAAAATGGTCCCAAATTTTTCCAAGTTTTTCCATTATAATTTTCAGAGTTCTTAATATAAAATAATTTTTTTTTTCAGAAAATATGACAAACAACATTGCACACAGTACCCTGTAATCAGAATTAAAAAATAATAAAAATTGTATGAAAAATGAGTAGGTTTACTATATAATTTTTTACTGCACCTGCGTCAAAGATATTAAAATTTCATTTGCTTATTATGCTAGCTAAATGTATAGAGCAACTTTTGTAAAAGTCTCAAAATCATAGCTTGAAAATTCTGAAAGTAATCGTCTATAGAAAAAGGACAAAATCCGTTGTTTCCAAAATGAAGCAAAAAAATGAGGGATTTTATCCAAATGCAGTAGTACATCCCATATTGTGTATTCTATATTGACACTAATCAATGAATGTATGGATACAACCCCTCTTGTTTTTGCTTCATTTTGAGAATAACGGATTTTCGACTTATTCAATTGACGATTATTGTCAGAATTTTAAAGTTATGATTTTGTGACTTTCACAAAAGTTGCTCTACACATTTAGCTAACATAATATGCAAATGATAGATATTCTCCAAATAAGAGAATATCCTCTTCAAAATTTTTTGTGTGAATTCAAAATCGGTCAATTAGTAATTACGTCACAACCACATGTCCTGTGGCCTGGACTATTTCGATGGCAGTGCTCAGAGACCACGTGGTCGAAGGATGAATAAAAGGCTCGATTAACTTATTGAATACTGTTTCTGTACTAAACGTGAGCGGAATACATCTCAATCGCAAATAGTGTTCCTTTCACTTAAGTCTTTTAAACAGCCATTTATTAAAGAAGAGAAAAGAAAAAAAAAACTTTAAAAAATAGGAACATCTGCTAATATCTGCCAAAACATTCATCAAATAAAAGGCGTGGTCGCAATCATCGATTATTGAACTGCGTATGAGTTATGTTGTTGAAGAACTAAAGATGACCGGACATGGAAAATGTATTGCCGTGTTTTAAAAAATTGCACTCTTTAAGTTCGACTCAGCGGTTCTCAATCGGTGTTGCCAGGTCCAGTGCGGTAAAAAGCAGGACAGTGGCTTTTAAATCGGTATTACATTAAAATACACTAAACCCCATGAAAATTAAGCCTGCACGGGAAAAAAAATAATTAGTTAATATAACCCCCAGTTTGGTTGGACCGATCAAATTATTTTATTCGTTCAGTAAAATTTTATTGAAGAAACAAAAGGATTTTGTCAGTCCAACAAAAAATGTTTGGATGGGACAAAATTTGGTTGGTATCTATTGACTTTTTGTTGTTGTTTGTTTTGTTTTGTTTTAGCAAAATCTTTCTTTATGGTATGTTTACAATGGAATCTTGTCTGAAACGTAAGTATTTTACTGGCTCTACGTTAGAATTACTTATACGAAGGAGTGCTGAAATGTTCCTGGTTTTGATTAGAAACGAAATAGTTAGATATAAGAAATTAAATGTTTAGTCAACAAAATATAATTTCATGAGGCTGATGCTTTTGTTACATGGTTGTTGCAGCTTTTCTAGTCTTGTCAAATAAATGTTCTTTGATTGTTTCCGAAACCAGCTCTCAACAGCCTTTTTGAATGTCCTCAAAATGATGACCTTTAAAGTGTTTCTTCAAATTTGGAGGCAGAAAATAGTCTGATGAGTGTGAAAGTTTATTGACCAAATGGAAGTTCAGGAGCTTCAATTTGGCAGCCTCAGATTTCGAGGGGTGAGATGCATTGTCATGCAACAGAAAGATCTTTTTGAACAATTTCCCTCGGCGTTTATCCTTGATGTACTCCTTCAACTGGACCAATATGTTAGCATAATATTGCCTAGTTACATCACACCCCTGAGGATAATAGTCCCCCCACCGTTAAAAATTTGAAATATTTGTTGCATTGTCATTCCGCCGCTTTTATAGAATATCTCTATTTCGACCCATGAGAATGCTCCATAATACAGTGAAGTAATCGTTTTCTATAAAAGCAGTGGAGTGACGATGCAGCAAAAGGGTAAAATTTTTATCAGTGCCTATAGAATCGTTGTTCCAGAAAATTATCACCATGACCATTTCAGCGATTTCTTTGGCGAAATTTCTATTGACGCAAGGCATTGATTCTATTGACAGACTGTGATGCCATTCTTTAGAGTGATCTTTATTTTCCGGATCATAAAGTCAGGTTTCTTCCTCAGTCACTAACTTAGCCAAAACAAATCCTGCTCAGTTTAGAAAAGAGCCAAAATCGATTTGCTGACTTTTCCTGCAGCAACAATAAGTCGAAAGACATGAAATTTTCTTGTGCCTCTGCTATCGCAGCTTTCACTCGCAAGAGAAAAAATATATATGTAATCAGAAACACCTGATACAATTAGAGTTACACAATAATATTTGGTACTACTTGGTTATACCGTCGACCAAAAAACCATCGCCAAATCATAAGATTAATACATAAATGCCCGTAATGGTTGATCGTAAATGTCACATTCACTTGGAAAAACATGTAACGCGTGTTTGTTACGCCATCAAATGATTTTTATTTCGATGCTTTATTTGTATTTTTTATAAATATTATACTAATTTATTTCTCCTTTTGTTATTTAACATAAAAAATATGCCAATTTATTTAATTTGGCGAGTAGTTTGGCGAAATTGGTCGACGGGATAACCAAGTAGTACTTAAGATTTTAAACTTTCAATTGAGTTCAATTTTCTCTTTCTATTGCAACTATAAATAATGTAAGCGGGGAACTTTTCAGCACTCCCTTGTCTATGCTAAAACGGAAGCCTGTTTAAAACGGAAATTTTCTCCTTTCTCTGTTGTGTCCGCGAAATCTTCTTTCCTCCGTATGATTGTACTTATATATCTTAAGCAATACTTAATTCATCGAATAGTTGTACAATCTTAAGGACTTTTACTCTAATCAATGCCATAAATGTTTTTCTTTTGCTCCTTTCTTGGATCATAATAATGTTTTGAAAGCGTTGGAGAGTTTCCATTTTGTGGGTGGCGGTGTTGAATCAGCACTTCACGGATACTTGCCTGCCTCTTCACTCAAGCACATTTTCGACATAACTTTCCTTTCTCGGACCTTCGCTTCCTATTGATTTTGCACGCTTTATTATTTATTATCTTCACCCACTCAAGTACGCTGTTCTATTTCGAGTTAGGAGAGGCTTTAAATTAGCCTATAAATTTTAAATTGAATGTTTGTATTGGTGTTATCAAGATTTTTTTTAGGCGCTTTTGTGACTATATAAATACGTAGCACTTAAGGCCCACACATATCTGACCATTTCTTGAGGTTAATCATAGGGTCGTTTGTTGTGGCGACGCGGTATTTTTGATCTTAATGAGTTTTTCAGGAAAGGGTTGGTCGTCCGGCAAAAGAAAAATCTTTCCGTCAAGTAGGGTGGATTGCTTATCTCTTGATTATTTTGTTAATTCCCCTCGTTTCTCTGAAGAAGAAACCGCAAATGGATCCTATACAAAAGACCTCCCCACTTTTTCCAAGAATTCAGTTGAATGGACGATGATTGTAATCTGAACGCAGCCTTATAAGGTGCAAAGACAAGGACATACAAACTGTCGGTTTATTTATTTATTTATTTATTTTTTTTTTTTATTGCAAATACGCGGTATTTTTTTTTTTTTACATTTTTTTTTTTTTTTTTTTAGAAATATCTAATGACATTTACGGGAAGGGGACTGATGTTTTGCAAAGTAGGAATCTTCCCTTCAAGTAGGGTTGAGATCTTTATCTCTTGATCCATTGATCATCTCCCCCTCTTTTTATTGTGACTAAACCACAAAAGGGAAAAATACAAAACAATTCGTTGAATTCAGTTGACTGGACCAAAACAAGCAAGTTCCCGGAGCCTTAGACTCCGTGTTGTGTTTCCAGAGTCGAATTCAGACATTTTTCTCCGGGAGGGATTTCTGTGGCTCCGAGAAGGTCCTTATAGAATTACACTGTTAAAAAAAAAAATCAATGAATTGACGTTAAAACTACTGGCAGCAAAGTTGCCTGACAACAAAAAATATTTTTAAATGTGTCCCGGACTCCGTTAAATTTATTTTTAAGACAGCTTCTTTTTCGGCTTCGTTCAAAACTTTGATGGCAACCAAAATTCAATTTCGGTACGAACACTAATTAAAATTCTGTGCTCCATTTATATATGTCCATCCCTATAATTCCTTGCTCTGCACCGCACCCAGCGTGAAAGTAAGATACTTTCTTTCAGCTAAGGAAAGAATCGGTCTTTATGAGAAAGTTAGGAGACATAAAACAGCCGCTTTCCCTTTTCTCTTCCATATATATTTTTTTTCTTTTCTTTTCGCTCGAGAGATAAATAGTGAGTAGTGTCGTCCTCAGAAGCATCCTCTGTGACGGTTACAGAGACTTCTTTCAAGAGACCGATATGTTACATTTATTATTCATAAGCTCTTTCGGATCGTTTTCTGGAACCTTCCGTTGGAAAGAAAGCATAACTTGGGCATGAATCAGTTGCTGTTTGCATGTCCCCATAACTCTCTGACAGTCTTGTAGAAAGGCAAAGTTGTAATGTTGTTTTCTCTGCATTTTGTTTTATGTATATGAATGCTAAAAAAAGACAATTCTTTCAAAATTATATAAAAAAAAAAGTAAAAGCGAATATCAATGTTATCCTTGAAAGATTTAATTATTGTTCAATGTATTAAAAATCAATTAAATGAACACGATTATACCACTGTAAATATTGCTTGTATTGCAATGAAACCTGGGCTTAGTGAACATGTTAACACGGGCTTGTCAATGAGAGAGAATTTATACAAAAAAGGGTTAGTCAGGCACATTACTCGAATTATGGCATGTTTTACAATATCAGTGTTTCCCATATCCAAAATGGCTAATTTTCTGAAAATTTGGGGAAATTATTTTCATATTAAAAAAAAAAAATCATTAATATTTGTAAAATTATATATTTTTCACATTTTATTCAGATACCAAGGGACTGAAGAATTTCCCATTTTCTTATAAAGGCGAAGAATCATTCAAAAATTGAGCATTTTAAGGCAATATTTAGGACTTTGCAGATTCAGAAATACCATCATGAGGAAGCAATTGACTGCCGCGGCCTGCAATTCAATTTAAAACGCCACAATCTGCGGAGAATTCCCGAAAGATTCTTTACATTTATCGAAAAATGGAAAACGCTAATCAATCACATTTGTTCTAAGTACGTGCACTTGCAAATATCTTGCATCTGAGATTTAAAATAATGACTTCATGGATGTGTCAGAAATGACCTACTTTGGATTTAAGTGGAACTTTAAAAGAGTCGAAAAGATTATTATTGTTGTACAAGGGATAAATTTCATAAATATTAATATATATTTAATTTTTTAAACTCTCTTAGAAACTTTCTTCGTCCAGGGGGGAGGGGTCTTGACTCCCCATGACCTCCCTTTTCGACTGTGTTGAATTCAGTCACTTTTCTCCGAGAGGGACTTTTGTAGCTCCGGGGGGACATTATAGATCACCCCGGGGGAGATTACCCTTTTTGACCATCGAAAACCCAAAATCTCAAACTGTCCGGAGGGGCGACATTTCACTGCTCCGGGGTGGAATGTCACCCCCCCCCCCGGGCACCACCTGATTCAACACTGCTTTTCGATCTGCCATACAAAGCCCTGTACCATGCTGAATATTCATCTCTACAAACCGCATGGCATAGGTCTTTTTTTTTATCACGTTTTGCTTTTGCACCGAACTTTTGAAACACTGCCCGTTTAAAATAATTTACGTTCGATCAACCAATTGAGTATTTTTTTTTTCACATTGGTTTCATTAAATTACAAACAATTAATCAGTCATACAAAAGATAAACTTTACTATTCTAGTCCCCCTGAAAAAACTCGACTCTAGCGATGCAACTTGAAATTAATCATCATCGATCTTAATCTATAAATTTGATTGAATTCCCCTTAGCTTTTGGAATACTAACGTTCGAAAATGGACCACAGCCTGTGCGTGACGTGTTATTCTTTTCCATTTGCATAAATGTTAATATCACCCCATAACAATGCAGCATTAGTAAAGAAATTATACGTTGCCTCCAGTCTCGATACTCTAAATGTAACTTGGTATCCATAAATAATTTTTACTGAAGTTGCTAAAGTCGCTTAATAGTATCGTTTAAATTCTGACACAATGAAAATAATCATGCATCTTTTTATGATGGTAATTTTTGCTTCAAGGAAGAAAACTGAATATACTTTGTTTGAGGAAGCAAAACATTATGGGCTGGTCTGTTTCGAGAAGCAAATAACACCTTTTGCATTTTCTATTATACCGCACACGACGCATTATGTATTTCTAAAAGGTAAAAATAAAATTTTAATGTGTCACTGAATGATTTTTTTTAAACTTTTCCTGTTATTTTGGTTAAGGGTGTTCTCAACTGCTATGCTCAATGAGCGCAAAACGGTTTGACACATTAACAAATTCATTTTTTAACGGAAAGATTATGAAATTGGACGGTCTGGCTATGGAAGCACTTTCGAATAGAACTCAGTTTTTCATTTTAGGATTATTCAATTACCTGCCGAGTTAGAAGCTATTTTGATCACTTGATCACGCGATTTTCTACCTTCCGTCTACTGATTTTTCTACTTTCGTCGGAAAATGCGCTTCAAAACATTATTTTTGACGGCTTGTTCTGAAATATCTGTTGCGCTTGCACAAAAACAGAAAAATGAGTGCGATTCAATAGTTTCTGAATAACAACACCTGCTCGTTTCAATCGTTACCGAACAAAAAGGAATTAAAACATATTTATAAAAGTTGCTTTTTTCGATTTAAGAACACCCTTAAGTGTTCGTCTTCAAAACAGTCTTTCAGAATTTATACCAGTTCTCCTAAGAGGAGTATTTTATTATTAAACATTTTACAGTTGATCATTCCAAATGCATGTAAGAGCTAAACTTGGAAAATAATTTTGTGATTTCTAATTATTTTTACGATGGAAATCTGTCTCAAAATACAGAGGTGTCCGAATCAAATTTTCCTGGTTTTGAGACATGACTACAGATGACAAAACTAGTCGGATCCCAAAACTTTCTTCTTTCTCATGTATGTTAATACTTTAAAATTCGTTGCCACAGTGCCAAAATTAAATGACTATCTAAGTCCACCATGAACATTCTAAAGAAGGTATGAAATTCCGTGAATTAATTCTGGAAATGTGACTATTGCGGATATCGGGAAAATGCAGCATAAAAGCACCATCTGTTGGGCAATTTACAAAAAACAAAATCAGCAGTAATATTTGTCAAGGTATCCCTGAATCTGAAGTTTGAGGAAAATTCGTGCGTTAGTTTGGGGAGAAGAGCTATCGCGGGAATCGGGGAAAATTCCATATAGCAGCGCCACCTGTTGGGTGATTGGCATCAAAACAAAAACAAAACAAAAAAAATCATATCAAGGATTAACTGAATCTGAAGTTTAGTGAAAATCCGATGGCAAAATGGTGATGATCCTTTCTGCTCCGACTTAGATATTTTAATTTAGTACGATAATCCGAAAACATATGTAAAAAAAAAAAAAAAAAAAAAAAAATCTTCAAAAATTCCATTACAAACCAATTTTTAAATTTTTATATATTGTATTTATTTACTTATTTATGTGGTAAGGGTTGTCACTTTTTGAGGAATAATCTCATATTTTTCTTTTTGATTTCGGCTACAGAGGATAATTTTGACTATTTTCTTCAAATTGTGATTTAGTTCTTGGGTTCGAGCAATAAATTCTTCCAAAAAAACCTAAATTAAAAATAAAAAAAAAACTTTGATATAAAACAAACGATACATTTATACGAATAAATTTATCTATTCCGGACCTGATTATCGCATTGCAGCTGTTCAGTGCCCCTAAAGTTCGATTAGATTTTTTTATTCGATATTATATGACTTCATTTATGTTGAGGCGTTTAGTAATGATAATAATTATTATTATTTGCTTCATTCTCTTTGCACCGTTTGCGATTCTCCTATTTTAAACGTATATTTCACTCTTTAAATTTAAATTAAAAGTTACTTTCCTGAAAGAATAGAGTGTAATAAGATACTAAAAATATTAGAAAGTTGTAATATAAGTTAAATCTTACTGTAATACAATATTTTCTAAACATCTCCAAAAATTCTTCCTTAGTATATTGTCATATGAATTTGAATTGAATAGTACTCATAAAAACAACATTCGTTATCTTTCAGACAGTGAAGTATTCGTTAAACACTAATTAATCTATTTGGATAATGAATGTTAATGTTTCAAAAAACTGAAGAAAAATCGGACCCGGAAGGGTTAAAATGACCATAAATTTAATGTGCACAAAAGATGATTCCTATTGGATATTTGCACCACGACCCTCGTAGATTTAATCAATCCCTGTATGTATAGTCGAACTCCGTTATAACAAACCCGGTATATAACGAACTCCTGGATATAACGAACTAAAATTTTGGTAACGGCAATTTTCTATTTTATTTAATGCTAATTTATTCTTTTATAGCGAATCTCCAAAATCTTAAGATCGGTTATAACGAACTTTTTTTCCATTTGAACTGATTTTTTTTTTTTTTTTTTTTAACTTTTCTGCAGTTGTGAAAAAGGATTCGATTCTAACTTTTTAGCAAAATGAGTGAAACATATTGCAAATTAGCGATAAGTCATTAAAGGGTAGGACGAAGTGTATTTTTTCTCTTTTATGGTAACCATTCTGCACATGTGATCACGCCCGCCTGTCAATCATTTTCCATTACTCATATTACAGCTGTTTAGTAAAGTATTTAATGCTAACGTATTTATCTAATTTATTTAAGAATAATTCGAGAAATGGCAGTATTGAAAAGAACGTCTTCTTTGAATCAAGCAATACTCAAAATCTTTTTTCCTTTAATTGTAATCTCTGGAGTTCAGAAGATGATAAAAAGAATATTTGGAATCCAAAGCCTGGAAAAAGTGTGAAAGTTGTAGTATAGTCGGGAGCATTCCTTAAATTGTCTGCCCATTTATTCTAACTTTTGCTTATCCGAACTAGAGCCGGTATATACTTGTTCGAGTAATAGGCGCTGTACTCTATTTTTATTTATCTTTATTTTTAGTTAATTTATTTAGTATTGTGTCAGTTTAATGCAACCGATTTTAATCAATTTATTTCATTAAGGATCATATTTAATAGATTTTACGTTTTTTTTCTTAATACATGATTATTATATAGAAAGGTAGCAGCTAAAAATATACGCATTTTGTGAACTCTAATATTTTTTAACGGTTCGGATATAGTGGACCACGGATATAGCGAACAAAACCTTCAGTTCCTTGAAGTTCGTCATAACGGGGTTCGACTGTATTAATTTTATTTCCTAAAAATAAAACTGATGTTATTGTAGATTATTTTCCCATGTCTGCATTAAAATATAAGAGTATTCTTTCTTTTTTTTATTTTATTAATTTGGAGTTTTGCATTTTAACATTTCGAATTCGGTTCTGACATATGCTCCTTGTTCATTCAGGAATCTTATCGCAGAATCTACAGAGATAACGTTTATGTTTATCATTTCTTTCCTTGTACCCGCAGTAAGTCATCAAATCGATTATGTTGAAGAAAAAAAAAATGTCTTCTAGCAGAATTTTAATCCGACAAAAAAAAAAAAATCTTTTTTATTTATTGTTTTCGTTCATCTAACCCACGTAATGCTGTCTGTATTTAATCATGTAGGTCACTGTCAAAACCACCAGACATGGATGGCATTTGCCGTCATCGATTAAATCGATTTCTCCTCGGACATGTGCTTTATCGGGCAGAACTTGGTGATATCATCCGCCGTTCAATTAAACCTTTCATTTCGGACAACAATATTATCTTCTTCCACATTTTTCGGATTTGTTCCGCAGCCACAATGGACGGAAGGGGATCTATAGGGTCGTTTGTTTCACCTAATTCCCCCTTTTTTTTCTGATACGATAATTATATCTTTGTTGTATCGGTGGCGAGCAAGAAAAGAATCAATTAGTGGTAGACCCGTGCAAACAACAAAAGAAAACTGATAAAGGAATTATTGCAAATACCGATGCGCTTCCGATATAATTAAGACGTGATCACAAGATTGGTCGGACCTCAATCCTTTTTTTTTTTTCATTGTTGACTTATCGCGTTATTGTTTTCTTTGAAATTATGAAAGCATGAAAAGGAGTATTATTCTTTATTCTCTTCAGACCTGAGCATAAAATAACTCTACAAAGAAATATTTATTGCTTTTGCATAATCGAAATGACACCATACATGACAGAAAGAGTCATTTTTAGGAAATCAGTACTTCAGGAGACTTTTAATTTAGGTTTACAAATATGGATATAAAAGTACTAATCCCCTTAAAACATCAGTTTAACTATCAGTAATATAAATTTACGCAATAACAAAATTGAGGTCTTTAAACAAGTATATGATCAGCAAATCCTCAATTTTTTTATTGTAAAGCATTTAAGTTAAAGAATCATGAATATTTCTCACTTTCTTGGCCACAATGTCTTGAAGGTATTTTCGAAACTCGGATGAAAATAATTATTTTATGAGGTTAATATTCATCAGTACTGACATTTATTGGTTTTATTTTAAAGCAAAAAACATTCAGCTGTATAGAAGTAAAGTAAAAATGCAAAAAAATCGAAAAGTTTAGTTTTTATGAGGAAAAGAATGTAGGTACACATTTGTGACCTCAGGTCTAAAGAGGTTAAATCACATAGTAACTTTTAAAGTATGGAAATGTGTTAAAACAATGGAATAGTGCTTTTAAAAATTTTGTTGAAATAAATTTGCACATACCAGATGATAAAAATATACTTACAATCAGCGGCACCAACTTTTGAAAAATATTGGGTGGGCCAACTATTTTAGAATAAAATTACATGGCATTTTATTTTCTTTGGAAGTATGAGAAAATATGACATTGAAGTTAAAAATTTTTAAAGCGGGATATTAAGTTGCAATTTTATTAAATTATATTTTCATACGGGGTCTTCATTTTATGGTCTCGAATGTTTACTATGAGGAAATTTCTCGAAAATTTTCTGCAAAAAGCCAATTGTACACGTCTTTTAAATTTAGGTGCCGAAGGGGCTAAAGGGTGCGACGTATCTGTTACTACTATCCTTACAGTTTTTTCAAAAAAATTAGTTTGAGGACATCAATGGATTTTTTTTTTCAGAGATAGAAAAGTAAATAAGTAACAAACGAGAATAATGAAAATTAGCCGGTCCTGGAAGAGCAAATTATTGGGTGAGCTAGGGCCCCATGCGCCCATATAAGTTGGTGCCTCTGACGGTGTCTATTGCTTAGTTATGAATTTTTTTATGCCGGTTACTTAACATTTATAGTTTGTTATTCGGCACCTGAGTATTAATACTCAAATTGATCTCGAGATTAAGAATCTTGATCAAATGACGTGACCTTCTGGCAAGGCACCTCCAGGAGAATTATGTTCAAGTTGAAGCTGGCAATGCTAGTGGTTATCACCATATTCTATGATCGATTTCTGACGATCGATTTTCTCTTATCTCCTAAACTTATCTATTATTCGCCTAACATTTTTTTAAATTATTATTATTGGGATAAACAGTTTCTCTCATTATGCTCGTTAAAAACACATCCCCACAGTGTTGAATGCAGACACTTTTCTCCGGGAGGGACTTCTGTGGCTTTGGGGAGACATTATAGAATTCCCGGGGGGGGGGGATTGCACTTTTTGAGCATTGAAAACCCCAAATCCCAAAATTTCCGGGGGGGGGGGACATTTCATTGCTTCTGGGGGGAATGTCCCTCCCCCGGGCCACCACACTGCATCCCCATTATATCCGAGCTCGCTATAAACGAGATCGACTGTATTCCCTTTGATCTTGTTGAAAAGTGAACTGCGGTATTTTCGTTTTCTGAACTCCGAGGTGGTCATTTCTCAGTAAACCAGTGCGGCCTGTTCCGAAATGCGAGCATACGAACCTAATGGATGCGGAAGAATCTCTTTTAGCTCCGACCACACCCTGAATTGGAGAAAGCATCCCCATCTCTCACTGAACATTAGGTTAAGTTAACCGTACTCGTTTTATTTTTTCCGCGGCATCTCCTTCTCTTATGAGAACGTTTCCGTAAAAGGAATCCCCGTAGATGTGTTATTGTTTGGTTTCTAGATCGAAAACAATCGATTATACAGGGCGGGATGAAGGTGTATCGCTTTCTCGTATTGATGGTGATTGATTTTTGTTTTTTCGCATTTTTAACAGGTTATATACCTACACTAATTTCGTCGTTTTTTATCCATTCTACCCTTTTTTCCAGAGCCTGGTTACCCAAAGAGCATATGAAGCATGTGCTTCCCTTCCATGGTTTAAAAGTGCCCAAAATAACTATAAAATGGACCTCTAACGCTCATTTGATTATTTTTTTTAATTGCTTTTACTTACCCATGATACGTAGTATAGGGTAAGTCTTGTAATCGTTATAAAAATTGAAAAAAATGTTTTTAACGGATTTTCACGTTACATATATTGCAGATTCCGAAAAACATATTTTTAGAAAAAATAAAAGAAAAATATTTGCCCTCCGTCCGTGTGATTTATATTTACATATATTCTTTTCAATCGGAGGCGACACTAAATTCTGACAAAGCTAGCTTATTTATTTATTTGGGGGGGGGGGGGAGAGGAGAGACATTTTTATAGATTATAATTTTCCTTTTTCTAACCCTATAAAAATCAAAGACTAAATCGTAATTTAGTATGTTTTTTTTTGTTTTTTTGTTTTTTTTTTTTTTCTTTTCGTGTATCTATTTTCCGTTATTAACGGTTCTAGTCATTCCGCGACCGAATTCCCCTCGGTAATGTTAAGTCTATGGGCGCTTGAGGCATTCGTATATTTACAATACCTCCTTAAGGAATTGATATATATATATATTTTAAATTTTCAGTGTTCTCTTCTCTTAACCCCTTGGGGATGAGCGACACGTATACGCGCCGCAAAAAGGCTGAAGAACCCTTGTTTATCCCCACCAGAAAAAATTTTACTGTAAAATTTGCCTCATTTAATCGGTGCATTTTCTCGAATTAATAAACCACAAATCTCTGTTTTTAAAAACTGGTGACAAAGCATTAAACATTTCCTAAATGGCTCCCGTCGCAAAGGGGTTAAAGGATGTCACTTTTTACTTACCCATCATACGTAGTATAGGGTAAGTCTTGCAATCGTTTTGAAAATCGAAAAAAAATTTTTGACGGATTTATACGTTTTAGATAGTGGAGATTCCGAAAAACATATTTTTAGAAAAAAATTTTTTGCCGTCTGTCTGTCTGTAAACGCTCTGTCTTCCGAACAAATTGAGATAGAGGCTTGAAATTTTGTATGTACTTAGTATGTAAGAATGGGACGAAGCCTATTTAATATCAGCAACCTCGATTATCCGTAACTATTTTTTTCGGACTCTCGAAAAATTCGTTCTGATGAAAGGTATATAAAAAAATTCGAATTTTTTTGTTCTAAGGAATGGACGTAAAAGGCAATAAAATAACGCACGTTTTGCATACAGAACGAAGTCGATCGAATTATGAGTTGCCGAGATATTTGTCATCATGTTTTCCACATTCTTCGATTTTCCATGACCCTGTATTTCATTCAAATTTCGATTCAGAGGTATATTTTAATTGAAAATGAGACGCTTAATCCAACGCAGTGAACTGTTAGTTTATATTATGATTATTTTTGGAGTTATAAGGATGTTTCTTTTACGCAGTTCGATATTACTTGAGTAGTTTGGCGTTTTATATAATTTGTCGAAATTGCTAATTCATTAATAGAGCATTACTATGCATATTAACAATATTTAAATTTTGTTTTGGAATTGCAGTGCATTGTATAAATAGTTTTCACATGTTTTATTTTCATATGCCTATCCATGATGGGTAAGTATCACGGTGGCCTCCAACGACTAGTTTCCTTAGTTGTCAAACTATTTCTAAAATGTATGCTTAATTCAATATTTTATATTTTAAAAAACAAACAAAATGAAAGTAAAATCTCAACATTTCCTATAAAATTATGCATATATTTTAGAAATAGTTTGGCAATTAAGGAAAAAAAAAAAAAAAAAAAAAAAAAAAAAACATGCTTAAAGAAGAGAACACTGAAAAAAGAAGTTAAAAATATCAATTTCCCGAGGACATATTTTGAATATAAAAATTTATCAAACGTCCATAGACTTAAGGGTCAGTGGACCTTTATTTGAGCAAAATCGTCGCAAAAAAGGTCTATTTCTGTGGTATAATAGTACCAAAAGAGTTTTTTTTTCTTATTAAAATATCATTTATGAAGGTTTTTAGAAGAAAATAGTAATGTGTATTTATATGCCTTAAATCTGTTTTTCTGAAAACTAATTTTTCAGCGTTTTTAGATTTTTCAAAATGCTGCTTGCGACGTAATTTTTGATCAATATTTATGAAATTGATAAGGAAGTATTTTGATATTGTTTAGAAAGAAATTGTGTAAGCTTTTTAAAATTCGTCTTCATTAAGTGCGTCAAATTTGATTTTTTACTTATTAAAAGGCAAAATTTTGATGAAAATCGATAAGGAAGTTTGAAAAAAATCTGTAAAATATTAACTATTCAAGAGATTTTTTTTAATCTTACGCAAATTTGTTTATAACAGAGTTCTAAGTGATAAAAATGCAAAAGCAAGAAAATATCTCAAAAATTAAGACACGAAGGAGCTATTTTAAAATTTCCGTTTAAAAATTTGAATAAGATTGGAAATTTCTTTGAGGGTGTTCCATATGCTTTTGGGTGAAATGTACTGGGTGTCCAGTAAATGACTGATCCATTTTGAATGTAAATAACAAAAAAACTGTTTGAGATAAAAATGCGCGGCTTGTTGTATTGTTATTAAAATATAAATAAATTTTAAAATATGCTCTTTGTTAATGTAATATAATAATATTTAAAATAATACCTCAGTCTCAAGACTGAGGAGGGGAAATATAATACAGATGGTTCAATCACAAATATTATTTTAAATCACTTTCCAACCAACGTACCCTATTTCTGAAGCTGATTCGAGAGTAGATTCAACATATAGATTCAGATTCAGCCGAAAATCTCATATTTATGAAAATTAGAGTCATGTCTGTATTCAAACAGCCTGTTACCGCCAGCGCGATATTTTTTTTCCGAAATTTGAACTATATTAACAAAGTACATGTTTAAAAATTTATTGTTTTTCTAATAACAATACCGCAAACCGCGCATTATTATCTCAAACCGTTTATTTGAAGTTCAAAATGGGTCAGTTATTTACTGGACACCCGGTATATATGCACAAAATTTCATATTGCTATGATGAAAATTAAATAAAAAAATTTTTAACGTCCACCGTCCCCTTAGCATTACGGAGGAGAATTCGGCCGCTGAGTGACTGACCAGCACGTCATTTTGATGGTGTCAGTCAAAAGTTGTGTTCTGTCCGGAAAAAGCGACTTTATTTTGGACGATTCGACTTCCTGGACATGCTCGGTGAAACGGAATGCCACTCGTGTTGTTCGACCATTTCAATTTGCGATACTCTGACACTTCATTATACAGAAAAAAATCATTTTCTTCTGAAATTAAAAGATCCGATTAGACGTCTGTAAAAAGAAAAGTTGTTTTTTTTTTAAAAAATATGTTAATCCGCATGTGTACTGACTCAGGCTTAACAAGAAAATTGTTTCAAGTCGACCCAGACTTGAAGTGAAAGAAAATGAATCAATATTTTAATAGACTTTTGAAAAGGTAATCTTTAATTACCTCTGTAATAGTTATTATATTTTTTTTATTAAATTTTTATCAGTTTCTTTGTATGAAAATGAACATTGATATTCAAATGAAACACTAAATGGTATACAGTCGACTCTCGTTAATTCGAAATCGGATAATTCGAATCTTCACTTAATTCGAACTAAACAGGAAGTCCAACAATTTTCAATGGTAGAATAACGTTACATTTTTTCATTAATTCCAACTAATTTTCTCTTGACATCGTTTAATTCGAACTAACAAGAATTCCGATTTTTCATTCTTCATTTCTTTTTCACGGATTTCAGATCATTTGAATAACTTTCTTTGATTTTTGTGAAAATTGTTCCGAACGAGTATACATATAATCCCATGCATTTGATATCCACTTTCTAAGTGCCCCGTTTGACCATGAGTGACGCTTCAATTTTTTCTTCCATTGTGCTTGTTTCTAATCTTTTAATTAGTTTATGCATTTATAGATTCTATTTTAATATTAAGTCATGTTCTGATGATAAGAGACATAATTAATTTTTAAAAAAACACTATAACATTAATTTCTTTGTAATAGTACCATATTGAGCATGTTCTAATTTCATACTTTCCATAATTCGAACTTCGGATAATTCGAACATTTCTTGTGGTCCCGACGAGTTCGAATTAACGAGAGTCGACTGTATATTCCAATTATGTTATAATTCAAATGAGCATTAATATTCAAATGTAAAGTTGAATCAGTTTAGTTTATATATTCTTCAGATTCTTTCATTTCTTCCATGAGGTAGAATGTCACGTACTTCATATTGCTTAAATTGAGCCCTATATATAAGACCAGAGCCGTCCCTAAACAAAGGTGAGGCCGGGTGCGAGAACTTTTGCGAGGTCTTTTTATTCTAGCGTCTCATATCGAATCAGAGCCCTATCTAGGGAGGGGGGGGGGGGGTGCCAGGAAAAGATTTTAAAGTCATTAAAGGAATTTCTGTTCCAAAAATCTAAATGAAATTCTGTTTAAAAAATCGAATTTAGTTTTGAGGGCTATATTTTGCAGAAGTACTAAATTGTAACATTTGTACAAAAAGTTCAAATTAGTGTTACACTTGCACATCCTTTTTGAATATACGAAGCTACAGGGTGTCCAGCAAATAAAAACCCTGATTTCAAAATTAAATTTCTCAAAAACATAGATCAATAGAATTATGCAGTCAACGGTTTGTTTTTCAGGTAAGCTGTAAAAATCTTATACAAAAGTTTCGAACGGTAAATATTTTGAAAAGATTGTGTTCTGATTGCAAAGAATGCTTTGATTTGACATTTTTCTTGCTTTAGATTGCTGCCAGAGAATGTGTTTTTCGGCTTAAAGTGTCATATTTCATAGTTTTTTGAAATTTCGAAATTCTAAAAATTTACTTCGAAAAATCTTTAAAATATTGCACTGTAAGCTTAAAAATTATTTCTCTGCAGGCAATCTAAAACAAGAAAAATGTCAAATCAAAGAATTCTATGCAATCAGAATGCAATTTTTTTCAGAATATTCACTGTTTGAAATTTCTGTATAAGATTTCTACAGCTTAACTAATGAAAAAACCGTTTACCGCATAATTCTATTGATTTTTGTTTTTGAGAAATTTAATTTTGAAATCAGGGTTTTTATTTGCTGGACACCCTGTCAGAGGATGTATAATTTTGCACTACCCTAATAGCATGCATGGTCACAGTGACGTCACTGTGAGTTACTTTGGTCACATCACATCTGTCACATCTTTGGTCACATCATGTATTTAATACATTAACGTATATTACAGTAATAAAAAAGCACAAAAACAATGGCATAAAATAATTTATTTATTAAAATATATTTACCTCTTTCAGAAATAATCCTTCACATAATTAATATTTCTTTACCTGGAATGAAAAGAGCATATTTCCAAGTCATCTGTGAACTTAGTTCCTTTTTTTTTTTCAAATTTCTCAATTATACCTCTTGGCTTGTGGAGTAATCATATGTATTTAATACTTTAACGTATATTACAGTAATAAAAAAGCACAAAAACAATGGCATAAAATAATTTATTTATTAAAATATATGTACCTCCTTCAGAAATAATCTCCTTTGACAGCAATGCACTTCAGGCAATCTCCTTCCCCCCTCAGAAATTGATGCATGCCTTAAAGTTGTTTTTGTGCTATCCCTTTTCAGATTTCGCAGAGAATTTCCTTTTATCGAATGAATGAACTCAAAACGTTGCCCACGAAGAGGCAATTTCAATCTTAGAAATAAGACCGAGTCCATGGTGTAAAATAAAAGCTATATGGAGAAGCAGTAAGCCGTAAAAAAGGTTTGCAATATGAAACCATTTATCGCTCGAATTTTAATGTCCACATTAGACCCAAACAAAACAAGCAAGTGGAACAGGTGCCGAATTCTTCGACTCAGCTGTGCATTTTTTCTCTAAGTGAAAATGAGTTGTTTATATTTAAGCATTCTAAAGTATCCTTTCATTGTATTATGATTTAAAGACTGCACTGTTAAAAATTTGAAATTTTTGATGCATCGTCACTGCATTGCTTTTATAGAAAATTATAATTCACCGGATTATGGAGCATTCTCTTTGGTCAAAATAGAGATATTCTATATAAGTGGTGGATTGACAATGCAACAAAAGTTTCAAATTTTGGTACTACTCTGTTATCCCGTTGACCAATTTCGCCAAATTATACAAATCGCCAAACTAATAGCCAAATTATACATGTTGACATAATTTTTATTTTAAATAACGAAAAAACAAATAAATAGCAGAATATTAATAAAAATATTAATAAAAAATCGAAATAAAAATCACTTAATGACATTTTAAACACGTGAATCACATTTAATGTCATTGAATGTGACATTCACGATCATCCATTATTGGCATTTAATCTTATAGTTTGGCGACAATTTTTTGGTCGACGGGATAACCTAGAAGTACCCAAATTTTTAATAGTGTGTATTACTAAACGTTTTCTTCTTTTTTGAGAAAGAACGTGGTTTTGTTTGGGCTGTAGTGGATTTTAGGATTACATTTTTGACGTCACCCCCCAGCCACTATACTTCCTCTCTATTCTTTCTCTTTACTCTATGGACCGAGCCAGTAGTTCGTCGAATAAATTATGTGCTGCGGAGTTTGTATTATACCGGGTGATCCAGAAGTTCCTGGAGTTTTGAAATGCTAATAGTTAGCAACCTATAAACAATAGAAGTATGCGGTTTTCACAGAAATGCTTAGAAACTTCTTATGGGATTTGTTTTTTCGATGAAACAAACATATTATGTTAGTTACACTTTTGCCAACAGGTGGCGCTAAAATTGATAGTATTATTTTTTATGCTATGATGATGCTCACTAAAAAGAAAGGATTAGTGTCCAAAGGTTTCAAACTTTCATTATGACGTCCACAGCTTATAAGAACCGCCGAGAGCCGATACAAAACAACGTGCACAGTATCCTCAGAGAAGAAAGAAATTTCAGAAGAAATTTCAGTTCATCGTGATATTACAAGTGTACTGCACTCACCATGAGTTGATGATTTCCATTGAGTATTGACATCTAATTCTGCCTCATTTACGATTGCAACAGACATTTGGGATCTCCTGGGTCTATTACGATCTGCCAATGAGCTCTTTTCTCAAACCTGGCTTACCTTAGCATTTCACATGTTTAATGACCATCAAATTTTGTGTAGTTTTAACTTAATGTGTTGTACGATAAAAACACAAATCGACATCCAAAGAAAGCATATCTAAACATAGCAGTTACTCATAAAATTTTGTGTCAAAATCCCTTATCAATGCAATTTCAACTGCTTTAAAAAAAGTGGTTGAACATAAATCGAACTTAAAACGAAATCTAATCAATATCCTCGAAAAGATGTTTCGCAATGATCTCATTTGTCTATATAACGCATAATATAGGTACATTCAGTCTTGTACAGCAGCGCCACCTGTTGTTGAAATTTGTAACTATATATATATATTAAAAGAAATCATTCTAAACAAAAATCCCACATGTTTCTGAGCATATATATGGAAACCGGACTTTTGTATTGTACATAGTTTCCAAATTATTAACATTTCAAAACTCCCGAAACTTCTGGATCACCCGGTATTTTCTTCCTATTAAGTTTTAGAAGCAACATGATTGCTACAGCCTTTAATGATTGTTCTATAATGGACAAAAAGGAAGTCATCTGAAATTAAATAGAAACAACATTATAAATAAATTGCCATTTTCCCAGTGGTGGATCAGGAGAAAGAAGTCAATAAAAAACTTAAAAATGAACCTTTAAAATATTATATCTGGGCTGAGATTAACAATAAGTCTTATAAAACTATTAGCTGAATTAAGCAAGATGGAAGTGGCTTATTTTAACAGACCGTAATTGCCTCCGGCCAGTCAAAAATTAAATGTTTATACTTTCTA
Organism: Maratus speculifer; assembly: GCA_964019185.1. NCBI lineage: Eukaryota > Metazoa > Arthropoda > Arachnida > Araneae > Salticidae > Maratus > Maratus speculifer. Next base: position 445,988,329 of record OZ025290.1, on the reverse strand, counting down.
ATAAAAGAATTTCATAAAATGGCTTCGTTTACCGCAGAAAACTTAAAACAATGTGACAACGGGTGCACCAGCTTCAAATAAAAATATTATATCTAGTGTTACATATATAAAACACATTTCCTCCTAAAATGCACAATTAATTCAATAACCCAACTACTGCCGGGGTCATATATCAGTGTGAAAATATTATTCCCCCCCCCCCCCTCCAAAATAATAATAATAATAATAATAATTAATTTCCTTCAAATGTACAGATTTCTTTTCTTTTAACAGTACACATACTTGATAACATTTTCAACTTTTACAAATGAAACTGATCCACTTTGTTATATTGTTCCTACGCGATGAGAAATTAATCGGTGGTGTTTTAATCGATTTTTCTTTTCATATCGTCTGCTTTGTCTTTCTTTTATTGCACTTGGAAAAAATTTCGTGTAACAAATACCACTCTAGGCATGGATCTAATACAGTTAAGACCCGAATACCATGGGTGCCAATTAACTTTTACGGGTTTTTCTCCTATACGGGAAACTCAATCTATTTCGAACATTCCTGGCTGTTGAAATCAATAGCTGTCTTTTGTGAAAGTTACAATCGGAAAGGAAACCCCTTTCTCTTTGATTAAATAGCTTTCTTTTGTGTGATTTCTTCTTGCAACAACAAAAAACATCCAGTGATTCGCTTTTACTTTTCCCAACTTTCTTTTTGCTCTTGGAATGTAGAAATCAGTGTTTGCAAACAAAACGGGATGGAAAGACTGATGGTGATTTCTTTTTTCTTTTGTAGAAATCTGACTTGCGCCACCAAAAAACAAAGGGAAAAAAAAAAAAAAAAAGACTCGATACGGTTGTGTAGGATTCGGCTAGTGTGTTAAGAAAACAAACAATTGCTTGAAAAGAAATTGAACGAGGAAATAGTAGTAGTATGTTTTCCTTACTGAGTTTTCGTGTCAATCGAATTCGTTCATTGAAACCTTCCTTGAGTAATTTTAAGAGATGATTTGATTTACAGGAATCTATATTAGAATCCCTGACCCGACTGTTCCCGATTCAAATCCGAAAAAGAAATTAGCAACACGAAACCCACCCGAACCCGATATATTCAAATCCTAGCTCGCAATAAAAGGAAATGAATTCATATTTTAATATAATAATGGAAATCACTAATATCAAATGTATCTTTTTGATAGGAAAAGGAACACATACATGATATATACGCTCATTATCACTGAAATATATATATATATATTTTTCATTTAAAAATATCATGATTTTCTTTTGAAAAGTTGGATGAACTTGAACCAACTCTCAAGCAAAAAGCCTAACCTGTTACTCAAGCCTAGTAAATCGCTGTATACTGTTAAGGACAGATAACATCGCTACACACTCATTTATCGTTTTTGAACAACTGCAATCACTATATATTGTCTCATTCATATTATAATACAAAATATTTTTTTTCCTTAAGAAACAATATTCTGAAATCACTTACAGAAAAATCGGATATTATCAAAACCGATCCTGGCGAATACCTCAACTTTAAACTGAAAAATAATACTGAAACCAAACCGAACACGACCCAATGTAAGAAACACGTTAACCAATTCGACCCCATCGATAATTTTTATTGAATTTTCATTTATTTCAAGAAAATTTGCATAGTTACTACATGTATCATTTTCCTCTTGTAAAAAAACAAAGTACTGTTAAAAAGATTTAAAAAAAACCCCGTTCAATAAACTTATCGAACGGATAAGTATCGCCGTAAATAATAGAAATTAAGAACTCGAATTGGCCATTAAGAACTTATTAAGCGATCGCATAAAAAAAATAACACGCTTTAATTGGATCAGCGCGTACTTCTTTTTCCTTAATTCGGCCTGAAGTCCTCCTTGTACGACTTCTTTTTTGAATGGCTAATCACGAAATATGAAAATGACACAAGGAGAAAAATGCTTAAGAATAAAATCCTTTTTTTCTTCTTAATTCATTCCGGGTTTTCTAATCCTTCCGAACGAAAATGATCAAAGCTGAATTGAATGAAGTTGGATGGGAAGCGGGGGGAAAAGGGAATCGAATTCATTTTTTGAAATATGGCATAGAAATATTTTTATTATCTAAGATTTAAATGAATAGATTTTTTTTATTTTATCAGAAGAGACGGTATTGTTTAACCTTGAATATGAAGTCGTTAGTTCTTAAAAATTGCTTCGTTATGTTTAAATATTCTGTTGATTCAGTTATTTCTTTATGCTGATGTTGTAAGGATTTGTGCGATAATTATTTAGCATTCGAAATGTTTTTTTGTATTTCAAATATTTCTTTTAAAGTTCTTTTAATGTCTTTGAAAAGATCGGAGGCATTAATTAAGATCTACATTTCGTGTTTAACAAATTTTTTCTTAGATTTATTTCAACAAAGCAAATTTAGTGTCATATTAGTTCTTTTTCTTTTTAACTCCGAATATGTTTTCATATTTCAAATATTTCTTTTAAAATTCTTTTAATGTCTTTGAAAAGATCGTAGACATTAATTAAGATCTACATTTCGTGTTTAACAAATTTTTTCTTAGATTTATTTCAACAAAGCAAATTTAGTGTCATATTAGTTCTTTTTCTTTTTAACTCCGAATATGTTTTCATATTTCAAATATTTCTTTTAAAATTCTTTTAATGTCTTTGAAAAGATCGTAGACATTAATTAAGATCTATATTTCGTGTTAAAGAAAACTTTTCTTAGATTTATTTCAACAAAGCAAATTTATTGTCATATTAATTTTTTAGCTCCCAATATGCTATTTTTTTTTCCTTTCTTCAGGCAACAGTTAAATAGTATCGTCCCTAAAATTAACATTACGTACATAAGTCAGCCGTAAAACAAACAAGTTGGAAATTGCACGTGAAGCGTAGCAAATTAGGTGCGTTCGTACGATAACGAAGTTTTAAAAATATTACTTTCATATGTCAATCTCATAAAATTGTAAATAGTGAATTACAATTAAAACGCTCATCAAACAATGTTCTTCCTATACCATTATATAATGTAATACTTTTGTGTGGCCTTGTAAATCAATAACAAATGTTCTTTGCACCACAAATTATGTATGATGTATATTATAATATGTACTTTATAGTTGCATATAAATTTTATTAAGTTCGTATGAGTGTAACACGATTAAAATGCATTTGAAACATTTTTCCCATTGACCGTAATGTAACGGAATACTTTTGAGTGTCCCTATAATTGATCTATAAATCCGATTTTCATAAAATTTGAAATAACTCGACAAAATTATGTAATAATTATGTAGTTTAAATTTCAAACGTATAGAATATATTTGAAACTTTTTCCTAATTGACCATAATGTAACTGAATAATTTTGATTGCGCCTGTAATTGATCTATGCACACGATTATCAAAATATTTGAAATAACTCGACAGAATTATGTAATAATTGCGTATTATAAATTTCAAACGATTAAAATGCATTTGAAACTTTTTTCCCCATTGACCGTAATGTAATGGAATACTTTTGATTGCCCCTGTAATTGATCTATGCACACGATTATCAAAATATTTGAAATAACTCGACAGAATTATGTAATAATTATGTATTTTAAATTTCAAACGATTCGGTTGGGTAGTTTTTGCGTTGTTATATGCGGACGGACAGACGGACGGACAGACGGACGGACTGAACGACAACTATAGGTGCTACGTATTATATAATTACGAACGCACCTAAAAAGATGTATCATTGTATGGTGTACTGATAATCGCTACTACAATTTTTTAAACTTCTAACCATCGCGCCTTTTCAATTTTTAGACTTTCGTATAGAGAAAAATTGCACTTTTAACTACAATTTGTTTGAAAATTGTATCGCAATTTATTTTTGAGATATTCATTTTTAGGGTTCCGTTCATCTGGCGAAATCCTATTCGTCTCTGTCCTCTGACTGTCTTATCACATAGTCCGTACACAAGCATAAGGCAGAATTCATAAGGCAGAGCGTTCGAATTTTGTGTACACAACAAATCATAAAAGTTTTAAAAATACTATTATTTTTATTAAAATATTTATTTTAATATCATCAGTTCATTTTTTGTTGCTGTTTTCTCTTCTAATTATTGCCAAAGTTTAAAAAGATTTAAAAATTAATATGTATCTAGCAGAAATTGATGGATTAAATAAATCACTTAAAAAACAACAGCTCAGCTGCTATAAGTATTTGGTATTACAAATTTGGTACTTCCGCATGCGGTTGTTATATCATGTGCTGATGCATAAAATCTAAATTAAAAAAAAAAAAAAAAGCGAGACAACAACTTTTCAATTTATGAAAAAAAAAAAAAAAAAAATAAACTTAGAGAAAAGATAGTTTTTGCACAGACCATTAACCGGAATTTATTAATATAATTAAAACTAAATGATCACTTTTACACTTTGACATAGTTTATAACATTTTAATACAAATTTTATAAATTTAAGATAAATTGAATTTTTGTTGGGGGAAGGGCAATGTAAAGGTCTGCACGGGCCGGAATTTCCAGGCCTGGGCCCGGCCCGTTCTAAAACTCAAAAGTTCGGCCCGGCCTGTTCATATTTTGCATTTTTAGGCCCGGCCATCGATTTTTATCGTATAATTAAGATTCTTTTAAAGAATACTGCATATGTCACCGGGAGGATGTTACAGGAAATATACATTTTCAACATTTATGATTACTTAGATTCTTAGACTTTCAATATTCATAAAATTATTCATTAAAAAATTAATATGGTTTCGAATAAAAGAAAAAAAAGAAAGTTAAAAACATCGTAACTTTTGAAGCTGTATAGTAAAAATAGATTTATGGAAATATTTCTATATTATTTTATTAAACATTCCAAATCCAAATTCATTCTCTAATTCAAAGGAGCTACTTTCTAAATTCATTTTTTTTTTTTTTTCGAAAATGCATTAGATTAGCGGATCTGTTTTTATTCAGAAACTGTGTAATCGAATGGATTTATCCATTTTTTGATACAAGAAAGCTAAAAAAATACTGTCAAAGTTAGCGTTTTGAATAGAATTTCCGGAAGCGACAACATTGGTTGGAAGAAAAAATTACCACCATTTGACAAAATAACTTATATTTCAACAAGGTTATACAAGTATCCTTTTTACAAAAAAATAAAAACGTTGTTTGATTCCAAATGCCTTCAAAAAGTCAGGCTTGTCAATATTATGCTTTTACAGTTAAAAATTAGTCAGAAAATTTATGAAACTTTAGCATTGTAGAAAACTGTATTTAAGAATCACCAAGAAGTAACATATACAAGTCTTACGTTAACATATAAGTTCTTTATCACTATTAATAATTTTACAAATCATGTTGTCTTACATACACATCTTGAGATCAATTAAGTCTAATTTCGGCCCGGCTCGTCTGTATGTAGAAAAAAACAATGCAAGTCTGATTTCGGCCCGGCACGAATTTGCTAAAAATATTAAGCCCGTGTTACACACAATGTAACTGTCCGTTGCCGATCTCTACACTTTAGAAGTTACATCTCTGCATTGATGTTGTCAAACTAGTGTTGGTTCGTGACGCACATTTCTACTTATTTTCATTAAAGCCGTATTCATTAACAACAGCTATTATTTTATCATTGTGCCTAAATCATTATAACGGGCCGGCAGGCCCTCTAAATTTTTTTATCGGCCCGTATGGCCCGTTCAATTTTTTTGCCGGCCCTTTAAAAAATTATTTTTATTCTGTCGGCCCGACCCGTTAGAAAATTCGGAACGATTCCGCCGGGTACGGGCCACGGGCCAAGCCCGGGCCCGTGCAGACTTCTAGGGTAATGTTGTTTTTTTTCTTTAGCTAAGCGTGTTTATTGAAATTCGAATGCGTTTTTTTACTGAGCACTTATGTAAATATTATTTCTTAACATTAAATATTTTTTAATTTAAAAATTCAGGATGAGGAGAGTGTGATCCGAGGAGGGACTATTTTCTAAATTTTGTTAATTTTGGGAAAACTAAAGACTCAATCGCTTTAAACTTTGACATATAGTTTATAACAGATAATAAGAATAACGATAAAGTTCTTTGAAAGAGATATTAAACGAAACCCTCTGTGCGATCTGCGATCACACTTAAATACTTGTTTTTCTTTTCTTGTAGTAGTTAATTACGATTTCTGTAACAGTGTCATTACGGCAGAAAATAAAGGGGGAGGGGGAAATAGTATATTACTACATTTTTTTTTGGGGGGGGGGCTGCCATTTTCTCATAACAAATTTTTAAAAAATTGTAATTAAAATAAGTGCTATGCTAAGAATATCGTCTGCTATAAAGATGTATTTTATAGAATATTTGTGTGACTTATTCCTTGTTATTTAAATAAAGTGGCGTTATACTTTTCTGTGTCTATATGTTGTTTAAGACTGGATCTTAAATATGGAATTCTTTAGCGGATGTAAATGACGTCATTTTTTATAAAATAAAAGCGGGTATTTTAAAACTGAAAACTGAAATATGTTTTGTACTAGCTATATTCATATGTATATTTTTCCAAGCAACTTATTTTCAATTTTTTTATTTATTTATATTAATGTTGAGTAATTTACGAGTTGTAATTTTCCACTTGAGTGAAAAAGTGGATACTTTTCCCACTCTGTTGGAAAATTACAATTCCTATGATTTGTTTACCAATTATAATAATTGTGTTAAAACGACTGAAAAGTAATTTTACTCTCTTTTCTTTTTTTAGGTAAGTGAAATTGTTGCTACTTTTGCCTTCATACATTTGAGGTAATATTACATTTGTTATTTTACATATCTATATTATAAAGGCCAAACGTATCTGTGCGTAACGCATACGTCATACTGCGAATGGCAACACTTTAAAATTTGAAATGCAATTTCGGTTTTGCAATCTTTGCTGCTGCAAGTTTTAAACTTTTAAATAACGTACATTTTAAATTTTTACACCGTCGTATAGAGAAAAAAATTTACTTTTAAATGTAATTTATTTGAAAACTGTATCTTAATTTATTTATGAAATATTAATTTTTTCGTTGTTTTTTAATACCTTTTTACTAATTGTGGCAACAGGAGTACCCCATTAAAAGCTAAGGAAAAAAGGAAAAAAAAATGATTACTGTATCTTTCTGTTGCCATTTTCTCATTAAAAGAGAAAAAAAATTGTGAAGAATATCGTTTGTTACAAAACACTTTGAATTTTGGTTTCATTTACACTTCAAAGAATATAAACAGTTTAGTATCTGTTCAGCTAATAGCATTGAGGCTTCAAGTTTTTAATCATAAAAATTAAGGTGAATACAGATAAGTTGCACATGTAAATTTTGATATGGTGAAAATGATGTAATTCAATTTCACGGGGAAAATTTTTTATGGTCGAGTCAAAATGTAATATATATATATATATATATATATATATATAATACCATTAAAAGTAGACAAGATTCACCAACGGATTTTATCAATAAAACAATAAACCAAAACGAAGAATTAAATTGAATTATAGTAAACAATATTAACCATTTGAAATTAACCATTGAATTTAATAACTTATAGCACAGTGAACATGGAAGGAAAAAAAGAATAATATGAATACAATTGAAATTTGTAGAACCAAAGCAGAATCTTCAGGTCCCAAATACTTTGGAACTACAAATGGAGTGTGTGGTTTCATCTTCGTATTTGCCATGAAAAAGCAAAACAATACGAATTTGGGACTACCATCACACAAAAACCAAATTATTAAACAAGGAACAAAGATATTTTACAAAAAGGAGTTGAAAGTAAATAAAAATAATAGTTATCCATAACAAACAAAAAAGATAAAGCTGAATGGAAATATAATTGAACCAGAGAAAATAATTAATAATCGATATTAAAATAAAATTAAATTAATAAAATGATTAAAATTAACATAATATAATTATATTAACATATAACTTAAAATACATTATTGTTACTTTAATCAGTAACATTTATTGTGACTTTACATGGTAAAAACTCATTATCTTAATATAGGATAATAAAAAAATAATAATAATAATATAATAATAATAATAAAAATAAATAAAAAAAATAATAATAGTAATAATATTATTAATAATAATACCAAAAATTATATCAATAACATTAAAAATAATTTGATATTTAAAATATAGCTATTTAACTATAGATATAACTAGACGAATATCCATACATTGGTGTAAATTAAACAGTTTAAAAATTATGTTAAAATAAATAACCCACTCTCAATTTTTTTTTAAATAAATAATTAACCTTTGCGTTTTTATCCAGACAACACCACCCTCCTCCGTACTCTAACATCTACCCACCCAACCAACCTATATATATATTTTTTTTATTACTTTTTTACATTTTTAATTTTTTATTATTATTTTTATGTTTTATAATTTTTTAATTTTTTATTATTATTTTTATGTTTTATAATTTTTGTATACATTTTTTATGTAAAGAATTAATTATAAGATCATGTAATATCTAATTATAAATTAAAGAATATATGAATTTTTTAGGATAACCATTATTTATAGCATCATATACAAGCTTTTTAATATTAGTATTAATTAAATGGGAAGAACATAGACATTTTATTCTATATAAATGGTTAAGTATTATATTACGATATACAGAATTATGAAGACAAGATTTAAAATTAGTAAAAGTATTAACTTTAAAATTAAATTCTTTCCTTTTGTCATAAATATCAGTTATAAATTTGTTCTCTTTTAATATCTAAGAAATTGATTGTATTATTAAAAAGTAGGTTTTTTGAAAGTTCTAGATTAGAAGGATAATCAACAGGGAATTGAGATATACAGGTGTTATCAGTATCAATTAAAATTACATCATCTATATATCGATATAAATGTATTGTATTATTTAAATAATGACGTTCATAGTAATATATGTATAAGTCAGATAATACACTAGATGTACTACCACCTTGTGGTATACCAACATTTTGAATATATATATTGTTATCATGCATGATAAAATTATTATAGATAATGAAATTAGTTAAGGTATGAAAATAATCAGAATCGATATTATGTGATATATCCAACTCGTGTTGATATTTTTTAAAAAGCTCATTTATGATATTATGTAAATCCGATAAATCGATATTATTAAATAAATCTTTAAAATCATAGGTAGTGATATTTTTTATACATTTAAGATTTTTCATAATATGGACCAGTTCATAACTATTTTTTATGCAATGTGTATTATCACTTTTTTTTGTGATATTATATATTTGATTAAGAATTACTAATAGAAGTTTGTTAGCAGCATTATTATAAGTATTGCAACCAATTGTAACAGTTCTGAATTTAACAGGATACTTATGAAATTTGGGTATAAGGACTAGATAAGGATATTTAAAGTTAGTAGGGTTAATGTCTAATAATTTATAGAATCCTTTAATTTTACGATTATTGGCAAGTAAGTTATCATTAATTTTTTGGAATGTGTTATTATTAGATATACTAGATTTAAGCAGTTGATGATAATAAGATTTACAAATAATGGCATAATTATTAGGAGATTTATCAACATAAGTTATTACAAAGTATTGTTGTAATTTATTGATTTGCTTAAACAGATGCTGTGTATTTACATATTCTAGGTGTGAAATATTATACTTTAAGGACTTGGTTAATTTATCGATAACTAATATTTTCCATTGATTAAAATATTCAATGGGTTTATTATAATAAATTGCAAGTTTATAAATAAATATATCTATATCATATGTAAATAGTTTTATGATAGATTTAATGTTTAATTTGGATGGAATTCTGTACTTGGTCCCATAACCCATAATTCTTCTAAGTGGTAAATCATCTACAAGATTAAGATTACCAGTAATAATATGTCCATGATCTTTATTTATATATTTTTGTAGAGAGGGGTCATTGCATTTACAGGGTAAAGTACTAGCATCAAAAGAAGATTTAGCGAAAGAATTATAGTTAAAAATCGTTCTGCCGATAGATATGGGATACTTAAAGGTTTTAGAAATATGAATATTATTAATAGGAAATTGACAGTTTTTATCATTTAATATGGAATTAATATTGATTTTATTAAATATTGGATTAGAAAAAGTAATTACCATTTGAGTATTAGTTTGTAGATTTTTAGGTTTTTTGAGTAAATTTATATTGTACAGGTTGACACGAGTCATAATGAGATCATAAAAAATATCTGAAAAATGTTTAGAGTAAGTTTTACTGAGAAAAATATTTAAATATTGTACTATATGTTTCTTTTTTATTCCAAAAATATATTTACGTATTAGAAACCAATTGTAATTTTTTAAATAATTACGATGCAGATTATTAATTTGTTGAATTATAAGGTTTTTAGGAGTAATACTAGAAGATGAACCTTTTCCTCTTTTGTTACGTGTAGTTTTAGGATTTATAAGATGATTTAAACTATGATAAATGGGAGAATAATCTGTAGTATCATTTATAGATGAAAAAACTTTAACAGATCTTTTAAAAACCTCACTATTAAGACCATGAGGATAAATTGTATTATAATATTTCATATATGAAGACTCTAAATACAGACGCTCAGATTTATTTTTCTGAATTTGTATTATTTCAATAGTAGTATTTTTAAATTTATGTTTATGAAAATGCTGTATTTCAGCTGTAGACTGTATATTTTTTGCTAAATTTTTATCAGAATCTGACCGATGTTGATTCATGCGTATATGAAGAGGACCAGAAGTTTCACCAATATATTTCAAATTGCAAATGTTACACTTTATACTATAAATTACATTAAAAGCCTTACAAAAAATAGAAATATGAGGATCTGATACGATTTGTGACTGAGAAGCAGATGGACAAGTTTTACATCGGATATCAGAACATTTCTGAAAATATAATTGAGGAGGAGGAGCATGTATATGGAAACTGGATGACGGTCCAGGAGTAACCCTATTATTGCTCCTGTACCGGGCACTACACTGCAAAAAAGCATTGTGTATCTTGCCAGGATCGAGATTTTTACTAAGTACTGCCATAATATAAGAGATAATACAAATATAATAAAAAGATAAAAATAGAAAAATTACAATTGAAAAATCGAGTATCTGGACTAATATAATTTACTAAAGAAAAGGATCTAGAATAATACAACTATAAAATGAAAATAGATACAATATGTACAAAGCTTTAAAGCAGTACTCAAACCTCCAAAAGGAAACAATACACGACCATAATACTACCATCCCACACCACATATAATAAGAATCATAGTACTCACAGTACAATAAATGCAAAATCACAAAATCGACTCATTTAAAAGTGAAAAAATCACATACATAATAATCCACAAACTTATCCAGTTAACATCTCAGCACAATGCTCACATTGTTACTACATTTCACATAGGCTTAACTAATCATAATTTCAATGTATTTATTTAATATAAAAAAAAATAATAATAAATAATGATAATATCAATGTATTACTTTAATATTAAAAAATAATAAATAATGAATATTGATTTTGACATTTAATATACCATATATCAAGACAATGAATTAAACATAATATCAAAATTAACAGTTAAATTATTATAAATATACCACATATAATATTCATTATGAAACGATTTGCAACTCTTAATGGAAATCCTATGAAGTGGTAACGGAAAACTACATAGTAGAAATCTCACAGACAATACACAAAGGTCATGCGGATAGCAGCAATTACCTATGCGCACCATATTTATAAAAAATATATATATATATTTAAATTTGGAGTACTAGCATAAGAGCCTTAATTGATAACTTTATCATAATAACACATCTATATTATTTTTTTACTGTTTACATGTACGATTAAAGTTTGATTTTAACAGTTCATACGACTGAGTTTTATAGAAATAGTATTTTGTTAACTTTAGGTTAAATATCATTTGTTTAAGAGTTAGACTTAACAATGTAAGTTGCATTTTTTATTGTAACTAATTTTGTAGGTTTATTATAAGTCAATGAAACAGCTCCTTCTTAAATATTTTCTTTCGTCGAAATTCGACGGGTTCTACCTCGTGGTTATAATGTAAAAATAAATGTATTTGAATCTTTATTTCAATCTAGGTGCAGTTCTATTTTTATACAGACTTAGTTGCAAAAAAAAATCTGTCAAATATAAATTGTATTAGGTGTCGCTATAATTATTGTTACTAAATTATACAGGTATCCCTCACTTACCCCAAGAGGACCAACATTTTGCTGCCCACGCCATTCATTGAGATGTAGACATTTTAAAGTCGTATATTAAGAAGTTTGGGTACTAAAGACAAAAAGTTTCTGTTATAATCATATTTTTTTATTTTACAGCATTTAAAAATACAAATTAGTCGCTAATAATTATAAAATATTGAAAAATGTCTAAAAATTCGTTCAAGAACCCAAGAAATTGATTTAGAAAAATTACAATATTATATTCATATTTTTATTAAGGAAAGAAGTTGGCAAAATTTTTTTTTCCGTGTGTGAGTGAGCATTTGTTTCGCTAGAAATTGTAATGTTCGACCTAATTAGGCATAGTAAATTTTCTAAATTGTATAAAAATATTGGTTTAGTGTATGATTACTTTTACCAAAAGACACGTTATGTAGTACCACAACGTTTCATTTTAAATATTCGAACTTTATTCTACGTAAATTAAAAAAGAAAAAACCGTTTGCTTACTTGGTTTTTCAAAAAAAAAAAAAAAAAAAAAAATGATTTTAATTATTTTTAAAGTTTATAATAAATATATATTTACTATTTATACATATATTGTCTGCATAGAAAAAGATAATTCTTGTTTCTTATGCTGTCATCAAACAAAACGAATCTGATTAAATTCTAATACGTTCCATACATATACGACACACTAAAAAGATAAAACAGGCGAAAAATATTTAGCGTCATATTTGGCGAATTAATTCACTTTTGGCGTGAAATAAACAAATAAAAATGCAATAATAAAAAAATTAAAAGTATAAAAAAGAATATAAAATAATTATAACAGAGAAATTTTAAATTAATTCTCAAACTTTCTGATATAGAGCTTTAAAATGCACCATTTCACATTACTAGGGAACGTTACCAGGTGTAAGTTGTAGATTTGGACGAGTGTGGTATCGAAAGAAAGATCTCGTCCTGTACGTTAAAATGTGCAATGGAACTATTCATTCGAATCCAACTGTCTTCGAGGTGTCAGCATTTGAAGTGTGCATGAATAAATAAATAAATTGATAGGCAAATATATAAATTGTTCGCAAGTTAAGCCAGTTTAAGAAAAAAAAATTCTATTTTACATACTATATACATATCCATTACGTCACGCCTCACATGTGCCGAAAAATTTGCATAAAACAAAGTGCTGGGAATAACAACAATAGATAGAATAAAGAATACTGCCCAGTTAAACTGATGGCATCGAGCTCACAGGCTACAAATACTAATTGTACATTAAAGCCTTATATTTTCAAGGGTTGATTCTATTCGAAAAAAAAAAATTAAGAAGGGGAAACAGCTCTCCCCTTTCCTCTTTTTTTATACTTAATCATTGAACCTCCTATACTATCAAAGACATGCTTTATCATATAAAAAATCTATATCCAAAATTCAGAGCAAATGAGATAATTCTTAATAAAAACCCATTTAGCATTTATATAATTTAAAAGGAATTATCCCCCTCTTTTATACTTAACCATTAAACTTCCAAAACTATTCAGAGATTTGAACGAAATCTGAAAATTCTGCTTGAAAAACCCATTTATATAAATTAAGGGGGGGGGGTGGCATGAGCCCCCCGTTCCCCCTTTTTATACTTATTCAATGAACACCTAATAACAGTCACGGAATCGCCTCATCAGAATGATCCTAATCTAAATTTTGAACGAAAACTTAATTCTGCATGAAAATCCCATTTTTATCAACTAAGGGGAGCGGCATGAGTCCCCCGTTCCCCCTCTGATACATATCGAATGAACTCCAAAAACTAATCAAGGAAGCGCCTTGTCAGGATATACCTACATTCAAAATTTCAAGTGGATCGGATATTTTTATCATGAGTTATCGCGTTACGCACGAACGAATATACAGAACGGACGGGCACATAAACTCTCAAGCTATGATAACCTGTGAGCTAAAAACTCTTCGAATGCAACCGTATGCGAAAACTTCGTAGAATGCGAAGTGCCTGTCTAAAAGAGGGGACATAACAGGCAATGTATGGGTGTTAAGGATTTTTCTTATAGCTCGGGAAAGAATATTGGCGGAAGGATTAAAAATATTAGAAAGAAATTTTTAACTTACGAACAGTTTATTCACCTGCCTGTCAATTTATTTATTCGTCCATTCACACTTCGAGTGATGATATCTGAAAAACGGTTGGGTTTCGGACTGGTAGTCCCATTGCAGATTTTAAGGGGCTACTTCACTCAAATGAAAAGACCCGTTCTCTAATGCTAATCCTATGAAAGAAATTTACAAAAATATCTCGATTGCATTTCAATATTTTTAAAGGATTCTTTTCGCATTGGATAGCTGAGATGTATCTGAATGCAGGCCGTTTTTTACTTTTTTGATTTTGTTTACAGATATTTTTTTCGAGAACGCTTTCATTTTCAGAACCGGTTTGGAAAGCGAAATCACCCTCATAAAAAATATCTGTAAACAAAATCGAAAAAGTAAAAACGGCCTGCATTCAGATACATCTCAGCTATCCAATGCGAAAAGAAACATTTAACCCTTTGCGGCGCGGTGGTATAGCTATGAAACCACTTAATTTTAATTCTTAAACGCAACATTAGCACCAGAATTTGAATAAGAAGAAATTTCCGCTTATTGAATGCATGAAATACGGCTTTTTCATTAACACAAATAAAGTTGTTTTCATATTCCGGTGTCAGTCATTAATTTCAACACTTAAGCAATGAATTTGCCCTGCGCCGCAAAGGGTTAAAAATACTGAAGTGCAACCGAGACATGTTTGTAAATTTCTTCCATAGGATTAACATTAGCGAACGGGTCTTTTCATTTGACTGAAGTACATCCTTAACGTACATGACGAGATCTTTCTTTTGATACTACACTCGTCCAAATCCACAACTTACACCTGGGAAGGTTTCCTAGTTAGACTCATCAGAGACTCATCTTACAAGGAAGGTCTCCATACTGGGCATACTCTGAATATGTTGAAAAAAAAATGTTAGTTGTACTACTTACGAATATAATGAAGGATCAGTTAAATTTGGCGAGAAAACATGTAAGCGACACGCGATTTGGCGAGCAGGATTTTTCCTCGCCAAAAGCAAACGCTTTAATTGAATGTGAAAATTGCTTGTTAATTGTCACTCAAGAATTCTTCATTATTCCCACCAGTTATTTTTTATTTTAAAGTTTACCTTATTTAATCAGAGCATTCTCGTGATCATTTACAATTTGTGTGTGTTTTAAAAAACCGGTAACAAATTAAGCAAACAACATTCATCGCGAAGAGGTTAAAAAGTATTCGACATGAAAGCGTGTTTTTTTTAATTATTTTTCATTGCCAACTGGTGATAAATGAGCCAAATAAGGAAATTTTCATCATTTTTTTACGGATATTGTATGAAGGTTCCGCCGAAATTTTTTTTAGAAACGTAATATATCCTCATGAGAAGAATATACTGTAATTTTTTCAGATTTTTCGGAGTATGTCCGTATGGAGACCTTCTTTGTTAGACTCAACTCATCTTAGATGAGTAGATTTATTTTTCTTTTTTTCGGAGTATTATTTAATTTGTTTTATACCGTGATTATCTCTAGAAATTTTGATGAAAACTCGAAAAAGTGAACATAGAGAGTGCAAGTGACTCCAAAAATGTTTTGCTTTCAACAAAATTGCTAGAAGAAATACAATATTAACCGTGCCTTATTTTGTCGAAAGTTGTTGTTCACAGTTCAGTGATCGTGAGCGCTTTTCAAATGTGTTGGCATGCGTCAAAACAGAATGCGTTGACATGCGCCTAAGAATTTCAACTTGCAACTCATTTACAATATTCATGAAAATAACTGACAAACACAGTGAAATGCTAGTAACTGTCATCTATTTTTAAATTCTTTTTCCAATTTTACATTTTCTTAAAGATAACATCGTCTGGGTTTGACCGATTATGCAACTTTCCTCCATTATCTCCATAGTGCGTGGGAAAAATCCTTTTACTCTTCCAGTTATTCCATACATAATAAAATAAATAAAAATAAAATAAAATAAATAAAAAATGAACAGCTTTTATTTTGGCTTAAAAGAATTAAAATTAAAAAAAAAATGTAATTTAATAAATTACAACGACTTTATGGAAAATAATATTTTCAAAGACTACAATTTTAGACTTATAAATGTTTTCCATATTTAAATAAAACAATAATAACATCATTTTTATGATAATCAAAACGTAGCTTACGTAAAAACAGTCATATTAATATGCCTGGACTTTTAGAAACACGTTAATTATAGAGACATTAAACATGGTCCAATCAGAAAACGAATATAATAAAAAACAGAAGTATTCCATTTTTGAACATTAAACATGGACCAACCAGAAAACGAATAAAATAAAAAACAGAAGTATTCCATTTTTGGGCATTAAACATGGACCGATAAGAAAACGAATAATAATAAAATAAGTTGCGGAATTCGACCAATAAAAAGACTCAGATATACTTCAGATTTCCCAATTCTCTACCGAGAGTAACAACTTTTTTCCAAATAGTTAAAAAAAAACAGTCATGTTATTGAACAAGGAACTTAACTTTGATATTTAAAAACCCGACGGACGCTTATCCATGTACCTTGGCTATGTATGATTTTTGGTAAGGTGCGCGAAATACAGAGCACCACACTGGAAAAATTAGTATTTAAAATATAGTATATTATATATTATATATTATATTATATTATATTATATATATTATTATATATATTATCAGTGTTCTCGCTGACATTTGACCAACGTTAGTAATTTGGTAATTAAAAATAAACATTCGCCAAGTGAAAAAGTATTAGCCAAATAGATTCGCCGTGTAGCACAAAAAAAAAAAAAAAAAAAAAAAAAAAACTTTAATCCTTTAATGTACCCTTTTCCAATATGTTCTAAAATAACCTAAGTTTTTGTAACTAAGAAAACGATTGTCATTAATCTAATTTCAACTATCCGATACAAATATATTAAAAATATGTATATATATATATATATATATATATATATATATATATATATATATATATATATATATATGCATATGTATAAAAAAGGAAAAAAGGAAAAATTGAGCACTAGCAGGCGAATCTAATTTGGCGAATCTAATCGCATGTTTACTCGCCAAATGAAGAATTTAGTCGCAATTTGGCGCATTAGCGAGTGACAGCGAGAACACTGTATATTATTATATTATATATACTATTATATTATATATTATTAGTATAGAAAATTAGTTATTCGAGTAAAATGTTAAAGAAATTATGTTTGCCTTGTCAACATTAAATAAGATGGCCTGTAGGTTATGAGCTATATCCAATGGTTTTATTATAATTTTGATTTGTGGTTACAAATCAAAAACTTTATATTATTCTTATAATCGAGCTGATGAAAATTTCTAAAAAACATTATAAAATATACTAAAATACGCTAGGCCTTTTGAAAGAATTGAGTTTTTCTTCGTCAGGCGCAAAAAAGGCGTTGGTCTACTAAGCAGCGGCACGACTGGACACATTCTTATTCAGTTTCTCCATAACGGGAATATATGGGCTCACATTAGGGGGGGGGGGGTTGTTGCGGTACGTTCTACCAAATATATATATATATATATATATATATGTATATATATATATATATATAATGCGGTTTTTTTTTTCAGCTATCCTCGGATTATCTCTCAGAATTGGAAGCAATTCGGTAATTTATTTTAAAACAAATTAGCTGCGCGATAACCTAATGTGTAGCTTGTAAATTTCATGAGACCTTTCTATTCCTTAGGAAATAAAAAAAATTAAATAAAGTAAAGTAGGAAATCATATCTACGATAAAGATTGCTCTTGCTGTTGATTAAATTCCATAACTTCAAGATTTCGCCATACTGGCTTCTTGTTTTCTAACTAATGGAGTGAAAATTTTATCATTTTCACGATCTTTGTGTAAATGACGTGATTTTGAATTTTGCACAAAAATATTTCTGTATATAAATTAAAATAATTGTTTAAAAATTGACTTTTCTCCCGCTTGATTATTTCGTTTTTTGCGCATTTGTGACACATTTTAACTGCCCTCTTTTGGAAATAATAAATTACTGTGTTTCTAATATTAATAATACTGTGTTTCTTCTTCAAATTAATTTTTTTTAAGCAGTAAGCAACAATTGTCCCGTTAAATGTAAATCTCTTAAATTTGTTTATATTTAACCTCCTTACTTGAAAGTAAAACTCAGAAAAGCTACAATGGAACATGGAACAATTTTTTAGATATTCATGTGTGGACAGACTATTTTTTCTTTAGCAAAAAAAAAGAGATTAATGTAGCTTTATGAAGTTGTGATTTTCTTTCTCAGAACTTTCTTGAATTATATAATTTATTCCCTTTTTTAATGATTCATTTAAATTAAATGACAAAATTACGTCAATAAAAATCTAATAATCCCTAACATTTTCAGTTTTATTTACAAAAACGGAGTATTCTTGCTTCCATTTCCATTATAGAAATGCTATTAAGGATGATAACACATCTAAAAGTAATTTAAATTTCAAAATTTTTAAACCATACATGACATTGTCGCATCCAAGTGAATAACCTGTATTCATTTCATCGCAGAAAGTTTTGTATTCTACGAGAAGGAATTATGAAATTATGCCCAAGCAAACAGTCCTATTTTAATATAGTAGATTAATAACGCTAACGCTTTTCAGATTTATTGACATGCGTCAAAAAAGTAAGAATTTACACTTTACAAGCCATTTCCATTATCCGTGAAAATCACTGAGAAAGACAGTGACATGTCCGTCACTGACATCTATTTTTAAATGAAGTCTTTCCTTTCTGAAAGACAGTCTATCGTCTGTCTGATCGATTATGCAATTTTCCGCATTAGCTTGAAGTGCGTGGGAAAAAACCCTTTCACTTATAGTATGTTGTGAACAAGCTAGCGTTATTGGAGGCTATCTGTCGTTCAACTCCGCGTAATTTTGATTAACACATGTATTTGTCTCTGGTCGAGTAGATAAACACATCGTCCTACATGCTCTACTTCGTGACAGACGCGCGTCGTTTTCGATTGTGAGAGGTGGCGATTTCAATTGATATATCGATGTGATAGAAATATTTTTGAAAAGAAAAATATTTGCTTGATAAAGTTTGATAAGTTTTCCAAATCATTCTGTCAACCACACTGAAAAAAAAAAAATCCGTTAAATTTATAGCAAAAACTGCTGTCAGCAATGTTGCCAGCAGTTTTTGCTTTAAAAATAGCAGTAAAATTTTTGCCGTAAAAATTGCAGTAAAATTAGATGCATTTTTTTTAAAAAATTAATTGTACTGCAATTTTTACGGCAAAAACTGCTGGCAACATTGCTGCGAGCAATTTTTGCCGTACATTTAACGGAATTATATATATATATATATATATATATATTTTTTTTTTTTTTTTTTTCAGTACAATTTTCACACCATACACTGTAAAAACTGTTCAATCGTTAATCATTTTTATAAATAACGGTTATTTCGTTACTTGACCATAATATGAACTGTTCTTATCATGATAGATACTTGATTATCGTTAAACAGCCGGTTTCTATAAAAACGTTATAGACTTGGATGTGGCAGCACAAACAATCACTCCATCGAGGTCACGACTGAAACTCTAGAATGAGTTAAAACTCGATTCATATATTAAAATGCAATCGGTCTGCCAAGTCAGATCTTGCTGAAGAACTCTTCAAAATCCGATTTTTGCGGTTTACTCGTAGGTTTACCATTACATTTTTCCTGCACCCAAATGTATGAAAATACACTGTAAAAAATTTGACCCTTTTGCTGCATCGTCACTCTTCCGCTTTTATAGAATACCTTTCTTTCTAGAAAGGCTTTCTTTTGACCCATGAGAATGCTCCATAATAGGGTGAAGTAGTCATTTTCTATAAAAGCGGTGGAATGACAATGCAGAAAAAGGGTCAAAATTTTAACAGTGTATGGAGGACTGGATGCAGGAAAACACAATGGTAAATCTCCGAGACTATAGCAAAAGTCAGATTTTCAAGTATTTTCCACCAAGATAAATCTTGGCAAACCGATTGCGTTTTAATATGTGAATCGCGTTTAAACGTATTCAAGAATTTCAGTCGTGAACTTTATGAGGTGAATGCCTGTGCTGCTGCTTCCCGGTCTATTGAAAGAACTGGGCAGTTTCCTGCAAAATTTTACGACGAAAAGTCGAACCGCAGTAATCTAACTGTTACATTCCGTATTAAAATACAGGGTTATTCTAAATGCTGGACCCATTTTCAAAAAATTATATCTATTAAAATACGAATCCGAAATGAACAATCTTTATACCTAAGAAAAGAGGAAGTTTCAAAGTTTTTTTTCCAAGACATTATAAATGTTCAATATGCCTACTGTTTGCTACGCGACAAATATCTACGCGATAGCCAAACTCGTCCCACACACAAGAAAGCGTATCTGCTGTATCATATACAACTGACAGTGAAGCGAAATCACGGCCTATTGTCGCGCGACCTCTACCGGCCGCTTCTGGAACCATCACACCTTTGAAAACCGTGCACTCAGTAGCAGCAGAGACACTTTTTCGTGTGTGGGACGAGTTTGGATGGACACATTGAACACTGATAATGTCTTAAAAAAAACTTTGAAACTTCTTCTTTTCATTGATTGTTCATTTTGGATTTGTACTCTAATAAATACAATTTTTTGAAAATGGGTCCATCATTTAGAATAACCCTGTATTTGAACAATTTTGTATTGTCATCTTCCTCTCTCCCCCCTCCTTTCTAACGCATTTATATATGTTTTGTCGTGCAGCTCTTGACCCATCTTACCCTTACCTAAATCTGGTGCTGCTGATAGTATATGTGCAAATGCATACTGTGCAAAATTTTGGTAAAAAGGCATTTTTTAAAAACACAAAATAAATTGATATTATAAAGTTCCCTACAAAAAAATATAAATGATCAAGCTTGTCTTGGATGATTCATAACCAAGCACAAAAGTAATTACAAAATGATTAAATGGCGGATCGGATTAAATTTCGCCCTATTTTTTCGCAAAATAAGTCCTTTCCGCGGAAAGACCATTTGTTCTTTGCGTCCATAATCGATGAAGACCGGCGACATTAAACCATTTTTCAATGTGCAGACTTTTTTTTTTTCTTCTACCCCAGAGATTTTTATTTTGCGAGCCGTTTTCATTTAATCTTTAAATATAGTTGCGATTGGTACTAGGATATTATTATTATTTATAAAGTCTTGATTAAATATAAGAGGTGAGAAGGATTGTGAGACATGCATTTCAAAGTCCAAGAAAAATCAATTGTAAACATTTTTCATTCATAATTTTAGGGGAGGAGGGGGAGGGGGTTATGTGCGATAACTCAAAACTTGCATCTGTTTAGCTTATAATAGTTTGTGTCATTTTGTGAAGTCTATTGCAATTTCGTCTTGACAGCTCTATCTTAGTTCCAGAAATGTTTATGTATATATTATATATACAGTAAAATCTCTGAATAGTGGCCATCACTGTGAGCACGATTAAGTGACCGTACTTCGGAGGTTGCCGTTATTCAGAGGTTCCACATTTTAAAAGCTCAAAATTAGATTCCTTTAAAATCAAAATAACTGACCAAAGTTATTTTATTTTTACAGGTAAAAAATACATATTACTATTTTACCCTAAAAAAAAAATCCTTTATTCGCAGTTGTTTTGTTTTTTACTTTCTTCTGTCTTCAATAGAAGAAAGTATTGTAATCGAAATTTTTTTCGACTTCCGGTTTTCGACGGATTTACAGGTTTTAGGGGTCAGAGATTCCAAAAAACATGTTTTTACAAAATGTCTGTCTGTCCGTGTGTCTGTGTGTATGTCGCCATTCTACCATCAAAAAGTGTATGAAGTTATGCATAGAATTGAACCAAATTTTTTGTGAATGTTTTTGGCTGTGGCAAGCAGGTCCTCCTTCAGTTTTGAAATATTCCGCCGGAAGGGGGCGCTGCAATCGCGATTTTTGTGCCATTTTCAATATTGTACCGACCAAAAGTATATGAAGTTATGCGTCGAATTGAACCAAAATTTTTGTGTATGTGTATGACTATGGCTAGTTAGTCCTCCCAGAATTTGAAAAAAATCCGCCGGAAGGGGGCGCTGCAATCGCGATTTTTGTGCCATTTGCAATATTGTACCGACCAAAAGTACATGAAGTTATGCATCGAATTAAACGAAATTTTTTGTGTAAGTGTATGGCTATGGCTAGTTGGATCGGCCTGAATCTGAAAAAAATCCGCCGGAAGGGCGCGCTGCAATACCGAATTTTTTGCCATTTTCAATATTGCACCACATATAAGTGTATGAAGTTAGTTCTAGAACTGAACTAAACATTTTGTATATGATTATTTTTTGGTAAGGCAAGTAGGTCCTCCCTAAATATGAAAAAAAAAAATTGCTTATCATTCTATTGTCCATCGGCTCGTGCAGAGACGGAAATTCGTTTTTACTCCGATTAATTGATTGAAGCAGAAATTTAAGATGAAAATCAAAGTTGGTGAGGTATTGAATTAAAAGTATTAAAGCATTAAAATGAGTAACTATTTTTTTTTAATCTTAAAATGTATATATGAGATAGAAGAAAGTTTTGGGATTGGCACATCCAATTAGTTTTAAATACATTTCTTTCTCTAAATGTATAATCATTTCCGCATATTTGTTGTAGATTTCGTTATCATTCTGAATGAGCGCAAAATTTTTAATTTCTCTGTTTGTCGCCAATTTTTTGAACACTTTCCTACAACATTCCCTCATAGCATGCATGGTCACAGTAACATCTGTGACCAAAATGCCACCACTCAGTGACGTCACATTGTGACTGAGATGTGACTTTATTAAAAATTTATAGAAAATTATAAATATCCTTCAAAACAAGTTATTTACTTTAAAAAACATGTTTCTGGCAATTTAAATATCGTTGCTTTTGTCAGAGTTTCGTCACAATGTTAATGTCAAATTAGTCACAAATAACACATTTTTCACAAATTTGTCACATTGTGACCACTTTGTGAAACGTCACCAACGAGCTCTAAAACGGCCATAACGACTTCACATTTTAGTCACTGTGACTTCACATCGACAATCGATGGTCACAAAGTCACAATGTGACTTCACAACAACATCGCAGTGACGTCACCATGCCTTACGGATTAGTCCAGAAATTTAAAATACTTTTTCTCTCGACAGTTAGAAAGCCATCCTAAAAGTAACTTACCAATCCCATCATAACCAATTCTTTGACGCTAAGTTTCAGATGCCAAATTTACACCTTGAAACGTCTTTTCTAAATAAAAGTCACTTTTTTTAGAATATCATCGATCTGGGTCCCTCCACATTTATAGATTTCAGCTTATTTTCGTGCACTTACACTTTTTTTCCTATCCTGCATAATTAAAAAGTTAATACCACTAGTGGCTGATTCGTAGTTTTAGCATTGTGCTTTCCTGCCCCTAGTTTTCCATGTTTTCATACTTCTGATTGTACGGCAAACACAACGCTAAACCTACGAGTCAACCACTGGTGGTATCAGTTTTTGTCTTATGCACCCCTTCGCTTCCGGCAGACATGGATCATTAGATTCCCTCCATGACTACTCTTCCAGATATTAAAAGATTTTTCTTGTGCTCCATGACTTAGGGTTTTGTACGGTCGGCTCTTGGACTATTAGAACTCCTAACTTTCGAAATTGATGTCATATCGTAAAAAACGTATTTTCATTTATTTTTATACTCTCAATAATGTAATATTCATGTAACCAATAATGTAAATAACTAATGTAATCAATAATTATGTTTATAATGTAATATTCTAAGAAAGTAATTTTTATAATTCTAAACTATGAGGAAGCGAGTTAAAAATCGATTACAAAATTCCATCTTTACATTACAGTATTACACAATCCAGGTTGTCTATAATAAAATAGTGCCAGTGCATGTGGAATAAATACCAGATAAGGATTCATTTTCCTGCCTATTATCTGCACACAGCATGGCAAAAGTATTTCCGATCACTTCATTGGCCTCTTTCGTGATGCAGAGATGGTGTTTTCGACGATAAAAGTAAATTGCCTGTGAAATACCGATGACCACCCCCTTTCGTGCTTACATAATATTCCCATAAACATCCCTAATAGAAATAAACGCCCCTTCATCATGTCCGAATGACTATCCTTCCGTTCTGCACGATCCTATCAAATTTACAATTCGGTCAAGGTCATACACAAACAACATTTTTTTTTTTTTTTTTTTGTATAAGATTTTCACGACTCATGCGCGTTTGAAGGATTGTTGATCACTAAGTTAGAGAATTTGCAAAAATTGAACACATAGGAATTAAATCGTTTATTTTAAAATTTTCAAGTTTTGGTCGATTTAATATTAGAACACCGGCGTTCTTTGAACTTTAAACTTTTCCTTAAATTAGTTTAAATTATCTTAAATTACCTAATCTTCAGCCAATACATCCCTTGTTCATCCCCTCCACCGAATTTGTTTCGCCCACTTGGTATATTTAATAATCTTAGTTATATACTATCTATAATTTTATTTTAGAAACATAGGGTATACGGAATTTCTTTTAAAAATCCCGTAGATATGCGGCGTGTGTCCTCCGCTAAACCCTTGACGCCTGTGCTTTCTTTCATAAATCTAATTTACTATCACATTAGATTCCAGCAAGATAACTCATTAAAAATCACTTTATATCATCGCGTTGTCTTCTTTCCTTATCGAATTAACCAGTCGAGACCGAGCTGACATTGACTTCTCAAAAGACTAAACCTTGAACAACTCGAAATAACAATAAAATAGAAATGGCTTTGTTTAAAATTCCCGCACGCGCGAGCCCGTTTCTTTTTATACATCAGAGCTTCATTATAAATTCACGTCCTTGGCTGCGTCTAAAAAGGATAAATCTGTTGGTCATTGTATTGAAGCTACAGGGTGTTGCAGAAACAAAGCGATTTTCATCGGTGCATCCTTTTGTAATGCGTTTTTTTAAAGACGAGCTTTCAAATCTGGCTGAGAGATGGCCTTTAGTTGGTTTAAGTTTTGAAATTTAGGTCAGTTTGAACAACGCCCCCTTCTTTTTTTAAGATCTGTGGTATGCAAATAGATTTTGTGAAGCCGAAGTTTTTATGAATCAAGCAAGAACAAAAAATTGTGCGTGAAACATAGATTGTCAAACACTTTCTTTACACATTCATAATAACTTTAACAACAAAACTTTGCCGTTTATATTGGTGAAAGCGGATGTTACCTTAACCTTTGAAAGTAAAACCTTTTAAAACCCAATTTCAACATCAATGACCCCCAACTGTTGAAAAAAATATCTGAACTCTTTTGAATAAAATCAATAGATTTTGTACAAAATATATTGAAATATGTAACAAAAAATTGTATATACAGTAAACTCTTTCTAAGGCGGACTCTGTGTAAGATGGAAATATGTTTAAGGGGCTGTGCAAATATAACGTTATCATTTTAGGGCGGAGGGGGGGGGGGTCTGGCACATGATATCGTAAGAAATCTCTAGGGGGAGGGGGTGTTTGTCTTTTGATATCGATATCATTTTTGATCCAACCAAAATTTTCTCTTTTTATTTGTAACACGGTCTTTGATTCAAAACAGTATGCTATCTTTTTTTTAGTCTGTTATCTATTTTTATGAAAATACAAAGTTATTAAAATTACTAAATTATAAAAATACTTTTAAAAAATAACTATTTCTTTAAAGTGTTACTTGATATAAAGTAATATTTTATTGACTTCTCTTCATTTGAATAAATAAAGTATGCTAAAAGTAAATGTAACCAGTTTTGTATATCACTCCTAGCAAAGGAAATAAATTCAAAAAACACAAAAAACATTGATAATGTTAACATTACTGGGGGGTGGGGGTCTCCGAATGATAACATATGATATCGGAAGGGAGGGAGGGGCTCCCGAAATGCCAAAAAGTTGATAACGTTATATATGCACGTCCCCTAACTAGAAAGGATTTTCAAGTCGCTGCGAATCCATACACAAAAAGTAAAATTTATCTAAGGCGAAATATTATCTACTACGGAAAATTTCTCGATCGCGATCGATTCCGCCTTAGACAGAGTTTACTATATTATATTACACAATATGATAAAATTTAGATCAGTTAGCAGCCGCATAGCACAGCTGTCAATTCGCCGCTAGCGGTTACTGTCAATAAACGGAAATGCACCCGAAATTTTTTGAGATGTGCTGTATATTATCTATAGAATTTATACGCACGAAGTAATAGGCAAAAATTAGTTTAGTTTTAACCCTTTATCTGTCGAATTATGAATGCATGAAAATTTTACATCCTAAAACATTTTACGTAAATTGTTTAAACTAAATTAAGAGATTTACAGAATCATTTAATGAATTTTTGAAGGATTTTAGAAGAATTGAAGGATTTAGAAGGATTCATTAAATTTGAATTTACAGGGATTTTGTGCAATATTTATAACCCCATACAAATCGTTTATTTTAAATTGTTTTCTTAGTATTTTGTAGGATTATAAAATGTACAAATAATATGTTCTTACAATAAAAATATAGAAATATTTCCGAAATGAACAATCCCCTTCCTCAGCGCCAAGAAAGCTGAAAAGATACAAAGGAAAAAGAAATCATCGTTTTAAAAATATTTTTGTTTCGTGTAACTAATAATGCTTTTGGAGTAACATAAAGTAATGTATCTGTAACTCATTCTAAACAGTATTACAACTAATCGACGTATTAAAAGAATTTTATAATAAGTAATTTTAATGGTACTTATAAGTACCGTCGGTAGATAAAGGGTTAAAACGTGCACCATAACTAAAAAAGCACTTCGTTGCAATCATTGTTAGCTTTTTATCGGACGCTAGCTTTTTATACATGATTCTATTTTTATATTCTAATCGCACCACTATATTTTTTTTAATAACTTTTGTAATATATTTATTTTTCTTGCGCATGTTTACAAGCAAACGTTTTTCTTTAAAATAAAAGGTCTGCAAACCGACAAAAAAAAATTGAGTTAATCATAATGATTAAAGATAATCAAGCGTCATATACCATCTTAAATTTCCATTAAAAAATAACCCTAATACTCTTCGAAATTTAAATTGATAAAAGAAACATTTAACAATAAATATAAATAAATATTTGATTTTTTTCAAAACGACGACTGTGTCACTTACCATATCTATCAGCTTAGTTCTTCCTTTATCATTTCTATGTGTTTTAAATAGTGTAACATTATTAAAATACACTGTAAACGATTTCTCCTCGGTGACCGTATATAAAATAAAATAGAAAGTTGGCCATAACTTAAATTCTAATTATTATTATTATTATTATTATTATTTTTAAAGAAAGAAAAAGAAAATTGCCGTTTTAGTTCGTATAAAGTTTTTTACATGAAACGCATGAGAAGCAATGCATGCAAGTGCAAAGCATGAAATTTATTTTTCCCTTATGAATCATTTACATTTTAAAGCTGAAGTTAGATTTAAAAAATTTAATAACAATATATTATTATTATTATTACTATTGTTTTAGCTATTTAGGTTCCTCATGGTAAAAAATTTTGAAACACAAATTGCCTTGCTTTTTGAACGATAAGTTATTGAGTAACAAATTGTTGCAAAACGAAACTAATGTTTAATCGAAACATCCGTTATTTATACCTAACTATAATATAATAATATGAGCAATAATATACATGTATGTCATCATTTTTTGCTTTATAGGAAATCTAAATTGGATACATCTAAAGAGATAATCGTTTTGATCATTGTATCGAACCTAAAGAGAAACATGTTACGCTAACAAAGTGAATTCCACCGAACCATCCTTTTCAATTCTATCCTTTTATTATATTAGTTTTAAGTAATATTTTTTTTTTCAAATCTGGCAGAAAGATGGCCTTTACTTTTACTATTCAATAGATTTAAGGGCGAAAAAAGTTTGAAATGTGGGTCAATCAATGTATTAAAAAAAAAAAAAAAAAATATTTTTAGAGCGATGGTGTATTTATTAATAGATTTTCACACTCTTTGACGCAAAAAAAAAAAAAAAAAAAAAAAAAAAAAAGGTAAAAAAATGCAACTTTTCATAAAACCACACACACATACAAATATATATATACCGTATTTACTCGTGTATAGGGCACACACGTGTATAAGGCGCACCCCTACTTTACAAGTAAAAATGGCGATTCCTTAAAATCTCGTATATAACGCGCACCATAAATTTGATACGCTAATGAAGAATGACCAAATAAATTTTAGTAAAAAAAGGTCGAAACAAACATTACACCAGACCAGAAAACAAGACGAAAATGCATATTTAGACTTCGAGTTGTAAGAGAACGACGGGAAACAGGAATGAGTGACGGTAAAGAGAATTGCTAATTAGCGTTTAGATAATGTTACTAGCTCTGTTGTATAAAAAAATTCAAGGAATGAAATAAATATGCAGTAATACTTCAATTAAGTTACATTTTCCGAGTTTTAATATCATCTTTGAATAATTTCTTGTTTCATATGTATATCGTTCGACTGCATCCAACAGTAAAAACTTATTCCGTGTATAAAGCGCACCAAAGAGTTTTGTCCTAATTTTTTGGAAAAAAGTGCGCCTTATACACGAGTAAATACGGTATTTAAAAAACATTTTTGGCTATAGTTACAGATAATCTCCCCCTCTTTTTTTTGGGGGGGGGGGGGGGTGCTACATCTGTGCTAACAACAAAGACTCTCAAAGTGGTTTATATATTTTTTTTTCAGTCTTCATCCATCAATTTTATTTGTATCTTAATTGTTTTTCCTTTAATCTCGATTTATTGTGTGTTGGTAGTTCTAAATTCGTATTATTTAGCTTATTTATGGTTAACCCTTAACTGCTGTGACAAAAATTGTCACATAACTACTGTGAGCGGTCTGTCAGACCGTTAAATCTAAAGATGAATAAAATGTTACATTAACTCTCAGAATACTATTTATGTATTAAACTTTAAATACAAAACTATTATAAATAAAATTCAGCTATTCAAAGGTCTCTAGAGGTAGTAATAAGGTTCCAAACGAAACAAAATTTGACCAGTATTAGTTAAACTAAAAATTACAAGTCAAACTGTGAAACTTTAAAATTATTTGATGTAGCTAATATTCATTAAGCAGTTATGTATCATAATCCTTAGATGTCTTTATCTTATATACATCAATTGCATGGAAATCCAAGTGAATTTACGCGAGTTAGAAGACTGATAGGCAGACAGGCAAACCGAATTCATAAACACTTCAAAACTAGTTTGTTAAAAAGTATTAAAAATGAACGAAAAGTTATTGAATGAAGAAAAATCTGAATGAAAAGTTATTCTTCATCTTTTTCGAGAACCCGCTGAAAAATTATCGAAATACATTTCTTATAAAAACAATTCGATCAGCTTCCGTAATTACATAAGCATTTAAAGAAACTCGATTTGTTGTAATAGAGAAGACGACAGTTAGCTGTAAACACAAATCGCTTTCACTCACCTATGACGTCTTTTAACGGCACTTTCATTAGAATCTCCACCCCTCTTTTCTAATTTTTCTTGGTTTTCTTTCTTTTTTTTTTTTTTTTTTTTTTTTTTTTTTTTTTAACCTCATTTTTATTATACAATTCCAACTGTCAACAGTGGCATTCCAAGTTCTATTTCTTTTCATTTAATGTTTCTGCGGATCGTTCGCTTTTGCGAAAACATTGTAAATATCTCATTCCGATAATGGATTTGACCCGAATAAAACGGATTGCGCCCTGAGGTCATCCTTGTCCGATTTCATTCCCGAATTGTTAAGTGCAAATACTGTTTAGAATTTAAGGATGCAACTTTGTTTTTTCTTGACAGTTGTGATGGACCTTTCATTCAAAAGGAAGTTATTAAAACTCGGTCATTTTTTAACTTGCATAATAAAAATAAGTATAAATAGTTAAAACCCAGTTTTATAAACATTTAATGTTCCTCTTGAAAAATCATATTTCATGAATACGATTCACATTTTTTCCCCATATTATTTCGTTTGAATAATTCATTTGGTTTGAACACCAAACCCGATTTTAAATAATTCACTAATTTCCTTTTTGATTGTTAAGAAGTTCAAAATGATAAAAATATTAAGAATTATTACTTTCTTTTTTAAAGCGCAACATCATTGGGGGAAAAAATCGAAACTTTATTTATTTATTTATTATTCCCCAACATCCAATCATAATTTAACTAATATAAAACTATTAATTGATTAACACGTATTTATTAAAAATATATAATACATTCTTTATTTTTAATTTATATTTTCTAATTTTTAATGTTTAAAAAACTTCGTTGCTAAGTTTGATAGTCCATCGGTCTATTTTGACAAATTATTGAATTCATTCTTATTAAAATTCGTATACATCATTTTGTTATTACAATTCGCATGTATCATGTATTTGTATGTTCATTGTTATTATAATTCGTATCTACCTCTACGAAGATGGAAATTTTAATAGTAGTAACACCGTTGCAGTGACGTCACACAGCGGAACACAGAAAGCAGTTTACGGACATCACATACTTGCCTTACCTCAAGGGAAATGTGTTGCTTTCTCTCCAAAATGTCACATGCCTGTGCAATACTAGGACAAATACAGCCATATTTTAAGTACCAATCTATCATCTAGTCTAGTTTTCAAACCCCAGTACTAGTGTTCGGTTCTCTAGCACAACGGACGACCAGCGTAAAGAAAGAAACAGCAACACTTTTTGCAAAACCAGAATCAACCTTACATCTCTCATGACTATGTTCATTTGCATTTTCACAGCTCATCCCCCCTTTTCCCCGGACTTAAGTCCATGCGACTTTGATTTCATCCCACAGATAAAGAAAATGCTCCGTGGCTTTCGCTTCAATGCCGTTTCATCGATTTTTCAGGCTGTAGCATTCCATTTAACCCCTTCGCGATAGTAGTCTATTGCGAAATTTTTTATGTTTTTGGTCACCGGTTTTTAAAAACAGAAACTTGTGCCTTATTAAATAGAGAAAATGCTCCGAATAAAAAAAGCTAATTTTACAGTAAAATTTCACTGGTTTATACACAAGGATTATGAAGCCTTTTTGCGGCACGTATATGTGTCGCTTGTCCCCATGCGATTATAGGATCAACAGAACCTTGCGTTCTGCTGGAATTCTGCAGTTTCCACAATGCTTGCAATGCAAGACAACCCAGATCTCTGCCTTGAAGTTCCATAAAATTTTCTATTGTTCCGAATATTTTGTACATAGGGGCCATTCATAAATGTAACGCTTGGACGGGGGGGGGAGGGTTCGTGAAATTGTGACAAGGGGGTGGGAGGGGGTAAGAAGAAGTGTGACATCACCCATTTTGATTAAAATAATAATAATAAAAAACATTAAAAGTCGGTAGATTAAATTATGAAATTTGTATTCATAAATTAGAGATAAGATTAAAAAAATATATATTAAATTCTTTTTTTAATTTCCAAAATACCACTGTTTTCAATTTTTTTTTCACATTAATATTTTGTTATTATTGCATGTTAATTACGTTTTGTGATGTAAACCTTAATCGTATATCATACAAAATAAGTAGACGAATAATTTTTATTGCTAGGCTCACAAACGTCGTTAAAACACATAGTTAAGGTTTAAAAATAAAATTTGAAGTAGCATAGTGCTTTGTCGCTGAACTGTAATTATATGTTTACGTAATATAGCCTGACATATGACAAGAAAGGGGGTGTGACACTTTGTGACAAAGGGGGGGAGGGGGGTCAAAAATACTGGAAAAATGTGTTACATCATTTATGAATGGCCCCATACATAGTTGCCACAACTCAAGATCCATCCTAATGCAAAAAAATTTCTCCATAAAATACATTTCGATTACTTAAAAGTTTATCCGCTGTCAAGAGATTTTTTTTTTTCCAGGTAAAATCTTATTCATATTATAATATTCATGGCCTTCATCTGCGACGGAACACGTGATTAAACATGGGCTACACGGCCCATTGCTTAGAAAAGAGAAGAAAAGTAAGATTGTTGATAGAACCTTGAATGGATAGTTTAGCACAAGTTCATATTCCTTGTAATCTATTGTAAATGTTTTTACATCAGGCGGTGAAATCACTCGGCAAATTACATCCTGGGAGCTCGAAACAACGGCTTATTTTGTTACTCCTTTTCTTTGAATTCGTAATTATTTCTTTTTCTCAAAATCTGCTTAAAAATGAAAAAAAAAAAAAAATCAAATTTTTTTTTCTCATTTTTCCTTGTTCGCTTTTCGCTGTTAGAATTTTCCTTCTGGATATTGCCGAATAATATAAGCTCACCGATTTCTTTTGTTTCTTCTGTTAAAATAGAAAAGAGTGACTTTTTCTTTATTTACTTTTTCGTGGGACGGGTTTTCCTTTTGTCTAAATTTGTCTCTTCGAACCTGAGAATCTGATCAAGTATAGAGTTGTTCTCCAAAATAGGATGTACACTAGCATGCATATCAGGTTTCTTTTCAAAAAAAAAAAAAAAAAAAAAAAAAAAATGTATCGTGACAAAGAACACCAAATATTCGGAATCCACTCGATATTAAGCAATACTATCGATATTCGGTGTAGATGAGACTAAAATAGAAATATTATCATCAAATAAGTACTACTTAAGAGAGTATTCGAAAAAGTGCTTTTCCACCTTCAACAGTTCGACATTTTCTGATTCAATTCCAGACATATTTTTAAAAGTAGAAACGTGAAACTTGCTGAGGCGATTTTGGAAGAGGTGATAAGTGTGCAAATTGATGTCATTTTACGCTCAATTCATCAGAATTTGATTTAAAAACAATTACCCTCTCAGCATGACCCTTTTTTTCGTTCCTAAATCTCCCGCTTCGGAAAAAATCGGTTCAAAATGCCGTTTTTGATTGCTTTTTTTTTGCAATATTTTCTGCATTTTATCAAAGAATCGACCATCACGGCACCCTGTGTACTTTCTAAATAAGACAATTTGCCAGTTGGGTGCACTTGAAAGCAAAAATGAATTTAAAAATAAATCGGGAAATAAGCAGTTTGAATCGAAATACACCCTTAATGCACAAAAATATTACTTACTTATCAATAATATTTGCTAAAGCCTCGCTATTGCAACATTCTCATCGATACGTAATTTTTCAGTAATGAGTAAGTCTGGATAGTGTTAAAAAAGTATGTGGGAATAAAACAGTACCAATACCTTGACAGATAAAATCAAAAGAAATTCCGCTCTCCACTCCTAAAAAAACTTTACTCTAACCATGAACATTTTGAAATAGAGCCCCCGCTTAACCATTGAGCCAAAAGATTTAGGCGCCAAATTTCATTTGTAATCCCCCTGAAATTGACTTTTGTGGACTAATTTTTCCTAATTATTTTTTTTAATATTATGATTAATAATTTTTCAGAAAACAGATGTCGAAGAAATAGTTATTCAAATGACTTTGTGAATGCTCAACAATATGTCATGTGGTTTATTTTTTCGAATCCTAAAAACCTAAATCGACTACTTTCTGGCATATTTAAGAAGTCATATATATTGATATTGAAAGTATTGTTAGCCAGAGCCCAAAAGAAATCGAATAGCGTTGTTTCTCTGTAAAAGTAACGGTTCTTTCAGAAAATAATTTCAAATTAGGCATTATGAGCCGATTTCTGCCGTATGCCACGAAGTTTATCGGAGAGTCATCGGCTATAACTCGAAATGTGTTGAATTTATAGAAAAACGAAATACAGTCGAGTCTCTATATAACGAAATCCTCCGTTCCTGTAAAAAATTCGTTATATAGAGAAATTCGATGTATAGAGAATGATGTTAAAAATCGTATTTAATGTGTGAAAATTGAACAAATATTATTTTTCATCTTTTAAATTAAGAATTTGAAATGTTTAAAAGTAAATATTAACCTAACATTTTATTTCTTAATTATTTAAGCCGTTTCAAAAAAGAGAACAGACATTTATTTGAAAACTTAATGAAAATCAAATAAGGAGGGCTTGCATTAATTTCAGACGAAGAAATCAGTAATTTTTTGTTGCTTTGATTTTAAAAGTTGTAACGCTCTCAAAAACATGCTCAAATTTTAGCAAGGAATGAAAAATTATAGTTAACATTTCCCTTCATATGAAGGCCTCTCTTATGTGCCTCTCATTGGTTCCCCTCTTACATGTGTACCAGTATCAATCCAATTGACACTGTTTTGAGAAGAGTGTGGAAAGGTGTGTGGGAGGTGGGATGAATTCGTTGGATTTAAAGAACAAGGAGAGAAGTAATATAAAAAAAATTCAGCACTGACGATAAATCAAAAATAAGTGATGGAAAATTGATTCCATATGATTTCGAAGCTTTTAAAAACTGAGTAAATTAAGACCAATTTATGAAAAAATTCGTTATATGGAGATAGATATTTCGCTATATAGAGACTTTTTAATGTAATCATGTGAAAAGGGGACCGTTCCTACTAAAATTTCGTTATACAGAGAAATTCGATGTATGGAGTTTCGTTATAGGGAGACTCGACTGTACTTTATTCGAAAATTAGACACTTGAATGTGAAAATCTGAGATTTCAGGTGAATAGGAAAAAAAATGCATCCGTTATATATATCAGAAACATTTGTGTTGGTAAGCGTGGTAAAATATTTTTTACAGAGCACTCTAAAAAAAATATTTCCTCCTGCTCAATGATACAAAATTTTCTGACACATTTGTGGACTCATTTCTAAATGCAAAGCATGTGCTTGACTATTGAAGCTATTTGGAATCAAATAGTGTTCGTCATTTTTTGATAAATGAATTATTTGTCTATTTATAAGTGATTGATACCTCGCCACCACTGGTTTTTTCTCCTTTCAACCACTGCCGCATTTGTAAAGTCGGTTCAAAACGGCCGTTTGGACAGTATATTCTGAAAGATCTTGCACTTTTTCCAAAAAATGGAAAACACTATTCGATTATATTCTTTCTGAAAACGAATAACTGCCGAATACACAATAAAAAAATACAAAAAGGAATTCAAAAATATATCACAAAGTAGCTTCTTTGGATTTAAGGGGTATTCGAAAAAATATATTTCCACCATCAACAGCTCGAAATTTTCTGATACTTTTTCAGACTCATTTTTAAAAGTAAAAACATGGAACTGGCTGAGGTGATGTTTGAAGAGATGTTTAAGATGCCGTGTGATTTCGTTTCTCCCTTATTTCATTAGAATTTGATTTATAAGCAATTAACTTCTCAGTGTGACCCTTTTTTTCGTTCCCAGATTTCTCGCTTCGGAAAATTTAGTTCATATCGCCAACTTTGGCAGCATTTTTTTTTGCAATAATTTTTGGATTTATAAAAAAAAAAAAAAAAAAATCACGGCACATTGCGAAGTTAAAGTTTGATATGTTTGAGGGCAAAAATCAATTGAAAAATTATTAAAAGTGAAATGCGTTTGGTAGATTTCTGCAATAACACAACAGGTGTGAGAGGGAAGCAAGCCACTGAAGTTCAATACCCGATGGCAACCCTTTGCTCAACTGGACGTCGGCCATTTTCATCGCACTCATCATTAATCGGAGATAATTACCCATCACCGTGACCTTCTTGCTTGACACGAGTGGCACTTTGTTCCCGATGATTATCTCCCGCTACTTCGCCACAGCCCCGGCATACTGATTGCCGGTCCCCTTCTGCCCGTTCTGCTCGCGGTCAGTTCCCGCTGGCCACATGCTCTGTACCTCGCCTTACATCGCATGTCTCATCTGCATTGTTCTGCTGTTTTTTGCCGGTCGAGTTATTTTGACTTAGACATGATTGTATTTTAATTTGCTTCGACCTTATCGGTTTGTTGAGGATCCATCAAACACGGTTCCCCTGTGTAGTTCCGATTGATTTTGCGTGACCTCGGCGATTAATTTTTGACCAGATGACGGCCAGCGATTGCTTTGAAAGGGTGTCTGGATGTTGTATATATCTATATATTTTTAAATCTTTCGTAATGAGCACAAATCGTAGTTCAATGGGATCAGACGTGATTTACATACCACGAATTGCGAAACGTGTTGATTCGAAGTAGAAGTTGCGTCTGAAGTGGGAAGTTGGCTATGTCGATATGTGAAGAAATTAGGAATTTGCGAGTGTCTGATTTAAATGCTATTTTATATTTTATATAATTTTATTGTACATTTGTACTTTTTAACATTTTTTAGTATGATTGTAATGGTTATATGGTGTATTCGGTTCATTTGCTTGTCTAGAATGGAATTCAGATTTTCTTCAAGTGGTGAGATTTCTCCAACTCTAAGGAGGCATTCTTCAATTCCGGGCGAGAAAAGGCGAGTTGCATTTCTAGACCTTTAATAAATTTTCTCGGGAAAGAGCGTCTCTCTCTGAAATTGCTTTGTCTGTCTGTCTGCCCTATAACAATTTCGTAAACATGATCGCGACGAAGTTGATATACAATTGCTTGAAGTTATCAAATGCTTCTCTCAGTTGACACGGTTGTCCGTTTCTCGAAAATATTGCAAAAGCTTGTTTAACTTTGGATTATGCCATCCCTAAGCCAATGTAATACTTTTAAAGATCCTTTGTAATAAAATTTTGAAGTTTTTATACAATAATATTCAATTTTTGTCTCAACTCCTTTCAATATTCTCGTAGAAATAGCAACTTTTTAGAGTATAAGTCGATTTGACACGTGGGAGATAATAAGCGAAAAGATTCCAAGATTTGGAATACAAGGTTAGAAAAGCAAGATCACACGCATATTTGGGGAGATTCTGAAATAACACCGATTAAACTGCTGATAAATGATAATTGAAATAATGCACTTTGTTAAATTCATCATAAGTAAAAAGCAATGCAGGACGCGTTTCGAGCTAAAACAATACAGGTCGTCATCAGCTGAAGCAGATGCGTGTCCGTAAGGGCACAAGGTCAAAGATAAGCTGATACAGTTTATCTTTGACCTTGTGCCCTTACGGACACATGTCTGCTTCAGCTGGTGACGATTTGTAATGTTTTAGCTCAAAACGCGTCCTGCATTGACATTGTGCTCTTACAGACACTGTCTGCTTCAACTGATGACGATCTGTATTTTTTTTAGCTTGAAACGCGTCCTGCATTGTTTTTTATTTTGTGAATTTAACAAAGTGTATTATTTCAATTATTTTGAGCTAGTCTATCTGGCTAATGATCTTGTAGTAATCTTAAATAATAATATGCTCCATCTAAGAACAGAATCGAACTCCAAACTGTCTGGATTACTCCTGGACTAGATAATAAAATATTTCGGTCAATCATCAAAGTCCCGAGTCAAGTTATTTTATTATATCTATACTTGGAACAATAAATAACTATCTCTTATACAGAATGCACCGATACAACTCCTATTTCACATGTATATATTTATCATTTTGTATTCCGCGTCTGCTTTTCATGGATGACGAAGCCGCTGAACCGTTCAAAAATACCGAAACCGTTTTGACCGCCGACATCAAATTTGTCCCCTGCGGGAGATGCTACACTTTTCTTAAACTTTCACGAAATTTCCCGCCATAAGTGCTCTGGAATACTCACGAAATTGTTTTAACCTCTTCATTGCATAGATTTTGCATTTGTTTAAAACGTTGCTTGTTGTCAATTTGTAAGGTATCTGTTACCTTGCATGAATTTCTGCATTCGCGATGGTCTCTGTGAGAATAAATCGAAATTCAATCTATTTAATCTTCGTGCGAAATTGGTGTATTTTCAGTAAAAGCGAGGGTCAAATGGGGTAAAAATGCGATTCAACTGTTAAAGTCATGAATAACTAGCATATTGAAGAAATGAAAATGAATTGGAATTTGAACGTGTTTTAGGGAGTCTTTCATTTATTTAAATTATTATTTCTTTTTGCATTTTATTTATTTCGGTTTTGTAGAATATATATCTATATTATAAAGGCCAAATGTATCTGTGCGTAACGCATACGTCATTTTGCGAATGGCAACATTTTCCCCTGCAATTTCGGTTTTGCAATTTTCGCTACTGTAAATTTTACATTTCTAAACATCACACATCTTAAATTTTTACACCGTCGTATAGAGAAAAAAATGCACTTTTAAATTCAATTTGTTTCAAAACTGTATCTCAATTTGTTTTTGAGATATTAATTTTTTTTTATAATTTTTAGTACCAATTTTGTAATTGTAGCAACAGAATCACTCCATTTTCTCTTAAAAAAAAACAAAAAAACATGCGTATACTATTTTAAAGTATCATCTGTTATAAAATCCGGTGAATTTCGGTTTTATTTTGTTTGATAATTTGGTTTTATAGTATTTTGTTAATTTTAGTTTAAAATAATATTTGTTTGAGAGTTAAACTGAACAATATATAATGCATTTTTTGCTGAAACTAATTATGTAGATTTATTATAAATCAATGAAACAGTTCTTTCTTAAAGATTTTCTTTCGTCGAATTTCGACGTGTTCCATCTCGTTTATTTAACTGCGAAAAACAATAACAAAAGTTTTAGTACGGGATGATGCGCGCCGGGTCTGTTAGACTCAGACTGCGCATGGTTTTTTACAATTGTCATCACAAATTTTTTTAAAGTAATCTTCAACTTATTTTATCGCAAAGTTTGTAACAAATGTGCCCGACTAAATAAAGTGACGATTGTTATTTTCATTTATTGGTGACAAAGTAAAAATCATTTATACCCTGGGTGTGCGTTCGTCCGTCTTAAAAGTGTACGGCGAAATTATTCTTTCAAAATTAGTTTTGTCATGATTTTGAAGTTCAGGTTCCAAAGTTTTCAGTCGTCAAATTCTTCTTGACCTTTACAAATTTCATAATTTATAATTTAGTCTAAGCCTAACATGCTTATTTTGCTTCTGACTTATGTTTGTAGCAGGCATTTTTTTTCAAGAATATCGAGGAATTTTTGTCTTTTAGTCAAACCTTTTTCCTTTTTTTAACGATTTTTTTTTCTTTTTACTCTAAAACACAGGCTTTATCATTACTACTTAAAAAACGAAATTTTTTGAATAAATAAATACAGAATCGTAACATAAAAATGAAAGTTCTCTAGCATAAGTCTACTGAAAACACACTTTTACGTGACCGGCGCTCAAGTGACACAGATCGCAATAAACATAAAAATAAGTTTCCGGCATTCAATTGGTTAAACTGTAAATACTGATACAATTTTGCTTCGTTTAGAGCTCTAGCATTATCGCAACAGATATCTAAATCGATGAGTTTTAATTATAGTAGTCCAAGATATAAATCTTAGTACAGGAACAGTGTCCTTAACCTGTAAGTTAACCTGCTCCTTTTTAGGTGCGTTCGTAATTACGTAAATACGTAGCACCTATTGTTGTCCGTCTGTCTGTCTGTCCGCATATAACAACGCAAAAACTACCCAACCGAATCGTTTGAAATTTAAAATACATAATTATAACATAATTTTGTCGAATCATTTCAAATTTTATGAAAATCGGTCGTATAGATCAATTACAGGGACAATCAAAAGTATTCCGTTACATTACGGTCAATGGTGAAAAAAGTTTCAAATGAGTTTTAATCGTTTGAAATTCAAAATACATAATTATTACATAATTTTGTTGAGTCATTTCAAATTTTATGAAAATCGGATGCATAGATCAAATATAGGGACAATCAAAGGTATTCCGTTACATTACGGTCAATGGGGAAAAAGTTTGAAATGAGTTTTAATCGTTTGAAATTCAAAATACATAATTATTACATAATTTTGTTGAGTCATTTCAAATTTTATGAAAATCGGATGCATAGATCAAAATCAGGGATAATCAAAAGTATTCCGTTACATTATGGTCAATGGGAAAAATGTTTCAAATGTATTTTAATGGTGTTACACTCATTCGAACGTAATAAAATTGATATGCATCTATAAATTACATATTATAATATACATTTTGCATAATATGTGGTACAAAGAACATTTGATATTGATTTACAAGGCCACACAAAAGTATTCCATTACATAATGGTATAGGGAGAACATTGTTTATTGCGCATTTTAATTGTAATTAACTATTTACAATTTTATGAGATTGATATTTTAAAAACTTCGTTATCGTACGAACGCACCTTATTTGCTACGCTTCACGTGCAATTTCCAACTTGTTTATTCAATGTACGATCTTAGAGATCGCTCTCAGTAACTATGTGACCTTAACTGCTGTGCCAATTTCTGTCATAGTAAACTTTTTTTTAAAATTGTTGAGACGAAACCGCATAAAAAAGGACCGTTTCCAAATAAATTAAATTGAACTCTTGAATGCTCTGAGTAATATCATAACCCGTCAGTCTTCACAGTGTAACTTGTAAGAGACCGCACTGGTTTCGAACCCACGAACTCAGTCTACGATTCTAGCTAGTGATCACAATGCTAACCACGGGCAAAAGGGGCCAAAACTATGGTCAAAACTTTCCGAGTTATTGTATTTTAAATTTTGGGAATTATCAGCGTTTTCTGAATTGTAAATGCAAGAATCAGCAGTATTGGTTTCGAAATAGATTAATCCTATAAATTTTGAATAGGAATTGTCTAGTTTCTAAATTACTTTTGAAAGGATTTGAGCTTATGTAAATATGATGTATTTTTTAACTTTTGTAATTAAAAAATGTCAATCACATCTTAACTGAACTAATTTAATGCTTTATAAGCGATGATTATACCCCACGTGTCAACCACCTACCCCCTTTAGAAAGATCATTATTTTCATTTATAAGATGTATTAAAAGAAACTTGTCATTTCTCATCATCGTTAATTTGCTCTTTAATGATATTAACGATATCATTTTAATGACGTATTTGAAAATGCATATTTTTTTAATTTCAGAAGAAATAGAAAGAACCTATATTTGGACTTTTCCAATTAAAATGTAGTTACTGTGGACATTTATGTAATAAGTTGTAAAATATAATTAATTCTTAAATTTTTATATGGAAGTGTAATCTATTTTAAATGAAGAACATTTATTTTAAGGATTTTAAGATGAATAATTTTTAATTAAACAGGGAAGGAAAGGGGGGGTTATAAACAATGTAAACGTATATAGTTGAAACATGTAAAATTAATTAATATTTGAATTAAATATTGATTAGCAATGATATAATTTTATTTGATTATTTGCTTGAACGATAATTTTTATCATTTACAACTACATAGCCTCTATCTGTATAAAGCTTAATTAATCCGGGAGGTCGCGCACAGGGCCTAAAAGATCCGGTGTGAGTATATGTTTTTTACAATTGTAACCACTAATATTTTTAAAATAATCTTCAACTTCTTTTATCGCAAAATTTAAAATAATTATCTCCGTCTAAATAAAGTGACTATTATAATTTGATTTTATTGGTGACAAAGTTAAAATCATTCATACCCTGGGAAAGCGCGCGTTCTCCCGGGTTAAGATGTACTGTTGGCACAATTTTTAATATACCGTATTTAGTCATGTATAAGGCGCACTTTTTTCCAAAAAATAAGGGCAAAACTTTTAGGTGCGCCTTATACACGGAATAATTTTTTACTGTTGGATGCAGTCGAACGATATACATATGAAACAAAAAATTATTCAAAGAAGATATTAAAACTCTGAAAATATTACTTAATTGAAATATTAGTGCATATTTATTTCATTCCTTGAAGTTTTTTATACAACAGAGCTAGTGACATTATCTAAACGCTAATTAGCAATTCTCTTTAACGTCACTCATTCCTATTTCCCGTCATTCTCTTACAACCCGAAGTCTAAAATTGCATTTTCGTCTTGTTTCGTCTTGTTCCATAATATTTTAAGGTTGCGG
Organism: Maratus speculifer; assembly: GCA_964019185.1. Classification (NCBI taxonomy): domain Eukaryota; kingdom Metazoa; phylum Arthropoda; class Arachnida; order Araneae; family Salticidae; genus Maratus; species Maratus speculifer. Next base: position 445,946,066 of record OZ025290.1, on the reverse strand, counting down.
ACGATTTTATATATATGAAGGAAAGTTTTGTAAAAACCACACTATTTTATTGTGAATTTAATTTTCTAAAGTAGATATAAATCGAAACCGATCCGCAAAAACCTAAATTCAATCCGAAAAAGGAAAAGTTAAAGTCAACCTGCCACGTAGCAAAAATAAATAAATAAATAAATAAATAAATAAATAAATAAATAATAAAATAAAATAAAATAAAATAAAATAAAAAATCTTGTTTTGTGTATCGGGTGGAAATTAAATCGGGTTATCCGATCCCATATTGCATTCTAATATTAACTAAAGTCGCACGGTCGGATATATCCTGACCCGAACCCGAAAATTTGCTTAAAAACAATCCGATCCCGGCCACACTTGAACCCCAACCTGAAGTCGAAACAAATTAATTCCTATTTTAATATGATTATGCAAAGATAATATACAATTATATCTTAAAAAAAGTTTTTTTTTTTTTTTTTTTTTTTTTTGGTAAAAAAAGAAATCATACGAGTATGCACCCATGAACATTCAAGTATGTTATATTTTTTTCTTTGAAATAAATATTTTAGACTTCTTTTTAACTATATGGAAAAAATAGTTGTTGTTCTCGGTAGAGAATTAGGAAATCTGAAGTTTATCTGAATCTTTTTATTGGTTGAATTCCGCAACTATTTTTTTTTATTTTATTTTATTCGTTTTCTGGTTGGTCCATGCTTAATGTCCAAAAATGGAATACTTCTATTGCCACGATAACAAAAAGTATTAAAAACTACAAAAAAAGTAATAAATCATAAATAAATTTAGATACAGGTTTCAAAGTAAGTTGCATTTAAAAGTGTTTTTTTTTCCCTTTATACGGCAGTGTAAAAATTGAAAATGGGTGATGTTTAGAAGTTTGAAAATTTACAGTACCGAAAATTGTTAAACTAAAATTTCATTTAATATTTGTTTATGAATGCTCCAGGAATATTAAAGCATAGCCTACTATAATACTAGTAAAAGCCTGTTTATTTGAGATTAATGTATGAAGCCTCCCGCCAGAGGACGCTGATACCTTGCCCAAGTTAATCAGACCAATCATGTAAACCCTGAACCAAAACAATGACAAGTGTACAAACATGTGCACAGAACAGAAAGCAGCTTATTCAATGCTAATTTGGGCAGGGTTTGCGTCACGTGGACTTACACATGGTTCAATGAAATGGTTCAGGGTTTGAAGCTGTTGCCAGCTTCACTTTTTCGGAGGTTTTTCGCGAAATGGCTCGGCTGGTAGTATTATAGTAGGCTATGATTAAAGTGACCCTAAATGTCCAGGCATACTAATAGGACTCTGTTATTACGTTCGCTGTGTTTTGATCATCATAAAAATAATGTTATTATTGTTTAATTAAGTGTAGAAATCATTTATAAGTATAAAATAATTGTCTTTGAAAATATTATCTTCCAAATAATCGTTGTAATTTGTTAAGTTACATTTTTTTTTTCTTTTCACAATTTACTTATTATTTTTTTTTTAAGTCAATTTGACCGGAACAGCGCCTCGGTTCGGGTAAAATGTGACCACCCGATCCAATGCAAGACTCTAAAATATAAATTAACAAGATACCTTTGAGACTTTCCAAATAACATTTATTCACAGTTTCGAAGTCTTAAATTATGTTCATTTTTGCCAATGGATTTCTCTTGCTGTAATATAATAGGATTTTTGCAAATGCAGTCGACTGAAAAATTAGGAAGTACCGAACGAAAAACGAAAAGAAACCCTTTTATTACGTGAAAAAGAAGTTGTTAAAGTTTAGATTTGTGTCTTTGATTATGTAGTTGTGAGTCTCTGATCGGTTGCGAGACGAATTCATCTCATTTAGTCTATATTTTGAGGGCAAAAAGCGTATATACAGGAGAAACTGAGTATCAGATAAATATAATGATATTTTGGGACTAAGCCTGCTGGAATAACAGTTAAGCTTCTTTTTCTAAAATTGTGTCATTTCTGAAGTCATGGGAAGAACTAAGATTATTATCAACGGTTTATTTATATATTCTCTATTACATTCTTTACTAGTTTTAATAACTATTCTTTGTATTAAGTATAATTTTTTCTTGAAAACAAAGTTGATTAACTCTATTTATATATATTTTTGAGACATTTTCACAAAAAATTGTTTAACAGCATTCTGACAGTAACACCCTAAAAGATTTACTCTTAAGATCTATTTTTTATTCAACGCATGTTATTATAATCAAAGATAAATCTAAAATAGGAATTTTAATAACGCATATACTTCGTACATAAGTCTAATAAAATCTTATCTATAAGACAACAAATATAATTGTGATTTGGCATTCCTCATATTGTCTTTTATTTTTAAAAGAGTAAAGATATGTTGTTATTTTTAAAAATGGCTCTTTTAGCTGAATAATAGAATCTTTTGAATAGCTGAAATTTTCACGAATTCATAATTTGGGACAAAATTGGTTGACATATAAAATGACTGAAAAAAAAAAAAAAAAGCATTAAAACGAAAAATAAAGCAATAAGATTAATAAGTAATAAGGGTCAGTTCATACATATTTCTTGCCGTAAAATATAGCTTTACTTTGTAAAAAGAAAATAAAAAAAATAAATATTTGAAGAATTTCAGTAACTGTAAGTGAAGTTATTCAAGTTCTTTTCGAACGGTCTTTCCTCCGCTACATTTTTATTATTTATTTTAAGTTTCTTTTTTCCCTTTGAATCTAAAGAAATAAAACGGTAAATTCCGCAAGTACCTTATCCTGTGCACAGTTTGGAAGCTAATAAACTGGAAAGAAAACTGAAAAAAGAAAGAAAACCAAACAAGAGTCCTTTTGAAGATTTTTTTTTCTTTTCCTGCAATTTCGATGCATACTGCCTTTGGGGCAAGAAAACCACGTTTTTTTTTTTTTTTTAAAGTATCCTTTCGTGCTAATATATAACCCAGCATGCGGAAGTACAGACCGCATTTCCTTAAAGCGGCTGTATTTGTCTTTATGTTTAAATGCCCAATTTTCTTAATAACTGTATATTTATACTGTCGTTCTTATAAATAATATATATATTCTGAAACAAACTAAAAATGTTCTAGTAATTTTTGTTTCTGAAAAATAATAACAAAAATAAACCTAAGTTTTTTGAATGGTAAACATTAAAAAAGAAGTGTAATGTTATGAATTTCAGTTTTAGATAATTGTTATTGTTTATTTTTATTAATAGCAAGCGGGTTATATCCAAACGGATATCAGAATAGGCATAAGGAAGTTTTAATCATATACAGATTACTTTAAAGCACGTAAATAAAGTCGGAATTCCATTTTTTATCATTAAAGGAAAGCAATTATTAAGACAGACTTTGAACGGAATTAATACAATAAAACCAACTTGAGTGAAAAATTAAGCCTGAACCAAGACACGAACCTGGGTCCACAGCATACCGTGCTGTTTAAAAACATTGTTCATCGTTGTCGTGGCATCAGTGCTATATGACAGATAGACGTTGACGTTAGTAAGAAATTGTCGGACTAGGATGTCGCTTAGTGATAGCTTAGTGTTAAAGCAATATCAAGATATACTGTGGACCCAGGTTCGAGTTCTGGCCGTGGCTAACTTTTCGCTCCAGTTGGATTTATCGTATTAATTGTTTTTAAAGTCTGTCGAGCGACACGTACATGTGCCGCAAAAAAGGCTTACGAATCCTTGTTTATCCCCACCAGTAAAATTTTACTGCAAAATTTACCTTATTTAATCGGAGCATTTTCTCGATTTGAAAAGGCACAAATTTCTGTTTTTAAAAACCGGTGACAAAACATTAAAAATTTCGTTAAAAGCTCCCGTCGCGAAATGTTAATGTATGTGTACTTTTAGTAATATACAGAAAGGTGCTATTTTTTTGTGTACACAAAATGAATTCCGCCGTGTCATTTTTATTGAGCATCCCCTGTTCCCTTTTCTTCCAGAATGTGCACTTATTCTTTACCAGCTTTGTCGAATTGCAGAATGATAAGGAAGAGTAGACGCTTTTAAATAAAGACATACAGAGTGTCCGCTGATGTCATAAGGTCCTTCTCAGATCCCAAGATCTCAAGTTTTTCATAAAATCCTTCTCAGATCCCAAGATCACAAGTTTCACAAAACGGTTGGATTAACGTTGACTAATTTATCGTTCCACATCGGACCAAAGTAAAAATGTCTGCCATATGCCTACGACCAATTTACCAAATATGGCCCAACAGTATGGTCGAACCGTTTTCTGGTCAGAATCCTTCGTAGATACTCTCCAAATTTGAATAATCCCTTTACCCCCTACCATCTTCCCAACCGCTTGCTAACATGCTAACCCTCCTATTCCTTTTCAACAGCTTGCACAAATTGCCAACGGTTTACTAATAAACTCTGATACTGAGATCCCTTATATCCCTCCGCCAGACAAAGTCTGTTTATATGCTTTTATTTTTCTTCAAAAAATCCCGATGAAAGCCGTAAATCATTTACATGGTATTTCTTTTGCAAACGCTTTGTGGTTATCAACAAAAGAGAAATGTCTATAAAAAACGGAGGTGGAAATGAACACGACGTCCATCTTTAATCTCCGAACTCTACATTTCCTAGGGAGGTCATAAAATATGAAAAGGGGCGATTTATCACATAAAAGGTGCATTTCTATTGAATCCCCAACAAAATATCGTAAATTATTCACGTGGTCTTTCTTTTCCAAATATTCTTTGGTCATTAGCAAAAGAAAGGGAGCTCACAGCAAAAGAAAATGGCGGAGATAAACATATCAGGAATCGCCTCCGCCGATTTGTGACCGCTAAACAAACTTCTGAAGAGTGACTACGTGAAAAAGAAAGCCTTGCCTAATAAAAAGTGCCTCTTATCAAAAATCTGTTTTAACCTTTACGGTTATTACGTTAAAATATATCAACGCTACGAAGTACAGGACATTTATCGGCTTATTGTATGGAGTCATTCTGCTGCTACACGCACAGAAAATGCATCGACTGTAAAGGAAGGTGGGTCCCAGACATGTTTATCACCTCACACTGAGAAGAATTTGTGCTCTTTGTTTTAAAAGCTTTGAAGAGCCATATAAAAGTCAAACGGATCCCAGAGTCTTTGACAGAAACCCCAAAGAAATAATTTATAGCTCTGGCCCGCACGCAGCATCGCACTTATGCAATCCAGTACCTTCTGTAGAATAAAGAAGCTTCGAGTGTCTTCTCTTATATCAGCACGTAAAATGAGTATGCACGAACAACTACTCCCTTTCAATTTCGGTTCCTCCTCTAAGATAATGATGTGTCTGAGTGAATGCCCGTGGCTACCCCTTTTTTTTCATTGCGTGTGAAAGACAAAGTAACTCTGTCACACACGCTCACTGCAAACCGTTACGACAGAGATCTTAATCGTACTAATGAACGGACTAAACGTTTCGTTTCAAGACGGGTCGTGGTTATCAGCGATAAACCAGCGTCGTGCCCTTTCTCCGAACGTAAAGAAAAAGGAAGAATCGCGCATGGATTATGAAAATATTTCCGCTAGTGAGGAGTTTAATTTAGATTTCACTTGTTGTGTGTTTGATATTTTCTTTGCAAACCCGAATCCGGCAAAAGAGATTTCGTTGACTCCAAACTATAGGTGCAATTTCTCAAAATATTGTCAGTGTCTCCTAAATCCGAAATCCAGTGGCAAACAAACGAACAAACACATAGCAAACGTTAAACAAATGCATAAAAATAATAGTGTTTATTTGCATAAGAGAGGAAAATGAAATTTTAAATAAAGCGAGAATTATTTCTTTAATGTATACACATGCTCAACAAAACACAGACTAATTACACCTTATTTTTCTATTTAAATTAATCATAAAATTCTTGTAATTTTGAATATTAATTGAACATAATATAAATTTTAAACTATGTGAAGTCAGAAGATAAAGTTGGGCAAAATACAGTTGGAAAACATTTATAAGTTAAGCTATCTTGATAATAGGGAACATAATTAAAAAAAAAAAAAAAAAAAAAAAAAAAAAAAAAAAAAAAAAAAATTGTATTTTGAGTAGTATTAGAAATATCATTAAAATTCCCCCGAGATTAAAGCAAAAAATAAACATCTGAGTTTCGAGTGAACAAACACCATATGTTCCTGGAATTTTTTACAATTTCAATTGATTTGTTCTTAGACAAATTTTTGTAACAAATATTGCTACAAATATTTTATCGTTATGCAATCTCCTAAATGTACTCCAACACACAATTAAAGCGAAAAAAAGAAGAAAAATCAGCTTATGAAAATGGGACCGATTACTGACAACGCCTTTTAAAGCGAGTTCAACACGCAATTAGCATAAGACATTGTTGGTTTTTTTTTCTACTTTCTATATACCTTCTCTATTGTTTAAAAGTGAGGGTGTTGGGAGGAATTCCGTTTTCTAGTTCAAGGTTTCGACATCAGTGCTTGGTGCTTTGCAACCCGTACGTGCCGTATTCAGCCCCCGGTCTGTCCTTATTTGGAGCAGATGCGATCTTTAGCCATCTCATTTACCAAGTCAGGTGTTTTATCCTTCGATATATAATACAGAACTCACGGTCAACCTTGTGGGAGGTCAGATCGTTTTTATATAAGTGTTGCGAACCGACTGGTACAGTTATTGTACGAGACAGTTATGTTTGTATGATTCATGTCTGCTTTAAGTAAAAGGTTCAGTTTATCAGCAAAATACTATTATGGCATTTTTCAAACAGCTAAAAATTGTTATTGCACTAAAAATTAAATCAGAACCTTGAACTTTCATAGTAATTCTTCAATAGCATTGACCATAGGAGATTTTTACTAGGCGTATTCATTGCGAAGAAGGTAGAAATGCAAGAAACAGCTATGCTGATCATAGCGGTCTAGTGGGTGTGTAAAACAGTGTTAATTTGCTCTTATTAGGGGCGTTCATAATTATATAAATAAGTAACATCTATAACCATCGTATGGTCTGTCCTCCGTCAATCTGTCAACATAGGACATCGCAATGATTTTAATATATGAATTAGTTGCATAATTATGTCGAGTCCTTTTACAATTTATAAAAATCGATCTAAACTTAAAAGATTTTAATAAATGTTCCCTTCGTTCTATTAAATCTTACCATACGTCATTTACTCAATGATATCCCATAGTGATCCTAGGTTACAATGGTAAAGACATCCTATTTAAGATAGAGTTTTAATATTTCCCTGTAACTGAATTTAATATACAGAATACAGAACTGTAATAAATTTTCTATTCAAGACTTTTTCATAAGAGTGCAACAACTGTTACGCCAAGTTCTGAAATATTTACAAAACTAGTTGTAGTTCAAACATGCTATCCCAACTCTTTAATCACCCTGTACAAAATATTTAATAGGCAAGCAGTATACTATAAATTAATCGAACTTTTTATTTATCTTTCGATAATGATTGTGTTACTTATCCCCTTTATTAATTGAGCCCTTCAGTTGTCCTGTACATAAAATTTAATACAGAAGCAGCAGTATCCTATGATTCGCAATCGAGTCATTGTCGACAAATTCGGTCCAATCACTCATCCTTCGATCGGTGATTGTGTGACCACCTTTATCATGTGAATTCTTCCATTAACCTATACATAAAATTTAGAACAAAAAAAATATCCTATGAGTTAATCAAGCGTTTTATTCATTCTTCGATTTGTTCACAGCATTTGCGAGACAACTTTTGTCAAAGCAGTTAAGAATCCCTAAGTTCAACCTTCACTTCATTTTACAACCTTGAGAGCTTCCATATAGCATGTGTTTAGCTTATCAGTGGAGCGATCTGCTTCATTATATTTGCTTCAATTAAAATAACAACTCGATAATGACTTCAGCAGAAATTGACCTTTCTGTCTCAAGGTGTTACATTCGATTTTCATTTTCACCCTGTTTCGAGATTAAAATCTCTGTCTCCGAAGTACCATTCTGCCATGGACATCGATCGGTCTTGTTTTCCTTTGATTTTTGATGCACAGATAAACCGAGTGGCGACTGTTTAAAATAAACTTCATGATAATGTCGTAGACTAATTGAGAAATCAGGTTTTTTGCAAATAGCCGGACTAATTGGAAAAATCACCCCCTTGTTCGAATTAATCTGATATTTTTCCGGCTTAATCCAAAAAGCCTGGGGAACTTTAGGCTAACTAGAATATGACCTAACTCAGTTGTTGTAAATTTTAAAAACTGCAATCTTTAAAAGTGCTGTCAAAGTTCTCAAATTTAACAAAAGTAGCGTTCTATTGATTCCGTTCGGATTTTGCTGCATTTTTTGCTGGAATTCGCTTTTACAGCATGGGTGATTGACTTAAATTTCACAGAATCTGTGACTAAATTTACAACAGAAAGCGCAAGAAAAAATACTGTGTTTTACTGTATTGTAGCGCAAGAAAAAATACTGTATATCTGCTGCAGCAAGCTGACAGCACAGTTGCTGTAAAATTTACAATCTAATATTTATTTTCTTTATACATGCTGTTAAATTTTTCAAGTTTGGTAAAAGTTGCGTTGCTATTGTCTGCGTTTGATTTTTACTTCACATGTTCCTTAATTTCGTTTTCAGCGCAATTAATTGTGCTTGAAAAATTAAAATATAAAATATATAAAATATCAAAACATTTTTTTTTAAGTACAATCGTAATACTTTTTAGACCTATTGCAGAAAGCATACATAGCATTACGTTAATTCAAAAATGACCACTCGTTGCTCAAGTAAATAAAGTTTTCTGTCGGATTTTTCAGAATTATTGCATTGAGTCTAAACAGTTTTAGCCTAATTAGAGAATAACCAGCTGTTTGTCCAAATATCGGTTGTACTTACAGTGAATTTCACTCCCTCATTTAACATCAAATTAAGTATGTTGTTTTAGAAAAAAATTGAAAACACAGAAAAAAGCCATTTTTTAAGAGGAGAAAAAAGAAGTTTATAAAATATTGATTTCCTGAGGAGGCATATGAAATATGTACGAATGCATTCCATGCCCAAACATTTAATATGAGCGAAATGGATTCGGCAATTGACTGACTAACAGCCTTAAGAAAGGAGAAAAGGGTCAAAAAATCGATTTATTTATTTATTTTTTTTCTGATACTGTAACTTATAAGAAATATTCTCGGAAAATTTGAAGTTGTTACGAGCAAAACTTTCCGAGTTATAGACAATTGAGTCTCCGGGCGCTCGGTTCTTACTTACCTTCTGACCGTTACTAAGCCTTTAAAAGCGTAAGAACAGATGCCAGAAGTTAGGATCATGCAGCAGCTGCAGATGAGTTGGTTCATGGAGCCGGAATGAACGATTCTATGCAAGTTTTTTTTTTTTTTTTTTTTTTTTTTTTTTTTTAATTCCATTTTATTCACGTATCAAACTTTAATCGCGCACTTTTTTTTTTTTTTTTTTTAAGTCGGTAGTTTAAATTCCTCGAAAACTTCGGACTGATTTCGCCTAAACTTTGTATAATTCATTTACATACTAAATACTAACTTCTGAACGAAGAATTTTACTTTTTTTTTTTTTCAATTACAACTTATTTTTTAATTGAAGAAAAGGAGCGATTTTTTAGGAAAAACCAAAGTTTAAATCTGAGTTTTTTTATTGCAGCTTCACCAAACATTCAAAAAATGAATATATTGTTAATTCCTTTGTTCAAATTCAAGATAAACTTCTGTACTAAACTTTTGTACCCCTTGTTTTTTTTAATTTCAGATGAAGCAATCATGAGTTATCCTGACTACCGCATGGAAACTTTTTTTGAGGTGACTCGTTTTTCACCTCTGCCAGTGGCTGAATTTTCAATATTTTTTTTAATGAAAATGTAGCATAATATTTTTAGAATAATGCTTAAAAATTTGCATTAATAAATAAGGTACTCTATAAAAAATAATCACAAAAATATGCTTTTTTTTTTTTTTTTTTTTTTTAATATCTCAGACTCTTGTCCCCCCTTTAATTTGTGTTTCCTGTGTAGTAACTTTACACACACTAAAATTCATTTGAACAAAAATATGCATATGGTTAGGTTTGGTTTATTTTTGTCGTCCGATTATCTACACTAGGGATATAGGCCCAGGGGAAAATATGAATATGAGAAAGCACTTTTATACCATTAACCGATATCGCATTTAAATGAAAATTAATTTTTAACTTTTCATTATTTCTTTTTACTATACTTGCTGTCAAGGATTTAATTTCGAGAAGCGACTTTGTAAGACTTCCGCTATCATAGTCCTTTCTATCAGATTGAAGGCAGAGACTTCTAAGAATTTTATTCCAAGAATTTGCTGGAATTTAAATCTGCGAACTCTGCATAAGTGTCGGATATCCAAGAAGAAGAAGGGAAGTTATTTGAGGTTATTGTTCCCGATGTTCTTTTGTACAATGGATTGGGTTTTACGAAATACATCATTGTTTTGAATCAATACAAAATACAGTCGAGTCTCTATATAACGAAATCCACCGTTCCAGTAAAAAATTCGTTATATAGAGAAATTCGATGTATAGAGAATGATGTTAAAAATCGTATTTAATGTGTAAAATTCTAACAAATAAATTTTTTTTAATCTTTTGAATTAAGTATTTGAAATGTTTAAAAGTAAATATTAACCTAATATTTTATTTCTTAATGATTTAAGCTGTTTCAAAAAGAGAATACACATTTATTTGAAAGCTTAATGAAAATCAAATAAGAGACTTGCATTAATTTCAGACGACAAAATCTGTAATTTTTTTTTTTTTAATTGTTTTAATATTTTTAAATGAACACGATATCTACAGGGCCGTATCTAGAAGTGAACAGTAGGGGGGGGGGGGTCTCAAGAGATTGTAGGGGGGGGGGCTCAGAATTTTTTTTCTCCCTCTCTGACTCAGAAAGATAAATTAGTGCATATTTACATTGTAGATACAATGTTTCTTATTAAACTGTTGTAATAACTTCATTTTATGCTAAGAAAGTATATGACAATGGAAATTTTGATTGTATAACTGGTACAAAATTAAACATGCTATGTTAGCTTCATAGATACAAATAGAATGAGGGAGTGTTGAAACACTTAAATACAATTAGATACAATTAAAACACTTAGATACAATTTAGTGATTCTGCAAAACTGTGAAGGGTCTCAAAAATAAATTAGATATTTGAACAGAATTTCATTTGAAATTTCGGATTAGAAATTGATTGAGTGACCTTGGAATCTTTTCCAGGGGGCTCAAAATATTTTAGGGGGGGGGGGGCTGAGCCGCCCATAGCGCCCCCTTAGCTTCGGGCCTGGATATCTACCAAACGATATTTGCTGTCTTGGGTTGTGTACCATAATTTTACCCGTCACAGAAAAAAAAATAATAAGACCTAAAACAGATAGAAAAATACCCCAATTGTATAGAAAGAATCTTAGATAAGAGATTATCTAATTTGGGCTCATATACTTACTTTGATTACCACTGTGAATCTATTTTGGGTACTGTTAGATAACCATTTTAGGTATGTTTATATGTTTATTCAAAATGGATACACAATGGTGGCCAAAACAGGTATATAATCCCAAATTGTATAAACCAAGGAATCTTTCTATCCAAATCGGGTATTTTTCCATTTTAGATTTTTTTTTTCTTCTGTGTACCCTACCCAATCCGAAGATAGGATGTGTTTATGCTTATTTTGTTTCATTTATTTATTTGTTTGTTTATTTATTTTTGTGGGTCGGGATAAACTTAGATCATTACATGACATTTCATTTTTTATATGTGTATTATGTGACATATATAGTGGGATTCGCTACCACGTGTAAAATATTTGAGGGTAGAGTTAAATAAAACTGACACTTCTTGTGTAGGAAAGCTGAGTTGCTACTCACGTATCCGATCTCCGTTTCATCCGAATTTTCGTTCACAGCTTTAACACATTCGCTGCCAGTCACGCGCTAGCGCGTGAAATTCTCAGTCATTTAACATGGAGGGCGGAGTTATCGGCAACGAACGTGTTAACGGCGATGGAGATATTTACAGCAGACTTACTTTACTTTCTATGAAACATGATCATGTCATAATAACTGCTAGAAACGGCTACGATCTACGTCCAAATAATTTTGACCTACTCACTTCGCAAAAAAGGAATATAGAATTCACTATTCATATGGATAACTCAGCTACACTGTAAAAAATAATTGTTAATTTTACAGTATAATACTGGCAGCTGGGACGCCAATATTATATGCTGTAAAAATAACAGTAATAAGCCTTTAATAAACAGTAATATACCGTTTAATAAAAGAAAATACTGTAATGTACAATGTATTACTACTTAGTGGTATATTACTGTTTAATTCACTATTTAGTATTGTTAATTTTACAGAATAATTGTTGATTTTACAATCTTATGCTGGCACTCCAACTGCCATTATAATCCTCCTATAGTAAAAAAAAACTAGCCTTAAAAGGAATGACTCCTGGAATGATGCTGATGTGGAAGATTTCCGGAACTAACGAATCCGGGTTTTCCACTCCTTCCATGAGTCGAATAGACCAATCAGGAAAGGACTCCGTCTATACTTCGCCGTATGGGTTACCATAAAGAGAGGAAAGGTTACCATCGCCAACAATCGCTAAGTTTGTCGCCAACTTGGCGATATATCGCCAAATTTGCGACCAAAATTAGTTGTCAAAAGTGACGCCAACTTGGCGATAACTGTAATATTTCGCCAAATTTTTAATTTCTTTACAACACCAGTCGTTTGATACATCATTTGAGAGGTTTGCAGCTGCTTATTCATATAATGGATGTCTTGTGTGTTATCCCCCATTCTGCTCCCCAGGGGGGACACATTTTTAATTTCTTTACAACACCAGTCGTGTTACACACAAGATTTGAAAGGTCTGCAACTGCTTAATCATATTACGGATGCCTTGTGTGTCACCCCCACACTCTGCTCTCCCCAGGGGGGAGGTCACATTTTTAATTTCTTTACAACACCAGTTGTGTGACACATCATTTGAAAGGTCTGCAACTGTTTATTCTTATTATGGATGTGTTGTGTGTCATCCCCCACTCTGCTCCCCATGGGGGGCACATTTTTAATTTCTTTACAATACCAATTGTGTGACACATCATTTGAGAGGTCTGCAACTGCTTATTCATATTATGGATATCTTGTGTGTAACCCCCCCCCCCCCTCTGCCCTCAGAGGGGCGCATTTTGTAATTTTTTTACAACACCAATTGTGTGACACATCATTTGAAAGGTCTGCAACTGTTTATTCATTTTATGGATGTCTTGTGTGTCACCCCCACTCTGCCCCCAGGGGGACACATTTTTAATTTCTTTACAACACCAATTGTGTGACACATCATTTGAGAGGTCTGCAGCTCCTTATTCATACTATGGATGTCTTTTGTGTCGCCTCCCACTCTTCACCCCAGGGGGGCACATTTTTAATATCTTTACAACACCAGTCGTGTGACACATCATTTGAAAGGTCTGCAATTGCTTATTCATACCATGGGGTAATGGCGAGCGCAACAAGCAGGGGTAGCCAATAATTTGGAATCGCGAAGCGATTACGCGGGGGGTTGGCGAGCATAGCGAGCAGGGGGGCGGGCCCCCCCCTAGTACTGTAAAATCAATCATTTATTTTTTGCACCGTAATGGCAACATACTACCTGTAATGTTTACCTTATTGCAAGTAAAATAAATTAAGTCTATTGATTATATCGGTAAAATAACTTCATGAATCTTTGAAGTTAGGAATGTAAAATCGGGTTCAACTTGTAGACGCCCTGTATTGATATCTGAATTATATTTCTTGTATAAAAAATATTTGTTTTAGTAAACTATATCGCTTGCTCGAACTTTCGTGCATGTACTTTAGCAAATCGCGCTAGTATGCTTCTGAAGTCTTTTTTTCCGGCAAATATAAAAAGGAAAATATTTTTATATAACATTACATTCTAAACCATTTTTTCTTGTTGCACTTCATATAAATAAGCAGATGTCTAAAAAAAAGACAATATTTTAAAATCTCTTTAATAATGTACACAATAAACCAAAATAGAACATTACTTTTCAGATAATGTTACCCGTCAAGAGCTCAATTGAAAGCATAGGGAAAAAAATCAAATCTTTTCATTTGTTGCCATTCTGTGAAATGAAATAAATGATCCTTCCCTATAAAGCTATTTTTTGAGCTGGAAAAGACTTTAACCCAATTTTAGAAACCATTTAAGGGGAGAATTTTCTATAGAATAAAAGATGAAATAAAGTTTCTGCTTGCCTTTGGAAAATACATCGGAAAGGCCATATTTTGGGAAAATCATATTTTTAGAAATTGGGTAGATCTTCATTTAACGATTGTATGCCTTTCATTATATAAAATAATTAGATATCATTAGATTTTTGGCCTAAAAAACAGATAAACAATGCAGCTGCCTATGTTTTAATTGATTTCTTTGTGACCTTTTTAATTTCTCTTCCTATGCTGCAATAACTAATTGCATATAAAACTATCAAATTGTTTAAAACGGTTCTCGGGGGGGGGGGGGGGGGAAATCCCGTTCAATAAAGCGGCAAATTTACGGATTCATTCAAAAGCTTGCAAGCCTGACTATTGAAGCAAATTGGAATCGAATAGGGTTTTCTATTTTCGGAATAATTAATTGCTTTTCAGTTCTAAGCGATTAATGTCACGCGTTTTTTTTTTTTTTTTTTTTTTTTTTTCTGTTTTCTTGCGTTGTCGAATTCGGAAAATCAATTCAAAAGTAACTTTTTACAGTATTTGCGGAAAAGTATTCCATTTTTATTATAAAAATGAAAAATACAGTTCGAACTCATAGTTTCTGAATAAGAACATCTGCATAATTCATGCGTTTTCAAACAAAAATGAATTCAGATATTTGTCAGAAAGTAGCTGCTTCGGATTTGAGAACAGTTTTAATAGCGAATGTACTAAAACACGCTCAAACAGACAGATTTTAAATTGAAAAAGTATGTTAAATATATAAGGGAATTGGTGGTTGTGTGTGTGTGTGGGGGGGGGGGGGAGGGAGGGATGATTTAATAGTATTTTATTATTATTATTAATATTATTATTATTATTATTGTAACGTAACCCAACAGCTCAGCTTAACAAGCGCAAAATGTTTGGACACATTTACAAATTCATTTTTCAACGGAAAGATATAAAATTGAAACGCTTGACTATGGAAGCTATTTAGGATCAAACTGTGTTTTCCTTTATTTATTTATTAGGATGAGCGAAGCGAATCCTCTACTAGGCCACTCAAGTTACACTTTGTCGTACACTTTATAAAAAATCTATTCAGTATTTTGACTTGAAATTAAACATAAGAATAAATTATGGTATGTAGATTTGCAGAATGTTATATTTTTTACAGAATAACCTTTAAAAAATATTATTTTAATAATTAATTTATTCTACATGTTTTTCTATTATGGATGCATTTTTGCAAATAAAAAAATGAACGCGTATCTTTTTATTTTCAGAATGAAAATAAACCATGGGGTTAGTAATTATAGATAGAATCATGATTAATTAATTAAATAAAATATATTTTCATTATTCCTCCAAAATCGTTTGCAAATAAAAAATTGAACCCACATCTTTTTATTTTAAGAAGGAAAATAAACTATGGGGTTAGTAATTATAGATAGAATCATGATTAATATATTAAATAAAATATATTTTCATTATTCTGCCAAAATTATTTACGCAGTTTATACTTACGGATTTTAAAAGAATTACATTATGATTTATTTATTTAGGTATTTACTTTGGTAAAGTGGCAACAAAAAGAATCGTAAACAAGTAAAATTAATTCTTATATTTGGTATTTAAAGTGAATATTTTGTTAAATTTGGTAAGTTTCTTAAGTCTGGTATTCAAAATGAAAGATTAAAAAATAATTTAAGAATATTTTAATTGATTGAAGAATAATTTAATTCAACCAAATTAAATATATTAACTACATTTATAAATAATTTCTGGAAGGTATTAGTAATTTAAAAAAGGCGGAAAAAGAACACTTGTTGGCCAGAACGAACGCCGTTACTGGCCATTGGAAAATGTAAATACATCTTTAAAACTTTTAGTTAAAAATTAAAAAAAATATTTTGTAAAATTCTGCTTCGAAAATATTTTTATTCATACCAGCCTTATATCACAAATAAAAAATTCCGAGGAAATTCTTAGTTATTTGGCTGAATTTACATTTCTAAAATTTAAATGCGCCAAAACATGAGATAACGTTTTTGCTTAATAAAGATGCAAAAATAATATAAAAAAGTAATGTTCTTTTCAAATATTTATCTTATGAAATAATGCTTTGCGAATCCAAACAAAGCACGGCTTTTGCTAGTTTATTTATTTTAAGAAATAAATTACCTATTGTGTTATAAGCGGTTTTGATTACGTGGCAAATATGTTTTTCACCCTTCACGACTGGTTATTCATCTTTCGTGCGGAAAGTCGGTTGAAAATGCCCACTTTGACACTATTTTCTGAAATATCTATTGCGTTTGAAAAAAAATCGTTCAAAATACCCACTTTGACACTATTTTCTGAAAGATCTATTGCATTTGGGAAAAAAAAAGGAAAAAGAATGCGATTCGATAGCTTCTGAACAACACCTAATCATTTTATGCATTTCCGAACAAAAGTAAATTTAAACTTATGCCATGGTGTTGCCTTTTTGTATTTAAAAACAGCAAATATTTTTTTTAAGAAAAGGAAAAAAAGAAAGAAAACGAGAAGCGTGTCATGTGACTAGAATTTTTCGCATTGCGCGAAAGTAACGTTATGTCCTGTGAAAGGAAAAAAAAAAAAAAACGCACTATTATTTCATTGGATTCGATAACGGTACCCAGACGAGACCCGTTTTTGTAGATAAGTCACGTCTGTCGTAGCTCCGGGCGGCTCGTTATTATCAAACAAGTTATTAGACATGCTTCGCCGGCTGCACTTATATTTATAGTTAAAATTTTGATGTGGGAAATCGAATTTATTATTTGAAGGGACAGTCAGATAGAAAATAAATAAATAAATAGACATAGCTATGTTGAACTTTGTCGCACGAACGCTTGTTACTGGAATGTAATTAGTTTTTTTGTGGCGACAGCTGTTTGTTTTCGAAAAATAAAAGCGGATTTGCAAATTACGTGAAAATGGTTCAGAAATGTCGCAATCATCACCATGTTTGTTTTTTACGTAGAAAAATGGATGCCATCCAATAGGAACTAAGGCTTTCGACGAGTTCAGCGACCGATCTAAAGGAAGATTATGTGTACTCCGAAACTTATGAATTTGTTTCGTATGAAATCGCCGTACACTCTTGTATCTAGAAGTGAACAATAGAGGGGCTCAAGAGAATGTGGAGGGGGGGGGGGGCGGCTCATATTTTTAGTTTCTCTCTTTCTGACGCAGAAAGATAAATTAGTGCACATTCACATTGTAAGGTAGTATGTTTCTTATTAAATTGTTGTCATAACTTCATTTTGTGTTAAGAAAAGAATAGGACGATGAAAAATTTGAGTGTATAACTTGCAAAAATTAAATATCATGTTAGCTTCCTATGTGCAAATTGGATGAGCGAATGTTGAAACGCTTATTTTAGATACAATTTAGTAATTTTGCAAAACTGTGAAAGGGCCTCAAAACTAAATTAGATTTTGGATCAGAATTTTCTTTGAATTTTTGGAACAGAAATTCATTTAATGACCTTGAAATCTTTTCCAGGGGTGGAAGGGGCTCAAAATATTTTAGGGAGGGGTTGAGCCGTTCATAGCACCCCCTTAGCTACGGCCCTGACCACCGTACACCCAATGTTTCTCTAAAGAGCTTTGATATATACATTCTATAGGGTATATCCTCTGCTTTGAGCGCATAACATCTGCTTAGGGGCTGTGGAAATATAATGTTATCATTTTAGGAGGGAGGGGGGAACTGGCATATGATATTGTAAGCTATCTCCAAAGGGAAGGGGGGGGGGTTGTCTTTTCATATCAATATCATTTTTAATCCGATCAAAATTTTCTCTTTTTATTCGTCATATGGTCTTTGATACTAAGCATGTTATCTTTTTTTAGCCTTTTTTCTATTTTTTGGAAAATACAAAGTTATTATTAAATTCACAAAATCAATATAAAATTATTTAATTCTAAAATATGGAATAGCCCAATGTTTGACATTCCTATCCATCTTCATAGGCGTATGCATATATAATTACGGTTCGAGAAACCATATGTGAAGTATATTTGAAATAAAGCTTGTGTTTACTAATAAATGAAAGAGAAAGAGAAGGAATTTTGTCCACTTGTTTTATTTATAAGAATTTCCGTCTGCTCCTCCGTTCGGAGCAAGTGCAACAGGACTTTACTTGTTACTGTTGAATGCATTATGTGACAAAAGACTATAATAAAATTCTTTTAAATTTTAACAACTGTTTCTTTTAAGTGTTACCTGATATAAAGATTTTTTTTATATGCAAAGTGATATTTTATTGACTTCTCATACTTTGTGGCGTGCAAGATGAGCAATAATTCACATCCACACGGATTTTTCTGAAAGCAATCAGTCTCATATTAGTATGCAAAATTACTTTTCAGTAGCTAATATTATCCCGGACCAGCACTAGATGACAATATGTTGAGGAAATGGGCCCGTTGACTGGTGCTGCAATGTCACATGACGTATAAAAGCGTAAGATTTCTTGGCAGTTTGTATTCAACTTGATTGTTTTAACACAATCACACAGATTGGTAAAGAGATCATATGAGATGTAATTTTTCCAACTGAGTAAAAAAGTTTTGTCAGCCAAAATTCGAGCCCAGGACCTACACTTTAGCTGCCAATGCTCTTTCAAGTAAGATAACCCGGACGAACAGGCGAACCCATTTCACTCAAATAACCTTTTTTATTTTACGGTAATAATATCTGGTCCGTTATCTAAAACAGTAAAAAGAATATTGCTGCATGATATTGTTATTAATCTTCTTTTTTTATCACAATTAAACTGATAGATAAAAAAAAGTCTCACGTTTTGTAATTTTTTCCAAATAGTGAAAGTGTATCCAGGTTCAGACTCGAACTCACGACCTCGGCGTTGATTTTCAACTGAGCTATCCTGAACAAATCCAGCGGACACATTTCACCTTGACGATTTTTTTTTCCTTTAAGGACATCTAGTTTGTTTTCGATTGGTTGTTTCAGTAAAATGTAATCATCGGATTTGTTCAGCATAGCTTGGAAGAGTGTTGGCAGCTAAAGCGAAGGTCCTGTGTTCGAATTTCGAATCGAAGTGTGGACACTTTTAGAAAAATTGCAACAGTTTATATTCGGCTCTGCAATCTGCAGGAGAAAAGTTCGACAATGTATTGAGTTTTTTTTTCCAGCAAAGCTCCAAATAATGTGGTATTAGAAGATGCATTTTTTTTTTTTCGGTAAATATTTATATCCTTGATATATGTCTTGGCTTATTTTATTTTTTAGAAGCATACACAGCTATATAACTACCAAACCGCAATCAGACATGCTTCGCATTCGTAAATTGTCGTACGGGAATGCGGTTTGGACAAAATGCTTCCCACGATGAAAAGTTTTCTTGGTGCGAACAGAAATAATTAGTCCCAAACTCCGAGCATAGGTGGCGCTGTATCTTAAATGATCAGACAAAAACATCGAAAACTGAAGACAATCAGTTACGGCGCATTTGTTTTTCTCGTGCTATAAAGGATGTATACACATTGAAATATGACAATGGATTGCGCAAAATAATTGCATTGTAACCGCTTGTGTTTAATAAATAATCTGAAATCAATTTATTCAGTTTTTAATGCACCTTTTATTTAAGATACAGCGCTATCCACAGACGAAGTGTGTAACTATTTATTTTTTATTTTATTTTATTTTATTTTATTTTACTTTTTTTTTTTTTTTTTTTCTTTTGCCTCAAGCAAACATTTTGCCTGTGATGAATTTTAGTTCAAACCGCACTTCCGTATGACAATTACTTAATTATATATATTAAATTTTGAAATGTGTCAGGGGCTTTTGAGCCACTTTATAAATTTCAACGAGTAGGAATTTAAAGACATAACGATTGTAGATTTTATTTCTAACTAAGATACAATTATTTGTTGCATGGATAACAGTTTGTTTTTGAGAAATAAAAAGAAATTTTTAATTACATACAAATGGTTAAGAAGTTTTATAATGGTCACAATAAATTGTTTACTGTTATGATTATTAAGTTGAACACCGATGCAATCAAATGCATATTCGACGAGGCTGATTAGGGATAGTCCAATATATTATGGAGAGAATCGATTAGTTAAACACAGTCTATCATAATATCGATAATAACTGGGCCTTGCCGCGTTGTATGACGTAGAGACCGTTTGATAAGAGTACACTATCGATCTTATAGTATCGATGATATACTAGGACTATAGGATGACGTGAGCTCCGATTCCGATGTGCTTTAAAGAGATTAATTAGAAATCATTACAGTTTAGGGATAATCGGCTAACGTGCTGCAAGATTTCATTAAATATTATATAGATAAATTATGAAATGCAGAGTTTAGATAAATTACCGAGGTTCAAAAGCTTTTTGAAAACAATTTTAAAGCCTGTGAATAAAGAACGTTTTTGAAAGGAAAATATTTGTAAAATATAAATTTTTTCAAACTTAAAATGCAGCAATTGGTTGTTATTTATTAATCCCTTATGTGTAACTCTGTCAGGCATCAATTAAAGTGTCGTCGTCTTTAAGATATGATATTACTTGTAACAATAATCCACCCGTGAAACGAAGGTGCATCATTGTACGGTTAAATAATGATAACCTACTGACATTTTAAAAACTTCTAAGCATCGCATGTTTTCAATTTTTATATCATCTTAAAGTATTTTTAAGTGCAATTTGTTTGGAAACTGCGTCTCAATTTGTTTTTGAGATACCCATTTTAAATTTAAATTTATTTATTTATTTATGTTTTTTTTTTTTTTTTTTTTTTGGTAGCTTTTAATGACATTTCTGTAATTAATGACATTTTAATGTTTTAATGACATTTCTGTTTGGTAGACTGATGTTAATAAATATTTAAAGTCAACCCGAACTGAACCATGGAGCGGGTCGAATTCGGGTCAAATCTTTTTTTTTCTCTTCCCACCCCCTTCTTCCCAAATCTAATGAAACTAGATTTTTTTTTTTTAAATTAAATAAATTGAATTGAATAATAACTATATAAAATCAAGAAACATATCAGTCTACAACATTTTTGTTTTTAATGATGTTTATTTGACTGGAAAAAAAGAAAAAAAAATCTGAAATTTAGCAACTAAGGAAATCTATTGTCATTAAAATAATAAATTCCATCCATTTTTTTCTTTTTTTCAAAGAACAATCGAGCCATTTTATTTTAGACTACCAATCTATTAAGCTATTTTGTTCCCATTTCAACCTGTCTTTGACCTCGACGTAAATCAATTAAAAACACTTTCACAATCGAAAATTATGATATTTCAGCGGTCTCAATTGTGCTGTAAAGCAATCGAAATAACTCACTATCCCGGCAGTATTAACATAACTCGAAGCATGCGTATTTTACCAGTGGCCATTTAAAGAATTTAAATGGGTATGGTGGTCTATTTTTTTTTTTCGCGTTCTTTCTTTTTCTCAACTCCAATTTAGTCGCATTTAATTGTTATTTATAAATCGATCATTGTGTACGTTCTGACTTTTGCGTATTCCAAATATCCGCTCGAAACAATGGAAACAATGGTGTTTCGAGGTAGACTGGCTGTAATAATTTAAATGTTCATGGAATTAATAATGCAAAATTAAATGATAGTGAATCATAACTTTAATATGCCAGTTGTAGATTACAAGAACATTTTCTTTATTTTTGTCGGGTGTATGTAGGTAAAGAACATGTAAAATGACCAGTTAGAACAAGGGGGAAGAGAGCTTTGAGAGGTTTTTTTTTTTTTTTTTTTTTTTTTTTTTTTTTTTTTTACAACTGTATAGTGCAACCGCCACGCAGGAGCTGGACACCGCTCTCTCAATACTAGGCCTGAGGTCTGACACAAAAATAGTGGCTGCCGGAAGTAGATTTTTAGTGACATTTGCGTGGTATCTTTCGATTGTATTGTCACCCATTGGCGGCGGCCACGAAATGGCGGCGGTTACTGTGTAACTTATAATTTTAAGTTTTAAATTTTTTTCTATAACAAATTTACATGTGAGTTGGACATTTATGCAAACTTTGGGGACAACAGACATGTATAATATTTAAATTCCCTATGAGCTCTGTTTGTTTTTTAAAGAATGGAAGATTTTACGCAGCGTTGAATTCAGGGTCGTTCCATGGTAACTTACGTTACATTTTGACCTATTTTCAGTAATTTTAGTGTCATAATACACACAAAAAAATTATTCAAAATGTAAATTGGACATGGTTTGCTAATTAAACTTATCGAAAGCCCAATTCAGATGAAAAAACCTAATTTTAATTTAATCTCTTAAATTTTGGTAATTATATCTACTATGGTACCTGCCATTACTGAAAAAGGAATGTAAGTTATCATGCAAAGTGTCATTATCATTTTTAGGTGCGTTCGTAATTATGTAAATACGTAGCACCTATTGTTGTCGCTCAGTCTGTCCGTCTGTCTGTCTGCATATAACAACGCAAAAACTACCCAACCGAATCGTTTGAAATTTAAAATACATAATTATAACATAATTTTGTCGAGTCATTTCAAATTTTATGAAAATCGGATGGATAGATCAATTACAGGGACAATCAAAAGGATTCCGTTACATTACGGTCAATAGGGAAAAAAGTTTCAAATGCATTTTAATCGTTTGAAATTTAAAACATATAATACCATACTGTACCCGATGTACGCTTTACTATATAAGCAAGATCTGAATATTTTTTAAACTTCGTTATCGTACGAACGCACCTCATTTGCTACGTTCACGTGCAATTTCCAACTTGTTTATTTAATTTTCATCCAAATTGACCCTTAGATAGATTTCGTTGACAAATCCTGTTAATTTTACTTTTGAATATTTTTTAGTGCTATATTACTAAAATTACTGCGGTGATTTGTCCTAAATGCAACATAAGTTACCACGGAATGACCCTTATACATAGCTGCCAACTTTTACGCATTTTTCCTACCACAAAAATTTTATAGTAAATATTGTCTTATTTAATCGTCGATATCTTATGAATAAACAAACAGAAAATCTTTGTACGATTTTAGAGGTAGCAAAAATGCGTAAAAGTTGTCACTTTTCTCCGAGAGGGATTTCTGTGGCTCCGGGAGGCGGGGGCATTGTTAGAACTTTTGGAGAGGGATGCACTTTGTTATCATAAAAAACACAAAATATCAAATCTTCCCGGGGGGGGGGGAGGATGTCCACCCCGGGCCATCTCATGAAATAAACACTGATTTTACTTCTGCTGTTACAATGTGCAAAAGATAATTCGCTAAAAAATATATATGTATATATTGTTTTGATTATAAATAAGACTATGAAACTTCTAAATATGTTTTAGAAAAAAATATACTGATTATAATAATAATAATTATTATTATCTATATATTTAAAAGACCTGGCTGTTTCTTTAGTCATCAGCCCTGAGCTTTCTACTGGCCCGATTTCGATAATTATTTTTTTAAATGAAAGCTGTTTATGTGTAGATGTGCCCATTCTGTCTAATTTTTCATTTTATTTCCATTTTTAATTTTAAAAGCTTTTTCGTGACATTTCTTCAAAACAGTGGCAACAGGTTAAGCTTTTCTCACTGTAATAAAAATTTATTTTGCTTTATTATTTTCCACCAATCAGGAGCTTGATCTCATCGGTGAATGTCTCATCGCATTTCAAAGAAAAAAAAATATTGTTTTTCGTAAAATTTAATGCTAATAAAATGATTGCACATAATTATTCACTAATCGCGGTACAATGCACAGATTTTTTTACTGAGTAATATTATTAAGTATTATGTAAATAAAATAATAGAAAATAAACATAGTATCTGAATCAAAATTTTGTGAATGGAGAAAATGTCGTCTGTCAGAAACCAGATAAATTTGTTCCATAAATATGATATACATTGTTTTAGCTGTGTCAGTGATGATGTCATATTCACTGACTTTTATTCCTGCATCTAAATAAACTGAACTTCTGTTTATTTAAAGGTCCGTGATGTGCACAAACGAAAATATTTCTATAAATTGCGCCATTTCTATTTAATTATAATAAATATTTTATGAAACTAAAGAATTTTTATATAACTGCATAAATCCCGCTTTTATTTCGGAAAAGATGGGTGTTTCCGAAGGTGTAAATGATTTCTTATTAGAAAAAATAAATAAATAAATAAATAAATAAAACCTGTGATATGCCGGTATTGCGATATTTCTATTTTACATAATATCAAAAATTAATTAAAATAATTTCGTTGTATTAATTTGTTATTTAAAATAAAAATAAATAAAATGTTTTCTGCATATCAACAACAGAGACAAAAGATTTTACTCTTTTTTTAATAATAAAGATATCGTTCTTCTTTTCGTTGCCATAACAATAAAATTAATTTTGACAAGTTCATGGGGGCTACAAACCAATAAATAAATTACATTTATTGCAAGTGCTGCAAATGTGTAGTGGGTTGGTTATGCAGTTTAATATTTTCCTATTTCTATTATAATTAAAATGTTTTATTGATTTATGATTATTGTACAGTTTTTAAGCGATATTTAAACGGAGAAAAAATAAACTATGCAGATATTTTTGAATTCGTCTTCTGAGGTATTATATTAACTTCCTAAATAATTTGGCATTTAAATAATGTTTAAAGTTTAGAAACCGCATTAAAAAAGATTTATAGCTGAATTTAAGTATACAACATTATAATTTAAAAGTTGTTTTCCTTATTTTTTGTTATTTTCTGAAGTTTGTATATCTTCATCATGAAAAGTTACGTTATCCCTATTTAAGAGGTGGCAATTGTTTATTTCGCTCCGTATCTTATTGTGTATATAAGACTAATATATATCATATCTAATATACATTCTTTTCCGTCGAATTTCGCCGGGTGCAGCTAGTAGTTTTATTATTTTATTTTATACTTTGTGACGAAAAAAGGAATGAAGTTGTGTGGCAGAAATTAAAACGTTTTAGTGCTGCCATCTAGTGTGCATATTCATAAATATGTTTTTATTAATAATGATTGTAGTGCAAAGGTATAATTATGTCTTTAAAAGTGGTTTTCATGTAAATTTTTGTATGAATAATTATTATAAATATATGTTTTTTCTTTTATAGGTGAGTTATATGAATATTTTGGACGAATATGAAAAATGTGTAAGTACTCACAAACTCATGTTATTTGAAATTAGAATTCATATTTTGCAATGCATGTTTGTATTTAAAAATTTTGACATGTTCGTTTTAATTTTAATCTATTTAATTAAGCTTTTTTTAAAATTATAATGCATAAAAATATTTTTTTACGTATATTTGTGTTCACAAGATAAAGAAAACTTATAAACTTGCACTTTTTTTTATTTTAAAGTTATTTCTTTTTAATTTTATTTACACTTAATTTAAATATGTTTTTTTTTCAAATTGACTTGTCTAAATTGCATCGTTTTAGTGAATTATGTTAACTGCGTTAGATTGCACTAAATAGTGCATTTTTAATGGATGTTATGTTTTTAATATTTTGAGCTTTGTAATTTCACTATTAAAATTATCTTTTCATAAAATATCTGAAGCAAAATAAGCGAATACGATTATTTTATTGAGAAATCCCTAGTATTTAAATCTTTATTTAAAAAATATTAGGATCAGATCGTTTAACTTTCAGTGAATAACCACAAATCGTAATTAAAACAAACCCGTACACTAACACGCACATTAATTAGTTTAAGTATACCCTGTATTTTTTATGACTGTCAGTACATTAATTCAGATTCTATTTCAACATAGATATGATGTCTCAATACAATATTTAAATATATTTTATTTTTCTGACTTGTTTAACTCCGTCCTCTTATATGTATGGTGCTGCCATCTGTGAGTCAGTTACTGTAACTGTTTATTTATTTTCGAATTTACTTTGTGAATAGTTTCTGTACTTGCTTCTTCTTCGTATTTACGTACACTCAGGGGTGTAGTGGAGGGTATACGGAGGTATACGCCGTAAATCCTCTGGATTTTTTGAAGAAGCTTTGTTTTTTCAATTAAAGCATTAGCGTATACTATATCCATCAATTGTCATGACTCTAGCGTATACCCTCTGATTTTTTTACGACTACAACACTGCGTACACTGCACCGTACAGAATGCAACCAAATATTCTCGCTTTACGAAAAGTATATCTGACTAATACATTACATTTTACATTAAACTCCCCTGGCCCTGGTTCACCAAATGGATATTTTCGTTTGGTCTCTTTTTTAGGTGCGTTCGTAATTATGTGAATACGTACAGTGCGCGAAAAAAGTATAAGGACAACATTTAATTGCATGAAAATATGCTTTATTTTCATTTCACCTAAATGAAATTTTTATACATCTTACTTCTGCTACATAATTTTGTGATAACATTTATACCCGATAAAAAACATAATACAGCTTCAAAATACTGATTTTACAAAATTTAACATTAAAGGAAATACGGAAAAAATTATAAGGACATGTTCCAAAATACTTTGAAAATATTTCAATAATCAAGAAAATTACCTTTTTTTTCAATCACTTGAATAAGCCGAGAGGTCAGAGATCCTGACAGATCTTTTAAAATGTCCACAGATATTTTTTCCCAAGCGTCTTTGATAGCGACGACAAGATCTTGTTTACATTGATACTGTGTGCCATTTTTATAAACTTCTCGGGCTAGAAGTCCCCATAAGTTTTCGATTGGATTAAGATCGGGACTTCTCGCCGGCCAATCAAGTAACTTTACAGAATTAGCTTCAAACCAAAGTTTTGTGCTCTTAGAAACGTGTATCGAAGCATTATCTTGCTGAAAAATATAGTCCCCTGAAGTAATTAGTGGCGCTTCAGGTAACAAATTTTCTCCTAACATATCAACATACCTGTCCGAATTCATTTTATGATTGATAAATACAATTGGAGTGGTTCCATTTGCCGCAAAACCGCCCCATACCATAACTGAGCCACCACCAAATTGACGCCTGGAAAACACTTCCTTGGTCTTTCGCAAATCATACCAAAAATAACGAAAACCATCAGGTCCATCAAGATTGAACTTTTTTTCGTCCGAAAAAACTACATCAGCCCACTTTTGACCAAGAGAAATGTATTTTTTGGCAAAGTCAACTCTTCTTTTCTTATGATGATTTGTAAGAGGGGGACGTGACACTAATTTCCCATAAGAAACTTGAGGATGTTTACTCAAAACATTTTGAACAGTCCTCGTTGAGCATGGTAAACTCAAATATTGTCTAACTTCATTTGCGGTTTCTTTTTTCTCGCAAGCTCTTCTTACAATCATTCTTTTTTGTCGACGAGAGAGAATGTCGGGTCTCCCAGTTCGCTTTTTCATACCATACATCCCAGGATTTTTTAGAAAATTATAAACTACCGTTTTAGATCTCTTGATTCTTTTTGAAATTTCCCATCCACTTAATCCACATTCTCGAAAAGCAACAATTTTTCCTTTTTCAGAGTCAGAAAGTTGAGTTCCTTTGGGCATCGTTACAAATTTACACTGAAAGTCGCCGAGTAGGAAATTTTTTTCGCAAAGGAATCTTTTAACTCGGAAATGTCATTTGTTGCTTTCAAATATGCAAATTTTTAAATAATTACTGGAGAAAAAGCAATGTCCTTATACTTTTTTCCGTTTTCATTTTAGTTCAAAAATCAAAATTTAAATTTTAAAAGATTTAAAATGGAAAATTTTAATTACTTTACGCATGAAATATTTTAGTTTTACATCTATTTTTGCTGCAAAAATTTGCATACGATTCTGATAACAAGGCTTCTAGATTTGGCGATTTTTCGCGTGTCCTTATAATTTTTTCGCGCACTGTAGCAGCTATAGTTGTCGTTCAGTCCGTCCGTCTGTCCGCATCTAACAACGTAAAAACTACCCAACCGAACCGGTGGAAATTTAAAATATGCAATTGTTGCATGATTTTGTCGAGTCATTTCAAATTTTATGAAAGTCGGATGCATAGACCAATTATAGGGACACTCCGTTACACGAATTAGTATTCCGTTACACGACGGCCAATGGGGAAAAATAGTTTCAAGTATATTTTAATGATACGACAATATCTCGAACATAAATGTACAATTTGTACATCACCTCTTTATTTATTTATTTATTTTTAATTAGTAAATCCTTCAGGAGGAAAATGACTGTATAAATAATTATCTCCTCGAGAGGTTTCACCATTATCTAACTTTAACTGTAAAATAAACATGTATTACTCACAAAAAAAGTGACAAAAATATTTTTATTTCTTATTAATTTTTTTTTTTTTTAATTATAGAATTTATGTATAAGTCTTAAATTTTAGTCTTTGAAAAAATAATTTTCCAAACGGTGATTGTAATTTGTTAAATTATTATTTAAATATTTACTTTTCTCACCCAAATATCACATGGATATGAATTAAATCAAATTATGAATAAAGGCACCAGAGCTGTCCTTAGGGGTGTGCGACAGGTGCGGCCGCACAGTGCCCTCAAACCTAGACACAGAATATTTTTTCTTTCATAAAAAGAGGGAGGAAGATATAATAGAAAATGTTTAAGGGTGTTCTTAAATCAAAAAAGGCAACTTTGTGACACATGCATTAATTTTTTTTTTTTGTTCGGAAATGTATGAAACTAGCAGGTGCTGTTATTCAGAAGCTGTCTCATTGCACTCAGTTTTCTGTTTAAAAAAAAAAAACACAATAGGTTTTTACATAACAAGCCTTCAAATTTGACACTTTTGAGCACATTTCCCGACGAAAGCAGAAAAACCGGTCGAAAAGCAGGAGGAAAACGGATGATCATGTGATCGAAATAGCTTAAAACTGGATAGATGATTTAATTATCATAATATTGGATAAATGAGTTCGATCCGAAATCGCTTTCCTAGTCAGGCATTTCAAGTTTATATCTTTCTGTCAAAAAATAAATTTGTAAATGTGTCAAAACATTTTGCGCTTGTTGAGCGGAGCAGTTAAGAACACACTTAATATAAATTTATGATTTTCGTTAAAATAGTGGTCTTGATAAATGAGGGACTTTCATTATCAGTTTGCCACCATTACTTTTGAAACTGGTTCAGCACACTGTAAAAAAAAAATCTGTAAAGGTACTACACTTTATCTAGGAAACTGGTATTCCAAGAACTTTTCCTGTAACGATAACAGGAAAAAGCCATGTAACCGATTCTAAAACTTGAGTTTTTGTTGTTACCGTTACAGGGAAAGTTCTTGGAATCCCAGTTTCCTAGATAAAGTGTAGTACCTTTACAGATTTTTTTTTACAGTGTAGTTCCAGAAATTAACCCTTGCAAACGCACAAACAGATGCTACTCCTTTGTAATAGCTAAGGGATCGAACCCTGACTTTTCCGGTCGCAGTATATAGGTGGAAAACATTCTTTTTAGGTGCGTTCGTAATTATGTAGCACCTATTGTTATTGTTCAGTTCGTCCGTCTGTCTTTCTGTCCGCATATAACAACGCAAAAACTACCCAACCAAATCGTTTGAAATTTAAAATACATACTTATTACATAATTTTGTCGAGTCATTTCAAATTTTATGAAAATTGGATGCATAGATCTATTACAGGGACAATCAAAAGGATTCCGTTACATTAGGGTACACGCCATTTCGGTCCCGAGACAATTCGGTCCCAAGACATTTCGGTCCCGAGACAATTCGGTCCCAAGACATTTCGGTCCCGAGACAATTCGGCCCCCAGCAACTTTGGTCCGTTGCCATTTCTGTCCTTAGTCATTTCAGTCTCTTGTTATTTCTTTGCTCGCTATCTTACAAATCGGATTCTAATTTTTGTGGGCCTGCCAAATGTTATAAGTTCAACATTATTCGGGACTTTTTTAAATATTTTTAATTCTCCTCCCCCCAAGTTTTATAAAAAGTTGAATACAAGAGTCCGATAAATTTATACTTTTATAACTCGAGACAATGAAATCACAGCGAGCTGAAAATTATGTTTGGTTAAACAATGTGATATAAATTTAGAGGATATTGTCGTTTGCTTTTAGTAGTATTACTATTAATCAGAATAAATATTTTAAATTTTTTTATTAATTATTAGTATCAGTATTTTATGTAAATGTCTATAAACTATATAAACTAAAAAGTATTTTATATAAACTGCCATAAATATTTTTTTTGGCTGTTTACGTCTATTTTTTAGAACCTTTAAATTGGCATTAATTAAATAATAAAAAACTGTGTTTATTTTCCCCCCTTCCAATTAGTTTGATAATAAATGTCTTTAATAATTCAATTAGTTATAAATTATACATATTTCCTCAAACCACCCATCTACACCCTCTCCTTTGATAATTCAGAAATGAGATATATTTATTGAAAATTTTATTATTATTATTATTATTATTATTTTTTATAATACAAAGTTGCATCGTAAAGTTGCATCGTATACATTTTTTTCACAAGTTACTTTCCATTATTAACATTGCGAAAGCAATAGTGATTTCGTAACTGGGCATGCTATGAAAAAAAATTGTTTTTAGAAATTTGCCTCCACCACTTTTTTTTAAAAAACAATAATAGTATTTATTGATTGCATTTTTAAAGAGTTTTCTCACGCCATGAAGAATATTTTTGTGAGTTAATTTTATTGAAAATGGGCCTATTTCATTCTAATAAGATGATTATTTTTTATTTTTATTTACATAAAATGTATATAATAATAATTTAAAATGTAATATAAATATTATACATAAATAAAATAATATAAATATTATATATAAAATATAATGCATAATTTAATAAAATATATTAAAATGTACTATAATAATATTTTAAAAAATGTTATTTTCAATTTTTAAGTGACAAAACTAAGCTTTTATTTATTTATTATTTATTTGTATTATCTTTTCGCTTCCACTTTCCCAAAAAAAAAAAATAATAATTCTTATTTTAGTTTTATTTTTAACTATATTAATTGTTTTAAATTTCTGTAGTTTTAAATATACAATAAATAAACAAGTAAATGATAAATTTCAGTTTAGAACTACTAGGAAATATAATGACGTATTGA
Source organism: Maratus speculifer (assembly GCA_964019185.1). NCBI lineage: Eukaryota > Metazoa > Arthropoda > Arachnida > Araneae > Salticidae > Maratus > Maratus speculifer. The sequence goes on along the minus strand of OZ025290.1, from coordinate 445,914,710 downwards.
ATATAAAATGGATTATATATTGAGTTTATTTTAAAATAAAATTCATTATGTAAATTAATCATGTTATTAATAATAAATATATTTAATAAAATATTAATTTGATTTTTATATTAAAATTACTAACTGTTTTGAGAATTAGGATTACCAATTATTATTAGAATTACCAAGGATTACCAAACAAAATCTGTGTGAATTATAATATTTTGGATAAGAGTTATACGAATGTGCACTTATAATCGCATTATACTAAAATTTTATGGCCTTCAGTTTAAAAACTCTGCAATGTTCCCTTTAAAATTATGCCTTATTTCACAAAATTTCAGTTTGCAGGAGAAGGGACCGAAATGTCTTGGGACCGAAATGGCTAGGGACCGAAACGTCCTGCTTCCGTTACAATAAGGTCAATGGGGAAAAAAGCTTCAAATGCATTTAAATCGTTTGAAATTTTAAATACATACTTATTACATAATTTTGTCGAGTTATTTCAAATTTTATCAAAATCGGATGCATAGTTCAACTACAGGGACAATCAAAAGTTTTCCGTTACATTAGGTTAATGGGGAAAAATGTTTCAAATGCATTTTAATGGTGTTACACTCATTCGAACGTAATAAAATTGATATGCATCGATAAAGTACATATTATAATATACATTTTGCATAATCTGTGGTGCAAAGAACGTTTGCTATTGATTTACAAGGCCACATAAAAGTATTCCATTGCATAATGGTATAGGGAGAACATTGTTTGGTGCTCATTTTAATTGTAATTATTTACAATTTTATGAGAGTGATATTTTTAAAACTTCGTTATCGTACGAACGCACCTCATTTGCTACGCATCACGTGCAATTTCCAACTTGTTTATTGATAGTGTAGTAGATAAAATTATGTTAAGAGTCTGAAAGGCCTCGCAAAATCATCGCTTTTATCTACCGCATTATGGATTCATGAAAATTTTACATTCTAAAGCATTTTACGTAAATTGTTTAAAGCTAAATTAAAAGTTTTACATAATCATTTAATAAATTTTTGAAGGATTCATTAAGTCTGAATTTACAGGGATGTTGTGCGATGTTTATAACCCCACTCCAATTTTTTATTTTAAATATTTTTCTTACTATTTTGTCGAATTATAAAATGTACAAATAGGATGTTGTTACATTATAGATATGGAAATACTTCCGAATTGAAAAATCACCATTCCTCACCGTTAGCGCCAAGAAGGCTGAAAAGATGCAAAGGCAAAGAAGGTTGGTTGGTTGGTTGTATAGATTTTATTGGCACAAGGTCCCTTTAGGGACATGCTGCGCCAAGAACAAGGTAAAGAGGAAAAAAAATAAATGTAAACTTTAAAGGATGCAAAGTGTAAAAGTCAATTCAAAAAACTAACATAGGCATAGTAAAAAGGTAAAAGCGAAATGATGATATATAAAATTGTAGTACAATAACTAGTCAATAAGATAAAATAAAAACAAAGGCAAAGAAGAAATCACCCTTTGAAAAATATTTTTTTGTTTTGTGTAACCAATAATAACTTTAGAACAAAATAAAGTAATGTATCTGTAACTCATTCCTAAACAGTATTTACAACTAATCGACGTATTAAAAGAATTTTTTTAATAAGTTATTTTAATGTTACATTTACAAATACCGTCGGTAGATAAAGGGTTAAGCCGTCCTCTTAAAAGGACGGCTCTGAAAGGCACCCATAAGAGTATCGGAGGGACTTATAATATTCTTTTAGAAACTCAGAATTTTTCAAAAATCTGGCTTAGTCTCAGTCCCAATGTTCTCGGATTTTCGAGAATATACTTTAAGGGTGTATTCGAAAAAACGCTTTTCGACCTTCAAGTACTCGAAATTTTCCGATACAATTTCAGACACATTTTTTAAAAGTAGAAACATGAAACTTGCTGAGGGGATTCTTGAAGGGACGTATGAGGTGCAGTGTGATGTCTTTTTACGCTCCATTCATTAGAATTTGAGTTATAAACAATTACCTTATCAGTAGGACCCTCTTTTTCGTTCCCAGATCTCCCGCTTCGGAAAAATCGGTTCGAAATGCCGTTTTTGATTGCTTTTTTTTTGCAATATTTTCTGCATTTATCAAAGAATCGGCCTTCACGGCACCTTGTGTACTTTCCAAATGAGAGATTTTGAAAGTTTGGTGCATTTGAGAGCAAAAATAAATTCAAAAACAAATCGGAAAATAAGCAGTTTGAATCGAAATACACCCTTAACCCTTTCGTTCAGGAATTTCGTCAAGTCTTTCGGAATTCGCGCGCCAGCATGCGAAGTAAACAGTTCGTCCTCTGTGCGCTCTAAAAGGAAATTCGTATTTCAGTTGGGTCATGAAAGAATGCCCATGCTCATAAAATTCGCATGCCGATGCAACGTAAGTTTTAGGAAACCGAAATGAAATATTGCTAGCTCCTCCGCGGCTTGCTGAGAGACCTTCACCTTGACACCACTGACAGGTGGGTGAAAGAGAGAGAGGTGCTCGTCTGGGAAAACGAATTCCGGGGAAGCTCTGGCAGTTGTTCTTTCCCTTTTCATCCGACAGAGGGCGCTGAGGGAGCTCAGCTCGAACAAATCCTTTCATTCTGCACCATCTTGCAGTTCCAAAACTTTTCAATATTTGACATTACGCTTTGTAAGTTAGAAAATCAATTGAAAAACTTCATTAGCACCATAACACTTTTCAAAAATTAAGAAAAAAAACTTAATGTAGCATTTTAATTAGAAAAACAATGTCATTGAAATTGATATTGTTGACTGACAGCAATTGATGATGTAACTGGTACTTTCAAGGAGAATATGGTACCCGGAAGTAGTGCAGAAAGGAGAAAACAGACCCCTTAAAGCATTTTATTCCCTTTTGACCATTTTTTATCATTTGGCTCCCCCTTAAGGGTGTATTCGAAAAAATGATTTTCCACCTTCAACAGCTTGAAATTTTCAGATACATTATCAGACTCATTTTTGAAAGTAGAAACATGAAACTTGCGGGGGTGATTTTTGAAGGGATGTATAAGATGCCGTGTGATGTCATTTTTTGCTGAATTAATAGGAATTTCATTTATAAACAATTATTTTCTCAATTTGACCATTTTTTCGTTCCCAGATCTCCAGGTTCGAAAATTTCTATCCATATTGACAATTTCGGCAGCATTTTTTGCAATATTTTCTACGTTGACCAAAAAATTGACAAAAACGTTACGTATTTTCTAAATAAGAGATTTTGAAAGTTTGGTACATTTGAGAGCAAAAATAAATTGAGAAATAAATCTGAGGATAAACGGTTTTGATCGGAATACACCCTTAAGGGTGTTCTTAAATCAAAAAGGGCAACTTTGTGACACATGCTTGATTTTATTTTTGTTCGGAAATGCATGAAAATAGCAGGTGTTATTATTCAGAAACTGTCTAATTGCACTCAATTTTCTGTTTTTCTCAAAACACAATAGATTTTTCATAACAGGCCTTCAAAGTTGACACTTTTGAGCACATTTTCCGACGAAAGCTGAAAAACCGGTCGAAAAGCAGAAGAAAAACGGATGATCATGTGATCGAAATAGCTTAAAACTGGATTGATAATTTAATGATCATAAAATGGAAAAATGAGTTCTATCCGAAATCGCTTCCATAGTCAGGCATTCCAATTTTATGTATTTCTGTCAAAAAATGAATTTGTAAATGTGTTAAAATGACGAAAACCTTACATTTGCCCTTGGGGAAGGGGTAGGAGGAAGTTGGACATGGAGCAACTCTGCCTCGCATGCTCCTGTATTAGTCATGCCTGCTTATTTTATTGATTCCTTGTATATCTGTGATATACAGATGCACAGCATAATTTCTCCTATATAGTTGTACAAATTTATGCAAATGTATTGCTTAAAAGGAAAAGGGGGAGGTTAATAATTAATTTTAACTGTAATATTCTCCCCCCTTTAATCACAGAAATAAAAATAATTTATGGACATAATTATGATAAATTATGAATAAGAAAACTTAAATCGTAAAATTAAGCCTAAACTTCGTATCTTACAGATATAAAGATGGTAATCAACTGTTACGGAAGAGGGGGGGGGGGGCAAGAATTTATTTCTGTGTTGCTATGTTGAGAAGCATTTTGTACTGTTTGATTTTCGTATGTGCTTTTCAAATCCAAACTGGCTACTATCTGATAATTTTTTTAATTAATTTTTAATCATAAACGCTTGAAATTTGCAGATGTTCTTATTCAGAAACTTTGTAATCGAACTGATTTTCCCGTTTTCGATAAAAGAAGCAGATTTTTCAGAAAATTTAATCAAAATGGGCGTGTTGGAAAGAATTTAAAACCACAACCGTGCCAAAAAGAAGAGAAATATTAACGACATTCTGAAATAATAATTGTTTATAACCCAGGATGAGATGCATTTATCAAAAAATATATATATATAAAATGTTTTCGATTACAAATTACTTCAACAATCATTCCTTCTAGCTTTTGAGTGTAAAAATGAGTCAGAAAATATATCATAAAGTACTTTGTTGTTGGAAGTGGGATATATCTATCTATCTATCTATATCATATTTGATATTTACCATTACTGTTCACGGTCTCACAAACCGCTGTTATTTTTCAATTTTCACAGTTTAGCTTGTAATTTTTTATTTAACTACGCATACTAGTGAAATTTTGTTTTGCTTTTGGAACTCCAGTAGTATCACTAGGAATTTCTGAATTGGTAAAATTTAATTGTAATAGTACAGAAACAGAATCCTGTGAGTTAATCAAGCCTTTTCATCAAGTGGTCTCAGAGACCCCACCCACAGTAGATATGTGATTATTTCTCTAACGCTCGAAAAACACACAATTCCTAACTCGTAAAACTTGGAAAGGTTCAATTCTTTCAGGGGCAGAAAAATTCTGTTCGTAAAACGATGAAATAATTGACTGACACCAAAATTTGTAAATGAATTATTCAGAAAATAAAAATCTGCTTTTTTACACTTTCATAGTAAAAGTAAAATGACATTAAAATATTGTTCGTGTCGTTTGTCAGTTATGGAATTGAAATTAGATGGTCATATGTAACCCTCGGAACGCTTGTTCCAAAGGGTTACGAATCATGCGTTGTGACACCCACCCTTAAAAGGGTTAAGGTTACTTCACTCAAACATGAACACTCGCTCACTCATGTTTATTTTATAGAAGATGTTTTTTTTTTTTTTTTTTTATGAGTGTGTTCTTAAATCAAAAAGGGCAACTTTTGTCACACATGCTTTAATTTATTTTTGTTCGGAAATGCGCGAAAATAGCAGGGTGTCAGAAACTGTTTAATTGCACTCAATTTTCTGGTTTTTAAAAAACACAATAGATTTTTCATAACAAGCCTTCAAAGTTGACACTTTTGAGCACATTTCACCACGAAAGCAGAAAAACCGGTCGAAAATCAGGGGAAAAACGGGTGATCACGTCATCGAAATAGCTTAGTACTGGATATGTAATTTAATTATCATAAAATGGAAAAATAAGTTAGATTCGAAATCGCTTCCATTGTCAAGCATTACAATTTCATATCTTTCTGTTAAAAATGAATTTGTAAATGTGTCAAAACGTTTTTTGCTTATTGAGCGGAACAATTAAGAACACCCTTAATATGTCTTTTGCATTTTAATAGTTTTAAATTATGTCTTTTTTTCTCTAGATAACTGAGATCGATCTTTTAAAAGATCGTTTTTACTTTTTCACTGTTTGCAGTTTTTTCTTTTATTATTAGAACGCTTTAAATTTCAATATCAGTTTCGAAAGTAAAAATATTCTATAATAATCTAATAATAAAAAAAGTAAACAAAATCTAAGAAGTGAAAAGTGCAGAGATCAATTTCAACTATCTAATGCAATATATATATATATACAGGGTGTCCGAAAAGTCTGGAAACGGTCGAATAACTCGAAAAATACATATGAGATTAAAAAACGTAAATATATGTGTTAAATATTTTTAAATAAGCTACTCAGTGATACCAAATTTGACCTTCGTAACCGACCCCCTGGGGGTCAGAGGGGGTCCAACTTTGAAATCTTAAATTATAACCCCCATTTTTTATTGCAGATTCGGATTCTACGGACAAAAATACGTAACTTTTGTATTTGATGTTTATTTCGAATCTTCGTTTATCACGGTGTAATTGAGCATATTAAATCGATACATATTTCGGCTTTTCCAACGGGATTTTCCCTAATCGAAACTAATTGGGGAGCATTTATGATATCAAATTCCTCGTCTTTTGCAATAATAGCGTTTCCTGAAAATCACCCGTGCCGATTATTTCGGTAGTGCTACACAGTTAAAAATTTGATATATTTGCTGTAGCGTCACTCCACAGCTTTTATAGAATATCTCTTTCATGACCAATGAGAATGTTCCATAACACAGTAAAGTACACTGTAAAAAAATTACCCTTTTGCTGCATCGTCACTCCACCGCTTTTATAGAAAACGATTACTTTACTGTGTTATGGAGCATTCTCATTGGTCACAAAAGAGATATTCTATAATAGCTGTGGAGTGACGCTGCAGCAAATGGGTCAAATTTTTAACAGTGTAACACTATTGAAATAATCGCCACGGGTGATTTTCAGGAAACGCTATTCCTACAAAAGACGAGGAATTTGACGTCAAAAATTCTGCCCAATCAGTTTCGATTAGGGAAAATCCCGTTAAAAAAGCGGGAATATGTATCGATTTAATATGCTCGATTACACCGTGATAAACGAAGATTTGAAATAAACATCAAACACAAAAGTTACGTATTTTTGTCCGTAGAATCCGAATCTGCAATAAAAAATGGGGGTTATAATTTAAGATTTCAAAGTTGGACCCCCTCTGACCCCCAGGGGGTCGGTTTCGAAGGTCAAATTTGGTATCACTGAGTAGCTTATTCAAAAATATTTAACACGTATATTTACGTTTTTCAATCTCATGTGTATTTCTCGAGTTATTCGACCGTTTCCAGACTTTTCGGACACCTTGTATTAGAGGTCTGCACGGGCCGGGCCTCGGCCCGAAGCCCGAGACTGATTCCATTCTTCCTAGTTTTCATGGGCCAAAATAATCAGTTCCTATTGAAACTTCCTATATGAAAATCCTTTTCTCGACTTTTTATAAATCACTAATATTTGGCTTTGTCCAAAAATTTCTGCAAAAAAAGCATATACTTTTAAGCCGTCATTATTCTACAATTAAACATTAGAATTTATTCCTTTTAAAGAATCGTTGATTACTAAGCGTAATAGAATTAAACACACACACACACACACACACACACAAAAAAAAAAAAAAAAAAAAAAAAAAAAAAAAAAAAACATGATTATGACGGAATTTTTTTTTAAACTGAAAACTGAAAGTTTCTTTTCTTTTAAAAGGTTCATCCATGCAAAATGAATACAACAATACGGGAGAAAAAAATATATTAAACATTTACATCTGTTAAGAAGGGAATGCATTTTTTTTTTTTCTTTCCAAAGCGATTTCGTCTTTGGAAATTTTACCATATGCCGCTTTTTCGATTTTTTGTCTCCATTACAGGGAATATGGATTAATAATACTAGTGATAACTGAAACATTTACATACAACAAACAAAGATTCATTTAAAAGCATAAATATCGCAGCCTACGGCACTTCTGCATAAATGGAGATTATAAACATGAAAAAAAAAAAAAAAGACTAATATAATTTTTTTTTGGTCAGAACTCTTCCATAAGATTAAAGATCAATGTTCTGTAGAAATTCACTCGAGCCAGGCCAGGTTCGGGCCGAATTTTAAATTTTTTTCCGGACCGGGCCGAGCTCGGGCCGAAATTTTAACTTTCGGGCCGGGCTCGGGCCTGGAAATTTCGGCCCGTGCAGACCTCTACCTTGTATATCTCATTTAAAAGTATTGAAAGTCAAATGAGGTAGTTAAAAAATTCTCCCATAGACTAAACATGAACAAGAAGGTGTTCACGCTTGCGTGCCTCTTAACGGGCTATTTCAGTCACCTAGGAAAATTCGCTCGTAATGTTAATTCTATGAAAGGAATTTTTAAAGATATCTCATTTGCATTTTATTTTATTTATTTTTTTGTATTGCATTTATCAAAATATCTGTTAACAAAACCGAAAAAGGAAATAACTTCCTTCGCACAGATCGATCCCAATTAGTTAATGCAAAAATAATTGTTTAAAAAAAAACTGAAATTCAAATGAGATATCTTTTAAAATTCCTTTCATTGGAGAGATGAGCGGGTCTTCTCAGATGACTGAAGTAGACTTTTTAATTCACCTCCTTAAGGCTACTAGACATTGGCAGAGTATGCTGCTGTCATGTTTTAATGTTGGGAGAAATTCGTCAATCCGAGATTAAAGAGTTGAACATTGATTTATTATTTCGCTTACAACCAAAGATATCGCACGATGTTATGCGTTCTTGAACTCAAATTAACATAAATCATTCAAACGATCCCGCTCCGAAAATTCCACTCACGTAACTGAAGCTATATATATACTGTCAGTCTAACAAATTGTCACTCCTGAGTTTCGCAGAATCGATATTTCACTCTTCATACCTGAAAAAAACAATTCAGCCATTCCAGGCTGAAATTCTTTTTCGTCATCCATACATTCTCTGGCATCATTTTTTTTATGACAGTCCACTCTACTCATAATTTTGGCGTGTCATCATTTTTGCAGTCTGTGACGTAACAGGTGTTTGTACGGCAAATGTAAGCGAGGGATACCTTTGTCTATACCTGCCCATGCATGCATAATAAATGGAGTGGAGGCGACGATGTTTTGCAACGCACACACGCACCTGTTTGTCGAAATTGTGTGGCTTTTACAAATAGCTTTATGGGAAAATTTGTAATAATTTGCAGAGAAAATAATTTCGACATTTAGCTGGATGAATGGTCAATATTTGCGTTAGCATAAAGTCCTGATGAGTCATAGAATGGCAAGGTCGTCTGATTACAAAGTGTATACTTGTATTGTTTATCTAAAACTATTTCAAATTTTAATTGCTTAAAATCACATTGCTTACATGCACATTCAACAGAGTAAAAGAAAAAAAAAATTCTAAACCGGGTCGTCAGTATTGCAAAGCGGCGCTCTACCAGCTGAATCACTTGGAACCATAACCAGCATGGTATTTTCTACAGAATCGTTGGGAATCGTTTGGAAAATTTTCCAAGAATTACATTGATTTATTCAATTTCATCGATGGCGAATTCTGTTTAGTTTCGTGTTTGCCCCAGAGTCGGTGGCTCGCGGAAAAGTATTCTATCTTGTGCTGCGGTTGTAGCCTTGCCAATATATAAGAAGTGAGAAGTGCCAGGCTGGATATCGTTCCAAGTGGCTCACTTGATAGAACGTCGCGTCGCACAGTGGGGCAAAAAGCCTTCAAAACTGGCAAAAAATAGAAAAAATGAAATTTTATTTTGAACTACCAACATACGTCACTTTAATAGAGCAGATGTCAGTACACATCTTCCTAGTATTAAAATTTGCGCAAAGTTATTTTGATCGTCACTAGAGAAAGAAGTTAAACTGCATATTGTGCTTTGATAATAAGTGAAAAAAAAAATCAATACTTTTGTTTCAACATTCGTTTGTTAATTTCGCTATAATAATTAAAAAATAATTATTTTTGACTATGGAACCTTTAATTACAAGTATGTAACAATAATTCATTAACTTTCAATTTGTTTTAATACGATTTTTATAGATATACAGACGCTTAGAATATATAGTGGTGAAATTTATAAAAAAAATTAACACTGTCTACAAACATTGTAGGTTTTAGTTATGAGTTAAGGCGAGTTAAGTGTTAATTATAATTTTTTCTACTAAGTATGAGTTTTAAAGGGACAAATATGCCAGAAAATCTTGCTCCTTTTTGCCACTTTTTTAATTGTACACTCTTAAAACTGTACCCCTCATATAAAAGGCACAAGCATATCGTGCCTTCTATTATTTTGATATGAGAGGCACATAGAAAAAGTGCCTCTGATTTTCCAGAAAAACGTCAAGCCACGACAAAATGAGAGTCACCGATACGAAAGTGAAATTTGTCAGAGGCACGAAGTTCGATTTGTGCCTTTAAAAATTGTTAGAGGCACGGAGTTCCATTTCTGTACCTTTCAAAATTCCCTGTCAAAGCGAGAAGCAGTACGGTGGCAAATACGCATGCGCAACGAAAAGTTTACCGTCATGCATCTGGATGTGTTTTGGCGGTAGATCGGGATTTTCATGGCGCCGTACGCTGTTGATGATGCAGCGTCGTACGCAGCTATATCGTCTTTATAATATAGGAATTAAGTTTAATAAAATGGAATAAATCAACGTTTCTGTAGCTCAAAACATCCCACCAGTCGCCCGTACTGGAAGGAAAGATGAGTCTTGAATAAGTAAGTACATTTCACTTGTATTTCTGTTCTCTAGTATGATTGTTTACATAATATAAAAATTACCTACTCAAAAAACAATGTATTGTGTTTTGAAAATGTATTCCATATACATGGGGACACTCGATTAGGAAGGGAGCAATTGTATGCAGTTGGTCATAAGTTTTTCAGATTATTATATCTTAATATTTTTAAAAAGGGCAGCTGTACCGTACCATTTGTTTGCTTATCATCTCTGTGTATGGATTGTATGTATGTATTTTTATTGCGCTGAAAATCTTCAGAGAAGATATATACATAGATATTTTCATACTTCAGTCCAGATTAATGTTCCGAGGCCTGGCCTTATTTATATATTTATTTATAATTCACAACATTCTTGAGTATTTCTACTTTTTATGATGCTTAAAACTTACAATTTTGAATACTATTTTGTTTTCTAAAATATTGTATGCTGCATTTTTCTAATTAAAAGTTAAAGAAAAAAAATGTAGTTTCTTAGTTTTTATTGGACAAAATCGATAAATGATACAAATTATAAAATATGTGGATTTATTTTTTGTTAATTATAGTCCCAAAATAGCATAAAAAGTGTAACACGACTGCAGATTAATTTTACACCTTGAAGATTAATCTAATAGTTAAAAAAAATTATGGGCTTAAAAATAATTGCTAAAATTTACATTGTTTCTACCTTTATTGTAATTTTCTTTCAGAATGCAAGTTTTACTTATTTTATGGAGTTATACTGATTATTGCAATTTCTTTTGATAATAAGCTTTGCTCATTCTTGGGTCGCATATCAATTTTTTCCTTTTTGCTGATTGGCACAGAAAATTGTGACTGGGATTATGATAAAATTAGTACTAACTAATACTAAGTTGTATTTCAAACTGGTGAGGATAATAATAATAAACAAATATTTTGTGACAAAAATTATGTAATTATTTTGTTTAAAACTTTATATTCTTTCAAAATATGGTCAGTGTTTGGTGAAAAACTGCTATTTTATTTATTTTTTTGTAAAAGTACTACAGTGTTGATGTTGAATCCAAACAATTTTCTTGAGTAAGGAATTCTGTCACTCCAGGGGGGGGGGGGGGGGGGGCATTGCACTTTTGGCCATTGAAATCACAAAATTTCTGGGGGAGACATTTCAATGCTTTGGGGGGGAGTCCCCCTTGGGTCACCCCTTTAATTCAACACTGACTACTATGCCTACATTTCAGGCACATAATCTTTCGCATTTCAGTATATTTCTGCTTCTTGTTTAAAATGTTTAGACAATATCGCTCCTCAGTGGTGACCATCCCCCCCCCCCCCCATAAATCTAATGACGCAAAATCCCTCCCCCCCAAAAGAAATCTTCATACTTTAACATTGATCCCCCCCCCCCCCTGCTAAACAGAATATGAATTATAAAATATATTTTACTTATAATATACTGCACATTCAATAGATAGCGAGTTGAGCATAGTGGAATGAGTTCTTATTGCCCTTATCTAGAATTTAAAGAAAGAAAACACAGGAACATTTCTGAAAATTCAATGTTGAAAAAATTTAAAAGTGATATTAAAAGAATCAAGGTTTTTTTTTTTACAGTATATATATATATATATATATATATATATATATATATATATATATATATATATATATATACATATACAGTCCTCCCCACTTAATCGGGTTACGGATAATCGAATACCCCGCTTATTCGAATAAAATCCTCCCGAACCAAATTTAATCCCATTGGGCTAATGTTATTTTTCCCCGCTTAACCGAATACTTTTCACGAAATGTCCTCGCTTAATCGAATAACAAATGAGTGAGACAATTTCAAAAATGGGCGTGAAAAACATGTTTCAATTGGAATTTCCTCCACACTTTTTGTCATTTTCGGTTGTTACACAGAAAACAAATTTCCAGAACTCCCAGCATGGATTTCGCCTGGCAGGTGTATAAGTACTGGTCAAGGGAGTTCCCTTCCTTGTTCATTTTTTCGAATTAATTTCAAAAATGGTGACATAAATTGGAGAGGAATTTCGATCAATTTTGTATTTTGTTTACTTTCGTTTGTCAAAAGACTTCTTTTTCACTTTTTCGATTTTTTTTTACAATTATTTTTAATGGAGACACTTTCATTTTCAAAACCGGTCCGGAAACAGAAATCATCCTCATTAAAAATAACCGCGATAAAAATGGAAAAAGTTAAAAACGACGACGCCTTTTGTACAGATCGATCTCAGCTATCCATTGCAAAAAAAGATCATTTAAAAATATTGGAATGCAAAAGAGATATCTTTATAAATTTTTCTATAGCATTAGCATTAACGAGCAAATCCTCGAAATAACCCTTCAATAATAATGTGTTGTCATTTAGAGGTTCAAGATGGTAATTATGATACCATTCGAAAAAAATCTCGTCCATTTTTTTACTCTAAAATTTCACATAAACCGTTTTCATCTACTTTTTTAAATCTATAAATTACGTAAATAAAATTTTAATAACAAAGTTTGGATCCAATTCACATGATCTGCATTAAATGCAATGTAAACAAAATTCATGTGTTTACTGTCATTGAACTATTGCGTATTTACATGTCATTTTGTTTTTATTTCAGTTTGTATTATTCTATTAAAGTATTTAACGATTTTCTTACTCTGGTAACTAAATATACTATATTTAATAATTATGTTCATTTTATTGCACCTTAAATATTACATTTATATGCCTTCCCGTTTAATCAAATACCCCGCTTAATCGAATATTTTCTCTGGAACCGTCGATATTCGTTTATGCGGGGATGACTGTATATATATATATATTAAGAATTTAAAATCCCCCCCCCCTCTCCCCCAAAATGTACTTTTTCTCAAATTCCCCCCCAAAACTAAAATGTATGATGCATCTTGCATCACCAAACCCCTCTCTGGGCACCCCTGTCGCTCCTTCTTCCTAATTAGAAAAGGAAAGCAAATTGCTTCATCCCTCCAAGAAAAAGGAAAATATGCTTCATCTCCTTCTCAAAATACATAAAATCTGTAAGTGTTAAAATTCCTTATTTTTTTTAAATTGTAATAAGAATTATTTATCTAAATTAGCATTCGCCAACCGCAGACCTTACAAATCACCAAATTCATAAGTTTTAATCCTGTGGATGACTAGTATGACTTTATTGTACATACTACATATCCGTATTTTTCTTTTAATAATCAGAGAATTTCCATTTTATAACATAAAATGCATTTTATTTAATGAAAACAAAAATCTTTAAAACTTTTTTGATTGTAACAAAAGTAATTATAAAGTAGTTGAAGATTATTTATGTAAGCACACAGTTTTAGCATATTTGTTCATTTTTGTTTATAACTTCATGATTTTTTTATTTTGGTGATGTTATTGCATGACTATTTATTTGAGGCTGAAACTGTTCATAATTTTAATTACTGTGTCAGATGAAATTGTTCTGTTATATGTTATTGAAAACTAAATTAAAATATTCGTTTGCTTTTTCATAGGTATTTATTTTTTAATTAGCGTAATTAGTAATAATATCAATTAATGTAAATATTCTAGCCTGCTAATGTAAAATTTCAAAATTGAACATCTAAAACTTTATGGGTATAAAAATTTCTTAGATTAAAAAAAAAAAAAATATTAATTATAGTAAAATACAAGATTCAGTTTTTTTCAAAGGATCACCAAAAGTTTATCACGAATGTCACTTAGTGACAATTGATCACCCCCCCCCCTTTCCTTCCTCATTTGGTCTAACTGTATCGAGAATGGAAAATTTTTGTATTTTACATTTTAACTAAGTGTACAGTAGATGGTCTATCATTCCTTTAAAACCCCTGGAAAAAAAGGAAAATGGAGGTTTCTAGGAATGAGTAGAAAGCAAAAATTACTCTATTTTCTTGGAGTTTGTCTGGAATTTTTCCCTCCCTGTTTAAATTCTTTTTTTTATATTGGTAAATAAATAATCACTTGGTAATTTAGCACCCCCCCCCCCCCTAAACCTTCTCTGCAGACACACCAAAGTTTAAAATTTTTAGAAATAGATTTTAAAGTAGTGCCACATTTGTGTGTAGCAACATTAGATATAATATATGTTTGATGTATGCTGAAGACTAATCTAATACTTTTAACAAATATATTAGCTTAAAAACAGTTGCTAAAATTTTCATTGTTTCTACCTTTATTGTAGTTTTCTTTCAAAATGCAAATTTTGCTTATTTTATGGGTTATACTGGTTATTGCAATTTCTTTTAATAATAAGCTTTGCTCAATCTTGGGTCGCATATCAATTTTACCTTTTTTCTAATTGGCACAAAAAATTTTTACTGGTATTATGATGAAATTAGTACTTAATGTCATTTTCTTATTAGTAGCAAATACTAAACTATATTTGAAACTGGTAATGATAATAATAATAGACAAATATTTTTTTGAGAAAAATTATATAATTATTTTGTTTAAATTTTTATATTCTTTCAAAAGATGGAAAACTAAGTATTAATTATTTATTAAGAACCTCGTCACCCAGTAGTAGAAAGCTCGAGACGGGCGTGACAGATTTTCTTTCTCTTTTGCAGATTCTTTTATATCAAATTTTTGTATTACTTCGTATTATGTTTAGCTCTTTATTACTTAATACAAAAAGTTAAGATTATTATTTATTAAAATTTATAAAATGCTTAAAAACGTTAATAGGTAAACAATTGTTTGATTAATAAACGGTTCAGTTCTAAAAATATTTTGCCGCAGATTATTTTTTATTGCTGAAGTATTCTTCACAGACACGTGAAGAACTTTCTGCTACTGGGCCTGGTCACATATGTCAACAAATGAATCTAATGGTCAGTGTGTAAAAAAACGCTGCTATATATATATTTTGTAAAAGTACTGTTTTTTTCTGTTTTTTGTAAAAGTACTGCAACTAGTGCTGTATTCAAACATTTTTCTCAAAGAGTAACTTCTGTGATCTGGGGGGGGGGGGGGGGAGACATTGTATTTTCTGACCATTGAAATCCCAAAAATTTCAGGAGGAGACATTTCAATGCTCTGAGGGAGGGAGGAGAGTTAGTCAAAAAAGCAACAAATTTCGTTAAAAAAATCACGAAAAAAAAGGATAAATTTGATAAAATGGTAAATTATATCAAAAGATTGCAAAAAAAAAAAAAAAAAAGACAAATTTCATCAAAAGACATCAAGAAAATGACAGATTTCACCAAAAGACCTTGAGAAAACAACGAATTCTGTCTGCATATCATAAAAAATGCGAATTTCATCAAAAGATCCCAAAAACACAGTCTAGGTCTACACACAGTCTACACAAATTTGGGTAAATAGATTAAGAGAAACGGCAAATTTGATCAAAAGATGGGAAAAAAGGCACATTTTGTCAAAAGATTGCAATTAAAGGTAAAATTTGCAAAAAAGATAGCGAAAAAAACAGCCAATCTCACAAAAAAAACTTTAAATTGGATAAAATGGCAAATTACATAGAAAGATCACAAGAAAAACAATGAGTTTCATCAAAAGACCACGAAAAACAACCAATTTCATTTAAAGACCTTGAGAAAACGACTAATTTTGCCCAGATATCATAACAAACGCAAATTTCATCAAAAGATCCTGAAAACACAGGTACCTCAAAAAACAAAAATTTTGGTAAATAGGTTGTGCAAAACAAGAAATTTCTTCAAAAGATGGGAAAAAAGGCACATTTCAACAAAAGATCACAATTAAAGGTAAAATTCGCATAAAAATATTGAAAAAAATGACCAATTTTTCAAAAAAAATCACAAAAAAAAAGATAAATTTGATAAAACGGCAAGTTACATCGAAAGCTCTTAAGAAAAACGACAAGTTTCATCAAAAGATCCCAAAAAACGACCAATTTCACCAAAAGACCTCGAGAAAATGACGAATTTTGTCCTCATATCATAAAAAATGTGAATTTCATCAAAAGATCGCGAAAATACAATGTAGGTACCTCAAAAAACTTAAGTTTTGGTAAATAGATTGTGCAAAACAAGAAATTTCTTCAAAAGATGGGAAAAAAAGACACATTTCATCAAAAGATCACAATTAAAGGTAAAATTCACATAAAAATAGTGAAAAAAATGACCAGTTTTTCAAAAAAATCACAAAAAAAAGATAAATTTGATGAAACGGCAAGTTACATCGAAAGCTCGCAAGAAAAACAACAAATTTCATCAGTCGGCCCCGAAAAACGACCGATTTCACCAAAATACCTTGACAAAATGACGAATTTTTGCCACAAATCATAAAAAATGCAAATTTCATTAAAAGATCACGAAAACACAGTCTAGGTACCTCAAAAAAACACAAATTTTGGTAAATAGATTGTACAAAAAAAGAAATTTCTTCAAAGAATGGGGGGAAAAGGCACATTTCATCAAAAGATCACAATGAAAGGTAAAATTCGCATAAAGATAGCTAAAAGAATGACCAATTTTGCAAAAAAAAAAAAAAAAAATCAAATTAAAGATAAATTTGATAAAATTGCAAATTACATCGAAAGCTTGCAAGAAAAACGACAAATTTCACCAAAACACCTTGACAAAACGACGAATTTTTGCCACATGTCATAAAAAACACAAATTTCATAAAAAGATCGCTAAAACACAGTCTAGGTACATCAAAGGCACAAATTTTGGTAAATAGATTGTGCAAAACAAAAAATTTCTTTAAAGTACGGGGAAAAAAGGCACATTTCATCAAAAGATCACAATTAAAGGTAAAATTCGCATAAAAATAGCGAAAAAAACCAACCAATTTTGCAAAAAAATCACAAAATAAAGATAAATTTGATAAAACGGCAAACAACATCCAAAGCTTGCAAGAAAAACAACAAATTCCACCAAAAGACCACAAGAAAATAACAAATTTCGTCCAGGTATAAAAAACGTGAATTTTTCTCAAAAGATCGCAAAAACACAGTCTAGGTACCTGAAAAAACACAAATTTTGGTAAATAGATTGTGCAAACCCAGAAATTCCTTCAAAGAATGGGGGAAAAAAGGCATATTTCATCAAAAGATTACAATTAAAGGTAAAATTCGCATAAAGATAGCGAAAAAAACGACCAATTTTGCAAAAAAAATCACAAAATAAAGATAAATTTGATAAAACGGCAAATTACATCGAAAGCTTGCAAGAAAAACGATAAATTTCACCAAAAGACCTTGACAAAACGACGAATTTTTGCCACATGTCATAAAAAACACAAATTTCATAAAAAGATCACTAAAACACAGTCTAGGTACATCAAAGGCACAAATTTTGGTAAATAGATTGTGCAAAACAAGAAATTTCTTGAAAGAATGGGGGGAAAAAGGCACATTTCATCAAAAGATCACAATTAAAGGTAAAATTCGCATAAAAATAGCAAACAAAATGACCAATTTTGCAAAAAAAAATCACAAAATAAAGATAAATTTGATAAAACGCAAATTACATCGAAACCTTGCAAGAAAAACGACAAATTTCACCAAAAGACCAGGAGAAAAGAACAAATTTGGTCCAGGTGTCATAAAAAATGTGAATTTCATCTAGGGATGGGACGAATAGTGATTTGGCCGAATAGCCGAATACCGAATATTCGGCCAAATTTTAGGCCGAATACCGAATATTCGGCCGGCCGAATAGTAAAATTTTTTTTCTAATAAAGAAAATAAATTTTTATTATATATAATTAAAAAACAGGAGCTCATTAATAAGTTTTACTCTTAAATGTGCTTTTAAATGTATTTTTAAATTTGAAAAACTTATTTTAACACAAAAAAAATTATGAAATTGCATTATATCCTTTATTCTAATGTACATCAAATTGATTTTTAGTAAGTCAGGATGGGAAAATATTTCCATTAAAATATGAAGAATGTACTTCACTTTTACTATCAACTGATACTTCTTTTATCCAAAATCAATAATATTCTTAATCTCTTTCTCTCTCAGAACTCACAAGGACATATTTTTTGAAATAACCTTTAATGAAGTAAATTTGATCATTTAGAATTTGTGTCCCTAGTGATAAGCAAATTTGTAAGAATGAGACTGTTCTGAAATCAGATGCCAAGCTTTAAATTACAAATTACGTTAAAGCAAAAGGTTATGCTTAAAGTAGAATGCATATGTTAACAAAATCTTTGACATTTGAATCGGCTCATACAACATTCAACTTCAATATTCCACTTATTCAACAAGCATTAAAAGGATAAACAGAAATTGATAACAACATGAATGAAGGAATATGTAAATTAAAAATATATACATAATAATGTTACATATTTAAGTCAGTAATTATGCAAATAATTATTTAAAAGTGAAAACTATAGAATGAAGAAATTATTTTGTTGAGTATTTAGAATTTATATTAAAATATTTATAAAGCCATCTTCATAAAGAAAGTTGTGTCATCTAATGTGTATCGAGTTTGACACCAGTTCTGCTTTCAGATGTACCGTTGTATTTGGAATGGTGATATATTATATTTAATTTTGAAAATAAATCTTCATTAACACACCTAGTGAATAAATGTTTTCATTTCTTACTTTATAGAAAATAAGTTATGAATTTCATAAGAGCCTTTTTTATATCTGCATGGAATTTGCAGACATTAATAAATATTGGAGAGTTTTAGAATAAGGCAGTATTTTTATATTTTGAATTGTAATATATCATTCTCTAATGATGACATTTCCCGTACAATTAAATTTCCAACTTGGGCAGCATTTTCTAGAATATCACTAACTTTTATAGGAAATACAGAAAGGCTGTATATTTTTTAGTATCTGAATAACTCTATATTTTGTAAGTAAGAGTGAGAATGACTTCATAAATGAAGAAACCAATTTGGATTAGCGGAAAAAAATTGCAAGAATGAAATTCTTTAAATCAGAAATTTATTTGGCAAGCTATCTTTCACTATTCGGCGAGATTTTAGCAATATTCGGCAAGATATCTCTAAATATTCGGCTACAGGTATTCGGCCGAAGTATTCGGTCAACAAGCCTTCAATATTCGGCCAACCGAATATTCGGCAAAAGGGCCGAATAGGCCGAATACCGAATAGTGGCCGAATATTCGTCCCATCCCTAATTTCATCAAAAGATTGCAAAAACACAGTCTAGGTACCTCAAAAAACACAAATTTTGGTAAATAGATTGTGCAAAACAAGAAATTTTTTCAAAGAATGGGGGGAAAAAGGCACATTTCATCAAAAGATCACAATTAAAGGTAAAATTCACATAAAGATAGTGAAAAAAATGACCAATTTTGCAAAAAAAAAAAAAAAAAAATCAAATTAAAGATAAATTTGATAAAATTCCAAAATACATCGAAAGCTTGCAAGGAAAACAACAAATTTCACCTAGAGACCACGAGAAAAGAACAAATTTGGTCCAGGTATCATAAAAAACGTTAATTTCATCAAAAGTTCGCAAAAACACAGTCGAGGTACCTCAAAAAACACAAATTTTGGTAAATAGATTGTGCAAAATAAGAAATTTCTTCAAATAATGGGAGAAAAAAGGCACATTTCATCAAAAGGTCACAATTAAAGGTAAAATTCGCATAAAGATAGCGAAAAAAACGACCAATTTTGCAAAAAAATTACAAAATAAAGATAGATTTGATAAAACGGCAAATTACATCGAAAGCTTGCAAGAAAAATGACAAATTTCACCAAAAGACCACGAGAAAAGAAGAAATTTGGTCCAGGTATCATAAAAAACGTGAATTTTTCTCAAAAGATCGCAAAAACACAGTCTAGGTACCTGAAAAAACACAAATTTTAGTATATAGATTGTGCAAAACCAGAAAATTCTTCAAAGGATGGTAGAAAAAGGCACATTTCATCAAACGATCACAATTAAAGGTAAAATTTGCATAAAGATAGCGAAAAAAATGACCAATTTTTCAAAAAAATCACAAAAAAACATAAATTTTATAAAACGACAAGTTACATCGAAAGCTCCCAAGAAAAACGACAAATTTCATCAAAAGGCCCCGAAAAACAACCGATTTCACCAAAACACCTTGACAAAACGACGAATTTTTGCCACATATCATAAAAAGGCACATTTCATCAAAAGATCACAATTAAAGGTAAAATTTGCATAAAAATAGCGAAAAATGACCAATTTTTCAAAAAAATCATAATAAAAAGATAAATTTGATAAAACGGCAAATTACATCAAAAGCTTTCAAGAAAAATAACAAATTTCACCAAAACGACAAATTTTTGCCACATATCATAAAAAACACAAATTTCATAAAAAGATCGCAAAAGCACAGTCTAGGTACCTCAAAAGACACAAATTTTGGTAAATAGATTGTGAAAAACAAAAAATTTCTTCAAAGGATATGGGAAAAAAGGCACATTTCATCAAAAGATCACAATTAAAGGGAAAATTCGCATAAAAATAGCAAAAAAAGCGACCAATTTTGCAAAAAAATCACAAAATAAAGATAAATTTGATAAAACAGCAAACTACATCCAAAGCTTGCAAGAAAAACAACAAATTCCACCAAAAGACCACGAGAAGAGAACAAAATTGGTCCAGGTATCTTAAAAAACGTGAATTTCATAAAAAGATCGCAAAAACACAGTCTAGGTACCTCAAGAAACACAAATTTTGGTAAATAGATTGTGCAAAACAAGAAATTTCTCGAAAGAATGGGGGGGGGGGGAAAGGCACATTTCATAAAAAGATCACAATTAAAGGTAAAATTCGCATAAAAATAGTGAAAAAATTGACCAATTTTGCAAAAAAATCACAAAATAAAGATAAATTTGATAAAACGGCAAACTACATCCAAAGCTTGCAAGAAAAACAACAAATTCCACCAAAAGACCATGAGAAAAGAACAAAATTGGTCCAGGTATCTTAAAAAATGTGAATTTCATAAAAAGATCGCAAAAACACAGTCTAGGTACCTCAAAAAACACATATTTTGTTAAATAGATTGTGCAAAACAAAAAATTTCTTAAAAATACGGGGAAAAAAGGCACATTTCATCAAAAGATCACAATTAAAGGTAAAATTTGCATAAAAATAGCGAAAAAAACCGACCAAGTTGCAAAAAAATCACAAAATAAAGATAAATTTGATAAAACGGCAAACTACATCCAAAGCTTGCAAGAAAAACAACAAATTCCACCAAAAGAAAACAAGAAAAGAACAAATTTGGTCCAGGTATCATAAAAAACGTGAATTTTTCTCTAAAGATTGCAAAAACACAGTCTAGGTACCTGAAAAAACACAAATTTTGGTAAATAGATTGTGCAAAACCAGAAATTCCTTCAAAGAATGGGGAAAAAAGGCACATTTCATCAAAAGATTACAATTAAAGGTAAAATTCGCATAAAGATAGCGAAAAAAACGACCAATTTTGCAAAAAAATCACAAAATAAAGATAAATTTGATAAAACGGCGAATTACATTGAAAGCTTGCAAGAAAAACGATAAATTTCACCAAAAGACCTTGACAAAACGACGAATTTTTGCCACATGTCATAAAAAACACAAATTTCATAAAAAGATCACTAAAACACAGTCTAGGTACATCAAAGGCACAAATTTTGGTAAATAGATTGTGCAAAACAAGAAATTTCTTGAAAGAATGGGGGAAAAAAGGCACATTTCATCAAAAGATCACAATTAAAGGTAAAATTCGCATAAAAATAGCAAACAAAATGACCAATTTTGCAAAAAAAAAAATCACAAAATAAAGATAAATTTGATAAAACGCAAATTACATCGAAACCTTGCAAGAAAAACGACAAATTTCACCAAAAGACCAGGAGAAAAGAACAAATTTGGTCCAGGTGTCAAAAAAAATGTGAATTTCATCAAAAGATTGCAAAAACACAGTCTAGGTACCTCAAAAAACACAAATTTTGGTAAATAGATTGTGCAAAACAAGAAATTTCTTGAAAGAATGGGGGAAAAAAGGCACATTTCATCAAAAGATCACAATTAAAGGTAAAATTCGCATAAAGATAGTGAAAAAAATGACCAATTTTTCAAAAAAATCATAAAAAAAGATAAATTTGATAAAACAGCAAATTACATCGAAAGCTTGCAAGAAAAATAACAAATTTCACCAAAACACCTTGACAAAACGACAAATTTTTGCCACATATCATAAAAAACACAAATTTCATAAAAAGATCGCAAAAACACAGCCTAAGTACCTCAAAAGACACAAATTTTGGTAAATAGATTGTGCAAAACAAGAAATTTCTTGAAGGAATGGGGGAAAAAAAGGCACATTTCATCAAAAGATCACAATTGAAGGTAAAATTCGCATAAAAATAGCAAAAAAAGCGACCAATTTTGCAAAAAAATCACAAAATAAAGATAAATTTGATAAAACAGCAAACTACATCCAAATCTTGCATAAAAAACAACAAATTCCACCAAAAGACCATGAGAAAAGAACAAAATTGGTCCAGGTATCTTAAAAAACGTGAATTTCATAAAAAGATCGCAAAAACACAGTCTAGGTACCTCAAAAAACACAAATTTTGGTAAATAGATTGTGCAAAACAAGAAATTTCTTGAAAGAATGGGGGAAAAAAGGCACATTTCATCAAAAGATCACAATTAAAGGTAAAATTCGCATAAAGATAGTGAAAAAAATGACCAATTTTGCAAAAAAAAAAAAAAAAATCAAATTAAAGATAAATTTGATAAAATTCCAAAATACATCGAAAGCTTGCAAGGAAAACAACAAATTTCACCTAGAGACCACGAGAAAAGAACAAATTTGGTCCAGGTATCATAAAAAACGTTAATTTCATCAAAAGTTCGCAAAAACACAGTCGAGGTACCTCAAAAAACACAAATTTTGGTAAATAGATTGTGCAAAATAAGAAATTTCTTCAAATAATGGGAGAAAAAAGGCACATTTCATCAAAAGGTCACAATTAGAGGTAAAATTCGGATAAAGATAGCGAAAAAAACGACCAATTTTCCAAAAAAATTACAAAATAAAGATAGATTTGATAAAACGGCAAATTACATCAAAAGCTTGCAAGAAAAATGACAAATTTCACCAAAAGACCACGAGAAAAGAAGAAATTTGGTCCAGGTATCATAAAAAACGTGAATTTTTCTCAAAAGATCGCAAAAACACAGTCTAGGTACCTGAAAAAACACAAATTTTAGTATATAGATTGTGCAAAACCAGAAAATTCTTCAAAGGATGGTAGAAAAAGGCACATTTCATCAAAAGATCACAATAAAGGTAAAATTTGCATAAAAATAGTGAAAAAAATGGCCAATTTTTCTAAAAAATCACAAAAAAAAGATACATTTGATAAAACCACAAGTTTATATCGAGAGCTCGCAAGAAAAACGACAAATTTCATCAAAAGTTCCAAGACAGGATTTCTGAAAATTGATTGATCAGCTTCCTGCTGACTGTTGATTTTGAACTTTAGTTACAAATGGGCAATGAATTTTATGTCTCTACTATATTTGTGTTTACATACACTAAACTATGTTAGATGGCAATTTGTCTGACACAGAAAGGATTTAAAGTCATGCTGAATGATTTTTGATACAGTAAGTTCTGTCAGAAGCAGAATATCATCTATGGCAGAAAATTTCTATGGGCTAGATATGTTTTGGACAGAATTTACTGTATGTCTGTTGTTTTATAGATCATAAGCATGTGATTTTAATACTGAAAACAGATGATTCACTTTTTAATAACTCTCTTAATTACTTTCAGCTGGATATGGAAGTCGACAGACGAGTTACTTCTTTAATCGGTGACATGAAGAAAATTCAAGAGAGACTGGATATTCAATGTCTAACAAATTCCTGGAATTAAGGAAACTGATACAACTAAACAGAGCTACATGGAGTGCAATAACAATGGTATATTAAAATTTATCTGCATTTAATGCTGAATATATCTATTCTAATGTTAATTTCATGTTGCTGTTGCATACTGCTGAATTCATAATTCAACTATATTAGGCTCTGTGTTCACATCTTAAAATTTGTAACTATTAAATATTATTTTAGATACCAGAAAAATAATGAGATAACAATCTCATTTACACACATTCATTCAAAATGGAAAATTTCTCAAGACATGTAAAATTTATTATAAACATGATATCATGATTACATTATATACATAAATTATAATTCATGTAATCAATGTCATTAGATATCACTTTTTTTGTACAGTATTTTTTGTTTTTTATATATATTTTTTTAATGATTCCTTGATTAGTATGAACAAAATTTCTATTGGTGCACTAAGCACAGAACAGGTGCCCTTATTCCACCAAAGTGGTGTGTAATTTCAGAATGTCAAAGAAAATTTAATTTGAGAAGTAAAACGCTAAAGCAAATTAAGAAATTTCTTCCTGAGTTATATTTTTTTCTTTAAACAACATACTATAATTCCCCCCGCCACACACACACAGCACCAACACGAATCAGTGGAAATATCAAATTTGCAAAAATTTAGCTATGTTACTACAAGATGTATTCCAAAAATCTGTGCAATTGATAGGTTTTCGTTTAGCTAAATTGCTACTCTTGCAAGTTTAAAGCATTTAATTGCATTACAATATGTTATAAATCAAAACTTAAAATTACACCTAGTGGTAATTAAGCTATTATGGATAGCCTAAAGAACTGTAGTAAGGCAAAGTTAAACTTGATTTTTCTATGTTTATCAAGTGTTACTCACTAAATTAGCTCACCTGTTTATATTAATGGAAATCCATGAAAATTAGGTAAACTCATTTTAAAATTTCATATCAAGCTCTAATATGTATTTCATAAAAATAATAAATATGAAACAATATCATTTTACATTGTTAAATTTTCTTTTTAAATTCATTGGTAAAAATATACAAATTAAAATTTTTCGATCTGCAGGAAAAAGTATTTAGGTTGATAGTTGAACGTAAGACATGTACAATTATTTTCAAAATCTTGACATACCTAGACTGACAGCCAGTCGACAAAAATTTCATTGTGATAACTTTATTGCCAGTAGCATCTATTTTTTAACAAGTTTCATTATCTATGATATATTCTGTCGAGTTGTTTACATGTCAGATCTGATACTATTTCCAATAAGGTTATTAAGTTTGAGTCAAATGTGTCAACTTATTGTCAGTACAGGTAACTCAAGAGGCAAAATTTGGAAATTTAAGTCAAATATCTTTTATTTAACTCTTTCCTGGGCACCTTTTCACTTTGTCAGAAAAGTTTCCATTCACAATTGCATCACAATATTACATTATTTATGCATATTATTTTTTTGAGAAGGTTGGTTATTGATTTATTACAATGTTTTCTCCTCATTCAATGTATGTTTAAATGGGTGCTGTAATATTGTAGGATTAGGTAGCGTTGTAATTGAGCGAAATCTGTACATCATGAATCTTTTACTGTTAAGATATTTTTGTTGAAATTAGCATGAGAAATTAAAAGAAGTTTTATACATAACTATGGCCATGATTTTTTTAAAGTTAGGTTGTAACCATAGAATAATGTGCTCCACTGCTTTAACATCTGGCAGATTTTTTGTTTAAAAATATTGAATTCAGAACAGAAAATTATGAATAACTATTTTATTTTATTTATGGATTTTCTATCATCGTATAAAGTAAAAATAACTACTAAAATTTATTGGTGAAAATTCACGATACCTAAATAGAAAATCAGCCATATGCGACAACAGGGCTTTGATTGCATCACTCAAGAAGTTGCATATACCAGGAAAAACACAAGTGGTAGAAATTACCTTTTGAATTTTTTCTTATCTTTATCAGACAGTCTTTTTTTAATGTGCTTATTCAGTATAAATTCAATTTATTTTCAAACAAATGATTTAATTTAATGGTACATTGATTTAAAAGGAAGGAAATATTTATAATAAACATGCTAACTGCTCTTATAAATAACTAAATCTTTTGAAAATATTTCTTTAAAAACTTAACTCAAGATAACAATAGCTGTCAACCTTTCAGTTTTTATTTTCTAAAACAAATATATTTTCCTTTATTAAAGAAATTATATAATTACTACCTAAAATCAAAACACGTCATGTTAAGTGTTATATATTTTATTTAGTTTATTAAATATGTTTTTTTAAAAGGTTGATTGTTATGTAATGATATTTTAATGTCCCCAAGTTGATGTAATTTCAGTCATATTTCTTTAACTTTAATTTTTTTACACCTAATTATATCCAGTAGCTTTTCAACTATCTAAAGTTGTTAAGATAAATTCTCTATTAAAATTGTGAATAGATTTAAGGTGGTGTTTGACAGGCTTGGTAAGTTTTTGACATGCAACAGTTTTTGATGGCTTTAACCATGGCCAAAAATCTATATTTATTTACATATGTATGTATCTATCTATATTTATATTTAATAAGTAAAATTTATTTGCTTTTAATAAAGAAAATGTTTCTAAATATGTTGTAGAAAAAATAAATTTAAATTTTTGAAGAAACATATTTTGAAGAGTAAACAAAATCTTAGACTTTGGAAAACTTATCTTTTGTAACTTTATTTAATAAATTTTAATGTGTTATTCAAAATCTGCAGGGATATTATATTATTAAGTAATTTATTTATAACCTAACTTAATGTATAGTTAAAATAATATTAAAGATTAGACATTTTTAAGGATAAATATTAACATTTTCTGAACTTTAGACACTTTTGAAGAAAATTCTTTTAATCAGGTTGAGCATTCATCAGTCATTCCCAATCTGAGAACTTCTATTATTTACCTCGCTATTTGATTTTTCTTACCTTACTTTAAAGTAAACATTATTTGTATTCTTGATACTATTAGTTTGCCTGCTTTGGGGGGGGGGGGGGATTGATATAAAAATGGTTTATAAAGATAGATAATAATCATAGCATGCATTGTATTTAAATTCGAATTAACCTACTAGATATTATGTATATAATGTGTAAAGCATAAAAAAAAAAAAAAAAAAAAAAAAAAAAAAATTAAACACGTATATTAAGTATAACACTTTTGAAAATCCTGCATTTATAACACTTAACTTGTTCCTTATAAATATAGCTATGTCAAAATGCATACTAAATAACTTTAGATTTTTTTACAAATATTAAAATAATAATAACAATAAATAAACAAAATGTTTAAACATAATTTTTGTGCAAATATTTCTGCATGTCCATTTTGAGATAAATTTCTGGGATTTGGAATTTGTTATTTTTAATTTAATTTTTATTAATTAAAAATATTTTAAGACATTGCTGATTACCCATAATATAATTAAATTTCAACATGAAGTATGGCAATAGAAGCTAGCTTTAAAATTTGTTTCCTGAACAAACTCTAGTGCACTGCAGCAGATTGTGACTCTGGGTTTTTGACGTTTTAAACCCTTGTCATGTCACAAACCCTTTTTTGATGTCAAAAAACCTTCCCTGGTGATGGATATGGATGTTTTCTATCATCTGTGATCCTTCTATATTGCATGTGTTCTTAATAAGACTGCTAAAATATAAAAGCAGTCATTTATCAATAATTAATTATTATTTGTATTAGTTTTTAATCTTGACTTTTGTATGTAATTATATATTTTAATTCTAATCATGGGTCAATAAAATAAATTTAAACTGTTTTTTAGTTAGGCTTTTTACATCAAGGATTTGTTTAATTTAAAACTATATATATTGTATTCATATACAGGGTACATGATTTTATATGATCGACTGTTTTTATGAAACAAGTCAAAAAACATGAATAGGAATAAGTTTTTGTATCAAAAATGTGTTTTTAACAGAAGCATGATGGCATGATAAGGATATTTACAGAACTCATCCCTATCAAGCTTTTTTATTATCCACTGTGCCCATCTGCTGCTACCAGATAATCGGGAGTTTATTGTAGCAAATACAATTTTTTTTAAAACATGTATTTGAATTTATTTATGAACAAATATTAAGCATTTAATTATTTTTTTTTTTTATCAATTTCTCTCTAGGATATGTTCCTCAATGGAAGAAACCTGCAAATTTATTTTTCAAATGGCAACTAACTACTCTTTGGACCAAATATTTAGAAGATAATTCTGTTTTAGAATGTGTAACTGTTTCATTATTATGTTGTATATTACAGTTTAAATTTAAATATTCTTACAGCATAGAATTAATTTAATGAAGTGTATCTTTTACAATAAAATATATTTGTATATTTATGTGTCCTGTATTTTTATTTTCATATATATTGTATTTTTATTTATTTATTTTTTAAGTTCTTAGGCATCAGCATTAACAAGAATAATTAAAGTTTATCTGTTCTTTTTTCTGTTTCAGAATATTGTTTTTTAATGATTAAATAACATGAGAGGAGGGGAGAAAAGATAAAGTCAAAGAATGTAAAAAATATTATTTAACATCCAGCACAAATTAAGCAAATAAATTGTTGGCTTTATCCAAATCATCTTTATTGTTTACTTTTCCACTTTCCCTACTTATGTGTTAAATCCAAGTATTATTCTTGTCTAATTTCTATGTATTAAGTAGTTAATTAGCAATGCCATTTTGTTTATTTTATTTAACATTGGCTTAAATTTGTACTCAAAAAATTTTATGTTCCCCATTGAACAAAGTAGCTCTATATCAACATGAATGATATTTAGAGATATTAAATCAAACAGTATTTTTTTTTTTTTTTTTTTTTTTTTTTTGTAATGTAGCACATTATTTATTACTAAGTTAATTGTTTACTGCATTACAATAATCTTGTTGTGGCTAAAACTCATTTAAAATGTTAACTTTGGTAGTATCTTCTGAGAAGTGCTTTACTTTAATAAAATGATGAAAAACAAAATAAACTCTCTAGAACTATAAATTAAAAGTAGTATTTGCCTCAATTTGTTTTATTTTACGAGAATATTAAATAATTATATTTAATTTAGTATGTATATTTAAGAATAGTTTATTGTTGAAATATTATTCTTCATTTCTCACATGTTCAAACTAAAAAATTAACAAAAAAAAAAAAAAAAAAAAAAAAAAAAAAAGTTAATTTTTAGTTGAAAAAACATATTTTCAACTAAGAATTTTATTTCTGGCATATTTTTATTAAATTATTGAAAAAAGATATCCATTTTTTATCCCTTTATTGGAAACAAGAAACCTTTTAAACAAAATGTAAACTACTGCCTGTGAGATTTCTAATTTCTATAAATTACGATAAAATACAAAATGCAAGAAAATTTGATTATTTTTGGGGAAAAGATATAACTTTTTATTTGCTAAGTGTCAAACTAAATTTTGATTTATAACTTCTAGTAAGATCATTCATTATTTATTATTTTTTTTAATTGGTGTCAGAGCTTAAATTTCTGTATTTCTTTTTTAGCTAAACATAAACAATATCATTATTTCTAGCATTATCAAATGTCACTTTTTAAAAGATTTTGATTTTTTGAATATTAATATTTTCAGATTAAAACAAACACAAGTCATTTTTTTTCTATTAACTTTAAAAATTAGAAAAATAATCATAAATAAACTTTGAAAAGTATCATTTGACATTGCTAGAAAGAATATTAAATATTTCAAACTCAAAATAATATGGAAGCAAGAAAAATTTTCGTCTGAGTTTATGAACAAAACATACAAAGTTAGGTTATTTTGAATTTTCAGCATTTTCTGGTGCAGGAAATTTTGCTTCTAACCTCTTCACTACTGGTGATTATTACAGTATTTTTAATTATTACTGAATTATTTCTTCTCTCGTTTGACTTCAGAGCAAGTTTTTTGTTTTATTTTCATTAGCTCGAATCTTAGAATTCGAAACATATTATTCTTATATCGAAATTTCATTTATATTTGAGTATCATTAATAAAATGGCACAAAACTGATGTACCCATTTAGGTACTCAGGGACTGAAGAGGTTAAAACAGGGAACACTGAAAATTCAAAGTAATCATTTAGCACTGAATATTTCTGTTATCAGAAAAAAGAACCCTTTTTATTATTATTAGAGGGTGGAGAAATTTTTTCAAAATATAATTTATATCGGGAAGGGATGTATAAACTTTAAGATGTAATAATTATTTTATCATAAAAAATCATTGATGGAGGACAATCCTTGAAACATTTTTGTTGTTGGAACCATACCTTTGAAACTATATAACGATTAATAAATTATTTAATAAAGGAAGGCACCCAGTATAAATTTTAATAATGTTTGACTTGAGTTATTTTTACTGGAAAGTAAAAATGTAAGAATAAAAAAAAGTGCCACTTTTACTAAGAGGCACAAAATAGACTTTCAAAGGCACATGATGTGCCTCTTAATTTCAAAAGCAGTGTGTGCCTCTTAATATTCAGAGGCACAAAAGTTAAAAATGTACCTCTTATATCAGAGGCACTGTTTAAAGATTGTGCCTTTTAATTTCAAGGGCACCGTGTGCCTCTAAATATTCAGAGGCACAAAAATTAAAAATGTACCTCTTATATCAGAGGCACAGTTTTAACAGTGTGCCTCTTAATTTCAAAGGCATCATGTGCCTCTCAATATTCAGAGGCAAAAAAATTCCGAATTTGCCTCTCATATCAGAGGCACAGTTTTAAGAGTGTATGGTCATTTTTATAGCTAATCATCCTTAAATTTTTGTTAGTGTACGGGTGTGCCAAACATGATTATAAATATTTTCTTTCTTAAAAACGAATTTTAATGCATTGTTTATCACAAAACAATGTATTTAAGTGAAACTGACTATCATGACACGTTTTAAAGAAAAAAAATTGTAAAGTAATATGATTTTTTTGTATAAGAGCTCCATAATCGGAGAAACTACGAACAAGTAGGTTAAAAAAGAAGCTAATTTTTTTTAAATTTTAATATGAATTCCTATGGACAAAAGCCTTTCGAGACAATGAAAATGCTTTAGAATTAACAAAGAGTGGCTTGGCAAATCTCTTTCATTTCCTCGATTTGAAAAACAAACAGAAGCGTCAATGAAAAGCAAACGTGCCCATCTTCATATTCCGTCTGAATTTGTTCTGGACGATCAAAAATATCAAGAGTAAAACGGTTATACAATTCTAGTTCTACATATTCGTTAGTGTACGTGACATATATGAGTTTAAGATCTGAAAAACAGGAAAACAAAAAGTGTGTGTTAGCACTAAAATAACAGAAACAGTTTTTCTTCTGCTGTCTTTATAGTAATACGTACATTTTGCCTGAGAAAGGTTGATCCAATCCTTCAAAACGAGTCGCTAATATTCATTATAAGGTTTGCTTGAGAATAATTAAAATTACTAATTATGTTTACATTTTTTAATGCGATATTATGGATGATTTATAAATATCTAATTAGTATAAAACTATCTTAAATTCTTGTTTTTAACTCATTTTTCTACAAAAAATATTGAAAAAAGTTAGTAAATTAATTAATAAATTACTATTTAGCTTATGTGAAAGTTTAAAATTTTATTACTTTTCTTCTACAAAAGAATCCGTGATGTGCTTTTTTTGTTCAAAGTAAATTTTATTTTTTGCCAACTTTGGAGGCTTCCTGCCCCACTGTGCGTCTGTGCGCTATACCGATGATGCAAGTTCGATTCACGGCTTGGGTACTTTTCACTCTGTTGGCTGTGTGCGCCTTGTAAGCAACTAAAATATCAAATAGTATAGAATGCAAGGCATGAGAAATTTTCTAAAGAAAAATTTCCAAGAATTATATAGATTTATCTAAAACTGTTATCTTGAGACGAATTCAGAGTGATGGATGATTTCTGTCATGAATTACGATATCGATATTACTGGCTTCTATGAATTACAGAACTCCGTTTTCTGAAAGGACACATGCAAATTGTGTCTCTTCGATCTCCAACTCGCATCTATACGGGCATTGATTGTAACAATAATAATATTTATTGAAATGACGAATCGATTTGTAGACTTGTGTGAACACTATAAGATAATATTATACAATCCGGCCAATCAGAACAATCAAAATTGTATCCATTACATATCTTTATAATTACAAGAGACATTCACAATTACATCCACGTCTTACACAGGATTCGAACCCGAACCCCTCGGCGTGGCAGTAGCAGCCGCTACCACTCACGCCACTTACGCGACAGCAGTCTGGGAACCACTGACACGAAAAAAATCACGGAATTGAAAATGTTTTATGTAAATGGATGGTAAAAAAGTCATATGAACAAAATCACCTCTTGGTATGACTAAGTCTGACAAACCGAAAATATATTTAATTAAACTAATTATCATTAAAAAAGCTATAATGTTTTACCGTTATCTTGGATATATACCAAGCTTAGAGCATTTTATAGAAAATTTTGGCGCTCTTTCAGAAAATCTTGGTATAACAAACTTTATTTTGCCGGAAAAGTTTCCCATACCTATAGTAAGATAGCGGCCGTTGGTGAAATTTCACCCTTATTTTGTTTTTAGTTCTCACCGGTGGTGGTGTCTTTTATTTCTGAAAGCTGGCCATGTGTCGGCTTTCCGCGTTAAAGATAAATCATTACATTGTTTTTAATAATAATTATTTTAATTAAATGTATTTTCGGCTTGTCAAACCTAATCATACCTAGCTCATATTTTTCTTATGACTTTTTACCATCGAATAACACACACACATACACACAAAAAGAATCAGTGAAAACTGCGTTTCTGATGTCACCAGTTAGTTGATTTAGTTGTTTATGACCGCCACTTATCAACACAAGGGATATAGGCTCTAGAGGGGGGGGGGTTGCCCACTGTGGGGTCTTTTTAATTTAACCTAACCCGTATTTACGCAAGGAAATCCAAGATTCGAAGAAAACAGAGAAAAACACCAAACAATTAGGCCGACGGGCACGATTGGGTTCGAACTCAGCACTTCCCGTCTGCCGGCTTCGAGAGCAGAACCTGTCGGCCACTGGTGGAGCCGTGATGTCATCGGCTCCAAGTCGAGCCTCTATATAACGAAATCCATCGTTCCAGTAAAAAATTCGTTATATAGAGAAATTCGATGTATAGAGTATGATGTTAAAAATAGTATTTAATGTGTAAATTTTGAACAAATATTATTTTTGATCTTTTTAATTAAGAATTTGAAATGTTTAAAAGTATATATTAACCTAACATTTTATTTCTTACTTATTTAAGCAGTTTCAAAAAAGAGAAAAGACATTTATTTGAAAGCTTAATGAAAATCAAATGAGGAAGACTTACATAAATTTCAGAGGAAGAAATCTGTAATTTTTTGTTGTTTTAATTTTAAAATTACAATTGTTACGCTCTCAAAAAAAATTCTCAAATTTTAGCAAGGAATGAAAAATTGTAGTTGATATTTTCCTCCATTTGAAGGTCTCTCTTATGTGCTCTCATGGATTCCTCTCTTATATGTGTAACAATTCAATTGACTGTGTTTTGAGAAGGATGTTGAAAGGTGTGTGGGAGGTGGGATGAACTTGTTAGATTTAAAGAATAAGGAGAGAAGTAATATTTATAAAAAAAAAAAAAAAAAAAAAAAAAAAAAAAAAAAAAAAAACCTCTCCACTGAACGATAAATCAAAAATAAGTGATGGAAAATTGATTCCATATGATTTCGAAGCTTTTTTAAAACTGAATAAATTAAGATCAATTTATGAAAAAATTCGTTATATGGAGATAGATATTTCGCTATATAGAGTCTGTTTTTAATGTAATCATGCGAAAAGGGGACCGTTCTTACTAAAAATTCGTTATATGGAGAAATTCGATGTATGGAGTTTCGTTATATAGAGGTTCGACTGTATATAGAGCAACTTTTGTGAAAGTCTCAAAAGGATAGCTTATTGAAATGAAGAACTATAAATAACAAAACAGATTTTATCTTCTTGTGAAAACATATAAATCAACTGTGAATATCTCAAAACTTCTTATGTACATCTCATTAAATTAAAATGATGAGGCCTAGGGTTGCACGTAAAAGCTCGCCGAGTCGCAAGTTGAATATGGCTGGTCAGATAGATTGACCAAGCCCCAAAATCTAGAAGAAACGGATTGTTTCCATATACCTTTTATTGAAATCAAGTTTTTCTACAGTTTTTGCGATTTTTAAATCACTTCTATCACTGTGGATCGTAGTAACGAATTCAGTTTAGCAGTTGCTCTTGTGACCCACTAAGGCACGAACGGTCGGCAATATCATCAAAAATATATAATTTATTGCTGGTGCAGAATTGTAATAAAAAAAATATGTTGCAACTCTTAAAAATATTGGAAAAGACATTAAAAAAATAGCTACCTGAAAAGGCGCTGTTTTATACATTTTTGCTGTGAGTGAGTGTTTTGTAACTGAAAGCTTTAGTCCCAACTAGAGTCCTTCTAGGTTCGGAAATAATAAAATTAATGTACGTCGTGCAGGCTTAATTTAAGTTATTTCACGCATAATACGAACTGAACAGCATTTGCAGGAACACACAAATGATTTCAAATAGTATATTCTATCCGAAGTACTGTATATTATCAATGATAGCTGATGGATGGATGAAATGCATTTTTAATTACAATAGCGCTTGTGAGTTTAACTAAATTTATACAGTGTATGTGGTATGTATAAATGTTATAGTTGATATACAGGGCTACACAAAAGAGCTCGTAAAGATTAATGAATATCAGCGTAAATTATTTAAAGGTTGTTTTTAAATAAGTTATATATATACATTTTTATGCTGAACTGCATTCAGTTTACTAAGAAATGTTTGTAGAACATAGATAAAATGATATACAGGGCAGCACAAAGAATTGGATACAGGGTCGTCTATGGATGGTAATTTCTGGAAATGTGATTTCAGTAGTCTTAAGAGTGTTTTTATTTGAACTAAATTTTAGCTAAATACTGACGTATAGTAAAGGTACTAGATAAACTAAACTATACAGGGGTGAACAAAAGTATACAAGGTGATATTTCCATCTATTAGTATAAATTGCTGAAAGAGAATTTTCTAACTGTTAAAAGATTTCTTGTTAAAAAAAAATTCTCCATTATATAGTATATATATCAACTGACGGATCAAATACAGGGCGGTTCAAAAGTATTTGAATGCATATTTGGCAATGGACAGTAACACTTTATTTCCCTAAATAGCGAAGTTTTGTTAAAGATTTCAGGAAGTGTTGGAAAGTGTTTCATAATCTATACTTAACGCATGGTTTTTTTTACTTGTTTTACATGGAAAAGCTTTTGACTCTATTTATTTTATTTTCAAGATAACCACTGACCAGAGCAACTCTATTAAAAAATTAATTCACTTTGGAAGAAAGGGTATTTCGAGACTCGAGCATTATTATGTTATGAAAGCGTCGATTATGCGGGCGGGGAAACCCAATAATGTGAAAGCAAAAACCCTTGCACCGATCGGCGTTCAAGGTGAAGACAATTTCGCAAGTTTTGCCGTCATTGGATTTTTCTTATAAGAAACTGGTTCCCGACGATTTTAGCACCTCCACTCGTCACGGACTCGTGAAAATCTAAACAGCCTCGTATGTAACTAAGAAAAGTGTCTTGCTCATTACCGTGATTCGTTAATGAAATTTAAAAAAAAAAAAAAAAATCATAATAACTGCAGTAAAGTCTCTAAAGACCAGAGAAATGCCCTTTATCTGCTGGTTTCAGCCTCAGTAGGTATAAATGTGCGATTCACTGAAAAATTGTCAATCGGAATCTTTTAAAATTTATGTAAGCATCGTATCAAGTTTGGCTATGGCTAGTAGATCCCCCCCTAAATTTGAAGAAAAAAAAAAATTGGCGCATTTTTTGTGTCTTTTTCAATATTGTACCATCGAAAAATTGTATGAAGTTACGCCTAGAATTGAAGAA
Organism: Maratus speculifer; assembly: GCA_964019185.1. NCBI lineage: Eukaryota > Metazoa > Arthropoda > Arachnida > Araneae > Salticidae > Maratus > Maratus speculifer. Next base: position 445,878,368 of record OZ025290.1, on the reverse strand, counting down.
TTTTTTTGCGTAAGTGTTTGGTTATGTCTAGTATTAGGTCCCTCTGAATTCGGAAAAAATCTACCAGAAGGGGGCGCTGTAAAAGCGGTTTCCGTGCTATTTTCATTATTGTACTATTGAAAAGCGTATAAAGTTATGTATAAAATTGAACCAATTTTTTTTTCTTTTCTTTTTTTTTTTTTTTTTTTTTTTTTTTTGTATGTTTTTGGCTATAATCAGTTGATCTTCCTTGAATTTGGAAATATTCCGTTCGAAAGGAGCGTTGTGATATCGTTTTGTGTATCATTTCCTCGATTCTTCGTCGCCGTTCTATTGTGCATCGGCTCGTGCACAGACGGTAACTTGCGTCCTGCTCAGCCGGCTATTTGGAAACAGCTGATGATAACCGAATAGGGGAAAACTATTGATTTCAATAAATATCACGATCCACATTAAAGGGGGCTCAGGGGTTGAAAAATTTTCAAAAAATCGATTTTTTTATGATCTAGTTTGATTATTCAATTAATTCTTAACTCAATGCAAAAAACCGCATAAAAATATTTGCTCTTTTAACGGAATTATAAGCATTTATGTATCGACACTTTTAAAGCCGCACCCATATAATTTCAACTTTTAAGTCGTGTTTTCTCAAAACTTGATTTTTGACGACTAACATCAAGATTTAAAAAAAACTATTTGATAGAATGGCTTAAATTTTTTTTGCATGCATATAACATCATTATCTAGATTATGAATTAAGGATATAACTGTCACTTAAAAAAACATTATTAAAAAATCTCTCAAAGTTGAAAATTTAAAACCCCCCTAAAAAATACAACTTTTTTTTTCCATTAAAAATACCCAAAATATTAAACTATCTAAAATATATTAATTCATAATCTAGATAATAATGTTATATACATGCAAAAAAAAAAAAAAAAAAAAAAATAATAATAATAATAATAATAAGCCATTCTATTAAATAGTTTTTTTTAAATCATGGTGTTAATCATCAAACATCAAGTTTTGAGAAAACGCGACTTAAAGTTGAAATTATATGGATGCGGCTATGAAAATGTTGATACATAAATGCTTATAACTCCGTTAAAAATGCAAAATTTTTTATGCGGTTTTTTGCATTGAATTAAGAATTCGATGAATAATCAAATTAGATCATAAAAAAATCGTTTTTTTGAAAAGTTTTCAACTCTTGAGCCCCCTTGACTCGTTTTTACTCCGATTCATTGATTGAAGCAGAAATTTAAGATGTAACTTAAAAGTTGGTATAGTATTGAATTAATAATATTGAAGTATTCTCACGTGTAACTACTTTTTGAAATATTAAAAGGTACATATGAGATAGAAGAAAGTTTTGGGATTGGCACATACACTAGATTCAACAGCTATCGCGCCCATCCAGGAAATCGAACCAGATTCGCCACTACAATATTACTTTCAGGTCGATTTTCTCTAAAATTTTCTACAAACCTCGGCCTATTCCATGGCTTTTAAATGTAAAATTTCATCGAAAAATCTTCTTAAATTCTTTAGCTAAACAGCTAAAAATCCGGAAAATTGCTATCACTGCCCCCTCCCCCATTTTTAACTAGGACCTGATGATCAGTGAGTAAAACATGTATATGAAGTTTGGTTTAGCTCTGTTCATAAGTCGTACACATTTTGATAATACAAGAGAAAAATCACTAATACAGCTCCCCCTTCTGGGAGAATATCCCTTATTTCAAGTGGGATCTGACGGCCATCGTCGAAAATATACATGAAGTTTTGTTCAATTCTTTGTATAACTGTACACAATTTTCAATGATACAACGATGACAGACGAACATGCATTTTCGAAACACATGTTTTTTCAGTACCTCTGACTTCTAAAACATTTAAATCCATCGAAATCAGAAATCGAAAAGCAATTCAATTATGATATTTTTTAAGTGTGTTCGTAATTATGTAAATACGTAGCACCTATAGTTGTCGTTCAGTCCGTCCGCATATAACAACGCAAAAAATACCCAACGGAATCGTTTGAAATTTAAAATACATAATTATTACATAGTTTTGTTGAGTTATTTCAAATTTTATGAAAATCGGATGCGTAGTTCAATTACAGGGGCATTCAAAAGTATTCCGTTACATTACTGTCAGTGGCGAAAAATATTTCAAATGCATTTTAATGGTGTCACACTCATTCGAACATAAAAAAAAAATTGATAAGCATCTATCACTTGCATATTATAATAAACATTTTCCACAATCTGTGGTGCAAAGAACATCTGTTATTAATTTACAAGGCCACACAAAAGTATTCCATTACATAATGGTATAGGGAGAACACTGTTTGGTCCGTATTTTAATTGTAATTAACTATTTACAATTTTATGAGATTTAAAACATCGCTATCGTACGAACGCACCTCATTTGCTACGCTTCACGTGCAACTTCCAACTTTTTTCTATTATAAATGGAAAAAAATAAAAAAAATCTAATTGATCAACCTTATACTGTTTTGTTCTCGTGGATAAACATCGGTAAATCAAGGTTTAAAAAGTCTTATAAAATTACAGGGTCGATTTTCGTTTTTGTAATTTATCCCTTATTTTACTGAATTTTTCAACCACTTAATGCGATTATGGTAATATGGTTTACCCGTTTATAATACCGGAAACGTTTACCGAATTGTTTTATTTTAAAAGAGTATATACCCTTCTTAATACTTAAATTGCTCTTCGTGATCTCTTAAGTGTTTTTTATAAGCTCACAATAATTGTTATTTGCTCTTTTATTTGTTTTCGTTAATCTGTCTGAACTTCTATAATAGTCATAACTTTTATTTACTTATTTTTTTCTTTTCCTCTAAGAGCTAGGAAATCAAATAAGTAACAAATACTACAGCAATTTCCTAAAATGTATTTACTCTTTTTTTTTTAAGCCTGTTAAATTTGACCAATCATCAGAAGAAAGTACGCTTTTAAAATTAATTTCCAAACATTTATTTATCATTATTAATGTTGCCATTTAACTTCTATTTTTACAAGAAGAAAGCGGTGGAGTCATGAAAAGTTTCGACTTTTGACAAAAAGTTCTGAACAACGATTTTATTGCTTTTAAAAAATCTCTGTCCCTGAATGTATGGGACACAAATTTCGTGGGCATTCTATCTCAAGAACTAAGGCACGGAATTAAATCAAACTTCATATTCTGTTTGACCTTGATATAAATCAATTTTGATTGGCTTTGGGGTACATCGCACAATAGATGGCTCTGCTATGCTTTCATTTCCATGAAAGCTATATCACAAGAACTAATGCACAGAATTTCTCAAACTCCATACTCTGTTTGACCTTGATATAAATTAATGCTAATTGGATTTGGGATACATCGCGCAACAAGTGGCTCTGCTATGCTCTCATTTCCATGAGAACTATATCTCAAGAACTAAATGTCTCAAACTTCATACCCTGTTTGATCTTGATATAAATCAATGCTGATTGGCTTTGGGGTACATCGCACAACAGGTGGCTCTGCTTTGCTCTCATTTCCATATCTCAAGAACTAATGCACGGAATTTCTCAAACTTCATACTCTGTTTGAGATTGATGTAAATTATTGCTGATTGGCTTTGGGATACATCGCACAACAGAGAAAGCTATATCTCAAGAACTAATGCACGGAATATCTCCGGCTCCATACTCTGTTATATCTTAACATAAATAGACACTGATTATGTTGAATTTTTATTATTAATTTTTTAAAATAACATCAGGTTTACGAAGAAGCACAACTAACTTGCACATTTTAAACATTTATTGCATCACAATACAAGCGCATGCACATACACTAGAGACGTCTAGAAAAAGTAGTTCGTTTACAAAGGAGAGGTTTTAAAACATATTCGTGGTGTTGTCATCTGCAGACATTTTACGAAACTAAAGACGTAGTAGGTCTGGTAGGTTTGTGTGTCAGAGCAGGATTGTGTGTAACTTACACAATAGGTAGTGTTCTACGCTGCATTTACCTCCAATTTCCACGATAGCTATACCTAAATAACTAATGCACGGACTTTTACTACATATTCTATTAGATTTGATGCATCCCCATTAGGTTTGAATGTATAACGCCCGCCCTCCCTTCCTTCAACAAGTGTCGTTACTATGATATTGTTTTTCACGTTTCGCGATAGCACCAGGTATGTAGTCGAAAGTGTACTGGGGTATACGCTGTATACCTTCTGGATTTTTTAAAGAAACACCGTATACCCCCTGCTCCTGAAGAAGGCTATAGTATACACACTGAAGGATATACTCCTTGTTTTGAGGGTATATCTTCTGTTTTTTCACGACTACACCACTGGATAGCGCTATCTCAGAAGTGAGTAGACTGTCATTTCATTTTAGTTGTAAACGATTGGATTTGTATGAAAGTAAGTTTTGTGAGGGAAACAAATAGTTTGATTTAAAAAAATAAAACTCAAATAACCACGTGAATCATCATTTTAAAGTTCTCAAAACACACGCATGCAAGCAACAAGATGGACCAGCAAAGATACCACAGGAAATCTAGTGATGTAAGGCCTAAGCCAACAAGTGTATTTACTGAGACATAACCTTTGTAAATGTGGCGTGGTAACGATCGCAGAGTTTGAAATGCTTTAGATTTTGAATCGGATAATCCAGCCATAGCCAATCTGTCCCGTTACGGCAGTAATGTTAGCTGATGACTTTTATTTTCTCGAATCTCACTTAATTTTAAATTGTAAATAGGGATGTAGCGCAGGGTGCACGGAGGTATACGCCGTACATCTTCTGAATTTTTTAAGGAACACCATAAAATGACCCCCCCCCCCCCCAAAAAAAAAAAAAAAAAAAAAAAACTATAGTATATACCACTTAAGGCAGGGATTGCGAACCTTTTCACATCCGCGTGCCAATTTTCCGCAAAAATATACTTTACGTGATCTTGGCGTGCCAACAAACAAAAAAAGTTAATTAATCAAAATGTCTTAATTTTTTTAGTTAAAAATATGTGCAATATTTGGTGTTATATTTTATAAGGTAAATTAAAAGTATTATTTCTGTTGTTCCTTGTTAGATAATAAATAATTAATCAAATTCCAATTTACCGTTGTCATTTTCGCTTATAATGAATATTACCTTTTCCTTTTTGACAGTCTCATAAATTGAAACATTTTTGAGTCAATATTGAGCTAGATTGCTGTTACTATAGTAGTTTCTCTTCAATCTGTATTACAACGGCCACCAATTGAACTAATCGAATTCAGACAAATCTAGCTAGTCAAAATATTTTACATTTCGTTCAATTTTAACTTTATTTTATTCGAGCTATCTTAATATCTTTTATTTGAGAAATTAAATCTTCCCGTGCCAAAAATTGACCGCGTGCGATAGGTTCGCCGACCCTACCATAGGGTTATACCCTCTGCCTTGAGCGTATACCCTCTTTTTTTTTACGACAACACAACTGATTGTAATTTTTTTAAATACAGTCGACTCTCGTTAATTCGAAATCGGATAATTCGAATCTCCGTTTAATTCGAACTAAACATGAAATCCCGAAATTTTCAATGGCAGAATAACGTTAAAAACTTTCATTAATTCGAACTCATTTTCTCTTGACTCCGTTTAATTCGAACTAACGAGAATTCCGATTTTTCATTTTTCTTTTCTTTCTCACGTATTTTAGATCATTTGAATAACTTTCTCTCTTTGATTTTTGTGAGAATTGTGCCGAACGAGTATACATATAATCCAATCCATTTGATATCCACTTTCTTAGTGCCCCGTCTGTCCATCAGTGACGCTTTAAATTTTTCTTCCATCGTGCTTTTTTCTAATCTTTTAATTAGTTTATGTATTTATACATTCTAATTTAATATTAGGTCATATTGTAATGATAACAGACGAAATAAGTTTAAAAAACACTATGACATTAATGCCTTTGTGATAGCACCATATTAAACATGTTTTCCATAATTCGAACTTCGGATAATTCGAACATTTCTTGCGGTCCCGACGAGTTCGAATTAACGAGAGTCGACTGTATCTTGTATAATGTAGATTAATTAAATTATTATTGAGCACAAATCCTAGATTCTAACATACATATGAATGAAAATATTAAAAAAACTCGCTACGCTTCCTAATATTTATCCCTTTCGTTCCGTAAAAAGTACCTTTTCGTAAGAATAAGAATGATACATGATTACAATATAGTTAATTAAACTAAGTCCTGTAATTTATGGACGTTCTTCTATTTCTGTAATTCACCTTATCTAACCCTTGCGTGACCGCACGGCACAGTTCCACTTCCTTTTCAAGTTGGAATAGGCCTCCTTTCATTTCACTTCATCATCCCTTTTAATGAACGACAATTATTTCGTTAAAATATATTAGAATAATTGCGATCGGAGTGATCCAGAATGTTCCAGAACAATGGCCAATTATAGCTATCGAATGGCATACTCACTTTTGTTCGCTGTTCCGTTTCGGGGTCCAACCCTATCTGATTCGCGTCCACCGGGGTCGCGTTCCTAATATAAGATAGTAGAGAATAGACCTGTCCCAAGAACCGAATGTGTCAATTATTTAGCATGACTTGAATGGGAAATAGACTTCGTCCAATCGCTTTCTGTGAAGTGTCAAACTACTGTAATAAAATGCTTGGAAGGGAGTCCAAAGAAATATTCCGTTTAGTTTTTTATGCCTTTATGGAACTTTTAACCCTTTAACGTTCGTTGGTTTCTCCGCGAAAGCACACAATTTTAATTCCGATATGCAACAACGACACCGGAATTTTAATTTTAAAAAATTAATTTTATTTTGTATGTGAAAAATCACTTTTTCGTATTTACAAATATATTTGTTCGCGATTACCGATGTCATTCATTTATTTCAACATCTTAGTAATGAAAATTATTTGTCCGTTAAAGGGTTAGGAGTCCACACTAGCCACGGAAAAAAATCAAAACGAGTAAGTTAAGTCTATAGGAGCGTTATTTTCAAATCTCACTTAAATGTTGATATTTTTAAATGTTTTTATTACAGGTTGATAACGATCTGCAACCGGGCGATTTTTCACTTTTTCGATTTTGGTTTCAGATTTCATAAAATTAATTTAATTTTTGGAGCCGATTTTTAAATTAAAACTGTATCCTCCTAATGTATATATACATATATGTAACGACTTCAGGTGTCGTAGTCGTGGTCGTGGCATAAGAACTTGACTCGGAAAACTCTTGTGGGACCGAACTCTTTTTATTAGGCAGCTCTTCGTACAGATGAATCCGCGAGTCCGGTCAGATTTCCCGGAGCCAGATACGTCGATTATGGAAAAGTTTACATGGCCGTAGGTTCTGCAGGCCTCTCAAAACTGCAAATTCTCTCGTTTTTCGCGCGTGTTCTTGCTAATATGTTAGGGATTGTCATATTTTCCAGCAGAGGGCACAGTTGTGAATTAGGGAGGAACATTTAATTTAATTGGTTAAGAAATATCTGGGCACTCTGACGCAATTTAGGCGCGGCTGTCCAGGGCTGCATGCTGATCCTACAAATTAAGAATTGCGCTTACCTAAGCATTTTTAATCTTAAAGAACGTTCAAAAATGATCTCTGAAAGTAATAAATGTTAGGCTGGGAAAGAAAGTTACCAGGGGCAAAAATAGCTTTAAGCTTAAGAATTAAAGTTTAAAAATATTAATTGAGGCTTTAAGCTTTTGAATTTTAATTTTAAATTAAAGTTTTAGAAAGGGGTTAGTTTTTATCCTTTCATATATATATGTATAACTATAACTAAAAAAAAAGAAAAGTAAATTTAGCCCGGTTGTAGATCGTCCTCAGCTATCCTGTGTAATATATATATATATATATATATATATATATATATATATATATATATTTGATTTGTAGTATTATCTAATGGTTCATATATATATATGTATAATCCAAGCAAGAAATTTGAAAATAACGCCCCCATAGACTTAGCATTAGCGTTGCAGTTTTTTCTGCGTGACTAGTTGCAATTTGCAATATAAAATACATTGAATTCCTCTATTAATAAAAATACTGGGTACTTTTCCTATAAAATACTTTGCTGGATCCCATTCAGTAAGCGCAGCGAAACAATTGAGGCTAAATATTTTTTAATACTGTTATTTTTTTTTTTTTTCAATCATTTTCCTAGTGGTAGATTTTAGCTCATTTGTTATGGTTTTTAAAATAATTTTCAAGCACGATTTTTAAAAATCTATCTGCATACTGTGCAGGCTCTTTTACTAAAGAATAATAACCGATCGGCACTTGAAAAATATAAATACAGTCGAACCTCTATATAACGAAACTCCATACATCGAATTCCTCCATATAACGAATTTTTAGTAAGAACGGTCCCCTTTTCGCATGATTACATTAAAAACAGACTCTATATAGCGAAATATCTATCTCCATATAACGAATTTTTTCATAAATTGATCTTAATTTATTCAGTTTTAAAAAAGCTTCGAAATCATATGGAATCAATTTTCCATCACTTATTTTTGATTTATCGATCAGTGGAGAGGTTTTTTTTTTTTTTTTATAAATATTACTTCTCTCCTTATTCTTTAAATCTAACAAGTTCATCCCACCTCCCACACACCTTTCAACATCCTTCTCAAAACACAGTCAATTGAATTGTTACACATATAAGAGAGGAATCAATGAGAGCACATAAAAGAGACCTTCAAATAGAGGAAAATATCAACTACAATTTTTCATTCCTTGCTAAAATTTGAGAAATTTTTTTTGAGAGCGTAACAATTGTAATTTTAAAATCAAAACAACAAAAAAATACAGATTTCTTCCTCTGAAATTTATGTAAGTCTTCCTCATTTGATTTTCATTAAGCTTTCAAATAAATGTCTTTTCCCTTTTTTGAAACTGCTTAAATAAGTAAGAAATAAAATGTTAGGTTAATATATACTTTTAAACATTTCAAATTCTTAATTAAAAAGATCAAAAATAATATTTGTTCAAAATTTACACATTAAATACTATTTTTAACATCATACTCTATACATCGAATTTCTCTATATAACGAATTTTTTACTGGAACGATGGATTTCGTTATATAGAGGCTCGACTGTAGTTCATTATTTGTCTTAGACTAATTTTCCATTAAAAAAAATTAAATTTTCTTCAATAAATAACATAAAATAAAATAAAATACAAGTTTAACATAAGTAATCCAAAAATTTCAATTTTTAGACCGCTGGATAGGAAGAAAAAAGTTTTTTCAAATGTATGTATTTTCTGAAAATTGCATCTCTCTGTTTATTGATTTTTTACGAGTTTAAAATAATTTTTAATGTATGATTTTTTTTATATGTATCTCTATCGCTTTCATTCCGATTATGTAAGATTATTTTTGCACTTAAATATTATAATTAGTTCAGCATTTGTTTCCGGCTAATATTCTAGAACAAATTAAAACTTCGAAATTAAAAAATGAAATAATATAAATAAAAAGCAAATTTAACGTAATTGAACTACGTGCCACCACCACTAAAATGATAAGAATAAAAAAGGCTGCAGTAAGTTAGGAAATCTTTCTTCGATTTTCTTCAATGAAACTTCGATATCTCTTAGCATTGGCCTTGCTGTTCTAAAATCCAAACTGTTTATTCTTTAACACATTCATTCACAAAGTCATTTTTATTTTGAAATACACAAAATTTCTTGGCATTTTATTCCGAACTAAGAAATCGAATATCGTTTCCCATTTTTCGATGAGCGCATATCTCTCAGAATTATACAGTCAAAATTGTCGTTTTGAACCAAATTTACTAGCTCGATTCTTAGAGAAAAGCCGTCAAAAATAAAAATCACCATTAATTTGATGGTAAATGTTTATAATGCAAAATAATCAAAAGTATGTATGTTTAATAATAAAAAAAACTACACGATTTCAAATTACTTTGTTATTCCTGCCAATTTTATGCTCATAAAAATTACTTCGTTAATATATTAGAAAGTTTCGTCTTTTAAAAAGAGGCTAAAGGGAAGGGGGAGAGTTATATATAGATTTATTATTTCTGTCTTCTTTTTACTAGAAAGAAAGTAGTAGAAGAAAGTATTGTAATCGAAAATTTTTTTCGACATCCGTTTTTCGACGAATTTACACGTTTTAGGGGTCGGAGATGTCAAAAAACCTTTTTTTACAAAATGTCCGTGTGTCTGTGTGTATGTCGCCATTCTACCATCAAAAAGTGTATGAAGTTATGTATAGAAATGAACCAAATTTTTTGTGGATATTTCTGGCTGTGGCAAGCAGGTCCTCCTTCAGTTTTGAAAGGTCCTCCTTCAGTTTTCCGCCGGAAGGGGGCGCTGCAATAACGATTTTTGTGCCATTTTCAATATTGTACCGGCCAAAAGTATATGAATTTATGCATCGAATTGAACCAATTTTTTTGTCTAAGTGTATGACTATGGCTAATTGGTCCTCCCTGAATTTAAAAAAAAATCCGCCGGAAAGGGGTGCTGCAATCGCGATTTTTGTGCCATTTTCAATGTTGTACCGGCCAAAAGTATATGAAGTTATGTATGGAATTGAACCAAATTTTTTGTGTAGTTGTATGACTATGGCTAATTGTTCCTCCCTGAATTCGAAAAAAATCCGCCGGAAGGGCGCGCTGCAATCGCGATTTTTCTGCCATTTTCAATATTGTACCGACCTAAAGTAGGTGAAGTTATGCATCGAATTGAACCAAATTTTTTGTGTAAGTGTATGGCTATGGCTAGTTGGTCCTCCCTGAATTTGAAAAAAAAAAAAAAAAAATCCGACGGATGGGGTCGCTGCAATCGCGATTTTTGTGCCATTTCCAATATTGTACCGGGCAAAAGTATATGAAGTTATGTATCGAATTGAACCAAATTTTTTGTGTAAGTGTATGGCTATGGCTAATTGTTCCTCCCTGAATTCGAAAAAAATCCGCCGGAAGGGCGCGCTGAAATCGCGATTTTTGTGCCATTTTTTGAATATTGTACCGACCAAAAGTATATGGATTTATACAACGAATTGAACCAAATTTTTTGTGTAAGTGTATGGCTATGGCTTGTTGGTCCTCCCTGAATTTGAAAAAAAATCCGCCGGAAGGGGGCGCTGCAATAGCCAATTTTATGCCATTTTCAATATTGCACCACCTAAAAGTGTATGAAGTTAGTCCTAGAACGGAACTAAAATTTTTGTATATAATTATTTTTTGGTAAGGCAAATAAGTCCTCCCTAAATTAAAAAAAAATCTGCCTATTGTTCTCTATTGTTCATCGGCTCGTGTAGAGACAGAAATTCGTTTTTACTCCGTTAAATTGATTGAAGCAGAAATTTAAGATGAAAACCAAAGTTCGTATGGTATTGAATTAAAATTATTAAAACATTAAAATAGTAACTATTTTTTAAAAATATTAAAATGTACTTATGAGATAGAAGAAAGTTTTGGGATTGGCACATCCAACTAGTTTTGACTTGTGGAGTACGGTAGCTCGAATTTTGCATTTTTTAGCTTGTCATAACTTATGCAAGGATGACATCGTACATGTTATTTATGGAGATGAAGGTAATTTGGGCCTGCTTATTCTGCCTTGGTTTTACAAATATTTCCATTTTTGTAATGTTCACTGTATTTTCAATTCTTTGCTTCACAATGTTATGATGATGATCCGTTTCAAAGAATTTAAAAAAAAATTAATACATCAAATTTCACGTGCATAAAAAAATTGCTTATAATATATATAGTCATAATCATTGATAATAAATCATATTGGTTATTAATGGTTTGATATATACACATGTATATCTAATAACAGCAATAATAATGATAATTATGTATGTATATAGTGTTTTTTTTTTTCTTTTTTGAGAATCGCCTTTAATTACGCTGTCGCTCCCTCGGGTGAAATTTGGGGCGAATAAACTTTATTACATTGCTCTTTTTTTATTTTATTTTGCTTTGATTTACGTTACTGTCGTTTGTGTGTTAATGAGCGAAGAATGTAGACTGATTAAAAACCCTTGTTCCGAAAACAACTTTTACTGTCGCTTATTGTGTCGCTTTTTAACAAAGGGGGGAACGAGATTATGGATGTGGGCGTGGGATTATCTTGGGTAAGGAATTGTTCCATCGAAAGTGGAATGACCAATTTATACTGTCCATTTCTGTCAAGTTGACAATCGCGTGGTTTTCATTTCACTTTGGGTCAGGAAGGTTCGTCACGATCTGTTTTTTTATTCCCTTTTCTTTTCCTTTATACCTTTTCTTTTCAGTTGCCCCGCAAAATATCATGTTTTAGCGTTCGAATTCTTTGGTGGCTTGTTTATAAGACTATTTAACCCTTTATGCACTGAGTGTACCTTAAAGTACCATTGAAGAAAACTTTGTATATAAACTTATTTATTCTGTCTATTAATAAAAATGTTTTATTCTTTCCACACAAAACACTCTTCTCGATCAAATTTAGATAGAATAGGGAAACAATCGAAGCTAAATAGTTTCGAAAAGTGGTAGTTTTATTGTTCATTTTTATAGTTATTTCTTTTCTTCCTTTAAATAAAATTACATGAAACCTATTCAACTGCAAAAGCATTTCCTTTTATAGGGAGGATCGTGATGCATTTAAACTCGTTGCTTTTTTTAAGAATCGTGATATTTTCAAAAGAATAATTTTGGTTAATTAATCTGATCATTTTTGTAAATATTTCACAAAAAATTATAACTATCGATATATTTAATCAGTTTTAATAAAAAAAAATATATATATATCTAAATTCCACATTAGTATTATCTAAAATTTCCAGTATATCTTCAAATATTAAAGAAGATAATTATTGAAGTGGATCAATTTCTTGATATATAATTCGGTAGATAAAGGGTTAATAATCAATCGCAAACTTGTAGTGGAGGATAAACGGGGGTATACGTCATAACCTTCTAAATTAAAAGAAAAACACAGTATACTCTCTGTTTCTCAAAACAGCTACAGTAAATACACTGCAGGGTATACCCTCTGCCTTGACCGTATACCATCTGAAGGCCAGTAGGAAAAAATAGTGCATTTTAATGATGTTGCACTCTTTCGAATATATTAAAATAGATATGCATCTATGAAGTACATACTAAAAGATACATTCTGTATAATATGTGGTGCAAATAATATTTGTTATTAATTGTCAGAACCACACAAAAAGTATTCCATTAAATAATGATACAGGGGGACACATTGTTTTGAGGCTTGTTTAATTATATCAAACGGTTTCACATTTTATGAAGTTGCAATTCGTTGCTGAGGTGTACTACAAATTACTTCCTGTATAATAGAAAGCAGATGGTATTGGCAGGGACACACAAAAGATTTCGGATACTCTACTGTATCCGAAGTACTGTATATTATTACACCGACATCTGAATATGTTTAAAACTTCGTTATAGTACGAACGGACCTCATTTGCTGCGCTTCACGTGCAATTTCCAACTTGTCTCTCTAATCTTTCTATTTTCAAACGAAAATGAAAATCAAAATTTGACAAATATTTTTAAAATAATTAATACATACATGGATATACATAATATTAAATTAATTATACCTATTTATTAAATATGAATATTATTATTTAACTATACATATTTGTAAAACATACATAATTACATGTGTGCCCGAAGTTAACTCTCAGCCTTTAACCGAAAACTTTATATTTTGATATAAAATACAACTTAATCAATTTATCAACGATACAGAAAGATTTTCTAACTAAGCAAATCTCATTTAATTAAAAAATATTTCAGTTTTAGGTAGACGCATCTGGATGTATCTTTAATAAATGATCATCAAACTTTCTCAGAGAGTATTCTAAATCTTTCTGCGGTTTCAAACAAAATATTTTCTTCTATTAATATGATGCACATGTAAAAGTGTAGTCTTATGTGCATTGCTTGCTTTATAATTTGCACTCACGTCTTGAGCCAGTCGTGACTGATCATTATAAACAACGAAGTTCATGTCAATAACTAGTAAATAGTAGAGCCGATACAACTCAAATAGATGAATCATGCTGAAAAATCCGAAGGAAATTTTCAACAGGAAATGAATACAGATTTTTTTGGAGTACAGATAGTTTTCGGCCAATCGAATTCTCTGTAGTATTTTCGCTATTAACGAATTTTAGGCGAAACTCTGATTTTGGGTTGCAAATGAAAACGAAACAGAATTTTCAGTCAATCTCTATCAATGAAGAGTCTTAAATTCCTGTTGAATATAGTTTGATTCTGGAAAAATCACTTTAAATGTAATTTGTCTTCTTGTTTGTTTTACAGCGGTTAATTTGTACTGGTGAGGCTTTGCGGTTACTACTTATACTAAATGTAATTTTAATGTTTTTTATGAAATTTTATTTTAAAATTTAATTAAGTCTTTCTTACTTTGTTTATTTTATTTAGTCATTTAAAAAATTCAAATTCAGACGTTAAATGCATGTATATTGCAAGTTACTGCCTTCAGAATAAAAGGTTGGAGAACCTTATTTTAATCGAAAGCAAATCCACGTTCGAAAAAATAATGGCAGATTTTGTTTTTCCTGTTTCATATGCTAGTTGATTCGTTTGAAGATGTCCGGCGGAACTTTAGAAATGGACACGCAACTGCTTTTTACCCCTCGTAATACACGGCATTCAAAAGAGATTAGTGACGCTGATTCTGATGTGAAAGCAGCAAATCTTTTTGCACGACTAGACTGTTGCTATGTTTTAAGGCTGCTCCAAAGTAATACTTTCTTTCTGATACGTTCACGAAATCATTTTTGATCTTAAAGGTGCGAAATCCGCCGGTGTTCTTATTCTGATACAAAATAAATCGAATAGCATTTTTATTTTTTTGATAAGTGGAAAGGATCTTTCAAAATTGGGCATTTTGAAACGATTTTCAATACTCGACATTTCAGCAAAGGTAGTCATGAGACAGCAACAGATTATAACTCAATTTATAAAATATTTCTTGAAAAAATGAGAAATGCTTTTCTAGTTTATTCAACATCACGCTTTTGAATTTCAAAATGAGTCGATGAGTGTGTTCATTTTTAAATTTCATGTTGCTAAGCAGTTTCTTTTTTTCTTTTGTTGCTAAAAGCCTTACATGTAAGAAAACAATTTTAAAGGTACGTACAAATATTATACAGAATTACATACAATAAATACATTAATCATTATACATTGATTATTATCATTATACATTAACCATTATACACACATGCGAGAAAACAATTTTAAAGGTACATACAAATATTATAGAATCAATACATTAAAAATAAATTTTTAAAAATTAGCCAGAGCCAGGAATCAAACTCGGGACTTTATTTGTTATATGTATGTCTGTATAATATTTTTGTACGTACCTTTATAACTTGATTGCAGGCGTTATTTGTGTCTCTGTGTGTGTTTTAAAACGGTTTTAATTTTGACTATATTACGATCGCATTCAAAATGGCAGAGTTTTTCTCTATATACATATGTATATGAGTATACAATATGTATATGAGTTTCTGTATATGACAGTCTTTTGACAACAGGGTATCCGGCGTAAATTTAGTGATGGGCACACAAGTGCATTTCGGACGAACTTTTGTATATACAACGACATTTGAAAGAGATTAGTAGGGAAATTGTTAGATGGACACGCTCCTGATCCGATAGGAATAAAATCCTTGGATCACGTCTATGTATTTAAACGCAAGGAAACGGACCTTATCTTTTTGTTTTCACATTGACTGCCAATGTCATTGTTTACGCTTAAAAGTTTTTAAACGTAGAAGACTCATTCCGGTTCACTTTAAACAAGTTGGAAATTGCACGTGAAGCGTAGCAAATGAGGTGCGTTCGTACGATAACGAAGTTTTAAAAATGTCACTCTCATAAATCAATCTCATAAAATTATAAATAGTTAATTACAATTAAAATGTGCACCAAACAATGTTACATTATGTAATGGAATACTTTTGTGTGGCCGTGTAAATCTATAACAAATGTTCTTTGCACCACAGATTATGTAAAATGTATATTATAATATGTACTTTATAGATGCATATCAATTTTATTATGTTCGAATGAGTGTAACACCATTCAAATGCATTTGAAACATTTTTCCCCATTCACCGTAATGTAATGGAATACTTTTGATTGTCCCTGTAATTGAGCTATGCATCCGATTTTGATAAAATTTGAAATGACTGGACAAATTTATGTAATAATTATGCTTTTTAAATTTCAAACGATTCGGTTGGGTAGTTTTTGAGTTGTTATATGCAGACAGACGGACGGACTGAACGACAACTATAGGTACTACATATTTACATAATTACAAACGCACTTAAAAATTAGAAAAAGGTAATTCAAGTCGATTTTTTATAACAAAGCATATCGTTCAATTATCGGTGGCTGAAAATATTTTAAGGGTGTTCTTAAATCAAAAAAGGGCAAGTTTCTGACGGATGCTTTAATTTATTTTTGTTCGGAAATGTATAAAAATAGCAGGTGTTGTTATTCAGAAATTGTCTAATGGCACTCAGTTTTTTTTTTTTTTAAACACAATACATCTTTTATAGCAAGCATTCAAAATTGATGTTTTTGAGCACATTTCCCGACGAAAGCAGAAAAACCGGTCGAAAAGCAGGAGAAAAACGGGTGTTCACGTGATCAAAAAGCGGGTGATCGCGTGATCGAAACAGCCTAGAACTGGATCGGTAACTTAATGAGCATAAAATGGAAAACTAAGTTCGATTCGAAATCGCTTCCATAGTCAGGCCTTCCAATTTTATGTCTTTCTGTTAAAAAATGAATTTGTATATGTGTCAAAGCTTTTGCGCTTGTTGAGCGGAGCAGTTGAGAACACCCTTAAGGGTGTTCTTAAATCAAAAAGGGCAACTTTGTGACACATGCATTAATTTATTTTTGTTCGGAAATGCATGAAAATAGCAGGTGTTATTATTCAGAAATTGTCTAATTGCACTCAATGTTCTGTTTTTTAAAAACACAATAGAATTTTCGTAACAAGCCTTCAAAGTTGACACTTTTGAACACATTTCTCGACGAAAGCAGAAAAACCGGTCGAAAAGCAGGGGAAAAACGGGTGGTCTCCTTATCAAAATAACTTAGAACTGGATAGGTAATTTAATGATTATAAGATGGAAAAATAAGTCAGACATTCCAAATTTATAACTTTCTGACAAAAATTGAATTCGTAAATGTGTCAATTGAGCGGAGCAGTTAAGAACATCCTTAAGGAAAACAGTAGTAGACCTCGGGAGAAAAAGGAAATGTCATTGTTACGTATTTTCCAAATTTCTTTTCGGAGGAAGTGCAGAAATATAAATAATGTTAAGTATAAGCAAATCCCTCCTCTCCTTTTTTACTTTCTTCTATCTTTACAAGAAGAAAATATTGGATTCGTTCAAATTTTGTCGTGCAAGTCCGATTTTTTACGGATTGACACGTTTTAGGGGTCAGAGAACCCAAAAAACATGTTTTTATAAAATGTCTGTTTTCCACTCTGTCAATCTGTATGTGACAAAAATTTTGTAGGCGCTCTATCTCAAGAAATTCTCAATTTTCACAAAACTGAATTTCACGAAACAATTGCATAGAATTTTACAAAACTTTAGATTCAGTTAGACCTTAATATAAATTGGTACTGATAAATTTTTGGTATACATGCGAGTATTTTTACTTGTTACAACATCCTTTTTTTTCTTAACTTATTAGTTAGTGTGTTTCATGTGTTCAAATGAAAAAGTATTTAGTTTATTTCTATTCGGCTTTTACCTTTTGTCGTTTTTAAATACATTTGTAATTATATAAATACATAGCACCTATAGTGTTGTCTGGTGCAGCTGTTAGTCTGTCCGTCTGCCCACTTATAACAGCGCAAAAAGTACGCCACTGAATGTTTTGAAATGTAATGTGCAGAATCTTTGCAGGTTTCTGTCGCGCCATTTCAGATTTTGTAAAAATCGAATTAAAACTTATAATATAAATAACTTAATAGATATACATAAACTTAATAAACTAAATGTAACTAAATAACTAAAATAAACTTAAAATATTAATAATAGTTTTCTTCATTTTATTAAATCCCATCCTACGTCAGAAATTCAACGATATCACATGATAGGTCGTGATTCTAGATTGCCAGGGTTATGACGTCCTATAGAAAAGAGAATCATTTTATTCTCGCATGGACTGAATTTAATTTGTAACGCATCCTTTTTGCTTGAGAATGCAACCAGTGGCGTAGCAAGCGGGGGGGGGGCGAATGTCACCCTCTAAGGGGTGACACCCAATCTCTTTTTGCAAATATATATATATATATATATAATCTTGTAAGATTTTGGAAAAGAATTTGAAAAAAAAAATAAATAAATAAATTACAGTGCACGACGCAACAGAGTTAATTTTCTTTTCTTTGAGAATGTGAATTTTTTCTAAATACTAGCGAGCTACGCCCGCTAGCTGGGCCACTTTTTCCAAAGGGACCGTTCAAGTATTACGTAAGCATATTTTTAGTCATTTTGTACCTCCTCCCCCCCTTGTAAGAAAATATAAGCAAATGCTAGACCCCCCCCCTTTGCTTACGTAAGATTTCATGACAGTTTATACATTAATACTTCTTGACTTATAAAAAGTTACCAATCAGTTACATTATTAATCCTACAAATTTATATAGGCATATAGGGATTGTGATATCAAAATATATAAAATGGTTTTAATATATTGTTGCTTATTGCATTAAACAAATCACAGAATACAAAATGGTTTAAATATATTGTTATTTATCACAATGAACAATAAAAAAAAGGTATACAAGAGGTTTTAACTTACTTAGGCATCATAATTCAAATTTTTGACATAAATCATACAAATGTTGGAGTTCAATTTGGCGTTCATATTTTAATCTGATGTCCAGGATCCTTGAGCCCATGTTTCAACATTGTTTATTGTAAAGTTTTCACTGGAACAGTGGCCTGGAGTATTGCAGGTTTCCGGTCCTTGTTCTTCGCCATTTTTTGCCCGACTTGGGCAGGAGTATCATTTCGAGATTTTTTAAAGCTCTGATAAAGTTTCTGATATAATAAGGATTTGTCAATGTTAATATCCATAATTAAATCCGGCTAAATTCACTATGCAACTAAAAGCAATATTCATTCACTAAAAAATCATGATGTAAATTCACTATGCAACTGAACTAAAAAAATAAATATCTGTGCTGTGTATCCGAGACGAAAAACCCTAAGTAGGTTTTCTGCTTTCTAAAGTTCCAAAACCTGTAGAGAAGGAAGTTCGACAATCGGAGCGAAAAGACAAAATTTTCCAGAAATTCTGGAAAAATTCCCGGAATTCCATGACCGATTGAACGGGAGAAAAGAAAATACCGGACTTACCTAAAATAAAATCAACTGACCAGTTACCCGCCAACAGAACCCAGCCACACCGGTTCCTGTGTTTTCCTATTCTTGCAATGTACTTGACACACAACTTAACAGACACCAATGAAGACAAAGGGCGAGTGGGTGATGCGGGTCACGCAACTGCTGATGGAAAAGCAAAGGATAAAATTGAAAATAAACGGCGAATTTCGAACGGTCTGTAGAACCTCTTTCCCCATCATACTTTGTTTGCTTGTTGAATTTGAACTGCAGTTGCTTCGTTGTTTAATGCTTACGTAAGAAGTGTCGTGACCCCCCCCCTCCCCCTTGTCAGAAAAAATAAGCAGACTCTGGACTCCCCCCTCCCTCTTTGGTGCTTATGTAATACTTGAACGGTCCCAAACGAACCTCGGTATTAAGCAGTATATAATAAGCAAAAAAATTCATTTAATAAGAAAGTCTTGGTGTTAATCCTCAAGCACAAAGAAAAGTAAATTAAAGTGCCATGGTCCCGTTAAAAATATGTGATTTCGCATGGTGGGCCACGTGCACTTGAAAAAAAAAAGATTGTGGATCGGAGCTATGGTCGCTTCGCGCCCATAGTCCCGTTAAAAATATTTGGTTTTGCACGATGGGCACTAAGCGCCCATAAGACATTTTTTCGTATTTTTTAGTTCATCAGAAGCAGATTTTTACGCAGATTCTGAATATGTAATCAGTTTTTTTCTACTTTAAAAACTGTCTGCATGATGGTTTAAGAAAAAACGCGCAAAAAAGGGAGAAAAAGAGGTTTTCGACTGCTTCTTCTTTTAGCCAAAGGGGAAAAGTTCAGGTTCTTCACCGCAAGGTGGCGCAGTGTTCTGCCTCAGAGCTCCGTTTGAGCGCCGTTTGGGATTTGAGACATTTTTCGTTCCGATTCCCAAGGGGTTTTTAATTCATAACTTTTTTAATTTTGGTCCCACGGTCTCGAAAATGCCCGAAATGACTTCCCCGGAATTTTTCCAATCGAAAGACACCTCTCGCGACTTCCAACTCGCCCGCGTTGCGAAGTTTAATCGGCTTCAAGCAGACAGAGGCGCACGGATTTTATTAGTGTAGAAGGTATGCATCAGAGAACAAAAACCAACCTATCCAACGAATGGGTAGCGAAAGCAAACTTTAAAAGAAACATTTATCTTCTACATATAGACACCGCATTGACTTACACGGATTATGGGTTAAGTAATGATCGCTCCTGTTTTTTTTTTTTTTTTTTTTTTTTTTTTTTTGTTTTTGTTTTTTTTATCCAGGAGGACAGAAGGTAAATAAGGATTTGTATGGTTATTTGTTGTAATAACGTAGATATGACCCCTGGTGAATGGAGATGACACTATTTACATCCGGCCCGGGTGTCACCTATTTTAGCTACGCCACTGAATGCAACAGTTATTGCACCACTATCTGACTACTTATAAAAGTAGATATAAAACGAGCGCACTGCATTGGCCACGTTTGACGCACAATTTCTGACTTTTTAATTGACAGGGAGGCGGCAAACATAGACAATCAATTCATCGAGTTCACGGCTAAAATTCCAGAATGAGTTAAAACTCGATTCACATATTAAAACGCAACCTGTCTATGTTGAAAACACTTAAAAACCCGATTTTAGCAATTGATTCGTAAATTTACCATTATTATTATTTTTTGTTTGTTTGTTTGTTTGTTCCTAGTCCTCCATGTTTTCAATCTTTTGAATACAGAAAAACGCAATGTGAACTTAAAGAGTCAACAGTAAAATCGAGTTTTCCACCAAGATTAGGACTTGGTAGACCAATTGCGTTTCAATATGTGAATAGAGCTTTAAGTCATTCTGAAATTTCGGCCGTAAACTCGATGCGATGATTATCTGTGCTGTCGCCTCCCGGTCTGTATATTTTTAAGCCGTTGAAATGAAGGACGAAAGATAATATTCAATTTAGAAAAAGCGACAACGATTATAATAATTGAAAATTGCTTCATAATCTGCGCATGAGATGTGATTTTTCTTTCATATCAGGTCGGACTAAAAAGTTTAAAATGTTTTTTGGTTGCATAATTGCGGTTTTCATATGTGTTTCCGTGATTGTCATGTGTCTAGGGTGTCAGGTGACTTTTAATTTCTCAAATTGTTTTTATTCCGTTTATCCGGCGTTTTTGATTTTGATCCTTTTAAGCGGCGACTTTTCAAATTGTTGAATTGTCATCGGTTTTCAATAAGTGTGCAAAGTTTTCAATTTAATCGGATGTCTTAAAGTGGGTGAAAATAGCGTCTAAACTTTCCATTACATACATACATACATACAGGTGAAGCTAATAAAAGCACTGTTAAAAAAGACAATGATTATAATAACTGAAAGTTCCACCATAACCTGTGCGTGAGGACATAATTTTTCTTACACATACATTTCTTTCTCGAATGCTGGAGAATTCTAAAGAAGAAATCATCATCTGTTTTCTGTGAAGTGCAGATTGAGGAGGAAAGCGAAAAGGTTATACGCCGCCAATACCATCTGTAACGTGGGATGAAGTACGGCCTCGCAAAGGTCACAACCGCGGGGTATATTATTCCGGCCCGCTGCCTGCAACAGGTTAGAAACCTTCTCTCTCTCCATCCACCGAAAGTCTCGTATCGTGCCCGCATGTGTCAATGGCACAGTTTTGGCGTGACCCGACCTACTTAGTAGACATCGATATTCTCTCACTTTAAAAAGCAGAAACAAATAAGAAACAAGGCGTCAGTTACCGTAAATAGCGTCGAGGTGGAAATGACTGCTTTTTAAAAATGCCCTGTCAGATTAATTAATTCATTATGATTGTTGTTTGATAGTGGTTTCGAGGATTCATTTCTACCCCGCGCATTTATATGGACCCCCAATGAAAATATTATATATATATATTATATTTATATATGTATATACCTGTGAAACAAATAAACAAACACGGAAAAAAAACTGTTTTGTTGTATCAATTAATTTTTGGTTAATATAGTCCCACCAAATATTTTGGTTGGAATGACCAAATTGTGATTAGACTAACCATATAATTTTCTTAATTCAACAAAATTTTGTTCAAAATTTTTGGTTGGGGCTATAGTAATCAAAATTTAGTTGTTTCAACAAAACAGTTTTTTCCATGAACAAATGAAAAATAGGGCCTGAAAATCTTTTGCAGTAGGGACCGAACCTAGCTCCTACGCTTATACGAGACTTACAATAGTACTGAAATAGGGGCTGGTAAACGAAAGATTTTAGTTTTCCACCCGTCCCTTCATTTATCTTCCACTATAAATCAATCAAAGGTCTAACAGAATAGGAAATTTGGTGAAATTCGTGCCTTAGTTCTCGAAATATAAAATTTTCGCGAAATCGTGAACAATGAAGCCTAGCCACCTTTTGGACGATTGACACTAAAAACGATTTAGTACTCATATATGTCAAAGTTTAACTCTGTCTGAATCTCAAAAATAGATTTAAACCGGGAGGCAGCAGCACAAAGAATCACCTTGTCGAATTCACGGATGAAATTTTAGGATTAGTTAAATCTCGATTCGCATATTAAAGCCCAGTCGATCTGCCAAATCATATCTTAATGGAAAATACCCAAAAACCCGATTTTATGTTGACTCGAAGGTTACCATTTTGTTTTCTTGTTCCCAATATTCTATGTTTTCATAACTTTCGTTGAAAGAAAACACAATGATAAAACTAACGAGTCAACTGCTGAAATTAAATTTTCAAGTATTTTCTACCAAGGTAGGACTTGCAGACCGATTGCACTTTAATATGTTAATTGAAATTTAACAATTCCTAGAATTTCATTCGTGAACTCTATGAGGTGATTGTCCGTGCTGTCCCTCATTAAATCTATTTTTGAGATTCAGACTTATTTAAAGCTTGACATATATGAGGGCTGATTCGTTTTTAGTGTCAATCGGCAAAAAAGGTGGCGCTGATAGGCTGCATTGTTCACGATTTCCGCGAAATCTTTATATTTCAAGAACTAAGGCACGGAATTTCACCAAACTTCCTATTCTGTTAGGCCTTTGACATAAATAGATCGTTATTCGGGTTGAGCTCATATCGCCCAGCAGATGCCGCTGGTAGACTCTTGTTTTTCACGATTTCCACGATAGCTACATCTCAAAACCGAATAGAATGCCATTTAATTTTGGTTCTAAACGATATACAGCGAGAAAAATTTTAAAAAAGTCACAATACACTAGTTTGCAGTGCACTCCTAAGATTCATTGGATTTCACAGTCAGTCAAGCCATCAGGGAAAAATGTCCAGTAACGCGTCGCTTTAAAATGCTAACCTCGTCTGTCTTCTCACTGTCTTATCTTTCTGTTTACCTTGCAATGCCGTTTGCCTTGGATTCGGCACAGAGCGACTACCGTGTATTCGTAACAGCCGCTATCCGATTTCAGATCCCTTTAAATTCCGAGCTGCTGGCCATGTTACACAATGAGACGCCGAAGATTCTGGATTTTATTCTATTTTATCCGGTATTATCGCGCACGAAGCGTGATGCTTTTCTTTTCTTGTTGAGGAAAATGAAATATTCGCTGTCTTTTCCTGCATAGTTAAAATGGATAGTTGGAAGAAAAAAAATCTGTTGTTTCAGAAGTTAACTATGGAAAAAAAAAAAAAATATATATTGAATGATACCATCGACTCATGAATTCGTTCTCTATTTGCTTTCCTTACAAATTAGTAAAGTACATTTTCCATGTGGAGTGAATCAAGGGGATAATGACTCCACACACAGCGCATGCGTTGTAGGACAAAGACCATGCTAGTTTTCAATGTCATCAAAACGGTAATATCGTTGGTTAATTAAAATTTCGTTTTAAGGGTGTATTTGAAGAAATGATTTTTCATCCTCAGCAGTTCGAAAATTTCTGATTCAATTTCAAGACTCGTTTTTATAAGTAGAAACATGAAACTTGGTGAGATGATGTTTGAAGTGACGCATAAGCTGCCGTGTAATGTCATTTGTCGCTCAATTCCTTAGAATTTGATTGATAAACAATTATTTTCTCAGTGTGACCCATTTTTTCGTTCGCAGATCTCCCGCTTCGGAAAATTTGGTCCAAAACGCCATTTTTGACGGCCTTTTTTTTTTTTTTTGCAACATTTTCTATATTTTTATTAAAAAAATCGATAATCATGGCACCTCGTGTAGTTTCTAAATAAGTGAATTTGAAAGTTTGGTGCGTTTGAGAGCAAAAATGAATTTAAAAATAAATCTGAAAATAAGCAGTTTAGATTGGAATACACCCTTAAACTGCGTCAGAAAGAATACTTTATAGCGTAGTGCTATGCCATTTGCCTCTAAACCCAAGGTTTCCGGTTCGATCCCGGGAAAGAAAAATTTGAATAGGTGGAAGTTTTTTTGTTTTTCAATATTTATTCAAGTTATAAATAAAAAAAATGAATTAAACAAATTATTGACAAATTTGAAACAGGAGTTATTGACAAATTTAAAATCGGAGTTATTGATGAATTTGTGCATGTGAGTTGTTTTAGACTAGAGATTTCAATGAAACGATTTAGTCAAATTCATTTATGATTTATGCACAGTTTGATTTATTGCGTTTGAAGAAATAATACAGAATATATAATAAATATACATTAAAAAATCTAAGTTTTTAAAAACATTCAGAATCAACGTTAAATTGTGTTATAAACAATGTGTGTGCATCGAAAATACAGGTTACGCGATGCATTCTATCATTGCTTCATAGATATTAAGTCACTGTGGTCAAAACTGGACGTACCAATCAAAACGGCAATAGAACTGAACCGATTATTGAGATCAACCGACGCATGCTCAATTTGTGGAATCATTACTTCCTTGATCCGCTCGTATTCCTTGGGACCTAGAAATAAATGGCAATGTAATTTTTAGATATAAGAGGTAAGATATTACGTTTATATTGATATATCTGTATAATTCTTGTCATGCTTAGCACTCGTATATTTATGAATCGATTTGGATGTGACAGCTTATGTACAGGATTTAACAAGTTTTCGACTGAGTTCATTGGCCAGCATCATCCAGTTGTGCTGTTTCAAAATGGCAGCCTCATAAAAATTTCAAATTCAAAAAGTTGTACAAAAAATTAGATATTCAAAGATTTACTTTTAAGTGTTCAGCCTTGATATAAGGATTCCGAAACATTTTTTGTTTTCGTTCTATTTTAAAAAATGGTTGAGGTAGAGCTGTTTAAAATTCTAGGGTTCCGATCTTTTCTATAATCGGGTTTAATTTGCAAGATTTCCAAAAAAAACAAGTTTGCTTTCCCGCAAACTTATTTTAAATGTCGTAAGCAATGTTGCTGCTTCCATGCTCTTGAAACTGCATAATCTAACCCGCCAGTGTCCAATTCATGCCGAGAAGGGCGTTACTTGGCGAAACATCATCAATTTGATGACCCAAAAATAAATCGGCTTAAGTGAAGCGAACATGGGGATAGACGACTGATTTGTCAAAATTTTCATTTAAATTAGGTATTGACGAAAACTGGGATCGAATCTTCGATAGTCAGGTTCCACGCATTTTAGCTTCTTGTGTGTGTGAATAAAATTAGCTGAACTTTAAAAAAATCCCTTCACCTCCAGATACTCCCTGTCCAAAGATAGCCGTAGATCCATAGACTAACGAATGCATAACACTTACAAGGAAGGTCTCCATTGGGGGCATACTCAGAATTTTTTGAAAAATATACGAATTAAACTACTCATGTAGGTAATAAAGGATCAGTGAAAATTAGCGGCGGAATCACATTATTAGATATGTAAAAAAATAAAATAGTTTGGAATAATTGGCGTGAAAAGCTGAAAGCGACGCGGGATTTGGCGAGCATTGCATTTCCTCGCCAAAAGCAGACGATTTTAACGAATCTGAAAAATGATTTTAATTGACTTCACTGTTAAAAATCTGCAGCATTTACTGCAACGTCACTCCACTACTTTTATAGAATATTTCTCTTCTGACCAATGATAATGCTCCATAATACGGTGAATTGACCGTGTCATACACTGTTAAAAATCTGCTGCATTTTGTTGCAACGCACTCCACTGCTTGTATGCTTGTATATAATATCTCTATTCCAACCAATGAGAAAGCTCCATTTCACGGCCAAGTAACCGTTTTCTATACAAGCAAGGGAATGCGTTGCAACAAAATGCAGCAGATTTTTAACAGTGTATTTTTCAATTTGGAACAATTTTAATCAATTTAAATTGCGTTTTAAATGATAAAATATATTAATTTCATTTTGTTATAAGTACATATAAACGTATATGACAAAATTACACTTAAAGTAAAGTAAAAATGCAAAACTAAAATTACTTAAACTAAACTTATTTAAATAAATTGAACAGACTTTAAAAAGTATTCGAAGCGTAAAAGTGTATTTTTCAAAATTTCGTTTTTTCGCCAACCGGAGATAAATCGTCAAATAAACGAAATTTTTATTATTTTTTTACGAACGTTATAAGGAGGTTCCGCCAAAAATTTTTTTATAAACATATATAACTATATGAGAAGAACATTCTGTAATTTTTTCAGATTTTTCTGAATATGCCCGTATGGAGACCTTCCTTGTTAGATACATTACTGGCTGAAAAAGACCCGGATGATTATGTAAAGTCTATGGGGGCGTTCTTTTCAAATATCTCGCTCAGATTTTAATATTTTTTACATTTTTTTTTTTTTTTTTTTTTTTGCATAGGATAGCTGACTTTTTCAATTTTGGTTATATATTTTTCATATTATGATAATTTTAATTTCAGAACCGGTTCTAACCGGCTCTGAAAATTAAAGTTCTTTTTTTTTTTTTAATCTAAACCAAAATTGAAAAAGTAAAAACTAGCCCGGTTGTGAATCGTCCTCAACTATCCTATGCAGAAAAAAAAAATCATGCAAAAATATTAAAATTTGAGTGAGATCTTTGAAAAGAACGCCCTCATAGACTTTACATTATCATCCGGGTCTTTTTCAATCAGTAGTGTGGGGCCTTAAACGCGGTCAACACCGATCTTTGTTTTAAATCTAACATGAAACGAAGTGCAAAGAAATAAAAAAAGAAGTAATTGGATTCGAATTCGGTGCTAGTCAACGTTCACTTCTTTTAGGGGAAAAAATAACGAAGTATGATTGCATCTTTCTTTCCTGTTACTCGATAGCACTGTTATAAGTATTTATGTGACGTCGGTCGCCAGAAGCGTGACATTTTATCCCGTCGAGGATCGCTTTCTCTTCGAAATAAGACCGGGTACTCGGTTCTCACTGATTGTTTTCACTAGAGGAAGTTTTTAGTTTTCTTTTTCCAATTATTGGAGAATGAAACGGAGAGATGTGTTCAATAGATATGTGTAAAGGCAAAAATAATTTATTCGATAATGTTGATTAAGGCTTTTAACTAATTTTCTGATGTATGACGTTAATTAATTTTTCAATTAATTTTCAGCAGTGAAATTACGCATGATATGATTGAATATTTAATAAGTGAATTATCACATTGCTAACTAAGCGTAGAATCGACAGAGTGTACCCATATATGGGTCATTCCATCGTATACTTACGTTACATTTAGAACAATTTACCTGCATTGATTTTAGTAATATCACCATCACCATCAACCGTTTTCGATCCACTGCAGGATGTAGGTCTCCCCCAGATTTTTCCAATGTTTTCTGTCTTAGTGCTTTCGTCATCCAATTTACACCAGCCACTTTTCTAATTTCGTCACTCCATCTTACTTGTGGTCGTCTTCTTGGTCCCTTTACATCTCTGGGATACCATTGTAGTATGTTTGTGCTCCATCTATTGTCTTGTCTTCTTGCAATGTGCCCAGCCCATTTCCATTTCAGCTGTTTGATTCTTTCAAGGATGTCAAAAACTTTCGTCTGATTTCTTATCCAGGTTATCCTCTTTCTGTCTCTTCTAGTTATGCCAAGCATACATCTTTCCATACTTCTCTGTGTTGTTTGTAGTCTTTGTATCATCCGTTTAGTTAGTGTCCATGTTTCTGCTCCGTAAGTTAGTGCAGGTAAAATACAATGATTAAACACTTTTCTTTTCAAACAAAGAGGCATATTTCTCTTCAGAATAATACTGTTCTTCCCAAAAGCACTCCACCCATTTCTTATTCTTCTATTGATTTCATTCATGATACTATTATCCGACGATATTTCCTGTCCTATGTACACATAACTTTGCACTTCTTTAATCTCAGTGTTCTTGTAGACAATTTTCTTTTTTGATGTAAATGAATTAAACATCACCTTAGTCTCTTCTAAATTTATTTTTAATCCCACATTGATGCTAGCTTCTGCAAGATCTTTTAGCGTAACACTAAAGAATATTCAAATGTAAAATTAACAGGATTTGTCAATAAAACCTATCTAAGGGTCAATTTGGATGAAAATTGCCTAAAAAATGATAATGAAAATGACACTTTATATGAGAACTCACATTCCTTTTTCAGTAATGGAAGTGACCATAGTAAAGAAAACTACCAAAATTTAAGAAATAACATTAAAAATAGGTAGTTTTCATCTAAATTGGGCTTTGAATAAGTTTAATCAGCAAATTATGTCAAACTTACATTTTGAATAATTTTTTAGTGCGTGTGTTATATGACTAAAATTACTGAAAACAGTTCAAAATGTAACGTGAGTTATCATGGAATGACCCATATGTGAATGGGAGATGCTAAGTTGATCATAGCTTAAATGGTGGACCACTTGGAGCGTTAATCGAAGCGTCCCGGCTTGGACACTTTTCACTCTGTTGGTTCTCTAGCAATGTCATAATTCACTTGTTGAATATTCAGTAATTTTCTGATTTAAAAAACTATAGTATTGTTGCTGTTGACGTGAGCCGGAAGCCCAAGAAGGGTTGTTGGATTCCATTTAGACTGCACCCAAAAGGTTGGAAGTCAGACTTCTGCAGAAAAAAGGTATTCGGCAAGATGGAAGCACCAAGCAACGCCACCTCTTCAATTGTGATATGTTTCTGAAGGGGAGGGAAAGGTTTTTGCAGAGACCTATACACATAGTAACTGCTAAGACCAACCACAGTATTTTCAGAACAACTTTATTTAACGAGCGCGTACACTACATACACTCGGTGATGTCTGGTGATATGGAGAATCGAACACGCGACCTGCTAGAGTTTGGTACTATGGCTACAAGAAACTATTGTATTTCCTTCTGTATGTAAAGCTTATTCTTCCATAATAGCGCAACCCGACAGGCGGGTCGGGTTTTGGTTCTAGCATGTCGGACTCACCCGATTTTTTACAAGATAATTTTATTTCAGATTGAAAAAACTGTTGTCATATCTCCACATTTCCTGCTGCAGGTGTGCCTTTTGTCCTCAAGGATCGGAATGTGGTCGCAATTATTGAACTTTATGTGGACAGTGAGGGGATGAGCAAGTTGTCTTCAGCTGAGTGGTGTACGAGGATTTAGTGCCATGCCTGAACAATACTGCCTCCCGCGCTTTATGTGGAGGTCACCTTACACAGGTGTTTTGCTTGCATTTCTATTGCTAAGTACAGATTTCCTTGGGCTGTGAAATCAGTCAAGGGGAGGCACTCAGTGATATCGAATGGGAGAAGGACGCCTTGACCCCTGGATCCAGATTGGAAGAAGTCTGAGAAAGAGGTCTTTCCTCCCCCCCCCTTGTAAATGTTGACCAGGGAAGGACGTTTGTCTTTTTGGCTGCTGGTCGGACAGTGGAGAAATAGATCTCTCGAGATTACGTTGGAGGGAGCTCTGCTCTCTCAGACCACTGCTATACCCAATATCGGGGTTTGAAGTCCGGGTGTCCGGCGAACCAACCGCTCTGAAAAGTCAGAGCATTTGTAACTGTCATTTCTCATTAAATTTTTATAGTTGTTGAGTTTATAAAATTTAGTCTTGAATATTTAATTAAATTTCTACAATTTATTGCAAGCCCATCTGCCACTACGCCACAGCTAAATTAAATAAATTATATTGGTGGCAGCGCGTTTGGATCTGAGAGTTAAGTTAAAAACTCTGGACCCGTTTCTTCAGTTGATTTTTGGGACTTTCATCGCTTGTGGAATTGGACTTTCGCCAGAGTCGTGTGCATGTTCGACAATTTTTTGGATTTTCATCGCTTGTGAAATTGGACTTTCGCCAGAGTCGTGTGCATGTTCGACAATTTTTTGGATTTTCATCGCTTGTGAAACTGGACTTTCGCCAGAATGGTATGCCTGTTCAACGTTTCCTAGTGTGAATTCGTCTGGTGGAGCACCCGTCCGGAATTTCATCTGACTGATTGCCTGGTATTGCCTGGTGGAGCACCCGTTCCGTCGCCTAAAAGAGGGGTGAGTTCCTTTTAAATGCTTTTTGTGTTGCAAGGTACTGGTCAATGAGAAAGTTAGAAAAATTAATTTTTAAAAATTTAATTTGAACTGGGAATGTTCGATTATGTGGGTGTGGTAGAGATAGGTTAGTGTATTGTGTGTAGAAATTTGTTTAAGGGTTTCATTTTGTTGTATATGCATTTCTCTACTGTGTTATTTATATGTGTTATTATATTTATTTTTGTCTCATTTGGAAACATTTGATCATTCATATATATATATATATATTTTAAGTTAAGGTAGGGAGTAATGATATTTGTTTTGTATGTTATGTTGGGGCAAAATGAAAAGAGTAGCATATGTAAGAGTTATGGAATGTAATAATTTTGAAATTATAATTAATTTTGAAACTATATTTAAAATGAAATCTCATTGAAATTTTGGAAATCTTATTTAATGTTGAAATAACTCAAAGATTAGGTTCTTTGTTTTTGAAAGGTTAGAATTGTGTATAGGAGTGTTAGTTAATTGTTATCATGGCTTTTCTAAATAAGTTAAAAAGGCAGAAGAAACAAACTTTAATTTTGTTAGCCAGAGAATTTGAGGTTGATGTGTCGGATTCAGACCTGATTAAAGATATTATAAAAGGCATAACGGAATCGACGGAATATGATGAGGAAACTGGGGAAGCTTTCTTAGATCGTATTTTAGAGGAATTAAAGGAAGCGGAAAAGGAAAGATTAGCTAGGGAAGCCAAAGAGGAGAGGGAAAAAGAAAGGTTAGAAAATCAAAGGTTAGCTAAAGAAGAGCGCGAATATGAATTGGAAAGGTTAAGGCTTTCTAATGCTGTAGAAACAGCGAGTGTAGGATCGACGGTTTCCATAAATACTGAAGGGACCAGAAAAGTTAAGTTAAAGGACTTAGTCCCAAAATTTGATCCGAAAATCTTAGATATTACTTTATTTTTTATGATTTTTGAACGTCAGGCTACAAAAGAGAAAGTTAAGGAGGAAGAATGGGTGTCGCAATTAATTCCGTTGTTACCTGCAGAGATAGCTGAGTTAGTTGTCAAGGAACCTGCAGATAAGGGAGATGATTATTATCACATGAAGAGTATGTTATTGACTAGGTTTAGACTAAGCACGGTTGCTTTAAGGTTAAGATTTGAGGAGCATAAAAAAAAACCGGGTGCGTTTTGGTCTGATCTGGTTTATGAGTTGCGTGGCTATCTAGATAATTGGTTAGAGTCCGCAAAGGTGACTGATTTTCAATCTTTGAAGGAATTAATGCTTACGGAGCAATTGAAAAAACGGGTTCCCCCTGAAATTAAGGAAAGGTATCTAGAGAGTTGGGAGGAATTTCGCGAAGCTTCTGAATTAGCGACCAAACTAGATTATTATGAGAGCGTCAAGAAAACGTTAAAAAAAACGGATAGTAAACCTTGGGAAAGGAGGTCTTTTGGAAAGGGTAAAACAGGGAATAATTTTAAGGAAAGGACGGAAGATCGGAGGAAACCGGAGCCTCAGAATAATAGGGAACTACCTAAGGTAGAAAAAAATAAACGCTTTGAGAAAACTAGGGAAGTCGTTTGCTTCCAATGCAATGTTAAAGGGCATATACGCCCGGACTGCCCCAGTTTAAGAAAAAGAGAGGAAAAAATAGTGTGCCGATTAGTCGGAAATGTAGAAGTAAATGAGAGTTTTGATCCATATATCAGTAAAGTGAGAATTAATGGCGTTGAAAGGGATTGTTTAAGAGACAGTGGTAGTGGAATCGATTTGCTAGCAAAAGGTTGGGTAAATCCGGAAGATTTATTAGGTGAAGTAACTTGGGTACGTCAACCTTTAGATAAAACCTGCTTTTGTTTACCTTTGGCTAAAGTCACAATTCAAGGTGAATTTGGAACTATTGTCACTAAGGCAGCTGTTAAACCGGATGATTTAGATCAGGGATTCTATTTAATGGGTAATGAAACCGCAGAATTAATTGAGAAGCATAAGGAATCTCCTATACCTGTTTGTGCTGTAATTACGCGTAGTCAAAGTCGAAAGAGCAAACAAATGGAAGTCGAAATTCCGGGTGAATCCGAAACCGAAACTGAACCTCTCACTTTAAATGAAGAGGATGGGGAATTTCTACCGAAGGCTGATGGGGAAAATATATTAGCTAAGATTTCGGGGGATGAATTCAAAAGGGAACAGCTGAAATGTCCTTCGTTAATTCCTTTGTGGGAAAGAGCAAAAACTGCCGAGGAAAAAGAATTTAAAATTGTAAAGGACCGTCTTGTGCGCATAGTTGTGAGTAAGTCGGGGGAAGAGAGGATGCAATTGTGCGTTCCGGAGAAGTTTAGGGAGGATTTAAAGGCCCTTTGTCATAATGAAGTGTCAGGACACCTGGGAACCACAAAGACTAAAGACAAAATTTTGAGGCATTATTTTTGGCCGAACTGTTATCAAGAGATTGAACAATATGTTAAAACCTGTCACGAATGTCAGATTGTTGGTCATAATAGGGATAAAGTGAAAGCACCTTTGAAAATTGTGCCTGTAATTTCGGAAGTGTTTTCAAAAATAAATATAGACGCCGTAGGTCCATTACCCAGGAGTCATAAGAATAATAGATATTTACTTACTGCTATTTGTGTAGCGTCGAGGTATCCGGATGCTATACCGGTGGAAGATATCACGTCGGTCAGTGTGATTGATGCCTTGTTGTTGGTATTTTCTAGGACGGGTTTCCCTAAAGAAATCCAGAGTGATTTGGGAAAATCCTTCACCAGTGAGTTAACTTCTGAGTTTTTTTAACGCTTTGGAATCAAAGTGACTCATAGTTCGGTTTGTCACCCGCAGAGTCATGTGGTGGAGAGATGGCATTCTTCATTAAAAAGAGTCCTTAAAGTGCTTTGTTTAGAATCAGGAGAAGATTGGGAGAAGAATCTATCAGCGGCACTGTTTGCGTTACGCACGGTGACCCACGAAAGTTTAGGGTTTAGCCCTTCTGAATTGGTTTTAGGGAAGAATCTGAGGACCCCTCAGACTATTGCTTTTGAGAATTGGATGGATTCTGGTGATACCGATCCAACGGTTGTTGAATACATCTTGGATTTAGTCAACAGACTTAAAAAATGTCAGGATTTGGCTTCCGAGAAACTGCGCGAATGCCAGGAGAAAAGGAAAGTCTGGTATGACAGAAATGCAGTGTCTAGAAATTTTAATGTGGGAGATAAAGTGTTGGTTTTAGCTACTTCTAAGCCCAATAGAATGGCTGTAAATTGGCTGGGGCCGGGAACTGTAACAGGGAAAATTTCGGATACAAATTATTTGATTGATTTACCTGAAAAGAGGGACAAAAGTACCATTTATCATGTAAATCTGATGAAACCATATTACCGCAGGCCGGAACGAGTTAATTTGATTATTCCGGAGGAACCACAGGAGACTGAAAAGGACGCTGAGATACCTTATCCGGCACCGGATTCGACTCAGTTCGATTTGCGGGAAATTGTGCGGGAAAGTGGGTTAGCGGAGCGCGCTACGGAAAGTCAAATTGATAGTTTCTGTAGAATGTTAAGACAGAATGGGAAGGTATTTTCTGCAGATCCGGGTAATACTAAATTAGTGGAGATGGACATAGAGCTCACGAGCGATGCCCAGGTGAGGGCAAGGCCTTACAGGATGTCCCCTAGACAAATTACAATTTTGCAAGATGAAATTCAGAGATTATTAGATTTAGGGGTGATAGAAATCGGTCAGTCAGACTATACAAGTCCGATGATTCTAGTTGAGAGTCCTGGCAAGGATCCTAGGCCTTGTGTGGACTACAGAAAATTGAACGCGATTACGCGCCATATGTATTTCCCCTTGCCGAATATCGAGGAAGTTTTGCAAAAGGTGAGCGCCGCTCCCTTTATAACTGTTATGGATCTGACGAAGGGGTATTTTCAAATTCCTCTCTCGAAGCAAGCCCAAAGGTAAGCGGCATTTGTGACCCCCTTTGGCACGTACATACCTAAGAAAATGATGTTTGGATTAGCCAATGCGCCGTTCTATTTTTGTAAGTTAATGGCAGAGGTCTTACAGGGAATGGAGATTTTTGCGTCGCCATACATCGACGACATTGCGGTGTATTCTCCTAGTTTTGAAAGTCACGTGAAAGACGTGGGGAGAGTATTAGAGAAATTACGAGAAGAAAACCTTACCATCAAACCTTCTAAGTGTCAATTTGCCCAAGACCACGTTAAATTCTTAGGTCACGAGATTGATCCCCGGTAAAAGATCCCCGGGGGAGGCTAAAATACAAACAATTAAAGATTTTCCTACCCCTTGCACAAAGACTCAAATTAGAGCATTTTTAGGAATTGTGGGGTACTATGGGAGGTACATCCCGAATTATTCTGTTATCGCGGCTCCTCTCACCGACGCGTTAAAGGGGAGGGTTAAAAAAGAGAAAATAGAATGGACGCAAAATTGTCAATCCGCGTTTGAAAATTTAAAGGGAAAGTTAGTAAGTAAACCTGTACTCTATGCTCCAGATTATTCAAAGGAATTTATTGTCCAATCAGATGCGAGCGAAATTGGGGCCGGTATTGTGTTATCCCAAATGAGTAACGGGGAAGAACATCCCATAGTTTATTTGTCCAAGAAATTTAGTCAGGCTGAGAAAAATTATTGTACGGTAGAGAAAGAGGTAGCGGCTATCATTTTTGGAGTAAAAAAGTTAACTTATTATCTGGATGGCCAGGAATTCCTGATTCAGACAGACCACGATCCTCTCACGTATCTAAAAAAAATGATGGGAACTAATGCGAGGCTATTGCGCTGGGCCTTATGCCTACAACAGTTCAAATTTAGAATAGAGCATAAGCCAGGAAAAGAAAATGGGAACGCCGATGGTCTGAGCCGACTCATCCCCTAGCCTTTTTAAATAAACTATGAAGTTGTAAATATTAATTATCTAGCATATTTTTAATTTCAGTGTTTAACATTTGTGTTTATGTATTGTTATTTATTATTGTGTTTCCAAGTGAGACAAGGTGGGTGTTATGTGAAAATTGTTCTCGGAAAAAGGTAGTTAAAATTAAGTGATAGGATATTTAAATGTGCCTTGCCTTGCCTTGCCTCACAAAGGGTGTTTGAAGGGAACGAGCTATCCTTGTGGAGCTTTCCTAGTCAAGCCCAGGAAAACTCTTTAGGGGGAAGGAGTTGTCATATCTCCACATTTCCTGCTGCAGGTGTGCCTTTTGTCCTCAAGGATCGGAATGTGGTCGCAATTATTTAACTTTATGTGGACAGTGAGGGGATGAGCAAGTTGTCTCCAGCTGAGTGGTGTACGAGGATTTAGTGCCATGCCTGAACAATACTGCCTCCCGCGCTTTATGTGGAGGTCACCTTACACAGGTGTTTTGCTTGCATTTCTATTGCTAAGTACAGATTTCCTTGGGCTGTGAAATCAGTCAAGGGGAGGCACTCTGTGATATCGAATGGGAGAAGGACGCCTTGACCCCTGGATCCAGATTGGAAGAAGTCTGAGAAAGAGGTCTTTCCTCCCCCCCCCCTCTTGTAAATGTTGACCAGGGAAGGACGTTTTTTTTTTTGGCTGCTGGTCGGACAGTGGAGAGATAGATCTCTCGAGATTACGTTGGAGGGAGCTCTGCTCTCTCAGACCACTGCTATACCCAATATCGGGGTTTGAAGTCCGTGTGTCCGGCGAACCAACCGCTCTGAAAAGTCAGAGCATTTGTAACTGTCATTTCTCATTAAATTTTTATAGTTGTTGAGTTTATAAAATTTAGTCTTGAATATTTAATTAAATTTCTACAATTTATTGCAAGCCCATCTGCCACTACGCCACACTGTAGATTTAAATGTGAATGATATTATCTATATAGATCATCTCAAAGCACCTAAAATTATTTTTTAAGATGCCAGTGGATCTTACCTGACATTACAGAACGGCGAAAATCATTTTTCTTTTAAAAATATTTGTTGTCTTTTAATGTATTTGTTTCATGTACAATATATATAAGGAATACACTCTCAACAGTGTCCTAATGGATAATTTCTAAACCGTTTGTCATATACATATAGAGTTCCAATTACAGAAATGTTTTAAATGAGATACAGAAATATTTTTAAAGCGGTTCAGGTCAATAAAAGCATTTTTTTTTAATTGAATTTAAATTTTTATACCAAAATAGATGAAAAATAATTCATATTTTAGTACAATAAATGAAAAGTTAGTTTACCGATAAATTAATTTTCCTTTTGTGTTAGAAAGAGAAACGTGCATTCATTAATGTTGAAATGCATGATTTTTTTTTCATGTGGAAAAATATTCTAGGCTTTTTTGAGAAATCCGATCAACCCGATCCCAAACAGCAAGAATCAAATCCAAGCCTGAAAAAAATCAAAATCAACCCGGTCGCAGAAAAAAAAAAAAAAAAAAAAAAAAAAAAAAAGCGACATCTTGACATGACACCATGCAAGAATCTTCTTTGAATCAGTGTTTTCATTATAATACTTTGACTTTTGCTAAAAAAAATTTCTGTTTGGCAATTGCTTCCTAATTATTTATTATGTTAAATACTTTTTATGCAACTAACTTAAATCTATTGAAAAAAAATAACAATAATATAAGTAGAAAAAATATTTAAGAAAAAAAAAACTCAAAAGATTATTTTGAAAGTGACTTAACAGGAAAAGGATGAAATAAGTAATCTGGACTTTCCTCTTTTTAAGTACTGTTTGAAAACGAAATGGCATTGTCGCTAACTTTCGACATTCTGTTTTTTTTTTTTTTTTTTTTTTTTTTTTTTTTTTTGTGATTTTAATTTTTTTAATCGGTGATTTTGTTTTCACATTTCGCAAGTGACGAGAAGTGATTTACAAGGAAGGTCTCCAAAACCCCTTCGCGGCGAAACTCTTTACTTAATTTTTTATCTTTAACTATCCGTTTTTCAAAACAGAATATTTTCTGTAACTGAATGACGAAAATGCTATGATTAAGTAATGTTAACATTATAATTGAAAATATGGTCATTCATTATCCGAATTTCCCTCCGTAATGTTAAGTCTATGGGCGTTTTTGATGCATTTTTATATTCAAAATATCTCCTCAGGAAATAAATATTTGTAACTCCTTTTTTCTGTGTTATAATCTTTAAGCATGTCCTTTTTCTTCTTAGTTTTCAAAATATCTCTGAAAGCTGCAATTAATTTTACAAGGTAGAACCCGTCAAATTTTGACGAAAGAAAATGTTTAACATAATTTTTAACATTTTTGTCATTTTTAACATAAAGTTAACAAAATACTATTTCTGTAAAACTCAGTTGTAGAAATTGTTAAAATAAAACTTTAATCGTACATGCAAGTAGTAAATAGTAATAAAGATCTGTTATTATGATAAAGTTATCAATTAAGGCACTTATGCTAGTATTCCAAAATGAAAAAAAAAAAATATTCAAGTTTGACTCAATTATAGAATTTTTTTTTCTGTGAAATAAAAAACCCGGCATCATTTTCACCATATCAAAGTTTACAAATGCATATTTCGTATCTGTATGCACATTTTCAAAATAATTGGTATTTTAATTTGATCGTTTTGATTCAAAACTTGAAGTCTCAATGCTATTAGCTGAAACATATATTAAACTGTTGATATTCTTTCAAGTGTAGATCAAATTCTCTAAAAGAAATCAAAATTACCCCGGTTTTATAAAAGATGATATTCTTGTGACTATTTAAATGTCTATTTAAATTTCAATTTTTCCCCTTTTAATGAGAAAATGGCAACATAAAGATACAGTAATAATTTCTTTCTCTTTTCTTTTAATAAAAATGGAGTACTCCTGTTGCCACGATTAGAAAAGAAGTATTAAAAACTACAGAAAAATTAATATTTCATAAATAAATTAAGATACAGTTTAAAAAAAAATTGCATTTAAAAGTAAATTTTATTCCCTATACGATGGTATAAAAATTGAAATTGTGCGATGTTCAAAAGTTTGAAAATTTGTAATAGCAAAAACTGCAATATCGAGATTTCATTTAAAATTTGAAAGTGTTGCCATTCGCAAAATGTCGTATGCGTTACGCACAGATACGTTTGGCCTTTATAATATAGATATGAAATGTTAAAATTTTACTCCCATTTTGTCAGTGTTCAAAACATAAAATATTAAATTAAGCTAACATTTTAGAAATTCAAGATATTTTGAAAAACAAAAATGTAAATGGAGATACTCATGTGCGTAATAAAGAGATTCAAATTTACCTTCGGAATATCAGAAAAAAAAAAAAAAAAAAAAAAAAAAAAATACAGTTTAGATGGCAAATCGTGGTTTGGAAAAAATACTTGCATTTGCAACACCGATGCTATTGTGTAAATAGCTTTGCTGTTTGCATTTGACGCGAGAAAACGACTGTTATTTGACAAGTAAATAACACCTTTTTTTCACCAAATGTATTTGGAAATGGCTGTTTAAATGAGTTTTATAACAAAAAAAAAAAAAAAAAAAAAAGTTTTATTGTGCCACGCTAAGACGTTAAAAGAAAAAAAAATTGCAATTACTACATAGATGAAAACATATTTGATTATAAGTTTATTTATTTATTAATATCTCTTTAAGACCGGAAGAGTTTTGGTAATAGGATCATATTTGATGGAAAAAAT
Organism: Maratus speculifer; assembly: GCA_964019185.1. NCBI lineage: Eukaryota > Metazoa > Arthropoda > Arachnida > Araneae > Salticidae > Maratus > Maratus speculifer. Next base: position 445,838,884 of record OZ025290.1, on the reverse strand, counting down.
TAGTTAAAACAATTTCAGATGTTAGGTTACATCAACGAACAATCCACACTATTGTGTGGTGCAGGCTCGACTTAAATCCCTTCGCGACGGGAGCCTTTTACGAAATTTTTAATATTTTGTCACCGGCTTTTTAAAACAGAAATTTGTTCCTTATTGAATCGACAAAATGCTCCGATTAAATAAAACAAATTTTACTGGTGGTGATAAGCAAGGAGTCTTAAGAGGTCACTCGTCTACACTCAAAAAGACCCGGATGATAACGTTAAGTCTATAGGGGCGTTCTTTTCCAATATCTCGCTCAAATTTTAATATTTTTACACGATTTTTTTTTTCATAAGATAGTTGAGGACGATCTACAACCGGGCTAGTTTTACCTTATTCAATTTTGGTTACATATATTTTTTATATTACATAGTTTCAATTTCAGAACTGGGTCCAACCGGTTCCGAAAGTTAAAGTAATTTTTTTAAATCTGAAACCAAAACCGAAAAAATAAAAACTGGCCCGTTGGTAGATCATACTTAGCTATTCTATACAAAATAATTCGTGTAAGAATATCAAAATTTGAGGGAGATATTGGAAAAGAACGCCCTCATAGACTTAACATTATCATCCGGGTCTTATTGATTGACTAGTGTAGGTTCTCAAGTCTTTTTGTGATACATATACATGTCGCTCGTTAAATCACAGCAGAAACAGAAAAAAATTGATTTTTCTTTTTCCTTAGATCACCTACACAATTGTGTAGGCTAGGACTTAAAGGGATACATTAATTGCTAACTTCTTGAACTACATATACAATCATATAAAAATCTGATCCGAATCGCTGCCGAATAAAATCGGATTACCTAACATGATGTTATGAGATTCGATCGCATTCCTCACCTCCGGTCGAGATAGAATTCATTTACTAAACTGAATAAACATGAGGTTTCATTTTCTGAGATTGTAAGAGTAACGGAGTGTTAAATAAGTGATTGCGGCTCATTTAAAGCCCTTTGTTCCTCAACTTTTTTTTTTAACGCATCGCTGATTGCTTTTGTTTGCTTTGTTCAGGCTACATACACCAAACGTTACCTTTCGCTGTGATGTGGCTTAACCGAGAGATCTGCGAATAACTCATTTTCACATTACTATTATACAGCCAGGTCATGGAGCAAAATCGGAAAGATTCAAAATTGTCTTCAAGCACGGCCTGCAATGTACTTCTGAAGAGAATCCAGAATACAAAATTGTATCTTTTTTAACATGCTTTTATTAGCTTAACTTGTATGTATGTATGCAACGGAATCTTATAACGTTATTTTCACCCCCTTTAAGGCATCATATTAAGGGTGTATTTCGATTCAAACTGCTTATTTTCCGATTTATTTTTGAATTCATTATTGCTCTCAAATACACCAAATTTTCAAAATCTCTTTATTGGAAAGTACACAAGGTGCCGTGATGGTCGATTCTTTGATAAAAGTAGAAAATATTGCAAAAAATCAAGCAAAAACGGCATTTCGAACCGATTTTTCCCTAGCGGAATATCTGGGAACGAAAAAAAGGGTCATACTGGGAAGATGATTGTTTATAACTCAAATTCTAATGAATTGAGTGTAAAAAGACATCATACGGCACCTCCCTTCAAGAATCCTCTCAGCAAGTTTCATGTCTCTACATTTAAAAATGTGTCTGAAATTGTATCGGAAAATTTCGAGCTGTTGAAGGTGGAAAAGCATTTTTTCGAATACACCCTTAAATTGAAACATTGCGCACTTATTGAGAACCGATGACAATTCAACAGTTTTGAAACGTCGCCGCATAAAAGGATCAAAACGCCGGATAAACGGTCCAAAAGCAATTTGAGAAATTAACTGTTACCTAACACATGACAATCACTGAAGCACACATAAAAAACATAATTATGCAACCATTTAAAACTTTTTTTATGTCGACGTGATATATAAACGTGTGCTTTAGTTTTTAAAACTGTTTAGCAATTATTTATTTATAAATATAGCCGGACTCGGTTGATACGACCCTGGATAACACGAGAACGCGGTATAAACGACCCATTTGCACATTAACCCTTTCGGGTCTGCTGTACTATTAATAGTATTACGCGTCATTTAATGGACTATTATTTTGTTTTAAGAAATACTTTTTACTATACCATTTACATGGAGTAATACACTGGTGTCCAAAAGTTAAGCATAATTGGTAATTAAGTAAGTAATAAAAGAAATATAAATCGAAATGTGTTGAAACTCCAGATGTGTAAACAAAATAGTACGCGTCATATATTTTTGCGAAGAGTTTTCCCCGAAATCGTACAGGGGACCGTCAACAAATTGAAAAAGAACGAAGATCTTTTGGATAACCCTGTCAAAACTAATGTAGCAAAAGCGTTCAAACTGCACATTATGATTAAGTGGTTTATTGTAATGTACTGTGTTTATTTTTATAAGGATAGCATGTATACTCGTAGAGAAATTAAGGTTTTTATAAAAACAGTACTAAGTTTTTTGCTTATAATTTGCAGAGTTCTTAATGTAAAATGTTGTTCTTTTCTGAAAATATGACAAACATTATTGTACACAATACCCTGTCATCAGAATTTTAAAATAATAAAAATTGTATGAAAAATGAGTAGGTTTAGTAAATAATTTTTCATTGCGCATGTGTCAACGATATCAAAATTTCATTTGCATATTATGTTAGTTAAATGTATAGAGCAACGTTTGTGAAAGTCTCAAAAACATAGCTTAAAAATTCTGAAAATTATCGTTGATAGAATGAGATCAAAATCCTTTATTCCCTAAATGAAGCAAAAAGATGAGGGGATGTATCCATATTCCATTGTTTAGTGCCTACACAATATTGCACGTACAACTATATTTGGATAAAACCCCTGATTTTTTTGCTCTTTTAGGAATAACGGATTTTGAGTTGATTCTATAGACGATCATTTTCAGAATTTTCAAGCTATGTTTCTGAAACTTTTACAGAAGTTGCTCTATATACATTTAGCTAACACAATATGCAAATGAAATTTTGATATCGTTGACGCATGCGCAATGAAAAATTATTTACTAAACCTACTCATTTTTCATACAATTTTTATTATTTTTAAATTCTGATGACAGGTATTGTGTACAATGATGTTTGTCATATTTTCAGAAAAGAACATTATTTTATATTAAGAACTCTGTAAATTATAAGCAAAAAACTTAGGACTGTTTTTATAAAAACCTTAATTTCTCTACGAGTATACATGCTATCCTTATAAAAATAAACACAGTACATTACAATAAGCCACTTAATCATAATGTGCAGTTTCAACGCTTTTGCTGCATTAGATTTGACAGGATTATCCAAAAGATCTTCGTTCTTTTTCAATTTGTTGACGGTCCCCTGTTCGATTTCGGGGAAAACTCTTCGCGAAAATATAATGACGCATACTATTTTGTTTACACACCTGGAGTTTCACCACATTTCGATTTATACTTCTTTCATTACTTATTTAAATACCAATTATGCTTAACTTTTGGACACCAGTGTATTCGTATATGTCTATGCATTTACTGTATGACTTTATTCATGTTTTGACATTTAGTAATAACAATAATTATTATTTTTTGCTTAATTCTTTTTGTGCCGTTTTCGATTCTTTTATTGTAAACATATATTTCACTCATTAAACTTAAAATAAAAGTTACTTTACTGAAAGAATCATGCGTCATAAAGCGCAAAAAGTATTACAAAATTATGATATAAGTTAAATCTTACTGTAACACAATATTTACTAAGGATCTCCAATAATTCTTCCGTAGTCTATTGTCATATCAATATGAATCGAAAACTACACAAAACGACAACATTCGTTATCTTTCAAACTATGAAATATTCGTTAAACACTCATTAATCTATAGTTTATGTTAATGTTATTAACATAAAAGTAATTTTTTCTAAAAACTGAAAAAAAATCGGACCCGAAAGGGTTAATAAAAAACCGTCGTTGAAATTCTATTAAAATTTTTTCGCTTATTACTAGCTACAAAATTCAGCTTTTGACTACGTGCAAAACATCGTTTACTTCAATTTGAATTTCGGCGAAAAGTAGGGTAGAATTAAAAAATCGGAGATTGTACGTCAAACGTGTCAAATGAGGTGCGTTCGTACTACAACTAATTTTATAAATATTCAGATCTGAGAGCAATATCGGTTGCACTTTTATGCAAAAATATGCACGGATACAAAATTTATTACGATTCTATATATTCAATTCAGTCATACGGAAATAATAGGACTTCATGTTATATAAATAGGATATCATCTCCATGGCAACCTAGAATCAGGACTTCTCATGGGATATCTTTGAATGAATGGCGTAGGATAGGATTTAACAGAATGAAGAAAACTTTTATGAATACTTTTTAAAAGTTTTGATTCGATTTTAGTAAAATTTGAAAAACATGCGACAGAATTCTGCAAAGATTTTATGTATTAAATTTCAAATCATTTGGTCGTGTAGTTTTTGAACTATTATATGCGGACAGACGGACAGGACGACGACTGTAGGTGTTACGTATTTATATAATTACGAACGCACCTAAAAAGGAATGCAGGGGTCGTATTCTTTCTGGAACTCCTAAAAATCCTGAAATGTCCTTAAATATGGTCATTTGTCCTAAAATTCCTGAAATTTTGATGAATACATAACAGAAAGGTTTTAATATAAAACAGTTTTAAATGACGTTAGCAAGATCATGACTGGTTTTAAATCTCGGAATGGAATCCTGCATGAGTTCGAGTAACCTGATTAACCAACTTGTGGTACGGGGAAGGTTTTGACTCTAATGGTTTCGAATTAGGTTTTGACTCTTGCAGATCGGATTCGGATTGACACGATTTTTCAAAAGAAAATTCACGATATTGTTTCAAGTGAAAAAGCTGTATGAGGGATATATATATATATATATATATATATATATATGTATAAGAGCCCTTATTTTGAAATTCAGAAAAAAAGTGATGGTTTGATAGTTGTATTTTTTAATTGCCTTGATATTTTTTTATGTTGAAGTAAATCATATTTAATGAGTAATCTGCAATTTTGAAGCCCGAAAATTTTTTTCTCTTCCCTATAGAAAATAACAAAGTTAACGTTTGTGAATGCCATTTTTATGAAAAATGAAATCCCAATATTTTAGGAGTGGTATATCTCTGGCAAGCAACAACAACCCAAAATTCTTTTGGCATAAACTTATAGTATAACACTACCTGCTTATTAAAATTTATTTGTTTCCATGGGGCATTATTATTTTACATTGTTATGGTGCCACAAAGTACAGTCAAAATGACGTTTTTGTCCATTTTTTCGCTCTTAATACGAGGACAATTCGGAAAGTATCCTCCGTTTATGAATTAAAAAAACTAATGAAAGGAAACATGTTTTATTACTTACGTATGAACGACACGTTCTTTAGCTACTTTTCAACATAATTACCGTATTAATTAAAACAATTATCATAACGGTAAATCAGCTTTGAAATTCCATCGTCACAGACTTCTACCGCCGGCCTATTCAACTGCGATTATTTTTAAATTCAACACGCACCACTCTTTCAATCCAAAGAATTTTAACTTATTTTTCTGTATAATTTGCTGATAAACGTACTACCAAAAATGTTTTTAAAAATATTGGGTCAAGCAAAATATTACGAGAGCAATTCGGAATTTGTCAATATGAATAAAAGAATATATTAAAATTCTTTGGAATGAAATAGTGGTGCAAGTTGAATTAAAAAATAATCGCAGTTGAATAGGCCGGCGGCAGAAGTCTCTGACGATGGAATTTCAAAGCTGATTTACCGTTATGATAATTGTTTTAATTAATACGGCAATTATGTTGAGAAGTAGCTGAAGAACGTGTCTTTCATACGTAAGTAATAAAACATGTTTCCTTTCATTAGTTTTTTTTTTAATTCATAAACGGAGGTTACTTTCTGAATTACCCTCGCATCTTATTTAAGCTTAATACCCCAAAGTTTTTCTTATAGAATATGAAATTGCTTTACTAGGACAAGCTAAATAATATAGTACTGCACGGATATATTGTTGCTGTTAGTACCTATAACCTGTTAAATATTCAAAATTTCCAAAATCTGCAACATTTAAAGTAGTTTATTTCAAAAAAGCGCCACAGATGAATGAAAAAAAAATATGTCACGCAATAATTGAACATATGTACAAAAACATGAAAAAGAAAAAGAAGTTTGGCCTCGTGATATTTTTTAGTAAAAAAATTACAAAATTTATAAGAAAAGCAATGTATCATCACATTTTTCCCTAAGAGAAAATGAAACATCCCGATTCTCTTTCGGAAGAGGCGACAAAAAAAAAAGGGATATTTCATTTACTCATGGGGAAAATTCATAGAAAGACAAAAGAGAATTTGGATACAAAAAATACAACTCTCACACTTTGTCTGATTTTCAAAATAAGGGCTCATAAATGTTAATTATTTCAAATAAAGAATGAGATTTATCCCAGAGATTTATAATTGTAGACATTTTTTCCTTATTTGTATGTGAATTATTTTTTCTTCCATTTCGCGTTGATTCAAACTGCTTGTTTTCCGATTTATTTTTGAATTCACTTTTGCTCTCAAACACATGAAACTCGCAGATTCTCTTATTTAGAAAGTGCACAAAGTGCCGTGAAGGTCAATTCTTTGATAAGTGCACAAAATATTGCAAAAAAAGCAATCAAAAACGGCAATTTGAAGAAATTTTCCGTAGTCGGGGATCTGGGAACGAAAAAAAAGTGTCTTCCTGAGAAGTTAATTGCTTATAAATCAAATTCTAATTAATTGAGCGTAAAAAGACATCACACGGCACCTTATACATCCCTTTAAAAATCTCCTCAGCAAATTTCATGTTTCTATTTTTAAAAATGTGTCTGAAATTGTATCGGAAAATTTCGAGCTGCTGAAGGTGGAAAAGCGTTTTTTCGAATACACCCTTAAGAATGGATGAAAATTATTTTGCCGCGGTCATGTCGAGTTTCGAATTGGTGAATTTTTTTTTTCTTGTCGGTTACGAGTAACTCCAAATTCCGATTTTCGGATATGATCTAATCCACCTGTTGCAGGATTTTACCTCAGTGCACGAATCGAGTGTGTCAGTTTAGTGAATCGTTAACTTACGAAATTGTAATTATGAAAACTTAGTGACCTGTAGAGAGACTGTATCATTGAAATCGATACTTGAAAACAAGACACCGTGACTCGATCGTTTTCCTTTGACCAGAAAGATTTGTATCTCCAGAGAGAAATGACCATCATCAGATGACCAACATGTTCTACTTTAATGGTTTCGAGAAGCCTTGTCCACCATAATGTTCGTGGTGCGTATCATGTTTCTCGTCGCGTTCGTAAATTGTTTCACTGTGACAGTTTGTTTTGATTTTAGGCATGAACAAAGACCTAGGCCATCAGGGACGCAGAACTTATGGCAGAACGCTGCAGATTATTTTTAGCACGGAATACATTCAGCTTCTACATCAAAATAGAGTAGAATTGCACAAAATGCATTAATTAAAGCTGAAAGCTGTTCTCAAATCGAAACAGGCAACTGTAATGCCATAATTGTTTTTTAGGAAAAGCATGAAACTAGCAGGTATTGTTGTTCAGAAACTGTCCAAACGTACTCATTTTCTCGTTTTTTTTTTTTTTTTTTTTTTTTTTTTTTTTTTTTTTTCAAACGCAATAGATTTGTCAGAAAATGGTGTCAAGGTGGTCGTTTTAAATCGACTTTCCGCACAAAAGCAGAAAAATCAATCAACGAAGCTAGAAAAACATCATTGCCACGTGATCAAAATCGTTTATAACTCAACAGGTAATTGATTGATCAAAAAATGGAAGACTGAATTCTATGCCAAATTGCTTCCCTGGTCAGTCCTTCCAATTTTATATCTTTCCGTTAAAAAAAAAAAAAAAAAAAAAAAAAAAAAACGCATTTGTAAATGCGTCAAAACGTTTTGCGCTTGTTGAACAGAGCAGTTGAGAACAGCTTTAAGGGGGCTCAGGGGTTAAAAACTTTTCAAAAAACCGATTTTTTTTTTAAATGATATAGTTTGATTATTCAATTAATTCAATGCAAAAAACCGCATAAAAATATTTGCATTTTTAACGGAGTTATTAGCATTTATGTATCAACACTTTCATAGCCGCACCCATATAATTTCAACTTTAAGTCGCGTTTTCTCAAAACTTGATTTTTGACGACTAACACCAATATTTAAAAAAAACTATTTGATGGAATGGCTTAAATTTTTTTTGCATGCGTATAACATCATTATCTATAGAATGAATTAATATCGTTAAGATAGTTTAATATTTTGAGTATTTTTAATTTAAAAAAAGTTGTCTTTATTAGGAGTTTTTTCAATTTTCAAATTTGAGAGTTTTTTTAATAATGTTGTTTTTGAGTGATAGTTATATCCTTAATTCATTCTATAGAGTAAAATTTCCGGATCATTTTAAAGCAAAAATTAGGTCCTTATGTCAATTCAACATTAAGATATCTTGGTGTTGGTGATAAACCACATATTGTTTTTTTTTTTTCAAAAATTTGTGTTACATAAATTTTACTATGTTTCTTATTATATTACATTGAAGTACTTCATTTTATAATTTTATAAAACTAGAAACATACCTTTAAAATATCAGAAAGTTTAAAGTAATTACATTGAATACTTCTGTTTTTATATGGACTCGAAGCGAGAGCTCTATTTACATGTTTTTCCGTATCGAGCCCCCTTAATGTTGCCTCTGTTCATTTGAATTTAATTATCTCAGTTGGTTATTATCACTATATAGATCGAAGAAACTGAAATATAACTTAATGTATCTCCCCAGTATTGGTTCACAATTTTTTTTTTTAAGAATAAAAGAGAATTAGGAGATCGGAAAAGAAAGATTAAAAGGCATTCATTCATTATAAGCGAAAATGCCGATGGTAAAATTATAAAAACTTGGAATTCAACTCTGGTGCTTGCTATTTTCACAATTTTTTAATTCGCCGTTTCTGACCTAAAGCTCATAAAACTCGCGCCTTTAACGCAAAAAATTCAAAGAACTCTCAACTTAATTAACATATTTAAGAGCATTAAGTCTCATTAAGTTATGATATGTTTAATTGAAAGATAAGTGGATTCATTAAGAATTAAAATTAATTATAATACTTAATAATCTGTCAGTATTCAGCGTTAAATTGTTGCAGTGCTATTCGATCAGCCAATATATCTGAGAAAAAGGGGTGGATGCGCGAAATTAAAGATCTCCCTTGGGCTTCAAATTGTGTAAGTTGGACTTAGCCCTGTAATGCCCCTAGTGGCATATATGCTACCTTATGTCAATTGAACGTTAAGATATCTTGGTGTTGGTGATATAACACATAATTTATTTATATTTTATTCTGTTTCCAATTTAATGAATTTTTAAATCCAGATCTTTTAAATTCGCAAGAGAAAGTTTAAAATACCAGTACAGTCGGCTCTCGTTAATTCGAACTCGTCGGGGCAACAAGAAATGTTCGAATTATCCGAAGTTCGAATTATGGAAAATATGAATTGAAACATGCTTAATATGGTACTATTACAAAGGAATTAATGTTAGAGTGTTGTTTGGATTTATTTCGTCTGTTATCATTAGAATATAACTTAATATTAAATTAGAATGTACAAATATATAAACTAATTAAAAGATTAGAAACAAGCACAATGGAAGAAAAACTTAAAGCGTCTCTGATGAGCAGACGGGGCACTAAGAAAGTGGACATCAAATGCATTGGATTATGTGTATTGTATACTCGTTCGGAACAATTTTCACAAAAATCAAAGAAAGAAAGTTATTCAAATGATCTGAAATCGGTGAGAAAAAAAGAGAAAAAAAAAAGGGAAAATCGGAAATCTCGTTAGTTCGACTTAAACGAAGTCAAGAGAAAATCAGTTCGAATTAATGTAAATTTTTAACATTATTCTGCCATTGAAAAATTCGGGACTTCATATTTAGGTCGAATTAAACGAAGATTCGAATTATTCACTTTCGAATTAACGAGAGTCGACTGTATTTGCTTCATTTAACAACAGATCGTCTTTATGGGTGTATTCCAATTCAAACTGCTTATCTTCTGATTTATTTTTAAATTCTTTTTTTACAAACGCACCCAACTGAACAACTGAACCTTCTAAACACATTTTGATTTAACCCTTTATGTACCGAATTATGAATTCATGAAAATTTTACATCCTAAAGCATTTTACGTAGATTGTTTAAACTAAATTAAGAGATTTACAGAATCGTTCAATAAATATTTGAAGGATTTTAGAAGGATTCATTAAATTTGAATTTACAGGAATTTTGTGCAATATTTATAACCCCATACAAATCTTTTATTTAAAATTGTTTTCTTAGTATTTTCTAGAATTATAAAATGTACAGATAGGATGTTCTCACAATATAAATATAGAAATATATCCGAATTGAAAAATCCTCCTCCCTTAGCTCCAAGAAAGCTGGAAAGATATACAAAGGCAAAAGAAATCGTCTTTTTAAAAATACTTTTGTTTTGTGTAACCAATAATGCTTTTGGAACAAGATAAAGTAATGTATCTGTAACTCATTCTAAACAGTATTAAAACTAAAAGGACGTATTAAAAGGATTTTATTGTACTTATAAATACCGTCGGTAGATAAAGGATTAAAGTCATTCTTACATTAGCGAAAAATATTAACGACGATCCAGCCCGACTCTAACTGCGTCGATAGAGTTGGGTCCCGTTAAAAATCGTGTGCTACCTGCCAGATTCTGAATTTTTGCTTTGTAAGCGTGATAAACCTTTCGTTTTAATTAAATTTTCTCTTTCACGCGTCTAAATAATTAACATAGCAGTTGCGACAAGATAACCTCTCCTATAAATTCGTTCTATCTGGACTCAGCAAAGCGCAACTGTTTTTCTGGGTTTCAAGAACGGTTTTTATGCAGAAAAGAGATATTTCAAAATTCAGTTCCCTCATTAAGTCTACATCGCGTGCTTGTGTGTATGCACTTGACATAATTTACGAGTTGTTAGATTCGTGTGCCAGGAACGAGGAAAAATTCCGGCCGAAACTGTTTTAAAACATGTATTGTTTTAATCACGCTTATTTACATGAAGATATCGTATATCATAGTCTTAACATTCCGCTTTTTATTCCCGACGCGTATCTTCCTATTTATAAATTGCAGATCGTTTGAATTTCATGAAAAGGGTAAAGACTAATTTAGATATCATTACCATGATCAAATTTCGTAAGAAATACTAAAAATTAAATTATCACCTATGTTGAAATCTCTGAATTTTTTTTCTTTTTTTAGATCTTCGCCAATTTATGACTTTTAGAACTCAAAACCACCCCCTGTTCAAAACTTTATTTATCTATTTATCCTTATCACTTTTTTATGTACACGATAATTTCAATAATTCTAAACAAACCTCTCCCTAACTGATACATAAGATCAAGAGGCTAAAAAATCCAGGTCTAGTTCGTTAATGGGCAAAATCGGACTAAGGGGAGGAAATGGGAAGAGGTTTTGTAAAAACAAAGAGAAAAAAACAATAACATCCTGACTATGATGCATATCGTATCAGTTTAAAATTATTTCTTCTAGAAAAATGACAAAAAATTTTATAGGACAGAATTTTGAAACATTAAAAATGATCTGAAGGGACGAAAAAAAGTAGGGGTTTAAGAAAAAAAAAATTCATAACTTCATCCATTATAAAGATATCAAATCTTCTTAAATTTACTATAAATATTCTTAATGCCAGCAAAAAATTTTCATCGACTCTAAACCCGATTCAAACACTATGGAAAAATAATTAATTAATACATGTATTAATTGTATTATGCAAAAATAATCTTCAATTATATCAGTAATATTAAAAAAAAAAAAAAATGTATAAAATTCGTTAAATTACAAATGTAGTTTTTTTTTTTTTTTTTTTTTTTTTTTTGAAAAAATATTTTACACTTTCTAAAAAATCGGATCAACCGGAACCCAACTTACATATCAAGATGCAAATCCGGGAAACCGAATCGAACCGAAACACGTAGCGTGAATCCGACCCGAACTGTGAATGGAATCGAATTCGGATAAAATAGGGATACCCGATCCGATGCAAGATTTTAAATCACTACTGTGTAAATATTTAAATTTCACAACTTAAATTTAAAAAAATAATAATAGCCATTTTAATCCTCTATCTACCGACGGTATTTATAAGTACCAGCAAAATAACTTATTATAAAATTCTTTTAATACGGTCGATTAGTTATAATACTGTTTAGAATGAGTTACAGATACGTTATTTTGTTAACCAAAAGCATTATTGGTTACATAAAACAAAAATATTTTTAAAAGGGTAAATTCTTTTGCCTTTGTATCTTTTTAGCTTTCTTGGCGCTAAGAGAGGGGGGTGGGGATTTTCAATTCGAAAATATGTCTATATTTATATTGTAAGAAAATTATATTTGTACATTTTATAATTCTACAAAACAATAAGAAAACAATTTAAAATGAAAGATTGGAGTGGGATTATAAATACTGCACAAAATCCCGGTAATTCAAATTTAATTAATCCTTCTAAATATTTTAAAAAAGGAGGTGGGCTGATAAGAGTTTTTTTTCGCCCATCATATACCCGAAAAAAAAAAAAAGTTTCGAACTCCGATAACTGTTCAGTGGCTTTGCATAATTAAAGATATATATATTGTTTAGTATAAGCTTTACATGATAAATAAAATGGTAAGTCATGGAAATTATAGCCCGAGCATAGAGTGTTTTGTCTTTTTTCTAAATTTTGTCGTTTTTTGTGTCTTTGAGTTAGTTTTTTTTTTTTTCTTTTTTTTAAGAAGCGCTCGATGAACCAAATTAATTTTGACATGCAATGATACTTATTCTTTATAAGCTTGATATACATTGATTAAGAACTTTGTCCCACAATACCTTGGAATGGAATACATCATCAGAACACAAGTTTTTGAAAAATATACGAGGCCTTCAGCAGGAAGATTATTTATTCCGGATGACGACAGTGATATTGTGATGATTATTTTCGATAGCGCATATGTTTATATAGAGTGCGAACTAAACCTTTCAGAGAAATTCATGCTGGTCATAGGAAGACCTTTCGTTAAGCGTATAGTATTCGACACTATTCAAATTATATTTTGGATGTCTTCGGCCCTTATTTCGCGGATTCAAAGAACATTCATGCTAACGTACTTACACATATATTGAATAAAAGATCCAGATAATATCAGAGAGTTGCTGAAGCTAAATGATGTTGGGAGAATTGATAGATTTTTACGGGATTATTTGGAACTTCTGCAAGAAATTAATATCGAACAAGACACGCCAAGATTCCTATATAAGTAGCAACAGTTTTCAACGTAGGATGCTAAGGGACACCTCTCGTAACCAAAATTTGATTTTTCAGCTCACAAGTTCTAAAACCAATAATATTTGAATAAACACACAGCGAAAGTGATCATCATCAGTGTAAAGTAAACGCAAGTGTCGTGGAGTGCAGGGTACATGTTACTTTCATATTATGGTTTCTGGCTTACTTGTGCCATAACTCAACCAAATTTATAAGACGAAATATTGAATACTACAAGACGCGGCCGCTGGATGATCCAGTAGTGATTCTAGTGAAGCAACCAAAGAGGAAAATAATCTAAAACACACTGTCAAAAATGTCTAAAATTGTATGTTGTTGTTTTTTTTTTTTTGTTATTGATTATTTCCAATATTTCATGTGTTGAATTAATAGCCTTAATAAGCTCCATTCATATTAATTTTGCATTGAGTGTTGTATTTACTATTGATTATTTGGACTAAAACTAATGACAGTAGTGTTTATGTTCATCAATATACATGGTATTTACTTAAATACATATTTTATTTTCCCATCAATAATTGAACTTTTATTCAAGATACTATCATTTTCTTATTTGTTATGAAGTATACTAATGAAAAAAATGTATGTCACATCTAGGTGCTGATGTGCGAAAAACGGCCCTTATCAGCCCGCCTCCTTTATTAAATGATTATATAAATCTTTTAATTGAGTTTAAACAATTTACGCAAAATGCTTTAGAATGTAAAATTTTCATGCATTCATAATGCGGTAGATAAAGGGTTAATGTATATAGAATTTGATACGACGAAGATCAATGTTTAAAACACATTTACAAATAGAAGTGTATAATTAAAACAAAATGTTTAAGAATCAGCCATTTTGCAACTATAAGAAGGACCGTCTGTGTATAAACATCTTTGAACTGATAATAATTGTCTCGCAGTAATGAATGCATACAGTGAATTTGAAATCCACATCACATACGGAATCGATGAAAACGGCAGCTCCAATCCCGATGACACACTTCGCGCGTCTACGAAACCAAAATAGAATGATGCTAATTAGGATTATTAAGAAGTCAACGGCAATTAACCCACGTTACACTATTTATGCAATCGGTAGCATCTTTGAAGGAAGTATTGCCGTCTAAAAACGTGATTTCTAAATTCCCGCTGTTTATCCACTGTTTAATTTCCTTTTTTTTATTTCTTTTTCCTCTCCAATGTTCCTTTTCCAAGCTGAATTACATTGAAAACATATTTTACCTGATTCGAACAAACATACACTATAGAGTCACATTGTAATAGATTTTAAAACATTCAAGCCTGAACAATAGTTTTCTCAAACTATAACCAAAATTTTGCTAAAAGTAATCCATTAATTGATAAATAATTTCAGAAAATATGATGTTTTCATTGGGAACATATAACTTTACATAAACCCTTTATAAAACCCTAGTGAATGAGTGGTGAAAAAGCTAAATAATATCCCATCTTACTAAATTAAAATATTGATATATTTTTTGTTATTTTGTATATATTTATTACTTTTTAATCTTAAAATAAAATGTTAATGCAATTTCACACAGTTAACTTTTTTTTTTTTTTTTTTTTTTTTTTTTTTTTTTGACGAGTGCAGTTTGGCGCATCAGACACTTCAAATTTAAAAAAACTTTTTTTTTTCTTTTTTTGTAATCTTTCGATTTTAAAAGCCTTTCAAAACAAGATTGAGACACTTTTTACTATGCAAGTAATTTTTTCAATTTAAAAAAGGTGAAAGTTTAAATTTTTATTATTTCTTTTTTTTTTTTAACTGAGAGGCAAGAAAAGTGCTAATAAGGGCAAAAAGATCATAATTAATTGAATGGGGGTCAAGAAAATTGCTTTTTTGTAAACCAAAAGACGGGTACAGTATTCTACTGAAACTGCTTTGGGGAAACTCTGGTTGTAGATTTATAAAAGATTGTAGATGATTAAATTGTATCTTTTGCATTATTGGGTGGCGGAAAAATAATAAACGCTCTTAAATAACGGTGTAATGATCTCTAACTGAAATTCCTACCTTGCTCTCGCCTTCAAAATAGTAGAAAGTCTACTTTGGCCCTGATGAAGAAAGGCAAAATTCTTGAAAAGTCCTTACACATTTCTTAATCTTTGATGTTAAGAAATTGTTTATCTTTATTTATCTATACATCAATTTGTTGAACATTATAATGCTTAGTTTTAGTTTGTTTCCTCCCTCAATTCAAAGAAACAATTTCAAATCAGGAGATTCCACCTAATAAAATGTTTTTTGTTTCGATGTGGTATTCATTTAGTTTACTAAGTAAAACGTCTGCTTCAAAATATGCTTGTTCGACTTAAAAAAAAAAAAAATGAATAATACATTTTTATTTTTTAAAAAATAACCTTAATTTATTTATGTAAAATATCTATATTGCAGATTTATAAATATTAATTTGTGCTTACGGTATGCTTATATTTTCTTTTCTTTTATTTATAGGTGAGTGCTTACCTTTTCTTGTTGCTATGGTGAGTTAGATGGATTTCAAAATTAATTAATTATAAAAATTTTAATGTTTCACTTATTGTTCGAATTTAATATTTCAACCTAATTTCTAACTATCTGTCTTACTGTTATTTTTTAATCGCATCATTTTCATGCCAGTAGTAGTTATTGCCCTCTGGACCATCAAAATTGAATTTTTTCTCGTCTGAAAACGATATATTTCCCCATGCAGAGTTCCAGGACATACCATTCTTTGACCACTTAAGACCGGCTTCTTTGTGACATTTTAATAGTTGTGGTTTACTGTTCAATTGGCGACAAATAAACGCCAATATTAGATTTCAAACTTTGCCACACGGTTGCATATCATACCTTTTTAGTTATCAGTTGTGCTATTTTACGAGTTGACTGATATTTTTTCGTTGCCAGTTTGACAATTCGCCTATTATCACGATCTGATAACTTCTTATTTATTACGACCTTCCATACAATTCTTTTTTACTTAAGGGTGCATTACGATCCAAACCTGCTTATTTTCTGATTTATTTTTAAATTCATTTTTGCTCTCAAATGCACCAAACTTTCGAATTCTCTTATTTAGAAACTACACAAGGTGCCGTGATAGAAGATTTTTTTGATAAATGTTGAAAATGTTGCAAACAAATGCTGTCAAAAATGACGTTTTGGACAAAATTTTCCGAAGGCAGGAGATCTGCGAACGAAAAGAAGTCTCACGCTGAGAAAATAATTGTTTATAAATCAATTTCTAATGGATTAAGCGAAGAATGAAATCACACGGCATCTTATATGTCTCTTCAAAAGTCACCTCAGCTTCAGAGTTTCCCTCAGAGAGTTTCAGGGGGGCGCTCCGTCCCTCCTGCCCTTTAGCTTAAAAAATAGCGCCCCTCTTGCTCCCTCATCCAAAAACTAGCGCCCCTCTTGTCGTTCATTCAAAAAAAAAAAAAAAAAAAAAAAAAAATAGCGCCCTTCTTGCCCCACATTTGAAAAAACGCAGCCCTCCAGCGACGATCCGAACGTGCTATAGCGGGTAAATTATGCAAAAAATTGGCGACGGAACGCAAAAAATAGCCTCATACGCGTCCCGTGGGACGGGAAATTTCGTCACAAAATTGCTAACAAAATGGCAAGTTTCGTTAAAAATCGCGAAATAACGACTAATTTCCGGCAAGTTTCACAAAAATGGCTAATTGTCTCAAAATTTCACAAAACGGCAAATGTCCTCGAAAGATCGTGCAAAAACGACACATTTCTTCCAAAAATCGCGATAAAACGGAAAATTTTGTAAAATGAGTCGCAAAAAACGGAAAATTTCGTCCAAAAATCGCAATAAAACGGAAAATTCTGTGAAAAGTTTCGTTTTCGCGATATTTTCAGGAGATTTGTTTTTGGTTTTCGTTTTTTCGCGATTTTTTAGCAAAATATTTAGTTTTTTACGATCTTTTTACAAAAACTGCTGTTTTGCGATCTTTCAATAAAATTTATCGTTTTTTCGCGATTTTTTTAGCAAAATATGCCGTTATTTGCTAACTTTTAACAAAATCTGCTATTTTTTGCAATCTTTTAACAAAATCTGCTATTTTTTGTGATCTTTTAACAAAATTGGCAGTTTTTTCGTTTTCTTTTAGCAATATTTGCCTTTTTTTTGCAATCTTTTAACAAAATTTAATTTTTTTTTTCAATTTACTTTTTTTTGCAATTTTTTGATGAAATTTCTGTTTTTTCAAGGCTTTTTGAACCGCTAGATTCTAGATTCAACTCTATAAAAATGCTCTTAAAAGTGAAAACTGCCCTAAAAATCTAAAAAGTGCCCTGAAAAATGTTAAAAATGCCCTTTTCAGAACAGTAGCGCCCTGCCCTTTTTTAAACCCGGTGGAAACTCTGTTAATATCTTTACCTTTAAAAATGAATCCGAAAATGTATCGGAAAATTTTGAGCTATTGAATGTAAAAAATTATTTTTCCGAATACACTCTTAAAACATTATGAATCGCAGAATTAGAACGATTATGAATCTTACTTATTTCACGTTCAGACTTTCCTTTTCCTTTGAAAAACTGCATCTCCTCACTTTGATTTCAGACAGCTCACTCCGCGAGGCATTATAAATTCAAAGAATCGGATACAATTAAGATTTTTTGCATTTAATTCTTCTTTTTAAATTTTACAGAGTTTTTTACGTTGCAGTTAAACTCTGAGTTCAAAAATAAATCATCTGCATTATTAATAACGAGGTGGAACCCGTCGAAATTCGACGACAAAAGATCTTTAAGAAAGAACTGTTTCATCGATTTATGATAAAGCTACATAATTAGTTACAGTAAACAATACATCATATATTGTTCAGCCTAACTCTCAAATAAATATTATTTTCAGCTAAAATTAACAAAGTACTATAAAACCCAATTATCCATATTATTAAACAAAATAATACCGAAATTCACGGGATTTTGTATCAGACGATACCATTTGAAATAGTATACGCATTTTATTTGTTAATTTTTTTTTTTTTAATTTTAAGAGAAAACCGAATGATTCTGTTGCTATAATTACGAAATGGGTATTAAAATTATAAAAAAATAAATAATATCTCAAAAATAAATTGAGATACAGCTTTGAAACAAATTACATTTAAAAGTATATTTTTTTCTCGATACAACAGTGCAAAAATTTAAAATGTATACAATGTTTAGAATTGTAAAATTGCAGTACCGAAAATTGCAAAACCGAAATTACACGGAAAAGTGTTGCGCATTTTAATTTCTATTTTTTTTTCCTCTTTTCAATTTTAAGAAAAAATGGAGTGGTTCTGTTGCCACAATGACAAAATTGCTACTAAAAACAATTAAAAAATTAATATCTCAAAAATAAATTGAGATATAGCTTTCAAACAAATTGCATTTAAAAGTACATTTTTCTCTCTATATGTCGGTGTAAAAATTAAAAATGTACGATGTTTAGAAATGTAAAATTTGCAGTAGAAAAAATTACAAAATCGAAATTTCAGTGGAAAGTGTTGCCATTCGCAAAATGACGTATGCGTTACGCACAGATACGTTTGGCCTTTATAATATAGATATGAGAGTGGTCTTATATTTATGAAACAGCGGATTTGTGTAGAATCCTTTGGCACGAAACAAAAAATTATTAAAACTTTTTTCCTTGAGCTAAATAAACATTCTAGAGTTATTTCTTTTCATACAACTACTTTTAAATTCAAACTAATATTTTCCTTGTTGAAAAAAGATGAAATTCCGTGTGATCTTAAAATTTTGTAACAGACTGTAATTTTAAATATTATCTGAAGAATTTCATTTTTTTCTTTTTATTTCATTTTTTTTTCTTTATATTATTTTTTTTTTAAGAAACAGAAATATATAAGCTTTAATTTTGACTAAGCGTTTTTAAAAATATTAATTTAAAAAAGAATTGAAAGTAGTTAAAGTAAAAATTCCAGAAAAAATTATGTAAATTAAAAAAAAATCATATTTTAAAAAATAAATACAGTCGAGTCTCTCTACATCGAAACTCCATACATCGAATTTCTCTATATAACGAATTTTTAGTAGGAACGGTCCCCTTTTCGCATGATTACATTTAAAACAGTCTCTATATAGCGAAATATCTATCTCCATTTAGCGAATTTTTTCACAAATTGGTCAGAAAAAACAATTTTAAAAAGCTTCGAAATCATATGGAATCAATTTTCCATCACTTATTTTTAATTTATCTTCAGTGCTGAGGTTTTTTTTTTTTTTTTTATATTACTTCTCTCCTTTTTCTTTAAATCCAACGAATTCACCCCACCTCCCACCTCCCACACACCTTTCCACATCTTTCTCAAAACAGGGTCAATTGGATTGATACACATGGTAAGAGAGGAATCAATGAGAGGCACATAAGAGAGGCCTTCAAATGGAGGAAAATGTTAAGTACAAATTTTCATTCCTTGGTAAAATTTGAGTATTTTTTTGAGAGCGTAACAATTTTAAAATAAAAATACTCCAAAAAATTACAGATTTCTTCGTCTGAAATTAATGCAAGTCTTTTTTATTTGATTTTCATTAAGCTTTCAAATAAATGTCTGTTCTCTTTTTTAAAACAGCTTAAATAATTAAGAAATAAAATGTTAGGTTAATATTTACTTTTAAACACTTCAAATTCTCAATTCAAAAGATCAAAAATAATATTTGTTCAAATTTCACACATTAAATACGATTTTTAACATCATTCTCTATACATCGAATTTCTCTATATAACGAATTTTTTACCGGAACGGTGGATTTCGTTATATAGAGACTCGACTGTATATACATGCATTTCAAATTTGCTAAATCGAAATTAAAGTAAAACAATTCAAAATGACATGTTTCAAGTTTAAACCATTTATCTTAAACGGCTATTGAGTTATAACAATTTAAATAGGAGAAATGGTGAAAAAACCCATCATCACGAAAAACTCATTTTCAAAAGAAGCTGTTTAGATAACAATTATTGCTTGCAAGTTGATTTTGAAAACAAACCAAATCATAAGAATTAATATTTAGTGTTCTATATAAGATAGAAGCATGGTTTAAAAGTCATTTTAAGCAGAAAAAAAAGAAATTTTTAGTCCGGGACCCCCTTAAACAATTCGAAAACATTAGATCCAACTTGGCCAATGAGTATTATAAACATTTTTGTAAATAGTCAGATTTCGGCGACATAGCTGTTTATAGTCTTACGCAAAAATGCATGAATGCAAAGTTCATTACGATTATCTAATTAAATTCAATTTATTGAAATAACAGGACTCCAAATTAAATGGAACGTCATCACCCTAGCAACTTAGAATCATGTCCTATCATGACATATCATTGAATCTATGACGTATAGGGTAGAATTTGTTAGAATGAAGAAAAGTTTTATGGGCATCTTATTATGTTTTGATTTGATTTTCATACAGTTCGAAAAGACTTGTGCAAATTCTGAAACGATTCTGTTTGTTAACCTTCCTACCCTGAATGGGTCTAATCGACCCATATCTATAATTTGTTTTATACGATTCGCACCAGAACTTTTTTCATAAAGAAAGTTAAATACCAGATTCAGAGAAATAAGCTAATTAAATATATTAAAATGTTTCAAATAACAATTCTGGTGTGGAATGTTTTTATCAAGATTGAGTAATATTTGAACAGGGTATTCCTACCCTGATCAAATTTTACTCAATAAAATATAACTTAAATTTCAAACCATTCGGTCGGATATTTTTCGCACTTCTTTAGGCGGAAAGACAGACAGATCAGATGATGACTATAAATGCAAATATGTTGTTATATAATTACGAACGCGCCTAATAAAAAAAACGTAATAATGGCACACAGAAAAGAAAAAAAAAAAAGAAAGAAAAACTATGATATACGGAAATAGAGCTTTTAGAAACTAACTCAACTTACATAAATATTTAAAAATAAAAAATCCCACTACGGTTACTTTTTAATACGTTTCATAATTGGAGTTCCGTTAGGCTGACATATCTCAAACACGAAGTGAACCTTTTCAGGAAGCTCACTTATAGACCATTATTTTTTCCTTTTTTAAACAGTAGTAATGAGATATAAACATGCCGTTTTATTGAATATTCAGCGCTTCTATGTTTAACAGCCGAAGGCTGTCGGAAATCGCCTTCCGTCCTGCCCCATGGAGTTTTTGGAATCTAAAGTCACTGGGTCTCGTCTCGAAGAAAAAAATATTAAAAATAACAGTAATAAAAATCCAAATTTGAGTGCTTCTGTAACAGTAATCTGGAGACCGAAAAAAAGCACAATTTGGGATGTCTTGCTGATAGAAGCGAGCATCAGTTACGGGTGGCTTAGTTTTTGAGTTTTTGTTTAGATTGTATAACAAGATGCCGTAGAAAAAGGTTTACAAAAAGATTTAGTTTAGTAGTGATATTTGGATGTTTTTATTTTTTTTCTCTTTAAACTTGAAAAGAACATGTATCCAATTATACAGATAAACAATAATGGAATTCAGAAAATTGTACTAACGTCGAATGTCATCCCATTTTATCTGAACCGAGTAATGGAAAATATTTGGAATGCTAAACAGTCGATTTGCCTAAGCGCAATCGTATAAGAGTTACCTTTTAACTAAGGATCGTCCGAAACAAGTTTTAAGGGGTCTCGGGATACTACAATTTTCTAATTTTCTAAAAAAAAAAAAAAAAAGTGTTACTACATTAAAAATTTCTTTTTTATTCTGCTTAAAATGATATTAAATCATATTTTTATCGTAATTGCGACAGGAAATATGATTTTTTTTCATTTTGGTACATTTTCAAATTCTAGCTTTCAAATAATGGTTGTCATGAAAATGACTTCGTGTAAAAATGCTTTTTTTTGTGTGTGTGTGTGGTGTTTTTTTGCACCATTTCTCCTATTTAAATGGTTATAAGTCAAGAACTGTTAGAGATAAATTGCTCAGACTTGGAACATGTCTTTTTCAATTGTTAAAAAATGTATATTTGCAAAAAATGTACATTTGCTTTTGAAAATATGATTTTTTTTTTTACGTTACATGTTTTCTTTAAATATTTTTAATTTTTATATTAATTAATATTTTGAAAAAAGACTGAATAAAAATTAAAAGCTTACATGTTTCTGTTTATTTAAATGAAAAAAAAAATGAAATTCTACAAGTAATATATTGAATTATAGCAGTTTTAAACTACCGCATTTTTTTAAATACATTTTTTATTATTATTATGAACATTTTTATTATGTGATTTTGTTAACAAGTGGTATATTTAACCATCATAATAAATTAAAAAATTATAACTCAATAAAAGAAAATTATTTCAAAATGTGTCCGCCAGATCACCTTAAGAAAGAAACCGAATTCCCGCAGTCTTCCCAATTTCGGTCGAAAATGTTTGAAAATAATTAATGCATACATAAACATAGATAACTATTAATTAACTATACGTGCTTATACTACATGCATGATTATCAATTGATTTTACGTGTGGCCCTAGTTGTCTCTCCTCTGTCTCTGAACAAAACTTTGTTTTCATGTAAAATAAAATGTAGTAAAATTCCTGTGGAACACAGAAGGATTTTTTAATTATACGAATTTCATATACAGTCGAACCTCTATATAACGAAACTCCATACATCGAATTTCTCCATATAACAAATTTTTAGTAAGAACGGTCCCCTTTTCGCATGATTACATTAAAAACAGACTCTATATAGCGAAATATCTATCTCCATATAACGAATTTTTTCATAAATGGATCTTAATTTATTCAGTTTTAAAAAAGCTTCGAAATCATATGGAATCAATTTTCCATCACTTATTTTTGATTTATCGTTCAGTGAAGAGGTTTTTTTTTTTTTTTTTTTTTTTTTTTTTATAAATATTACTTCTCTCCTTATTCTTTAAATCTAACAAGTTCATCCCACCTCCCACACACCTTTCAACATCCTTCTCAAAACACAGTCAATTGAATTGTTACACATATAAGGGAGGAATCCATGAGAGCACATAAGAGAGACCTTCAAATGGAGGAAAATATCAACTACAATTTTTCATTCCTTGCTAAAATTTGAGAATTTTTTTTGAGAGCGTAACAATTGTAATTTTAAAATCAAAACAACAAAAAATTACAGATTTCTTCCTCTGAAATTTATGTAAGTCTTCCTCATTTGATTTTCATTAAGCTTTCAAATAAATGTCTTTTCTCTTTTTTGAAACTGTTTAAATAAGTAAGAAATAAAATGTTAGGTTAATATATACTTTTAAACATTTCAAATTCTTAATTAAAAAGATCAAAAATAATATTTGTTCAAAATTTACACATTAAATACTATTTTTAACATCATACTCTATACATCGAATTTCTCTATATAACGAATTTTTTACTGGAACGATGGATTTCGTTACATAGAGGCTCGACTGTATTTAAAAATTTTTTATCTGGATTTATCTTTCATAATAATTTTTGTAAATGAACATTGAACATTCGTTATACCATAGGATTTTCTCAAAAAATGTTCGAATCGCTTCTACAGTTTCAAACTAAATATTTTCTATAAGATTTAAATTTACAGCTTTTAAAGAGCACGTGAAAATACGGTTTTGAATTTTCGGCGTAGCTCTACTTTCAGGTCGAAAACGAAACTGAAACCGAATTATCCTAATAATAATACAGTGTGTCCAGCAAATAACACCGGGATTTCAAAATTAAATTTCTCAAAAACAAAGATCAATAGAATTATGCAGTAAACGGTTTGTTTATCAGGTAAGCTGTAAAAAATCTTATAGAAAAGTTTCGAACGGTAAATATTTTGAAAAGATTGTGTTCAGATTGCAAAGAATGCTTTGATTTGACATTTTTCTTGCTTTAGATTGCTGCCAGAGAATGTGTTTTTCGGCTTAAAGTGCCATATTTCATAGTTTTTTTTAAATTAAATTTTTGAAATTTCGAAATTCTTAAAATTTACTTCGAAAAATCTTTAAAATATTGCACTGTAAGCTGAAAAATTATTTCTCTGCAGGCAATCTAAAACAAGAAAAATGTCAAATCAAAGCATTCCATGCAATCAGAACGCAATTTTTTCAAAATATTCACTGTTTAAAATTTCTGTATAAGATTTTTACAGCTTACCTAATGAAAAAACCGTTTACGGCATCTTACTATCGATCTTTGTTTTTGAGAAATTTAATTTTGAAATCAGGGTGTTATTTGTTGGACACCCTGTATATATTCTATAGTGAAAAGGTAAGAACTTATAAATTGTTATTTTGCTTATAAGACGTTACTTTATTAATAAACAATTTAAAATATGTTAAAAATTGACTTGCTTCAAATCCTGTTCACTGAGTCACCTTCAGAATGTGAATAGAAAATAAAATTACAATCACAATGAACGTAAAAAACTGGAATAAATAATTATTGAATTTAAATTAAATGTACAATGCCCTTCTGAAGATGGCTCAATGAAAATGATTTGAAACATCTCAATCTTTTATAGTATAGTTTAATTTTTTTTATATATATATAAAAGTGACGTCTGATAAGTAAAATAATGATTTATAAGTTGTTATCTTTATTCTTGTCGTTGTAGAATATATTATTATTATTATTATTATTATTATTATTATGATATAGTTATTAACCCTTTATCTACCAAATTATGAATTCATGAAAATTTTACATTCTAAAGCATTTTACGCAAATTGTTTAAACTAAATTAACACGTTCGCTGCCGATAACTCCGCCCTCTGTGTTAAATGATTGAGAATTTCACGCGCCAGCGCGTGACCGGGAGCGAATGTGTTAAAAGATTTACATAACCATTTAATACACTTTTGAAGGATTAATTAAATTTGAATTTACAGGGATTTCGTGCAATATTTATAACCCCACTCAAATCTCTTATTTTTAACTGTTTTCTTAGTATTTCGTAAAATTATAAAATGTACAAATAGGATGTGCTTACAATACAAATATATCGAAATTGAAAAATTCCAATGAAACTCCCTCAGCGCCAACAAATCTGAAAAAGATGCAAAGGCAAAAGAAATCCTCCTTTTAAAAATATTTTTGTTTTGTGAAGCCAATAATGCTTTTGGAACAAGGTAAAGAAATGTGCCTGTAATTCATTCTAAACAGTATTACAACTAATCGACAAATTAAAAGAATTTTATAATAAGTAATTTTAATGGTACTTATAAGTACCGATCAAGACTTACTGCTTTTATACAGTAAAACCTCTAAATAACGGACACCTTGGGAGTGCAGAAATTGTCCGCTATTCGGAGGTGTCCGATATTGGGAAAACCTCAGCGATAGAAAATTTGCTAATGAATGCTTAATGTTTCATTAGTCGATTTAAAAATGTCTTAAAACGTCTATTATATGATTAGACCAGATTTTAAAATAATTTTTAAAGCAATAAAAATGAAATAAAATTGTGCATACCTTTATCCTTTGCTCATTACATTCTTACAAAAATAAAAAAAAAAAGTTACAAAATTATGCTTTTACTTGCGATTACATGTAATTTTTTTTCAATGTGAAGTTTTAACTCTGTCAGTAGTTTTAATCCTTTTAAATAACCTTTTCCAAAAAAAAAAAAAAAAAAAAAAAAAAAAAAGTATAATTGTTTATTGTATTTTTCTGCTTCTTAAAAGCATACAATCTCCAATCATCCGAGGGTTGGAGGGGGGGGGGGGGTGTATGTAGGGGATAAATGTAGGGGGGAAGAGGGGATTTTCTCCAGCTCATCCCCACATTTATCTGTGATCACAAAATTTGTGATACATTGCCCTGATAAATTTAGAGGATTTTTATTTTTTTTTCCTCATTAAAAAATAATTTTTATTCTTGTTTGCCAAAATTACTGTCCGCTATTCGGAATGTCCGTTATTAAGAGGTTAAACATGCAAAAATTAAAGTTTTGGGAGTGTGGATTTGAAAACTGTCCGTTAAACAGAGGTGTCCGCTATCCGGGAGTGTCCGTTATGGAGGTTTTACTGTATTTCACATCGAAACCGAATTTCTGGTCGATCTCTTATAATAATAATAAAGAACTACTTCTGTAACAGTAATCTGGAAACTGAAAAAATACAAGATGATATATTTTGCTCGCATTTTAGAATGAAGCATCAGTTACGCGTGGCTTAGTTTTTGAGATTTTTTTTTTTTTTTTTTTTTTTTTTTTTTTTTTTAAGATTGTCTTGCAAAGATACTATAGAAAAAAGGTTACAAAAAGATTTAGATTAGTATAGTTGTTACATTTGAATGGCTTTTAACTTGAATAAAACTATATCAAATCGTACAGATAAACAATAATGGAATTTAGAAAATTCCACTTCGCCGTCATCTCCTTTTTAAAGCATTTGAAATGGATAATGGAAAAAATCCTTGGAATGCTTAAACAGTCGGTTTGCTATCGTGTGGGAGTTGCCTTGCAACCGATCGCGTGTTCCATATTCTGAAGACTACACTTATTTGGAATTAAATGATTAATCAAAATAGCTTTAAATAATTAAAAAATATATAATTAAAAAAAATTTAACTTTTTTATTTACCAAATGTTTATTATAATTTGTTAAATTACAATTTTTTTTAATTATTTAAAGCTATTTTGATTAAACACTTAATTCCACACAATGTAATCCTCAAAGTATGGAAAATCCAATCATTTTCCGATTGAAAAATGGAATTCTAATCAATTTGACATATTAAATTCAAATTCAGATGACAAAAGTTTACCCGATTTTTAAATTTAGCGGATTCGGAATCGAGTTTATCCTATGCAAATGGTCAGATAATGGTTTAATAATAATAAGCTCGACGCAGCTGCGGTCGTTCGGTACCTTCCGAGACCTGAGCCCACTCTTCCAGTTTTTCAACGTCTTTGATTTTACCCATTTTCCATTTAAAATTATCCGGTTTCAATTTTTGATCCCCCGCCCCCTCCCCCCCGCCTGACCTGACTTACGCTAGAGACTTGGCTGTTCGGAACGCGGATCGGTAGAGAGTCCGAATAAGAGAAGAAAAGCTAAAGGATCACGGATTTTAATAACGGTAAAAAAGTAAAATAAAACGCGGACACCACTATTTCTATTCTCTACCGAAAACAACAACCATTTTCCAAATGATCAACAAATCTGAAATTGTTTGTCAAACATGACATAAATCGTTTTATAAATAGCCAGATCTTGATAAAATAGCTAATGGTTGCACTTTTATGTAAAAATGCATGGGTATAAAATTTATTACGATTCCATGGAAATTTAAAAATGAAAAATAAATTCAATCGTACGAAAATAATAGGACTCCTTAAGACGTAATCATACTGGAATCATGACTTATTATGAGATATCATTGGATTCATGACTTAATGATAAGTTTTAATAGAAATAAGAGAAGGTTTATGAATATCTTATTAAGTTTTCATCAGTGAACATACAAAGTTCTTTCTTTTACTTTTTAACTTAAAACCAAGCAGTCATCTAAAAAAAAAAAAAAGTTTTAAATCTATCCTGCTGTTGCAATAACCAGTGGCGTAGCCACCTACTGTCATATTTTTTGGCGCCCGGGGCCAGCAAGAAATTTTGCGCCCCCACCCCAATATAGATATATAACAATTTCTCTCAATTTGGCGCCCCTAGGCATCGGCGCCCGGGGCGGACGCCCCCCTTGCCCCCCCTTAGCTACGCCACTGGCAATAACATCTATTGCAAAATTTCTTCCATAATTTCCGCATCTAAATCATTTTCATCTCTATTTGAATAAGTGATTCAGATGTCCAAATAATGTCTTTCTTTTTCCTCGGAAAAAAAAAAATAAATAACATTCATTCGTAAGAATAAGGTTATGATTAGATTAACCATTACTGAAAATATATACGTCATTTTATTGTAATCTTAAATGTTGCGACGCCATTTTGTATTACAAGTCTTTAACATTCAGCAATGAACTTTATATTCGTGACGTCACACTCTCAGAGTTGGCGGTATTTTAATCCGCTATTCTTGTCACTGTACCGCCGACGTGCGCAAGCTCAAATGCCATCAGCAGACGAGTTTGAGCCTCGATTCAGGTCGCATGCTTGAAATTTACTGAAATTACATGCTTGAAAATTGCGTTTTCTGTGGCTGTGGTGTATAACCTATTCGCTCAATGAGAGCTCTATCAGAAATATGCAGGGTTACTAGAAAAGAATCATTTATTTTCAAAACACAATTTATTGAAAAGTATTATGCTTACTAACATGATTGATATATGAAAATAACCACAAAATATCCAAGTTAACCAGTTAACACTAGTTGGCGTGGCAGCACTAGTTCAAGTTTATACACCAGGTGGGTTTGCAGCACTAGTTCAGTATGCGTAACGAGTTCAGTTCAGTCTTTTCCGAAATGCCTCACATAATAATTAATTGAAGAAGAAGAACGAAATAATCATTGCAGTATTATTTTAATTAATAACTAAGTTGCACGGACAGAACAACAACATCACAATATAGAATACAAATCAAAACGGAAACTTTTTACAAAAATATTCTCCAACCAGAGTTTTTTTTTTTTTCATTAGAACCATGGAGGCAATTCAGCACAGTAGAAGTCCGTAAATCCATAGAGCTAATACACAACACTAAAGCGAGAAAATAGTTTATGGGTCCTAGAATATGCGAAATATTCATCTGGCAGGTCATAACAGTGCAACGTTCTTTCAGAACCGCCTTGTATCACGCTACAAAATGTGTGGATTGAATTGGATTACTGCCTGGACGTGTGTCGTGTGACTAAGGGGGCACACATGGAACATTTGTAGAGCGAGCATAAAACTTGGATATTTTGTCGTTATTTTCATGTATCATTCATAATTATAATACTTTTGAACAAATCGAACGTTTGTTTTGAAAGTGAATGATTCTTTTATAGTAACCCTATAGCTTGGGACCCTCCTAGCTTCAGGGGCTCCGTGTCAATCAGAACTCCAAATTCTTTGTACACCAGTATTTTAAAGTAATTTCCTTCGCTTTACCTAAAAGAAGAATTATTTGCGATTGAAGAGAACGAAATATACTGTAAGAAAATAGTGGTGTCCTCAGCATTTAAAGGCTTACGCGGGAGACCTGGTAACACTAACACCCACCTTAGAGGTCTGCATGGGTCGGAATTTCCAGGCCCGGATCCGGCCCCTTTATATTTTTTACACTTCTAGGCACGCCCGTACAGAAATCAGTGAAAACAGACCCGATCTGGCCCGACACAATTTCTAACATTTTTAAAAAATTTAGATTTGTACCACATAATTAAGATTCCTTTAAAGAATACTGCGTACATATAATTTATGGGATGATTTTACAGTATATCTTACTGAAAATACTAGCAACATTAATGATTATTTAGGTTTTTAGACTTTCAACATTCAAATAAAGATTCATTAAAAAATAATATATATATATATTTTAAAGCATCTTAACTTTTGATGCCATAGAATAAAAGAAGATTTATGAAAATATTTCTATATCATTTTATTAAAGATTCCAAATCCAAATGAGCTATTTTCTGATACATTTCTGGATTCATTTCTTTTTCGGAAACGTATAAGATTAGCAAGTGTTTTTATTCAGAAACTAGGTAATCGAATGACATTATCCATTTTTTGTTATAAACAATTTAAGAAAATACTATCAAAGTTACCTTTTTGTGTAGAATATCCGGAAGCGACAGAATGGGAAGGGAGAAAAATCTGCAACCATATGACAATATTTTCTTATTTCTCAACAAGGTTACTCCCTCAACAAGGTTATACAAGTATCTTATTTACCAAATATAAAAAAAAACTCTATTCAATTCCAAGTCCCTTCAATAGTCAGGCTTGCCAATTTTAAACCTTTACTATTAAAAATTAGTCAGAAAAAGTGTCAAACTTTCGCTTTGTTGAGAAGTGAATTTAAGAACCACCAAGAAATATATTTCCAAAGATTACGTTAACATAAGTTCTTTATCGCTATTAATAATTTTACAAATCATGTTGTCTGCCCTACACACCTTGAGAACAATTAAGTCTAGTTCTGGTCCGGTTCGACTATATGTAGAAAAACAATACAACCCTGATCTCGGCCTTGCACGAATCTGCTAAAAATTTATATTAAGCTCGGTTAGATACAATGTAACTGTCCTATGCTGATCTCAACACAAGTTAAATTTCTGTATTGATGTTGTCAAACTAGTATCGGCTCGTGACGCATATTTATAACTATACGACTGTCATAGGCTACCATTTTTTAATTCTAACTGGCACCACTCTTTCAAAAGAGAAATCCTTAACACACACTTTGACAATATTAACAAAAGAAATAAACTTCAAAATATATATTAGTGAAATATTGGTGCGAACAATATAAAAATATAATATAAAAATAGTCGCCTGTGGCAGCCTTGTATTTATTCTTGTTAAAGCCATATTCATTGAAAATAGCTCCTATTTTATCATTTCAATTAAATCTTTATAACGAGTTTGTAAGCCCGTTAATTTTTTTTTTTTTTTTTTTTTTTTTTTTTCGGCCCGGCCCGATAGAAAACTCGGAGACATTCCGCCTGTCTGTCCAGGCCCGTGTAGACCTCTCACTCACCTACGCACTCACAAATCATAAATACAATACTTTTTTTGCACAATGGGTTCGCAAAGTAAAAACAGTTAGGTCTGGTCTTGTTTAAAATCAAGTAAAGGTTTAACAAATATTAAATTTTCTCTATCGCATAAGCATACAAAGTTTTTTTTTTTTTTTTTCCTATTCATCTTTAGCATGAAAACAAGCGTCAGCCCTATTGAAAAGACTGATTTTCTTTTATCTTTTCTCGCTGCTGCAATAACATCTATTACGAGAATTTCTGCAATAATTTCCGTGTCTAAATCATTTTTCCGACGATTTGAATGACTTCTTTAATAAGTGACTCAGGTGTTCGATGGTGATGTCTTTTGTTTATTTTTCCGGGAAAAAAATCGACAGTGATATCTGCCTGGGAAACAATGAGAAGTTATTTTTAACGACGAAATTTGAATTTTTATTGGCGGATTAATGAGTTTACATTTGTGTGTGTGGGAATTCCAGTTTGGCTCCGGTTATCGGTTTTTCCCTGTCGTTTTCTTGATGAGAGATACTGATTAATTCTCTAATTAGAGCAGTTAAAAAACTTCGAGTTCAACTGAATCGCTTTCAATCTCTTCAAGTCACTTTTTATTTAGAATTGACAGAAACTGAAACCGAATTTCGGTAATCTTCCTATTTTCGGCCGAAAACGAAAATATCCGATTTTTTTAATAATAATAATAATTAATAAATACATAAATATACGCGTTAATTATCATATTTTAAAATGTCCCATGAGCATTTCTTTTATATAAAATAGACAATATTTACTCATGAGATACTTTTTATATATTACGATGGAAGTTGGTGTGAATTGTAAAAATTCATAGAATATATAAGTAGAATTTTTTTTTTTTTTTTTTTTTTTTTTTTTTTTTTTTATAATTATACTTCGTTTCCTCCCCGCCCCCCCGAAAAAAGTTGTGTATTTTCATATTCACGTAAATTTCAATATTAAAATATTCCTGAAATGCAACTTTGTATGCTAACATTTATTTATTATTGTACAGAGAATATGAAGTACGTATGGATTTGAAAAGAATCCCACAATAACTCTATCTCGAGAGCTAATGCAAGAATTTTCATCAAACTTCAGATTCAAGTATACCTTGATAAATATTATTGCTGTTTATGATTTAAAGTAAATCCTCCCACAGATGGCGCTTTTATGTTGCATTTTTCATGATATCCCCAGTAGTTCTATTTTGAGAACTAATGCACGGAATTTCATAATGTTAGAACCTTCACGATGTGCATAAATTGTCATGTATTTTTTGCACTGTGGAATATTATACTCCATTTTATACTTCAAAGTATTTTGAAGTATTAACATGTATGAGATAGAAGAATGTTTTGGGATTGCTGCATCGCATCTGACTAGTTTATTATTATTAGACTAGCCACCCTTGGCGACCAGTTTGGTCTCCTTTAACCCCTTGAAGGGTACCGGTATATTATATATACCACTTAATTTTAATTCCCTTATGCCACATTGGCACCGGAATTTTAGTATTAACATTTGCTTTTTAATGTACGCGAAAAACGTCTTTTACTTTCTATCATATAAATTTGTTTGTGAATTCCGATGTCAATCAATCATTTGGGCATTTTATGAACATAAGTGCTTTGCCCCTCAAGGGGTTCCCTCAATGTATGCTAAGCAATGTATCATGTTATTTTTTATTTATAATTTAATTTATTTGCTCATTTTTTCGCCAAATTGGAAAATTCTGATAGAGCAACCAAGAGCTCTTTGTTTTTATATTTGCAGTGTGCAGGTGATAAATCTCCAAACATATCATATTTTTTGTATTTTGTTAAGAATATAACCCTTTTACTAATTTCATTTAAAAATACGATACTTTCATTTAAAACTGAAACAACTAAAATTCACGGCTTTCACACTTTTTTTTTTATGAAAAGAAAAGAAAAATATTTAATAATGCCACATACCATAATATTTAATTTCAACTTCAAAGTATTGTTTTAATTTACCACGCCAGAAATGCTAACTGGCGCTTTAAAAATGCTATTGGCAAAATTTGCACCGACTAACAGAAGGGTATCAAAAATTCTTTGCGATCATGGCAACTGTCATGTAGTTTTAAGTGAAAAAATAATTTTTATTTTGTAATCAAAATGGAAATCTTACATAAGGAATTAACTTATAGTTATTTATGACATCCTAATGACTTGGACTATTATGATATAGATGAATGAGGAGATTGACCAATATTTGGCGACTTATTGCCTGAGCCTGGTTAACATTAAAGTACCAAAATGGTCGCTTGGGATATAAAAAGTAAAGCGGTCAGCCCGGAACTGTTGATGACAGTCACATGACTTAGAATTTTATTATATAGATGTCCTATTGTTGCTCTGAGACGATGATAAATAGGTAAAACCTCTTAATCTTGTTGATCTGGAATTTTTTTCAACACTGATGCAAATGTTGTCTAGTTAGCTTTATGTTTTGAAATGGAACCAAGGTTATTTCTGACACTCTTATATCTGTAAGATCATAATCAAATCGCGCTTTTTAACAATCAGTTTCTTTTTAGGTGCGTTCGTAATTATCTTCGAATCATTTGAATTTCAATACATATAGTTGTTGCCTAATTCTGTCGAGTCCGTTCAAATTTTATGAAATTCGGATGTATAGTTTAACGAAAGGGACAATCAAAATCATTCCGTTACATTAGGGCCAAAGAGAAAAAATAGTTTCAAGTGCATTTTAATAGTGTTACACTCTTCCGAACCTAATAAAATGGATATGCATATATGAAGTAATATACTAAAATATACATTCTGTACAATATGGGGTGCGAAGAATATTCGTTGTTCATTTACAGGGCTGCACAAAAATATTCCATTTCATAATGGTATAGGGAGAAACATGGGAAAACATTGTTTTGAGCGCGTTTTAAGAATATTGAACTATTTCACATTTTATGAAATTGACATTCGTTGCTGAAGTTTGCTACAAGTTACTTTTTGTATGATAAATAGAAAGCAGATAGTATTGACAGGGACACAGAAAAGATTCCGGATACTCTATGCCTACAGTATCCGAAATACTGCATACTATTATGCCAAGATCTGAATACAGTCGAGTCTCTCTATATCGAAACTCCATACATCGAATTTCTCTATATAACGAATTTTTAGTAGGAACGGTCCCCTTTTCGCATGACTACATTAAAAACAGTCTTTATATAGCGAAATATCTATCTCCATATAACGAATTTTTTTATAAATTTGTCATAAAAAACCCATTTTAAAAAGCTTCGAAATCATATGGAATCAATTTTCCATCACTTATTTTTGATTTATCGTCAGTGCTGAGGCTTTTTATTTTTTATTATTACTACTTCTCTCCTTGTTCTTTAAATCCAACGAATTCATCCCACCTCCCGCACATCTTTCCACATTCTTCCAAAACAGTGTCAATTGGATTGATACACATGTAAGAGAGGAATCAATGAGAGGCGCATAAGAGAGGCCTTTAAATGGAGGAAAATGTTAACTACAATTTTTCATCCCTTGCTAAAATTTGAGCATTTTTTTGAAAGCGTAACAATTTTAAAATCAAAACAACAAAAAATTACAGATTTCTTCGTCTGAAATGAATGCAAGTCTTCCTTATTTGATTTTCATTAAGCTTTCAAATAAATGTCTGCCCTCTGTTTTGAAACAGCTTAAATAATTAAGAAATAAAATGTTAGGTTAATATTTACTTTTAAACATTTCAAATTATTAATTCAAAAGATCAAAAATAATTTTTGTTTAAATTTCAGACATTAAATACAATTTTTAACATCATTCTCTATACATCGAATTTCTCTATATAACGAATTTTTTACTGGAACGGTGGACTTCGTTATATAGAGACTCGACTGTATTTTTAAAACTTCGTTATTGTACGAACGCAACTCATTTGCTACGTCTGACGTGCAATTTCTGACTTAGTTCATTATTATTAATCGTACTATTGCACTGAGGGGACGATATACAGATAAAATATATTAATCTTTTTGATCTGGAATTTTTTTTAAACACTTATGCAAATGTTGTCGAGTCAACTTTATGTTTTAAAATGCAACCAAGGTTATTTCTGACACTCTTATAACTGTTTAAGATTATAATCAGATCGCGCTTTTCAGCAGTCAGACGCTTTTCTTTTCTATTTCAAGACAAGGTAAAGTAGCGAAAATTTTATGTGTGTTATTTTGTTGCAAATAAATTAATTACCATACTCAACGGATTGGAAAAAGTATATGGACAGGTTGAAGGACACCTTTTGAAAGCCGATATCATTCAAGTTACTACTTTTGGAGAGATGTAAATTATAATGAAATGTTGCGCAAGCATTTATTTAAATCTCGTCTGGAATTTTTTCGCATCAGTACGGAATTCTAGATTTGAAGGCATGTGTCAAGTCAAATGAAATTATGAAAATGCAATTCTTAATTCCTTCTCTGAAAATTTCGCTAACTATAAGCTTGAGTTAGATATTTACCGCTTTACATAGCAGTTTGGGGAGTGGGGGGGGGAGGCAAAAAATTGTCACATTTTTTGCAATCATATCATCGCATTTCATATCATAACACTTGGAAAAATGCCTATCAAATATTGTACTTAAAGATAGAGAAAGTAAAAAGAATTAGGGAAAGAGCTATATTTTTAAAATGAATTCACTAGCTTGCACTTTCTACCAACAAGTTCGATGCCCACGCCCAATTATGCAACACAATATTTTTTCGGAAAATTATGAATTGCAGCTTACAAATCCGGTCAAAAATTCAAGATTAACATAGAATGTTTACATAAGAGTATTAAAAAAACTATTTTTACTTTAATTTTTATTTTACAGTTTTACATTAGGAAATATTCCTGAAATTTATTATAGAGTACGTTTTTAAATATTAAAAATCGACAGCATCTTTGATTTATTTTTAAATAAATTAAAGGCGTTATTCTTTTTTTTTTTTTTTTCACCCGTCATTCTCGACAGGTTTTTCAGTAGATGATTGATTGAATAAAACATAGATTCGCAATTAAAAAAGAAGAGAAAAAGGATGATATTTGATTACGAAATCGGGATTTCATTTTTTTGTCCCTTTGTTATGTAGTTTTAAGATAAAATCCGAGAGATTAAGGTCTAAGATTTTTGGGATAAATTCGTTGATGCTCCATGTAAGACGCGGAATTGTATTGTACCGTGGGAAATGCAGGAATTAAAGTCTTGTTTCAAGCACGCAATCACACGAAAAAAAAAAAAAAAAAAAAAAAGACATCTCTGTTTTCATTTTTTTTCCAACTTTATTCCAATTTGACCCAATGAACTAAATCGGTGAATATTGGAAGATTAATGATAAATACCTGTGCGAAGACAAATTAGATTAAAAGCGATTAAGTTCTTAACTAATTTAGTCAAACTTAATGCTAAATCTCATTTCAAAAGGGTTGATGCAATACATAGTTTGAAACTTAAGCAAACGAAACTTGTATGTATCGAAAATCATACAAAAAAAAAAAAAAAACTAGTCGTTGGGGGCCACCGTAATACTTACCCATCATATATATGCATATATAATATATGAAAATAATACATTTGAAAACTATTTATAAAATGGATTGCAATTCCAAAACAAAATTTAAACGTGCATTTATATTTTTATTGTGCATAGTAATGCTGTATTAATGAGTTGCTGATGAATCTCTTTCGATAAATTATACAACACGACTAACTACTCAAGAATTGCGAAAAACTAACATTTTTAATTTACATTTTTTAACATTGCACATTAACTAACAGTTTATTGCGTCGGATTAAGCGTCTTATTTCCAATTAAAATATATCTTTGAATTGAAATTTGAATGAAATACAGGGTCATGAAAAATCGAAAAATGTGGAAAACAGGATTACAGATATCTCGGCAACTAATAATTCGACCAACTTCGTTCTTTATGCAAAATTTGTGTTTTTTTATTGCCTTTTACGATCACTCCTTAAAATAAAAAGTTTCGAAAATTTTTATATACCTTTCATCAGAACGAATTTTTCGAGAGTCCGAAAACAATAGTTCCGGATAATCGAGATTACTGATATTAAATAGGCTTCGTCCCATTCTTACGTACTAAGTACATACAAAATTTCAAGTCTCTATCTCAATTCGTTCGGGAGATAGAGCGTTTACAGACAGACAGACAGACGGCAAAATTTTTTTTCTAAAAATATGTTTTTCGAAATCTCTAGTGTCGAAAACGTGTAAATCCGTCAAATTTTTTTTTTCGATTTTCAAAACGATTGCAAGACTTACCCTATACTACGTATAATGGGTAAGTAAAAAAACCCTGCTAATACTGAATATATTCTAGTTTTCCTCAATTCCGTCTTAACATGTTTTACGGTATAAATCCGTTGCAAAAACCTTGATAATCAAGGGGGAGAACTGTATATAATGAGCGAAAATTTCACAAATTCTTAGACATTTCAAACGAGCCTTATTTTATCGAAATTAACCTTCCAATGGTAATAAGCTTGAAATATCATCCCAGCCCCAGTTACAAGAAAAAGAATTACAAGTAAGTCCTCCTAAGTAAAGATGTCATGATTATGTTACTATTGGAATGTTAACCTTAAAAATTGTCCCCCATCTTAATCAAAGTAAATTTACAAAGAGAATTTTACAAAGTTTCTAATAGCCGACCTATTTTAAAATTTAAAATATGTAATCATAAATACATAATACTGAAGTACTTAGCAAGCTTTGTTTAATATTGATCCTTTAAAACCTTGAAAACGAAGTCGAAAAAACCGATTTTTTTTTTTTTTTTTTTTTTTTTTTTTATGCAAGATCCTTATTCTATATCATCCGTATACAGGGTGAGTCATAAATATCGAAACAATAGGCTGTCTCCTTAAATATTGCCCCTAGACCCATACTTCCAATTGGAAAGTTTAATAAAAAAGGATGTTTTATAAGATAAGTTGCAACTCCATGGGGGGGGGGGGTCTACTTTAAAAATTACGAAAATTAATGCCCCTTAAAGGGCAATAGCCGGCCGGATCGCCCCCTCCGCCTCCCGCTCGCTACGCCACTGCGGACAGTATATCTGCTGGAATAAATAAACCCTGGTTATGACACAATGCAATTGCCAATACCCATCTCTACGCTGGACATATTATACTTCCGTACTGATGTTCTCCATCTACCATCAGCTCGTGCAACATACAGTAATCTCTGTCTAAGGCTGTCGGAACCGAAAACATTTTCAAGTTAGATAGATTCCGTCTTAGACATTACTCTTGTCAGTGGATTTGTAGAGACTTAAAAACATTTTCAAGTTAGATAGATTCCGTCTTACACAGTGTCCGCCTTACAGAGAGTTTACTGTATTGATACTTATCCTTCCTTACCTCCCAGTCATTTCTATTGAAAACTGTATACATTTTATTAGCTTAGTTTGGTCCATTCAAGTTTTTATATCGTCCTGGAATTTTTTATCCACTTAATCCGGGCTCATTAAAAAAAAAAAAAAAAAAAAAAAAATTGTGTTAGCCTTTGAGGTAAGCAATTGTGTTTTTGTACTCCCATCGTAAATTTAGAAAAAAAAATTTAATTAAAAATAAAGAAAAACAATTTTTCAGCTTTTTTTCACCAAAGTTATAAAAGTGAAACTTAATTTAAAGTTTTTGGTACGAATCTTAATTAAAATTAGGCGGAATATAATATAATCCCATCAACCCGGTCCGGTAGAAAATTTTCCTTGATTTTCCCTGTACGGGCCGGTTATATACCTCGGACTAAGCCCGTGGGCACCCAGGGCCGTAGCTAAAGCAGTGCTATAGGGGAGCCCAGCTCCCTAAAATATTTTATCCCCCCCCCCCCCTGGAAAAGATTCCAAGATCACTAAATGAATTTCTGTTCCGAAAATTCAAATGAAATTCTGGTCAAAAATCTAATTTAGTTTTGAGAGCCTTCACAGGATTACTAAATTGTAACTAAAATAAGTGTTTCAACACTCGTTCATCTATTTGCACATATGAGCTGACATGATGTTTAATTTTGCACCAGTTATAAATTAAAATTTTCATCATCATGTATATTTCTTAGCATAATGTGAAGTTTTTATTAACAATTTAATAAGAAACATAGTACTACAAAGTTAATATGCACTCATTTATATTTTTGCGTCACACAGAGAGAGAAAAAAAAATATGAGCCCCCTCCCCCCCTCAGCCTATTGTTCACTTCTAGTTACGGCGCTGTGCAGACGTTCTCCTCCCTAAAGTTATAAAAATAAAACTTAATTCAAAGTTTCTGATACAAATCCTTAGTTTTAATTAATCGGGATATAATATAATCCCATCGTCCCTCAAGGAATTAATCCACCGACCCGGTCCATTTAAACATTTTCTTTAAATTTCCCGGTACGGGCCGTGTATAGGGCTCGGATTAAGACCGTGGAGACCTCAAACTCCTCCCTAAACGAAATATTTTTGTAGTGATGCTCTTAACCTAACATGGATAAATTAGCAAATTTAATAATCCTTTGTTTATTTCAATTTTGTTCTGAGTTTTTACAAACGCAATTCGTTTAGC
Source organism: Maratus speculifer (assembly GCA_964019185.1). Classification (NCBI taxonomy): domain Eukaryota; kingdom Metazoa; phylum Arthropoda; class Arachnida; order Araneae; family Salticidae; genus Maratus; species Maratus speculifer. The sequence goes on along the minus strand of OZ025290.1, from coordinate 445,799,131 downwards.
TTTCTCTTTTCAAAGAATGTTGCTTAATCCAGTCCAGATCGTTTTGAAATGGTATGTTCAACAATTTTTTTTTCGCTAAAACCACCTGACTGCTAATTGAATGACACGACATCGGCACATGATTGTCATGACATAACAGGTGAAGGCGGAGACTTTACGTACATGCAAATCACGAACACGCGCGTCGATCAAAAATACGAGAGAAGCCGTGACTTGGCTCAATTCGAAAACTCCGCCAACCACTCTGTTCCACTCCATAGGTTCGTGTGACCTATCTATCTGTTCCTTTTGCTTCCTCATGCTAGCTCGTTATTGGTAGTGGTTGTGGAAAAAATAAAAAATAAACAAGGAATTGCAGAATCTCGGATCTGGCATCAGTTCTGTTTCTTCGATTTGCTAAAGCGGCTTGCCGTAAAGGTGGTGGTGGTAATACTTCTTTCCCCTCTCTTGTTTTGGATTAAATCAGCTGTAAAAGAGTTCTTTGGATAAACAAACGAAAAAGAAGTTATTCATACTATTGTGCGGTGCTGTTGTTTTTTGTGTATTTTGTGACTTCAGAAGCTGTTGTTTATAAGAAAGTGATTGGATGTCTTGCGACTTTAAAATTTTTTCGAAATGCCGTTGTTTATATAACAAGTGATTGGATAATCGTTTTAATGAGAGAAAGTTTAAAATATTTTTCTGATTCTGATTCATCGATGGGTATTTTGTGACTTCAGACATTTTTTAAAAAGCTGTTGTTCGTTAGAAAAAAATTGGATGTTTTGCGATTAATGGTTTTTATAAGACAAGTGATTTGATATTCATCTAGGTTGAAAAATTTTTTAATAGTTTTTGCTTTGATTATTCATAGTGTGCTTCATAGGCATTCAAACTGCTGTTTGTAAACAGTAATTAGATTTTTATAATTTAATTTCTTTTGTAAAACAAGTGATCAAGGAATCATCTGAAAAGAATTTGCTTGCAATTTTTTTTCCTTCCTTTACTGTGTGTTCTGTGGCTCCAGAAATGTCGAAGTGATTTTGATTCACAAACAAGTGATTTCAGATTTAATCTAGAGAAATAATATATTCTTTTAAACAATTCATTCTTTGATAAGTTTCTTTGGATATTGTGAAAATTTTAATTGTAATTTGGCGGAAGATGAATTATGACGTGATAAATAACTCGCTAATATTTTCATGAGCGTTCTTTATTAGTGTTTATTTTAACATCGATAACTAATCTACATAAAATCCAAGAGCTTAAAAATTTCTTCATATTTCTCCAATATTTTTTCTGTCTCTTACAAGATACTATGAATACACCTGATCTCGATGCCACAATCGTTTCTACGAATTCTTGGTTTAAACAGGATTACCGCAGCACCAGCCCGTTCAGAGGAAAACAAGTGGTCGAAATCAAAACCCCCGAAAAATCGCCCGATGCAGAAACGAGTCCAGAAAAAATCGATTCAGGAAATTTCGGGAAATACAGTTTAGTGATTGTGATTCCTTCGACTGCAGGTGGCGACAACTGTTCCGACACAGCCCCAGAAGCAAAAACGAATCGCATCGCCCAGTCGGATTCAGGCGTAGGTTCCATGTCGCCGTCGCCACCGAAGACACCTACTCCAGACTACGACTCCCTGGAAGACTTTTTCGATGATGAATACTATGCGACTGGAGTCGCCGACGGAATTTCGCCTGCCAGTCTGCCTTTAGTCAGCGTGTCCACCAAAAAAGTTCATTTTTCGATGGCCTCCGACTCGTCTGATGATTCAGACGACAAATCTCCGACGGCAAGATCTTCCTGGAGGGACGCACTGGTCGTCAATCCTGTCGATTACCAGGATCATCTGATTTATTGCTATCGGCAGGACTGGGTGAAAGGCGAAAATGTGAAATCGAAAACCTTGTCGCAACACCCCCTTTTGACCACTACTACCTTGAAAGAGGATCTCGTAGATCAGAGGTCCAGAACGGTAACAAGGAGACGTCGGAATACCAAACTGGTCAGAAGGTCGAGCTCTCTGGACAGGCTCGCCGAGTTGAGGTACAGTTATAGGAATGTGGATAGAACGCCTCTGCTGTGTGACCCAGACCCTTTGAAGGTTCCTTCGGTCACAGCAAAGAAAAACTTGGGAAGGAGAGGCCAGCGACTCGCTGCTTTAGAAAGGTAAGTGAAAGTGACTAAATATTTTTTTCATAACAAATAGTAGCATGCTCGTAACCAGAGAATGAACCAGGAGCACGACATTCTGTCCCCATCCCCCCCCCCCCCAAATAAATGGAAAAATATTCGGGATTCTATTCCTATATCCCCCTCCGCAGTTCTCCCTCTTGAAGAAACTCTAACAAAAACTCATTCTAATTTTTTTCTCTGTACTCAAAATATTTTACAGAAGGGAGTGGGAATTCACTAAAAGGGATTTTTTTTTTTTTTAATTGTGTACGAAGAAAGAGGAGGGGGAATCTCAATCCTTAATGAAACATTCTTTGCACATTATGTTCTTCTAACATAACAAAATTTGTTTTCTCTAAATTTCAGTGTGGTCTTATCTTAAATTGGGGGACATGAGCATTATTAAAATTCCTTGAAATAGATGATCTACAAATTGTTCGCTGTGCTATTTCTAATGTTTCCCCGGGAAGGGTGAAATGTATTGTAAAATTCTAGAATCCAGTAAGCAAGAAATTCAAAATACTCCAGAGGGACATTTTGCAGCCCGAGGGCGATTCAGTGATTAATACCGGTATGTCTTGAGACTGAAATTTATATCAATGTAAACAAATTATGTTTCATATCAAATTGTTGTCGTAAATCCATTATAAAGGAGTCTATTGAAATTTATACACGCAAAAATTTTGTTTGCAATGATAATTTTTCTTTTATTATATCTAAGTTATGGTTAGTGTTTATAAATAAATACTTCGTGAAAGCTTGAATAGGATGTCGATGTACCAAGTTGATAATTAATTTTGATCATGGTCTATTTTTAATTTGTTGTTTTTACAATAGAGCGCGTGATAATTTACATCTCAATGTCGCGTTCTGTTTGTATTGACCGTGAAACGATTTTTATTTTATTACGATTATGGTTCTTATTATATGGAATCGAAACGTGTCAATAATATTTGTTTTTATTTTTCCGTTACACCTCTCTCAAGTAAAATAAAATTGTTTATTCAAATGCTTATTTATAAAAGGTGAATTTCTTAAATGGGGTCTTTCTAAGGGAATAACCAAAACCGTATTTACGCAAGGTTTGGAGAAAACTACGAACGGTTAGGCCGACAGGCGCTATTGGGTTTGAACACAGCGCCTCCCGTCTACCAATTTTGAGAACGGAATCTCTCAGCCACTGGTGGGATTCCTTCTCGAAAGATTTATTTTCTGCTTACTAACGTTTTAGAAGTACAAAGGCCCCAATTCAGGACCGTAGCTAGAAGTGAATAGTAGGGGGGGGGGGGGGGCTCATACTTTGTTTTTTCTCTCTCTCTCTGACGCAGAAAGATAAATTAGTTCATATTTACACTGTAGATACAATGTTTCTTATTAAACTGTATAATTTCATTTTATGCTTAGAAGAGTACAGGGTGGTGAAAATTTTGAGTGTATAACTTGGAGCAAAATTAAACATCATGTTGGTTTCATGCGTACAAATAAGACGAGGGAGTGTTTAAACACTTATTTTAGGTACAATTTAGTATTTCTCCAAAACTGTGAAAGGGTCTCAAAAATAAATTAAATTTTGAACAAAATTTCATTTGAATTTTTGGAACAGAAATTTATTTAGTGACCTTGGAATCATTTCCAGGGGGGGGGGGGGGCTCAAAATATTTTAGGGGGGGTCTGAGCCGCCCATAGCGCCCCTTAGCTACGGGCCTGCCCCAACTCCCTTCCACCCAGTAAAAAAATGCTCGAATTCAACGCTAGAAAATTAATTTCTCTCCCGGGCTGCCTTTTAAAATCGCCATTGATTTTGATTTCCCCTCCAACTATCAATATATCTTTGCATGTTTTAAGACTTCAAATACATATGTACTGGAAAACGATTCTTTAGAGACAATTCAACCTTCCATCACTGGTGTCGGGTCTTTTTTTGCTCGTGTAACTTGAAACGTAAGCTTTGTGGTTAAAAACCTAGTAAAACCAAGAAAAACACCCAGATTCTGTCACAATAGTTTAATTCTCGTTAATTTGAATGTATGAATTTCCTAATAAAAACACCTTTTTTTTTTAGAATGAAAATAAGCCATTAACTGTATCATTATGACTCGACGCGAATGCTAGAAAATTAAAACCAAAATGCCATTTTTTTTTTTTTTTTTCGAAACTAAAATTATTGCAAAATTAACAAGCTATATTTTCTATTTCTACACTTTTTTTTCAGAAATAAAGTATTTTTTACTAAAGCTTAATTTTTTTTTATTAGTGATATAATAACTTTGGAGCTTTTTTTAAATAAAAATTTCTACATAAAATAAATGAAAGCATAAAAAATAAATTATTTCCATGTATTTCGTTTTAGCCATTAAATTTTTAGTTACATTACAGTTGGTTACATTTAAAAATGCTACTTTACACTTATGATTGAAAATGTTATATGACAACAGTTTTTAAGGTGCACAGTTATAAATAGATAAAATATCAAGTATAAATGTTGTAAAATTACATTTTTAATCACTGACCAGAAATTACTTCACAAGTAGGGATTAGTTTGACTTGTTCATATAAAAGTGTTTAATATTTTAGTGAAAAATTTTATTATCACTTTTAAAGACTGAGATGTCATAGTTGAAATAAAGTAAAAATAAAATAATTAAAACTTTAAGAATGACACTAATCTTTGTAAAATGTGTAAAAATCAAGGTCAATGTTGTTTTTCTGAAATTTGAGTAGCAGTTTTGAATATTTTTTTTTCAGTATTAAATTTCAAGTAAATGTATAATTAAAGCATACATTTCAAGCAAAGGATTCAAAGTATCTTTCAGATTTTTAAAATTTTTATAAATTATTATTTTGATAATGAAAGCGGAAATGACCAAGAATTTCCTTGGGTGATTCTATTTTATTAAAAACTACAATTAATTAAAATGTGGTGGTGAACACAAATAAACTTGAAACTACACTATGTGTAAATTTCTTAAAGATGACAAAAAAATATTTTTTCATTTTGGTGAGGAAATTTTCAAACACTTAAAAGAGATTGTGATATATACAGCTATTTTAATAATGCTACTGTATTCTGAAATTTAAATAACTATGCTAATATAAAAATATATTATACTTTTATATTTATATTCTTACAAGTTAATCGATAAAGGTATTTATGTAGGTGTCATGTGCAGTGCTGGACAGTTTCTTCCTTTTTCTTGGAAGGCACATTATTGGTTACTAACCGTTTTTCGCTAATTTCATGTCCCGAAATTGGACGTGACTGAGAGCTTCTGCTTTCAAAACTGGTAGGTGGCAAGTGCTGGGTTCGAGTCGTGGCCGTCGGCCTAATCGTTCGAAGTTTTCGTTTTTTTTTCTTCAAACCTTGGATTTTCTTGCGTAAATACGGGTTAGGTTCCCTCTGAAAGACCTCCATGGTTCCCCCACCCCCTTAAGGGTGTATTCGAAAAAACGCTTTTCCACCTTCAACAGCTCGAAATTTTCCGATACAATTTCAGACACATTTTTAAAAGTAGAAACATGAAACTTGCTGAGGGGATTCTTGAAGGGACGTATGAGGCGCCGTGTGATGTCTTTTTACGCTCAATTCATTAGAATTGGAGTTATAAACAATTACCTTATCAGTATGACCCTTTTTTTCGTTTACAGAACTCCCGCTTGGGAAAAATCGGTTCGAAATTCCGTTTTTGATTGCTTTTTTTGCAATATTTTCTGCATTTATCAAAGAAACGACAATCCTTGTGCACTTTCCAAATGAGAGATTTTGAAAGTTTGTTGCATTTGAGAGCAAAAATGAATTCAAAAATAAATCGGAAAATAAGCAGTTCGAATCGAAATACACCCTTAAGGCCTATATCCCTCGTGTCAATAATTGGCCGTCATAAACACAACCAACACCAGTGGGTGTAGTCGTAAAAAAATCAGAGAATCTACGCTCGAAACAGAGGGTATAACCCTAGAGTGTATATACTGTAGCTTTCTCGAGAAACAGAGAATATATGGCGTTCCTTTTAAAAAATCCAGAGGGTGTACGGCGCATACTCCCTTACACCCTCCACTATATGCCTGATCAATCCAAAATTGGACAATATTTGTCTGAAATAAGTTAAACAGAGCTGCATCTGAACAAATCGTTGCACAACTCTTGTTCCTTGGTTCTCATTATTATTATTATTATTTATTTTTTTTTTTTTCATACTCAAGCTTAAGTTTCTAAAATCATTTCTAAATACTTTTTAATATTCATTGAATACGCTATAATGAAGAGAGTACTCTTGAGTATACCGCTCCCAGATCGACCTATTTCGGAGCACTTCTCCAAGAACTCATCTCGAACAGCTGTTTAAAAAGAGGTCTGTGCGGGCCTCGTGTGTGTGTGTGTAAACAGGCCTAGATAAGAGCTTTCTTTTCTCTTTCTATACCTGCAAACCTCCTTTTCAATATCGCGCACTGCTGTCCTTTACAAACAACACCGGCCTGAATTCGTATCGAGTCTCTTTTTTTTTACTTCATGTTTTAGTCGCAAGTGTTTTCCAGTTGCAGCTTTTCGCAGAACTTGACACCTATTCCAGTTGCATATTCTTAGTTACAATCAGAAAAACTCTTTTTATTTTAATGCCGACAAGTTAGAAGTTGGATGTATTTTAATGTGTCAAAGAATAATTTATTAATTAAGCTTTAATTGAAATGGACTTGCAAGAAAATATTTTAATTTTGAAGTATCATAAAGCTGGACATAATAAATATAAGTCAATAATAATAATAAAATGTACGTTGCAACTCATATCTTTTCGAGTATTAATTTCATAATTCGTATTATAAAATTTTTAAAATTACAAATTCAACACTTTTACTTTTTCCTCCCCACGACAGTACATCTTAAAGCGCAACACTAGGCACAGAAAAAGACCCGGATGATAATGTAAAGTCTATGGGGGCGTTCTTTTCAAATAGGGTAACATCCCCAGTAATTGGCACTTTAAGAATTTGTCTTGAAACTTACTTCAATTTTCATTACAAAGAATTAAGATATTTACTTGAAAATATTTTTAAATCAAAGAATGCATATCTGTGCATCTATTTTGCCCACTAAAATAAAAAAAAAAATTAAAAACTATTTTTATAAAAATATATTTATAAAAAGTTGCTGAAATCACCAGTAATTGGCACCTAGTGCACCAATGTATGACACCTTGTGATCCAGTAATTGGCACAAGTTTATATTTTAAAAAAAACTTTACATTTTGCATTGGGTTTAATCGCTTTAAATGAATTTACTGTAGATGAAGATGCCATATTTCAGGTTTTTGAGAGTAAGAAATCAGCATATTAGTCTGAAATGCGAACACTTTAAAACAATATAATATATTTATATTAATACCCAGTAATTGTCATGCTGTCCACAGTAATTGCCATATGAAGCTTTAATGGATTCCAATTTCTGATAATATTTCATATTTTCTAATAAAAACAAATGATAAACAAAATTAGTCTATAACTTTAAAAGTACTGCCAAAATAAGTGGTTTAATCTCAAATTTCTTGCGAATTCCTTGTAATTGGAATAGGTGCCAATTACTTGGAACTATCAAAATTGAAGCACCATTAATTGGCATCTATCATTAATTCAGAAATCCAAATATTTATGTCGAAAATACTTTTACACAATTAAAGTAATTCTTTTTAACTAAAAAAACTGTTGTCAATTGAAATTTAAAATATATTATAAATCATATAATAATGAATAGAAAAGCATGCTTTCCTTAAAACAAAGAAGGATTTGCAACAAAAATGGCTAATTTCATACAAGCCATAATTGTTTCTATTTCCTAGGCACAAATCAAAGTTATAATCTTTAACGTAAATGAGCATATAACTGGTATATGGTCTTGCATTTTTAAAAGACTGGATATAAATATTATTTTAGGACATGTTTGTAGGATGTGCCAATCACTGGTGCATGCCAGTTACTGGGGGTGTTACCCTATTTCGCCCAAATTTTAATATTTCTGCAGGATTTTTTTTTTTTTTTTTTTTTTTTTTTGCACAATATAATTGAGGACGATCCACAACCGGCCTAGTTTTTACTTTTTCAGTTTTGGTTTCAGATATTTATTTATTTATTTATTTATTTTAATTACTTTAACTTTCGGAACCGCGTTTAAACAGATTCTGAAATTGAAATTATCGTAATATAAAAATATATGTGAGCAAAATCGAAAAAGTAAAAACTAGGCCGGTTGTGGATCGTCCTCAGTTATCTTGTGCAAAAAAATAAATAAATAAATAAATAAATAAATAAATAAATAAAAAAAAATCATGCAGAAATATTAAAATTTGAGCGAGATATTTGAAAAGAACTCTCCCATAGACTTTACATTATCATCCGGGTCTTTTTCTGTGCCTAGTGTGGGGCCTTAAAGGAAACCTCAAGCAAAAAATCGCTTTCTGAAAAAAGTTGTATCCGAAACAATTGGAAATTTTGTTTTATGATCAAGCAGACATTTTATCTTTAAATTAAGTTTTTCTAAACTGTGATTTTAGCAATTACACGCATAATTTCTGAGGAGTGGTTAGATATGAAATCGTTAAAAAGGTCTGTAAATCTTATTAGCGGTCAAAATACGTATTCGACATGCATGAAATTTCCAGTGTTTTGTCTGATATATATATTTAAAAAAGATAGCCTTTTAATTCCAGTAAATGAGCATTAGCTAACAACTGCTGCTTCTTATTTCAATCGTTATTATTTTAAGAAATTTAGGAAATAATGGCAAATAGTAATTAATGCATTAACCATCCCCCCTCCCCCCCCCCCCAAAAAAAAATTGCTATTTTTTGTTATTAGTAAAAGTTTTTTTTAACAAATCACCGTCTGCAGTAAAAAGTAGAATGATGTCAATCTAAATTTTAACTACTAGGATGTATTTATTTTAATATAATTATATTTATATCGAATACTTATTTTGATCATATTTCTTGTTACGATGTTACAGACATAATTAGATTGATAAGCATCATTGAAATGGGTAACACCCTGTTTTCTCGAGTAATAACTAACAGTTATAGTTCTTTACAGGAACGAACCAAAAGTTTGTCATTACATTAAAATCTTTTGGGAAAAGTCGATTCAGGTGCATTTGAATGATTTTATAATTATTTCAGAGTAATTAAATTAAAAAGTAACATCTAGGTGCAGTACATGTTTTCTATAGATTATGAATTGTATAGCGTGTATCGTTCGTTTACAGAGCCGCTCAAAAGAATTCGGTTGCAGGACTGATTAGGATCCACAATTGTCTAAATGCTTTTCTCGCTGTGATATGCATTTTTAAACTTAACTACTTTTAGTCTATTGCGTGGTGTGAATTATCTTTATAAATCTTATACAGTCGAACGTCGTTAACATGAACCTCAATAGGAATCAATTTTGTTCATGTTAACAGTAATTCATGTTATAAGTATCAAATCTTTATATTCGTTTTTATAGGAGTCATGTCAAAAGTAATTCACGTTAAACGTGCTCATGTTAACGAGGTTTGAGTGTACTTGACAACACAATCGAATTCATATAACGAGTATCGCATATGAGCAGGTGTTACAAAAAATTAGTTTTTAATGTGTTATGTCTTTATTTTGACCCTGTTCAGTTCTATTTTGATCGAAAAGCCATATTCAATTCTTTGAGTCTACGGCTTTTCACACCACTTTTATTTTAGAGAAATTATTGTTCTGTTAAATAGCTCAAATATTCAAACTAAATAACATTTTTAGAATTAAAATACCGGTAGGAAACTATGAAGCTCTGCATTGTTTGAAATAATGTGCATTCAAAATGAACACCGCATGAAGGTTAAACTATCCATCACTAGAATAGTTTAACCTTCCTTATTTTTATTCATTTGTTTTCCTTATTTTTATTCATAATTTACGTGTTCAATCCTTCTTTAAATCTAAGGGGAAAAAAAAAAAAAAAAAAAAAAAATCAAGAACTCTTATTTTTATGTTAGTCGGGTGCTGGTCATAAATCGCCAAACATTTATTCCCTTCGCATTTTTTCGTATTTCATTAATTACATTTAAAGATATAATCCTTTTGATTCATTTCATTTAAAATACGTAACTTTAATTTAAACCATAAATTAACATACGCATTTAAAATTCATGTTTTTCACTTATATCTGAAAGGAAAAAAGAGAAAACTAGTCGTTGGGGGCCACCGTAATACTTACCCATCATGGATATGTATATGAAAATAAAACATGTGAAAACTATTTATACAATGCATTGCAATTCATAAACAAAATTTAAGTATTGTATAATATACATAGTAATGCTCTATTAAAGAACTGCTGATGTACCAATTTCGACAAATTATATAAAACGCCAAACTACTCAAGTAGTACCGAACTGCGTAAAAGAAACATCCTTATAACTCCAAAAATAATTATAATATAAACTAACAGTTTACTGCATCGGATTAAGCGTCTCATTTCCAATTAAAATATACTTCTGAATTGAAATTTGAATGAAATACAGGGTCGTGAAAAATCGAAGAATGTGGAAAACAGGATTACAAATATCTCGGCAACTAATAATCCGATCGACTTCGTTCTATATTCAAAATGTGTGTTATTTTATTGCCTTTTACGTCCATTCCTTAGAACAAAAAAATTCGATAATTTTTATATACCTTTCATCAGAACGAATTTTTTGAGAGTCCGAAAAAAATAGTTCCGGATAATCGAGGTTGCTGATATTAAATAGGGTTCGTCCCATTCTTACATACTAACTACATACAAAATTTCAAGTCTCTATCTCAATTTGTTCGCGAGATAGAGCGTTTACAGACGGACAGACAGACAGACGGACGGACGGACGGCAGAAATTTTTTTCTAAAAATATGTTTTTCGGAATCTTCACTATCTGAAACGTGTAAATCCGTCAAAAAAAATTTTTCGATTTTCAAAACGATTGCAAGACTTACCCTATACTACGTATGATGGGTAAGTAATAAAAATTGATAAATTTGATAAAATTTGAGCCTGGTTAACATAAAAGTACGAAATACTTTCTGATCATGGCAACTTTATGTTGTTATATTCGAAAAAATAATTTTGATTAAAAAAGGGCCACCTTGCATATGAAATGCGAAGTCCTGTAATTGTTTATGTCAATCCAGATGACTTGAACTATTATAATATAGAGGCTGTCTCGTCGTCAATTTTTTTGCCAATACTAAGGAAAAGTATCGACAGTCAAAATGATTCGGTTGTTAAATTAGAAGGGGGAAAAAAATCCACATTTGCTGTGAAATTTTGAAATTGATATCTTGTTAGTTTTCTTAACTTTAACCAACTGATGAAAATTGCCATATTTTTTACAGTTGCAGTTTGTTACTGCGAGTTTGTTACTCGTTACCGTCGTACAAAAGAGAAATAACCCCTTTTCAGCCGCCACATACTATAGTAGAAAAGAAATGCAAACACCTCTTACTAAGTCCTTAAAAAAATTATCGTAGAAGAAGGTTACTGGTACCGAACCGGTACGGTAGGATACAGGTACGGTAGGATACAGGATACCGAACAGGTACGTCCACCGGTACGAACCGTACCGGTGGAAATAAAGTTTACTAATAAATGATGTGTATATAATTTTCTAAAAGGGCCATTTACATATTAAAACGAACCCAAACTTTATTTTTTTCAATACCCATTTTTAACAAGATATTTCAAATCTTCAGTTTACAAATTACACTGGTGTCCAAAAGTTAAGCATAATTGGTAATTAAGTAATTATTTTTAAGTAATGAAAGAAATATGAATCGGAATGTGCTGAAACTCCAGGTGTGTAAACAAAATAGTACGCGTCACATATTTTCGCGAAGAGTTTTCCCCGAAATCGAACAGGGGACCGTCAACAAATTGAAAAAGAACGAAGATCTTTTGGATAACCCTGTCAAAACTAATGTAGCAAAAGCGTTCAAACTGCACATTATGATTAATTGGCTTATTGTAATGTACTGTGTTAATTTTTACAAAGATAGCATGTATACTCGTAGAGAAATTAAGGTTTTTATAAAAACAGTCCTAAATTTTTCCAAGTTTTTTGCTTATAATTTGCAGAGTTCTTATTATAAAATAATGTTCTTTTCTGAAAATATGACAAACATCATTGTACACAATACCCTGTCATCAGAATTTTAAAATAATAAAAATTGTATGAATAATGAGTATGTTTAGTAAATAATTTTTCATTGCGCATGCGTCAACGATATCAAAATGTCATTTGCATATTGTGTTAGCTAAATGTATGGAGCAACTTCTGTAAAAGTTTCAAAAACATAGCTTGAAAATTCTGAAAATGGGAGCCTATAGAATCAACTCAAAATCCGTTATTCCTAAAGGAAGCAAAAAAATCAGGGGTTTTACCTAAATATAGTTGTACGTGCAATATTGTGTAGGCACTAAACAATGGAATATGGATACAGCCCCTCATCTTTTTGCTTCATTTAGGGAATAAAGGATTTTGAGTGGATTCTATAGGCTCCCATTTTCAGAATTTTCAAGCTATGTTTTTGAAACTTTTACAAAAGTTGCTCTACACATTTAGCTAACACAATATGCAAATGACATTTTGATATCGTTGACGCATGCGCAATGAAAAATTATTTACTAAACATACTCATTTTTCATACAATTTTTATTATTTTTAAATTCTGATGACAGGGTATTGTGTACAATGATGTTTGTCATATTTTCAGAAAAGAACATTATTTTATAATAAGAACTCTGCAAATTATAAGCAAAAAACTTGGAAAAATTTAGGACTGTTTTTATAAAAACCTTAATTTCTCTACGAGTATACATGCTATCCTTGTAAAAATTAACACAGTACATTACAATAAGCCAATTAATCATAATGTGCAGTTTGAACGCTTTTGCTACATTAGTTTTGACAGGGTTATCCAAAAAATCTTCGTTCTTTTTCAATTTGTTGACGGTCCCCTGTTCAATTTCGGGGAAAACTCTTCGCGAAAATATGTGACGCGTACTATTTTGTTTACACACCTGGAGTTTCAGCATATTCCGATTCATATTTCTTTCATTACTTAAAAATAATTACTTAATTACCAATTATGCTTAACTTTTGGACACCAGTGTATGCATAGACACCCAATTTCAAGCCATTTGAATGATAAGTTTTTAAATTAATAAGCATTCGAAATGGAGTGCTTCAACTTTAAATTATATTTTCATATTTTTTTTTAACATCTTCTGAAATTATACTCTTAATGTGTTAATATTTTATGTAGCTAAAATATTAAAATACCCAAACATAAATACGTTTACTTTGTAATATTTATAATTTTATGATATGAATTACGAAATTAATATTCGAAAAAATTATGACTTGCAACCTACCATTTTTTTTTCATGAATTTAGATTTAGTAAGTCTGCTTTATGGAATTCCAAAACTACAAATTTTTCTTCTCAGTAGTTTTGAAAAGGACACCAATTGAAAAAATTTAATGCTGAAAAGACTTACTCTGATGTAATGCATGTTCAAATTAAGACTAGTCGTTGGGGACCACCGTAATACTTACCCATCATGGATATGCATTATATAATATGTGAAAATAATACATTTGATAACTATTTATAAAATGGATTGCAATTCCAAAACAAAATTTAAACGTGTATTTATATTTTTATTGTGCATAGTAATGCTGTATTAATGAGTTGCTGATGAATCTCTTTCGATAAATTATACATATACAACACGCCTAACTACTCAAGTAGTACTGAATTGCGAAAAAGAAACATCCTTATAACTCCAAAAATAATAACCTTATTAACTAACTATTTATTGCGTCGGATTAAGCGTCTCATTTCCAATTAAAATATATCTTTGAATTGAAATTTGAATGAAATACAGGGTCATGAAAAATCGAAGAATGTGGAAAACACGATTACAGATATCTCGGCAACTAATAATTCGATCAACTTCGTTCTTTATGCAAAATTTGTGTTATTTTATTGCCTTTTATGATCACTCCTTAAAATAAAACATTTCGAAATTTTTTATATACCTTTCATCAGAACGAATTTTTCGAGAGTCCGAAAAAAATAGTTCCGGATAATCGAGGTTACTGATATTAAATAGGCTTCGTCTCATTCTTACTTACTAAGTACATACAAAATTTCAAGTCTCTATCTCAATTCGTTCGGGAGATAGAGCGTTTACAGACAGACAGACGGACTGACGGACGGCAATTTTTTTTTTCTAAAAATGTTTTTCGAAATCTCCAGTGTCTAAAACGTGTAAATCCGTCAAAAAAATTTTCGATTTTCAAAACGATTGCAAGACTTACCCTATACTACGTATGATGGGTAAGTAAAAATAGAGTATAGACTGTCTTGACAATTTTTGTTCTATTGTCTGTTCTTCATGATATAAAAACGGTAAAATGATGTGTTTAACGCCTTAAGGCCCCTGTCCTCGCTCGAGGAAACGCTCGCGAGCTAATGCTATTCCTAATGGGGCAGCATTTTTCTAATAACTCTTTCGCATTTTGACCATTTTTGAGTAATTTTTTTTGCATTGGATAGCTGAGGTGCATGCCGACAGCGCACTTTTTTTACTTTTCGATTTTGGTTGCAGATATTTTTTACAAAGTTAGTTTTACTTTCAAAACCGGTTTCGAAACTGGAAGTGCTTTTTTAAAAAAATATCTGCAGCCAAAATCGAAAAAGTAAAAAAGGTGCGTTGTCGGCATGCACCTCAGCTATCCAATGCAAAAAAAATTATTCCAAAATGTCAAAATGCGAAAGAGTTATTAGAAAAATGCTTCCCCATAGGAATAGCATTAGCTCGCGAGCGTTTCCTCGAGCGAGGAGAGGGGCCTTAACTGGTTTGAGTGAATGCCGTTCGGGCAAGACAAATTTACTTATTTCATCATTTAAAGCTTTTTTTGACACCACTATTACTTTAAAAAAAAATTATCATACTATTGAAAGGCGGAAATGTTAAGACTAAATTTTACGAATATTTTATTTAAATAATAGTGGTGTGAGACCGCTATTTTCAATTTATTGAACGGAAAAGAATTAACCAGTTAAGGGGTTAAGGTGCGATCTACAGTAGAAGTGACTTTATAATTTTGAAAATCCTTATACTTATCCTGTAATGTAGCAGTCTTCGATGAGTTTTTGAGTGGCACCTAAAATGCCTTGATCAAGAAGGGGACTCTCTCGGTCAACAATGGAGTACTAAACTTCAATTTGGATACAACCCCTAAAATAGGTCATTTTAAAATTATTTCTCTGAAACTTACCGTATGAGTTGCATGGAAATCTGTTTTTTAGGCTAATTGAGGGGTGTAAAGTTTATTTATGCTGTCAGAATTGCGCAATGCTATTTGAAAAAAAAAAAAAGTTAGGGTTCGTGATAATATTTAGATGCCCTATAAGCAAATTTTATGTACATAATTTAAAAATAAACTTTTTTTTCTTCATTTGGTACCAATCACTTTTTCCTACGATAATTTTTTCCCCAGTTAGTATTGAGTGTTTACCCCTTTTTTCCCCCTACGATTGTACATTGTCGTTTTATTAGATTGCTTATTTAGTTATTTATTTCACAGTTAAAAATAAATAACAAAATTGTAATTTAACCAAATTACAACGACTTTTTGGAAAAGGATATTTTTAAAGACCTAAAATTTTAAGACTTATAAAGAAATTCTATATTCAAATTGAAAATAATAATAAACATCGTTTTTAGGATGATTACAACGAATCCTATATTACGCACGCCATATAAAACATTAATATTCCTAGACCAATGATTAAAAAAACAGTAGATTGAAAGATAGACAGACAACATTAACTGTTTAAAATGTGCGTTTTTATTTGGTGGAGTTAATCAGACTGACTTCTGACCACGCCTCCTATTACGTACGACACAGATTAAACAATTATATTCCTAGATTTATCGCAAACAAATTTTAAATGAAATTTCAATTTTACAATTTTTAGAACTGCAAATTTTTAAATTTCTAAACATCGCACATTTTTAAATTTTTACACCATTGCGTAGAAGAAAAAATGCACTTTTAAATGAAATTTGATTGAAATCTTTATCACAATTTGCTTTCAAGTTATTATTTTTTTAAAAAGTTTTTACTACTTTTTTTGTCATCATGGCAACAATCGGGGAACGAAAAATAAGTTGCAGAATTCAAAAAAATAAAAAGATTCAGATTTCCCAGTTCTCTACCCAGGACAACTATTTTCCAAATAGTTAAAAAAGAAACCTGTTGGAAAGTGCTTTATAACCTGTCTGATACATGATTTTTCGTACTTGTTAAAATATTTTATGGATTTATTCTGTGCTCTTTTTAAGTGTATCTTTTTCTTTTTTAAAAACTAGCAAAAGCCGTGCTTTGTTTGGATTCGCGAAGCATTATTTCATAAGATAAATATTTGAAAGGAACATTACTTTTTTATATTATTTTTGCATCTTTATTAAGCAAAAACGTTATCTCATGTTTTGGCGCATTTAAATTTTAGAAATGTAAATTCAGCCAAATAACTAAGAATTCCCTCGGAATTTTTTATTTATGATATAAGGCTGGTATAAATAAAAATATTTTCGAAGCAGAATTTTACAAAATATATATTTTTTAATTTTTAACTAAAAGTTTTGAAGATGTTTTTACATTTTCCAATGGCCAGTAACGGCGTTCGTTCTGGCCAATAAGTGTTGTTTTTCTCGACATTTTTAAATTACTAATACATTCCAGAAATTATTTATAAACGTGGTTAATATATTTAATTTGGTTGAATTAAATTATTCTTCAATCAATTAAAATATTCTTAAATTATCCTTTAATCTTTCATTTGGAATACCAGACTTAAGAAACTTACCAAATTTAACAAAATATTCACTTTAAATACCAAATATAAGAATTAATTTTACTTGTTTACGATTGTTTTTGTTGCCACTTTACCAAAGTAAATACCTAAATAAATAAATCATAATGTAATTCTTTTAAAATCCGTAAGTCTAAACTGCGTAAATAATTTTGGCCGAATAATGAAAATATATTTTATTTAATATATTAATCATGATTCTATCTATAATTACTAACCCCGTAGTTTATTTTCCTTCTTAAAATAAAAAGATACGGGTTCAATTTTTTTATTTGCAAACGATTTTGGCGGAATAATGAAAATATATTTTATTTAATTAATTAATCATGATTCTATCTATAATTACTAACCCCATGGTTTATTTTCATTCTGAAAATAAAAAGATACGCGTTCAATTTTTTATTTTCAAAAATGCGTCCATTATAGAAAAACATGTAGAATAAATTAATTATTAAAATAATATTTTTTAAAGGTTTTTCTGTAAAAAAATAACATTCTGCAAATCTACGTATCATAATTTATTCTTATGCTTAATTTCAAGTCAAAATACTGAATAGATTTTTTATAAAGTGTACGACAAAATGTAACTTGAGTGGCCTAGTAGAGGATTCGCTCATCCTAATAAATATCCTCCGGCTGCAGTGAAAGTAGAACCGAACTCCCGCTACTTTAGATGAGTTTTTTTTTTTCTTTTTGAGGAAAAGTTGTCGTTAGAAATTATTATACTAATCCCACATCTGACACTTTCCGTCCTGCGGGGCTACTCCATTTCGTATCCATGGCAATGCATACCGGCACGTTCCACTGCAATCTGTGCCAGACTATAAAATGCCCCATTGCGGACGATTTTTGCATAGAAAATATCGCGATTATTATACCGATTGTCGAATCGCGAGATGGAATGCCTCTATTTTCTTGTTTTACTTTTTTGCATTATTCTTGTCGTTGCGTTATTATTTTTAAGTAGTTCAACAACTTTGACTTCAACTTCCTTTAAATTCGTTCTGAAGCTCGCTGAAATGGTAACGTTTTAATTAGGTGCGTTGCATAATTCTTATAAGTATTGTTTCAGATTTAAACCTGCTAATGAAATCCGCTTCAAAAACAAGTGGGTAAGTGTGATCGCAGATCGCACCGAGGGTTTCGTTTAATATCGCCTTCAAAACACTTTATCATTAAGTTATCGTTAAAGGAGACCAAACTGATCACCAAAGGCGGCTAGTAATTTAAATGAATGGGAATTTAATAAATGAAACAAGTGGGTAAGTGTGATGGCAGACCGCACATAGGGTTTCGTTTAATATCTCCTTCAAAAATTTTGATCATTAAATTAACAAACGAAAAGTGTTTTTTCGGCGCCATTTCGGAATTATTCGCCAGTTGTGCCAACCAGGACAGAATACTGAATATTTCCCTAAATGCTGCCTTGATCGCATAGACTTTTTGGTTTCTCTATCAGAATTCAGAATATACAGATTTAGTGAAGTTACGCAAGTAAATAAAGTTATGTATAAAAGTAAATTGTTACAAAGCTTAGTATAAATTTAAAGGAAACCAAACCGGTCACCAGAAACGGCTGGTAATTTAAATGGACAGGAATTTAATAAAT
The DNA here is from genome assembly GCA_964019185.1 of Maratus speculifer. NCBI lineage: Eukaryota > Metazoa > Arthropoda > Arachnida > Araneae > Salticidae > Maratus > Maratus speculifer. The sequence goes on along the minus strand of OZ025290.1, from coordinate 445,780,427 downwards.
TTTTAAAAAAATTTACTTCGCATGTCAAAATAGAGGATAAATATGATGTAATATGATGAAATAAAAACAAAGAAGAGCGTTTTTCACGTGATTTATTAAATCCATTAATTTATGTTGCATGCATAATAATTTTATTTAAATGAAATTTAAATTTTGAGATTTACGCTACTGAAAATTTTTAAACTTATAAATATGGCACATTTTCAATTTTTACACCATCGTATAGGGAAAAAAATGTACTTTTAAATGAACTTTGTTTAAAAGTTGTATTTCAATTTATTTTTGAGATATTAATTTCTTTGTAGTTTTTAATACCCATTTTGTAATTGTAACAACAGAAGTACTTCATTTCTTTTTAAGGCGTAAAAAAGAAATAATTTTTATATCTATTTAAACTTGTATGCAACAATAAGAAGAAGAAGAAGAAAAAAAAACGAGCTGATAATATTGAAAAAAAGGCATATTTAAATTAAAATAATAGTCTTTATTAAAATTTTATGATTTGTTGTGCGACAAGAGGTATTCAGCTGTAAGTACATAAAATTTGAACTGTCTGACATAGTTTTTGTATGCGGTCTCTGTGACAGCCAGAGACGAATAGGGTTTAGTCAGATGAACGAAACCCAAAAACATATTTCACTTTGCATGTCAAAATAGATGATAAATATGACGAAATAAAAACAAATAAGCGGTATTTTCACGTGATTTATTGAATCCATTAATTTGTATTACCTACATAATTTTATATCTGTTTAAACTTGCGTGCAACAATTAAAAGAGAGTACACAACAAAAAAATGATGCTATTAAAAAAATATTTTAATTAAAATAAGTCTTTTTCAAAATTTTATGATTTTTTGTGTGACGAGGTATTCAGCTGTAAATGCACAAAATTTGAACTCTCTGACTTATATATTTTTTGCGTACGGACCCTGTGACAGACAGACAGAGACGAATAGGGTTTCGTCAGATGAACGAAACCCTAAAAAAAAAATCGATATTTTGACCAATTTCATGATATTGTGTCCCCTTGTGTCAAAAAATGGTTGATCCTCTGAAAACTGTAAGTGCAAATCCAAGACCAGTACCTCTGTCCACTGGCGCCATCTTATATGGGCCTGTGGGGCCCGAGCCCACCCAATAATTTTGAATCATAGCGTACCCAATTTTAATTTTCCTGTTATTTATTTCATTACTATTTCATTATTCATTTTCCTCCTTAGAATAAAATTTATTTTGCCAATGACCATGTGTTTTAATACTCCGAGTAATACCCATAAATACCAAATGAATGAAATGTTTTGCTTCCATGTTTAACTTTCTTCTAATTGAATTTGTAGTCATGTTCATTATATGACATTACAATGAATATAAATGTCTTTATAAAGAAAAACTCATCGGAATATAATTTAATAAAATTGCAACTTTGTTAAAACATGACAGTTTGACTTAAAATTCTCATCTTTCCCCATCTGTCAAAGAAAAGCTGGTCGCACCATTTTACAAAAATATTTTTGAGTCAACCCAATATTTTTCAAAAGTTGGCGCCACTGCCTCTGTCAATAAAAAAATACTTTGTGATGCTTTTAACCATATTTTTATCCGGGTTTTACTACCTTTCACCGTAACGTTTTTCAGGTTACATAAAAAAATTATACGTTTTTCTCTTTTCACTTTTTATGCTAGCTTTAGTCGATTCTATATTTGGAGTTAATACGCGAGGCGATCTCGTAACCTTGCCCGACATAGATCGACCCCTCCCATATAATCCGAACTTTCGGAACCGCCAGTTTTTTATTTCTTTTTTTCTTGATTTTTCTGTCGTGATCCGTTAGTTCCAGTTTCGCTCCTCTCTCTAGGTCAACCTTGTCCACGATCATAATCGAGATGATCGATTTCTTTTTTTGTATTTTTTTTCTGTGTATTTTTCCGCGGTCGCCCGAAGGTCGACAACCCTATACTGTAGAGACGAGCACGCGGCGAAAGTGTGCCGGATTTTTTGAAAGAAAATACAGCGGTATATTTTTTTTTTTTTTTTTTTTAAGAAAAATGTTCTGAGATCAAGAACGAGTTACTGTCTGACACAATTATGAAATCTTTTTCATCGATGTAGGTATAGAATTGAGAGAGATTTTTTGTTAAAGTTCGTAAAAATGTTTTGCTTTTTCCTATAAAGCATGGAGAGGTGTGAACATTCCCCACTGTCACCTTTTGAAATTTTATCTAAATAAAGAAAATTGGATACTTTTCCGTTATACCAAATCCATTTTCGCTAAGCGTAATAGTTAGACATTTGGGAGGGAAAAAATTCAATTGTTGGTTCCAAAGTAATCATTTAAAAATGCAAAAAAAAAAAAAAAAAAAAAAAAAACTATTTTATCAAATTAATGGAAATGTATACTTGAGTATGGAATCGTAAATCGAGTGTACATTCACACACATACGAAATAAGTTGTAAATTCCACGTCAAGCGCAGTAAATGAGGTGCGTTCGCACTATATCGAAGTTTCAAACATATTCAGATCTTGGTGTACTAATGTTACGGTACTTTGGACACAGTACAGTAGCCGAAATCATTTTGTGTCCCTTCGATACTATACAGAAAGTAACTTGTAATAAACCTTAGCAACGTATATCATTTTCATAAAATATGAAATAGTTTAATATAATTAAAATCTCCCCAAACAATCTTTCCCTCTATACCATTATGTATGGCCCTGTAAATGAATAACAAATATTCTTTGCACCACAGATTGTTACAGAATGCATATTTTAGTATGTACTTCATAGATGCATATCCATTTTATTATGTTCGAAAGCGTGTAACATCATTAAAAGGCACTTGAAACTATTTTTTCCCTTTGGGCGTAACGTAACGGAATAGTTTTTATTGTCCCTGTAATTGGACTATACACCCTATTTTCTTAAATTAGAAATGATTCGACAAAATAATGCAACAATTAAATTTTTAATTTAAAACGATTCGGTTTGGGTAGTTTTTGCTCCGTTACATGCGGATAGACGAACGGATGGATGGAATGATGACTGTGGGTGCTACGTATTTACATAATTACGAACGCACCTAAAAAAAGGGGGGGGGGATGCCAATCAAGAAAAATATACATGTTTTAGACACTAAAGACATGGTTTAAAATACCCCGTGATTTAAGGGCCAAATATTTATTTTGATATTTATGTGCATACTAGATAAGAAATATTTAGAGTTTTATTGTGCCGTATATTGACATGTTGTATGCTCGTTTTCTATAAAATGGTTACTTATTCTTTCTAAAAGCATTGCTCAATGTTCTTTTATTTAAAAAATAAACTTTTAAGAGTTTATTTCAATTAATTTAAATACAAAATACCAATAAACTTGAATACCTGTGTATAGTTAAAAATTAAATATATATTGTCCCATTTGTTCTTTGACTCCATTGTTAATTATTTTTAAATGCGTAAAATTATTGGTTGTTCTAAACATTTCATGCTATAGAATGTAGAAGGTGCCATTATTTATATTTTGTTTTTATTTGAAACTTAGAGACATGCACTCACTATATATATATGTTTGTATGTGTTAGTGCTAGTGTTAATCACTTTAAATGTATTTTAAAGACAGTTTCGTTTGTTTTCAACCGAAATGTGGTTTTTTTTCGGTAGAACAGTACTAAAATGAACAAAAGTAACCCAGCGATAGTAATAAAATTCTAAAGAAACAAGATTTCACTTATATCTAATGATTAAACTTAAAAGTATAAGTTAAGGGGGTAGTAAGGTCTTTTTTTTTCATTTTTTTATTTTTATTTTATATTAATGTACAACATCTTAAGATAATTCTGTGAAAATTTGAAAGCAATTGAAGTAAAACTGACGGAGATATACACTTATAAGTCTCCGCCCTCCGATTTCGACAAAAGCGTCTGTGAAACTTTAAACGTGTTTTTCTAACACTTCGCTTTTTCGAAGCCGGTGAACTCTGTAGCTCAAAATCTACTGAACCGATCTTTTTTAAATTTTACACACTCTTTCTTTATATAAATTACGAGATAACGCTGTCGAGTTTTTTTCTTTTTTTTAATTTTAACTTACTTTTAAAAAACAAAATATCAGATTTTTTTGATGAAAAATCAGTATTTTGACTTCCGAGCCTTGTAAAAAATTGAAAAATCAATAATAAAAAAAAAAAAAAAACTCGGCCGCGTTCCCTGAGGAAACTTATCAACTAATTAAAACAAGTTGGTTTTTTAATTTCAGTTGATCCAGTCATGAGTTATGCGGTTCACCGCGAATCAACTTTTTTTTGGGACGTCTTCGAAGATTCGCTGTCATCGGCTCATTTTTTAATATTTCTTAATGAAAATTTCACAGAATACTCTTTAAATGACATATAATTATACTATAACTATACAAATAAATAAATATTAATTGTATCCTTACAAAAAAGGATAGAAAATATGCTTTTTTCCCTCGAATTAACCTTACTACCCCCTTAAAGTGCTAATTGAGGGGGGGGGGGTTCAGTCTGTCTACCGCAAACAACATTTATGGGTTAAATTGCCATTCTTCTACGATAAAAACTAATAAAGCTATATAATGTATTGAATTTCATTAAATCTCTGAGCTTTCTGGCGCTAAAAAAAGAGTATTATTTAGTATAGGGGCGCCCCGGAGTTTCGTAAAATTCAAACTGGCATTGTACTGAGTTTTCGTCTTAGACGAATAGAATTACCTGTCAGAGCACAGATAAAAATGTCTAAATATAACTAATCAAAATCCAGAAACCGTATAAAAATTTAAAAACCATTCTTTTTTCTTTTGAAAATTAATAGGAGGATTACTTCATGCGTATAATAGTTCTTTATTTTTACCTTTTATTAAGGGATATCAAGGCTTTTTAAAATTTCAAAATTTTCAAAATTGTTATTTTTATTTTAGATGTTATATTCCTATCTTTTCTGAAAATTTTGATACAATTGTTTCTTTAAAACTCCCATTAGAACAGAAGTCATGGCTTTTCGAATTGTATAATCATTCGCTAGCTGAAGTGGCGTTTTCGAAATTTCAATGTATTTTTTTCTTCAAATGACACTTTTTGGAGCGCAGGATGGCTCAAAAATTTTTGAATATCTTTTTATGAATTTTTCAAACCATATGTTTCATGTTAGTCTATACACACTGAACCTAAATGTTTTCTTTTTCTTGTTCAAAAAAATATATTTTTTAAGTGATTAACGGTTGAAATTTTCAAAATTTCGTATTAACTAATTACAGTTTTGTTTTAAAAATATAAAAATGATTTAAATTCAAATGTATTTAGGTTCAGGGTAATTATTACAATTAGAAGTTTAATGAGACAAAAAAACGTTTCATTCTAGTTGCCAACTTTATTTTGTAATCCTGCGCGTAAACTGTTATAAGCTCAGTAAATTGTCTGACAGTTCAGAACCTACTGTAAATGCTAAATCTGCAACTTCAATTTCTTAAATACATGAAATATTTATAATTTCATTATAATAAAAATTGTGTTTTTAAAATTAAATACATTTTAAGATATTAAAAATTGTATATTTTTTTTCATTTTTTCAAATTTTAAGTACCAAAGGAAAAAAGAAACAAGTTGGAAATTGCTTGTCAAGCGTAGCAAATGAGGTTCGCTCCAGGGGTGATTCTCGTCCGAAAATTCCGAAATTTCCGAAAATTTAAGGCATCCTCTTCCGAAAATTTGAAATTGGGTTATCAATTCCGCATAGTTGCCAACTTGTACGGTTGTGCGCGCGGAAAAAAACAATTACATAGAAATGCTAATTTCGTGAATGGATCGCCGAAATAGCATACATTTCGTCAATATTTCGTGGAAAAACGACGATTTCATCAATTTTTTTGTAAACAAACTTTGTCAAAACATCGATAAAGAACACGAATTTCCTGTGCGGATCGCGGAAAAAACGTCAATTTCACCAAATATCGGAGATAAAACGCCGATTTCGTCTAAAGATTGCGGATATAACGCCAATTTCGTCTAAAGATTGCGGATATAACGCCGATTTCGTCTAAAGATTGCGGATATAACGCCGATTTCATTAAAAGATCGCGGGAAAAAACGCCGTTTTCGATAAAAGATCGCGTAAAATTTTTTGTCAATAGAATATTTGAAAAAATACGCCGATTATATCAAAAGATCACGGAAAAAACGCCGATTTCGTCAAAAGATCGCGGGAATAAAACGCCGTTTTCGAGAAAAAATCGCGTAAAAAAGCAAATTTTGTCTAAAGATCGTCTAAAAAACGATGATTTCACTTAAAAAAAACATGGGGAAACGCCGATTTCGTCAAAAGATCGCGGAAAAAACGCCGATTTCGGCAAAAGATCGCAATAAATCGCAGATTTTGCTAAAATATTGCCGATTTCGTCTGAAGATAGCGGGAAAACGCCGCTATTGTCCGAAGATCACTGGAGGGGGGGGGGACTCGCGACCCCCCCCCCTCCGCGCCAATTTCCGAAAATGTGATGAGAATTTCCGAAAAAAAATTTTCATTCAGAATCACCCCTGGTTCGTTCGTACTACAAGGAAATTAAAAAAATATTCGGATCTTGGTGTCATAGTATACAGTACTATGGTCCTTAATGAAATTCAACACTTTGTGGTTATGAGAACATGTTTTTTCTACTTTGCTGTTTTTGAAAGACAAGTACCGAGGCAAATTGCGTGTTAATATTATATTGTAGATCTGTATTTTAAAGTATTGCGACCAGGTTCTTTTCAAAAAAATGCATTCGCTAGAGTTGTAGGCTGTGATCAATAAAATAAATGCCTTTTGAGAACTTTGTTTATTTAAGGTAGAGTTATAAAAATTAAATCATTTCTTACTGAAATAATTAGGGATGGTGCCTGTAACCATTTTTCAAGAGACCTTTGTTACATGACTGAGTGCATGAAGCGAGAGAGAGGCAATTGAATTTTCTCATTCAGAATTCACACATTGGCATCCAGAATTGGCGAAAAGGAGCATATGAAAAGTGAATATCATAACCATGAAATTTTCTGTTACGCTTTAAACAATTAAGATGATTTTGAATTTAATACAGGGCAACCAGAAATGGGCAGTCCTAAAAAAATACGCCAAAAAGAATTCGCGCCAATTCGTACGTTAGGACTCTGTTTTGGGAGAATTTATGAAAGACACAATAATGTGGCATGCACAAGGAAAGATTATTACCTAACGAATAAGTTAGAATCACAATTAAGCAGAGAGAAAAGCGATTTTACTGACCGCAAGCAAAGCATATCTTTGTTCTTTTTTTATTTGTTTCCAGCAAGGGTGAAATACGCATCTTAATGAATTCTCTTTATCTGACAGCCGTTTATCAGTAATAAAGCAGATGCTAGATGTTTTTCTTTCTTTTCTTTTGAACGGAAAGTTATTGTGGGATCGAAATAAAACATTAAGATAAACTAGATATTTAATTAAAGATTAGCTTTAACTGTAATTTAGAAAAATGTAAAATTTAAGAAAACTATATGTGATTCTACATCACATATATGTTCCCACATAGGTAAACACCAGTACTAGAAATCTCATTGATCAAAAAGTTATGTTTTCATAATAATTAAACGTATTTTTAACTATCTTTGTAATTTGTACATTGTTTTAATTTTAATTTTATTTTTATTTTTCTTTTCTTTTCTTTCTTTTTTTTTTTTTTTTTTTTTTTTTTTTTTTTTTTTTGCTAATGTATTTTCTGTACGAAAATTTGCGTTTTCCTTAAGATAGGATAGTTGATCGTATTGAGATCGTACAAAAATTGCTATACTGATATACAAATTTATCTGGGGTGGGTCGCGAAACTTGTTTCACTGAAAGGTGGATCGCGTACCAAGAAATTTTGGTAACCGCTGGTCTAACTGATTGAACGACGTATTTACACAATTATGAATGCACTTAAAAAAAGCTTTCTTTGGAGTTGTTTTGTGTGCATTAGAAGGCATTCACAAACTTTACGGCAAGTTTCACCTGTTTTAGCGTGAAAATTGAAACGTACAATCATTGAGCCGCAGCATTTTCTAGCAGTAGACTCCTTTAAGGGTGTATTTCGATTCAAAATGCTTATTTTCCGATTTATTTTTGAATGCACTTTTGCTTTCAAACGCATCAAACTTGCAGATTCTCTTATTTAGAAAGTACACAAGATGCCGTGATTGGCGATTCTTTAATAAATGCAGAAAATATTGCATAAAAAGCAATCAAAAACGACAATTTGAACGAATTTTTCCGAAGCGGGAGATCTGTGGGCGAAAAAAAGGGTCATACTGAGAATGTAATTGTTTATAACTCAAATTCTAACGAATGGAGCGTAAAAAGACATCACACGGCACCTTATATGTCTCTTCAAAAATCCCCTCAGTAAGTTTCATGTCTCTACTTTTAAAAATGTGTCTGAAATTGTATCGGAAAATTTCGAGCTGTTGAAGGTGGAAAAGCGTTTTTTCGAATACACCCTTAAGGCATTTATAGTGAGAGGCTACTCCAGTCAAATGGAAAGGCCTGTTTACTGTATGTAATGCTAATCCTATGGAAGAAAATTATAAAGATATCTAGGTTTGCATTTCAATATTTTTAAATGTTTTTCTTCTTTGCATTAGATAGCCGAGATTGATCTGAATTCAGGTCATTTTTTACTTTTATGATTTTGCTTGCAGATATTTTTTGTGAGGATGCCGATTATGACGTTTTCCAAATCGGTTCCAAAAATGTAAGCGTTTTTCAATTTATAAAAGAATATTTTGCATTATTTTCAATGGATTGTTTATGCATACATGCAATCTCAGACTTTTTTCTAATAAAAAAATATACATAGACACGAAACTAGAAATTTATTTAATGTATTAAATCAGCGGTTCCCAATATACGGGTCGCCACCCACTGGTGGGGCCGCGATGGTTGTTTTGGTGGATCGCAGAACAATCGAGGTTTGTCATCAAAATATATCTTTTATTTCATCTGTTTAAAAAGATATCACAATTTCAACAGGAAATAGTATTTAAAGGAAAAATCCTCAATTTCGTTCTAGATGAATATACGAACAGAATATCCAGAAATATTTAAATCAGTATTGAGGTTCTTGATGAAATTCAACACTTTATGCTTATGAGAACATGTTTTTCTATTTTGCTGGTTTTGAAAGACAAGAACTGAGACAAACTGCGTATTAATGTATGTTCTCACATTGGTAAACACCAATACCAGAAATCTCATTGACTATAAAGTTATGTTTTCAAAATAAGACAACGTATTTTTAACTATATTTGTAGTTTGAGCATTGCTTTAATTAGTATTCACTTGCACACATTGAGATTACCGATTCTTGTTTTTGTTGATAATGTGTCTTCCTTACGAAAATTTGCGTTTTTCATAGGATAGAATAGCTGAGGTTATAGAGATTAGTGATCGTACAAAAATTACTATGCTGATATACAACTTTATCTTGGGTGGGTCGCGAAAATTTTTTTTAATAAAAGGTGAGTCGCGGAATTTTTTTTCACTGAAAGGTAGGTCGCGTATCAAGAAAATTTGGAAACCGCTGTATTAAATTGATTTAAAATACCTGCCACACAGAAGCGAGACATATTTAATTAAATAAAATATCTAATTCAAAATATATTTTATATAAAAGCCAGAGATGAAAAATGTTTTATGAAATCTTCCGATCTCACTTTTGTGGGTGTACAATTTGAAAATTTCGTAATGTTTATTTTAGTAATGTGGATTAGAGTGTGTTAGTAATTTAATAAGCATATTATTTTAAATGTAAAATTTCTAATTTATTTTCTTTCTCTATCCTAGGTAAGCTCAAAATCTCTCTGTATCTCTTGAAAAAAAAATACGTAAGTTCAATTTATTTTCCATGCCTGCCGTATTGTTTCATAGTTATTTAATTTTTAATATGTTCTAATCTATTGTGCTGAAATGGTTTACAATAATTCCAAGATTGTATGCGATGGTTCCAATTGGATTTGATTTTATACATTTATATTTAGTTACTTTCAAAAAATATACAAAATAAAATTGCTGTGATTGTGGAAATTTTTAAAATCGAATTTGATCATTGCAATGCATCTTAAAACATATTTCAACGTATAATCCTGTTTTCAGTGTGAATTCATATTGATTCAATTTCACCATTTAATAAAAGTAAAGTATACATAGTTTCAAATAAATTTTTATATGGAATTCCAAAGCTTTTTGGTTTTTATAATTACAGCATTATTTGGAAAATTATTCAAAATAAAAATAATTCTCATAAAATGTGAAATCCTATTTTTTTCACCAAATTAATAGATTTATACAAAATTGTCCTCCTTATTATTTTCTTTTGGATTTGTAACTTAATCTATTAACTATTATTAAACCTTTTTTATTAATTTTACATCTTCTTTTCCCCAGTTCTTTATGCACGGCATTTACAATAACTTTTCATTTTTACTTTTGGTTATTCATAAAAAATATTGTCTTTTCTACATTATTGATTAATTTCAACGTTAAAATTATTTTTTAGAGTGTGATTAGATCCACAAAATACAAATGCTTTCTCGAAAGCATCTAAGAGAACAGTGTTGTAGACCTTTCACACGATGATGTTATATCCTGTAAAACTACTTTTACAACAACGGCTATGCAGCGGCGGGCAAGTCATTTGTGCAAGCAGCAGTATTTTCTATTTTGAAAAGGTTATTGTACAATATGTAAGCTTGGTGCAGATATTAAACACTTCATGGAAGCATGAATTTTGTGCATTTAAAAAAAAAAAAATAGAAGGTAATAATAATCATTTTAAATATTAATTCCAATGCGAATCTATTACGATACAATGGATCAATCTGAATTAACAATGTGTTTCGATGGCTATAAGTAATCAATTCAGTGCTGTAACCAATTAGCGTAAAACAAAATTTAAAAATAAATAAAATATAAGGAGTGGTCCACTGTACATTTAGGTCCATTGTACCAAATTCTCCCCTATATATTTTCGTACTTATTTATAATGTATTTTCGTAGATTTAAGAAACTATTTTTTTTCTGTTAGTGTGTGTATTTATCTGAAATCAACATTGTGCTGCTGTTTATATTTTGAATTTCAATATTTTGACTTTTGTGCGACCCTGTATTTACGAGTAGCAAAAAGGCTCAATTGATGTTTAGTTTAAAATTAAGGATCAAGTGGCATAAGATCCAAATCCAGAGATGTAGGTGAATGAAATTTCTTGTGCACGAAAAGGGTTGTTGTATGGCAAAGTCTCTGAAGCAAAAACTTAACCTTGGACGGTGTGACGTACTCTAGCCAGCGCAATGATGTTGACAAGCTTTTTGTAGGTACGACATCACGTCGACGATTCAAGACAGTGGATTAAGTTTCAGACAATGAGAAATGGTCATTCCCTTGGTCATAACAAATCGGACACCTACCAAGGACATACACATTTTTGAAGATATCTACTGAAACTCTTCTAAAATACGTGATTTTTTACTTACCCATCATACGTAGTATAGAGTAAGTCTTGCAATCGTTTTGAAAATCGAAAAAAAAATTGACGGATTTACACGTTTCAGGCTTTGGAGATTAAGAAAAACATATTTTTAGAGGAAAAAAAGTGCTGTCTGTCTGTCTGTAAACGCTCTATCTCTCGAACAAATTAAGATAGACTTGAAATTTTTTTTTTGTGCTTACTATGTAAAAATGGGACGAAGCCTGTTTAATATCAGTAACCTCGATTATCCGGAATTATTTTTTTTCGGACTCTCGAAAAATTCGTTCTGATGAAAGGTATATAAAAAATTTCGAAATTTTATATTTTAAGGAAAGGACGTTAAAGGCAATAAAATAACACAAATTTTGCATGCAGAACGAAGTCGATCGAATTATGAGTTGCCGAGATATTTGTAATCCTGTTTTCCACATTTTTTGATTTTTCAAGGCCCTGTATTTCATTCAAATTTCAATTCAGGTGTTTATTTTAATTGGAAATGAGACGCTTAATCCAACGCAGTCTACTGTTAGTTAATAGGATTATTATTTTTGGAGTTATAAGGATGTTTCTTTTACGCAATTCGGTACTACTTGAGTAATTTCATGTGTTTATATAATTTGTCGAAATCGGTTCATCAGCAGTTCATTAATAGAGCATTACTATGTATATTACAAACATTTGAATATATGTTTAAATTTTGTTTTAGAATTGCAATGCATTTTATAAATAGCTTCCGCATGTTTTATTTTCATATGTTATAATATGCATAACCATGATGGGTAAGTATCACGGTGGCCCCCAACGACTAGTTTAATCCTTGCATTTGGTATTACTAGTGTAGGTGACCGTCTTAGTACAATGAATAAAAATTGTTTTTCTCATAAATTTGAAAAAACTGATAAAAATATTTCACAGTATGGAAGCTATTAGATGAGCAAAGTTCGGCTTAATAAACACACTATTAGAATTTACAATACTTCTGGGCAAACCAGGTTTTGCGGCTATTATGCCACAACAAAATGAAGACTTCTTAATAAAAGAAAATTTTAACAAATATGCAATAAAACTCCGTAATTAAAGTCTGCTGCAATTACTGAAATAATAATTAATGCTATTTTTAATAGCACATTGAAATTGTATTTTTTCGTTTACCCTCCCCCCCCCCCGGCCGAAAAAAGAGATTGTCATTTTTCGCTTTTGTTGGCAAATTTCTGTTTCTGCTGTCCAGCTTCGGATGTGACTTGGACAGACTTGATGGGAGAGTCAATCCCAATTACACTTTTTTGAGAGAAAAACAAGTTTGGCACGCTATGCGTTACACTGTGTTTTATTATCTAGAGATACATAAGGCCGGTGCAACCGTCGGACAAAAGGAATAGTTGCCCGTAACCCACCATCAATTTGGGGCCTTGTTAGATGTCCCGATTGCTTTCTGATGTGCGATATACACTGTGCGGCCAAAGGTAATCGGTCACTTGAAATTTAAGACTTTTTGTTAAATATATAAAAATATACATGAGGAATTATCCTGAAACTCTATCTGTGTAAACATAATAGTACATATTTCTGCGAAGATATTTTACCGAAACCCCATAGGGGACCGTCAACAAATTGAAAAAGGGCGAAGATCTTTTAAATAACCCTGTCAAAACTAATGTAGAAAAATTTCCAAACTGTAGATTATGATTAATTGGTTTTTTGCTTATAATTTAAAGTTCTTAATATAAAAAGATGTTCCTTTCAGGAAATATGACAAACAACATTGTGTATAATACCTTGTAATCAAATTTCAAAAATAATAAAAATCGTATGAAAAATAAGCAGTTTTTCTAAATGTTTCACTGCGCACACAAAATATAATTTGCATTATGTCTTTGCTAAATGTATAGAGCAACTTTTATGAAAGTCTCGTTTGAAATTCTGAAAATTATCGTTGACAGAATAAGCTCAAAATCCGTTGTTTCCAAAATGAAGTCAAAATAAAATAAAATAAAATTATGTAGAACTCTGTCTGTTGAATACGTTTTAATGAAAATATTAGTTTTCCTTTTCAACGCCAATATGTGGTCATTATATCTATTAATCAATATGTTATGCATTTTACCTTCTCACGATTTACAACAAAATGCGCCTTTACAATACTTTTTAGGTGCGTTCGTAATTATGTAAATACGCAGCACCTATAGTTGTCGTTCAGTCCGTCCGTCTGTCCGCATATAATAACGCAAAAACTACCCAACAGAATCGTTTGAAATTTAAAATATTTAATTATTACATAATTTTGTCGAGTCATCTGGAATTTTATCAAAATCGGATGCATAGTTTAATTAGACGGACAATCAAAAGTATTTCGTTAAATCGCGGTCAATGTGAAAAAATGTTTCAAATGCATTTTAATGGTGTTACACTCATTCATTCATAATGAAAATGATATGCATCTATAAAGTACATATTATAATATACATTTTGCATAATCTGGGGTGCAAAGAACATTTGTTATTGATTTACAAGGCCTTACAAAAGTATTCCACTATTTAATGGTATAGGGATAACATTGTTTGGTGCGCATTTTAATTGTAATTAACTATTTGCAATTTTATGAGATTGATATACGAGAGTGATATTTTTAAAACTTCGTTATCGTAGGAACGCACCTTATTTGCTACTCTTCACGTGCAATTTTCAACTTTTTTATTTTGCAACGAAGAAGTTTAAACTAAAAATGACTTCCAATATTTCACAAATGCGATATCGGAAATTCGTTCGATCTCGCAACTCGTGTCGAAAGGAAGAACCTATCGTAATCCGTTCTCGGTCCGCGGCCTTTATGGGTTAAGCTGTGGCCCCAGCCCTGCGAAGCGTGCCTTTTTACAGTTAGGCTCCACAGAAGTGAAATTTTCTTTTATTATTACTTTTTTTTCTTTCTCCGATGATCGTGTACTTCCAGACGTACACGAGGGTGCTACTTCACGCCAACCTGAGTCCGCGAAAGTCTTCCGGGTTAATCAAGCTTGGTGCTTTTGCAAGAAGTCTATGATTAGCAAAATGAGACCTTTTCAGCGTTTAGACTGGTGGGCCGGTATGAGTATTGCGTTTTGAATGCGAGTTTATTTCTGTACATATTTGAACTTGATAGAGTGAGAATAGAGCGATTTAAGGCGCAACACTAGGTATAGAAAAAGACCCGGATGATAATGTAAAGTCTATGGGAGCGTTCTTTTCAAATATCTCGCTCAAAATTTTAATATTTTTGCTTGATTTTTTTGCTTAAGATAGCCGAGGACGATCCACAACCGGCTTAGTTTTTACTTTTTCGTTTTTGCTTTTATATTTTTTTATATTACGATAGTTTTAATTTCAGAACCGGTTTAAAGCGGTTTCGAAAGTTAAAGTAATTTTTCTTTTTTTTTAAATCTGAAACCGAAACTGAAAAAGTAAAAATTAGGCCGGTTTTATATTGTCCTCAGCTGTCTTGTGCAAAATAATCATGTAGAAATATTAAATTTTGAGCGAGATATTTGAAAAGAACGCCCCCATAGACTTTAACATTATCATCCGGGTGTTTTTCTGTGCCTAGTGTTGAGCTTTAAATGTTGTATATTCAGCGGTTATTGAAAACAAAATTGTATGGAAAGTATTGTATGGAAAGATTTTGGATACTGCTGGGCCATTCCATGAGAAACAGACATATTGTCATGCACGTGACGTTTATATAGATAACAATGTTTATTAACTTATAAATTGCTAAAATAGAAACTATGCGTCAAAATTAACAAAAAACGTATATTTTCATATTAGCGTTGTTCTTTTAATTGTAGGATGGGTCAGTCCATGTGAAATCATCCAGAAAAAGAAAAAAAATGTTGCTCAATATTTTTGATTATTTTAATTCTTTACCAGTTAATTTATTGTACTTTTAGGAGTCTAAAACAAGGATTTAAAAAATTTTAAACCTTTTGAATTTTTTATGGCATCCATGTTTTTGTCATGTTACAAACAGTTTTTCATGAAAATAGTACTTTACAGAATCCTTTATAACTTTTTTATTTCTAAAAGTATCAAAATGATTTAAAAACCATTATATTTAGTAATGAGTGAACTAAATTTTCATAATAGGTATTTTTATGATAATAATTTTAAAAATTGTATAAAATAAGATTAAATGTAACCTTTTTTACAGTGAAAATTGTCTTTTTTGACATAAACATTTTAATGGAAGAAAGTAAAATTCACCTTTACATTTCTTTTTCTGAATATATACCCTATTGAACTATTCTCAGAAGAAATATGAAATATTTAGAGACGCTCCTTCTTTTCTATAATTAGTCAAAGTTGGCATCTCAGCATCAAAACGCTAAATTTGAAGTTCAATATCTAAAAAAGGACTGGCTAAAAAAATATGAAAATTTAGCAGGATAACCTTCTTATAGATGTAAACATGTATCAAAAATATTATGAGTGATATATACGTGGTTTTAAAAATATGGAACTTTGAAATTGGCTTGAAAATCACATTTGTTTACATATATTTTTACACCATGAAGAACTCATAATGCATAATATACTCTGCATTATTTCTTCAGATGCCCTTTTTTAAGTATAAATAACTTTTTTACATAAATATAATTACAGTAGACTCCCTCAAATCCGGAAAGTTTGGGACCAGAGGTTCTGCGGATTTCTGGTCATTTCTTTGTTTACATTTTTAAAATAGTAATTTGAATGCAATAAATATTGCAATAAAAATTATAATGAATGCTTTCAATATATTAAAACATTACAGTAAGTAATAAACTAAAATAATAAAAATTATCTGTGGTATCAGCAGTATCTTGAATTCTTTCAGAAATAAATTTATTCTTCCTTGAAGAAAAAAACATGAATTCAGTAATAATAACAAAAATTACAAATTAATGTATGGAATTGATACAAAACTAAAAAAGTCAAATTTTGTCCCTATATCTGAACTGAATGTCTCATTGTTTACATTTGTAAATTATGTGCAGATTTTAGAGAGTTGTGGATTTGAGGGAGTCTACTGTATATTAAAACCTAATTTATGCTCACAAATTTAATATTTCATTTATTTTTAAGCCAGGATTAAGTGAATGTGAGTATTAATTTTATGATTAAGAACAAATTTACAAATTCTCTTTTGTTAATTCTATGACTGAGAACAAGTTTTCTTGTTCTGTTTATTTTTAATATGCCAGTGCATAAATATATTTTGGTTTAAACTGTAAATACTGCATACTTCATTTTATAATTTAGAACAAATTTGCATTTTTGCTTTTTATTTATTTATTCAGTGTATAAATATATCATGTCTTAAACTGTAACTTAAACTGTTGCATGCTTGATTTAGTGATTGAAATCAATTTTTCTTGTTCTATCCTATTTAGTTATGATCATTCAGTGAATGGTGAATAAATGTATTATGTTTTAACTTGTTCATTTCTAGAATTTATTTAGCTTCTCATTAGGAGAACTCAGTTGTGTTCTGTCTTAAAGGTTGTTCTGCCAACAAATTCCTGGTACACGAGCATATCGCGAATTTATACCATTAAGTGAAAGTGTTATCAGGTGCTTGGTAACATCTATATGTGAACAGTATAATGATCACAATATCTCAAAAATTTGGAAAAGCTTTCTATAATTCAAAGTAAATGATTATATTTTGTGCATTTATGATAAAAAGTGGGGGATTAGAAAAATTCTTGAGCTAAGTGAAGAAAACAATGACCTGTTTATTCACTTTTTTTTCACCTGTACTCTATAGATCAACAACTTCTTTCCAATTGTCTAAAAATGATTCAGTTCCTGTAAGTAACATACTTCAGAAACTAACACCATTGGGACTAATTACAGTCATTGTACACAGCTACAATATTACTGAGACACTTTGCAATGAAATATCCAGATAATTATTTCTATGAGTGTAAAGTAGATTTAATAATTATGTATTCTATGTAAGAAAAAACACGTATTATACCTTTAACAGTAGCATTTGAAATAATAATAATAATAATAATAAAATTATGCATTTAGGAGTAGTTTTTCTTTTAAAAAATGTGTAAACAAATGTGATTTTCAAGCCAATTTCAAAGTTCCATATTTTTAAAACCACGTATATATCACTCATAATATTTTTGGTACATGTTTACATCCATAAGAAGGCTATCCTGCTAAATTTTCATATTTTTTTAGCCAGTCCTTTTTTAGATATTGAACTTCAAATTTAGTGTTTTGATGCTGAGATGCCAACTTTGACTAACTACAGAAAAAGAAGGAGCGTCTCTAAATATTTCATATTTCTTCTGAGAATAGTTCATTAGGGTATATATTCCGAAAAATAAATGTAAAGGTGAATTTTACTTTCTTCTATTAAAATGTTTATGTCAAAAAAGACAATTTTTCACTGTAAAAATGATACATTTAATCTTATTTTATACAATTTTTTTAATCATTATCATAAAAATACCTATTATGAAAATTTAGTTCATTCATTACTAAATATAATGGTTTTTAAATCATTTTGATACTTTTAGAAATAAAAAAGTTATAAAGGATTCTGTAAAGTACTATTTTCATGAAAAACCGCTCATGACATGACAAAAAAATAGATGCCAAAAAAAATTCAAAAGGTTTAAAAAATTTTTAATCCTTGTTTTAGACTTCTTAAAGTACAATAAATTAACTAGTGAAGAATTAAAAAAAACAAAAATATTGAGCAACATGGTCTGGATGATTTCACATGGATTGACCCGGATACAATAGCATAGTTAACCCTTAACTGCTGTTAGCGGTCACACAGACCACTGAGTTTTTTAATTTTCAAAGTTTAACTCGTAATTTTCAGTTTAACTGTAGATACTGGTCAAATTTTGTTTCGTTTGGAGCTCTATTACTATCTCTAGAGTCTTTTGAATAGCCGAATTTTATTTATAATAGTCCTGTATATAAAGTTTAATAAAAAAAAAAGTATTCTGAAAGTTAATTTAAAGTTTTATTCATCTTTAGATTAAGCTGTCTGACAGACCGCTTACAGTAGTTATGCAACAATTTTTGGTCACAGTAGTTAACCCATTAACGCCCAGCGTCCTCGTTTGAGGACGGTTACAAAAACAGCAAGAAAGTAGTTTTTCCATCAGTAAAGAGGAAGAAAAATGTATACCTTATTTCACGAGACAGAATCCTTGATAAATTTAGATAAAAGTTAATTTGCTTTTAAAAGTGGTGGGAAATACAAAATTTAAATTTTAGCGAATAAAATAATTCGGACGTTAATGGGTTAAGGGAACATTAGAAAACATTATGAAAAACAAAACATTATAATAAAACATTACAGATAAGACGTAACTTTACTTTTCTACATATGTACCAAGTGAGTTCAGAGATTTTCCATACCCTTCTAGAAGCTTCAAAAAACCTTGCAGGCAAAAATCAGGGTTCTGCACACGGAAAAAAGCGTTGAATCTCTTGTGTGATTTCGGCATTGCTTCCAAACCTGTAGTCAAGCATCGCTTTCGTCTGTACTGGCTGTGCAAGCCCGTCTAGGTCTCGGTCTGTCCAACATTTGCTGATGCCCCTATACGAAAATCTATGGGTCAGATGTGATGTCGAAACAAAAGTTTCAGACATAGGACCACGCCACCCATTCATTGAGGGGCATCATCAAGTGCTGGACATACTGAGACCTGGACAAAAACAATGCTAGCAATGCTTGACTACAGCTTTGGAAACAATGCCGAAATCAAACAAGTGGTCTAACGGTTCTTTCGTTTGCAGAACCCTTATTTTTTTCCCTAGAGGTCTTTTTAAAGCTTATAAAAGGGTATGGCAAATGTTTAAACTCACTTGGCATTTGTGTAGAAAAGTAAAGTTGCGTCTTATCTTTAATGTTTCATACATACCTCTGTCCACAGTCACCATAGGAGACTAATTTTCAGACTTCCCCTCGTAAAAAAGTTGTTCCACACGTAATATGAAACGGCCCTCTAATAGATTTAAAAATCTCCACTTTTTAACCCCTAGGCTTTAGTAAGCTACCCACTTTTAATAATAAATAAATGATAGAAATAACAGAAAACAAAAAGCTCCACATTTTAAATTCTATACCTACGTAAGTCATGTGTCCGTTTCATGTCCATTCCATGAAAAACTGACATTTTGTTTTGCGCACGACACTTATATAAATATATGTATCCATTGACTTATAAGTTTTTAAAACATAAACTATACATTAAAAATAGGGTATTTTAAAAAATAATCGTGATTTTTTTTTATCGGATTCTTTCGATTTAAATCAGATTTTTTTATTTAAATCAATTTTTTAAAAATTTAAATCGGTTTTTTTTTGTTTTTTTTCTCGAATGTTCAAATAGTGATTAGTTACCAAAACAACTAAACCTCTAAATACTAATTAACCTAAGTTTTAACACTTTTATATATAATAATATATTATTAATATTTTAATTTTAAAGTGTTTGCAATATATATATATATATATAAACACTATTAATTGTAAACAATATGAACCATTTGAATTTAAGAGAAAAAACCATATTGAACATGAGGATATATATATCTTTAACGTAATCGATGCATTGTATTAAAATATTTTGAGAACTATAAGGGGCTTAAGAGATACTAGAGAGCATTGACTTTAGAGAGATATTCAGTTTACTTGTCTTTAACCCTATCTGGCTACGTCTCTGCATCCCTCCCCCTCCCCTGACCTATCAAGCGACCGTTTGGATGGTCGACATGACGGCCATCGGCCAGCTAGTATTACTAGATGATAAGTAAATTCTCGCGCAGCTTTTGCATAGCGTTCCTTTCATATCATTGTTATTATTTCAAGCTGAATATAAAACCTTTACAATATATACTAACACTTATTTATAAAGAAAGGTAGAAAAAGGGCATTTTTTATACAAGTGTAAATACTCGAATGTAGTTTTGCTGTTAAAACAACAGAACATCTAGTTCAATTCGGATTAATTTTATTTTTATTTGTTGCTTTGCTCGGTCGAATTTGAGAATGGATTTTGGTTCTTGCGGGTCGGATTATGAATTTTATTCGAGTAAAATTAAATATTGCAATTTTTTTTTTTTTTTTTTTGGGCAATAAAAGCCAAAGGTCCCAAATTCGAGACCAGGCCTCCACATATTTTCACTTAATTGGAAAAATGATTACTCGTATATTTAAATATATTCAATTGATTTCATAACGAGTGAAAGACATTAGAGATTGGGATTGTAGATTTCTGTTTTAACAATAATAGATTTTAGTCTGAGACAGCAGAATTGTTTCGAATACTTTTTGAGGAAGTTCTAGTATAACAGCACTGATAAAAATGAAGTACTCAAAAATGAGTAAATCGATGTACTCGTATCGAATTGAGTATATTTGGATCAAAAATGAGCACATTACTTTCTCAATTTTGAAAGATCATATATTATCAAGTCCAAAAAAAACAATTTTGTACCTTTTATTGGTTTCTTTAATTCATGACGCCGTAAAAGATGTTTATTAGTAGAAATTAAACTATGCATAGTATTTTGAAATAACTTAAAAGTGCTTGCAAATAATGCTCTGGCCATAAAATTATTCGATTTAGGTATTTTGCAATTTATTTTGCTATTTTTCTTAATAAATAATCAATTTAAGGTTATTTGTTAATAATTTTGAGCAAGAAATAAATGTCAATATATATTTACTTTATTTTGTAAGTTCAGGGGGCATTTCATAGCGATTTATATTTGAACACAACCATGGAATCAAAAATGAGTTCATGTGTTTCTCTGTTTTGAGTGCATTTGGATCGGAACCATTTTGAATATGTGAAGTACTTTGAGTTCCTTTTAATTTTGAGAATCTATTTTTTTTTTTTTCCGGTGAGAGGATCATTTACAAAAATCATTATGAAAGACAAACCGAGTTGTACATAGCTAAAACAGATTTTAATGAGATGAAATGAGTATAGTTAGAAAACCCTGTAGTTCATGAATTCATTAGGAGCTAAAATAAGACACAAATTTGAAATTAAAATGAGTTACTTAGAGATATAAACGTACAAAGCTAAGAGATTTATTCTGTTATTTAAAAATACCATCATTAGCCGATGGAATTTTTTCTCGATTTTTTTTTTTTTTTTTTTTTTTTTTTTTTTTTTTTTTTTTTTTAGATAATTCTGTACATTTACACGCTGATGAATTGATTTGAATCTAAAATAAGATGCAAATTTGAAATCAAAATGGGAACTTACTAGGAAACGTTCCTAGTTTAAGTTGTGGGTTTGGATGAGTATGGTATCAAAAGAAAGATCTCGTCATGTATGTTAAAAAGTGTAATGGAACTACCCGTCCGACTTCAACCGTTTTCGAGATATCAGCACTTGAAGTGTGAATGAATAAATAAATAGACTGACAGGCAGGTATATAAATTGTTCCCAACTTAAAAGTTTCTTTGCATTGTTTTGAATCCTCCTGCCAAAACCTTTTCCCGAGTTATGAGCAAAATCCTTTACACCCACGCATTGCCGGTTATTTTCCTTCTTTTAGACAGACACTTCGCATTCTACGAAGTTTTGGTGTACGGCTGCATTCGGAGAGTTTTTCCATATGTTTTTGTTATTTCCAGCACCTTGATTTATGCAAATTTTTTGGCAAATATGTGGCATGCAGTAATGGATAAATTACTTGTAAATATAGTGTGTAAAATAGAATGCTTTTCTTAGGCTGGCGGTTATGAGTAGTAGGAAAACGACAGTACGGGCTCAAGCGCAGGTGGGGTTGTGGGGCCGCGCAGCATCCCTCCGGCTGCCCCGCCTGCTCCTCCGGCTGCCCCACCTGCGGCCCCGCCACCATCCCTCCTGGCCCCTCCTGCTCCCACCATCTCACCGCCGCCCTCCTGCGCCCCCTAGTGGAAAAAAGGAACATTCTATTCTAACAGGATAGGTGAACAACCTTCCCTAATTAAAAATATTATCAATCACATCTCAACATTGAATCATACTATAAGATGAAGATTAAATTTATATTTGAATTTTGAATAACCGTAATTTTAATGAGTATTATTAATTAAGCGAAACAATTAAAATCTCAGTTTTTAGCCATTTTATTTAGATTTCTTCAACTACAAGATGAGATTATCAATTTAACTCAAGAAAGTTAAACATATATTTGAATTTTGCTTCATAGACATCTTAATGAGTAGTATTAATTAAGTAAAAACAATAGAAAATATCCAGTTTTATAGAAAAAGACTGATTTCTTACGATTTTTATCAACTATATGATCAATGTAACGACTTAAAAGTTGAAAGTTAAACGTACATCCTAGTTTTTCAACTGCTATAACCTTAATGAGTATCGTTAATTAAGTAAAAAACAATGGAAAATATCAAGTTTTATAGAAAAGACTGATTTCTTACGATTTTTATCAACTTAAGAGAGAAAACTTAAACATACATTTCAGTTTTTCAACAGCTATAACCTTAATGAGCATTCATAATTAAGTAAAAAACAATGGAAAATATCGATTTTTATAGAAAAAGACTGATTTCTTACGATTTTTATCAACTGCAACATCAGTGTATCGACTTACAAGTTGAAAGTTAAACATGCATTCTAGTTTTTCAACAGCTATAATCTTAATGAGTATCGTTAATTAAGTAAAAAACAATGGAAAATATCAAGTTTTATAGAAAAAGACTGATTTCTTACGATTTTTTCAACTCAAACTTCAGAATATCAATTTGATAGAAAGAAATTTAAGCATGCATTCGAGTTTTGGACAACCATTTCCTTCACGAGCATTAATAATTAAGCAAAACAACGGAAAATATTAAATTTTTAACTGATTTCTTCATATTTATTTATTTATTTATTTATTTATTTATTTTTTTGTATATATAAAATCAGAATACACAACTTAAAATAGAAATTTAAACATATTTTTTAATTTTTGAACAGTCGTTACCTCAAAGAATTTCGATAATTGAACAATTAACAAAGGAAACTAATGATTTTTTAACGAAAAAAGACGAATTAAACGAATTTGGTTAACTTTTACTCTAATTGGAAATTTCATCGTACTTTATATATACCAACTAAGTAGAATTTTAATGCATAAACGAATAATTTAAAGAAATCCCCAACACACAAATGTGAACCTGCAGAGCATTTCTTATTACGTCATATCTAAACTAAAACTTTTTTCTGCAACCCCTCCTTGCATACATTCCAGGTAGGGGAACATAACAAAGAATCTTGACGTCACAACTTACAAAGGTATACAAATGTTTACGTTCAAGAAAAAGTATCACATAGAGTGAAAAAAAAGAAGAGATTTAAGTTATTTATCCATTCTAGTTTTATAACAGTTACTACAACATCTCCAAATTAAAATTTGGAAGTCATAATGAGTATAATTAATTAAGCAAAATAATAGAAATATTAGTTTTTCAGAGGGGAAAAGACGAATTTAAACAAATTTTATTAGTTTTACACTAGTTTAATAATAATTTTAAGGAGGAAAAAGACGAATTTAAACTTTTTTTTTTAGTTTTACACTATTTTTTCTCATCTCCAACATGGATATATCAATTTTAACAGAAGAATTAAACGTATATTATAGTTTTTAACAACAAAATCTTAACAAGTATCATTAATTAAACAAAAATAAATATCAGTTTTAAAGAAAAGACGAATTTGAATAATTTTACACTAGTATTTTCAAAAGCAACATGGAAATATCAATACTTATTCACATATTTCACTTATTCACTGTATTCAATACTATATTTAATAAATTTGGATACACTTTAAGAATTTCCTAATCTATAATTAAATATTAGCTGTATATTTAATGTTACCCATGTTTTCAACATTAGTTCATAATCGTGAATTTTGTATTTTAAATACCATGTATTCAGGTTCAGATTATTTTCACTTGAAATCATACAGAATTTTTTAACAGAGTTTGTTTTTGAAATCATTGAAGCAACTGTATTTAATATTTTTAACACCAATTTTCTAAGATTTTCTAACATTTTCCGATTATACATTCTTCAGAAGTACATTTCTAAATGCTACAATCACTTTACATATCGAAAAGATATCATTGAAGCAACTGTATTTAATATTTTTAATACCAATTTTCTAAGATTTTTTAACATTTTCCGGTTATACATTCCTCAAAAGTTATTATTACGTATTCTAAACAATAGCAAATATTAATTTTAAGAATAAAAAGATGAATTTAAACAAATTTTATTAGTTTTACACTATTTTTTCTCACCTCCAACACGGATATATCAATTTTAACAGAAGAATTAAACGTATATTTTAGTTTTTAACAACAAAAATGTAATAAGTATCATTAATTAAACAAAAATAAATACCAATTTTCGAGAAAAGACAATTTTTTACACAAATTTTCAACTTTGAAATACATCGCTTACATATATTGTTACAGTATATTACTAAACTTAAACTTTTTAAAAAGTTTGAATGTCTTTACAAAGGGTTCATACTTATATTTTTCATGTCTTGACTGCATTCGAAATCTTACAACAAAAGTATACTTTTATTATTATTATTATTATTATTATTCTAGAAAACCTAAAAAATCGTTTCTTGCTGCTTTAGACACTTGACATATTAAAACTACTCTACCCATATAATAAATCAAATTAGGACATGATTCATCTTACACTTCAAAATTTCTGAATTTTTACAATACTTATTTTCATCAAACTTTATTCTTGATCCTATATATTTTAATAGCACAGAATTTTCACATCTGTTTTTATCTACTTATCAGAAAATTATTAAAACACCCAACAACATTTTTCAAATATGAATATTATCTTTACAATTTAATGATGCAAAACATACACGAATACAAAGTTTAATTTTTACAAACATTTCATATTTCAAACCAAACTATTCGAAATTTTCACAACATAAGAGCAAACATTAGACGAACTTTTTAACATTAATATTGCTTAGATCTTTTCATCATAACTTTTAACTATGATAATTATCCATTTTTAGGTTGATTGTCGAAAAACTGTAACTGAAATTACATAAACTTAATGTAAAAAACCATGTTCTCACACAATTTCTTGAAATTCAACAAAGAATTGACTATTACTCCAATACTTATCTACTTCAATCTCGACTCTCGATAGTATATAGATATTACATCATTACATACTTACAACTCTTTTCAAACGTTTATCAGAAAATCAAGCCAATCAAAGTCTAGTAGTTATCACACCTGTTCCTCAGAAATATTACTATCATATGAAACAGTAAAGAAAATTAATAGATATTTAATATTTAATAACTTCATACGTGAAATTACTGTCGAATGAGAATACTAATAATCAATAAAATCAACTGTTGGACAAAAAAATAGCACAGATCACCGAAAATTCAAATCATTTTTTCTACAAAAATTACAAAAATTAACAAATGAATGACCAGTTAGAGAAATAATTAAAAAAAATAATGAACATATTTACAAATTTATTAAAATCACACCTTTTTCTGGATTACAAACCACAATTTCTTGAAAAATTTAACACCGAATTTGTAAGATTTTAATCCTAGTATTACATACACTCAATAAATATTCAAAATTAACAAAAAAATAATTTTTTTAGTCTCATCAATAAGCAGAAATTCTATATTAAAAGAATATTTTCATAGTAGTACTTATAAAAATGAGAGTTTGCAAACTGATTTTCATAATTTTATCACATTTAAACTTAATTTTTATACATAAAACATTATTTAATCAAATTTTATACTTTCTAATTCAGTAAAATTCAATACTTTTTTAGTTTTTAAACCAATACCACAATATTTATTTACATCAAACTTGATTCTTTACCTTTTATATTTCCACATTACACAAGTGAGTTAAATACTAACTTGGAACGGGAGTTGAAGTCAATTGATTCAATTCGATTTTCATCGTATACGCATTTCCCCTACACGAAATTTCTTACTTCTATAATCATCTAATGTATTAAAACTAATCTACTCATATTTTTAATCAATTCATCAGATGTTTCATCTCGCACTTCTGAATTATCATCCACCAAGTTGCTTAAAATATAAATACTATCTTTAAAGTTTTAATGTAGTATACATGACTAATCTTGAGTTTCCATCTATACTATTAATCAAATTATCATATGTTTCATCTTACAGTTCAACGATTTCTGAATTATCATCCATCTAGTTGTTTAAAATATTAATAAAATGTTTATAGTTTTTGATTATACATAGTATGTATGAATACAATCTTTAATTTTTAACAGTTCATATTTCAAATAACCTATTTTCGGAACCAAACTATGTGAATTTTACCACAATACTTATCATCATACAGAGATTTGTGTTTCATACTTTTTCTAAAAATTATCAGATATGTACTCCTCAGAGGAATTTCTATCATATGAATAAATGAAAAAAAAATTAATTTATATTAAACGTACAGCGAAATTTGATTGCAATATATATGTATTTAATAAAAATAAATAAATGAGCGATTATTTATACATTAAACCTTTACTAAATATATATTTCTTGCGTTATAAAGATGTTTCAACAAGATGAACCAAAACAGCAGCAAACTTCAGAAATTAATGATCTGAATGATTCATCCCTAGCACATGTAGCGTTAATGAATAATACATATGTAAGTACTTATATGAAAAATACTAGAATTCGTATATGAATCGTAATTAGAGTAAATATAAAATGATTTGTCTTACTGCCTACACTTTAACAAATGCCTTTTTACCTATATTGTTGAAAAGAATCCTAATTGTTTGCATTTATTTCTATTACAGATGTGTTCTATTTGCTACAAACACTTCTTAAGTAAATGGAATTTAACAGAACATACAAAAATCCATACAGGTGAAAAACCTTACACTTGGGAAGATTACCAAATGCTGTTTTCAAGAAGGCGTGAATCAAAAGTGCACACATCATCATATAAAGCATCGTCAGTTATATGTAAACTTAGTGAGGATATTCAAAAATTATTCAGACGTTTGAAGAATTTAGACATAAAGGAAGATATTTAGACTATATATCCATCATATTTTCATAACACTTACCACAATATCTCAAACTTAAAATTTGGAAGACATACACACTGCTGAAAAGTAATTTTGTTACCCGAGATTCTTCTACCCAGCATGAATGTATAGATATTATTTTGCAATGTATTCTTTAAATGCCCACAATAAATATTCTTTTATATGCATATATCGTTGTGTTTATTTTTTAAAAACCTATTACATTAATAAAATAGGTTACACATACATGCACATAACATTTTAAGTGAAACAACACTCTCACAACTTAAAAAATGCATAAGAACATACAAAAATAAGCAGATGTATGAAAAAATATACAAGTTTACAGAATAATTTCAAAGTTTTCTAGAAATACAAACAAAAAATATTTACAATATTAAAAAATTACAAAAGTGAAAAGAAAAAACACAAATGTAAAACAAAAACATCAAAAAGTGAAAAACTCAAAACAAAGTTTTTGAAAAAAAAATTTTACAACAAAAATTTTTTTACAAAAACCAAAACTTCAAAAAATATTTTTTCAAAAAAATTTTTTTTTTCAAAAACATTTTTTACAAAATTTTTTTTTTCAAAATAAGTTTTTACAAAAGTAAAAAAAAGAAAATCACAACGTTAAAAAAATGAAAATTTTTTGTTAAAAAAAGTGTAAAAAAATTACAAAAAAAAGTTGCAAAAATTTCAAAAAAGTTATGAAAAAAGCTTCAAAAATTTCGTTGGTTTTAATGCAGTATGCAATGGCGAAACCATTGCATTTGCTATTAAAAACAACAAAATTTTTGAGACTTTTTTCATAACTTTTTTTGAAATTTTTGCAACTTTTTTTTGTAATTTTTTTACACTTTTTTTAACAAAAAATTTTCATTTTTTTAACGTTGTGATTTTCTTTTTTTTACTTTTGTAAAAACTTATTTTGAAAAAAAAAATTTTGTAAAAAATGTTTTTGAAAAAAAAAATTTTTTTGAAAAAATATTTTTTGAAGTTTTGGTTTTTGTAAAAAAATTTTTGTTGTAAAATTTTTTTTTCAAAAACTTTGTTTTGAGTTTTTCACTTTTTGATGTTTTTGTTTTACATTTGTGTTTTTTCTTTTCACTTTTGTAATTTTTTAATATTGTAAATATTTTTTGTTTGTATTTCTAGAAAACTTTGAAATTATTCTGTAAACTTGTATATTTTTTCATACATCTGCTTATTTTTGTATGTTCTTATGCATTTTTTAAGTTGTGAGAGTGTTGTTTCACTTAAAATGTTATGTGCATGTATGTGTAACCTATTTTATTAATGTAATAGGTTTTTAAAAAATAAACACAACGATATATGCATATAAAAGAATATTTATTGTGGGCATTTAAAGAATACATTGCAAAATAATATCTATACATTCATGCTGGGTAGAAGAATCACGGGTAACAAAATTACTTTTCAGCAGTGTGTATGTCTTCCAAATTTTAAGTTTGAGATATTGTGGTAAGTGTTATGAAAATATGATGGATATATAGTCTAAATATCTTCCTTTATGTCTAAATTCTTCAAACGTCTGAATAATTTTTGAATATCCTCACTAAGTTTACATATAACTGACGATGCTTTATATGATGATGTGTGCACTTTTGATTCACGCCTTCTTGAAAACAGCATTTGGTAATCTTCCCAAGTGTAAGGTTTTTCACCTGTATGGATTTTTGTATGTTCTGTTAAATTCCATTTACTTAAGAAGTGTTTGTAGCAAATAGAACACATCTGTAATAGAAATAAATGCAAACAATTAGGATTCTTTTCAACAATATAGGTAAAAAGGCATTTGTTAAAGTGTAGGCAGTAAGACAAATCATTTTATATTTACTCTAATTACGATTCATATACGAATTCTAGTATTTTTCATATAAGTACTTACATATGTATTATTCATTAACGCTACATGTGCTAGGGATGAATCATTCAGATCATTAATTTCTGAAGTTTGCTGCTGTTTTGGTTCATCTTGTTGAAACATCTTTATAACGCAAGAAATATATATTTAGTAAAGGTTTAATGTATAAATAATCGCTCATTTATTTATTTTTATTAAATACATATATATTGCAATCAAATTTCGCTGTACGTTTAATATAAATTAATTTTTTTTTCATTTATTCATATGATAGAAATTCCTCTGAGGAGTACATATCTGATAATTTTTAGAAAAAGTATGAAACACAAATCTCTGTATGATGATAAGTATTGTGGTAAAATTCACATAGTTTGGTTCCGAAAATAGGTTATTTGAAATATGAACTGTTAAAAATTAAAGATTGTATTCATACATACTATGTATAATCAAAAACTATAAACATTTTATTAATATTTTAAACAACTAGATGGATGATAATTCAGAAATCGTTGAACTGTAAGATGAAACATATGATAATTTGATTAATAGTATAGATGGAAACTCAAGATTAGTCATGTATACTACATTAAAACTTTAAAGATAGTATTTATATTTTAAGCAACTTGGTGGATGATAATTCAGAAGTGCGAGATGAAACATCTGATGAATTGATTAAAAATATGAGTAGATTAGTTTTAATACATTAGATGATTATAGAAGTAAGAAATTTCGTGTAGGGGAAATGCGTATACGATGAAAATCGAATTGAATCAATTGACTTCAACTCCCGTTCCAAGTTAGTATTTAACTCACTTGTGTAATGTGGAAATATAAAAGGTAAAGAATCAAGTTTGATGTAAATAAATATTGTGGTATTGGTTTAAAAACTAAAAAAGTATTGAATTTTACTGAATTAGAAAGTATAAAATTTGATTAAATAATGTTTTATGTATAAAAATTAAGTTTAAATGTGATAAAATTATGAAAATCAGTTTGCAAACTCTCATTTTTATAAGTACTACTATGAAAATATTCTTTTAATATAGAATTTCTGCT
The DNA here is from genome assembly GCA_964019185.1 of Maratus speculifer. Lineage (NCBI taxonomy): Eukaryota > Metazoa > Arthropoda > Arachnida > Araneae > Salticidae > Maratus > Maratus speculifer. Next base: position 445,749,849 of record OZ025290.1, on the reverse strand, counting down.
TATTGATGAGACTAAAAAAATTATTTTTTTGTTAATTTTGAATATTTATTGAGTGTATGTAATACTAGGATTAAAATCTTACAAATTCGGTGTTAAATTTTTCAAGAAATTGTGGTTTGTAATCCAGAAAAAGGTGTGATTTTAATAAATTTGTAAATATGTTCATTATTTTTTTTAATTATTTCTCTAACTGGTCATTCATTTGTTAATTTTTGTAATTTTTGTAGAAAAAATGATTTGAATTTTCGGTGATCTGTGCTATTTTTTTGTCCAACAGTTGATTTTATTGATTATTAGTATTCTCATTCGACAGTAATTTCACGTATGAAGTTATTAAATATTAAATATCTATTAATTTTCTTTACTGTTTCATATGATAGTAATATTTCTGAGGAACAGGTGTGATAACTACTAGACTTTGATTGGCTTGATTTTCTGATAAACGTTTGAAAAGAGTTGTAAGTATGTAATGATGTAATATCTATATACTATCGAGAGTCGAGATTGAAGTAGATAAGTATTGGAGTAATAGTCAATTCTTTGTTGAATTTCAAGAAATTGTGTGAGAACATGGTTTTTTACATTAAGTTTATGTAATTTCAGTTACAGTTTTTCGACAATCAACCTAAAAATGGATAATTATCATAGTTAAAAGTTATGATGAAAAGATCTAAGCAATATTAATGTTAAAAAGTTCGTCTAATGTTTGCTCTTATGTTGTGAAAATTTCGAATAGTTTGGTTTGAAATATGAAATGTTTGTAAAAATTAAACTTTGTATTCGTGTATGTTTTGCATCATTAAATTGTAAAGATAATATTCATATTTGAAAAATGTTGTTGGGTGTTTTAATAATTTTCTGATAAGTAGATAAAAACAGATGTGAAAATTCTGTGCTATTAAAATATATAGGATCAAGAATAAAGTTTGATGAAAATAAGTATTGTAAAAATTCAGAAATTTTGAAGTGTAAGATGAATCATGTCCTAATTTGATTTATTATATGGGTAGAGTAGTTTTAATATGTCAAGTGTCTAAAGCAGCAAGAAACGATTTTTTAGGTTTTCTAGAATAATAATAATAATAATAAAAGTATACTTTTGTTGTAAGATTTCGAATGCAGTCAAGACATGAAAAATATAAGTATGAACCCTTTGTAAAGACATTCAAACTTTTTAAAAAGTTTAAGTTTAGTAATATACTGTAACAATATATGTAAGCGATGTATTTCAAAGTTGAAAATTTGTGTAAAAAATTGTCTTTTCTCGAAAATTGGTATTTATTTTTGTTTAATTAATGATACTTATTACATTTTTGTTGTTAAAAACTAAAATATACGTTTAATTCTTCTGTTAAAATTGATATATCCGTGTTGGAGGTGAGAAAAAATAGTGTAAAACTAATAAAATTTGTTTAAATTCATCTTTTTATTCTTAAAATTAATATTTGCTATTGTTTAGAATACGTAATAATAACTTTTGAGGAATGTATAACCGGAAAATGTTAAAAAATCTTAGAAAATTGGTATTAAAAATATTAAATACAGTTGCTTCAATGATATCTTTTCGATATGTAAAGTGATTGTAGCATTTAGAAATGTACTTCTGAAGAATGTATAATCGGAAAATGTTAGAAAATCTTAGAAAATTGGTGTTAAAAATATTAAATACAGTTGCTTCAATGATTTCAAAAACAAACTCTGTTAAAAAATTCTGTATGATTTCAAGTGAAAATAATCTGAACCTGAATACATGGTATTTAAAATACAAAATTCACGATTATGAACTAATGTTGAAAACATGGGTAACATTAAATATACAGCTAATATTTAATTATAGATTAGGAAATTCTTAAAGTGTATCCAAATTTATTAAATATAGTATTGAATACAGTGAATAAGTGAAATATGTGAATAAGTATTGATATTTCCATGTTGCTTTTGAAAATACTAGTGTAAAATTATTCAAATTCGTCTTTTCTTTAAAACTGATATTTATTTTTGTTTAATTAATGATACTTGTTAAGATTTTGTTGTTAAAAACTATAATATACGTTTAATTCTTCTGTTAAAATTGATATATCCATGTTGGAGATGAGAAAAAATAGTGTAAAACTAAAAAAAAAAGTTTAAATTCGTCTTTTTCCTCCTTAAAATTATTATTAAACTAGTGTAAAACTAATAAAATTTGTTTAAATTCGTCTTTTCCCCTCTGAAAAACTAATATTTCTATTATTTTGCTTAATTAATTATACTCATTATGACTTCTAAATTTTAATTTGGAGATGTTGTAGTAACTGTTATAAAACTAGAATGGATAAATAACTTAAATCTCTTCTTTTTTTTCACTCTATGTGATACTTTTTCTTGAACGTAAACATTTGTATACCTTTGTAAGTTGTGACGTCAAGATTCTTTGTTATGTTCCCCTACCTGGAATGTATGCAAGGAGGGGTTGCAGAAAAAAGTTTTAGTTTAGATATGACGTAATAAGAAATGCTCTGCAGGTTCACATTTGTGTGTTGGGGATTTCTTTAAATTATTCGTTTATGCATTAAAATTCTACTTAGTTGGTATATATAAAGTACGATGAAATTTCCAATTAGAGTAAAAGTTAACCAAATTCGTTTAATTCGTCTTTTTTCGTTAAAAAATCATTAGTTTCCTTTGTTAATTGTTCAATTATCGAAATTCTTTGAGGTAACGACTGTTCAAAAATTAAAAAATATGTTTAAATTTCTATTTTAAGTTGTGTATTCTGATTTTATATATACAAAAAAATAAATAAATAAATAAATAAATAAATAAATAAATATGAAGAAATCAGTTAAAAATTTAATATTTTCCGTTGTTTTGCTTAATTATTAATGCTCGTGAAGGAAATGGTTGTCCAAAACTCGAATGCATGCTTAAATTTCTTTCTATCAAATTGATATTCTGAAGTTTGAGTTGAAAAAATCGTAAGAAATCAGTCTTTTTCTATAAAACTTGATATTTTCCATTGTTTTTTACTTAATTAACGATACTCATTAAGATTATAGCTGTTGAAAAACTAGAATGCATGTTTAACTTTCAACTTGTAAGTCGATACACTGATGTTGCAGTTGATAAAAATCGTAAGAAATCAGTCTTTTTCTATAAAAATCGATATTTTCCATTGTTTTTTACTTAATTATGAATGCTCATTAAGGTTATAGCTGTTGAAAAACTGAAATGTATGTTTAAGTTTTCTCTCTTAAGTTGATAAAAATCGTAAGAAATCAGTCTTTTCTATAAAACTTGATATTTTCCATTGTTTTTTACTTAATTAACGATACTCATTAAGGTTATAGCAGTTGAAAAACTAGGATGTACGTTTAACTTTCAACTTTTAAGTCGTTACATTGATCATATAGTTGATAAAAATCGTAAGAAATCAGTCTTTTTCTATAAAACTGGATATTTTCTATTGTTTTTACTTAATTAATACTACTCATTAAGATGTCTATGAAGCAAAATTCAAATATATGTTTAACTTTCTTGAGTTAAATTGATAATCTCATCTTGTAGTTGAAGAAATCTAAATAAAATGGCTAAAAACTGAGATTTTAATTGTTTCGCTTAATTAATAATACTCATTAAAATTACGGTTATTCAAAATTCAAATATAAATTTAATCTTCATCTTATAGTATGATTCAATGTTGAGATGTGATTGATAATATTTTTAATTAGGGAAGGTTGTTCACCTATCCTGTTAGAATAGAATGTTCCTTTTTTCCACTAGGGGGCGCAGGAGGGCGGCGGTGAGATGGTGGGAGCAGGAGGGGCCAGGAGGGATGGTGGCGGGGCCGCAGGTGGGGCAGCCGGAGGAGCAGGCGGGGCAGCCGGAGGGATGCTGCGCGGCCCCACAACCCCACCTGCGCTTGAGCCCGTACTGTCGTTTTCCTACTACTTGTAAATATAGTGTGTAAAATAGAATGCTTTTCTTAGGCTGGCGGTTATGTTAATGCATAATAGCTCTGTTATTCTTATGGAAATGGGTGATTTTTTACACTTCAAGTGCTGATATCTGGAAAACTGTTGGATTCGGACGGGTTGTTCCATTCTACTTTTTAAAGTACATTACGTGATCTTTCTTTTGATAGCTCACTCGTCCAAATCCCCCAACGTACACCTAGGAACTTACCCTAGTTAGAGATATAAACGTACAAAACCAAGAGATTTATTTTGCAATTTAAAGATGTCATCATTAGCCGATGGATTTCTTTTTCTCGTATTTTTAAAAAACTATGTACATTTGCACGTTGACGAATTCATTTGAATCTAAAATAAGACGCAAATTTGAAATTAAAATGAGTACTTAGAGATATAATCATACAAAGCTAAGTGATTCATTCTGCAATTTAAAGATACCATCATTAACTGATGGATTCTTTTTTTTTTCTCGCATTTTTTCAAAACTCTGTACATTTACACGCTGTTATTTTCGGTTAAGAAATCGATTTCTCCGAAAAAAACTGCTCGACCGAGGTGAAGCTATTAATGCATTCATTATCTGTGCTTGTATCGCTCGAGCAAAACGTTACATGGTGTTGTTTCTCAATCTAACGTTTCCCTCTCCATCTCTTACTTTCGCGATATTTTTTCTTTCTACCTGTAGGAATGGTGTCGGGCGTGAATTAGACCATGAAGGAAAAAAAAGGGCTCGAAAATATGCCTTTTAACGAGATCTACAGTTTGTACCGATCCAATCTGCGGTTGCAGTGAAGTTTTAATGACGGCTATTATACTTTCTAATGGAGATAACGTTGAAAGATCGGGTGTTGTATTTGTGTTTTATAAACGTTCGGCCATATCAGCAGTCTTTTGTTTTTTGTTTTTTTGTGAAAAACTTAGCTAACATTAAATTGTATTAAAATAGAAATTTAATAAAACTCTACAGACTCCTGCAACGTCGAACACCGTGGGATGCTTCTTTATACTGCACTGCTTATATTACTTCAATGCATACTATTTCCTATATAATATGACCAAATCTTAAAAAAATTAAAAGCGTTGAAAAGTCATTAATCTTTTTTTTTTTTTTTTTGGGGGGGGGGGGGCAGATTTAGAACATATTAAAAGGGCCAAAATATTGTTCGTGAACAAAAATCGAACGATTGCAACTTCGTAAAAAAAGTCATCTGGTTGCAGTTACTCGCAAATGGCTCAGAACAAATTGGGGAATAATAATAATATGCACAAAAATATTTTTTGATTTTTGGGTTTATTGTGTTGAAATAAAAATCCATTGCCCCCTTAAGGGTGTTCTTAACTGATCCGCTCAACAAGCGAAAAAACGTTTTGACACATTTACAAATTCATTTTTTAACAAAAAGTTATAAAATTTTAATCCTGACTATGAAAGCGATTTCGAATTGAACTTATTTTCCCATTTTATGATAATTAAATTACTTATCGAGTTATAAGCTATTTCGATGACGCAATCACCCGTTTTTCTCCTCCTTTTCGACCGGTTTTTCTGCTTTCGTCGGGAAATAGGCTCAAACGTGTCAACTTTGAAGGCTTGTTGTGAAAAATCTATTGTTTTTTAAAAAACAAAAGAATGAGTGCAATTAGAGTTTCTGAATAACAACCCCTGCTATTTTCATGCATTTCCGAGCAAAACTAAATTAATGCATGTGCCACAAAGTTGCTCTTTTTGATTTAAGAACACCCTTAAGGTTATCTCTTTAACGTTTTCTTGGTCTTCCTCTTCTGTTCCTTCCATCTGATTGCCACTTTATTAGTGACCTCGGCAATCTATCGCTTTCTATCCTTTTCACATGTCCAAATCATCTCAACCTTTTCTCATCTCTCTTCTGCATAATATTTGTCCTGATGTTTAATTGATCTCTTATTTCAATGTTCGTCTTTCTTTCCAATCTCGATGCTCCTGCTAATCTCCTCCAATAATCCATTTTCGTTGCCAATAGTTTCTTTTCATTTGCTTTATTGGGAGCTGTGGATATATAACGTTATCAACTTTTTGGTAATTTTTTTACCCGCCCCCCCCCCACCACCCCGTTCCGATATCATACGCTGTCACCCATTGAACCCCCCCCCCCCCCCAGCGGTATTGATATCGTTATCAATGTCTTTTTTGAGTGATATACAAAGCTAGCTGTTTACATCTATTTCTTGCATGCTTCATTAATTCAAATGAAGAGAAATCAATAAAATATAACTTTATGCCAAATAACATTGAAAAGAAATTATTACTTAAAGATATTCTCTATAATAGCTTTTTGTTACATAATGTATTCAACAATAATAATGTGCTGTTGCACTTGCTCCACACGGAGGAAAACTACCTTCTATTACCCGAAGGGTTAAATAGAAATTCTTATTAAAAAAAAAAAAAAAATAGTGAGTCACTCTCTCTATTAATTATTAGTAAACACAATCTTCATTTCAAATACATTTCACATAGGGTTTCTCGAACCATGATTGTATATGCATACACATATAAAGAAGAATAAGGTTATCAAATATTGGGGTGTGCCATATTTTAGAATTAAATATTTTTATAATTTGTGATTTTAATAAGAACTTTTATATTTTCATGAAAATAGTTAAGACTAAAAATCGGTCACATGCTATTTTGATCGAAAAACCATGTTACAAATAATAAAAGAAAATTTTGGTTGTATCAAAAATGATATCGATATCAAAAGACAACCCCCCCCTCCCTCTAGAGATATCGTACGATATCATTTGACAAACTCCCCCTCCCCCCTAAAATGATAAAGCTATATTTGCACAACCCCTTTATTGTCCAAATTTCTGCACCTTATAGTAAAATACTTTCAATGATTGTATTATAAATTATTTTTTCATCTTATTTATTGCATTACTGCTCCATAACACTGAGTTTAATGCTGATATTGCTTTCGTTGTTACCATTCTTCTATTTATTTCCATTTCTGTTTCACCTTGTTCTTGTAGTTCTGATCCCAAATATTTAAAATGAGATACTATACATTTTTTATCACTTTGTCTTTTATTATATTTTCCTTGAAACCTGATGTTAAGTATTAAATTTTTCCAAAATGTGTCCAACAGATTCCTCATCTTATAGTCAGTAGATTAAGAAAATGCAATCCACCGCAAAACAATTTTCGTCTATTTGTAAACCTGTACGATTTTTTTTTTCTCATAGCCTGACCAAACCTTTATTGACTCAAAGCCAAAATACTTTTTAGAAAGTGTTTCAGTGAGCTGAAAACACCTGTTCGCTAATGTTAATTCGATATAATTTTTGTAGGATATTTAGTTTCATTTGAATATTTTTTGAATAATTTATTTATTTATTTTTATTGGATAGTTGAGATAGCTCTGTGCAAAGGCCGTTTTGCTCTTTATTTTATTTTATTTTATTTTTTTTTTTTTTATGACGATGCTTTTACTTTCGAAATCGATTTCGAAACAAAATCACTGTAGTCGTGTTTGCACGTGGAATGCTCTGCAGCGCTGCACATTTCAGTTGCTTCTAAACTGAATAATTAAAATACATATACATGTGTTTTTTGAAGCATTGACATATACAAAAGAAAGTTTTGCGATTGGCACATCCGACTCGTTTATAGTAAATTGAGCAATAGTTACTGCTTAAAAGTTGCTATGATGTTGAAACTTTTTGATTTAACATGTAATCATCTACAAGGTTTTTTTAAAACAAAAACGAATTTGCTGTTTCTTCGTAAGCTACTTATGAACGGCTGCTTACTCTTTTTTCGATATCCATAGGACGTCATTTGGCGATCATAATAGTAGTTGTCCTTTAGTTATAGATAATGGTCTGTTTTTCTCGGTAATAACACATGTCTTCGCCGGTGCGTAAAAATGGACGTGGTTTCCCGACCCATTGCAGACTTCCGCGATGACGAATTCGGTTATGAACTCACAAGGCCAGTCAGTCAATTTTTGACAGCTAAAGGTTGCCCATGATGGGCATTGTCATTTGTGGCTGGCGGAAGTAGGTTAATAGTAAAGCTCACTGATCCTCTGTTGAATCTTGACTTAAAATCTCAGTTTAATGGTTACTATAAAAAGAAACGATTTCCGAATTCTTGACAATGCTTCATAAAAAATTTTGTAAAGTATTTTACGGTCTGTCAGGGCAGCTTATCTATAAAATTGTTCAAAGAGCTACTCTGGCAGAACTAGTTTCCATGTCTTGACACTTCAAATCGCACAGAATTTAGAACATATTCTTCTACACTGTTAAGACTGTTATAGCGCAAATTTTAATTCATTTTTCTTTGGAAACGCACAAAACTGGCAAATATTGTTCTACAAAAACTATGTAATCGAAAGACATTTTCCATTCTTTTGATAAACTCAAAAAAGATCTTACGAAAAATATTGTCAAAGTTTGCTTTTGAACCGAATTTCGGGACGAAAGGGGGAAAAACCAGTTTTCAGGTGATCCAAAATTGCTTATAACTCGATGCATTATTTAAATATATTGAAAAAAATCATTTCGATAAAAAAAAAGCTTCAAAAGCTGCCAATTTTGTGTCTTTACGTTCAAAAATGAGTTTGTAAATGTGTGAAAATTTCAGGTTTCTCGAGCAATGCATTTAACAACTGCCTTAACTCTTAACTGCTGTGACAATATGAGACCGCTCGATAGAAAAAAAAATTAAAAGCTCTATTATTTCATAAGATTGCAGTTTCGGTACTAAAATTTTTGTATAGTGCAATTGTATTTAAAATTCAATACTAAAAGTTGCCCACGATGGGTAATTGTCATTTGTGGCTGGGGGAAGTAGGTTAATACTAAAGCTCACTGATCCTCTGTCGAATCTTGACTTAAAATCTCAGTTTAATGGTTACTATAAAAAGAAACTATTTCCGAATTCTTGACAATGCTTCATAAAAATTTTTAAAAGTTTTTCACGGCTTGCAGCGCAGCTTATCTTTAAAATTGTCCAAGGGGCTACTCCAGCGCAACTATGTTTCTATGTCTGGACAATTCAATTCTCACTTCAAGGGTGTAAATCGGACAGAACTCGAAACATATTCCTCTCCACTGTTAACCCTTTTCGGCACGGCCTAAATCTGTTAGTAAAATGAGAAATTATCGACTGACACCGGAATTCATAATTGAATTTTTTACATACTTTGAATTTCTTAATTTAATCTTTTATTGTAAAAGCAAGATTTTACTAAAATATTATTGTTGCCGTTTGGAATAAAAATTAGGTGTCCCAGACCGGGCTCGGTGTGCCGGAAAGGGTTAATGCAAATTTTAATTCATTTTTCTTTGGAAATCCACGAAACTGGCAGGTATTGTTCTACAAAATCTATGTAATCGAAAGATTTTTTCCAATTTTTTGATAAACTCAAAAAAGATCTTATGTTAAAGTTTGCTTTTGAACCGAATTTCCGGGCAAAAGGAAGAAAACCAGTCTTCAGGTGACCCAGAATCACTTATAACTCGAGAAATCATTTATATATATTGGAAAAAAAAACATTTCGATTGGGGAAAAAAAAAAAAAAAAAAAAAAAAGTAGTTTCAAACGCTGCAAATTTTTTGTGCCTTTACGTTCAAAAATAAGTTAGTAAATTTGTGAAATTTTCGGGGTTTTTGAGCAGTGCTTTTAAGAACTGCCTTAACTCTTAAATGCTGTGACAGAAATTGTCACTGCAGTTAAATGAGAGCAGTCTGAGACTGTTCGATCGAAAAAAGATTAAAGGCTCTATTTCATAAGAATAAAGTTTCTGTACTAAACTTTTTATATTGGGCAATTGTACTTAAAGGTGTTCTTAAATCAAAAAGGGCAACTTTGTTTTAATTCATTTTTGTTCGGAAATGCATGAAACTAGCTGATATTGTTGTTCAGAAACTACCTAATCGCACTCCTTTTTCTGTTTTTGTGCAAACGCAATAGATATTTCAGAACAAGCCGTCTAAAATGATGTTTTGAACTGCATTTTCCGACGAAAGCGGAAAAAAAACAGTCAACGAAAGGTAGAGAATCGCGCGATCACGTGATTAAAATAGCTTATAACTCGTAATTGAATGATCCTAAAATGGAAAACTGAATTCTATTCGAAAAGGCTTCCACAGCCAGACCGTCCAATTTCATATCTTTCAGTTAAAAAATGAATTTGTTAAGGGTGAATTTTGATCAAAACTGCTTATTTTCAGATTTATTTTCAAATTCATTTTTACTCTGAAATGCACTAAACTGTCAATCTCTTATTTGGAAACTACACAAGGTGCCGTGATCGTTGATTTTTTGATAAATGTAGAAAATGTTGCAAAAAAATGCTGTCAAAAACGACGTTTTGGACCAAATTTTCCGAAGCAGGAGATTTTCGAACAAAAAAAAGGGTCACGCTGAGAAAATAATTGCTTATAAATCAAATTCTAATGAATTCAGCGTAAAATGACATCACACGGCACCTTGTACATCACTCCAAAAATTCTCTCAGCAAGTTTCACATTTCTACTTTAAAAAATGAACCTGGAAATGTATCGGAAAATTTCGAGATGTTGTAGGTGGAAAATCATTTTTTCGAATACACCCTTAATGTGTCAAAACGCTTTGCGCTTATCGAGCAGAAGCAGTTGGGAACACCATTAAAATTCAATGCTAAAGGTTGCCCACGATGGGTAATTGTCATTTGTGGCTGGCGGAAGTAGGTTAATAGTAAAGCTCACTGATCTTTACTTAAAATCTGTTTAATGGTTACTATAAAAAGAAACGATTTCCGAATTCTTGACAATGCTTCGTAAAAATTTGTGAAGATTTTTATGGTTTGTCAGGGCAGCTTATCTATAAAATTGTCCAAGGAGCTGCTCTAGCGGAACTACTTTCTATGTCTTAACATTTCAAACCGCACTTCAAAGGTGTAAATCGGTCAGAATTCGGAACATCTTACGCTCCATTGTTTAAGTCTGTTCTCAAATCCAAAGGAGCAACTTTGACACAAGTTTTAATTCATTTTTCTTTGAGAACTCGCGAAATTGGCACGTATCATTCTTCAGAAACTATAATCGAAAAATGATTTCCGTTTTTTTGGTAAACTCAAAAATCTTCAGAAAATATTGTCAAAGTTAGTTTTTGAACCGAATTTCCTGACAAAAGGAGGAAAAACGCGGCCAGAGAGGAGAAATACCGGTTGTCACGTGACCCAAAATCACTTATAACTCGATAAATAGTTTGTTTTTTTTTAAAAAATCGATTAAAAAACACTTTAATAGTCAGATCTGCCAATTTTGCGATTTACACTTAAAAGTGAGTTAGTAAATGTGTCAGTTTCGAACTTTTTAAGCAGCGCATTTAAGAACTGCCTTAACTCTTAACCTTATGTCGTTAACCTGCTATCGATTACACTGCTGTTAACTGCTGTCGATTGAAAAAAGTTTAAAGGTTCTATTATTTCACAGGATTATAGTTTCTGTACTAAACTTTTTGTTCAGGACAATTATATTTAAAATTCATCTACTTAAGAGCATTTCGCGGTAGTACTTAGGGCTTCAAACGAAACAAAGTAAAGATAGCGAAATTGAAAACTGCAAATTAACTAAAAACTGAAAAAAAAAAAAAATAAAATAATGATTTGTTTCTGAAAGTCAAGGGGTTTATTTCTGCAGATTTATTGTAGGTTAGGTGCCAACCGTTGCTTCCAATTTGAGGTCGCTTCTCCAAATTTGGATTTGCCAGAAGTTCACGATCCTGCCATATGTAGGAAGAAAAAAAAATGTCGCTAGGCGAGATAAAATTAAGTCCACCCGCTGTAGGAGAGTACGGTTCATCCTTTTACTCACCCGTTTTTGTTTGGTCTTTTCACACTTTTTTTTAAACAGGTACTGTAATCGAATACGAGGTTTTGTTTCGCATCTATTGTTGAGCTATTGTTTCCACTCGTGTAATTGGCAAAGGGAATGAACTGAACTCGAATACGATAGCGAACCGCTAAAAGGTCACTGTGGGTTGCGATAGCTTAAAGATGCTGCCACACTTCGTAAGCTTTTAAATTGTTTACGCTGATGTTCTGCTAATAACGCATTGTCATGCTTCTGCGCTCACGATGTGTTTAAATGTTTTCCCGAATAGCCTTGTCCCGAAAAAGTAAATTCGTGAGAAGTTGAGAGAAGCTGTGTTGTACGCACGGTTTGAGTTTCGAATTCGGTGTCCTCACTTTTTGAAAAAATTGATTGTGTAACTTAGTCTTCAGTGCATAAAAAATACAGAGTCTAAAGTGAACGGAGCTTCGTTAGTCACATGTGTAGTGTATTTCTGTGATACAAAATGTCATTTTCTCCGTTTAAGGCCTTTGTTCCTGCAGCGAAAAAGTTTGCATCGTACATATATATATATATATAGGATTAATATCAGAAAAGTTTATATATATATTACCGTTAAAGCGTATAATTCAGTTATTTCATAAAATAATTAGTCAAATCCGTTAAAGTGTATAAAATTATTGGATTCTATGATCTAACTAGTTATTTTATAAAATAATGATTACCTAACCGTTAAAGTATAAAATAAACAATTTAGCATTTGGAAAAAAGCTGTTTTATATAAATTAACTGATGATAAATATTCAAAGACATTCAAAAAATACATTTCAAATTATTAATAGATGATTTAGTAAATAATATATAAAAACTGAATATATAATGTAATACTATTTATATTAGTTAAAAGTAATACAAAATAACAGAATGGAGTGCGGAAATAGTTGTGTAAATTTTTATAACTCATATTTATATAATTATTAGATTACTTTGTCCTGTTGTCCAAAAAATTTTAAGCTATTTAAGGGTGTATTTCGATTCAAACTGCTTATTTTCCGATTTATTTTTAAATTCATTTTTGCTCTCATATGCATCAAACTCGAAAATTGTTTTATTTGGAAAGTACACAAGGTGCCGTGACTGTCAAATCTTTGATTAATTTCAGAAAATATTGCAAAAAAAGCAATCAAAAACGGATTTTGAACCGATTTTTCCGAAGTGGGAGATCTGGGAACGAAAAAAAGGGTCATACAGAGACGATAATTGTTTATAAATCAAATTCTAATGAATTTAGCGTAAAATGACATCACACGGCCCCTTATACGTCCCTTCAAAAATCCCCTCAGCAAGCTTCATGTTTCTACTTTTAAAAATGCGTCTGAAATTGTATCGGAAAATTTCGAGCTGTTGAAGGTGGAAAAGCGTTTTTTCGAATACACCCTTAAGAAGTTTTACAGAGGGCAATTCGAAAAATGAGTGACCAGCAGCCTTTAATTATTCGGTTTTGACAAAATGGACAGTGGCCGCGAAAGGGTCGCGGACGCCGCGCCATGCCGTCCCGTGACCGCAATACAGTTATATAGGCAAGAGCCGCCGTTGTTCTGCGCTGATTTTATGGTGCTGTTTTTCTTAATGAGATTTCCTTTTCTGAGCCAACCAAACCCCCCCCCCCCCCCTCAGGCACCGAAACAAATTCATTTTGAAACAGGAACTGATTCAGCGCTTTTGTTTTAATTGGACCCGCTTTTTTACCGATAAGGGGTTGGCATAGAGTTTCTTCCAAGAATCAGTCGTGTTGCCGTGACACATATATAGGAGAGATCAGAATGACAATTATTTCACGTTGAATGATTTAAACCTTTATTCCCCGACGCTACTTTAAATTAGCGTTAAAATAACTTGTTACAAAAATGATTTAATACACCGATAAGTAATAATCAGAGCTGTCATTTTTTGTGTAAGAATCGGAGTCGCTAAAAACAAGTAGTCTTTTATGTTACAGTTTGAAGTGAAAATTAAGTGGGCTCAGGGGTTGAAAACTTTTCAAAAAATCGATTTTTTTTTAATGATCTAATTTGATTATTCATTTAATTCTTAACTCAATGCAAAAAACAGCATAAAAATATTTGCATTTTTAACGGAGTTATAAGCATTTATGTATCAACATTTTGATAGCCGCACCCATATAATTTCAACTTTAAGTCGCGTTTTCTCAAAACTTTATTTTTGATGACTAACACCAAGATTAAAAAAAAACTATTTGATGGAATGTCTTTCTTTGCATGCATATAACACCATTATCTAGATTATGAATTCATATATTTTAGATAGTTTAATATTTTGAGTATTTTTAATGAAAAAAATGTATTTTTTAGGGGTTTTTTAAATTTTCAACTTTGAGAGATTTTTTAATACTGTTTTTATTAAGTGATAGTTATATCCTTAATTCATAATCTAGATTATAATGTTATATGCATACAAAAAAAAAAAAAAAAAAAAAAAAAAAAAAAAAAAATTAAGCCATTCCATCAAATAGCTTTTTTTTAATCTTGGTGTTAGTCGTCAAAAATCAAGTTTTGAGAAAACACGACTCACAGTTGAAATTATAAATGGATGCGGCTATGTAAGTATTGATACATAAATGCTTATAACTCCGTTAAAAATGCAAATATTTTTATGCGGTTTTTTGCATTGAGTTAAGAATTAATTGAATAATCAAACTAGATCTTAAAAAATTCGATTTTTCGAAAAGTTTTCAACCCCTGAGCCCCCTTAAACCATTTATATTAAATTTTAAATCCTTTAAAATAATTATTATTGTTATTTTTGGATTATGTCGGGTTACACAAGATAAGATTCCCAATGTATTTCCCAGCGAACATCCAGTAGATGAAAACCGTTTTTGAATAAAAACCCTAGTAGATCCTGACTTAATTCCGAAATAGTAAAAGGTTCATTTTATTATTTTTTTTTTTCCATCAAAATATTTCTGCTCTGGAAGACACGAATTAACATCAAAATTGTTGACATATCTTTTTTTCCACGTATTTGAAATAATAAAATTTCTATATTGTTTTCTTCTTTAAATTTCGATTAGTTAAATTTTTGGGTTTGTGGGACGCGAAATTGAAAAATTAATAAAAAACGGAAGATATTTCGTTTTCCTTTTTTCTTTTAAAGCTCTAAGAAGAGATTTAATACTGAAGTAGTGAAATTTTCACCATATGGTTCTTGCGTTCCCTCGTAATTTTAAGCAGCAACATCAGTATAACAGCCAGCCCGGAGTCTGAGTCGAAGTTATTAAAATTTCCGGAGTCTTAGTCAGAGTCGGTCATTTTTTCCACCGACTCCGCAGCCCTGTTAATAATACAGTTAAGAATGAGTTGTACTTTACTTATTTTACCTAAAAATCTTATGCAGTAGAATCTCGGTTAACCGAACTTCGATTAATGGAGGTTTCTGTTAACCGAGCTGATATCGAAGCCTCATTTTGGATTTCAGTGGCCATGCTGGACTATTGAATACAAGGTTTAAGGATGTATTTCGATTCAAACTGCTTATTTCCCGATTTATTTTTGAATTCACGTTTGCTCTCAAATACACCAAACTTTCAAAATCTCTTACTTGGAAAGCACACAAGGTGCTGTGATTGTCGATTCTTTGATAAATGCAGAAAATATTGTAAAAAAGCAATCAAAAACGGCATTTCGAACTAATTTTTCCGAAGTGGGAGATAAGGGAACGAAAAAAAAGGGTCTTCCAGAGAAGTTAATTGCTTATAAATCAAATTCTAATGAATTGAGCGTAAAAAGACTTTACTCGGCACCTCATATGTCCCTTCAAGAATCCCCTCAGCAAGTTTCATGTTTCTACTTTTAAAAATGAGCCTGAAATTGTATCGGAAAATTTCGAGCTGTTGAAGGTGGAAAAGCGTTTTTTCGAATACACTCTTAATGTGTTATCTTAAAATAACATCCCCAAACTGCTTGAGTGGCGAGTGTAGAGAATTTCATTTTTAAAATCTGTTTAGCTGTTAAACATACCTTTTATACATTCATTTTTATCATTTAAAAAAACGTTTTATTGTTTTTTAGTCTAAGATATGTTACATTGGCGAGCATGATGAGTTTTTGCGCACAGTTTCTATTAACCGGCGGCATTTCCTATATCCGAGTAACTAGCGGTCCCAGTTTGCTCGGATAGGAATGGTACTGTATTTTTCTAATAATTTAATCCTATAATTTGGGGCTGTGCATGTATGTAATCATCATTTTTGGTAATTTTGAACACCCTCCTCCACTACCGATATAATACGTTATCATTCCTTCACTCCCCCCCCCCCCCCCGGGTAATGATATCGTTATCGAAGTTTTTATTGTTATTATTATTAATTTCTAAAGTTTATTTCTTTTATTCGAAGTAATATACAAAACCGATCACATTTATTTTTCGCATACTTTTATGATTCAAATGAAGAGAAATCAATGAAATATCACTTTATATCAAAAAACCATTTAAAAGTATTTTATAACAACTTTTTGTTGCATAATGCATTCAATAGCTCCCAAACTTACCCCAAACGGAGGGGCAGATCGAAATCCTTATCAACAAAACAAGTGGGCAACATTCCTTCTTTTTTTTTCTTTTACATATTGGTAAACACAAGCTTTATTTCGAAAATACGTCAACTACGGTTTCTCGAACCGTGATTATATGCATACATACGAAGAAGAATAGCAATGTCAAACGTTGGGGTATTCCACATTTTGAAATTTAATAATTTTATAATAATTTGAAAATTTTAATAATAAATGTGTTTTTTATAAAAATAGATTACAGGCTGAAAAGGGGTAACATGTATTTTCTACCAAACAACAAGCTACAAAAAAAAAGTAGGAAATTTTGAGTGTATCAAAAAATGATATCGATATCAAAATACAAACTCCCCCTCCTCCTAGAGATATCTTACGTTATCATATGCCAGATCCCCCCCCCCCCAATTCCCCCCTAAAATGATAACGTTATATTTGCATAGACCCTCTTATCCTATAGCCTAAAAATTACATAAAAATACTTTACTTATCTAAAAATGAATTGTTCTTTACGGACACTTTACTTATTTTGTTTCAAAAGAATTACGGGTTGCACAAAACAAAAAAAAAATTTTAACCCATTTGTGCCTGACTCCTTCCCCCCCCCCCCCCCCCCACTATCACTCTTCTTGGTTCTTTAGTTATTATTGATCTATACCACAAATCTAAATCCATTCTACAATTATGGAAACTGTTTACAAATTGTGTAAAAAAAATAGAAAAAAAAATATTTCCGAAAAATCGAAATGTCCTAATTTTGGAACGGTATGCAAAAATGGGTTAAATGTGATTTCATTTGTGTTTTCATCTTTTCAGCTTAAATGATGGTGAAAGATTGAGAGAAGAAAGTTTCATATCAGAAATATTTCTATAATAAAGATTTGTACATTTTCTAATTATTCAAAATACTAAAAAAAGGAAAAAGAAAATACTTTAACCCTCTATCTACAGATGGTACTTATAAGTAGCATTAAAATTATTTATTATAAAATTTTTTTAATACGTCAATTAGTTGTAAAACTGTTTAGAATGAGTTACAGATGCATTACTTTATCTTGTTCCAAAAGCATTATGGGTTACACAAAACAAAAAATATTTTTAAAAGGTTGATTTCTTTTGACATTGTATCTTTTTCAGCTTTCTCGGCGTTGAGGGAGGGGGATGGGGATTTTTCAATTCGGAAATACTTCTATATTTAAATTGCAAGAAAAGAACATCCTATTTGTACATTTCTACAAAATACCAAGAAAATAATTAAAAGATTTGAGTGGGATTTCATTCCAAGTCGAATCGATTTTCACGTGTTTTTCTTCGAATTTGGGAGATTCCCTTAGAAAAAACCCCACGGGGAGCACTCAGCCTGGGGCCTATATCCCTCGTACAAATAATACAAAACATACCACATCCTTACTTCGCTTAACCCCCCCCCCCCCAAAAAAAAAAAAAAAAAAAAAAAAAAAAAAAAAAAAAAAAAAAAACTTCAGTTCGAAAGGGTTTTTTATCAACAAATCTTGAAAGGGGGAAGAACATAACCCTTCTTTTTTTTTTTTTTTTTTTAACAACCGTCCTTGGTTTTGGGTATTTCCTTATCTGGATTCTGGAATTATTTTCTCCATACAGAAATGAAACTAGGTGACCCTACCGGTCTTATGACCTAATTATAGAATTTTTCTTTCCTCTCTTCTATTTTGATAAACAGCTGATTTACCAGTTCTTGCTTCTTGCCCTTTCTCTAACATACAAACTGCTGTGCATTTATTATTTTGTATAGAAATAACAAAAGTGGTATCTCCGTTCAAAAACCAGTTCCAAAAAAAACCGGCAAAAGGGGAAACTTTCTCTGATTTATTTCGGAGTCGTAGTGCTGCCATCTGTTGGCGAGATTGGATTATATATATTAAGCTAGGCTGGTGTCGGACAAATATGGCAATAAGTTATTGTAGTGCTTTTAAATCAAAAAGCACAATTTTGTGACACAAGTTTTAATTTATTTTCGTTCGGAAATGCATGAAACTAGCAGATCTTGTTATTCAGAAACAGTCTAGTTGTTTTCTGTTTTTTTAAATAAGTTTTCTGTTTCTTTTTCTTTTTTTTTTTTTTTTTTTTACAAACGCAATAGATCTTTTATAACAAGTTTACAAAGATGACGTTTTTGAGCACATTTCCCGACGAAATCAAAAAAGCAGGAGGAAAACGGGGGATTGCGTGATCGAAATAGCTCATAACTCGGTAGCTAATTTAATAATCATAAAATGGGAAACTCAGTTCGATTCGATGGCGCTTACACAGTTTGCCTTCCAATTTTATATCTGTCCGTTAAAAAAATGATGTTTGTAAATGTGTCAAAACGTTTTGCGCTTGGCGAGCGGAGCAGCTGAGAACACCCTTAATGTGAAAAAAGATAATATTTTACTAAGAGACTATCTCTTTATATAGACTCGTAAACATTGGATAACATATAATTTTGGGGATTGAATATTTTTTGCCCTTATAACACTGTTCTTGGTTTCTCAAAATATTTTAATAAGCATTTCAGTTCAAAAAGTTGCTTATCTTGCAGTTAATATGAATTTGTTAAAACATTTTTAATCTTTGAGTTTTTTAAAATATAATAATTTATATATATGATTTAAATTCTAATAATTCTCTCTTTTTTTTTATTTTAGGTAAGTGAAAATGTTTGATTTTCCCACAACGTAAGTTTCATTACAAACTTGTCTTTGTATGTTTTTTAACAGACACCTCACAGGATCTCAGGGTCGTAGATAGAAATGAATAATAGAGGGGGGGGGGGGCTCATAATTTTTTTTGTCTCTACCTCTGACGCAGAGAGATAAATGAGTCCATACTCATACTGCAGGTACTATGCTTCTTATTAAAATGTTGTAATAACATCATTTTATGCTGAGAAAAGAAGAGAATGGTGAAAAATTCGAGTGTATAACTAATGAAAATTTAAACATCGTTTATACAAAGCTAACAATCAGGGGTCGATTTAGAAAAAGAAAGTTGCATAGCAGTAACTGCTATACAAAGTCAGTTTTGAATAGCAGTTAGACACTTTTGTATAGCAAGTAAAAAATAGCTAACGTAACTTTTAAATCTTGAAAATTTACGTTTTTTTTTATGCAATATAAAGTAAAAGGATTATAACAGTGAGTGTTCTTTTTAGAGGGAACAAATCATGTGTTTATTGGGAAAACTGCGCCCAGCAATAGCGTCTCGCTGTACTTCCATTGTAAATAAATACTTGGGGAGAGTGAAAACACAACGTATGTCGTGTAAATTTTAACTTTAAGTGTACATGACATAACAAAGGGTGTGGGAAATATGCATCGCAATGATTGCGATTTAATGCATTTCTTGGATCGCATTTTAGTTAAATTTGAATCGCAAATTGCGATGCGATACCGCTTAAATCGAACCCTGCTAACAATACAAATAGTTGTATGTGCGAATGTTGAAACACTTATTTTAGTGACAATTTAGTATTTCTGCAAAACTGTGGAAGGGCCTCAATACTAAATTAGATTTTTGAACAGAATTTCATTCGGATTTTCGGAACAGAAATTCATTGATTGATCTTGGAATTTTTTCCAGGGAAGGGGGAGGGTCGAAATGTTTTAACTGGGGAGACTGGACCTCCCCTAGCGCTGCCTTAGCTACGGCCCTGTTTGTCATATGCATATCTCTGTCTCATAGTCACATTCTCATGGAAAAAGAATATTTCTAATCTATGAATATACCGTATATATTCGTGTATAAGTCGATCCTATCAACTCTTATGAGAAATTTTGGGTATCACATTTTTGGTAATATGTTGAAAAATTATTTGTAATTAAGGACCAAAAGAAAAATAATTTTCAGTAAATTTGTTAACATTTTTTCTACGTTTTAATGACTTTTAAAAAAAACTAAACGTTTTAAAACTGCATAGTTATATAAAACCGAAGAATCGTAAACTATTTTGAAACCTAATCACATCAATTCAATGATGCTTCAAAAGAAAAAAAAATTCAAAAATCTAAACCTTATTTACAAGGATAAATAACTTCTTAGACTGTTGTAATGTTGCACTTCTTCGTATTTTAGGACTTTTAGAAGCATGCTCAAGTTGAATTATTTTTAAAAAGTGGGATTAAAATGTTGAAAGCAAGGCCCCTGGATTGAGGGGAATTCTACACCAAGAGAAAATAGGTGCAGAAATATTACAAAAACATTGTTAAGTTGCCTTTTTTTTTTTTTTTTTTTTTTTTCTTCTCAACCACACGAAAATTATCATTGTCCGATTATATATCACTCTCCAACCCATAGCGCAGTCAGAATTCGGATCTAGGGGGGAGCTTGGATAAGTTTCTGATAAAGGAGTTTGCCGGTTATTTGAATTGCCGCTTAATAGAATCAGTAATAATTAGAATATTCTCTGTATAATAATTAAACTGAAAAAGCATCTGTGTGGCAAAAAATCTTTTTTTAAGCAACCGTCTCAGAAAAGTGATTTAGTTCAAATAACCAATTTTTACTTAACTAATCCATGCAATATGCACTTTCGCAGTTTTGAGTGGAATTTTCGCCATTTAATTGAATCACTTTGTTAAATAAAATATGATTCAATAAAGTGGCGGATTCCGAAATACGCCAAAACGTTTAAATATTAAGTTTGGTTTTGATTCATATAAGCGGCAATTATAGCGATCTTTCTTAGCTCTGGGAGGGGTTTTAACCCCTACCCCGCCCCCCTCCTTTGGCTGCGCCATTGCTCCAACCTAGCCAAATGTGATTATTTAAAAGATTTACCCATTCCTCAATTATCTACAAAGAATATATTTTTATTTTTCGCTGATTCGTGTCTAAGTCGACCCCCCCCCCCCCAATTTTCAACTCCCAAATTTTGTCTAAAATTCTTCGATTTCTACGCGAGTATATAGGGTACATATTTCTTAAAAATAATTTTCTTCTTTTAAGATTTCTATAAAAAAAACCTTCTAAAAAAGTTTTTTAAAAAAATGCGGGATCCGTCTTTGTTAGAACAAGAATGAAAAATCATGCGTCGGGTGTATCTTATAAAACTTTACAGCACTTTCAGAATACTGTAAAATAATTTTATAGTTTATTAAAGTGAAACAGGATGTCTAAATGAAAAAAAAAAAAAAAAAAGAAAAAAGAAAAAGAAAGAAAAACGCTTAACTGATTTGAAACCCAATATCTGCAGTTGTCATTAAGCGATGGGGAAAATATCCAAATTATTTTGTTCTGTATAAGATTGTGGATTTATAACTATACTGCACAGTATGCCTAAAAGGGAGTTGAATTAAACGCATAGCACAGTTGAAAATTCCCATTCAGCCATTTACGCCTGTAAACGGAAATTCCTGAATTTTTTTGTGTACGTCTGTATAAGATCGATAGAAACAATACGCTCCTAGTATTAGGTAAATAAAAAAAATATTACCCAGTTAAAGTGATGGCATTGAGCATACGGGTTGTTCAAACTAATAGTATATTACAGACTTATTTTTTCAAAGAATAATACCCCTCTAAAAACAAATCCCCCCTTTCCCCCTTTATACTTAAACATTGAACCCCTAAAACTAATCAACGATATGCCTTATCAAAATGAACTTACATCCAAATTTGAAGCAAATCTGATAATTCTTCATAAAAATTCATTTATCTAATTTAAAGAGTTATAATCCCCCATTACCCCCTTTTATAGTTAAAAATTTCAGGGATTCGCCCTATCTATTTAACCTTATCCAAAATTTAAAGCAAATCGGATAATTATGCGTAAAAAAGACAGTAACCTAAATTAAGTTTTTTAAAGGATGAAATTAAGGGGAATTATCCCCATCCCCTGCTTACACTTAACCAATGAACACTCAAAAGTAATCATGAAGGTGCTTTATCAGAATGATCTTATGTCCAAAATTTGATAATTCTGCATGAAAACCCCATTTATCTAAATTATGGGGGAATTAGCTCCGGTTGCCCCCTTATACTAATCCAATTAACTCCGAAAACTAATCATGGAAGCGCCTTATCAGAATAAACCCATGTCCAAAATTTGAAGCTAATCGGGTATTTTTTATCATGACTTATTACGTTACGTACATATGTACATACAGAAATTGCGGGTATAGTAGCTTTCAGTCTTTGATAGCATGTGAGCTAAAAACTAGTTAGATTTTGAAATGCGTACTACTACTTCCAGCCATTATTGGTCTTAGGCAGCAACGAACGATAATTTATATGAATACCAGAATTGCCTTTTAGGGCACTTTAGTGATATATATATATATAAATTTCAATGTGTTTAAAATAGTGTAATATCACTAAAAGATATCACAAACTATTCTTTCCCATAGGCCTTATTTTCAAAGAGATTCTTTTGGGTCTCCCTGTCAAGGAATCGTAAGTGCTAGACACTTCATTTGCAATAACGTTCATGACGTTGTAATCTCCATAATATATATCAATTTCATGGCGATCCAACTAAATTGACGCGAGTTGGAGCACGGAGAGACAAAACAGAATTCAAGGTAATGGAGCGGGAAAAGTACTCACGATCTTCATAGATTTATTTTATTCTATTTGATATTTATATTATAAAAGACAAATGTGTCCATGAGTAATGCTGACGGTAGTTTGATGTTGGCAACACCTGGCCAATAAATTTTTACTTTTATTGCAAATTTTTTTAACTTCTTGTAGGTGAATATTTGCGTTTTTTTACAATAATAGAATAGAAACAAGGATAGAATAGAAAAAACGTGTGTATAAACAGATGTGTTTAAAAACGAACAAGCACGTGCAAATAAGCAAATGTACGGGACAAAGAGACATACAAAATTTTTTGAAATATCCAACCACGTTCAAATAATTATATAGACAAACGTAAAATTTTATGTAATTATAAAATGCTTAATATCCTTCAAATTAGGCTTTTAAGTAATGACTTTTTCACTGTTTAGCCTATTTTCTTTGTAATAAAAGATAAATATTTAATTAAAAGCTCTTCTGTTTTAAAAGAGCCTTTTTAAATATATGGAAAGAAGTATTTACAAATTCTCTTAAATTTTCCAAAGGAAAGAGGAAAGAATGAGCCTTTTCCTTTGAAAATTCACAG
The DNA here is from genome assembly GCA_964019185.1 of Maratus speculifer. NCBI lineage: Eukaryota > Metazoa > Arthropoda > Arachnida > Araneae > Salticidae > Maratus > Maratus speculifer. The sequence continues at coordinate 445,726,353 of OZ025290.1, read as the reverse complement.
CTGGTTTTTATTCGATTGTTCCTGAAAAAAAGAACGCTTCCTCTTGTGTTTGATTCTCTTTAAAATAGATGGCGCCATCAAAGAATCGTAAATAAGAAACTGACAACTGACTGAAAATTTTCTGACATTTCATATGCAATCTTTATCCTTTTTATATGGAATCAGGGGCCTCGCTAGGGGGGGGGGGGAGGGGGGGGACCTCCCTCCCCCCAAACGTTGGCAAATTTACAAACTGAACTGACAAATTTGTTCAAAACTTTAATGAAAAACTATAATACACTTTCTATTTCTGATAGATTTGACGAAAGTTACCGATATAATTAGAAATATTATTAAACTTTTTACAAATAAAGACTATATTATATTTTCTAATTGTGATAACTTGGTTAAATTATAAAATTAGTTGGCGTAACTTTTTACTAAGTTGGCAAATTCTGAATTTTGACTTGGCAATTTAAGGCTCTGTCCCCCACCAACAAAAAGTCGTAGCGAGGGAGGGCCCTGCATAGAATCTACGGAATTTGCAGGCATGACTATGAAAGCTATTCGGAATTGAATATCGTTTTCATTTTTCGATAATATATTATACTTTCACAAATAATCGATAACCGTATCTGTTCCACTGAAAATTGACTAAATATTTCAACAATTAAACTATTTTGTAAAAGTTTTTTATATAAGAAATAATAAATAAAAACATCTATTTGATTTTTTAGTATATTTGAATGACATAGCTACCTTTCTGAGTTTTTTAATCGAATATATATTTTTTATAAAATGTTTTATCTTCGCTTTGATGTAATTGTTTCGTTTCAGTCATTAAATAAAAATTTTGGTTGAAGTATATTTCTCTAACTTCTTGAAGGAAAAAAATAAGGATTAGCAGCTGTTTTGTTTTTTGCAGCTGATTGTTTAAGTAGGCTATATACAGTGCGGAAGAAAAAATCTGTACAGAGACTTAAGATTCCATTAGACCAAACAGGAATACTTCAGTCTGAAATTTTTTTTTATAAATAACAGAAAAATTTAAGGGCACGCAGTACCTTGAAATTAATAAAAGTATCGATTTTCTCTAATAGTACTAAAAGCTTCTTTAATTGTGGATATTTTGACACCTCATTTTTATATATACGACAATTATATCGCGATGTACTGTAGACTACCTGAAATCCGCAATTCTAAAATACGCACATATTTTATGGATGTAAACAATGAAACATTCAGTTCAGATATAGGGACAAAATTAGACTTTTTAAATTTTATATCTATTCCACATGTATTTTAATTTGTAATTTTTTTTTAAATTATTACTGAATTCATGTTTTTTCATGAAGGAAAAACAAATTTATTTCTGAAAAAAATCGAGATATTGCCGATATCATTAGTAATCACAACCTTCTTGCCAAATATATTTATGTATTAATCAAGCTTTTTTTTTTTTTTTGGTTATTAAGTCTGGCTAAACCTATAATAAAACTTCCTTATTTTATGATTTTGATGTGAACTAGCATTGTGCATTATTTATGAGACAAGTTTCTTCAAATAATTTAGTAAAAATATATTTCATCTTTATAATGAACACTTAATCATGCATTATTAATTAGACCTTTGTTTTTAATATTTTAATAATTAAAAAAATTATCTAAAGTTTTGTTATTTTAGTTTATTACTTATTTTAATGCTTTACTATAATGTAAGCATGGTACTACTAGGTTATCCCGTCGACCAAAAAATTATCGCCAAACTATAAGATTAAATGCCAATAATGGATGATCGTGAATGTCACATTAAATACTATTCGCGTGTTTAAAACGTCATTAAGTAATTTTTATTTCGACTTTGTATTTTTATTAATATTCTACTAATTATTTGTTTTTTTATTATTTAAAATAAAAATTATGTCTATGTATAATTTGACGATTTGTATAATTTGGCGAAATTGGTCAACGGGATAACAGTAGTACCGTAAGCATTCCTTATAATTTCGATTGCATTACTAATTACATCCAAATTACTGTTTAAAAAATATATAAATAATATGATGACCAGAAATCCACAAAATTCTAAAATCCGCACAACCTCTGGTCCCAAGCTGTGCGGATTTGAGGGAGTCTATTGTACTGTCAACTTTGTTAATATATCCAGCGCAATGTTCCCTACAAATGAAAAAAATTACACTGATTCTTTTATTTGTTACTATTGTTATAACTTGCTTGCTAGATAAATACTAAGGTTTTTTTTTCCTAATTTAGATGAAGATTTGAAAAAAAAATTTTAACTTGTTTTACGTGATTTATTTAATTTTTTTGTGCATAGATTTAACATTCAAGTTGATATTTATTTATTTTTAATATTTAAATTGAGAGTTTGATTTTTTTTTTCATTTTTTAATAGACACGAGATTAAAAAAAAAAAAATCCTATTAAATGTAAAATTTCATACATCTAAAAATTCAGTTTTATGTAGTCTATTCTAATGACTGTGGAAAAGAACTTGAAGCAAAAACATTCATAATTATAAAAGTAATTGAGATTTTTTTTAATTAAATTGTAGTAAAACAGATTGTTCGACTAGAGTTTTTAATTTTACTTAATTTTTAGTATTAAATATTGTGCCACCTCATATATTACAGTATTATTCAAAATTGAAACAAAAAAAATTTAAAGGAATTTTGTCTTTTAATATTTATTGTCTAGTATAGATGGCAGCACTATTTAACTTCCTTGGCTCTTTAATAATTCTTTGGAAAACTTTAATTTCAAGTCGTATCCGAAATCTGCATTCTTGTATGTAGTACAAAATAAATTTTGTATGAAATAAAAAAAATTAGAAAAAATAATCTCGATTTCAAAAGCCTTGGTATTGCCTAACTCGGCCTTCAAAAACAAAAACTCAAACAACTTTATGCAAAATTTAAAAAAAAAAAAAAAAAAAAAAAAAAAAAAAAAGTTCACAATGGATTTTAGTTAAAATGTCACATTATGCTAATTGTAATCTTTTCTCCTCCCCCCCCCCCACACACAAAAAAAAAGTAATATCAGATTTAATTTATTTTTTCCGAGGAACATTAAATTAAAAATAAAAATTTATATAAAAGTTTTAGAAAATGTGAAATGCTGTAGGAGCGCCACATTTTATACTTGGCATTTTTAGAAAGATAGTTTTTTGTCTTCTTTTCCATAAGTTTGAAGTCATTTTAAATTTTTACTCTTTGTGTCTGCAAAAATATAAAATCCATTCAGAATAATTCCCGCCATCCAAAACAGTGTAGAATGCAGACACTTTTCTCCGGGAGGGATTTCTGTGACTCCGCGGAAGATATTATGGAGATCTGTGGGGGGAGTGCACTTTTTGACCATTGAAAACACAAAATCTCAAAATTTCCGGGGAAGGGAGATATTTCATTGTTCCCGGGGAGGGGAATGTCCCCCCCCCCCCCCTCACACACACACACACTCTGGAATCAACACTGATCCAAAAAATCCATGTTTTAAATTTGATCCCGTTCCATCCTGACGTTGAAATAAAAATTAGTATTTCCTCATGGTTATACCCCTCTCAAGAAGAATCTGATTGTGGGTCTTGTCAAATATTAAATCCATCCCGAACCCGGAAATTATACTTAAAGCCAACCCGAAACCTACTCGAACCCTTAAAAGAAATTTTTATCGAATCAAAACGCACTCGAACGACTTCGTTAAAAAAAAAAAAAAAAAAAAAAAAAAAAAAAAAAGAAAAATCGAAGTTTCAATAATTATGAAAAGTATGCAACAATAATATTACCAAATAACCATGTGCATTATCGCAGTGGTGGAAATTTTCGTTTTACACAAGATTTTTTAGTAGGCATGGCGTCTACTTCATCCCTTTTCAGTAGTTCGGTAATTTTTATTTGGGAATATAACTTTTACTCTTGTGTAGTTATTTTTGACGGATAAACGAAAGCTTCCTGCTTAACAATTTATCTACCGACGGTACTTATAAGTACCATTAAAATTACGTATTATAAAATTCTTTTAATACATCAGTTAGTTGTAATGCTGTTTAGAATGGGTTACAGATACATTTCTTTAATTTGTTCCAAAAGCATTATTGGTTACAAAAAACAAAAGTATTTTTAAAACGATGATTTCTTTGGCCTTTGCATCTTTTCAGCATCCTTGGCGCTGGTGGAGGGGGATGGGGAATTTTTCAATGCGTAATATTTCTATATTTATAGTGTAAGAACATCTTATTTGTACATTTTATAATTCTACAAGATACCAAGAAAACAATTTAAAATAAAAGATTTGAGTAAGGTTATGAATATTGCACCAAATCCCTGTAAGTTCAAATGTAATTAATCCTTCTAAAATCTTTAAAAAATTTATTAAATGATTGCGTAAATTTTTAGGATGCAAAATTTTCATGAATTCATAATTCGGTAGATTCTCTCAATTTTCCAATTCAGACAGGTTCCGTTTTTAAGACTTTTCTGTATTTGTATTAATATACCCATAGAATTTGTTTATTTTGACGCTTCATTTTTACCTATTACGGCAATTATATCACGAGAAAGTGTACATTTTGTTAATAGATCCAGTGCACTGACCCATACCAATGAAAACTTTAAACTGATAATCTGCCTGTTCCTTATTTTTGTAACATGCTTGTTCGAAAAATACTAAGGCTTTTTTGCTCATTTAAACATAGATTTTTTACTTGGTCTCCATGGTATATTTAATATTTTTGTGCATGGATTTAACATTAAAGTTTATAGTTATTTAATATATACATATATATATTTAAATGGAGAGCTTGTTGAATTTCTTTCAAATAAGCACAAGAAAAAAAAAAAAAAAAATTAAACTCCCATACATTCAAAATTCATTGCAAAAAAAAAAAAAAGTTTTATATTCTAATAAATGTAAGGGGAAAAATCAAAGCAAAAATATTCATATTTAAAAAAAATTGGGTACTTCTAGATTATCCCGTCGACCAAAAAATTATCGCCAAACTATAAGATTAAATGCCAATAATGGAGGATCGTGAATGTCACATTCTAGGACATTAAATGCGATTCACGTGTTTAAAAATGTTATTAAGTGATTTTTATTTCGACTTTTTATTAACATTCTACTAATTATTTGTTTTTGTTTTTCTTTATTTAAAATAAAAATTATGTCAACATGTATAATTTGGCTATTAGTTTGGCGATTTGTATAATTTGGCGAAATGGGTCGATGGGATATCCTAGAAGTACCAAAAATAGTAATCATTAAAAAAAAAAAAAAATCTGTAAAATAAGCTGTTTTACAAGATTTTTTTTTTTAGCTTTTTATTTAATTTTTAGTATTAAGTATAGTGCCATCGCATATATTACAGTATTATTCAAAATTGAAGAGATGGTTCCAACCCTTAATAGCATTCCAATATCGGGAAGCTTTTTTTTAACGTAGATTTTGCAATACTTAGGAAGAAATGCGGGCATCGATATCAACATATCATTCTCCCAATAATAAGCAGCACGCCCCACTCGCTCGATATACCCATCGCATGTGGTAACGAAACCAGGCATTTTATCTTCTTTCGGATAAAAAGGGTGGGGTGGGAGGGTGAGAGAGGGATAAAACATCCGATTTGGGGGGACAACGCCTCGAGGCATCAGGGGCTTCCATCTGCGAAACGGACCGCACCACCACGCCCTGTGCCCGATGCTTTTAAAAGGTAAGAGGACGGACGGACACACAAATGGCCCGATGGATCTGTCAAATAGCGGGATGACAAGATGATTGGGAGTTAGAGTAATCCGCCTTTTTTATCCGGGAGCGGATCGATATAGAGGGCATCACGTGACCGGCCCAGATGAGGAGGAGGAGAAGGTAGTTTTCCTCCATGGGCATTTTGGTTTGCACGAAATTCTTATTTAAAAACTGTTTCTAGTTCAATTGAAAGTGAAAGTAACTGCATTTGTCGTGCGATTACTCAATTTTAATCCTATTTTTTAGTCTGGAACTAGTGTAAATGCCCGGCCTTGGATGATGGATAAATATCGTGGTTCTCACTTAAAGTTTGAAATAATTGATAAAAATATTGGCACAGATGTCTCTGGCGCACCGGTGTTGAGGCAATGTTTTATTGCGTCATTTTGGTTAGCAAACCTCTGGTATATCCCGTGCGAAGGGGACTTAAAACGGCCTATAGAGGTGTTGATCGCAGAGCCCTTCGTTCCAGGAAAATTGTCTCTTTAATGTCCCTTTAACTAATTTTTATATGCCAAGAGGCGTGATTGAACAGATGAGTTCGCGCCGGAATCATTACACTGCATTTTATTACATTTATATTTTTATTCTATATTTTTTTACTAACCCCCCTCTCCCTAGAGCCATAAAAATCTTTTCCAGAGAAAAGTGTCTAAATTCAATACTGTTAGTAACCAAAACCACACTAAAGAATTTAATTATATTCACCTGGGCGATTTCGCCAAGATGAGTTAGGCAAGTAAACTATCTAAAGTCCTCTAGACCAATGGAATTTTATCTCTCGTTTGTCCACTTAAGGGTGTTCTTAAATCAAAAAAGGCAACTTTGTGACACATGCTTTAATTAATTTTGTTCGGAAATGCATGAAACTAGCAGGTGTTATTATTCAGAAACTGTCTAATTGCACTCAATCTTCTATTTTTAACACAATAGATTTTTCATAACAAGCCTTCAAAGTTGACACTTTTGAGCTTATTTCCTGACGAAAGCAGAAAAACCGGTCGAAAAGGAAGAGAATAACGGGTCATTACGTCATCGAAATAGCTTATAACTCGATAAGTAATTTAATTATCATAAAATGGGAAAAAAATTTCAATTCGAAATCGCTCCCATAGTCAGGCATTCCAATTTTATATCTTTCTGTTAAAAAATGACTTTGTAAATGTGTCAAAACGTTTTTCGCTTGTTGAGCGGATCAGCTGGGAACACCCTAAAGACACTTAAAAAGACCATAATTGGTTTCCTTAAAAGACTATAATTGCATCAAAATCAAGCCAACTGCAAAACCTGGTTTTCAGTTTATTTACTAAACGTGATTTTTCACTTATAACAAGAAACTTAATAAAATACAATTTACTTATGTAAATAAACTCAATATTTCCCCCCCCCCCCCAAAAAAAATAAAAAATAAAAAAATAAATAAATAAATAAATAAAAATAAATAAATAAATATAAATAAAATAAATAAAATGAGAAAAACACACCGTGTTACTAAATCAGCTGGTATATCTTAAAAATGTATAAGAAATAATAAATTTGGAATTGATTTCAAAGTTGAATGAACTTTACAAAGTAAGTCTGTGTTATAAGGATAAGAGCTGTTTCAATTTTGGGGATAATTTTAACATCCTGCTCAGTGGAAAAATGAAGTCTACATCTATCTTTAATATCATTATTTGAAAAATATTTATCATCTATTTTAATCTATGATTTTATCCAGTATTTTGGTGCAGGGGGGGGGGGGGCGTAGCAGGAAGTATGCCATAACATCACCAAAAATTTTTGAAGCCCGCATGATTCACATTTATTAATCGAAATCAACAGGATAAAAAACATACAGGGTTTTGTGGAATAAAAAGGTTCTCCATTATGGCGTAGCAATGATAAAACTACTGTATTTTATACATATATAAAGGAATATAACACTCAGGTCTGATTTGAGAAGGGGTCGTGTGTTTTTTGAACATTTAAAAAAAAGAAGGGTTGAACATCTGTAATAACATTTTTTTTAAAGCATTTTTATAAATCTTTTATATCTTTGTCTACAACTATAAGATTGGCTGTTGTATGACATACCAGTTTTTGTCCGTGGTTCCTTTCATATTTCTCTCCAAATATCAATTTTGAAATTCGAAATGCCAATTTTACATGTAATTTTTACATTTTTTTTCTTTTCTTTTGTCAAGAGAAAATGCCTTACTTCACTAACGCGAAAACAACTGCTCGCTGAATTTTAATCCTATGAATTTATTTTTAAAAAGATATCTTGTTTGCATTTCAATATTTTTAAATGACTTTTTCGATTGGCTTTCTGAGACCATTCTCTACAGAGGCCTTTACGTTTTTGTTTTGAATTTTTTTTATACTTTCGGAATCGGTTTCGAAAGTTTTGACGGTTTTTTCTTCTTAAAAAACAGCGGCAAAAAAATCGAAAAAGTTAAAAAAGGTCTCTATAGAGATCAACCTTAGATATTATGGAAGTTAATCCTATGGAAGAATTTTTTGTGATAACTCTTTTGCATCTCGATATTTTAAAATGATATTTTTCATTGAATAAGAAAAATTGACCTTTAAATGTCTTTTTTTCACTTTTCCGATTTTGTTTTCAGTTTTGTTTTTGGATGCTTATAGTTTCGGGACCGTTTTTGAAAGTATAACTATCCTCTTAAAAGCCCTGCAAACAAAATCAAAAAAATTAAAAACGGCCTTTGTAGAGATCAACCTCAGCTATTCAGTTCCTCATCCCCACCAAAAATCGCTTAAAATATTGAAATGGAAACGAGATATTTTAAATTTCTTCCATAGGTTTAACATTAGCAAGAAGTTGTTTTCGTGTGAGTAAAGTATTTAGTATTGTGGTCGGAAGCACATCTGTGTACCTAATTTTTATAGTTCTAGAAAGTGGGTTAAAATTGATTACAAAATTTCATCTTTGCATACAAAGAACAAAGTTGATTTGGATAAATAAAATAGTTTTAAAACCAGGCAAATCTTATTGCCTGGAAATGGCAATAAGATTTATATAAAATATTATTCTATAATGTTGTTATTATAACATTTTTATAGTAATTTCCATTTCAGTTAAAATATTGAAATGGAAACGAGATATCTTAAGTTCCTTACAAAGATTTAACATTAGCGAGAAGGTGTTTTCGAGTGAGTAAAGTATTGAATATTGTCATCGGAAGCATACTTTTTACGATTCTTTAAAATGGGTTAAAACTGATTACAAAATTTCATCATTGCATGCAAAGTTCATTTGGATAAATAAGAGTTTAAAAACTAGGCTGTTTCTGTTTATTATAACTACTTATTTTGTTGCCATGTAGAAAATTAAAAATAAATTCATTTTTATAAAATTCTTCGAGAGACATCGCCGATATCGAAAAACAAACCGAAGGTCAAGCGTGGTTGCGTCAAACTCTCTCTATAAATCTCATTTGCTTTGTAGAGACATTTTATTTCATAAGCTGCCCCAAGTTAGGAAATCGGATACTTTGCTCCGTGACATTGGAATGGAATGCGACCTTGAAATTTTTCTTTCGAAATGAAATCGATGAAAATAAAACCGGTTTTAAATTATTTCAGAATTTTAGAGGTTTTCGGAAAATTGTTAAATTTTTCCAGTAGTTTATATTTACTTTTCTTTTACTATTTTTTTTTACCTTTTTTCATCTCAAACACTACTACTTCGATCTCCAATCCACGCAATTAAAAATGAAAAGTGACGAATGAACACCGAGTGGAAATAATAGAGTAAATGGACTGCAATTAATAATAATATGTATCTTCTCTCAATGGAAAGTATTCCTGTAACGTCACAATTGATAAAATGTTGAATTTTATAACCTCGAATAGAAAGAAAGAAAAAGGTTCATTTATTTACGGAGTAATAGATGAAAAAAAAATGCTAAACTATTAATATTCTTTTAAGTGTAAAAGAAATTTTATATAATCGTCTGCTTGATATAAGTACAAAAAATGTATTCCTGTGACGTAACAATTGGTAAAATTGCGGTTTTTATAACCTCGAACCGAAAAGCAGAATAGGTTCCATAAGTTTAATAATTAAAAAAAAAAAAAAAAATTCTTTTACTTTCATCTGTAATAATAATTGGCTCGTTCATTTTGAAAACGAAATCATGTATTCATATAAATAAACAAATATTCTCTGAGGAAGGGTCTGGTTTAAGGCTTGAAAGTACTGAGATGTTTTTAAATAAAATTAACTATTAACATCCCCATTTGATTATTTTAATCACCTCTTAAGTAAACCTTTTAAAAGTTCATATATATTTTAAAAGTTCACTAATTTAATGAAAATGTATTATTTTTTTTTCCATCCTCAAAAATTTTATTCAAAATATTGCTTAAGAATTGGAGGAAGTCAACTTATACACGAGTATATACAGTAATTATTTTTGTAAGAAGGGAGTGGAGGAGCACAATTTATAGTCCAAGCCATCGGGCACAAGAACAAATCCTTTATATTATTATGGAAGAGTAGTCATAAGGGAATCTAAAGATCCAAAGTGGAGGGGTGCCTAAGCCAAAAATGAATACCACTAGTGGCTGACTCGTTAGACTTAGCATTGTGTTTTTCCTGCACCCAGTTTTCCGTGTTTTCATTCTTTTGATTGTACGGCAGACACAATGCTAAGTCTAACGAGTCAGCCACTAGTGTACGAGTCAGCCACATAATAATATAAAGGATTTTTTCTTGTGTTCGATGACTTAGGGTTTTGTGCGGTCGGCTCTTAGACTATATCTTTGCCCCGAGAAGGAAGGAGGCAACATATTTTCGGCCCTTGTGCGTGGAATTTTAAGAATTTGTAAATGGTGTCCCCGAGTGTGAAAGGTTAAAAATACCTACCATTAGAATTAGGGGATATTTTGACAAAATATCTATCTGGAAACAAAGAGAAGGAGGGGGAGTTACAACACGATCTGTCTTCTTTTTATTATTTTATTCAATTATCAAGGCACCCTTTAACCCGGTGCCTTTTAGCAGGCATTTATCGCGGAAATGACCCGCATCGGTGAGATCGTGGTCACCTCTGGTCAGCATATTGAATTGCGAAAAACAATGGTGTCAAGAACAATAGGTGAGTTGGTAACAAAGTTTCGCCAGCTGGTCGGATGACGACATTTCATGTTTCGAAATCTCGTCCATCTGCCATGATATTTAAGCCTAAATTTATTGCTGTTTTTTAATGTAAACGCGTCACGTTCTGACAGATTTATTTTGTTGCTCTCTACAGCCATATGGACCTGTGTATGGGCCCCCTAACGTTATCATTTTAGGGGGGGGGGAGGGGGGATTTGGTACGTAATATGGTAAGATATCTCTAAGGGGAGTGGGAGTTTGTTTTATGATATCTAAATCGTTTTTGAACCAAGCAAAATTTTCTCTTTTTAGGTGCGTTCATAATTATGTAAATACGTAGCACCTATTGTTGTCGCTCAGTCCGTCCGTCCGTCTGTCTGTCTGTCCGCATATAACAACGCAAAAACTACCCAACCGAATCGTTTAAAATTTAAAATACATAATTATAACATAATTTTGTCGAGTCATTTCAAATTTTATGAAAATCGGATGGATAGATCAATTACAGGGACATTCAAAAAGATTCAGTTACATTACGGTCAATAGGGAAAAAAGTTTTAAATGCATTTTAATCGTTTGAAATTTAAAACATAGAATTATTGCGTAATTTTGTCGAGTCATTTCAAATGTTATGAAAATCGGATGTATAGATCAATTACAGGGACAATCAAAAGGATTCCGTTACATTACGGTCAATGGGGAAAAAGTTTCAAATGCATTTTAATGATGTTACACTCATTCGAATATAATAGAATTGGCATGAATCTATGAAATATATACTAAAATATGCATTCTGTACAATCTTTGATGCAAAGAATTTTTATTATTAAATTACAGGGCCACACAAAAGTATTCCACTATATAATGCTATACGGGGAAACATGGTTTGGTACGTGTTTTAATTATGTTCAACTATTTCACATTTTATGAATAAGATATACGTTGCTGAGGTGTAATAAAAATTACTTCCTGCATATTTACAGAAACGTAAAGATTTCGACTACTATACTGTATCCGGAGTACGCTCTGCTATATCAGCAAGATCTGAATATTTTTAAATCTTCGTTATTGTACGAACGCACCTCATTTGCTACGTTCTCGTGCAATTTCCAACTTGTTATTTTTAAGATGGTCTTTAATTCAAAATAGAATGTTATCTTCTTTCAGACTTTTATCTGCTTTTATGAAAATAAAAGCACTAAATTACTATAAATTATTCACGTCTAAAATATGGGATACCCTAACGTTTGACATCCCTACTCTTTTTTATTTGTGTATACATATATAATCACGGTTCTTCGACTTATGGGCGAGATAATTGTCAGAGTGACTGGAGAGATCAACTCCTTATTTCTAGTAGAGAAATGATACATGGAACAATTCAAGTCATAGCCAAAGTCTGACAAACAGAACGCCAGAAACAAATGGGGGGGGAAGCCGGTTCGAAAAAATCATTTGTGAAGTATATTTGAAATGAAGCTTGTATTTACTAATAAAGAGAAAGTATGTTGCACACTTAATTTGTTATGAATTTCTATCTGCATCCCTCCTCTGTTTAAGGCAAGCGCAACAAGACTTTATTACTGTAGAATGCATTATATTATAAAAAGAAAATATAAAATGCTTTTAAGGGTGCATTTTGATCAAAACTGCTTATTTTCAGATTTATTTTCAAATTCATTTTTACTCTGAAATGCACTAAACTATCAAAATCTCTTATTTAGAAACTACACAAGGTGCCGTGATCGTTGATTTTTTTGATAAATGTAGAAAATGTTGCAAAAAAATGCTGTCAAAAACGACGTTTTGGACCAAATTTTCCGAAGCGGGAGATTTTCGGACGAAAAAAAGGGTCACGCTGAGAAAATAATTGCTTATAAATCAAATTCTAATGAATTCAGCGTAAAATGACATCACACGGCACCTTCTACATCATTCCAAAAATTCTCTCAGCAAGTTTCATATTTCTACTTTAAAAAATGAACCTGAAAATGTATCGGAAAATTTCGAGATGTAAAAAATCATTTTTTTCGAATACACCCTTAAATAGTCTGTTTCTTTGAAGTGTTATTTGAATAAAGCGATATTTTATTGACTTCTCCTCATTTAAAACAATAAAGTATGTAAAAAATAAATGTCGACAGTTTTGTATTTCACTTCACACAAAAGCCATAAATTCTTAAAACACTTTGATGGACACCGGACATACATCCTTATAAGGACCCTTTTACACCATTGTTTACAGGGAAATTCAGGGGCAGGGGGGGGGGGAATGAAAAAAGTACTTACCATTATCGACTTTATAATTACTTTAAAATATCCATTAAAAATTAAATTTTCTAATCATTAATTTATTTTTAAATAATTATTTCGCAATTATGAAATTTAAATAAAAGTAGTCGTTTTTAAATTGCGTAGTGCTGGTTATTTTTTAACGTGCAAATCTATATATTTGGAATGATAAAATATGCAGCAGTAATAATAAATTTTCTTCAATACCAAGTTGCAAATATTACAAATATAAATGAATTCTGCCTCCAACTATCTATCTTCCCTAACTCTAAATAATTTGACAGGAAAGGAATTCATTAAATAAGAATTAAAAATGCTATATATTTTTAAGTAAAAGATAACAGAAACTATTCATTTTAATAACAATTTTAATTTTTCTTAAGAAAGGTGTTATAGTAAAAATAAAATACATTGACATGTTTCGGAACCGTCAACTAAGTTCCATAGTCATAATATAAATAAAACAAAATTTCAAAATATTTCTCGGACAACACAAATGACACGCGACAATGAGATATAAATAAGAAAAAACACGCGCTCTATTGCAAAAAAATATAGACCATGATCTAAACCTTAGTATTTTATTTTTAATATAACACCTTTCTTAAGAAAAATTAAAATTGTTATTAAAATGTTTATATAAAAGGTGAAGATTTTAAAATCTGATGGTTTAAAAAAATCAATTGGATTTAATTAACTTTTTATCATAGAAACTATTCATTACAATAAAATAATTAAATATGGATATTTTTCAGACAAAATATACTACGTTATAAAAATACAGTACGAGCACAAAATGAAATGTAAAATTATATTACTTGTTGAAAGTACACACGATTTTGGATAATAATTGAACAACCTTCAGCAGCATTTTGGTGGCTCCTGGTGTCCCAAATACCATGCCGTAAATTGGACACCAATTCTTCAAATTATTTCAAATCCATCAAAAAATAATGAAAAAGAAATAAAAAAAATTAAAGAAAATTAACAAGGATTGTTTCATCTATACAAAAGTGTTTTTCTCTCTCCCTTTTTGGCCACTAAATTCCATGTTAACTTATGGAAAATTGCCTGCGATTCATTACCTAATACGAGGTATGGCTAAATGGTACAAATTAAACTTCAATCTAATTCGATATCTTTTAAGATAATTGTAGTGGGGCAAACACAGTTATAAAAAAAAAAAAAAAAAATTCTCGTCTCTGCAGTACGTCTTCACTGCAAGATGACATTTGTGCAACATTCGACAATATAGGGGCGCTTATTTGTATTTAATGGCTATTTCTTCCTGGTTTTCATGTACATTGAGTTAGTAATTTTACTGAAACACATTCTGATGATGACTTAATGAATGATTGAAACATGTCACTATAAGTGTTTTAATATACAATCGACTCTCGTTAATTCGAAATCGGATAATTCGAATCTTCGCTTAATTCGAACCAAACATGAAGTCCCAAAATTTTCAATGGCAGAATAACGTTAAAAACTTTCATTAATTCGAACTCATATTCTCTTGACATCGTTTAATTCGAACTAACGAGAATTCAGATTTTTTATTTTTCCTTTCTTTCTCACGGATTTCAGATCATTTGAATAACTTTCTTTCTTTGGTTTTTGTGAAAATTGTTCCAAACGAGTATACATATAATCCCATGCATTTGATATCCACTTTCTAAGTGGCCCGTCTGTCCATCGGTGACGCTTCAACTTTTTCTTCCATTGTGCTTGTTTCTAATTTTTTAATTAGTTTATGTATTTATACAATCTAATTTAATATTAAGTCTTATTCTGATGGTAACAGACATAATAAATTTAAAAAACACCATAAGGTTAATTCATTTGTAATAGTACCATATTAGGCATGTTTTCATTTCATACTTTCCATAATTCGAACTTCGGATAATTCGAACATTTTTTGTGGTCCCGACGAGTTCGAATTAACGAGAGCCGACTGTATTTTTAATGCGTTTTTAGTAAAGGAACGTATATTATATTTTAAACAAATACATACTTTTAGTGTATGTTCTTGACTTTTTCCTTTTAGAATATGTATTATTATGATATGTTTTATATCTATGACATTTTCATTTGAACAAAATTTTGAAAATTGATAATCCTTTTTTATCCTTTATGCCCCGACGGTGCTTTAAAGTAACATTAAAATAAAGTTAATGTATTGATTATTAGTAATATATTTTAGAATGAGTTATAGATACTTTATCTTGTTCCAAAAGCATGATTATTTGCTAAAATCAAATATCTCAAAGGACGATTTATTTTTCATCTTTTCAGCCTCCCAAAGATGGTGGGTGAAATTTTTCAATTTGGAAATATTTCTGTATTTCATATTCTATATTTTATACTCTATATTTCTATTATTCTACATTCTATTTTTATATTTAATATTTCTAAATTTGTACAATTCCTAATTCAATAAAATGGAAAAAAAAAAAAAAAAAAAAAAAAAAAAAAAAAAAAAAACTAAAAGAATTGAGTGGCTTTATAAATATTGGGTAAAACGCCTATAAATTCAGATATAACTAAATAATTTTAATTTGCGAAATTTTTTTAAAATTTTTTTAAAGAATTCTGTAAATTGTCTAACGGATTTTCAAAAATTCTAAAAAAAATATTTAGAAAATGAAAATTTCATGAATTCATAATTTGGGACACATTGTATTAAATTACTTGGAAGTTCAGAAAACAACTTTTAAAAATACCCTATTTCAGTATCAAACATTTAATTCCCGATGTTAAAAATATTTCGATTATTAAATTGGGTAATGTATAGTCGTCTAATTATTTTTTTTTTTCGTGAGTTAAGAGGATATGGAGATCAGCGATGAAACATCCCCTTAATTATGTGACGTATAATAATCCGTATCTACGTTTGGTAATCCTCCGCAAGCTGGTTTTGAAAGTTGTTTTTCCCCCTCTACTACCCTCGAGGCGTTGCATAAAAACAAACCTCTTCTTCGTTTTGCATATCGGAATAAATTATCGCCCGTAATTTATCTTCATTACCGAATTCGATGTTGGCAACAATGATTCTCCGACAAGAAAATCTCGCACAAAAGCGGAAGCAGGTGGAAAATCTCTTCTGATTGGCGGAAAAAAAAAGCATTGCCAACAAAAATTCAATAATAATGCCGATAGGATCACCCTGTCGCTTTCTAATTTTGTACAAGCATTTTCTAAGCGTATGTTTTCTGCATTGGCTGAAAATTGCCGAACCGTGAATTCCAATTTGTAGACATTTTATTCAAGGATAGACCGAAATTGATTTTCGGTAATCTTCCAATTTTAGGCCGAAAACGTCCAAAAATTAAAAAAAAAATTTCTAATATAAAATTTAAATTATTCAAAATTATCTTTAAAAAAAATCTAATTTAAGACTTTACCAGTCAGCACCGTGCGAAAGGGAGGGGGGGGGGGGGCTTAGGAGGCGGTCACCCCGGGCGCAAAAACTTTGGGGACGCCAAATTTATACTACCAACGTCATTATGGGGGGGGGGGTTAGCGTCAATAGTTGGGAGAGGGGGGGGTGTCAAATTGAAAATTTATCCTGGGCGCAGTTTTCTCTTCGCACGCCCCTATCTCCAGCTCTTTTAATTTGATGAAATTTATTGAGTTAATTTTTGCAATATCGACCTGAAGCTTCTCAAATAATAAACAAAACTTTCGTATGAGAAGTTAATCCAATATCATCGTCCGTTGAGGTTGAGAATTCGAATGGTCCATTTGTATTAACTGGTATGCTGGAGAATAGAAACAACAAATAAAATTGTTTTTTAAAGCTTACTGTGTAAGTACTACTGACTTTTGGGTATGTTGCAGATCTAAACACGATGGATACAAAGCATTAATATATGCATAAATGTACATCATTATTAATGATGCGTTCAAGTGTACGTGTGCCCCACAGTGCCGTAGCAGGTTGCAATAGGTAGCTCAGACCCCCCTCCCCCCAAAAACATTTTGAGCCTCCCCTTGGAAAAGATTCCAAGGTCATTAAATGAATTTACGTTCCGAAAATCCAAATGAAATTCTATTAAAAAATCTAATTTAGTTTTGAGGATCTTTTAGAGTTTTGCAGAAAGACAAAATTGTAACTAAAGTAAGTGTTTCAACACTCCTTCATCCTATTTTCACATAAGCATGATATTTAATATTGCACTTGTTATAACTCAAATTTTTCCATAGTTATATACTTTTCTTAGCATAAAATGAAGTTATTACAACAGTTTAATGAGAAACATAGTAACTACAGTGTAAATATGCACTAATTTATATTTCCACATGAGGGAAAATATGAGCTCTCTCCCATACATTTTCTTGACTGCCCCCCCCCCCCCCTATTATTCACTTCTAGCTACGGCCCTGGTGCCCCATGGTGGCTGACTGTTCCTCTGACAGAAACTTTTTGCTTTCATATAAAACAAAATATAATTAAATCATCACACAAAATAATTAATAGGGGTGGGGCGGGCTAAAAAGAGAATTATAATAAATATATGTATACAATAAACTCTGTCTAAGGCGGAATCAATCGAGATCGAAAAAAAATTCCGCAGTAGACAATATTCTGTCTTTTGACAAAGTTTACTCTATTTATGGAGTTGTAGGAACTTTAAAAGCTTTCGAGTTAGACAGATTTCCGCCTTACAGAGAGTTTGCTCTATTAATAAAACTATCTTAAACATATCCATCTTTTTAAATTATCGTCTGACAAATCGTTGTAATATTAACAAAATAATATACTTTTAAAAAGTTATAGTCATTACGGAACGTAATTTTAAATATGAAAATACTAATGTAAATAAATGTAACAACAGTTATTGCAAAATGAAAAAAATGTTTGTTAACGAGAAACATATTTTTTTTTTCTTTTTCTTTTTTCTTTATTTATTTATTTATTTTCAGAACACATTGTTATAAGATTTCGTAATGAATATCGTTTTGAAGTTATTTTCAACATCAATTTATTTTTAATAATAGTAATAATAAAGAATTTGTGGTTTATGTAAGAATAAAAAAAATAGGTTTTTCTTCAAAGAACTAATTTCGAAATTCAACAAATGTTGACAAAACCACGTTTCAAATTCATATCGCATTTTGATAAACTTCTAGCGAAAATCAATGCTGGCAAATAAAGAAAAACACCTGCCGAAAGCTGACAGTTTCCCCTTTGTTTACGAAATCCGAATTAAAGAAATGAATGAACGTAGCGGATCCATAAGCCGCGAGTTACGCCCTCTACCGCCTCGACCCGTAAGCTTCCGCCACAACACAACCGATCGCGCGATCATGATGGTCACATGAATATCTTTGGGAATAAAAAATATCGTTCGCTTTGTGATTTACTGTGATTCTTTTTTCCAGGTCATCTTTTCTCAAAAATAGGTAAGATTATTTTGTCTTCTCTTTTTAGTTTTAGCTCGTATAGTTTTAAATTTGCTGCTTTAGTTACATTTAAAACTGCCTTAAGAGATTAGATATGAATTTAATATTCATCCGGAAGTGAAGTAGTAACAGAACTTCTGATTCTCGGATGGTGTTTGGTTGGTTGGGAAATGTTAAATTAATGAAGAAAAAAAAATAGATATTGTGTAACACGTTTTTTATTTTCTAATTTTGTAAAATAAAATAAATATTAGATAGAAAAAATGTTTAAAACATATATGTTTTCCTATTTATTTAAAAATTAACCGAATGTGAATAAAGTTAATTGTAAGACATATCCTTTTTGAAAATATTACTTTAGTTACTTAAAGTTATGTGTGCTCTTTGCGGGGGAGGGAGGGGGGGGTCATTGTGTCTGCTTTTTCTATAATCTGAGATTTTTCTGACCATCTTTTTTTGTCCTAAAGATATCAAGTTTTGTTCCTTTTTAATCTGTAAAATTTAAGATTTGTTATTTCTACAATTTAAACCTTTATGTTTCAAATTACAAATCAGAAATTTGCTCCTTTTTCAATAATTATCTTCATTAACTCTTTGTTTACGAAATCGTTTTTCAAGAAATTACTTCACCTCAATAATTTTTTGAATATCTGAAGATACATAGGAGTTTTTAAATAATAATAATGTGACGCTTAATTATGTTTTTTTTTTTTTTTTTTTTTTTTTTAAATGGATTCAATGTGTCGGTGGTTATGACATTTTTTGTAAAATATTTACAAAAATAATCAGATTTTCACTGAGATTAATTAACCCAAAATACTCTTATGGAAATAGTAAATATTTTTATAAAAGCAATGTATTTAAATGTATTATGATCCTATCTGTATATAAAAAGGAATTTGTTGGGGATAAAAATAAGAAAAACTATATTTTTGTGTATGATTAGGAAAATTACCACATTTCGAAAATCGACTATTACCTCTACGATTGCTAAATTGGATCGAACTGAGTTTATTGTATGAAAAGAAAACACTTTTATTAACAGAGTAAATAAATTTTATATAATTTTTTTTTTTTTAATTTGCTGAAAGGGACCATCATACAGAGTTAATGTTCGAAGTATCCAAAATAACTTATAACAATTTGATCTTAAGATACAGGAAGATGAGCAGAGAGAGAAAAACACAGTTAAAGAAACGCAAAACTACCAGTATTTTTTTATAGAAAATACTTCATATAAAGGGATTAAAAAATACAAATTTGTCTTTTTTTAAAAATAGTATTTAACTTTTTTTTTTTACTGTTTTTTTTTTTTTAACTACTCGCCATCCTGAAGTTTTAAAAATAAAATTAATTTAATAAATCTTTTTTTGTAAAATAACGAAAAGAATAATGAGATTTATTAACAAAAAATATTGTTATGGAAATCTCATAGTTTTTATTGTCAATAAATATATTGTTATCGTATCTGTCACTGAGGAAAAGTGTTTTGTAGTTACAAATTTTTCGTAAAACTTATTTTTTAATAGCAGAAAAGCTAAATCCATGCAAATGGTTGAGAAAACAACCGTATTACAAAATATGCTTACTGAATGTAATCCAGCAAAGTATTTTAAATGAAAAGGACCCTATACTTTTATTAGTAGACAAATTCAATAATGTTTTATATTGAATTTTCTTTTATAAGACTTAAAAATCCCGTCGGTCTTAAGGGGACAGAGTACCTTGAACTAGATCAAAATATCAATTTTTTTTTTTTTTTTTTTTTTTTTTTTTTAATATTAAGCTTCTTTAATTGTGAATATCTTGACACCTCATGTTTACCTATACGACTGTTGTACCGCGAGATACTGTAAATTTTGTTAATAGATCCACCGCAATGACCCATACCAATGAAAACTACAGATTTTTCTCCCATTTCATGTTTTTACAATTTGCTCATTTTAATAAAAGTTTTGTACTTTTCTATGGTTCATTGAATATTTTTGTGCACGGATTTAACACTCAAGTTTATAGCTATTTTTTTTTTTTTTTTTAAATATTTAAATGTAGAGTTTGAGTTTTCCTCCATTTTTTACTATACACGAGTGAAAAGAAAATCATATTAAACGTAAAATCCCACACATCTTAAAATCCATACGCAGTTTTATGTAGTATATTCTAATGAATGTGGAAAAAAAATCAAAACAAAAATACTCATATTTAAAAAAATAGTAAACATTTAAAAAAATACTTTATTCTTTTAAATTAAATTTTAGTAAAATAGGCTGATCTACAAGATTTTTGATCATGGTATTATAGCCCCTTAAGGGTGTATTCGAAAAAACGCTTTTCCACCTTCAGCAGCTCGAAATTTTCCGATACAATTTCAGACGCATTTTTAAAAGTAAAAACATGAAACTTGCTGAGAGAATTTTTGAAGAGACGTATAAGGTGCCGTGTGATGTCATTTTGCGCTTCATTCATTAGAATTTGATTTATAAACAATTATCGTCTCTGTATGACCCTTTTTTTCGTTCCCAGATCTCCCACTTCGGAAAAATTGGTTCGAAATGCCGTTTTTGATTGCTTTTTTTTGCAATATTTTCTGCATTTATCAAAGAATTGACAGTCACGGCACCTTGTGTACTTTCTAAATAAGACAATTTTCGAGTTTCATGCATATGAGAGCAAAAAATGAATTTAAAAATAAATCGGAAAATAAGCAGTTTGAATCGAAATACACCCTTAAAAGTGCTGTCGCAGCATAAAGAATTGAAGTTTTCTTAAAAGATTCGATTTGGATTTAGTATCCGACACACGGAAATGAAAAATGTCTATATAAATAACTTCTATTTCTTGATTAGTTGACTTTTTAGTGTCCTATTACAAAAGAAGAATAAAAGAAAGAATCAAGTTAAAATGTATTAATTTGGATATTAGATAATCCATTTTAAATTTTCTATTTAAATAATTGAAACTAGAAAAAGGCTCATATTTTTTTCTTTTAAGGAAGAAATGCATGCCACGTGCCTTAAAAGTAAATATTTTGGAAATTGAAATACTTTTAAAATTTGAATATACAGACGAGCCTCTATATAACGAAATCCATCGTTCCAGTAAAAAATTCGTTATATAGAGAAATTCGATGTATAGAGTATGATGTTAAAAATAGTATTTAATGTGTAAATTTTGAACAAATATTATTTTTGATCTTTTTAATTAAGAATTTGAAATGTTTAAAAGTATATATTAACCTAACATTTTATTTCTTACTTATTTAAGCAGTTTCAAAAAAGAGAAAAGACATTTATTTGAAAGCTTAATGAAAATCAAATGAGGAAGACTTACATAAATTTCAGAGGAAGAAATCTGTAATTTTTTGTTGTTTTAATTACAATTGTTACGCTCTCAAAAAAAAATTCTCAAATTTTAGCAAGGAATGAAAAATTGCAGTTGATATTTTCCTCCATTTGAAGGTCTCTCTTATGTGCTCTCATTGATTCCTCTCTTATATGTGTAACAATTCAATTGATTGTGTTTTGAGAAGGATGTTGAAAGGTGTGTGGGAGGTGGGATGAACTTGTTAGATTTAAAGAATAATGAGAGAAGTAATATTTATATAAAAAAAAAACCTCTCCACTGATCGATAAATCAAAAATAAGTGATGGAAAATTGATTCCATATGATTTCGAAGCTTTTTTAAAACTGAATAAATTAAGATCAATTTATGAAAAAATTCGTTATATGGAGATAGATATTTCGCTATATAGAGTCTGTTTTTAATGTAATCATGCGAAAAGGGGACCGTTCTTACTAAAAATTCGTTATATGGAGAAATTCGATGTATGGAGTTTCGTTATATAGAGGTTCGACTGTATTTATTTTTTTTAATTAAAAGAAAAATCAATTTGAACTTCTTTTATTGTAAATTCAGTCTTGATTGTACGAGGACGTGTTATCTAAAGATGGAAAAATAAATAATAAAAGAAATGGGGTATACACTATAAGCAGCGAGACATACGCTATGGAGAATACGCAGAATTATGTAGAAAAAACACGGCATATGTCGCCATATACCGTCCACTACATCTGATTGTATCACAACATTTTTCATAAAGGTTATGCAATTGAAAACAAAAAAATTCACAAAAAGAAAGTCAATATTACTTCTTTCAAATATTTATTTATTTATCAGCCCCACCCCCTAAAAAAATAAAAGCTTAAATTATTATTTGTACATCTTCTAGTTTTATAAAATATCGAGAACAATATTTTGAAGCAATGATTTTCTTAAGTAGTAAATACTATCCTCTAAAGTAGTAAATATGTACCTCTAAATATTGGTTTAGTATATAAATTTTACAAACGACATTTTTTATTATTTTATTTTCATGGTAGCATATATTTTCAAATGTCTATTCAAATATTCATGAAAAGTGCTTTGAAAA
Source organism: Maratus speculifer (assembly GCA_964019185.1). Lineage (NCBI taxonomy): Eukaryota > Metazoa > Arthropoda > Arachnida > Araneae > Salticidae > Maratus > Maratus speculifer. The sequence continues at coordinate 445,703,377 of OZ025290.1, read as the reverse complement.
ATAAAATTTATTCTTAGACAAAAAACCGATTAAAAGTGTTCTTAACACGTTCGGAACCCTGGGTGCATATATACATCTTTAAAATGTGCATGCAGAATTTGTTTTTTCTACAGGTAAAAAAAGAAAATCATTATTTACTTTTTTTTAATTAAAGCCTTTTCATGATTATTTAAATAAATTTAACTTTAAAAAAGGGCAGATTTGTTGAAACTATGTTAAAGTAGCAGATTTTTTTTTATTCACTAGTTCGCGTTTTCTACCAAGTGTAAGAAAAAAGCAGTGAATTTCCTATAATCGGGTTCAGTGCCCATGCCAAATTAGTCTATTGCAAAAAAGATAAACATAAATGAGAAATTATATTAAAAATAAACATTTAATGCTTATAAAATATTGTATTTAAAAATGCTATGCATATATTTCTTTAAACTTTATTCCTTTTTTATAAAAGGAACCTTATGTTCCCATACCCGAGCATGATGTTGACCCTGATTCAGAATCACTCTATGTTCAATGATGTTTGCCGCCAAAAGTTGCAACTTGAGGAAAACACATCGTGTGTTTTGGACGTGCGTGACCTTGAAACAGACCTTCTTCATCTGACCTGCGGGTTAAGAATGTGTTTTTCGATTAAAACAAACGAGTTTCATTGATTAAAAGCTTCCCCCCTCCCCACCTCCTCATTAATTACCTGATGAGGAGGATATATCGCAAAATGGACAATATTCTTCCTTTGTGTTCGATGCTATATAAAGAAAAAACAAGAAAGAAAAAATAATGCGTCAAGCATAAATTATGAAACACTTTCTTACAATTCAAAATAACATGACAAAACTGCATCATTTAAAAAATTAAAAATATTACGTCTAATTAACGTTAAACGCATAACTTTAGGCAGATTATAAGGGATGGTATTGTACCTTTGACCACTTCGCAAAAACTAATTTCCTTTTTGTTTTCTAAATGCTCTTTTAAAATTTAAATCCCTAACTATAATCATTTTCGAATAAAATAAAAAACCTAAAAGCTTTGAACAAAATTTCGTAACTATCCTTCATAGAATTGAAGATATATCAATTTAAATATATTTAACAAATCTACGTTTCAAGATAAATGCATCTAAGAAAGGGCAGAAACCGCAGGTAGTAGAACATAAAAAGTGAAAAGTGTCAAATCTTTTGATCTAATTATCATATTTATTTGCGGTTTGGGCTATTTTATCTAAAGTTTAAATTTTTTTTTGCTTAAAAAGTATTTTTTTTTCCTTTTTCTATCTCGGTACCGCAGGTTTTTCTTTGTAAATATATATATTCTCGTTAAATTGAACTTAAACAATTCAAAATATTGGGAAAACGAAACACTGAAAAGCAATGGCCAAATTTTTGGCCTTACTTGTTTGGATAATTCGAGTATCTTAAATTCCAGTGTCTGAATGAGCTATATGAATAATGTTTGTCCTTTCGTATGAATATTTACTGTATGAATAATGAAATGCTATCTAAAACCAAATTCGCTTTTTACAGAAACGGTAAACAGATGAATTCAATTTCAGTTAAATTCCCGTTAGTCAGAGGAAACAAAAGATTCTCCTACATGATTGGTTTAGGTTGTTTACTAAAACGGCCGTGGACGCTCTTTAAACAATATATGAATATTTGATTTTATTTTTGTAAATTTTTAAAATATATATATATATATATATATACACAGTGTTCTCGCTGACATTTGACCAACGTTAGTAATTTGGCTAATTAAAAATAAAAAACATTCGCCAAATGAAAAAAAGTATTAGCCAGATAGATTCGTCAAAGTATCACTGAAAAAATTATCTTTAATCCTTTAATGTACCCCCTTTTTTTTTTCAATATGTTCTAAAGTAGGCTTAGTTTTTATAACTGCGACAATGATTGTTATTAGTCTAAATTCAACTATTCGCTACAAATACGTTAAAAATATCTATATATTAAAAATATGTATAAATGCATATGTATAAAAAACGAAAAGTAAAAGAAAAAAAAGAAAAAGAAAGAGAGAAAAAGGAAAAATTGAGCACTAGCGATTTGGCGAATCTAATCGCTTGTTTACTCGCCAAATGAAGAATTTAGTCGCAATTTGGCGAAATGGCGAGCGACAGCGAGAACACTGTATATATATATATATATATAATATATATATTTTCTTATTTGTATTAGCATAATGATTTTATATTTATCACATAAAGGTCGAGAGACGATGACAATCTACTGTATCTTGATTTTGTTAATGTTTCCATTTCTTTCATGTTGCGATTATGTAAGAATTCTTGTTTTGGGTAATTCGAACATTTTATGTTTTCTGCCACAGCGTTTTGATTTAGAATTCTGGTCGGGTTGAGTACAACCCGAAAACTTTGCTTCAAATCGAACCTATTCTGACATACTTCAACCCGAAACAGCTCCAAAGTCGAATTTGATTTCAGTCAAATCCGAACCCCGAAGTAGTCAAATAGAATCCCAGTAGTAGGAAAAGGAGAGTTTAAGGACAGGAGCAGGCGGGACTGCGGGACCGTCCCGCCTGCTCCTCCGGCTGCCCGCTGCCCCGCCTGCTCCTCCGGCTGCCCGCTGCCCCGCCTGCTCCTCCGGCTGCCCGCTGCCCCGCCTGCGGTCCCTCCTGCTCCCACCATCTCACCGCCGCCCTCCTGCGCCCCCTAGTGGAAAAAAGGAACATTCTATTCTAACAGGATAGGTGAACAACCTTCCCTAATTAAAAATATTATCAATCACATTTCAACTCGGAATCATACTATATGATGAAGATTAAATTTATATTTGAATTTTGAACAACCATAATTTTAATGAGTATTATTAATTAAGCGAAACACCGGAAAAATATCAGTTTTTAACCATTTTATTTAGATTTCTTCAACTACAAGATGAGATTATCAATTTAACTCAAGAAAGTTAAACATATATTTGAATTTTGCTTCATAGACATCTTAATGAGTAGTATTAATTAAGTAAAAACAATAGAAAATATCCAGTTTTATAGAAAAAGACTGATTTCTTACGATTTTTATCAACTATATGATCAATGTAACGACTTAAAAGTTGAAAGTTAAACATGTATCCTAGTTTTTCAACAGCTATAGCCTTAATGAGTATCGTTAATTAAGTAAAAAACAATGGAAAATATCAAGTTTTATAGAAAAAGACTGATTTCTTACGATTTTTTCAACTCAAACTTCAGACTATCAATTTGGTAGAAAGAAATTTAAGCATGCATTCGAGTTTTGGACAACCATTTCCTTCATGAACATTATTAATTAAGCAAAACAACAGAAAATATTAAATTTTTAACTGATTTCTTCATATTTATTTATTTTTTTTATATATATATATAAAATCAGAATACACAACTTAAAATAGAAATTTAAACATATTTTTTAATTTTTGAACAGTCGTTACCTCAAAGAATTTCAATAATTGAACAATTAACAAAGGAAACTAATGATTTTTTAACGAAAAAAGACGAATTAAACGAATTTGGTTAACTTTTACTCTAAATGGAAATTTCATCATACTTTTATATACTAACTAAGTAGAATTTTAATGCATAAACGAACACATTTCAGTAAATATTCAACGCACACGCAAATATGAAAACAACACCTGCTTCTTGTGACGTCATATTGAAACCAAAAGTTATTCCTCCGAAGTCCCTCACCATACCTTTTCACCCCCATCTCCCCCAATTTTTTACCTTAGGTAGGGAAATGAACAATGCAATGACCTCTCATTCTTGTATATTTAGAAGTCTGGGAGAAAAAAAGAGACATTTTATACACTCCAATTTCATAACAGTTACCGCAATATCCCAAAATTTGAATTTTGGAAGACATAATCAGTATAATTAATTAAACAAAATAATAAAAATATTATTTTTTAAGGTGAAAAGGTGAATTTAAGCGAATTTGATTAGTTTTACAATAGTCTTTTGAACAACAACTTGGAAATATAGATTTCTAACAGAAGAATTAAACGTATATTTTAATTTTAACAACAAAAACTTAACAAGTATCATTAATTCAACAAAAATAAATATCAATTTTAAAGAAAAGACGAATTTGAATAATTTTACACTAGTATTTTCAAAAGCAACATAGAAATATCAATACTTATTCACATATTTCACTTATTCACTGTATTCAGTACTATATTTAATAAATATGGATACAATTTAAGAATTTTCTAATCTATAATTAAATATTAGCTGTATATTTAATGTTACCCATGTTTTCAACATTAGTTCATAATCGTGAATTTTGTATTTTAAATACCATGTATTCAGGTTCAGATTATTTTCACTTGAAATCATACAGAATTTTTTAACAGAGTTTGTTTTTGAAATCATTGAAGCAACTGTATTTAATATTTTTAACACCAATTTTCTAAGATTTTCTAACATTTTCCGATTATACATTCTTCAGAAGTACATTTCTAAATGTTACAATCACTTTACATATCGAAAAGATATCATTGAAGCAACTGTATTTAATATTTTTAATACCAATTTTCTAAGATTTTTTAACATTTTCCGGTTATACATTCCTCAAAAGTTACTATTACGTATTCTAAACAATAGAAAATATTAATTTTAAGAATAAAAAGACGAATTTAAACAAATTTTATTAGTTTTACACTATTTTTTCTCACCTCCAACACGGATATATCAATTTTAACAGAAGAATTAAACGTATATTTTAGTTTTTAACAACAAAAATGTAATAAGTATCATTAATTAAACAAAAATAAATATCAATTTTCAAGAAAAGACAATTTTTTACACAAATTTTCAACTTTGAAATACATTTGCTTACATATATTGTTACAGTATATTACTAAACTTAAACTTTTTAAAAAGTTTGAATGTCTTTACAAAGGTTCATACTTATATTTTTCACGTCTTGACTGCATTCGAAATCTTACAACAAAAGTATACTTTTATTATTATTATTATTATTATTCTAGAAAACCTAAAAAGTCATTTCTTGCTGCTTTAAACACTTGACATATTAAAACTACTCTGAGATATTCTACCCATATAATTAATCAAAATAGGACATGATTCATCTTACACTTCAAAATTTCTGAATTTTTACAATACTTATTTTCATCAAACTTTATTCTTGATCCTATATATTTTAGGAGTACAGAATTTTAACATCTGTTTTTATCTACTTATCAGAAAATTATTAAAACACCCAACAACATTTTCCAAATATGAATATTATCTTTACAGTTTAATAATACAAAACATACACGAATACAAAGTTTAATTTTTACAAACATTTCATATTTCAAACCAAACTTTTCGAAATTTCCACATCATAAGAGCAAACATTAGACGAACTTTTTAACTTTTTTTATTGCTTAGATCTTTTCATCATCACTTTTAATTATGATAATTATCCATTTTTAGGTTGATTGTCGAAAAACTGTAACTGAAATTACATAAACTTAATGTAAAAAAACCATGTTCTCACACAATTTCTTGAAATTCAACAAAGAATTGACTATTACTTATCTATTATTATTCTTATTAAATACTTATCTACATCAATATCGACTCTCGATAGTATATAGATATTTCATCATTACACACTTACAACTCTTTTCAAACGTTTATCAGAAAAATAAGTCAATCAAAGTCTAGTAGTTATCACACCTGTTCCTCAGAAATATTACTATCATATGAAACAGTAAAGAAAATTAATAGATATTTAATATTTAATAACCTCATACGTGAAATTACTGTCGAATGAGAATACTAATAATCTATAAAATCAACTGTTGAACAAAAAAATAGTACAGATTAGCGAAAATTCAAATGTTTTTTCTACAAAAGTTACAAAAATTAACAAATGAATGACAAGTTAGAGAAATAACTAAAAAAGTTAATGAACATATTTACAAATTTATTAAAATCACACCTTTTTCTGGATTACAAACCACAATTTCTTGAAAAATTTAACACCGAATTTGTAAGATTTTAGTCCTAGTGTTACATACACTCAATAAATATTCAAAATTAACAAAAATATAATTTTTTAGTCTCATCAATAAGCAGAAATTCTATATTAAAAGTATATTTTCATAGTAGTACTTATAAAAATGAGAGTTTACAAACTGATTTTCATAATTTTATCACATTTAAACTTAATATTTTACATAAAACATTATTTAATCAAATTTTATGCTTTCTAATTCAGTAAAATTCAATACTTTTTTAGTTTTTAAACCAATACCACAATATTTATTTACATCAAACTTGATTCTTCACCTTTTATATTTCCACATTACACACGTGAGATAAATACTAACTTGGATCAGGAGTTGAAGTCAATTGATTCCATTCGATTTTCATCATGTACGCATTGCTCCTACACGAAATTTCTTACTGCTATAATCATCTAATGCATTAAAACTAATCTACACATATTTTTAATCAATTCATCAGATGTTTCATCTCGCACTTCTGAATTATCGTGCATCAAGTTGCTTAAAATATAAATACTATCTTTATAGTTTTAATGATATATAGTATACATGGTTTATCTTGAGTTACCACTTCCATAGTATTAATCAAATTATATGTTTCATCTTGCACTTGATCTTAATGATTTCATCTTGCATCTGAATTATCGTCCATCGAGTTTTTTTTTTTAAATAATAATATATTTATAGTTTTTGATTATACATAGCATGCACGAATACAATCTTTAATTTTAACATTTCATATTTCAAATAACCTATTTCCGAAACCAAGCTATGTGAATTTTACCACAATGCTTATTATCATAGAATAATTTGTGTTTCACACTTTTCTAAAAATTATCAGATATGTACCCCTCAGAGAAATTACTATCATATGAATAAATGAAGAAAATTTAATTTATATTAAAGGTACACGAAATTGATTGCAATATACATGTATTTAATAAAAATAAATAAATAACCGATTATTTATACATTAAACCTTTACTAAATATATATTTCTTTCATTATACAGATGTTTCAACAAGATGAACCAAAACAGCAGCAAACTTCAGAAATTAATGATCCGAATGATTCATCCCTAGCACATGTAGCGTTAACGAATAACACATGTGAGTACTTATATGAGAAATACTAGAATTCGTATATGAAACGTAATTAGAGTAAATACAAAATGATTTGTCTTACTACCTACACTTTAACAAGTTCTTTTTACCTATATTATTGAAGAGAATCCTAACTGTGTCCATTTATTTCTATTACAGATGTGGTCTATTTGCTACAAACACTTCTTAAGTAAATGGAATTTAACAGAACATACAAAAATCTATACAGGTGAAAAACCTTACACTTGGAAAGATTACCATAAATGCTGTTTTCAAGGAGACGTGAATCAAAAATGCACACATCATCATATAAAGCATCGTCAGATATATGTAAACTTAGCGAAGATATTCAAAAATTAGTCAGACTTTTGAAGAATTTAGAAATAAAGGAAGATATTTAAGCTATTTATCCATCATATTTTCACACTTACCACAATATCTCAAACTTAAAATTTGGAAGACATACACACTGCTGAAAAGTAATTTTGTGATTCTTCTAACCAGATTGAATGTATAGATATTATTTTGCAATGTATTCTTTAAATGCTCACATTAAATATTCTTTTATATGCATATATCGTTGTGTTTATTTTTCTAATACCTATTACATTAATGAAATACATAACATTTTAAGTGAAATAACACTCTCACAACTTAAAAAATGCATAAGAACATACAAAAAATAAGCAGATGTATGAAAAAATATGCAAGTTTACAAAATAATTTCATTGTTTTCTAGAAATATTAACAAAAAATATTTACAATATGAAAAAATTGCAAAAGTGAAAAGAAAAAACACAAATGTAAAACCAAAAACCACAAAGTGAAAAACTCATAACAAAGTTTTTGAAAAAAATATTTACAACAAAATTTTTTTTTACAAAAACCAAAACTTCCAAAAATATTTTTTTCAAAAAATTTTTTTTTCAAAAACATTTTTTACAAAAAATTTTTTTTTCAAAATAAGGTTTTACAAAAGTAAAAAAAAGAAAATCACAACGTTAAAAAAATGAAAAATTTTTGTTAAAAAAAGTGTAAAAAAATTGCAAAAAAATGTTGCAAAAATTTCAAAAAAAGTTATGAAAAAAGTCTCAAAAATTTTGTTGTTTTTAATAGCAAATGCAATGGAATCACAAAATTACTTTTCAGCAGTGTGTATGTCTTCCAAATTTTAAGTTTGAGATATTGTGGTAAGTGTGAAAATATGATGGATAAATAGCTTAAATATCTTCCTTTATTTCTAAATTCTTCAAAAGTCTGACTAATTTTTGAATATCTTCGCTAAGTTTACATATATCTGACGATGCTTTATATGATGATGTGTGCATTTTTGATTCACGTCTCCTTGAAAACAGCATTTATGGTAATCTTTCCAAGTGTAAGGTTTTTCACCTGTATAGATTTTTGTATGTTCTGTTAAATTCCATTTACTTAAGAAGTGTTTGTAGCAAATAGACCACATCTGTAATAGAAATAAATGGACACAGTTAGGATTCTCTTCAATAATATAGGTAAAAAGAACTTGTTAAAGTGTAGGTAGTAAGACAAATCATTTTGTATTTACTCTAATTACGTTTCATATACGAATTCTAGTATTTCTCATATAAGTACTCACATGTGTTATTCGTTAACGCTACATGTGCTAGGGATGAATCATTCGGATCATTAATTTCTGAAGTTTGCTGCTGTTTTGGTTCATCTTGTTGAAACATCTGTATAATGAAAGAAATATATATTTAGTAAAGGTTTAATGTATAAATAATCGGTTATTTATTTATTTTTATTAAATACATGTATATTGCAATCAATTTCGTGTACCTTTAATATAAATTAAATTTTCTTCATTTATTCATATGATAGTAATTTCTCTGAGGGGTACATATCTGATAATTTTTAGAAAAGTGTGAAACACAAATTATTCTATGATAATAAGCATTGTGGTAAAATTCACATAGCTTGGTTTCGGAAATAGGTTATTTGAAATATGAAATGTTAAAATTAAAGATTGTATTCGTGCATGCTATGTATAATCAAAAACTATAAATATATTATTATTTAAAAAAAAAACTCGATGGACGATAATTCAGATGCAAGATGAAATCATTAAGATCAAGTGCAAGATGAAACATATAATTTGATTAATACTATGGAAGTGGTAACTCAAGATAAACCATGTATACTATATATCATTAAAACTATAAAGATAGTATTTATATTTTAAGCAACTTGATGCACGATAATTCAGAAGTGCGAGATGAAACATCTGATGAATTGATTAAAAATATGTGTAGATTAGTTTTAATGCATTAGATGATTATAGCAGTAAGAAATTTCGTGTAGGAGCAATGCGTACATGATGAAAATCGAATGGAATCAATTGACTTCAACTCCTGATCCAAGTTAGTATTTATCTCACGTGTGTAATGTGGAAATATAAAAGGTGAAGAATCAAGTTTGATGTAAATAAATATTGTGGTATTGGTTTAAAAACTAAAAAAGTATTGAATTTTACTGAATTAGAAAGCATAAAATTTGATTAAATAATGTTTTATGTAAAATATTAAGTTTAAATGTGATAAAATTATGAAAATCAGTTTGTAAACTCTCATTTTTATAAGTACTACTATGAAAATATACTTTTAATATAGAATTTCTGCTTATTGATGAGACTAAAAAATTATATTTTTGTTAATTTTGAATATTTATTGAGTGTATGTAACACTAGGACTAAAATCTTACAAATTCGGTGTTAAATTTTTCAAGAAATTGTGGTTTGTAATCCAGAAAAAGGTGTGATTTTAATAAATTTGTAAATATGTTCATTAACTTTTTTAGTTATTTCTCTAACTTGTCATTCATTTGTTAATTTTTGTAACTTTTGTAGAAAAAACATTTGAATTTTCGCTAATCTGTACTATTTTTTTGTTCAACAGTTGATTTTATAGATTATTAGTATTCTCATTCGACAGTAATTTCACGTATGAGGTTATTAAATATTAAATATCTATTAATTTTCTTTACTGTTTCATATGATAGTAATATTTCTGAGGAACAGGTGTGATAACTACTAGACTTTGATTGACTTATTTTTCTGATAAACGTTTGAAAAGAGTTGTAAGTGTGTAATGATGAAATATCTATATACTATCGAGAGTCGATATTGATGTAGATAAGTATTTAATAAGAATAATAATAGATAAGTAATAGTCAATTCTTTGTTGAATTTCAAGAAATTGTGTGAGAACATGGTTTTTTTACATTAAGTTTATGTAATTTCAGTTACAGTTTTTCGACAATCAACCTAAAAATGGATAATTATCATAATTAAAAGTGATGATGAAAAGATCTAAGCAATAAAAAAAGTTAAAAAGTTCGTCTAATGTTTGCTCTTATGATGTGGAAATTTCGAAAAGTTTGGTTTGAAATATGAAATGTTTGTAAAAATTAAACTTTGTATTCGTGTATGTTTTGTATTATTAAACTGTAAAGATAATATTCATATTTGGAAAATGTTGTTGGGTGTTTTAATAATTTTCTGATAAGTAGATAAAAACAGATGTTAAAATTCTGTACTCCTAAAATATATAGGATCAAGAATAAAGTTTGATGAAAATAAGTATTGTAAAAATTCAGAAATTTTGAAGTGTAAGATGAATCATGTCCTATTTTGATTAATTATATGGGTAGAATATCTCAGAGTAGTTTTAATATGTCAAGTGTTTAAAGCAGCAAGAAATGACTTTTTAGGTTTTCTAGAATAATAATAATAATAATAATAAAAGTATACTTTTGTTGTAAGATTTCGAATGCAGTCAAGACGTGAAAAATATAAGTATGAACCTTTGTAAAGACATTCAAACTTTTTAAAAAGTTTAAGTTTAGTAATATACTGTAACAATATATGTAAGCAAATGTATTTCAAAGTTGAAAATTTGTGTAAAAAATTGTCTTTTCTTGAAAATTGATATTTATTTTTGTTTAATTAATGATACTTATTACATTTTTGTTGTTAAAAACTAAAATATACGTTTAATTCTTCTGTTAAAATTGATATATCCGTGTTGGAGGTGAGAAAAAATAGTGTAAAACTAATAAAATTTGTTTAAATTCGTCTTTTTATTCTTAAAATTAATATTTTCTATTGTTTAGAATACGTAATAGTAACTTTTGAGGAATGTATAACCGGAAAATGTTAAAAAATCTTAGAAAATTGGTATTAAAAATATTAAATACAGTTGCTTCAATGATATCTTTTCGATATGTAAAGTGATTGTAACATTTAGAAATGTACTTCTGAAGAATGTATAATCGGAAAATGTTAGAAAATCTTAGAAAATTGGTGTTAAAAATATTAAATACAGTTGCTTCAATGATTTCAAAAACAAACTCTGTTAAAAAATTCTGTATGATTTCAAGTGAAAATAATCTGAACCTGAATACATGGTATTTAAAATACAAAATTCACGATTATGAACTAATGTTGAAAACATGGGTAACATTAAATATACAGCTAATATTTAATTATAGATTAGAAAATTCTTAAATTGTATCCATATTTATTAAATATAGTACTGAATACAGTGAATAAGTGAAATATGTGAATAAGTATTGATATTTCTATGTTGCTTTTGAAAATACTAGTGTAAAATTATTCAAATTCGTCTTTTCTTTAAAATTGATATTTATTTTTGTTGAATTAATGATACTTGTTAAGTTTTTGTTGTTAAAATTAAAATATACGTTTAATTCTTCTGTTAGAAATCTATATTTCCAAGTTGTTGTTCAAAAGACTATTGTAAAACTAATCAAATTCGCTTAAATTCACCTTTTCACCTTAAAAAATAATATTTTTATTATTTTGTTTAATTAATTATACTGATTATGTCTTCCAAAATTCAAATTTTGGGATATTGCGGTAACTGTTATGAAATTGGAGTGTATAAAATGTCTCTTTTTTTCTCCCAGACTTCTAAATATACAAGAATGAGAGGTCATTGCATTGTTCATTTCCCTACCTAAGGTAAAAAATTGGGGGAGATGGGGGTGAAAAGGTATGGTGAGGGACTTCGGAGGAATAACTTTTGGTTTCAATATGACGTCACAAGAAGCAGGTGTTGTTTTCATATTTGCGTGTGCGTTGAATATTTACTGAAATGTGTTCGTTTATGCATTAAAATTCTACTTAGTTAGTATATAAAAGTATGATGAAATTTCCATTTAGAGTAAAAGTTAACCAAATTCGTTTAATTCGTCTTTTTTCGTTAAAAAATCATTAGTTTCCTTTGTTAATTGTTCAATTATTGAAATTCTTTGAGGTAACGACTGTTCAAAAATTAAAAAATATGTTTAAATTTCTATTTTAAGTTGTGTATTCTGATTTTATATATATATAAAAAAAAATAAATAAATATGAAGAAATCAGTTAAAAATTTAATATTTTCTGTTGTTTTGCTTAATTAATAATGTTCATGAAGGAAATGGTTGTCCAAAACTCGAATGCATGCTTAAATTTCTTTCTACCAAATTGATAGTCTGAAGTTTGAGTTGAAAAAATCGTAAGAAATCAGTCTTTTTCTATAAAACTTGATATTTTCCATTGTTTTTTACTTAATTAACGATACTCATTAAGGCTATAGCTGTTGAAAAACTAGGATACATGTTTAACTTTCAACTTTTAAGTCGTTACATTGATCATATAGTTGATAAAAATCGTAAGAAATCAGTCTTTTTCTATAAAACTGGATATTTTCTATTGTTTTTACTTAATTAATACTACTCATTAAGATGTCTATGAAGCAAAATTCAAATATATGTTTAACTTTCTTGAGTTAAATTGATAATCTCATCTTGTAGTTGAAGAAATCTAAATAAAATGGTTAAAAACTGATATTTTTCCGGTGTTTCGCTTAATTAATAATACTCATTAAAATTATGGTTGTTCAAAATTCAAATATAAATTTAATCTTCATCATATAGTATGATTCCGAGTTGAAATGTGATTGATAATATTTTTAATTAGGGAAGGTTGTTCACCTATCCTGTTAGAATAGAATGTTCCTTTTTTCCACTAGGGGGCGCAGGAGGGCGGCGGTGAGATGGTGGGAGCAGGAGGGACCGCAGGCGGGGCAGCGGGCAGCCGGAGGAGCAGGCGGGACGGTCCCGCAGTCCCGCCTGCTCCTGTCCTTAAACTCTCCTTTTCCTACTACTAATCCCAATTTTAATAAAACTACTATGGAAAAGTATTTTACAATTATGCTTCTAATATCGATTTCATGCTTCTAATATAGATTTCATCCTTTTTCGCTTGGAAACAGAAAATTTCTTAACCCCCCCTCCCCCCCCCCCAGAAAAAAAAATAATTTATGCAAAGAAGTAATCTTACAACTGATTTTTAATTCACTTTCTGATTTGTTAAAATCAATAGAAATGGTGTACAAAAGTATGTTTCAGGTGGCAGTACAATTTTGGTGACAATACAGAGTTCAGTAGTTTTACGATCCAATTACAAATTAATACAGTGGCGTATTCAGGGGGGTGGGCCGATGGGGTTGCAGTTCCCTCCGAATTTTGTAAAAAACATAAAAGAAACATTTTTGTAAAAAACGGAAGTTTTATCAAAATGCAATGAAATCTGCTAAGATAAAATTTATAGAGAGCATTAACATTCCGTTTTAGGTAGGTTTTCATAAAAAAAAAGTATTTCGCATAGACTACAGAATAACTATTTCAGCCAAATTTCCTTTATACACAGGCTCTCTTTACACGCCATAAAACATATACTAATTTAGCGGAAAACCTGCTTAAAACGAAATGTTTTGTAGTCTCATGCGATTGAGTTTTAGCAGATTCTGTATGCTATATGCATTACCTGCTATGATAAAACTTTTACTATATCTCTCCCTCCTTTATGTAGCCCCTCCGAAATGATAAGTCTAGATACGCCATTTTAACACATTAATTTTAAGTTTTTTACAATTACAGAATGAATGTTTGTTGAATGTTTTCAAAAGATGATTCTCTAATGGCAGTACATGTTTACAGTAAGAAACTAATAATATGAGATTTAACCAGGGCCTGACTTATGCATTGGCATGCGGGGCAATTGACACCCCCCCCCTGCTCCTCCTCCTCTTTTAGGACCTCCATGAGAGTAATTAGGATTTTTAAAAAGTTAAAGATCACTAAAACGTGCCAAATGATTAAAATTAGCCAAAAGGAATCAAAATTCATGTATTTTCAAACATTTAGGGAGGTAAGAGTAAGCCTCTTTCCTCTCTTTGCTTCCAGTACCTCATGCATCGATGCGAAAAACAAACTGCATTAGAAAATCAATAATTAAAGTTTCATTATGGCATCTTAGTATACTATTGTTTTCAAACAAATTCTTTATTAATGTTTTCCTCGTGAAATGGCAAGTTAAAATTATTCATTATGACACCAACTTTCGACATTGTCTTTCAGACATCTTATAACGTACATAGATAAGTAAAGAAAAAAATTGCAAAGAGATACTTCTGTCAACCAGTCTATCATTTTCCCTCCTCCTACAATTATCCTGCTAGTACTTTTTCTTAAAATTTTTACTTTTTGTGATACCCTTTATACAAATGTGAACTGCACCAAGTACAAACTTTAATTATACATACGATACGTATGTTTAGTACTAGGCACCTCCACATTATTCTCAAAAAAAAAAAAAAAAAAAAAAAAAAAAAAAAAAATCTATTGATTGACAGAAGGGGGCGAAGACTTTTTATTGGTGGGGGAGAGAGCCTTAAATTGCCAAGTCAAAATTCATTATTTGCCAACTCAGTGAAAAGCAAACATAAATAGTTCTTGGTGTTTGCCAACTAGTTTTATAATTTTACCAAGTTATCACAGTTGGAAAATGTAATATAGTTTTTATTCGTGAAAAGCTTGATAATATTTCTAATTATATTGGTAACTTTCATGAAATTAATCAGAAATAAAAAGTGTATTATAGTTTTTTATTAAAGTTTTGAAATAATTTGCTCGTTTAATTTATAAATTTTCCAACTCTAATACCATGTGCAATCGTTTGGGGGGGGGGGAGGCTCCCCCTGTACCCCCCCCCCCTTAGCGAGGCCCCTGGCCCTCCAAAATCATGCTTTCTTCGGGGGCCCCCATAGCCTTAGTCGGGACCTGGATTTAACGTTGCATAATTTTGCATTTAATAACTGGCAACATTTCCTCCTTCCACGTGTGCTGCCGTATTGACACGCTCGTTAGCTAGCTGCCTCTGAAGAGAGATATGGCATCGCTCTCATTAAGTTTTCAAAAATCTCTGCCAGCCGAGTGGGTGGGTTAAAAGTTGACTGAACTCCCTTTGCCCGAAAAGAAAAGGCAAGGATTTTGAAACCCGCGCATTGTTATTCGTTTTAATTAGCCTTTGCTTAGTTAGTTAGGAGACTCCTTTTGCAAGTTCCTTTTTCTTCGGGCTATTCTTCGGTCGCTCGTCTCCAGTGGCCCGATAGAAAGCACTGTTTAATGCGGAGCGAGGCATAAAAATGATTTTTAACTCTAGGTATGTGCTTCAAAAATATATCGTTAAATATCTTTAAAACGTCCTACACTGTAGAAGAAAAAAAAATCCTTCAATATACAAAAAGACTTTGCAGCAGAGTTGCCGGAATGTTTCCGTTTTATGAGGAAAATTCCGTCTTTGTAGTCACTGTGTTTTGAAACAGTATTTTGAAGAGCATCTGTGACGATCAAAAATTCAGCAATCTAATTGGATGATAGATTTTTACAGTAATAATTCTGTATTTGAATTTCTGTAATCTTAAAATGGCAACAGATATACGAAAAAATTTCATTTTTCTAGCAAAATTTCTGAACAAATTTCACGAAAGACAAGCTCTCAGTAAATTAAAAATGTTAACAGAGTATAGGCCTGCATATGAGTAGGACCGCTTGTAAATGGGATGAAATTTAAAGGTGAGACAAAACGGGCTTTTGCTCAGTGTTGAATTCAGTGGATAGAGTTCAGCGGGGAGAAAAGACTCCCCCCCCCCGCCCGGAACAATGACAATGTTACCCCCTCCTCCTAAAGGTTTGAGATTTTGAGTTTTTAATGATCAAAAAGTGCAATCCCCCCCCCCCCCCTCCAGGAACTCTATATATTTCCTCTCGGAGCCACAAAAATCCCTTCCGAAGAAAAATGTCTAGATTCGTGTTTATAATCGATTTTTATCCAAGTCTTCGTATTCAAGTTCAAAGTAAAAATTGTATTTATTCACACACGGAAAATAAAATATTTGGTACCATTTGAAAAACATGAAAGTAAAGCTGACAAAGACCGAATCCGAAGAATAAGGATAATATTGTATATCCCGATGCAGGGCTTTGATTGTAATTAAAAATATTAATCGACAATTCTCTGAATTGTAATTAAATCAGAAACCAAATGTTGTATAAAAATAATTACAAAATCAATCATTTTTTTAGTTAGTCATTAAAGGTTTTTGTCTAGTTCTTTATATTTTGCATATATTCTCTATGTTATCGTTTGGATTATAAAGAAAAAGATGTACATTTAGACTTTTTATTCACTATCATATTTTTTTATTATTATTGTTCCTCGCCTCCCTCTTCATTCGTTTGGACTGTGTGTTTCCTTTTTAGCGTTTCAGGAAGTGTGTGCTCAAGTGGAGTGAAAACGAAAAGTAGGGCTCGGGTGGTGCTGCCTTTTTTTTTTTTCTATTTTATCTTCTCTTGATACGTAACGTCATTCAGTTCATGCAAGGTTATTTGCTGCTCGCATCTCTTTCTTTCTACACATCTTTTTTTCTGCTTAGTTCAAGATAGATTTTACCCAAACCTGCCTCCAATCCTGCGATTCTTTAACCCTTTCGGGTCCGAATTTTTTTTTCAATGTTTAGAAAAAATTACTTTTACGTTAATAATATTAACACTAGCTATCCAAATAATGAGTGTTTAACGAATATCTCATTGTCTAAAAGATAACGAATTCTGTGTTGTTTTGTGTATTTTTTTAATTCTTATTCATATGACAATAGGCCAAGGAAGAATTTTTGTAGATTTTTCGAAAATATTGTATTACAACAAGATTTAACTTAAATTACAACTTTCTAATATTTTTTGCACTTTTATTACACAGTATTCTTTCAAGAAAGTAACTTTTATTTTACATTTAAAAAGTAAAATATATGTTTAAAATAAAAAAATCAAGAATTAGATAAATAATAAAAAGTATTATTATTACCAAATGCCTAAACATTAATGAAGCCATATAGTAAGTGCACAGACACATACTAACATTACTATAGATAAATAGTAATAAAAGTATTTTATAAAATAAAATAATGTTCCATATAAAAGACATGTATTATTAATAGTACACCAGACCCAAAAGGTTTTTTTTTTTTTTTTTTGTGCTCGATTGAATTCCGCGAACGGATTGGACACTTGTGGGTCGGGTAATACACCTGGACCTCCATGAGATTGAAGATCTTCTTTTTACGTTTTTTAAAAACTGAGAAGTGCTGAGGGGGGGGGGGGGTCTAAAATGCTTTTGAACCATTCCATGACACGATTTCCTGATTTTTTTTTTCTACCTATCACTTCTGTTTTAACAATTTATTATATTCATAAATTTAAAACAACCATACTGATATGAATATGGGTTTTCCTTTTTTTTTTTTTAATGTCGACTTTAAACTTTAACAATTTATAAGTTGACAGACATAGGTATTTATCTAAATGTCAAGCACAGGATATTTTGTCCGTTTTTCCTGATTTGGCGGGGAAGGCGGGCCGTTACAAACGTCAGAGGTTTAAAATGTTAACATTTTTAAATTTATGTAAGCGTACTTCCGATACACATACATAGTCTTATACTTATAAGCTCTACATGTAATTCTTATTGCTGAAATAAAGTGTTAAAGTAGAAATTATTTGTATCAAAGTTTTAAACACTTAAAATATATATATATAAAAAAAAAAAAAAAATAGAAAATGTCATATTTCTTCTAAAAAATACAATTGTTTTTTTTTTCTTAAAAAAAACATAGATTAAACCAATTGGATTAAACCGTACCAACTCTGCTTTAAATGGACCATGATTTTCTAGTTCAGCAATTATTTTAATGTGAAATTCGTCAAAAGAAAAAGGAAATTAATTACGAACAAAACTTACTTAAGAAAAAGTTATTTCTTTATTTTTCACGATTTACAATTATTTTTTTTTTTTTTTAATGATGTCGAACACATTACAGCAAATTCACCCCTTCAAACCCCTTCACCCCGTTTTATTTTTTATCTTCTTTGATAAGTTATGAAAACATTCTGAAGTATTTGTCCTTTTGCTATGTATGAAAGATATGACGCGTAAGAAATGTTTTTGAATGTTGTGATTGTTTAAAAATAGCCTCGGAAGTAAAAGTTATTTTACTTTTGACGATAAAGTTGTCGAATCGTGTCTGTAGCCTTTGTTCAATAATTTACTTATTTTATCTCAATTTTTCATTTTTGTATACATTTATGTTTTTTAATGAGAAACAAACTGACTTGCAGCATTTCTTTTATTTTTGTTTATTGTTCTATACATTTAGTAAATCTGAAAAAGTCTTTGTCTCTTTGATTCTTTTAAAAAATCCCCTTCTCTTTGCATTTAAAATTTTTATTTAAATTTCATTTTTAACAGAGTTAATTAAATTTCAACAAGAACGGAAAATCATGCGTGCAACATATATTATGCAGCACTTTTTAAAACATCCACAGTACTATAGCAAAATTTCACAATTAACTATTGTGAAATTGGATGAGCAATTAACGTATTTGAAAATCTGATTTCTGATATTACCATGAATGGTCGGCAAAATATAGATTTCTTTAAGCACTGCGTGGCATCTACAGATATGTATACATACTACATGGTATGCTAAAAGATAGTTCAGTTAAACGCATAGCACAGTTAAAATTTTTCATTCAGCTAATAAAACAGATCTTGTTGAAAACGTCTCTGCGGCTTTTTACAGGATCAATAAAATTTACACGCACTCAGTAATACTGACATATATCAATTTTAATGTCTTAAATAGTGTAACATCATTAAATTAAACTGAAAACAAATTTTTTCCCATCGACCGCCCTTTAAGGGAAAACTTTTAAATGATCCTGTAAATGATCTGGCGGGTCTTGCATAAATTCGATCGGTGCTATCTTTATATATATATAAAATATCTCTAATTAAAGAAAGCAAATATTACTTTTTACTGGTCTCAAAAAGAAATTCGGTATGCACTTTTTTAAAGGTGCATATATGCACCGTGCCAAATGGGTGCATATATGCATTGTGCCAAATGGGTTAAAAAATATTTGTCTTTATTGCCCAAACAACGCGTTTGCCGTAAAACTAGTTTTACAGGCATTTGTCAGTTGTTTTCCTTACTTAGGCCTTAATTATCTTACAAAATTTAGTTCTATTGTTGCAATGAGATCACATTACATAATACAGTGATTTATATCAGTTTAATTTGAACTACTCTGTATATTTATCAAAGTATTTTGGGCCTTATTAAATTTGGATGTCTTGGTCCTGACCCTGATTGTTATAGTACTATTTGTTTGACTATTTTAAAGAAAACATTAGGTTAAAAATAACGAATATAAACAGCTTCAGTATAACGAATATAAAAAGCTGCTTACAAAACAAATGTGAAATATTTATGAGTTCCACCATAAAAAATCTTCGCCATTTTCACATGACTAGAGTGAATGGAATAAATCACAATTCCGAATCGCGATCCTCCCTTGGAATTCCACCTTTTTTAGAACAAATCGCGTTTCCCATGACATGTGATCTACTTTCATCTTGCGAACGTGACAAATAAAAACTCCACGATTTTCCATAATTCACTTATGCTCAGGCGAGTGTATCTGAAGCAACAATTTACGAGTTTTCAAGAACTTGTCAGCTGCTCTGCCAAAGCTGAAAATGGCTGCCAATTTCGCTCGCTCTGTTTCACCTTATTAGAGCAGTTGTTGCCACTTATTCGAATTAAAATTCTTTATTAACCGGTATCTGTCACTCATTTTAGATATTTTTTCCCTCTATGCTAAAAAAGAATCTACAGTATTTTTTCTTTCTTTTTTTTTTTAAGGTGGGATGTTTTATAAAATTCCAGCATATTTTTATTTATTTATTTATTTTTTTTTTAAAGATAGTCTGGCAACTTTTTTATTTGAAGATGTAGCTTTTATTTGTGTGTGTATGTTTGTTTTCGTAATGGGCTCGTTTTCGCTGGCAATTCCAAATATAATTTATAAGTATAACGCAAATATAAGAAGTCGCGGACAGGTTCTACGGTTGAATAGGGTACTATATAAGGAAGGAGCGGATTGATGGGGTAATGAATCCACATACTGCGCATGTGTTGGAGGAGAAAGACCATACTAGCTTTCAATGTCTTGCAAGCGGTGATATCGTTGATTAATTAAAATTGCGTTTTAAACTATTGCAGAAAGAATATTTTATAGCATAATGCTGTGTCATTTGCCTCTGAGCTCAAGATCTTCAGTTCGAATCCAGGAAAGGAAAATTTCAACAGATGGAAGATTTTTATTTTTCAATATTTAATTTATGAAAAAAAGTTGAATTAAACAAAAAATTGATAAATTTAAAACCGAATAAATTTGTGCATGCCAGTTGTTTTAGAGATTTCAGTGAAATGATTTAGTCAAATCCGTTTATGGTTTGCTCACAATTTGAGTTATTGTGCTTGCAGAAATTAAACACATATTCAATAAATACACATAAATAATTAATGTAATTCCTGATGCGCTCGTTATAACGATAGGGTGACGTTATAATGAGACTGGCGACATGCACTAAGCGAATGCTCAGATTATGCTTACAAGGAAGGTCTCCATACGGGCATACTCAGAAAAATCTGAAAAAATTACAGAACGTTCTTCTCATATAGTTATATATGTTTATAAAAAACATTTCGGCGGAACCTCCTTATAACGTCCGTAAAAAAATAATAAAAATTTCGTTTATTTGGCGATTTATCTCCGGTTGGCGAAAAAACGAAATTTTGAAAAATACGCTTTTACGCTTCGAATACTTTTTAAAGAAAAAACTTTCTATGTTCAATTTATTTAAATAAGTTTAGTTTAAGTAATTTTAGTTTTGCATTTTTACTTTACTTTAAGTGTAATTTTGTCATATACGTTTATATGTAACAAAATGAAATTAATATATTTTATCATTTAAAACACAATTTAAATTGATTAAAATTGTTCCGAATTGAAAAATACACTGTTAAAAATCTGCTGCATTTTGTTGATACGCACTCCCTTGCTTGTATAGAAAACGGTTACTTGGCCGTGAAATGGAGCTTTCTCATTGGTTGGAATAGAGATATTACATACAAGCGGTGGAGTGCGTTGCAACAAAATGCCGCAGATTTTTAACAGTGTATGACACGGTCAATTCACGGTGCTATGGAGCATTCTCATTGGTCAGAAGAGAGATATTCTATAAAGGACGGAGACGACGTGGAGTGACGTTGCAGTAAATGCTGCAGATTTTTAACAGTGACGTCAATTAAAATCAATTTTCAGATTCGTTAAAATCGTGTACTTTTGGCGAGGAAATGAACTGCTCGCCAAATCCCGCGTCGCTTTCAGCTTTTCACGCCAATTACTCCAAACTATTTTATTTTTTTACATATCTAATAATGTAATTCCGCCGCTAATTTTCACTGATCCTTTATTACCTACATGAGTAGTTTAATTCGTATTTTTTTCAAAAAATTCTGAGTATGCCCCCAATGGAGACCTTCCTTGTTAGACAAACGTTTTTGTCCAAACTTTGACAAACCAACATTCCAAACTTATCGATAGTCGTCTGGGTAAGTTTTATTATACGAGTGAAAAAAGTTGAGAATCCATTAGCTTGGCATGTCAAGCTTGCCAAGATGCTTGGCGATTCATTTTTGTGCAGAATCGTCCTTAACCAATAATATTTAACAACCTGTATATCAACACTTTCGTACGGAGGCACACGAAATATCTCATACACATAATGTATGGGATATAATTTGACGTGGCTTGTGTCCTCAATTGCGAACTTCGTGAAAATCGCTCATAAAACTGTTTGCTCCCCTTTTAATGAATGATATAGACAGAGATCCACATAGATTTTGCGCCTGTTAGCGAAACGAGATCTAATTAGATGCTTTCATTTTTTATAACTTTTCACTATTTTAAGTAAACAAATTTTCTGATTGGTCAATCTCGTTTTGCTAACAGCGTAAATCTTATCTGGATCCTGTGCATAATTTTTAACTAAATTGTAAAAAGGTAAATGTGCAAAAAATAAATAAGGAATTTTATTAAAATAAACAATTTGAAGTACCCCTGGATATGAATTCAGTCTGCATAAATCTTCTCCCCTCACCCTTCTCTTTAAAGATTATTTCAAAATATATTTCAGAAAACTTTAAGTGTACTTTCTTTTCTTTTTTATAAAATTTTTGTTGGTGTTATCTGTTTTTGGTTACATTTTTTATTTTTAATACTCACCTGGTCTGGAATCCCGAATTCTTTTTACTTGCCAATATTTTGTCGCATTTTTATCGTCTGCAAATCCAGCTGCACTTTCTCTTTTTGCAAGATTAAATTAATTTTAATGAAAGCTTCGAAAATGTTCTTTGGGATTATTATTTTTTATATACTTTCAATTCTCAAGTACTTTTACAGTATTCTGATTTTTGGTTAGTTATTTTGTAACACAGGAATGCTTTTATTAGCACGTCATTAGGAGCTTTTTTATTTTTTTATTCCTTTTATAAGACTATTCTCTCTTATGAATTCAGTTTTGAAATAAAAAATAAAATAACGCAGCGAAAGTTCTTAGGTTTTCTTTAATTAATATAATTTATTTTGTCTCTTCTGAGTTTTTTTTTGGCATGGTCTTTCTTTTACAAAGATTTGTTTTTTTTCCATCTGAAAATTTTTATTTTTCTTTCTCTCTCTTTTTTTTTTTTCTGGTGTGTTTGTGTGTGGGTCGGGTGAGAGGGTATTAAGCTACAAGTGAAATTTTGTTCTTGTAAGTTTTAATACCATGATTTTCCGCTTTAATTTTATCTGCTGAAGTATCAGGTGCTTTTTGATTCTTTTCTTTAAACTACAAGAGCATGAAAAAACGCACAAGATCTTGTATAACTTGTATCTTATATAACTTTTTTATTTGCATAAAATTCTTCTTCCTAAATTAATACTTGCAAAAATATGGCGTAATAAATTAGAGCGGATATCACTTGAATGTAATAAGCTGGAAATAGGGATTAATAAAAGAAAAACGCGAAATTTGTGAGACGTATTTAATAAGTGACACCTTCTTACTGAAATAAGTTTTGTTCTTGAAATTCTAAATTGATTCAGGTAATGGGCATGCTTGGAGCGCTATGATCATATTTTGCTCTCGGGGAATAAACAGACCACAGCCTTGTCTTATATTGAAATCCGACCCACTACAAACATCTTTTCTTGAGTTTGCATTTGAACCAGGTACCTCTGTTCAATAGTCAGTGCCTTTTAAAATTGTTATGATTTTAATTTTATTTAATTATTTCTTAAGAAAAGTTATCTTTGCAGGATTTTTTTTTATTAAAGAAAAATTTTTAAAAAATGTGTATTAAAATTTAAAAGGAACTTGATTTTTTTTTCTTTTTCGTTCTTAAATTGTGCTTATTGCATATC
The DNA here is from genome assembly GCA_964019185.1 of Maratus speculifer. Classification (NCBI taxonomy): domain Eukaryota; kingdom Metazoa; phylum Arthropoda; class Arachnida; order Araneae; family Salticidae; genus Maratus; species Maratus speculifer. Next base: position 445,679,490 of record OZ025290.1, on the reverse strand, counting down.
AAACCCTGTGTGACTATCTTGCTATGGAATTTATATTTTTCTTTTTAAATTGATAAATAGTTAAAAATAAAATAAAAACATTGTCAGTTACAATTGAAGATTCAGGAAGCATTGTGATATAAAAACAAAGATGAAATAAGATTGAATGAATCCTATCTTTTGATCTAATCACCACACTTATCTATTGTTTCCATTGAAAAAACATTACACTATTTTGTAACCATAAATCTATACATATAATAAAACAGTAGGACCCGGTGTGTCTGTACATTGAAGATAATTGACAAAAATGGAGTCAGGGCGATAAAAGAAAACCAATGAAACACAAAAAAAATTTTTTTGAATTTTTTGTCTGTCTGTCTGTCTGTCTGTCTGTCTGTTTGTTCGAGGTTATCTTCGTAACTACTGAATGGATTTTTATGCGGTTTTCACTAATGAAGAATGCACACTCCCGGGCAGTGTATAGGCTTTGTTTCATCAAAATCGGACAACAGACAAAAAAGTAACAAAAAGAAACAAAAGAAACTATTAGGTGCGCTGCTCACGTTTTTTAGTACATAACGTTTTTTAGTACATATAAAATCCAATAGATGTCACTGTGCGATTTTAAAACGCGCTATCGTTATGTTTTCGCCAGTCTACTTAAGTATGAGAAAGTTTCAAGCTGGCTGTCGTTCCATGTGGTTTAGTCGGTAGAACGTCAGTGCGCCATACTGATGGCCCGGGTTCGATTCCCAGCATGGAATTTTTTTTCACTATGTTGGCATTAACGCCTATAAGCAATTAAAAGAATTTGAAATATTGTATTCAAGGCGAATTTTCTCTCTGGGAAAATTTCCTTGCATTAATATGTCAGTGTAATTTTTTTTTCGATTTAATTTTTTTTTTCGAAACTTTGTTTTTTTTTAAAAATTACAGTAAATATTTGATATTTCCCAACGTTTTTTGAATGATCGACTTGCTTTTTTTTTTTTTTAATGTATGTCTGAACCTTATCTAACTACTTCTTCAAGATTTCTTTAGATAAACCGACCAGCGTAGCGGGCGAAGGCCGCTAGTAGAAAAATAAATATAAAGGATTTTTGTAAGAATGTATATTAAAATAAAAGACTGGAGGCGGCAGCTCAGACAATTACCTTATATAGTTCACAGATAAAATTCTAGAATGAATTAAATCTCGATTCGCATGTTAAAACGCAATCGGTCTGCTAAAGTCCTATCTTGGTGTTAAACACCCGAAAACTCGATTTTAGGGACTGACTCTTGATTGATTTTTAGGTATTTTCCACCAAGATAGGACTTGGCAGACCGATTGCGTTTTAATATGTGAATCGAGATTTTAACTCAGGATAGAATTTCATTGGTCAACTCGGTGAGGTGATTGTCTGTGCTCTATAAGTTCATTACAAAACTAGCCGAATAAATTCTATGAATATTACGTAGCAGCTTATAGTCGTCGTCTGTTCCGTTCGTTTGTCCATCCATCTGTCCGCATAGAACTGTAAGAATTACCCGACTGAATGGTTTAACGTTGAATAATCATATAAGTTTTCTTCTTTCTATACAATCGAAGAAGAAAGTTTTTCAATCAATCAATTTCCTATTTTACACGTCATTCATTCAACGATATCCCATGATATGTAATGATTTTAGTTTGCCATGCTGATGACGTCTGTTTGAAAACGGAATCCTCTTGAGTTTAATACATAGATTAATCTTCATAAATTTTATTATTCGTATGGCTTTTTGCGTATGAGTGCAACAGCTATTGCATCCAGATCTGATTATTTATAAAACCATTTAAAGTACGGGCCTCGTTTGACGTCCATTTTCAGACCTATGTTTCTCTAATAATATGGAAGGTGGGAAGATTTTAACTAGCTGATTTTAAAATATGACCAGCATACATTATTATTATGTGCGTTCGCAATTATGTAAATACGTAGGTAGACGTCTTTGAATCCGTCTGTCCGCATATAACAAAGCATATAAGAATATTTGTTATTCATTTACAGGACTAACACAAAAGTATTCCATTATATAGTGGTATAGAGGTGTGTGGGGAGAGTGTCGCTTAGTGCGTATTTTAATTATATAAAACTATTTCACATTTTATTTAATTGACATTCGTTGCTGCTACAAGTTACTTCCTGTGTAGTAGAAAGCAGATAGTATTGACAGGGTCACACGAAAGATTTCGGTTAATATATATTGTATCCGAATTACTGCATACTATTACACCGAAATCTGGATATTTTTAACATTTCGTTATAGTACAAACACATCTTATTTGCTGCGTTTGACGTGCAATTTTCGACTTGTTTATTTAAAAAAAAACATAATTAAATGCCTTAAGGGTGTTCTTAAATCAAAAAGGGCAACTTTATGACCCATGCATTAATTTATTTTTGTTCGGAAATGCATGAAAATAGCAGGTGTTGTTATTCAGAAACTGCCTAATTGCACTCATTCTTTTGTTTTTTTAAAAACACAACAAATCTTTCATAACAAGCGTTCAAAGTTGACGTTTTTGAGAACGTTTCCCGACGAAAGCAGAAAAACCGGTCGAAAAGCAGGAGAAAAACGGGTGATCACGTGATCGAAATAACTTGGAATTGGATAGGTAATTTAACTACCATGAAATGGAAAAATAAGTTCGAATCGAAATCGCTTTCTTAGTCAGGCATTCCAATTTTATATATTTTTGTTAAAAAATGAATTAGTAAATGTGTAGAAATGTTTTGCTCTTGTTGAGCGGAGCGGTTGAGAACAAACACCCTGAAGGGTGTATTTCGATTCAAACTGCTTATTTTCCGATTTATTTTTGAATGCACTTTTGCTCTCAGACGCATCAAACTTGCAGATTCTCTTATTTAGAAAGTACACAAAGTGCCGTGATGGTCAATTCTTTGATAAATGTAAAAAATATTGTAAAAAAGCGATCAAAAACGGCATTTTGAACAGATTTTTCCGAATCGAGAGATCTGAGAACGAAAAAAAAGGGTCATGCCGAGAAGATGAATGTTTATCCTCTTCAGTCCCTGAGTACCCAAATGGGTACATCAGTTTTGTCCCATTTTATTAATGATATTCAAATATAAATGAAATTTCGATATAAGAATAATATGTTTCGAATTCTAAGATTCCAGCTAATGAAAATAAAACAAGAATCTCGCTCTGAATTCAAACGAGAGAAGAAATAATTTAGTAATAATTAAAAATACTGTAATAATCACCAGTAGCGAAGAGGTTATAAATCAAATTCTAATGAATTGAGCGTAAAAAAACATCACACGGCACCTTATACGCCTCTTCAAGAATCCCCTCAGCCAGTTTCATATTTCTACTTTAAAAAATGTGCCTGAAATTGTATCTGAAAATTTCGAGCCGTTGAAGGTGGAAAAGCGTTTTTCCGAATGCACCCTTAAATGAGCAAATGTCTTCATCTTCAGTAGACGAAATGTTTCACTCCTTTTTTGGCAGTACCTTCCTTTTCGAGAAACCTTCTTAAACGCTCTGTCGTCCATTCTTTATATTTCCTGTCACCATATGTATACTATATATATTATTTTTATTTTTCCATTATGTTTGTGTTTATTTCTTTTAAATGTGATGCTCCTTTTTCTAATCCGTTACGCGTACGGTCTCGTACGCTATCTTGCAAGTGAGAGAGGGTGGGGGTGTGAAATAGGCCTCTTGACATTTTAAGACCTTGCGTGGGTGTCTTATTCTATTTCTGAAGCTTCAAGCCGGTCTACGAAGTAGTATAGGAGCGTAGAAATATTGCCTTCATTTAAAAAAAAAAAAAAAAAAAAAAAAAAAAAAAAAAGTGAAATTTGCTTTGAGAGTCAGTATGACAAAGTAACCTAATGAGCCCAAGGCATATAGTTTATGAACTTTTGAGTTTTGCATTCTCATGTTAGAAAATGTCTTCATACATTATTTCGCAACTAATACAGCCTGTACTAAGATGGGTAAAAATTGGGTTTTTCACATAAATTGGAAAAAAACTGATGAAAATAATTGGCAATATAGAAGCGTTTAGAGAAGCAAAGTTCAGCTACTTTATGTTCTAATAAAAACATTATTAGCATTTACAATATTACTTCTGGGTAAACCAGGCTTTGCGGCTAATATACCATAAGAAAATGAAGATTTCTTAATGAAACAATAAAACAAAAAATGAATAAGCAATAAAACTGCTTTATTAAAGTCTGCTGCAACTATTGAAATAATACTAATATTTAATATATATTACTATTTTTATAGCACTTTGAAATTCTACTTTTTTATTTAACCCCTCCCACCTACCCCCCAACGAAAAAAAAAAAAAAAAGATTGTCATTTTTTCCCTTCTGTTGGCAAATTTCTCTTTCTGCTCTCGAGCTTTGGATGCACACAGACGATATACCGGTCTCGGAGGGAGCATCAATTCTAAACATAGTTTTTGGAGGGAAAAATCGGCTTGGCGCTATGCGTTACACTGGGTTTTATTTTATAGAGATAATGCAAATAAAAGCATTTCTTTAATGATTTAAAATCTTATTTTGTAAAAAAAAAAAAAAAAAAAAAAAAAAAAAAAAAAAAAATAATTTTTACATGAATTTAATTTTTATAGATTTTTCGGCATTCTAAACATTGCCAGAATGTAGTGTTTTTGAGAGGATTTTTTTAATGCATAAAAAACAAGCATTTAAATCAGGCGTTTTTTCCGGGAAGATAGTAAAAATTTGTCGAATTTAACAACGCTGCATACTCAGAATGAGAGCACCTGTTAACTTTACACTAAGATTTTTTAAAAATATATGAAAAATAGAACAACTATATATTTTTGTCTGATTGATTTAGTCGAAAAAATGCAAATAATCTTAAAAGGGGATTTTTTATAAATATATAAAGAGTAAGGTTACCGATTTTTAACAAAATCGGTCGGGTAGTTTCCAAGAAAACGGATCTTAAAGCACACATTTTACATGTGAGATTGCACCCACTGTCTTAAGAGGCCACTCGACTTGCTAAAAAATAACCGGATGATAATGTTAAATCTATGGGGGCGTTTTTTTCAAATATATTGTTCAAATTTTAATATTTTTACAAGATTTTTCTTTTTTTCTTTTTTGCATTTGATTGCTGAAGACGGTCTTTAAACGGGGCTAGTTTTTACTTTTTCAATTTTGGTTTTACTTTTCTAATATTATGGTAATTTCAGTTTTAGAACCGGTTCCGAAAGTTAAAGTAATTAAAAAAACTAGTCGTTGGGGGCCACCGTAATACTTACCCATCATGGATATGTATATGAAAATAAAACATGTGAAACTATTTATACAATGCATTGCAATTCATAAACAAAATTTAAATATTGTTAATATACATAGTAATGCTCTATTAAAGAACTGCTGATTAGCAATTTCAACAAATTATATAAAACGCCAAACTACTCGAGTAGTACCGAACTGCGTAAAAGAAACATCCTTATAACTCCAAACATAATAATTCTATTAACTAACAATTTACTGCGTCGGATTAAGCGTCTCATTTCCAATTAAAATATACTTCTGAATTGAAATTTGAATGAAATACAGGGTCGTGAAAAATCGAAGAATGTGGAAAACAGGATTACAAATATCTCGGCAACTCATAATCCGATCGACTTCGTTCTATATGCAAAATGTGTGTTATTTTATTGCCTTTTACGTCCATTCCTTAAAACAAAAAAATTCGAAAAGTTTTATATACCTTTCATCAGAACGAATTTTTCGAGAGTCCGAAAAAAATAGTTCCGGATAATCGAGGTTGCTGATATTAAATAGGGTTCGTCCCATTCTTACATACTAACTACATACAAAATTTCAAGTCTCTATCTCAATTTGTTCGGGAGATAGAGCGTTTACAGACAGACGGACGGCAAAAATTTTTTTCTAAAAATGTTTTTCGGAATCTCCACTATCTAAAACGTGTAAATCCGTCAAAAAAAAATTTCCGATTTTCAAAACGATTGCAAGACTTACCCTATACTACGTATGATGGGTAAGTAAAAAAAAAAATCCATTACCAAAATCGAAAAAGTAAAAACTAGCCCGGTTTGAAGACCGTCTTCAGCTGTATCCTATCCAAAAAAAAATCATGTGAAAAAATTAAAATTTGAGCGAAATATTTGAAAATAACGACCCCATAGACTTAACATTATCATCCGGGTCTTTTTGTATGAGTCGAAAGGCCTCTTAAGAGAAAACTTGGCTAACAAGAAATGAAACAGATAAATACATTGCTTCTGGAAATCATTTTGAAATATCGGACCCATAAAAATCCTTTGTCTCTCTCTTAAGCTACTTTGTGAAATATGTGTTTTAAAATCCCTTTAATCCCTTTATATATTTTTTTCCCCTTTTTGGTAACGCGATATTCGTAAAGAGATTTTAAGTTTTAAAAGTTTCGCTAGAAGGCATAAAATGTGTAAAATGAAATCCGCTTTTTATGGTTTGAAGGATGTTTCGTGGAAAGATTATCGGAAAACTGTCAAAAAAACAATTTCTGTTGGCTTGAGAAATTACCCTGCTTTTTTATTCTTTTTTTTTATTACACTAAAAACTAGTGGGATATGGCATTCCTAAAACTTTTTTCTATCTCATACATGTTAATACTTCCAGAAACTAGTCGTTGGGGGGGGGGGGGGGGGGCACCGTAATACTTACCCATTATGAATATGCATAATATAATATATGAAAATAAAATATACAGAAGCTATTTACAAATGCATCGCAATTCCATAACGAAATTTAAGGGTGTATTTTGATCAAAACTGCTTATTTTCAGATTTATTTTCAAATTCATTTTTACTCTGAAATGCACTAAACTGTCAAAATCTCTTATTTAGAAACTACACAAGGTGCCGTGATCGTTGATTTTTTGATAAATGTAGAAAATGTTGCAAAAAAATGCTGTCAAAAACGACGTTTTGGACCAAATTTTCGGGAGATTTTCGAACGAAAAAAAGGGTCGTGCTGAGAAAATAATTGTTTATAAATCAAATTTTAATTACTTCAGCGTAAAATAACATCACACGGCACCTTGTAGAATAAAATTTTTTATTATAGGTTCATCAGCCATTCATTAATAGGGCGTTATTATGTACATTAAAAATACAGTCTAGTTTCCCTATAACGAAACTCCACACATCGAATTTCTCTATATAACGAATTTTTTGTAGGAACGGTCCCCTTTTCGCATGATTACATTAAAAACAGTCTCTATATAGCGAAATATCTATTTCCATATAACGAACTTTTTCATAATTTGGTCTTAATTTATTAAGTTTTAAAAAAGATTCGTAATCATATAGAATCAATTTTCCATCACTTATTTTTGATTTATCGTTCAGTGCTGAGGTTTTTTTTATATTACTTCTCTCCTTGTTCTTTAAACCTAACGAATTCATCCCACCTCCCACACACCTTTTAACCTCCTTCTCAAAACAGAGTCAATTAGATTGTTACACATATAAGTAAGGAATCAAAGAGAGGCACATAAGAGAGGCCTTCAAATGAAGGAAAATGTTAACTACAATTTTTCATTCCTTGCTAAAAATTTCAGCCTTTTTTTTGAGAGTGTAACAATTTTAAAATCAAAACAACAAAAAATTACAGATTTCTACGTCTGAAATTAATGCAAGTCTTCCTTATTTGATTTTTATTAAGCTTTCAAATAAATGTCTATTCTCTTTTTTTGAAACTGCTTAAATAATTAAGAAATAGAATGTTAGGTTAATATTTACTTTTAAACATTACAAATTCTTAATTAAAAACATCAAAAATAATATTTATTCAAAATTTACACGTTAAATACGATTTTTAACATTTTCTATACATCGAATTTCTCTATATAACGAATTTTTTACTGGAACGATGGATTTCGTTATATAGAGACTCGACTGTATTTAAATGTGCGTTTAAGGGTGTTCTTAAATCAAAAAGGGCAACTTTATGACCCATGCATTAATTTATTTTTGTTCGGAAATGCATGAAAATAGCAGGTGTTGTTATTCAGAAACTGTCTAATTGCACTCATTCTTTTGTTTTTTAAAAAACACAATAGATTTTTCATAACAAGCCTTCAAAGTTGACACTTTTGAGCCTATTTCCCGACGAAAGCAGAAAAACCGGTCGTAAAGGAGGAGAAAAACGGGTGATCATGTGATCGAAATAGCTTATAACTCGATAAGTAATTTAATGATCCTAAAATGGAAAACTAAGTTCGATTCGAAATCGCTTTCATAGTCAGGCATTCAAATTTTATAACTTTCTGTTAAAAAATGAATTTGTAAATGTGTCAAAACGTTTTTCGCTTGTTGAGCGGATCAGTTAAGAACACCCTTAAGGGTGTATTCGAAAAAATGATTTTCCACCTTCAACAGCTCGAAATTTTCCGATACATTTTTACTCATTTTTTTTCTAAAAATGTTGGAATCTCCAGTGTCTAAAATGTGTAAAAGCTCCAAAAAAAAAAAAAAAAAAAAAAAAAAAAAAAAAAATTCGATTTTCAAAACGATTGCAAGACTATACTACGTATGATGGGTAAGTAAAATGAAACACAGCAGCGTCACCGGTTAGGGGATTTACCATGACCAAAATTTAATCAGCAATAATTCATGTCAAAGTTATAACTGTATCCGAAGTTTGAGAAAAATACCTGCGTTAGACTTTGAGGTAGAATCATTGCACAAGTCGTGAATAAATCTGAATAGAAACGCCACCTGTTGAACGAATTACTCAAAAAAACTAAAGACTACTCATTTATATCAGAGACAAATCGAATGTGAAATTTGATGAAAATTCATGCATTAGTTTCTGAGATAGAGCTATTGCAATAATCATGAATAATGCTGCATAGCAATTCCATCTGTTGGTCAATTTACACTAAAAAGTATTCAGCACCCTATTGTATCAAGAATGAAAGGAATCTGAAGTTTTATAAAAATCCGTTCATTAGTTCTTGAGATATAACTGTTGATGAAATCGTGAAAAAGGCAACATAGTAGCGCCATCTATTGGACAATGTATACCAAAAGCTAATCGGCTCTAGCTCTAGTTTATATTAAGGTCCAACTGAATCTAAAGTTTTGTGAACTTCCGTGCATTAGTTCTTGAAATACAGCTCCACAAAATTTTTCTCACATACAGAGTCGGACAGAATCACAGACAGACATTTTGTAAAAGCATAATTTTTTAGTTCCCCGATCCCTAAAATGTGTAAATCTGGCAAAACCCGGCAAATTCGAAAATTTGTACGAATCCAATACTTTTTTCGTGTAAAGATAGAAGAAAGGGGAAAATTATTATGGATGCTTATTGAAAACTTTGTACCGCATCACATATTTCGAACTATTTTTAGCACTTTCTAACATGAAAAGAGGTGAAAAGTAAATGTAATCATAAGGTGAAATGCAATATTTAACCTTTATTCAGTCACAAGATACAGAATATAAACTATAAAAAGTTCACTGTTTTGTTTAAAAGGTGACAATGACAACAATAATATAGATGTTATAGGTTAAAAATATACATTTTGTTTAAATTTCCTATACTTTCGTCCTGCAATCTCGCGACCATCATCAGGGAGTATTTTCAATAATTACTGTTCCATTCATTCAAGTATGTTGGAATGGCAGAGTCTATAATTATAAAATTTAAATTTAAAATAAAATTGACAAATAAATAAATAAATGGAATGGCAATTAAATATTTTAAGTTCAACTTAAAATGAACCGTTAAGATCAATTCGACGCACTGCTACTTCTACTTCCAGCTACTAAAATAATTGTGGACCTCCCATTTTAGACGAAGTGACGCATTTGAATGAATGGTATTGAAGGCCGAACTTGGAAATTTAAATGTATGTTTTTAACTTGAAACATCTATATACCGGGCCTGATTAATGCACGGACCTCCGGGGCCCCGGGCCCGTGGCTGATTTTTGTCCTTAATCAAAAACTTTTCGAATAATATTGTTTTATAAAATATGAAACGTAAAATTTAAATATTTTGAATGACTCAATAAAATTTTTAGAAGCTTTTAACCTTTTAGGCACTTTTCACCCAAATAACTTTGTCAACTCATCAAAAAAACCTTTTTTTTTTTTTTTTTTTCTGAAAGTGTCGCCGAAAATGGGTAGGTAGGGGGGCAACTTCAGCTTGATCGGGCTCTGTCTATTCTATATATTGTTATTATCATTGACCCCTTTTAAATAAAACGACGAGGTTCTTAAAGTTCGCATTGTATATGTTGCAGATGAAAAATTTTTATCAGTTCGATTTGTTTGTCAGTCCGTATATTCTAACTCTCGTCAATATGCTCGGTTTTCCATGTAATTAATATATGTTATAGATATTTGCTATGGCGTTTTCGCTACTGAATGAAAATTTTGCGCAACATTTATAATTCGTTTACAGGCACACTTAAAAGAATTCTCTACATCACGCGATGTATAGTGAAAAATCGTTTGCTGTATGTATTCTGATGAAGTTGCGCTGTAACAAATAAGATGAAATTGATATGAATTTCTCAGTTTCACATTCTTTGAGTAGAAATTGGTCTATGGGGAAAAAATCATTCGCGGGGCATTTTAGTTTCTGTATTTCAAACAAAATTAAATTAAAATACTTTACTGAGATTCATTCCGAGATGGCCAATATGGGAAAGTAATAGCTTCAAATGCATTTTAATGTTGTTACACTCTTTAGAACGTTATAAAACTGATATGCCTCTATGGAGTATATACTAAAATATACATTCTAAACAGCCTGTGGATCAAAAAATATTTTTTATTAATTTACAGGGCTACACAAAAGTATTTCATTTCATAATATTATAAGGGAAAACATTGTTTTGGGCACGTTTTAATTATATTAAACAATTTCACATTTCATAAAATTGGTATATGTTACTGAGGGTTAATTCAAGTCCTGTATAATGTAAAGCAGATAGTATTTACAGGGACGCGCAAAAGATTTTGGTTATTATACTCTATCAGAAGTAATTGTATACTGTTACACCAAGATCTGAATATTTTTGAAATTTCGTTATAGTACGAACGCACCGCATTTGCTACGCTTGACGTGCGGTTTCCGATTTTTTTTTATTTATAGATTAGATCCTCCCCTCCCCCCAATAAATTTGAGCAATTGTGACCAGCGTGAGCTTGTTTCAATCGGAAACTGTTTCTTATTCTTTAGAAAAGTTTTCCCTCTTGGTTATAATACCAAACAATACATATCAATCGCGGCTTTTCAAATGTTTTTTGTATAAATATACATGTATATACTTTCATGCTGGGTGCTTAATTTTTTTTTTTCTTTTCTGTTTCTAGGTGAGTTTTGCCTTCTTTTACTGTATTCTTCTTAAAGTAAACAATGGTGAGTGTTTTTATTGTGCTTCATGTGTCTGTGTTTAATATTAAGGTAAACGCACCTGTAGTGGGCCATCGAATTCTCTGCCGTAATGCTTGTCTATGGGCGTTTGATGCATTTTTATATTCAAAATATTTCTTTAATAAATTAATATTTTTAACTTTCTTTTCTTCAGTGTTTTCTTCTTTAAGCATGTCTATTTTTTTCTTACTTTTCAAGGAAGTGTTAAAGTTTTTTTTCCCACTTTGTCAGTTTTTAAAACATAAAATATTAAACTGAGCGTAAATTTTAGAAAGATTTTGAGAACTAAAGAAAAAAGGGACATCTTTTAAAAAGAAAACATTGATAAAAGAAGTTAAAAATATGAAGTTCTCGAGGAGATATTCTGAATATAAAAATACATCAAACGCCCATAAACTTACATTTATACGGAAAGAAATTCGAAAAAATGAGTGACCAGTATCCTTAAGGGCATTAATCTAATTATTATTAAAATGGTCGTGAATTCTAAAAGATATACATGTATTTAGACTAGTCCAAACCTTGATGCATCAGAATAAACTTTCAAAGTTTAAATATATAATTCTTCGGAATAAATGAAAAATAAAAAATATTACCTTCCTCTAGGCTCTAATAGTGGGCCTATAATCAACTGTTGACGCCTGAATCTTTAAGTTTTAGGCTTATATAAAACTAAATACTGACAATGTGATAGTCTATAAACAGCTGTTTAATTCAAAATAAAACAAAATTTTATGTAAAATCTTATCTCTTAATTAAATCTCTAAGAACTTGAATCAAATCTGTTTTTGGAGGCATTCTAGAAAATGTACCAAAAAAAAAAAAAAAAAAAGTTCCAAACTTTTTATGGATGTTGGTCAATCGGATTTATTTCAGTTATTTTTCAGAAATGCATTTTGGTCTTATTTTTAAACTTTCAAAATTAGTGCCTCACTATAAGTGCTTTTACCTTGTATGGAAGTTATCGAAACTTTGTAAATTTGAATGAACAAACGTCTCTGTCAATCTGTGATAAGGAGAAAATCCAGTGAAATCCAATTAAACGAGCTAATGTCGAATGGGTCGGGTTAAAATTCTGTACTATGTTGGTTAACCTTTTTCATCGGACCCTGAACGCATGAAGGGTTGTGTCTGATCGGAACCCAATCCTTGCTTCTCATTAGTAAAGAACTCGACTGTATAAAGATAGGCATTTAACTTTAAATAAAATTTATATAAATCTTGGGGGGGGGGGGGGGGGGGGAGAAAGAAAGAAAATCACTCAGCTTAAATAGGATAATAACCCCTCACCTCTGACGCGATATGTTTGTTTGATAATTCTCTGAGAAATGACCAAATATGTAGCTACGGAATGCGAAACAACCTCAACTTGTGTTTCACTTTCCTGCTCGTTGCAAAACTCATTCCGGTCTCGCACGTGAATCGAATGCTTCTTTTTCCTTGCCAAATAGGTCATCATCACGGGTCCCATGCACGGTTTAGCTACATAAGCGTCTCCTTTGTTTTGCACTCTTCGAAAAAAGGATGATCTTCTGGTCTTTCGTAAAGAAATACATCTTGCTGCAGTATAGATGGATAGATAATGGCGAAGGTAAATTTGACTTGTCCCCGTTTTAATTCTTGAAATTGTTGGTTCAGTGGGCGCGTTTCATTCCTCAAGTTCGCAGCCTTGGCACAGTGGGCACGAAATTCGGTAGGCGAAAAGGAATTAATTGCATAAGCCAGTTTTCGGAAACCCTGAAAATTATTTTATTTTTGACCGTGGACTGGTTGTTGTTATTAGCATTTGATTACCGTTTGATAGTTATTTTTAAATGGAAAGTTTTATACTGTGATATAGCTGCGGTAATTTTTGATCAGAAAATTAAAATCTAAACTTTGATTGGGAGGAAGAAATTCAGTGGCTCGACTATTTTATCCCAATGAAAAAGGTCCAATAAGATAAGGGGCTGTGCAAATATAACGTTATCAAATTTTTGGTAATTTTGAACCCCTCCCCCTCTTCCGATATCTTACGTTATCATCCCTCTATCTCCCCCCCCCCCTGGTATTAATATCGTTATCAAAGTGTAATTTTTCTTTTAGAATTTCTTTCTTTTCGATGTTTGTTCTTACATACATCAATTTTAGGTGCTATAACTCAGTTTAAAGGGTATTCGATGTTCAGCCAAGAGATATCTGGCTTTTATTCGGATTCTTCTTATTATCCAGAGTTTCCCCTAGAGAGTTTCGGAGGGGCGCTATGCCCCTCTTGCCCTTTAGTTTAAAAAATAGCGCCCCTCTTGATCCTCATCCAAAAAATAGCACCCTTCTTGCCCTACATTTGAAAAAACGCAGTCCTTCAGCGATGATGGGAACGCTCTATAGCGCGTAAATTCTGCAAAAAATCGACGACGGAGCGAAAAAAAAAAAAAAAAAAAAAAAAAAAAAGCCTCCCACGGTTCACGTAATTTTGTCAACAAGTTGCGAAAAAACGCCAAATTTTGTTAAAAAATCGCGAAATAACGACTAATTTTTAGCAAGATTCACAAAAAATGGCTAATTTCGTCATAAAATCCCGAAAAAGTGACAAATTCCTCACAAGATCGTGAAAAAAATGTCGAATTTTGTCGAAAAATCATGATGAAACAGAAGATTTTGTCAACCAATTCGCGAAAAACAGGAAATTTCGCAAAAAAATTACGAAAAACGGCAATTTTCATCAAAAAATTGCAATAAAACAGCAGATTTTGTCAAAAGATTTCCAAAAAAATGGCAAATGTCGTCCAAAAATCGCAATAAAACGAAAATTTCTGGCAAAAAATTCGCAAAATTTGCGAAGAAACACAAAATTCGTCAAAATATCCCGAAATAACGGCAGATTTCGTCAAAAGATCGCAAAAAGTGCAAATTATGTCAAAGGGGCACACACACGCACAAAAAAAAAGTTAATGCCTGAAGTGAATTTTTCTGCTCTAAAAACTAATTTTCCTGCTTCAAAATTGTGTTTTTATTGCTCCAAAAGCGAATTTTCCTGATTCACAATAATTTTTGTGCGAAGAGAAACTTCTCTCCTGGGGCATCAAAAGAATTTGACGCCCCCTCCCAACTTTTTCTTGTGACAGCCCAAAAATAACGCTTGTAGTATAAATTTGGTGTCTCCTAAATTTCCGCGCCCAGTGCGAACGCCCCCCCCCCTTCCCTTCTCCCCGCACGATTCTGTTCACAATCAGTCAAAATTTTGCCATTTTTTTCGTGATCTTTTCACGAAATTTGTTTTTTTTTCCTTTTTTAACAAAATATTTTTTTTTTCGTGATCTTTTAACAAAACCTGCTGTTTTTTTAGCAATCGTCTAACAAAATCGGCCTTTTTTTTACAATCTTTTAACAATATTTGCCATTTTTTTCGCTATCTTTTAACAAAATTTATCATTTTTAATTTTTTGACGAAATTTTTGGATTTTTTTTTTCTGAATTCTTTGACGAAATTTCTGTATTTCCGCGATTTTTTTGAACCGCTAGATTCTAGATTCATTTCTATAAAAGTGCCCTGAAAAATATAAAAAGTGCCCTTTTCAGAGTAGTAGCGCCCTGCCCCTTTTTTAACCTGGGGGAAACTCTGTATTATCATTATCTTTTCTTTCTTATTCTTATTATCTCTTTTGGTTATTATTCGTATCCTGGTTCGGATGCTTTCGTTCAGTTAGAAAGTTACAATCGGTATGAATTATTTACCATTTAGAATAATTGTGTTAAAATTAATCTAATGTAATAATGTATCCAGCGTTTATTGGCAGTTCCATATACTGCTATTTATTCTATTGAGTTGATTCATGTAACAGATCAGGTACTACAGCTCAGTGGACAGGGTACTGACTGGTAGCTTTAGCCGACGGATCTCTTGTTCGAATCCTAATTTTTTTTTTTTTTTTTTTCATCTATTTGTTAAGGCTTTACTGTGGGGAAGGGGGGGGGGGGCGTTGTAAAGATAGCACAATTATAAGAAAAAGTATTGTTTAAATGAAATACTTTATAAATTTTCAATGCATTATTTTATACGGAAGTAGTAATAATTAACAAGCAGGAAAAAATATATGAAAAACAAAGCAAGTACGTACAATCCTAAATTTGAAAACTGAAAATTAATTACAAGAACCTAAAAATTATTTTCTCTGTATACCTTGAAACAATGTGCTTTATTAAACCCCAACCTTGTTTTCGTTTGCCTTTTTGTAAAATTTAGTTTAATAAAACCAGAAGAGAAAAGAAAAAACTTCATTCTTTTTCAAGACAAAAATTAATTAAAGAAGAAGTCCTCTTATCTAACTTATCGAGTCCGCTCGCGTGTTCTTTTATCGTAGAGCGATGAATGATAAGAGATAGGACTTTTTGAATGGCGTTGTGGCGGTGACGTGCGGCTAATGAGGAATCAATAGCGGCCGCCATCTCTCCTTAATGAGTCCGATGGCTTCGACACTCAGTTGGCTGCGCATGCGCGGAATTGCGACAGGTGCTAATGAGAGTTTTTGGTTAATTTTTAGAAACGTTTCAAATCTTGTTGTCCATCGAAAGTCTATAAAACTCGGTAGCTGTTAAAGAAGTTATTTTCTTGTTTCACCATTAAAGAAAAGTGCAGATTCGAATACACTCAGGTTCAAGAAACTTTTGAGGGTCCTTGGTTTTTCTCGCAGTTTAGATCGTTTTCTGCTTTTGTTAATAAACTCCTATAAATTTATGCGGTGAATTTTTTTTGTCCTAATATTCTGATTTTAAAAAAAGTGTTTTAGTCTGTTATAGAATCTAAAATGGTTGTTTTCTGACGCATTTTTTAAGTTCATTTTTGTTAGAGAATTCACAGGTGTTTTTGTTGTTAAAACACTTTTCTTTTTTTTATGGGGAGGAGGGTAAACGTGGAAGATCTTTCGGAAAATACCGTCAAATTGGACGTTTTGAACTGAATTTCCCTGCGTGACACAGGCAGAAAGGATAGAAACCTGTTGTCACTCGACCCAAAATGGCTTATCTCAAAAACTAATTTATCAAAAAACGGAAAATTCATTTCGATTCCAAATCGCTTCCATAGTTAGGCCTGTCGTTTTTATGCTTTTATATTTAGTCGGAAAATGCATCAAAAGGTTTTGTATGGTGAAACAGGGAACTTGAGATCAGCCTTAAGAAATTTTCTGAACCCGGGATATAGGCTTTTAACCCCTTGGGGACGAGCGACACGTATACGTGCCGCAAAAAGGCTTAAGATTCCTTATTTATTCCCACCAGTAAAAAATTACTGTGAAATTTGCCTTATTTCATCGGAGAATTTTCTCGATTTAATAAGGCACATATTTCTGTTTTTTAAAACCGGTGACGAAACATTTCGTAAAAGGCTCCCGTCGCGAAGGGGCTAATGGGTGATATCCATTCTCAGTAAAATATTTTCAACTGAATTTATTCAGGCGAACGTGACAAAAAAATATTAATTTTGATGTCAATGTTTAAACAGAAAAATGCTTACTCAAGAATGGCTAGCATTCTAAAAACCTCTATTCCGGGCTGATAAAAAGAATATATATACATACACTAAAAATGATTCGCAAACGATACCGAAAATCAGTGGCGGTTTTATAAATAATTTAAATCACGAAAATATATTGATTTTTGATGATAAAGAATGCTTTTCAGAATCGTGGGTCACTCTAATGTCATTATTGTATGAGGAAGGTTCAATAATTATTGTCCCTAGTATGGATAAAATATTTGTACTGCGATAGTTAATGTGGTATATCGAAGCCTAATGTCTTAGATGTCTATATGCTAAATTTCAGAACTGTAGCTGCTGTATAAACATAGTTTTGGAGGGAGGGGTGACTTATTTTTGAGAAAGATTTTAAGTAGGGGGTGTGGGTGAAAGGCTCGTATATAGTTTATGTTGCTACATTTATGACAGTGGGCGAGATGTGGTTACATCACTGTGATCCCGACTCCAACAACAGTCGTTACTTCTCATCCACTGTCACAAATCTAGCCCCATAAGCTAAAAACCAGCTTTTCACCCCACTCCCTCCAAAACTATGTGAATAGAATAGTTCTGAAATTGATCCTATGGGCATCTAAAACATTAGTCTTCGATAGTCCACAACAACCACCGCAGTATGAATATTTTACACACACTAGGGGACAATAATTATTGAACCTCCCTAATACATTTTCGTTCCTAGTTATATTATATTTCCCTAAATTAACCTTTTCGGGTCCGAATTTTTTTTTTCAATTTTTAGAAAAATTACCTTTACGTTAATAACATTAACACTAGCTATTCAAATAGATTAATAAGTGTTTAACGAATATTTCACAACAAATGTTGTTGTTTTGCGCACTATTCAATTCACTTCGTATTCATATGACAATAGGCTAAGGAAGAGTTGTTGGAGATGTTTAGGAAATATTGCATTATAATAAGATTTAATTTATATTACAACTTTCTAATACTTTTTGCGTTTTATGACACACAATTCTTTCAGGAAAGTAACTTTAAATATATGTTTAAAATAAAAGAATCGCAAACGATGCAAAGATAATTAAGTGAATAATAATAATTATTATTACTCAATGCCTAAACATAAATGTAGTCATAAGGTAAATGCGCAGACGTATGCTAACGTTACTATATGCAAACAGCAGCAAAATTACTTTTTAAAACAAAGTTATACTCCATTAAAAGACATGTACTATTAATAGTACACCAGACCCGAAAGGGTTAAGAAACTTGTCTTTTTAGGTGCGTTCGTAATTATGTAAATACGTAGCACCTAGTGATGGGCGATTCTGGAAATTGTGAGAATCGATTAAAATCGATATCGTATAAAACAACATCGATCATAATAAGAATCGATTTCTCAGTTCTAGAATCGATACTAGAATCGATATTTCGATATTTAGGTTCACACAGAGAAAATCCAAATTACTAATTCCAAAACTTAGACAATCAGCAGGACCGTAATTACCGCCTCCCGCCCCCCATCCCCATTTAGGGAGGCATAGAATTAAGCTATTGCAGATTTAAGAGTCGGATATTAAGAATTTTAAATTTTAAAATGATTGTCACTTATGGTTTTCACTTACACAAAAACTTTGGCAAATTTGAGAGGTATAACTCAACTAATAACAACACTGAGTAACTTGGCATTAAACCGAGTATAAAGAGTGCCAAGAGCGTGTAACTAGGATGGGAAACTAGGAGTATAGACAAAAAAAAAAAAAAAAAAAAAAAAAAAAACTTTTCTAATGCCAACCAAATGTTACACGAGATAGTTTGGAAGGACATAAAATATGCCCGATTCTCAAGGGGCAGGTAACCCACACTCTTGACGGAAAGGCGACCATAGCCCAAATGTATCTTTTGTCGAAGTTTCAAAATGAGGATTTATAATAAAATAGAACGAGAATTGGACATTTTAAAAATTGCATGCATACTTTGAACTGCCCATTTAGTAAAGATTGGCGAGGAAAGGGGGGGGAGGGACGAGGGATTAGAACAGACGAACTTGAAAAAAAAAAAAAAAAAAAAAAAAAAAACATAATTAACTAATAACCCAAATAACTGAGCTTCTAAACAAAAATATAGTGTTTAACTTAGTGTTGAATTCATGGGGTGGCCCGCGGGGAACATACACTCTTTGAAACTATAAAGAGTGCCAAGAGCATGTAACTTGGTGGAGAGAGAGATAGTAACAGAAAAAAAACGAGGAGATAAAAGCTTTATAACGATATGTTACATGAGATGGTGTGGAAGAAACAAAAAATATGCCCCCCACCCAGGGGGCCAAGGTGAATTCCAAACTGACAAAAGGGCGACCCCGGCCCAAATGTATCTTTTGTTGAGGTTTCAAAATATGGATTTATAACAAAATAGAACGAGGATTAGACTTTTTAAAAATCGCAGTCATAATTTGAACGAACCTGTAAGTTAAGATTGGTGAGGAAGGGGGGGGGGGGCGGTAAGACGGACGAACATGATATAAAAAAAAAAAAAAAAAAAAAAAATAGTGGCACTCTGAGAGTGCCGATAGAAGTGAAACCTTGAACAATTACGTGTGTATTTTTGAATCGCCACGAAATACTTTTAAATGAATAAAAAAAGGTTCTATAATATTAAAGAACATATTAATGTCTATAAATAAAAAAGCCGCGCGATACCATATGTCCAGCTATTGTAGTTAACTCACTATAACTACTTTCTTACATTTTAAAACGCGATAAATACATCAACCAAAATCAGACCATACTATCGATACCTTAATCCTTATCCAAATGAATCATTTTGTATTAATGTCTGTTACAATATCTGTAGATTACTTTTTGAATTATTCAAATCGGATATTCTATTCAAAAGATATTATGAATTTAAAGATGACAATCTAAAGAAATAATAGCGCTGCTGAGTACTCGGTGGCCAATAAGCTTAGGGATTACGTGTGCAATCAAACGATTGCGGGTTCGAATCCCAATTTCGCTAATATGTATCATTTTTTTTTTTTTTTTTGAAGAAGTTTGAAAAATTAAAATTTTAACACATTATGGGTCCGTAACGTGACCTGAAATGATGGGAGAAAATTTCTTTTGCTAGATTTGTAATGTATGAAGCATAAGCTTTCAATAGACATATTGTATGAAGGAAAACCCCCTCTACCACCCCCCCCCAAAAAAAGGTCCTATAGGGAACTAGGACTAACTGGAAAAGCAAAAAAAAAAAAAAAAAAAAAAAAAAAAAAAAAAAAAAATGGCGAGAAATGTTTAGTTATACTAGAATTTTTCTCATCACTATAACTCCTATAGAAGCAAAGTTATAGCCTTTTAAAGATTGAAATGAAGTGAAGAAATAAGCAAAATTAAATGAGTGATCGACAGGGGGGGGGGGGTCCACAGCTCTGGGGGTGCCATGTAGCTTAAACTTTTAAGATAAAAATGGTAGGAAATTAAATGAGCGAAATTTTAAGGTGTAAATTGGAAGAGGGTGCAAGCCCCCCCCCCCTCAATTTTTTTTTGTTTCTTTTGAAGAGACAAAAAAATATGCCCCCCGGCGGGGCGCAGATAAACCCCAAACGTTCGGAAAGGCGACCCTTTATTTATCTTTTGTCAAGGATTTAAAATGTGGATCTAAAATAAAATAGACCGAGAATTGGACATTTTTTAAACTGTATGCATATTACGAACGGCCCTGAAAGTTAAAACTGACGTGGAAGGGGGGATTAGAAGAAACGAGCGTGAAAAATAAAACATAATAAACTAATACTTCAAATAACTGGACTTCTAAACAAAAATATAACGATTTAACCTAGTGTCGAATTAATGGAGTGGCCCGCAGGGGATTACCCCCCCCCCCCCCCAGAAGTTATGAGATTTATGCTTTTTAATGCACAAATTGCGATTCCCCCTCTCTTACAGAGCTGTAAAACATGATGCTTTCCTCCGGAGTCGCAGGAAAATACCTGCATTCAACACTAATTTAGCCTAGAAAAAAAGAAAAAAAAAATCGAAATCGAATCTAAAGATCGAAATCGAATCTAAAGATCGACATCGAATCTAAAGATCGACATCGAATCTAAGATCGACATCGAATCTAAAGATCGAAATCGAATCTAAAGATCGATCTTACGGGCACAATCGATTTTACATTTTTACTTTCTTTTGTAACTTTACAAGAAGAGAGTATTAGATTCGTGAAAAAATTTGACTTCCCGTTTTTGATGGATTTATATATTTTAGAAGGTCTTTAACACGATTTCATGGTTTTTAAGAAATATCTGTCTGTGGGTGTGTCTGTCACTCTGTGAGTCTGTATACGACAAAAATTTCTGACTGTTCTATCTCAAGAACAAATGCACGGAATTCCACAAAACTTTAGATTTAGTTTGACCTTGATATAAACTGAGTCTAATTAATTTTGGTGCATATAGCCTAACAGGTGGCGCTGCTATGCTGCATTTTTTGCGATTTGCGCAACAGCTATATCTGAATAACGAATAAACGGATTTTCATCACATTTTAGATCCAGTTAGTCCTTGACATGAATTGATGTTTTTTGCATTTTGGTGTATATAGCTTCTTAGATGGCGCTGCTATACTGAATTTTTCACAATTTCTACTCAGCGCCATGTGAAAGGGGGGAGGGCGAAAGGAAGCGGTCGTTCCGAGCACGGAGATTTAGGGGGCGCCAAATTTTTACTACTAACATCACTTCTAGCCTATCACAAGAAAAAGTTAATAGGGGGGGGGGGACTAAATTGGAACTTTGAACCGGGCGCACTTCTCTTTTCGCACGCCCCTGTTTCCATTTTAGCTTTATCTCAAGAACTAATGCACGGACTTTCATAAAAATTTAGATTCAATTAGTCCTTGATATTATTTTATGCTAATTACATTTTGGTGGAAATCGCTTAAGAGATGGCGCTGCTATACTGCATTATTCATGATTAACGCAATAGCGCTATTTCAAGAACGAATTTTCATCAAAATTCAGATTCAGTAAATCTCTGACATAGATAAGTGTTATTTAGTTCTTGGTGTAAATTGCCCAACAGGTGGCGCTGATATGCTGCATTTTTTATGATTTCGCAATAGCTGTATCTCGCGCTTTCATGGATTTTCAACAAAATTCAGATTCAGCTGGTACTTAATAAAAATTGATCCTGATCAATTTTTGGTGTACATCACTCAACAAAAAACGCTATTTTGCAGGGGGGGGGGGGGGGTTCTGAGGTTTCTTTAATTCTTCTATCTTAGAAACTAATACACTGAAATTTTGGAATTGGCACATCCGTCTATTTTATCTTCGACTTTTGAAGAAAAATGAAAATTATATTACCTTCAGAGAAATCGATTAAAAATTTTAAAGTATCGATTAAATCGAGTTGGCCGTAGTATCGATTAAATCGATTTAAAAAATCGAAATCGCCCATCACTAGTAGCACCTGTAGTTTTCGTTCCGTCCGTCCACCTGTTCGCATATGATAACGCAAAAACTACCCAAAAGAATCTTTTTGAAATCTAAAACATATAATAATTACATAATTTTGTCCAGTCCTTTCAGATTTAATGAAAATCGGATGTATAGCTCAAATACAGGGACAATCAAAAGTATTCCGTTACATAACGGTCAATGGGGGGGGGGGACAGTTTCCAGTGCATTTCAATGATGTCACACGCTTTTGAACATTATACAATTCATATGGAGCTATGAAATATACATTCTGTACAATCTGTGGTGCAAAGAACATTTTTTTATTAATATACAGGACCACAAAAAAGTATTCTATTATATAATATAGGAGGGAACATTGTTTGGGGTGCGTCTTAATTATATTAAACTATTTCACTTTTAATGGAATTGATTTACAAGTTAATTCCTCTATAATAGAAAGCATTTAGTATTTACAGGGACACACAAAATAATTTCGCATTCTGTATTGTGTGCGAAGTACTGTGTATTTTAAAATCTTCCTTACAGTACGAACGCACCTCACTTGCTATACGTATGACGTGCAATTTCAGACTTGTTTAGAACGTGCATACATGATTCTGCATAAAGGTAAAACTCGACGAATGACGTCATACTTTTTTTGTTGTTGTTATATGATATCAAATATCTCCCAAATATTATTAAGTAAAACATATCCGTTCGTATCCTGGCACTGGATTGACGTCTTGCAGATATCCGTGACGGCGCATAATTTCTTATCGTGGAACGTCAGCTGTTTCGAGTACGAGCACTAACATCTGATCTGTCGATCCGAGACGATTGAAAGCTGCCTTGAAATACTACCTTCAAGTTCCGCTCCTTCTGGCCCATAGCAGTAGTTTTCTGCATTTGAAGTGTTTTTATGTTGATCGAGCCAATTTCTCTACGTCGAAAGTACATTTATATGATCGAAATGAAATAATTGTTCCTGTATCTTACGATGTTGCTTGCGTTGTTGTACGATGCTGTGATCGTATTACATTGTTTTAAGTTGGAATGTGAACTTTTTGTAAAGTGGAATTTTCTCAAGCTGCTGTAATTTGTATCCTTGAAATCGCAATACTGAGCTGAACATTCAGTGCAACTACACTATGAACGAATTCCAGAAATACTAACTACCTTAATTTTTATACGAAATTTCGTTCAGAACAAAGGTTTTCCATGTCAAATTTGAGGTTGCTTCATTCTGGTAATTATCATTGTATGTAAAAGGTTTTAATTATTTCAATCTAACTCTTATTTAAATGAAATATTCTTTTCGAATGAGCAGTCTAAACTCTTTGATCCAAGCAAGACTATTAGTGAATGGATTTTAAAGATAGTTAAGCTATGAAAAACAGTTGAAGAATTTTCTACACCGGATTCCGAATGTTTTATGCTGTTTATTGTAGAAATTTCAGAACATAAGAAATATTCTTGTTTGTGAACTGTTTCCCATGTTTATGTACACTTTTTGTAACGTTCGCTTTGTAAGCCTAAGAAGGAATATTATTGCTTTAACTCGTGAAGTTTTAATAAAAAAGCTAACATGAAGATGAAAGATCTCCCAACAATTTTATATTACCTCTGAAAGACTCAGTTGTTGAACCACAATTTTAGTTCAACTGCGCTGTAAACAATTTGAAAAATTGGAATTATCCGAAGTTCTCGATTATTTTTTTAAATGAAACCTTTTCGACTGGAATTTTTATATATTATTTCTTTGAAAACTACTTTGTTCTGAAACTTTTCATTATAAAAAATGTTTGATAAATTTGGATAGTTCTTATTGATAACTTATTAACCGTGTTATTTTCAATTATGCCAATCTTAATTTAACTCTGTCGAAATATCATCAGATTTCACTGTAATCGAACTTAGTTCGATCATCCAATTGGACGAAATTTTTTATTTGTTCCATTTTACTGTGAAAATAATAATTTTCGCTGACTTTTTAAGCAATTAGTATGTTTTATGACTTCAGAAAAGTCAGTCTTGAAATCTATAATGCAGTTTTCGATGAAAAAAAAATTAATTACAGTTTTCACCGAATTTCGAGATTTGTCTTGCAACTCCATTAAAATTGGAATTGATTATATCATCTGATTCTATGGAGCTTTTCTAATCAATATATGCTACAGTGGAAAAATACTGATAGTAGTTTTCACCTGATTTGATAAAACAACTTCAGTGAAATCGGACTTGACTGAAACTATCACTTTGATGAGGAATTTTTTTTGTGATTTTTGAAGATGATTTGTTGAACTTGCGTAGACTGAATCTATCACTATTTCGAAGTAGTCAAGTACGTTGTTGAAAAACATAACTTTGTTGAACTGCTGAGTTTTGTCTGGACAGCACCATGCTCATTTTAACGGATGGAATCGTATACGGTCCGAGGCACTTCACGTGTTGCGATAAACAGAGGAGATTCCGATACGGCTGTTTTCGTAGAATCAACCTCCCAATAAGACCAATTGTTTGGTAAGATTTATTTGTTAACATACTGTCTGTTTAAAATTTTAACTCCTTCCTCATTATCTAGCGTGGTGATACTACACCAGTAGATGCTACGTATAGACAGGGAGGCATATGCACAGACAATTACCTCATCGGGTTCATGGCTGAAATTCCAAAATGAGTCAAAACTCGATTCGCAGACTAAAGCGCAATCAGTCTTCCAAATCATATCTTGTTGGAAATTACCTGTAAAACCGATTCGAGTGTGGATCGGCAGGTTTACCATTGTGTTTTCCTGCTCCCAGTTTTCATAGTTTAGAGTGCAGGGAAACACAATCATAAACCTGCCAATCCACCAATAATATCAGATTTGCAAGTGTTTTCCACCAAGATATAAATTGGTAGATCTGTTGCATTTTCATATGCGAGTCGAGGTTTAACATAATGGAAACTCAGCCGTCAACTCCATGAAATGATATAGACGAGAGGCGGCAGCACAGACAATCACCTCACCGAGTTCACGGGCTGAAATTCTGGAATGAGATAAAAAACGATTCGCATATTAAAAACCAATCGGTCTGCAAGTCCCATCTGAGTGGAAAACACCTGAAAACCCGATTTTTATCGGTTGACTCGTATGTTTATCATTGTGTTTTCCTGCACCCAAAGTTATATAAACATGGAGGACTGGGAGCAGAAAAACTCGATAAACATACGAGTCAACCGCTAAAAATCGGGTTTTCAGGTGTTTTCCACTGAGATATGTCTTGGCAGACCGATTGAGTTTCAATACGCAAATCAAGTTTTAATTAATTCCTGGAATTTCAGCCGTGACGTGAATGAGGTGATTGTCTTTGCTGCCGCCTCCCGCCCTAATCATTTTTGCAGTCATCCTCAGTGTAGTATTTCTCAGTGTGTTATTTATTTGGCCAATATGAGTCTTTATCCATTTCATAAAAGAATTAAACACATATATAATACTAGAGTTTTGTCTATTTGAAGGCATTAACATACAACTTTTACCATTTTTGTTTTACAATAATAAATAACAGTAAAGGCAGAAAGCAAGTGTTAGTCGTACGGCCTTGAAGGACTGAACACCTTCGTTCAAATTGAAATAATTGCGCCTCGGCCTGAGGTGAACTGTCAAGGATACCTTCAAGATATCATGTACGATCTCCCAATAACTGTGATTGTGAATTACGCTGCTCACAATTTCTGTCAATATTAACACAAACACAGATTCATTGGAGAAAACGACACTTCTCGGGTTCCTTTTGCATTTATAAATAGCCTTGTGCTGTGGAATCACATATGGTTATCTTAAATTAATATTTTTCCTCCAAATTTAAATTAAAATTGAGTTTTGATTGAAATTTAGAGAAAAGATTTAATTTAAGAAAGACATGCGATTCCACATCACATTTGCAACGTAATATTAATGTTGAAATGTGCCTTTCGGATAGTACTATAGAACTTTGTTCACGTACTTTATAATCGAATGCACGTACTAATAGGGTCCTATAGTTGGGTCATGATTTAATGTCTGCTCTAATTAATTACCAAATATAGAAAAGTATATCAACTACTGAAATTCTGAGCAAGTTTTTATTTGAATAAACTTGGATTTAAGATGCTATCGATAAAATTCACGATTTCGACTAAAAAGTTGAAGTAATATACCGAGCCATCCAGAAGTTTGAGGCATATTTTATAATTTAATATAAAATCAAGTTAATTATCGCGGGAGTGCGGTACGCTTAGACAAAACCACTTCTCACGATGAAAAGTTTTATCGAAGCGAACAAAAAAATTAGTTCCAAACTTCGCACATAGATGGCGCTGTTTGTTAAATTATCAGAAAGAAATATACAGTTATAAATTATGTCACAAGCAGATTACAAACCTTTATTTTAATCGATCTACAAAGGGATGTACTTATTAAAATATGGTAATGGATTGCACAAAATAATTTTTTTTTATTGCTTATGACAAAATAAATTTTGTTTAGCTGATTGTTTTGAGTTTTTCGTTTCTTTCTTATCGCTTAAAGTACAGCGCCTTCTATTTACAAAGTTTAGAACTATTTTTTTATTCACTTCAAGAAAACCACTTTTTATCGCGAGAAGCATTTTATTTTCAATCGTACTTCCAACCATGACAAATACTTAATTTTATAATAAATTTTAAAACGTGTCAGGGACTTCTAAATCTCTTTAGTCCTGACGGTAAGGATGCCACACAACTATTTCTACTAGTATGGAAACCTACCTTAAAGCAATTTTTATATTTTGTCGCTTTAATAGGGATTTTTTTTAAATGTATCTTTAATTATTTTTCCTTTTTTATTGAACTTGGATAGTATCACTTTTTTTTTCTCCATAAAAGGTTAAACATTGACCTGGCCACACGACTGGCTGCTTGGCTGGCAACATAGTTTCTTTTAATATCTCGTATCTATTTTAAATATTTTGATAACACGCTTAGAGAACGTGCATTCACGCTATTTTCGTGCTATGCCCCTTATCAAATGTTTGCTAAACTGGAAACGTTAGGTTATCGATATTGAAAGAAAAATGGAATGATGATTACTGTTGACCTTCCGTTAAATTTCAAAAGGATCTGATAGCCGCGTCTCGCGCCGATTGTTTATGAACTTCTGTTTTTATTTGCGGAAGATAACTTGTTTTTATTTTTTCAAGATTGTTTGTTCTTAAATGCATGTTTTATTTATAGAATTGAAATATCAGCATCCATTCCGATCCTCCAGATTTCCGATATTTTGAATGGATAGGGAGGTGCGGAAATCATTGAAATCTGTTTTAAGACGCAACTCGAATCACTGAAAAACACCCGGATGATAATGTTAAGTCTATGGGGGCGTTATTTTCAAATATCTCGCACAAATTTTAATATTTTGACATGATTTTTTTTATGCATAGGATAGTTGAGAACGATCTACAACCGGGCTTGTTTTTACCTTCTCGTTTTTGGTTATATATTTCTTATATTATGATAGTTTCAATTTCAGAACCGGTTCAAACCAGTCTTCCAAAAATTAAAGTATTTTTCTTTTTCAATCTGAAACCAAATTTGTAAAGGTAAAATCTATCCTGGTTGCAGATAGTCTTCAGCTATCCTATTAAAAAAAATCCTGTAAAATATTAAAATTCGAACGTGATCTTTAAAAAGAACGCTCCCGTAGACTTAACATTATCATCCGGCTCTTTTCAACTGACCAGTATAGGCTCTTAAGGCCCCTGTCCTTGCTCGAGGAAACGCTCGCGAGCTAATGCTATTTATTCCTATGGGGAAGTTGTTTTCTAATATCTGGTTTGAATTTTGACATTTTAAAATAATTTTTTCCATTGGATAGCTGAGGTGCATACCGACATCGCTCCTTTTTTACTTTTTAGATCTTAGTTGCAGATATCTTTTAAAAAGGGACTTTCACTTTCGAAACCGGTTTTGAAAATGAAAGTAACTTTAAAAAAAAAAAATATCTGCATTCAAAATCAAAAAAGTAAAAAAGGAGCAATGTCGTTATACACCTCAGCTATTTAATGCAACAAAATTATTTTAAAATGTCGAATTACAAACGAGTTATTATAAAATAACCTCCTCATAGGAATAGCATTAGCTCGCGAGCGCTTCGTCGGCCAGGGACAGGAGCCTTAAAGTGACTGGTCACTCAGCGGCCGAATTCAATGCATTCTTATGTTCAAAATATCTCATCAGGGAATTAATAATTTTAACGTCTTTTTTCAGTGTTCCCTTCTTAAAGGATGCATCTTTTCTTTGTTAGTTGTCAAAATATTTCTAAAATGTATGTTCAATTTAATATTTTATGATTTAAAAAATATACGAACTGGAAGTAAAATTTTTAACACTTCCTATAAAATTATGCATACATTCCAGAAATATTTTGACAACTAAAGAGAAAAGATGCAACCTTTAAGAAGGGAACGCTGAAAAAAGACGTTAAAATTATTAATTTCCCGAGATGATATTATGAATATAAAAATGCATCAAACGTCCATAGACGTAACATTACGAAGAGAGATTTGACCGCAGAGTGACCAGACGCCTTAAAGAATCTTGTACTTTTTGAATCGTGACGAAAATTAATGAAAAAAAGTTTGAATTAGTCTATTTTCAAAACCTTTTTATATATAAAAGTGGAATATTGATTAAGGGGCCGCTTCACTCAAATGAAAAGACCCCGTTCGCTAATGCTAATCCCATGGAAGAACTTTATAAAGATATCTCGGTTGCATTTTAATATTTTTAAATGATTCTTTTTGCATAGGATAGCTGAGATGGATCTGAATGCAAGCCGTTTTTTACTTTTTCGATTTTGTTTACAGATATTTTTTAGGAGGGTGATTTCGCTTTCCAAACCGTTTCTGAAAATGAAAGCATTCTCGTAAAAAATATCTGTAAACGAAATCGAAAAAGTAAAAAACGGCCTGCATTCAGATACATCTCAGCTATCCAATGCAAAAAGAATCAATTAAAAATATTAAAATGCAACCGAGATATCTTTATAAAGTTCTTCCATGGGATTAGCATTAGCGAACGGGTCTTTTCATTTGAGTGAAGCGGCCCCTTAAAAGATTGTGCTTTGTAATATGTTATCTTTAGAAACTGGTTAGACCTTCACGAAATATGTGTATTGTTTCAATTAAAATTGCAAATTAAAATTATTTTGTATTTCACTATGCGTATATCTCGTGAATGTATATATGAATTGTTATGAAATTTGGTATAGATATAGAACCAATATGTGTGTTTAAAATGATCTACTTTTAAGTATTTAAAGTGGTAATATTTTTAGTTACGGCGGGGGTGGCGGCAATCCGTGTTTGTCAAAATTCCCTGATTGATATCAGCCAGTAACCTTTACCTACATTAATTTTTTTTTCTGAGTTTATTATTATTACTATTTATTACAAAAGAACGCCCCTTCCCCCCCCCCCCCCAACACCTTATATATTTGTTTCGTAGAACAAGAGCAACTTTTTTTTAAAGCCCCAATTGCTGAGAAATCCCGTGACTAAAACTCTATTTTGTTGGGAAGGGAGAAAATATTGCAAGAATTGCTGAAACAAATGACTATATAATGTATTGTTAATGAATTAGGGGGTTTAAACAGCATGGAGCAATGAGTATATAAGAAATATATTTTATCACCTGTAGTCGGTTATTCTTGTGGGTTTTTCTGTGGTCTGGCCCACGCTACTCTATTAAAAGTTCCGGCAGGTATTTGACTTTCTGGAATTCGACATCGGACCTTGAATTGCTTTTTTCTTTCTTTTTGTTTGGATCACGAAGAGGCCTTGGAGTGAATTTTTCTTTTCGGACATCGGGCAGGTACCAGGTGGCACACGCTCACGTCTTTTTCGGATCAGAGATCATTCCAGAGGGATTTGAAAAGAAAAAAACTCATAGTTTGCAGCTTTCGATGTTGTAACTTTCTAACCCGAAATCCAGCTGCTTGACGTATGCCGGTCTTCTTCATTAACCCTTTGCCTCGTGATTTTTTAATTATATAAAGTTATGCATTAAATTCCATTTGTTTTCTTAGTTATCTAATTATGCTCTCACCTGTTCTCAATGGTGTTCTTAACCTCCTCAATCCTAAAGTCTCCTACAGGAGACACCAAAGAACATCTTTTAAGTTAATTGAAATCCTTTTGGACTTGTTAAAACTACTTTTAACAACAATGGTACTTTAAAGTATCATTGAAGAAAGCATTATATAAAACTTATTTATTTAGTCTATTAATAAAAGTTTTTTATTCTTTCCACACACACACACACACACACACAAAAAAAAAAAAAAAAAAAAAAAAAACTTGATCAAATTTAGATTGAATAGAGAAACAGACGAAACTAAATATTTTCAAAAAGTGGTAGTTTTATTATTCTTTTTTATAGGTATTTCTTTTCTTCCTTTAAATAAAATTATATAAAACCTATTCAACTGCAAAAGCATTCATGGTGCATTGAAACTCATTGCTTTTTTAAGAATTGTGATATTTTCAAAAGAGTAATTTGGATGAGTTAATCTGATTATTTTTGTAAATATATCACACCGATATATTTAATCAGTTTTAATGGAGAAAAAAAACATATCTATATTCCACATGAGTATTATCTAAAAATTCCAGTATACCTTCAGATATTAAAGAAGATAATTATTGAGGTTGATCAATTTCTTGATAAATTATTCGGTAGATAAAGGATTAAATATATAAACATATGACAAAAAATATTTAAAAATATGTTAAATTACTTTTATTCGTAGTATTTTCATCTGTAAACACAGTCTTCGCCAGAGAATACAAAAATACTGTTATTAATGTCTTATTTTTCAAATGTCACTTAGTTGGTGCCAAAAAGGAGTGAAAGGGAAAGTCAATTTTTAAATCCGGAAAACATTGGGAAAATAAAATACAGATGTTGTGAAAAATGGAATATTACTTGTTCTATGTTTCTTTAAGCAAACCGATCAAAATTTTGGGTATTTTGTAGGATAAAACGTCATTACAAACAATATTTCTTTTAGTACTATAATTTATATTGATTCTCGGGTGATTAATTCTCGGTAATTCTTCAAGGGACTTTTGCATCTTCGAAATTAACTTGTATGTTTTGCTTCTGGTTGAATCTTGACAGATTTGTTGCTGGTCGATTGTATTTAATCTTAAATTAATCTTAAAGAGTATTAAAGAACATCTGAGAGATTTGAAATACAATCGACCCGATTTGTGCATTTATGAAAGAAAATATTTTCTTTGAGGTGTCAGAAGTCAGAGTTTATTTATTTAGAAATATTTATAAGACTTGAAATTTTATGAGTGAAAAGGTGTCCCAGGACCTTGGCTTAAGCTTTAAAGGATCTATCAACTGAGCTACCTTGGACCAATGTGGAATACACAATTCTCTCAGACAACCTATTGATATTGATCACTCAAACTCATTGTCTCCGCCGATTTGGTCCTGGGTTCATATCTTGGACACTTCAATTGGAAGATTACAAATCCTATGATTTAACATATGTAGGCTGATTGCACCATAAAATATGATAACTAAGTCTTATACGTTAAGACGCATAAATTTTTCAAGACTTAACAAGAAGCTTTTGTTATAAGCTTTTAGACATTTAAACATCATAAGAGTATTTATCCCGAAGACGACTGCAGAAGCAGTTCGAAACGTCGATATTATGCTTTATCGTTAGTTTTATTTATACAAATGCATATAAAAGTTTTTTTATTTACATGTACCATTGAGCAATGATTGAGATGTGTTTTAACATATAGATCTTATTTATCGTATGATTTAATTACCAATTATAATTAATGATGTGAGAATAGCTAATTAAATATTGAATATGATGTAACACAGTTATTTCATTTTACAAATTGGCATGTTGCTTTCTGCGAAAGACCGTTGCATGTAACTTCTGAACTGGTAATTATTTTTTGTTATTTATGATTTACATCTCTTATGACCTAACGTCCTTGAACTTTTATCTTTTTTATTTCACTGTTATTCAAAAATTACCTGTGAGAAATTTAACTAGTAAACATGCATCAAATTCTGAACTGAACGAGTTCTCTTCGTTTAAAAACCGGAATTTCTCACCGGAAAGAACTCATAAAGAAAATCTTTCAAAAATAATCACCAGCTCTGCTTCGCTGCAGGGTACGAGAGCATATAACTGGGTCAGTACGACCAACAACTTATATATGCTTGTAGAATTCTCTCACTTGTCTAGCGATGGCTTTAATCCCGCTTTTTTTCTTTTCTTTTTTTTTTATCTGGCATCTTTTCCGCATATGCATCTTAAATACCTCTATTTGCATAAGATTAATATTTTTCATCGTCAAAAGGCTGGATGTTAATCGGGGTTGCTTGTATGTTACCGCAGCTGTTGTAAAATCCTGAATAGTTTTGTAATATGTAATTTCAAACGAAGCTTTCTTTGATAGACAGCTGAAACAAGTATATCTATTCTACTTAATAGTAAATCACTGCTAACAGTTTTCAATTCCGGAAAAAAGGTCAAATGTCATTTTGAGAGAGAGGGGGGGTGTGGGATTAAATACCTTGGTGAAATGTTTTTCAATTTTTATCTTTATTTTTATGTAAGAAAGTTTTTTTTTTTTTTTTTTTTTTTTTTTTACTCCTTGTGGAGGAGTGACCCGGTATACGTGCCGCATAAGGTGCTCAGGATCCTTGATTTTTCCCACCAGTAAAATTTGCCCTATTTAATTTAAACATTTTCTCGATTCAGATAGGCAAAAATATATGTTATGAAATACCGGTGACAAAAGATTAAAAATTCTGTAAAAGAGATGCTCGTCCCTTAAGAGGAGGTGGAAACAGAAGATCCCGACGAAATTTTCTTCCTCCTGACACTAGAAATAATAATATAATCGGGGTTTAATTTGCGTTTTCTCTGTTTTAATAAATATTTAAAAATTGGGCGGAATTGGCCGAAGCTCATAAATACTGGGTTCCGGAGCCCAGCGCGATAGTGATTCTGAAAATCCGAAACCTAAATTACCCTTTCCTTTCCCTCCTGGCCCCACCAGTGGCCGAGAGATTCAGACCTCTCAGTAGACGGCAGGTGCTGGGTTCGAACCCAATCGCGGCTGTCGGCCTAACCGTTCGCAGTTTTCGTGGTTTTCTTCGAACCTTGCGTAAATACGGGTTAGGTTCTTTTAGAAAGACCCCCACGAAGGGCACGCCCCCCCCCCTTCCCCCCGCTGGCCTATATCCTTAGTGTAGATAATCGACCGACAAAATAAGCCAAACCTTTCCCTCCTATCTCCAAGTTTCTGCATTCTTTGCTATCAAAACATTTATATATATGATGTAGTACATCACACATGGAACAGATGGAAGTGAAATGGCACATAAGATTTTCTTGAAATTTTTCTCATAAATGTTTTTATTAGTTCAATCACACATGGAAAGCTTCGAACAATTGCTTTTTCAGGTTAACAATTTTTTCGTAATCCTTACTTAAGTTTATTGCAGAATTCTGCGATAAATTAACATCAAAAATAAGCAAATATTTCTATTCTGAAGGAATAATAAACTAAAAAGTATAATATTTGTCAGTTAATTATATGCAGGAAGATATATTTAAGATTTTTATTTTGCTTAGAAAAAAATTCTTTAAATTTTGCAAATAATGTATTAAATATGACCTTTAACTGGTGTGACAGAAATTGTTACATAACTAGTGTAAATCGGTCTGTGAGATTACACGATAGAAAGATGAATAAAAGGCATGATTAACTCATAGGATGATGTTTTTGTACTGAACTTTTTGCACAAAACTATTTTAATTAACATATTCACCTGATTAAAAGTCTCTGATGATAGTACTAAAGTTCCAAATGAAACAAAATTTCGGTAGTGTTGGTACTTAATATGAAAACTACAAGTTAAGCTATAAAAATTGAAAAAAAGCATTGGTTTGTGAGACCTGTAACATTAGTTAAAGGTTAAATATGTGGATTAGATTGATGGCGGATACTGAACGAAATGTGTATGTATGTGTGTGTGTGTGTGGGGGGGGGGGGGTATGGTTTCATTACTGCAGAATATTACGTCTCCGATAATTTTTTTTGTTTGTTTGTTTGTTAAAAGTTAAGTTCTGAATACAATTATGGAAGAATGGTGTACAATTTTACCTCTAATATCAGTTTTATCCATTGCATTGAAAAATAAGTATAATTACACTTATTAGTATTCAAATATGTGCATATAAAAAATTATTTCGTTTTGAAAAATCGGGTTGCTCTAGAACTCAAGTTTGCAAGCATTTGAGTATACTGAATTGGAAAAAAAAATAATAGTAAAATAACTACAATTTTTAATTTTTCATGCTTTTAAAAAATAAATGTTTTCTGAATCTGATCTGTTAACAAAGGTTTACATGCAACACCTATACAATTACACATACATTTACACTTACCCTTGAAATTTTCTTCGGATCTGTGGGAGAACGGGCTTTTTTTTTTTTTTTTTTTTTCTCGAAATCCGCCAACTCTTTTTCTCAAAATCACCTGGTGTTGGTGAAAGTTGGTGGGTTGCGAACACTTTTCTCCAATTGCAGTCAAGACTTCGCGATTCAATTTTACTTCCTGCTCGTTGGGCAAGTTGATTAATAATTCTTATTGTCTTATTACGTTATGCTTATCTTCTAAAAGATTATAGAAGTATGTATCTTTAGGCTAAGGGCAATATTTATCGGAATATATTTGTAATGTGCCTACAACAAACAGTTCACACAATATTCAATGAGGTATTATTGATTTGATATATATTCAAATATTGCATGGTAAAACAGGAATTTTCGGAATTGTGGATATTATAATGTAATCTGATTTTTCTTCTGTTCCTTTCGAAAATGTGACTGTAATAATCGTGCTTCATGAAATAGTTCTTCTAAAATTTGGACCGAATTTGAGGTTTTATTTCTTGATCACGTGAATATGCTATCACATGCCTGCGACGATGAATTATGAATTGCCTGACGATTTTGTTACAGACGTTATTTGTGTGAAAGTGAATTATTGCTTTTTTTTAATGTGATTATCGATTGGAAAATTCTAGAAGAAAATCGTCCAATCTGTATATCAGGAGCTCGAAAATAAAAATGTTTATTTTCAATGCCTACACTCAACCGTCGTATATCAATTAATATCAGTCGTTTTTATATAATGAATCGTTGTTGCCAATGTATATGAAACATGGCTAAACCTGGATTGTATTTTTGTCTACTATGACGTTAATTTAAGAAAATCGGACAAACGAACGACCGTATTGTGATATTTTTCTACTGCAGTAAAAACTGTTTTTAAAAGTGCTCAAAATTAATACTTAGGACTACATAACAACTCATGCGAACTTATCTTGAAACGTACTATTCCTTCTTTCTTCTGCAATTATTATCCATATATTTCCAAATGTGCTTTACTGAGTGAAAATCGATCTGTTTATTTTGAAGAGATTTAAAAGTTTGGCGGATGTGTTTGTTTGATGATGATTTTGCATTCTTTGTATTTAAGATGTGCCTACTACTGATCGTATTTTAATAATTATTTCTACAAAGTAAAAGTGAAAATCTGCGATATTTTCGAAAAACATTTTCTTTTTCAATGAAAACCACTGATATTTTTACTTTGAGAAAAGATTCTCAATGGCATGATATTCGTTAGTCAGAAACAACTGTTTTTCTCACCCTGCTGGTAAAATTTGAAACTTTCAAGTATTCAATGCTTTATATGTGTCGTCGCTATATCCAAATCATGACAACTTGTGTTTTCGGAATACACCGTTTTTGCTCGTATTGAAAAAACAACTAAATACTAGTATACAACTAATCTATGTGTGTTGTTTTTACCTTAAAATATATTTGTAATATCTATTGGTCTGATATCGATTGATTTCAACTTTAGCACTACAATTTATTAATACCTCCGTACATAGCTAGTAATTAATTCGCACCTAATAGCATATTCGCACCTGAATCTTAAAAAATAAAAAATAAGCTGTTTTTTAAGTAATTGTGTTTGTCAATAAAGTAAATATTAAACACCAGTTTTATGCACGTCCGCGATCAATGCGTGTTCTTTGAGAAGTGTTCCATCTCTCCATTATCTACTATTCATCCTTCGTCCTGTTTCAAGTCTGGTACAAGGAACAGTGATATAGATCTACTGTTCACTATTAATTATTACTACTGATATAGATAGTGACTTTTTAAATTTTGAAATTACTTACTGGATCATTTAGTGTGTATTTGGTCATTTTATCTGCCAACAGCTAGTTCTAAAACAACTTAACTACTATCACCCCGCATCTACAATACTTGCGTGTTCTTTTTACTTGGAAATCCCAACATTTATACAGCATCTGTTGGCAACATCGATTTGTTTCTCAGTGAGTCTAATGAGTGTTTTTTGTGCACTTAATTATTATTACCCGGTCCATTCTTTTCTCCGGTCATTATTTTCTACCAAGTGTAGTGTAAACTTCCCTTCCGCCCGAATCTATCCCAAAGCCAAGAGTTGAGTTACCTGCCTATGAAACCATGCAGAACGGTGTTAAATCACTGGAAACAGGTTCTCCGTTTCGCTTACGAATTTTTAATTTTTTTTTCTATGCCACTTTTTTTTTCGGTTATTACTGCCGACTTTGAAGCGGCATCTGCTTCGATAGTTAACACTGCAAACGAATGTTGACATTTCAATTTGGTGCAAGGGATAGTTCCAGTTTGTTCGACGCCTGGTCCTGTCTTGACCACTTCTGTGTCTATAATTTGATGGAATATATCTGGGGACAGCATTGTTTGTTTCTCGAAGATTTAGATTCTGCAAAATTTATGTTGTGGTTAAATCCTATGTTACGGGGAATTTGATCATATATGTGATTATTATGCGCTTACAAACTCTGCAATGTTGTAGATTGTGACGTGTGTGTACGCATTTCAAAGTCTGGATTAACGAATTTGCAAGCGACCTTATTGTGACTGTTTTCTTCTATATGAAGTATAAGAGTAAATATACACGGTTTTGAAAACCGTTTTCTGCACTGGAAGATCTGGAAATTTGAATCTGGAAATCTTAGGCTGTGATTAAATCGTATGCAGTTTGGGATTTATGCAAGTCTGTAGTTGTATCTCATTTTAGTGCAATTCCCATCAATTTTTCAAGATTGTGACTGATGTATTTATGAGATGAGGATATCACATCCCTTTGATTTAGGAGTTAACACATCAATGTGATAATTTTTCCATATCACTTGGATTTCAGAACTTGAATAAATGACCTACAAATGATCGTATTCTGACAAGTTTTCTACGGGAACTTCTGAATATTAATACCGACCAAACAAGTGAATTTATTCTCAAATGCACATGTTCTATTTATTCTGTGATTGTGATAAATATTTTCCAGTTCGACTTCCCTAAAATCATAATCATTGTCTACCAAATGTACAGCATTCAATGAGATTTTAAAAGCTATTGAGTCTATGAATATTGCTAAAAGCAGCGCTGAATTCCTCTAATTACATTTATATTTTATCAACTTTTGTATTTCTTCTAAATTTGGATATTTTCACACGCTAGGCTAACTTAAAAATTAAATGGATTATATTTCTCTGTTATTTAGTTTCTACTAACATAGTCTGCAAACTTGAATCTTGTTTACAGATTGTTTGATTTAAACGGTTTTGTCGATTATAATGATTGTGATTTGGCTGTAAATTGTTTTCAGAATAGAGTATGCTTATATGAAATTCTTGAAGAATTTATCGATTAAAAGTATACTAGAATCGAATGATATAATAGAATAACAACTACTAACATACTTTATTATCAACTTCACTACGTCGCAGCACAATTTCAGTAATTTAGTTTTGAACAAATCTAAGAGAATACTTTGAAACAAGCATTTCAAGTTCGATCTAATTAACGTACCGAAACTTATCGTAAAACTACATTGGGTGCGCTGCAGAAACTGAGCAACATTTTAAAAATTAAAACTTTCGACTGTTGTTTCAAAAGAGATTGTCGAACATTAGCTCTTAAATTTTATGATCGTTGAAAAATCTTTTAATCTCGAAATCAAACGATTTCTATAGCATTGTAACGCCAAAAATTCAAGAAAATATTTTGAAACAAGTGATTGAAACTCTATCCAATTAACGTACCGAAATTTTCCATAAAACTACATTTTGATGTGCAGTGCAAGCTCAGTTAGATTTCAAAAATTAAATGTTCGGCTGTTGTTTTAAAAGAACTTGTCGAACATTGTAAAGTCTTCTAAACTCGATAGCAGACGATATTCCGAAACCATTTCGACAGACTTGGAATGCAAAGTGCCTCCTTCGTGCAGGTTATACATATTTGTGCGATATCTTTCGGAATAATTTACGAAGATATTGTCAGCTCTTCGCAAAGCCGCTTCTAGATAAGAGAGTTCTTTCATTTTTTTTTTCCGGAGTCTGCGGAGTTTAGTTTACAAAAGTGTGTCGCCTTTGCATCATGAAGTTGGAAGTTACTCAGCTGGAGATGCATCTGATCATGTTTCAAGTCGGGGTTGCCCGTTTATGGTAAGTAGAGCGTTATACTGATGTTTGTATTGTTGAGAATGCAATTTGTTGATAACGCAGCATGAATTTCTTGGAAAAATATTTACATCTAAAATAAGTAAAAAAGTATATGTAGATTTGAAAAGAAAAATTCTTTTATAAGCATTCAATGTTTGTCTTAAAAATCACGCCTGATTTAACCTCAATTCATAATTTTTCCAAAAAAAAAAAAAAAAAAATCTTATACGTTTATTTGGTTTGGGCATCGAACCCGATTAGAAAAAATAGTTTTTTTTTTTTTTTTTTTGGCTGGATAGAGAGCGCGAACTAGTGAATTTATTTTAAATGTATGATCTTTGCTTAGTTTCTTTTTCTAAGTTAAGGCAACCGAAAAGAAGAAGAAAAAACAAGAAGATGCCGTGTTACAGCATTTTTTTTTAAATATTAAATTTTGCGAAATAAAAAATATTTAAAGTCTAAATTTGGAAAAATATGGTAACTTTTATTTTAAAAAAAAGCGTCTTTTCAAAAGTAAATATTATTTTCAAATTTTCTGAATCAAAATCAAATTAAAATAATCAAAAAAGACATGTTCCAAGAAATTATCTTTAACGGTTGTTGACTTATAATTTAAATTCGACATAATGATTTAAATGATTTTTTATAATGATTTAAATTCGACAAATTGTGAAAAAATCCTTCATGAAGTAAAATGCATTTTCACACCATGATAAACATTGCCTGAATGCTGTCATTTTAAAATTTCGCAATTGGTTTCTCAAAGTATAATCCTAATATAATTCATATTTTTCACTTTTCAGTGTTAACCCTTTCAAGGGCAAAGGTACTTGTATTCGTAAAATATTGAAATAATTGATTGACACCAATATTCTCAAGAAATTTTAATTGTAAACAAGTATATTTTTGTGTATTCAGTAAAAGTGAAGTATCGCTCTTAATGGAGTTAAGACCCCACACTAGTCAATCAAAAACCCCCGGACGATAATGTTAGGTCTATAAGGACGTTATTTAAAAAAAATATTAATTAAAAAAACTCTCATAATTTAATATTTTTACATGACTTTTTACTTACCCATCATACGTAGTATAGGGTAAGTCTTGCAATCGTTTTGAAAATCGAAAAAATTTTTTTGACGGATTTACACGTTTCGGACACAAGATATTCCGAAAAATATATTTTTTAGAAATTTTTTTTTGCCGTCCGTCCGTCCGTCCGTCCGTCTCTGTCTGTCTGTCAGTCTGTCTGTCTGTAAACGCTCTATCTCCCGAACAAATTGAGATAGAGACTTGAAATTTTGTATGTACTTAGTATGTAAGATTGGGACGAAGCCTATTTAATATCAGTAACCTCGATTATCCGGAACTTTTTTTTCGGACTCTCGAAATATTCATTCTGATGAAAGTTATGAAAAAAATTTCGAATTTTTTTATTTTAAAGAGTGGATGTAAAAGGCAATAAAATAACACAAATTTTGCATAAAGAACGAAGTCGATCGAATCATTAGTTGCCGAGATATATGTAATCCTGTTTTCCGCATTCTTTGATTTTTCATCACCCTGTATTTCAATCAAATTTCAATTCAAAGATATATTTTACTTGGTAATGAAACGCTTCATCCGGCGCAGTAAATTGTCAGTTAATATGATTATTATTTTTAGAGTTATAAGGATGTTTCTTTTACGCAATCCGGTATTACTTGAGTATTTTGGCATTTTATATAATTTGTCGAATTTGGCTCATCAGCAATTCATTAATAAAGCATGACTATGCATATTAAAACTATTTAAATTTGCTTTTAAATTTTATTTTGGAATTGCAGTGCATTTTATAAATATTTTACACATGTTTTATTTTCATATTTTATATTATGCATATCCATGATGGGTAAGTATTACTGTGGCCCCCAACGACTAGTTTTGTATAGGATGGTTGAAGACGATCTACAACCGGGATAGTTTCCACTTTTTCGAATTTGGTTTTAGATTTTTCTTTAAAAATTACTTTCAATTTCGGAACCGGTTCTGAAATTGAAACACTCATAATATTAAATATATATATATAACCGAAATAGAAAAAGTAAAAACTATACCGGTCGTAAATCGTCCTCAACTATCCTATGCAAAAAAAGTCATGTAAAAATATAAAAATTTGAGCGAGCTACTTGA
The DNA here is from genome assembly GCA_964019185.1 of Maratus speculifer. NCBI lineage: Eukaryota > Metazoa > Arthropoda > Arachnida > Araneae > Salticidae > Maratus > Maratus speculifer. The sequence continues at coordinate 445,638,324 of OZ025290.1, read as the reverse complement.
AAATAATGCCCCCCATAGTCTTAACATTATCATCCGGGTGTTTTTGAGTGACTCGAATTGCATCTTAAAATATTAGAAGCTTCACAGATTACTTCCTTTTTCTTTTTCGAGCGTGGTCTGACGAATCATTATTACATCCTAAAGAAATTGCCCAATAGGTCAATTTATCCCCTATGACGGCTAACGGATAAAGTCTTAGAATGAGTGTACAAATTGCAATTAAATTCTAAAAATATATTATAATTAGAAGAGATATTAAGTTGTCTATATTAAAAACTCTATGCATATGTTTCTGAGACTGGTAAAAAAAAAAAAAAAAAAATTAAGGGTGTATTCGAAAAAACGCTTTTCCACCTTCAACAGCTCGAAATTTTCCGATACAATTTCAGGCACATTTTCAAAAGTAGAAACATGAAACTTGCTGAGGGGATTTTGGAAGGGACGTCCAAGGTGCCGTGTGATGTCATTTTACACTCCATTCATCAGAATTTGAGTTATAAACAATTACCTTATCAGTATGACCCTTTTTTTCGTTCCCAGATCTTCCGCTTGGGAAAAATCGGTTCGAAATGCCGTTTTTGATTGCTTTTCTTTGCAATATTTTCTGCATTTATCAAAGAATCGACCATCACGGCACCTTGTGTACTTTCCAAATAAGAGATTTTGAAAGTTTAGTGTATTTTAGTGCAAAAATAAATTCAAAAATAAATCGGAAAATAACCAGTTTGAATCGAAATACACCCTTAATTGGCACGTTGCTAAAAAGCTCTATCAGGTATGAAGTAAGATTCCATGGATCCAGGGATGTAGTGGAGGGTATACATCGTATACCCTCTGGATTTTTTTAGGGAACACCACTGTTTTTCAAAAGAGTTATAGTACATACAGTCTAGGGTATACCCTTTGTTTTGAGCATATACCCTCTGATTTTTTTACGACTACATCACTGCTGGGATCCCTTAGTAAACCAGTAAGCTTTTTAAAGTTCATATATTTATTTTAATATTTATCTTTTTTTTTTTTCCTCCAAAAAAAAAGGACTTGCCCACACCGATTGGGGGAAACCTGCGCTACATTATGCTGTGTTTGTGTGCATATAAATATTAGATGGAGAGATCTTTCCACACACATACTGCATCAGCTGATATAAATGTCCCGACGCACGAAAGGATCTGAATGAAAGATAGGACCTCCGGTCTCGCTTTCTTTTTGCCTGTCCATATCTATAACAGCGAAGGAAGTCGAGAGAAAAAAAAAATCTTATCGTATGTCGCCTTATGAACTGTTACTTTTTTTTTTTTTCTAGCTCTGGATGCTGCGTAACATTCATTCATTCTTTTTTGCAAAATTGATTCATAAAAATTTCCTTAATCATTTTTGCCGTCGCAAATCCAGTTTGACAAGTAATCAGGGATGTAGTGGAGAGTGTATGGGGGTATACGCCGTATACCATCTGAATTATTTTAAGGAACAATGTTTCTCAAGAAAGTTATAATATATACACTCTAGAGTATGCTGTCTTTCTTGAGCATATATCCTCTGGTTTACTTAAGATTACATCACTGGAAGTAATTTGAAATTTTAACAATTTGAAAAGAAACACTTGTACACTAGAGAATTGTGCGCCAATCCCAGACTTTTTTGTCTGTATGACTGTCTCTTTCTCTATGTTTTTTTTTTCTATTTGTCTATCGCTCTATCTGTCTGTTTGTATACTCATGTCTCTGTCTGTTTTCCTTTTTGTCTCATGTCTGTCTCTCTGTACTTCTACCGACCTGTCTTAATGCCCTTCTGTCTATATGCGTATATTTCTATCTATCAAAATTATACTACTAACGACAAATTAAAATGTTTCATGTATTCGAATTTATAAATCAATCGTCACATAAGATCGTTACCCAAATTCATTTCATAAAATCGTTTTATTAAGATTTTATAGAGGATAGATATAAAAATACATTTTCATCACGGATTAAGATATATTCATAAATAAAGAATAAAAATAAAATGTTATTTTCCAAAACACCTTAAAATAAATTTACTGCTTAAACAATATACTGAAATTATGTTATTTTAAATGGACCCCTTCATATCTGAGTTCTATTAAGAATTCTCTTCAACTTTTTCTAAACACATTCAGCAAAAATATACACCGGTAAATAGCAGCTACTTTGCCTTTCTCAAGGATGAACGTTAACTCTTGTTTTCGTTCCGAAGCTGTACTCGTCTCCGAGATGAGATGTGAACTTGCTGCTATAAACCCACAGTTTATTTAAAAGAGAAAAAAGAAGAAAAACCTCGCCCACCCATAAAAACTTCTCCGCTCAATTGACGCCAAACATAACAAGGAAGAAGGCAATAAAGGGCTGAGGGTTGAGTCAATAAAACACTTCGTAAACAAGCGAGTGCATAAACCTTATTATATATATATACTACGCTTTAAATAATTCTAATTTTGACATCTTGAGCAGCTAAATGAAGCAGAGAGATATAATATAAAGCAAAAAAAATATCCGTGCGTAATACTGACTCAGCCATAGAGATGGGCCCTGGTTTTGGATATACTTTGGAAGAATAAATACATCCATATATCCATTGGTTAGTGTCAATATAGCATGCACAATATTGCACTAGCGTACTACTATATTTGAATACATATGTTTTTTATTTTTATATTTGGATGCACACATTTTGGCAAAAAATATATCCTTGACTATATTTGGATACATATATTTTTTAGTTTTATATATATATTTATTTTCATATACATTTTGGCAAAAAATATATTCGTGAGTAATACCGACTAAGCCATAGAGATTGGCCCTGGTTGGGATATACCTTGGAAGAAGAAATACATCCATATATCCATTAATTAGTGTCAATATAGCATATACAACATTGTACGTACTAGCGAGTATTATATTTGAATACAGCCCCTCATCTTCTTGCTTCCTTTAGGGAACCGCGGATTTTGAGCTTTTTCTATCGACGGTAATTTTCAAGCTATGTTTTTGAGACTTTTACAGAAGTTGCTCTACACAGAAGTCACAGAATTTTGCTAATACATTATGCACATTGTATTCCTCAGGTGGTTTTTTTTTTTTTTTTTTTTCTAAATATTGAACAAAACGTCTAAATTCGCAAGTAAACGGGTCACTTTTGACCATGTAGTGTATCACAGAAATATCTTATGATGCCGTACTCTAATGGTAAGCTGAAATCGGAGTTGAAAGAAACGTTTTAATTTGTGTGTCTAACATTAATTTTTTTTGTGAGTTAAGTTGAAACATTGGTTAAAAGATAAAATTAAAATTTACTAAAGACTTTTTATTTTTTTTATTTTGTAAATTATTTTTAATATTTCTCGAATGATATTTCTTAAATTAAATTGATGTAATTCTCAATTTCGAAAGGTTGCTAGCTAATTAATAAACTAAATCATGGCCGTCATTTTTTTTTTAACAAAAAACTTATATTTTTCCTACAAAAACTTACCCTAACTCTTTTAAAGCGGCAAATATTTTGAACTTTTACTCTGAAATATATGTGCAGTCTCTATCAGCATCTACGTAAGAGAACTCTGACGTCAGCGGGTTTTTATTTATCGCTTTCTCTGTTTTTTCCGCAGGAAAGCAAAACCCTTTTTTTGTTCTAGACAAGTCAGCTTTTTTTTTCCTTGATAAATAAGTCTTGCGAGCTTTTATTTTCGCTCCTATCTATACCTGTGCTATCGACACATCACGTGCGGTTTTCGCCTGCGAGAAACGGAAACAATGGCACTTTGCTTATCTTGATGAGGAAAAAAAAAAATTGAATGTCACCTACACATTCATGATTATTATGTAATATGCATGCGAAGATTGTCTCCGCTTTTTGCTGATATACCGTCAAAAAACATCGATAGCGATTTGCATAATGGTGGCTGTGAAATTTTAAAAGCTAATAAAGGATACATGAAAAGTCTTCAAACACCATTTTTAAATATGCAGAACTTCAGAGATTTTTTTTTCTGGGTGGGGGGGGGGGGTTAAGAAAAAATTCATTTGTTAAAGTGGTAATACAGTTTTGCACAAAAATATTTTTCCTCATTAAACAGCGCGAGATTTTCTGGTCTATTAAAACCTGTTCTGGCCTACTGTATTTTATTAAACATAAAATCACTACACTTGCAGGCATGATTAGTGAAATAACTTGTAATAGAATAGTTTTTCATTTTTCAGAAAAGTATTGCAGTCGAACCTCGATTTAACGTTTATAAAGAGTCCAATTGAAAATCGTTAAATCGGAGAGTACATTGGATAAATCAAAACTTCCTTAAAGCTAGTTATTAAGTAATAATAATAAAAAAAATACTAGTAGAATTTTTCTCTCCACGTGTTAAATATACATTTTTTACCGAGAAAAAATTATGCATACTTGTTTTGCTTTTCCTTTAACAGCGACAAGAATGTTACAGTTGTTTTAAAAAATATATGCATACAAAAGCTCATTAACCCTTTGTATCCACCGTGTCGCAGCTCTGCAACATACCCAAAAGCCACTATAGTACTTATACAGTAATTTTTAAAACACGATTTTATGTGTTGTTCCTATTGACAAATTGATCAATTGGGATTCTGAACAGACGCGATGGTATTGAGTTAATATCAAAGTTTTATTTATCATTTGGTCGATATTGCAAAATAAATCAACTTACAAGGAAGGTCTCCATACGGGCATACTCCGAAAAATCTGAAAAAAATTACAAAATGTTCTTCCTATGAGGATATATAAGATTATAAAAAAAATTTCAGCGGAACCTCCGTACCCTGTCCGTAAAAAAAATCCTGGAAATTTCGTTATTTGGCGATTTATCATCGGTTGGCGATGAAAAGCAATTTCAAAAATATTTTTTCCTTTAAAATGCATTTGACATAAAAAAAAAAAGTTTCATGTTCAACGTGTTTAGATAAATTAAATATCTTTTGTTTTGTCAGATTTAGTCTGTTTTAACTATAATTTTGTTATATTGATATTTATATATATATTTATATTCAAATTTAATCAACAAAATTTAAGATTTAAAACGAAATTAAAATTTAAATTCTTTGCATCATTAAAATTGTTTCAATTTCTAAGTCCCGTTGAGCATTGTCAATTCGATTTTCTTGCTATGGAAAAATCTGGCTTTTATTTTTGAATACGCCTAAATGTATGAAAATAATTTTACTGAATATGAATTTTTTTTATACATGATTTTTTTTCCAGAGGTAAATTAAATAACTACAGCAACAAATGATATATATATGTAAATATATATACGTATATAATATATTAAACTCGCTCATTTTTTATGTTTAAATTCATTTTTGTTTAAATTCATTTACAAGGATTCTAAAATCCAAAAGTTTTCAGTTACATTAAAATTGTTTGCTTTTGGCGGAGAAAAGTGCTGCTCGCCAAATCGTGTGACACTTGAGACACTTGTGACATTGAAGTTTGAATGAAATACAGGGTCATGAAAAATCGAAGGAGTGGGAAACGGGAATATAAATACCTCGACAACTAATAATACTAATACCTCGACTTCATTCTTTATACAAAATTTGTTTTTTGTCTTTTATATTCATTTCTTAAAATAAATAACAAAAATCAAACATTTTTATTTACTTTTCATCTCAACAAATATTTCGAGTGTCCGAAAAAAAAATTCCGGATAATCGAGGTTATTGATATTCAATAAGCTTTGTCCCAACCAAATTTCAAGTCCCTATCTCAATTTGTTCGGGAGATAAGCGTTTACAGACAGACAGACGGACGGCAATTTTTTTTTCCTTTTTTCGGAACCTCCAGTGTCTAAAACGTGTAAATCCGTCGATTTTTTTTTTTTTTTTTTTTTCCGATTTTCAAAACGATTGCAAGACTTACAATACTACTTATGATGGTTAAATAATATGAGTTTTTTTTTTTTTTTTTTTTTTTTTTTCCCAAGAAAAGCAAAAACCTTTGTGCAACTTCACGCACTGAGAGGCGAACAATGGCAGTTCGATCTTCAAAACCAGGAAAGTATTGAAACGTTGTTACCTATACCTTCATTATTATTATTATTACATGCAAATAAGATTTCTATCTCTGCTTTATTAGATCTGCATCAAGGTTATTGAGGTATTAATACTCTGAAATAATGGCCGCATGAGCTGCTGTTTTGCTGTTTCATTCAAATCAGAGATTGCGACATCTCGTAATTATAAATGATAAAACATTGCAAAATATGAAATTCGCCGCAGAAACAATAACTCGTTCCGTAGAAATTCGGTGTTTTCGGATTTTTAGTGGTCTGTGGAATTATTTAATCTTGTTTTTATTATTACAACATGTAAATTTGTCTTGTAATTACTCAAACATTATTTTGAAATCGAAATGGAAACAAGATTCAAGATCTCATTTCGCATGCTGATTTAACTTTTCTCTAATTAAAGGGAACTGATTGAATATGCATTCCTCGTAATGATTATGGCTAAGAATTTATTTTCATAATCGTAGTAAATATTTAATAAAAAAATGATAACATATTTGTCGTAATAATCATTTCATGTCTGCTAGTTATTTAAAATTTGTTATATTATTTAATATTTAATTATTTGTTTAATTTATTCAATATTAATATTTATAATTCATAAAAATAATTAATATATATTTTCTAATTAATGTTTAGAATTTGTTAATTTCATTTAATGTCTGTCATAGTAAATAAAGAATATTTAATTAGTTTAGCGATACTTAGTAATGACTATCGCTAGGTTGTCACTTTATTTTAACCAACATCCAGCGTTCTATTTAAGCGGTATCGCATCGCAATTTGCGATTCAAATTTAACTAAAATGCGATCCAAGAAATGCTTAAATCGCAATCATTGCGATGCATATTTCCCACACCCTTTATTATGTCATGTACACTTAAAGTTAAAATTTAAATATGTTTTTACACGATATACGTTGTGTTTTCACTCTCCCCAAGTGTTTATTTACAATGGAAGTACAGCGAGACGCCATTACTGGGCGCAGTTTTCCCAATAAACACATGATTTGTTCCTGCCCTGACGCTGTGATTGATTACTGAATCTCTGTTACTCGCTAATCACGGCGTTTGCTCATAGAAGTTTGACGTGCGTGTTGTAGTGGCTCTAAAATGAACACTCATTAAAACACTTATTAAAAAATATTGACCCTCACAACAAATATATTTTTTTAAGAATTGGTACTGTGGTAAGTTGATACATATATTTAATTGACCTGTGGCGAAGGTAAATTGACCTATAAATCATTCAAGAGCCAGCTTCTGATTTCCTCATTTATACTTTTGGTTAAATATTGCTTTTTTTTTTATTTTTAAATTTGTAAATTTTCAAGATTTAAAAGTTATGTTAGCTATTTTTTACTTGCTATACAAAAGTGTCTAACTGCTATTCAAAACTGACTTTGTATAGCAGTTACTGCTATGCAACTTTCTTTTTCTAAATCGACCCCTGCCAACATCATTAAAATAACATTGGCTCTACTAGGTTAGAATTTTTGAAAAACAGGAAGCCCCCTTTTTTCGTGAGCTACTTGACCGATTTCCTTCTTACTTAAAATAAGCGCAATAATTTTTGTTGGAGCTTATACCGCCGAAAAAGCATAATTTTCTTTGATTCATTATTTTTCCAAACTCTTTTTTTCTTTTTTCTTTTTTCTTTTTTTTTTTTTTTTTTTTATAAAGACGAAAAGTTTAACTTTTTTTTGTTTAAATGACCATAGTTTTGCCAATAAATCATTTTTTGAAGTATAATGTTGTTATAAGATCCAGGTAATGGAATGCCCGTTCACAGTTGAACAACCCAATGTGCTTCAGATGCTTGTGACCGGAGAAAAACAGTCACCCTATTGAATCCTGAGTCGAGGCGTCATCCGTAATCGGGATGATATTTATTTCACTTTGCTGGATGTTATGAGTTGTTACAATGGTACCCTTTGCTGATGTGGCAGCTGACTAGCATTCTGTTAACCTTATCAAAATCTGTCAAATATCAAAATGAGCAACGCTAAATTTAGTGCAGTGTTGAATCCAGGCCGTGTCCCGGGGGGGGGGAAGCATTTCCCCCAGAGCAATGAGATATTCCCCACGGAAGCTTTGAGATTTTGTGTTTTCAATTGTCACAAAGTGCAATTTACTTCTCCGGAGCTCTATACTATCCTCCCCGCCCCTCCTGGCGGCATAGAAATCCCTCCCGGGGAAACGTGTCTGAATTCAACACTGATTTAAGGACCGGGCACATAGCACTAACTTCTTGTGGTCAGGCGTCGCTATTTTTGATCTTTAGTGTCGGAACTTTGATGTATAAATTGCTTTTTCAGTGCACTGAACCTGAACTTCAAGAGAGAAATCGAACTCGAAGTCAGTTGACAGCTTTACGACTGAAGATGGGGGAGATAAATTTTCCCTCCCTTTGTCAATTCGATACGATTCTTACCCCAAAAATCATTTAAAGAGGTTCCGAAACTAGCAACCTTTGTTCCGTTCGGAAACAAAGATAGATTTATTGCTCTTTTAGTGTAACTGAAAGTAGTGTTGTTTTCCCGCAGCCTTAGTGTAAAAATGAGACGCTGTTATTTTTTATAAAGTTACTTTCATTTTCAGAACCGGTTCCGAAAATGAAAGTAACTGTATAAAAAATACTTGCAACCAAAATCGAAAAAGTAATCAAGGAGTGATCTTGACAGGCACCTCAGCTATCTAATGCAAATAAATAAATAAATAAATAAAAATAATAAATAATAATAATAATAAATTAAAATTGTCAAAATGCGAAAGAGTTATTGGAAAAATGTCTCCCCATAGGACTCATAGGCCTCCCCTTAAGACTACTCTAAAATTATTGTATTAGTGTTCATTTGGCGTTTGTTGAGCAATACTGGAAACATACTGCTCGTTAATTCCTTCTGTAAACTTCTGTTAATTGCTTGTCGAAACAGCTCATTATGAATGTGTGTGTGTGTCATGTTTATTAATCGAAAACAGGTGGTCCACGCCTTTTCTCCAATTTTCCTCTCGGACAGCTGATGGCCTTGGGGATAGGGAGATAACCTATCTCGAATGGCCTGATGGTCGTCGATTATTACAACCACGTCCAAGACAAGTTTGTGGACGCTTGTTGCATAATCGTCAAGTGTTGCACCGTGCAACAGGTTGGCACCGCGAAGAAAAAAATATCGCTTTGTTTGTAGCTTGATATGGCGGGATAATTACCTGCGACAGGTTTAAACAGTGTGTTTGTAAAAGTTACAACTATCCAGGTTCTTGTTTAACATACTGGTAGATAATTAGGTTAATTTTATATTTTCATTGTAAATGAAGTTTATCAACACTAAGCAGATTTGTTATTCTGATCTTTAACCCTTTCGGGTCCGATTATTTATTTATTTATTTATTTATTTTTTAGAAAGAAAAATACTTTTACGTTAATAACATTAACGCTAGCTATCCAAATAGATTAATTACAGTTTAACAAATAAATCATTCTCTTAAAGATAACTGGATGACAACAGGCTAAGGAAGAATTTTGGAGAGATGTTTGGAAAATATTGTATTGCAATAAGATTCGACTTATATTACGACTTTCTAATACTTTTTGCGCTTTATGACGCACGATTCTTTCAGGAAAGTTACTTTTATTTTAAATATAAAGAGTGAAATATAGGTTTAAAATGAAAAGAATCGCAAACGGCGCAAAGAGAATTTGACAAATAATAATAATTATTATTGCTACATGCCGAAACATAAATGAAGTCATTTAGTAAATACATAAACATATACTAATATTACTACATGTAAATAGTAGCAAAAGTATTTTTTAAAACAAAATAACACTACATTAAAAGACATGTATTATTAATAGTACACCAGACCCAAAAGGGTTAAAATTTTCCGTCCTGATTTATTTTCAATTTATTAATAATTCTTATATTTAAATTCTCCAGATTTATTATGAGCGACTATTACAGTTATAGTTAATATATTTTTATAGTTAATACTTTTAATGGTCTTGTAATAAAATAATAAAAAAAAAAAACAATAGATAGAAAATAGTAATATTGTTATTGTTAAAGAGACTGCAGTAAGTAAAAATAAATGCTCTACCTATTATTTTTAGTTAAACTTCTGATAAAAGCAAGAATAGTTAATTACAAACTTAACACTCTTTTACTTCGTTGAGTAGGTTTAACACTTTAAGACCCAACCTGCACTATGTGCGGGCTAGACATTCTTTTGAACGGTTGCTTCTCAGTTGTATGTAATAAAAACCAAAATCGAACGGTCATTCAGATTTGCAGAAAGAGTAAAGTATCTTTTTTTATCAACAGATAGTGGATGTAGTACATATTTTGCTTTCAATCAGCATGAATAGCTTTGTTTATAATTTCACCGGGTCTTAAAAGGGTTACAGAGTCTACAATTCAGTAGTTTGTAGGTTTTTTAAGTAGGTAAAATTAACAGTACGCTCCATCGCTTTAAATCTATAGGCATCACTTACACACAGTTCATCAAAATTTCATTACTTAATTTAAAAGCAACTAATTAAAGATTCAAGCATTTTTCCAATAAAAGTTGTTTACCCTCAAATCTTGACGAATCTTATCTAAGTATTTATTTCAACGAGTATTTAAAATTTCATAATCAAAAGTTAATTAGATGCAAGGTCATTTATTGCATTCCATATTAGGGTCATTCCATTTACTTATCATTTGTTAGTTCAAAAGGTACCTGACCCCTGAATACGGTAATGCCATTTTTTTTCTTTAAAATTACTGTAAAACAACTTTTCCAACAGGGAGAGTGTCTGCGCTGAAACAGCATTTTTAGGGGCATTTCGCTGCAAGCTTTTTAGGTGTGTTCGTAATTATGTAAATACGTAGCACCTATAGCTGTCCGTCCGTCCGCATATAACAGCGCAAAAACTACCCAACCGAACCGTTTGAAATTTAAAATACATAATTATTACATAATTTTGTCGAGTCATTTCAAATTTTATCAAAACCGGATGCATAGTTCAATTACAGGGAGAATCAAAAGTATTCAGTTACACTACGGTCAATGGGGAAAAATGTTTCAAATGCATTTTAATGGTGTTACACTCATTCGAACATAATAGAATTGCTATGCAAATATAAAATACTTGTTTTAATGTACATTATACACAGTCTGTGCTACAAAGAACATTTGTTATTGATTTACAAGGCCACACAAAAGCATTCCATAATGGTATAGGAAGAACATTGTTTGGTGCGCATCTTAATTCTAATTAACTTTTTACAATTTTATGAGATTGATATATCAGAGTGATACTTTTAAAACTTAGTTATTCTACGAACGCACCTCATTTGCATCGCTTCACGTGCAATTTCCAACTTGTTTCTTTAAAATTACTGTAAAACAACTTTTCCAACAGGGAGAGTGTCTGCGCTGAAACATCCAGTTTTAGGGACGTTTCGCTGCAAGCTTTTTTAAAGTGGCCTCAATTGCCTTGCGGTGCGAATATGTAATGTATATATTCGTGTATAAGACTATATAAGAATTTTAGACAAAATATGGGAGATGAAAATGAGGGGTCGACTTACACGCGAATTAGTAAAATAATAAAATTTTCGCACGTAGGGTAACACCCCCAGTAATTGGCATGCACCAGTGATTGGCACATTTTTCAAACATGTCCTAAAAAAAGATTTATATCCAGTCTGTTAAAAATTCAAGTCCATATATCAGTTATATGCTCATTTACGTTAAAGATTATAACTTTGATTTATTTTACAAGATGACAATAGAGCCTAGGAAAGAGAAACAAATCTAGCTTGTATCAAATTAGCCATTTTGTTGCAAATTCTTGTTCTTTGGTTTAAGGAAGGCATGCTTTTCAATTCATTACTATCTGATTTATAATATATTTTAAATTTTAATTGACCACAGTTTTGTTTAGTTAAAAAGGGTTACTTTAATTGTGTAAAAGTATTTTCGACACAAATATTTGGTTTTCTGAATTAATGGTAGTTGCCAATTAATGGTGCTTCAATTTTGCTAGTTCCTAGTAATTGGCACCTATTCCAATTACAAGGAATTCGCAAGGAATTTGAGATTAAACCATTTATTTTGGAAGTACATTTAAAATTATAGACTAATTTTGTTTATCATTTGTTTTTATTTGAAAATATAAATTTTATCAGTAATTGGAATCCATTAAAGCTTCATATGACAATTACTGGGGGACAGCATGACAATTACTGGGTATTAATGTAAGTATATTGTATTGTTTTAAAGTGTTCACATTTCAGATTATTATGCTGATTTCTTACTCTCAAAAACCTGAAATATGGCATCTTCATCTACAGTAAATTAATTTAAAGCGATTAAACCCAATGCAAAATGTAAAGTTTTTTTTTTAAATATAAACATATGCCAATTACTGGATCACAAGGTGTCATACATTGGTGCTCTAGGTGCCAATTACTTTTGATTTCAGCAACTTTTTATAAATATATTTTTATAAAAATACTTTTTCAATTTTTGCTTTTAGTGGGCAAATTAGATGCAGAGATATGCATTCTTTGATTTAAAAATATTTCCAAGTAAATAGCTTATTTCTTTGTAATGAAAATTGAAGTAAGTTTAACGACAAATTCTTAATGTGCCAATTACTGGGGGTGTTACCCTAGTTGGCGAACGGCAAGTCTTTTAACTCTTTCAAGTCCGAAATTTTTTTTCTTCAGTTTTTAGAAAAAATTACTTTTACGTTAATAACGAAACGCTTGCTATCGAAATAGATTGAAACATATGTAAATTAATAAGTGTTTAACGAATATTTCATTGTCTAAAAGATAACGAATGTTGTCGTTTTGTGTACTATTCAATTCAAATTCCTATGACAATAGGCTAAGGAAGAGTTTTTGGAGATGTTTACAAAATATTGTATTACAACAAGATTTAACTTATATTACAACTTTTTAATACTCTTTCCGCTTTATGACACTTGATCCTTCCAGGAAAGAAACTTTTATTTTAAATTTAAAGAGCGAAATATATGTTTAAAATAAAAGAATCGCAAACAACGCAAAGAGAATGAAGCAAATACTAATTATTATTATTACTAATTGCCTAAACGCAAATGAAATCATATAGTAAATGCATAGACACATACTAACATTACTGCATGTAAATAGTAGCAAAAGTATATCTTAAAACAAAATTATACTCCATTAAAAGACATTCATAGTTCATCAAAATTTCATTACTTAATTTAAAAGCAAGTAATTAAAGATTCAAGTATTTTTCCAATGAAAGTTGTTTACCCTCAAATCTTGACGAATCCTATATCTAAGTATTTATTTCAACGAGTATTTTTTTAAATTTCATAATCAAAAGTTAATTAGATGCACGATCATTTATTGCATTCCATATTAGGGTCATTCCATTTACTTATTATTTGTAAGTTCAAAAGGTACCTGACCCCTGAATACGGTTATTCCATTTTGGATGTTCTTAAATCAAAAAGGGCAACTTTGTGACACATGCATTAATTTATTTTTGTTCGGAAATGCATGAAACTAGCAGGGGTTGTTATTCAGAAACTGTCTAATTGCACTCAATCTTCTGTTTTTTTTTGTTTTTTTTTCAAAAACACAATAGATCTTTCATAAGAAGCCTTCATAGTGGACGTTTTTGAGTCTATTTCCCGACGAAAGCAGGAAAACCGGTCGAACAGCAAGAGAAAAAAAGGGTCATCACGTGATCGAAATAGCTTAGAATAGGATAGATAACACAGGCCTGCAAAATGAGAGTCATAACTTCCTCTCTAGAATTTGAGAGCTAATTCTAGAGTATTTTGGTGCGCTGATTACGAATATGTACTTAGTTTTTTGTCATCACCTTCAGATTTTTCAAAAAAGATACAGATAGGAAATAGAAAAAAAACACAAGTTTTCACATAAAAAATATATATTTAAAAAAGTACATTACTTTTAACATAAAAAACAACTAAAATATAATAATAAGTTATTATTGATCTAAATTACATGTAAATTTTATTTGTGGAACCTGATTCTTTTTTCCTGGAAGCTTCGGTTGTACGATTTTCGCTTAAATTTCCGGTTTGGATCGTCGCGCTTCAACAACCAGCAGTAGTCCGACATCATGCTAGTGTTCTATCTTCCTTGATACCGGACTTCTAGCTCTTTCAAATCTTGGTGAAATCATTCGCCTTGTTCTTCGCTAACGGCTCCTAGATTTTCTGGGAAGTAACAATCTCCACTCATTAGGATCGTAATCAATGTCATACATTTTCGTCAAGCCTGGAATATCTTTAGAGTACACTAAATTTTGATTTTCAGCGAAGAATGGAAGAAAATCTTTTTCTCTGTGACGGTACCCTGGAAATGAAGTACCAGGTGCAAGCATATTTCTTCTTTTAATCGTGATCCGAGAAGTTCCGCTGCATCTTTGGGGAGATTCAAATCTCTTGTCAAGTCGTTTAAATGTGACTGAGAAAAGAGCTGACACTCGTTAGAATCTACTTGAAATTCAGGGTCAGATTGGTATACATACTGTTCATCTGTATCACAGTCAGAATCTTCAGTTTGTATAGTCGAAAACAGGGGCTGCCCCATATTTGAATCGCCGAAAATTGCAGGCGTAACTGATGAGACGTTTGGATAGTTTATGTCCCTTTTATTTTTAGAATTGTATCCAGTTATGTCCCAACAACGAAAGTAGCAATCTTTAACATGGTCTTTAGGCTCTCTCCATAGCATAGGTGAAACGATTTTGAAGCTAATTTTTTGTCCTTTTGACCACTTGCGAAGTTCTAATAAACAAGTCGTACAAATTTTACGAGGGGTCCAAGTTTTGTCTTGGTTACTTAAAACGTATCCAAAATAACTTTTGTAAATATTTTTTACAAAGTCCGTAATACTATTTCGTTGTTTTTTCACCCCAAATTTCCCGCAAATATAACAAAAACAATTCGGAGAATTTAAACAGCTTCGCGATGACATTTTAAATGTTATGTTGCAAGATGCGCACTTCAACTGTTAATTTTCTAAATCAGTGTGGGTACTTATACAAAAACACTTTGGTTTATCTTTATTACACCCTTTTCGACTAATATTTACAACAATTAGATTATATTACATAATAATTATGTATCAATGAGCTCATTACTAAATTAAGCCAAAATGACCCGTTTTCAACATGGTTAATGTGAATTACTTATACTGATTATGTAGTAATTAACAAATTACTGTTTTAAAGTAATTTCTATGTCACCTTACACTAATTAAATGCAATAAAAATTAAACTGAAGTAATTTAATGACGTTTTATAAATTTTAAAATGTAGACGCTCAGACATTTTTCAGCAAAATCTTAAATGTTCAATATCAAAAAATCCTGACGTGATGGAATTTTTGTATTATTTTTCTCCTAATTAGCACATCAGAAACTATAGAAAACGTTACTCAGATTTCAAAGAGGAAAACCATTGCAGACCTGTGTAATTTAATGATCGTAAAGTGGAAAACTTAGTTCGTTTCGAAATTGCTTCCACTTTTCTATCTTTCCGTTCAAAAATGAATTTGTATATGTGTCAAAACGTTCTGCGCTTGTTGAGCGGAGCAGTTAAGAACAAACACCCTTAAAATCACTGTAAAACAACTTTTCCAACAGGAAGGGTGTCTGCGCGGAAACAGTAGTTTTAGGGGCATTTCGCTGCAAGCTTTTTTCAAGTGACCTCATTTGCCTTGCGGTACGAAGATGTAATGTATAAGACCATATAAGAATTTTAGACAAAATATAGAAGATGAAAATGAAGGGTCGACTTACACGCGAATTAGTAAAAAAATCTTTTCGCAAATAATTGGCGAATTGACAAGTCTTTTAAATAATCACATTCAGATCTCGATTGGTGATAGAGATAAAAGCGTACAAAGATTATTTCCTTGTAATTGACAAATAAATAAATAAAAAAAAGCTTAAGGATATCTGTGATTGTTCTGCATTTATTTTCCCTTAAGATAATAATCCTTTCAATACAGGGAGGGGCATTTTAATCAACATTTTAAACTCCTTTTTAAAAAGAGTTCAACTTGAGAATGTTTCTAAATACTAGATATCTCTCCTGAAAGTCCTCCAGTAGAAATTTACATACGCATCGAAAAAGGGTGATAAAATGAAATCTTTTATGTTTAAATTTTTGTTTCTACCAACAAAGGTTTAACTATTTAAAGATTTAGCGGTCTCATAAATTGCTGCTTTTCAATTTTTGTAGTTCAATTGTAATTACTAGCTAAAATTTATATCATTTACAGTCTCATATTATCTCTGAAAACGGTACTACTCTGTTTTCCCGTCGACTAAAAAATTATCGCCAATCTACAAGATTAAATGCCAATAATGGATGATCGGGAATGTCACTTCAATGACATTAAATACGATTCACGTGTTTGTGATGTCATTCAGTGATTTTTATTTCGACTTTTTAATTAATATTTTTATTTATATTCTACTAATTATTTGTTTTTTCGTTATTTAAAATAAAAATTATGTCAACATGTAGAATTTGGCTATTAGTTTGGCGATTTATATAATTTGGCGAAATGGGTCGATGGGATAACAGAGTAGTACCCTGAAAACTTTTGAATAGATGAAATGGTTTTGAATCTGAAAGCAGACTCTTTTTTAAAAGCAAACTTTAAAATAATAATAATAATAATAATAATAACTAACAAAATTATTGATAGACTTCAAATATGCTGTGGGGAAGAAATACATAATAAAATGGTAGCAAGACGCTAGAAAAGAACGCTTATAAAGTTTTAACTTTAGTTTCACAGTTTCTTTGCTTGAGTAGTGTAAGCACTAAGGATTAATCTAATTTGTAATTATCCGAGGGGGTTATAGTCGAGATTATTTTGGATTATTATAAAGGTTTTACCATATTTTTAATAAGTAGCATTTAAAAGCTCATGAAACCTACCACTTTTAATGTAAAGAAAAATAAATGCCCTTAATAAAAAATACCAATCTGTAATTTTATATATTGTTTTGATTTATCAACCTGAATTCTGTTAGGTCAAATTGGGCTGAGGGTAGTTAATGTTAAGTTACATCAGGATCCTGGTTTTAGAGCAGTGTTGAATTCAGGGGGTGGCCAGAGAGGGACATTCCTTCCCCCCCCCTCCCAGAGCTACAGAAATCCTTCCCAAAGAAAAGTGGCTGAATTCAACTCTGTTTTTAAGAGAATTAAATTCAATGATAGTACAGGAGCTACATGTATTACATCCTAAATAGAAGTGGGAAGGGGGGGGGGATAAATCTATAATACTCAAAAAAGTGGAAAAATCTATTTCTGAACACGCGGCTTTTTCAAAAATTCCTTGTGAATTTCTATTTAGAAACTTGATTTAAAATGAGTTAAAATGCAAAATCGTGGCGAGTGAATCTATATTATGAAACTTAGCGCTGGGAAAAAAATTTACTTTCAATCTTTGCGTGGGAAAACTCCCAACAACGTTTCGGGAAATTGTTTTCTAAAAAGGGAAAGTGAAAAAGAAAAAAAATATTAATAAAAGAGAAAAGTCTGGTAATAGTATTTGTACAAATGGAAAAAGACATCGTGAATGACATGGCTCGCGTGAGAGTCTGTCAACCGGCGAAACACGCAAAACGATCGATAGAAGAGAAATTATTTCTTTTCCCAACTGTGCTAACTATTACTGAAATAGGAAAAAAAAAGTATTTTCTGCTGATACTGTTTTAATACTTTACAAACTGAATTTTGAATTTAAAAAATTGCTTCATCTGGATATTTATTTACGTTTATGTTTAAGACGCTGCCGCCCGGCGCATTAGTCACAGAAAAAGAACCGGATGATAATGTTAAGTCTATGAGGGCGCAAATTTCAAATATCTCGCCCAATTTTTATATTTTGACATGATTTTTTTTTCCCCATAGGATAGCTGACAATGGTTTACAACTGGTGTAATTTTTAATTTTTCGATTTTGTTTATGTTTTTTATATTAGAATAGTTTCAATTTCACAACCGGTTCTAAAAGTAGTGGTTTTTTTTTTAATCTGAAACTAATTTTAATCTGAAATTGAAAACTACCCCGGTTGTTGATCGTCCTCAGCTATCCTATGTAAAAATATTAAAATCTGAGCGAGCTATTTGAAAATAACGCCTCCATAGGCTTAACATTATCATCCGGGTCTTTTTCTGTGACAAGTGGGGCGTCTTAAGCTATTCAGAATAACATATATAATAATAATTTGATTTTTAGATTTATTTTAATTAAAACGGATTTGATAAATCTGTAGTTAAGGCTATTTTTGCAAAATATTTGCATGAATGATGAAATTAATTAACAAAAATGACTATTATGGATATTATAAATATATAGTTTGCACGGAAGACTTCATTTTATTTATTTTCTTTAATTTTATAGTTTAAATAAATATAAAAGTTTAAATAAAAAGGTGCAATTTTATTAAAAGACGAATTAAATAAAATTTTATATTTAATTTTCTGTAATGGCACTTAAAAGTACAATCAAGATAAAAAGAGTTTTAGTATATCTTTTTCATTCTTATTCTACAAAAAATTAAATTTAAACTTTGAAGAATTTAAATTGGAATTTAATTCTAGTTTAAACTTTTTATGTTTCGAAAGAATATTCTTTCCATAAAAATGTATAAAATTTGTAGTAGAGGTTGTTGCCTATTTTTTCTTGGGTTTTTTCCTAGTCTAGTTTTCTCTTTCTCTACGCCATCTGTCGGTGTTCTTTAGAACTAAATCAAAGAGTCATGGTATGAAAACTGATCGATTCACTTTAATAAATTAAATTATTATTGTAGATTAATATCTCCTTGCAATAACTTACATAGTCTGTCATCATTTTTTTTATTATTGATTTTCAAACATGGTCAACTCTCATTTGAGGGCAACCTTTACATAATGATCAGGGATATATGTTTAGGAAAATTTTAAATCCTTTAAAGGACCCTTCAAAAAATTATTTATCTTAAAACAAGACCCTTCACAAAATGTTTTATCCCAAACCAGGACCCTTCACAAAATTAACTTGTCTCTTAAATAGATCTTTCACAGAATTTTTTCACTTTCAAATTAAACTTTTCACAAATTTAATCATTTAATAATAAAATCTGGCTTTTAAATAAGCAATTGAACTCGCCAATGAGCATATTATTTAGCTTTTTATATATGAAAAATGGAACCTGAAGACATGGATAATTTAAAATTCACAAAATTCTGACTATAATTTTCACAAATATAAGAAAAAAAATCATAATTTCACAAAAACAGGACCCTGTGAGAAAAGTCTGGACAGACCACTGATGATGAAAGTAAAATGAATGAGGGAGAGAAAGACTTCCTTACTAAGAATTATTTTCCCTGGCTCATTTTCTTAGAACAGTAACATGGAAATAACGCTCTCGATTTTTTCGAATCGACAGTGTTCTGTGCTTGTCAACGCTGTGGGGATATGATTCCTTACTTTCAAAATAAACCACTAAAAAGAGCTACAAAATCTAGAAATTTCGGCGAAAGCGTCGTTTAACCACTCAAAATTTATATTTATAAGGCTGCTGCAACCTTCTGAAAATGCGTTGTTTGGCGAAAACGTAATCCATTATATTTCGATAAGATAATTTACAGTTGTTCGTTACATATTTACTTCTTTTAAAATAGATTTTGTTTTCTTGGGCAAAATAAATGAGTTTGTCCCATTTTGAGTTTGGAATAATGATGCTAACCATCTGTTCACCAAAGTGTATGATCATCTATTTTTCAGTTGAAAAATCGAGCAATTATTTTTTTTTTTCTTTCAGTGGATTTCTTTCAGTCATTTTAAGAGACATATTAGTATATAAATATTTAAACTTATTTTAAATGACCCAAGTCTAAATAAATTAAGCAACGATTGCAGCATAGCTGTTAGTCTAAATAAATTAAGCAACGATTGCAGCATAGCTGTTTTGATAAAATTCACTCCAGCTTATATCGTCATCATTGCTGATAATGGTGGCCTAAATAGGTGTTGAATTCCGACATTTTTTCTCTCTATAAACCATTACTACGGCTATCTTGGTGTTGGGATTTTTTTTTTTTTTTTTTTTTTTTTTTTCCCATCAAATAGCACAAAATCTCAAACCGTGTTTGGAATGTTCCCCATCTCTGGGTTTTATCTCTGAATTCAGCACTGTCATCCAGAGTCTGATCAGTGTTGTTACTTACCCATCATACGTAGTATAGGGTGAGTCTTGCAATCGTTTTGAAAATCGAATTTTTTTTTTTTTTTTTTTTTTTTTTGACGGATTTGCACGTTTTCGACACTGGAGATTTCGAAAAACATATTTGCAGAAAAAAAAATTTTGCTGTCTGTCTGTCTGTAAACGCTCTATCTCCCGAACGAATTGAGATAGAGACTTGAAATTTTGTATGTACTTAGTATGTAAGAATGGGACGAAGCCTATTTAATATCAGTAACCTCGATTATCCGGAACTATTTTTTTCGGACTCTCGAAAAATTCGTTCTGATGAAAGGTATATAAAAAACTTCGAATTTTTTTATTTTAAAGAGTGGATGTAAAAGGCAATAAAATAACACAAATTTTGCATAAAGAACGAAGTTGATCGAATTATGAATTGCCGAGATATCTGTAATCCTGTTTTCTACATTCTTCGATTTTTCATGACCCTGTATTTCATTCAAATTTCAATTCAAAGATATATTTTAATTGAAAATGAGACGCTTAATCCGACGCAATAAACTGTTAGTTAATAAGATTATTATTTTTGGAGTTATAAGGATGTTTCTTTTTCGCAATTCAGTACTACTTGAGTTGTATAATTTATCGAAAGAGATTCATCAGCAATTCATAAATAGAGGATTATTGTGCATACTAAAAATATTTAAATATACATTTAAATTTTATTTTGGAATTGCAATTCATTTTATAAATAGTTTTCAGATGTATTATTTTCATATATTATATATGGATATATATGATGGGTAAGTATTACCGTGGCCCCCAACGACTAGTTTATTAATGTTAATGTTCATCAGTATTGATACAACACTGATAACTATGTATATGATTATATGAAATCTTCAGAAACCTGTATGCAATATTGGGTACTCAAGACGCCGTTTTGTTTTATTTGCTTTAAATTATATACCGGGTGATCCAAAAGTGAGGACGAACTTTAAAAATGAATAATTCGCAAACGAATCAAGATACAAAGATACGGTTTGCACCAAACGGATGGAAAAAAACCCGGGTTTTGTGTGGCTACGAAAAAATATAGTTCTGTAGGCGAACAATGGCATCACTAGCAGCACTGAAAGATGCCATCCGCCAAAATATGTCTGCCATAATGCAAGAAATGCCACTAAATGCTGCGAACGGAGTGTGTGGTGCCTCGTGGTCGTGTCACAGCTGAACTTCTGGATGATGGGCAGCACATTGAGTATTTACTGTTGTACTAATTAACTGTAATTAAGCTGACCTGTAAGTTGTCAATTATTTTTCATTTGTAAATGATCTTTTGGTGCAATAAAACTCTATAGCGCCATTTGTTGGTCGTCAACAAAATTACCTTCTACATCCGTTCGGTGCAAAACGTATCTTTGTATCTTGATTCATTTTCGAATTATACATTTTACTTACCCATCATACGTAGTATAGGGTAAGTCTTGCAATCGTTTTGAAAATCGAAAAAAAAAATTTGACGGATTTACACGTTTCAGATACTAAAAATTCCGAAAAATATTTTTTTTTTTTTTTAATTTTTTTTGCCGTCCGTCCGTCTGTCTGTCTGTAAACGCTCTATTTCCCGAACAAATTGAGATAGAGACTTGAAATTTTGTATGTACTTAGTATGTAAGAATGGGACGAAGCCTATTTAATATCAGTAACCTCGATTATCCGGAACTATTTTTTTCGGACTCTCGAAAAATTCATTCTAATGAAGGTATATAAAAATTTTCGAATTGTTTTATTTTAAAGAGTGGATGTAAAAGGCAATAAAATAACACAAATTTTGCATAAAAATCGAAGTCGATCGAATTATGAGTTGTCGAGATATGTGTAATCCTGTTTTCCGCATTCTTTGATTTTTCATGACCCTGTATTTCATTCAAATTTCAATTCAAAGATATATTTTAATTGGAAAGATTTAATTGGAAATGAAACGCTTCATCCGACACAGTAAATTGTTAGTTAATATGGTTATTATTTTTAGAGTTATAAGGATGTTTCTTTTACGCAATCCGGTATTTACTTGAGTATTTTGGCGTTTTATATAATTAGTCAAATTTGGCTCATCAGCAATTCATTAATAAAGCATGACTATGTATATTGAAACTATTTAAATTTGCGTTTAAATTTTATTTTGGAATTGCAGTGCATTTATAAATATTTTACACATGTTTTATTTTCATATTTTATATTATGCATATGCATGATGGGTAAGTATTACGGTGGCCCCCAACGACTAGTTTAAAGTTCGTCCTGACTTTTGGATCACCCGGTATTTAAATGAAATTGAATGCGTGAAATTAAATCGGAAATAACTTTAAAATGAACAATAAATAAATAAATGTGTGTATATATGTGTGAGATAGAGAGAGAGACATACATACAGACCGGGGAGTGGCAGCACAGACATTCACCTCATCGAGTTCACGGGTGAAATTATAGGATTAGTTTAATCTTGTTTCGCATATTAAAACGCAATCGGCCTGCCAAGTAATATCTTGATGGAAAATACCTGAAAAACCGATTTTAGTATTTGACTCGTAGGATGATGACATTGTTTTCCTGTAACCAAATGTATGAAAAAATTTAATAAAACAGAAAAACACAATGGTGAACCAACGAGTCAACCATTAAAACGTATTTTCCCCAAATTCTTACTTGGCAGATCGATTGCATTTTAATATGCCAATCTAATTTCAACTAATCCTAGAATTCCATCCGTGAACTCGATGAGGTGATTGTGTGTGCTGCCGCCTATCAGTCTAGGGTGAGAGAGAGAGTGTATGTGTTCAGCGCCGTGCGAAAGGGGAGGCGTGCAAAGGGCACTCGCGCGGAAATTTAGGTTGCGCCAAATTTATACTACTAATGTCGTTTTTGGCCTTTCAGAAGAAAAATTTGGAAAGGGGGGGGGGGGGGGTGCCAAATTCTAACTTTGTCCCGGGCGCAATTTTCTCTTCGCACGCCCCTGTATGTGTTCATTCGTGTACGGGTATATACACTTTGGCATATCTAAAGAAAATCTTGTGCAGTCGTTGTCTGAGGTAAATTTAATTTTCATTGTTGATATTAAGCAGTAAAATTAAAATCTCAACAGGCAAACAGTTAACACATTTAACTAATGTGACAGAAATTGTAACGTAACTAGTGTGGAGATTACTACTGTAGACCGCAAGATTGAAAGATGAATAAAATACATGATTAACTCATAGGCATAATAAGATGTTTTTGTACTAAACCTTTTGTACAGGACTGTTATAATTAACATTCACCTATTTAAAAGTCTCTGGTCTAGTGATAGTAGTAAAGTTCCAAATGAAACAAAATTTCGGTAGTTTTTGTAGTTAAATTGAAAACTAAAATTTAAACTATGAAAAAAGCAGTGATCTATAAGACCGGTAACATTAGTTGAAGGGTTAAGACGGATTTTCTAGTGTTAATATGACCACAGGGCTCAAAAATCAACTCTTCCTGTACCAGCCAACGAAGATATGATTTTCTCAAGTCAAAATATTTACAAGCGGCTGGTTTTATAATGAGTGTTGAAATGTGCCTTTTTGCTCCTATGTCCATCTTGGAGAATGGCAGTCAGTGTGACCGTTTTTTCAAGCTAAAAGCAGGCTAGATTCAGACTGAGAACAAGCTAAAAATAAATTCGATGGTCCTGCCATCTATCGATCGTCAGTACATCAATAGACTGACAACTATCTTTTAGTCTGAGTTTTTAGCTTGATTTAGCTTGTTGTAAGTCCTACAACAGTCCAGATTTCTTACAACAATCCAAAAACGGTCACACTGATGGCAGTGCTTGCTCCATCTTCTCCGAATTTCTTCCGACCCTAAACAAAAGGCGTAGTCCCCGTCTCATTAAAAGAGCGTTCTGAAACCGTGCCAGCATTCGTTAATAGCCTCGATCTCGTGTGTTTTCGAGCCCGCACTCGCTCCCATCAAATTTTCAACGAAAAGTAGGTGAAAGTGTTGTTTCCGACAATCCTTCGCGAAATGAGGTTGAGAAGTTGACTGTCGATGACTGCGGCCCTGATGGAATACTTTATGCTCGCTGCGAGTCGCTTTATTTCCCGAGCACGAATTCGGATATTGTTTAAACGAAGAATGACAGGATAAATCTATTGGATACTGATTTTATTGGGTAAGTTTAACTTGGTTTATGTTCTGATTTGTCGAAATATTTTGTACTGGGGGGGGGGGGGGCAAAAAGAAAAAAATGCCAGCACACAACCAGGACTCGACTTAGACAGTGAGGGGCCCTGAGACAAACATTATTAGGGGGGGGGGGGGCTTCTATCTAAAACTTTTTCGTAAATTATACTGAAGTGACTAAAACTGAAATTCATAACTATTGTATGTGTACATAAATTTTGTACAAAGTACTATTCATATCTACATACATAATAACAGAAGAAAAATAACTTTGAGAAATTATAGAATACAGTATTTTTTTTTTTTTTTTTTTTTTTTTCGATTACAGGAATATGAGGATAAATGTGTGGCCTTAAGAGGCATTGGGTATGGAAACAGAGCGGGTAGAAGAATAGAGACCCTTTAACAAAAAAAAAGAGATTTTTTGGTCACTTTTGACCATTTTTTTTTTTTTTTTTTTTTATCGTTTGACTCTCTTTTAACGAAAAACTTATATCTGTCCTTGGGGGACCCGGGGCAATTGCCCCGCATGCCCCTGCCTTAATTGGGCCTTAGTCTTGAGCACAACAAAAAGACTAGTGTTATTTGAAACTCAGTATGTCGCAATTCAGTCAATAATACATGCTACCCCAAACGAATCCATAATTTTTTCGTGTTTTTATGAATAATGAAAATTATATTTTCTTCAATACCGTATCAAAATGGTATTTTCAACTTACATTATATGAAATGAGATGATATTAAAATGTAATAGAAATTCAGTCAATGTGGTGACCCTTAGGTAGCGCCGCAGCAACTCAGCTCGACATTTGCCGCGAAAATTTTTCTCCTTTTTTTTAATTGAGTTAGTTGTTTTGCTATTACATTGATAATAATTTAAGATGTCTATGAAGCGCCTATTCCGTTTTACACCTAGTGCCATGGTCGCATCAAAACGACTTTGCCCTCTTAAATATTCCTGCTCGCATTCCAATATTGGAAGAATTTAAGAAAGCGAAAATAGTCATTCATGTCTTCTTGTGTCATTTTCACATTTCGCATAAAATAGGGTTAATCTGTTGAATGTACGCATTGTTGAAGTACTTTTAGTGCTGGTAAAGTTGCGTGCTGTAATGGGTCAATCCTTACCCAACACCGACGCACAGTGTAGTATTTGAAGTAAAAACCTGGATAAAATGCCAAAAATAAAACTGGCTCAACAATTGTAAAAAGTGTACTTTTTTAATAACTGACTATTTGGTGCATTGATCTATGTCTATTTCAGAAGCATGAGTTCTACTCGACGGATCCTAACCTCATTCAAAGGGACAGTTTGTTTGTGAAACGATGTGTTTTTTTTTTTTTTTTTTCAACTTTGTTATTATGTTTGATTATGCTTAAATGTACATTTTCGTAGTTTAAATATTTCGAACGGTCTTTTGCAGCAACTATTGCTTTTTTTTTTTTTTCCCAAAATTTGTTAAGTTTTTAGCTCACAGGCTATCATAGATAGCCTGTGAGCTTATGTGCCCGTCCGTTCTGTATGTATGTACGTAACGCGATAACTCATGATAAAAATATCGGATCCACTTGAAATTTTGTATGTAGGTATATCCTGACAAGGCGCTTCCCTGATTAGTTTTTGGAGTTCATTCGATATGTATAAGAGGGGGAACGGGGGGCTCATGCCCCCCGTTAGTTGATATAGATGGGATTTTCATGCAGAATTAAGTTTTCAAAATTTAGAATAGGATCATTCTGATGAGGCGATTCCGTGACTGTTATTAGGTGTTCATTGAATAAGTATAAATAGGGGGAACAGGGGTTCTAATGCCCCCCCCCCCCCCGTTAGTTGATATAAATGGGATTTTCATGCAGAATTAAGCTTTCATTCAAAATTTAGATTAAGATCATTCTGATGAGGCGATTCCGTGACTGTTATTAGGTGTTCATTGAATAAGTATAAATAGGGGGAACAGGGGTTCTAATACCCCCCCCCCCCCCCGTTAGTTGATATAAATGGGATTTTCATGCAGAATTAAGTTTTCGTTCAAAATTTAGATTAGGATCATTCTGATGAGGCGATTCCGTGACTGTTATTAGGTGTTCATTGAATAAGTATAAATAGGGGGAACAGGGGTTCTAATGCCCCCCCCCGTTAGTTGATATAAATGGGATTTTCATGCAGAATTAAGTTTTCGTTCAAAATTTAGATTAGGATCATTCTGATGAGGCGATTCCGTGACTGTTATTAGGTGTTCATTGAATAAGTATAAATAGGGGGAACAGGGGTTCTAATGCCCCCCCCCCCGTTAGTTGATATAAATGGGATTTTCATGCAGAATTAAGTTTTCGTTCAAAATTTAGATTAGGATCATTCTGATGAGGCGATTCCGTGACTGTTATTAGGTGTTCATTGAATAAGTATAAATAGGGGGAACAGGGGTTCTAATGCCCCCCCCCCGTTAGTTGATATAAATGGGATTTTCATGCAGAATTAAGCTTTCATTCAAAATTTAGATTAAGATCATTCTGATGAGGCGATTCCGTGACTGTTATTAGGTGTTCATTGAATAAGTATAAATAGGGGGAACAGGGGTTCTAATGCCCCCCCCCCGTTAGTTGATATAAATGGGATTTTCATGCAGAATTAAGTTTTCGTTCAAAATTTAGATTAGGATCATTCTGATGAGGCGATTCCGTGACTGTTATTAGGTGTTCATTGAATAAGTATAAATAGGGGGAACAGGGGTTCTAATGCCCCCCCCCCCCGTTAGTTGATATAAATGGGATTTTCATGCAGAATTAAGTTTTCGTTCAAAATTTAGATTAGGATCATTCTGATGAGGCGATTCCGTGACTGTTATTAGGTGTTCATTGAATAAGTATAAATAGAGGGAACAGGGGTTCTAATGCCCCCCCCCTTAATTTATATAAATGGTTTTTTCAAGCAGAATTTTCAGATTTCGTTCAAATCTCTGAATAGTTTTGGAAGTTTAATGGTTAAGTATAAAAGAGGGGAATAACTCCTTTTAAATTATATAAATGCTAAATGGGTTTTTATTAAGAATTATCTAATTTGCTCTGAATTTTGGATATAGATTTTTTATATGATAAAGCATGTCTTTGATAGTATAGGAGGTTCAATGATAAAGTATAAAAAAAGAGGAAAGGGGAGAGCTGTTTCCCCTTCTTAATTTTTTTTTCGAACGGAATTAACCCTTGAAAATATAAGGCTTTAATGTACAATTAGTATTTGTAGCCTGTGAGCTCAATGCCATCAGTTTAACTGGGCAGTATTCTTTTTTATTTAAATAGCACACGGAATCGCTCATAAAGTAGGAAAATCTCGCATAATGAAAAATATTAAGTGGGATTTCCCCCTTTCTGTCCTCTTTCGTTTATATATATATACATATCATATTTTTTTGCAAATTTAAAGAATTTTTTTATCATCACCCTTTTTTAGGCGTTCGTAATTATGTAAATACGTAGCACCTGTAGTGGTCGTTCAGTCCGTCCGTCCGTGTGTCCGCATATAATAACGCAAAAACTACCCAACCGAATCGTTTGAAATTTAAAATACATAATTATTACATAATTTTGTCGAGTCATTTAAAATTTTATGAAAATCGGATGCATAGTAGATCAATTACAGGGGCAATCAAAAGTATTCCATTTCATTACGGTCAATGGGGAAAAAAGTTTCAAATGCATTTTAATCGTTTGAAATTTAAAATACATAATTATTACATAATTTTGTCGAGTTATTTCAAATTTTTTGATAATCCAGTGCATGTATCAATTACAGGGGCAAACAAAAGTATTCAATTACATTATGGTCAATGAGGAAAAAGTTTCAAATGAATTTTATACGTTTGAAATTTAAAATACATAATTATTACATAATTTTGTCGTGTTATGTAAAATTTTATGAAAATCGGATGCATAGTAGATCAATTACAGGGGCAATCAAAAGTATTCCATTTCATTACAGTCAATGGGGAAAAAAGTTTCAAATGCATTTTAATCGTTTGAAATTTAAAATACATAATTATTACATAATTTTGTCGAGTTATTTCAAATTTTTTGATAATCCAGTGCATGTATCAATTACAGGGGCAAACAAAAGTATTCAATTACATTATGGTCAATGAGGAAAAAGTTTCAAATGAATTTTATACGTTTGAAATTTAAAATACATAATTATTACATAATTTTGTCGTGTTATGTAAAATTTTATGAAAATCGGATGCATAGTAGATCAATTACAGGGGCAATCAAAAGTATTCCATTTCATTACGGTCAATGGGGAAAAAAGTTTCAAATGCATTTTAATCGTTTGAAATTTAAAATACATAATTATTACATAATTTTGTCGAGTTATTTCAAATTTTTTGATAATCCAGTGCATGTATCAATTACAGGGGCAAACAAAAGTATTCAATTACATTATGGTCAATGAGGAAAAAGTTTCAAATGAATTTTATACGTTTGAAATTTAAAATACATAATTATTACATAATTTTGTCGTGTTATGTAAAATTTTATGAAAATCGGATGCATAGTAGATCAATTACAGGGGCAATCAAAAGTATTCCATTTCATTACGGTCAATGGGGAAAAAAGTTTCAAATGCATTTTAATCGTTTGAAATTTAAAATACATAATTATTACATAATTTTGTCGAGTTATTTAAAATTTTTTGATAATCCAGTGCATGTATCAATTACAGGGGCAAACAAAAGTATTCAATTACATTATGGTCAATGAGGAAAAAGTTTCAAATGAATTTTATACGTTTGAAATTTAAAATACATAATTATTACATAATTTTGTCGTGTTATGTAAAATTTTATGAAAATCGGATGCATAGATCAATTACAGGGACAATCAAAAGTATTCAGTTACATTATGGTCAGTGGAGAAAAATGTTTCAAATGCATTTTAATGGTGTTACACTCATTCGAACTTAATAAAATTTATATGCAACTATAAAGTACATATTATAATATACATTTTACATAATTTGTGGTGCAAAGAACATTTGTTATTCATTTACAAAGCCACACAAAAGTATTCCATTACATAATGGTATAGAGAGAACATTGTTTGATGAGCGTTTTAATTGTAATTCACTATTTACAATTTTATGAGATTGATATATGAGAGTAGTATTTTTAAAACTTAGTTATCGTACGAACGCACCTCATTTGCTACGCTTCACGTGCAATTTCCAACTTGTTTATTGTTGCAAGTATTCGCAATACATGGGTGTATCATGCTTACATTACGCAATGCTTCTAATAAATATTCACTATTAGACCGGAAGATGGTTGTGCATACCATTATCTCATCAAGTTGATGGTTAAAATTCCAGAATTAGATCGAATTGGATTTGCATATTAAAATGCAACTGATCTGCCCAGTTCTATCTTGTTGGAAACTACCTGCAGATCTGATTAGCCGATTGGTAACTTTTATGATTGTATTTTCCTGCACCAAAAGGTATGAAAAGTGACTGGGAGCAGGGAAACACTACACTGGGGGGGGGGGGGGGAGAGATTATTTACGTAGATTATACAGCAATCGGGATGCGAGTACAATTCACTTATTTTAACGAAAAATTTCATGTAAATTTGAGCAAATTTTCCGTTTTTCACCGGAAAAAAAAGGGAAAGATTTCTGGAAATTACGCAATTTTTTCCGTTGACAAACAGTGCCGTCCCGATTGTCGTTACAGTCTCTGCAAAATCGTCAGTTTTTCATATTGTATGGTAGACTTTTACCAGTCAACAATTAAAGTCGGATCTGCAGGTGGTTTCCACTAAAATATTACGTGGCTGACCCGTTATATTTTAATATGAAAATCTACTTTTAACTCATCTCAGAATTTCAGCTGTCTGTCAACCCGATGAAATGATGGTTTATGTAGCCGTCGCCCGGTCTATAAGGTAAAGTGATAAATTCTAAATTTATATTCTTCGACGTAGTATTGATTGCGTCTTCACTTATAGCCGCTCATTCTATAAATCTAAGCTCTGCTGGGCTCAAACTTCTAGCAGGTGATTGAGTCACAGAGGGTGGAAAAAGTTAATAGGAATTCTTTATCTCAATGTTTCCATTTCTTCTCGAATCTCCAGATTCACAATCGCATCTTGACACGAATACGCCCCTGATCAGGGCAACATTTTCATTCAATTGCTATTTATCCGTACTATTCACAGATGAGTCAGTTTTCGTCATAATAAGATTTTAGAAGGAAAAAAAAAATCTTTTATTTAGGTTACTTACATCTTTAAACGAACTTTCTCTTGATTTGTATGTTGGTTTTACTTAAGGAAATTTCTTTTCTCATTATAATTTAGATGTGTGTAACAATTTGGCGGTTTTGTTTAATATCATGTGATCTATTGAAGAGGCTCGGACATCATCAACCCACTTTCCTTTTCTTCTGACCCCATCTGCATGATAGAGGCACTTTCTATTGAGTTTCATAAGTGAATGACAATTTTACGCGTTTATCCTCTTTAGCAAGTAATTGTAATTCTTTACCGTACAAAATTGCAAAAAGCTGTTGCTATTCAACGACCCTGTTGCAGATGTTTGAAATGTGACGTCATTCCCCGTGAATTAAATATTTAATTGTTTCGTATCTAAGGTGTTGTGTACGCAAGGTTTTTTATTTTGGAGAAAACCAATAAGAGGTATCTATCTTCGGCAGGGATGTAGTCGGGAAAATAACAGAGTATACGCTCTAAGCAGAGAGTATACCCTACAGTGTGTATACTATGGCTTTCTAGAGAAACAGAGGATATAAGGTGTTCCTTTGAAAAATCCAGAAGGTATACCGCATATACCCTCCACTACATCCCCGATCTTCGGTGACGAAACACAGATAGCTTTTGTAAAAAGAAATAATTCAATAATATTTTCAAAAGTATATAGAAATCGGGTTTTGTAATTATCATATTTTCGAAAATATCAAAAGTATCCTTTATTGTTTCCATGTTGCATACCCGGTGTTTTTAAAATGCAGACTTACTGTTAATTATAAATATACTCGGATTTAAAGTAAACTAGAAACTAAATCATGCTGAACTTCAGTATCAAGTAATCCAAAAATATATTTGTATACACAGAAAATATATATATATATATATATATATATATATATATATATACATATATATATATATATATATACATATAATTTTTTGTTTAAAAATTTTATTAAATGTAAACTTATCTGTTTTTTCCTTCCTGTTCTGCATTTTAAACTAAACAAAGCAAAAATTAGAAAAGATACTTACTAATAAAGATGTAAATAATTGATAATTTGAATTTGATTGTTTATCTTTAATTGCAATTTTAAGAATCTTTTTAAATACCAATAATCCAAAAGAAGTAATAATTGCTGTCTCCTTTAATTATTGATGCTACATTTGTAAATTCAGTTTTAAATGTAAAACTTACTTTTTTTGCTAAAAAAAATGATACTTCACAATATTTTAGAAATAAAAATATATGAAAGATCAAATTTGACAATATTTTGAAAATGTATCTTACTTATGTCACGATAAATGGCTATTGATATATATATGACCGAATTCTCATAGAAAAAAATTATTTCTTACTTATATTTCGAGCGCAAGCTTTCTCACCTCTCCCGAATTAATTTAGAAAGGATCTATTCACACAATTCTATAAAAAAGAAAGGCCTTAATTTATAAGACATGGTACTGTAGAGTTGGGGAGATCTGCAAAGCGTGACAGGATGAGTGGAGGGAATTAATATGTTGTCACGTCATATCTAAAATAAGATCACAATTTAGTAGTCATTTTTTGTTAGCTAATTCTGATTTTCCTTGCTTACTTTGGCCCCGCCAGTGGCCGAGAGGTTCTGCCTCCGAAACTGTTAGACGGCAGATGCTGGGTTCGAGCCCAATTGCGGCCGTCTGCCTAACCGTTCGTAGTTTTCCATGGTTTTCTTCGAACCTTGGATTCCCTTGCGTAAATAAGGATGAGGTTCCCTTAGAAAGACTCCCACGGAGGGCATCCCTTTTCCCCTCGTTTTAGGATCTCTATCCCAAATCTAGATAAATGGCAATCATAAACACAAACCAACAAACCCTGCTTACTTTGAAGTCCATCTCCCCCTCTCTTTGACGATTTTAAAGCCCAAATTTTCTTACAAACCCACCGAAGGATGCATTCGCACGATGATTTGATGCGACCTTCTTCAAATCATTTCCCGTTATTTATATCTACAGTCCTATAAATTTTGCAACGAAATCTCTGCCTAACCTCGACGCTATTCCAATAAAGCCTCTCTTCTCACACTGATTTGCCTGCAACATCATCTTTATAAATTGCCGAAAAATCCTTTTGCGGAGTCCTACTTCCCAGGGTCAGCCGGGAAATCGGATTAGCCGTGACACACTGACCACTCGCGAGAAAACGGAAAAGGGATTACGGACGATTCAACTATCTGTTGTTCTTGCGAGAAAAATACCTTACTGGGATCTACACAAAATTGCTCTTCGAATATTACTTTTTGCAGAAGAATCTAAAATATAGCTTGAAGGGTGAAAATCTGTAATCTTCATAAGAAGAAAAATGACCATCAATTTACTCATTTTTGTCTGTAAATGAATGGGTAGATTTGAAAGGACCTACATTACAAATTTGGGAAAGTTGGGTTTTTTTTTTTTTTGTTGAGAAAAGACGAATGATGAAAAATGTGCTGAATTCTCCCGAACTGATTAAGAGAACATTCTAAATTTTCAATTTTGTTTTAAAAATATGATTTAAATGACTACATGTTCAACTATAATTTGTTAACTACAGTGCATTTTGGGGAAAAAAAACTGCATATTTAATTAATTAAAAAAAGATTTTTTTTAATTGCATTTTTTAAAATCTTTACTGTTTTTTAAAATATTGATATTTTTGCCCAATATTTTTTAAAAGACTTTAAAATGTGTATTACACAAGATTGCGCGTGGAATTTTAGATACATTTAATATCATTTTTACTTTCTTCTATCTTTACAAGAAGAAAGTATTGGATTCATGAAAATTTTCGACTTCCGCTTTTCGACGGATTTATACGTTTTAGAAGGTCCTGAACACGTTTTGACTATTTTTAGAAAATGTCTGTCTGTGAGTCTGTCCGTCTGTCTGTCTGTGAGTCTGTCAGTCTGTCTGTCTGTGAGTCTGTCTGTATGTGACAAAAAATTTGTGGGCGCTCTATCTCAAGAACTAATGCTCGAAATTTAATAAAATTTTATATTCAGTTACACCTTGATATGAATTAGTGCCTGTTGGTTTTTGGTGAAAATTGGCCAGCAGGTGGCGCTGCTATACTACGTTTTTCATGATTTTCAAGATTGCTATATCTCAAGAACTAATGCACAGAATTTCCCCAAACTTCAGATTCTGTGACCCTTTGATATACATAGACGCTGATTAAGTTTTGGTGTAAATTGGCCAGCAGGTGGCGCTGCTATGCCACGTTTTTCATGATTTTCATGATAGCTCTATCTCAAGAACTAATGCACAGAATTTCACCAAACTTCAGATTCCGCGATATCTTGAGATACATAGCCGCTGATAAGGTTTTGGTGTGAACTGCCCTATAGGTGGCGCTGCTATGCTGCATTTTGCACGATTTTTGCGATAGATATATCTCAAGAACTAATGCAGAGAACTTATCAAATTTTAGTTTCTTTTACACTAGAATATATTACATAATTAGGCGCTGATTACATTTTGGTATTAACCTTGCAACAGGGGTGCAGCTATGCTGCATTTTGCACGATTTTTCCGATAGCTATGTATCAGCAACCAACGCACAGAATTTCATCAAACTTCAGATTTTGTTACAAAATGACATATAACATAATTACACGATGATTACGTTTTGTTATAAATCCTTCAAATGATGGTGCTGCTGTGCTATATTTTACACGGTTCTTTTTAAACTAGCTGCATCTCAAAAACTAATGCACAGAATTTCACCAAACTTCAGATTCTTTTACACCATAACATAATTAGACGCTTTTTTACGTTTTGGCATAAATTGTCCAAGATATAGTGTTGCTGTGCTACGTTTTGCAAATTTTTTGTTATAACTATATCTCAAGAACTAATGGACGAAATTCCATCAAATTTCAGATTCTGTTAGGTCTTGACATCAATAGATGCTTATTAGGTTTTAGTATAAATTACCCAACATGCGGCACTACTAAGCTCATTTTCTCAGAATATTAATTAAATTTTGCGTTTTAGGCTTTTAGAATCTCATTAGGCTAGGTCAAATGTTCGAGGAAATTCGATAGTGGGTAACTTTGGGGTCACCACTTTTTTTTTTTTTTTTTTTTTTTTTTATATATATATATATATATATATATATATATATATATTAAAGTGTACTTATGAGATAGAAGAAAGTTTCGGGATTGACACATCCAACTAGTATTTTTTTACTGATATATGTAGTGAAAAACGATGAAATCTAACACATTTTCATAAACTTATTTATTTTTTTAAGTTACGAAAACCTGAAGGCTCATACCATTCGCAGATGTAACATTTATATAAAGACCATGCACAAAAAAGTTTTAAATATCTGTCTTAAATACAACAAGTCGAAAATTGCACGTCAAATGTAGTAAATGAAGAGCTTTTTTGCTATAACGAAGTTTTTAAAATATACAGATCGTGGTGTAGTAGTATACAATGCTTCGGATACAGTACAGCAGCCGAAATCTTTTGTGTGACCCTGAAAATGCTATTTGTTTTCTATTATACAGGAAATAACTTGTAGTAAAAACTTAAGCAACGTATATCCATTTCACAAAATGTTAAATAGTTTAATATAATTAAAACGTGCCCCAAAACAATGTTTCCGCCTACATCATTATATAATGAAATACTTTAGTGTGGCCCTGTAAATGAATAACAAATGATCTTTGCACCACATATTGTACAGAATGTATATTTTAGTGTATACTTCATAGGTGCATCGAGCCATCATTAAAATGTACTTGAAACTATTCTTTCCCATTGGCCGTCCTGTAGCGCATTCTTTTGATTGTTCCTGTGATTGAACTATACATAAAATTTGAAATGGCTCGAAACAATTGTACAAGAATTATATACTTTAAATTCCAAACGATTCAGTTGGGTGCGACATGCAGACGGACAAAATTTGAAATGGCTCGAAACAATTGTACAAGAATTATATACTTTAAATTTCAAACGATTCAGTTGGGGGCGACATGCAGACGGACGGATTGAACGACGAATGTAGGTGCTACGTGTTTATATAATTATGAACTCACCTTAAAAGAGCTTTAGAATTTTTAAAACACGAAAGTAGTGAAAATAAGAATATGGAGAAAAAGGTCATTTAAACTTTTAATTTGTATGGGTAGTTGTGCTGAGTGTATTAACAAAATTTACACTATCTCGAGATCGAATTGCCGTGTGGATAAAAATGAGGTGTCAAGATATTGTTACGAATTTTGTAAATAGTTAGTGTTTGTTCTGTAAAATAATGTAAATAATCTTATTAAGCTCCATTTCTTTACTAATACTAGTTTTTGTTACATTGTCTCTGTTATCAAACAAACTTGTCTATTATTTTCAGTGAATGTCTACGGCAGCTTTGCGAAATATTAGAGATATCGCCAAGTTGGCGTCACTTTTGGCGACTAATTTTGGTCACCAAATTTGGCGATATATCGCAAAGTTGGCGACAAACTTGGCGATTGTTGGCGATGGTAACCCTTCACTCTCTATGGTAACCCCCCCCCCCCCTTTAGATATGCTGATACATTGAATGTTGTTCCGTGGTTTTCCAGTTTTTTCTAGAAGGGTCTAGAAATTTCCCGCACATGCTGCGAGCCTATATAAGAAGAGAGCCGATACGAGCTGCTGTTGTTATTATTTATCAGTCAGTCATTGAGTGAGCTACGATTGTCAAAGCAAGTTTGCTTGTTCTTTATTTACGTTGTTTTGAATGTGATTTAGTGTTGAGACGTTGTATAAAGAGTCTCTGGAACCTATATCTGCACTTGTACGATAGATTTGAACAATTATTTTTGAATACCTAGTAATATTTGTGAGTTTCGAAGACTCTGTTGTTCTGAAGTTCTGTAAATAAATTATTTTCTACTTTTCTGACAAGAGTTTGAAGTTGTCTAACCATAAGATCAAAAGAACCCCATATACGCTGCAACAATATTCACAATTAAAGAAGCTCTCATTTAGTATTTAAAAAGAAATTCGACATTTTGACCAATTTTGAGCTTAACTGCCCCCTTAACTTTATAAAATTCTGATTCTTAAATTTACAGACACCACCAATAATAGAATATAAAAGTTGAAACTACAAATTATTAACTTGTAGGACAGAAATTTAATTTTTTTTAACCTTTTCGAAAATGTCTGTTACTTTCGGTCTAGAGATATCTATGACATACATGAATTCTTATGATGTCCGGCTTTCTTGATAGGTCCATGTTTAATGTCCAGAAATAGAATACTTCTGTTGCCACAATGACAAAAAAAAAAAAAAAAAAAAAAGAGACTTAAAAACAATTTGAGGTGCAGCTTTCAAACAAAGCGCATTTAAAAGTACACTTTTTTCCCCATATACGACGGTGTAAAAATTGAAAATGTGCTATGTTTAGAAGTTTAAAAATTGGCAGTACCGAAAATTGTAAAATTGAAATTCCATCTAAAATTTGTTTATGCTTGGTCCAGGAATATTAATCCATGGCGTATGTAATACAGGACTCTGTTATACGTAAGCCCACGTTTTGATCATCAGTAAAATTATTATTTTGTCATTTTTTAAATATAGAATTTATTTATGTCAAAAATTTTAGTCTTTGTACCAAATTCGTTTCTTTCATAAAATAATTTAATAATATTCCAGAAGAACATTGTTAATGTTCTTTAATGTTCATGGGATATCAAGAGACAAAGATTTAAATCATTGCAATGACTTTTCGACATTGTTTGAACTAGTGCTCTCGATTATACGTTTATACGCGTATACGTAGAATACGTATTATACGAAATACGGATCAACTATACGTATAATACGGCATCGGCGGTTATACGTATTGCGCAAAACAACATATACGGTACATCGTATATACGGATCTTATCCAAGCGGTTAAACGTATAAACGTTTAAACGTTTTTCATTCAAGATATGAAATTTGATGTTTCAATGCTTTTCTGCGGATTACAGACATTGAGAAATATCCGGTAGAGTATCCCCATCGCGATTCTCTGTTTAAAAAACTACGATGCGTTTACTTAACTACTACTTGTTATGCAGGTACCTAAAAAATCTGAATACGTTTCTCAGTTTAAATTTTGGTTTCTTTCCCAAAAAACTAAGTTATTTATTATAAATTGTCTTACATTAGTTGTGGATAGAATCAAACTAATCTTTGGGAGAGCTGTGGCTCAGTACTTAGTTTTTTTATATTTTCTTGTATCTTAACAAGAAGAAAGTAATGGATTCGAGAAATCTTTCGACTGGTTTACACTTTTTAAGGGTAAGATAGTCCGAAAAATATGTTTTTACAAAATATCTGTCTGTGACTTTGTCTATATGTGGCATGAATTTTGTTCCACCAGTTGCACAGAATGAGTTTTCAGCAATATCATCATCACATAGCAGGCAGTAGGCTCTGTCATTCTTTTTCTCAGCGTACCGCCACACCCAGCTTTTTCTATTCATTTCTAATTGTAATCTAAGCAGACTGCGTCTATAAATGCTCGTTCTTCTACACTACGAGATACTTATACTAAGTGTCTGCGTCACGTGACACAATGGTTTTATTTTTCACCATATGTAAATTGTCTTACCGCGGAGGAATTTTAAAATAATTTAGATATTTGGTAATTTTTATTAGTTTCTTTTTTAAATAATTTAATTATTTTGTCCTCCCAGAATATTTTATGACTTATTTAATGAAAATTAGAAGAAACATAATTAAACATTGAGTATGTTTAGAGTAACTTACCGGTCACTTACCGAAGTGGCCAATGTTACCAACCGATTGTAGGGTAGTATGAAATGAAAATCAAGGCGAATTGTGACGTCAGCTACAGTTCAACAGGATAGTTTTCATTGGTGCCACATTTCGGTTTCGTACTGCCCTACAATCGATAGGTAACATGGGTCACTTCGGTACATTGCACAGAACATGTACGTTGATTAAAATATTTATAAAGGGAAATACCAAGATCTTGGTTGGAATCTAGATAGTAGATATTTCACTGTTAGTGAAGCGAGATTAGCCAATCAGGAGTCTGATCTTTTGTGAACTTTTTGCAAACTGTTTTAAAAAAATATACGCTTTTCATTGCTTGATCTCGTATGTATAAGACATACTATCAGGGCCGTAGCTAGAAGTGAACCATAGGGGGGGGGGGGGGGGAGCTCGAGAGAATGTAAGGGGGGCTCATAATTTTTTTTTCTCTTTCTGACGCAGAAAGATAAATTAATAACTATTCACATTGTAGGTATTATGTTTCTAATTAAACTGTTGTACTAACTTCATTTTATGCTAAGAAAAGTATAGGATGATGAAAATTTTGATTGTATAAATGGTGCAAAATGAAACATCATGTTAACTTCATATGTACACATAAGATGAGGGAGTGTTGAAACACTTATTTTAGATACAATTTAGTAACTCTGCAAAACTGTGAAAGGGTCTCAAAACTAAATTGGATTTTTGAACAGAATTTCATTTGAATTTTTGAAACAGAAATTAATTGAGTGACCTTGGAATCTTTTCCAGGGGGGGGGGGGGGCTCAAAATATTCTAGGGGGGACTGAGCCGCCCATAGCGCCCCCTTAGCTACAGGCCTGCATACTATGCGGATTTCTGTCGTAACGCTACCGATTTCCAAATTATTCTCCATTCAGCGACATAAGACTGGGGAAGTCCGCTATTTAAATTAGATACGATACGGCGAATATACGTATACATTAAATATACGTATTCTTAAATATACGTTTAGTTGATACGCCTTATACGTATCCGGATACGTTTAAACGTATATTCGAAAGTATCCGTATAGCAGAAAAACGTATTATACGGATATACGTATATCGTTTAATCGTATACCTGCTATACGTATCCTATCGCGAGCACTAGTTTGAACACAAGCGGACACCAAAACGGCAGCTTTAATGAGCTCCCTCTACGAAGAGAAGATCTCGTGTCAGAAGTCAAAACAGAGTTTTAATTCATCTCGGCTCCAAATCTGATACCCTTGTCGTTTACAATCCCGGTTTTATTTTTGCAAATGAAGAAGCGCGTCCTGATGACAATTAATTGGACTTCCGCCACTTCTTCTCATTTTAAAAGTGGGGACATTGTTTTGGTTAGCCACTTTTTTATTATTTTCTTCTTTTGAAGTCGTTGCTTCTAGCTGCTAAATATATAAACCGCCCTCGCTGCAAGGAAAGAAAAAAAAGAGCATCTTGCATGAAATTCGACGCGCGTATTCAGACCTACAATTCTGCATCGGATCGGGTACAGCAGTGTAGAATAAGAAAAACAGGCTATTTGTTATAAATAGTTTATAGCATTAACGGGTAACCTATAGCTATAGTGGGTCACTGTTACAAATTTGTCCTGGTTTGAACCAATTTTTGGTGCTTAGTAGCTAACACCATTAGATGGTGAATTAATAGTTCCTAAAATTCCAAAATGTTGAATGAGATTCAATTGGAATTATCCTCTTCGACCAGAACTACAATTGTTGGAACGAGATTTTACCATCTTATGGTGGCAGCTGCTGAGCACCGAAATCTGGTTCAAACCAGGACAAACTTTTAAACACTGATGAAATTTTCTTTACAAAATTCCACCGTGTACCCTCCACTACATCCCTGGTCGGGTAACTCAATTTAATCCTACCCTACCCAACATGCGGTCAGAGTCGAGTTGGGTGTGCAGGATGCTAATTTTTTCGTTGCCGGTCGGCTTAGCATTAAATGCTTGAGTTTCTAATTAGATTTTGGCTCTCTCGTTCGTTTCAACTCATATCATCTTTATAGTTTATGCATAAACGGATGATTGCATTAGTCATCCATGTATCCTACAGCAATCGAGTAAAAAAAAAGAAAACTGATATTAGCGATATAATTATAGACTAGTTTTCCATAATTATGTTAAAATATGGGTTATTTATTGTTTATTATAATATATATATATTTTTTAATTTCGGGATCGGGTTTAAAATCCTAATAGACTGCTCAGACGAGGAAACTAAGTCCGTTGACCATAGATGTACCTTCCGTTAATTTTTATTGAGATAGTTTATTTCGCATTCGAGTTGAAGTATATGTCGGGTTTCGGGTTGATTTAAAATGGATTTTTTTCGGGTTTGATATAACCGTTTTCGCACAAAGCTCTAGAAAGCAGTGTCGTCTTTTAAAATTTTTGTATTTTTTTTTTTTTTGTATTTTTTTTTTTTTTTTTTTTACTCGCCTAAAATGTACTCTAATGTACTCGTGTACATTCATAATTTTCCATGAAATCACACGCAATCGATTAGAAACAGCAAACAAGCGAAGGTGCCCCCTTTCTCTATTCGTGTATGACATTCGGCCCCGTGCCCCGGTTGAAGAACCAGAAAAATACGAATATCTGATGCACCCACGCTAGAGTAATTTTCATGAATGGAGATGGGTTTGCGATTGAATGAGCGCGGTATGCGAGCGAATTTTCGCAAATA
Organism: Maratus speculifer; assembly: GCA_964019185.1. NCBI lineage: Eukaryota > Metazoa > Arthropoda > Arachnida > Araneae > Salticidae > Maratus > Maratus speculifer. The sequence goes on along the minus strand of OZ025290.1, from coordinate 445,597,063 downwards.
TTTATAATACCTGTCAGTTTTGTTTCGAAACGAAGATTCACTCTGAATAATTTACGTGAAAGATATCAAACAAGTCGTCCGTGGCATACCGCAGGCATATCGATAAAGCGCTTTTATCTTTTCTATTTCCATCTATTTTTTTTAAAGAAAGAATTGATAATTCATCGATAAAAGTGATACGAATGACTACGATGCATAATGGATATATTGATACAAATATTCAACGATGTTGAATGTTTGTACTAATCTTAAATATAAAAATAAACTGTATATAATCGTATCTTCTGTGCTTTTGAATATTGAATGAATGTCTTCTTGTCGAATATTATACCTTCTTATTTAAACAACATTACAGCACCACCTAAAACCAAGAAAAAATGAAAAGTCAGGGAATTCGGAAATTTGTCTTATAAATTGTAGGGAAAAGTCGGAAATTTCAATATTTGTTTTAGCGGAGGGGGAAGGGGGGGCGTATAAAATTTCAATCATATAGTTAGAATTTTCATATTTCAATATATATATATATATATATCTTTGGAGAATTTTTATATTTTCGATGTTGCAACATTTATTCTACATTTTGTGAATCCAAGATGCACCGAAATTATGAAAATTTCCTAGAATATACCTGGAAAATTCAAGGAATTTTACGTTTCTACATGAGTAGCAACCCTGTTTCTCAGTGCGAATAAGTGCATATAATAAAATAACCGTATATGATGAGAATGTATTTGAATCTTTTATCTGTACCTCGATTGAAAATAAATAAAAAGTAATGGGTTAAATGTTGTGATAAGTAATGTGCTAAGTAAAATGGACAAAATAATGTGCTTTGTCTCAATAATTTTATAGCATTTGAAACATTCTTATCGAAACTATAAATGATAATGTATGCGATTTTTTTTTATTTACTTTATTATAAACAGAAAGAATAATTTTTGATATTCATTTTTAATGTGGAACCTAACTGCCTTTCATAGCATTTGTTTTATTTTTCAACAACCAATCATCTTAAAACTCTTACACTGTATTTTTGGATCCTGATGATAAAATAAATATTTTTATTCTAATCCTAATAATAATAAAAAAATATTTTAAAATCAGTCTATCATTTATAGTTGGAAGGCTTCGTTTATCACTAGAAGGGTCGTAAGGTGTCATTTTGACCTCTGTTATTTGAATATATTTCTGTTCCAAGCAGAAATTTCTTTATAAAATAAGTTTAAAAGACTCGATAAAGAAAACAGTTAAATCAGTTAAGAAGATTTGAATGAAAATTCTGGTGTAAAATATTTTTAAAAACCTGAATAAAATTTTTGCCCTTTCTCGTGTTAAAATATGGTGTGTGATTTTTTTTACATCTAACTAGAAACCCAGCTATCATTACATGTGTATACAGTTGTGTATGTGTATATATATATGCTTGTTTTATAACCCTGTGTGTGAGTAATGTAAAATAAATCATCTTGCATGTTTGTTCAAAGTTACTAATAATGTTTATTTTTTCTTCCTTAGGTGAGTTGAATTTTCATTTATTTATAGACGAACTCTGGTAAGTTCTCATTATCTTTAATTTACAACTCTGTTTTTAACTTGGTCTAACGATAATTGTCGCTATATTTAGATACATCGACTTCTTCATATCCTGGTGGGAGCTTGTTAGATTAGAATTTAAAAAGAGAGAAAATAAGAATAATTTACTTGATACTTTGTTTCTTATTTGTGAATGTTTAGGTTTTACACTTTAAAGCTGCTATCAGATTCACCAACATTTCGAGGAACTTTTGAGCCAACTCTTGATTTCCTCCAACTTTTCGCGAAATATCCCCACAACACCCAGTGTGATAGAAAACTGCAATGTCCTTCAACTTTTTTGCGCAGTTCCAAAAAAGTCTATTTTATCCAAGACTTTACATCCACCATCGAGCATTTCAAAGAATCAGAGGTAAACTATTGACACTAATTGGCGATAAATATTAACGACTGGTACTAGTAGTACTGGTTTTCCTGCTTTTCCTCAGACTTTTTCCAAGGCAATTGTAACCTTTTTCTCTCCTTGAACGGGAAAAAGTTGGGGTTAAAATTGGCTGAAAAGTTTGTTGCCCGTAAAGTTTGTGAATCTGATAGCAGCTTAAGAGAAGACCCTATACTGGGACGCCATCCCCATTAATTCTACTCTAACATTTTATACTAGTATATGTCACTAAATTTTATCGAAGTGGTTATAATGTACTTTAATTCATGTGTTTGATAAAACTGTAAACGAACTTCCCGCAAGTTAGGAGTGTCTGTTCGAAAAATTTCACTATTCAACTAAAAACCCCATTCACTCCCAAAGTATTCGAGCGATTTCGATATAAATTCTTTTAGTGATGGAGTATAAATATAAGATCATTTTACTGTCCATGAAAGGGTTAATAGGCCTTTTTTAAAACTATTTTACATATAATCATCACCAAAGCTTCATTTTGGAAATTGGACAAATCAGACACAGGTACTATAGTATGTCTCTTAATTTTCATTAGAATCCTGCCCGGGTCGAATAGCACCCGACTTTGTGTCGGATACAGCCAAAGATTCTGCTTAAAGTCGACTCGAAATACACAAACCCGAACAAATTCAGATTTTTATACAATTACGGAAAAATAACCTATATCTAATATTAGTTTTATCTTTTTTGCATAAAAAATTGAGTCGTAGACAAAAAGCGTTTATATAAGAATTGTTTAAATTTTAAAATCCTGATGACGGTTTATTATTAGCTGAAAGTACTCGATTTTTTAACATATATTTAATTGTTTAATCATTTTTTAGATATTGAGTCATTTAAATAATTTTGTATTATTTTATCAAGAAGAATTTTATCATTCAAATAATTTATATATGCAGTCAAACCTCGTTAACATGAACACGCTTAACATGAATTACTTCTAACATGAACTGCTTTCAAAGTCCCCTATAAAGACGAATAGAAAGAATTGATACTGATAACATGAATTACTGTTAACATGAATAAAATATTGTTTCCCCTTGAGGTTCATGTTATCGAGGTTCGACTGTATATATATATACACTCCTGGTCAAAATTATAAACTCAGAAAATTTTTATTTTGTTTACATTACAATATAAATAAGCTTAGCTTTATATTAATAAAATAATGATGAATATTTATAATAAGACATCTAAATTTAATATAACTTATAAATAAAATGGAGTAAGTAATTTAAATAAGAAAATACATAACTTTAAAAAAATAACATTATGTGAGTCCTGGACAAAAATATAAACTCAAAGTTACGAATTTCAATATTCTGGCACATTTCATATAAATAACTGCATTTTATGATAAAAAACAAATAAATGGAGTCATTATGGATGAATACATTTCAATACATCAATACACGCTTTAATTTTTCCCCTAAAATAACATTATGTGAGACCTGGACAAAATTATAAACTCAAGGCATGAATTTCTATACTCTGGTATTTAATATCTAAATAATAAATGTGTTCTGTGGTAAGAAACTAATTCAGTGAAAGTATTTTTCACATTTGTATTAATGCAAATGATATTTATTCATATTTTCAATTCTCTCCATGATTTTATTAAAGATCTGTAATGGTGTGAGCTGGCTCTTTTCAGAATGGTAAAACTGCTTTGGCTTTTCTTAATGGAAAACAAACAGCAGAAGACTGCGAGTTAATGATGGCAGATAATCTTTTGCCATATGGACCATTGATCCCTGGAGTAAACTGGGTATTTCATCAAGATAATGTAGAAATACACACAGCAAAACATACAAAAGAGTGGCTGCAGCGCGGGCATGTAAATGTCTTGAATTGGCCAGCCCGTAACCCTGATCTAAACTTCATTGAAAATTATTGGGATGCAAGGGGTCTAAAGAGTCTATCGCGATGGACGTCAATATCAAAACACAAATGATTTAAAAGTGGCTATATTTTCAGCCCGGAACCAGTACTCTATGGAGTAGTTGGAAAATTGCATATGCGAAGTCATTCAGAAAAATGGCGATTAAACACATTTTTGAATGTATGCGCTAATACTTTGCACCAGGATTTAAAAGTACGTTCACTTCTTAAACTCTATAATTTTATGTTTTCAGTTTACACATGTACTATACTCAGGCTGTACTATATTACTCATCTTTTTTGAAAGAAAATCTTAAAAATGCATTCATGTATTGAAATATATTCATCCCTAATAACTCTATTTATAAGTTTATTATCACAAAATCCATTTATTTATAATAGAAATTCACAGCTTTGAGTTTATAATTTTGTCCAGGTTTGACATAATGTTATTTTATGAGAAAAATTAAAATATGTATTGATGTATTGACATGTATTGATCCATAATGACTGCATTTATTAGTTTCTTATCATAAAGTGCATTTGTTTATATCAAATATGCCAGAATAGAGACATTTATAACTTTGAGTTTATAATTTTGTCCAAGTCTCGCATAATGCTATTTTTTTAAGTAATGTATTTTCTTATTTAAATTATTCGCTTCATTTTATTTATCAGTTATATTAAATTTAGATGCCTTATTAGAAATATTCAGTTTTATTTTATTAATTTAAAGTTAAGTTTATTTATATTATGATCTAAACGAATTACAAATTTTCTGAGTTTATAATTTTGTCCAGGAGTGTATATATAAACTTTCTTTTGAAAAATCGGACCAATCCAACTCTAGAGTCAATTCTAGCCTGAGACCGACCCGAACCCTTCTGGGAATGAAATTAATTAGCATTACACCGAACTGCGAGTTGCATATTTTAAGGCCCCTGTCCTCGCTCGAGGAAACGCTCGGGAGCTAATGCTATTCCTATGGGGAAGCATTTTCTAATAACTCTTTCTCATTTGGGCATTTTTGAATAATTTTTTTTTGCATTGGATAGCTGGGGTACATGCCGACAGCGCACCTTTTGTACTTTTTCGTTTTGGATGCACATATATTTTTTAAGAAGCACTTTCAGTTTCGAAACCGGTTTTGAAAGTGAAACTAACTTTGTAAAAAATAGCTGCGACTAAAATCGAAAAAGTAAAAAAGGTGCGCTGTCGGCATGCACCCCAGCTATCCAATGCAAAAAAAAAAAAAAATTATTAAAAAATGTCCAAATGCGAAAGAGTTATTAGAAAAATGCTTCCCCATCGGAATAGCATTATAGCTAGCGAGCGTTTCCTCGAGCGAGGACAGGGGCCTTAAGTAAAATAGGGTTACCCAACTCAATGCAAGACTCTCGTTCACTCACTCTTCTCCTCTTTCGCCTTTTTTTTTTCTCTCTTAACTTTAAGGGTTGTTCTCAACCTGCTCCGCTCAACAAGCTCAAAACGTTTTGACACATTTACAAATTCATTTCTCAACGGAAAGATATAAAATTGGAATGCTTGACTATGGAAGCGATTTCGAATCGAACTTAATTTTCCTTTTTATGATAGTTAAATTAGCTATCCAGTTCTAAGCTATTCCGATCACGTGATCACCCGTTTTTCTCCTGCTTTTCGCCGGTTTTTCTGCTTTCGTCGGGAAATGTGCTCAAAAAACGTCAACTTTTGAAAGCTTGTTATGAAAATGTATAAATAAATAAATAAAAACAGGAAATTGAGTGCAGTTAGACAGTTTCTGAATAACAACACCGGCAATTTTCATGCGTTTTCGAACAAAAATAAATTAAATCATATGTCGCAAAGTGTCCCTTTTTGATTTAAGAACAGACTTAAATAAGATTTGAATTGGTATTCAAACTGTCGGGGATCTAGTCCAAGGCTCTCTGTGTCGAGTATATGAAATCGGACAAAAGTTTTTGCCACCACAAAAACTTTCGTCTATCTTTGTCGTACATTCGATCAGATGAATGCTTAATTGTTGAGCTCTTCGGAACTTTTATTGTCAATGTGTATCTGTTTCGAACAGAGCTTCCTTTTTTTTTCATGTCAAAAATATGCTGTGTGTGTGTGTATCCCCTTTCGGGTTAACATCGGATACAGAACCGTGTCCGGATCTTTAACCCTCTCTTTTTCGACCCTGAGTTCGTTCGTTTGCCTTATTTCGTGTTCATGTATTTTTTTCTGTTTAATCCGACGTCATTTTATCTGTTTGAAATAGTGAGTAGAGCCGTTATTATCTCCCCTTGTTTTAAATATAGATCAAGGACAGTTGGGTTTTTTTCCGATATCTTGGTCCGTTGTGACAAATGTAGAGCTCTATTCCGGCAAAAAATAAAATAAATAATAAATAATCAACTTCTGTTACTGCTAAGGAAGTCTGGCTCCAGTCATAACCGGAATTAGGATGAATTGAACCCTGAAATAAAGTTTTTAGGGAGGTCTCTGTTGAAATCAACTCTCATTGTAAAGGAAATTCGGGGAGGGGGGGGGGGTTAAACTATAACACTTATTACAATACTAAATGTAATCATGGACATTTAAACGGAATTTGCTTTAACAGCCGGCGGCAGCACAAAGCATCCCCTCATCGATTCCACGGCTGAAATTTAAAAATTACTTTTAAAACTGGATTAGCATATTAAAATGAAACTGGTCTGCCAAGTCCTGTCTTTGTTAAAACTCCTGCAGACCCGATTTTAGTGGATGATCGGTAGGTTTACCATTGTGTTTTCCTGCACTTAAAGGTATGAATGCATGGAGGTCTGGGTGCAGGAAAGCACAATGGTAAAGCTTCCGATCATCCACTAAGAGCAGAAGCGAGATAGAGCTTTAGTAATTTATAACACAGATTAACACGTTCGCTGCCGCTCGCATAAAGATGTGATGGTAGTTAATGCCGCACTGTAGAAGTGGGTTTTTCCCGGAAGCCGATTTACTTTTTATAACAAAGAATCAGTGAAAGATTTTCCCGCGCCAGCGCGTGACTGGCTTTTGGACATCACCCCACATCACGCGCTGCCTCGTGAGTGGCCCCTTAACGTTGGCGCCATATCACGTGCTTTCGCGTGAGCGGCAGCGAATGTGTTAAATATTCGATACCCGGCCTCGGGAATTTTTCATTCAATTTGAAAAATGACAATATGCATAAATTAAGTTTAAGATTAATGTTTAGTAATCTACAATTCTACTTGTAATTTTTTTTCATTTGATATGCATTGCATTCCATATTAAGTAGAGTGAGGAGGAATGGTACACTTTTTACAAAAATAAGAAAACCAACTTTGACATAAAGAACATTTTCAATTTATGAAATACAAAATAAATTCTTTCTAATGTACTTGAACAATATAGAGACATAATTTTCTGAAACAGTTTTATAATTAAAGAAATTGTAAATTTCAAAATGTGTTTCATACCTCCCCACTAACAGGGAGGTATTGGATAACTATAAAACAATGTATTAGAAGACACAAATAGTTTAGTGTCGGCTATATACAATCTAATAAAGATTAAAAGTTGGTAATGTTTGTGCTGTAATATCAAATTCCAATATTTTCATTACTGGAATGAAAATTCATTATTATCAATCGGAGAGGACATTTAAAAATCATTCATTCAATTTACCTATGTTTTGAAGTAAATGAATATATTTTCAATGTTATAATTAATATACTACCTTCTAAAGATATTTCCATGTTAACAATTTGCACTCCTCTACTTAAAAAGAAAGATTTGTCGCATTCCCCCCTCTACTTTCTTTTATGTTAAATTTCTTGCATAATCAGAAATGGCTGCTTTTAGGCATAGTTTAAATTATGGATAATATAATGTTCCATGAATAGAAAAATAAGAATAAAAAGTATATGGAAGCAAATTTACTTTTGATTCTTGAAATAATCTTTTTCTTTATACAATTGCAAGCTTATGCAGATCAGCTGCTACCATTGCTCCATCTAATATGTGATTGATGAAATGTTCTGAATGATACATAAAGCGAAAAACTTACTGTGCCATTCCTCCCACTGGTCCCATTCCACTTCACTATATCCCTTATATACCGGGTGTCCCAAAAATGACTGATGGATTTTAAAATTCAATAACTTGCAAACGGTGATAGCTATTTGAAAAATTTTTGCAGGAGGGTTATGTATAATGTCAGGAGTTTTTTTACCGTAATTTTTTATTTTAGTTCGCATCTCAAACAATAGGTTTCGCTGACGGCGATTGAAGGTCAGGCGATCAGTGCTGAGTGAAGCATCGACCTGGCCTTCGATCGCCGTCAGCGCCCCCTATTGTTTGAAATTCGAACTAAAATTACGGTAAAAAAACTCCTGACATCATACATAACCCTCCTGAAAATTTTTTTGAAATAGCTGTCACCGTTTGCAAGTTATTGAATTTTAAAATCCATCAGTCATTTTTGGTACACCCCGGTATATTCATTTATTTTCATATGTAGATATTTTAGTTTTCAAAAAAATCTACACTAAAAAAAGGAGGAGGTGGGGGGGGGGGGCTAAACTCAATACACAAATACAGTAAAAGAAAAAAAAATTCAAGTAGGAAACCAGTACGGAAACCAAAGCTTGATATTCGTGTATGCTGATGCAGATTTTAATTGTACCAATAATTTATTATTTGTTTGCCTGCTTTCGATTAGAAATAAGGTTCATGGTCGGCCAGCCAGGCGTCAGCGTCTCGGAAGAACCCTAAAATCCGTACTTCCCAAGTTCCTCTTCGAAAGGAAAAGCTTCGGCCTTGCCATAGAACCGTGCAGTCGACGTCCGCTGCGATAGACAATGTTTCCTTCGGAGAAAGAGGTTTTTAAACTCGATAAAAGTGGATGAATCTTGATTGACGTTCTTATCTGATTTCCTCGAGTTTTCTCAGAAATTTCCTTTTCCGAAGTCACCCGGGTTCACGAACTGAAAACCATAGTAGACCTTGGAGAGCTGGTGAAGAAATTTCATTTACGTATTTATTGATGAAAACTGAAATATTTAAACAAATTTACTTGCTGACCAGAAGTACGGCCAACTTCAGTACCGGCCGATGAAAGTCTTGTTTGGTAGGACGTTAGCTTAGAATTGAATTCATGATGTCAAATCGTGTGATATCTGCTAACCCAATCGGCCGAGAAAGAAAGCCGTCCTAGGGAAAGGGTAAACAAATAAGAGCTTTCTCAGCCGATTGGGTCATCTGGAAATCACGTGATCTGGCGTCATGAAGCCCTCCTAAAACTGCAGAACAAGTATCTTCTCTGCCGCCTGAAATAAGTGTGAATGACTTGGCAGATTGCCACCTGTTTGTGAATTCAGCATTGTCGCACAATCCACTGCAAAGAGAAAACAATTTAACCGAGCGGTAACCCGATTATGGATATTACCAGACTGCCATGGATGTCATCTGTAATTAGGTTGTCACTGTTTTAACTTTCTTTTGCTTTACTGTGGATCGTGTGATAATGTTAATGCGATGTTACTAAGTTTACTTTTAACTGTTGGCAAAGATGTGAATTGGGTTTTAAGCTCCCGGGGCAATTCAAAATATTGCACCCCCTTCTTTGAAGTTACATAGTTTTAAATGCAACAAAATTTTGCTTCCTCTAAAAATTCTTTGCTTCAAGGCTTGAACTTCTGCACTACGCCACTGTCTTACTTAAATCGGCCTGATCATTTATACCAATTTCCTGTAAACCAGAAAAATAGGTTTTTAAATGTTTCAACTTATCAATTTCTTCATTATCACTAACTGTCCGCCTCTAGTGTTGTCAACCCCTGTCTCTTTAGGAATAACCAACACAGTCTGAATCTGGTAAAAGACTACGAAAAATTCTTTGTATCATCACTATATAGAATTAAAATGTCTAGTCTCCTAAACAGTTGGTCTACTTAATCTGGAACCTAGAATATTAAACTTCAAACCAATCCGAAACTGAAGGTTAATCTTGATTGTTAAATGCAGCAAGTAAAATGTCTTTAACACTAGAATGCCCGAAAATTTTACTCAAGTTTAATGGGTGATTCTACGATAAGAGGTTCAAAAACATGGAGAATTCGGCCAAAAAGAAAAGTTTGAGTTTGATCAAAAACCTTTAAATTATGATTTTTGTCCCGTTTATTTACTTTTTCATATAAGGGCAAGTCACTTTAATACATATTTTATAACTTTTTCTGGTCAGTGACTCTCTCCCCTGGCAGTTATCGTGCCAGGGGAAATACTGCAGGGGAGAGACATTTTCGTGTAAATTCAAACTTTTTAACTGACTGAATTAGTTTTTCGGTTAATTGTGTATTTCACTTTAAGTATTACCGTATTGTTTAATTAGGGCAGTAAATGCAATTGAATTAAATGAATATTATAAGTTTTATGACTTACCAGGGGAGAAACACGATCACCGTGCGAAACCACTACAAAACACGGACGCGTCGCAACAACTAAAAATGGCGACGCTTAAATGGCTTGCGCGTTTAGTATTGCTAACTTCAAGCCAATAGATGTCCTTAAGTACTACTTCCAATATAGCCATACTTGAATTTATATTTGTTTCAGCGGAACGAAATTTGACAGGGGAGAGACACAAAAAAAGCGGGACAAAAGTTAATTTTAAAAATTATTTGAAATTAACAAAATTATTTTATTTTTTATTTTATAATACGTAAGTATAGTTACTTAAATTCCAATTAAACATACTTTAGCTAAGCATCTGGCGGAAAAAATGTATGTATTGTTTGAAAGTTAAATTAAAACCGGCAAGGGGACATGCCAAGGGAGGGGACTTTTTAGACTTTGTAAGAAATTTCAGAAAAATGTGTTTAAATTAGGCATTCAATCGTGATGTTATTTAATAAAGTATATTAAGATGATGCGATTCATTGCAAAAAATAGCAACATATAGAATAAAAAATCTGTTTTAAACGGATTGCCGTACAAATTACCTCTTATCGTAGAATCACCCTAATAATAATATTTCTTGCCTTTTTTTTTTTTTTTTTTTTTTTTTTTTTTCAAAATCATTTATTTAACGTAAAGCTTCGTGGTTTAAATGAAACTTATTTGAAGAAAAAATTTCTTGTTCGGATTGAAATTTAAATACATGGTCGAAGTATAATAGACTCCTTCCGGGCGTTCTAGTGTTAAAATGACTGCCTTAAAAGGTCTAAAAAAAATATATATATATAAATATACATATATATATATCATGTAGTGTAATTTAATTTTTAACATTTAATAACTTTTTGTTTAAATATTTTAAACTAGTGTGTATGATCTATTAGATTAACAAAATAACATTTCTATTATTATTTTCTGATTGAAGAAAAAATAAAATAAGATTAAGGAAAAAATAAAATATCGTCTGCTTTCGTCTTTGTGAATGAATAATAAATGAATTTTTTCATTGAAATAATTTATCAAAATAGAATATTTTTTCTATGAAACTTCTAAAAATAATTTTTATTGAGTGCTGATATAGATTATGTCACAAATGTCATGCTTTATTTGATGCATATTTACGTAGCATGCATTTCCTTTGAGATGTGTATTGACACATTTTAAGCACATTTAGACCATTCAATAGTCTACGATGCTTAATATTATTGTTTTTAACGTAAGCGTAATTTATAAAAGTAAAATCCTTAAATTATACCTTTCGATTGGCGATATCTATATTTGTCCGATTTAACTTTTTTAAAATAAAATAATATTTTGCCCATCATTTTTCAATTGGTTCAATAGATCGCTGATGATTAGTCGAATATTGTGCTGCCTTTTCCGTGCATGTATTTTCGATATCATTATCCTAAATAACCGATCTGTTATTGCATTTTTAAGCTCTTAGGTGTATATTTTTTATGAAAGAATTGAATAGGTAAAAAATGTTCATGTACTTTGATTTTGTTGTATTATTGCCTTTTTTTTCACGAATTTTATTACGTTTACACTAGAAAAAAGATTTAATTCTCTAACTTCAGATTCAGCCAAACATGTGACGCAAATACTTCTGGTAAAGCGAATGGCTATTGCGTTATCCATTGCCATCTGATTCAACAAAGTAAGGTACTGAATTTGCGTGCTTAAGTTCAGCAAACATATTCCTAAGATCCGGCTCTGAGATTTATGCGCAAATACTGGTTAAATTGTCATATGACTTCTGTTTTGGTGTGCGAACGTCCGAGATATGCCCGTACTTTTAAAGTATGTATTTTGAATTGATTGTTTATTATTGTATGTGTATGAAAATGCATTGAATTACAGTCCTGTACAATGAACTAAGTTTCAATATAAATCTGGATAAAAATTTTTAGCTTTGTAATAATGGACTTTGAAAAGAAAAAAATATAAACTAAGGACTTGTTAACTATTTTTTTTTTTTTTTTTTTTAAGTATTTAATGTGTTTTGACCGAAAAAAAAATCTTTTTTGTAAACTTTTCAAAACAAACCAAATAAAAAATCATGGATGAAAATATGGCGAAATATCCAATCTTCTCGGGTACAATTTTTTTGCTTAATTAGAATTTTGAACTTTTCGAATATTAAACTTTCCTTTGCTTATCTTGAATTAAAAAATGTATTATATTTCAATTTTTGTTGAACTTTCAGTCGTAAGAGGAAATATTCCATGGTAGAAGGAACTTTTAAAACATCATTGCTTGTATTTTACAAAAAGACACGTAAAACCGCTTAAGGTTAATTGCGGTTGTATAATTTTCCTTATCTGCCCATTGTTTGTGGTGAAGCTATCGACATTTGACCATTCTTTTTCTCTGCTATAATTTTCCTAAAAGAATACTGTTTTACTGAAAAGTATTATACAGGTTTGCTTCTATTCTACCTATGATGCACTTGTAGTTTGATTTTTTTATTACACGCCAAAAGTGAAACACTTGGATTTTATGTTCTTATAAGAAAAGTGTTTAAGTAATGGATAAAGTTCTGCGCTTTTTTCGGTGAGTTTTCTATTTAGTATGGTTTGTTTGTTTCGTTACTTAGCATTGATGGAATAACTCGATATCACCTTCTAAAAGCATGGAACTGCAGTAATAAAATCTTTTTTTATATATTAACTAAGTAGTCACAATGTGGATGTGACGATTGGATACTGTATGCACTATATAACCAATCATTACCGGACACTTTCAATTTTAGAGATTTTGTCGAACATTGAAAGATTAAAATTTTGAGTCCAGAATAGTCCGAAATATTTTTCGGACTTTTCTGGAATTTCAGATTATGAAGAATATGCTTGACTTCATATTTATCAATAGTGATTCGATCTGAAGAACAATTTTGGGGGCGACAAAGAAGTGAAGAAAAATAATTATATTTGGGATCACCCTGTAAAATAAAATGCACTAAATTTATCTGTAATTAGAGCTTATGAATATGTAGATATTTTACAATATATTTATTCATTTGTGTAAAAATAGCACATGGAGAAATATGGATTTTATTTTATTAATTTTTTTTCAAAAAATTCTTCTGTGTTTTTTGTTTATATCATGCAGAGTTTTCTATCAAATTTGACGAAATGTAGTAGAGATAAAAGGATGCAAATATGTTAAACATTTGATGAAATATGAGCAATTGTATAAAATATTCTTTACCTGCGCATACGTGCAGACAAATTTTTTCATAATTTAATAGCCAACGCTATGACTGAACTCATGAAAAAAAAAAAAAAAAAAAAAAAAAAAAAATACCCAGTCAAAAATCATGAAAATTCAAAAAAGATATCGGCGACATAGTGAACTGATTTGTTCTTGCTTTCTAAACGCTGCTAACGATTTAAAAAAAAAATTCCACAAATTGCCCTTTTTTTTTCATTTTTACTGACTTTCAGCAAAGAAGTTTGTATTTATTTAATGAATGTCAACAAGTAGATTTAGAAGAAATGCTTTGATTTTGACACTTCATTTTTCTTAGAATAGACTTTTTCGGGTAGTTTTCCAAGAGCTAAAGCATCAATAAAAAATTTAAGTTACAAAAAAATTAAACGGCAATTTATGAAGACTTTTCATCATTTATTCATTTTTCACAACTAAGAAGCAGTTTATTCTATAACTTATATATTCAACTGACTTTTTTTCATGAGTTGCTCCATAGAGATGATTATTTTACAGGGTGATTCCGAACATTGTTATTTTCTTTGCCCTCTAATTGTCTTTGTAATCAAATCGAAATTAATAAATATATTTTTTTTATAATTTTGTAGTTCTAGAAAAATGTGACGAGTATATTTTTAAATGTTCAACAAAATGCATAAAATTAAGTGTCCGGTGATGAATGGCTATATAGTGTATAAATATGTTTTTATATATAAAGCTTTCACATAAATTGTGAGACCCTGTACAGATTAGGCTTATGGTGCTGTTCATGCATTTACTTTACGCAAATTGGCTCCTTGTAAGGTTCCTTTTAACTTCGAATATTGCGTACCAGATTTGTGTTGAATTTTGTCCAAGAACCCTATTTCTTTGAATCAAACTGGCCCGGTTCGGCTTATTTGTTTCGTTGCGGAACGGATTGACTTTAAATGTTTCGGCATCGGGTTAGATTCGACTCTGTCGGGTTGACACTATTTTACAAAAAACTGTCATGAATATTTTTCAAAAGAAAAAATTACATATTGAATATTAATGAGTTTGTTTTCATCTTTATATAAAAAAGATAAAATTGATATTGGAAATATTGGCGTAGACTTTTTTTATATAAATGTATCAAAATATGAATTTTTTTTTTTTTTTTTTTTTTTTTTTTTTTTTTTTTTTAATCGAGCTTGAGTTTGGGTTTCTGGTTGACGATTTTTGTATATCAGGTTTGTGCCAGACCTCAGATTGACTTTAAACAAAAATTTCGAGTTTCAGTCGAGTACAATCCAGGGGCTTAATCTATATAAGTGTATCTCCTCCTCCCCTTAACCTACCCCGTGAACCCCTCAGATCTTATGCATGTAATTCTTCAATCCATCTGTTCAAATTCGTATTAACAAGATAACCTATATCAGTTCTGTCATCTTAAAACGCAACAGGTTCAAATGTACAGCAATGTGAAATGGGTCAAAATCCGCAGTGGGAACAACATACTACAGGATTAGGATAATGTTTTGAGGATTGAAATTTCGATTTCTGCGTGTATCGTTAAGACAATAAAAATTCTGTTGCGTCAATTGCAGCTTTGATGAATGCTAATCCTTTCTGTTTCAATGTCATGTGAACAGTGCTACTACATCCCTTTTGCGAAATCCTGTGTCTTTTTACGGAAGTTGAGCGATTGTCGACGAAACACGCGCCCTAATTTGTTTCCTTTCTTATTTTCTTACTGAAGTACCTAAAACTCGAATATTTGAAATTATGAATATTATGCAAAATGGGATACGGAGAATATACAGGGCGATTCTAAAATCATGGTACAAACTTTAAGGGTTAGTACAGGACACTGTAACAGTCATTTATTCTACGGAAATGTATGGGCGAAAGTGATGCGTTGATGTATAAACGCCAGGTGCGTCCTTTTTGGTGCGTTCGTAATTATGTAAATATGCAAAACCTATAGTCGTCGCCCAGTATGTCCGTCCACTCGCTTATAACAGAGCAAAAACTACCCAACCGAATAATTTGAAATTTAAAATATGCAATTGTTGCATAGTTTTGTCGAGTCATTTCAAATTTTATGAAAATCTGATGCATAGATCAATTACAGGGACACTCAAAATTATTTCATTACATGACGGGGAAAAAAAAATTCAAGAGTGCATTTTAAAGATGTCACTCTTTCCAACATAATAGAATGTATATACTAAAAATATGCGTTCTGTACAATCTATGGAGCAAAGAATATCTGTTATTAATTTACAGGACAGGGCCACACAAAAGTATTATATTATGTTTTGGTATAGGGAAAAACATTGTTTGGAACACGCTTTAATTGTATTGTAATATTTCACATTTTACGAAACTGATGTACGTTGCTGAGGTTGACTACAAGTTACTTCCTGTGAAATTGACAGGGATACTCAAAAGATTTCGGATACTTTAGTGTATCCGAAGTACTGTATACTATTATACCAAGATCTAAATATTTTTAAAGCTTCCCTATAGAATGAAAGCACTTCATTTGGTACGCTTGACCTGCAATTTTCAATTTGTTTTATTTCAAAATTTCTCATTCATACCAGAAAAGTTCCTATACTATTCTTTTCTTTATTTAAGACACACATGATGAAAAGAATACACACACAGAAAGATGAAAATAATAAATAAAAAGTAAAACTGGCGAATTAGTCAAACATATGAAATACTTGAATTTGCGGGGGGGGGGGGGGGGGTATTAAAAAATTTTTATTTGATACCGGAAAATTTATTTCAAAGAAGAATTTTTTCTTTATGCATTCATAAAATACTTGTCTTAAATAAAGAAATGAATGCATAATATAGGAAAGTTCTGACATAAATGAGAAATTTTGAAATTAAAAAAAAGGGCCGAATAAGCCCCCTGTTGTTTTTTCTTCAATATGACACTTGCGCCCACACATTCCTACACAGTAAATGATTGTTGCAGTTTTTCGTACCAATCCTTAAAGTTTGAATCATGAGTTTAGAATCGCCCTGTATAGTACAAAAATTGAGTTTTTATTCAAATTAAAGACAGGTAAGGATTTGCAACGTGACTCCAAATAGCGCTTCTAATCGACGAGTTGCATCAGGCGTGAACCGGAAATTTCTGTTTAAAGTAACATTAATCCCGACCCGAATCCGATGCATTTCAGCCTGAATCTGAAACATTCAAATCCGAAGAGAAAAAAAAAATTAAACCATATTTCAATATGGTATTGGAAAAATGAATATCTGTGTGTTATAGCTGTATATCAATTTTATCTTATCTGTAAAAAAGTGAATGCATATACTGTCATTAATATTCGGATTTTTTTCTTTTTATTTTGTAAAATATTAACCCCCCCCCCCCCCCAAAAAAAAAAAAAAAGGTCTACATGAACCCAATCCGAAAGAGACAAAATCTAATCCAAACTGAAACACTTAAGGTCGACCCGACTCTCAACGAATTAAAAAAACCTGACTCAAATGGAACTACTTGCTGTTTGGGTCGGTTTCGTGTAAAGTTGGGTTAACCAAACCCGATGCAGATCTCCAACACCAAGTCCTTTTTTTCCCCATTTGTATCCGTTTTTTATAAGATGAAAGTGAAAATTAATTCGCCGTAAACTAAAAAATTAATTAGAATCGCATGTCTCCAAAAAATAGTAATCATCTGGCATAGTTCCGCGATATTTAAAATGATCTCGTTTTCCGAAAAAAGAATTCTGGCGAAGGCTAAGTTACGCTCTGTTGAATTTCCTTAGGTTTTTTTTCTTTTCTTTTCTTTCTTTCTTTCATTAAGCCTCTGTTTCATTGTAAAGGCTTGTTTCTTGCTCGAAGGATTTGAAATGTCCAAACCTTCCCTATCATCCTCTTTGCGTCATCCGGGGATTTTCCTTTATCACATATAATGGGGTTTATAAATTATAGACGTATGTTCTTTTTAATTGAACGGGTCGACTCTGGTGATATACAAAAACAACAGGGAGAGAGGAAAGTTGATTCGATTGTTTTCGGATGTGGGGAGGAAAAAGGCTTCAAAATTACAGTTCTCAATCACACATTTGCCTCTTCATTTTTTTTTTTTCTTTTACCTTGAATATCTTTAATTTTGAAGTTTATGATATATTTGATTTCATTCAGTGGCGCCAACTTATATGAGCGTTTGGGGCCCATATATAGTCCATCCAATAATTTTGAAGCGGGCCCAATTTTCATTCTTCTATTTCGTTATTTATTTCATTAATTATTTTATTATTCCCTTTTCTTCTTTGAACAAAATTGATTTTGCCAACGACCATGTACAGTCGACTCTCGTTAATTCGAAATCGCATAATTCGAATATTCGCTTAATTCGAACTAAACAGGAAGGCCCGAAATTTTCAATGGCAGAATAACGTTAAAATTTTCATTAATTCGAACTCATTTTCTCTTGACATCGTTTAATTCGAACTAACGGGAATTCTGATTTTTCATTTTTCCTTTCTTTCTCACGGATCTCAGATCATTTAAATAACTTTCTTTGATTTTTGTGAAAATTGTTCCGTATACATATAATCATAACAATAGTATAAATATAACCCCATGCATTTGATATCCACTTACTAAGTGCCCCGTCTATCCATCAGGGATGCTTCAAAATTTTCTCCCATTGTGCTTGTTTCTAATCTTTTAATTAGTTTATATATTTAAACATTCTGATTTAATATTAAGTCATATTCTGATGATAACAGACATAATAAATTTAAAAAAAACACTATACCATTAATTCCTTTGTAACAGTACCATATTGAGCATTTTCTCATTTCATACTTTCTATAATTTGAATTTCGGATAATTCGAGCATTTCTTGTGGTCCCGACGAGTTCGAATTAACGAGAGTCGACTGTAGTTTAATTCTCCGACTGACACTCATACATCTCAAATGACTGGAATGTTTTGCTCCATGTTTAACTTTTTGCAATTTCAATTATCATGTTCATAATATAATGATATTATATTTAACAAGTTTTGTTCTTTTTTTTTCTAATATGACATCATTTACACCTTCAGAAATACTCATCTTTTCTTAAATAAAAGCGTGATTTATACTGTTACCTAAGAATTCTTTAGTTTCATAAAATATTCATTATAATTAAATAGAAATGGCGCAGTTTATAGAAATATTTTCATTTGTGCACACCACGGACCTTTAAATTAATAGTTCACTTTATTTATATGCAGGAATTAAAGTCAGTGAATATGACATCATCACTGACACAGCTATAACAATGTATATCATATTCATGGAATAAATTTATCTGGTTTCTGTATGACGACATTTTCCCCATCGACAAAATTTCACTTTAGATATTATATTTTATTAAAGTTTATCTTCTGTTATTTTACTTACATAATACTTAATAATGTTACTCAGTAAATAATCTGTGTATTGCAGGGAATAACTATGTGCAATCATTTTATTATGATTAAATTTAACGAAAATCTTTATTATTATTTTTTTTTTTTTTGTTTGAAATGCGATTATACATTCACCGATGAGATCAAGCTCCTGATTGGTGGAAAATAATGAAACAAAATAAATTTTGAGAAAAGCTTAACCTGTTGCCACTGTTTTGAAAAAATGTCACGAAAAAGCTTTTAAAATTAAAAATAAAATATAAAAATTGAAATTACTTAAAAATTAGCCAGAATGGGCACATCTACACAAAAACAGCTTTCATTTAAAAAAATAATTATCAAAATCGGGCCAGTAGAAAGCTCAGGGCTGATGACCAAAAAAACAGCCAGGTGTTTTAAATATATAGATATTAGTGTCTTCATAAAGGAAAACGCATGAGACTATAATTCAATAAAATTGCAACTTCATTAAAACGTGATAGTTTAAACTTAAAATTCCCATCTGTCCAACCTTCAAAGGAAAACATACTGGTCGCACCATTTTACCAAAATATTTCTGAGCCAACCCAATATTTTTCAAAAGTTGGCGCCACTGATTTCACTAGTTGCCACAAATAGGGGAAAGGGGGGGGGGGTAGAAGGCGATTGCCCCTCCCAGGATTTTTTAATGTTATCCATAGAATTGGTTATTTTCAACATTTGACAATTTTTTAATTACCCATCATACGTAGTATAGGGTAAGTCTTGCAATCGTTTTGAACACATCGAAAAAATTTTTTGACGGATTTACACGTTTTAGATAGTGGAGATTCCGAAAAACATATTTTTAGAAAAAAAAATTTGCCGTCCGTCTGTCTGTCTGTCTGTAAACGCTCTATCTCCCGAACGAATTGAGATAGAGACTTGAAATTTTGTATGCAGTTAGTATGTAAGAATGGGACGAACCCTATTTAATATCAGCAACCTCGATTATCCGGAACTATTTTTTTCGGACTCTCGAAAAATTTGTTCTGATGAAAGGTATATAAAAATTTTCGAATTTTTTTGTTCTAAGGAATGGACGTAAAAGTCAATAAAATAACACACATTTTGCATATAGAACGAAGTCGATCGGATTATGAGTTGCCGAGATATTTGTAATCCTGTTTTCCACATTCTTCGATTTTTCATGACCCCGTATTTCATTCAAATTTCAATTCAGAGGTATATTTTAATTGGAAATGAGACGCTTAATCCGATGCAGTTAATTGTTAGTTAATAGAGTTATTATTTTTGGAGTTATAAGGATGTTTCTTTTACGCAGTTCGGTACTACTTGAGTAGTTAGGCGTTTTTTATAGTTTGTCGATATCGGTAATCAGCAGTTCTTTAATAGGGCATTACTATGTATATTAACAATATTTAAATTTTGTTTATGAATCGCAATGCATTGTATAAATAGTTTTCACATGTTTTATTTTCATATACATATGCATGATGGGTAAGTATTACGGTGGCCCCCAACGACTAGTTTTTCTCTTTGTCACTTCTTCGTTAGGTTGTAATATATGGGTGATTCTACGATAAGAGGTTCAAAAACATAGAGAATTCGGCCAAACAGAAAAGTTTGAGTTTGATCAAAAACCTTTAAATTATGATTTTTGTCCCGTTTATTTACTGTTTCATATAAGGGCAAGTCACTTTATACATATATTATAACTTTTTCTGCTCAGTGACTCGCTCCCCTGGCAGTTATCTTGCCAGGGGAGAGACATTTTCATGTAAATTCAAATTTTTTAACTGACTGTATTAGTTTTTGGGTTAATTGTGTATTTCACTTTAATTATTACCGTATTGTTTAATTAGGGCAGTAAATGCAATTGAATTAAATGAATATTATACGTTTTATGACTTACCAGGGGAGATACATGATCACCGTGCGAAACCACTACACCGCACGGTCGCGTCGCAACAACTAGAAATGGCGACGCTTAAATAACTTGCGCGTTTAGTATTGCTAGCTTCAAGCCGATAGATGTCCTTAAGCGCTACTTCAGATATAGCCATCCTTGAATTTATATTTGTTTCAGCGGAACGAAATTTGACAGGGTAGATACACAAAACATGCGGGACAAAAGTTAATTTTAAAAATTATTTGAAATTAACAAAATTATATTATTAAAAAATAAAAATATTTTATTTTTTATTTTATAATACGTAAGTATAATTACTTAAATTCCAATTAAACGTACCTCAGTTAAGCATCTGACGGAAAAAAATATATGTATTGCTTGAAAGTTAAATTGAAACCGGCAAGGGGACATGCCAGGGGAGAGACTTTTTTAGACTTTGTAAGAAATTTCAGAAAAATGTGTTTTAATTAGGCATTCAATCGTGATGTTATTTAATAAAGTATATTAAGATGATGCGATTCATTGCAAAAAATAGCAACACATAGAATAAAAAATCTGTTTTAAACGGATTGCCGTACAAATTACCTCTTATCGTAGAATCACCCATATAAAGGATACGATATGCTTTATTTTTTTTTTTTATATAATTTTTGCGGTAATCAATTCTCTTGTGTATTCCTTTGAAAGTGGATGCGAGGGCATCCGAAAGATCTAAGGTAAATAACAAATAAATAATATCTATTTTTGCAACACCTTTTAAGTATTTGTTTGTATATTTTAAGTTTAATAACAAGGTGTAAAATTCCATCAAGACACTGGTGTTAATACAGTGATTTGACTCATTGATTAATTTATTTATTTATCTTCTGTTAAATTGGTTAAGAAGGTCCGGGACACATTTTTAAATAATTTTTATTGAGTTAAAATTTCAATATGTTTTTTTTTTTTTTTTTTTTACGGTTAACCATATTTGTAAGCAAAATCACATGATAAAACTTCTCAGAATAAAAAAAATAATAATTTAAAATTTATTAAAAAGGTGGGTTAATTTAAAATAGTTATAAATTAAAATATTTGTACATTGTTTTTACATTTAAGTAAACAAGAAATATCTAAATTTTAATTTTTATTGAGCATTTTTTTTTAATATTAATTTTTTAAAAATAAAAAATATTTAAATTAAAATTTTAAAAAAATGTAACATTTATCTCAAAAATCATATTTTTAAGTTTTCCTTTTTTCAAATTTTTGGAATTAAAATTTAAGTAAAATAATCAGTTCCAAGTTTTAAGCATTTATCTTTAACGGTTCTTGAGTTATAACAATTTAAATCCGAGAAATTGTAAGAAAAACTATCATGAGCAAAAACACATTTTCACAAGAAGTCTTTTCCATGACAGCCGTTGCTTAAAAGCTAGATTTCGAAAAAAAACAAAAAAAAAAAAAAAAAAAAAAAAAAAAAAAAAACGAAAAAACATTTCATAAACATGATTTAAACATCATTTTTTAAGCATTAAAAAAAAAAAAAAAAAAAAAAAAAAAAAAAAGTTTATTGCAAAAATTTTTTTTTTTCGAAAATTTGGAGATTTTTGTGTCTCGGATCCCAATAATTTAATTGTTAACTATAACTGTGCCCATACTTCAACGTGTTTGCCAGTTTTCAGGATTATATATTAGCTAGACGTTTGCAAGATCTAAACGGAAAAGGGTTAAGGGACCAATTCAACATTCACCGTCTCATTAATTCTACTTAAATCTTGTAACAATACCGTGATTTCTTTTTATGGTTTGCGTAAGATTTTCAAGGCTAAGGAGATGGGAGGAGGAGAATATTTACTTTCGAGAAGATTATAAAAATGTACACCCGTGCACAAATTATCTTTGTCTCGTAACAATAAAATTTCTTTTATTGTCTTATTTTATTCTTTTTGTATGCTAAATAATTCTTCTACATTCAAAATGTTATCCTGCACTGAAACGTTTTCAGCAATTTTGTTATTATGTATAAGGCAAATTGATAATGGGAATTTGTCTGGGAATTTTAAGGGTATGTTGAACGTTTAATTATTTCACTGGCAGTGCAAGGCAGGTATAATTGCTTCGTTTTTGTATAGAATCCTGTACAATTCTAGAATCCTGTATCGGCTTGAGTAACTCGATTTCACCAAAATCCGATGACTCGGGGCAGTGCTTTCGGGTTGACCTGATATTTCGAAGTCCAGAAAATTATTCCGAAAAAAAAAACTATGTATCTAAATATTAGTGATTATGCATATATTTTCCCCCTCTCCCCCCCCCCCCCCAAAAAAAAGCAAATAAATAATAAAACTATGATGTAGGAGATATTCTTGTGGAACATTTTTCTGCAATTCCTGTAAATTTTGGATTAAATTTCCATTTGGTTTTTCAGTTTCAAGTTGATGCGTATCGAGTCTGGTCGACGAAAATTATTTTATTGCGTCCGATTCAGTTTCGTGTCAAAGAAATTTTATTTACTTATTTATTAAACTTTTTTCGCGGATTTTGAGTGGGTTTATTCAAATAGAATTTAAATCATAGGATCAGATAAAACTTGATCCGTTCCGTTTAAGGCCTGCTCTGTACGCGATTAAATTCTGGCAGTTTTTTTTTTTTTTTTTTTTTTTTTTTTTTTTTTTTTCCCTTCTATTTTTCTTTCCTTTTCTGGAAGGGACGTTTCGACAACCGAATATCCAATGACAAGTGGTATAAAAATTCTAAAAATGTTCCCAAAGCTATTCTGGGAATAAAACGGTAAAATAAAAAAATTAAGTGCGATTTCGGCCTTGTGCAGATCTCAAGGTCCTATAGGTATTAAGCTTTTGTGCACAGAATTGATTCGTTGGTAAATTTTTGTGGTTGGTGAAATAAAAGGCCTTTCGAAAAGGTCGACCTCTGCGGTGGGGGTGGAGAGAAATAAAAAGTGGTGCGCTGTCCTCTGAATGTTGCAGAATAAATTTTTGAAGCCCCTTTTGCTCGGAAGTTGGCAATCGTCTTATTTGAGTTGGTGATAGTAACATATTTTATAAGTAAGTGTGCTTGTGTTAATATTATTATTATATTACCTTAACTTGTAGTCAATGCTTGCTTAATGTAATTACTAAAGTTTTAGCTCGTTTAATGTAATGAGAGTCGAAACTCGTCGAGTGCGACGAAAGAAAATGTTTAAAAGACCTGATCGACTGAATAAAAATAATAATTAGAATGATAATTGAATTGATATTTAATATATTTCCAAACTAAATGTCAAATTTGTCAGTTACAATTTTCCATTCACTAAAGATTAGCCCTCTTTACTTACAGTTGTAATCTAAGTGGCGGCGAAATCCAGAATTTTTTTTTTATTTTTTTTTATTATTATTTTTTTTTTTTTAGATGCATTCGCAAGAAAATAGTTTTATCCAAGAAAATACTCATTTCATGTTCAGTATGACATCAGTTTCATCAACTGAAGTCATCTGAAAGGGGAATTTCAATCTCAGTGCCGATGAAATGAAAAGAAATATTGAAATGTAAAAGTATTATGAGTAAAAATGCGTTATTTTATATAATGACGCCATTCTCTCTTTAAAAGTTACTGTTAATAGTAAAATGAAAAGGGCATCCTTAATGATATGCTAATTCCCATTTATCTGGTTTCTGAATGACATCATTTTCTTTATTGAAAAATTTTCCTGATTTCGCTTTAGATGTAAATTTTTATCATAGATTATTTTCTGTTATTCTATTTACATTATTAGTATTATTTCTCAGTAAATATTTTTTTTTTCTGCAGCAATTAGTGCATATTTATACGCAATCATTTTTATTATAGTTAAATTTTACGAAAACCATTAACTTTTTCTTTTAAATGCGATGACATACACTGTAAAAAAAAATATGGGTTTTCACATAAATATATTAAGTATCTTTACAGTCATTATTATAGTTACTAGATAATCTTTAGTAATCAATCGCTTCGCAAAATATTACAAAAATATTTCTAGTAGAGCTGCTGATCAAACAGCTGTAACTCAACTGACGCGGTGTGTTGAATCAACCAGTCAACACACCAATCTAAGATCTTTGGCTAGCCCGCCCAGCGAAACTGCTGAACGCTGAACTTTCGCCGGTAGCTTCGTGATCCAGCGGAATTTTGATTTGTGAAATGATTTTCATCATTTTAAGGTAAGTTATATTTTATTTAATCTAGAAACATTTACAAATATTCAGTTTATTTTTATTAAAAGTTAATTTCACCACTAATCTCTTATTTCTTTTAGGCCTAACTTAAACCTCGCTTGTCAATTGTCGCGAGTATTACTAATATTCTGTGCGTAGTTTATGCAGTTTAAAACCTGTTTTTTTTTTTTTTTTTTCTTTTTCGTTTCTTTCTCTCTCTTTGATTATATAATTTTAAAAATGAAATGTTAATTAATCTACTGGTAATCTTTGATATTGTAAGTTGAGATTTAACAGTCTGGGATAAATATTGTATCGCTCAAGTTTTTGTCATGTTTTGGGACCATAAAAATCTTTTATTAAACTAATCTACTTATTTAATTTTATCTAAAACTCAATGTTCTCATGCACGCTATTTATAAAATAACAAATATATCGCAAACTATACGTGTTTGCAGCCTTTTGTGCAATTACCCCTGATAGCTCAGTCAAAATGTAATTTAAAATTAATAAAAACAACTTTTTAATCACAATTATCGCCGTTTTATTTTATTGTATGTCATTAAAAATATTAATAATGTAAATTAGACTTAAAGTTCGACTTGCCCCCATCTGTTTGTTTACGTTTTGAATGCTTGAATAATGCAATACTATCAGCAAGCAAAATTTTTGTTTGAGTCTAATTCGTTAAACATGGGTTGAAACTGCTGTTCATGTTTATTGTATTGACATCAGGGTTGGGATGATTTAAATTGACAGATTTAAATCAGCGGATTTTAATCAATTTTTCTTTTTTAAATGCTAGAAATTAGTTAGCAGAGAAATAAAAAGTTGGTGTAAATAAGTAGCAGGTCTTTTTCTGATATTGCCAGGATTGCTATCAGAAAGAATGGCAGGTGCAGGTTAAGTCCAGGTGTCCCCCTCCTAATTTTTTAATTCTTTGTTATTTTGTTAAAAAATTTAGACGATGAGGCAAAACACAGAAACACTTAATAATAAATCATACTTTGTTTGCCAATATTTGCAACTAAATGATTGTAATCTTTTTTTGTTTCACAAGTTAATAATTAAACAAATTCATTAATGTTCACCAAGAAATCAGATACTACATGTAAGGAACAAGTTTTAAAACTTGCCATATTACACTGTCAAATTTCAATTAAAGCTTATGAATTTTTAAAAAGCATTCCAAAACCAAAATAACTAGTTTGTATATTGTAGTCACAAATCGTAGACGAATGATGTGTGCATAGTAATTAAAAGTCTGCACGGGCAGAAATTTCCGGGCCCGGCCAGGCCCGAAAGTTAAAATTTCGGTCCGGCCCGACCTGACCCGAAAGTTAAAATTTCGGCCCGGTCTGGAAAAAAGTTTAAAATTCGGCCCGAACCCGGCCCGGCCCGGCCCGTGTGAATTTCTACAGAACATTGATCTTTAATCTTATGGAAGAGTTCTGAACAAAAAAAATTATATTAGTCTTTTTTTTTTTCCATGTTTATAATCCCCATTTATGCAGAAGTGCCGTAGGCTGCGATATTTATGCTTTTAAATGAATCTTTGTTTGTTGTATGCAAATGTTTCAGTTATCACTAGTATTATTAATCCATATTCCCTGTAATGGAGACAAAAAATCGAAAAAGCGGTATATGGTAAAATTTCCAAAGACGAAATCGCTTTGGAACGAAAAAAATGCATTCCCTTCTTAACAGATGTAAATGTTTAATATATTTTTTTATCCCGTTTGTTGTATTCATTTTGCATGGATGAACATTTTAAAAGAAACTTTCAGTTTTGTTTTAAAAAAATTCCATCATAATCATATATATATATATATATGTCAGGGTTGGCACGTTTTTTATGCTTGACGGTTTTTACCATGGGTTTTACCGTCATGTCAAAAACCTCTTTGTCAAAAATGTCGAAAACTGTCAAAAACCTATTTTTTAGCAGTGTGCTTTTACATAATAATAATTATTATTTTTTCCATTCTATCTTTAGTATTAAGTCATTTAACGTGAAATAATATTCAGTATCAAAAAGACTCTAAAGTATATTCAGTTTCCCCCAGGTTTAAAAAGGGGCAGGGCGCTACTGTTCTGAAAAGGGCACTTTTTACATTTTCAGGGCACTTTTTTGATTTTTAAGGGTACTTTTAAGAGTTGAATCTAGAATCTAGAGGTTAAAAAATCGTGCAAAAACAGGAACTTGATCAAAAAATCGAGAAAAAATAAAAAATTTCGTCAAAAAATGAAAAAACGAAAAAAACAAAAGGCCGATTTTGCTAAAAAAAAATCATGAAAAAACGACAAAGATCGCAAAAAATTGCTATTTTTGTGAAAAGACCACAAAAAATGGCAAATTTCTTCAAAAGATATCGTTCAACTATTGTTGAAAGGCTGTGTTTTTTCAAATGCGGGGCAAGAAGGGTGCTATTTTTTGAATGAGTGACAAGAGGGGTGCTATTTTTTGGATGAGGGGCAAGACTGGAGCTATTTTTTAAACTAAAGGGCAGGAGGGGCGGAGCGCCCCCCTGAACCCCTCTGGGGGAAACTCTGTATATTTATTCATCCAAAAAAACAACAAAGGAACTTCATTAAAAAATAAATAAATCATTTAAGAATCTCAGTAAATGTAATAATAATTTTAAAGATTAAAGATTTTTACTCATACAGTCATGCAATACGTTATTCTTTCAATCCACTTGATCAATCCATAATACCTAAATAATTTTAAATAAAATGTAAACAGGACGTAAATAGTTAGACTTTATGGTAGCTTTAATAAATTTCAATAATAAAAAATATTTCATGATTATCCAGGTAAAAATTTATATCTAAAAATATAGGTGCTGAAATGGTGTAAATTCATATATATTTACACTAAAGTTAAATAAAAA
Organism: Maratus speculifer; assembly: GCA_964019185.1. Taxonomy (NCBI): domain Eukaryota; kingdom Metazoa; phylum Arthropoda; class Arachnida; order Araneae; family Salticidae; genus Maratus; species Maratus speculifer. The sequence continues at coordinate 445,569,189 of OZ025290.1, read as the reverse complement.
CTATGGTATATAAATAGTACATAAATTGTTATTATATTCTGATTTTTCTTAAATAGTTTTGCTATTCGTTAAATTTTAATTCTAAGAAGTTTTAATTGAAATTGGGTCTTAGAAGTTTGTATCAAAATTTTAAGATTCTACTTATTGAACTGAAAATAAAAAATCACCGTTTAATTGCATTTATGAAATGTACCACATAAGCATTTTGAAATATTATATCTAATAATATTCAAATTTATTCAATGACCAGTCCTTGAAACCTACTGTTATACCATATAGCAGCATTTTTGCATCTCTAAAATGATTTAAATATTTTATTTAAAATGTATATTGAATGTTATTTAATAATTATAATAACCTTTTATCATCATTTAATTTTAATGTTCATTGCAGTTAGCAGAATATATATTAATGGAGTTTATGACATTGTTCTTTAATTTTAATCTTGTATTTAAAAAATTTTCCCATTTAGGAAATCTTCCTTTTAAATAAATTTAACAAATGTAATTGAAAATAATAATAATGACAAGAACAACAAGGAAAAATCAATTTAGAAATGAATTGTATGTGCACTTACATTATAAATCGGAGAAAAATAAAAAATGATAGGTTTTTGACAGAATAAACCGGTAAAAACAGTTTTTACCACTGTCATGTCAAAAACCAGTTTTTGACGTCAAAAACCCAACCCTGATATATATATTTGTGTGTGTGTTTAATTCTATTTTAAAACGCCTAGTAATCTACGATTCTTTAAAAGGAATAAATTCTAATGTTTAATTGTAGAATAACGACGGCTTAAAAGTATATGCTTTTTTGCAGAAATTTTTGGACAAATCCAAATATTACTGATTTATAAAAAGTCGAGAAAATGATTTTCATATAGGAAGATTCAATAGGAACTGATTATTTTGGTCCATGAAAACTAGGAAGAATGGAATAAGTCTCTGCTTCGTACGAAAAAAAAAAGTCAGGTCCGGCCCGATACTCCAGCAAAAAAATTAAGGCCCGAGCCCAGCCCGGCCGAAAAGATTAGTGACTAGGCTTGGCCTGGCCCGAAAGGATTAGTGATTAGGCCCGGCCCGGCCCGGCTCGAGTCTTCAAAAGTAAGGCCCGAGCCCAGCCCATGCAGACCTCTAATAGTAATACATTGTTGTTGTTTTAATTTAAAACTTCAAATCTTAATTCTTACTTTTTATATAATGTTAATTTTAACTTTGATCTTATTATTAATAATATGCTATAATTTTTTAAAAAGACATTAGGTAAAGATAGAATTACAAAATTTAAAGCAAGATATGAACAAGCTTTTAATGGCTGTCATATTGCTAAAGTTTTATTAAATTCCTCTGTTTTAATTCAAAATGAAATTTCACTTAGTGTAGAGGAAAATAATGAAGGTTTGGCATTCATTAAAGAAAATTGTCCAAATCTTCTCACCACTGTAGCACAATTTTTTGAAATTTGGTCAGGGAAATTCCGGGAATCTTTTGAGATTTGGTCAGGGAATTCGCCTGTCATATTTTGCTGGGAACCCTGCATTCAACAAAATTTCCAATCCTCATCGACAAAATTTGTTCTTTTTCTATGCTCTATCAATGAAATTCATGCTTTTTTTTCATAGCTAATTGGTGAAATTTACAATTTTTTTCTGTGCCCTACTGATAAAAATTGTAATTTAAGCTATATTATTTAGAAAAAATTTTTTTTATAAAGAATTTTCTAAAAATGTGCCATAACTACATGGATGAAAGTTTTCAGTGTTAAAAATTACCAAGGACGGAAGCGGATTGCAGAAAAGATGCGCTTCTCAAAAAAGATGCAATGAAGATTCGAATGATCGTAAAAAAAGAGATTTCTGTGAAGCAATGGAAAAAAAAAATGCATTTTTTGTGGGTTGACCAAAGAGGGGGGGGGGGGGGGGGGGGTTGTTGAAGGATTGCGAAAAACATGCTAATTTTGTTAAAGGATCCATATCCATTTCCATTGCAAAATTATGAAAAGCATACTGTTTCTGTCAAAGGATCACGAAAAAGACACCATCTCAGTCAAAGAATGCGAAATAGACATGGTCTCTGTCAAAGAATTTAAAAAAAAGCATCTTCTGTCAAAAACTTGCAGAAAAAAACAAGATTCTTGTCCTAGGGACGCGAGAAAGACTCTAATTCTGACAAAAGATTGTGAAAAAGATGCACTCTCGGTCAAAGCATGCAAAATAAATGCAGTCGCTGTCAAAAGATCTCAAAAAAGACATATCTGCCAAATGAATTTAAAAAAATTAAGATTTTTATCAAATGATTATAGAGGAAACTCAAATTATGTCAAAAGACGCAAATTTTGCAAAAGGACCACAGAAAAAATGTGATTTCCATCAAATGATTGCCAAAAAATACTATTTTTATCAAATGATTGCAGAGAAAAGTGACTTTTATGAAAGGATCATGAAAAAGACACAAATTTTGTCAAAGTGTCTTGGAAAAGACTATTTTTGTCAAAAGGTCGGGAAACAGACGTGATTTCTGTCAAAGAATCACGAAAGACAATTTCTATCAAAAAGATTATGAAAAAGATGTGAATTTTGTGAAAGGATCATGGAGAAGACGTGAACTTTGTCAAAGGATTGCAAAAAAGATGTGATTTCCGTCAAATGATCGCAAAAAAAAGATTTTCATCAAACGATTGGGGAGAAGACGCAATTTCTATCAGAATGATCGCAAAGGCGCAAATTTAGTCAAAGAATCTTGGAAAAGACGTGAATTTTGCCAAACGATCACAAAAAAGACAATTTCCGTCAAATGTTTATTAAAAAAAAAAGCAATTTTCATCAAATGATTTCAGAAAAAGCAAGATATCTGGAGTCAAAGGATCATGAAAAAAGGCATGGTTTCTGACCTAAGATGGTGAAAAAGGCATGATTTTTGTCAAATGATCGCAGAAAAAGTGCTAATTTTGTTAGAAGATTGTATATTGTTAAAAAAATGGATGACTGCAAATATCTCCTTTAATGGCACTAAATATGATAAAGATGTTTAACACATCATTAAATGCTTTTTATTTGAATTTTTATGAATATTCTACTAATTATTTGTTTTTTTTTTTTTGTTATTTAAAATAAAAAATGTGTCAATATATATAATTTTGCTATTAGTTTGGTGATTTGTATAATTTGGCGAAATTGGTCGCCTGGATAACCAAGTAGTGCCCAATTTTTTAAATATTTTTGTAAAATTTTCGCCCAAACTCAATCTCTTCCCTTAACTAAAGAATTATTTCTAACTGGTTTTAATTTTATAAATACTTAAGGATTATATTTAGATATACAGCTAAAAAAAAAAAAAAAAAAAAAAAAATCATTAAATCGCATCAAATTCATAAAGTAAGAAAGTTTTATTTCAGGTTTAACCAGCGTTAATAATTAAAGCTAGATTAATGCACAATTAAAATCTTTTTACCAAATATTTATCAATAAATTTATCAATAAAAGCAAAATCTTTTTTTTTTTAAAGTAAAAAAAAAAAAAAAACCTTGAAAAACTATGAGTTTTGTCATATTGATAATATTTAGAATTACATATTAAAATACAAACAGAATGTTATAAAAGTAAAGTATTCTGAAATTTGTCATGACATCTAAATTGAAAGTTTCATTATTTACATCTGTAATGTGCAGATTTCAGGAATTTGTGGATTTGAGGGAGTCTACTATATATTCTTTAAGGCTTCTGTCAAATTGTAAAATTTTCTGGATTGAGGGAATATTATCTTCAAAGAATTTAATTATGAGTGTCAAATCAACATTTTTTTTACCATTAGATTTAGCATGTAACAGAAAAGATTAAGATTCAACTTCATATCTTAATACTCTTAAATTCTTTAAAGATAATCTTCCCTATTCCAGAAAATCTTTCAACTCAGATGTCGAGAAACAAAATAGCCAGAAGTTTTTGTATATTAAAAATAATCTCAGAATAATATATATTCATTGAATTGTATCAAATATGTATTATTAAATTGTTAGTCAAAAGTTTCTTAATAAGATTTTCAAGGTATCAATGTTACCCTGTATAGGGCAAATTTTGCTTTGAACATAAGATATAGCTGTTACCAATAATGTTTAAATTAGAAATGATTTCAATTCTCAGCATAGTTGACTGCAACTATTTGAGTATTTTAAAATGTTATATTGTTATATTACTTATATAATCATGGGTGCAAGTTTTTCCATCCTGAGACGAAATTCTGTCTCTTAAAAGTTCCCAAGAACGGTAGCAAGACGGAAAAATCTCAGAGAACGGAAGCGCATAGTGAAAAACACGCGCTTTTCATCAAAGGATCATGGAAAAAAACATGATTTTCATGAAATGATCGCGAAAAAAAGGGCTATTTCAGTCAAAGGACTGCAAAAAAAAGACACATTTGCCATCAAAAGCTTGCGGGAAAAAATGCGATTCTTGTCGAAGATCGCAAAAAACACTATTTCTGTCGAAAGATTGCAAAAAACTATTGAAGAATTGCGAAAAAAGGCATGATTTTTATCAAAAGCTTGTGAAGTAAAGTCAATTCTTGTTAAAAGATTGCGGAAAAGATGTCATCTCGGTCAGAGAATGTGAAATAGACGCTGTCTCTGTCAAATGATCGCAAAAAAAAGCTGAGTTTTCTGTCAAAAAGTTGAAAAAAAAGAAAAAAAAATACGCAATTCCTGTCGAAGAATCACGAAAAAGATGCTATTTCCAATCAAAGAATACCAAATAGATGCAATTTTTGTCAAATAATCACAAAAAAAAAGCAAAATCGCATGAATTTTGTCAAAGGATTGAGAAAAAGAGATTTCCATCAAATGATCGCAAAAAATTCCACAATTTTTGTCAAAGGATCGTGAAAATGATGTGAATTTTGCCAAAGCATCGTGAAAAGACACTATTTCCGTCAAATAATCTAAAAAAAGACGCTATTTCTGGTAAAAAAAAATACAAAATAAGTACATTTTTTGTCAAAGGATCACAATAAAGATGTGAATTTAATCAAAGGATCGTGGAAAAGACGCAAATTTTGCCAAAAGATCAAGAAAAAAAATGCGCTTTCTGTGAAATGATCGCAAAAAACCCACGATTTTCATCAAATGATAGCAGAGAAAACGCAATTTTTGTCAAAAGGATTGCGAAAAAGATGCAATTTCTGTACAACGATCACGAAAAAGACGTGAATTTCGTCAAAAGATTGTATAAAATACTTGGATTTCATCGAAAAATCACAGATTTCTGCTGAAAACTGTAGAAAAATCACAAATTTCGGTGGAAAATTGCAAGTTTCGGTTTAAAATCGTAGAAAAATCACAAATTTCGGCAAAATATTGTAGAAAAGTCGAAAATTTTATCGAAAGATCGAGGGAAGAAACTAATTTCATCATATGGTCATGGAAAAAACACGAGTTACGTGCTTATGTTCTCACTCAATGGGAGGGTGGGGTCAGTCTTGGCAAAATTTCAAACTTGCACCCATGTCGGTATATAATATCCAAAAACATTTATTTTATCAACAGATATGCATTATATGCAATTGGAAATGAAATTTAAAAATTAATTGCTTAAACTAGGGGTGCACAACCCTTTCAAGTGAAGGGCCACTTAAAAATATGTCTGAGTGGTCGAGGGCCACATCATGATCTGTGGCCTATAATTGGATAAAAAATATGATTTTAGGGGGGAATGGCAGGGGGGGTGTTACGCCTTTAAGTTTGCTTACCCAGTCAAAAAATTTAATTCACATGGTAAGGATATATCAGCAGATTTTAGTTTGTATATAACAGATGTTTCAAGTTTTATTTTCAAGATGTAAAAATATTCTTTGACTTTTTTCAAGAGAGTAAATTTTGCTTTATTACAAGTGCTAAAAAATAAGCATAAATTGCTGGTACCGAAAAAAAATGTGAACTTTATGAACGAAAGAGAAAGAAGAAGCCGATCAACAAGAATTTTCGTGCCTGAGCAACAAAATTCCCGATGTGCCCGATTAACGAAATTTGTAATTCTTCCACGCCTGATCCACCAAATTTGCACATTTTACAAAACCAATCGACAAAATTTGCAATTTTAATGAAGCTGAATGAGAAAATTTGCATCATTTTCTCGCCTGATCAACAAGATTCGCAATTCTTATGAAACCGATTGAGAAAATGCAGGAGTTTTTCACACTTAATCAACAAAATTCGCTATTTTTACAAAGCTGATTGACAAAATTGGTGATTTTTTCTCACATGATCAACGAAATTTGCAATTTTTTTTCTGCACATGATCGACAAGATTCGCGATTGACAAAAACACTATTTTTCTGAAACCGTGCGACTAAATTAGCTATTTTCTTCGCCTGATCGACGAAATTCACGATTTTAACGAAATTCATCGATGAAATAGGCAACTTTTTTTCGCATAATCGGCAAAATTCGTATATTTTTCGAGCCTGATCGACAAAATTCACAATTTTTACGAAGGCGATCGAAAAAATTCAAGATCTTTCCGCTCCCAATCAACGAAATTTGAAATTTTTACAAAGCTGATCGATGAAAATCACGATTTTTCCTTGCATGATCAACAAAATTCGTTTTTTTACAAAGCTGATTTACGAAATTTGCGATTTTTCCTAGCACGATCAATAATATTCACAATTTTTTCGAGCCTAATCAACAAAATTCATGAATGTCCCGTGCTTGACCAATGAAATTCGCAATTTTTATGCATACGATCGATGAAATTTGAAAATCATAATTTTTACAAAGCCATTCGACGAAATTAGCGATTTTTCTTGCTTGATTGACAAATTTCACAATTATCCACAGCTGATTGAGGAAATTAGCGATTTTTCTTCTCCCGTTGGAGGAAATTTGAGATTTTATTAGAACCTAATCGACGTAATTAGCAATTTTTATGCGAGTGATCAACAAAATTCGCAATATTCCCGCAATATTCCCGAAATTTGCGATTTTTCGGAATCCGATCTATAACATGCACAATTTTTCGCTGTCCGATCGATGAAATGCACACTTTTTCCACCTTTAATTCAAGAAATAGGCATTTTATCTGCATTTTTATACGCAGGAAGATGAAACTCTCTATTTTTTTTCTCAGGATAAATTGATAAAATTCATGATTATTTCGCAGCCTATTAACTAAATTTTCATTTCCTCGCATCATCGATAGATTTGCGATTTCCCCGTGCCTTATCAACGAAATTTGCAATTTTTTCGTCCGTACCTGATCAACAATATTCGCGTTTTTTTTCATGCGATAAACCGAGAAAACATGCAATTTTTTTTTCAACCGATGAATTTAATTTGCAATTTTTTCGAGCATCATCTAGAAAATTGACTATTTTCTCTTGCCTGATCAACGAAATGTGCGATTTTTTGCGTAAGACCGACAATATTCATGATTTTTCTATGCCTGATCGACAAAACTCGCGATTTTTCTGTGCCTGATCGGAGAAATTTGCTACTGTGATTTGCAAATGTGATTTTCATTAAATGATCGCAGAGAATTTCATCAAAAAATAGCAGAAAAATTAGATTTTCTTAAAAAATCCTTTAAAATATGAAAATTTCGTCAAAAAATCATAGAAAAAAACCCAAATTTCAGAGAAAGATTGTGAAAAAAACTCGTCAAATTTAGTTTTAAAACAATCCATCAAAAGATTGTGTAAAAGATGCAAATTTCGAAATCGATCACGAAAAAGACAAATTTTGACAACTTGCAAAAAAGTGGCACATTTTGTCAAAAGATTGCAAATTTCATTAAAAGATTATAGAGAAAAAAGCATAGTTAGTGACGGGTAGGTATCCACCCCCTTTCCTAAACTGTAACCAGAGTTGTATAATATAGACACATGCCGTACGCAGAAAATTTTAAGAAAGAAACAATTTTTATTTTATAACTTTTTTAGTGCCAAAAAATAAAATATTCCCTATATTTTATGAACGAATTTTTTACTGTTAACAAGAATGTTGTCAAGAGACCTCGAAAAAGTCGTGAATTTCAACAAAGAATCACATAAAAAACATGCATTTCGACAAAGAATGGCATAAAGAACATGCATTTCGACAGAATGGCATAAAAAAAATATGCATTTGAACTAAGAATAGTGTAAAAAAGACAAATTACCACACAAAAAACTTGAATTTCGTTCAAAAGTTGTCAAAAATCCGAATTTCGTCCAAAGACCACACTAAAAGTGTAGATTCCATACATAAATTGCATATAAAATGCAGATTTTGTCCATAGGTTTCGTAAAAAACACTAATTTCGTGCATGAATAGCATAAAAACACGAATTACATCCATGAATTGTGTAAAAAAAACACTAATTAGGTTCATAATCTGCATAAAAATACGAATTACGTTTATGAATCATTTAAAGAAACACGAACTGCATTAAAACTGTGAATTGCATAAAAAATGCAAATTACGCCCATAAATCGTTCGAAAAACAGGAATTTCATCGGCAGAAAGATCAAAAAACACAAATTACATCCATGAGGCATGAATCTCATAAAAATAGAGAACTACGCCCATAAATCGAGTAACAAACACAAATTACATCTATGAATTGCATAAAAAACGTGAATTATGTCCATAAATTTCTCAAAGAATGCAAATAACATTCATAAATCATGTAAAAAACATGAATTATGTCCATAAATCGCTAAAAAATGCGAATTACATCCATGAATCGCAGAAAAACACGAATTATATGTCCATAAATCTCTCAGAAAGCGCAAATTATGTATATGAATCGTGTAAAAAAACTCAATTTATGCTTACAAATTGCATAAAAATGCAAATTACGTTCATGAATCGTGTAAAAAACGTGAATTACATTCATAAATCCCATAAAAAATGCAAATTACATCCATAAATTGCTCAAAACATGCAAATTTAGTTGGTAGAAAGCTCAAAAATGCAAATTGCATCTGTGAATCACATGAAAATAACAAATTATGTCCATAAATCGCATAACAAATGTGAATTACGTTCATGAATTGCATAAAAAATGCGAATTATGTTCCTAAATCACTCAAAAATGCAAATTACATTCATTAATCACATAAAAAACATGAATTACGACCATTAATCACAGAAAAAACGCAAATTACATCCAACATTAATTTGCAGAAAGTTTTTGACTGAAAATTACGTGCACAGGAAGTTTTTGGTTTTATTCAAGTCTGACTGTAACCTTTCAGAAAATTTGCTGTGACTTTCATACGAAAAATTTCTACTCGGAATTCCCCTTGATTTTATGTGTCATAGCTGTCAACTTTATTGATTTTAGCTTTACCCTGTCTAAATTAAACTTTTCAAATACTGTTGACATGGCTATGAATGTTTCAAATGCACTTTTTTTTTTTTTAATTTTTTTTCAACATAATTGTATTTTACCGTGTATAATTTTCAACATGTTTAATTTTGTTTAAATGATGCATCGAAGCAAGTGTATGTGTGTGCATTCATTGGGGGGGTAGGTGAGGGGATTCAGAATAATTTCAGTCTTAGCCTAATTTCAAAGTTGCATCCATGCTTTGTAGTAAAAATAATTTTAATACCTAAATCCCTCCCTCCTCTCCAAAATTATTTCTAGTTATGCCAGAAGTTAATTTTCACAGTATAAATTTCTCCTTTTTCTACGAGTCTGCAAAATCAGATTTCAAACTTTTTTTTAATTTCTGTCAGATTTGCAGAATACATACTAATTGAAAAAATTTACATTACTAAGCTCATAAAACCTGAAATTTATATTATGCCAAAATAAGTTTGTTTTTTTTCTTTGTTCGTGCAGTAGAAAAAGAAGTAAGACAATTTCAATTTCATTATTTTGTTTATTATGTTTTTGCATACTTCAGTGTAATTAATTATCTTGTGTTTCCACTAGTATCAATTTTATCTCTGAAAAATTTCATTCTTTCATTATCAAAACAGGTGGAAAGATTAATCTGATGTTTGGAGCAATTCCCCTTTCCCCAAAGAACTGGCAATGTTTAGCAGCCTCCGAACACTGTCTGCAGAAAACTTTGTAAAATGTATTGTTATTGAATATTAGTCATATATACCTTTTAATAAATATAATTTGTACTTTCAATAAATGAAGAGTATATTGCAAACCAACTGAATTGTGTTGCTTTTTTATTGTATATGTGACTTTTTATTTCAGCTAATGATGGGCAGACATTGACAACTATTTTTTTTTCAGTTACCACTATTTAAAAATAATTGTATATTATTATTGTTTAAAAAAAAAAAAAAAAAAAAAAAAAAAAAAAAATTCAAGAACATAAGCAAAATTTAGAAAATTGCTTCACTGTGGCAGCCCTGTTTTTTTAAAATAAGTCTAATAGAGTAAGTATTTTAATTTGTTTTTAAAGAGTTGTGCTAGAAAATTATTTTAAAAATCTTGAAAAATCAATAATTTGAAATAGTTTTCAAATAATTTAGTGCATTGTTAGCTTTATTTTATGCAGGGATGAGATTCTTCAGACTTATCAATTTTTTAAGAAATAATTCATGTCACTTGTTTTATTATTGTTCTGTATCTTGGTAAAATAGACTTTTCACTGCAGTAAGTAAATAATTTCTGCCTAATTCTACCTAAGTTTCTTTTTAATTTGCTTAAAGCTAAATTGTATGTAATATATAAATTTCAATAGCAATTATAATATTTATTCCGCTGGAAATTCATAAACATTATTGCTATATGTCGTTCGTGCAGATTTCAGATTTTTTACTTTTTTGTCAATCTCATCCCTGTTTATGGTTAGAAGAAGAAGAGAAATGAATTCTTGCCACTGCCTATATGTGTCAGCTTTGCTCTCAGTCTAGACCATTTTTGAAGAGCGCATCACCCTGACTTTTTCAAATTTACAATGCACCGCTAGTTTTACCCAAGATTTTAAATAAAATATTTCTGTATAACATGTATTTCTAAATTTGTGTGCCCCAATTTTTTTTTTTTTTTCATTTCTTTATGAATAAGAACATGAAACTATTCAATCATGTTTTAATTTAATTGTATTTTTATATTATAAAATCATTTGAAATTAATGTTACTTGATTTATCATACTTCTTAATTACATATTTTCCTACCTTTTTTTTCCCCCTCCTTCCAAAAGCAATAATTTTTTTTTTTTTTTTTCAAAAGTGCCTTTTTTAGTGAATAGCACCATGCCCTTTTTGTTTCTGGAGTGAACACTAACATATAGCATTGATTTTAATTTGAAAAAAAAAAAAAACTAATTTATTGCATAAATTTCAAAGAATTTAAGTAATTTTGCACCAAGTAAAATTATTATTTGAATCTAATATCTAAGTATATGCAGTAGTGATTTCTTAGAAATGAGGTTTTTGACAGGAATTGTAAACTTAAGTCCAAAAAAATTAAATAAAATAAAGACAATATCAAAAGGAAAATTATATTTCAAGTCTACATATCATAAAAGAATGCTGTTTGAAATGAAATATGGGGCGGTGGATAGAACTTTTTTCTGCATTGGTGTTTTTATTTCTATTTCTGTGCGAAAATCCTTTTTTAAAGAAATTACTAAAAATATAAGTATAGTTTACTAAAAAGATAATAAAACAAGATATATATTTAAATCAAAGAAAATTATTTGTGAAATATGTATTTATTACAAACATCTTTATATATAAAAATCTTCTGTGCGTGTGTATGTAATTGAACTCCTCCTAAACGACTGGACCGATTTTGATGAAATTTTGTGTGTGCGTTCCGGTAGATTCGAGAATGGTTTAGATTCACATTTCGTCGAAATTGATTCAGTACTTTTTTAGTAATTAGGCAAAAACTAATAGTTAGTGATTTTTCGCTAATTAAAAGTGCTATATATATTAATGAAAGTCAGGATTTCGTATTAATCATAGCACAAAAAAATCTACCATACCAAAAATCTTGAAAATTGGGGTAAAAATACTTCTTATAACATCGAGTGCCGCTAAAAATGGATTTTCGAAAATTCCACCCCTACGATGAGTAGAAAAAAGAACGAACTTTTAAAAAATTCCTTAAAAATCGGCTTCTGTAGTTATTTTTCATCTGATAGCATATTTTAGTATATTTTTTCATGCTGAATCGAATGGTACCAAGCAAATTCTTTTAAGTTCAGTAGTTCGCGAGATACTTCACATTTTCCTGATTTGGCGGCGTCTTCGGCGCAAAAAACCTGAAATTTTCAATCCTTATCTATATATATAAAAGAAAGTTTGGATTTCGTATTAATCACAGCACAAAAAAATCTGCCGAACCTATAATCTTGAAAATTGGGGTAAAAATACTTCTGATAACATCGAGTGCCGCTAAGAAGGGATTTTCGAAAATTCCACCCCTAAAGGGGTTAAAAAAAAGGAACGAACTTTTAAAAAATTCCTTAAAAATCGGCTTTTGTAGATTCACATTTCGTCGAAATTGATTCAGTACTTTTTTAGTAATTAGGCAAAACCTAATAGTTAGTGATTTTTTTGTTAATTAAAAGTGTTGAATAATTTCGATAAATAGCGTACGGACGGAATGTCCGAGCGGTCAAAGGCGCCAGATTTAAGCTCAACTTCTCGAAGAAAGAGATCGCGTGTTCGAACCCCGCTCCTGTCACAAGTGTGTGCTTTACAGTAATATAGCCTGTATTATAATTTTGATTAACTGACTTCAGAAAATCGTTAACTTTTAACAAAAAAGAGAAAAATAAACTTTTCTATCAAAAATTGAACCGACTTCAAAAAATACTGAAGAGTGAAAAATAATTTCCTTACATAATTGTAATAAGAAATTAAATTAAGAGCGTAGTGTTTATCGTGCGTATCACTATATTTAAGTACATTTTTTTGATTTTCTGGTGTCGGTGCCAGGAAGGACAACGTCTGTCGGGTCCGCTAGTTTATATATAAACAACCATTAAAGCAATTATAAATAACTAAAAAGTGTTACGGAATTTACAAGGGCAGAGTAGTGGTAATCGATTATTTAAAAAAATAATGAATATGCAGTTACATTGCAAATGCTACTTAGAGCAGTTAAAAAGAATATGGAACATAGTAAGTGAAATATTTCTTTAATATTATATTCTACAAACTTAATTTAGTTTAAATATAATTAACATTAAAATATTTGTATACTAAATATAGATGCACTTATTATAGATTTAATTCTTTATATTGAAAATTTAACAGGGGAAAAAAATGGAAGTTAAATTAAAGGGTGCCTCTATATTTAATGAAAAAAGAAAAGTTGAAATTATTTAGCAAATTTTGTAGCATAAAATATGAAAGGCATACAGAAAATTGTTGCAGAGTATTAATAATTATTAGATATTTCTTATTTTTTCAAATTTCGCAAACTGGTATTAGCTTACCTCTTTAAAATTCTAGTGTAAATTATGAGAAAAGTAGCTGTAACATTACTACAGTTTCTTAGAAGCAATACATATGATTTCTTATAAATGCTGTAATATGAAAATGAATGTACAAAAGTTTTTGTAATTCTATTAAAGATTTCATAATATACATGCTAAAAAAAGACCTGTAACTGCTGCTAAAAATTTCTTAGTTAAGATACAAAAGAAGTATCTATAATAGTAGTAACTATTTCTTAATAAACATCTGTAGTACTACTAGGAAATTTCTAGGCAACTGGGATTCCATAAACTTTTCTAGTAACCTATACAGTTTCTTCTTAAGTCACACTACTGCATTAAACTTAGTAAACAGCACACAGATTTCCTTCGAGAACATACTAAGAAATCATTAATAGTATTACAGATACTTCTCTTGTGCCTTCACAAAAAAATGGTTAGTAATATTACTAACCATATACTAAATAAATACCTGTAATGACTACTAAGAATTTCTTAGTAAAGATACAAGAGAAGTATCTGTAAAACTACTAGCCATTTATTGGTAAACATACTTAAAAAGGACCTGTAACGGCTACTAAGAATTTCTTAGTGAAGATACAAGAGAAGTATCTGTAATACTCCTAATCATTTCTTAGTATTCCAACTAAAAAAGCACCTGTAATGTCTACTAATGATTTCTTAGTACGCTCACTAAGAAAGTATTTGTGCTGTTTACTAAGTTTAATGCAGTAGTGTTACTTGAGAAAAAGCTGTATTGGTTACTAGAAAAGTTTATGGAATCCCAGTTGCCTAGAGATTTTCTAGTAGTACTACAGATTTTTTTTTACAGTGTATTCACTGATGAAATCAAGTTTCTGATTGGTGGAAAGTGATAAAGCAAAATAAATTTTTAATATCGAGAGAAAAGCTGAACTGTATAGCCAGCATTTTGAAGAAATATCGTAAAAATTTTTTAAAGTAAAAATAAAATATAAAAGTGGAAAAAAAAATTTAAAAAAAATAGCTAGAATGGGCACAACTATAAATAAACAACTTTCATTTAAAAAAAGAATTATCAAAATCGGTTCAGTAGAAAGCTCAGGGCTGATGACTAAAATAACAGCCTATTCTTTTAAATATATATAGATTTTTAATATCTTAACCTTGCTTCTTTGTACTAAATCCTTTTCACCAAATTATTTCACTGCTGTAATATATACCTATTGAATTGCATTTTTCTATAAATATCTTCTAAATGCAGGGTTTTAATTCTTGCCTTCACAGAAATCCGCTTATAACGTCGGTTCGACTGCGTTTTCAGAAAGAATCTTCTCTTTTATGAAAAACTGAATTTCTGAATAAGAATTTCTTCAGATTTTGGATACTTAACAAAAAAAAAAAAAGAATTTCTTCAGATTTTGGACACTTAACAAAAAACTGAATTTTTGGGATGTGTCGAAAAATACAGTTATGTATTAATTACCTATCATACGTAGTAGGGTAAGTCTTGCAATCGTTTTTAAAATCGAAAAAAATTTTTATTTGACGAATTGACACGTACAGATATTGGAGATTCCGAAAAACATATTTTTAGAGAAAAAAAATTTGCCGTCCGTCTGTCTGTCTGTAAACGCTCTATCTGCCGAACAAATTGAGATAGAGACTTGAAATTTTGTATGTATTTAGTATGTAAGAATGAGACGAAGCCTATTTAATATCAGTAACATCGATTATCCGGAACTGTTTTTTTCGGACTCTCAAAAGATTCATTCTGATGAAAGGTATAGAAAAAATTTCGAATTTTTTTAGTTTAAGGAATGGATGTAAAAGGCAATAAAATAACACAAATTTTGCATAAAGAACGAAGTCGATCGGATTATTAGTTAACGAGATATGTGTAATCCTGTTTTTCCCATTCTTTGATTTTTCATGACCCTGTATTTCATTTAAATTTCAATTCAAAGATATATTTTAATTGGAAATGAGACGCTTCATCCGAGGCAGTAAATTGTTAGTTAATATGATTATTATTTTTGGAGTTGTAAGGATATTTCTTTTGCGCAATCCGGTATTACTTGAATATTTTGGCGTTTTATATAATTTGTCGAAATTGGCTCATCACCAATTCATTAATAAAGCATTACTATGTATATTAAAGCTATTTAAATATGCGTTTAAGTTTTATTTTGGAATTGCGATGCATTTTATAAATAGTTTACTCACGTTTTATTTTCATATTTTATATTATGCAATGCATATCCATGATGGGTAAGTATTACGCTGGCCCAACGACTAGTTTATTTATTGTAACAGGCTTTCTTAATTTCCAATTAGATTTATTTTCTATTTCTTGTAATTTTTCAAACCACATAAAATATAATTATTTCGAAATTCGCAGCTCTGTTTTTATTTATTTTTTCTTTCTTTACAAGAAAAAGTATTGAATGCGGGAAAATTTTCGATTTCCGATTTTTCACGCATTTACATGTTTTAAGGCTCAGAGATTCCAAAAAAATATGCTTTACAAAATGTCTGTATGTGGCGCAAATTTTTAGGGGTTCCATCTCAAGAACTAATGCATGGAATTTAATAAAATTTATATTCAGTTAGTACCTAATTACGTTTTGGTGTCAATCGCTAATTGATAACGCTGCTATGCTGAATTTTCCCCGATTCTCGCAATAGCTCTATCTCATGAACTAATGCACAAATTTTCATCAAACTTTAGATTTAAACATACATCGACAAGTATTATTGCTTATTATATTTTGGTGTAAATTGTTCAACAGATAGCTCTGTTATGCTGCATTTTTAGCGATTTTCGCAATAATCCTTTTTCAAGAACTAATGCATGGAATTTTATACCTTTTTAAAATGATCGCGATGGGCATAGATTGTCATTTAATTTTGGCCCTGTGGTAGCGAATTTTGAAGTAATTAATGTGTATGAGATAAAAGAAAATTTTGCGATTGCCACATCCGACTATTTACGTTCATGTGTTTGATATTTATTTGAAATGGAATTGGGGGAGGAGTCTATTAAGAGGCCAGTTCAACATTTATTGTCTCATTATTATATTGCTAATGACACATTGGGCTCACAAAAAATATAATGCAAATTCGCATTTAATTCCGAATGCTTATAACTCGCATTCTGCTAAACGAATTTTGATGGGACTTGCATTGTTAGTCAGGTAGTTTCGAGGGGAAAGGGGGCGGGATTAGGCTGTGTCGCATCGTTCTGCATGGCTTAGTTATAGAGCTATAAGAAAATTTTTTATAATTAGCTGAACCCAATAACAAAATATTAGATTTTCTAAAAAAAAAAAAAAAAAGTTCTATTTAATGAATTTTGATGGGGTATTGCACTATTATTAGTTAAATTATGCTACAAAATGTAAAAAAAAAAAAAAAAAAAAAAAAAAAAAATTCATAAACATGATTTAAACATCATTTTAAGCATTAAAAAAAAAAAAAGTTTATTGCAAAAATTTTTTTTTTCGAAAATTTGGAGATTTTTGTGTCTCGGATCCCAATAATTTAATTGTTAACTATAACTGTGCCCATACTTCAACGTGTTTGCCAGTTTTCAGGATTATATATTAGCTAGACGTTTGCAAGATCTAAACGGAAAAGGGTTAAGGGACCAATTCAACATTCACCGTCTCATTAATTCTACTTAAATCTTGTAACAATACCGTGATTTCTTTTTATGGTTTGCGTAAGATTTTCAAGGCTAAGGAGATGGGAGGAGGAGAATATTTACTTTCGAGAAGATTATAAAAATGTACACCCGTGCACAAATTATCTTTGTCTCGTAACAATAAAATTTCTTTTATTGTCTTATTTTATTCTTTTTGTATGCTAAATAATTCTTCTACATTCAAAATGTTATCCTGCACTGAAACGTTTTCAGCAATTTTGTTATTATGTATAAGGCAAATTGATAATGGGAATTTGTCTGGGAATTTTAAGGGTATGTTGAACGTTTAATTATTTCACTGGCAGTGCAAGGCAGGTATAATTGCTTCGTTTTTGTATAGAATCCTGTACAATTCTAGAATCCTGTATCGGCTTGAGTAACTCGATTTCACCAAAATCCGATGACTCGGGGCAGTGCTTTCGGGTTGACCTGATATTTCGAAGTCCAGAAAATTATTCCGAAAAAAAAACTATGTATCTAAATATTAGTGATTATGCATATATTTTCCCCCTCTCCCCCCCCCCCCCCCCAAAAAAAAAGCAAATAAATAATAAAACTATGATGTAGGAGATATTCTTGTGGAACATTTTTCTGCAATTCCTGTAAATTTTGGATTAAATTTCCATTTGGTTTTTCAGTTTCAAGTTGATGCGTATCGAGTCTGGTCGACGAAAATTATTTTATTGCGTCCGATTCAGTTTCGTGTCAAAGAAATTTTATTTACTTATTTATTAAACTTTTTTCGCGGATTTTGAGTGGGTTTATTCAAATAGAATTTAAATCATAGGATCAGATAAAACTTGATCCGTTCCGTTTAAGGCCTGCTCTGTACGCGATTAAATTCTGGCAGTTTTTTTTTTTTTTTTTTTTTTTTCCCTTCTATTTTTCTTTCCTTTTCTGGAAGGGACGTTTCGACAACCGAATATCCAATGACAAGTGGTATAAAAATTCTAAAAATGTTCCCAAAGCTATTCTGGGAATAAAACGGTAAAATAAAAAAATTAAGTGCGATTTCGGCCTTGTGCAGATCTCAAGGTCCTATAGGTATTAAGCTTTTGTGCAGAGAATTGATTCTTTGGTAAATTTTTGTGGTTGGTGAAATAAAAGGCCTTTCGAAAAGGTCGACCTCTGCGGTGGGGGTGGAGAGAAATAAAAAGTGGTGCGCTGTCCTCTGAATGTTGCAGAATAAATTTTTGAAGCCCCTTTTGCTCGGAAGTTGGCAATCGTCTTATTTGAGTTGGTGATAGTAACATATTTTATAAGTAAGTGTGCTTGTGTTGATATTATTATTATATTACCTTAACTTGTAGTCAATGCTTGCTTAATGTAATTACTAAAGTTTTAGCTCGTTTAATGTAATGAGAGTCGAAACTCGTCGAGTGCGACGAAAGAAAATGTTTAAAAGACCTGATCGACTGAATAAAAATAATAATTAGAATGATAATTGAATTGATATTTAATATATTTCCAAACTAAATGTCAAATTTGTCAGTTACAATTTTCCATTCACTAAAGATTAGCCCTCTTTACTTACAGTTGTAATCTAAGTGGCGGCGAAATCCAGAATTTTTTTTTTATTATTTTTTATTATTTTTTTTTTTTTTTTAGATGCATTCGCAAGAAAATAGTTTTATCCAAGAAAATACTCATTTCATGTTCAGTATGACATCAGTTTCATCAACTGAAGTCATCTGAAAGGGGAATTTCAATCTCAGTGCCGATGAAATGAAAAGAAATATTGAAATGTAAAAGTATTATGAGTAAAAATGCGTTATTTTATATAATGACGCCATTCTCTCTTTAAAAGTTACTGTTAATAGTAAAATGAAAAGGGCATCCTTAATGATATGCTAATTCCCATTTATCTGGTTTCTGAATGACATCATTTTCTTTATTGAAAAATTTTCCTGATTTCGCTTTAGATGTAAATTTTTATCATAGATTATTTTCTGTTATTCTATTTACATTATTAGTATTATTTCTCAGTAAATATTTTTTTTTTCTGCAGCAATTAGTGCATATTTATACGCAATCATTTTTATTATAGTTAAATTTTACGAAAACCATTAACTTTTTCTTTTAAATGCGATGACATATTCACTGATGAAATCAAGTTTCTGATTGGTGGAAAGTGATAAAGCAAAATAATTTTTTAATATCGAGAGAAAAGCTGAACTGTATAGCCAGCATTTTGAAGAAATATCGTAAAAATTTTTTAAAGTAAAAATAAAATATAAAAGTGGAAAAAAAATTAAAAAAAAAATAGCTAGAATGGGCACAACTATAAATAAACAACTTTCATTTAAAAAAAGAATTATCAAAATCGGTTCAGTAGAGAGCTCAGGGCTGATGACTAAAATAACAGCCTATTCTTTTAAATATATATAGATTTTTAATATCTTAACCTTGCTTCTTTGTACTAAATCCTTTTCACCAAATTATTTCACTGCTGTAATATATACCTATTGAATTGCATTTTTCTATAAATATCTTCTAAATGCAGGGTTTTAATTCTTGCCTTCACAGAAATCCGCTTATAACGTCGGTTCGACTGCGTTTTCAGAAAGAATCTTCTCTTTTATGAAAAACTGAATTTCTGAATAAGAATTTCTTCAGATTTTGGATACTTAACAAAAAAAAAAAAAGAATTTCTTCAGATTTTGGACACTTAACAAAAAACTGAATTTTTGGGATGTGTCGAAAAATACAGTTATGTATTAATTACCTATCATACGTAGTAGGGTAAGTCTTGCAATCGTTTTTAAAATCGAAAAAAATTTTTATTTGACGAATTGACACGTACAGATATTGGAGATTCCGAAAAACATATTTTTAGAGAAAAAAAATTTGCCGTCCGTCTGTCTGTCTGTAAACGCTCTATCTGCCGAACAAATTGAGATAGAGACTTGAAATTTTGTATGTATTTAGTATGTAAGAATGAGACGAAGCCTATTTAATATCAGTAACATCGATTATCCGGAACTGTTTTTTTCGGACTCTCAAAAGATTCATTCTGATGAAAGGTATAGAAAAAATTTCGAATTTTTTTAGTTTAAGGAATGGATGTAAAAGGCAATAAAATAACACAAATTTTGCATAAAAAACGAAGTCGATCGGATTATTAGTTAACGAGATATGTGTAATCCTGTTTTTCCCATTCTTTGATTTTTCATGACCCTGTATTTCATTTAAATTTCAATTCAAAGATATATTTTAATTGGAAATGAGACGCTTCATCCGAGGCAGTAAATTGTTAGTTAATATGATTATTATTTTTGGAGTTGTAAGGATATTTCTTTTGCGCAATCCGGTATTACTTGAATATTTTGGCGTTTTATATAATTTGTCGAAATTGGCTCATCACCAATTCATTAATAAAGCATTACTATGTATATTAAAGCTATTTAAATATGCGTTTAAGTTTTATTTTGGAATTGCGATGCATTTTATAAATAGTTTACTCACGTTTTATTTTCATATTTTATATTATGCAATGCATATCCATGATGGGTAAGTATTACGCTGGCCCAACGACTAGTTTATTTATTGTAACAGGCTTTCTTAATTTCCAATTAGATTTATTTTCTATTTCTTGTAATTTTTCAAACCACATAAAATATAATTATTTCGAAATTCGCAGCTCTGTTTTTATTTATTTTTTCTTTCTTTACAAGAAAAAGTATTGAATGCGGGAAAATTTTCGATTTCCGATTTTTCACGCATTTACATGTTTTAAGGCTCAGAGATTCCAAAAAAATATGCTTTACAAAATGTCTGTATGTGGCGCAAATTTTTAGGGGCTCCATCTCAAGAACTAATGCATGGAATTTAATAAAATTTATATTCAGTTAGTACCTAATTACGTTTTGGTGTCAATCGCTAATTGATAACGCTGCTATGCTGAATTTTCCCCGATTCTTGCAATAGCTCTATCTCATGAACTAATGCACAAATTTTCATCAAACTTTAGATTTAAACATACATCGACAAGTATTATTGCTTATTATATTTTGGTGTAAATTGTTCAACAGATAGCTCTGTTATGCTGCATTTTTAGCGATTTTCGCAATAATCCTTTTTCAAGAACTAATGCATGGAATTTTATACCTTTTTTAAAATGATCGCGATGGGCATAGATTGTCATTTAATTTTGGCCCTGTGGTAGCGAATTTTGAAGTAATTAATGTGTATGAGATAAAAGAAAATTTTGCGATTGCCACATCCGACTATTTACGTTCATGTGTTTGATATTTATTTGAAATGGAATTGGGGGAGGAGTCTATTAAGAGGCCAGTTCAACATTTATTGTCTCATTATTATATTGCTAATGACACATTGGGCTCACAAAAAATATAATGCAAATTCGCATTTAATTCCGAATGCTTATAACTCGCATTCTGCTAAACGAATTTTGATGGGACTTGCATTGTTAGTCAGGTAGTTTCGAGGGGAAAGGGGGCGGGATTAGGCTGTGTCGCATCGTTCTGCATGGCTTAGTTATAGAGCTATAAGAAAATTTTTTATAATTAGCTGAACCCAATGACAAAATATTAGATTTTCTAAAAAAAAAAAAAAAAAGTTAATGAATTTTGATGGGGTATTGCACTATTATTACTTAAATTATGCTACAAAATGTAAAAAAAAAAAAAAAAAAAAAAAAAAAAAGTGTAAAATTTGCATTCCGAATCGCGAAACTTATAATCTTCATCAGTGGAATCGCGGGAAAAAGACAATTTGTAATGAAAATTGTGCTAAAAATTCTGAAATGTTTTGGCAACGTTTTCATTGGTGCTATTTTATTACATAAAAGAGAGAGGGGTCGGTAATATTTATTTTTATTGAAATGAGTTAAAAATTTTCCGTGCTAATAAGCATAACTTCAGAAATTTTTTAATTGTTTTCTATTTAATTTGTTTTGCAACGATTGATGGTTGCCAATTTAGTTGATCGATGGATCGGGTCCAGTGATTTCACTTCTGTATTTCTGGGTGAAGAGGTGTGTATCAACAGGTGTTTGGAACGTTCGATGCCTCTCTTTCCAGGCAGATGCTGAAATCAGGGGGTCATTGTTCCTTCTAATTATACATCTCAGAGTTTCATCCGACTGCTTCCCAATTACCTTTTTTTGTGCTGTAGCCAAAATTTTTTTACACTTCTCTCTGAACCTACCTGGAAAAAAATTATTCCACCTGTTCCATATACTTTCTAAGAATAGGTTTCTTATGTTAAAAAAAACTATTCCTTTGTTTTAAGTTGATACATTAATAAGCACAGTTTTCAAAGGAAGTGAAGATCTCGTATACATTTAGAAATCTTTTTTCTGGTACTGTCAAATAAAATTCGTAAAAAAACAAGTTCTTTCTTAAAAGTTTGCTTTTTTTTTCACGGAATATTTCAGAATCGGGACATTGTAATCTCAATTCTAGTCATAATAAAAACGCAAAAACAGCATCCGGGTGTTTTTCGGTCACTAGTGTGGGCTCTTAAAGGGAAAGTCTGAATATTTGTAAAAATGAAGTCGAACTGCGATTGATTTTAGTGCTTTTTGCACGGGCCGGGCCAAGATAATTTTCGTTCGGGTCAGAAAATTTCGGCCTGTGCGGAACCCTCTATGCAGGACTCCTCCAACGCCCCCTCCTCCCCTCCTCTTGTTTGATTATCGGAGGGCCACCTATCGTGTGTCGCGTGGCAACATTCTTTCAACACCATCCGCTTTCTTCTCTGGAGTAACATCTGCTCTCCGTGCTCCTTCGCTATTCCCTCCTCCCCACCCGAGTCTCGTGCTCTAATAACATCGAAGTATTATTCGGCCGCAATTTTTATATACATTTAGATGGTGCATGGGGGTGGATAGAGGGGGGTGCTGTGCTAACAGCTGCTCACCACTTGCATCTCATCTCCGTTCATCATTTTTCTCTATCGTAGAAGGTCACTCTTTGTCTCGAAATTCGAAATCGATGGGAGATCTGAAACCGATTTTATGTTTTATGTTATGAACAGTGATATAGTGGAGGATATACGGAGGTAGTATACGCCGTATACTTTCTGCATTTTTTTAGGACCACCATATAGCCTCTGTTCCTCATACATTCTATTCACATTCTCTCATACATTCATTCCCTCTACCTTGAGCGTATACCCTCTGCTTAGAGAATGTACCGTCTGTTTTTTTACGACTACACCACTGGTTACAAATAAGTTCGGAAACCGATCTGAAAACCCAAAATGCTCGATTTTGATCCAGATCAGAAACTCTTAACTGAAAGAAAGTAAACAGCATATTCAAAGCAACTACAGTGTAACTTCAAAAATCTGGCATTTCGAAATCAGGCAACCTCGAAAATCCGAGCAGTCACCTTTTCCATACCTTTTCTTTTACACTTCCAACCTACGGGCGAGCGAAAAATTGCAAGATGAAAACGTGTATTTTTCTTTTATGAAATTTTGGAAATTTTTAATGTGTTAGAAACAACACGAAGTTTTTTTGAAAACCGCAGATAACGGCCCCTCTGAATTAAAACATTTAAATTGTTTATCGCAGAAAATGTGGGCTTGATAAGCAACTTAGATAAGTTTTATGAAAATTTTGTGTGCTGATTATGGAATCGAATCGTCGACAATTTATGATATTAAGAAACAGAAGCTAATTACGCTGCAATTTTATACAAAAAGTGACGTTTCGAAGAGCTAAAGAGACACAAAAATGAAAAGCATTTCTGGAGAGAAAAAAAAAATCACTGTTTATTAGATTTTTTTTTTCTTTTGTAATATAGAAAAGTTTAATTCCAGTAAGATTCTTTTAAAGTTTTGTTTCTTTTCTTTTAATATCACATAATTATCATTTGGTTATGGATTACATTTGGATTAAAGTACTTTTGATATTCCTACAAAAATCCGGAATTTTCAATACACACAATAAAATACATATATTTTTTTTTACAAGAAGAAAAAAAAAGAAAGAAAAAAAACAAAAACGAAAAAAAAGACGATGGTAATATAAATTTGGCGTCCCCTCAATTTCCGCGCCCGGGACGACGGCCCTCTTCGCCCCTCGCTTCGCACGCCTCTGTTTCGGGTGTATCAGATTCGAAACGACGAAAAATTCTTTGTCTGGTTCGGGTTTTAGATTGATTTCAAATGAAATTTTTGTATTCTGATGGAGTAGTACAAACCAAATCATGCAGGAATCTAATTGTGATTCTTACTGTACCTGTCTACTTTTTTTTTTCTTTGGGGGGGGGGGGGATTCGAAATATTTTTATTTGTGTTACATTTATACAGCTTGCGTGTAAAAGGTTTGTGCACTTTAAGACAGAGGCACTATTTGGTATTTCCCTCCTCTCATCCCCGCAAAAAGGATTTCATATATTTTAAAGTGTATCGGTCAACACAGATCAGATTCAACCAGAAACAAAAGCAAAAATAACTTGTCGAATTTGATTAAAATAGTAACATTAGCATCAAATAAACATTTTAAGCACAGATATTGATAATTAACAATAATATTTGCCTTATTAATGCAACCTTCTCAAAATGACTCATTTCCTTATTACGAGGACTTAGTCTAATTTTAAAGTAGCACATGTGAGAATAAAACTGTATCAATTGATTCTAATTCTAAACTGTACAGTTTTTTGAAATGGTGCTTCTGTTCCAATAAGAAAATTTTGAGAATTTTTCCTCCATAAAGATTAAAAGGTGATATAATTGCTTCAACCTGTTTCTTCTGCGAAGACGTTTTACAAGTTGCTTAATTCGCTTCAGTGTGCGGCTGCCTATGATTTACACAAGTTTCACCATTTTGCGCCGCATATACCTAATATGTACTCTCCTCATTTTAATGTGCATTGTATTCGAATTATGTATCTGTTTTATTATACCACTATGCAGAGATACCAACTTATATGGGCCCACGGGGCGCGAGTCCACCCAATAATTTGATATCTCCACCCACCCATTATTAATTGAACCCACCCAATATTTTTCAAAAGTTGGCGCCACTGCAACTATATCTTCGTTTTAGCGAATCGCAGAATTTCTGTGATTAAATTAAAAGTCGTTCGAAAGAAACTGAAAGACTCGAATTTTCTCTCTCTCTCTTTTTTTAAAGATATATACGAAACCTTTTGTATACCTTGCATTTATTTCTTCGGCACGCGCTTCTTTTTAAAAAATATACATATTCTGTTTTGTTTTTTCTTACTTTCTTAATTACCTTCCATCTACGACAGCAAACCATCTGTTCCTAGGCCGAATTCGTGAACCTTCCTCCCCCCTCCCCCCAAATACCCCTTAGCAACAAACCTGATGTCGCTAGGCATGCTGCTGAGGAAAGTTTTTCACTTCTTTTAACATCGAATGTTACCTGATGGTATAAAAGAGCCCCGACACCTGGCGTGCGGCCTGGCGCGTGCTCCGGCACTCCCCACGTGTCCTTTTCGAAAACACACACTTTAAAAAGGCAGGTGTTGCCACGACCTGGAATGCCAGGTTCCTTTTGGAGCTTCCAAGACGAAGATCTTGCCAAAAAAAAAAAAAAAAAAAAAAAAAAAAAACAGCTGATCTGAGACTGATTGCTGCCAGAACAGCAGAAGTACTGTTACCAGTGTTGAATTCAAGGGGTGGCCCGGGGGACATCCCCCCGGAGCTATCAAATGTCCCCCCCCCCGGAAATTTTGAGATTCTGTGCAATTTCCCCCCGGAACTCTACTGTATTCCCCCCGGAGCAACAGAAGTCCCTCCCGGAGAAAAGTATTTGAATTCAACATTGACTGTTACTTTGCTCGTATCTTTATCCTTCCTTATACCTGCAAAATTTATTTTAAGTCAACTCCAAACCCGAAATATTTCAATCCCGAACCCAAAATCAAAGAAAACTTATGCATATTTAATCCAGTTATGGAAAAATAACTGTAATTATATTTCTAATATAATTTTTGTCATTTTTGTAGAAAAATCAACATGTAAAGCTTCATACGAATTGAATATTTTTAATTGAGCCGAAAAATGCCCAAGCCGGGATATGAATCTACTTGGCTTACTGGTACAATGATCTAACGTTTAACCCTTTCCGGCATGGGTAAATTCTGTTCGTAAAATGAGAAATTATCGACTGACACCGGCGTTCAAGAACGACTTTTTAGAAACTAAGAACTCCTTAATTTCAGCTTTCATTGTAAAAGCAAAATTTTAATAAAACATTATTGGTGTTGCTTGCGAGTTTGGAATTAAAATTATATAGATGTGCCCGGAGTGGGACCACTGTGTCAAAAAAGGTTAAGCTAAAACTGTGACTCTGTAGTCCAAGGATCTGGGTTCGATTCCCGGCTTGGGCATTTTTTCGCTCAGTTGGAAATCAATTCGTATGATAACTTTACCGATCAGCTTCATTGTGTTAAAATAATAATAATAATAATAATAATAATAGATTATCTACGTTCTCATCGTTTATATGGAGTTCCTTTACCCGTTGACTCGTCTCCATGGCATACCAGATGTTATTACCAATAAATAGGTTATCTGAGCGAAATATGCTCGCAGATTGTCAGCCCAGGTAGCTTAAATGGTAGAGAATTGGACCTGTAAGCTAAGGATATGGGTTCGATTCTCGGTTTGGGCATTTTACGCTCTGTTGGAAATATCCATTTCATATAATATTTTTACCTATCAGTTGGTTGTGTTTAAAAAAAAAAAAAAAAAAAAAAAAAAAAAAAAGTAAAGCTTACACATATTTAAATATATAGTTTTTCAGCTGAAGCGATATTCGGCGGACAATTTTTCGAAAAATCGGATTAACCCGAATCCGACTAGCAACGAAAAACAAATTAGCACCATTTTAACCTTATTATTAGAAAAATAAAAAAGGTTAGTATCTGACCGGTTGCTTGAAACATTCATTTTTTACAAAAGGTTAAAATCTGTAAAATTGATTTAAATTGTTTTTAACCATTTCTGGCGCGGCGTAATTGTATTTGTAAGATGATGAAAGGATGGACGGACACCAGTATTTATAAACTAATTTATTAAAAAGTTAAAACTAGGTCCCCCCCCCCCCAAAAAAAAAAAAAGAAAGACATTTAAACATTCTTGGTGCCAGCACTCTTAAAATTAGGTGTCCTTTTTTTTTGTAGATTCCCCCCCCCCCTCCCGCAAAAGGATTAAAAGTCTAAGAACTTGGTGTGAGTATATTTAAAACTCATTTTTTTCTTTTAAAAAAAATGTTCTATTCTATCACAAAAATTTGCCTTATCTCCCGATAAGGTTTGGGTAGAAAAGAGTAATTAACAAACTACAAGTTTCATAGTAGTAACAACTACAAGTTTTCAAATTCATTATTCAAATTTTCTATTAAAAAAAAATCATTAACCAAAAATAATTAAAATTACTTCATCTAAAACAGTTGATTTCTTAAGACATTCGTCTAACTTTATCTGCAACCTATTTTGTCCGGTAGATTTTAATTCATTTCACTTAAGTGCAAAATATTTTCATAATTAAAATTCAATCGAGCACTCAACTCTGTCTTTCCAGGTTATATAAAACACACTGCCCGGTGTGCTTAGTAAAGGTGAAAACAATTATTGTTATTATATTTTTTAACTGAAGACTGATTTAAAACTGATTTTTTACATTTAAATATATATACAGTCGAGTCTCTATATAATGAAATCCATCGTTCCAGTAAAAAATTCGTTATATAGAGAAATTCGATGTATAGAAAATGATGTTAAAAATCGTATTTAATGTGTAAATTTTGAGCAAATATTATTTTTGATATTTTTGATATTTTTAATTAAGGATTTGAGATGTTTAAAAGTAAATATTAACCTAACATTTTATTTCTTAATTATTTAAGCAGTTAAAAAAAAACACATTTATTTGAAAGCTTAATGAAAATCAAATAAGGAAGACTTATATTAACTTCAGACGAAGAAATCTGTAATTTTTCGTTGTTTTTATTTTAAAATTGTTACGCTCTCAAAAAAAAAAAAAAAAACTCTCATTTTAGCAAGGAATGAAAAATTGTAGTTAACATTTCCTCCATTTGAAGGCCTCTCTTACGCGCCTCTCATTGATTCCTCTCTTATATGTGTAACAATCTAATTGACTCTGTTTTGAGAAGGATGTTGAAAGGTGTGTGGGAGGCGGGATGAATTCGTTGGATTTAAAGAACAAGGAGAAAAGTAATATAAAAAAACTCAGCACTGAACGATAAATCAAAAATAAGTAATGGAAAATTGACTCCATATGATTTCGAAGTTTTTTTAAAACAAAATAAATAAAGACCAATTTATAAAAAAAGTCGTTATATGGAGATAGATATTTCGCTATATAGGGACTGTTTTTAATGTAATCATGCGAAAAGGGGACCGTTTCTACAAAAAATTCGTTATATAGAAAAATTCGATGTATAGAGTTTCGTTGTATAGAGACTCGACTGTATTTAGATTGTTCGTTAACAACACCAAAAATATTATGTTTTCAATTAAAATGGAATTTTGAAATCTATCAAAAGCGATATTTTCAAGTTAACCGCATGCCAGATAGTTGTAGAAACTACCAAAGATTTCGCTACTTGTATCTTTCAGCAATTTTTATTTTTATTCTTATTATTTCGGTGTTTAAACGCGTACTTTTTCTTTACATATCTTTTAAACTTACGGATTGTTCATATTAGATCTTGTTATCTATTGTTGAAATGATAATTTCGTTATGAAATATTAGCCAGAAACAAACACTGCACTACTCATGTTATTTTAAGAGCAAACGAGTTAATCTTCTGTAATCGAGCTGCGCGCGTTATATTCGTAATATCTACTCGTTTATGAATCGCAGAGTAAAAAGAAAGAATTGAGATGGATTATAGTGGCTGGAGGTTGATGGTTAACGCCAAAAATGTAACCTTTAAAAATCCACTTCATTAGACCCAAACACAAGCACGTGCTTTCGTTAAAGAAAAAAAAAAAAAGCATTTAGTAAGGCAGTTTTAAATTCATAATACAATGAAAAGATATTTTAGAATGTTTAAATGTAAGCAAATCATTTTCATCTAGAGAAAAAATGCACGATTAATGTCAAAAAATTCGGTTCCTGTTTCCACGTGATTATTTCGTTTGGACCGAACGAGGACATTTAAATTTGAGCGATGACGCACATCAAATTGCAAACCGATTTTGCGGCAGACTGCACCTCTATATCTTTCCTCCATGGTTATGAATAAGTAAACATCAAATCTGACTATCTAATCGAAGTTTTAGTCATTATAAAATCTTAAATATCGACTTTTTAAATTTAATCTTAATTTTTGTAAAGGTATTTTAGATTTTTTTTTTCTTCTTCCACCATATCTCCCCCCATCTCCCACTATTGCGATTACGTTAGTTTATTATTTTTTTTTTCCTTTTTATAATAGCAAGAGCAAAGGGGATAATAGCATTCCACAATATTTCAGTATAAAAATGATCAAAAAGTCAAGAACCTGAAAATAAAAAGAACGCACCTGGCTTGTCGAACTTCACCCATTGGATCTGTTCCCCGCGCTCTGATTGGACGAATTTAGTAAATAATCGTCTGCTCGCTATGTTTGAAAACGAGAACCGGCGATCAGATCAGAGAACATCTGTTTTGAGATCAGAGTTGGCAAGTGCACTTTGACAATTGTGCTTGTGTTTTTGGATTATTTTATTCTTGTTGTGTGTCTTTTAACGAAATTTGAGCGATTTCAAAATGGTTTTGTTTTTATAAAAATCACAGAATAATGCTTATTTGTTTATCCGGTTTCTTATGTGGGTAAGTTTATTTCTATATACCATTAGAATAAAAATTTCAAAACAATGATCTTTTTTCCGCGAAATTTTGCAATGCGCTCTCAATTTAAAATTACGAATATTCTTGCAATATGTATCTGTTTTTACTTGATGATGAATATTTAAATGATGTGTTCTGTAGCACTCACGTATGATTTTTTTTTTTTTTTTTTTTTTTCACTTGTCTAAAAGTTTACAAAAAATTTTAATGCTCTGATATTGGGCAATTGTAGTTGCAATTATTATTATGCAAGTTTTTATTTTTATCAGCGGGGTAGAGCTGTATTAAATTACTCACAAAATGTTTAAGGCATCCGTTTATGAAATAAATAAATTTGAATTTTTACTATTAGCTTTATTTTCCTTAGTCAAGATTCTTAATATCTTATTCTATTTACGTTTAGTAAGTTTGAATAATATGCTGTTAAATTTTCTCTTCAAATAGTAGTTGCTAATTAAAAAACATCTGCTCACCTAGAATTAGAATGTTACAGTGATATCTGATCTGATGCAAGTTTGCCATGTTTTTTAAGCTCATGATTTTGGAACTTTCGACTTTATTTTACAATAATAATAAAATTGTAAAATTAAATTGACAACTCTGCATCAAAGAGAAATGCTTTTTAAAAATATTATTTCAGTTTTTATGTTAAATGTCGTAAAATGTCTTATTTTCCACTTAAATTATGCTCAAAAATATAACAGCAGTAAGTTGATTGTTTTGATAATATCTTATGTATATAAAAATATTACATCGAACATATCGTGTATTTTTTATATTTTCGAAAATATAGTATTTACGAATCCTAATAAAGTGAAAAAACTTAAATTCTCAGAATAAAGTTCCTGATAATTCTATTTTTAAATGAATCCTTAAATTTCTATTTTAAACATCAGTTTATGATTAAAAGTATTTAAGCATTCAAGATTATTTGTTATTATTATTATACAATGTAATTAATTTTAATTAATGTTTTATAAGATATTTAAGCATTAAAGATTAAATCTTATATAATAAGATATGCAAAAAATTAAAGATATTATTAAAAGTATTGTTAGATTAAGCAAAACAATTTTATATCAGTCAAATCCAATCGTTAAATCGACTTATCCTTAGGAAAAAAAAACTTTCATTATAAACATAATTAAATTGTGATACTAAGCTGAAATTGGACACTGGTAATTTTTTCCCCTTAGATAAAACTGATAAAAGCCAAAGTAGTATGCAATTAATGACTGTGAAGTCTAATAATAAAAATAAATAATAGATAGGAAACCTCTATTTGTAAAATTATCTAAATGAATAATAATAAAATTAAAAAAAGAGGATATGGCATTAACAATCCTATTCCTGAAACTTTTTTGTTTCATTAAAATGAATAGGTTTAATTGATCTTTCTCCTCAAATGTAATAAAAATCACCTTTTTTTTTTTTTTTTTTTTTTTTTTTTTTTTTATTTATACATAAAGTTTTGATATTGTAATTTTATAAAATTTTAAAATATTATATAAGCATGGGTCAGATTTTATAACTCGTAACAACATGCTCAAAATGTTGCAGCAATTTTCAAGAATTTTATTATATTTCTCTATTACATTTTTGAAATTGCTTTTTATATTTGTTTTCTTCTATATGCTGTTTTTTAAAATGTCTTAGATAAATATGTTAGTATTAGAGCTCATTGAAAAGTCTTCAATGCCTGCTAAATCTATTGCTAACTATATTAATAAAGTGTTACTTGTCTTGTTACACTCTAACTTTTGATTAAAATTAAATAAATAAATGCTCAAACAGCCTCAAATTATTATTTTTTAAATGGGTAGAGATTAAAGCATATTCGACATTAAAAATGTTCTCGATAACGTATACAGAGCAGCGTAAAAGAATGTGGTTTTGTAGGTGGTTATTTAAGTGGGACATGCATGGATAGTTTTCTCACATCGGGGACCCCCCCCCCCCCCCCCCCGCCGCCCTCATCTCCTTGGGTATCTCTATCATCGCCTTCTTCATTTGTGATCATAAGAAAATCTTTAATCGGATATTCTTTTCTCTACATCATCCGCCCACTCTTCATTTGGATTGCCTTTTTGTAGACCCGGTGTTAATATACGAGACGTCTTTTAGATTTTGTTGTATTTTTTTCAAAGGCATTAGACACGCTCGGCCGACTAACCATTCCTTTGATTTTAACTTTTCCGAGCAACAGGTGATACATCAAATTAAATGTATCTAGAAACATCATTATTTTTTTTATATTATTTATTTGATGAAAAGTCTGAACTGTGTTCACGATGTAGCCCAAGTTTTTGCATGGACAGAGTAAAGCCGGACTCGAAATCGCAGCAAATTAACACATTTTATTTAAAAAGTTGTTATCTGTGATTATTTCTGTCAATTTTATTTCTTTATGTAGAAAAATTATACAATACAATCATTCAAATTCGAATATATAGTTGTTTTTATTATTAAATTAATCTAAAACGATATTCTGGATCTTTTGAAAAATCCGCTTATGGGTCATTCCACGTGAAATCAACCAATTTAAGGAAAACTTGTTGCATCATAGTCACGGATTTTTTTTTAATTTTTATCATAGACAGACATAGTACTGAAACCCTCAAATCTGAAATTTAAAAGTAATTTTCACAATATTGGCCGAGATATGGCCATTTGAAAACTGGCCATTTTTACAAAATGGCGGCCATCTTGGAATTGTATCACTGTCTAAATATGGCCATAACTTGACAACTAATGGCTCAAAGTTTATATATCTGGTACCAATTTGAAGATATTTGTACAAAGAATGAATATTTCACATCAAAACAATAATAAATTTTCATTTTTTTACTTTTTATTATGTGCAAAGTGAAAATTTCACCCCAAAAAAGGGCAGATTGTAATGGCTCATAAAAAAAATGAATCATCATGAATTTTTCTGAAACTTGGTAAAAACGTTGCTCCATCTGTGTGCTTTAAATAAAAAAAAAATTGGAAAGGTAAAATTTGTTGTTTTAAAATAAATGGTTTTTTACAGATAAGGTGTCATTAACCAAATAATGATATTTTTAGAATCTGTGAGCATTCCTGATTCAAAAAATAATGGTTAAAATAAAATTTTCTAACATCTAAATTAATGTAAAAGTATAATCAAAACCTCATTTGTACTAATTTTGTAGAAATCTGCCTCCAGCCCCCCTCCCCCCCCCCCCCCAAAAAAAAAAAAAAAATTAGACAATTCAAAAAATTTTACACTGAAAAAGATAAGATAATAATTAAGGAATATAATGTATAATTATAAAATACCTATAAATGCAATGCATACATATGGTGATTTACTTCACATATAGGGGCAAGTGGGGTAGAATGGGACAGTAGGTTTTTCTCTTTATGTATCATTCTAAATATTTCATCAATCACATATTAAATGAAGTAATGGTACCCCAATCTTCATTTGAAAAAAGTAGCTAATTTACACAAGCTTGCAATTATATAAAGAAAAAGATTATTTCAAGAATCAAAACATGAATTCAAAATTTTAAATTTTGAATTCAAAACATGATGTAAAAATTTCATTATGTTTCTATAAGCTGATGTAATATTGCATCATGTTCTATATAAGCTGATGCAATTTAAAGAAAAGATTGCTACTGTACCTTCATCTGCTTCTTAATTGGCTATAATCAAAGTATGATGCTATCTTGCATCATGTTCTATATGAGCTGATGCAATTTAAAGAAAAGATTGCTGCTTTACTTCATCTGCTTCTTAATTGGCTATAATTAAAGTATGATGTAATCTTGCATCATAATGTCCAAGAAACTTGAGTAATTCCTTTTAAATACCATATACCACTTCTAAAGTTTTCAATGAAGTGTATTTAGACATACAATAATTATTTTGTACTTATTATACAGTGGAGATGGAGTGTTTTGTATGTAAAAAACTCAATGTTTCTCTGAGTACTGATGTTATTTCTGTTCTTCAATTATCCCCACGGGATTTACATTTATTAAAAAAAAGGTTACATTATATAATCCCAGATGAAAAAAGTTTTTTGCATGCGAATATATGCAAGGTTCACAAGGATAAATTTCTAAAATTTTATAGTTTAAATCAGAGACAGTGTTGTGATCCATTTAATAAACATCCAAATAGTAACAGAGCAAAATCACTGAAAACAATTTCTTTAGATATGTCTATGACAAATCCAGACATCCTCATTCCAGGAAAAAAAATTATGTACTTCCTGCTATTCATCAATAAATAAGATGATTTCTATTGTTGACATGAAAAGCATCTCTGATCCAGAATTTAGTGAACCCACAGTAGTAATGGAACAATTAAACAAAAGCTGTGAAATGTTAGAGTTATCGCCAATAAAAATGAATAGGCGTAGCTCAAAGAGGAAACTTGGTTATTTGCAGACAAAAGTTACAAAAATTTTGAATGAAATGAAATAAAAAGTACTGTAAAAATAAATATTTAGTGTAAATAACTGCAAATTGATATTTCTTTATTGAATTATATAATATAAACACAATACTTTAATTTAGATGCTAGAAAATTTCATTTTAACCAATATTTCTTAAATTAAGAATACTTACAGATTTTAAAATAATCATTATTTGGGTCAATGACATCTTATATGTAGAAAACCATTTTTAAAACAACAAATTTTACCTCTCTAATTTTACAGTATAATGTTCCATATATAGAGAAACTGTTACATCTATGCATAATCAAATCATTATACAGAAAGCATAAAAAGTATATGAACTAAATTTACTTTTCATTTTTGAAATAATCTTTTTCTTTATATAATTGCAAGCTTATGTAAATCAGCTACTTTTTTCAACTGAAGATTGGGGTACCATTACTTCACCTAATGTGTGATTGATGAAATATTTAGAATGATACTTAGAGAAAAACCTACTGTCCCATTCCACCCCACTCGCCCCTATATGTGAAGTAAATTATCATATATATATGCACTGCATTTATAGGTATTTTATAATTATACATTATATTCCTTAATTATTTTCTTATCTTTTTCAGTGTAAAATTTTTTGAATTGTCTAATTTTTTTTTGGGGGGGGGGTAGGGGGGCTGGGGGCAGATTTCTACAAAATTAGTACAAATGAGGTTTTGATTATACTTTTACATTAATTTAGATGTTAGAAAATTTTATTTTAACCATTATTTTTTGAATCAGGAATGCTTACAGATTCTAAAAATATCATTATTTGGTTAATGACACCTTATGTGTAAAAAACCATTTATTTTAAAACAACAAATTTTACCTTTCCAATTTTTTTTTAATTTAAAGTACACAGCTGGAGCAACGTTTTTACCAAGTTTCAGAAAAATTCATGATGATTCATTTTTTTTATGAGCCATTACAGTCTGCCCTTTTTTGCGGTGAAATTTTCATTTTGCACATAATAAAAAGTAAAAAAATGAAAATTTATTATTGTTTTGATGTGAAATATTCATTCTTTGTACAAATAGCTTCAAATTGGTACCAGATATATAAAATTTGAGCCATTAGTTGTCAAGTTATGGCCATATTTAGACAGTGATACAATTCCAAGATGGCCGCCATTTCGTAAAAATGGCCAGTTTTCAAATGGCCATATCTCGGCCAATATTGTGAAAATTACTTTTAAATTTCAGATTTGAGGGTTTCACTACTATGTCTATCTATGATAAAATTTAAAAAAAAATCTGTGACTATGATGCAACATCCATTGGTTGAATTCATGTGGAATGACCCTTATTCCGAATCTGATCGCAACCTTAGATATGGTGCTATGTTTTTTTCTGCACTCGCTGGTGTCCATATTCAGCACATGTCCACCGGATCCTACTTTATTATTCGTTATATTTAATACATGTTATAAATATTTTTCATCGTTAAATTGTATTCTTTTTTATTTTTTTTAACCGGTAAAATATATTGCACATTTTATTCCATAAAGACTAATATATTTATAACAGTTGTAAATTTCCAAATGGGTGAAAAAAGTCCGGGCCAATATTCGAACCATAGATGCATTAGCTAAAACCGTCAATGCTCTTCCAGCGGAGCCATCCCGGACAAAACTGGAGGAGCTAATTCACCCACTTAACCTTTAACAACATCTGGTCTGATATCTAAATCAGTTCAAAAGTATAAAGTAAAGGTTATTATTATTTTACAAATATATTATTTCTAAAGTTTTTTTTTTTTTTTTTTTTAAATAACAATGTAATTATAGTCAGCCAAAAACGAAAAATAAATAAATAAATAAAAATAAATAAGACTATACCCATGATCCGCTGAAAATTAAAATTCAACTCGAAACTAAAAGGAAGTCAACCCGATTTGCACTGTGAAAAAAATTACGCCTTCTCAACCTGATGCAGAAATGTTATAGCCTTGAAAAATAGCTCCACTACCGGAAAAAAAAAAAAAAAAAAAATCATTATTAAAATTGGAGTCATGTAATATTTTTCTGCAGTTTTGAGTAACGCACTCCATTACCGATCATATTTGACCGGAACAGGAATTACAATGTTAAACCTACCAGTCAACCAGTAAAATTGGGTTTGCAGGTGTTTTCTACCAAGATAGGCCTGAGAGACCTGTTGCATTTTAATATTCGAATCAAAATTAACTAATCCCGGAATTTTAGCCGCAAATTGATAAGGTGATAGTTTGTGCACAGATGCATCCTGTAAGCATGCAGGTGTAAAGTACCCATATGGTTATTTTACACACATTCCGGTAATAAATTGCATTTTCAGGATATTTCGAAGTTTGAGATTTAAGTTTCAGAAATAAACATAGGATAATTATTGCATTAATATAGAAAGATGATTTTTAAATTTAAAATTTTCCTTTTATAAAATGTCCGATAGTTATGCAGGATATTTTATAAGGAATGATACATCTTTTCTTATATTTAATACTTTTTTAAATGGATGGTTGCAAATGAATTTGGCGTCATTCATTGTATATAACGTCATTTGGAAATTCCACGGCAATCGTTGTCATTGTTTTTTTTTTTCCGGTTGACCACTTCTGCATGAATTCTTTTTGTCTTGTTTCGAGTCGTCAGTCTTGTTCGTTTGGGTTGAGCTCCGATTTTAATTGGCTTACTTGAGTCGACACCCGGCATTTTACATCCTTACTCATTTAAGCTTATCCAGAAGATTAAAACATTGATCAGCTTCTTTTCTCCTCCTTCTCCCCTCCCCAGCCAAATCCTAATTTTTATTTGAATTTATTTTCAGTAAAAGTAGGGAAAGGATAAAAAATGTTAAATGATCATACAATACGTTTTCTGAACAAAACAAGAAGTGTTAGCAGCAGCTTCAGGAATTGTCTGGCAGTGAAATCCCTCCCAGTAGCGTAGCAAGCGGGGGCGGTCCGCCCCGGGTGTCACCCTCTAAGGGGAGACACCGTCTCTTTTTGCATATATATATATATATATATTATATACATTTTGGAAAAGAATTTTAAAATAAAATGAAAATTCTAGCGCACGACGCAACAGAGTTGATTTTCTTTTCTTTGAGAATGGGAAAATTTTCTAAATAAGATATGTACCAGCGAACAAAAACCAATCTATCCAACGAATGGGTAGCGAAAGCAAACTTTAAAAAAAACATTTATGTGTAAATATGTGTAAATATAAACATCTTATGTGTAAATAATAATAAAGACAACACTCATATTACAATGATAATTAAAAATTCGTATAATTATTATTAAAATATCACTTTATAGTTAGTGAGATTTCTGGCACTGATGTTTATCAATGAGGGCATCTATATCAGGATTAAAAGTGTTTAATTTTATCTTAAATCATTTTCTACACGCAGTTTCTTTCTCTTCTTGTTTTTCAAAAATAACTAAGTAGAAAGAGCATGTTCACACAAATATTTGCCCATCAAGGAATTCAAAGCTGATTTAGATAATTCTGGATGTTCTGCACGTATATTCATCCAGAAGAAAATTAAGGATTTTCCCTTGAAATATTACTTGCCATTGAAATTATATACTTTTTAAACAGATGAAATATAATGTAATTTTTTTGTGACAAACCTCGATTGTTCCGCGACCCACTAGTGGTCACGACCGATAGGTTGGGATTTGATGTATAATGTGTTTTTTTTATGCAGGAGAATAAAAGGTAAATAAAGAATGGTGTGGTCGTTTGTTGCAACAATGTAGAATTGTGATTTGACGGATGGGGTGTGTGTGTGTGTGGGGGGGGGGTGACACCGTTTGCATCCGCCCCGGGTGTCACCCATTCTAGCTACGCCACTGATCCCTCCTTCACTACTCTTCGGTAAGGGCATTTTCAGGATAAGGGAGAACTGGCTACAGCTACAATAGGGCGTCCCATCGTTCGCTTCTTAAAATGTAGTGTGTAATATAGTAATAAAGACTGGTAGGGGTCCATAAATGTTATGTGTCGGTCAAAGCAATGATAATTGACCTCGTATTGGCATCTTATGAATGGACAAGCTGCAAGCTGATTCTGTTATAATTTTGGTTCTAAATATACAATAATACCTCTAAATAACGTTCACGCCGGGGTCAGGAGCGCGGAATGGTCCGCTATTCAGAGCTAAAAAACAAGCAAATGATGTGTTAAGAGTTTAAAAAAGTGTTCGCTAAATAGAGGTTTCCGCTACTGAAAAAGAATCTACTAAAAGACCACTTCTGAACTGAACAACAATTTGTAGCGATAGCGGGGTTGTGTTTTCCGTTTTGTATTTTTGTCTTGACGTAAATCTGGAAGTTGCTGTTACAATTTCCTGTCTTTTTTTTTTTTTCCCCCCTTCCTTCCTTCTAACCGACATTCTTCATTCAAAAAACACTTCATGTCGCCTCGAGACTACAGTAACATTATGTAACAAATGTAAGATTGCTTGTTCGACTATCCTGGTGGATTACGCCAGGCCACCAAGTACAACTATTTCTGGCAAAACTCTCTTTTAAATTATTTTGCCGGTGAGCTTGATTTAAAATAGGGAAAAAATCGATTCTGTGTCATTTTGTAAGCTGTCCAAGGAACAATCTGGATGCTAAATCTGTGTTATTGGCAGGTAATGTGCACGTTTTCCTAATTGTTATTATTGTTTTAATCGGGAACAAAATAGAAAAAAAAACTAAAATGTTTTTATTTCTTTAACTCTTTAGGTTCCGATGAGACTTAAAATCCCATCAAAGAAAATGCAACATAAAATTTATTTAATTTGTCTACTAGAAAAAATAAAAAAATAAATAAAAATAAAAAATATTGGGTACCTTTTTTACAAAATACTTTGTTGGATCCCATTCAGTAAGCACAGCAAGCTATATATATATATATATAGTGGATCGAAAACGGTTGTTGTTGATGATGATATATATATTTAACTGTGGTTATTTTCTCAATTATTTAAATGGATTTAGCTACTCTTCTAATATGTTTACAAAAAATTTGCAACTTCAAAACACTTCTCAGTGGCAGGTAAAATTGCAATACATTCATTGACATTATTCTTGTGAGAATTGTGAAATTCACTACTGTTTGTTAATAAACGTTTTTTTTTTTTTTTTGTCAATATTTGACAAACAAACAAACTTACAAAAAACCTTCCGATTTATTTGATCAGTTTTATTTTAAAATCTCCGTAAAAAATCAAATTGTTATTATATATATTGTTTTTGGATATTTTCAGAGATTAACGAAGATAATGATTGGTAAGGAATAAATTTCTGATTTATAACTGGGAACATAAAGGGTAAATAATGTACATGAAAATATTTTTACTGAAAAAGAGAAAGAAGAAAAAAAAAATCAATACAAATTACATTGTCATTCATAACATTTTTGTGATTTTACTAACCATTTTTGTGATTTCTGCAATTACAGTTGTTTTCACGTACCCCAGATTGGGAACCGCTGCATTACACTATACTCTAAAACCCTTTAAAAGAGAGAGAGATAGAGAGAGAAAGATTAATACTAAACATGAGACTGTAAAATAATTAAATAAAAAGAAAAAAGTAACTGCTGTGAACTCATTCCAGCGTAAAAATAAGATCAAAGACATACAAATTATGTATGTCTTTGATCAGTGTTGAATTCAGAGGATGGCCCTGGAAGCCCCCCCCCCTTCCCTCTCCCGCCCTGGAGTAATAAAAAGCCCCTGAAAGATTTGAGATTTTATGCTTTCAATGGTCAAAAAGTTCAATCTTTTCCCCGGAACTCTATAATGCCCCCCCCCCCGGGGGGCCCACAGAAATCCCTCAATTCTGAAAATGTCTGAATTTAGCTATGTCTTTGATATTTCAGACGAATAAAGTGTGATAATATCTGAGTTTTTCTCTCTTAGCAGAATGTAAATTTTCTTTTTTCTCTTCCACTCCTTTCTCCAGATCCCCATATCCTAAGGAAAGAAGTATAATTAGAGATTATCCATTTATATATATATATATATATATATATATATATATATATATATATATGGTGTGTGTAATAATGGTCCATTTCTTGATGCTTCGATCAAATTGAGAAAATCATATCCCCATTTAAAAAAAATGAAAAAAGAAAAGTTTCAAAAGAAAAGCATCAGTCATTGACGTCATTGCTGAGCGTAGTATATCTTGTTTTCCTTCTCACTTTACTTGTTGTAACTTCTCTGTTGGCAGCGAGCAGCTTGTTTTGTTGCCCGGTGGAAATTGCAGCTGTCGGTGTGTTTGTGTTTTCTGTGTCCCATTTTGCCGAAATGCTTTTGTATTTTGTGGATTTATTTCAAAAATTGTTTAATTCATCTCCACTTGTACCCATAACTTTGGGTTAATCGTGTGAACGCTTGATTCTTTTTTAGTAAGATTATTATTATTTAATTCCTGTTAAATTTATCTTTATTTTTCTGTAAGCATAATAGAGCGTGTTTCAAAGCTTATGTTTTTAACATCGTTTCGTTATATATTCAAATTAATAAATATCATGTAAGAAATTCCACGAAACTTTCATTTAAATGTTAAGAAGGTAAAGAAATCTAGTAGTATACACTAATAACATCTAATCAAAGGTTTTTTTTTTTTAAATAAAAATTAAGAATAAAGAAGTAAATTTAAGTTAATTTTTTAAAAGGCCTAAAAACTGAGAAACTGAATAAAGCAAGTCCGAAATAACCAAATAATCAAGAGACGCACTTTTCCTGCATTTCCCTGTTTTTAATTGTGAATGATTTTTTACATTTATCAAATATCTAATCATAATTTTGTGAATATTACATTATAGTTATAATGTCCTGTTAAAATAATAATAAAAATACTTATCATCTGACCGCAATCCACTGTTGGATTTTCCCATAGTTTCATTATCTATTTATGCACATTAAATTTAGATATATAAATTTTTCAAACTTCAACTGTTTTTAATAATATGATTGTAAAAAGACTGGTTTCATTATTCTATTTAATGGTATTGTCTGAATAACTTTGGATGTATTTATAAAAGTATTTATATATTGTACATATTGTTTTTATTTTATGTAGCTAGATAATAGGTCCTTTTATTGTGTTTCCAAAATAGAATTTTATTTTAAAATTATTAAACTTTTCAGGTAAAATGTTTATAAAAGGTCTTTTTTAAAGCCAAAGAATTTTGTATAAAATCCTGTTTTATGATGCAGAATATTCTAAAGGGCCTAATTATCCTAAACAGGCTGTGTAAATGAAGCATTAAGCTAAAATATTTTAGCAGTCACTATTGGGGAAAATTTGAATGAATAATTGGTGAAATTTAAAAAATATTTTAATGAATGATGATGTCGATTTGACACTGACCAAATGATATGTTGACTCAAACCAGAAAATTCTACATAAAATAAGTTTAATACAAACCATAGAAACTCAGTCAAATAAATAAGTTGGATAGTTTTTAATTTCAAGTGTTAATGGGGGGGGGGGGGAAGTGACAATTTTTATACTAATTTTAAAAAGTTAATTTTAAACTGATTGATATTTTGTTAATTTCTACTTTTTTTTTCTTCCAGTTCCTCTCACAAGCCTGTAGAACGGGCTTCATGTGGTCCAGGACCTCCGCTGAAGCAACTTCGGTCGTACTCTGTCGAGAACACAAACAGCAACTTTGCCTCCTCTCAGCTAGCACGAGCGCGGCAAAGGTCTGTCAGTGGCAATGTCTCCAGCAAAAAGACACCCGTGCGAAGGGTGGACGATGAGGCTCTCAAGAGGTCACGCCTTCACAATAGCCAGTGAGTATATATAAATACAATAAATTTTAATTTGTCTTATATTTTGTTCATTTTTATCCAAACATACTTTTAATTTGTTTGTTTAAGTAGAGGTAAATCGAAGTATTTTTAATGGTATTAACAGCACTAAAATTTTTAGATAGATGCATTAGTAATTTGAGAATTTTTGCTGTGGAGGAAAAAAAAATTGTCAGTTTTATTTAGATTTAAAAGTGAAATGTTTTACTTTATATTCTCTATTTGTTATATAAAGTCCTCAGTGGACGACTATTTAATTGAAAACTACATTATGTCCTCATTGGGAATGGTCATGAATCATGATTGTATCTAAAAATATAATTTTATTTACTGATGGTTTTTCTTTTATCTCTCTTACTTTAATTTTTGAAAAAACTATTATGTCATCACAGGGCCGTAGCTAGAAGTGTACGGTAGGGGGGTGCTCATATTTTTTTGCTCTCTCTCTAATGCAGAAAGATAAATTAGTGCATATTCACATTGTAGGTATTATGTTTCTCATTAAACGGTTGTAATAACTTCATTTTATGCTAAGAAAAGTATATGCTGATGAAAATTTTGAATGTATAATGGGTGCAAAATTAAACATCATGTTAGCTTCATATGGTACCAATAGGATGAGGGAGTGTTGAAACTCATATTTTAGATACAATTTAGTAACTCTGCAAAACTGTGAAAGGGTCTCAAAACTAAATTAGATTTTTGAACAGAATTTCATTTGAATTTTCGGAACATTTAGTGACCTTGGAACTTTTTCCAGGGGGGGCTGAGCCGCCCATAGCGCCCCCTTAGCTACGGCCCTGTGTCATCGTTACATAGCTAATCATAAAGATTAGAATTTCATACCCAAATTATCTTTAAAAATAGGCGTTTAATAATATTTACAATTAATTTTTCAGGTATTTCACATAACCAGTAGAATATTTATCTTCTGTTTTTTTCTCGCAGGTACGAACTTTCTCAGGATTTGCTGGACAAGCAGGTAGAAATGCTGGAAAGGAAGTACGGTGGAGTGTGTGCTCGCAAAGCAGCCTTGACTATCCAACGAGCCTTCCGCAAGTACACTATCATGAAGCGCTTCCAAGACATAGCCAACGCCTCCAAGGGAGAGAAACGTCTCTCGAGGAGGTTCCCGACCTTTGACATCGAGAACAAAGAGTGGGTTGTGTACAACAGCAACGGAACTGTGTCTCGATACCCTCACTTCCAGCATCACCAGTCATGTTACGATGGGGAAGTGAAAATGTGTAGTAATAATTACCATTCGCAAGTCAGTTCGGATGCTATGCTGCAGTCTCATTACAATGTGTTGTACCGAGAACTGAGTGAGAACCTCGATGCCAATGACAGTGCGAGGTATAGCAAGCCGTGTCGAACTCAGAGCTTTCGCGAGAGGCGAATCAAATATGAGGAGACCTACGGCCAGGGACATTACGAGAAGACCAC
The DNA here is from genome assembly GCA_964019185.1 of Maratus speculifer. Classification (NCBI taxonomy): domain Eukaryota; kingdom Metazoa; phylum Arthropoda; class Arachnida; order Araneae; family Salticidae; genus Maratus; species Maratus speculifer. The sequence goes on along the minus strand of OZ025290.1, from coordinate 445,525,568 downwards.
GACGAATTGTGAGCAACGCTACATGCCTCAGCACCTAAACAGTGCTTATTATCACCAAGAAGCTCACCTACGAGAACCGAGATGGTCTCCTCCCTCTTTCCCCCGTCATCCCGCGTGGACTGCTGTGCCTAATGCAAATGTTCAAAGGACTCACTGTTCTCCGAATCAGGTGTCGTCTGTCTATATTAATTCTAGTCCAATTGTAAAAACTCAACAAGACACTTACGTACCCCCTAGAGACTCTTTGTCGTCAGAAGATAGTGCACTCAGTATGGTATGATTTCACATTTTATTTCTTTTACCAAGTTCTTGTGAAAAAAAAAAAAACTGATAAGCATGTTATTGTAAAAAATAACTTGTTTAAGCTAATTAAACACTTATCATGAAGTGAGTTTTTTAAGAACCCTTATGTACTTCAAAAGATCAGTTTTCTGAGATTACGATTGGACATTACAGATATATTATACTGACAAAGTTGCAAAATGCAAATTTTCAAAACCAGCAATATTTAAATTTACCAGGGTTACTACACAACTTGGAGAACCTGGAAAAGTCAGGGAAAAATCGGGGAATTTCAATATTTTTTCCTAAAACCTGAAAAAGTCAGGAAATTTGATAAAACTTTCATTGTGAAGAGAGTTTGATCATTGTGCGACCAGAAGTGAGAATCTTCCATGATTTGGCAAACTACATATTTAAAAATAGAAAAAAAATCATCTACTTTTTTTATTTTCCAAAAATTTCTTCTTTTATCCTCCACATCTTATATTTTTAACACTCATTATTACAGATTTTAAAACTTTTTCCAGCAGTTATTTTTTTTCATAAAACAATAAGTAATTATCATAAGCTTCTTATCTTCCCACTCTATTTCCCCTTCCCTTGTTGAAAATAAATTTTGTCTAGACAATAATTTTAGGCTATAGCAGAGGCGCAGCCAGAATTCCGCTCTAGGGGGGTTTTGAGTTTCTGATAAAAATTTTGCCGGTTATTTGAATCGCCGGCTAATAGAATCAGTACTAATTAGAATATTCACTGTATAATACTTAAACTCAAAGAGCATCTGTAGGGCAGGAAATCCTCATTCTTTTAGCATAATATGTCTCAGAAAAGTGATTTAGTTCAAATTACCAATTTTTACTTAACTAATCCATGTAATATGCACTTTCATAGTTTTAAGTAAAATTTTTGGCATTTAATTGAATCACTATATTAAATGAAATCTAATTCAATAAAGCGGTGGATTCCGAAATATGCCAAAACGTTTAAATATTAAGTTTGGTTTTAACTCATGTAAGCGGCAATCATAGCGATCTTTTTTAGTTCTGGGAGGGGTTTTAACTCCAAAACCACCCTCTTGGCTGCGCCACTGGGCTATAGTTAACAAAATAATATTTGTGAACTCAGTGCACACACAAATATTTTGTAGCAAGTTTGTAAGAAACTTTTATTTGAAAGCTTGGAATCACAAATTATTTAAAGAGAGTGATTCCAATTGCAAACCTCAAAGTAAGATTGTTACTGATTTGGGAAGGGAGATTATTAGACACTCTATTCAAGAAATTTTAGTGTTTTTTGAATAATATAAAAATTTGGTACTTACGTATTAATGCCACCGCAGCAGAAATTGCAATAAAGCGACAATAAAGAACTATCTTGTTTGCACATGCACACAGTTATCTTTTGAATTCCTTGTTACCTTGTTGTTTGCTGATTTTTGACACCATTTTTTAGTGCTTTTTTAATGCTTTTTTTTTTTTGCTCATTTTTGACGCCATTTTATTGTGCATATGCAAACAACAAGATTGCTCTTTATTGACACATAAGCACAACTTCTGCTGCAGTGGTGTTAATACGTAAGTACCAAAAATTTTTTTACCTTTAGCATGTCCATTGTCCACTACACCGCTAGACTAGAATTTTCTTGGAATACATCTGGAAAAGTCAGGGAATTTCATTCTGCTATATGAGTAGCAACCCTGATTTACGCATCTGTCATTATCTTGAGTTTGGTATTTCAGATATTAAAGGCAAGCTTTGTTTTTAGATTGAACCAAACTCTAGTTATTTGCATCATTTACTACAGTGTTTTATGCTATACAGTATGGAACCATTTATCCGGAAACCAGTTAACCAGAAAACCAGTAATCCGGAATGATATTTCTAATAGACTGATGTTAGAATCTTTGAAGAAAAAAGTGTCATACACTGCCAGTTTGACATATATACATTGTTTGAAACAGTTGTATAGTTTGATAACAGCATCTAATATTCGAAATATAGTTATATTAAAGATGTTTTCATTTTCATGCTGTGAAAACAAAAGAATTTTTGTTCTCAAGGAATTCTCATAAATTACTTTTTTTCAAACTCTAACATTTCATCTTACTTGAATCGGATTCTTAGTTCAAGTAATCTAATAATTAATTTAAAATCAAAAGTAATACCACAACCACATATATACCATAAAACTTATCAAATGGATGCTGGTTTAATGCCCAACCAATTAACCAGAAAAACCAGATATCCGGAATATGTCTGACCCCAACCATTCCGGATAAATGATTCTGTACTGTAGTTAAATAAAAAAGAACTTATCTCGAATTGACCATAATCTGTTTGTTCCCTGGGTCCACTTATGTGGACCTCCATTATTTCTTGTTTTTTTTATTAATAATACTCAAACATAGTTGCAATTTCAGTATTTGAATAATTTCCTTCAATATGTAAGATTCAAAATAATCCAAATAAACTTAAATTCTTGTCAACCTGTAGAGAAAAAATAATTCTGTTATATCATCTATATAATAAAAGTCTAAGTCATGTAACTGTCATCAACAGTTATGGGTTAACTGCTTCATTTTTTTATGCTAAGCAATCATTTTGGATCATTAATGTTAGCCAAGCGCTCGTGATAAGTCTCCAAATAATGTTCGATAACCACAATTTTTCCTATAATATTATAGTCCGACTCATGTGGCTGTCATAAAGAAATACGGGCTGATTCCATTGCTTTTCATTTTGAATAAAAAATTTTTTTTTTTTTTTTTTTTTTTCAAATAAAACTACATAAAAATTGCTGTGATCGCAAAGAATTCTTGATACTTTTATGTTAGCCAAGTACAAATCTCACAAATAATTTTTAACTCGCCAATTAGCTTTTATTTTTTTGCACGGTAAATTATAAGAATTCTTTTGAAGTTTAAAATATTGACAGTAAGTCTCATTGTTTGGCACAGAATATTTTCATGTAAAGTAAACTAAAAAGTGTACAAAAAAAGTTTTATTTTGCATATTTATAAATATAATTTTCCGAAATCTTTTCAGATGAGTGTGGAGATGGAATCGAGTGAAAACGATTCCAGCATCCATCGAGGATCAGCGGTGCGGCATTCTATCAACGTGAGTCCTTCGAAGCAACACGGTGCTTTGATGAGGTCGGGCCCCAGGGCCAGTGATGTGGCGCTGGGTCGAAGAGTGGTTGGTCGCATGGAGCAGAAAAAGATCCCCCCTCAGGTTCCAAAGAGGACATCTTCCATTCCAAACAGAGAGGACAGCTCAGACTCTCAAGATTCTGAGTGCAGTCAGCAGAAGCACTCGAACAAGACAGTGGACGCGTCTCCTGTTTGGAAAAGAAAATCTCTAGTGAGTTGCAATGATCCTACGAACTCTATTAAAAAATCTTTGAATTAAAATGCTAATTGTTTAGTTTGTAATATTTTATTTGAAAACACTCTTAGTCCAAGAGCCGATCTCACAAAATCCTAAGTCATTGAGCACAAGACAGGGTTCCCAGCTTCATGGAAAGTCAGGGAAAATCTGAAAGTCATGGAATTTCAAAGTAGTCAGGGAAAGTCATGGAAATTTCAAAATTTATCTGAAAAGTCAGGGAATTTACAAAGATTTTCTATAAAGTCATGGAAAAATCTTGGAGAAAAAATGAATAATGAAGCAAAAGTCATCAAGTAGTCTCTGGAAAAAATCTTAAAATTCATCAAAAAGTCGCAAAAGAAAAAAAAAAAAACATTAGTTTTGACAAAGTTTTGGGAAAATAAGCTGCAAATTTTACTGTATTCTTGTTTGGTTAAAGACATTTTTGAAATTTGGTCAGGGAAAGTCATGGAATTTTTTGAGATTTGGTCATGGAAAATCAGGGAATTTGGCCGTCATGTTTTGCTGGGAACCCTGCAAGAAAAAAATCCTTCATTTTAGGGAAGAGTCATCATAGGGAAATCGAATGATGCATGTCTGTCGGAAGCAAAGGGGTGCAGAAGCCAAAAATTGACACCACTAGTGGCTCACTCGTATTATTAGCATTTTATGTTCCTGCACCCAGTTTTCCACGTTTTCATACCTTTGATTGTACAGCAAATACAATGCTAATCTTACAAGTGCAAAGGAGGTTGAATGATTGATTCTCCTATATTAAAATGTTAACTACAGTTGAGACACGATGTAACGTGGTTGTTGAGAGGCATGTTTCACACCAGGGCATAAAATAACATAGAAAGTAGGCGACACTAGTGTCGCCCAGTATCAGGATATTGTCGCCCAGTGAAAGGTGATGGTGCCGGCAGTTTTTTAAAATATAAAACATGGGAATAACATAAGGGTTGATTGTGTGACTCGGTGTTGATATGAATGGCAACATTCGTCATTGCAGTAAAATAAAACACGATAAATAGCACGGTTACAAAATGCTGATTGTTTTGCTATCCAAGTAGATGGTTTTACTGAGCATTATGGAGTTTATATAAAGTTTGTCACAGCACATTTTTTTTTCAGAAGAACAAGAATCAAATGTTCTAAGATAATTTAAATGAAGTAAGCGTAGAACAGAAGTCCTGATGGATTCTGCCATGATTGTATTTGCTAAATTTGTTCTTGAGAATGACGCAAAAATTATGTTGTCAGACTTAATTAGAAATGGGAGAACTGTAAGCAGAGGCAAGAACAGCGGCATCTAGATTCGAATGAAACAATATTTGGATAAAGACTTGCTTTGGGTGTCGTGCGTTGCTCACAGGTCCAATTTATCAGTTATCAAAGTTCAGCGTTGGCAAATTAAATAGCTTACCCTTTATTGAGTTTCTGCCCCACGCTTTGAAGAATTTGAAAAAATAGAAGGAACAGAAAACTAAAGTACTTTTCGTTTCCCTACATTTTTTGAAGTTCGTGAAATGCTTAAAAATCTCGTGACACAAGAATTCTCTCACCCAAAGCATTATGATACCTCAACCTGTGTTCATTTGATTATAAATAGAAAATAATGAACAAGAAGCCTGATTTGCCTAATGCCTGGATTAAATCAGTGCCGCCCTTACGAGTGTGCGAGAGGTGCGGTTGCACATGGTTTCGCGCACAGAGAGGCCTTGCGCCTGGACAAAAATTATTTTTTCTTTAATAAAAATACTTTATAATAGAACATTTTTAATATAAATTTATGATTTTAGTTAAGAAAAAATAAACATTTGACATAAAATATAGCCTATATTGGAAGATGGACTATCACCATCTTTGAAATTGGTTCAGTACTTTCAGAAATTACCCATGCAAACACGCAAATAACATTACTCCTTTATAATAGCTAAGAAATTGAAACCTGGCTTCCTGGGTCACAGTATATAGGTGAAAACCATTCTTTTTTATTAATAGTATGGATTAGATTATATTAAAAGTCTAAAACTAAAGGGCCTCGCAAAATCCTTGCACCGGACCTCGCTTTAAGTCATCCTCCATAAGGACGACTATGAAAAACTTTTTTAAAAACTTTAAAAAGACAGAGATATTTTATTATGCTGCCTGATTACATAAACGCAAAGAAAAAAAATACATTTTAGCCACCACGCATTTTGAATAACAATCACCTTCTTGGGGCCCTTGGTGCAGCCTTTTTAACAAATAATTCGAATTGCATGCAGTTTTCTTTAACATCATTTTAGAGTTTTCTGATTATTTTGAAAACTACTAAAATATATCTTTAAAATCATCTACATGCCAGTTAAGTCTCTAGTTCCTCAAAGATGGCTGGCACCTTAAAGTTTTTGCACCATAAATTGTTAATAATTTGCTCCCTCTTAAACCGATCTTCATTTTTGGAACTCTTTTTTCATTTAATTATTTTAATGTTTCTACATTCCAATTAAAAATCTGGGGAACCCTATAAAATCCTATAAGATCCGATCCGGGGTCCCTTGAACTTTTTGTGCGGCATTACTTTTTCATGTCCTTATTGTCTCGCATTCTGAACTAAAAGTTTTAAAGTTGAGTTTTGTAATCCTGTCCGCAAACCAACAGTTTTATATTTTCACTGTGACACTAAGTCCCTGTTCTAAGCATTTCCCTCCATTTTTTGTGCATTTCTTTAAAATTCCATTCTAATGATTAATTTATACTTATATTTAATTTTAGTTAATTGAAGATCTAGAGTGCTAAGAACTAAAACCATTTAACATGTTTTCATATTAAGGTCCTACTCTTAACCATCAGCTGGCCCCCTTAAGGTCCTTTGTCACAACTTCCTTTAAAATGATCTGACTCACTAGCTTTTTTTTTTCCAACAGCTTTTTAAGTCCTCCAGCTATTGCATAAATGACAGAAATATTTCTCAGACTTCAGGTATCACCAATTTTGAACATTAATCTCCTTTTTTGGGCCTTTTTTGCAACTGTTTGAAGAATGATCCGATTATATTATAGTTTTCTGTAACATAGTTTTAGCGTCCTCTAGCTACTCTAAAACTACCAACTATATTTCAGATACGATCCTGTCCGCAAAAACCTGGTCCTTTTTCTTACCACGGCTACCACCTTTTCGAACATTAGTCTTCTTTTTAGCTGTAAATTAAAAATCGCGTTACTTTAAAATTAACTTTAGTTAAAAGTTTTCATTCATTTATTAAATGTCGTGTTAATGTTAAAATTAATTTTTGAAAATTATAGGGGTAAGCATCTTCAATCGCTTGAGGAAGCATTTTTTAATTGAAATGTAAAAAGAAATCCGCTAAATTTACGGTAAAAACTGCTGGCAGCAATGTTGCCAGCAGTTTTTGCCGTAAATTTAGCGGATTTTGTTTTACAGTGTGGGTCTAAGGGCATTATTTAATTGGGATTTGATTCAATCAACTTAGATGACAAAGCGGCTCCTTTCTGCACTATGGAATTTTCTCTTATACTTCAGCAACTAACATTTTCGAACATTATTGGTGCAATCTTTTTTTCGGGTATTATAGGCTTTATTATTACTTCCAGTGCATGTTACTTTAGTTGTGAGGACCTAGATCCCAGGTTTGTTTGGAAATGGGGTAGTTGTAAACGTTGCGGAAATCAATAAGGTCCCCCAAAACTAGGTTCATTTAAAAGATTTTCAAAACTTATAAAATCATACAAAATTTAATGTTGTTTAAGGTTATTATAAGGGATCCCGTGCAACATCGGGCGGATCAGCTAGTAACTAAGGTACAAAAAATTGCCAGTTATTCGGTATTCTTATAATTAAATTTTCTGCTACCACAGACGAAGAGAGAATTTGTCAACATTTGTTTGGGACAAAAGACTAGGGATGCACCGAATAGTGATTTTTGTCGAATGCCGAATATTCGTCCGACAGGTGAACCGAATACCGAATATTCAGCTAGCCAAATAGTAAATGTTGAGCCGAATACCGAATATTCAGCTAGCCAAATAGCAATTTTTGGTCCGAATACCGAATATTCGGTCAGTCGAATAGTAATTATTCGACTATACCAAATATTCGGCTTTCCAAATACTTTTTATATTTCAAGGTTTAAAAGTATTAAAATGTTACTTTTTAAAATAATTTTACATAATATTTAATAAAAGAAAGTTACATTTTGATAAAAAAGAGTTTTTTTTTTTTATAAAAACATTTAGTATTGGAAAAAAATCTGCCTTGAGTAATTAAGAAGAACAATTATGAAACTTTTTTAATTAATAAAATTTTAAATTTCATGGTTTCGTCTACGAATTAAAACAAACATTTTAAAATAAAAGAGAAATAATGAAGAAAATGGTCGAAGAAAAACTTTACAGTCTCTTAATTGTCCTTTTTCAATAATTCAAGTCATATTTTTTTTCAATATAAAGTACAAATACTTTCAACTTAATTCTGAATAAAGGAATATCTAGCTCATAGTTCTTTTCTTATGTTTCTATCCTTCCCATCGTATAATATTTTACAGAAACCAAAGTATGTGAGTTGAAAATACAGTTATGAGGTCTTATTTATTGTTAATGAAAATAAATGAAAACACAAGTTTGACCTAGAGTGTGATGAAATTCAATGTATTTATACTCAATATGTTGATTATGATTATGGTTTCATAACAAAAATTGCCTTGATAGCTATTACTATTCTCAAAAGTTTTTCTTTCTTGTTTAAGGACTTTAAGAAAAGCAAGAACCAGATTATTTACTAAACAAAATTTAGGAACTTTCATTTGCACACATCCTTTATTCCTAAGGAGCATCCTAATAAATCACCATTTTAATCCTTCTAGTGGTTAATTTTCTTAAGTTATATTTTATAAACAACAAATAAATAACGTAAAAACAAGCTATTTTAATTTAAATATGATCTTCTTTCTTATTACTTTAAATGTATTTATAAATTGACAGTTAAAAGTAGAAATTATGAAAAGTTTTTAAAAATGTGTTTTAAAAGGTTTTAATAAGTATTGGATTCGGCTGAATACTTTGATATTCGGCCAAACCGAATATTCAACAGGCCGAATGATTTCATATTCGGCCAAGCCAAATATTCGGCTTAACCGATTATTTTGATATTCGGTCGAACCGAATATTAGGTAACATGGCCGAATACCGAATAGATACCGAATATTCGATGTATCCCTACAAAAGATCAAACCGATTGTCGCCCAGTGAAAATTTTTTAAAATATGCTCTGTTTCACACCCACATTATAACTTAACCGCAGTATATCAGAATGGTGTCAAAGAAGCTGTATAAAAGGATGAAAACACTTACTCGCTTTGTGAAATGTAATTAAAATAATCATTCATTGAATGCAGATTTAATCTTACACTATTTTAAAGTCCATAAGTGTTGTTTGATGAACTGTGGCGTTTTTCTTTTCGGCATATTGTTCACACTAGCAAGATGAGTAGATGGATACAATCTGAATCATCTTGCCTCTCTATCCACAAAATTATCTTTGTTAAGTATGAAATGACTTCACAAACACGTGGAACATTGTCTTTCATTACTGCATCATTTTCAATTTTATCATGATCTTATTCACTGCAATTTTTATGCATTATAGCATCAATCCTATCCTGATCTGTTATGATCTCTGAAATTGGTTCCCTGTTGTCAATTTCTATCCAGTCATTTAAATCGTCAACAGAGATATTGAAATGCATAGCACTGACCGAACACTGCAAGTCTCTCATGGTGTTTCACTGAAATTTTAAACACAAAATTTATCCTAAAATTAATATATTTTTTTTTTTTTTATGGGGACATACTTTCTCCTGTGTTAAATCTGAATTTATGGTTTATCGGACTGCGTTATTTCGGCTTCTACTGTATTTTGTTTGTAATATTTTATTTGAAACACTCTCTTTATTACACATAAACCAATAGCAATACAATCACCATTGAGTTGGAACCTGTTCCAACTTGAGATTCCAAAATTCGACAGGACTCAACTAACTTAATAAAACACAGCTGGTCTGTCAAATTATACCTTCAGACTCAATATTAGAGATGACTCATAGATTTTTCACTGTGCTCTCCTGTACCTAAAAGTATAAAAACATGTAGGACTGGGAGCAAGAAAACACAATGGTAAATCTACAAGGCAACTTCTAAAATCAGGTTTCCAGGAGTTTTCTATCAAGATAGACTTGACAAATCGATTGCGTTTTAATATGTGAATAAAGTTTTAGCTAATTCTGAAATTTGAGCTTCCAACTCTATAAGATGATTCTCTGTGCTGTCACTTTCCAGTCTAATACAGTAGATTTAAAAAATAAAAGCACAATTGCAGGATTTTTTTTTTACCACCTAGTATGAGTGATAAAGATTGTTGAGTTTCATTGTTGTAAAACTTTTTGATTGTCATTGTTGTAAAACTTTGATTTCCATTGTTGTACAATTTTCTGAATTTCGCTGTAGAATTTAATGGAACAAGTATACACAAAGGAAAATAGTTTTAGAGAATTTGTATCAAGTTTTAAAGAATTTGAAAATTTATCCATTTGATTGGGTCAGTTTAATTCTTAAATTGTGATTAATTTAGAAATGTCATTTTAAGCATGAAAATATTTTAAAAATTTATAGGCACAGATGTCATATGCACCACATTGGCACATTTTTTTTTATTTTTATTTTTTTCCTGACGCCCATTTGGCAAAAAAATGTTTATCAAATACCAGTTACATATATATTTTTAATATTTTTTTCTATTATTTTAAAAAGGAAATAATAATAAGCTACAAAAGTTTAATTAATAACTATAAAACAAAACAATTTATATCAATTTATAAAAGAAAATATAAAGTAAATAAACAGTTTATTAATAAACAACAAACAATGACCGGCTTACCATATGAGGCATAAAATCACCATTTTATTGCACTCGCGCAAATGTGGTGCGTATATGACATCTGTGCCAAAAAAAGACTAGTTCAATATTTTATTTTTTTATTTTAATTGAAATTATTTCTATTTATTTACTTATTTATTTATTATTTATTTATTTATTTATTTATTTTTTTTGTAAATGTTTCTAAAAGCAAATTGTCCTAAAGAAAATTTTAAAATGCTTAAAATATTATTTTAATTCTTTTTATAATTCTAAATTTATTTTTAAAGTTAGAAAACATACTGAAAAGACTATTTAGACCTTGTTAGATTAAGTATTTGTAAATCAATATGTTATGATTTTTTTCCCTCTTTTTATAGGTCTTAGCAGAACAGTCAGTCAGTATTGAAGACAAGCGTTTAAGTAATATATCTGAAAACAGTGAAGATAGTCTTGACAGTGGCGGTGGTTATTCCAATACAGCACCAGCCGACATGAGTCAGTCCTTCAATGTTCATAATTATCCCGACATTCGAACACCCCATGAAATGCCTGATACTCCATCAATATATAAGGTTTGTGGTGTTATTTTACTAAAAAAATGTATCTAAGGTTCTTGACTTTTTTTTATTATCCTCCTATATCTAACAGTAGAAATATTTCTGACATTTTGGCAGATTTGCTTTCTCTCCTATGTATGTGAAAGTTTAAGGCGTATACAAATTCAGACACCAAAAATTCAAGCAATTTTTAATTTGTTAAAAAGTTGATACTTCATTGATAACCTTTTTTGTGATGGTCATATTCAAAATATTGACTTTGGCAATATTTTTTAAAAGATGCTTTTTTTTTTTTAATTGGAAAGTAAAGATTTCTGGAAATATGAGTTAAAATTTATAAATGGAATATTATTTGTAAATAAACAACATATTAATTTATTTCTATATTTTTATGCAATTTTTTATATATTTTTGTCTGTGCAGATCAAACTTATAATTGATTTTTATTCCAAATAGGCATTTCAATTTTTACTGTACTATTTTCTTATTTTTTCCCCTTTTCGCAGAAGGTTGGCAGCTATGTGTAATGTAGTACTTGAAATTGTAACTATTGTTGTGATGAAGATGTAAAATTGAAAACCTTCATGTTAATTCATAATGGTATGGCGATGTTAAATTTTCACAATTAGAATCCTAAGTATAATATTAGCTAAACTGATCATTAAAGGGTGCATTTAGTACAATACATTTGAACATCATATTTATTTATAGAGTACCTAAATAATACTGAATAATATTTGGGGAAAAAAATCTTTGAAAAATAAAATTATACCATTGAAAAGTTTATATCAGTTCTTATTAAATTAAATGTTTATCAAGACTAAAATACCATTTGAAAAGAACTTAATGTCCAAAATATTTTTTTATATGAGATTCCTCAACTCCTAGCTGCTGGATGGAGTAAGCACTATTTAGCACTTATGCACTAAAGCAAGATTTTTCAAACTTCTATCTAAAATATACATATATATGTATATGGGATTGGCCTTAACTAAAAACACAAATTACCTTCGACATTTAAAGAGTTTTATAATTTTGCTTTTTAAGCCAGGAGTGCAAAAATCTAGGTCCCAGCAGGAAGTCTCTCACCACTAAATTAATTTCATTTCTAACCCCTCCCCCTCGAATATTTTTTGTAAAATTCTTGTTAGAATGCTATTAAATTTTCAGCGAAGAAAACTTTCAAATTTAAGTGATGTGAGACTATATGCTGGCACCTAGAATTTTGCACCCCTGTTGTAAGCAGTCAAGGAGACCATTTATAAACTCGTATAACTGTCTTTGCCATATGCTAGTTGTAAACACTGGTATTTTACATAGTCCCTAGAACTTACTTCACATAATAGAAAAGAGTTCTTGAATTAAAATATGCTTGTTTGTGTACCACACTTTTGGAAACCCCTGCATTTGTGGATACACTTAACTATATATTTTTAAATATAATTACCTGTTTATAAGTGTAAGTAGAACTTATTTAAGACATTTTCTTGTTTCCTTTACAGCTAACAGAAATTCAAAGAAAAAGACAGTACAGGGTTGGTCTGAATCTGTTCAACAAGAAGCCCGAACGGGGCATTCGTTATCTGATCCAAAGAGGTTTCTTAGAAGCTTCTCCGCAAGCGGTAGCAAGGTTTCTGCTCACAAGAAAAGGCCTTAGTAAACAAATGATAGGAGAATACCTCGGGAACCTACAGAACTCTTTCAACATGGCTGTCCTAGAGTATGTATTTCCTTGCCAGAAAATGGCATTTTGTGTTCTTTTGTATTTTTTGTTCATGCTTTAAAATTGTAAACATTTTTTTACTTAAATGCATATTTTTAAATATTGTGCTCACTGCAATAGTCCTCTGATTTATGCTCCTTTGGTTTATGACACCCCACATTTACATAATCTAATCTTGGAGAGGAAAAAAAGAAATATCCATAATTAAGATGCAATTTGAGTTTCATGAAGGTTTTGGGGGAATTTTCCTGCCACAGTCAAGCCTGATAGTGATAAACAAATAATAAAAAAGGTCTAATGGAAAAAGCTTAGTAAACTCATTTTGCTTTTACAAAAAGCTTCTAAAAGTATATATATATATATATATAATATATAAAAAAAATGTCAGTTCAAACTTTATAACCCTCAAAGATTAGAACAGGATAACTAAAAGAATGATAAATTTTTAGTTAAAATTTTTATGTGAAAAAATTGTCTAGACTTGTTGTTAAAAAAAATCAGGTCAACTCGAACTTGACTTATAAGTGTCAAATCACAATCTAAAACAGACCTGATAACTGGAGGTTTAAGTCAAGACAGGGTAAAAATATATTAGTCGATCTCATTCAGAGCTGCTGTCCTATTCATCAAAATGCTTCATTAAGTTTTGTCGACATAGTACAGTCTATATTTAGATTACTCATTTTTTTATTTTCTTAAATCAAAGCTAACTTTCAAAATTTGTAATATTTTTTAAATTTCCAATTGTTTTTGTATGGTAGTATGCTGAAAATGTCATTGAAATTGTTTGTAATTGCCTAATTATGAAAAATTTTTTGTTTTGAAATAGTGTGATCACTTTCAAACTTATAAAAAAATTTTGTTTTTAAAGTGCCAATAAAATCACTAATTCTGAAAGTAACTGTCATATTGATTTATCTCGGAATTTCAGATTTGGAATCATTCCAAAAAATGGCATTTTCGATAGGGCCATCATCAGTGAAAGATGACATAAAGTACAATTTTGAGTTTTGAAATTTATTAACGGATGTTCTTTTCTATTTCAGGTGTTTTGTGCAAGAACTTGATCTTGCTGGAATGCAAGTGGATGTTGCCCTTAGAAAATTCCAAACTTTCTTCAGGATGCCTGTAAGTTTTCTTTCCTAAACTGTATTTGGTCATGTTATGTATTTTTATATGTATCCAGAAGAAAATGTACCTTTCTGGGAATCATTTATTGTCGTTTAATGTTTTTCTAAAATAATTATTTCATTGTAAATATTTAAAGTTTCATTTAAAAAACAAAATGTTGTATCAGAATCTAGTTTGTTTCATAAAAGTTGTCAAAAAGTTAAAATTTTTGTGACGCAGGAAAAAAAAAAAAAAAAATTGCATCTCCACCTTATCATATTATTAAAAGACACAACGAATAATGAGATTATGTAACAGGAGTTTATTTGTCTAATGTGTAATACAAATTTATGTTCTCTACCTTTTAATATCATGCAGTATCAGATCAGAAACTTAGAAGCTTATGCCATTCAGTCATTAAGAATATTGTAAAAAGAAAGCTATTAACTGTTGGTATGGAAAACTTATTGATTACTCAAAATCCAGATAAACTTGGAAAATTGATTATTATTTTTTTGAAACTGAATAATAACAATGCCTAAAATGTTTTTTTGTCCTACATTCAAATAGCGAACTTTGTCTTGATTTCATTGCAATGTCTTTGTTTGGTTGTAGGGAGAAGCTCAGAAAATCGAGAGGCTGGTGGAAGTGTTCAGTCATCGCTACATCGAATGCAATCACGACATCGCTTCCAAGTTCCACAATCCAGACACCGTGTTTGTGCTCGCTTTTGCCATCATCATGTTGAACACAGACCTACACACGCCCAACATGAAAGCCGAACGGCGCATGAAACTGGAAGAATTCATTCGAAATCTCAGATGTAAGTGTAGTTAACTAAATACTTGTTGATGATGTAATGTTTACTCAAGACTCTTTGGAATGTTTATTGTGTTAATTTTTCTGGTACCACGGTTGGTTGACATTTTCTACATTGCATGTACTGAAAATTCATAAATAATATCTATCAACATTGTAGCTTGTTAGATATTTACATATATATATTACAGCATATGTAGTGTTGGCGCTAAGCAAAGTTGTCAAGGTGCAGCACCAATAGCCTCTTTGACTGCTTCATGCACCCAGCAGCCCTGTTTGACTATTTTATGCTCCCGACAACCCATTTAGATTGTTTTATACACTGTTTCCTTTTCAAACTACTTTATGGGCTTCCTGGTCCTTTTGCTACTCTTTTTGCAAAATATGTCAATTGGTTGAAAAAAAAAAAAAAAAAATTGACATGAGGGAAAAAAAAAAGTCAAATTAGTCAAATGACTGAAAAAAAGAGGAGATGTGCAATTAATTGATTGGTCACTAAAATAATAATAATAATAATAATAATAAAAATTGTGGATTGGCCACAAATTAAAATATATATATATATATATATATATATATATATATATATATATATGTGACGATTTAAGGAGAACTCGAATTATTTCCACTGGTTAAAAAGAAACACACAGTCATGGCAAGCGAGGGAAAAAACAAAATAAATAAATAAATAAATGTAGAAGATCCAATAATTAGTCATGGGCTGCTGTAAATTCATTTATTAAATTCGTAATAATGAGGAAGGAAAAGCTCCTTTTGCAAAAATTCCATCATTATTTCAGCAAGCTGTCCTCATCGAAGAAGCAACCCAAGAAACCTTCTTTTTTTCATCTCGAGACTTCCACCTTTTTTAAACTAAAAAGAAAGTTCTGGAACATTCTGTAACCTCAAACCATCATTCTTTTATGTAAACAGAATTCTTGTCCAGCTACGAGATTATTTTCCACAAACGATAAATTTATTTAAAAAAAAATATTATTTAACCAATTTATAATTGACTCAGAATTTTAAATATCTTAGGCAGACGATTTTTATAAATGATTAATTTTAAGAGAAAAAGAAATGAATTTATTAATATGCACACATCAAAGGTTGACGTAGGAAAAATAAATAAATAGATAAAATAAAATAATGATATTTTTTGAAAGGTATGGTTTTGGAATAAATTTAATAAGACTTTCTTAAACAGGGTTGATAAAAACATAGAAGAAATCAGTTTTATTTGGAATATTAAGAAATAAAGTTTTAATTAAGAATATTTTTAATTTAGAGTCATCTTTTTAAATTTACGCATACTGGAATAATGTTTTTTAAGGCAAATTAAGAATTTATATCTTCTGCATAAGGATTAACAGATTAGGTTTAGAAACAAGATTTTAATTTAATAATTTGAAGTAAGTACGGAATATTATTATAAGAAAATTAAGATAGTATAAAGGTTAGTTTTGGCAAAAAAAATTTTAATTTGTAATATATATAAATTTTCCTAATCTGTTCCTATAAAAACCACTCAAAATTTATCTATCTATCTATCATGGAAAAAAAAAATTCTTCAATTAGTTGAGGAGATGAAGCATTCATGTGGATTGACAATAGCTGAAAATTTTTAGGAGTCATCTTGAAGAATCATTTCTCTGACTTTAATACATTCCCTGCAAAATGAAACACTGGTTACTCATAGTCATATCTGGCTTTTTTTTTTTAGTGGTATCTGTCATTTTGCTTACACAAATTAACTATTCAATTAAAAGAGTAAAAATTTTAATCCCTTTTTTTACATTGTAAAAGTTAAATAGAAAGAAACTGTGAAGTTAAACGTTAAAACAATAGTCAAATGAATATCCTTATTTTTTAATTCCTTACAAAAAAATAATGCACATAAATTAACAATGGTTTTGAGATTTTGATTTGAAAAATCATTTGCAAAGTGATTTTTCAGGATTTAAATTATTAAAGATGGCTAATGGAAACATTCATGCACAAAGTAACACAAGAAATAGTTTTTCATTAATTTTATCAAATTTGAAGTATAATTCATTTGGTACATACTGTTTAAAAAAAAAGTATATATATATATAAAAATTTTTATTTTAGTAACTTTTAGCATCATTAACGCAACATCAATTCTAAAAAATCCAATTTGCATAAAAAATGTATTAATTTATTAATCAGACATTTTCTGTTGTGTGTTTGATGGAGAATGCTTTGTATGTAGATTATATTTTGTTACTTTCAATGATGGATGTAGAAAACTATGTTCATTTGTCATTTTATAGTTGTGAATGTCGTATAAAATTAGATTTAAGGTTAAAAGGCTTTGTGAATTCACATACAAATGCTAAATATTTCCATGACAAAAACAATCCATAGATTTAGAAAAAGAAAAGATTGTTAATTTCTGCAAAAATAATTACATTATTTGGTGTAGTCTGTACATGTTCCAATATTTATATTAATAAGTAAATAAATATAATGAATACTCTTATATATAAGATCTCTATAATATAAAATGAATATGATACATTACATAATAATAATGATTACACTTATATAGAATGTAAAATCCTCTTATGTATGAATATATAATTATGTTGACTGATGATGGTTTGTTAAAATTTCTATCCCAAAATGCATCCTGTGTATTCTTTTGATTTTATGGTGTTTGCTACAAAATATTATTGTTTAATTATGTAGTAAATGTTACAATTTTCACATGCTGTTTTATGTACCATCTTTGTCATATATGCAATTGGTCAGCCATTCTTACTTTTTACTATTAATTATTAAGAGAAGAATCTTTCAAAACTTTTTCTAAAAATCTCCTTTTTAGTATTTTTAAAGTTCCAGATAAAACTATAAAAATCATCCAATACAGTAGAATGCCGATGATTGATCAGGACTGAGGTCGATTCAGTTGAGAAAAAATCTGGATAATTGGACAATTTTTTAAAAAAAAGGCTATTTTCACTTTTTTTATGTAACTTTTTTTTACCTTTTTTCCAGGCATAGGATTGTGCACATTTTAACATATTTAGAAGGGTATATTTATTTTACTGGATTTAAATAATGACTAACTTTAATGGACCAGTGTCGTACTGGTAAAATAGCTGATCAAAAACTGAAATCACATTTTACTTGAAACAGTTGATTTTGTGTTTATACTTTTACTATTCTTGAACTGTTCAATTTATTATATTTACATTTCGTTCTTTAAAAATTAAACTAGACTATAATAAAACTTTTAATTGAAGGACAAGCATTTTTAATAATTTTTTGATTTGTTTTAAACAGTTTCAACAATGAAACTACTGATACAGTTACTCCCTATTTATAATGACATTTTTACAAATCAATGAAAACACTTATAAGAACTAAGAGTGGTGCAATTGTTTTCTGGTTGATCATGGGGAAAATGTAATCATGATTTGTCTTTTGCTTTATTGTTACACCCTAATTTTCTTTTATTTCGCAGCCATTGATGACGGGCATGACCTAGACAGAGACATGTTAGTGGGCATCTATGAAAGAATCAAAACAAATGAGTTCAAGATGGGATCCGACCATGTCACTCAAGTCCTAAAAGTTCAGCAGACCATCGTCGGGAAAAAGCCTGTAAGTTGCCACAGTTGTTTTCACTTTTAAGAACTTGGTGTCTTAGTTTCAAAATTGTTTCTCAACTATGTATCAAAATTTAATTTTGTACCATCGTATCTGGCTTGATGCTAATTTAATAGCTGTACTTAATTTTATTTTTCTTATATTTAAATTATTAAATGTTTGATGTTTTCCTGGGTAGACTTGGTAAAATTGAAATTGGGTGATAATTTGGCTAAATATTTAAAATTCAAATCAAATAGAAAATATGATAGCCTACTTGTACTGAATAACTAAATTTTTATTTAAAAACAAAAAAGTAAGAAAATTTTAATAAATGAAAAATTTTTCATCGGGGGGGGGGGGGGACCTTAATTTTAAGTGTGGAATAATATAAATATTTAACCTAAAAATATTTATATTATTCTACAAAAATTAATTCAGAAAAATTAGTGTTTTCTATATTTTGCACAATGCAAAAAATGTACATTGATATGATAAATAAAATTGTCAAATTTAATGCTCAGTCATCTTCAATATTATAAACATAAGTTTAATAGAACTGTTGCAAATTAAAATTTTATTTCAATGCGAGGTATTTTCATGATTGATTTTATTTCAGATACATAATGTTTTGTTTGTTCTTTGGGTAACCGAGAACATGTACATACTAAAATGTACATGCATCATAAATATAATTTTATTTAAAGGTTTCCAAACTGTTTTTCAAAACATAAGGCTTTATAAGAATATTATTAGTTCCTTCACACATAATATAATTTTTAGCTACCCAATAGCAATGCAGACAAATGTTGTGCATGTTGTTTTATCTTCTCTAAATATTATATGTCTTAAATGTATGCCTTAAGGGGGTAGTAAGGTTTTTTTTTTTTTTTTATATATATATATATATATTAATGTACAACATTTTTAAGATTATTCTGTGAAAATTTTAAAGCAATTGAAGTAAAACTGACAGAGATATACACTTGTAAGTCTCCGCCCTCCGATTTCGACAAAAGCGTCTGTGAAACTTTAAACGTGTTTTTCTAACACTTCGCTTTTTCGAAGCCGGTGAACTCTGTAGCTCAAAATCTACTGATCCGATCTTTTTTAAATTTTACACACTCTTTCTTTATATAAATTACGAGAAACGCTGTCGAGTTTTTTCTTTTTTTTAATTTTAACTTACTTTTAAAAAACAAAATATCAGATTTTTTTAATGAAAAATCAGTATTTTGACTTCCGAGCCTTGTAAAAAATTGAAAAATCAATAATAATAAAAAAAACTCGACTGCGTTCCCTGAGGAAACTTATCAACTAATTAAATCAATTTGGTTTTTTAATTTCAGTTGATCCAGTCATGAGCTATGCGGTTCACCGCGAATCAACTTTTTTTTGGGACGTCTTCGAAGATTCGCTGTTATCGGCTCATTTTTTAATATTTCTTAATGAAAATTTCACAGAATACTCTTTAAATGACATATAATTATACAAATAAATAAATATTAATTGAAACCTTACAAAAAATGATAGAAAATATGCTTTTTTTCCCTCGAGTTAACCTTACTACCCCCTTAAATCAAAAAGGGCAACTTTTGTGACAGAAGTTGAAACTTATTTTTGTTCAGGAATACATCAAACTAGCAGGTATTGTTATTCAGAAACTATCAAATCAAAACTCATTTTCCTGTTTTTTTTTTTTTTTTTTTTTTTTTTTTTGCAAACACTATAAGTTTTTTGGAAAATAGTATGAAAGTGGGTGTTTTGAACCAACTTTCTGTGCATAAGAAGAATAGCTATTGAAATGTGGGTGAAAAACATGTTTATCACATGATCAAAAATATTTATGGATAAAAAAAAAAAATGGAAAATTCAATTTAGATTCCAAGTTGCTTTTATAGTTGTAACTTTCAATTTTATGTATTTCTATTAAAAAATGAATTTGTAAATGTGTCAAAATGTTTTGCATTGGTCGAGCAGAGCAGTTGAAAAGAGCCTTAAGATGCTACGAAAATCACTCAGAAAGACCGGTTGATAATGTTAAGTCAGTTGGGACATTATTTTCAAACATCCCGCTCAAATTCTTAAATTTTATTTTTATTTTTTTATTTCACATAGGATAGTTGAGGACAATCTGCAAAACCAGGCTAGTTTTTACCTTTTCGATTTTGGTTATGTTTTTTTAATATTAAGGTAGTTTCAATTTCAGAACCCATTTTAAACGGAAAGTATTTTTTAAAGAAAAATCTCAAACCAAAATCAAATATCAAAATTTGAGTGAGATATATGAAAATAACACCTCCACTGACTTAACATTATCATTCGGGTCTTTTTGAGTGACTAGTGTGGGCTCTTAGTATATTCATTGAACTGGTTAAACCTATGAAGAAACAGACATGTAATGATGGTTGATTGTTGTATTTTTTTTTTTTTTTTCAGAACCTAGCACTGCCGCATCGTCGTTTAGTGTGCTATTGTCGGCTGTATGAAGTGTACGATGTGAGTAAAAAAGAAAGACCCGGTGTGCACCAGAGGGAAGTGTTCCTATTCAACGATTTACTCATGGTGAGCTTATTTTCTATCACTAATATAATCTATTTAAATATTTTTTTTATTTTTGGCATTGGAGTTAAATCTATGATCAAAGTTTATTTAAATGGAACTTATAATAGAATTTTTTCTTTGTTTTCATATCTTTCTTTGTATGAAAGAATAGGGACTGTTTAATTAAAATATGTTAAGTTTAATTGTTATTTTTCCTTTTCAGGTAACCAAAATCTTCAGCAAAAAGAAAACCAGCGTGACGTACACATTTCGACAGTCTTTTCCTCTCTGCGGGATGAGTGTGACATTATTTGAAGCACCTTGTAAGTAGATGGATGTTTTTATTTTAGTTTGTGCAAGACAGTAAATAATTTATTAAATATAATCTTTATTGGTGTTTAAATACACATTGAATGTACTCTGGGTTTATTTGTACTCAAATATAAATTAAGTACTTATGAATTTATTCTTAAATTTATAGATTTAAGCATCATTTATTTTGCAGTTGACTTTGTTCGTTTTGTAAATGTATGTTGGTGTTTTTTTTTCTTAAAAAAGGGGGGGGGATGAATTTTGGTTTTATCTGTAAATTTTCTAAATAGCCTTCTTTTCATAAAAAATCTGTAATTTTTAAATTTTAATAAATGTGTCTAAGGGTGAATTCCAATCCAAACTGCTTATTTTCTGATTTATTTTAAAAGTAACTTTTGCTCTCAAACGTATGAAACTAGCAAATTCTCTCATTTAGAAACTACATAATGTGCCGTGTTTGTCAATTTTTTGATAAATCCAGAAAATGCTGTTGGCATTTTGAATTGAATTTCCCAATTCATGTTTGACAAAATGAAGAATTTGATTTTTTTTTTTTTTTTTTTGGCTTTTTTAAATGGTGTTATCTTTCTGAATAAAGTTTATTGTAAAGAGTACAGAATTTATTATATAGGGCAAAAAAGATTGAATTAGGATTACTTTTATGAGTGAGTTAAAACTCAAATTAAGATTGCTTTTACGAGAGAGTTAAAACTCCTAGCATACTGGGTAGGTTAAAGATATGTGCCTTTTCTTTTTTTCATATGAAATTCCAAACTCTGAGGCTTAGGTGCACTCGGGCCAGTCTTAAGTTTGCTGACTTCTGTGTGAGACAGATTTCCCATCTAATGCCAAAAAACAGATACAAGATATGTTCAGTTGTGAAAAATGATAATTGTTTGTTTTAGCTTTAGAAAAAATACAACTATTTTCTGTCAAAATGCTGGAAAATTTATTTTTCTGCTAAACATTTCAAGCATTTGTCAAGAATGTTAAATTATTTTATCAAAATGTATTAACCAAAATTTCCAGCATAATAATTTGTGAGTCCAACAATCATGTTTTGATGTAGAATTGGTATTTAACAAAATATAACTTTGATTGGATGGCAGTAAATATTTGACTTCAATTATTAAATGAATTTCCTGGGTTCAAAGAATATTCTTTGATTTGTGGATTATGTGGCAGAAATTATGATAATATTCTGTTTGTTGCAGTAACTAGTTTATAGTCTAAATATGGAGATATTGCACACAGTAATAATAATAAAAAAGTCCAGAATGTTCTATGTCCTATAATTTACATTATATGCATGAATATTTTTGTGAGAATGGTAAAAGAATGCAATCAAAATATTTTTTGAGAGAAAATCTTATTCAGTTTAAGCTGCTATTAAAATATTATATAGTACGTAGCTACAAAGAAAGAGGTATTAAGTACTGCACATTTATATACACTTGCACAGAAAAGAAACTAATATGTTTTGAAAAAAATAAATAGTTAATAAGATTATTTCTTTTTTGAATTACCTACCAATTTATGTTTAAGATTTTTTTCATTCTCAACTTTATTTATAATATTTTGTTTTAATTCTTTTTTCAGACTACCCTCATGGCATTAGATTGAGTCAGCGTGTCGATGACAAAGTCTTGATAACATTTAATGCCAGAAATGAACACGATCGCTCAAAGTTTGTGGAAGATCTGAAAGAATCCATACTGGAGGTAAAAATTATTACTCTGATGTTTAAAATATATATCATATTTCATAAAACCTGTTAAGAGGGAGGAA
Source organism: Maratus speculifer (assembly GCA_964019185.1). NCBI lineage: Eukaryota > Metazoa > Arthropoda > Arachnida > Araneae > Salticidae > Maratus > Maratus speculifer. The sequence continues at coordinate 445,502,531 of OZ025290.1, read as the reverse complement.
GCTATTAATGTTTTAAAATGTTTCTGATAGCTTAAACTCCTTGTTATTCCTGTTTAATTTAAATATTTCAGAATTTTCTTGTTTATTTTATAGTTTACAAGAAAATATTCAAAATAATTTTATAAATGAAATAATGAATTGTCATTTAAAAATATTCATTTAATTGAAGTATTGCGTAATGCTATATTAAAATGTCTATCATATGTTAGCACCCTAAGTGCTGTAAAAATATTTCCTCTTTCATTTGCATGTTTAAATGATATTTACTAATTATTACAGTTTATGTAACATTGAGTGTCCTTAAAAAGTACTGACTGATTTTAAAATTTGATTACATGGGAAAGTGACAGTTATTTAAAAGATTGCTACTACTTGATTATCCCGTCAATCAAAAAAACTGTCGCCAGACAGTTTTATTTCCATTATTGACAGTTGTCAATAATAGATGATTGAAAATATTATATTCTCTTGACATCAAACAACAGACACACCATATAATGTGTTTTTTACCTCATCAAATGTTTTTCAATTCCACTTTGTATTTTTATTAACCCTCTGACAGTCTTGCAAAAGGGCAAAATTGTAATGTTGTTTTCTCAGCATTTTGTTTTAATTGCTAAAAAAATATGATTCTTTCAAAATTATAGAAAAATCTTATTTACAAATCTGAATGTTATCCTTGAGTGGGTTAATCATTGCACAATGTATTAAAAATCCATTAAATCAACTGAGTTACATCATTTTAATTATTGCTTGCATTGCAGTGAAACCTGGAGCTTAGGGAATGTCGATAGACGTGCTTGTCAGTGAGAGGGTTAAATGTTTTACTAATTTATATGTTCTTTCGTTATTTAATATAAAGTTATGTAAATTTGTATAATTTGGCAATTTAACAAAATTGGTTGACAGGATAATCAAGTAGTACCAAAAGATTTCTTGCTAGAGGGTTAGATAAGATGTTAGTTTTACTGTGATTTTTAATTTTTAGTATAAATAGCAGTAGGTGATAAGTGGCACTGCGATCAACAGGCAAATTTAGGTCAATCAACTCTAAATTTGGACAATTTTTTTTCCTTGGAAATTAAATATATGAAGTGGTTCTCAGTCACCAATCAAAGGCCCACTCCATATATTTAACCTGTTTTTTTTGCGATGATATTCAGCGAAAAGAGAGGCAAAAAATTGAGTTCAGGTTTAGCTCCTACTGCTTGCAGTGTCATTTATCACTACTATTTTAAACTAAAACCAAGAATCACAGTAAAACAACTCCCGACATCTTGCATAACATTCCTACAAGAATTTAAAAAATATTTTGCCACCTTTTGTCAAGTTATTGAATCTGTCTATTTTGGCACTTTGTATCTTCTTTTAAAGCAGTTGACAAAATTTTTGTACGATTTAATTTTCTAAAACAATAAAACGAATTAAACAAAACATTCCAACTTGTAAGTATTAATACAGTTCAAAGTGTTAATGAATTTTCAAAGTCAATGAAGTTTGTAGGTATCAAAGCCAATGGATGACAGCAATTTTTATTTTTTCCCCTCCAATTCAGGAACATTTTAAGAATGACTTAGGTGCATTTTTACATTCATTTATTCATCTTAGTTCATGTAAGTAAAGGTGATATTTTGTAATAGACTATTCATTTGTTTCCTGATGGGCTAAAATTATAAAAACTTTGTTCAGAGTTATATTTCCTATGACATTACGAAATTTTAATATTTTAGAACTTTATTATGAATTAGTAAATGTGTATGCTAAGCTTTGTATCATATTACCTTTATTCATAATTTGATTCACTTAGTCAATTCCTTGTCAAATCAGATGATTCTGCTGGAGAAATCAAAAACTCAGTATTTTTATGTTAGTACTTGGTATCTTCTGGGTCCATGTCAAATATTTTTCCTATGGTATTTTATTGTATTTCATTTAAAATACAATCCTTTCACTTATTTTATTTATAATACATAGCTTTAATTTTAAACTGAAATGCTCAAAATTCATGACTTTTATTTATTTATTTATTTAAATAAAAAAATAATAATAATGATATTTTGAATCTCCATAAATGCAACAAAAAACAAAAACGCAAATAAACATGATTCACCTCAGTCTAAATCCTGCCAAAGGATTTTTACATGATAACCAATCAGAAGTGTTTCATTTGCACATTGCCATTAAATAATTAACAAATAATCTTGATTTCTGTGCCATGTACAATAGCATAACATATGTATAGATTTTCCCTGTTAGTCAGCTTAAGACAGTCCCTCACCCAATATTTTTTGTGGTTATAACTGTGTGCAAGTTACAACAAAAATGCAGATCACGATGCATCAAACTACAGTTCTTAAAACAGGCCAACTGGCTGTGAAAAGCACCAATAAAATATTTTAAACACTAAAAAGGGAGAAATGGGTGGTTTTCAAATGTATTGCCGTATTAGGTGAAACAAAATTTGAAAAAATAATTTGTTTTAAATATAAAAATTTACTCAGGTATGAGTTGCTTATAGTTTACAACATTCTAAGCAGTAGATTATTTGCGAGTTTTTTTATTTATATTTCAGAAATTTCAAGAAATGTCTTCCCCAGTCACTATTTTTCTCATAAGTGTGACCTCTATAAAACATTCTGATTTTTTTGTATCAATAATTAATTAAAAAATTGCTTAAGGTTCTTACATATGTATTAATAAATCAAAAATATATTAGTATTCATTTATTTCATAAATTTAAAGCATTTTAATAGTTGTTAATGCCATGAGTATTACTTTGCTTCTTAAATAAAGGGTATAACTTCTGATTAAAAACAAATTTAATTAAAAATTTATTATTTCCATTGCAGTTATAATGAAGAATTAGAAAGTTCTAATAGGCACAACAATTAATTTAAGTGAAGTAACAAATGCATTAATAAAATTCTGATTCTTAGTTACAGTAACGTTCATGAAAAGTGGTAACACTCATGGCAAGCGATAAGATTCATCTTGCAGCAAACAGCTTTTTTGTAACAATATATATAAAAAAAAAGATTTTTAAAAGTTTAAACTATGATTTGTGTAAAATAGATAGTCTTTCGAAAATTATTTATTAAGAATTAAAAATTTGAATCTTAAATAGCACTTACAAAACACGTGTGCAGACATGAAAATCCTGTTACAATTTTTAAATAATTATAAATATATATAATATGAAAAAATATATCCCTGAATCATGAATCTATTATAATAATAACTTAAATCTTTTACATGATTTATAGTTTTAGAATTACTTAACTTCTTTTCTCAAGAGTGTTACTTTTTCCAAGTAACATTCATGTAAGGTAACACTCATATACGGTAACACTCATGACATTTATTAAGGAATTCTTCACTAAAATGAATTCTAATTGTTTTATTGAAATTTTAGTTGGGCCTATTGATTCCTGAACAAAAAATATAGCATTCCCTAACTTAACATTTTTACATGTTAAAAAATAATAATAATAAATAAATGGGTAACACTCCTGTAAGAAAATAAAAATACTCACCATGTTGAAATGAACATTCTGATAAATAGCAATTATAAAACAAAATTATCGCGTTCTAAATAAGCGCACTGTAAAGAAGAAACAACATCGTTTTCTCACTACTGTTGCCAACTGCAATATACAAATATTTTGATAACAAATAATATTAACTTCCCTAAAGTAACACTCATGTTCTGCATATGTGGACACAAAATACATTTAAATTTTTAACTCTTAGATACTAATTTTAAATATATAAACTATCTATTTGTTTAATTAACACAGGATATTTTACTTTTAATCCATATATAAAATTTTTAAAATGTTTGGAAGCATGAAAAAAGATTGAAACTTTGCGAGTTTTTTATATTCAGGACAAGTAAATTCCCATTACTTGCTTACTAAAGTACAAAAAAAAATCACTATTTCACAACTCTGAAAAAATCTAATGAATGCATTGAATCAAGCATAAAAAGATGTGCTAACACCTTATTTTAGAATATCAAAAAATAAATTTATTAATATGAAATTTAGATTTAAACGTCAGGACATCAAACTAGCAGTTCATGTGAAATTCACCCAAATAAATATACTATAATTTTTTTAAATAAAATCTCTTATTTAAAGTTTCAGCTCATTTTTAAACTGCTCTTTTTCATAAAAAGTGCAGTGAAAATTTAATTTGCAATTTCTAGTAGGATTTTAAATTGTGCATTAAAATATTTTTTTGTTAAATCAATTTTTAAAGATCATTTTCATATTTTTGGATGCAGTAGTTTGTCTTAAATGGATTTTTTCTTAAATTTAGCTTTTTCGAAATGAAATCTAAACTGTCATGAAACAGTTAAACATAGCAGAAGGCATATTACTTATTGTACATAAAGGATAAATATACATGAACCAGAATATAACAATGATTTCCAATTCAAAAAAATTAAAATTTTCATAAACTATTAAAAAAATAAACACAATTTCTTAAAAATAGAACCTTGTGAATAAAGTTTCGACATGTGATTGGGCTTCACAAAAAAAAAAAAAAACTATTATTTTAATGACATTATTTCCATTGTCTTTAGAATATTTTGTTATGTTTTGTATTCTTGAATCTGTAAATGCACGTTATTTTAAGTGAGTGATTCTTCTATTTCAGATGGATGAGATGGAGAACTTGAGGATCGAAGGTGAATTGGAGAAACAGAAAATGATGCGTGTGCGGGGAGCTGAAAACAGAGACTCGGGTGTTGCCGACATGGAAATCATACCCCAGACTTCCAAAGATGGCAAACTGTCGCCAGAGAGCGCCGCATCAGCCAATAACTTGAAACGATCGGCCCTCTCTAATTCATTATTAGATCTTCATGAACAACGTAAGGATTGTTTGTTGCCAGGACCGGCGAGGGTATATGGCGCTTTCTTTCATTGACGCACACCCCCTTTAACATCCTTTGTCTGTGAAAAGTATTTAAGGGGAGAAAAATTAAGGGGACGGTGAACTGTAAAATTCATTAATTGTGATTAAAAAATATATAAATAAATAAGTTTTCTATTGTGGGTTTTCAGTATGTGTTTAAAACTCAAAAATTAACTTTTTTTTAATGTTATTAAAATAATTTGTGTTTAGACTTTTTTCAATCTGGCTACTAGTTGTAATAGTTAAAAAAAAAAAAAAAAAAAAAAAAAAAGCCTACTTTTGAAATTTCATTTAAAAATTCCCATGTTTATGTTGTTAGTGACTAACAAGCTTTAGTAAACTAATTTTCAAAAATGAATACACAGATGTGTTTATGTATTAACATTACTCTTTAGACTTGATAAGAATTAACACATTGAGAATTCCAAAAGTTATTACAGAAAATTTGCCTGAGAAAAGTGCTTTGAAATATCATTAAGAGTTAATATAGACTATCATTTGAATGCATAGCAATTAGCAATATTTATGGTTTTTAATTTTAACATCAACAATAAAAAAACAAAATTTTCTCACTTGTGATCAATTTTTGCTTTTTTCCAAGTCCGTCCCCTTAAAGTTTTATTAGAACTGTAGAAAGGCGTCCCTAGATTGAACCTAGTGTGCCTAAACCTGTAGCCGGCCCTGTTTGTAGTTTGTTGAATAGTTTCTTGAGTGAAACAATGAATTATTTTTTTTTTTCTATGTATGAGATGGAAACTTATGTTTAAAATTTTCTTTTAGAAATCAACAAGCCAGTTCGAAGAGGCAGTGCGGGATCTCTAGACAGTGGCATGGTAACTATCTTTTGTTTGTTAGACATTTTCTTTAAATGTAACATAGTTCTCCTAATCATGAAACTTCAAATTCACTTTCTCTATTAAAGTCCTTTATAGTGCACTGAAATTAGCCCTTCCTAAAACTTTTAAACAAAATCAGAAGGTTCATTTGCCAATTTTTATTTAATATCTACTGTGTCCTTAGATAAATTAGATTCTGACTAACGTTACCAGGTATGCCAACATGTAAACTAGGTGCCCAAATGCTCTAACACCACTATTTTCTTACACTTTATTTAGTCAACTTTAAATGTAAGATAACTCTGCCATTCGATAAGGTGTAGAAAATTACTTCTGAGTATTTGGAGACCCTGTTTATGTGGGACACCTGACAACACTTATTCTAATGTTTAATGTAGCATATCAATGTTTACATTCCTTTTGGAAAATTTTCCAAAGTTCCAAAATAAAGTTTACTTTCCTTTGGAAAATAAAATATTAAAATAGAGGTATCAAAGATTGTTGGCAGTATAAATCTTGTTTTTATTTAACCACTTCACTGTCTGCCCTGAGATAAGTTAAGGGGGTGGGGGGGGGAGTTAAAGCACTGTTTCTCCATACCTGTCGCCAGTTAAGTGGTTAACAACATAGTAGCATTTATTGAGGGAAAGCAAGAAATACAGTAGATGATTATAACAGATGTAAATATTCCATATTCCATTTTTATTTGGATGAAAAAAGTCCGGGCCAGGATTCGAACCAGGGATGTATTGGCTGAAGCTGCCAGTGCTCTACCAACTGTGCCATCCCGGACACGAACACTGGAGGACTATTTCACCCAATTAACCTCAATGATCACTTAACCCATTTTCGGCCAAAGGTTTGTATACGAAACATTTCGATAAAATTTTTTTTTTTTAACACTCTGACACATTTTTTTCAAGAATTTTATTTTTCTTCTATTTTTTAAGGCTTTTGAAGACATCCATAAAATATTAGTAATTCAATTGGAGTAAACACTTTCTCTTAAAAAATTTTCAAAATACGCTAGAGTTTTAATTTGAAACGCCTTTGACAAATTCGACTTTTAAAAAATATATTATTATTCCAATTGAAATGAATTATATGTTTTTAAAATAGATTAAAGTTGCAAATTCTGTATATGAAATAAGAATAAAACAAAAGTCATAAAAATATTATTCATATTATTCATTATAAGAAATAATATTTTACATTATTATATAAAATATTATTTCTTATATAAAATATTATTTTTCATGCACGAATCTTTTTTTGTGTCTTAATGTATGTAATTTAAGCATATTTCAATAAAAATAATGCTACATTTTATAAAATTTCTGTGCTTGGCCTAAAATGGGCTAATCTGGTCTGATACTCTGGATCAGCTCAACAGAATAAATCGAAAGTCAATACATGGAACTGCAGAAAATCGCTGTATACGAAATTTTGCATTTACGAAACATGCGAGCGATTTTCTGCAGTTCCATGTATTGACTTTCGATTTATTCTGTTGAGCTGATCCAGAGTATCAGACCAGATTAAGTGATCATTGAGGTTAATTGGGTGAAATAGTACTCCAGTGTTCATGTCCGGGACGGCTCAGTTGGTAGAGCACTGGCAGCTTCAGCCAATACAACCCTGGTTCAAATCCTGGCTCGGACTTTTTTCACCCATATAGAATATTTACATCTGTTATAATTAATTTACCGATTGAATAATTGTGTTTAAAATTAATCTACAGTAGATGATTAGTTCAAAAATAATGTTTGTTAATGGAAATGTTCATTAACCAATCGTAGATTTAGTATAGATTTGTATGGTAATACAATTAATTCGTTCTTAAAAGCAGAAAAATATATAAAAAATGTAAATTTTTGCTTTAAAGTAGTATTAATAAATATCCTTATATAATATAGACAGGTTATATTTTGATGACTTTGTACTTTTGGGGTTGTCTTTTTAAAAATAAATGACATGTAAAAATTTTTAAGATTACATTAAGTAACTATGGCATTAAATCATATCAATTTGTTACTTTGACCTTTCAAAAACTCCTTAGTTCTCTAAAATATTTTTATTACTGCAGGAATAAAGCTCAAAATAACAAGCAGAAATACCCGATAAAGCTCAAACAGAACTTTTATCCTGTTACTAATTTGTGAACTAAATTTCAATTGAAATAATTAATTTTCAAAAATATTTCTTTAGATAGAGACACAAAATATATTATTTCATCTATTCATTCTAATTTAGGGATCCTTAAAATGTACATTCCAAAACCCTTGGTAGTGCATGAATTAATTAGCTATATGTATGCAACTGTTAAAATGTTTTCTAAGTCAACAATACATATGATTAACCCCCTGACTGCTGCGCAAAAGGGCAAAATTGTAATGTTTTTTCCTCCTCAATTTATTTTAAATTTTAATAAAAGAGGGATTTTCTATCATTGTATAATTTTTTTGTTACGTATATGCTTATAAGCCTAGAAAGTATCAATCATAACTTAATTTCTTAAAACCGGATTATATTTGCAGAATTATATTAATTTAAATAAAGTTTCAACTGCATTGAAATCTGCTGCCTAGTGAACAGATATATCCGGCCATGGCAGTCAGGAGGTTAAATACTCTACAAATCTAAATGGAGTATTGCTTCTTCTTGGCTTTCTTTTATGGGATGTTCATTAACTGAACAGTTCGCTAACTGATGAACCACTGTACTGTAGTTTTATTTCTAAGGTTTTACAGTTTATAGGTATAGAGAAATAACAATTTCAGCATTGTGTCTAGCTCCCTTTTGGTTTACAAAATAGCCAATGCTCTTTTATGTGCTAAAAAATTTGCTTCCACAGTAAAAATGTGACACAATGTTGTTTTGAAAAGAGTGTCATGTCTTTTAAATATTAAAAATGGCTTTAAAAATCCAAAGAATGCCTTTAAAAGCCCACAAGAATCTGAAAAATACCTTTTTAGAGTCTTAAGTATTTCTTAATAATAAAAATTTTGCCTTTTTTAAACCAGGGAAAAATTCTGGGTATAGCATAAATGTTGTAGAATAATTAACCAGGATCAGCTTTGTATAAAAAAAAAATTTTGCAGTTACAATAAAAAATTAAAGAATTTTTTATTTTTGTTATTGCCTATTGAGAAATTCAGGGTTCATTTTCAAGGAAGGGATTCTACAAATTTGGATGAGACTCTGCCATTTTGACACTCAATTTTTAATTCCTGAATAATTTAAGACATGGTATTTGTTTTTTATAAAAGGGCTTCATTCATGGTTCTTGCAACTGACTGTTATTACACCAAATCATGGCCAACTGTTTCATTTGGTGAGAAAAACAAAAAATTGAAATTGGCAAATTAAGTTTTTTTTCTTTCTTCTGGAGGTGTACTTAATGGATGATATTGAAAGCAATTCTCTCTATTTTATAACAGTCGATTCTTGTTTATTCGACCGCAAGAGATGTTCGAATTAACCAGAGTTTGAATTATGGATTAGATGAAACTATGTTTAAAGGGGTACCATTACAAAGGAATTAATGCTATTGTAATTTTTTAGTTATTTCAGCTATTATCATTTGAATATGACTTAATATTAAATTAAAAGATATAAATATATAAATTAATTAAGGAATTAGCAACAAGCAAAATGGAAGAATGCCTGGAGGTGTCATTGATGGACAAGCAGGTAACAAAAAAAAAAAAAAAAAAAAAAAAAAAACTGATATCAAACGCATGTTTGATATCAGTGCATCAAACGCAGTTCAAAACAATTCTGACAAAAATGAAAGAAAGAAAGTTATTTCAAGGATCTGAAGTCCGGCAGAAAGTAAGGAAAAATGAAAAATCAAAATTTGCGTTTGTTCGATTAAATGAAGTCGAGAGAAAATGAAATAAAATAAATGAAAAAATTTTAATGTTATTCTGTCATTGAAAATTTCGGAACTTACTGTTTAGTTCAAATTCAGTGAAGATTCATTTTATCCGATTTCGAATTAACGCGAGCTGATTGTATTTATATTCTTAACATAATTCCTTCTCATTTAAAAAGAAAAAAAAACTAACCTTCTGATGAAACAGCACTGAAAAACTTGCCGATAAATCATAAATAAATAATAAAACTTTGTAAGAATTTCCATAAAAATAAAAGAACACAAAGGATGGGTTTTGGAACTGGACATTGTAGCAGACTATCACCCAATGTAAACACTTGTCTGTAAGGAGACAAAGTCATGAAAAAATGTGGCTGTTTTTATCTGATCAGCAGAGTTGACTCTGGTTTTTTATATTAGACAATTTGAAGTGAAATTTAACCAGTTACATGTAATTTTAAATCCATAAAAGGAATTACTATTATTATCGTTGGATTATATTAGGCTACCTAAGTTAAAGATTCCTAATATACTGACCATTATACTCAATAGATGAAAACAGTTTTTGATTAAAAACTCTAGTAGATCCCAAATTATTTCTGAAGTAATAAAATTTTCAATTTCATTTTTTCCCCCCTTTCCATCGAAATTTTTTTATTCTGGAAGACACAAATTAACATCAAAATTGTAACAATTTCACCTTTACAAATCCACGGATATGGAGTAGTAAAATTTCTGTTTTTTCTTCTCTAGATTTTGATAGTTTGGGTTCGCAAAATCTAAAAATGAGTAAAATGGATTTTTTTTTTTCTTTCAAAGCTCTAAAAATTGAATTAATACCGAAAAAGTAAATTTTTACCTTCTTTTTCTTGTGCTCTTTCATAATTTTATCCAACAGCAACCAGGGCTGCGGAGTCGGTGGGAAAAATGGCCGACTCCAACTCCGACTCCGGAATTTTTAACGACTCCGACTCCAACTCCGACTCCGGAAATTTTAAGGACTCCGACTCCTGGCTTCCTGGCTAGCTAACATACTAATGTTGATGCTGGTTAAAGTTATGAGGGAACAAAAGAAAAATAAGGCAAAAAGTCATTATTTCGGTATTCAGTTCTTAGAGTTTTGGAAAAAAAAAAATATTATCCGTTTTACAAATTCTTCAATTTTACGTACCACAAACCTGAAAAATTAAATTACCGAAATCTAAAAGAGATAACAAAACGGATATTTTATTATTTCGGATCCGTGGCCTCGAAAAGGGGAAATCTGTACAATATTTATGTTAACTAGTGCTCTCCAGAGCAGAAAAATTTCAATGGAAAGAAAAAAAAAATAGTCAGATGTGTTAATCTTAGAGCTTTCTTCTATATCGCACATGTTAATACTTTCTGAAAAATGCAGCATAGCAGCGCCACCTCTTATGTGATTTACACCAAAATCTAGTCAACAAGTTATATCAATTTGTAACTGAATTTGAAGTTTGGTGAAAATCAGTACATTAATTTCTGAGAAAGGGCTATTGCTGAAATTTTAAAATTCTGCATAACAGCGCTTCATGTTGAGTGATGTACATCAAAAACGAATCAGGATCAATTTCTATCAGATACTAACTGAACGTAAAGTTTAATGAACCTCCATGCATTAGTGATTGAGCCACAGCTATTTCAAAATCGTAAATAAATTAGCGCTACCTGAAGGGCGATTTAAACCAAACACTAAACTATACTAATCTAGATTACAAACTAATTAAATATAAAGTTTGGTGAAAATTCGAGCATTTGTTTTTGAGATAGCGCTGTTGCAACATCATGAACAATGCAGTATAGCAGCGCCACCTATTGAGCGATTTGCACCAAAAAATTGCAGCACTTAATTATATCAAGGACTAACTGAATCTAAAGTTTTATAAAAATCCGTGCATTAATTTTTAAGATATAGCTACTGTGGAAATTGTGAATAATGCAGCATACCAAAGCCACCTGTCGAGTGATATACACCAAAAATTAATCAGATACAGTTTCTATCAAGATCTAACAAAATCTAAAGTCTTGTGAAATTCCATTCATTAGTTCTTGAGATAGAGCGCTCCAAAATTTTTGTCGCATGCGGACTCACGAAGTAACAGACATTTTCGAAAAACTATCAAATCATGTTCAGTTCAGGATCTTCTAAAACGTATAAATCTATCAAATGCCGGAAATCGAAATTTTTCAAGAATCCAATACTTTATTCTTGTAAAGATATAATAAAATAAAATTGAAGATGGAAATTTTACTATTTCGCAAATAATATAGGATCTACTAGAGCTTTTAATTAAAAACAATTTTCATCTCCTGTGTACACTGGGCAGTTTATTGGGATTCTTTAACTTGGGTTGGCCGATATAATCCAAAAATAACAATAAGAATTCCTTCTATGATTTTAAAATTACATTTTATTGGTTTAATTTCACTTCAAACTGTCTAAGAAAAAAGCCGGAGTCGGGTTGTTTTTTACGACTCCGACTCCAACTCCTTTTTCTCAAAAATGGGCCCGACTCCGACTCCACGACTCCGACTCAGACTCTGCAGCCCTGACAGCAACACTAGTATATTAGCTAGCCTGAAGTCGGAGCCATTAAAAGTTCCAGAGTCGACTGTTTTTCTCTCCAGCCCTGGTTTTTATAGGGATTCATACAAAATTTTATAATTTATTTACTATTCTCAATCCCAAGGTAGTTAACTCTGCTTTTGTTAAATATTACTCTCATGAAACTTTTTAGAAATATATCTGGTTCGAATTTTTTTTCTTTTATTAGTTTCAAAAACTAGCTAGTTCAATTTAGATTGCAAGGACAGGAATTATGCACAGGTGTCAAACTTTTAATATTTTAATGCTACTTTTTGCTCCATTTTTTAAAATTTTATTTTATTGGATAATATTAGTCATTAAACAAAGCAAAGAAAATAGTTCATTTAAAAGTGATATTGTAATGTAAAAAGTATGCGAGCACCATGCATCATTTCCATTCCTGTTCTAAAAACAATCACAAAAAATTGAAATGAAAAAACAGGTTATGTTAGGATGTGATGATTAGCCAAATTACTAAAGTTAATCAAAGGTCAGTGAGAACACAATTTTTTTCCTATACCATTTAATTAACTTTTTTATGTTGTCCTGCATCTAAATAAGACATTAGAAGAAAATCTCATTCTTTCACGACCAATAATTATTTAAGATACTTTGAAGTTTATGAATTTTCTAATAACAAAAGCATTCTTTCTGATTTTTAGTACCAGAAACAAATATAACAAATATAAACAAATCTAGTATAGTACTTTTAAGTCAATGGGGGCACAGATAATAAACTGCTATAATCTGCTGATTAGTTTTCAGATTGCCTTCATTTATATTGCACTTGTTAAATTTTAAATACATTTTCATTCATTTTATTTAAAATGGATAACTTAAAATTAAATGCATACTTTTAAAATGAATATATTATACTAATTTCCTTTAAATAATAATAAATGCATATAATTCAACTAAAAAATACCATAAACTAATATATTTTACCAAAGCATGATTTCTAATTTACACAACAGATAGAAAAATGCTATCAATGTGATTTGCAACTATTTGCAATTTGCATAAAAATACTTTTAATGCTTGTAAGGACATTTTTATGATACTTATAAGAATAATAACATGTTTTAGTTAATTTTTTCATTTTTTCAATGGCATATTTCTTTTCTATTTCAGTCTATCTCTTTCCAATCCTCTGCCGCTAGCAGTGTCAGCCACGACTCTTCTCCGCAGATTGTGCACGCGAGCTCCACATCATCGGGTTCCGGGTCCAGCCTTGGTAGCACGAGGAGTGGACCTGACTCGACAGGTGGATCCAAACAGCAACCCACCCAGGCTGGATTCCTAGGGGGCTGGTTCGGTAAGAAGAATAAGAACACAAGCAAGGGCAACCTGAGGAAGCCCCTGGAAGGGCAAGATACTTAAAAAGACAAAACAGAATTGAAAGATGTGTACATTTATCGACTAACTTTGCAATACAGAAAATGGAGTTCATGACAAAAATGTTACAAATTTGTATATATGCATCAACTTGTAAAAGAAATCCTGTATCATAGACTGTAAATAGTTTTAGTCCTCTCATGTGACACCACTGGAATCATGAGCAGAATTTAATATATATATAAATATATATTGAGATGTATTATAATAAAGTATATATATATGAAATTAAAGAAACTATGTACCATAACATTTTTTCTTTTCATTTTACGGATTTTTTTTGTACATAGACACAGATTTACACCAGCATAAACAAGCTCTTAATTACTCTTATGCTCATCAGAGTCCAGCATAAGTCTGTTTTTACATAACCCAAACCCAACAAAAAACTTAAAAAAAAAAAAAAAAAAAAAAAAAAAAAAAAAATCAATCTGAAGTGACAGGAAATGAATCCACATTTTAATACAGTTAGTAAAAAAGTAGTCTACAATTATACTCTAATAGAATTTGTTTTCAGTTTGTGTATAAAAATGAACTAATATTCAAATATACAACTTTTTTCATTTAACCCTTGGTTCTCCACTACAGAGACATCATCTTTCCTTCCAAAATTTGTTTTTGGCACCAGTAATAAAGGAAAATAAAATTTGCTTATTTAATCAGAGAATTTTTGAAATTGTCTTCTTCAAGGAAAGTTCTTTTAAAAAAGTGGTGCTAATCAAATAAAATTTGTGTAAGAGGCACCAGAGTCCAAAGGGTTAAAATATATTCAAGACTTTCTTTTGAAATTTGGTTCAACCCGTTCAAAAGAATCAAAACATGTTTAAAGTTAACCTGACCTACAGAAAAAAAAAAAGTTGACTTGAAATGCCAGTCAGGTTGGGGTTAGGTAAAATAGGATACTCTGACCCAATGCTGGGCTGTAATTCTCATCCCAATAGCAGAAAATCCTCCAAATGTTTGCGACAGATACTTCAATAACAAAAAATAATATGCAGATAAAATATTTTTACAGCTGAAGTGTTTATTAAATCAAACAATCGCTTATCTGTAGTGTTTTTAGGCATTTTATAAATTTTTATTAATAATAATCTTAATTTTTTGTACAGTAAAATCTCCATAACGGACACTCCCGAATAGCAGACACCTCTATTTAACAGACAGTTTCCCAATCCCCACTTCCAAAACCTACATTTTTATATGTTTAACCTCAGAATAACATATATTCCGAATAGCAAACACCATTTTTGGCGATAAAGGATGAAAAATATTTTTTTATCCAGAAAAAAACGAAAAAAGATGAAAAAGGCCTCTGAATTTATCAGAGCAATGTGTCACAAATTTTGTGTTCACAGATAAATGTAGAGAATGGGCTAGGGAAAATCTCCCCTCCTCCCTCCATTTAGTGTGAATTCAGGGTTGCCCAGGAGGGACATCTCCTTCAGCATTGCAATGTCCCCCCCCCCCCCCTGGAAGATTTTAAGTTTTTATGCTTTTAATAGACAAAAAGTGCAATTCCTCCTCTCCTCTCGATAGAGTCCAATAACGTCACATTGAAAAACAAATTATATGCGATTGCAAGCAAAAGTAAACTTTTGTAGCAGATTTTTTTCTTAATTTAATAAACAGTAGATAAAGATATGCACAATTTTATTTCAGTTTTATTGCTTAAGAAATCATTTTAATTTCTAATTAATCATATAATATAGGTTTTAGGAATATAAAAGTCGATGAAACATTAAGCATTTCTTAGCGATTTTTGAATCTCTGAGGTTTTTCCAATAGCAGACAATTTCTGCGTTTCCGAGGTGTCCATTATTTAGTGTATTAAGTAAACTAGCATAAAAAGTGAGACTCTAGAATTTCTGATCATTTTAAAAATTGAAAATAGGAAAATTTTCTCAATGTTACATTTTTGTAATGCACTTTCTTATCTTGTCATATATTATGTGATCGACCTATGCAACTTAAAAATAACATTCCATTGTAATTCTGATAGTTTAGTAAGCAGTTTTTATATTTATAACTCGTAATTTTCTATTATCTTCTTTTTTTAAGTTGGTCCAGTTTTTAAGTATGACATAGATGGTCTTTTCTTATTGTTGAAAAATATATTTTTTAGATTATTTCTATAAGTAAATAAAAAAAAATTCTCTTGCATTTTTTTCTCCCCCCCCCCCCTAGTCAGGCAAATAAGTTTGATAGAATGCTCCATTCTTCTACAACTAACAGTTAGTATTAGCTGTCAACATGGAATTGTATTTAGACTAATGGGTTGATTAAACTAAAGAATGTTCAAGTATCAATCAAATTGATTTTATTTTTTTTACAGAGTTCTTTAAAATTGTGTTTTCCTTTTTTTTTTCTTTTTGCATAAAAAAAAAAAAAAAGTAATATCCAGTTGTTTCAAACAATTTATTTTTCTTATAGAACTAAAGTTTCATCTCACGACTTTTGTGGATAGGGTCTCCACAAAAGTCTCTCACTGTTATATCCAGTTTTGTTCTATCAGAAGTGTTACAACAAATGAAAGATAATCAAAAAGAGTTTGTATATGTGTCTTTGAATTAAATAAAAGAATATATGAACCTGAAAGAATATATAAGTGACACCACATTATTGAATGAAAAGCCATCCCCATGTTGCAATGAATTAGCCACCCAACTGCTGTTTTAATCAATTTAATTAATTTTCTCCGATGAAAAGAAACGAAATTTAAATGGTCCTGATTACTGGAAATAATATCAGGATGATTTAAGAAAAGAAAAAGATTTTGTTAAGGCCCCTGTCCTCGCTCGAGGAAACGCTCGCGAGCTAATGCTATTCCTATGGGGAAGCATTTTTCTAATATCTCTTTCGCATTTGGACATTTTTGAATAATTTTTTTTGCATTGGATAGCTGAGGTGCATGCCGACAGCGCGCCTTTTTTACTTTTTCGATTTTGGTTGCAGATATTTTTTGCAAAGTTAGTTTCACTTTCAAAACCGGTTTCGAAACTGAAAGGGCTTTTAAAAAAATATATCTGCAACCAAAATCGAAAAAGTAAAAAAGGTGCGCTGTCGGCATGCACCTCAGCTATCTAATTGAAAAAAAAATTATTCGAAAATGTCAAAATGCGAAAGAGTTAGAAAAATGCTTCCCCATAGGAATAGCATTAGCTCGCGAGCGTTTCCTCGAGCGAGAACAGGGGCCTTAAGGCATATGTTAGGTGACGGATTTGTTGAATATGGGGCTGCTTTTTATTCAACGATGTGGTGTCACTTGCATATCTTTCAGGAAAGTTTAATTCAAAGCCACATACACTGACTCTTTCTGGCTATCTTTAATTTGTTGCAACATTTCTGGCAAGAAAAAAACTGCATATAACAGCAAGATAATACGCCTGTCCACACAAGTTGTGAGAAAAAAAAACTTTAGTTCTATAAGCAAAAGGTACTTCTAGGTTACCCCGTCGACCAATTTCGCCAAATTATACAAATCGCCAAACTAATGGCCAAATTATGCATGTTGACATAATTTTTATTTTAAATAACGAAAAAACGAATAATTAGTAGAATATTAATAAAAATATTAATAAAAAGTCGAAATAAAAACCCCTTAATGGCATTTTAAACACGTGAATCGCATTTAATGTCATTGAATGTGACATTCACGATCATCCATTATTGGCATTTAATCTTATAGTTTGGCGATAATTTTTTGGTCGACGGGATAACCTAGAAATACCAAGCAAAATATTAAAGCTTTGCAATGACCACTCATAAATCCTGATTTTAATCCTATTAATAACTTATGAGGCTATCTAGTAAGGGAATTTTATAAAAATGGAAAGCATTTCCCTTCAGAATCAGATCTACAATTGAAGGTGAATAGTACAAAAACCAATCCCGAACTGCTTCAAAAATTAATGATGTCAAGTCAAGGAATGATGGAATATCTGCAATCATTAAACTCATAGGTGAGTGCATAATACATTAAATATACGTTTCTTTCGTTACTATATTAAATTTATTTTGGCGTCTTTAAAGTTTTTACACAGGTAAAAATGTTTTTTTTTGTGTAATTACTTTATTTTCATAATAAAATACTCATGGTTGAATTTTGACTTATTTATTAGCTTTTCAGCTTGATAAATATTATAAGAAATAAAATTTTTAGTTGTTTCGAAATTTATAAAAGAAATTAATATTTTTTGCTGTCCTTGTAGTTTTTACACGCGCTGTATTTCAGTTTTAAGACTTAAAATGCACGCTGTTATTTTATAACATGATTCTATTTGCATCCGCTAAGGGATGCCAGAATTAATCCAGTTTTCATCAACAATTGATGGAAAAGTATTCATAGGATGTCTGTATCGCGGATTAATACACAAGCCCGGGAAAAAGCAATGTCATCATTCAAGAAACAGTCCACAGAAAAGGGTATCTAATAATCCAAGAGTCGAACGCACGAAACCCTAAGTCACCGAGCACAAGAAAAAATCCTTTATATTATGGAAGAGTAGTCATAGGGGAATAGAAGGATCCATATCTGCCA
The DNA here is from genome assembly GCA_964019185.1 of Maratus speculifer. Classification (NCBI taxonomy): domain Eukaryota; kingdom Metazoa; phylum Arthropoda; class Arachnida; order Araneae; family Salticidae; genus Maratus; species Maratus speculifer. The sequence continues at coordinate 445,484,355 of OZ025290.1, read as the reverse complement.
TAAGTGAAAGGGTGCCTAAGCCAAAAATGAATACGACTAGTGGTTGACTCGTAGGTTTAGCATTGTGTTTTCCTGACTAGCGGCTCTTTCGAAGAGTGGCGCACTATGTAACGGAGCGGTCCATTTAGGATTCTCAATATAGAAGGTAGGAAGGATGAAAAGAGGAGACTCGGAGGGAGTCTTACAGCTTATCTTCTGAACTCGGCTACGATCTAAATTGTATGGCACAAACATTTCACATACGGATCCGCTCAGATTTTACATTTAAGGTTATTGAACATGTGTTATTACAATTTCATTATTCTTGCATTGATGTAATTACATGAAAAATTCAAATAAACATCCTGTTTGTAATTCATTGTTTTAACTAATATAGTAAGACGAATTTTTGAGCTAGTTATTTTTTAGGATGAGCGAAGCGAATCCTCTACTAGGCCACTCAAATTACTTTTTGTCGTACACTTTACAAAAAAACTATTCAGTATTTTAATTTGAAATTAAACATAAAAATAAATTATGATGCGTAGATTTGCACAATATTATTTTTTTACAGAATAACCCTGCAAAAATTATTATTTTAAAGAATTTAATTTTACATGTTTTTCCATTACGGACGCATTTTTGCAAATAAAAAATGAAACAAGTATATTTTCAGAAGAAGAAATAAATCATGGGGTTAATAATTATAGATAGAATCATGATTAATGGATCGTATTCCTGTGACGTAACATAAGGTTAAATAGCGATTTTTTATAGCCTCGAACCAGAAGGAAGAAAAGGCTGCATTTCTTTATGAATCGATGGAAATAAATGTAAAAACTATTTATATTTTTTAAACTGTAAACAAAATTTTTTGCAATCATCTGCGTGAAATGAGTACGATCGATAATGAAGTTTATAAGGTAAAACGGCGAATTTTGTAGTCTCGAACAAAAGGGGCCCATTAAATATATTTTATTTATTTAATAAGGCCCATTAAATAAATAAAATATTATTTTCATTATTCCATCAAAAAATACATTTTAATAGAATACTTTTTAAGATTGGTATAGCATATATATAACTTGATAAATTTAAGTTTAAACTTGTAAAAGTTCAAACTTAAATTTTGAGCTCAAAATCTGCATCGTTTTGAGTAATTAAGTGCGGAAATTTGAAATGTGTTCGAGGGGTGGGGAGGGTAACATTTTTAACTCCTGAACACTGTTCAGTTTCCGCTTCTTAACCCCTCCACCGATTTAGAATTTGAGCTCAAAATTTAAATCTAAGCATTTGCAAGCATTTAATTAGATACAAAAAATAACGCTTAAAAATAGTTGTTGGTTACTCTAAAGTTTAAGGCGCCCTCCATCGGTATTTTTTGAAATTAATCTTTAAAATTTATTTTCAAGGAAATATTGACATATAGAATAGTTTTAGCGAAAACGGCAGACGAATCGACCAATTTTTCCGTTTTTTAAAATAATTTGAAATTTGAAACTCCCCACCCCCATTGAACACAGTTCAGTTTGCTCGCTCTACTTAACCACTCCCAACGATTCAGATTTTCATCTCAAAATTTAAGTTTATGTCTAAGCTTCTAAGAAAATTTTATGAGATGCGAAAAATAACGGTAAAATATAGTTGTACGTTACTCCAAAGTCTAAAGCGTCCTCTATCGGCATTTTTTGAAATTTATCTTTATAATTAATTTTCAATAAAATACCGACATAAAGAATAGTTTTAGTGAAAACCGCAAATCAATCGACCAATTTTTCCGTTTTTTATAATCATTTGAATTTAAAACCCTCTGAACACAGTTAAGTTTGTGCTACTTAACTGCTTCCAACTATTCAGATTTTGAGCTCAAAATTTAAGTCTAAGCTTACGAAACCTTTAATGAGATGCAAAAAATAACGGTAAAAAATAGTTGTTCGTTACTCTAAAGTCTAAAGCGCCCTCTATCGTCATTTTTTGAAATTTATCTTATAATTTATTTTCAAGACAATACTGACATAAAGAATAATTTTAGTGAAAACCGCAAACGAATCGACCAATTTTTCTGTTTTTTATAATCATTTGAATTTTTGGACCCTAAACTTTAATGGCGCCTATCTCCTTCGGAAGACTTTGGGACCCTTGGTTTCCTATTTAAATATTGTTTGTCTTGATGTGTACCATGGTTCGTACGCTCTGGAAAAAAAAGAAAAAGTGCTGGAAAAAAAAGTATTCATTTTCAAGGAATGAAAAGTGCTGGAAAGAAAAAGATTCATTTTCAAGGAAGGAAAAGTGCTGAAAAATTTTTTTTTAAATCAATATTAGTGCTTAAATTTTAAAACTTCTAAAAAAAAAAAAAAAAAAAAAACTTTCATACATTTTATTTTTAAAAAATTTACTACAATCGTATATTTTCTTTCCCAATGGAACTTTGAATCACCTGCTGCCAAAGACTTCCTTCTCTCCTCTTAACAACCCTTTTGGCATCTTTTTTTGGCTGTAAAAATCGGATGCATGCAGAAACCGGCGGGGAAAAAAATAGAACGCAGATTGCGGCATAATAGCCAGAAGTGTGATTTTTCGCCAATGTGCTCCTCCTACCTAAGGCTCCTATATACAGGAGCCCTACTCCTACTAGATGAGAGTAAGGCTCCTATATACTCGGGCTGAATCACGCCTCCATTAAGTTTCCAAAACGGTTGCCTGATTTGGCGTCTTATCGCGTAGATGGCGAGGCGAGTAATTTTAGTTTCTCAATCTCTCTCACGGGAAAATATAAGGCATTTAAAACTGGATAAAATAATAACGTGTAGGTATGCTTTTGTATAATGCTATATTAGAATTAAAAAATTATTTCCATCAATTTATTTTTATTGATATGTTTTACATGCTTATTTAAGAAAGAAAATATAAATGGAACTAATTCTAAATTTGATTTAATGTGAGTATATATTCACATACATTAGACTGATTTTATTCTTTTTTTATTTTCACAGTGAAATTATGATTAATATTTTTTTAATAAAAAAGCTTCAAATTCTAATATTCTTTGCTATAAGTTAGTAAATTAAGGACACAGTTTTAACGAATTAGTCGTACGTAAAATAATTTCTAATTAAAAATTTAAAAAATGAAATAATTTAAAAAGGAAGAATGAAATCCTTCCGTGTTCCCGGTTTCTTTTAATTTCAGCTTAACTCGCCCCCCTTCCCCCTTAATCCCTAAAAGATTCAATCAAATGCTTAAGATTTGTAAAACTTTTTTATTTACTATCTTGCCCTTTTATTACTTTATTGCAACAACAAATAATCAATTATTTAAATCTCCACCTTTCGAAATTACCGATTTCGCCCCCCCCCCGAAACAAAGCACTCAAAATGTAAAATAATTAAACAATACTGTTTCATTTTTTTTTCTGTTCTATTTGGAATTTTATAGTAATTGTAGATAAATAATATATTGTTAAATCAAATGCCCCTCCCTTACGCTAAATAAATAAATAAAATAAAATAATACTAATAATAAAACATGACACCTCCTCCATTTTTAGCTTAAAAATTATAAATCTTTTATATTTATAATTTTTTCTAATGCTTTTGATATTTTTCTAAACAATAAATTTATAATCATAAAATCCCATCACTCTGAATTTTCGGCTTTTTCCTTTTTAACTCTCTCCCCCCCCCCCCCCCCACCCTCCTTTTCCTCCGCAAAAATATATCTTTTTCAATTTCGATTAAAATATCTCTATTCTTTATTACTTTATTGCAACAATAAATAATTAATTATTTAAATCTCTACCTTTTGAAATTACCGCTTAATTACCCCTTCCCCCAAACTGAGAATTAAAAATATAAAACAATTAAACAATACTTTTTTATTTTTCTATTCTATTTGGAATTATATTGTAATTGTTGATAAATAATAAATTGTTAAGTCAAACACCCCAACCCCACGCTAAAAGAATAAATAAATAAATAAAAATAATAAATAAATAATAAATAATAATAATAATAAATAAATAATAAAATATGCCACATCCCTCATTTTTATCTAACAAAATTTAAAATCTTTAAAACTCATGATTTTTTCTAATATTTTTGTTATTTTTTTAACAATAAATTTATAATTATAAAATCCAACCTCCCTCTGAACTTTTGGCTTTTTCTTTAACTATGTCCCCCCCCCCCTCCTTTTCTTACGCCGCAAAATATAATATCTTTTTCAATTTCGATTTAAAATATCTCTATTCTTTACTTCTTAAATATTAAATGAATCCAACCATTTAAATCACACTCTAAAAATAAATAAAAATAAAAATAAATAAATGAATAAGGCGAAAGTTGCATAAATGAGGTAACGGGGAATTTTTGTCTTTTCTTTTCTTTTCTCACCCGTCTGGTATAAACACGACATCAGCTTCGAAGAACCGGTTTGTTGTACACAAGCGATTAGGTTGGCGCGATATTTGGCGAAGTTCTCCAATCCAGATCTATTCTTTTAAGTATTTAGACACAAATTACTCCCCTTTTTTCCATTTATATGGAAGTTAAATACTCTAAACCCATTCCTGAACAGGTCAGAATAATTTTCTGCTAAACAATCGTCCATTTTTAACGATTTTGTAGCCTTAAAGTCATTCAAACGTTTCTCGCCCCATAGGAATCAATGGGAAATAAACGGTAACTGGGAAACAAGATGCTTGACGATTCAGCCTGAGTTACAGGAGCCCTAGTTACAGGAGCCCTAGATGAGAGGAGAGAGCAGACGCTTACGTCATTTTTTACTACACATTAGCAACTGGGAAGTGCTACTCAGGACAACAAATCAGAATGTACTAGTTTTGGAATAACTTCGCTTTTTCAACAGGAAGATATGTTTGTTTTTCCGCGAGGCATTGGGGTCTTTTTGCTGAGTTGATGTAATTGGTTGCTCGTTAGTCGTGCTTTCCATATATTTGACGTAGAGTTCTGCACGGGCCGAAATTTCCAGGCCCGAGCCCGGCCCGAAAGTTAAAATTTCGGCCCGAGCCCGGCCCGGCCCGAACGAAAAAAATATTGGCCCGACCCGGCCCGGTCCGGAAAAAAGTTTAAAATTCGGCCCGAATCCGGCCCGGCTCTAGTGAATTTCTACAGAACATTAATCTTTAATCTTATGGAAGAGTTCTGACCAAAAAAAATTATATTAGTCTTTTATTTTTCATGTTTATACACTATATTGCCATTGATTATGGGACACTTGCGATTTTAGACATTTTACTAAATATCTAGAAAAATACATGAGGAATCATCTCGAAACTCTTAGTGTATAAATATAATAGTATACGTCATACATCTCCGTGAAGATTTTTTACCGAAACGCCATAGGGGACCGTCGACAAATTAAAAAAGAATGAATATCTTTTGAATAACCCTGTCAAAACTAATGTAGCAAAAGCGCTCAAACTCTAGATTATGATTGAATGCTTTATTGTAATACACTGTGTTCATTTTTATGCAAATAGCATGCACACTCACAGAGTAATTAAGGTTTTTATAAAAATGGTCCCAAATTATTCCAAGTTTTTCCATCATAATTTTCAGAGTTCTTAATATAAAATAATATTTTTTTCAGAAAATATGACAAACAACATTGCACACAGTACTCTGTAATCAGAATTAAAAAATAATAAAAATTGTTTAAAAATGAGTAGGTTTACTATATAATTTTTTACTGCGCATGTGTCAAAGATATCAAAATTTCATTTGCATATTATGTTAACTAAATGTATAGAGCAACTTTTGTAAAAGTCTCAAAATCATAGCTTGAAAATTCTGAAAGTAATCGTCTATAGAAAAAGGACAAAATCCGTTGTTTCCAAAATGAAGCAAAAAAAATGAGGGATTTTATCCAAATGCAGTAGTACATCCCATATTGTGTATTCTATATTGACACTAATCAATGAATATATGGATACAACCCCTCTTGTTTTTGCTTCATTTTGAGAATAACGGATTTTCGACTTATTCAATTGACGATTATTGTCAGAATTTTCAAGTTATGATTTTGTGACTTTCACAAAAGTTGCTCTATACATTTAGCTAACATAATATGCAAATGAAATTTTGATATCGTTGACGCATGCGCAGTAAAAAATTATTTAGTAAACCAACTCATTTTTTGTACAATTTTCATTATTTTTTAATTCTGATTACAGGGTACTGTGTGCAATGTTGTTTGTCATATTTTCTGAAAAAAAAATAATATTTTATATTAAGAACTCTGAAAATTATAAGGAAAAAACTTGGAAAAATTTGGGATCATTTTTATAAAAACCTTAATTACTCTGCGAGTATGCATGCTATTTGCATAAAAATGAACAAGGCTTATTACAATAAGGCATTCAATTACAATCTAGAGTTTGAGCGCTTTTGCTACATTAGTTTTGACAGGGTTATTCAAAAGATATTCATTCTTTTTTAATTTGTTGACGGCCCCCTTTGGAGTTTCGGGAAAAAATCTTCACGGAGATGTATGACTTATACTATTATATTTATACACTAAGAGTTTCGAGATGATTCCTCATGTATTTTTCTAGATATTTAGTAAAATGTCTAAAATCGCAAGTGTCCCGTAATCAATGGCAATATAGTGTAATCTCCATTTATGCAGAAGTGCCGTAGGCTGCGATATTTACGCTTTTAAATGAATCTTTGTTTGTTGTATGTAAATGTTTCAGTTATCACTAGTATTATTAATCCATATTCCCTGTAATGGAGACAAAAAGTCGAAAAAGCGGTATATGGTAAAATTTCCAAAGACAAAATCGCTTTGGAACGAAAAAAAAAAAAAAAAAAAAAAAGTACATTCCCTTCTTAACAGATGTAAATGTTTAATATATTTTTTCTCCTGTATTGTTGTATTCATTTTGCATGGATGAACACTTTAAAAGAAACTTTCAGTTTTCAGTTAAAAAAAAAAAAATTCGTCATAATCATGTTTTTTTTTTTTTTTTTTTTTTTTTTTTTTTTGTGTGTGTGTGTGTTTAATTCTATTTTAAAACGCCTAGTAATCTACGATTCTTTAAAAGGAATAAATTCTAATGTTTAATTGTAGAATAATGACGGCTTAAAAGTATATGCTTTTTTTGCAAACATTTTTGGACAAAGCCAGATATTACTGATTTATAAAAAGTCGAGAAAAGGATTTTCATATAGGAAGATTCAATAGGAACTGATAATTTTGGTTCATGAAAACTAGGAAGAATGGAATCAGTCTCGGCTTCGTACGGAAAAAAAAGTTAGGCCCGGCCCGTCCAGCAAAAAAATTAAGGCCCGAGCCCGGCCCGGCCCGGCCCGAGTCTTCAGAAGTAAGGCCCGAGCCCGGCCCGGCCCGTGCAGACCTCTAATTTTGACGTCAACAATTTTGCGCTTTTTACAAGTCTCTTTTAGTTTTTGTTTCGAACGTGTCTTTGTTTTAATGTGATCTATTCTGGATTTTACAGTATGATTTTTACGATCGATTTTATTTTTTAATTTCTTTCATCAGTCATATAATCAGCAACGAAATATGGTAGGAAGGTGCGTTTTCAATGATTTATGGATTGAAAAACCAGAATATAAACTGTGGCAAAAGATACTGGAAGTTATTAATACATTAAAAGATTTGCAAAGAATTTAACTCAATTTGACTTTGGACTTATATTTTGCTATGTTTTATTAGCTAAGAACAATTTTTTCCCTTTTGATCAGGGGTGATTCTCGTCCAAAAATTTAAGGCATCCTCTTCCAAAAATTTGAAATTGGGTTATCAGTTGCGCATAGTGGCCAACTTGTAAGATTTTGCGCGCGGAAAAAACAATCGCTAAGAAATGCAAATTTCATGAAAGGATCGCCGAAAAAGCACACATCTCGTCAATGTTTTGTGGAAAAACAAGATTTCGTCAGTGTTTTTGTCAACAAACTTTATCAAAAGATAGCTGAAAAACCCGAATTTTCTGTGTGGATCGCGGAAAAAAACTGCAATTTCACCCAAATAACGCAAATAAAACGCTGATTTCGTTAAAGATCGCTTACAAATATTTTGTCAAAAGATCATTGGAAAAAAAAATGCCTATTTCATCAAAAGATTACGGAAAAAAATGGCAATTTGGTCAAAAGATCGCGGGGACAAACTGCCGTTTTTGAGAAAAGATCGCGTAAAAAATGCAAATTTTGTCTAAAGATCGTCGAAAAAACGCCGATTTCATAAAAATAAAAAAACCACGTGAAAACTCAGATTTCCTCTGCAGATCGTGGATACCCCTCCCCGCCGCCGATTTCCGAAAATGCAATGTGAATATCCCCCAAAAAAAATTTCACCCAGAATCACCTCTGCTTTTGATTTTACATTTTAATCAAAATTTACATTTAATCTTCATTTACTTTTTAATTAATATTTTAATCCTTTTTCTCTTTTTATATTACATATAAAACTTCATTAGATGAAAATTTAGAAAGTATCTTTACTAACGAATAATTAAACGCACAGGTAACATGATGACTATTTACTTTATGATATATTATTCTAGAGTCATTTTTATGCGTGTATTAAAATAGCCCTTGAAAAGTGCTTGAAAAGTCCTTGAAAAGTGCTTGAATTTTATTTGGTCTCAAGTGTATGAACCATGTGTACTATCACCCCTTAAAGTTTGGACCACGAATTTAGAAACACCCTGTATATATATATATATATATATAGTTGACTGACCCCCCCCCCCCCACCCCCTCGATTCTTAAGCAAAATCTTGAAAAAAAATGAATTTTCGAGTCTAAGTCGAATTGCATTTCTGGTAGTTTATTATTATCTGGTAGTAGTTATTATTATCTGGTAGTAGTTTTGTACTTCATTTTTTGCTTACATTTCGTCTTCTGTCTAGTGAAACGAAACTTACTTTTATTATTAGATATACAGTGTCTCACAAAAGTGATGGGACACTTGTGCTTTATAAAAAGAAACCGGAATAAAATAAATAAACAAACATGTGCAAACAATTTTTGGGTGTGTTTCATATTTAAAGTTAGTAACAATTATTACATAACATACATTTTGTCAAAATATTAAAATATTAATTTAGTACACTTACTTTTCCATCAAATATTCATCCAAAAATTTTACTTTTTAAAAGGTTTTAATATTTTGTTGGATTTCCTTTTACTTTTAAAACATGATTTAATCTTTTTGGGATGGACTCGACTAATTTTTTAGCTCACAGGCTATCATAGCCTGAGAGCTTATGTGCCCGCCCGTTCTGTATGTTCGTTCGTATGTGCGTAACGCGATAACTCATGATAAAAATATCCGATCCTCTTAAAATTTTGTATGTAGGTATATCCTGACAAGGCGTTTCCCTGATTAGTTTTTGAAGTTCATTCGATATGTATAAGAGGGGGAACGGGGGGCTCATGCCCCCCCGTTAGTTGATATAAATGGATTTTCATGCAGAATTAAGTTTTCAAAATTTAGATAGGATCATTCTGATGAGGCGATTCCGTGACTGTTATTAGGTGTTCATTAAATAAGTATAAATAGGGGGAACAGGGGTTCTAATCCCCCCCCCCGTTAGTTGAAATAAATGGGATTTTCATGCAGAATTAAGTTTTCGTTCAAAATTTAGATTAGGATCATTCTGATGAGGCGATTCCGTGGCTGTTATTAGGTGTTCATTGAATAAGTATAAATAGGGGGAACAGGGGTTCTAATCCCCCCCCCCCGTTAGTTGATATAAATGGGATTTTCATGCAGAATTAAGTTTTCGTTCAAAATTTAGATTATTATCATTCTGATGAGGCGATTCCGTGACTGCTATTAGGTGTTCATTGAATAAGTATAAATAGGGGCAACAGGGGTTCTAATGCCTCCCCCCCCCTCTTAATTTATATAAATAGGTTTTTCAAGCAGAATTTTCAGATTTCGTTCAAATCTCTGAATAGTTTTGGAAGTTTAATGGTTAAGTATAAAAGAAGGGGATAACTCCTTTTAAATTATATAAATGCTAAATGGGTTTTTATTAAGAATTATCTAATTTGCTCTGAATTTTGGATATAGATTTTTTATATGATAAAGCATGTCTTTGAAGTATAGGAGGTTCAATGATTAAGTATAAAAAAAGAGGAAAGGGGAGAGCTGTTTCCCCTTCTTAATTTTTTTTTCGAACGGAATTAACCCTTGAAAATATAAGGCTTTAATGTACAATTAGTATTTGTAGCCTGTGAGCTCAATGCCATCAGTTTAACTGGGCAGTATTCTTTATTTTGTGATTTCTGGAGTGATTTTACCCCATTCTTCTTGAAGCACCGATTTTAGTTGTTGTTTTGAAGAAATGGTGTGTTTGCGAATTCTTGATTCCAATTCTTGCCAAATATTCTCTATGGGATTTAAGTCTGGAGATTGTGGTTGAGTTTTTATTATTTCAGAACAGTTATATAGCAGCCAGAGTCTAACGTTCAGAGCAGTGTGCTAGGGGTCATTGTCCTGGTAGAATTTAAAATCGTTATGAAGGCTCAATTTTAGTGTTGAAGATTTCAAATTTTGCTTTAAAATATCAATATACTTGTACTGATCCATTATACTGTCAATAAAAACAAGATTACCAACTCCATCGTACGACATACACCCCCATACCGTAACTCCTCCTCCACCATGTTTTACTGTTGGTACTAAATTCTGTTTGCGAAATTCTTCTTTGGGTTTTCTTCACACTAAGATTCTACCGTCAGAACCAAATATATTAAATTTACTCCCATCAGCAAATGTAACTTTATTCCAGTAATCAGAATTCTTATTTATGTTGGATTTTGGAAAGCTGGTCTGAGTTTTCTATTCTTTTCACTTACAAAGAATTTTTTTCCTGGCTACTCTACCGTGATATCCAGCAGATCGAATTACCCTTCTAATAGTCTCAGGATTAACAATTATTCCATATAATGCTTGTAAATCAGCAGCAACTTTTGAAGCACTATTTCTTGGATTTTTTTTTAATATTTCGAACGATAAATTCGCTTTATTCCATTGGATAGCTTTGATGGTCGGCCAGGTCTTCTTTTATCCTGAACCATATGATTATTTTTATATCGTTTAATGATATTGAAAACTGTTGAACGACTGAAGTTAACTGTTTCAGTAGTTTTTCTAATAGATTTTCCACGTTCAATATGCAAATTAATAACTAATTTTCGAATTTCAGGCGAAGTTTCTTTTCGTTTAGCATTCATGGCTACACAGAGCTAAAATACACAAAAATTCCAAAACGAACTGGAGAGAAATACTGCAGACGATTTTATAAATTATTGCCAATTGCTTTTAAGTAAAAATAAAACCCCCAAAAATATTTTTATTGCTTATTTCAGACGATTTTTGTTGCATATATAATGGTGTCCCATCACTTATGTGAGCTATTTTTTGCTCCGTTCTAAACATTTGTATTTTTATTAAATTCATATTTTGACAAAATGTATGTTATGTATCTTTACTAAATTTAAGTATGAAACGCACCCACAAAAAAAGTGTACATGTTTTTTTAATTTATTTGTTTAGTTTCCTTTTGTAAAGCACAAGTGTCCCATCACTTATGTGAGACACTGTATATTAAGTAAGTATTTGTTTGAAGTATGGGAGAACGATTATATTGCTCTGTTTCTGCAATAAATGAACTTTTGTCAGACGGAATATGAAAACAATGATCTTGGTGTTACTGATAACTCGTAGTTTATCATTGCCACAACACAACCAGATTTAAGAGCATTCCATTCTTCTAGATATGTTGTTTTAAGGAGCTTCATTTGTGCTATGTATACTGTAAAGTGTCTAGCATATTGAAATAAGTCATAAGCAAAATATTTGATTTTTTCCTCTAATGACGCGAGATGACCCAATCACCTTGACGAGAGACACAGATGAAACATTGCGAAGACCCAAAATGGTTCATATAGTATAATAGGAACTTTACCATGTCACCACTGCTTTGTGTAATATGTGGAAGACAATCTTTTTCAACTACTGCTTTGATCTCTTCAAACAAAATTGTAGCTTCAACTTCACAATTGTACAATTTTTCACGTAGTGAATTGCATTTTTCTTTCAGAGAAATAATCTCTAGAGAATGCGACAGTATTTCAAAGAGAAGCTCCTAGCATGTCAAAACCATTGTCATGTGAAACTCAAGCTGCTAGTGTATTTTTCCCCTCCAAAATTTTGAAGAATTGTTGCAGGTAAGTACAGATAAATGTCAGTGCATATGAGATCAAGGCCACTACCATCAATGTATTTTCCTATGGAATACAAACATGAAGCTCTTCCACTCGGAGCAGCTATTTTTGATGGCCAGTAGATAATTAAATTTACAGAGAATTAGACAGAGTGAAGCTAACTTTTGACTCGCCGAATTTTCTTGGTTTTGCACCGTATTCTTTCAGTTTTTCGAGATTGTCTATTTCAGGTTTTTAACATAATTTTCCGCCTTTCAAGCACACTAAACAATTTATTGTTATTCACAACACAGCCACTCTTATTGGTATCTTCAAGGGAACATATAGTTTTCACGTATGCAGCAAAAGCGAAAACAAGCAATATTAGTAATTTTGAAGTAAATTTATAAATAAATAATAAATAAAGTAATTTACGGCTATTTGAATTGTAGATTTGTATTTCTTGACCCCCAAAACATATTATTTGACATACTGGTCAATAATATCACAAAAATATTAAAGAAGTCAGTAAATGGCAGCCATCTTGGAAATCACCTCAAAAATGTGTAAGAAAAAAATGGCACCTAAGATATTTGAAATCTACATGTCAAAAGCTACAAAATAAACAAAAAATATCAAACTTAGCACAAAAATCCAGCTGGAAAACATTTCAGACCCTACTAAAGTATTTGTTACTGTTACAGGAATCAGTCGAAATAGTTTTAAAAAATCTTTTGTAAATTCAAGCCAAAGAAGCAAACGCTGCAAAACTTAAGATCTTCGATCAAAAGATGAGGAAATATTGAATTATGCTACCCAAACGAAATTGCAGGAGTCAGGCAAAATAGATGCTTACATCCTAAAAGTTCTTATAAAAAGCTTCCGAAGAGAAAAAAATAAGTAAACGTCATGAAAAAATGCCTGAAGAAAAAGAGCAACCTCGCCAATTATCACCTTTACATTCTTTGTCCATGCATACAAAAATAGAACTTACCCAATATGATAGAATACGCGAAACGAATAAAAGTTTTTGTCTGTGCTATTCTGTTCTTCAAAGCGTTAAAAAATGCTATCCAGAAATTCACAGTGTGACAGAGACATGTGCTAAAGTAAAAAGTGCAAAAACTGATGAATCATAGAGCAACACGAGTGATTTTACATCTTAGAAAAGTTGTAAAATCTTTGAGTGATAACGAAAAAATCATCTTTAATTTTAATAAGTAAGTGGGTTTGCGATGAGTCACAAAAGATAAAATATAAAATGAAGTTTGGAAATGAAGCCGATTCTAACTTCAATATTTTCAAAGTTCTGTGATCCCTTTTCAATTAGTAAACGGGCCCGAAAAGAAAATTTTCTAGTAAAACCCACACCAAGTGCCGATATCTCGAAAACAATTGGATTCGGACGAGTAGTTCCATTGCACTTGTTAATGTACATGACGAGATCTTTCTTTTAATACCACACTCGTCCAAATCCACAACTTACACGTAGGAACGTTCCCCAGTGAGACTTAAATAAGTATGTTGATAAATGTGAGAAAATGAACAAACAATGAATCATGGTCGTAGAGAATAATTTATTCAGGAATGCAATTTGAAAATGTACAATGAAGCCGAACATGTCAGCCAGGAAACATAGTAGGCTTTGGTCGTTTTCTCAATTATTTCTTGTATGTAGTGCGCGAAAAGAAAAAAAAAAAAAAAAAAAAAAAAAAAAAAAGAAGAATACAGCAAATAAAAGCAAAAACAAAATCTGGGAATTATACAGTTAGAACTGACTAGAGAGGCACTCACCCTACGTAAAGCTTTTTTATAAAAACAAAAAATGCTTGATACATACATGTTATTTTAAAATGCGACAACAGAAAAGGATATAAACATAAAAAAATTTCTATGAAAGACTAAACATAAATTAGATGACAGAGATATGATAAAACAAAATGGATGATACAGTTATTTTTTTTTACAGAAATATAAAATGCATGTGGATTTTGTCTTTCGTAATTGGTCCTTTGAGTGAAGAAAAGCATTTGTTTCTCAACTTTTTTTTTTTTTCTTGTTCTAATTAAAAAGAAAATACCCATGCAATATCTTTCAAGTAATGTTTACAAAGCAATTTAAAAAAAAAAAATCTAAATTTTGCGAGGTTTAAACAGTATAAAATTGAGATTTTATTTTAAACATAAAATGTATCTTAGAAAAAAAAAATTTACATTTTTTTTTTATAAAGAAACATTTAACCCTTTAAGCATCCTAGCCGTGTTTTTCGGCCATGAAATTTTGGAATTCAATGGTTTATTAAACACAAAATTGAGATTAATGTTGATTTTTATAAAAATAAATATCTGGAACAAATTTTGAAATAAATACGTAAGGTTATAAAATACAAATTTTCGTACAGATTTTTTTTTTTTTTTTTGTGGTAATTTTAAGAATTGTTAAATACACATGAAAAATTTTGCACGATGCTTAAAGGGTTAATGAAGGTGCATATTCAGATTTCAACAAAAAGCTAGTGTATTTTTGTATCAAGATGGATGAAATGAACTGATTTTTTTTTTTTTTTTTCAATTTCCTGTTAGCAGTCTTGGCTATTTGAATGCGTTATATAATATACAGAGTAATACATTTTTGAGAAAAAGATAATAAAATGATAAAGCGACAGATATTTGTCCTAAATTATACAGCTATTTCTTGTTCATAATGCCATTTTATTCCGATATATATGTGCTATCTGTCCTGCCTCATTGGCCAATACATTCGAATATCAATATTTCCAAAGTCATTTATCAAATTTACATCGTAATCTAAGCAATAACATGTAATAAATTTGATGTTTTTAGAAAACTGGATTTTTTTTATACCCTATTTTAATTCGCATTAAAATATCTCTCCCCTCCCCCTCTTCCAAAACATAGTAAAATAACCTTTTTTTTTTTTTTTTTTTTTTTTTGGAAGGGGGGGGGGCTTATCGGTCTTTCTTTCCTAGTACCAATACAAAGTTTTTTCCAAATTTTCATGAATGGTCATCTGTTGTCGTATACTACTCAATTAATTCTTAGAGTATTTGTGAAATAAAAAATGACAAATTTTAATATAATCGATGCAAACAGAAGCATTTTATCTGGCATATATACATAAACGAAGACATTTTATTTAACATAAACTTAGCATATTATTAGCATTATTTAGCATAATATTTCCTCCCCAGTTTAATTTCTGTAACGGTTATTATTTAGGAGCAAATCTAACATTTTAAAATGCGTTTAAAAAGTACCAATTTATTTTTCAAACCTTCAATAGGTGGACGCATAAGAGGCATTTTGATTATTTTTTATGATATATTTTAGCATTTTCATTATTTTTCAGAAAAATATAAAATATTTTTAAGTACATAATTTGTATGTAAAATTTTCTATTTTAAAAAATATATTAACACATTTTCTTACTCAAAATCATGGGCATGGATTTCGACAAAATATAAAATAATTTCTCAACTCAACAATATAAACAATATATTAAGTAAAATTATGCTATTATTTTTTAACTAGAAAAAAAGGAAGAAAACTATACAAACAAAACAGTGATAAAAAGTATTTTAAAAGACAACAAAAGCATTTTGATAAAAAATATTTGCAATAAAAGAATTTGACGTATATATATAAAAAATGTAAATAAATGATGATCTCTATAATAATTTAATCCTATGTACAATGTAACCACAAACATAATATACATCACACAAATATATCAACATTGGCTCAGTCACTATAGAATAAAATTTCTATGTTGGAAAATCATTTAAGATAAATATTTTTTTTTTGTTTGTTCCCCGATTGTCAAAAAGAAATTTGCATAAAGAATTTTTTTTTCAGTTCGTGCACGGAAAAGGAGTTCACAGGAAGATGTTCCTAACAACAACGCAATAATAACAATTTTTCTGTTGTAAAAATAAAGGATCAATGCCATAAACAACCGGAAAGATCACAACGTCACTTCACGTCTCATTTTCAGTCTGTTCTTCTAAATACACAGTCCTGTACTGCTTTTCCTAAAAAAAGAAAAAAAAATGTAATTTAACAAATTACAATGGCTATTTGGAAAATAATATTTTCAAAGACTATTATTTTAGACTTATAAACGATTTCTTTATTTAAAAAAACTATAATAACATCATTTTTAGAATGATCAAAAACGTAGCTTACGTAATTACAGAGTCACATTAATATGTCGAGTCAAATTAATATTCCTGTATCAATCTTAAACAAATATTAAATGAAATTTCAGTTTAACAATTATCGGTACTGCAAATTTTTAAACTTCTAAAAATCGCACATTTTTTATTTTTAGACCGTCGGTCGTATAAAGAAAAAAAATTACTTTTAAATGCAACTTTTTTGAAACTTGTATCTCAATTTGTTTTTGAGTTATTAATTTTTTTTGTATTTTTAATACTTTTTTTTTTGTCATCATGTCAACAGAAGTATTCCATTCCATTTCTAGACATTAAGTATGGACCAATCAGAAAAAGAAGAAGTTGCGGAATTCAACCAATAAAAAGATTCAGATATACTTCAGATTTCCCAGTTCTTTACCGAGGACAACAACTATTATCCAAATAGTTAAAAAGAGAAAATAAGTGAAACGAACATTTAAATTTATTATTAAAATTTAATTTAAGGTATTTAATACCCTTCAGTTTTAATTAATTTTTTATTTTTGGAGATATTTAACCCTTTAAGCTTCCACGGGTCTTTTAAGAAGGGCTGCGGAGTCTGAGTCGCTAAAAAAACAAGCCGACTCCGACTTTTAAGTTATACAGTTTGAAGTGAAATTAAACTAATTACAATCGACTCTCGTTAATTCGAACTCGTCGGGACCACAAGATATGTTCGAATTATGGAAGTATGAGAGGAAAACATATATTTAAAGGCGTAACTGTTGCAGAGAAGTTCATGTTATAGTACTTATCAAATTTATTTCATCTATTATCATTAGAATATGACTTAATGTTAAATTAAAAAATATAAATACATAAACTAATTAAGAGATTAGGAACAAGTTTAATGTAAGAGGCGTCACTGATTTACTAAGAAAGCGGATATCAAATGCGTAGGATTATATATACAGTAGTTCAGGACTATTCTGACAAAAATAAAAGAAAAAACATTTTTTCAAGGATCTGTAATCCGTGAGAAAGTAAGGAAAAATGAAATATCGGAATTTGCTTTATATCGAATTAAACGAAGTCAAGAGAAAATGAGTTCGAATAAGTGAAAAATTTTAACGTTAATCGGCCATTGAAAATTTCGGGATTTCCTGTTTTGTTCGAACTAAGCGAAGGTTCGATTATTCCGATTTCGAATTATCGAGAGTCGAGGAGTTAAAGATCTCGTATATATCCGGTGTATTCAATAGATGAAAACTGTTTTTAATTAAAATCTCTATTAGATCTCGAATTTTTTTTTTTTTAACTAGTAAAATTTTCATCTCTATTTTTTTCCTTTCTGTCCAAATTTTCCTGATCTGGAAGACACGAATGGTAAAAAATCAAAATGGTAAAGATGTCTCCTTTTCACGTGTGCAGATCCAAAATAATAAAATTTCAATTTTGTTTTCTTCTTTAGATTTCGATAGTGGGATTTTTTGTATTTGTGAACGTGAAACTGAAAAATCAGTTAAACGGAAAATATTTGTTTATTCTTTCAAAGCTCTAAGAACTGAATAGATATCGAAATAATGAAAAATTTACCGTATTTTTATTGCATTCTCAGATAATTTTAATCAATGAAAATAGTAGTACAGTCGACTTTCGTTAATTCGAACTCGTCGGGACCACAAGAAATGTTCAAATTATCCAGAATTCGAATTATAGAATGTATGAGAAAGAAACAAGTTTAAAGGGGTATCATCTCAAATGAATTAATGTTATAGTGTTTTTTTAGGTGCGTTCATAATTATGTAAATACGTAGCACCTATTGTTGTCGCTCAGTCCGTTCGTCTGTCTGTCCGTCTGTCTGTCCGCATATAACAACGCAAAAACTACCCAACCGAATCGTTTGAAATTTAAAATACATAATTATTACATAATTTTGTCGAGTCATTTCAAATTTTGTGAAAATCAAATGGATAGATCAATTACAGGGACAATCAAAAGGATTCCGTTACATTACGGTGAATGGGAAAAAAAGTTTCAAATGCATTTTAATCGTTTGAAATTTAAAAAATATAATTATTACATAATTTAGTTGAGTCATTTCAAATTTTATGAAATTCGGATGCATAGATCAATTACAAGGACAATCAAAAGACAAACATTACGATCAATGGGAAAAAAATTTCAAATGCATTTTAATGGTGTTACACTCATTCGAACATAATAGAATTGACATGAATCTATGAAGTATGTACTAAAATATACATTTTGTACAATCTGTGATGCAAAGAATATTTATTATTAAATTACAGGGCCACACAAATTTATTCCACTAAATAATGTTATACGGGAAAACATTGTTTAGGGCGTGTTTTAATTATATTAAACAGTGGCGTAGGAACTTTGTTCAAATAGGGGTAGCCGCGGCACATTGTGGAAAGTAAGTGGTTGGGAATTTTTTCATCCATTTAGGAGTTTTCTTTCATAGTGTTGCACTTTTCACAAACAAGAGTATCTAATAGAAACATATCAAAAGATCATCAACTGTTTAATCCAGTTAAAATAATTTTTATTAGATATACTTGATGCATAGAAACATAGTTTATGCACGATCCCGAATACAATATTCAAATTTAAGGATTCTTCCACTCCCATTTGCCAAAAGGTAAAAGTTCCTTCTGTTGGTTTGCTTTCAAAGTCTTTACGAATCTCTTCCAAATCAACTTTCAAGGCAACTTCTTTATAAATACGTAGCGGCATCAAGAAATTGAGCACAATATTTTGTAGTAAACCTTTAACATTAAGACCTCCTTTCTTTCTGGCAATCGAGAGGGTTTGAAACGATGAGAAAAGAGATGAAGACACAACCAAGTAGAACCAAGCACGGACCGGATTCGGGCCGATTTCCATTAACGGCATTCGACTCGGGCCGGGCCTAGTCCCAAATTTTTTCGGGCCGGGCCTAGTTACTGATATTGTCTGGCGGGGCTCGGACCTTAATTTTTTTCCTGGAGTATCGGGCCTGGCCTAACGTATTTTTTTCCATAGGAAGCCGAGACTGATTACATTTTTCCTAGTCTCCAAGGACCAAAATAATCAGTTCCTCTTGAATCATCCCATGTGAAAATACTTTTCTCGACGTGAAAAAGTCTGTTCATAAATCAGTAAAATTTCGCTTGGTTAAAAATTTTTTGCAAAAAAAGGCATATACTTTTAAGTCGTCATTATTCTACAATTAAATATTAAAATTTATTCTTTTTAAAGAATCGGAGATTTCTAGGCTTATTAAAATAGAATTAAACACATAGGAAAAAAAAAAAAAAAAAAAAAAAAAAAAAACATGATTATGGCGGAATTTTTTTTTAAACTGAAAACAGCAAATTTTAAATTTTAAACTGTTCATCTATGAAAAATGAATACAGCAATAAGCAAGAAAAATAAATGATGCGTTAAACAGTTACATCTGCCAAGAAGGGAACGTATTTTTTTTCTTTCCAATGCGATTCCGTCTTTGAAGATTTTACTTTTACCATATACCATATTTTAGATTTTTATGTCTCCATTACATGGATTATGGATTAGAAGCATAAATACCGCAGCCTACGGCACTTCTGCATAAATAGAAATTATAAATATGAAAAAAAAAAAAAAGAATAAGTTTTTTTGGTCTGAACTCTTCCGTAAGAGTAAAGATCAATGTTCTGTAGAAATTCACTTAGCCCGGGCCAAGTTCGGGCCGAATTTTTAACTTTTTTTCTGGACCGGGTCGAAGTTTTAACTTTCGAGCCAGGAAATTTCGGCCCGTGCAAACTTCTTCAAGCAAGTGTGCTCACCCCCTCTTCTCTTTTTGTTTATGTTAATTATGTGAATTTAAAAAAAAAAAAAAGTAGACTTCATTTTTTAATTCAACAGTGTATCGTAAGCAGATGTGGTGCAAGAATTTCTCTCGGGGGAGCTTAGCCAGCCTGAAATATTCTAGGGGGAGTCACAGCTCCCCTAGCTCCCCCACTTCCTACGCCAATGATATTAAACTATTTCACATTTTATGAATAAGATATACGTTAATGAAGTATAGTAAAAATTATTCCCTGCATATTTACAGGAACACAAAGATTTCGAGGTTTGCCTATACTGTATCCAAAGTACGCTCTATTATATCAGCAAGATCTTAATATTTTAAAACTTCGTTATCGTACGAACGCACCTCATTTGCTACGCTTCACGTGCAATTTCTAACTTGTTTTAATTTATTTCAGCTGTTATCATCAGAATACGACTTAACATTAAATTAAAAGATATAAATACATTAATTAAGTTTTTAGGAACAGGCACAATGGAAGAAAGGATAGAGGTGTCATTAATGGGCAGACGGCGCACTAAGAAAGCGGATATCAAATGGATGGGATTATATGTTTACTAGTTCAGTAAAATTCTGACAAAAATAAAATAAAGAAAATCATTTCAAAGATCTGAAATCCGTAAGAAAGTAAGGCAGAATGAAATACTGGAACGTTAGTTCGAATATCGTTAGTTCGAATTAAACGAAGCCAAGACAAAATAAGTTTGAATAAGTGAAAGTTTTTAACGTTATTTTGCCATTGAAAATTTCGGAACTTCATGTTTAGTTCGAATTAAGCAAAGATTCGATTTATTCGATTTCGAATTACAGCGAGTCGACTGTATATTAGTCGGAGTTGGAGTCGGCCATTTTTTCCTGTAAAAAATGGCTGACTCAGTTGCCCTGTTTTTTAGTACCATTAAGGGGATGTGGTACTCTAAAATTAGTCAAAATATCGAATTTCTCTCTCTTTTTTTTAGCATTAATTGAGAGTTTTTTTAATTGTGATTATTTTGAAACCTCATTTTTACCTATAACGGCTGCAATGATCCATACAAATGAAAACTTAAACTGATTTTTTTCCCTGTTCCTATTTTTATAACTTGCTTGTTCGATAAGTACTAAGGCTGTTTTTGCTAATTTAGATAGAGGTTTCGTTTTCGTATTTTTTCAAATATACTCCCTATGGAGTTGCAACTTATTTTATCAAAATTTTCACTTTTTCTTAGAAGACTTTGCAATTGGAAGTATTATACCTAGGGACAATATTTAAGGATATAGCCTATTGTTTCGCTAATTATGAGAAAGACTGTTAGAAATAAAACAGATATAACATCATGCAGATACATGCTAGCATGCTCAAGAAGCTAAGTATGCAAATTAGCAAATTACACATGTTTCTATTTAAAAAAAGGGAAAAGAAAGAAAGAAAGAAAGAAACTATAAATTCTACTTAAAAACACTTCTCAGCATAACAAGTTTAATAAGTTACTTTCCAAAATAAACGAATGTTGCAACTAAGTGTAATTTTAGTAATAATAATCAAGTTTTCACTTTAAGAACATTCAATCATCAAAATATTTTTCATTTCTAATCAGTCTGTGTGTATACTTGTAAAAATGCTTCCTGTTTTACTTAGCTTACTAGGCCTATAAGTCGTATCACCGCGTCCTAATTTGACATTTTAAGAAATGTTTAGAATAAAAACTTAAAAGTACTGTGAGCGCCTAAAATCTATAACTGTTAAAAAATAAACAAACGGTTGCCGTAAAGGTTGAAACGGCCGGTTTTAATTAAGTAAAGCGTAATTTACACTGTTTTCGCCATTCTTTAAATAACTTTTTCATATAAAAACAAAAACAATAATTTAAATTTTCACCAACAAAGAGATCCTGCTGCACCATTTGGAAACCTTTAATTATGGAAATATTTTGCAATTATAAAATTATATATTTTAAATAAAGGCATAAAACTAATATATTTCAACGTGCAATAGCGATCCAACATAAGTAAACAGTATTTATACTAAATTTTTGCACGCTCTAATCTTATTGTCGCCATCTATTGATGAAATTTCCAACTATTTTTTTCTTTTGTTTGAAAAAAAAGTAAAAAAAAGTAAGCTGTGCAAACATCCTCTTAGTTACTCATTGTTTGATTGCATAGTAATTTTTATCTTTAATGCGTCAAAGGAAATTTTCATGATTTGATTTTGTTTATGACAATGTATGTATATATATATAACAATGAATGGAAAAAATTAAAATTGTTCGGAAGAGGGGAGAGGTGATTTGTGCATAATGGGTGAACAAGTACCTCTGATGGTGTGGACGGCATATAGCGAGGGAGGGTGTCCCCACCCAGCCTGCGACGCCTTAGTTGTTGGCAGGTGTCCAAGAACCTTCCAAAGCTTCGTTTTCAGACTCCCACTTATAGACCTGGGGGGGGAGGGGGGCAATCAGAACTTATTCCGACATACACATAAACAGAATACAGAACAAAATATATTCTTAAAAAATCAAGCACACTAAATAAAAGAAATAAACAAGTAAGCTTCGCTTGCGTAATCGAACAGTAAAAATTAAAACTGTGTATTTTTAGTTTAGTCATCGACAGGCACTATAAAATGTTTCACTACATTTAACTTATAGCTTTCCATGATCTCGTAAATAAGATGAAAAAAATAAATTACTACAATGCTTTTTCTCTTTTTTTCATGCAGAAAAACAAAGATATAAGATTAAATCATAATTTAAATTAATATAAAACAAATAATAAAACAAAATATCGACCTTAAAAAAATATATAAAATAAATAAAATAAATGCACCCAATATAAAAAAAAAATTTACTCATGCCATCAGAAAGTTTTCAAGCAATAAAAAGACAAATATTATTGAACGAGCAAATCTAACAGAAAAAAAGGTTCTCATAGATAAAATTTAACAATTTTCACACAGATTACCCAACATAACATTAAACTATATATCTGAAAGCGATACAAGGTTACAAGAGCACATAGAAACAAGAATGAATTGACATTCAATAAATTATTTTTATAAGCAATGAATTATGTGCTTCGGCTATATTAATCATTGCCTCACTAATCAAATATTTTTAGGAAACTGATCATGTATTTATCTTTTTTTTTCTACCTTTATGGTATGTATTTATCTTTTAGTCTATGGGGACGTTCTTTTCAAATATCTCGCTCAAATTTCGATATTTTTACATGATTCTTATTTTTATTTTTATTTTTATTTTATTTTATTTTATTTTATTTGCGTATGATAGGTGAGAACGATCACAACCGGCCAAGTTTTTACTTTTTTCGATTTTGGTTATATATTTTTTATATTAGGATAGCTTCAGTTTCAGAACCGGTTTAAGACGGTTCACAAAGTTAAAGCATTTTTTTTTTTTTTTTTTTTTAATCTGAAACCAAAATTAAAAAAGTAAAAACTAGCTCGGTTGTGGATCATCCTCACCTATCATATGCAAAAAAACAATCATGTAAAAATATTGAAATTTGAGCGAGATATTTGAAAAGAACGCCTTCATAGACTTAACATTATCATCCGGGTCTTTCTCAGTGACTAGAGTGGGGCCTTAAATGCGCGAAATTTCTTTAAAAGAGATTATGTATAAGAAAATACTGGTGCCGAAGAATTCTCTGGTTTGGAAATTCCAGGATCCGTACGAACCCTGCTCTTACGCCATTTTAAAAATTTAAATGGTGTCTCTAGTCCACCTTAGAAATAAAAATGGTATTTCACTCCTTTTTCCCTGTTAGGCCAAACTATACTGAGAGATCAACTACACAAATCAATGTGGAATAAGCACAATTTTTTCCTTAGTGTAGTGACATTTTTATTGATTCAAACATGTATCAATATTAGAATGCAAGGTTAAGAGTGCAAAAAAAATCAGTTTCATCTCGGGCGTCGTAATTACATTTTGGCAATAAGCACATAAGTCATGGGCATGTATGCCCAAAAAACAATATATAAATGGAAAAGAAATTAATTTTACAGGAAGCACATTTTAAATGTTGTCCAAGGTGCCATAGTGAATCTATGTGACGTTACAATCGTAAATAAACAAATATTACAACCACAAAGGTGAACAAAGTTTGAATCCTTATTCCATCGCAACATGACTGTCAGGTGATTATCATTTGGGGTGACCAAATTTTACAACGATTTACTTAGCCCCCCCCCCCTCTATAGGACTTTTATAAAACTTTTATAACTTTAAAGCTTATAATTTTTAAATCTACATCTATAGTTTTTTTGTTCCACGAATTTATTACCTTCTTAAAATATAATAAGTGTTTTAAATCAAAAATTGCTGAAATTTCGTGAACTACAATTCCAAATTTTAGGAAGTCCTCGAAACACTAAAAAGTTTGATCTATTTACTGTTTCTGCATTATCCTCACTATACAGTGGCGTAGCAAGCGGGGGGGAGGGGGGGGGTAGAGAGAGCGGTCCGCCCAGGGTGTCATCCTGTAAGGGGTGACACCCAATCTCTTTTTGAAAATCTATATAACATGTAATCTTATATGAATTTGGAAAAGAATTCTAAAATAAAATGAAAATTCTAGCGCACGAGGAATTCAAAGTCAGAGTTAACTTTCTTTTCTTTGAGAATGTGAAAATTTTCTAAATAAGATATGCATCAAAGAACAAAAACTAACCTACCAAATGAATGGGTAGCGAAAGCAAGTTTTAAAAGAAAGACTTGTCTTCTACATATAGACACCGAATTGAGTTACGCGAATTATGGGTTGGGTGATGACTTGCTCCTGTGGTTCTTTTATATAGGAGGACAAAAGGTAAACATGGTCATTTGTTGTAATAACATAGAATTGTGATTGAAAAAATATGACGGATGGGGCGGGGGGAGGGGGATAAAATCCTGGTAAGTAGAGGTGACACCATTTACATCCCCCCGGGGTTCACCTATTCTGTCTATGCCACTGTCACTATATAATCACCATCACTGATCTTTTAATCATTTGCAATTCGTCACAAAATGGCACAGTCACATTTGTGCATTTCAGCCTGATACTTACGCTGAGGTTGAACGCAGTTTTGATCAAATTGCCTTCAACCTCAGCATAAGCTTTCATGTGGTGAGTCTTCTGAAGCTCGTCTAAAGATCAGAGAACAACGAAGGAGATCCCTGACATATTTATCATCGCCTCTTTCTTTCATTGACACTTCCTGTTTTTTTCGTTGATGACCATAGCACCTTAGGAAAAAGAAAAATCACGGAAATTATTTACGACTTTTTGTTGCGGATTGCTGAAAAAGCGATGTAAACGCACCTTAAACGAATTCTTCAAAACACATTACCAAGGATTGTCATTACTCCTCCCTCTACAACTTTTGCTGTTTTGATATTTTCATAATTGTTCTTGCTACGACAATGGTTAAATGCTTTATATCCTGTTCACACTGGGATACTTAAGATATATCAAGCCACCAAACTCTCTGAGAGAGTTCCACAAACTCTCTTAGTGAGTTTCAAGTTGCTTCGGCTAGATACAGGAACAACCACTCACTCTCGTTGGCTATAAAGTTTCGCTTTTACTGATTGGCTATTGCGACAATCTTTATTTTAAGCGCATGCATATACGTTACATTTTTTCAGTTAACAGATACAGTGACATTGACATTCACTGAGATATCTTAGGCAAGTTTTTCATTGTGAAAAGGCATTCAATTCCGGAAGGATACCCCTTCAAAAGCGGCGATCTAAGACATCTTATGTTTCCAGTGCGAACAGGGTATCAGTTTAGTAAAAAAAAATAAGTAAAAACGACTGCATCTCGATTTGAAGAGGCAAATAAGTTGTTGCAGAGAGACACTGACCTTGTTGTTTCCGACGCGTATGGTCCTGAACTTTCCCAGGATGCCTTTCTTCTTGTCGCTGAAGGCTACGCTGTCGAAGTGCTCCTCTTCGTCTTCGTCGAGACCGCAGCTCTCGGCAGCGGGCAGCTCGCACTCTTTGGCCGAGCTCGACTGGACGAGCTTCATGTACTTGAACTCCAACCTGAGGAACGAAATAAAAATGTATTGTCTATAAATGCAACATTAAAAAAAACGGATTGTTATGTTGGCAATGTCGGTTTTATTAAGACAACATTTGAACATGTTAATTGATTTATGTTGTTGTTATTGTTGTTGTTTTTTAAATTAAAAAAATTAAACCCTTTGCAAACCATACCTTAAAAACAATTTTTTTTTCAACTAATAACAAAGATCTATGATTCTTTTTGATGAATTTTAATTTTTTAAATTTCTTCATTTTTTTAAAGATAAAATCAAAAGACAGCTCAATAAGCTATATAAAGAATAAATGACGACTGAATAATAACAATAATAAAACAAATAAATAAATAAATAAAAATAACATTATAATCGTGGCAGAACTAGTTTTGCGACATTAACTTTGCCACGCACCACTAAAAATGTTGTTATTATTTTCTTGCATTTTGCAAAAAAGACTTTTCATTTCTATAAAACATAAATAAATAAATTTATTTTTAATTATATTTCTATAAAACATAAATAAACAAATTATAAGGTTTCTAATGCACATTCAAATTTCAGGCAATAAATGTACATTCAAATTTCAGGCAATTTTCATCATTTTAAACTTTCTGATCTTTAAAGCTACGACCAACTTCAGAAAGAGAAAGCTCTTGTTTGTTTTTCCCGCCTTAGGACTGAATTCATCACGTCAGACTACGTGATTGTCGAGCGACTGAATCTTGCTTGGAACCATGGAACTAAGAAAGATAAGGAAAGAGAACCGGTCAACGGATCAGCTCCGAAGAAAGTTGAGAATTCTGGGATTCAGGGTGTGATCCTGAAACTGCCGGCAACCCGGCTGGTATTGGCGATTGGCGATAACTTTGCATGTGTTTTACCTCTCGTGCGTTGTAGCAGCACCCGTCACTTCACTTTCCAAATAGGCGATAAAGCGCGCCAGACTATTGCCATTCTCACGGAATGCTGGGATATGGCTGAACCTCACAGAAATCCGGTGGCATCGACTCTCTCCCTGCTTCTAATCGGAAACAGGCTTCGCTTTACTTCCCTATCTTTCTTTTCCCTGCTTGGAGCTTGCTTGAAAAGAGAGGAGTTGACATATCAATCTTCTACTGTGAACAGCTTTGAAGCCGAAAAATGAGTTCATCCGCGACCAACGACATAACGGTGCTCCCATCGTTTTCTGACAATCGCCGTGCAGAGATGATTCATTTTGTGTGACGTTTTAAAAGTCATGAACTGGCCTTGTATGTCATTAGTTGCAGTTCATCCCACCTGTCCTATTCCCGCCATGTTTAACTTTGCCATATATTAGTTCAATCACCTCTCTGTGATGCCATATGCGGCCAAATACGGCGGTCGCAGGAGGGCGGAGGGTAAAAGCAGTTTCAAGTAACATCATTTATGACTACTCCTCCTATTGGATCCTCCGAGAAAATTTTTGTTTATGTTCTCTATCCCTATGATAATTTTTTCGGTCGATTGTGTGGGTGGAGATCACGTGATCTAACGTCACGAGCTGAGTCCTGTTTCACCAACATAGCAAACAAGAGCTTACTCGGCCGGTACTGAAGTCAGCCGTGCCTTAACCTTGAAATGGAAGACTGAGTTCCCCCCCCCCCCTTGTTTTCATTGAGGAATATAAGAGACAGAATGATTCTCCCATTTCAGAGTTTATTCTATCAACTGTACTAAGTAAGATTTCAATTTTAAGTAACATACTATTAAAAATACGTCTGATCAACTCACTTTCTGTTCTTCTTCCAGAAGTACACCACCAGGGCTAGGGGCAGGAGTCCGAGAGCGATGCTGGCCCCGATCACCATCTGCAGCTCTTTGGGGATGACGGAGCAGGCGACGGTCCGGGTGAAAGATCCCTCGGAGGAGGCGTCCGGCAGGATGCAGCCTTGCGGAGAGATGTAGTGGTAGGTCTGGCGGCCATGCTTGCACTCTCCTTTCACCACCTGGTAAGGCAGAGACGTAAATTTGTATTATTATAGAGAAATTTTGTTTCGGAAAAATACAACTTATATATACATAAAAAAAAGCCTCGTCATTTTGTTTATGCTTGACAATTAAAGAATTACAACTCTATCTGATCATGAAATATAATGAGGCAGTGAAGTGACATTAACGAAAGACTAGGCAAGTAAGTAAATTGATTCAGGGTCGTAACCAGACGGGGCAGGATGGGTCGATTCACGTCCGTTTCAA
Organism: Maratus speculifer; assembly: GCA_964019185.1. NCBI lineage: Eukaryota > Metazoa > Arthropoda > Arachnida > Araneae > Salticidae > Maratus > Maratus speculifer. Next base: position 445,455,906 of record OZ025290.1, on the reverse strand, counting down.
ATAAGAGAAATGGACAGATGTAATAGAGGATGTACATCATATAACTTTTGGATTTTTTAAAGAAGCTAAACATACTTTCTGTTTCTCAAATAAACCTATAGCAGATAACTACTGTTTTTTTATCTTGTGTAAAATGCTCAGTTAAATTTAAAATTTGGGATAATTCATTTTAATTTTAATATTATTTTTCTCTTTTTTGCTTATAGTAAATATGATCATTTCAAATGCATTAGTCGGACTGGAACTACCTTGTCCAAGAGCCTGAAGAGTTTCCGAAACTATTATTTTATACCAGCGTTTTAAATATCAGTGTCAATAAACATTTTTTCCCCTTTTTACATGGCCTTTTTTATGAAACTGGGGCCACTGCGGACCATACCAGATCTAGCACAAAGTAGCCCCGAAAATTAATTTTCATGTTAGCTTTATTAAGACACAAGCATTCATCGACTTTTGGTGAGAGTAGATCTTTGGGCGGGCCGTGCTGTTGTTGTTGTTGTATGTATGTCGGCCAATTATCTACACTATGGGATATAGGCCCTAAGGGGTGGGATGCCCTCCGTGGGGGTCTTTCTAAGGGAACCTAACCCGTATTTACGCAAGGTTCGAAGAAAACCACGGAAAACTCCGAACGGTTAGGCCGACGGTCGCGATTGGGTTCGAACCCAGCACCTACCGTCTACCAGTTTGAGGTCAGAACCTCTCGGCCACTGGTGGGGCGGCGGGCCGTGCTATGTAATATTCAAAACTAATATTCAAGCCGCGATGTTTCTATCTATTCCACTGTATATAGTCAAGTATGCAACCGATATAATAACCAAGAGTCTACATTTAAATTATTATTAGTTTTTCAACTGTGATTTTTCATTTCATCAGAAATACTGTCTCCGTAAATCGCATATCTATATCTATACTATATTGTATATAGTTATATATAAATACTTTTGCCACTGACTTTAATAGGGCAACTTTATAATATTAACGGCACACCTAAAATGAAGAAAATAATAGCGATTATTATAATTAATATTTTCAGTGGCACTATTGGCGCAGTGAATATATAGGACCTGGCCCTAATAATAGGAAAGTACCTGAAACTGTCCTAGAGAGAGAACTCACCTGGTAGTCGCTCTCTCTGCACACCCTGCACGCAAGCCTGGTCTTCCAGAGGAAGTGGAAGTTGCATCCGTCGCAGGTGCCGTCCGAGCAGGCCGCGGGGGGCACGATTACTCCGCTGCCTTCCAAATTGCTGTCGCATCGCAGGGTGATCGTCGAGCTGCGACCGTTGGTGCACGCCTGAGTCTTCCTGTTGGTTTTAAGAACATCAGCATTAACTCTACATCCTAAACTCACCTTGATAAAGCAAATAATTAACAATGAGCGTCTTACTAGGGAACCTTCCCAGATGTAAGTTACGGATTTGGAAGAGTGTGGTATCAAATGAAATATCTCGCCCTGTACGTTAGAAAGTTCAATGGAACTACACGTCCGAATCCAACCGTTTTCGAGATATCGGCACTTGAAGTGTGAATGAATTAATAAATAAATAGACAGGCAGGTACATAAATTGATCGCAAGAAAAGCCTGTTTAAGAAAAACATCCAATTTTACACACTATATATACATGCAGTTTATTCATTTGGTCACGCCACACATTCGCCGAAAAATTAGCATAAAGCAAAGTGCTGGAAATAACAAAAACAGATGGGAAAACTCTCAAAAAGCAACCGTACGCGAAAACTTCGTAGAATCCAAAGTGCCTGTCTAAAAGAGGAGAAATAACTGGCAATGCTTGGGTTTAAAGGATTTTGCTCGTAGCTCAAGAAAATGTATTCTCAAAAAAAAAAAAAAAAAAAAAAAGAAAAGAAAAGAAAAGAAATTTTTGAAATTTTTAACTTGCGAACAGTTTATATACATGCCTGTTAATGTATTTATTCATTCATATTTTAAGTGCTGATATCTCGAAAACGGTTGGATTCGGACGGGTAGTTCCATTGCATTTTTTAACGTTCATGACGAGATCTTTCTTTTGATCCCCACTCGCCCAAATCCACAACTTACACCTGGGAAGGTTCTCTAGTTACGGTTCGTCCATAAATGATGTCACAAGAGGAGGGGGGGGAGGGGGATTCATGAAGTTGTGACAAAGGGGTGGGAGGAGATAGGAAAAAAAATATGACATTACACATTTTGGTTAAGTAAAAACGTTGAAAATCAGAAGATTAAATTTTGAAGTTATTTTAAAATTTAAATATTTTGTGTTCATAAAATAAAAATTTAAAGGGAAATATATTAAATTCCATTTCAAATTGCAAAATCACTGTTTTCAGTTGCTATTGTATGTTAATATTTAAATACTATTGTACATTAATTATGCATTTTGTCGTAAATCTTATTTCGTACAAATAAGTACGCGAATCATTTTTATTGTTATGATCACGAATACCATTGAAACACGTAGTTAAAAGTTTAAAAATAAAATTTGAAATAGGATCTATAACATAGTGCTTTGTTTCTGAACTGCAAGTATATGTTTAAATAACATAGTCTGTGACAAGTGTGGGAGAGAGAGGAAAAAGGGAAGTGCGACACTTTGTGACAAAGGGGAGAGAGGGGAGGATCTAAAATATTGAAAAAAATGTGTGACGTCATTTATGGACAGCCCTCTTAACCCAATGACCATTGAGCAAAAAGGCAAAATCATAATGCTGTTTTCTCAGCATTTTTTTTTTTTAATGTTAAAAAATAATCATTTTTTCGAAATGGTATGAAACATTTAATTATGTATAGGAATACAGGGTTATTACAAAAGAATCATCGGATTTCCGAAGCGTTTATTTCGGAACATAATTGAGTTACAACAAGAATTATACATGAAAATAAAGTAAAAGTATACAAGATTGATGCCCATGGTCGAGAATGCAGTCTTTTAATTTTAATTCGTCGTCAGTTCAATTTCTTGGGACTACGAATGAAACTCTTTCTAACTCAGTACATTATTTCTTCAGTAATGCTTAGTTTGCCGGAACTGATTTACAATTTGAAAATACTAGTACACAAAGCGTTTTCTGCTGTCCAATCGCCATTTTGAATATGACGTTCGCGCAGCAACCATTGCAACCAGACACACATGACACATAAGCAGCGCAAAATTGTAGTTAATGCCCTCTCGTTTGAGTTATTATGGAAACATATACGTTTATTAGTTCGCACGTAGTAACCTATCGAAATCCGATGATTCATTTGCAATAACCCTGTATAATAAGTCTTTTTGCAGCTGTTTTTAATTGAACGAGAAATCTTATGCCATTTGTTGCAATATTCTGTACGTTTTACATTTATTCATACTTGTTGCAAAAAAAAAAAAAAATATATTTAAAATAAATCCCAATCGTTGTACCAGAAATAAGCGATCAAGTAAATAAAGCTGTTTTCAGATTCACAAACTTTACGCGCGACAGACTTTCCAACCGATTTTAACCCCAACTTTTTCCCGTTCTAAAAGAGAGAAAGATTACATTTGTCTTTAAAAAAGGTTGGAGGAAAAGCAGAAAAACCAGTACTACTAGTGCCAGGCGTTACTATTTATCACCTATTCGTATCAATCGCTTACCTCTGATTCGTTGAGAAGTTTGATGTTAGATAAAAAGTCTCGGCTAGGGGAGACTTTTTCGGAACTGCGGAAAAAAGTTGGAGGGCATTGCTGTTTGCTATCACACTGGGTGTTGTGAGGATATTTCTCGAATAGTTGGAGGAAATCAAGTGTTGGCTCAAAAGTCTCTCGAAATGTTGGTGAATCTGATAGCAGCTTAAAAGAAGAAGAAGAAAAAAACTTCTACTCACTCAGATGAAGTGTAGAAGAAATGAATATCTTGCCCTTCGGAGCCTATTAATAGAAAAAAAAAAGTTATTAGTTCACCTCGATTACATCACAAAGTTCACACTGTAATATTAAAAAAAAAAAAGACATCATCTGAAGTTTTAACACGTGCAAAAGAATTTCAGATTTTTTATCGAGATTTGAATTTCTAATCTTGTTGCGGTTAACTAAAAGTGTTTCCATGCAATACTGTTTCAATTGTTCCTGTTTTAAGTATTATTTGAAAGAATTATAACCTAAGTACCATCCTTTATGTATTTCGTAAATTTCACTCACCAGGGCGATACAATAAACGTAGTCTAAGGCGAGATCGATCGAGATAGGGAAATCTTTCTACAGTTTTGCCACAAAACCGAAGAAAACAGAAATAATAATAATAAATAAGAATAACAAAATTGCAATTTAACAAATTACAACGACTATTTGGAAAATCATATTTTCAAAGACTCAAATTTTCAAAGACTTATCAGTAAATCCTATATTTAAAGTAATAATAATAAATAAACATCATTTTTAGGATCATCATACGATTCCTATATTTCGTGAGCCATGCTTTAAGGCCCCTGTCCTCGCTCGAGGAAACGCTCGCGAGCTAATGGTATTCCGATGGGGAAGCATTTTTCTAATAACTCTTTCGCATTTCGACATTTTTGAATAACTTTTTTTTCAATTAGATAGCTGAGGTGCATGCCGACAGCGCACCTTTTTTACTTTTTCGATTTTGGTTGCAGATATTTTTTACAAAGTTAGTTTCACTTTCAAAACCGGTTTCGAAACTGAAAGTGCTTTTTAAAAAATATATCTGCAACCAAAATCGAAAAAGTAAAAAAGGTGCGCTGTCGGCATGCACCTCAGCTATCTAATTGAAAATTTTTTTTTTCAAAAATGTAAAAATGAGAAAGAGTTATTAGAAAAATGCTTCCCCATCGGAATAGCATTAGCTCGCGAGCGTTTCCTCGAGCGAGGACAGGGGCCTTAAACATTAATATTCCTAGACCAATGATATAAAAAACAGTAGTTTATAGGTATACAATTTTAACTGTTTAAAATGTGCAATTGATGGAGTTAATCGAACTGACTTCTGAATGCCTCCTATTACGCACGACATGGATTAAGCATAAATATTCCTGGAGCCATAATAAATAAGTTTTAAATGAAATTTCAGTTTTACAATTTTCAGAACTGCCAATTTTTAAACTTCTGAACATCGCACATTTTTAATTTTTACACCGTTGCTTAGAGAAAAAAAATCCCTTTAAAATGAAATTTGTTTTAAATCTTTATCACAATTTGTTTTCAAATTACTGTTATTTTTAAAATTTTTTATTACTTTTTTTGTCATCGTGGCAACAGAAGTATTCCATTTTTGATATTGAACAGTGACCAATCAGAAAACGAATAAAATAAAATAAGTTGCGGAATTCAACCAATAAAAAGATTCAGATATACTTTAGATTTCCCAATTCTCTACCGAGAACAACAACTATTTTCCAAATCGTTAATAATAATTTAAAATAAATTTAACTTTTTCAAAAAAATGTATAACCGACTCCAAAAAAAGCGCTTAAAAGAATTAAATAATTCTATAAAATTCTCTAATGACAAATCTTTATCCAATAACCACACATTGACTATCATGTACCGGTATAAAACGGTTAAATTTAATAAATAGAATTTGATATCCACCAAACATAGATTTTCCAGAGAATATTTTTTACAAGAGATTAATTTACATATTTTTGATTTAATTTTTGAATATATACATATAAAAAGTAAGGAATTACTTTTTGAAGTTGGTGCCAAACAATCATAGTCGATAATGATTTCCCCATTTCATTTATGGTACTAGACATAATATATCCACAATTCTTACTATACTTAAGATAGTTTGGCACCAACTTCAAAAAGTGATTCCTTACTTTTTATATGTATATATTCAAAAATTAAATCAAAAATATGTAAATTAATCTCTTGTAAAAAATATTCTCTGGAAAATCTATGTTTGGTGGATATCAAATTCTATTTATTAAATTTAACCGTTTTATACCGGTACATGATAGTCAATGTGTGGTTATTGGATAAAGATTTGTCATTAGAGAATTTTATAGAATTATTTAATTCTTTTAAGCGCTTTTTTTGGAGTCGGTTATACATTTTTTTGAAAAAGTTAAATTTATTTCCTACTTTTCAGTTATTTATACCGTAATACATAATTATGTGTACTGATATATGATGGCTCTTTGCAACACATTACTAATGGTTGCACTTTGCTGAGTTCTGATGTATTCGCTTTACTAATCTCTATTTGATTGTCAACTTTTCAAATGACACTTACAACATCGGTTAGTATCGTTGTGAATCTTTAGGTTTTCTGAATGCGTAACGTATTTGGCACGACGAAAAGCTACCGCCTACATGAAATCTTAAAGTCAACATCGAATCGTACGGACATCGGAAGTGGTTATCGAAAGGTGACAATGCCTCAAGTAAAGTGTCCTTACACATAAGCGCGCGGCAAAGAGCTTCCATATATGATTAAACAGCAAAATGAGTCCATGTATCAATGCATAGTAAAATGCTTTTCTAGTGTAGTCAAAAGTATTCCCTCCTTCAGTCAGAAAAAGCAAAAAGAAAGATTTTAACAAAAATCGCTCTATGATTCAATAGATAAACATCAACAATCTAATTCCTATAAATGCAGTAAAGGCATCGGAAATGAGCGGTGATGATTCGACGAGGAATCCGAAAATCATAAGCTGTACTTGGCTGCATCTATAAGAGAGTGACAGCATTCGATGCCCAAATGTTTTCTTCACGGACGCTTTTGTCCCAACTAAACTGTTAAAAATTTGAAACTCACTCCACCACTTTTATGGAAAACGATTATTTCAGCATAACATGGGTCAAAAGACAATTCTATAAAAGCGGGGGAGTGACGATGCACCAAAAGGGTAAAATTTTTTACAGTGTATGTATGAGATATTCCATAAAAGCGAAGTGACGATGCAGCAAAAGTTAAATTTTTAACAATGTATCGCAATGCTAGGCATTTTCTATTATAAAATTTGATGATGATTTCCTGGTAGAATTCGATTGTACGCCGAATGATCCTTTATTTCTACACAGACATAAATACATAATCCATGTTATTTTACAAATTCGTGGACATACAAGGACAAGATAGCACTAGGAAATATTACGACACAAGAAAAGTACAACCGGGAGCTACACATGAAGAGTGTGTGCAACGGAGCCAGTGGGATTCGAACCCACAATCTCCTACGCTCTCAAGAGATTAGCAGCGTGGTATCTTAACCATTCGGCCACAAGGATCCCCTTGATGACTCATTTTTGTCCAGAATCTTTTCTATCAATCGTATACTGTGCTCCATATGTCGTCATATTCACATCTAGGAATCCTACATGTACAAAATCTGAAATCATTCTGGTGTCTAATCCGGTAAACAAATCTGAATCTAAAGATAATTTTTTTACACATATCTATGCACTTTATTTTGCACTGATATGTAGAGATAATTTTTTCTTCGGAGCAAAATATACACTAAAGGATTTTCATCTTTTCAACAACTTAAGGATGTCGATTGGTATCGATGTCTGTTTCCGCTTTAGTGGATGCGAGAACTTGTCCATTTAAGGGGGCTCAGTTGTTGATCGATACGGAAAAACATGTAAACAAAGCTCTCGCTTCGAGTCCATATAAAAACCGAAGTATTCAATGTAATTAATTTAAACTTTCTGATATTTTAAAGGTATGCTTATAGTTTTACAAAATTACAAAATGAAGTACTTCAATGTAATATAATAAGAAATATAGCAAAATTTATGTAACACAATTTTCGAAAAAAAAATATGTGTTATATCACCAACACCAAGATATCTTAACGTTAAATTGACGTAAGAAGCTAATCTTTGCTTTAAAATGATCCGGAAACTTTACTCTATAGAATGAATTAAGGATATAACTATCACTCAAAAGCAACATTATTAAAAAAACTCTCAAACTTGAAAATTCAAAAAACTCTTAAAAAATACATTTTTTTTCATTAAAAATACTTAAAATATTAAACTATCTAAACTATATTAATTCATTCTATAGATAACGATGTTATATGCATGCAAAATAAATTTTAAGCCATTCCATCAAATAGTTTTTTTTTTAATTTTGGTGTTAGTCGTCAAAAATCAAATTTTGTGAAAACGCGACTTAAAGATGAAATTATATGGGTGCGGTTATGAAAGTGTTGATACATAAATGCTTATAACTCCGTTAAAAATGCAAACATTTTTATGCGGTTTTTGGTATTCAGTTAAGAATTAATTGAATAATCAAACTAGATCATAAAAAAAACGATTTTTTGAAAAGTTTTCAACCCTTGAGTCCCCTTAAGCTTTGACATTTCGGAAATTTATCGCATCCAGCAAACTTTAAGGCCGCACACTAGGCACAGAAGAAGACCCGGATAATAATGTGAAGTCTATGGGGGCGTTCTTTTCAAATATCTCGCTCAAATTTTAAAATTTTTACGTGATTTTTTTTCCATAGGATAGCTGAGGATGTTCCACAACCGGCCTAGTTTTTACTTTTTCAATTTTGGTTACAGATTTTTTTAAAAAATTATTTTAAATTTCAAAACCGGTTTAAACAGTTCTCAAATTGAAACTATCATTATATAAAACGTACATTAGCAAAATCGCAGGAGTAAAAACTAGGCCGGTTGTAGATCATCCTCGGCTATCCTATGCAAAAAAAATCATGTAAATATATTAAATTTTGAGCGAGATATTTGAAAAGAACACACCCATAGTCTTTACACTAACATCCAGGTCTTTTTCTGAGACTAGTGTAGTGTCTAAATGTCCACATTGAAATCTACAGACTTCGTAAATGGGCATTGAAAAACTGACAATCCATCAGTGTACGTTAAAATTATTGTGAAAAATGACTTTTGTTTTTAAAGCTGTCTATTTTCTGACTAATGAGAGCGATCTAAAAACGTCTATGGAGCGTTTTCATTGGTCAGAAAATAGATAGTCTTTAAAAACAGACGTAATTTTTCTAGATATTTTAAACAGGGTACACTGTTAAAAATTTGACCCTTTTGCTGCATCCTCCCTCCACCGCTTATATAGAAAACGATTACTTCAGCCTATTACGCAGCATTCTCATGGATCAAAAATGAGATATTCTATAAAAGCGGGGTAGTGACGATGCAGCAAAAGGATCAGATTTTTTACAGTTTAAAGTACGCGTACACAATCAGAGCGCGTCAAGTGTCTTCTATGATTCAATGCATTCCAAAGTAATTCTAAATGTTCGTATGTATTAAAATACCCTTTTCAGTCATAAAAACTGAAAAGGAAGATATTATCAAAATCACAACATGATTCAACATGCGTTTATATGAAAGTAGTAATATTTGAAGTAAAGAATGTTCTTTGATAAACGCGGTTATCCAAAGTACAGAAAATTTAAGAATTTTTATTCCAGAACTTGGCGGTAGTCGCTTGAACGAGTTTGTTTTAGGGGTGAAAGAAGTTAACTAGCTTAACTTTAATGGTAAGCTTATCAAAATTTTTCGTCATTTATATTTGTCCAAATGTAAATCTAGTACGTAGCAATGTACTTTCATCACTTTGTGAATCCGGCATAACAAGCACCCTGATACACAGACACTCTTGCTTTAACGTGTAAGGCTCTTTAGAGATGAATTTTCAGCTTTTCGATATCGAATTTTCATGTCTAGATCGATGTGGATCTTTCACTTTGGTGGATACGAGAATTGTTTCAGCTAAGATTTCGTACTTTGAAAAACACTAGCATCTCTGCAACAGTGGTTAGGATCCAGGAGGATTATTCGCTGTTAAGAAAAACAAGATTGACCAATCATAAGCCTTCATTTTTGAGAACTTTTCATTGTTCGAAGGAGAGAGTCTGGAATACATGGAGTGAAAATCTGCTATCGACACTGTAAAAAATTTGACCCTTTTCCTGCATCGTTACTCCATCGCTTTTATAGAATTTCTTTGTTTTGACCAATGAGAATGCTCCATAATAGAGCTAAGTAATCGTTTCCTATAAAAGCGAGGGAGTGACGATGCAGAAAAAGGGTTCAATTTTTTACAATGCAAGCAGTGCTAAAAATTTGCATCCTTTAAATGTGCAACGATGCTACTGAATTCCAAAGTATCGATCACAGCGACATCTGCGGCATTTTCGTGATACATTATCTAGACTAGCAATAATTCTTGCATTTTTAGAAAATGTCCTGCAGATGTCGCTTTCTGTCTTTAAATTTCAATAGCATTGTTGCACATTTAAAGATTAGAACATTTTAGCGCTTTTTAAGTGTTACAGAGGGCGTGTTCAGCACAACTTACCGGTTACTTACCGACCACTTACCGATTGTAGAAAAGTACGAAATGAAAATCAAAGTGAAGTGTGACGTCAGCTACAATTCAACAGAATAGTTTTCATTGATGCCGAAATTTGCTTTCGTACTGCCCTACAATCGGTCGGTAACAATCGTTACTTTTGTAAGTTGCTCTGAACAAGCCCTGAGATAGCCGATTTCCACATTATATCCCCTAGATTCTATATTTTTGGTTTTTTGCATAAGAGAACTTGTCCGGAATCCAGGTAGAATTTGCGCTGTTAGCGAAACCAGATTAACGAATCAGAAGCCTGAATTTTAGCAAATTTTTCAATGTTTTAAATAAATTTTCTTGTTAATAAATCTCGTTTCGCAAACAGCGCAAAATTTATGTGAATCCTGGCCCTCGTCCAGGTTGGATTTTGCACTTTGAACACTGTTAAAAATTTGAAACTTTTACTTTATATCAATCCATCGCTTTTATAGAAAATGATTACTTCATTGTGTTATGGTGAATTCTCATTGGTCAAAATAGAGATATTCCATAAAAGCGGTGGAGTGACGATGCAGCAAAAACTTCAAACTTTTAACAAGGAAAAGATCGTATGTCTTTGTAAGTGTATTATAAAAGCATGCAAAATGAACACTTCTAATTGGTCGATTGCTTCAAAATGAATTTGAAATTTAAAGTTTGTATTTTTAAAAAAGTTCTAATCATCAGATTTTTATGAAATTTGAATGGGACCACATGGGCCTCATACGCTTTCAAACAAAAAAAGAATTATCAAAATCGGTTCACATTTGCAAAAGTTATGCGTGAACAACAAATACATACAGGTCGAAATCATAACCTCCTCTTTGAAGTCGGTTAAAAAATTAAAAAAACCCACCTTGTGCGAATTCTTCGGCGACTTCGATGCCGTGTAGCTTGTGCTTCGTCGTGATACCGATCAGGGTGTCGCCCAGGCTATACAAGAAGAAAACAAAGAAATATTAGGAGCAATCTCTCTAACCCTCTTATTAAAATACACATGAACTTGCCAGCCATTTGAAAATAAGCAAAACCGGTTGTTTCTAGAGTTACAGGTAAAGAAAGACAAAGATTATACAGAAAGTCCTTAAATATACATAGACAAGCATTATCCTTAGACACAGACATATGTACATATCATACATAGACATAAAACATGCATTGTGAATTTCAAAATTACTGAATTTTATGATATTGATGACATTTTTAAGCGGATGGAATTCGAAAAAAATACAAAATTTAAATTTTTATACGGTTTTTTTCCAATGCGAAAAATGTGCCCCAAAATTTCAGTATTTTACCATAAAAAGTCGCAGAGATATGTTTAAACAAGGTTGTTGCGAAGTTAATCATAAATTAAATGTTTTCAATTCAATGTCATTCATTGTTTTTTTTTTTTTAGTAATTTGTGTAAGGCCCCTGAAATGTGATACATTTACATTTACAGCACATCAACATCTATGTATTTTCATGTCTCTGCGACTTTTTATGTTAAACTTTTTCACATGATCTAATTAGTTTATGAAGCACATTTTACTCATTGGATTTTTTTTTTCCACGGAGACCGTATAGAAATTTAAATTTTGTATTTATTCAAATTAAATCCCCCGAAAATTTTTATCGATTTCATAAAATCCTGTAATTTTTTTTTTTTTTTTTTTTTTTTTTTTTTTTTTTTTTTTTACGTAATTTTATAATTTATAATATATAACGATGATCAATATTTAAGGAATAAAAGTCTAACTCAATATTTTGAAACACTCTGTATATTTTCGAAATTTCAAAAATTTGTGAAACAAAGTTGCCACTAATTTTCAAAAACGTTCCTGTTTTTTTTTTTTTTTTTTTTTTTTTTTTGTGATAGCGTATTAATATATACATAATTTAAAAATGGAATATCTCTTTCTAATATGCTATCCTTTCTTAATGAAACATTTTCATCTCAATAACTAAATTTAAGCATGCAAACAGGGGCGTGCGAAGAGAAAACTGCGCCCGGGACAAAGTCTCAATTTGGCGCCCTTCAATCCGATTTTTTTTTTTTTGTAACAAGCTGAAAATGACGTGGGTAGTATTAGTGGTCTGCACGGGCCGAAATTTCCAGGCCCGGCCCAAAAGTTAAAAATTCGGTTCGAGCCCGGCCCGGCCCGAAAGTTAAAATTTCGGCCCAAGCTCGGCCCGGTCCGGAAAAAAATTTAAATTTCGGCCCGAACCCGGCCCGGCTCGAGTGAATTTCTACAGAACATTGATCTTTAATCTTATGGAAGATTTCTGACCAAAAAAAAATTATATTAGTCTTTTTTTTTCCATGTTTATGATCTCCATTTATGCAGAAGTGCCGTAGGCTGCGATATTTATGCTTTTAAATGAATCTTTGTTTGTTGTATGTAAATGTTTCAGTTATCACTAGTATTATTAATCCATATTCCCTGTAATGGAGACAAAAAATCGAAAAAGCGGTATATGGTAAAATTTCCAAAGACCAAATCGCTTTGGAACGAAAAAAATACATTCCCTTCTTAACAGATGTAAATGTTTAATATATTTTTTTCTCCCATATTGTTGTGTTCATTTTGCATGGATGAACATTTTAAAAGAAACTTCCAGTTTTCAGTTTAAAAAAAAATTCCGTCATAATCATGTTTTTTTTTTTTTTTTTTTTTTTTTGTGTGTGTGTGTGTGTGTGTGTGTGTTTAATTCTATTTTAAAACGCCTAGTAATCTACGATTCTTTAAAAGGAATAAATTCAATGTTTAATTGTAGAATAATGACGGCTTAAAAGTATGTTTTTTTGCAGAAATTTTTGGACAAAGCCAAATATTACTGATTTATAAAAAGTCGAGAAAAGGATTTTCATATAGGAAGATTCAATAGGAACTGATTATTTTGGTCCATGGAAACTAGGAAGAATGGAATCAGTCTCGGCTTCGTACGGAAAAAAAATGTTAGGCCCGGCCCGATACTCCAGCAAAAAAATTAAGGCCCGAGCCCAGCCCGGCCCAAAAAGATTAGTGACTAGGCCCGGCCCGAAAGGATTAGTGACTAGGCCCGGCCCGAGTCTTCAGAAGTAAGGCCCGAGCCCGGCCCGGCCCGAATGTCATTATTGGAAATCGGCCCGAGGCCCGGCCCGTGCAGACCTCTAGGTAGTATACATTTGGCGCCCCCTAAATTTTCGCGCCCGGGGAGACTGCCCCCCCCCCCCTATCGCACGGCACTGCATGCAAAAGTCACAAAATGTTGATATTAAGGTTGCAAGCAGTGGCGTAGCTAGCGGGGGGCGGAGGGGGCGGTCCGCCCCGGGTGTCACCCTCTAAGGGGTGACACCCAATCTTTATTTGCAAATAAAAATATAATCTTATGGCATAGTCCATGTTAATTCAGGCAGCCAAAGAAAAAATCTTACCTTCATAGTCTCAGAAGTTCTTTGATTGAACATATGTTAAAATTCAGGAAAAAATAAAACTCCCGTATTTTTTTGTTTTCCCCAAAAAAATTTCTGGACCGAGATACAGGGTTCCAAAGATGGCATCCCGAGCACCTTTTTCCATTTGTGATTTTCGAAAAAAAGTTTAAAGTGCTCTATCTCTGAAACGATACAAGATATTTCGTTGCAGTTTATTTTATTTTAAAGATAATATTTTTTTGCTTAAAAAGATATACTCCATTTCGAAATATGTATTTAATTATTTTTACAGAAGCCTTCTAAAAAAAATTTTTTTTAATCAAAAATAATTTTTTTCTCAAAAATGCCAATCTTAAAAATTTTGACTTTTTTACTGATAGTCAATACCATTGAGTACTACCTTCACTGCATAATTAATTCAATCATATCCCATGATAGGTAATGATTCTAGGTTGCCCTGGTGATTATGTTCTTTTTAAGATGAATTCATATTACTTCCATATTACTGAATTTAATATATAGAAACATAATAAATTTTGTATTCATGCCAGTTTTCCCAAGAGTGTAACACTTATTGCACCAAGATCTAAATATTTATAAAACTAGTCATAGTACGAATGCACCTCATTTACTACGATTGACGTATGATTTCTAACTTGTTTAGGATATGAAATAGGCTACATATGACACAAATAAACAAAAATTGAGAGACTTTTATTGGAACTGTTAACATGCAGCTCCTGTAAAATTCTCTAAATTCTTGAAATATTTCTAAAAACTTGTTAAACTCAAAAGTGGAAGGTCTCCTTTACAGTGAAGGTAGTACTCAATGGTATTGACTAACAGTAAAAAAATCAAAAATTTTCTAAAATTGGCATTTTTGAGAAAAAAAATTATTATTTTTTTAATTTTTTTAGAAGGCTGCTGTAAAAAAAATTAAATACATATTTCAAAATGTAGTATATCTTTTTAACCAGAAAAATATTATCTTTAAAATAAAATAAACTGCAACGAAATATCTTGCATCGTTTTACAGATAGAGAACTTTAAACTTTTTTTTCGAAAATCGCAAATGGGAAAAGGTGCTCGGGATGCCATCTTTGGCGCCTTGTATCTCAGTCCAGAAATTTTTTTGGGGAAAACAAAAAAATATGGGAGTTTTATTTTTTCCTGAATTTTAACATATGTTCAATCAAAGAACTTCTGAGACTATGAAGGTAACCCCCCTGCCTGAATCAACATGGATTCGACCCAATAAGATTTTGGATAGGAATTCTGAAATAAAATGAAAATTTTAGCTCACAACGTAATAATAGAGTTAGTTTTCTTTTCTTTGAGAATGTGAAATTTTATATAGAATGGTAAATCTAAATAAAACATCCTCCTTCGAATAAAAACCTACCTATCCCACGAGTGCGTAGCAAAAGCAAATTTTAAAAGAAAGATTTTTTTTTCTACATTATAGACACCAAACAGACCTATGCGGCCTATGGGTTGAGTGATGTGTCACACCTGTGGGTTTTTTTTATGCAGGAGGACAAAAGGTAAATAAGGAATGGTATGGTCATTTAATATAAAAACGTAGAATTGTGATCGAAAAAATATGACGGGACGGAAGGTGACACCATTTACATCCGCCCCGGGTGTCACCCATCCTAGCTACGCCACTGGTTGCAAGTTTATCTTTCGAGCTGTAAAACCTATTTATTGAACTCGAAAATGTTTACTTGAGTAGTGATAAAGTTTAGAAGCTTATGTACTAAGATGAGAAGAGAGTTTAACTTTCAGTGGTCGTATTTAAGTTTATATATAAATGTCATGCAGGTCGGAATTCCTTTTTGTCGGACGAACAGTCCTCCATAATAGACAAGATGAAGAAAGAAAAATAAAATGTATTGTTTCTTTTTAAACTTGAGATAAAGCTAATGCAACTATGTTTTAATTTTATGTAAAACTTACATTTTACTTACCCATCATATGTAGTATAGGGCAAGTCTTGCAATCGTTTTGAAACATAGAAATTTTTTTTGACAGATTACTGAAGATTACGAACAAACATATTTTTAGAAAAAAAAAAAAAAAACTGCCTCCTGCATGTCTATCAGTCTGTAAACGCTCTATCTCCCGAACAAATTGAGATAGAGACTTGAAATTTTTTATGTACTTAGTATGTAAGAATGAAACGAAGCCTCTTTAATATCAATAACATCTTGATTATCCGGAACTATTTTTTCCGGACACTCGAAAAGTTCGTTTTGATAAAAGGTACATACAAATTTTCGATTTTTTTTATTTTAAGGAATGGACGTAAAAGGCAGTAAAATAACACAAATTTTACATAAAGAACGAAGTCGATCGGATTATGAGTTGCCGAGATATTTGTAATCCTGTCTTTCATATTCTTCGATTTTTCATGACCCTGTATTGCATTGAATTTCAATTCAGAGATATATTTTAATTGTAAATGAGACGCTTCATCCGGCGCAGTAAATTGTTAGTTAATATGATTATTATTTTCGGAGATATAAGGATGTTTCTTTTACGCAATTCAATACTGCTTGAATAATTTGACGTTTTACATAATTTGTCGAAATGGGTTCATCAGCAATTCATTAAATTTTATTTTGGAATGGCGATGCATTTTGTAAATAATTTACTCATGTTTTATCTTCATATTTTATATTATGCATATCCATGATGGGTAAGTATTAAGGTGGCCCTCCCCAACGACTAGTTTAATATTATTTAAAAAATAGTTTAAAGAATAGAAGCGAGCATAGCTCATGACCATGGCACTGAACACAGTTTGTAAAATAGTATTTCGAATTCTGTGTGTCTGCAAATTATGTCAAATTAATATAAGATCATTCGAAGGCACAATAAATGTTTTCCGTTATATTTAGGTTCTGTGAATACAGATTTTACTCGATTCAGTTCCACTCGGTGCAAATGAACAAATAACACAAAAATAAATTAATGGTATTTGTGCATCACGAAAAAGTGGGACATTTGGCATTCCACCCAGTGGTAATGCGGGACAAATCTTGAAACCATTAAAATAGGGATTTTTCACCTATAAAAATAGGGGCTTCTAGCATACTGGCAACATTAGAGAGAACTTTCTTCAAAGTCGAAGTCGGTTGGTACTGGATCAAGGCTTTAGGGCAGATGCTTATACTCCTAACAGAAGTTGGAAACGACATCGCACTTCCACGAAACTTTTGTAAATTTCAGTACACTTTGTCTGCCAGGATCTTTCATACTGCTCAGAAGTTCTCACATCCTAATTTGTTCTAATTTTCAAAAGAGGTCAACAAAATTATGGTTATCACCAAATGATGTGTAGGTAGATTTTGCATTAAGTAGATTTCTTGTTTCTTACATTTCTTTAAAATTACTGGGGTTAAAAAGGAGGAAAATCTATTCTCCGATTTCCACCTCCCAATTTTGTATAAAAGAGTTTTTTCCTACTTTCTTATTATAACCAAGATCACAAGAAAAAGAAAAATATCGCGACTAGTATGCACTACAATATACAGTAGACTCTCTCTATTCTGAACACTCATGGGACCGACCAAAAATGTTCATGTTATGGGGGTGTTCATAATAGAGGGAGGTGGCGAAATGCATTACTACTATACTAATGTGTAGGGTGACCGAGCCAGTAGTTGATCAAATAAGGTTAGTGCTACGGGGGTTTTATTATATTTTCTTCCTTTTAAGTTTAAAAAGTAAACTATCATGATTGCTACAAAAATTAATGAATATCCTATTATGGTTAAAAATCAAATGTGCTGAAACTAAATAGCTGAATATGCTGAAATTATAAACAAATAGTTACTTTAATATCCATTTTCCCTGCATTTGATCAATCAAAGAAATCAGTTGAAAATTCTAAAATTAATCTTTAAAATATCATGTTTACGCTGTGATTAACAATAATTCATATAAAATTATTATTTTAAATAAGTAATACGAAAGCGAATTATTTTAAGTTACAGTAATTGTCTCCAACTAATCAAAAATTATTTTTTAATATTTTCTAATTAAAAAAAAATCATAAAATGGCTTCTATTACAGGAGACAGTTTATAATAATGTGACAACAGAGGCTCTAACTTTTAATTGAGGATTTTATCTAAAGTACTCAAACAAATTGTAACTTCAAATTACTTGCTTAACATCTAGCAGCGATTTCTGTATTTTTCAATCGAGATCGTTGAATTTTTTTATTCTTCTGTAACAGTTTCTCCTAATTTCCATGATGAGAATTCAAATTGCAAACACATGTTCAGTTTGCAGTTTTGCAAGGTAAGAGTAGAACTGGGGACCAAAAGTAGCGTTCATAATAGTGGGGTGTTCAGAATACAGAGAGTTCATCTGTTGTTAAGTCTATGGGTTTTGCTGGGACCATCGGAATGTGTTCATAATATTGGGATGGTCACATTTGAGAGTGTTCAGATAGAGAGAGTCTACAGTAGAGTTCTACAATACAGAGGCGTATTTCGTCCGTCTTAAAGAAAAAAAAAATAAGGTTCCAATAGTCGAGCTCACCTTACAGACTGTGTCACGAGAGGCACACTTCCGGCACCGTTCTGCGACGGCACGATGGTGGCACGACACACGAAGGAGTTGACCATTTCTTCAGTTTGGGGATCCAAGGACTGATAATAAAAGGGAGACAAACTAAGTTAAAATGTAAATATTTGGAAAGAACTAATTGAAAAACATATCTATATATATTTTTTAATTTTCAGTGTTAGGTAATAAGTTAATTATACAGGGATCTCTCAAATATTTTTTTCAATTTTGCAGTACTCAAAATCACGGTAAGCAATAAGGTATGCACTTACCAAGAAGAATAGATTAGGATAAACACAAAATTCCTTATATGTCCAGGTTCACATTATAATGCATAACTACAGAGAATTTACAAATTCAAAGGCTACTGTTGTTGAATACAGTAAACTTGAGATAATTACATGTGTTTAATATTACATGTTAGCAATAAAACATCAAATGGATCGTAGTTAGTACGTGTTTACAGTCAATACTGGCCATTAGACGGTACCACCGGACGGGGCTGAAACAGTGTCCTCAAGGGACCCCATTTCAGACCTGGAGGACATGGAGCCAGCAAGTTTCCTTGCGTAAAACGTTAAATACAGACTGATCAAACTCATATTCCACAAATCCTTTGTTTTCTTCATTAAAATTGCATAAGGAATGGCAAGAGTTTATTAATCTTAAGATATCCGTTGAATATAAACATCTAGAAACTTTTGAATTTATAGTATAAATTCGTTAAGTTTGTAAGACTGAAAGCATACCAATTAGTACGTTAACAAAAATTTTGACAGCCATGTGAGAACCATTTAAGATCATCAAAATAATGAAGAAGCAGTTACAATTAACCCATTATATGATTCGGAAAATGTAGGAATGGAAACTAACAAGATGAAAAAAGATGACTAAAGATTAGAATTTGCATGAGAGCGTTTAAGAATAGGAAAAGTTTAACTTTTCTTTTCATTTAATACATTATAATGCATATATAACAAATTATAAAAAAATGAGGGTTTCTACATAAAGGAATAAGGGATAATTTAAAAACATATTAGTCGAAGAGCCGACCGCACAAAACCCTAAGTCATCGAGCACAAGAAAAAATCCTTTATTTTAGGGAAGAGTAGACATAGGGGATCTAATGAATCATGTCTATCGGAAGCGAAGGGGTGCATAAGCCAAAAATTGAATACCATTAGTGGTTGACTCGTAGGTGTAGCATTGCAGTTGCCGTACAATCAGAAGTATGAAAATACGGAAAACTGGGTGCAGGAAAACATAATGCTAAATCTACGAGTGAGCCACTAGTGGTATCAATTTTCTGCTTATGCACCCTTCCTTTCCGGCTGACATCGATCATTAGATTCCTCTATGACTACTCCTCCCTAGTTTTTTTCTTGTGCTCGATGACTTAGGGTTTTGTGCGGTCGGCTCTTCGACTGTATGGTATTTCGCATCACAGTTTAGGAAGAGTACCCACGTGGTAGGTGACGTTGTTCTTGCATTCGGCGACGGGCTTTCCTGCTTGTCCGCACAGCGAAATGTTGAAGACGTGGAAGTACTGAGTGCCGCTCGCCGTGAACAGAGGACTGCCCCGGACTTCGGTGTAACTAAAATAAATAAATAAATAAAATTATCTTAAAATTCCAATACAAACACACACACAAAAAAAAATAAAAAAAAAAATAAAAAAAAAAAAATAAATAAATTAAATTTATAAATAGGCAGAAATTTTTCTTCAAATCCAACATTTATGACAGACTATTTTGATGCAAATACAAAGTTTTAAATAAAAAGAAAATTTTGGTTGGATCAAAAATGATAACGATATCAAAAGACAATTCACCTTTCCTCTAGAGATATCCTGCGGTGTCATGTGTTAGACTCCCCCCCCCCCCCTAAAATCACAACAGTATAAATGCACAGCCTCTTCAGCGTTTTTCACAATTATCATTTTTTTAAAATTTTTTTATTTATTAAGTTTTTATTAAAAGCTTAAGAATTATTTGATAACTCACTGAGAAACAAAAATTAATCGCTCTCGATGCTTGCCAACTAGTTTTATAATTTTTCCAAGTTAACGCAATTGGAAAATGTAATATAAATGTGATTTCTTAAAAGGTTAATAATATTCCCAATTAGATTTGTAACTTTTTCCAAGTCTAACAGAAAGGGTATTATAGTTTTTAAATTGGTTTGCTAAGTTTGTAAATTTGCCAAGTATAACAGAAATTTGCGAATGTTTGTGAGGGGAGAGGGTATCCTCCATTTTCCCCCCAGCGAGGGATATATGGGAGCATATGTATAATATTATTTTTTCTTTTAAAAGTGTTGACTTCGTAAGTCTAGTAGTCCTGCGAGATACAGAGTAATAACAGTAATGATTAAAAAAACAGCAACAATAATAATGCAAATTTAAATAGTAATAATAAAATAACACTAAATAATGCGGTACTACTTAGTTATCCCGGCGACCCATTTCGCCAAATTATACAAATCGCAAAACTAATAGCCAACTTATACACGTTGACTAAATTTTTATTTTAAATAACAAAAAAACAAATAAATTAGTAATATTAATAAAAATACAAATACAAATAAAAAGTCGAAATAAAAATCACTTTCACGTTTTAAGCATTCGTATCGTGTTTAATGCCATTGAATGTGACATTCACGATCATCCATTGTTGGCTTTTAATCTTATAATTTGGCGAGAGTTTTTTGGTCGACGGGATAACCAAGTAGTACCAATAATGCTGAATACAGTTGACTCTTTCGTCGTCTCCTCTACTCACTCTGGCAGGGTGGAGAGGTCGAAGAATGTGCCGTCCAGCAGGTAGATTCGGCAATCCGTGTAGCAAGTCTGACCGTCCTCAGACCTCAGGCCGGGTCCACAGGACTTGCACGACTCGGGGCCTTGGGGCGCGCTCTTCCACAGATACGTGTTGTAGGGGCACGGGTAGCATTCCAGGCTCTCGGAATCCTTCAGGTAGTGGCCGGGCGGACAAGGGATGCAGCGGTACAACATTCTGTTAGAGATCGAAATCATATAAGTTTAGATTAAAATATGTCATGAAATGGATCAAAACATAATCTGGGCACTATTTTGTTAATTGAAAAATGTATTCTTATTTGCAAAAAATCTAATGTAAAAAAAAAAAAAAAACGAAAAAACGAAAAAAAATTTGGGTAAAAATATATAGTGAATGGATTAAAACACAATCTAGATATCTTAAATAAAAAAATACATTCTTATTTACGAAAATCTAATGTAAAAAAAAATTCTGACTGAAAATCGAAAATCTGAGATTTAGATGTATCGGGGCTAGTCTTCGTTCATTCGGAACCAAATTGGCAGACCTTTAACTGTGACAGATCTCCCTAGTGCACACGTAGACTTATGCTCCATACGGGGTGGTATTTTAACTCTGTTTACTCGATTAGGGAACACAGAGAAATTTCCATCCTCTTGATTGGTTGGTTTCTTTTATGCAATTTTTCTATCGCCATTATGAAGCGCAAAATACTGACTTTAAAAAATACAACTGAAAATTTTACCGTGGAAATAAAATAAATGAAAAAAATTACTAAATGGTGTACACTGAATGTTGCACAGTTAAAAACTAAACTAACATCAACATCGTATTATCTATACTAATAAAATCCGTGCGCCTCTGTCTGCTTGAAGCCGATTAAACTTCACAACGCGGGCGAGTTGGAAGTCGCGAGAGGTGTCTTTCGATTGGAAATATTCCGGGGAAGTCATTTCGGGCATTTTCGAGACCGTGGGACCAAAATTAAAAAAGTTATGAATTAAAAACCCCTTGGGAATCGGAACGAAAAAAATCTCAAATCCGAAACGGCGCTCAAACGGAGCTCAGAGGCAGAACACTGCGCGACCTTGCGGTGAAGAACCTAACTTTTCCCCTTTGGCTAAAAGAAAAAACAGCCGAAAACCGCTTTTTCTACCGGCGCTAATTGCGTTTTTTTGCGCGTTTTTTCTTAAACCATCATGCAGACAGTTTTTAAAGTAGAAAAAAACTGATTATATATTCAGAATCTGCGTAAAAATCTGCTTCTGATGAACTAAAAAATACGGAAAAATGTCTTAAGGGCGCGTAGTGCCCACCGTGCAAAACCAAATATTTTTAACGGGACTATGGGCGCGAAGCGACCATAGTTCCGATCCACAATCTTTTTTTTTCAAGTGCACGTGGCCCACAGTGCGAAATCGCATATTTTTAACGGGACCATGGCTCTTTAATTTACTTTTTTTGTGCTTGAGGATTCGAAAACCAAGACTTGCTTATTTAATGAATTTTTTTGCTTATTATATACTGCTTAATACCGAGGTTCGTTTGGAAAAAGTGGCCCAGCTAGCGGGCGTAGCTCGCTAGTCTATACTAATAAAATCCGTGCACCTCTGACTGTCTGTCTGCTTGAAGCCGATTACAGTTCGCAAAGCGGGCGAGTTGGAAGTCGCGAGAGGTGTCTTTCGATTCGAAAAATTCCGGGAAAGTCATTTCGGGCATTTTCGAGACCGTGGGACCAAAATTAAAAGAGTTATGAATTAAAAACCGGTCGGGAATCGGAACGGAAAACGTCTTATTTCCCAAACAGGTCTCAAACGGAGCTCTGAGGCAGAACACTGCGCTACCTTGCGGTGAAGAAGAGGAACTTTTCCCCTTTGGCTAAAAGAAGAAGCAGCCGAAAACCTATTTTTCTCCCGTCAATTTGTCAAAGAATGTATAAGAGAAAAAGAAGTAATTAGTAAAAAATATTAAACACTGTTTAATTAATATAATAAGTACAACTATTTAAGCACAGCAAGATATGTTCACTAAGAGGTAATAGTGTTGCTAATTAATATTTTGAGGATCTCAGATGTAACTGGCTATTCATATATTTATTCTGTATATGAGTATTAATCGTTGTAGCTCATTTTCATACTTTTTCTTTTTGGTAGCATACACGAATATTGTGTAACCTAAGATTTACGCGATTAATACTAATTTCTGTTAGTACAAACGGAAAACGAGCTGCCAAAATTATTTGTTAGTTATGTTCTTTGTGATATTAATGAAATTACTTATTTTTTTAATAGCAGTCTTTTGCAGTTTTTAATAAACAAACTTTTTTTGCGCGTTTTTTCTTAAACCATCATGCAGACAGTTTTTAAAGTAGAAAAACACTGATTACATATTCAGAATCTGCGTAAAAGTCTGCTTCTGATGATCCAAAAAATACGAGAAAATATACTATGGACGCGCAACGCCAACCGTGCAAAACCAACTATTTTTAACGGGACAATGGCGACCATGGTGCGTAGCGCCGGTGGGCCGGCTTCGCACGATGGGCCCGTACCGCCCACTGTGCGAAATCACATATTTTAACGGGATAATGGGCGCATAACAACCATAGCTCTTTAATTTACTTTTTTTGTGCTGAGGATTCGAACACCAAGACTTGCTTATTAAATGAATTTTTTTGTTTATTATATATTGCTTAATATCGAGGTTCGTTTGGAAAAAGTGGCCCAGCTAGCGGGCGTAGCTCGCTAGTTAATATCTAAAATTTGTTAGTTTAGTTTATAACTTCATTCACTAACTTCATTATGTATTTGTCATTTAGCAACCTTGTGATTTATTCAGAATAAAATTTCCAGTAACATTTTTCATGATGCAATTGTCCAGTTTATTTACTACATATACATTAAAAAGACCCTTTTGTTCCCTATATAAAATACTAGAATTTTAAAAACTTTTTATATGAATGTATGCAGACATTTCTTAAAATATATACTCATTTAAAACATTTTAAAACACAGCTGATATCTAAAAATCAAATTTAATCTCGAAAAGAAAAAGGAAAGTCCCAAAAGATAAATGTTGACCTAAAAAAAGCAAGTTGAAGTTTTGTATAAGAAAAGAAAATTGGCGCCATTACATATTTTTCCTAATGTGTTGTTCCATTTGATTTATGCTTTCTAATGTAATAACAATTTGCAGAATTCTGAATTAGACATTTGATAAGAACTGAGTTAGATTAAACTGTTGAATGTTAAATGCTGATTCATTTATATATTAAAAAAAAGAGTTATTTTATGGTGTATTAGTACAGGCGTCATTAGAAATACCAATTTCTAAACACCTTAAATTGCAGAAAAGAAGGAAGAGAAATAAACCAATAAGGAGGCCGGAAACTCCTCTGTGGTCCCTAATGGAGTAAACAGAGTTAAAATGCTACCGGGTGTCCCAAGAATGACTGGAGGGTTTTAAAATGTAATAATTTGCAAATGATTATATAGATATTTAAAAAAGTCTTGCAGGAAAATTATGCATAATGTCAAGAAGGGTTTTTTTTTAAACTGTGATTCTTGATTTTAGTTTGAATTTCAAACAACAGATGGCGCAATAAGTGCTCAGTCCAGACTTGATTTTGCTACTTTGGGCTCTGTTTAATACATTTTAATATCTTTTTTCGGCATGGAAAAAGAAAGGCCCAAAAATTGAGCCTGAATCTAGCGGTTATTGTTTGCAGCACTATCTAGCGTTGCCATTTGTAACTAAAATTGAGTATCGCAGTATAAAATTTCCTGACATGTTACACAACACTCCTGCAAGATTTTTTTAAAAAATATCTGCCATCATTTGCAAATTATTGAATTTCAAAACCCAACAGTCATTTTTAAATTTTGGACGTATCATTCCACTTGCGGTCTCTTTTTCTGGTCAGGCGACGCCTTTTTTGTGATACGTGGCGTTTATCAACTGTAATGGCTTTAAAAAAGAAACTGAAAGATGTCCTGCAAGAGGAGTGTATTTCCTTGATGTTGATCTGTTCTTCTTATCTCCTGACCTATTGTTGAGTGACCTCGTACTTTTGCGAATAAACCATTGAATGTTAGAAAAGAATACCGCTCCTGGAAAAATATTAAATGTTGGCAAAGCAAGCATTTGAACGGAACCTTACCCCTGTGCTTCTGTCCCCTGCGGACACCGCTGGCAGTCTGAGGCGCCTCCGGACACTGTGTTGAGGACCTGTATATCGTAGATCTTGGCCGTGTCGCTCTGGACGGAGTGCGGCGAAGTCACGTTCTCGCCGATGCCAACTTTCTGGAACACCCAATTGAAAGTGTACACGTCGTCCACCGTGATGTCATAGCTGCAAACAAGAGAAAACACCTACAATTATTTATAAAAATTTTCAAGAGACTAACTGCACTCGATTTTCCGAAGCTTTTTTAAAAACACATTCAACCGAACAGATGCAAACTGCGAGCCACAAAGTAAGCTACTAATCTTTATTTTAAAAATCATGTCTCATTCACGCTGATATAAAACCTGTCCATTACAACACGAAATAGAATTGAGAATGGTCCCTGATTATGGAAGGTTCGTTGCTTTTATGGGGGCATGGAAGAAAACGCGAACGAGTAAATTTATTTATTTATTTTAGGACAACAGAAAAGAAAAAAAAAGTATTATTTAAATATTCATGATTTCTAAATTGTATTCTCAACGAATAACCATAATTTCATAAAATGCGTATGGAACATAAAATAGTGAAAATTTTTGAGTCTTTAATTATCAACTATTATTTTTAAAAATAGAGTAAAAGATTTTGGAGCCAAAAAACTAGGATGCTGGAAGGTTTTAAAATAATATATTTTAAGCGCTGTCCGTATGTGTATAAATTTTTTGCCTTTCTTTCAAAAATATATTTTGTGCTCATCTCATGAACAAAATAAAAAATTAAAAATTCAATTACAATATTTTTCTGCCAAAAAATTGTCGCATGAGCACAAAAATAATAATAATAATAATAATAATAATAACGGCATTTGATTTCCTACTTATGACGGCCATATAATGATTGAAAACGTTTTATGTATTTTAATGTATTTTAAATAAATTCATTTGAACCTGAAAGCAATTTTAGTAAATTTATCTGTGTTTTATATGATTGTTAATTTTCATTTATAACACAAAATATTAAATTTCTATATTATTTAGTCTTCGAAATATGATACGCGCAATGTGAAAACTGGCTTTAAATTTCAAATTTATCTTAATTTGGATAGGTATCGCTCTACATCCTCCCTGTTCTAATTTTGAGTATTGTCATATATTTTTTTTAAGTTTGGTAACATGTTCTATTTAATAGTTCATTTAAACCAACATTTTTTTTTTTTTTTTTGACATTTTAAAAAAGTTTTAAAGTGATATCCTCCCTTAATTTATTGACAAATAAATTCAATCAATGGATTATATTGTACTGACACTAAAAAACTATTGTATATAGTTTTTTTTTTTTTTTTTTTTTTTTTTTAACCTATTTAGGAAGCCTGGAAGTAGTAATAATTATTTCTAAGTTTTTTGTCAGGACATGGATTACGAAATTCCATCCTTACAAACATTAACCAAGCTCAGTTAAGTTAAAGTGTGTAAAAGAAAACCCGAAATATTTCATTCAATGTAACAATTATGAAGGATCATCGATTACAGTGAGTAGAAAATGAGTGACAGTAGACATAGATATTAAGGGCATTTTATCGACCACAGCGATCGATGGAGTATCCAACGGGAACCGTACCTGAAATGTTGCTTGGGAGTTTTGCCAACCCAGCTCTGGATTTCCTGCACGGGCCTCCGGGTGGAACCCTAGAAGGAAAAAAAAAATAACAGGGTTATAAATGTGTCTTGCTCAAAAGAACATGATAAATAATTCAACAAAAAAATATTCAGACTTATTTAAATCTATTTTGATTTACTCTAACCTATTGTAATCACAGGTGCAGCAAAGAAGTTTGTACAATCATACCGATATCATATTCTACTTTGGTTCTACAGATTTCGATTCTATTCGTTTTAATTTATTTTTACCACGTTTCAATGAGGTAATTTTGTATTAATTTCGAATGGTTTATATATTGTTTTACAATTAATGGTTATATATAATTATATATAACCTTACATTTCTATTTAATTTCATAAAATATAATTTATTTAATATTATTTTATTAATATAATATTCTAAGGTAATAGTTATTTTTATAATAATATTTTTTTCCTTCTATTTTATATCCCTTAACTGTCTACAAGCTCATTAACAAGTATGCAAGTTTCAACACGTTGGCCGACTTCGTGCAATGTAAGTTTTTCGATTTCAATTTCTATTGAAATTATCATTTTGGTACCAGCTAAGTACCATTTTGGAAAACTCAATAAAAAACGTATTTAATCAGTCTATTAATAAGAGTTCTTTTTCTTACCACACAATACACTTTACACGATCTAATTTAGATAGAATAGAAAAACAGTCGAAGTTAAATATTTTAAAAAAGAGGTAATTATCAATCATTTTCACTGGTATATTTTTTTTTTCTTTGAAAAAAAAAGTTATATGAAATGTTTTCGACGGTAAAAGCCTTTCCATTTACAGAGAGGATCATAATACAATTAAATAGATTGCTTTTATAAGAATTGTAATATTTCCATAAAAGTATTTTTGGTTAATTTGATTGTTTTTTAAAATATTTTACAAAAAAAAAAAAAAAAATATATATATATATATATATATATATATATATATTAATACCAATATATTTAATCAGTTTTAATGAAAAAACACTTCTAAATTTTATTATTTAAAAATTCCCAGTATATTTTCAGATATTAAAGAAGACAATTATTGATGTGAAGCAATTTCTTGATAAATAATTTGGTAGATAAAGGGTTAACAAATCACTAAAAGCAGTGCCAACATCTATTTAACATGAACTATTAAAAATGAATTTTTGGAATTCAAGACGATTTTGCTCTGTTTTTTTACAGCTTTTTCCTGATGAAGATGTCAGAAGAAAATCGAAATTTTCAATATCTTAACTTTAATATTTGTATAGTTCTTAGACTTTACATCAATTTTGTACACCATTTAGTAAACTTGTGATTTTTATTTTCACGTTTTTTTTACTATTTTTGTAGACATTTAAGAAACAAAAATTTTTTTTTATTTATATAAACAAATTTCTTTTGCTGCCACGATTTTCAAAAACGTTTCCGAGACGTTTTTAAAGTGTATCATTCCGTTTTCATCCCAACTGGAATATCGATTTTTAAGATGCTATCCATTCTTAATTGAACATTTTCAGCTGCGTAATTACATTGACGAATAACAAAATCGTAATAATCTTAATGTTAATTTGTTAGCTCACAGGCTATCAAAGCCTGGGAGCTTATGTGCCCATCCGTTCTGTATGTGCGTATGTGCGTAACGCGATAACTCATGATAAAAATATTCGATTCACTTGAAATTTTGGATATATGTATATTCTGATAAGGCGCTTCCCTGATTAGTTTTTGGAGTTCATTCGAAATGTATAAGAGGGGGAGCGGGGGCTCCTTCCCCTCCCCTTAATTTATATAAATGGGTTTTTCATGCAGAATTATCAGTTTTTGATCGAAATTTAGATGTAGGATCATTCTGATGAGACACTTCCGTTATTAGTATTAGGCGCTCATTGGATAAGTATAAAGACGGGGAACGGGGGGTTCATGCCCCTACTTTTGATTGATAAAAATGGGTTTTTCATGCAGAATTATCAGTTTTAGCTCAAAATTTTTATATAAAAAATCATATCCCTAAATGATTAAGTATAAAACGGGGAAATGGATGGAGCTGTTCCCCCATCCTCTTAATATGTTTTTCGAACGGAATTAACCCTTGAAAATACAAGGCTTAAAAATACAATGTAATGTACAATTAGTATGAGTAGCCTGTGAGCTCTATGCCATCAGTTTAACTGGCCAATATTCTTTTCATTTATTTATCCTGTTTGTCTGTGAAACAAGGTTGATGAGGTTAAAAATGCTTGCTTTAGAGTTTATAGCATGCTAAAAGCTCATATCTCGGTTTGAGAAAACGCATTAATGCACTCTAAAAACGACTCTGAAATATTTTTGAAAGTCCGTGGTATAGCAAGCACTTCAAGTGTGAGTGAAAATATCGATTACAAGATTTCATCTTTACATGTTTTAAATAAATTAGTCGTTGGGGGCCACCGTCATACTTTCCCATCATGGATATGCATTACTATAAAACATGAAAAGAAAACCAAATAACAGGGAATTGCGTAAAAGAAGCATCCTTATAACTCCAAAAATGATAATTATACTAACTAATAATTTACTGCTTTCCATTTCTAATCAAAATATAACTTTGAATTGAAATTTGAATTAAATACAGGGTCAAGATAAATCGAAGGGTATGGAAAGCAGAATTACAAATATCTCGACAGCTAATTATTCGATCGACTACATTCTTTATGCAAAATTTATGTGTTTTTATTTTCTTTTATATTCATTTCTTAAAATAAAAAAAAATCGAAAATTTTTATGTACCTTTCATCAGAACGAATATTTCAACTTAAAAAAAAAAAAAAAGTTTCGGATAATTAAGGTTATTGATTTTAAATAGGCTTCGTCCCATTCCTACATACTACGTACATATCAAATTTTAAGTGTCTATCTCAATTTGTTCGGGAAATAGAGCGTTTACAGACAAGCAGATCGGGAAATATAGCGTTTACAGACAAGCAGACAGATGGACGGCAATTTTTTTTCTAAAAATAGGTTTCTCGGAATCTCCAGCACATCTGATACGTGTAAATCCATTAATTTATTTTCGATTTTCAAAACGATTGCAAGATTTACCCTACATTACGTATGATGGGTAAGTAAAGAGTGGAATCAAACCAGCATGACCCTATACAAATAATTAAAAATATCTTGTTAAAAAAAACAATATTCAATGTAAAGTCAGGTGCTACTAATAGAACACTAGATTTCGAAACAGGTAAACGATGATTTGTGTATGCTTTCTCCTTTTCATGCCTTTTCGGATCCAATTCCCCTCCCCCCCATTTAAAAAAAAATTGCTTTTTCGTTAATAACATTAACATCAGATATCCTAATAGATTAATTAGAGTTCAACGAATATTTCATTGTCTTAAACATGACGAATGTTGTTGTTGTACATACTATTCAATTCATATTCATATGACAATAAGCTAAAGAAGAATTTTCAGAAATGTTTAGAAAACATTTATTACAACAAGATTAGAATGATATTACAACTTTCTAATATTTTTTTGCGCCTAATCACACACTATTCTTTCAGGAAAGTATTCTTTATTTTAAATTTAAAGAGTGAAGTATATGTTAAACAT
Source organism: Maratus speculifer (assembly GCA_964019185.1). Lineage (NCBI taxonomy): Eukaryota > Metazoa > Arthropoda > Arachnida > Araneae > Salticidae > Maratus > Maratus speculifer. The sequence continues at coordinate 445,425,406 of OZ025290.1, read as the reverse complement.
ACTGGATTGAGCAAAAAGTTCTGGGAAATTCGTGAAAGCTGCGTTGTTATGCGGAAATTAACAACAAAAGCAGCAAAAGACTATTCTTCTAAGTAGAGACTATCAAAGTCCACGACTTTCTGCCCTCGTTCTACTAGATTCTGGATTTGTTGAAAGTACCGTGGTGGCTCGTTGGAATCGAAAAACTCTTGACATGCTTGAGTATTGCAGCCAGAAAAAAGTTTTGTTGAATCAACAAAAAATTGTTTGATCCAACAAATCTTTTCGTTTAAATTTGGGTCAAAGGAAATTTTGTTTGAATAAACAAAAAATATTGTTGATCTTTTTTTTTTTTTTTGGCAATTTTCCGCCCACAATTTTCATCCGAAATGCATAATAACGTAATAATAACGTCATTTATCCGTCTCAATTTGAAAAGTTTTTAGTATCCAAAAATTATGTTAATCCTTTATAGCTGTATAAGTCAATTAAACAAAATTACGTGAGAGAGTTACGACTATTACACACTCATTTAAATTTTGCAAAGACAACAAAATTTTGTTGGAAACACAAGACTTTAGTAAGACTCAAATTAAATTGGAGGAAATTTTGTTAAAATTTTGTACGAATATTAACAATATTTTTTTTTTGTCTGAGCAACAAAACCGATTTTCTACTTTAACTAAAAAATTCGCTTAAAACAACCAAAATGTACTGAACAAAACATGTTTTGTAGTTTTAATCAATGCTTTTTTCTAGGTGTGCATTGATCGAAAGAGGCCATAATCGGTTGGAACTATGCTGGGACTGAAATTCCTGAACTCCTATAAATATACCACTAGCACTCCTATATACGAAACCAATTCTGATAACTATTAGATTAAAAATTTACCAGAACTTTATGCTCAACTTAATAAAAGAATCGCAAAGAAAATTAAGCAAATATTTATTATTATATTATCGTTATTACTAAATGCCTAAACGTTAATGAAGTCATAGAGTAAATCCATAAACAAATAAATAAGTAGAATGCTATGTTCATCTTTTAAAAAAGGTAAACTTAAAACTACACTATGTGTAAATTACTTAAAGATGATAAAAAAAAAAAATACTTTACATGTGTTAAATAACTTTTAATCCTTAGTACTTTCAACTGCAAACACAGCCATCGACCGAGAATATAAAATAAAAATACAATTTAAAAACAACAAAAATTAAGATGTTAATATTTGTATTTTATTTTACATTCTCGGTCGATGGCTGTGTTTGCAGTTGAAAGTACTAAGGATTAAAAGTTATTTAACACCTTTTAAAGTATTTTTTTTTATCATCTTTAAGTAATTTACACATAGTGTAGTTTTAAGTTTATACATTTAACATTACTATATGTGAACTGTAACAAAAGACCCTATCAGTGAAGACGTCACAGACAACTCAACTCCACATATTAGCCGAAAATGCGTTCCAAATAAACAGCAGAATCCAGAAAAAGATAGAGATGAAATGTGTTGTTTAGGCATGAAGATATAATTGCAACAGTAAGATAGTTAAAAAATGTCACAACTTGTCCAAACAATTTTGGCTCGATATGGAAACTTCTCCCAGTTCAGTAAATTCAGTCCTTGTTCCACGTTCTTGTCTTATTTTGAACGATCCTATTGCAATTGGTTTTGACGGTATAGTAGAGTATGCACGGGCCGGAATTTCCAGGCCCGGCCCGGCCCGGCCCGGCCCGTTTAAATTTTTATATTTTAGGCCCGGTTCGGCCCGTACAAAAATCAGCGAAAACAGGCCCGGCCCGTTACAATTTCTACGATTTCTAAAAAATTCAGATTTTTATCATATAACTAAGATTCCTTTAAAGAATACTGCATACATATCTATGGAATGATTTTACAGTATATTTTACAGCAAATACACATTAACAACATTAATGATTACTTAGATTCTTAGGTTTTCAACATTCGAATAAAGATTCATTAAAAATTAATATGGCTAAGAATAAAAGAAAAAAGAAAGAAAGCTAAAAACATCGTTAATTTTGAAGCTGTTTAATAAAAGAAGATTTATAAATATATTTCTATATCATTTTATTATAGATTTCAAATCCAAATTCATTTTTAAATTCAAAGAACTGATACATTTCTGAATTCTTTTTTTTTTTTATAGAAACACATAAGATTAGCAGATATCTTTATTCAGAAACTATATAATCAAATGGCGTTATCCATTTTTTGATACAAGCAATTTAAGAATACCCCAAACAAATAAAATACTGTCATAATTAGCGTTTTGAATAGAATTTCCGGAAGCAATAGCAAGGGAAGGGAGAAAAACTTGCAATCATTTGAGAAACTATTATATCTCAACAAGGTTATACAAGTATTTTATTTACCAAAAATGAAAAACGCTATTCGATTCCAAATCCCTTGAATAGTTAGGCTTATCACTTTTATACTTTTACAATTTAAAATTAATCAGAAAATGTGTCAAACTTTCGCATTATTGAGAAATTAATTTAAAAATCATCAAGAAGTATATATCCGAAGAGTAAGCTAACGTAAGTTCTTTATCGCTGTTAATAATTTTACAAATCATGTTTTCTGCCAATAATGAAGTCTAGTACCGGTCCGGCCAGTCTATATGTAGAAAAATAATGCAAGCGTGTTCTCGGACCGGCATGAGTCAGCTAAAAAATTATTAAAACGGGTTACACATAATGTAATTCTCCGATGCCGATACACTGTGCATTTTTATATTGATTCTTTCAAACTAGTATGGCCACATTTATACTTATTCTCGTTAAAACCATTTTCGTTGAAAATAGCTCATATTTTATCGTTTCTGCTTAAATCTTCAGTAATCTTCAAATAAATTTTTTTTATCGGCCCGGCGCGGCCTGTCTGGCTCGTTCAATTTTTTTTTGCCGGCCCGGCCCGTTAAAAGAACTATTCTAAATCTGCCGGCCCGTTAGAAAATTCGAAATGATTAGAAAAAACGGGCCACGGGCCAAGCCCGGGCCTGTGCAGATCTCTATGGTATAGTGCATCTCTAAAGCACTCTGAACTCTATGGCCGTGTTCAAAAGCTACTTTTTTAGTGCGCGCGCGCTCAGAAGATTCTGCTTGGAGTAGGTTCTATAGAAGAAGAGAATTTTAAAGTTATTCAATTATTGCATTATTTTTATAGTTCAGAATTGGTAAATACAAATACTATATCCCTTTATCCTTTCAAAACATGATTCTCGTAACGGAAATACATACCTGTGACCCCTCAAATAAAATTTAAAATATTCCAGGAAGTATCACGTGACCTATTTCATGTAATTAAGCCCGATCAGCATTTAAAATATGACAACCAACCTTGCTCAAAAGCTGACGCGCGCGACGCAAATAAAACTGATGAGCGATTTGATCACGTGATTGTGCGTTTTGTGCTTATCTGTTATTGGTTGCACGTTGTTTGTTGTCAAAGTTGGTAGGTTGACTGATACAATTTAACAATTGGTGATTTAAATTTTTTAATAATTTTATTTTTATTTATTTAAAAATCATTTATCAGTTGCTTTATACTTTTCATATTAAATAGAATGCTGTTGATAAACCAAGGTTGAGATATCCACACGGGGGACTAGCTAAGGGGGGGGACAGACAGGGGGGAGCCTCCCCTCCCAAAACATTCACAAATGTTGTTACACTTTGCAAATTTAAAACTTTTATGTCAAATTTAATTAAAATTTTAATAAAAACTGCGATATATTTTCTAATTTTTATTAGAATTTGCAAAAGTTACAACTCTAATTGGGACTATTATTAATTTTTTTACAAATAAGAACTGTATTACATTTTCAAAGTGCGTTAACTTGGCAAAATTATAAAATGAGTTGGCGAATATAAAAATTTGACTTGACAATATTAAGGTTTTCTCCCCCACCAATAAAAAGTCTTAGCGATGGCCCTGTATCCACGTATTACAAGATTGATTTGTAATCTACAATACTGGATTGATTTGAATGGAATTTGCATTGTTAGTTAGATAATTTTTCAGAAAAAGTTTTAGTATGTGTATATTTCTTATATAATGATTATATATTTTAATACCGTGAGGATAACAGGCCAAAATATGTCATAAAATATGAGAAACAAACGACATCCGAAATTATGTTAGTATAAGCAAAACACTTATTTATACTTTCAATAGAAAAATTATAAACATTCTAATCATACTTTATTCATTACAAAACTAGAAGGCAAACTCCAAATATTTCACCTCTTTAAAATATATGTATGCATATATTCTTAATTTAAAAAAATGTATATCTTTTACATTTTGCTTTTATAATATTTTCCATTTTGATTTTCTTTTTTTTTCATTTGCTTAATATATATATAAATCACTTTGGAACGATATTAATATTGTTCTAATTATCCTTTTAATATTCTAAATTTAGAATATTAAAGCTTTCTCCGCAAAAATCTCATTTCTCGTATTTAAATAAGTCTTTTATTGTTATAATAGAAATACATGTGCTTCTGTATTATTAATATAAAATTTACCTTTAATAAAAATGTCTTATTTATTAATAAAAAGCAACCAAAAAAAAAAAAAAAAAGACACAAACCAACTTTTGGCCCGCGCAGGTTTCGAACCCGTATCGTCTGGGTACACGCCCAGCAGTCTGACCATTTGACCAGCGAGCTCACATTCGTTTGTAACAGATTATCTTTATAATTGGCACCACAAGTAATTACATCCGTGACCTGTTCTCCATCTATTATTGAGCGAACAGTTACAGTAACCGGTGGCGCAGTAGCGAGTGCTGAACGCACATCCCGTCCACTATAGGTACCCACTCCATGTCCGTGGTCCTGAGCGTACGCGTGCAGCGCGCGTAACAGCTGAACACGGCCTATGTGTTTGCTTGGAACGTATTTGCGGTTGATATGTGAAGCTGAGTTGTCTGTGACGCCACAGTGATAGAGTCGATATTAAAGGGTTAAAGAACGGAACGAAAGGGAACGCACCATCATGAAGACGAAGGTGCATGCCTGGGAGCAGAGGAGTTCGAAGGTGAAGCTGATGGATCCGATGTCCGCGGACTGTCCGTTCACGATCCTCTCCTTCGTCCTGAAGCCGGGCACGTCCAGCGACAGGATGAGGTAGGAGTCGACGCTCTGGCCGGACGTCGTGTGGATGTGGTCGCCCGCGGGCTGCCACACAAGCTTCGACATGCAGCCGCCCTCTGTAAACAAACAAAAAATTGATATATAATACAAGAAAGAAAAATAATGCATCAGCAAAGGTTATGAAACACTGACACCCGTATTCACCAACGCGGGTTAACTCTTGAATCCGTGTTAAATGCTAGGCATGAAGGATTCTCAGGAAATAGCCTTTCGAAGAAGAAAATTGTTCGGTGAAATAAATTTGAAATAGGTGGCGCCTATGTAGAACGGTTCCTTATTTCACATGTTGTTTACATATATCCTGTTCATGTTCTGAAATATTGTCCACATTACGATAGTAGCCGTTTTCAGTTTGTTTATGGGTGGCACTTCTTTAGCTTCGTACACCTAAGCCTGTTGCCATTTTGTCATTTAGTTCCAAAATCATGACTCAGTATTAATACATTGCGAGGGAAGTCCTTCTCTGTATCTGTGTTCATGCCCAGCATTTAACACGGACTCAAGAGTTAAGACGCGTTCGTGAATACCAGTGTAACTGGATATTATTAACAATAATTTTCGGTTTTTTTCCTAGAATAAAATGGGGCAACTTTAAAAAAAATCCAAAAAACCTTTTCAGCAATGGCTACACATATCTGGTAAAGTGTGCACAACCTTTCGTGTACCCTTGTATGCGATGAATAAAATTTATACACATTACCTAACACACTTTTCAGTGTGTTTCTATTTAACACACTTTTCAGTGTGTTTCTACCTAACACACTCTAAATGAGATCAGCCTAAAAATTCCGATCGTACAAGGAAAAGCACTTTAACAATATTTGATCATAGTCAGTGTTTTAAGCGAATTCTTTAGTGTGTACGTGAGTGTGTAAGTACTTAGTGTGTACATGAACGAAAAATGCTATAAACTCTATTATCTAAAGAAAATGTTGGAAATCTGGAAAAAATCTTGTCCCTCTAAATTTTTTCAAGTTGTTTGCTCGGCAGTGATAATTCCGATCCGGTTTTTCTTTTTGCCTTTCGGTCGTAAAGTTACTCTCTTTTTACCTGTAACTGTATGCATATTTTTATTTCCAGTGTATGTAACTGAGTAAGTATATCTAGGAGTATGAAACATCTCCATGTACGTTGTGATGGAAGGACGATAAACTGATCAGTTTTGTAAAATCTACTCTTTGCTGCAGTTATGTGAGTCATATGGAAAATAATTAAATCCCCAGCAAAGGCTGGAGGTTAATGTTTATCATTCAAGATGAATGAATAAAAGGACTTATTATTTCGAATTTAAACTGTTTCATCAATGTGCCATATACTTGACGTCACACCAGACCTTCAACACTGCATATTTGACTCTGCTCTATCCCCATCAGAAAACATGCAGAGCTCTGTAGTGAGTATCATTAAAATGAACCACAAACGATTTTCCCTCAGATATCATAATTCTTCTTTCTACATCTCTGTAAACGAACTAGAAATGCTACTTATTTTATATTCTTGTGGAAGCCTGATGTAGTCCCTCTGAATGATATATATATATAAATCTCATTATGTTCGAGATATCGTAACATCAATAAAATGCACCTTTGTTAAAGAAAAAAAAAATTCAAAAAAATTTGTCTTAAAATCAGGGAAGCTAAAATTGGCTGCCAAAATACATACTCTGCCTGATAGGGAATCAGCATTATTTATTTATTTATTATTGCTCAAAATCACGTGATCAGCAATGAGCAATGCAAAGAAAAAGAGAAAAATAACATTGGTCTAAATTGACATTTTAATGTTTTGTTTCATTTGCGCGTTCGCATGTGGTTGTCTCGTGTTAAAAAGAAATTGAGAAAAAAAACAAGTTTTGATGTATTTTGTGGTAACGATTCTTTTTGTTGTTGTTCTTGAATGGAAATAAAATTGCTGGTAGCTTGTTTTATATGCGCTTTTTTTTTTTTTTTTTTTCACCATAGGAGTTGTGAAATTACTACAAGGATGCGTGTACAAAGGTACTAATTGTGAGTGTTATTTTCTGTTAAAATTTAAAGTTAAGTAAAAAGTATTTAGTCGTAGAATTAAAGTCGACAACAATTTACTGTCGCGTAGTAGATTGTACACTGCCTTCTCGATTATATGTACTTTGACATCTAAATAATCAATATTATTCTAAATATACCTAATTTGTCTAAATCTAAGACTTACACACATTATGATACGGATTGGTAAAAAGCAGACGATCTCTTACCTTCGAGACTCATGCACCGTGCGTGCATGCCCGGCGGTATCTCGGGCCACCAAGTGAAGAACAGGCCGTAATTGGGGGCAGTTGAAGGAGGACAAGGCTTGCAAGCTAGAATGAGAGAAATTTATTTCAGAAATTTATTTATTCATTTCGAAACTCCCGGTATATCGAGATTACTGAGCTCGACAATAACACGGAGAGCTAACATTCTGATACATTGAATCCAGTGGTCCGCACATGAATACAATGCCAAAGATTTTCCGACGAAAATATTTGGCAAAACATAGATTTTCACCTATAGAATAGTATGGGGTAGAAATTTTGAAATTGAGTTTTCTTTTAGTTAAACACAGCAAAAAATAAAGAAACATTTGTTAAATATTTCTCATAAAAATATCAAAAAGGTACAGAAATGACCAAAAATAATAAAAAGTTAGCTAAAAAGTTTGAAAAAAATGCTTGTAATAGTAGTAAAAAAACGGAGGACCCATTACTTGCGCGCATTGAAAAGTGTGATGCGGACCACATTTTTGCCGATCCCACCGAAGCTAGCATTAAGGGAGAAAATGCGAGCTTCTAATTGGTTGAATAATTTAAAGAGCATTTTGTTTTTGTTAATTTTTGAGTTTACGTATTTAATCATCAATTTCTGTTTAAAACTTTTTGAAAGATGGATTTTGATAAATTTCCTTCAGATTTTACATATTTATTAATAAAAAAAGAAATATTTTCTGGAATTTAGAATTAAAGAAGTTAATTATGATGTTTCTGTATTACTTAATTCCTATTTTAATTGCCATTTTTTCTTATTTTACCATGATTTGCACATGTATACGTACATTTCAGTACGTACATTTCAGTACATACGTACATACGTACATTTCATAATAAGTACATTTCAGGAAAAAAAAAATTATTTACAATCGCATTTTCTTTTTACGGCGTCAATTACGCTAGATTTTACAAACCCAATCGTTTATTACTTTTAAAAAATGCAATTTTTTTCTTATTCTTACAATATATATCCATATACGCTCTAATCTCAAACAAATATTATTTTAAGCTAAAATTAACAAAATACCGTAATTTCGGGTGTATAAGCCGTAGAGGTCTGCACGGGCCGGGCCTCGGCCCGAAGCCAGAGCCCGGCCCGGCCCGCGGGCCGGGTTCGGGCCGATTTTCAGTAATGGTATTCGGGCCGGGCCGGGCTCGGGCCTTACATCTGAAGACTCGGGCCGGGCTGGGCCGGGCCTAGTCACTAATCTTTTCGGGCCGGGCTGGGCTCGGGCCTTAATTTTTTTTGCTGGAGTATCGGGCCGAGCCTAACTTTTTTTTTTCCGTACAAAGCCGAGACAGATTCCGTTCTTCCTAGTTTTCATGGACCAAAATAATAAGTTCCTATTGAATTTTCCTATATGAAAATCCTTTTCTCGACTTTTTATAAATCAGTAATATTTGGCTTTGTCCAAAAATTTCTGCAAAAAAAGCATATACTTTTAAGCCGTCATTATTCTACAACTAAACATTAGAATTTATTCCTTTTAAAGAATCGTAGATTACTAGGCGTTTTAAAATAGAATTAAACACACACACACACACACACACGCAAAAAAAAAACATGATTCTGACGGAATTTTTTTTTTAACTGAAAACTGAAAGTTTCTTTTAAAATGTTCATCCATGCAAAATGAATACAACAATACGGGAGAAAAAATGTATTAAACATTTATATCTGTTAAGAAGGGAATGCATTTTTTTCGTTCCAAAGCGATTTCGTCTTTGGAAATTTTACCATATACCGCTTTTTCGATTTTTTGTCTCCATTACAGGGAATATGGATTAATAATACTAGTGATAACTGAAACATTTACATACAACAAACAAAGATTCATTTAAAAGCATAAATATCGCACTTCTGCATAAATGGAGATTATAAACATGCAGAGTTTCCCCCAGGTTTAAAAAAGGGCAGGGCGCTACTGTTCTGAAAAGGGCACTTTTTACATTTTTCAGGGCACTTTTTACACTTTTCAGGGCACTTTTTTATTTTTAAGGGCACTTTTATAGAGTTGAATCTAGAATCTAGCGGTTCAGAAAGTCGTGAAAAAACAGAAATTTAACCAAAAAACTGAAAAAAAGAAGAAAAAAGGTAAATTTTGTTAAAAGATCGCGAAAAAACGGCCAATTTTGTTAAAAGATCGCAAAAACAGCAGATTTAGTTAAAAGATGGCAAATAACAAATCTTTTTTGCAAAAAAATCGCGAAAAAATGTCGAATTTCGTGAAAAAATTCGCGAAAAAAAGGCAAATTTTATTAAAAAATCGAAAAAACAGCAGTTTTTGTTAAAAGATCGTAAGAAACGGCATATTTTGCTAAAAAATCGCGAAAAAACTACAAATCTCGTGAAAATATCGCGAAAAAACGGAACATTTCACAGATTTTTCCATTTTTATGCAATTTTTGGAAAAAATTTGCCTTTTTTTCGCAAATCTTTTGAAGAAATCTGCCGTTTTATCGTTATTTTTTTTACGAAAGTTGCCGTTTTTTGACACTCATTTGTCAAAATTTTCTGTTGTTATCGCGATTTTTGGATAAAATTTGTCGTTTTTTCACGATCTTTTGAGGAAATCTGCCGTTTAGTGAAATTTTGTGATGAAATTAGCCATTACTTTGGGAATCTTGCCGGAAATTAGTCGTTATTTCGCGATTTTAACGAAACTTGCCTTTTTTTTTTTTTTGCGATTTTTTGAAGAAATTACCCGTCCCACGGGACGGTATGAAGCTATTTTTTGCGTTCCGTCGCCGAATTTTTGCGTAATTTACGCGCTATAGCGCGTTCGGATCATCACTGGTGGGCTGCGTTTTTTGTGAGGCATCAAGTGTGGGGCAAGAAGGGCGCAATTTTTTTTGAATGAATGGCAAGAGGGGCGCTAGTTTTTGGATGAGGGGCAAGAGGGGCGCTAGTTTTTAAACTAAAGGGCAGGAGGGGCGGAGCGCCCTCCTGAAACCCTCTGGGGGAAACTTTGAACATGGAAAAAAAAAAAGACTAACATAATTTTTTTTGGTCAGAACTCTTCCATAAGATTAAAGATCAATGTTCTGTAGAAATTCACTCGAGCCGGGCCGAGTTCGGGCCGAATTTTAAACTTTTTTCCGGACCGGGCCGAGCTCGGGCCGAAATTTTAACTTTCGGGCCGGGCCGGGCCAGGCCAATATCTCTTTCGCTCGGGCCGGGCCCGGGCCGAAATTTTAACCTTCGGGCTGGGCCCGGGCCTGGAAATTTCGTGCAGACCTCTAATAAGCCGCAGATCAAACAAATCTTTTTCGACCCAGAATTTTTTAAGAAACAAATATAACTAGTTAGATCGGCATAAATATTTGTCTTCAATCACTAAATAAGATTCCTGGGTCCAAAAAAAAGTTGTTTGATCCGCGGCTCATACACCCGAAATTACGGTACTATAAAACTTAATCATCCAAAATATTAAACGAAAAAAACCGAAATTCACCGGAGTTTATAACAAACGATATTTTAAAAACAGTATAAACATTTTAATGCCTACTTTTTTTTAGTTTTAATAGAAAATTGAGTGATTTTCTTACCACAACTACAAAATTGGCACTTAAAAACTATAAAAAAAAAAAAATAATATCTCAAAAATAAATTGAGATACAGATTTCAAACAAATTGCATTTGAAAGTGCATTTTTTTTTTTTTTTTTTTTTTTTTTTTTTTCTATACGACGGTGTAAAAATTTAAAAGGTACGATGTTTAAAAGTGTAAAATTTAGAGTAGCAAAAATTGCAAAACGGAAATTGCTTAGGAAAATGTTACGCATTGTAATTCATTTTTTCCCCTCAATTTTAAGAGAAAATGGAATGGTTTCGTTGCCACAATTACAAAGTTGGTACTAAAAACTAATAAAAAAATTAATATCTCAAAAATAAATTAAAATACAGCTTTCAAACAAATTGCATTTGAAAGTGCATGTTTTTCTCTATTCGACGATGTAAAAATTTAAAATGTGCGATGTTCAGAAGTGTAAAATTTACAGTAGCCAAAAATTGCAAAACGGAAATTACAGGGGGAAAGTGTTGCCATTCGCAAAATGACGTATGCGTTACGCACAGATACGTTTGGCCTTTATAATATAGATATGGAGCTCCGTGATCGAGATACAAAGAGAAATAAAATAATGAGCCGCTTACGTTCCGATCCGTCCGAGTAGTGGTCCTTGGCGCAGAAGGCACACATGGATTCATTGGAGTATTCCATGCCCGGATTGCAAGGCGGGCAAGACATCCTATCCGTGGAAGTCGGCAGTTCGACCGAGTCGGGCAGGTCCTCCCGACAGATCCTGGGTTCGACCCACTTGAAGAGGGTTCGGGTCATCTTGTCGTCGTCGCAAGGGGTGTGCTGCTCGTAGTAGTCCTGCTTGGTGCACGGCGGTCGCTCCAGACACTTAGAAGATCCCTTCGCTGAAAATAACAAAAAAGGAAATTCATGCGTTAGGCATACGTTATGAAACATCACTTTGCAAAACATTAGACATACTACGCCAAAATTTCACCATTTAGTAAGATGAAAGAGGGAATCAAAATGAACCATTTGGGAAGGTTTAGCATATTTGAAAACCCAATTTCAACAGTTACCATAAATTAGCCATTACTAGCCATTCTAAACGAAAATGTAATCCATTTCTTTTGTGCAGACCTGTTTAAAGAATTTATACACAAGTAATAGAAAAAAAAAATAGTTCAATTGAAATACGCATATCAAAAATGAAATCGCACTTCCAACAATGATTACTCATAAACCGTACCGCAATCAAATTTTTTGTGTGTCCCTGTAAATAGACGATAAATGCTATGCGAACACAATTTCATAGTAAGCCTCTTGTAGTGTATTTAACCAATGTATATCAATTTCAATATGTTCGAAATATTGTAACATTATTAAATATACTGCAAACGATTTTTCCCCATAGATTGTAGTGCAATAGAGACTATAATGTAATTTTTGATTATTTTTATAAACGAATTATAAATGCTATACACTCTATTTTCAAAAATTAACATCCCATGATAAAAATCTCAATAACATATATCAATTAATACGATAATCTGAGTTTGTTTACGCGGGTTAGAGGATGGACAGGCAGATGGACTGGGAAACCAAAATTATAATTCTGCTTATGTTATATGATAATGATTATTGAATACTATTCCAAATTTCATAATTTTACACAATGTCGTTCGTTCAAAGCCTATAGGTGTGTAGTGGTTCCACCAAAGAGTTGGTGAAAGTTCCATAAGTGAGGTATGTCAGCCATTGACGTGCTTTATTAAATGCGTATAGGAGAAAACTTAAATTTTATAGCTATGATCTGATTTGTTTTTGTTTATTACCTCCTTCTATCTTCAATAGAAGGAAGTATTGTAATTGAAATTTTTTTCGACTTCCGGTTTTCAAAAAATCAAGCAAATGAAAAAATACAACTATCGCATTTTGTGTGATTTTCAAAATAAATGCTTTTAAATTGATCACCCTAACAAGGAAGGTCTCCATTGGGGGCATACTCAGAATTTTTTGAAAAAAATATGAATTAAACTACTCATGTAGGTAATAAAGGATCAGTCAAAATTAGCAGCGGAATTACATTAACAGATATGTAAAAAAATAAAATAGTTTGGAATAATTGGCGTGAAAAGCTGAAAGCGACGCGGGATTTGGCGAGCAGTGCATTTCCTCGCCAAAAACAGACGATTTTAACGAATCTGAAAATTGATTTTAATTGACTTCGCTGTTAAAAATCTGCAGCATTTACTGCAACGTCACTCCACTACTTTTATAGAATATCTCTCTTCTGACCAATGAGAATGCTCCATAGCACCGTGAATTGACCGTGTCATACACTGTTAAAAATCTGCTGCATTTTGTTGCAACGCACTCCACCGCTTGTATATAATATCTCTATTTCAACCAATGAGAAAGCTCCGTTTCATAGTCAAGTAACCGTTTTCTATACAAGCAAGGGAGTGCGTTGCAACAAAATGCAGCAGATTTTAACAGTGTATTTTTCAATTTGGAACAATTTTAATCAATTTAAATTGTGTTTTAAATGATAAAATATATTAATTTCATTTTGTTATAAGTACACACAAACGTATATGACAAAATTACACTTAAAGTAAAGTAAAAATGCAAAACTAAAATTACTTAAACTAAACTTATTTAAATAAATTGAACATAGAAAGTTTTTTCTTTAAAAAGTATTCGAAGCGTAAAAGCGTGTTTTTCAAAATTTCGTTTTTTCGCCAACCGGAGATAAACCGCCAAATAAACGAAATTTTTATTATTTTTTTACGGACGTTATAAGGAGGTTCCGCCGAAATTTTTTTTATAAACATATATAACTATATGAGAAGAACATTCTGTAATTTTTTCAGATTTTTCTGAGTGCCCGTATGGAGACCTTACTTGTAAGTTCGATCAAAGCTGGAGGATTTTCAACCATGCAAAACTGCTTCATTTATAAGTATGTAAAGGATTTTGTGTGCTTCCCTAATAACATTATTTTCTCAATTCTCTGCTTGATTTCGTTTTTCCAAACGACTATCAAAAAACGTGCAAGGAATAGAATAGAAAACACCCCAAAAGTGCAGCTTTCTTAGAATCGGCTGCTCGCGTGCATAGCAGCTCATTTATCAACCCAGAATAATATTATCACTCCGAGATAAGGGGGAAAAAAGCTTAATCCCAGAAAAAATAAATTTCCTTCGTAAGTATGTAAAACCTTTCGGTTTGTTTTGCGATACAGGTCGAGGTAAAAACGTTCGAGAGATAAAAGCTGAAAAAACATAATTCTGGAAATTGATTTGCAAATCATATACACTGTAAAAAAGGATATTTAATAGCTGTTCTTAAGGGGACAGTACACTTTCAAAATGTTCAAAAAATCGATTTTTTTATTTTTACATTTGAAAGGATTTTGTGCACTGTAAAAACAAAATACCGAAATTGGGTTGAAAGATTTTTGGGTACAGCATTGTTCCAATTTGGAAAGTTCAGTTTGTAGCACAAAATCGTTTTAAATAAGTCCGATTTTTAATGACATTAAAACAATTAAAATATCTTAGATAGTATATACATTATACCTCAGAAATTTTGATTAATTTAATGTTAATAAAGATCTGCTCTGTTTTGAACCATTTTGGGTTATCTATTTTGGGAACAATACTCTACCATTTTGAAATCCTTACGGTACCATTTCAGGAAAATTACTATACCCAGAAATCTTTCAACCCAATTTGGGTCTTCAATTTTTACTGTGTGTCCTAAATAAGTTAATACCAATTTCTAAACTGTATAATAATTATTTACTGAGATATTAGGGAAAATATAGACATATCCATTCGTTTTCGATTTAGGGGGCTACTTCAGTCAAATGAAAGACCCGTTCGCTAATGCTAATCCTGTATGGAAGAAATTTCTAAAGATATCTCGGTTGCTTTTCAATAGTTGTAATTATTTTTTTTTTTTATTTTTTTTTATTTTTACTTTGGATAGCTTAGATTGATCTGAATGGATGTCGTTTTTTACTTTTATCGATTTTAGATGCAGATATTTTTTATGAGGGTGCTTTCGCTTTTCAAACCGGTTCCGAATATGAAAGCATCTCCATAAAAAAATATCTGTAAACAAACTCAAAAAGTAAAAAAAATCTTAGCTATCCAATGCAAAAAAAAAAAAAAAAAAAAAAAAAAAAATCATTTAAAAATCTTAAAATACAACCAAAATATCTTTATAAATTTCTTAAATAGGATTAATATTAACGAACGGATCTTTTCGTTTGAATGAAGTTCTTAAATGCCCTGAGACAACCCACAACCGTTATATCGACTTGATAATATTTTGTTTTTGCGCTTCCACATTATCATAACTTTTGGAAAGAGGATAAAATGTGCCAATATTCATTGGTTAAATACCATAAATAGTGATAAGAAAGCTATAAGGGAGACCCGAACCCCATTTTCGGCCAAAAATCAAGAAAAGTTAAAAAAAAAAATTTATCTCAGAAAACGATAAAATACATATTTGCGAATATCCATGCAAAATTTCTGAACTCGGGGACACTTGGAACAAGTAGAAAATGAGCTTTTTAAATTGTACTCACT
This sequence comes from Maratus speculifer, assembly GCA_964019185.1. Taxonomy (NCBI): domain Eukaryota; kingdom Metazoa; phylum Arthropoda; class Arachnida; order Araneae; family Salticidae; genus Maratus; species Maratus speculifer. The sequence continues at coordinate 445,409,834 of OZ025290.1, read as the reverse complement.
ATAGAGTTTAAAGGACTAGCGGCCATTTAAAACGTGTTTTCCTGAAAATGACTTTTTTCATATTTTGCCTAAGTTCAAAGTATTAAGGCTCGGTGGTAAAATGATTTAGAAACAAAGTGTTTATGTTTTTAGAATCTTAAAAAAATTTGCAACAAAAGTAAGGAGAGATTTTTTTAAAACTATTTCTGAAATTTTACATAAATTGGTAAACATGAAAATTATGACGAATTTAAGGAAACTTACCATGCGTATTTTTATTTATTTTTTTTAGCTGATTAAAATAGAAAATTAAAAATATCTCTCCTTAGGTCTTTTCTATATACTATAACACTATTTAAGAAATTTTAGTAATACCAAAATATTGAAAATTGAATGAGGAGAAGTAATTTTAAAAAGTGTATTTTTCGACAAAAAAAAATCATAAAAATCGACATAAAAATATTTTTTTTAATAAAAAGTGATTTTTTTTTGCTAATTATTCCTTACAAAAAGATTCTTAAATAGTACACCAAAATTCATTACTTTAAAAGCAATAATAAAAATTTGGGGGTTTTTCTTACGGTTCTCCCTTAAATTAGCAACTTCCAAAACTTCTACTTTCGCCAAATCCGTTTTCATGGTTTTGCTCTGAAACTTGATTGCAAAATTGCTAACCGTTGGAAGGTTTATTTGCTTAAATTTGAAACAAAACAGTCCCCTTTCCACAGAGCAAAGCTTTCCTTATTTTGTAATCGTATTTTATAGCATTTGTAATGTAAAATAATGCAAAATTTGCTTCAAAATATAGTGTTGACGCTAGACAAAAAGGACCGCCGGGCGAGAATTTTTCAAAAAGGGAATAATATTCCAAGAAAAGGGTATTAAAAAAGGGGGAGGACATTATTATAAAAAAGTCCTTTCGGCAGTACCGAGAGGAAGAGGTAGCTTTCATATAACTTATTTATTGATATATTTATTTATCTTAAATTAATTTATGTTAATTTATGTTAACATAAGCAGCTCAAATTAGTTCAACCCGATTATATAAGATTGAATACTAGTTTTTTTCAATAATGAATATTAATGGGAATTTTTAGAAAATAGTCATCTTTTATTCAAGTTGGATTTATTTTAAGCGATTTATAGGGTCGACGAATTTTACGATATCATAAAGTGTATGCCATTTTCAAATAACATGATAGATAAAACAAACCAATGATCTTGGTGTAAATCTTAATTCAAGTGCAAATGCACACTCACACACATCGAAAACGATTAATATATACGAGTGATGTCGCGGGCAAATTGATATTTTAAAAAATGTCACCCTCATTAAAAATTCAAACTGCAATACATCAGGATTTTTAAGATAGAAACAAAACAAAAAATACTCAGGAATTCATTATTAAGATCAAACACTTTAGAAAGAATTTTTTTTCTTATTTTTTGTTTGTACATCATTATACATTTAAAAGATTTTTCACAAGGCAGCTATTTTCAAACAAGATGACGGATGAAGTTGGCCAATGAACTCGGCCAAGACATTGGTATGTACTATGTACATACCAATTCCAGGAAGTTATAGCCAAATCAATGTGTGTATTATCGCGTGACAAATTTCTGACCGTTTCAGAATGTCTTAAAACAGTCACACACTGGAAATTGAAAGTGCTATAACACAAACATTTTTCAAGATATAGATGAAGCAAAAAATACTCTGGAATCTTTGTATCAAGGTCAAATACACAAAAGAAAATTTTTTATCAATTTCTTACCTTTTATACGCCTAATTTTAAAATTTAAATTAAAAAAATTTAAATGGCCGCCATTTTGTAACAAGATGGCAAATGGAACTGGCCGACGAACTCTGTCTAGACAGCAGTATGTACAATGTACATGCCAAGTTACATCCAAATCGGTTTAAAAATACGCGTGTTATCACGTGAAGAAAATCAGATCATTTCAAAATGTGAGCAAGACTAGAAATTAAAAGTGTTATAACTCAGCCATTTTTTAAGATACAGACGAAACAAAAAATGTTCTGGAATCTTTGTGTCAAGGTCAAATGCATAAAAGAAAAATATTTTTCAATTTATCACTTTTTTGTACCTAATTTTAAATAATAAAAAAAAATCAAATGGCCGCCATTTTGAAACAAGATGGCGGAGGGCTAACGAGCTCGGTCTAGGTTTCAGTACGTACTATATACACACCATGTTACATCGAAATCGATTCATAAATACGCGTGTTATCACGTGACAAAAATCAGATCATTTCAAAATGTCAGCCATACTAGAAATTCAAAGTGCTATAAATCAGTCAATTTTTAAGATATAGACAAAATAAAAAGTGTTCAAAAATCGTTGTTTTAAGTTCTAAAATATAAAAGAAAAATATTTCTCAACTCTTATTTTTTTCGCATTTAATTTTAAATTTAAATTAAAAAAATTTAAATGGCCGCCATTTTGAAACAAGATGGCGGATGATGCTGGCCAACGAACTCGGTCGAGACATTTGTATGTACTATGTATATACCAAGTTTCATTCAAATCGGTTCATAAATACGATAGTTACAGCATGACAAAAATCATATATATATATATATATATATATATATATATATATATATGTATGTCAACATTTGATGGGAGGGTGGTTTTGGGGTCTGGGGATCGTGATCGGTGAAAACATACCAAAATTTTTCGGAAGTGCTTTCCTCCGGACGGCTGCAATAGGTAGCTTTTTAATTTTTGTAATGAAAGCTACCTAAAAGGTACATTGTATTCAAAAAGGGAAAATTATTTTATTAAAAGAGCACATTTTTTTCCCAAAAAGGGCACACTTGTACATTGTTATCCAAAAATCTTTTAAACTGGTTTATTTAGAGTCCCCTAGAATTTACGATATTTTCCCGGAATCTATTGAATTGCCACGGCGCACATATGAATTAAAAAGGGCCACCGGGCGCATTGGAAGGGTTTAAAAGAAATAAAAAGGGTGCCGGGCGCTGCACCCTGCTAAAACGGCATAGAGTCAACACTGGAATATCATCTAAGGACAGTTTTATGGTAATCGCTGTACAAAATACGATGATAGATAAATAACCAAACGTGATCTCATAGAAAATTAGAAGTAGTCAATTTGGTAGTGATTTTGTTTCAAATGGCAGTTTAGAATACGAATTTATTGATATTAATATGCTTTTCGGATTCTTATGCAGCAGATTATGTCGAAGTTAGGTACTGAACGGTTCAGAAAGTGAAAGTAACTTTATAAAAAATACTTACGACCAAAATCGAAAAAGTAATCAAGGAGCGATCTTGAGAGGGACCTCAGTTATCCAACGCAAAAGAATTATTTTAAAATGTCAAAATGGGAAAGAGTTATGAGAAAAATGCCTCCCCATAGGAATAGCATTAGCTCGCGAGTGTCTTCGCGGGCAGGGAATGGGGCCTTAAAACTTTAAATGGCCTCTTTCTACAGGTTCCTATTTTCATCACTTTCCTGTTTTAAAAATGTTATGGCTTTTTTTTCTATTTCAGATAGAAATTTAAACTTTTTTTTGCTGATATGCTCTCTATTACATATGTGATAAATCTTTCCTATGGAATAATCCTTCAGATTTTTTGTTATTAAAAAAAAGTACACGACGATGTGTTAGATTTGATCCTTTTTTAGGGTTTCGTTCATCTGACGGAACCCCTATTCGTCTCTGTCTTCTTACTGTTTCCGTACGTAAAAACTGTATAAGTCAGAGATTTCAAATTTTGTGTACCTACAGCTGAATATTACTATCACACGATAAATCAAAAAAATTTGAAAAAGTATGAACAGCTCAGAAATACTTTTAGAAATAGCAAAAGAATTTTAGATAACAAAAAGGTTCGTTAAATAGAAATGCAATTCGCTATTTAGACGTTATTTTACATAAAGATTTATGAAATGTTTTTGTCTTTAATGAATTTAGAGCGGAAGGGTGGTCTGTAAAATAAGGAAATTTGCTAAACAGAGATTCGTTACGTAGAGATTCAGCTGTTGGAAGAGCTGTAATATCACTTAAGGGTGTATTCCAATCATTTTTAAATTTATTTTTGCTCTCAAACACATCAAACTGACGAATTCTCTTATTAGAACGTGCACAATGTGCAGTGCTTGTTGATTTTTTTTTTTTTTAATGCAGAAAATATTGAAAAAAAAAAATACTGTTAAAGTTGGCAATTTGAACCGGCTTTTTCGGGAGATTTGGAAAACGAGAAAAATGGTCATACTGAGAAAATAATTATTTATAAATCTAATTCTAATGAAATGAGCAGAAAATGAAATTACACGACATCTTATACATCTCTTCAAAATTTACTTCAGAAATTTTCATGTTTCTACTTTTAAAAATGAGTCTGAAAATAAATGAGAAAATTTCGAGGTGTTGAGAGGGAAAAAAATGATTTTCCACCTTCAACAGCTCGAAATTTTTCGATACATTTTCAAAAGAAGAAATATGAAACTTGCTGGGGTGATTTTTGAAGGAATGCATAAGACGCCGTGTGATGTCATTTTTCACTGAATTCATTAGAATTTGATTTATAAACAATTATTTTCTCAGTTCGATCATTTTTTTCGTTCCCAGGTTTCCAGGTTCTGAAATTTCTGTTCAAATCGGCAACTTTGAGAGCTTTTTTTGCAATATTTTCTACATTTACCAAAACATAGACAAACACGGCACATTGTGCACTTTCTAAATAAGAGATTTTGAAAGTTTGGTGCATTTGAGAGCAAAAAATGAATTTTTAAAAAAAATCTGAAGTCAAGCAGTTTTAATCGGAATGCACCCTTAAAGAGATAGAGATAAATACGGAACAGATGTCCCACTTACGTGCATATTCAGTGAGGGGATCGCAGGGGACGCACTTGGAGGATCCCAGGTCTGAGTAGGTGTTCTCCGGACAAGGGGTGCACAGTTTAGAACCCAGGCTGCTGTAGGATCCAGGGGCACAAGGGGTGCACTCGGACGTGTAGGCGACACCTGGAAAAATAAATTAATATAAGATTAATTAACTCGACCTGTATAATTTAATGGAGCATTTTAACCCTTTATGCACCGACGATACATTAAAGTACCATTGAAGGAAATTTAATGTAAGATTTATTTGCTGAGGGTTAAGAAAAGTTTAGTTTTCTTTCCACACAAAATATGCTGCTTTATCAAATTTAGAAAGGGTAAAGAAAAAGTCGAGCCTCAATATTTACATAAAGTGGTGATTTTCATAATCATTTACATAAGTATAGCTTTTCTTAAAAAAAAAAAAAAAGTCAAAATTTAAACTGTAAAAGCTTTTTTGTTTACAGAGAGCATCATAATACATTTAAATACACTGCTTTTTATAAAAATTGCGATATTTCCATAAGAGTAAATAATTTACAAATAAAAAAGTTATAACTACCGATATATTTAATCAGTTTTAATTTAAAAACAAGTCTAAATTTTACATTATTGTTATTTAAAAATTACAATATGTCTCAGATATTAAAGAAGATAATTATTGAGGTGAAACAATTTATTGATAAATAATTCGGTAGATAAAGGGTTAAATTTAATTGAATTGTGAGACACAAATTTCTAGAAAACAAAAATAACGCACAGATGAGTTGATTTTGATTGGTAGAAATTTCCAGGCCAAAACGGACATATGCTTACATTAATCATATTTTCCACCAAGCAAAATGAAAACATCCTCGCAATATTTTTTGTTTTCTACAATTTTGTGTCTTATATGTGAACTCACGCTATTTTATTGTCTGTGTTACGCACTATAAAAAATACAAAAGCTTTTTAATCTAGGAAAGTATACTATAATGACAAACGTAAATACACCACATTTCTCTTCCGATTTACCCGCCATTTCGAAAAACATTGTCTATCTTTAGAAACTCAAGAAAATAATTTATTTTAAAGAATCATGAAAATAAAAATTTTAGTAACCCCAGAAATTAACATACTTTGGAGATTTATAGACGTATTTATAAAACGAAGTTTTTAGTAACCCTAGATATTAATATTTTTTTTTAGATTTATAGAGGCATTTATAAAGCAAAGTTTCTAATAAATCCTGAAATTTTTATATTTTTGAGATTTACAGCCGTATTTATAGAAACGAAATTTCTAGTAACGCCAGAAATTTATATAGTTTCTTTTTTTTAGATTTATAGACGTATTTACAAAAGCAAAGCTTCTAGTAACCTCCAAAGTTAATATATATTTTTTACATTTATAAACGCATTTATAATAACAAAGTTTCAAGTAACCCAGAAATTAAGGTAGTTTTAGAAATTTATAGACACATTTTCGGAAACGTTTCTTAGCCAATTTTATGGCATATAAATCAGTTTTCTCTGCATGAAATAGGACTTTCTCGTAGGCTAGCATACATATTTTATGGATAATCAGGATAAGTTAACATCGTTAATACTAAAATTACTATTATTTTGTTACTCTTAACATGCATAAATTTAGTACGCAAAGGAAAATATTTAATGTTTAGTTTTTAAGGATAAAGAACGCTTTTCAGAATTGTGGATTGGTAGAAAGAGGTTTTTGTACATTTTCATTCTCGGTTCAATTATATTTTTGTACATTAAAACACGTCTTTCTTTTACAGCGGACAAGATGTCTGCACGGGCCAAGACATAGAAAAAAAATTAGGTCCAGCCCGTAAAGAAAAATTTAAAAGTATAGAAGTTAAAATTTAGGCCCGATCCTCGAGTCCAATTCACTAAATAATGCAACGAAGTTGACACGCGTGTTAACTCTTTCTCTGCTATAGTCCTCGTTCAAGGACATATTTTTTATGCATTTAAGACGTTTAATTTAATAATAATGAAAAAAAATTACAAATTTCGTGTACGTTTTGAATCATTTCCCTACCAAAAGTGCAAGTAGTTTTAGAAATCAAATAGAATGAAATTTTTTTTTTAAGCGAAATTACACAGAGTATTTTTTTTAATCAAGTTTGGTGATCTCATCGAAGTAAACTTTTTTTTAAATTCTCTATTTTTAACAATATGCTAAAATTTCATTTTTTTTCAGTTTTCAACATGTAGTAGTAAAAGGGTGAAGTACCCTGTTCGTACTGGGATACTTAAGATATTTCAGACCACCGAACTCTCTGAAAGAGTTCCACAAACTCTCTCAGAGCGTTTCAACTTGCTCCGGCTAGATACAGGAACAACCGCTCACTCTCGTTGGCTATAAGGCTTCCTTTTTACTGATTGGCTGTTGCGGTCGTCATTATTTTAAGCGCATGCGCATACGTTAAATTTGTTCAGATCACAGATACAGTGACATTCGCTGAGATATCTTAGGTAAGGTTTTCAAATGTGAACAGGCATCCAAATCCGGGAGAATACTACTTCAAATATGGCGATCTAAGATATCTTATGTTTGTCGTACGAACAGGATATAAGAAGGAAATTAAGCTAGAAATAATGTAAAACAAATAGAAGAAAAAAAGAACAAAGAAACTCCTGTTTCTCTTACCGCTGATCTCTATCTTCTTGATCCTGACTGGCTTGGATTTCCTGAGTTTGGAGTCGGAGAAACCCATTCCCACCGTCTTCCAGTACAACACGTTCAGGCCCGCTTTCAGTTGAACCTGGTACAAATAAAAAAATCATCTATTTTAAAAAGCTTTAATGTATATTACACAACACAATAATATTCACACCATAGATAAATGATTAAAAAGAAAAAAAAAAGTACTTATGGATTCAAAAACAATGTTAATGGCACGAACATTCTTCCAGCATTTTTCACATTTTCCGATCTATTCCTGATGATATTTTCTTATTCGCTGTTACCGCAATCTCCAGATTTCCTATTGGTCAATAAATCTTTTGCTTGAATCTGCTTCGCTCCAACGTATTCGAGACATTTTCCGCCTTTCTTTGCATTGAGGGTGGTAAACTTAATAATACCAGCTTACTACGAAATAGTCAAAGTTCTGGCGCCATTAACGCTGTTTTTTTTATTCGTATTATATTGCGCCAAGTATAATCTTTATAATCAGAACAGTACCTATTCCCCATACATTAAAAACTAGACATTTAAAGGACATTTTAACAAATTTAAATCATAATCAGTATGGCAAAACTTGCAAATTCCTGTTCTTTCTAAATAATTTATACTTTTGTTATCGGATCGAAAGATTTGAAAAATTAATCCATTGAGGGTTCTAAATACGTTTAATATATACAGTGTGTCTCCGAATCCATGTTTGGGTGAATAAATGTGAAGAAATGTTGAGGAAATGAAAACAAGTGTTTGATTGACATAACAATGATATTAAGTGCTCAAATGGGCCCCAACCTGCATCGATACACACCTGACAGTGTCTGGGAAGCGATGGACTTAGCTTTTCGAAGATTCTATAAAGTATTTCGCGAACATTTTCAGCAACAATCGAAAGTCTTTCAATGATGGCCTCATCAGAGTCAGCTGATGTCTCATAAACGCCCATCATTAATGCACATTTTTCGGGCTCGTTTCTACGGATGGGGTTTGCTTGATGATGATGGAGATATTACCACCATCGGAGCATTAATCCACAAATCGAATTAATTGGAGCTCCGGTTGAGTGATTACTGGTGTCTAATAGATGAACCATCTGGTACCTTCCAAAATGTACGCCAATCACTTGATAAACGCTTTTAGTTATCTATATAGGGCGATTTATCTCCTTTGCCTGGGCTAACGTAAAAATGCCTTAAGCCATTCGAGACAAGCATCACACAAATGTGCCGCATTAAGGTACTCAGAATCCTTGAAGATTTCCACCAGTAATTTTTTATCTTAAATTTTGTCTTTTTCAATCGAGGCAATTTCTCGATTAGTTCAAAAATTTCTGTTTTAAAACACCAGTGGTAAAAGATTAAAAATTCTGTAAAAGACACTCGTCGAATATATTCATTTGTAAGTGAATTATAAAAAATATTAAGTCGCTGTATTGCCATCGGAAACACACATTTGCACATAATTCTTGCTTTCCAGGATTAATAAAGGATTGCGAAATTATATCTTTACATACTAAAACAAGGTTAGAGTTAAGGATATATTCCAATCCAAACTGCCCATTTTCTGATTTATTTTTAAGTTCATTTTTGCTCTCAAACGCATCAAACTGAAAAATTCTCTTATTTAGAAGCTGCACAATGTGTCGTGCTTGTCGATTTTCGGATAAATGCAGAAAATATTGGAAAAAATGCTATCAAAGTTGGTGTTTTGAACCGAATTTTCCAAAGCGAGAGATCTGGAGACAAAAAAGTGGTCATACTGCGAAAGTAATTGTTTATAATTCAAATTCTAATGATTCGAGCGAAAAATAAAATCACACGGCCTCTTCAAAAATCACCTCAGCAAATTTCGTGTTCCTACTTTTAAAAATGAATCTGAAAATATATCAGAACAATTCGAGATGTTGAGGGTGGAAAAATATTTTTCCGAATACACTCTTAAATAAGACAGTTGTTAAAAGGATATCCCTTACCGTGGAAGTCCTCCATTTGGCTTCTTCGGTGATCCTTGGCCATTTGTACTTTTCAACGTCCTCTATGGATTGACACTGGTCGTTCTGAGCCTGAAACGACAAGAAACACAAGCATTGCAACAGAAGTCTCAAAAATTAACATGCGTGCACATAAAAGCAGCTACCTATGTTTTTTAAACGCTTTCCAACAAGGTTGGAACCTTTTTCAGAATTCGGTTTTTCTGTGTATGCAAGTAAAAATGTTTCTTGAAAAAAGGAGAGTCAACCGAATAAATTCGTAGAAGAAATGCATATGCCTGGAAGGAATACTTAGACCAAAAATGGCAGCTATAAGAAGCATTTCGGTACTACTTGGTTATACCGTTGACCAAATTACTGTCGCCAAATTCTAAGATTAAATGCCAATAATGGTTGATCGCAAATGTCACATGCAGTTGACGTTAAACATGATACACGTGTTTGTTACGTCATCAAGTAATTTTTAATTTGTATTTTTATTTATGTTCTACTAAAATAATTGTTCATTCATTATTTTTAAAAAATTACGTCAATTTGTATAAATTGGCTAATAGTTTGGCGATATTGGTCGACGGGATAATCAAGTAGTACCAACATTTCTTGCTGTAGTTATCTTTTGTTTGATTGTTTACAGTTTTGCTCTCCTCTTTTTAGAAATACACCTTGTATGCTAAAAGAGTATTTTTTAAAACTATTTTCTGATTAACCCGGGAGAACTCGGTACATGAGATTTTCTCTCATCATCGTACCTTTTTTAAGACTTACTTAAACCCCTTTTTCTTTTAATTAAAATTTCAGAATGTTATTTCAATTATTTTACCTGTTTTTGTGAATAAAAGTACTAAGGCAGAAAAAGGTTATATTAAACGAATGTAAAGTAAAAGAAAAGCAATTGAGCATTGTGAGAGAAATTTTTACTAGCGAGTTTTCCCGGGTTAATTTATAAAACGTGAGTAACATTTCCAGACTTTACATTTCTCTAAATTTCTAATGTTTCGTTGGTAATGAAAAAAGAAAGAAAGAAAAATTAATTTAAGAAAAATTCAATATTTTGTTAAACAAGGCAAAATCGTGCAAGAAAACGCGGTGTCTCACCTCGAAGTTGAAAAGAATAGACTGATCCGTGTACTGGTAAGTGTAGGACAGAATTCCGGGCTTGACCAGCTTCACCGAATAGGACAAGGTGGCTGCACAAGGACCCCCGTGAGATGAGATGAAAGATTTCTGCGGTTTCCAGCCGTATCTGAAATGAGACATCGTTATAAGTTTTATTTTAACCTAATGAGAATGAAAAGGTAAAGCGAAGTACTAGATAGGGATCATACTGTTTTAATCAATCATTATAAAATATTAAAAACATATGTCATTCAGGAATTGTCTTTAAATAGTAAACTAAAGTTACAACCAGGGCATCCAAACATTAAGAAGCGCAGTTTAAACTCCAATATAAATTCAAATATTTACGCCTGGAAATGCTTCCAGTTGATGAAAAGTTTTGTCCATAAATAAATACATAAATAAAACAAATAGTCCGGATTTTGTTAATAGAGGGTGCTGTCAAGTTTCATCATAACGGATAAATTACATCATGAAGATAGAAAATAGAACAAAAATTATCAAAACAGTCTATAATCTATTTTTTATGAATTCTACTGCATATCACATACGCTGAAATATGGCTGTATATGAGTTTCTTGATTTTGCAAAAGAAATGCTCTCCTGGTTTGCGAAAAAAATTTCTTTACATAAAACATACTCATAGAAAGTCTTTTAGATCAAACCAAAATCTCGTTCATTTATTACTTGATTTCATTTTTAAATGCATAATGAACCAATTAATTTTTAAACTCCCTGCAAAACAAAAATGAATTTTAACACTCTCAAAATATTAAACACTGAGACAACTCAAACTGCAATAAAACAAACCGCGCACAGTTTTTGAAAAGTAAGACACGAATAATATTTATAACATATTTAACTCTGCTACAATGCTTACTAGCCTGTTTTTAAGGATGTTCTTAACTGCTCCGCTGAACAAGCGCAAAACGTTTTGACACATTTACAAATTCATTTTTTATCCGAAAGTTTTAAAACTGGAATGCCTGACTATGGGAGCGATTTCGAATCGAACTCACACTGATAAAAATGTGCTGAATTTTGCTGCAACGCACTCCCCTGCTTGTATAGAAAACGGTTACATGGCCGTGAAATGGAACTTTCTCATTGGTTGGAATAGAGATATTATATACAAGCGGTGGAGTGCATTGCAGCAAAATGCAGCAGATTTTTATCAGTGTAGTTTTCCATTTTCTGATAATTAAATTACCTATCCAGTTCTAAGCTATTTCGATATCACCCGTTTTTCTCCTGCTTTTTCTACCGGTTTTTCTGCTTTCGTCGGGAAATGTGCTCAAACACGTCAACTTTGAAGGCTTATTATGAAAAATCTATTGTGTTAAAAAAAAAAAAAAAAAAAAAAAAAAAAAAAAAAAAAAAAAAAATTAGTGCAATTAGACAGTTTCTGAATAACAACACATGCTATTTTCATGCATTTCCAAATAAAAATAAATTAAAGCATAAGGTGACCCTTTTTTATTTAAGAACACCCTTAAGTTGGATTGGCACACATTTAACACCTTGGGAACGAGCGACTGATATATACGTGCCGCTTAAAGTGCTTAGAATTCTTCATTATTTTCGCCAGTTACTTTCCATTGCAAAGTTCAGCTTATTTAATCAGAGCATTTTCGCGATTCAATTATAAAAAAATTTCTGTACTGAAAAGTCGGTGGGAAAAAAATAAAAATTAAACTTAAGCCTCAAAGGGATTAAGCCGTGAATCGGAGAATTAAAACACTTTTATTACACACAAGCTATACAGACAGTTAAAGTAAAATAGTGCATTTAGACAGGGACCTAAGTAGATTTATTTAGAAGCTTTTATTTTGTGCAGTTTTAGAAAATAACGATAATTGCGCAAAAATTCAGGTTTCCGATCCGTGAATTTCGTTTCAAAAATAGCGAAAATTTTATTCTTATCTCTTCCGATATCTATCAAAAGATTTTTAGCCGTATTCCATTACATAATTGCAAAGGACATGAATTCTGCAATAATTATAATAATGAAACCTACTTGCAACACCAGTTTCAACGACGAAAGCTGAGGAGGATATAAATCAGGGTTGGGTTTCTTCCGAAAGAAACCTAAGTAGTATAGTAATGACAGTTCCATGCCACCCCGGCGTTCGGCGTTGACCTCTAAGAGGGGTTGAAGGTCATCCGGCGTTCGAGCTGTAAGAGGGGGGTGGGGTGAAGGTCATCGTGCAAGGTTAAGATGACGTCATCTTAAAGGATGAGTGTGTTTTAGATAAGAATTTTTTTTTTTAATTTTAAGCGGGAATTTTAGGGAGTTAGAATTTTTTTCGGCGTATTAGAGTATGAGGGTGTTATTTTAATTTGAATGCGGGGACTTTAAAATTTTCGGTGCACTTTCATTTAAGGATTTTTTTTTTAATTTTAAGCGGGAATTTTAGGGAGTTAGAATTTTTTTGGTGTACTATAGTACGATGATGTTTTTTTAATTTTAATGCGGGGACTTTAAAATTTTCGGTGCACTTTAGTTTAAGGATTTATTTTTTTGATTTTAAGCGGGAATTTTAGGGAGATTTTTTTTTTTTTTTTTTTTTTTTTTTTTTAAGCGGGAATTTTAGGGAGTTAGAATTTTTTTCGGCGTATTAGAGTATGAGGGTGTTATTTTAATTTGAATGCGGGGACTTTAAAATTTTCGGTGCACTTTCATTTAAGGATTTTTTTTTAATTTTAAGCGGGAATTTTAGGGAGTTAGAATTTTTTTTCGGTATACTATAGTACGATGATTTTTTTTTTTTTAATTTGAATGCGGGGACTTTAAAATTTTCGGCGTGTTACAGTACGTGGGGTATGTTTTTCGATTAAATTTTGCTGTTGTTCATTTAAAAAGGTAATTAAAAAGTAATTAAAAATAAGGAATGAAGAGACTTTTTTTTTTTTTTTCACCGTGTTCTTCGATGAGGGGTTAAGCGGGTATTTGGGGACACAGAATGTTTTTTTTTTTTTTTTTTCTGTACTATTATACGAGTGGTTTTTAATTTTAATGTGGTGACTTAAAAATTTTCAGTTTGGTATAATTTAAGGATTTATTTTTAGATTTTAAGCGGGAATTTTAGGGAGATTGATTTTTTTTTTTTTTTTTTTTTTTTTTTTTTTTTTCACCGTGTTTTAAATAAGGGGTTAAGCGGGTATTTGGGGACACAGAATGTTTTTTTTTGTACTATTGTACGAGTGGTTTTTAATTTTAATGTGGCGACTTAAAAATTTTCAGTAAACTTTAGTTTAAGGATTTATTTTTAGATTTTAAGCGGGAATTTTAGGGAGATTGATTTTTTTTTTTTTTTTCACCGTGTTTTAAATAAGGGGTTAAGCGGGTATTTTGGGCACATAGAATATTTTTTTCTGTACTATTGTACGAGTGGTTTTTAATTTTAATGTGGCAACTTAAAAATTTTAAGTTTAGTGTCATTTAAGAGTTTATTTATAGATTTTAAGCAGAAATTTTGGGGAGTTTGATTTTTTTTTTTTTTTTTTTTTTTTTTTTTTTTTTTTTTTCCCAATGTACTCTTACATGATGAGTTAAGCGGATATTTTGGGGGAAATTATTATTTTAGACTAATCATAGGCGAAGGATATATATATTTTTTTTTTTCGGGGGTTGATATTTTAATAAAGAACTAATTAAGAAGGGTTCATTCATGGTGAATTAATGAATTATTTTTTAGGAGTAATTTTGTTAAGATTGAATTATTTTTTCATTTTTTGGAGTTTTAAGCGGATATTAATGTTTAATAGGGGGACTTTAATTTTTTTGCAATGAAATTGACGTGCGCTCGTCGATCTAACCGTTCGGAGTTTATAGTTTTCTTCAAATCATGTGTGAATATTGGTTTAGAATTTCTTAGAATGACTTCCACCACTTTTATATCTATCCATTATCATAAATAACACATGCTGGTAATGGGAATTTGGGAAGAACAATTTTGAATAGTTATTTAATGAAGGAACTTTAAAATTATTTTGAGTGTTATTTTTAGTCAACTAGGTTATACACTTGATATTTCAGAATAGTTAAAAAATAACTTTAAAATTTGAATGAAAAAATATGTTTCAAAATGGGATTTTACGTGCTAGCATTGAATCGCACTCGTCGCCCTAACGGTTTGGAATGTGTGGTTTTCTTCGAACCTTGGTGAAAATTTAATTGAATTGATTATTATTATTATTTTGTGTGTTGTATGTATGTGTGTGTTGTATGCATGTAGATGTGTGAATGTATGTTTGTGTGTCGTATGCGTGTGTGTGTGTGTGTGAATGTATGTTTGTGTGTTGTATGCATGTGTGTGTCTATGTGTTGTATATATGTGTATGTTGTATGCATGTGTGTGTGTGTGTGTATGTGTGTGTTGTATGTAACTGCATGTTGAATGTATGTGTGTGTAATTTTTTTTTGCCGAAAGGTATGATCTTTAGCTGAAAGTGACCTAGGGTCAAAACTTTTACCCAGGAATCACCACGGGGAGGCAGATCACATGATTCCCGTATTGCACACATTCACATACATTATTTCGAGCGATATTTTTAGCGAACCATAATATGCAATTGAATTTGTAGAATAATTAAAAAAATAACTTTAAAATTTAAATGAAAGAATGTTTCAAAATGGAATTTTACGTACTAACATTTAATCGCGCTCGTCGGTTTTTACTGTTTGGAGTCTGTTAATTTTCCTTTAACCTTGGAAAACCTTGCGTCAATAAGGATATTTCAGAAAAACCCCCACTTTGGGTACTCTTTTAAACTAATATTTGTAATGAGATGTGTTCGCGCGCGTCGGCCTAACTGTTTGGAGTATCAACATAAAATCAGCAAATTAATACAAAATATTTCAAATAGTAAGAAAATGATTGATTAAAATCACCAAGTAAGAATAAAAATACTTCAAGCAATGAGAAAATAAATGTTTAAAACCGCCAATTTAACATAAAATATTTCACACAATAAAAAACGAAAGATTAAAATCGCCAACTCAAAATGAAATCTCATGCAATTAGAATAAAAACATTAAAAAAAATCGCCAAATTAAAAGATTATTCTTATCTCACAATAAATATTCTAAAAGACCTATTCAAAAATTCTAGATGAGATTAAAGTTTTTATTCAAAATTCAAATAAAACTCCTTAAGTTTTGACATGTCACTAAAAATTTAAAGTAAACATTTTTTCAAAGTATAATTATCAAAGATTAATTTTACTAATAATTAACTCGTGTAAAGATAGTTCAAAGTGCAATGATTCACCATTTGCTTTTTAAATCTTAGAACATATTATCTGTGATATAAACATCACGTTATGTAAAAAATATAAATAAATATTAGTAGTTTTAAAATAATTTTTATTCGAATGGGTAGTTTGATAAATTAATAACATTAGAATTTTTTGGATAAAAAAAAAAAAAAATAACGATTGAGAAACTAACCATTTCAAAATATTTTCTTGGCATAAATGAATTTAAAAGTATTAAAACCCTTTTCAAAATATTTTTATAAAACCAACTTTCATGCAATTCAAAAAGTTTTTATATGAAAATTGAACATTTTTTTTTCTTAAGAGAAATATTTTACGTGAGTGAAAAAGTGAGAGTCAGTTAATTTATGAATCACTTTAAAATATTACCACGCAATAAATTGTTTTGAAACTATATTCTTAAACATATTAATATTTAAAAGTTAAGTCATTTTATACATTTTATATTCAAATTATACTTACCAACATATGAATTCGCCTTCATTCCGCACTCTCTTGAAGAATAATGTTTAATAAACTCTTATCAACACAGCATGTTGTTGTGAATCACTAGCAAGTTAAGACAGGTATGATATGAGTAATCGTTGGGATTTCCCCAAAGAGGTGAAGTCATTCTTATCAAATCCTATTCTGAATGAGAAATATTTCAATTGCAATTAACTTCAGATTTTGTTATTTAATATATTTTTTTTTAATTTGACAATTTTAATTAATGTTTTAGTGAAATTACCTTTAAGATTTTTTTTAATGCTTATACTATTTCACACATGTACATTCCTATTTGTAAATAGAAAATCATAAAAAACATATTTGAATGATTTTATTATTATTATTGTTAGACATTATATTTGAAAATCATTTAAACTTTTAGCTTTTATTATTATTATTTAGATATTAAGAAGTGACGAAGACCTGTAGAATTAATCTCATCTTAAAACTGATTAATATTCGAAGAAAAATTTATTCTGTTATCTTTTAATTTACCAAACATATATCTTAATATTCATTAACACACTTCTTATTTAATGAATAATATATTTTGATATTTCAAAAATTAAACTAACTCTTAAGAATATGACTCGATGCAATTTACTTATTTTATACAAGTTAACTTTATTAATTATCGTTAAAATTATTCATTTACCAATGATTTAAACTTCACATTTTAAAGTTATTTATATAATATACTAACATTTAATTATAATAGGTTTAATTTTATTAAAATTACTGAAGAAAATAAAATTTATACTAAGTAAAAATTTAAAACCATCAATTAAATATATTAAACAACAGCAACAAACTTATAAATAAGATATGAATAAATAAAAAATATTTGAATCACACAATAGTAAAAAGAAATACTTAATCATTCATAAAAATTCTTCCCTTTAACATTCGCATCTATGTTAGTAAAAATATAACACTAAAGTTTTCAAAAATATTATAAACATTTACAAATCAACAAAGAAAATTGAGTATTAAATATCAAATAATGGACATGCACTCTTTACACTCACATCTTATAACGTACTTAGTAACCAAATTTAATGATTTTTAAGCATGTCTTCTTAAATTTTTTACTATGAAAGACTATCACAGTTGAATTTTTAGCTTTCTCTTCATAACTTTATCGAGAGAAAATTGAGTATTAAATATCAAATAATGGACATGCACTCTTTACACTCACATCTTACAACGTACTTAGTAACCAAATTTAATGATTTTTATTCATGCCTTCTTAAATTTTTTACCATGAAAGACTATCACAGTTGAATTTTTAGCTTTCTCTTCATAACTTTATCGAGAAATATATAATGTATACCACACGATTTCATTAAATGAATCACAATACAATTCAAACTTCTCATTTTCAATGTTTTATATATACTAGTGTTTATCAAATAGATGTTTATTCTGAACAATCATTACTTAGTATATTGATGAAAAGTTTGTGTTGAATGGTTTTTAACTCAAATGGTGTGAGAGAAGGATATATTAGGACAGAAGTTATTAAATATAGTGTCTTTAAAGTTTATATCCGTATAAGAAATGGCATTTCAAGAAACAAAGTTGTGTCATATTTGAAAGCATTCTTTATATTCGAAACGCACACGTAATCACGATCACATCACTGAAGAGTATAGAGAAGCTGTTTATGTTGTATATAATTTGAATTTTCATTAACACAATATTAGAACCGAAGTTTTTCGACAGTTTGAAAAGTTATGATGCACAACGTCTGCACACGTTAACACAGAATAAGATTAGCTTATGCCCTTTCGATGATAAGCGTTATTTGCAGGTAAGATGCATTAACATAACAACATTTTCTTGATAATTTTTCTTGCAGGTTTCGAAACCACAAACATCTGATCATACTTCTCATTTTTAACACGCGACACTAACCATTGGGCCATTAAAGCCCATAATTTAGTAACTAAAAAAGTAAGAAAGATCATCGAAAGTGATTACTTCACACATGCAAAAAATAATTTTTATTGTGACTTATCAGTTAAAAATCACGAAGAAAAGAAAAAAAATCACATATGTTTTGGATTACTTTGAGATTTTATGAGTCACCTCATCAGTTAAATAGACATATTCACTTCTTATGAAATGTATTATATTTTAGTTTATCAGTCATAGTGTGATTACTTATTAATAATTTTAGTATCATTAAAAAAGTTTAAAAAAAGTTAAATATATCAAAAATACAAGTTCGTGTTAAAGGTTTAAACAAATTGTTAAAATAATTTTACAAATCGTTACAAATTATTTAAAAATGTTTCACTAATATTTAGTAATCGACAAATTTTAATAGCCATAATCATTTATATGTGATTAAAGTTTTCTGTTTTAACTGTTAAGTTATTAGATTCCCCCTTCAATTACATCTCATTGATAAGTTTTAATCAACCAACCATCCATTCAACTGTTTCCGCAAATAACTAGTATGTCAGTTAGATTTTCAGTTTTAACTGTTAAATTATTACATCCCCTCCCCTTCAATTTCATCTCATTGATAAGTTTTCAACAACCAACCACCCAACTATTTATCAACCCTAACAACCAGGTCATGGTAGTACAATATCTCAGGTAGAGGAACGCAATGTACCAGTTTTGATCGGGAAGCGAAATATCTCACCACTCTGTACGATGTGGCGAGAAAATGCTTGGCGAGACTTCTGGATTTGTGAGATAAATACTTGAGGGTGTTTTCGTTCACGGAGAGTGCAGCAATCCTGTTTATGTTTATGTTGATCGCGTGAAGAAGAGCGAGCTCGAGCAGTATATCAGAAAGATTCTGTGTATTTTCGCCGCAAGTTCACAAAACTGTAATTTTCACAGACTTGTTATATTTGGACTTAGAAGAATTGTAGAGAAAAAATACGCGCACAGAAAGAATTCACAAAATTGATTACAAATTTTGCATTGGAAAAGTGCAGTAATAACAAATTTGAATAATAAAAATGAACTTCAACTCCGTGTAAATGGATTTATTTTATTAAAGTAATGAAGTTTAAAAATATTAAATCAAACTTTTTTTTCACAATACATTATTTAACGAGCTATGGATTTTATGTACTATACATAATTCAATATTTATGTGTGTTGGTCAATAAAAAAATCACATTATGATTTTTTTTATTAACTAATATTAAATTTAGAGATTACTTAAATTTTAGATTCTCAAATCCATTGTGAACTTTTATAATATTAATTATTAAAAGACGTATTACATATTTGAATAAGATTAAAAAGTCTAAAAAATTACTAATTTCATTGTCTGATTTTTTTTAAAGAAGATTTAAACACATTTAAAATCAACAAGCATTAAATCAATTATTTGGTTGAGGGACTAACTGAGCTGTATTGTAAAGATATTATAATTAAAATATGAGTATATTATTAAATATACATTAAATAAAAATAACAGTATATTATTAGACATATAAAGAGTATAATTTTTCCACCCCTCAAAAATGTATTTTTAAGCTATATTTTTTTTTTTCTGTTAAAGTCTTGTGAGAGTTTAATGTTTAGTAATTAAAGTATAAATATTTATATTTTGTTTTGAAATATTAAAGGTCACTTTAAGGATTCTTCCCCTTTTTAAAGTAATTTTATCATGTTCTCCCCCATTCTATCCTTATAAAAATTGAATATGCAATAATAAAGACATGAATATTTATATTAGATTGTTGTTTTGATGGATGTCATATTAGGGGTTAGTATACCCCTTCCTCCTATTTTCTTCTAAATTTAATTAAATATATAATATTGGACTCTTTCTTATGAAATAGTTTTAATGCTATACATTCTTATGAAATAGTTTTAATGCTATTAAAACATTGATAGTAGAAAATCAGTTGTAATATTTCTAACAGTTGCCTTGATATTTTTATTATTATGAGTAACTGGTAACATTATTTCAAATAAACATATACCGGATTCTGAACAGCAACTATGATAAAAAGCACGCAAAAATAAATGCCAAGATGCTTGTCACATGCTTATCTGAGTACACATTTTTTGTTATGTACTTTTAGCTTAATGTTTAAAGAAATAATGTCAAAGTATCATACACTATTTTATTCATTTCAATGAATAGAATAGTGTATATTTTTTAATAATTTAATTGTTGGAGAATAGTTTTTGTTACATGTCTGATAAATTATACATGCAAGGGTACTACTACTTCATTATCCTGTCGATAAAAAAAAAACTATCAACAAATTATAAGATTAGATGCCAATAATGTATGATCGTAAATGTCACATTCACTTGATCACTTCATATTAAACAGGATAAATGCGTTTCACATCATCAATTGATTTTTAATTTGACTTTTTATTTACATTTTTATTAATGGTTTACTAACTTAATTGTTTGTTGTTGTTGTTGTTATTTAAAATAAAAATTATGTCAGTTTGTTTAACTTTTCAGATAGTTAGGGGATTTGTATAATTTGGCAAAATTAATCGACAGGATAATCAAATAATACCCATGCAATTATTGAAAAATTTGTAGTTCAAGCATTAGTTCCAGGACATTTTGCAAATAAAGATTCATTCAACAGATTTTAATTGCAGCTAAAATCTAATTTCAGATTGAATTACATGTTATTTTTCGAAAGTGATATGTACTGTATTCTTCTTTTAAATATCTTGAAAAAAAAGTAGTCTCTACTACAAATTTTAAAATATGATTTAGATTTGCAGAATGCTAGATTTTGATAAACATTGAAATTATTTTAATTGCACTAAATAGTAATTCTAGTTTCATATTAGTAATATTACATTTATTATATTTTAATTATATTAATCATTAACAATTTATTATATTGATTTAATAAATATTGTTAAATATTAACAATTATAAAATGTTCATACATATTTCATTTATACTATACAATTAATTCATTTTTTAATAAAAAATAATAAATATTTAGATTATATCCTAATTATAACTATATTCAAGCTATAAAGTTAGCTTATTTTAAATAAATAATAATAAATTTTTATACTGAATGCTAAATTAATCTTAAACATTTGGGATTTTCTTTAAATTGGTTTTTAAATTTGAAGTATTAATTAAAAAATATATACACATAACCAACATTTATTTTTCACTTTTTATCAATAATGATTATTCAAAGTTCATAGCTTCTTAAAAAGTAGGTATACTAATTATATTGCTATACTTTATAATTATTAATTAATACTAAACCAATATAAAGTATTTATTTATAGAAAGCTATAATAGATTTTTCAATATAAATCATACATGATTATATTAATATTATTATATAACAATAAATTAATAAATAATGTTATTAAGAATATGTAATAATTTATTAATAATAGTATTAATTACATTATGTAATTAATTGCAGCTTGAAAAGCAAAATGATTGTAGTTTTAATTAAAAATGACAATTTTTAAAAAAATATAAATAACATAATTATTTTTATTATTGTGTAAATATATTATATATTAATTAATTATGTAATATATTTATATAATTAATTAATAATTATATTAATCAGTAAACTTTGAAAAATACTTTTTTGTAACTTAAACATTCAAAAAACTAATTTTTTTTCTTTTTTTTTAAACCCTCCAATATGATCCACGCGTGCTGTTTGTATAAATTTTATACAAAAACAATAGAAATAGCCTTCGCCGAGTGTGAGAGCACGATAGATACGCATGCGCCAGTTTTGTGATTCCTAGAGATGCTGTTTAGACACTACCGTTCGCTCCTGTGTCTGTTGATTGGCGCTAATCGTGAAGTCCCGCCAAGCATTTTCTCGCCACATCGCACAGAGTGGTGAGATATTTCGCTTCCCGTTTTGATCAAGCGGGAAGTTCGAATGATGCATGTACTTGTCGCAGCGCCATCTATTATCATCATTTGAAGTTAGAAACGAGATTCTACTTTTAAACATTTTTTTAATTCTATTATTGATTATTTTTAAATCATTATTATTATTTTTAAAAAATCAAAACAAACTATTCTAAAATTTTTAAATTATTCATATTACATTTTGTAAACTGAAAATAACTTCCTTTTTATCAGCTGTATTATTTAAAAGGAACAAAAAATATTAACTTTTGTTCATAACAAGTCTAAAATATATTTTTCCCCCTTTCTAATTTTACTATATTCATATTATTTCAAGTAAGACTTATTTAAATCAAGAGTATCTAATAAAATTTGTGTCCTAAATTTGGCATGTAAAATTTTTGCAAATATTTTAAAGATTAACTTTTTAAAAAATAAATAAATAAATGCTGTAATATTTTTATTTGTATTTATTATTTTATTAATTACCCCTCATCCTCTCCCGCGAAAATAGAGATTCAGTTTGGGAACTTAATAAATATTCGTTTTAAATTTAATAAACTGCAAATAACCAAAAACTTTTTTTTTTTTTTTTTTTTTTTTTTTTTTTTAGCTTTATTATAAAATGAAAAAAATGATTCCTTTCCATACAAATTCATTAAATATTCATAGTTAATTTGACAAATTGCAAATACTAACTATTTTTAAACTAAAATAAATGCTCCAATGTTTTATTTGCATTTAAAAAAATAATAAATAAATAAATTTGACAAATTAAAGGTAAGTAAAAATCTATTTTATTGTTTATCTGCATTATGTAAAAGTTGCACAATATGGATAGAAAATATTAATTCTTACTTTAAAAAGTAAATATAAACAGATTTATAAAGTAAATTTATTGACAAGTTTTTATTTTATTTTTTAAAATCAAAACATAAGTTGATGTCTGTGTATTGCACTTAATTTAAACTTATGTGTTTGTGTGAATATATTTGAATAAAGATAACGTAATAAAATGCACGTCGTCTTTATTTACGAAATAATTAAATTAATTCAAGAGAATATTATTTAACACAAGAATTTAGAATATCAAATCAATGTAATTTAACACAATATTGTTTATAAATCGAGCAACAGATGGCAGCTCTAACGAAATTTCATATGATTTCACCAGAAGTTATTAAAAAAATAAAGATTATTAACTATTTATTTAATATATAACACAATTAAACATTTTAATGACTAATTTGGAATTTAAATTTCACTAAATGCTAGGTGTAATGTATATATATCAATCTTTTATTTATAGAAATGCGGGTAGAAAATTCGTTATCAAAAATGAGACGTCTTCCACAAGGGAATTAATTTTTAAATTGTTTCTTTCCCAACACTTTATTCTGTTTTTCGGCTTTCACATAGTCCGTGACACATCCATACATAAAACATTTCCGCTCCACATCAAATTATGATGCAAAAATATGAATTTATGAACAAAATAATTACACAGTCGTATAAGAATGCAATGTTAAAATGATGCATGTAGTGTGCGCAGCGCCGCTATGCGGCCACTTCAGCGTTAGTGTCAAGTTTGGTTGAGAGTTGCCATAGGAGAAGTTTCTCCTTCATATATCTCCCTGAACCAGGTATTTGTTTGCCCTAGTAACCAAAAAGCTTTTATTGACACATGAACAAAATTTTTAAGATGCAAGACTTGTCATTTTTAATCGAAAAAACAATGACATATGTAATAATTTTTCCTTACTTAAATGAAACCTTTGCATGTGCATGGTAAAACTTGGAAAATTCATTTAATACACAAATTTAAAGTCAACAGACAAGGTCTGCATACTTCATTTAGTATTTTACTAACATTTTACCAAATATCTTAAGAAATCAACAAATTATTTTAATAAAAATTCTCATTTGTAAGTGACGTTACTAACCTAACTTGAAAAAATTAACTTGTCAAAGCAGGTTTTGATTATTCCAACTTAGTAATAATCATAAGTTTCATATGATAATCGACCTGTTTGGTTATTTCCCAGTATGGTTTTATAAAAAAAGTCTCACATGCAAATAACATAACTTAACTAACTTGAAAAAAATAACTTGTCAAAGCAGGTTTTCAATGATTCAGCTTAGTAATATTCATAAGTTTTATATGATATTCAACCTATTTGGTTATGTCTCAGCATATCTTTATAAAATTTATCTAAAAAACCTTTAATATCAATGTTTAAAAATATGTGAATAATTCAGTTAGTCTTTTAAAGATGATTATTTTCCCTTCTATTATTTAAAAAACATTTTTAAATAAAATTATTACTGATGTCAGTTTATCCCAGTGTTATGAAATGTGCAAGCGAAACTTTTCATTCTAATTTTCATATTTTATTATTTCAAATTATTGTTTTCAAGTTGTACTAAAATTTGGAAAAAAATATTTAATTTTCATGCATAATTAAATTGAAATACTTTAATAATAAAGACACATTTAACATTGTATACTCACCTAATCCAACACTTTCACAAATACACGTCCTTCTCACTCCAAGGTTTAGGAAGAAATGAGAGATTCAAAGTCCTTATCAGAAAATGTTATCAGATAATTTTATCTTAAGATAGGTGACGTCATAGAACATATGTCATCAACTGGTCACGTGATGTATATCATATGACCGATGCTTTGTTAATTAATTAATCTTATTAATTAATTATTAAGTATTAAAATAATTATCAATTAATTCATTAATTAAATTAATTAATCTTATTAATTAATTTTATTAGAAATAATAATTAATTCTTTGTTATTAGAAATAATAATTATTTTAATAAGATTAATTAATTTAATTAATGAATTAATTGATAATTATTTTAATACTTAATAATTAATTAATAAGATTAATTAATTAACAAAGCACCGGTCATATGATATACACCACGTGACCAGTTGATGACATATGTTCTATGACGTCACCTATCTTTAGATAAAATTATCTGATAACATTTTCTGATAAGGACTTTGAATCTCTCATTTCTTCCTAAACCTTGGAGTGAGAAGGACGTGTATTTTTGAAAGTGTTGGATTAGGTGAGTATACAATGTTAAATGTGTCTTTATTATTAAAGTATTTCAATTTAATTATGCATGAAAATTAAATATTTTTTTCCAAATTTTAGTACAATTTGAAAACAATAATTTGAAATAATAAAATATGAAAATTAGAATGAAAAGTTTCGCTTGCACATTTCATAACACTGGGATAAACTGACATCAGTAATAATTTTATTTAAAAATGTTTTTTAAATAATAGAAGGGAAAATAATCATCTTTAAAAGACTAACTGAATTATTCACATATTTTTAAACATTGATATTAAAGGTTTTTTAGATAAATTTTATAAAGATATGCTGAGACATAACCAAATAGGTTGAATATCATATAAAACTTATGAATATTACTAAGCTGAATCATTGAAAACCTGCTTTAACAAGTTATTTTTTTCAAGTTAGTTAAGGGTAACCGTCAGTATTATCTTCTCATATACTGCTTATGATACATTCTAAAAACCACTATAACGCATTTGCTATTGCAGTGATTGATTTAAAAAATTTTTTGGTGAAAGATAAGACTCGTATCTTAAAATTGGTATAATTTTTTGGATGAAATATATCACCGTTTTTTTTTTAATTTTAATTTAAAATTTCCCCCTTGTTTTCAATAGACACCAACAGGTGGAGATACGGGTTCTACTTGTTGTCCGTATGGATTAAAAGAGGATTGTTTTTTATCGTTTTTATGTTTCATTTTTTATATGTTATCATTACTTTTCTAATAAATTCAATAAAGGATAGATTTTATACCTTATTACATAAAATTTTGTTCAAAAAGGCCTTTTGTTTTTCAAAAAAAAGCTTTTTTATTTGGAGAGACTGTGAAAGAAATGAAGGAAAAGGTTGTTTATTCGAGCAACCCCATAATTGCACTTTTTGCAAGAGAGGAATAGGGATGCCCCCCTTTATCGAGGGGGAGACTTCCCTCGCCGCTCTGAACTCACCCCTTCAAAGCAGAAAGCCCCGGTGTGACGTCAGCTGGATCCCGTTCAAGAGAGATAAGAATGTGTAAAGATGTGAAAGAGAGGGAAACTTTCTACTTCCTTTGGAATGTGTTAGATGGTCACTTTGCTCTTGCATAGAAAAATGTTCTGAACAGGGCCGTGCTTGGGGGGGGGGGGGGGGGCGGCGAGCCGGACGCGAAAATTTGGGGCCGCAAAAAATTTGATGTTGTTTTTACATTTCCCCAGTTATTAAGAAGAGCGCGTTATGAATGACCTTTAAATTGACCTAAAATTTATAGAATTTTATGTCTTAAGTCTCCATTCTATCTAAATTTATATTTTTAAGTGAAAAAAGTATTAAATTGAAAGTGTCTGCTATTTTGCATTTTATTTTCTGCTTAATTTGATTGTAAGAGTCCTTGCATACCAAAAATGAATGAAACCGCGAAAAAACACTCAGATTTTTACCGATTTTGTCAAAATATTCCATATTTCATTTTGTAAAAAATACATATCTTAACGTTTTATTTTGTTAGACTGCGGACTTTAGTTACTTTCAACGCAGGATATGTTGTTTCTGTTCGGCGCGAAATGACTTGCATTCGCCAGTGTATTTTAAAAGAATTATCGTAAAATTCATACACTTTACAACTAGATAAGCTATAGATTAGAAGATTCATCTGTAAGAACATACTTTTGGTTTCTTGGAAACTTTAAAAGTGTGCTATAGAAGGGCGAAAGCGCGGCGAAACATTCAATCTTTTACAGATTTTGTCGAAATTTTCACTAATTTAATTTTGTAAAAAATATTTCTACTGTCAGAAGTTTAAAAAATTTTGTAGGTGATTAGATCTGATCTATTGGGATGCTCTAAAAAGATTGTATTAAAACACGGACGCTTAGTTTCTTTTAGTGGAGAAAATATATCGTCTCTGTGATTACTGGTACATTAGAAAGGTTTAATTAGTCATAATTGATAATTTTAACTTATCACCCTAGGAGGAAACATTAATAAAAAATTTCTTTAAAAAGTTATAGGATACTATATTGTTATAATTAGGGCCTGACTAAGTAAGGCCCATGCAGGGCAACTTCATTGGACGTCGGGTCTTTCGATTGAGCCCCCCCCCCCCCCTCAAGGGCAAATATAATTTTTTTGTTATGCCTAACTAATAAAAAAGGCCAAAAGTCACAAAAATTCCTTATTTATCTGTTTATTTTAAATTTTATGTGGCTCTTTTCTCATATCTCCTCTGCTTTCGAACCTCATGCCCCCCCCCCCCTTCTCCCCTCAATGTAACAGTTACATCACAAATGTATTTACATTTTAATGATTCACATTTATTCTTATAAATCCATAACCAATGGAAAAGTGTATTCAATAGTTTCTTAAAGTTATCTCTTTTGTGCTATTCTGTATACAAATGCGAATAGTACTTGGTAAGAAATTTACATATACAGACAATTAGTATAAAGTTTAGTTTTAGACACTTCTTTTAATTCAAAAAAAAAAAAAAAAAAAAAAAAAATCCAAAAGGTAGAAAGGGGACCTCCCCGAATTACGTTTACTCCAGTTCCCCTCACAATCTAAGTCGGGCCCTCGAGCCCTGGTTGTAATAAAATTTTAATCATTTGTTTTCTAATGATATAGTTTGTTTTCTGCGTATGTGGAGGGAATAAATATAATTTTTGCCATTTTATTCATCAAACGTGCCGTAACTTTAAAAAAATTGATCGTATCGACTTGAAGTTGGTGTTATTCGATTTAGAAGAAAAAAAAAATCCACATGAAACGATACACCATTTGACAAAATGTTTATTCCCCTCCTCCCAAGGTTAAAAAAATCCTCCTTTTTCTTCTTGAAATATGATAAACTTTATTAGGGGGGGATTTCTTGTAATTTCATTTCTAGTTTCCAAATAAAGTTCTTTCCAAATGTTGGTAACTGGCCTGGTTATCAGTTGGTTAACAGAAAAAAAAAAAAAAAAAAAAAAAAAAACTTGTAATATATACTGAACATATAATTCCTTCTTGATTAGGTTTTAAACATTTAAAATGGTGTAGTAAAAAATGTCCTCAACTTTTTATTTTTTAACGATTTTTAGTGAGATTTTTGATACCATTTTTAGTGGATTTTTTCCATTCTGCTGAAGTTTTTAATATTGGAAAGAATCGTTTTAAACTTTTAGTCGAATATAGTACATTTTGTACATCACGATTTTAGAAATTTTTGCAGTTTTTTGTCCTTTTTTTATATTTTGTGGTGATATTTGGACATTCACAAAGGGATTCTGTTTCAGACTAAAATATTAAATTTTGTCTCCGCGGTTTTCAAAGCAAAATTTTGCATAATTTCGTTTTTTGTGCCGATTTTACATACATGTATATATGTATACACACACATTCGGCAGTGAATTTTTGTTAGAATGCTATACTTCTCATTGTAATAAATTTTATCCACTGGGATTTTTGAAAGGTTTTTTTTTTTTATTATTTCCTTTCTTGATTTTATGTCATTAGTAAAAGGAAATGTATTCTAACGTTTAAGATTAATAAAAAAAAATTTTAATAAAGTTTAATTACATAGATCAATTTTTGGAATTTTTCTGTCATTTCGCTTTTTTTTTTTTTTTTTTTTTTTTTTTTTTTTTTTTTTTCGTTTCTAAGATTAATTCGGTATCAAACTTTTACCCTAATATAGTGAATTTTATCAGCTGCTATTTAAACAATTTATTATTTTATTTTATTTTTTTAGCGTTTTTTTTCCTTACATTTGAGGAAAAAATGCAGTTACTGTCTTCTAGGAAAATATATTCAATCTTGTTCTGTATTTTTTTTAAACAATTTTTAAATTATCTTTATCGTTTTTCCGAGTTTTGCGGCGATTTTTAGAGTTTCGTTCATTTGACGAAACTCTATTCGTCCTTGTCCACTGTCTGTCTGTCACAGAGTCCGTACACAAATTCTATATAAGTCAGAGCATTCAAATTTTGTATACTTACCGCTGAATACCTCTTGTAACACAACAAATCATAAAAGTTTGAAAAAGACTATTATTTTAATTAAAATATTTCTTTTAATATCATCTCTTTTATTTTTATTTATTTATTTACTTATTTGTCTTCTAATTGTTGCCAAAGTTTAAATAGATATAAAAATTATTATGTATCTAGCATAAATTAATGGATTAAATAAATCACGTAATAAACGTGTATTAGTTTTTATTTTGGTAATTAATTCCAGAATTGTCTTATCTTCATTCTCAATCATATTTGTGTTTGCTTAAGTTTTGGATCATTCGAGACAACAGCTCAGTTGCTATAAGTCTCAAAAGAAATCCTCCTTCAAACCAAATCCAGAATTGTATTTTTTGGAACGGCAAACCACGTGAGGCGGAAATAAAAAGAGATATATATATATATATTTTATTATTATTATTAGGATTTGATAATCGTAGTACACTTTTTTAAATTATTGATTATTATTTTTTCGCGACTTTTAATGCTATCTTCAACATGAGTTTTTGACATTCGTAACAGGAATTTTGTTATTGATGTTATTTATTTGTGAAAAAATTCCTTTTAGAATAGGTTAAAGCACTGTAATAAATTTTGTCTTTCTGCAATTTTTTAATCTTTAGCAACCTTTACTTTTTTTTTTTTTTTTTTTTTTTTTTTTCGAAGCAATTTTTTAACTTTATTAAAAAAAGAATCCGGTTATAATCTTTTAATCTAATGTACAAAAATTTGTCCTCGTTTCAGCTAAATTTAATCGAAATTCGCTTAGCAAATTTCGAATTTTTGTGAATTTTTTATGATTTATTTTTTATTATTTTTATTATTTTTATTTTATTTATTATTTATTTAATTATTTATTTATTTATTTTTTAAGGGGAGGGGGGCTCTATGGCGGTTTTTTGACTTTACAAAAGAAATTCTTTTTTAATCTTAAATAAATTTTACTGTTTGAAATTTTTGAAATTTTAACAATTCTTTATATACTATTTTTAGTGCCCCCCTCCCCTTTTATTTCTTTCGCGATTCGCTGTGATTTTTTCGCGTTAGTAAAAGAAATTCAATCTTCCAATCCAATATAGTAAATTTTGTTCTCTTTTCTATAACGTTTAATAAGAACTTATGGATCGATTTTTTTTTTATATATTTTGCTATTTTTCTTGCGATTTCGCGTTTTGAAAAAATACAATTTTTTTAGATGCCCGGAAACGCAGCGCCCATAAGGTTAGCTGTGATTAAATTATTTTAGCAAATCAAAATCTAATTGTTTTCTATATTGATTAGCGTGACATAGCAAACGATTTTCACAAAGAAAAAAAAAGAATCAAGGTAAATTTATTATTGAATTAAATATTTCATTGTTGATAGTTGTGTGTTTGAAAACAATATTTTTAATGTTTTAATTGTTAGTTTTCATTTGAAATGATTAGGTAATTTTCTCTGTCTATCATCATTTTTCTATTTAATATCAATAATATATTGCGAAGTTTGCGCTAAATTTATTTGTTTATTTATATTTTTTCATTAAATAATATTGATTTTGACATGATAATGTGTGATTTCGCCGAATCTAAATCAAGAGAAATTACTCTCTTCTCTAAACTTTTGTCTTATTTTTAGTAGCTGTTTTCTTATTAATATTATCAATATGCGATTTTGTGTTGTATATGCAATTTTCAAAAGATAAATAACTTGTTATACTAACTCATTATTTTTCTCTTTCTGTTTGAAATTCATACACAAATATTATGCGCAATGTGATTTATTTTAAATGTTTAACATATTTTGTCTCAGTAATATTTATTTTTAAAATACTCTTTACCTATTGTAACAATTTTTTTTTCTAATATCCATAACGTGCTTGATTTTTCGAAATGAAAAACAAGGTAAAAGAGATTTTGAAGTATTACTGTTATTCTTTATATGAGACTTTCTGGCCTTTTTTTATATACTAGTATAATATTATTTATTAATTTAATTTCAAAATAGATGTTGTTATTTTTAAAAAGATACAAAAATAAAATAAAATAAATGAAGCAGTTCAATTATTTTAAATTCGTTAAATATAAATATATTTTATAATGCATTTTATATGTATGTAAATAAATTATAGTTATTATACTAATTTACTTATTTTTTAAAAAGTTTGAGTAGTGGTAAAAAGAAAAAAATGTCATAGGGGCGGCAAAGTAAAGCTCGCCTCAGGCGGCGAAATGTCTAACGCCGGCCCTGCTTACATAAATAACAGAGATTACAATTGAATGGTATATACTATTTTAATAAAAAATTTTTAATTTTACTTAAGAAAGGTGTTATAATAAAAATAAATGACATTGACATGTTTCGGAACCGTCAAGTAAGTTCCATAATCATAATATAAATAAAAAATAAAATTTCAAAATATTTCACGGTCAAACAAATGACACGCGACAATAAGATATAAATAACAAAAAACACAATAAGCACGCGCTCTATTGTAAAAAATTAAATTAAAATATAAACCCTGATCTAAAATATAAATAAAACTAAAATTTCAGAATATTTCACGGTCAATACAAATGACACGCAACAATGAGAATAAATAAATAAAAAAAAAAAAAAAAAAAAAAACTAGTTGGATGTGTCAATCCCAAAACTTTCTTCTATCTCATAAGTACTTTTTAATATTTAAAAAAAAAAAAAAAAAAAAAAAAAAAAAAAAACGTGGTGACCCCAAAGTTACCCACTATCGAATTTCCTCGAACATTAGACCTACCCTAATGAGATTCTGGTATCCGAAAAGCCTAAAACGCAAACTTTAATTAATATTCTGAGAAAAAGAGCTTAATAGTGCCTCATGTTGTGTAACTTATACTAAAACTTAATAAGCATCTATTTATGTCAAGACCTAACAGAATCTGAAATTTGATGGAATTTCGTCCATTAGTTCTTAAGATATAGTTATAACAAAAAATTTGCAAAACGTTGCACAGCAACACCATATCTTGGACAATTTATGCCAAAACGTAAAAAAGCGTCTAATTATGTTATGGTGTAAAAGAATCTCAAGTTTGATGAAATTCTGTGCATTAGTTCTTGAGATATAGCTAGTTAAAAAAACCGTGTAAAATATAGCACAGAAGCACCATCAGTTGAAGGATTTATAAAAAAACATAATCATCGTGTAATTATGTTATAAGTCATTTTGTAACAAAATCTCAAGTTTGATGAAATTCTGTGCGTTGGTTGTTGAGATATAGCTATCGGAAAAATCGCGCAAAATGCAGCATAGCTGCACTACCTGTTGCAAGGTTAATACCAAAATGTAATCAGCGTCTAATTATATTATATATTCTAGTGTAACAGAATCTAAAATTTGATGAAGTTCTCTGCATTAGTTCTTGAGATATAGCTATCGCAAAAATCGTGCAAAATGTAGCATAGCAGCGCCACCTATAGGGCAATTCACACCAAAACCTTAACAGCGGCTATGTAACTCAAGGTATCGCGGAATCTGAAGTTTGGTGACATTCTGTGCATTAGTTCTTGAGATATAGCTATCATGAAAATCATGAAAAACGTGGCATAGCAGCGCCACCTGCGGGCCAATTTACACCAAAACTCAATCAGCGTCTATGTATATCAAAGGGTCACATAATCTGAAGTTTCGTGAAATTCTGTGCATTAATTCTTGAGATATAGCAATCTTGAAAATCGTAAAAAAGTAGTATCGCAGCGCCACCTGCAGGCCAATTTTCACCAAAAACCAATAGGCACTAATTCATATCAAGGTCTAACTGAATATAAAATTTTATTAAATTTCGAGCATTAGTTCTTCAGATAGAGCGCCCACAAATTTTTTGTCACATACAGACAGACAGACACACAGACAGACAGACAGACTGACTCACAGACAGACATTTTCTAAAAGTAGTCAAAACGTGTTCAGGACCTTCTAAAACGTATAAATCCGTCGAAAACCGGAAGTCGAAAATTTTCATGAATCCAATACTTTCTTCTTGTAAAGATAGAAGAAAGTAAAAAAGACAGACGTTCTATTGTAAAAAAATTATATTAATTATTATGAAAATTATATTAATGTATATTTTTGCAATAGAGCGCCTGTTTTTTGTGTTTTTTTTTTCTTTTTTTGTTATTTATATATCATTGTTACGTGTCATTTGTATTGACCGTGAAATGTTTTGAAATTTTAGTTTTATTTATATTTTAGATCATGGTTTATATTTTAATTTAATTTTTTACAATAGAGCGCGTGTTTTTTGTTATTTATATCTCATTGTCGCGTGTCATTTGTATTGACCGTGAAATATTTTGAAATTTTATTTTTTATTTATATTATGATTATGGAACTTATTCGACGGTTCCGAAACATGTCAATTTCATTTATTTTTATTATAACACCTTTCTTAAGTAAAATTAAATTTTTTTTATTAAAATGTTTACATAAAAGGTGAATGTTTTAAAACCTGGTGATTAAAAAATCAATTGGATTTAATAAACTTTTTATCATGGTATATACTATTTTTTTTTTCGATTGCTATACCATATACAGTAATTTTACATCATATTTAAACCTGTTCTCAAGCAATCCAATACATTAAAGAAACTAATATAGTTTAGAAAAAAAAATTGCAAAGTAAGTATTAAAAATATCATAATTAGGATCTATAACGATTAAAATGTGTGTTTTAAAATTATGTCTTTGTAGCTTACTAAACAAAGATAAGTTCCAAAAGACTGCTTCAGAACTATACAATGACAATATTACTATTGCATTCGAAACAATATTCTAGCTCACAGCTCAGAATCTCCCATGCAGATCCTGATCCTAAGAAAAAATAAACTGACTATTGTCGGATTGAACATGAAGATCCTTTTCTTCGCACAAGATAAAGATCAGCTGGGCCCACCCCTTTTCTCCTACACTTCAAGGGAAAAATAAGGGGCCATATATAAAATAGCTGTAGTTAACAAAAAAGTAGGATTACCAAAAAATGAAAGTTATCGCTCCACCCCCCGTCGAGAAGTGTGAAAGTCCGCGCCATCTATTGACGATAAGCGTTTTTCTTTTCCCCTGAAAGATAGCTTTAAGTTATGTTATTTGCATGTGAGACTTTTTTTATAAAACCATACAGGGAAATAACCAAACAGGTCGATTATCATATGAAACTTATGATTATTACTAAGTTGGAATAATCAAAACCTGCTTTGACAAGTTAATTTTTTCAAGTTAGGTTAGTAACGTCACTTACAAATGAGAATTTTTATTAAAATAATTTGTTGATTTCTTAAGATATTTGGTAAAATGTTAGTAAAATACTAAATGAAGTATGCAGACCTTGTCTGTTGACTTTAAATTTGTGTATTAAATGAATTTTTCAAGTTTTACCATGCACATGCAAAGGTTTCATTTAAGTAAGGAAAAATTATTACATATGTCATTGTTTTTTCGATTAAAAATGACAAGTCTTGCATCTTAAAAATTTTGTTCATGTGTCAATAAAAGCTTTTTGGTTACTAGGGCAAACAAATACCTGGTTGTTAGGGTTGATAAATAGTTGGGTGGTTGGTTGTTGAAAACTTATCAATGAGATGAAATTGAAGGGGAGGGGATGTAATAATTTAACAGTTAAAACTGAAAATCTAACTGACATACTAGTTATTTGCGGAAACAGTTGAATGGATGGTTGGTTGATTAAAACTTATCAATGAGATGTAATTGAAGGGGGAATCTAATAACTTAACAGTTAAAACAGAAAACTTTAATCACATATAAATGATTATGGCTATTAAAATTTGTCGATTACTAAATATTAGTGAAACATTTTTAAATAATTTGTAACGATTTGTAAAATTATTTTAACAATTTGTTTAAACCTTTAACACGAACTTGTATTTTTGATATATTTAACTTTTTTTAAACTTTTTTAATGATACTAAAATTATTAATAAGTAATCACACTATGACTGATAAACTAAAATATAATACATTTCATAAGAAGTGAATATGTCTATTTAACTGATGAGGTGACTCATAAAATCTCAAAGTAATCCAAAACATATGTGATTTTTTTTTCTTTTCTTCGTGATTTTTAACTGATAAGTCACAATAAAAATTATTTTTTGCATGTGTGAAGTAATCACTTTCGATGATCTTTCTTACTTTTTTAGTTACTAAATTACGGGCTTTAATGGCCCAATGGTTAGTGTCGCGTGTTAAAAATGAGAAGTATGATCAGATGTTTGTGGTTTCGAAACCTGCAAGAAAAATTATCAAGAAAATGTTGTTATGTTAATGCATCTTACCTGCAAATAACGCTTATCATCGAAAGGGCATAAGCTAATCTTATTCTGTGTTAACGTGTGCAGACGTTGTGCATCATAACTTTTCAAACTGTCGAAAAACTTCGGTTCTAATATTGTGTTAATGAAAATTCAAATTATATACAACATAAACAGCTTCTCTATACTCTTCAGTGATGTGATCGTGATTACGTGTGCGTTTCGAATATAAAGAATGCTTTCAAATATGACACAACTTTGTTTCTTGAAATGCCATTTCTTATACGGATATAAACTTTAAAGACACTATATTTAATAACTTCTGTCCTAATATATCCTTCTCTCACACCATTTGAGTTAAAAACCATTCAACACAAACTTTTCATCAATATACTAAGTAATGATTGTTCAGAATAAACATCTATTTGATAAACACTAGTATATATAAAACATTGAAAATGAGAAGTTTGAATTGTATTGTGATTCATTTAATGAAATCGTGTGGTATACATTATATATTTCTCGATAAAGTTATGAAGAGAAAGCTAAAAATTCAACTGTGATAGTCTTTCATGGTAAAAAATTTAAGAAGGCATGCTTAAAAATCATTAAATTTGGTTACTAAGTACGTTGTAAGATGTGAGTGTAAAGAGTGCATGTCCATTATTTGATATTTAATACTCAATTTTCTCTCGATAAAGTTATGAAGAGAAAGCTAAAAATTCAACTGTGATAGTCTTTCATAGTAAAAAATTTAAGAAGACATGCTTAAAAATCATTAAATTTGGTTACTAAGTACGTTGTAAGATGTGAGTGTAAAGAGTGCATGTCCATTATTTGATATTTAATACTCAATTTTCTTTGTTGATTTGTAAATGTTTATAATATTTTTGAAAACTTTAGTGTTATATTTTTACTAACATAGATGCGAATGTTAAAGGGAAGAATTTTTATGAATGATTAAGTATTTCTTTTTACTATTGTGTGATTCAAATATTTTTTATTTATTCATATCTTATTTATAAGTTTGTTGCTGTTGTTTAATATATTTAATTGATGGTTTTAAATTTTTACTTAGTATAAATTTTATTTTCTTCAGTAATTTTAATAAAATTAAACCTATTATAATTAAATGTTAGTATATTATATAAATAACTTTAAAATGTGAAGTTTAAATCATTGGTAAATGAATAATTTTAACGATAATTAATAAAGTTAACTTGTATAAAATAAGTAAATTGCATCGAGTCATATTCTTAAGAGTTAGTTTGATTTTTGAAATATCAAAATATATTATTCATTAAATAAGAAGTGTGTTAATGAATATTAAGATATATGTTTGGTAAATTAAAAGATAACAGAATAAATTTTTCTTCGAATATTAATCAGTTTTAAGATGAGATTAATTCTACAGGTCTTCGTCACTTCTTAATATCTAAATAATAATAATAAAAGCTAAAAGTTTAAATGATTTTCAAATATAATGTCTAACAATAATAATAATAAAATCATTCAAATATGTTTTTTATGATTTTCTATTTACAAATAGGAATGTACATGTGTGAAATAGTATAAGCATTAAAAAAAATCTTAAAGGTAATTTCACTAAAACATTAATTAAAATTGTCAAATTAAAAAAAAAAAATATTAAATAACAAAATCTGAAGTTAATTGCAATTGAAATACTTCTCATTCAGAATAGGATTTGATAAGAATGACTTCACCTCTTTGGGGAAATCCCAACGATTACTCATATCATACCTGTCTTAACTTGCTAGTGATTCACAACAACATGCTGTGTTGATAAGAGTTTATTAAACATTATTCTTCAAGAGAGTGCGGAATGAAGGCGAATTCATATGTTGGTAAGTATAATTTGAATATAAAATGTATAAAATGACTTAACTTTTAAATATTAATATGTTTAAGAATATAGTTTCAAAACAATTTATTGCGTGGTAATATTTTAAAGTGATTCATAAATTAACTGACTCTCACTTTTTCACTCACGTAAAATATTTCTCTTAAGAAAAAAAAATGTTCAATTTTCATATAAAAACTTTTTGAATTGCATGAAAGTTGGTTTTATAAAAATATTTTGAAAAGGGTTTTAATACTTTTAAATTCATTTATGCCAAGAAAATATTTTGAAATGGTTAGTTTCTCAATCGTTATTTTTTTTTTTTTATCCAAAAAATTCTAATGTTATTAATTTATCAAACTACCCATTCGAATAAAAATTATTTTAAAACTACTAATATTTATTTATATTTTTTACATAACGTGATGTTTATATCACAGATAATATGTTCTAAGATTTAAAAAGCAAATGGTGAATCATTGCACTTTGAACTATCTTTACACGAGTTAATTATTAGTAAAATTAATCTTTGATAATTATACTTTGAAAAAATGTTTACTTTAAATTTTTAGTGACATGTCAAAACTTAAGGAGTTTTATTTGAATTTTGAATAAAAACTTTAATCTCATCTAGAATTTTTGAATAGGTCTTTTAGAATATTTATTGTGAGATAAGAATAATCTTTTAATTTGGCGATTTTTTTTAATGTTTTTATTCTAATTGCATGAGATTTCATTTTGAGTTGGCGATTTTAATCTTTCGTTTTTTATTGTGTGGAATATTTTATGTTAAATTGGCGGTTTTAAACATTTATTTTCTCATTGCTTGAAGTATTTTTATTCTTACTTGGTGATTTTAATCAATCATTTTCTTACTATTTGAAATATTTTGTATTAATTTGCTGATTTTATGTTGATACTCCAAACAGTTAGGCCGACGCGCGCGAACACATCTCATTACAAATATTAGTTTAAAAGAGTACCCAAAGTGGGGGTTTTTCTGAAATATCCTTATTGACGCAAGGTTTTCCAAGGTTAAAGGAAAATTAACAGACTCCAAACAGTAAAAACCGACGAGCGCGATTAAATGTTAGTACGTAAAATTCCATTTTGAAACATTCTTTCATTTAAATTTTAAAGTTATTTTTTTAATTATTCTACAAATTCAATTGCATATTATGGTTCGCTAAAAATATCGCTCGAAATAATGTATGTGAATGTGTGCAATACGGGAATCATGTGATCTGCCTCCCCGTGGCGATTCCTGGGTAAAAGTTTTGACCCTAGGTCACTTTCAGCTAAAGATCATACCTTTCGGCAAAAAAAAATTACACACACATACATTCAACATGCAGTTACATACAACACACACATACACACACACACACATACATACAACATACACATATATACAACACATAGACACACACATGCATACAACACACAAACATACATTCACACACACACACACACGCATACGACACACAAACATACATTCACACATCTACATGCATACAACAC
The DNA here is from genome assembly GCA_964019185.1 of Maratus speculifer. NCBI lineage: Eukaryota > Metazoa > Arthropoda > Arachnida > Araneae > Salticidae > Maratus > Maratus speculifer. The sequence continues at coordinate 445,370,821 of OZ025290.1, read as the reverse complement.
ACACATACATACAACACACAAAATAATAATAATAATCAATTCAATTAAATTTTCACCAAGGTTCGAAGAAAACCACACATTCCAAACCGTTAGGGCGACGAGTGCGATTCAATGCTAGCACGTAAAATCCCATTTTGAAACATATTTTTTCATTCAAATTTTAAAGTTATTTTTTAACTATTCTGAAATATCAAGTGTATAACCTAGTTGACTAAAAATAACACTCAAAATAATTTTAAAGTTCCTTCATTAAATAACTATTCAAAATTGTTCTTCCCAAATTCCCATTACCAGCATGTGTTATTTATGATAATGGATAGATATAAAAGTGGTGGAAGTCATTCTAAGAAATTCTAAACCAATATTCACACATGATTTGAAGAAAACTATAAACTCCGAACGGTTAGATCGACGAGCGCACGACAATTTCATTGCAAAAAAATTAAAGTCCCCCTATTAAACATTAATATCCGCTTAAAACTCCAAAAAATGAAAAAATAATTCAATCTTAACAAAATTACTCCTAAAAAATAATTCATTAATTCACCATGAATGAACCCTTCTTAATTAGTTCTTTATTAAAATATCAACCCCCGAAAAAAAAAAAAAATATATCCTTCGCCTATGATTAGTCTAAAATAATAATTTCCCCCAAAATATCCGCTTAACTCATCATGTAAGAGTACATTGGGAAAAAAAAAAAAAATTCAAACTCCCCAAAATTTCTGCTTAAAATCTATAAATAAACTCTTAAATGACACTAAACTTAAAATTTTTAAGTTGCCACATTAAAATTAAAAACCACTCGTACAATAGTACAGAAAAAAATATTCTATGTGCCCAAAATACCCGCTTAACCCCTTATTTAAAACACGGTGAAAAAAAAAAAAAAAATCAATCTCCCTAAAATTCCCGCTTAAAATCTAAAAATAAATCCTTAAACTAAAGTTTACTGAAAATTTTTAAGTCGCCACATTAAAATTAAAAACCACTCGTACAATAGTACAAAAAAAAACATTCTGTGTCCCCAAATACCCGCTTAACCCATTATTTAAAACACGGTGAAAAAAAAAAAAAAAAAAAAAAATCAATCTCCCTAAAATTCCCGCTTAAAATCTAAAAATAAATCCTTAAATTATACCAAACTGAAAATTTTTAAGTCACCACATTAAAATTAAAAACCACTCGTATAATAGTACAGAAAAAAAAAAAAAAAAAAAAAAAAAAAAAAAAAAAAAAACATTCTGTGTCCCCAAATACCCGCTTAACCCCTCATCGAAGAACACGGTGAAAAAAAAAAAAAAAGTCTCTTCATTCCTTATTTTTAATTACTTTTTAATTACCTTTTTAAATGAACAACAGCAAAATTTAATCGAAAAACATACCCCACGTACTGTAACACGCCGAAAATTTTAAAGTCCCCGCATTCAAATTAAAAAAAAAAAATCATCGTACTATAGTATACCGAAAAAAAATTCTAACTCCCTAAAATTCCCGCTTAAAATAAAAAAAAAATCCTTAAATGAAAGTGCACCGAAAATTTTAAAGTCCCCGCATTCAAATTAAAATAACACCCTCATACTCTAATACGCCGAAAAAAATTCTAACTCCCTAAAATTCCCGCTTAAAATTAAAAAAAAAAATTCTTATCTAAAACACACTCATCCTCTTAGATGACGTCATCTTAACCTTGCACGATGACCTTCACCCCACCCCCCTCTTACAGCTCGAACGCTCGATGACCTTCAACCCCTCTTAGAGGTCAACGCCCGACGCCCGGTGTTGTGGAACTCTCATTACTATACTACTAACCTATTTCTTCCAGGACAGTGGAAGAAACTAGAAAAAACCGGAAAAAACTGGAAAAAATTGTAAAAACCACCAAAAACCAAAACAAATGCTCAAAATTAAAGTATATTAACTATGCAAAAAAATTAAAGTATAATTACATGAAATATAAATTGGAAAATTTAATTATCATTAAAAATATTATTTTTGCAAAGATAAGTTATTTTTTTAATAACAAACTTCAGGTTCAGCAGACATTTTCAGGTGATGGATTTTTATTACTGTAGAGGTAGAGGGATGGATTTTTATATAAATTGCTACATTTATATATATAAAAAACTATGTACAAATTATTTATTTTTCAAATAAAAATATATTATTTTCACATAAAAGTGCATTATTTTAGACTGTGCAACACAGTAAATAAATAAATTTGTATTTTTTTATATTTTCCATCTAGCATGAATATCTCAATGCTGATTTTAAAAGATTAGTGTTCTAAAAAATATCTATGGGCATTTCAAAATGCTTTTAAACTATCCTGAAGTGTAGGACTTGAAAAAACAAAATCTCCATTTTTTGCTTTTATCCAATTTAAGTTGAAAAATTGATTGCAGCATTTTACTGCTAAAAAACTTTTTTTCTGTGGAGGTCTGCACGGGCCGGAATTTCCAGGCCCAGGCCCGGCCCGTTGTAAAACTCAAAAGTTCGGCCCGGGCCCGGCCCGTACAAAAATCAGCGAAAACAGGCCCGGCCCGTTTTGGCCCGTTACAATTTCTACGATTTCTAAAAAATTCAGATTTTTATCATATAACTAAGATTCCTTTAAAGAATACTGCATACATATCTATGGAATGATTTTACAGTATATTTTACAGCAAATACACATTAACAACATTAATGATTACTTAGGTTCTTAGGCTTTCAACATTCGAATAAAGATTCATTAAAAAATTAATATGGCTTAGAATAAAAGAAAAAAGAAAGAAAGCTAAAAACATCGTTAATTTTGAAGCTGTTTAATAAAAGAAGATTTTATAAATATATTTCTATATCATTTTATTATAGATTTCAAATCCAAATTCATTCTTAAATTCAAAGAAGCTCCTTTCTGATACATTTCTAAATTAATTTTTTTTTCTCAGAAACGCATAAGATTAGCAGATATCTTTATTCAGAAACTGTATAATCGAATGGCGTTATCCATTTTTTGATACAAGCAATTTAAGAATACTGCAAACAAATAAAATACTGTCATAATTAGCGTTTTGAATAGAATTTCCGGAAGCAATAGCAAGGGAAGGGATTAAAATCTGCAAGCATTTGAGAAACTATTATATCTCAACAAGGTTATACAAGCATTTTATTTACCAAAAATGAAAAACGCTATTCGATTCCAAATCCCTTCAATAGTTAGGCTTATCACTTTTATACCTTTACAATTTAAAATTAATCAGAAAATGTGTCAAACTTTCGCATTATTGAGAAATTAATTTAAAAATCATCAAGATATATATATACAGGGTGTTTCGCTACCAGACCGACAAACTTTGAGGGATGATAGTAGACACGAAGGCAAACATTGTTAAATAGGAAACCATGGGGCGCAAACGTCTTCTGTAGGAGTTAGGGGCCATTAAAATTTAAGGTCCAAAATTTCAAACGATGATAAAAAACGGAAAAAAGGGTCGATTCGTTTGCGGTTTTCACTAAAATTAAACTTTAAATCACGATTTTTTTTAGAAATTTTTTTAAAGTTACGTCCAAAAATTGTCGATAGAGGGCGCTTTAGACTTTAGAATAACGAACAACTACTTTTTACCGTTATTTTGTGCATGTGGTTGAAATTATTCTAAAGTTTAGACTTTAACTTAATTTTTAAGCCCATAATCGGAAACATTGGGATCGGTTAACTAGCGAAAATTTAACTGTGAACAGCGGGGGAAATTTTAAATGCTCATAAATATTGGACAAACAAATCGATCTTGTTGCGGTTTGCGTGTAAGTCATTCCCTTGGTAATTATTTTATTCAAAATGACGTTCAGCATTGGTGTCTCCATTTTTTGATAGAGGGCGCTTTCGACACATCTTCTAAATTTCAATGGCATTACTCCTAGGTGTTTAACTACCAGACTAACATACTAACAGGAAGTGTTAGGGATGCAAAGCGACTCGGAATCACATAGGAATGTAACGTTGAAAATGCCTTTTTAGCGAGTTGTGGTTAAAAGAAGCAGGGAAAAAGCAACAGAAACATGTAGTGAAACAGTAACACGTTAATGTGGAAGAAAACAATTTAGTTAAGGGTTTTACTACAAAAGGTGTCCGAAATTACGACCAGAAGTAGTCGGGCATGTTTGACAGCAGCGATGCATGCAATTCCTCTCACTTTGAAAAATTCCTGGCATCTCGGACAGCTTTCTGGCAGCTACAGAAATTCGAGCTGAGAGAGAGGTCTTCCACTGACGGTACGGGAGTCCCATACATTCAACTTTTCATTTGACCCCAGCAGAAGAAGTCCATACAGATTCAGATTCAGACTGAGCCAGGTGGGGGTGGTCTATCAATTGGTTTGAGCTCAACCAGCCCTACCCAGCAACGTTCATTTAAAAAAATACAAAAAAATTATACACTAATAAAATAAAGGTAGGTAAAAAAAGTAATTGATATAATGAAGTAGGTGCGACGATCTGGCAGACCAACGAACCGGACCACCACTACCTATCCACCGCTGTCCATAAGTTATGTTGGGGTGTCTGCGAACATCATTGGTAAAATGTGGAGGAGCTCCATCGTGCTATAGAGTGGTGCAACGAAAGAGGAACATGTGCTTTTACCAGAAGTTCCGACAGAATGTGTTGTAGAATTATCAAGTTGCTTTTTTCTCTGCTTCTTTTAACCCTAACTCGTTAAAAAGGCATTTTCGACGTTACATTATAAAATGATTCCGAGTCATCTTTGCATCCCTAACACTCCCTGGAAGTATCTTGGTCTGGTAGTAAAACATACAGGAGTAATGCCATTGAAATTTCGGAGATGTGTCGAAAGCGCCCTCTATCAAAAAATGGGGACACCAATGCTGTACGTCATTTTGAGTAAAATAATTACCAAGGGAATGACTTACACGCAAACCGCAACAAAATCGATTTGTTTATCCAATATTTATGAGCATTTAAAATTTCCCCCTCCGTTCACAGTTAAATTTTCGCTAGTTAACTGATCCCAATGTTTCCGATTATGGGCTTAAAATTTAAGTTAAAGTCTAAACTTTAGAATAATTTCAACCACATGCACAAAATAACGGTAAAAAGTAGTTGTTCGTTACTCTAAAGTCTAAAGCGCCCTCTATCGACAATTTTTGAACGTAACTTTAAAAAAAATTTCTAAAAAAATCGTGACTTAAAGAATAATTTTAGTGAAAACCGCAAACGAATCGACCCTTTTTTCCGTTTTTTATCATCGTTTGAAATTTTGGGCCTTAAATTTTAATGGCCCCTAACTCCTACAGAAGACGTTAGCGCCCCATGGTTTCCTATTTAATAATGTTTGTCTTCGTGTCTACTATCATCCACCAAAGTTTGTCGGTCTGGTAGCGAAACACCCTGTATATCCGAAGACTAAGCTAACATAAGTTCTTTATCGCTGTTAATCATTTTACAAATCATGTTTTCTGCCAATAATTAAGTCTAGTACCGGTCCAGCCAGTCTAAAAGTAGAAAAATAATGCAAGCGTGATCTCGGACTGGCATGAGTCAGCTAAAAAAATATTAAAACGGGTTACACATAATGTAATTCTCCTATGCCGATACACTGTGTATTTTTATATTGATGCTGTCAAACTAGTATGGCCACGTTTATACTTATTCTCGTTAAAACCATTTTCGTTGAAAATAGCTCATATTTTATCGTTTCTGCTTAAATCTTCAGAACGGGCCGGTAGGCCCGAAAAAATTTTTTTTGTCGGCCCGGCCCGTCTGGCCCGTTAGAAAATTAGAAACGATTCCGCCGGCCCGGCCCGCGAGCCGAGCCAGGTACGGGCCACAGGCCAAGGCCGGGTCCGTGCAGACCTCTATGTTGCATTGTACTAAGAAAAATAAGGGTTTTAATGATTTTTTTAATACTAAGTATAGAACGAAACAGGTTTTAAGGCCAAAACCGAATTCAGGTGACTTTTCTATTTTTTTGCTCATAAACGATAACATAAAGAAAAATTTTGAAGTAATTAAATTGTATGTTTTAAAGTATTTAATACATACATAAATATACATAGTTCTAAATTAATTACATGCATAGTATTTATTAATTGTCTACAACTGTTAATAATCCAAAAAACTTTATTTTTATATACAATACATAATTAATTCATCCATGACAGTAGTAGGAAAACAACAGTACGGGCTCAAGCGCAGGTGGGGCTGTGGGGCCGCCCCGCCTGCTCCTCCGGCTGCCCCACCTGCTCCTCCGGCTGCCCCACCTGCTCCTCCAGCTGCCCCGGGCCTCCTCCGGCTGCCCCGCCTGCGGTCCCTCCTGCTCCCACCATCTCACCGCCGCCCTCCTGCGCCCCCTAGTGGAAAAAAGGAACATTCTATTATAACATGAGAGGTGATCAACCTTCCCTAATTAAAAATATTATCAGTCACATCTCAACTCGGAATCATACTAGATGATGAAGATTAAATTTATATTTGAATTTTGAACAACCATAATTTTAATGAGTATTATTAATTAAGTGAAACAATTAAAATCTCAGTTTTTAACCATTTTATTTAGATTTCTTCAACTACAAGATGAGATTATCAATTTAACACAAGAAAGTTAAACATATATTTGAATTTTGCTTCATAGACATCTTAATGAGTAGTATTAATTAAGTAAAAACAATAGAAAATATCAAGTTTTATGGAAAAAGACTGATTTCTTACGATTTTTATCAACTATATGATCAATGTAACGACTTAAAAGTTGAAAGTTAAACATGTATCCTAGTTTTTCAACAGCTATAGCCTTAATGAGTATCGTTAATTAAGTAAAAAAACAATGGAAAATATCAAGTTTTATGGAAAAAGACTGCTCTCTTACGATTTTTATCAACTTAAGAGAGAAAACTTAAACATACATTTCAGTTTTTCAACAGCTATAACCTTAATGAGCATTCATAATTAAGTAAAAAACAATGGAAAATATCGATTTTTATAGAAAAAGGCTGATTTCTTACGATTTTTATCAACTGCAACATCAGTGTATCGACTTACAAGTTGAAAGTTAAACATGCATTCTAGTTTTTCAACAGCTATAATCTTAATGAGTATCGTTAATTAAGTAAAAAACAATGGAAAATATCAAGTTTTATAGAAAAAGACTGATTTCTTACGATTTTTTCAACTCAAACTTCAGACTATCAATTTGGTAGAAAGAAATTTAAGCATGCATTCGAGTTTTGGACAACCATTTCCTTCATGAACATTATTAATTAAGCAAAACAACAGAAAATATTAAATTTTTAACTGATTTCTTCATATTTATTTATTTTTTTATATATATATATATATAAAATCAGAATACACAACTTAAAATAGAAATTTAAACATATTTTTTAATTTTTGAACAGTCGTTACCTCAAAGAATTTCAATAATTGAACAATTAACAAAGGAAACTAATGATTTTTTAACGAAAAAAGACGAATTAAACGAATTTGGTTAACTTTTACTCTAAATGGAAATTTCATCATACTTTTATATACTAACTAAGTAGAATTTTAATGCATAAACGAACACATTTCAGTAAATATTCAACGCACACGCAAATATGAAAACAACACCTGCTTCTTGTGACGTCATATTGAAACCAAAAGTTATTCCTCCGAAGTCCCTCACCATACCTTTTCACCCCCATCTCCCCCAATTTTTTACCTTAGGTAGGGAAATGGACAATGCAATGACCTCTCATTCTTGTATATTTAGAAGTCTGGGAGAAAAAAACAGACATTTTATACACTCCAATTTCATAACAGTTACCGCAATATCCCAAAATTTGAATTTTGGAAGACATAATCAGTATAATTAATTAAACAAAATAATAAAAATATTATTTTTTAAGGTGAAAAGGTGAATTTAAGCGAATTTGATTAGTTTTACAATAGTCTTTTGAACAACAACTTGGAAATATAGATTTCTAACAGAAGAATTAAACGTATATTTTAATTTTAACAACAAAAACTTAACAAGTATCATTAATTCAACAAAAATAAATATCAATTTTAAAGAAAAGACGAATTTGAATAATTTTACACTAGTATTTTCAAAAGCAACATAGAAATATCAATACTTATTCACATATTTCACTTATTCACTGTATTCAGTACTATATTTAATAAATATGGATACAATTTAAGAATTTTCTAATCTATAATTAAATATTAGCTGTATATTTAATGTTACCCATGTTTTCAACATTAGTTCACAATCGTGAATTTTGTATTTTAAATACCATGTATTCAGGTTCAGATTATTTTCACTTGAAATCATACAGAATTTTTTAACAGAGTTTGTTTTTGAAATCATTGAAGCAACTGTATTTAATATTTTTAACACCAATTTTCTAAGATTTTCTAACATTTTCCGATTATACATTCTTCAGAAGTACATTTCTAAATGTTACAATCACTTTACATATCGAAAAGATATCATTGAAGCAACTGTATTTAATATTTTTAATACCAATTTTCTAAGATTTTTTAACATTTTCCGGTTATACATTCCTCAAAAGTTATTATTACGTATTCTAAACAATAGAAAATATTAATTTTAAGAATAAAAAGACGAATTTAAACAAATTTTATTAGTTTTACACTATTTTTTCTCACCTCCAACACGGATATATCAATTTTAACAGAAGAATTAAACGTATATTTTAGTTTTTAACAACAAAAATGTAATAAGTATCATTAATTAAACAAAAATAAATATCAATTTTCAAGAAAAGACAATTTTTTACACAAATTTTCAACTTTGAAATACATTTGCTTACATATATTGTTACAGTATATTACTAAACTTAAACTTTTTAAAAAGTTTGAATGTCTTTACAAAGGTTCATACTTATATTTTTCACGTCTTGACTGCATTCGAAATCTTACAACAAAAGTATACTTTTATTATTATTATTATTATTATTATAGAAAACCTAAAAAATCGTTTCTTGCTGCTTTAGACACTTGACATATTAAAACTACTCTACCCATATAATTAATCAAATTAGGACATGATTCATCTTACACTTCAAAATTTCTGAATTTTTACAATACTTATTTTCATCAAACTTTATTCTTGATCCTATATATTTTAATAGCACAGAATTTTAACATCTGTTTTTATCTACTTATCAAAAAATTATTAAAACACCCAACAACATTTTCCAAATATGAATATTATCTTTACAAATTTAATAATGCAAAACATACACGAATACAAAGTTTAATTTTTACAAACATTTCATATTTCAAATCAAACTATTCGAAATTTTCACAACATAAGAGCAAACATTAAACGAACTTTTTAACATTAATATTGCTTACATCTTTTCATCATAACTTTTAACTATGATAATTATCCATTTTTAGGTTGATTGTCGAAAAACTGTAACTGAAATTACATAAACTTAATGTAAAAAACCATGTTCTCACACAATTTCTTGAAATTCAACAAAGAATTGACTATTAATCCAATACTTATCTACTTCAATCTCGACTTTCGATAGTATATAGATATTGCATCATTACATAATTACAACTCTTTTCAAACGTTTATCAGAAAATCAAGTCAATCAAAGTCTAGTAGTTATTACATACCTGTTCCTCAGAAATATTACTATCATATGAAACAGTAAAGAAAATTAATAGATATTTAATATTTAATAATTTCATACGTGAAATTACTGCTGAATAAGAATACTAATAATCAAAAAAATCAACTGTTGGACAAAAAAATAGTACAGATTACCGAAAATTCAAATAATTTTTTCTACAAAAATTACAAAAATTAACAAATGAATGACAAGTTAGAGATATAACTAAAAAAAAAAAAAAAATAATGAACATATTTACAAATTTATTAAAATCACACCTTTTTCTGGATTACAAACCACAATTTCTTGAAAAATTTAACACCGAATTTGTAAGATTTTAATCCTAGTATTACATACACTCAATAAATATTCAAAATTAACAAAAAAATAATTTTTTAGTCTCATCAATAAGCAGAAATTCTATATTAAAAGAATATTTTCATAGTAGTACTTATAAAAATGAGAGTTTACAAACTGATTTTCATAATTTTATCACATTTAAACTTAATATTTTACATAAAACATTATTTAATCAAATTTTATGCTTTCTAATTCAGTAAAATTCAATACTTTTTTAGTTTTTAAACCAATACCACAATATTTATTTACATCAAACTTGATTCTTCACCTTTTATATTTCCACATTACACACGTGAGATAAATACTAACTTGGATCAGGAGTTGAAGTCCATTCGATTTTCATCATGTACGCATTGCTCCTACACGAAATTTCTTACTGCTATAATCATCTAATGTATTAAAACTAATCTACTCATATTTTTAATCAATTCATCAGATGTTTCATCTCGCACTTCTGTATTATCGTGCATCAAGTTGCTTAAAATATAAATACTATCTTTATAGTTTTAATGATATATAGTATACATGGTTTATCTTGAGTTAGCACTTCCATAGTATTAATCAAATTATATGTTTCATCTTGCACTTGATCTTAATGATTTCATCTTGCATCTGAATTATCGTCCATCGAGTTTTTTTTTAAATAATAATATATTTATAGTTTTTGATTATACATAGCATGTACGAATACAATCTTTAATTTTAACATTTCATATTTCAAATAACCTATTTCCGAAACCAAGCTATGTGAATTTTACCACAATGCTTATTATCATAGAATAATTTGTGTTTCACACTTTTCTAAAAATTATCAGATATGTACCCCTCAGAGAAATTACTATCATATGAATAAATGAAGAAAATTTAATTTATATTAAATGTACACGAAATTGATTGCAATATACATGTATTTAATAAAAATAAATAAATAAGCGATTATTTATACATTAAACCTTTACTAAATATATATTTCTTTCATTATACAGATGTTTCAACAAGATGAACCAAAACAGCAGCAAACTTCAGAAATTAATGATCCGAATGATTCATCCCTAGCACATGTAGCGTTAACGAATAACAAATATGTGAGTACTTATATGAGAAATACTAGAATTCGTATATGAAACGTAATTAGAGTAAATACAAAATGATTTGTCTTACTACCTACACTTTAACAAGTGCTTTTTACCTATATTATTGAAGAGAATCCTAACTGTGTCCATTTATTTCTATTACAGATGTGCTCTATTTGTTACAAACACTTCTTAAGTAAATGGAATTTAATAGAACATACAAAAATCTATACAGGTGAAAAACCTTACACTTGGAAAGATTACCATAAATGCTGTTTTCAAGGAGACGTGAATCAAAAATGCACACATCATCATATAAAGCATCGTCAGATATATGTAAACTTAGCGAAGATATTCAAAAATTAGTCAGACTTTTGAAGAATTTAGAAATAAAGGAAGATATTTAGGCTATTTATCCATCATATTTTCACAACACTTACCACAATATCTCAAACTTAAAATTTGGAAGACATACACACTGCTGAAAAGTAATTTTGTGATTCTTCTAATCAGTATGAATGTATAGATATTATTTTGCAGTGTATTCTTTAAATGCTCACATTAAATATTCTTTTATATGCATATATCGTTGTGTTTATTTTTCTAATACCTATTACATTAATGAAATACATAACATTTTAAGTGAAATAACACTCTCACAACTTAAAAAATGCATAAGAACATACAAAAAATAAGCAGATGTATGAAAAAATATGCATGTTTACAAAATAATTTCATTGTTTTCTAGAAATATTAACAAAAAATATTTACAATATGAAAAAATTGCAAAAGTGAAAAGAAAAAACACAAATGTAAAAACAAAAACCACAAAGTGAAAAACTCATAACAAAGTTTTTGAAAAAAATATTTACAACAAAATTTTTTTTTACAAAAACCAAAACTTACAAAAATATTTTTTTCAAAAATTTTTTTTTTCAAAAACATTTTTTACAAAATTTTTTTTTTCAAAATAAGTTTTTACAAAAGTAAAAAAAAGAAAATCACAACGTTAAAAAAATGAAAAATTTTTGCTAAAAAAAAATGTAAAAAAATTGCAAAAAAAGTTGCAAAAATTTCAAAAAAAGTTATGAAAAAAGCTTCAAAAATTTCGTTGGTTTTAATGCAGTATGCAATGGCGAAACCATTGTATTTGCTATTAAAAACAACAAAATTTTTGAGACTTTTTTCATAACTTTTTTTGAAATTTTTGCAACTTTTTTTGCAATTTTTTTACATTTTTTTTTAGCAAAAATTTTTCATTTTTTTAACGTTGTGATTTTCTTTTTTTTACTTTTGTAAAAACTTATTTTGAAAAAAAAAAATTTTGTAAAAAATGTTTTTGAAAAAAAAATTTTTTGAAAAAAATATTTTTGTAAGTTTTGGTTTTTGTAAAAAAAAATTTTGTTGTAAATATTTTTTTCAAAAACTTTGTTATGAGTTTTTCACTTTGTGGTTTTTGTTTTTACATTTGTGTTTTTTCTTTTCACTTTTGCAATTTTTTCATATTGTAAATATTTTTTGTTAATATTTCTAGAAAACAATGAAATTATTTTGTAAACATGCATATTTTTTCATACATCTGCTTATTTTTTGTATGTTCTTATGCATTTTTTAAGTTGTGAGAGTGTTATTTCACTTAAAATGTTATGTATTTCATTAATGTAATAGGTATTAGAAAAATAAACACAACGATATATGCATATAAAAGAATATTTAATGTGAGCATTTAAAGAATACACTGCAAAATAATATCTATACATTCATACTGATTAGAAGAATCACAAAATTACTTTTCAGCAGTGTGTATGTCTTCCAAATTTTAAGTTTGAGATATTGTGGTAAGTGTTGTGAAAATATGATGGATAAATAGCCTAAATATCTTCCTTTATTTCTAAATTCTTCAAAAGTCTGACTAATTTTTGAATATCTTCGCTAAGTTTACATATATCTGACGATGCTTTATATGATGATGTGTGCATTTTTGATTCACGTCTCCTTGAAAACAGCATTTATGGTAATCTTTCCAAGTGTAAGGTTTTTCACCTGTATAGATTTTTGTATGTTCTATTAAATTCCATTTACTTAAGAAGTGTTTGTAACAAATAGAGCACATCTGTAATAGAAATAAATGGACACAGTTAGGATTCTCTTCAATAATATAGGTAAAAAGCACTTGTTAAAGTGTAGGTAGTAAGACAAATCATTTTGTATTTACTCTAATTACGTTTCATATACGAATTCTAGTATTTCTCATATAAGTACTCACATATTTGTTATTCGTTAACGCTACATGTGCTAGGGATGAATCATTCGGATCATTAATTTCTGAAGTTTGCTGCTGTTTTGGTTCATCTTGTTGAAACATCTGTATAATGAAAGAAATATATATTTAGTAAAGGTTTAATGTATAAATAATCGCTTATTTATTTATTTTTATTAAATACATGTATATTGCAATCAATTTCGTGTACATTTAATATAAATTAAATTTTCTTCATTTATTCATATGATAGTAATTTCTCTGAGGGGTACATATCTGATAATTTTTAGAAAAGTGTGAAACACAAATTATTCTATGATAATAAGCATTGTGGTAAAATTCACATAGCTTGGTTTCGGAAATAGGTTATTTGAAATATGAAATGTTAAAATTAAAGATTGTATTCGTACATGCTATGTATAATCAAAAACTATAAATATATTATTATTTAAAAAAAAACTCGATGGACGATAATTCAGATGCAAGATGAAATCATTAAGATCAAGTGCAAGATGAAACATATAATTTGATTAATACTATGGAAGTGCTAACTCAAGATAAACCATGTATACTATATATCATTAAAACTATAAAGATAGTATTTATATTTTAAGCAACTTGATGCACGATAATACAGAAGTGCGAGATGAAACATCTGATGAATTGATTAAAAATATGAGTAGATTAGTTTTAATACATTAGATGATTATAGCAGTAAGAAATTTCGTGTAGGAGCAATGCGTACATGATGAAAATCGAATGGACTTCAACTCCTGATCCAAGTTAGTATTTATCTCACGTGTGTAATGTGGAAATATAAAAGGTGAAGAATCAAGTTTGATGTAAATAAATATTGTGGTATTGGTTTAAAAACTAAAAAAGTATTGAATTTTACTGAATTAGAAAGCATAAAATTTGATTAAATAATGTTTTATGTAAAATATTAAGTTTAAATGTGATAAAATTATGAAAATCAGTTTGTAAACTCTCATTTTTATAAGTACTACTATGAAAATATTCTTTTAATATAGAATTTCTGCTTATTGATGAGACTAAAAAATTATTTTTTTGTTAATTTTGAATATTTATTGAGTGTATGTAATACTAGGATTAAAATCTTACAAATTCGGTGTTAAATTTTTCAAGAAATTGTGGTTTGTAATCCAGAAAAAGGTGTGATTTTAATAAATTTGTAAATATGTTCATTATTTTTTTTTTTTTTTTTTTAGTTATTTCTCTAACTTGTCATTCATTTGTTAATTTTTGTAATTTTTGTAGAAAAAATTATTTGAATTTTCGGTAATCTGTACTATTTTTTTGTCCAACAGTTGATTTTTTTGATTATTAGTATTCTTATTCAGCAGTAATTTCACGTATGAAATTATTAAATATTAAATATCTATTAATTTTCTTTACTGTTTCATATGATAGTAATATTTCTGAGGAACAGGTATGTAATAACTACTAGACTTTGATTGACTTGATTTTCTGATAAACGTTTGAAAAGAGTTGTAATTATGTAATGATGCAATATCTATATACTATCGAAAGTCGAGATTGAAGTAGATAAGTATTGGATTAATAGTCAATTCTTTGTTGAATTTCAAGAAATTGTGTGAGAACATGGTTTTTTACATTAAGTTTATGTAATTTCAGTTACAGTTTTTCGACAATCAACCTAAAAATGGATAATTATCATAGTTAAAAGTTATGATGAAAAGATGTAAGCAATATTAATGTTAAAAAGTTCGTTTAATGTTTGCTCTTATGTTGTGAAAATTTCGAATAGTTTGATTTGAAATATGAAATGTTTGTAAAAATTAAACTTTGTATTCGTGTATGTTTTGCATTATTAAATTTGTAAAGATAATATTCATATTTGGAAAATGTTGTTGGGTGTTTTAATAATTTTTTGATAAGTAGATAAAAACAGATGTTAAAATTCTGTGCTATTAAAATATATAGGATCAAGAATAAAGTTTGATGAAAATAAGTATTGTAAAAATTCAGAAATTTTGAAGTGTAAGATGAATCATGTCCTAATTTGATTAATTATATGGGTAGAGTAGTTTTAATATGTCAAGTGTCTAAAGCAGCAAGAAACGATTTTTTAGGTTTTCTATAATAATAATAATAATAATAATAAAAGTATACTTTTGTTGTAAGATTTCGAATGCAGTCAAGACGTGAAAAATATAAGTATGAACCTTTGTAAAGACATTCAAACTTTTTAAAAAGTTTAAGTTTAGTAATATACTGTAACAATATATGTAAGCAAATGTATTTCAAAGTTGAAAATTTGTGTAAAAAATTGTCTTTTCTTGAAAATTGATATTTATTTTTGTTTAATTAATGATACTTATTACATTTTTGTTGTTAAAAACTAAAATATACGTTTAATTCTTCTGTTAAAATTGATATATCCGTGTTGGAGGTGAGAAAAAATAGTGTAAAACTAATAAAATTTGTTTAAATTCGTCTTTTTATTCTTAAAATTAATATTTTCTATTGTTTAGAATACGTAATAATAACTTTTGAGGAATGTATAACCGGAAAATGTTAAAAAATCTTAGAAAATTGGTATTAAAAATATTAAATACAGTTGCTTCAATGATATCTTTTCGATATGTAAAGTGATTGTAACATTTAGAAATGTACTTCTGAAGAATGTATAATCGGAAAATGTTAGAAAATCTTAGAAAATTGGTGTTAAAAATATTAAATACAGTTGCTTCAATGATTTCAAAAACAAACTCTGTTAAAAAATTCTGTATGATTTCAAGTGAAAATAATCTGAACCTGAATACATGGTATTTAAAATACAAAATTCACGATTGTGAACTAATGTTGAAAACATGGGTAACATTAAATATACAGCTAATATTTAATTATAGATTAGAAAATTCTTAAATTGTATCCATATTTATTAAATATAGTACTGAATACAGTGAATAAGTGAAATATGTGAATAAGTATTGATATTTCTATGTTGCTTTTGAAAATACTAGTGTAAAATTATTCAAATTCGTCTTTTCTTTAAAATTGATATTTATTTTTGTTGAATTAATGATACTTGTTAAGTTTTTGTTGTTAAAATTAAAATATACGTTTAATTCTTCTGTTAGAAATCTATATTTCCAAGTTGTTGTTCAAAAGACTATTGTAAAACTAATCAAATTCGCTTAAATTCACCTTTTCACCTTAAAAAATAATATTTTTATTATTTTGTTTAATTAATTATACTGATTATGTCTTCCAAAATTCAAATTTTGGGATATTGCGGTAACTGTTATGAAATTGGAGTGTATAAAATGTCTGTTTTTTTCTCCCAGACTTCTAAATATACAAGAATGAGAGGTCATTGCATTGTCCATTTCCCTACCTAAGGTAAAAAATTGGGGGAGATGGGGGTGAAAAGGTATGGTGAGGGACTTCGGAGGAATAACTTTTGGTTTCAATATGACGTCACAAGAAGCAGGTGTTGTTTTCATATTTGCGTGTGCGTTGAATATTTACTGAAATGTGTTCGTTTATGCATTAAAATTCTACTTAGTTAGTATATAAAAGTATGATGAAATTTCCATTTAGAGTAAAAGTTAACCAAATTCGTTTAATTCGTCTTTTTTCGTTAAAAAATCATTAGTTTCCTTTGTTAATTGTTCAATTATTGAAATTCTTTGAGGTAACGACTGTTCAAAAATTAAAAAATATGTTTAAATTTCTATTTTAAGTTGTGTATTCTGATTTTATATATATATATATATAAAAAAATAAATAAATATGAAGAAATCAGTTAAAAATTTAATATTTTCTGTTGTTTTGCTTAATTAATAATGTTCATGAAGGAAATGGTTGTCCAAAACTCGAATGCATGCTTAAATTTCTTTCTACCAAATTGATAGTCTGAAGTTTGAGTTGAAAAAATCGTAAGAAATCAGTCTTTTTCTATAAAACTTGATATTTTCCATTGTTTTTTACTTAATTAACGATACTCATTAAGATTATAGCTGTTGAAAAACTAGAATGCATGTTTAACTTTCAACTTGTAAGTCGATACACTGATGTTGCAGTTGATAAAAATCGTAAGAAATCAGCCTTTTTCTATAAAAATCGATATTTTCCATTGTTTTTTACTTAATTATGAATGCTCATTAAGGTTATAGCTGTTGAAAAACTGAAATGTATGTTTAAGTTTTCTCTCTTAAGTTGATAAAAATCGTAAGAGAGCAGTCTTTTTCCATAAAACTTGATATTTTCCATTGTTTTTTTACTTAATTAACGATACTCATTAAGGCTATAGCTGTTGAAAAACTAGGATACATGTTTAACTTTCAACTTTTAAGTCGTTACATTGATCATATAGTTGATAAAAATCGTAAGAAATCAGTCTTTTTCCATAAAACTTGATATTTTCTATTGTTTTTACTTAATTAATACTACTCATTAAGATGTCTATGAAGCAAAATTCAAATATATGTTTAACTTTCTTGTGTTAAATTGATAATCTCATCTTGTAGTTGAAGAAATCTAAATAAAATGGTTAAAAACTGAGATTTTAATTGTTTCACTTAATTAATAATACTCATTAAAATTATGGTTGTTCAAAATTCAAATATAAATTTAATCTTCATCATCTAGTATGATTCCGAGTTGAGATGTGACTGATAATATTTTTAATTAGGGAAGGTTGATCACCTCTCATGTTATAATAGAATGTTCCTTTTTTCCACTAGGGGGCGCAGGAGGGCGGCGGTGAGATGGTGGGAGCAGGAGGGACCGCAGGCGGGGCAGCCGGAGGAGGCCCGGGGCAGCTGGAGGAGCAGGTGGGGCAGCCGGAGGAGCAGGTGGGGCAGCCGGAGGAGCAGGCGGGGCGGCCCCACAGCCCCACCTGCGCTTGAGCCCGTACTGTTGTTTTCCTACTACTCATGACACACAAAGATTTTCTAATTGTACGAATTTCATTTAATTAAAAAATATTTTCGTGTTAGGTATACACACCTTGATTTTTCTTCTATAATGATTTTTGTAAAGGATCATTTGATATTCTAGAACATTCTTAAAAAATATTTGAAACACTAATGCAGTTTAAACTAAAAATTTTCTATTATGAGATGATTCACAATTCATGACTGATGATTATAAACAATGAAGTTCATTGGTAATACATTCATTTGAGCTAATGCAGTTTGAATCAATGACTAATGTTAAAAATTTCTAGAGGAATAAACAAAATTTTTGGAATACTGAGTGTTTCGATCTGGCCTAATTTTCGTCCACATTTTTGGCAAAACCCTGATTTTGGGCTGAAAACAAAACCGTATTTTTGGTTGATCTCTATTTAATACAGTAATTATTATACATTACTTACATCAGTAAAATTGATGTAAATTAAAAGATTTTATTTAAATGGGTTTCATTCTACCATTAGTAAAGAATCTCGAATGTTTACTACTAGTTTCAGAAATTTAAATAATAAAAAAAGATGATGGTTAAATTGAAATGGATAACATTTAATTGATTATGTGCATTTTGGATAAAATTTCTTTTCATTTAGCCATTGGTTGAAAATTTCTAGATAAGTGTCGTGTGTGGCCAAAAAACTGATATAATTATTAATTTAGCATATATACTTAATTAAATTTGTTTTGGTCCATTGAAATTAATGCTTATAAGATTATAGGAAGAAGATATTTATTATATCTTATATAATTCAAAATATATAATAAATTCTTAAAGAAAATCGGTTTCTTCCATTTCTTCCACTAGGAAGAAACCTGCTTCTTCCGGCCGGTTTTTTCCATGGTTTTTTCCGCTGCGAAAGAAACTTGCCAACCCTGATATAAATAGTAATAATTAGAAAATACGGTTACATAAGATACTATTTTTTTACTATCGAATACCGCGCAGTGTACATTCGATAATACCATGTTTCTCGTCAGTCTCTCAGTACATGAAGTTACTGACTTTGGTCACTTGTTCGTTTAGAAATTAGGCTACTACATGAAAATACCCGTCTGCTTTTCCATAATCCACTGTCATCTGACAGCTGCGTACTTTGAGCAACAAATCAGACAAGAGTTGTTCTGAAAGTATTTATGTCAGTGTGTGTACGTAGAGTCCACGATTATACCAGGTACAAAAAATAGAACAACGGCTCGACGTGGTGCTTTGCATTGACTTTTGCGAATCGGACATAGAGAAATTGAATATGCTTTTGATGGGTCTTTCACAATGTTTCAGCTGGTAGCTGGTATGGACGTTTCAGAAGTTGCAGAATTTTTTTAGAAAAGACGACGACTAACCTTCCACAAGTGTCATCGCTAAAGTGGTGGAACACATTAGAGCAGGCCTGTCCAACCTTTGAGTAACGCAGGGCGCATCTTGGCTCTTGGCAGTCAATGAAGGGCGCCATTATTTATATGACTGAAAACATGTGGCAATATTATCGCATAGTATTAGTATATACGCACGCCTTAACTTTAATGCAAATAAAACGTACAGCGGTAAGCAAAAGACCCCTACAGTTTGCGATTACGTGTACTAAATTTCAGATTCTACATTTTTTAATATGACAAATCTATATCAAATATGTTTGTAAGATTAGGCGCCAGAAACTGTAATCGTGTCTTTAATAACAATAATAATAAATAAATAAATATGAAAATCAGAGACATTGCTAGGTTTCTTTTAAGATGTGAAAATATCGTTTGATTTATTTTGAAGGCGTGGATTAGTTCAGTTTTATGAAAAGTACAAAAACAGACAAGCATGAGAGTGACTAAACCATGTGAGTGGTTTCAAAGATATAGGCTGGAAATGTTTTCATAGATGGATATCCTTTTGAACTGTTTCTTATTTTTTCTATGCAAAATCACAGAAAAAAAAATTTCTAAAATTTCGAAAATGAAGAAAGAAATTTAAGCCCTTTTATCCTTGATATAAAATAGCCAGACACAAGTTTTGAAAAATATCTCTGATAAAATATTAATGTTTTTTTTAAACTATCTTTATAATGGAATTTTACTTCTAAAATATTTAATAACAGGAAATCTTCTAAAGGGCGCCAAGAAAATCGTCAAAGGGCGCAATGGCGCCCGCGGGCGCCGTGTTGGACAGCCCTGCATTAGAGGATTGATGGAAGACGATCAATGAGCTAACAAACATTGTTGGAAGATCGTTTGGATAAGTCGCAGACGAGACAAGTCGAGTATCGTAATCGAATTTACGGCATATCGCAGTCTCTGTTTCAAATTTTGTATCATCGACTGCTGTCCTCTGACCAGCAGCAATATCGCATTACAGTATATAAAATTTGTCTGAACATGTTGCGAATGATTCCCCCTTTACATAATCAATAGAATCATGCTTAACACTCCGCCGAACGCGCCCTAAAAGTTGCACCATCGGGCGCATTGTATCTGACAGATACATTCTGTATTTCAGCATCATGTATTGTTTAAAAATGAGTTTAAAATATTATTCATCGTCACTTTCTTCAAACTGTTCAGAATCTTCATTGTCATCGCTAAATAAAATTTTATGGGCAATTTCTATGTCTTTAGGGTTATTCAAATCCAAAAACCGTTTAGTATTTATCATTTTGAAGCCGAAAGTTAAACAGGACAGACTGAGGTATTCACGTATTCTGACCTAGTATCAGTGGGAAACTAACTACAAACGCTATCGGGCGCATATATCTAAAAGATACTAATCCTTAACAAAGCGCGAAACCGGAAATTCCTATCGACAAAAATTTGAAACCACAACATTCCAGGGACGGAAATGACCGGAAGAACAGATACTGTGAAGGTCAAGGTCGTGAAACTCCCTTTTCTTTTCGAAAACGACGAATTTCTTACGCACGTATCTCTCAGATACAGCGCGCCCGATAGAGTGTTAAAAATTTTGCGAAATTTTTTTTCATACATTGTTGACCGTCTAATTTTGCTTTTCACAAGGTGTGTAAATTACAATTCACAGTGCGGCAACCCTAGATTTAAGAGCACCAGAACAATGTGTGCATTTGTCAAAACCTACTACTTGACCTCCTACTACACTGTTAAAAATCTTGTCACAGTTTGAACCAAATTTTTGTGCTCAGTAGCTGCCGCCATCAGATAGTGAAATTTCGTACCAACATTTGGAGCTTCCTATTGCAATATTGTTCCAACTATTGGAACTCTGCTTCAACCAGGCTCCAAATGTTGGTATGAGGTTTCAACCTTTCGGTGGCAACAGCTACTAAGCACCAAAATTTGGATCAAACTATGACACGATTTTTAACAATGTATAAGAAGTAAATCGCCTACCACTACCTGGCTTTAGAAAAACAAGTAAGAAAAATCATGCGTTAAGCATAGATTATGAAGCACTTTCCAACACTTAATGAAATCTTTAACAAAACTTTGTTATTTAGGGAAGTAATAGTGTATAGCCAAATATACCCAAATATGTATTCCAGTACATTAGAACAGCCCTGTATTTCATATGTCAGTTCATATAATGGAAAAATTTAGCTTAGCAAGAAAATACCCAGTAGCTTGAAATTTCTTTTTCAGTAATTCATACTATTAGATGGAAACATACTTGAGTACTTTTGTTCAGCCCTGTAGTTTACATTGTACTTTTATTACGCGTCAGTATTAGGCTAAAATTTATTGTAAACTAAAACACTTTTAAAATAACTGAAATCACATTCTCATAAATCATCATTCATAGGTGTCTATGTACCGAATTCTTTGCGTGGCCCTGTATATCCCTTTATCTATATTCTGCAAACATTTCTCAGTAAATTGAATGCAGCTCAGCATAAAAATGCATAGCTTATTTAAGAATTACGTTTAAATAATTTACGCTCATATTCAGTAACGTTGGTGAGCTCTTTTGGGTAGCCCTGTATATCAACTATAACATTTATACACACCATATAATGTGCATATATTTAGCGAAATATAAACGCGAATATAATTAAAATGCATTTCATCCCTCCATCAGCCATCATCGGACACATATACGGTACTTCGGAAAGAATTTACTATTTGAAATCTTTTGCATGGCCCTGTAAATGCTATGCACTTCATATTATGTAAGACAGTAGCGTATAATTTATATTAAGCTTCAGTGATATATATCAATTTTATTATACATGAAAAAGCTTAATATATTTAAAATATGTCACACACAATTCCCCCCTTTTACCATTATCTAATGGAATTCTTTTGTGTGGCCCTGTAAATGAATAATAGCTACATTTTCACCTTATATTTTATAGAATGCATATTTTAATATGTTTGACAGGGTATAACATCTTTAAAATTCCTTTGAAATGATTTTCCTCCATAGGCCGTAATGAAATAGGAAACTTTTGATTCGCCCTGTAGATAAACTAATCATGGTAGATAATTCATTTTCAGTAGGGTTCGTGCTAAGGTAAACCTCAATAACGTCCTAAAATTTCATGGCAATCCGAGTATATTAACGATTTTTCCCCATAGGCCGTAATGTAATGGGAATCTTTTGATTCGCCCTGTAGATAAACTAATCATGGTAGAAACTTCATTTTCAATAGGGTTCGTGCTAGGGTAAACGTCAATAACGTCCTAAAATTTCATGGCAATCCGAGTATATTAACGATTTTTCCCCATAGGCCGTAATGTAATGGGAAACTTTTGATTCTCTCTGTAGATAAACTAATCATGGTAGATACTTCATTTTCAATAGGGTTCGTGCTAGGGTAAACCTCAATAACGTATAAAAATTTCATAGCAATCCGAGTATATTTACGGGAGTTAGAACGCGGACAGACGGCCAGACAAACCAAATGCATAAGCACTTTTCAACTTTGTTGGAAAGTGCTAAAAAAAGCTAAAAAAATGTATCCGAGAGAAAACACGTACAAGGCAGAAAAATCGTAGTTTCAACTATGGCTGTAGTCAAGGGATTAAGAGACGTTTCCTCCAATCTAAATCGAAGGGTGAATCCATTATTAATCAAAACTACCGCTCATTCATCGGATTTCAGCCTTATAACAACAGCCTTTTTGTACAATGAACATGTCGATATACCTATACATACAAGAATAAGCATATGGATTGCTAAAAACACAAATCTACATATCGGATAAAGCAAGAAACTCGTACATTGTACAGCATGCAGGAGTACCGATAAGATACTCACTCGGAACAGTTGACTTGCGTGTCTCCGACCAGGTTGTGGAGGAGCCTGAAGCTGGTCTCGAAGGATTCGACACCGACATGGAAACCCGACGGAAGCTTGTCCCAGGTGTCGAAACGCACGCCGCCGCCCAGGGAGTAGGTGCCCGGGGGACAAGCGACACACTCGAGGGTGGAGCGGTTGAAATAGGTGCCGGCCTCACAAGAAATGCCTAAAGATGAATAAAAAGAAATACTTTAAAAAGAATTGCCTGTAAATTGTAATCCCCGTACATGTTTATATAGTACTTAAGCGTTTATTTATATTTAATACTTTTTATTGTTTAAATTCTTCGTTTTTGCAGCTTCACAGCCAATTGATTTTTTCTGGCGAGCATGGCTGTGGGATCATCGTAAAATCTATTGTTGTTGTAAAGTATACAATTGTAACTATAATGAATTTTGGCACAAAGAATTGGTATAATTAATTGATAGAATTGGCATATTTGCATAAAGAAATACACAGCTTAAGAATCCGATTTAAAAAATGTTGTAGGACAGAGTTTTTTAACTTATTGTTCATGATCCCTTTGTGCAATATTATAGTATCTATTTGGCCTGTACACTGTAAAAAAGCTGCAGCAGAGATTCCAGACAATGTCCGTAAAAAACGGACTTTATGCCTATATCAACGGACTTTGCCATTACATTAACGGTTTTTGTAAGGTACCGTAAAGTTGTAAGGTTTTTGCAAGGTATTGTTTTGTAAGGTTTTGTTGTGCCGGTTTTCACGGTAACGATTAACACAGAAAATTACGAAAGTTGATCGTTTATGTGAAAAAAGTGAATATTCCGTAAATTTACTGGATAATTCACGGTAAAGTACCGTAAATTTATATTTTTTTTTTACAGTGTAGGCCATTAAAAAATAATCTGAGAGATTTTAAACCCTGTTTTGATATTCTACACAAAATATTCCAAAGGTTTTTTTTTTTTTTTTTTTTTTTTTTTTTTTAAACTATCTGCCTAATATTTATGCTAGTATAAAGAAGTTAAAACTGGCCGGGTTCTTTTGACTAGTTGTTAAAAACAAAAATCAACTACACTATGGAATCACCATGCAAGGCAATTGACATAAAATCATGTCTCATATTTTAAATTAGATTTTTTTCTAGTTCTATTAAAATATCCATTCTTAATTTAATAATTTTACAACAGCAATAGCATTTCATATTGTTTACTTATTGCATATAATGAAAATAATAAGGCTAAATATTGGAACATGTATATTAGTATAACTTCCAATTACTCACTATATTGATAGAATTAGACTGACAAAAAATCGACCCACTATGCTGAAAATTACTTCTGCACTAAAAAACTAGTCAGATGTGGTAATCCTAAAGTTTTCTTCTATCTCATACTTGTTAATACTTTCAGAAAATGCAGCACAGTAACAGCGCTGTGCGAAACGGGGGGCGAAGCGGACGGTCGCCCCGGGCGCGGAAATTTTTGAGGTGCCGAATTTATACTATCAACGTCATTTTTGTCCTGTCACAAGAAAAAGAGTGGGGTAGGGGGCGCCGAATTGAAGCTTTGACCCGGGCGCAGCTTTCTCTTCGCTCGCCCCTGCACAGCAGCGTCTCTGGTTTTGTGGGTTACGCCAAAATCTAGTCAGCAATAACTTATGTCAACTTCTAACTGAATCTAAAGTTTCATGAAAATCCGTGCATTAGTTTCTGAGATAAAACTATTGCAATATCTGAAAAAAAAAAAAAATAATAATAATAAGAATAAAAAAAAACTTTAGTGTAAAGGCGATTTACAACAAAAACTAAACAACACTAATCTATATCAGGGACTAACTGAATCTGAAGTTTGATTCAGAAAAGTACGAAAAGTACACATTGAACGTTTAGAAAAGTACATATAAAAAAGAAGTTCAAAATCTGATATTCCTGGTGAGATATTAAAAAAATACGATTGCATTTTACTCCACTGATCAACAAACTTCAATATTTGCCCACAGGAATCATTATTTCGTAGTACTTTAATTTCTGGGCACACATTTATAATAATGATCTCGATGTGTAAGATAGAAGAGGAGTCACTTACGGCAGTCGTTCACCCGTGTGGGTGGGTTCGGTGCTCCTCCGACGCACGTCAGGGGTTTCGGAACGGAGACTCGCCACCGGCCCCCGCCCTCGTCGCACTCCGTGAACTCGTAGTGGAAGTCACGCTGCAAGAAAAGAAAAAAAAAGATACATATGCAAGCTGAAAAATAACAAGGAACTCATTAATAACACATAATCATTAATCATCCTGTTATGATTATTATGTTATGATAGGTACACAAAATCATTGTGCACCTACATGTATGCATAGGGTGTCCAACAAATAAGACCCTGATTTTAAAATTAAATTTCTCAAAAACAAAGATCGATAGAATTATGCGGTAAAGAGTTTGTTTATCAGGTAAGCTGTAAAAATGTTATATATAACAATTTTTCGAACTGAATTTTTGAAATTTCGAAATTTCAAAAATTTAATTCGAAAAATCGTTAAAATATGGCATTGTAAACCGAAAAACTCGTTCTCTTTAAGCAGTCTAAAACAAGAAAAATGTCTAATCAAGCATTCTTCGAAATCAGAACACAATCTTTTTAAAATATCCTGTATGATATCTGTTCGAAACTTCTGTATACAGAAGCTTCGAACGGCAAATATTTTGCTCATTAAATTTGAAAAGACACTGCACAGAATTCTGCAACTACCCATTCTTTATTATATGCGAACAGATGGACAGACAAACGGATGGACTGGACGACGACTGTATTTATTCGTAATTACGAACGTGCCTAAAAATTTTCACTATTTTTTTCACCTTTCAAAAAAATAATTCTGTTTTAGTCTGAACATAAAATTATCATCAGGTTGAATTGGTTAAAATATACATTTCAGTCGAATTTATTCGAATATATCTTTGGATTTTTGTAATTATCAAACTCCACCCATTTTGACAGCCTTCTCTGAAGGTATTTTTAATACTTTTTCCGAAAAAATAATTTTTTTTCCTTAAATTTCATTCAACATGAAAATTCATTTCATTCAATACCTGAAAAATTATTATTAGGGGCTGTGAAATAAAACGTTATTAATTTAGGGGGGAAGGGGAGGGAGTCTGGCTTATGATACCGTAAGATATCGCTAGGGAGAGAGGTGAATGTCCTTAAATTCCAAATCATTTTTGATCCAATCAAAATTTTCTCTTCTTATTCGTAACGTGGTCTTTGGTACAAAATAGCACGCGATCTTTTTTTTTTTTTTTTTTTTTTTTTTATGAAAATAAAAAGTTGTCATTAAAATCACTAAATTATTATGAAATTATTTATTTCTAAAATATG
The DNA here is from genome assembly GCA_964019185.1 of Maratus speculifer. NCBI lineage: Eukaryota > Metazoa > Arthropoda > Arachnida > Araneae > Salticidae > Maratus > Maratus speculifer. Next base: position 445,343,941 of record OZ025290.1, on the reverse strand, counting down.
GAATACCCCAAGGTTTGACATTTCTATTATTCGTCATATGAGTATACATATATAATCACGGTTCGAGAAATTTTATGTGAAGTATTTTTAAAATGAAGCTTGTGCTTACTAATAAATGAAAGAGAAAAAGAAAGAATGATATCCACTTGTTTTGTTGATAAAAATTTCTATCTTTCCACCACCCCTCTTCTGGTCGGAGCAAGTGAACCAGAACTTTAATATTGTTTAATGCATTATGTAATAAAAAGCTATTACAAACATTTTTAAATAGTAACTATTTCTTTAAAGTTTTATTTGATATAAAAAATTTTCATATCCAAAGTGATATTTTATTGACTTATCTTCATCTGAATCATAAAAGTATATGAAAAATAAATGTAACCAGTTTTGTATATCACTTGGAACAAAATAAATAAATTTTAGAAATAAAAAAAATTTACACTTTGATAACGATATCATTACAGGAAATGGGAGAGGGGGGGGGGGGGTGTCGAGGGACGATAACGAATGACATCGGAACAGGGGAGGGGGACAAAAATTATCAAAAAGTTGATAGCGTTATATTTGCATAGCCCCTTATTATTTTGGCAAATTGTTATTAGACGTGGACAAGTCAGTTCAGCTAAAAACAATCTGTTCACGTATGGCAGGTGATTAAATCGTAAGTTAAAATATTTGTTTAACCACCTGTTTGATTCCTCAGTGCAAAAATAATATACTTGAAACGACAATGTTGTGGCAGCGAGAATGATATTGTTAAATAACGAAATCGTTCATTGGAATTCTTTCGGGATGTTCTTATTTATTAATTAAATGCATCTAACTGAAATTTCAAAAAAGTAAAATTCTTAACATTAATAAATTATCAATAAAGGAATGCTAAAATTCTAATGCTAAATTCATCTCGAATAAATAATTAAAATTCGTATAAAGCACAAATAAAACGTACTAAAATTGAATTTGAGTGCATACACATCCATGGAGTCTGTAAGGAATTGCTACATAATAGATAAAAACTTGTTTTGTTAAAAATTTAAGTACATTTTCCTCTCAACTTATCTTCCACCTCACCCTTAAATGACAATGGTCTCTCCTTGACGAATAAGCGCAAAGAGAAATAATAAAATTTAAATAACCACTGACGATGGCTGTATGAATTTGGCCGAAAACGCTTTGAGATATTTATTTATTTATTTTTAAAAAATTTTTAGTATAGATTCTAAACACGATATTCAATCATAAATATTATTCTAACTCTCTTTCCATCCAACAAACTCTATTTCTGCTGGTGAGTGGAGAGTCGATTCAACATGTCCACTGAGATTCCACTCTGCGAATAGAAAAGCTCATGCGTATGATAACTAGAGTAATGTTTGAATTTTGACAGCCTGTTGCTGCTACCAGCGCCATCTGTTGGTCAACAATCGAACTATTTTAAGAAAGTATGTATCTAAAAATTTATTGATTTTCTGATAGCAATGCAGCAAACCGCACGTTTTTATCTCAAACCGTTTTTTTTTGTTATCTACATTCAAAATGGGTCAGTCATTTACTGGACACCCGCATGAACCACTGAATTTAATATTGAACACGGGGTAAAAATAAATAAATAAATAAAATGGAATTGACCGAACCAAAGCAGAATCATCAAGCCCCAAATACTTTGGAACTACAAATGAAGTGTGTGGTTTCATCTTCGTATTAACCATGAAAAAGCAAAAAAATACGAATTTGCTACCAAAACACATTAAACCAAAATTAAATGAAGAAAAAAAACATCAAAAAACGAAACACAACAAAATTACTAAATTGGATACATATACAAAGATATACATATATAGGTACACATATTACATCTTTAATATAAATTTATAGTTTAAATGTTTTATATATATATATATATAAGAATTAATGCCATTACAAAAAATGTTATTAGGAAATTTATAGACTATTGCAAATCTGTTAAAAACTGATGACGAAAATGCATAGCAGTCACATTCGTAAAGTTTTAACAACAATTGGCCATTTTTAGGTGCGTTCGTAAACATGTAAATACGTAGCACCTATAGTTGTCGCTCAGTCCGTCCGTCCGTCCGTCTGTCCGCATGTAACAACGCAAAAACTACCCAACCGAATCGTTTGAAATTTAAAATACATAATTATTGTGTAATTTTGTCGAGTCATTTCCAATTTTATGAAAATCGGATGGATAGATCAATTACAGGGACAATCAAAGGAATTCCGTTACATTATGGTCAATGGGGGGAAAAGTTTCAAATGCATTTTAATCGTTTGAAATTTAAAACATACAATTATTACATAGTTTTGTCCAGTCAATTCCAATTTTATGACAATCGGATGGATAGATCAATGACAGGGACAATCAAAAGTATTCCGTTACATTACGGTCAATGGGGAAAAAGTTTCAAATGAATTTTAATGGTGTTACACTCATTCGAACATAATAGGATTGACATGAACCTATGAAATATATACTAAAACATACATTCTGTACAATTTGTGATGTAAAGAATGTTTATTATTAAATTACAGAACAACACAAAAGTATTCCACTGCATAATGCTATAAGAGGAAACATTGTTTGGGGCGTGTTTTAGTTGTAATAAATTACTTCACATTTTATGAATAAGATATAAGTTGCTGAGGTGTAATAAAAATTTACTTCCTGCATATTTACAGGAACACAAAGATTTCGACCACTATACTCTATCAGAAGTATGCTCTACTATATCAGCAAGATCTGAATATCTTTAAAACATCGTTATCGTACGAGCGCACCTCATTTGCTACGCTTCACGTGCAATTTCCTTGTATTTATTTATTTTTAATACCAAATTTTGAATACACAGAAAGTTCTTTTTAAAAAATTATAAGCAAATAAAGTTTGACTCTTATTACATAAATAGAAAGAGATATAGGTATATAGGTAGGTACATACTACATTTTTAGTACACAATTTATGGCTTGAAATATTTCATAAAAAATTGTCATTCTACAAAGTACTGTCTATAAAATAACTATTGAAAACCAAATATAGCATTGACATTTTAAAAAGTTTTAATTACAGTTTGATATTTTATTTATTTACTTATTTTCTAGCTAAAAGGTCAAATGTTAAACTTTCTTTGCGTCAAAATTATCATACATCATTCATTTGTTGAAAACGAAAAATGAATTTTTTTAAAAGTCAACTTTTCTGAACTTTTTTTTTTCTAAAGTATTCCTTTTTAAAATGTTTAAAAAAAAAAAAAAAACGCAATATTGTAATTTAACAAATTACAACGATTATTTGGAAAACGATATTTTCAAAGACTTATAAACAAATTCTGTATTTAAATTAACATTAATAATAAACATCATTTTTAGGATGATCCTAACGAGTCCTATATTACGTACGCCATGCATTAAACAAATTTATTCCTAGACCAATGATAAAAGAAAAAAAAAAAACAGTAGATTAGAGATATACAACTTTAACTGTTTAAAATGTGCATTTTTATTGGATGGAGTGAATCAGACTGACTTCTGAATGCCTCTTATTACGAACGACATGGATTAAACCTTCATATTCTTGGGCACATCCTAAACAAATTTTAAATGAAATTTCAGTTTTACAATTTTCGGAACTGCCAATTTTTAAACTTCTAAACATCGCAACTTTAAAATTTTTACACCATTGTGTAGTAAAAATGCACTTTTTAATGAAATTTATTTGAAATCTTTATCACAATTTGTTTCCAAATTACTACACTGTTAAAAAAAATTTTCTAGTTTGAACCAAATTTTGGTGCTCAGTAGCTGCCACCAAACGATGGTGAAATCTTGTACCAATATTTGGAGTTTTCTATTTCAAACTCGCTCCAACTATTGGAACTATGCTTCAGCAGAAGCTCCAAATATTGGTTCACTATTTCACCATCTTACAGTGGCAGCTATTGAGCACCAAAATTTGGTTCAAACTAGCACAAGATTTTTAACAGTGTATTTTTTTTCTTTTTTTAAAGTTTGTATTACTTTTTTGGCATAGAAGCAACAGAAATATTTCATTTCTGGACATTAAACATGTACCAATCAGGCAAAGAATTAAATTAAATAAGTTTCGGAATTCAACCAATAAAAAGTTTTAGATATACTTCAGATTTCCCAATTCGCTACCGAGAACAACAACTTTTTTCCAAATAGTTAATAACTAAACAACTTTAAAATATTTCATTTTCAATGATTTTAAAGTTTGGCCAGAAAGTCGCTACCCTGCGATTTTGTTCGGTCTTGTTTCTTGGACTGATGATTATTTACTGGATGAACCCAGCATTCCGCACAGAATTTATAACTTAATATAAAATCAAGTCATTACCGCAGAAGAGCGTGACCGACTAAACTGTCAAATTTAATAAATAATTTCTAACTACGATGTCGCTGAATCCGATTTGGTAATAGCCAAGCATGCAACGTGTCATTTGATATCGACAGAAATATCACTGAATAAATTTTGACAAATTGGGATTACTTCTGTTTAAATGCTGTATTAAAAGAAGTTTTTAGTACCAAATTTTGATTACATAGAAAACTCTTTAAGAAATTATAAGTCAATCATGTTTGATACATATGTCTTGATATACCGGGTGTCCCAAAAATGACTGATGAATTTTAAAATTCAATAACTTGCAAACGGTGACAGCTATTTAAAAAAATTTTTTTGCCGGAGGGTTATGTATAATGTCAGGAGTTTTTTTACCGTAATTTTTTATTTTAGTTCCATCTCAAATAATAGGTGGAGTTGACGGCGATTGAAGGTCAGATCGTCGCTTCGCTGAGCACTGATCACCTGGCCTTCCATCGCCGTCAGTGCCACCTATTGTTTGAGATGAGAACTAAAATAAAAAATTACGGTAAAAAAACTCCTGACATTATACATAGCCCTCCTGCAAAATTTTTCAAATAGCTGTCACCGTTTGCAAGTTATTGAATTTTAAAATCCATCAGTCATTTTTGGGGCACCCGGTATACACGTACATAGAGATAGATATATAGATATACAAATTACATTTTTCAATATGAACTGACAGTTTAAATGTTCTTTCATAAAAATTAATGTCATTCTACAAAATACTATCATTATTATCATATAGACTATTGTAAATCGGTTGAAAATTGATGATGAAAATATATAGCAGTCACATTCATAATTTTTTAACAACAACTGACCATTTTATTTATTTTTAATACAAAATTTTGGGTACATGGAAAATTCTTTTAAAAATTTATAAGTAAATAAACTTCGACTCTTCATATTATATAAATAGAAAGAGATGTAGGTATATAGATAGGTATACATACTATATTTTTAGTATACATAGCTTAAATGTTTTCCATAAAAAATTGCCATTATACAAAATACTATCATAATATTTATAGACTATTTAAAATCAAATATAGGAGTGACATTTTAAAAATTTTAACTACAGTTTGACATTTTATTTACTTATTTTCTAGCTAAAAGGTCAAACACCAAACTTTCTTTGCGTTAAAATTATCTTGTAGCCATTCATTTTATGAAAACCAAAAATGAATTTTTTTAAAAGTCAACTTTTCTAAACTTTTTCCCCTAAAGTATTCCTTTTTAAAATGTAAAAAAGAAGAAGAAGAAAAAGAAAAATCAAGATAATACAATTCTAAAAGCTTCAAAACCACTCACCCATTTCTATTCATCCATCATTATGAATTAATTGGTAATAATAAAATCACCGAAAAGGAAAGAAAAAAAAAAAACTCAAAATGAGTAAATAAATAAATAAATCTTCCGGCAACACTCTACATCGTGAAGAGCACGGACAAAAACTGAAGTGCTTCCCTCATCTTTATTTATCCCGTTACAAGCATCCACGCGACCCGCAACCTCACTCGCCGCCAAATTCCGTCGCCAACACCTCGCCAAGACACCGTCACACCACTTCCCTTTCCGTTTTTCTCCGTACGCCCCTGAAAAAAAAAGGGAGAGAGGAAGCGAAAAAATTCTCTTTCTCGCAGCGGAAACTGCACCTCGAGCCGGTTTCCTGTAGGTGCCTTAACAGGATGGAAAAAGGGGGGAGGGGGAGAGGGCAAGATAAATGGTTGCTGACGCACGATGACCTTTTGTCCAATAACCAATATTTTAGTTTATTTTTCGATGTTGGGAATTTTGATTGAAATTTATACAGTGAAATTTTCATTTAAGGGTGTTGTGAAATCAATAAGGGCAACTTTGTGACACATGCTTTAATTGATTTTTGCTCGGAAATGCCATGAAAATAGCAAGTGTTGTTATTCAGAAACAATCTAATTGCACTCAATATTCTGTTTTTTTTTTTTTTTTTTTTTTTTTTTTCTTTTTACACAACAGATCTTTTATAACAAGCTATCAAAGTGGACGTTTTTGAACACATTTCGCGACGAAAGCAGGAAAACCGTTCGAAAAGCAGGAGAAAACGGGTAATCACGTGATCGAAATAGCTTAGAACTGAACAGGTAATTTATTGATCATAAAATGGAATAATAAGTTCGATTCGAAATCGCTTCCCTAATAAGACCTTCCAGTTTTATATCTTTCTGTAAAAAAATGAATTTGTAAATGTGTCGAAACGTTTCGCGCTTGGTGAGCAAAGCAGTTGAGAAAAACCTTAAGTGCGCATTCTCTTTCAAATTGTTTATTTTCCGATTTACTTTTTAATTTATTTTTGCGCTCAAACTGGCAAATCGTCTTATTTAAAAAGTACACAAGGTGCCGTGATGGTCGATTCTTGGATAAATCCAGAAAATATTGCAAAAAAAGCAATCAAAGTTGGCTTTTTGAACCAATTTTTCCGTAGCAGGAGATCTGTGAAAGAAAAAAAAAAAAAAGGTCATACTGAAATAGTAATTGTTCATAAATCAAATTCTAATGAATTGAGCGCAGAATGACATCCCACGGCACCCTATACATCTCTTCAAAAATCATTCCAGCAAGTTTCATGTTTCTACTTTTAAAAATGAGTCTGAAATTGTATCTTAAAATTTTGAGCTGTTGAAGGTGGAAAAGCATTTTTTCGAATACTTAACGAAGACTTATCGTTATACTCAAATATTTCGTTATGAAGAAAATTCGTTAAACAGAAATAAACTCAAATTCAGGAAATTTGTATAGACACACGCGAAAAAAGAAAAAAATACACATGCAGTGAAGCGTTTTCGTTTCACTTATACAAAATACAGTAGACTCCCTCAAATCCGCACAGCCTGGGATCAGAGGTTGTGCGGATTTTAGAATTTTGTGGGTTTCTAGTCATTGCTTTGTTTACATTTTTTAAACAGTAATTTGAATATAATTAATAATGCAATTGAAACTTTAATGAGTGTTTACAATGTAATAAAATATTAAAATAAGTCAAAAACTAAAAGAATAAAAATTTAGAGAATTTTCAAAATGATTAAAATATCAATAGCAAGGGTCAAGTTAATAATCAATAATGTATGATTCAATATCGATTATCAAGATGAAATGCATTTTCCTAAATTATTCATTGAAACTTGCCTCATAAATGTCCAATAATAATCATTCACATCAAAATCATAAAATAAGAAAGTTTTTTTTTTTTTTTTTCAAATTTAGCGAGACTTAATCCAAAAAGCTTGATGAATACATAAACATATTTGGCAAGAATATTATGATTACCAGTAATATCAGCAATATCTTGAATTTTTTTCAAAAGAAAAAAAATATTCCTTTATGAAAAAACATGAATTCAGTAATATTAATAAAATTACAAGTTAAAATATATATAGAATTGATATAAAACGAAAAAAGTCAAATTTTGTCCCTATATCTGAACTGAATGTTTCATTGTTTACATCCGTAAATTATGTGCGGATTTTAGAGAGTTGCGGATTTGAGGGAGTCTACTTTAATAGGTCCACAGCTTCAATATGATGTCACGTCATCACCATGGCAGTATAGAATCATTACCTATCATTGAATGAATGACATAGGGTAGGATTGAATAGAATGAAGAAAACTTTTATTAATTTTTTTAGGTGCGATCGTAGTTATGTAAATACATAGCACCTATAGTCCTCGTTTAGTCCATCAGTCTGTCAGCACATAACGAAGCAAAAACTATCCAACCAAATCATTTGAAATTTAAAATATATAATGGTTGTATAGTTTCGTCAAGTCATTTCAAATTTTATGAAAATCGGATGTATGATTTAATGACAGGGATAATGAAAAGTATTCCGTTACCGGATGGCCCATGGAGTAAAATAATTTCAAGTGCATTTTAGTGGTGTTACACTCTTTCGAATATAGTAAAATTGATCGCATGTATGAAGTATATACTAAAATGTACATTCTGTACAATCTGCGGTGCAAAGAATATTTGTTATTCATTAACCGAGCCACACAAAAGTATTCCATTACATAATGGTATAGAAGGAAATATGGTTTAAGGCCGATTTTGTTGCTATTAAATTATTTCACATTTTATGAAATGGATATACGTTGCTGAAATTGACTACAGGTTACTTCCTGTATAATAGAAATCAGATAGTATTGACAGGGACACACAAAAGATTTCGACTACTCTACTGTATCCGAAGTACTGTATACTATTACAACAGGATCTGAATATTTTAAAACTTCGTTATAGCACAAACGTATCTCATTTGCTACGCCTGACGTGCAATTTCCAACTTTTTAGCTCACAGGCTATCATAGCCTGAGAGCTTATGTGCCCGTCCGTTCTGTATGTACGTGCGTAACGCGATAACTCGTGATAAAAATATCGGATCCACTTGAAATTTTGTATATAGGTATATCTTGATAAGGCGCTTCCCTGATTAGTTTTTGGAGTTCATTCGATATGTATAAGAGGGGGAACGGGGGGCTCATGCCCCTCCCCTTAATGGATATAAACGAGATTTTCATGCAGAATTAACAGTTTTCGTTCAAAATTTAGATATAGGATCATTCTGATGAGGCGAGTCCGTGACTGTTGTTAGGTGTTCATTGAATAAATATAAACAGGGGGAACGGGGGTTCTAATGCCCCTCCCCTTAACTTGTATAAATGGGATTTTGATGCAGAATTAACAGTTTTCGTTCAAAATTTAGATATAGGATCATTCTGATGAGGCGAGTCCGTGGCTGTTATTAGGTGTTCATTGAATAAGTATAAACAGGGGGAACGGGGGTTCTAATGCCCCTCCCCTTAACTTGTATAAATGGATTTTTCAATCAGAATTGTCAGATTTCGTTCAAATCTCTGAATAGTTTTGGAAGTTTAATGGTTAAGTATAAAAGAGGGGAATAACTCCTCTTAAATTATATAAATGATAAATGGGTATTTATTAAGAATTATCCGATTTGCTCTGAATTTTGGATATAGATTTTTTTATGATAAAGCTTGTCCTTGATAGTTTAGGAGGTTCAATGATTAAGTATAAAAAAGGAGAAAGGGGGGGGGCTGTTTCCCCTACTTAATTTGTTTTTCGAACAGAATTAACCCTAGAAAATATAAGGCTGTAATGTACAATTAGTATGCGTAGCCTGTGAGCTCAATGCCATCTGTTTAACTGGGCAATATTCTTTTTATTAAGTTCGGATTCGATTTTCATACGATTCGAATGGACTCGACACAGTTCTGCAGCAATTCTATGTATACAATTTCAAACCTTGTCGGTTGGGTCAATTTTTACTGCATTGCATACAGACAGATAGACAGATAAACAAACAGACGATGACTGTAGCTGTTATTCTTTTATATAATTACGAACGCACCTCATTAGCTTCAACACAACTCGGATAAAATCGAGTTACGTGAGCTTACTTCCTATACAAAAATTGTTTGTGAAGTGTACTCTACGACGCCCATAAAATGTACCTAAGGTATTTTGGTATCACTCTGTATATAGATCAAACCTTGATTCGTTCGAGTACAGTTTACTTTGGAGCGATTCGTAACCGAAAAACATAACAAAAAATATAATGTTCGCCGTTCAAGATAACACGCTATCTTACACATGTTCCTTTCCCAGTCCAAAAGCAAACGTTTTGTGTTTCATCATCCCAGGTAAAAACTGAACGGAGTTAACTGAAGCAGATAAGGTGTGTGTACACAAGAGCTAACTCAAAGGATGGTTCTTCTGGTGTCGTGTCAACAAGCTAAGAAACAAACGCGTCTTATAAAAATGACACTGATTTACCATGCACAGATCAGTGACCCACGGAATTCCACAAGATAAAGAAGAAAAACACGAACATTTATAAATTACGAATTCGTTAAAAACACCATAAAATTACACATTATGAGAAAAAAAGAAAAATTGAGAAATGTTTCTTAACCCTTAACTACTGTTAGCGGTCTCAGAGACCGCTGAATTTTTCAGGCTTCACAGTTTAACTTATAACTTTTTAGTTTAACTATAGATGCTGGTCAAATTTCGTTTCGTTTGGAGCCTTAATACTACTTCTAGAGATTTTGAATAGCTGAATTTTATTTATAATAGTCTTGTATATAAAGTTTAATACACAAATAGTATAATGAGAATTAATGTAACATTTTATTCATGTTTAGATTAAGCGGTCTGACAGACCGCTCACCGTAGTTATGTGACAATTTTTGTCAGAGCAGTTAAAGGTTAACGGGAGATTCTATTTCTTTGTGTCAACATTATTGATTTTAAAATTTTTGCACTGTTAAAAATGCTCTCCCAGTTTGAACCAAATTTTGATATTCAGTAGTTGCCACCACAACATGGTGAAATCTCGAACCAGCATTTGGAGCTTCGTACCAACTATTGGAACTATGCTTCAACCGGAGCTCCAAATATTGGTTCATGATTTCACCATCTTACAGTGACTGCTATTGAGCACCCGTCCGTCTGTCTGTCCGCCTAGAACAACGCTAAAACGACCCAACCGATGGGTTTGAGATTTAATCCCTGGAATTGTTAAATTCTTCGAGTGATTTCAGATTTTATAATAATAATAAAAAGAAAAAAAAACGCATCAAAATTTAAAAAGGTATTTAAAAATCTGTAATTAAACAATTTAAAACAATCATTTGGAAAATAATTTTTTCAAAGACTAAAATTTAAGACTTATAAATAAATTTTGTATTAAGGATGTATTCCAATCCAAATTACTAATTTTGTGATTTATTTTTAAGTTCATTTTTGCTCTCAAACGCATCCAACTGGAAAATTCTCTTATTTAGAAACTGCACAATGTGCCGTGATCGTCGATTTTTTGATAAATGTAGAAAATATTGTAATTTTTTTTTGTCAAAGTTGTCATTTTGAACCGAATTTTCCGAAACGGGAGATCTGTGATTGAAAAAAAGGTGTCATACTGAGAAAATAATTGTTTATATATCAAATTCTAATGAATTGAGTGAAAAATGAAGTCACGTGGTCTCTTATGGATCTCTTCAAAAATCTCCTCGGCAAGTTTCAAGTTTCTACTTTTAAACATAAGTCTGAAAAGAAAATTTCGAGCCGTTGAGGGTGAAAAAATATTTTTTCGAATGCACCCTTAAGAACCCATAATGTTTTTAATTCGTGGAGGAAATCTTAAACTCACCCCTTATCTTTTCTCGTTTCCTTTTCTTTTTCCAGCAAAAATTTTATCGTTACGCCACAGTTCCACGCGGTCTAGCGCCCGATAAAACTGTTCTCTACAAACACACACGCGTTTTTCCCATCGGTCCGACTCCGCAAACAGCACCGCCCGTGTGCTAACAAACTGATAACACGCGGACGGACGGACACACACAGCGTGAACAGGTGTCGATAATACACACTTTCCTCGTTTCCCGACACAACATTCTGAAATCGAGGAAAGAGTCGTGCGATAGACCTGACAAGTTTCTCTATTTTGGAATATTTATGATGGAGCAAATTTATCAACAATTGTGATTCAAAAACTCCGGTTTGAAAACTAGTCGTTGGGGAAGGGGGTGGGGAAGGAAGGGGCACCGTAATACTTACCATCATACATATGCATAATATCACATATGAAAATAAAACATGTGTAAACTATTTTTAAAATGCATCGCAATTCCAAAATAAAATTTAAACGCATATTTAAATATTTTTGCACACATAGTAATGCTCTATGAATGAATTGCTGATGAAACCAATTTTGACAAATTATATAAAACACCAAACTACTCAAACAGTACGAAATGCGTAAAAAAAAAAAAAAAAAAAAAACTTTATAACTCCAAAAATAATAATCATATTCACTAATAGTTTACTGCGTCGGATTAAGTGTCTCATTTTTAATTAAAATATATCTTTGAAATGAAATTTGAATGAAATACAGGGTCATGAAAAATCGAAGAGTGTGGAAAACAGGATTACGAATATCTCGGCGACTAATAGTCCGATCGACTTCGTTCTTTATGCAAAATTTGAGTTATTTTATTGACTTTTACGTACACACCTCAAAAAAAAAAAAAAAAAAAAAAAAAAAATCGCAGAGTTCTTAACATAAAACAATGTTTTTTTTTTTCCCGAAAATATGACAAACAGCATTGTGTACACCTTGTAATCAGGATTAAAAATAATGCAAATTGTGTGAATAATGAGCAGGTTTACCAAATAATTTTGCAGTGCGCATGCGTTAAAGCAATCAAAATATAATTTGCATAATCTGTTAGCTAAATAAATAGAGCAACTTTTGTGAAAGTCTCAGAAACATAGCTTGAAAATTCTGAAAGTGATCATCGGCAAAAAAAGCGCGAAATCCGTTATTTCCAAAAGGATGAGGGGCTGTATCCAAACATCCACTGATTAGTGTCATTATAGCATACACAATATTGGATGTACTACTATATTTGGCTACAGGCCCTCATCTGTTTGTTTCCTTCTGGGATTAATGGATTTTGAGCTTATTCAATAGACGATAATACTCAAAATTTTCAAGCTACATTTATGACACTTTTACAAAAGTTGCTCTATACATTTAGCTAAAACATTATGCAAATTATATTTTGATTGCTTTCACGCATGCGCAGTGCAAAATTTTTTAGTAAACCTGCTCATTATTCCAACAATTTTTTAATTTTTTAAATTCTGATTACAGGGTATTATATACAATATTACTTGTCATATTTTTTAAAATAACATTTTTTTATATAAAGAATTCCGCAAATTATGAGCAAAACAATTGGCGAAATTTAAGGCTGTTCTTAGGAAAACTTTAATTTTTCTAAGAGTATAGATGCTATCCTCATAAAAATGAACACAATTTATTAGAATAAGCCACTTAATGATAATCTACAGTTTTAAAGCTTTTTCTATATTAATTTCGATAGCGATATTCAATCTTTTCAATTTGTTGACGTTGTTCGCGGAAATATATGACCTCTTCTATTAAACTTACGTACCTGGAGTTTCAGGATAATTCCTCGTGTATTTTTCTAGATATATAGCAAAACATCAAAAATCGCAAATGGCCGGTCACCATTGGTCTTATATGTATGAGTGACACCAGCAAGTTAAAAATGCACAAAATCCAGAGAAAGATCAACTGGTTGAAAACTAAAAAAACATTATTTTAGACCCTATAAAATAAAAATCTCAAAAAAAAAAATAAATAAATAAATAAACGTATCTATACTAATAAAATCCGTGCGCCTCTGTCTGCTTGAAGCCGATTAAACTTCGCAACGCGGGCGAGTTAGAAGTCGCGAGAGGTGTCTTTCGATGGGAAAAATTCCGGGGAAGTCATTTCGGGCATTTTCGAGACCGTGGGACCAAAATTAAAAAAAGTTATGAATTAAAAACCCCTTGGGAATCGGAACGAAAAGTGTCTCAAATCCCAAACGGCGCTCAAACGGAGCTCTGAGGCAGAACACTGCGCCACCTTGCGGTGAAGGAAAAGAACTTTTCCCCTTTGGCTAAAAGAAGAAGCAGTCGAAAACCTCTTTTTCTCCCTTTTTTGCGCGTTTTTTCTTAAACCATCATGCAGACAGTTTTTAAAGTAGAAAAAAACTGATTACATATTCAGAATCTGCGTAAAAGTCTGCTTCTGATGAACCAAAAAATACGAAAAAATGTCTTATGGGCGCGCAGAGCCGACCGTACAAAACCAAATATTTTTAATGGGACGATGGCGACCATGGAGCGTAGAGCCCACTGTGCGAAATCACATATTTTTAACGGGATAATAGGCGCATAACAACCATAGCTCTTTAATTTACTTTTTTTGTGCTTGAGGATTCGAACACCAAGACTTGCTTATTAAATGAATTTTTTTGTTTATTATATATTGCTTAATATCGAGGTTCGTTTGGAAAAAGTGGCCCAGCTAGCGGGCGTAGCTCGCTAGTAATAACTATAAAAACAGTTTACGCATTTAACAATTTTCTATTAATTGCATTATAATTACAGTAAAACCCCGCTAATTCGTACCCCGATAATCCGGATAATTCGGATCGGTGTTTTTTTTTTTTTTTTTTTTTTTTTTTTTTTTTTTTTTCAAGTTTGAGAAGTGATTGGTTAATTTCTCTAATATTAACTTATTTAATCGTCGTATTCTGAATACAAATTTTTTCTGAAATCTTTTCGGAAGAATTAAGCAAAGTGAACAATTTTATTGTCTGTAAATATTCAATAAGTTTAACATAAAGATGATTTTCTGTAAGTATGTTCTGTTTTATGTCATTTTTTTTCTAATTCTCCGGATAATCCGGATTTTCGATAATCCGGATTGGGTCCGGTCCCAATTAATCCGAATTATCAGGGTTTTACTGTATAGGTGCAGAAACCAGATTAAAAATCCTAAAAGGATTTTTTGGATAATTTTTCATGTTTTTGTTTAGTCTTGAATTGTTTTTAAAATGAAATATATGAAAAATGTAGATATACTACGGTAAACGTCAGTTCTATAGGACGGTGGGTAGAAATCGCGATTTGATAAAATATTCATATACTTTTTCTACGTAAATGAATTGTTTCGCTTAAAAGCCATAAAATATCAGGAAATTGAAATGCAGTTTTAAAATATTTTACATTTGAAAGTATGTCTTTCCTTATTCAGCGGTGTAAAATTTAAAATTAGGCGATGTTGAGAAAAAATTAAATACGCAAAAGAAAAAGAAAAGAGGGAAATAGATTAATGTTTCATCAAATCAATTTTTCAAAAATAAATTAAACATACAAATCTGAAACAAACAAAAATTTGTGTTTATTACATTAATATTCAGAAAATAGGGTACTTTAAAGCTTTCCAATGCCATTGCAGTTTTCAATGTAATGCTGTTATTTTTAATTGTATATGTGTAAGAACTCAGTCTTACTTATTTACAAGAAAAAAAGAAAAGAGTCACTTATCTAAATATGGATGTCTCGGGGGCTATCATCCTCTTTAAGTACTTTTTATTGCATGGAAGACGGCACTAACACTTAGAACAATAAACATAAATAAAATATTTAGAAATAGCGCTCATTTTTACATAATTTTAGTAGCACACACCATCAACAATGAGACATGAACTCACTGCTCACAAACAACTTTCGAAATTTCTAACATAACTTAGAATAGAAAGTTTTTTTAATAGAACTAGTGTTGCCAGATTTTTTTAAAACAAAAAAATACTACAGCTGTCATGCCCACTAGATCTATAGGCCCGTTTATTTGAGATTAATGTATGAAGTCTCCCGCCAGAGGGCTCTGATACCTTGCCCAAGTTATTCTAACCAATCGTGCAAACCCTGAACCAAACCAATGACCATGTGCCGAGCCACGTGCACCGAACAGAAAGTAACTCAATGCTAATTTGGGCAGAGTTTGCGTCACATGGACTCACACGTGGTCCAATGAAATGATTCAGGGTCTGAATCCAGCTTCACTTTTTCGGCGGTTTTTCGCGCAATGGCTTAGCTGGTAGTATATAGTCGGCTATGACCAGCAACATTTTTAATTCAGCAGAGCTCAGGTCACATGATGCGTGACAGTCTATTCCCCCCCCCCCACACACACACACCTTTTTTTTTCTTGTAATGGGTAGGCGCGTGTTACATATGTATTTATGTAGGTTTTTACTTGTATGTCTGATGAACTGCAATATATATTTTTTAAATGTTTACATACTTAAACATTTTTCGTATCTATACACTCATGCAGTACATATAATAAAAAAAAAGCTAAACGAAAATCTTGAGGACAAATAAAACCGGGTTGCCGCACTCGATACAGAAGTTTACACGAAAGACCATGTTTCGATCTGGGATTTAAAATGACAGCTTACCAAGGATATATCCCCTGTAAATCTAGTTATGCAGCAATAGCTATGCTGCTGCAGACAAATCAACTGCTGCCATTCAGCGACCCTTTTACTATTTCTCATGCACCTTTTTCGATCGCTTCTTTCTATAACCTTTTCGGGTCTGGTGTATTATTAATAATACATGTCTTTTAACGGAGTATTCTTCTGATTTAAGGGTGTATTCGAAAAAACGCTTTTCCACCTTCAACAGCTCGAAATTTTCCGATACAATTTCAGACACATTTTCAAAAGTAGAAACATGAAACTTGCTGAGGGGATTTTTGAAGAGACGTCCAAGGTGCCGTGTGATGTCATTTTACACTCCATTCATTAGAATTTGAGTTATAAACAATTACCTTATCAGTAGGACCCTTTTTTTCGCTCCCAGATCTCCCGCTCGGGAAAAATCTGTTCGAAATGCCGTTTTTGATTGCTTTTTTTGCAATATTTTCTGCATTTATCAAAGAATTGGCCATCACGGCACCTTGTGTACTTTCCAAATAAGAGATTTTGAAAGTTTAGTGTATTTTAGTGCAAAAATGAATTCAAAAATAAATCAGAAAATAAGCAGTTTGAATCGAAATACACCCTTAAGAAATACTTTTGCTACTATTTGCATGTAATAATGTTAGTGTATGGCTCTGCATTTACTATATGACTTCATTTATGTTTGGGCATTTAGTAATAATAGTAGTTATTATTGTTTTTCGAATTATCTTTGCGCCATTTGCGATTCTTTCATTTTAAACATATATTTCACTCATTAAATTTTTTTTTAAAGTTAATTTTTTTGAAAGAATCGTGTGTTATAAAGCGCAAAAAGTATTATAATGTTGTAATATGAGTTAAATCTTATTGTAATACAATATTTTCTAAACATCTCCAAAAATTCTTCCTTAGCCTATTGTCATATGAATGTTACTTTAATAGTATGCAAAACTACAACATACGTTATCTTTCAGACAATGAAATATTTGTTAAACACTCATTAATCTATATGGATAGCTAGTGTTAAAGTTATTAACGTAAAAGTATTGTTTTTCTAAAAATTGAAAAAAAAAAATTCGAACCAGAAAGGGTTATATATCCGCACACCTTAGAAGGTGATTTTTTGAATTTTTTTAAAATTTCTCTTGTTATCCATTTTACTTACCCATCATACGTAGTATAGGGTAAGTCTTGCAATCGTTTTGAAAATCGAAAAAAAAAAAAAAAAATTGACGGATTTACACGTTTCAGATGGTGAAGATTCCGAAAAACATATTTTTAGAAAAAAAAAAAATTGCCGTCCGTCTGTCTGTCTGTAAACTCTCTATCTCACGAAGAAATTGAGATAGAGACTTGAAATTTTGTATGTAGTTAGTATGTAAGAATGGGACGAAGCCTACTGAATATCAGTAACCTTGGTTATCCGGAACTATTTTTTTCGGACTCTCAAAAAATTCGTTCTGATGAAAGGTATATAAAAATTTTCGAAATTTTGTATTTTAAGGAATGTATTTAAAATGCGATAAATTAAGCACAAATTTTGCATAAAGAACGAAGTCGATCGGATTATTAGTAGTCGAGATATTTGTAATCCTGTTTTTCACATGCTTCGATTTTTCGTGACCCTGTATTTCATTCAAATTTCAATTCAGAGATATATTTAAATTGTAAATAAGACGCTTAATCCGATGCACTAAACTGTTAGTTAATAAGATTATGATTTTTGGAGTTATAAGGATGTTTCTTTTACGCTGTTCGGTACTACTTGAATAGTTTCGCATTTCATATAATTTGTCGAAATGGGTTCATCAGCAATTCATAAATAGAGCATTACTATGTATATTAACAATATTAAAATATACGTTTAAATTTTGATTTGGAATTGCGAAGCATTGTATAAATAGTTTTCACATGTTTTTATTTTCCTACTAGCTGACCCGCCCGGCGTTGCCCGGGTCCGTATTAACAATATTAAACGAACTTGAAATTTGTATGATTTTATCATTAACTCGTTACATGCAGAAATGCATTGTCTGAAATACGTAGCCACTGACTGTGTGAAAAATCGGTTTTAAAAACAACAACTAATATTAAGCTCTAAAAATACTCAAAATGAGCAATGAAAAACGCTGGAGGGAATGTGTATCCAACGATTGCATGATTTTCGTGTTAAAAAGTTGATATTTACCCGTAAAAATCACTGTTATGTCACGTAACTAATTATTATTTTCACATTCAAATCCCAAGGGAAATATTTTGAATTTCAAACTAATTATATCACTCTTAAATCCGACTATACCATGAATGAAATCGATACACGATGGTAGCTAAAAGATTGGTACATAGTGTTATAATTTCAGAGCTATTTAACAAAAGTAAGTGTTATTTTTAATCAAATCTTGCGTAATGTTCACTCTGTGTATAAATCCCTAACCTTAAACTTTTGTACCGTAACCAGAACCTGTCTGTAACCTAACAGTGACTTAACAGTACCCTACCGTAAATTAAATATTAACAGAAATGTAATCTAGCCTTCACTTTATTGTAACATATCCTTATTCTAACCATAACATAAATGCAATTTAACTTTAACCTAAATAATATAATAGAAAGAAAAAAAAAAACATTTTAAAAAATTACTATTTCTTTGTAAAATAATATGCTTCAGCTGTAATTCATTTCTTTCAGTTCGTTTTATTAATACAAAATTCCTTCCTCGTGCTTTTGTTCGAGACATTAAAATTTCAGCGATAAATGGTTTAATATTGCAAACCTTTTTTTCGGTTTACTTCGCTTCCACGCATCTTTTTCTCCATGGTGTACAGCAGCTGTGATTAAAAAAAAAATCCTCATTTAAACTGACAGTTTGCCAGTCTATGAATTTTAAAGGTCTGTTCCAGCTTTTTTAATTATTTCTGCGAAAATTTTATGTAACCAATCAACCATAAGAAAATGAAAAGGAAAAAAAGCGAAAAAAGGCGATTTTTTATGAGAGTGAGCTTTGGAATTTAATTAATTACTCAGTTAATAAATAGAATTTTGAAATTCTGAGCTCCAGGTGCATCAGGAGAGACATTGGGCTGCTCTCAAAAAAATTTTTGAGCTTCGTACGTGCTGTAGATTTTGCTAGCCATCGCAGACACACACACACGCAGACAGACAGAGCGTTTTGTTCTTTTATTAGTATAGATATTATATTATGCATATTCATGATGGGTAAGTATTACGGTGGCCCCCAACGACTAGTTTTATAATGGCATTTACCTTAAAAATAAAAAAAAATTAAAAATTTTAGCAATTACCGAGAAATAATTTTTTAAGAGAAAAATAGTCAAAATTATGTCAAAAATTGACATTTCCGCAAAACATGATAATTCAAAAATAGAACAATGTGTTGACTTTTTATAAATTGCATGATAAACGGAATAATTTTAACTGGGACTTAGAATGCACACTTCTATCGCATCTCTATCTCGGAAAATATAGCAGTTAAAGTAGTACTGTCATGAAAAATTCGCAAAATTTGTCATTTATACCAGTTTAAATATAAAACTATTTAATACATTCTCATGAGTTTAGGCTATTCCCTCTAAAGACATTTGTAACAGAAGTGTAGAAAATTTCGTGGCATTTCACTCATATATATATATATATTTATACCTTTTTTTGGGGGGGGGGTGTTTTGCGTATAGTCAAAATCTGAAAATTTTCATTTTGAGAAAAAGCTAAAAAGAATTTTAAAAAACAATTCAAAAGCTATAATAGCCGTAATTCAGGTTACGATTGAGATATAGATAAAATTTAAGCAGAATTTGACTGATAAAAGAGTCGATTTTAATGTTATTGCATAAATGACAAATCAATATTTTGATTGAAAATTATATTATAAAGGTGTTTGGATACTTTAAGGAGTGACCTTTTTTTTTAGTGTCCACTTCCGTCATAAAAAGAATAGAAAACGCTAATGTTAAGTCTATAAGGACGTTACATTCAAATTTCTCGCTTTGATTTTATTTTATTTTTATTTTTCAATAGGATAGCGGGGACTCTACAAGCGGGTTGGTTTTTAGGTGCGTTCGTAATTATGTAAATACTTAGCACCTACAGTGGTCGTTCAGTCGGTCCGTCTGTCCGTCTGTCTGCATATAACAACGCAAAAACTACCCACACGAATCGTTTGAAATTTAAAATACATAATTATTGCATAATTTTGTCAAGTTACTTAAAATTTTTTGATAATCGGGTGCATAGATCAATTACAGGGGCAATCAAAAGTATTCAATTACATTATGGTCAATGGGGAAAAAGTTTCAAATGTATTTTAATCGTTTGAAATTTAAAACGTATAATTATTACATAATTTTTTCGAGTTATTTCAAATTTTATGAAAATCGGATGCATAGATCAATCATAGGGGCAATCAAAAGTATTCCGTTACATTACGGTCAATGGGGAAAAAAGTTTCAAATGCATTTTAATGATGCTACACTCATTCGAACTTAATAAAATTTATATGCAACTATAAAATACATATTATAATATACATTTTATATAATTTGTGATGCAAAGAACATTTGTTATTGATTTACAAGGCCCACAAAAGTATTCCATTACATAATGGTAAAGGGGAAAAAATGTTTGATGAGCGTTTTAATTGTAATTCACTATTTACAATTTTATGGATTGATATATGAGAGCAATATTTTTAAAACTTCGTTATCGTACGAACGCACCTCATTTGCTACGCTTCACGTGCAATTTGCAACTTGTTAATTTTTTTTTTTTTTTTTTAGTTATATACATATTAAGTACTGGAGGAAATATGAGCGTTTGTGTGGGAAAATTTTTAACCGTGCTAAAATAATAATAATAATAAAAAATATTATTTAGTATTCAATCCTGTAGAACAACTCATATAAAAAGACCAGTCAAACATAAGGTAAATGCATCTGTACATGGGCTACAAATTTTTTAGTAAACTAACTGGGTCTTTGGACAACAAAATTACAAGGAAAATATTTTGTTATGTATTACAAATGATTGTAATCCAATATTTAATACATCTATATTTTAACTGGACTATGTTTTTTCTACTGCAGTTTGTCAAAGTTTCAGAAAGTGGCATGAAATGGATTGAAAATCCTGCATGTTATAAATATAAAGCATTCGAAAATTTCTTGATTAAAAGAAAGGTACTACTTGGTTATCCCGTCGACCAAAAATCTATCTCCAAACTATAAGATTAAATACCAATAATTGATGACCGTGAATATCACATTCAATGGTATTAAATATGATACACGTGTTTAAAACGTCACTAAGTGATATTTATTTTGACTTTGTATTTTTATTAATATTCTACTAATCGTTTTTTTTTCTTTTAGTTTTTTTTTTTTTTTCGTTATTTAAAATAAAAATTATGTCACTATATATAATTTTGCTATTAGTGTGGCGATTTGTACAAATTGACGAAATTGGTTGACGGGATAACCAAGTTGTACAAAAAAATATGTATATCTATCTCCATAAATATACACATTATTCTTACACAAATTAACACACATATTGTAAAGCATCAGCGTAATCATGTGCTACTGCTACAGATCATCTTGTAAATTTATTTTACATGGTAATTCAAACATTATCATTTTTTTCCCTTTAACTAGGCAGGCTCCGGCCCCCTGCTCGCTACGCTCGCCAACCCCCCCCTCCCCCCCCCGCGTAATCGCTTCGCGATTCCAAGTTGTAGGCTACCCCTGCGTGCTGCGCTCGCCAATATCCCATGGAATCGTTTCGCGGTACCTTATTTTCCATACACTCAATTTTGGAATTCCTCTCATAAACGTACACTTATTAAAATACCGAGCACTAAATATCCATAAAACCAGGAAAATCTACCAAAATAGCAGCATAAGGGGAAAAAAAAGGGAAGTGTGCTCATTTCCAAGTCCACCCGAGACGAAGCCCTTTCCTGATTGGTCTATTCGACTCATGGAAGGTGTGGTCCACCCGGACGCGTTATTTCCGGAAACCTTACACATCAGCATCATTCCAGGAGTCATTCCTGGAGATTTGTTTAAGGCTAGTTTTTTTTTTTTTTTTTTTTTTTTTTTTTTTTACTATAGAAGGGTTTGTTGTTTGTCCCGTAATAGCTCTTCGTGATCATACCTTCGCTAAAAATCAGACTGTATATATATATTATTTTGGTTGTATTTATAAAAGTATATATATATATACACACACACACACATATATATATATATATATATATATATATATATATATATATACTGCAAAATAACGGAAGAATTCGTCAAATATTTCTATGAAGATTCAATAAATTGCGTAAATTCATAATTGTCCAGTGGTTTTTGGCAATATAATGTATAACTCAAAAAAAAAAAAAAAAAGTTTCTACTGGCCTTTTTAGCACTTTCCAACAAAGTTGAAAAGTGCTTATGAATTCGGTTTCTGTCCGTCTGGCCGGATGGCCGTCTGTCCGCGCTCTAACTCCCGTAAATATACTCGGATTGCTATGAAATTTTTATACGTTATTGAGGTTTACCCTAGCACGAACCCTTTTGAAAATGAAGTATCTACCATGATTAGTTTATCTACAGAGAGAATAAAAAGTTTCCCATTATATTACGGCCTATGGGGAAAAATCGTTAATATACTCGGATTGTCATGAAATTTTAGGACGCTATTGACGTTTACCCTAGCACAAGTCCTATTGAAAATGAAGTTTCTACCATGATTAGTTTATCTACAGGGCGAATCAAAAGTTTCCCATTACATTACGGCCTATGGGGAAAAATCGTTAATATACTCAGATTGCCATGAAATTTTAGGACGTTATTGAGGTTTACCCTAGCACGAACCCTACTGAAAATGAAGTATCTACCATGATTAGTTTATCTACAGGGCGAATCAAAAGTTTCCTATTACATTACGACCTATGGGGGAAAATCATTTCAAAGGAATTTTAAAGATGTTATACCCTGTCAAACATATTAAAATATGCATTCTATAAAATATAAGGTGAAAATGTAGCTATTATTCATTTACAGGGCCACACAAAAGAATTCCATTAGATAATGGTAAAAGGGGGAATTGTGTCTGACATATTTTAAATATATTAAGCTTTTTCATGTATAATAAAATTGATATATGTCACTGAAGCTTAATATAAATTATACGCTACTGTCTTGCATAATATTAAGTGCATAGCATTTACAGGGCCATACAAAAGATTTCAAATAGTATATTCTTTCCGAAGTACCGTATATGTGTCCGATGATGGCTGATGGAGGGATGAAATGCATTTTAATTATGATATTCGCGTTTATATTTCGCTAAATATATGCACATTATATGGTGTGTATAATGTTATAGTTGATATACAGGGCTACCCAAAAGAGCTCACCAACGTTATGGAATATGAGCGTAAATTATTTAAACGTGGTTCTTAAATAAGCTATGCATTTTTACACTGAGCTGCATTCAAGTTACTGAGAAATGTTTGCAGAATATAGATAAAGGGATATACAGGGCCACGCAAAGAATTCGGTACTTGGACGCCTATGAATTATGATTTATGAGAATGTGATTTCAGTTCTTTTTAAAATGTGTTTTAGTTTACAATAAATTTTAGCCTAATGCTGACGTGTAATAAAGGTACAATGTAAACTACAGGGCTGAACAAAAGTACTCAAGTATGTTTCCATCTAATAGTATGAATTGCTGAAAAAGAAATTTCAAGCTACTGGGTATTTTCTTGCTAAGCTAAATTTTTCCATTATGTGAACTGACATATGAAATACAGGGCTGTTCTAGTGTGCTGGAATACATATTTGGGTATATTTGGCTATACACTATCATTTCCTTAAATAACAAAGTTTTGTTAAAGATTTCACTAAGTGTTGGAAAGTGCTTTATAATCTATGCTTAACGCATGATTTTTCTTACTTATTTTTATGATAATTTGAAACAGTTTACTACCTTTTTCGCTTTCCCATTACAGCACTCAAATTTAAAAAAACAAAATATTATCTCCCATGGGATTTCACGAAAACTCTGCTTCCTTGACAAATAATAAAATAAATAAATAAAATTAAATAAAAACTCAGTTTCGTTTCTCTTAGTGTTCTATTTTAAATTACTTTGTGAAAACTAAATTTTATTTATTTTTTACAAAATCATCCAAGTAAAGGAAAATCCCCCAAATTAAATTATAAAAAATACATTCAGGGACCATTGCACTTAATGGCGAACCCCTACGAAAGGGATGAACAGTTAAAAAGAAAATTTTAGCTAATTAAATTTTAAAATCCAAGCTAAATGCCCTTCCTTGCGGGTGCCTAAGCAATTCTATTTCTTTCCTTTTCACCCTTATCGATAACGGTGGATTTGCAGCTGTAGGCAGCCTGATAAGGGCACATACAGTATGAGATGCGGAAACGGGATTAGAATGAAATGCGGTTTTTAAACTCGGAATGTTCTGAGCAAAATAGATGAGTTTTATTATTTTTTTTTTTTTTTTTTTTTTTTTTTTTTTTTCATTTAAGGTGGGTGACTCGATACCTTTGATTCGGCAAAAAATGACGAAAATATCGATTTTCCAATTTGTCGCTTAAATTTTAGTTTATTACACTTTTTTGAAGAAACTTTTTTGAATGAAGACACTTTTTTGAATGAAGTATTTCATTCTTATGCCAAAAATTTACCTTAAAATGCACCAAACTTTCAAAATCTCTTATTTGGAAAGTACACAAGGTGCCGTGATGGTCGATTCTTTGATAAATGCAGAAGATATTGCAAAAAAAAGCAATCAAAAATGGCATTTCGAACCGATTTTTTCCCAAGCGGGAGATCCGAGAACGAAAAAAAGGGTCATACTGATAAGGTAATTGTTTATAATTCAAATTCTAATGAATTGAGCGTAAAAAGACATCACACGGCACCTCATACGTCCCTTCAAGAATCCCCTCAGCAAGTTTCATGTCTCTACTTTTAAAAATGTGTCTGAAATTGTATCGGAAAATTTTGAGCTGTTGAAGATGGAAAAGCGTTTTTTCGAATACACCCTTAAATAATAATAATAATAAAACGTTCAAAGTGTATCGAGTCCTCTTAAAGAAAAACAATTGGGTATTCTGATAATAATTCTGCCTCCCTTAAAAGGAGTCGGTAGGTAAACTCGTAAAAAAAGAAAGAAAAAATAGTACGTTTTTAAGAAGTTTTGCAAAGATCCGAGTATTATAAATATAGTTTAAATCGATTTTATGACATCGCTGTCCCTTTAAATGCCACACTATACTTCACGAACAAGTGATTTTTCTTAGTTTTTGTTTTTTCGACAAGTAGGCTTATTCAAGGGGTAAAACTTTTATGTATATTGTTCAGTTGACTCGAATTGCTTTAGGTTGTTTGTTCCTTATGATCTATTTTATAAAACTAAAGTATCAAATTTATAAAAAAAAGTTTTTTTCTCCCGTAAGAGTTCCGAAAAATTCTGTAGAAATTCACTCGGCCGGGCCAGGTTCGGACCGAAATTTTAACTTTTTTCTGGGCCGGGCCAAGCTCAGGCCTTGTTTCTAGCTATTATATCGGGCCGGGTCCGGGCGCTAAATTTTTTTACGGATCGGGTCGAGCCCGGAACTTCGTTTCTGGCTATTATATCGGACCGAGTCGGGCAAATAATTTCTCTCTACGGGCTGGGCTCTGGCCGACATTTTAATAGTAATAACGGGCCAGGCTGATTTTTTTTTTCTATGGATCTGGCCGGGATCTGGCCTGGACATTTTGGCCCCTGCAGACCTCTAGTGCCCATAACTCAAAAAACTTCGCTTTTCATGAAATGCGAAAAACTGTTTCAGGCTAAGGTAAGCTTGATGGTGCTGTTGCAAACACAATTTCTACCTGGTAACTGGATTTTAAGGCTGTTGTTCACCCACTTTCCGAATTCCCCTCTATGGGCGTTTTTGATGCATTTTTATATTCAAAGTATCTCCTCAGGAAATTAATATTTTAACTTCTTTTATCAGCGTTCTCTTCTTTAAGCATGTCCCTTTTTAGGTGCGTTCGTAATTATGTAAATACGTAGCACCTATTGTTATCGCTCAGTCCGTCCGTCCGTCTGTCTGTCCGTCTGTCCGTCCGTCCGCATACAACAACGCAAAAACTACCCAACCGAATCGTTTGAAATTTAAAATACATAATTATAACATAATTTTGTCGAGTCATTTCAAATTTTATGAAAATCGGATGGATGGATCAATTACAGGGACAATCAAAAGGATTCCGTTACATTACGGTGAATAGGGAAAAAAGTTTTAAATGCATTTTAATCGTTTGAAATTTAAAACATGTAATTATTGCGTAATTTTGTCGAGTCATTTCAAATGTTATGAAAATCGGATGCATAGATCAATTACAGGGACAGTCAAAAGGATTCCGTTACATTACGGTCAATGGGGAAAAAGTTTCAAATGCATTTTAATGATGTTACACTTATTCGAACATAATAGAATTGGCATGAATCTATGAAATATATACTAAAATATGCATTCTGTACAATCTGTGATGCAAAGAATTTTTACTATTAAATTACAGGGCCACACAAAAGTATTCCACTATATAATGCTATACGGGGAAACATGGTTTGGTACGTGTTTTAATTATATTCAACTATTTCACATTTTCTGAATAAGATATACGTTGCTGAGGTGTAATAAAAATTACTTCCTGCATATTTAGAGAAACGTAAAGATTTCGACTACTATTCTTTATCCGGAGTAAGCTCTACTATATCAGCAAGATCTGAATATTTTTTTAACTTCGTTATCGTACGAACGCACCTCATTTGCTACGTTCACGTGCAATTTCCAACTTGTTTTCTTAGTTTTCAAATTATTTCTAAAATTTACGCTTAATTTTATAGGAAACGTTAAAATTTTACTCCCACTTTGTCAGTTTTTAAAACATAAAATATTAAATTAAGGGAAAATTTTATAGAAATGCTTTGAGAACTAAGAAAAAAAAGAACATGCTTAACGAATAGATCATTGAAAGAAGAAGTTAAAAATATTAATTTCCTGATATTTTGAATATATAAGAATGCATCAAACGCCCATAGACTTAACATTACGGAGGGGAATTTGGAAGTTGAGTGAACAGCCTTAAGGCGCAACACTAGGCACAGAAAAAGACCCGGATGATAATGTAAAGTCTATAGGGGCGTTCTTTTCAAATATCTCGCCCAAATTTTAATATTTTTACATGATTTTTTTGCATAGTATAGCTGAGGACGATCCACAACTGGCCTAGTTTTTACTTTTTCAGTTTTGGTTTCAGATTTAAAAAAAAAAAAAAAAAAAAAAAAAAAAAAAAAAAAAAAAAACGTTAAATTTTAAAACCGGTTGAAACCGGTTCTGAAAATGAAACTATCGTAATATAAAAAATACATAAGCAAAATCGAAAAAGTAAAAACTAGGCCGGTTGTGGATCGTCCTCAGCTATACTATGCAAGAAAAAAAAATAACATAAATAAATCATGTAAAAATATTAAAATTTGAGCGAGATATTTGAAAAGAACGCTCCCGTAGACTTTACATTATCATCTGGGTCTTCTTCTGCGCCTAGCGTGGGGCCTTAAGTGCGGTATCTCCTACTTTAGGAGATTGATGATTGATAGAGGAATGAAAACCGAGTAGAACGGCAACCATAACTCATTAAGCCTAATTTTTTAGTTCTGTCACTTTTGTAGCAAGAGTGCGACATGTACAAAAATTTTATTTAAAAGTTTTTCTTTTACAAAATTTTACTTTAAATAAAGTTATAACTTTTTAAAGAGTTATCGGCTCGCTATTTAAAATGTTATACATTTTATTTTCAACACCGAAATTCATACAGTAAACATGAATGACACATAAAAATGACATTCTGGCAATCCCAGTCTATTTACGAGAGTTAGAACAGGGCCAGATGGCAGACAGACACATAAAGCGAATTCATAAAAAATTTTCAATTATGTTGGAAAAAATTTGAAAAAAAAAAAATAGGCAGCGTGATAAAAAAACATGAGTGTTTTTGCAAGCAAGCCATATTTAAAGATACATGAATGTTTATTAGAATAAATAACTTATACTGCATACATTCTTCATTCCTTCATTTTACAATTGAGATGTAAGCACTAGTGAAGACTGATTTAAATGATACTATGTAAGGCAAAATGTTTCATTGTTGCAGTTTCACAACCCTTTAGCATATTTTGGAGAACGTTTATGAAGGAACCATTCAATCGACTGTTGTTTCAATTCATATACCATTGTATAGATTAAATAAAATATTGTGCGATGGCTAGCTGTAACGAACAAACGAAAAAAAATGACTTGAAACTAATGTATTCCGTTATAATTAAGTTATATAAATGTTGAAATGTCATATTGTAGTCGGAAATTCATTTTTGTACATCATTTTTATAATTCTAGCCTATGATGAAGAGGGTTAAAAATGGATTACAAAATCTCAACTTTACAAATCCAGGTTGAATTAAATAAGAAAGTGTAAATATACTGAAAACAGTTTTGACGTCAATAGTTGTTATGCAATGGCATACCTGAAACTTAAGGCCGAAACTAGTCTTTTTTGCACCTTCGACAAGCATTGATTTTGGCGCCTAGGGCTCTTTTTTAACCAATCTTTAGTGCATTTCTTTAAAATATTATTGTAACGAAAAATTCATATCCTTTGCCTTATTTTAACCAATTGTAGATCTAAAGCGCTAAGTTCTAAGACATTGAACATGTTTTCATGTTAGGGTCCTGCTTCTAACTGTCAGTTGGTCCTTTTGGGGCCCCTACTAAAGCTTCCTTAAAAATGGTCCGATTACTAGCTTTTTTATTATTTCATTATGTATGTAGATTTTAGATTGTAATGTTAATTTGACTCTCAACGTCTCAACTATTATTTTTTATATATCTGACGATAATTTATATTTCTAGTAAGTTTGTTAATGATCGTAGCTGAAAAGATGCTTTTAAATTTAAACTCGAACGGCTGGGTCAGTTTTAATTGTAGAAGAATAAGATTTTTTTTTGTTGTTGTTGTTTACTTGTTAGTGTATTAGGATATTTTTATTAAATACAACTTACAAGACCGAGGGACCAATAAAAATTTTAATTTCGTAATTTTTTAAGAAATCTTTTTCTCGACCCAAACCAATTTTAAAGTACTTCTTCACGCATTTCTTTCCTTCTACCTTATTTAAAACATTTTTTTTTAATTGAAAGTACTATATGTCTAACGGTTTAGGAATTAGCCGACCGCACAAAACCCTAAATCATCGAACACAAGAAAGTATCCTTTATTTTATGGAATAGTAGTCATAGGGGAATCTAACGATCCATGTCTTCCGGAAGCGAAGGGGTGCATAAGCCAAAAATGAATATCACCAGTGGTTGCCTCGTTGGCTTAGCATTGTGTTTTCCTGCACCCAGTTTTCCATGTTTTCATACTTTCGATTGTAGTACAAACACAATGCAACGCCTACGAGTCAACCACTAGTGGTATTCATTTTTGGCTTATGCACCCCTTCGCTTCCGGAAGACATGGATCGTTAGATTCCCCTATGACTACTATTCCATAAAACTAGTAAATCTGCAGATCAAGAGCCTCAACGTCAGCTTTGCACATCATTTCTTTTTTAAAACACATTTTGGGTAATATTCAACTTCCTGGAAACTGTAATTTAAAATTTTCAAATTACGTAATTATTTATAAGAATAAAATAATAAGAAGAAGTTTTCAGCCATCAAAAGCGTTAAATTAAAGATTTAGTTATGTTAGGATATTCTGAATTTTTCATGATCTATTATTTTTGTTTTTTTATTATAACATAGTAGATTTCTTCAGGGGGGCGGAGCCTCCCTGAACCCCCTGTAGTCTCATTAAACTTAAATTTGTAACTTTCTATCAATTTGCTAATGGTTATCGTATATCTTGTATTTCTTTATGCATTTTGATTTATAAGGATAAGTAACAGTTTTAATAAGCATTTTTCATTATCCTCATACTTGTACATACCTAAAGATACAAAGACATTAATTCATCAGTTTTGACGTTGACTTCATTTAAATTTTCGCGTTCAATAATTACACGCATTCAAATTTATAACATTATAAAAATAAGGATTAGGATGAATGGTTGTTTAGCAACCATTAAGAGAAAATAAAGAAAATGAAATAAATACATTTGAAATAAGTGAATCTCTAAAACAAATTAGTTTATATTATTGGAATACATTTATAAAAAATCTCCAAAATTTACAGTAATAATTTTAAAAATCTGACAAATGAATAGACAAAATTTCAAAACAATACGAATAATTTAACCGGTAAATTTCAGCATCCATTTATCATAGTGTGACATTTTCTCACAAGAAAAAAAAAATAAATAAAAGTCATAGGATTTGCCATAGAAAAGCATTATTGCCCAAAATAAAATATTCTATATCTTCCGAACGAATGAACCCAATCTAACAAAAAACTATACAGCTTAATCCCAGTGCCTCACTAACATACTCACTTAATTTCAAGCTAATCCGATGCTTTTTACGGAAGTTATCGCGGAACAGACAGACTGACAGACGGAAACCAAAAAATTTCGTGTCTCCAAAGTAAGCCTTCACTGACGTTTCGGCAATAAAGGACTTCTTCTTGTGCTCGTTGACATAGGATTTTGTGCAATCGGCTCTTGGACTAAAAGGGCACGCTATACAGGGTGATTCATAAAAGATGGGCAGAACTTTAAGGGGTTATAGTACACTTAAAGACAAATAATATTAAATAGGAGACTAAGGGTCCCAGACGTATTCCCAAGGAGATAGGGGGCATTAAAGTTTAGGGTCCGAAATTTCAAATGATTATAAAAAATGGAAAAATTGGTCGATTCGTTTGCGGTTTTTGCAAAAAATTTTCTTTATGCCAGTATTTTCTTGAAATAAAATTTTAAAGTTCAATTTCAAAAAATGCCGATAGGGGGCGCTTTAGACTTTGGAGTAACAAACAACTATTTTTAACGTTATTTTTTGTATTTCTTTAAATGATTTCGAAAGCTTAGACTTAAACTTAAATTTTGATCTAAAAATCTGAGTCCTAACGAGTAGTTAAGTAGCGTAAACTGAAATTTGAAATTTGAAACCCTTCTCCCCCCAGAACAAAAATCAGTTATTCCCGATCTTTGTGTCGTAGATTAGGCTCTAACTACTGCCGCGTTTTGCTAAAATTATTCTTTATGTCAGTATTTTCTTGAAAATAAATTTTAAAGAAAAGTTTCAAAAAATTCCGATAGAGGGCGCTTTAGACTTTGGAGTAACGAACAACTATTTTATACCGTTATTTTTTGTGTCTCATTAAATGCTTTCTAAAGCTTAGACTTAAACTTAAATTTTCAGCTCAAAATCTGAATCGCTGAGCGTGGTTCAGTAGCGAGGGGAGGGGGTTCAAATTTCAACTTCTGAACATAGTTCAGTTTGCACTACTTAACCATGCCCAACGATTCTGTGCTGTGATACGAGGCAAAAATACAACTTTCGTCAAGGACTGCATAGTCGGAATTCACTCAAAAAGGCACTGGCACAGTTGGAAATGTCGCTCATGCAAACGTTAAAGCTCCATTCCTGACGCTAGTCACCGGGTGAAGAAGGAGACAGAAAGTATGCAAATGTCAAATGGGGAAGAAGAAGAACACGTATGCAAAATTTCGACACGATTCAGGCATAAAAACCACTGAACGGTGAGTCAAGTGTAAGTCGCTGTAGTAATGAATCGGAAGATAGTGCCCTTCACGAATAAGGAAAAGGCTGAGATGCATTTAATTTACGGAGCGGCAGATGGAAATGGTGCAAAGGCACAACGAATGTACGGAGAGCGATTTCCCAACATGCGGTTGCCTAACCGCAAAACTTTCGAGCGCTTGCACAGACAGTTGTGTGAGACGGGATCATTTCTCGCTTCCCTGTCGAATGCAGGCCGTGCAAAAAAGGACGAATCAGTAGTTGTTGCAGAAGCCATTCTGGATGTAGTAGAGGCGCAGCCAAGTACAAGTAAACGAACAGTGGCTAGGCAGGTGGATACCTCACAGTCCATGACTTGGAGGGTACTGAAGGATGAACATTTGCTCCCGTTTCATGTGCAACGAGTCCAGAAACTGTCTCCAGGGGATTATCCAAATCGTATTGAATTCGCCCGCTGGTTTCTGCAGCAGAACGCGCTAAATCCACATTTTGGACGAACTGTGCTTTTCACCGATGAATGTACCTTCACACGTGAAGGTACATTTAACACACACAATGCACATGTATGGGCGGATGTCAATCCACATGCTACGTATCCACATGCTCATCAGAGACGCTTTTCCATCAATGTTTGGGCAGGAATCCTCGGAGACCACCTAATCGGACCGTACCTTCTTCCTGAACGCCTCAACGGTAAAACATACCTCACATTTCTGCAACATGTGCTGCCAGACCTGTTAAACGTTGTTCCTCCACGCATCCGGCGGGTCATGTGGTTCCAGCACGATGGAGCGCCAGCCCATTACGTACGAGACGTCCGCAACTATCTGGACATCACATATCCCAACAGATGGATTGGTCGAGGTGGTCCTGTTGCTTGGCCTGCTCGCTCGCCAGATCTTTCACCCCTCGATTTCTTTTTTTGGGGACAATTGAAGGCTCTTATGTATGAGACACCCATTGAATCCCCCGAGGAACTGGTCGCCAGACTTTCCGCCGCTGTAGGGGAAGTGCTCGAAAAGCCTGATGTTTTCGCGAATGTTCGCCGTTCCATTCTTCGCCGTTGTTCTGCGTGCATAACCTCTGGTGGTCACAATTTTGAACATTTATTGTAATTACATGTTAATAAATATGCTTTGGTAACATAATCCTAATTTGTGTCTTTTTACCTCGTATCACAGCACACAATGTGTGGACATGGTAAACTGAACTGTGCTCAGGAGTAGAAATTTCAAACCCCTCTCCCCAGAAACTTAACCACGTCTAACGATTCAGATTTTGGGCTGAAAATTTAAGTCTAAGCTTTAGAAAGCATTTAATGAGACACAAAAAATAACGGTATAAAATAGTTGTTCGTTACTCCAAAGTCTAAAGCGCCCTCTATCGGAATTTTTTGAAACTTTTCTTTAAAATTTATTTTCAAGAAAATACTGACATAAAGAATAATTTTAGCAAAACGCGGCAGTAGTTAGAGCCTAATCTACGACACAAAGATCGGGAATAACTGATTTTTGTTCTGGGGGGAGAAGGGTTTCAAATTTCAAATTTCAGTTTACGCTACTTAACTACTCGTTAGGACTCAGATTTTTAGATCAAAATTTAAGTTTAAGTCTAAGCTTTCGAAATCATTTAAAGAAATACAAAAAATAACGTTAAAAAATAGTTGTTTGTTACTCCAAAGTCTAAAGCGCCCCCTACCGGCATTTTTTGAAATTGAACTTTAAAATTTTATTTCAAGAAAATACTGGCATAAAGAAAAATTTTTGCAAAAACCGCAAACGAATCGACCAATTTTTCCATTTTTTATAATCATTTGAAATTTCGGACCCTAAACTTTAATGCCCCCTATCTCCTTGGGAATACGTCTGGGACCCTTAGTCTCCTATTTAATATTATTTGTCTTTAAGTGTACTATAACCCCTTAAAGTTCTGCCCATCTTTTATGAATCACCCTGTCTATCAATTATATGGCCATCCAATTCTATATTTGCGCTATGATTAGAGCACGGGCAGTTAAACGGAATTCATAAAGAGTTTTCAAATACCTTCGAAAAATGTTAACCCGTACGGGATTATGGGTGCGTACACCATATGGCCAAAGGTGACCGGCCACTTGCGATTTTTGACGCTATGTTAAACATATCAAAAAAACGCATGAGAAATTATCCTTAAACTCCAGGTGTGCAAACAAGAATAGTATATGTCATATATTTTTGCAAAGATTTTCTTCAGAAACCAATTTGGGGACCATCAACAAATTGAAAATGAATGAATATACTTTGGATAGCCCTGTCAAAACTAATGCACCAAAAGCCTTCAAACTGTAGATCATGATTACCGTAATTTCGGGTGTAAAAGCTGCGGATCAAACAATCTTTTTGAACCCAGAAATCTTATTTAGTGATTGAAGACAAATATTTACGTCGATCTAACAAGGAAGGTCTCCATACGGGCATACTCAGAAAAATCTGAAAAAATTACAGAATACTCTTCTCATATAGATATATATGTTTATAAAAAAAATTTCGGCGGAACCTCCTTATAACGTCCGTAAAAAAATAATAAAAATTTCGTTTATTTGGTGATTTATCTCCGGTTGGCGAAAAAACGAAATTTTGAAAAATACGCTTTTACGCTTCGAATATACTTTTTAAAGAAAAAACTTTCTATGTTCAACTTATTTAAATAAGTTTAGTTTAAGTAATTTTAGTTTTGCATTTTTACTTTACTTTAAGTGTAATTTTGTCATATACGTTTATATGTACTTATAACAAAATGAAATTAATATATTTTATCATTTAAAACACAATTTAAATTGATCAAAATTGTTCCAAATTGAAAAATACACTGTTAAAAATCTGCTGCATTTTGTTGCAACGCACTCCCTTGCTTGTATAGAAAACGGTTATTTGGCCGAGAAATGGAGCTTTCTCATTGGTTGGAATAGAGATAGTATATACAAGCGGTGGAGTGCGTTGCAGCAAAATGCAGCAGATTTTTAACAGTGTTGCACAAGCTACAACACCGCTAAAAATCTGTGCCATTTTCTGCAGCGTCACTCCGCCGTTTTTATAGAAAACGGTCAATTCACCGTGCTATGGAGCATTCTCATTGGTCAGAAGAGAGATATTCTATAAAAGTAGTGGAGTGACGTTGCAGTAAATGCTGCAGATTTTCGCAGTAAAGTCAATTAAAATCAATTTTCAGATTCGTTAAAATCGTCTGCTTTTGGCGAGGAAATGCACTGCTCGCCAAATCCCGCGTCGCTTTCAGCTTTTCACGCCAATTATTCCAAACTATTTTATTTTTTTACACATCTAATAATGTAATTCCGCCGCTAATTTTCACTGATCCTTTATTACCTACATAAGTAGTTTAATTCGTATTTTTTTCAAAAAAAATCTGAGTATGCCCCCAATGGAGACCTTCCTTGTAAGTAGTTACATTTGTTTCTTAAAAAATTCTGGGTCGAAAAAGAATTGTTTGTTCCGCGGCTTATACACCCGAAATTACGGTAAGTGGTATATTCTAATAAAGTGTGTTCATTTTTATGAGGATATAATGCATACACTTGTAGAGAAATTAAAGTTTTCATAAAATTTTTCCTAAGTTTTGTCAAGTTTTTTGCTTATAATTTCCAGAGTTCTTAATATAAAAATTACTCTTTTCTGAAAACATGACAAATAACCTTGAACACAATACCCTGTAATCAGAATTCAAAAGTATTAAAAATTGTATGAATAACAAGTAGGTTTACTTAATTTTTCACAGAACATGCGTGAAAGTAATCAAAATATAATTTACATAATATGTTAGCTAAATGTACAGAGAAACTTTTGTGAAAATCTCAAAAATGTAGCTTGAAAATTCTGAAAATTATCGTCGATAGAATAAGCTCAAATTCTATTGTTCCCAATAGGAAGCAAAAAGATGAGGGGCTGTGTCCAAATACAGAAGTACATGCAATATTACGTATGCTGTATTAACACAAATAAATGGACATATGGATACAGCCTCTCATCTTTTTATTGTTTTCTTAATTCTGATTACAGGATATTAAGTACAGTGCTGTATGTCATATTTTCAGAAGTGAATATGTCTTTTATGTTAAGAAATCTGGAAATTATAAACAGAAATCTTGGCGAAATTTGCGAGTTTTTTTTTAAGAAAACCTTAATTTTTCTACAAGTATTCATGCTATCCTCATTAATGGTAATCTACAGTTCGAACTCTTTTGCTACATTAGTTTTGGCAGGGTTATCCAAACGATATTCGCTCTTTTTAGGTGCGTTCGTAGTTATGTAAATACGTAGCACCTATTGTTGTCGCTCAGTCCGTCCGTCTATTTGTCCGTCTGTCCGCATATAACAACGCAAAAACTACCCAACCGAATCGTTTGGAATTTAAAATACATAATTATTACACAATTTTGTCGAGTCATTTCAAATTTTATGAAAATCGGATGCATAGATCCATTACAGGGACATTCAAAAGGATTCCGTTACATTACGGTCAATAGGGAAAAAAGTTTTAAATGCATTTTAATGATGTTACACTCATTCGAACATAATAGAATTGGCATGAATCTATGAAATATATACTGAAATATGCATTCTGTACAATCTGTGCTGCAAAGAATTTTTATTATTAAATTACAGGGCCACACAAAAGTATTCCACTACATAATGCTACACGGGGAAACATTGTTTGGTACGTGTTTCAATTATATTCAACTATTTCACATTTTCTGAATAAGAAATACGTTGCTGAGGTGTAATAAAAATTACTTCCTGCATATTTTCAGAAACGTAAAGATTTCGACTACTGTACTGTATCCGGAGTACGCTCTACTATATCATCAAGATCTGAATATTTTTAAAACTTCGTTATCGTACGAACGCACCTCATTTGCTACGTTCACGTGCAATTTCTAACTTGTTCAATTTGTTGACGGTCCCCTATGGGGTTTCAGGGGAAAAAAAATCGTGCAACTATATGACATGTACTGTTTTGTTTATAAACCTGAAGTTTCAGGAAAGTTCCTCATGCATTTTTCGAGATATTTAACAAAACGTCAAAAATTGTAAGTGGCCAGTCACCTTTCGCCATATCGTGTATATGCACCTTAAAAAAAACTAAGGTGTAATAAAAAAGTTGGAAATTGCTCGTGAAGCGTAGCAAATAAGGTACCTCCGTACGATAACGAAGTTTTAAAAATATCATTCTTATAAATGAATCTCATAAAATTGTAAATAGTTACAGTAGAACCCCGAAAATTCGGACCCCGTTAATCCGGATCTCCGGATAATCCGGCCCGGTTTGATCAATTTCTTTTTTTCAAGTTTGAGAAGCGATTTGGCTAATTTCCATGACATTAATTTGTTTTATCATCGTGTTCTGAATAAAAAAACTTTTTTCTGAAATCTTTTTGGAAGAATACCTTAAGCTTTCTTATTTAAACTCTTTTTTTAAACTACGTTGAACAAACTACACTGGTGGACAAAATTAAGAGATGGAAGGCATTTTCCCAAATATCTCGAAAAACACTGGATAAAAATAAATGAAAATTGGTATGGATATAACTTATAGTATGACAATAATATGTGCAAAGCAAAACTTAAAGTGCCATTCATTGGCAAGAGTTATTGGCAACAGTCCAGTATGGACTGAAATTCATGATGAAAGATGGCAATGAAAGTGAGGCTTGTATGGTGTGTGGTTGCCTCTAGTAAGGTGTGTGGTCACCTCTGACAGATAGGCAGTATGCACAATGAGTATGCAAGCTGTTAATAAGAGAGTTAAGGATTGCTTGTGGAAGACTCTCCCGCTCTTCCACCAGAGCAGTTTTTAACTCCGGAATGGTTCTGGGTGGGGGTTGGCATCTCGCAATAGCCCTTCCAAGAGCATATCCCAAGCATGTTCAATGGGGTTAAGGTCAGGAGATATGACTGGCCAATCCATTCGATGAATATCCTCGCTTTCCAGATACTCCTCAACGGACGTCTACAGCGACACAACTGTCTAGGGACCTTTCTGTTGCCACAGGAACATTAGTTTCAAGGATGAATATTGCCAGGAGGCTCGGTGAAAGAGGGTTGTATGCCAGGAAGCCCGCCGTTTGCATCCCACTCACTCCTTTCAACAAAAGAGAGTGTGCACAATGGTGCAGACAGCATCAGCACTGGACACAGCTTCAATGGGCTAATGTTCTGTTCACAGATGAGTCCAGATGCAGTCTTCAATCTGATTCTTGTCGAATATTCATATGGAGAGAATCTGGGACCCGATACCATCCCAGTAACATCATGGAAAGGGACCATTATGCTGGTGGAGTACTGATGTTTTAGGCAGGGTCATGCAAGATACCCGCACCCCGCTCCATGTGTTTGACACTAGTTCCGTGAATGCCCAGAGGTACAGTCAGGAGATCCTACAATCCTACGTGCGTCTTTACAGGGGTGCTGTTGGCCCTGAATTCGTTTTTATGGACAATAATGCCCGACCACATAGGACTCGCCTGGTTGAAGAGTATCTGGAAAGCGAAGATATTCATCGAATGGATTGGCCAGCCAAATCTCCTGACCTTAACCCCATTGAACTCCGGATAATCCGGATTGGGCCTGGTCCCAATTAATCCGAATTATCGGGGTTTTACTGTCATTACAATTAAAATGGGCACCAAACATGTAAATGTTCTCCTTATACCATTTTGTAATGGAATACTTTCGTGTGGCCTTCTAAATTAATAACAAATGTTTTTTGCACCACAGATTGTGCAAAATGTGTATTATAATATGATCTTCTTAGATGCATAACAATTTTAATGTGTTCGAATGAGTGTAACACCATTAAAATAACTTTGAAACATTTTTCTTCATTGACTGTAATGTAACGGAAAACTTTTGATTGTCCCTGTAATTGATCTATGCATCCGATTTTCATAACATTTGAAAAGACTCAACAAAATTATGTAATAATTATGTATTTTAAATGTTAAACGATTGAAATGCATTTGAAACTTTTTTTTCCATTGATCGTAATGTAACGGAATCAGTGGCGCAGCCAAGGGGGTGGTTTCAGGGTTAAAATCCCTCCCAGAGCTAAGAAAGATCGCTATAATTGTGCTTATATGAATCAAAACCAAACTTAACATTTAAACGTTTTAGCGTATTTCGGTATCCTCCGCTTTATTGAATCAGATTTAATTTAATAAAGTCATTCAATTAAGTGGAAAAATTCTATTTAAAACTCTGAAAGTGCATATTACATGGATTAGTTAAGTAAAAATTGATTATTTGAACTAAATCATTTTTCTGAGACGTATTATGCTAAAATAATGGTGATTTTCTGCCACACAGATGCGCTTTGAGTTTAAGTATTATACATTGAATATTCTAATTAGTACTGATTCTATTAAACGGCGATTCAAATAACCGGCAAACATCTTTATCAGAAACTCACCCCCCCCCCCCCCCCAGAACCGAAATCTGGCTGCGCCACTGGTCATAAAGCAACGTTACGGCGGCTGTCAATCGTCCTCGCCGGCGCTTTGTGATAGCTAACCTAAATTTACTCAGCAAGAAAAAAAAAAAAAGCTAATTAAGAAACGAATGTTGCACTTGGCCTGATCAACAATGGGATCTTCCATCTTGGACGTCTGCTAAACCAAGAATGAGCGGAGAGGAAAAGCACGGCCGGGGAATAGTCGCGCAACCCGGCTGTTGCCGTATTTCACCTTTCCCTACGGCTGGAGCTCTTTTGGAACCTTATTTTTGAATCGACCCTCGTCATAATCATGTTATCGGCATCATAAGGAGTAAATGAAGTGCGGTGACATCGGCTAATGTCAGCTTTATGCAAAGTTAAGTGGCTCGTGGTGAACAGGTTCTGTTATTTTTAATAGCTTAATTTAAAATTCACACTTAATATATAACAGACTCTTCAAATAAAAACTAAAACTGTAGTATCCCAACAATAAATAGGCTTTTTCTACACACATGGTCCCACCAGTGGCCGAGAGGTTCTGCCTCCGAAACTGGTAGACGGCAGGTGCTGGATTCAAACCCAATCGGAGTCGTCGGTCTAACCGTTCGGAGTTTTCCGTGTATTTTTTTTAACCATGAATTTTCTTGCGTAAATACGGGTTAAGTTCCCTTAGAAAGACCCCCCACGGAGGAAAATCCCTCTTCCCATTAGAGCCTATATCCCAAGTTAGATAATTGGCCGTCATAGACACACTGAGTTAATGATGACAAAAAACGAGTTACTTAGTGGATAAAAAAAAAAATCATTGACTTTATAAGTTTGTGTAAATTAATTATTTTTTCTTTTTAACAATGATTAAAAATGATTCTCCACAATCGTATAAATGGAGCTGACATGTACTGCAGAGGTCTGCAAGGGCCCGGCCCGCGGGCCCGCGGAATCATTTCGAATTTTCAAACGGGCCGGGTTGGGCCGGCAGATTTTGAATAGTCTTTTCAATGGGCTAGGATGACAAACAACATAAACGGGCAGGGCCAGGCCGACAAAAAAATTGAAAGGGCCAAAAAAAAAAAAAAAAAAAAAAAAAAAAAAAATTCGGGGGTGCCCGCCCGTTCTGAAGATTTAAGCAGAAACAATAAAAGAAAATGGTTTTAACGAGAATAAGTATAAACGTGCATCGCGAGCCATACTACTTTGACAGCATCAATATAAAAATATATAGTGTAGACAGTGTTCTCGCTGACATTTGACCAACGTTAGTAATTTGGCTAATTAAAAATAGAAAACATTCGCCAAATGAAAAAAGTATTAGCCAAATAGTTTAGCCGTGTAGTACAAAAAAAAAAAAAAAAAACTTTTATTTTTTAATGTACCCTTTTTTTTAGCACTTTCCAACAAAGTTGAAAAGTGCTTATTCATTCGTTTTGTCTGTCCGTCTGTTCGTCTGGCCTTACGTCCATCTGTCCGCGCTCTAACTCTCGTAAATATACTCGGATTGCTATGAAATTTTTATACGTTATTGAGGTTTACCCTACCACGAACCCTATTGAAAATGAAGTACCATGATTAGTTTATCTACAGAGAGAATCAAAAGTTTCCCATTACATTACGGCCTATGGGGAAAAATCGTTAATATACTCGGATTGCCATGAAATTTTAGGACGTTATTGACGTTTACCCTAGTACGAACCCTATTGAAAATGAAATTTCTACCATGATTAGTTTATCTACAGAGAGAATCAAAAGTTTCCCATTACATTACGGCCCATGGGGAAAAATCGTTAATATACTCAGATTGCCATGAAATTTTAGAATGTTATTGACGCTTACCCTAGCACAAGTCCTATCGAAAATGAAGTTTCTACCATGATTAGTTTATCTACAGGGCGAATCAAAAGTTTCCCATTACATTACGGCCTGTATAGGGAAAAATCGTTTCAAAGGAATTTTAAAGATGTTATACCCTGTCAAACATATTAAAATCTGCATTCTATAAAATTTAAGGTGAAAATGTAGCTATTATTCATTTACAGGGCCACACAAAAGAATTCCATTACATAATGGTAAAATGGGGAATTGTGTGTGACATATTTTAAATATATTAAGCTGTTTCATGCATAATAAAATTGATATATGTCACTGAAGCTTAATATAAATTATACGCTACTGTCTTGCCTAATATAGAATACATAGCATTTACAGGGCCATACAAAAGATTTCAAATAGTATATTCTTTCCGAAGTACCATATATGTGTCCGATGACGGCTGATGGAGGGATGATATGCACGTTTATATTTCGCTAAATATATGCACATTATGTGGTGTGTATAAATGTTATAGTTGATATACAGGGCTACCCAAAAGAGCTCACCAGCGTTACTGAATATGAGCGTAAATTATTTAAACGTGATTCTTAAATAAGCTATGCATTTTTACGCTGAGCTTCATTCAATTTACTGAGAAATGTTTGCAGAATATAGATAAAAGGATATACAGGGCCACGCAAAGAATTCGGTACATGGACGCCTATGAATGATAATTTATGAGAATGTGATTTCAGTTGTTTTAAAAGTGTTTTAGTTTACAATAAATTTTAGCCTAATGCTGGTGTGTAATAAAGGTACAATGTAAACTACAGGGCTGAAAAGTATTCAAGTATGTTTCCATCTAATAGTATGAATTGCTGGAAAAGAAATTTCACGCTACTGGGTATTTTCTTGCTAAACTAAATTTTCCCATTATATTAACTGACATATGAAATACAAGGCTGTTCAAAAGTACTGGAATACATATTTGGGTATATTTGGCTATACACTATTATTTCCCTAAATAACAAGGTTTTGTTAAAGTTTTCATTAAGTGTTGGAAAGTGCTTCATAATTTATGCTTAACGCATGATTTTTCTTACTTGTTTCAATATGTTCTACAATAACCTAACTTTTTATAACTGCGACAACGGTTGTTATTAATCTAATTTCAAATATTCTCTACAAATATATTATAAATATGTATAGAATCATATTTATGAAAAACGAAAAAGAAAAAAAGAAAAATGAAAAACTGAGCACTAGCAATTTGGCGAATGTAATTGCTTGTTTACTCTCCAAATGAAGAATTTAGTCGCAATTTGGCGAAATGGCGAGCGACAGCGAGAACACTGAGTGTAGAGATTGGCATCGGAGAGTTACATTGTGTGTAACCAGTTTTAATATTTTTTTAGCTGACTCATGCCGGGCCAAGATCATGCTTGCATTATTTTTCTACATACAGACTGGCCGGACCGGAACTAGACTTAGCTGTTCTCAAGATCTGTAGGGCAGAAAACATGATTTGTAAAATTATTAACAGCGATAAAGAACTTAATATAGCTTAATCTTTGGATATATACCTCTTGATGGTTTTTAAATTAATTTCTCAATAATGCGAAAGTTTGATACATTTTCAGATGAATTTTAAATTGTTAAAGTATAAAAGTTACAAGTCTAACTATTGAAAGAATTTGGAATCGAATAGCGTTTTTCTTTTTTGGTAAATAAAATACTTGTATAACCTTGTTGAGATATAATAGTTTCTCAAATGATTGCAAGTTTTTCTCCCTTCCCATGCTATTGCTTCCGGAAAATCTATTCAAAACGCTAATTATGACAGTATTTTATTTGCTTGCAGTATTCTTAAATTGTTTGTTAAAAAAAAAAAAAAAAAAAAGGGATAACGCCATTTGATTATATAATTTCTGAATAAAGATACCTGCTAATCTTATGCGTTTCTGAGAAAAAAATGAATTTAGAAATGCATCAGAAAGGAGCTTCTTTGAATTTAAGAATGAATTTGGATTTAAAATCGTTAATAAAATGAATAGAAATATTTTTATAAATCTTCTTTTATTAAACACCTTCAAAAGTAACGATGTTTTTAGCTTTCTTTCTTTTTTCTTTTATTCTAAGCCATATTAATTTTTTAATGAATCTTTATTCGAATGTTGAGAGCCTAAGAATCTAAGTAATCATTAATGTTGTTAACGTGTATTTCCTGTAAAATATACTGTAAGATCATTCCATAGATATGTATGCAGTAATCTTTAAAGGAATCTTAATTATATGGTAAAAATATGATTTTTTTATAAATCGTAGAAACTATAACGGGCCAAAACGGGCCGGGCCTGTTTTCACTGATTTCTGTACGGTCCGGGCCGGGCCTAAAATATAAAAATTTAACGCTCCGAGCCCGGGCAGAATTTTTGAGTTTTACAATGGGCCGGGCCGAAATAATTTTCCTGCGGGCCCGGGCCTGGAAATTCCGGCCTGCGTAGACCTCTAATGTACTGTAAATAAGCAGCTTTCACTCCAATTTTGTTTACGCAATTTCATCAAACTTAGACTCGATGCGTTTGTCTATTTAACTTGTTTGTATAACAGTAAATATAATCTCTGCGTAATTGTCTGAGCGAAGCGAAGTCTTTATACTCAGAGATACGGAAAAATATTAAAATTCAAAAAAATTCTTTCGTCAAGCAAATCTCAAAAAGTACTTGTCGGATTTTGATTCTGTTTGTACCAATAGGTACCTATGAAGGTAATCTGGTGAATGCACCTACTTTTAAAAATTAATTCCAAATAGTTTAAAAGTTATATTAAAAAAACTGATAAAAAAGCACAATTATGTGCATACGTCACAGAAATTCGGTGAGCGTGATTTTCACCGGCTGGACATTTTCGTAGATAACCGAATCAGTACATGGAGTAAATAGTAATCATTTTCGCACTTAGAAATATTGAATGCAATAAAACATTTTAAAATTTAATCATGCAGGAAAATAAAACTGTTATTTTTTATATTAAAAAATGTCATAAAAACTTTGATTTTGAGATTTTGTGATAATTTCTTAATAGCACTTTTTGATCGCTAAAAGAATGTTTTACATATTTCGCGTGTGAAAATTAGAAACAATTACGCTTTTAAATAAAAAGTTTCTTTTATGACATCATTTTCCCTTTATATTTATTTTTATTGCATGTTTTCTTTTAACTTATATTTTGTTTGTGTATGGAAGTCAATTCTGGTCACTAATTTTTCGGCACGGATACCACAAGCGCATCAGATTTGGCGCAATTTTTTTTCAAAGCCCATTTGGCGAAAACTTCCTTTTCAAATAACGCTTACATACACATTT
Source organism: Maratus speculifer (assembly GCA_964019185.1). NCBI lineage: Eukaryota > Metazoa > Arthropoda > Arachnida > Araneae > Salticidae > Maratus > Maratus speculifer. The sequence continues at coordinate 445,299,195 of OZ025290.1, read as the reverse complement.
TTAAATTATTTTCTATTTTCAAAAAGGACTTACAGTAAATAAAATAATAATAATTAATAACTATAAAAAGAAATATTTTATATAATTAAAAGAAGGAAGTGAAAGTAAATAAACAAATAATAAATAAATAAAGCCGGGTTACCATCTCAGGTAAAATAATGCCATTTTGACGCCAATTATGTACCCTGGTGCATATGTGACATTTTTTCCCATTTTTCATCCGTTTCCTGTTGGCATACATCTTTGAAATATGGAGTATGTATGCATACCTGGGAGCAATACTGGAATTAGACATTGATTTTTTTTTTAATTCGATCCAAAAAGGGGCAACGGGGCTATTTTTTAAAGTTTTATACAATTTATACTGCATAAAGGAGCCACTTACCTATTTCTATATACCAGAAGAAGTAAGTGGTATGTAAAAACAATTATAGTATACATAAATAAAATACTTGAGATAATATACTAGAGATATAAGCACCGGGTTTGGCGAGATTTTTTATGCCAATTAGGCGAAAACATCGTTTTGATAACCAGATGCATATACCATACTATAACAACACGTTATTTATTTATTTCAAAATGAAAAAAAAAAAGGAATAAATGAAACATTTCCTGTTAATAAAAAAGATATAACAATCAATAAATGATAATATTTTTAGAACAAACAATTTATTATAACATTTATATGATAACCAGCATGTTAGGCAACTAAACGCCATTTTGGCACCAATTAGGTACCTCGGTGTATATAGGGCATATATGTGCCATATTTATTTGTAAAACTGAGCATGAAAGTTTACCAGGTGTGTTTTCATAGGCGCTTATATCTTTTTGCAACATATCGCACCTTTCGAAGCCAAAACTGCACAAAAGAAAAAATAATCAATATTTGCAGCATTTTTTTTTAATGTAATGCACATTTTGTAATCAGTAGGCTCGATAATCAGACCTCATTTTTTTTACTTTAAAGGATGATATTTCATACGACATCTTTTTGGGATTCGTCGTTTTTCCATATTTGATAGTATGTGTCTACTCGTTTTGTACCCTTTTTTGTAACTTTCTTCTTTATTAACAGCGACATATGGATTTCCTATTTAAATAAAAATTCTTCTAAATACAAAGAATTTTGTTAAAATAAATAAATAATAGGAAATGCGGACATCAATTGCTCAAAACACAAAATTTTTCCTATTGAGTTAATAAAAATCAGTAAAAACATAATTTTTATGATAATAAAAAGGTGACTTATGTAATAACAGAGTCATATATTATGTACGTTATGGATTAAGTATGAATATTTCAATGAAAAGTGATATTTCAAAAGTATTATGAAATTAGTCAAAAACCATTTATTTTAAACTAAATGAATAAAAGATTTATATTTTTAATGAAATAAATGGGATTTGAAAAATTATTAGAAATTTATTACCATAGATGTATCAATATTACAATCAGTACCTTGTATGCAAAATGGAACAATGAGCAATACTTTTTGTACCCGAAAAATGGTCGTTGCTTTTTTTAAGGTTAAAAAGTAGGTTACGAAATATTCCTATATAGAGATGCCAAACCCTCGCTTATTGCATAGCAGAATTTTCTTATAGGAAAAGTTATTTTTTAAATCCGCAGAATGTTCCAATTTAATAAAACATTTTCTGTGTTAAAATACCGGTACCCAAAATGCCGGAGACTTGGCAGCTCTGCCTATAACATTTTAATTAATCACGGTACTTTTTTTAATCGGATTCAAATTTAGTGAAGACAACGTTTTTGGGCCGAAAGCAGCTTTTTTCCACATGTGTAACTACGATACAATTCCTTGATGTTGACTTATGAATGTTTTGACTTATGCTATTATTGCTTCCTCTCATTTATTTATTTGAATTTTAAATAAGATGACTCAAAATCGTGTTTTTTAAATATACGAAAAAAAATGCATTTCGAGAGAGGGCGAAAAGGACAATATTTGGCGATTTATTACCTGCGTTGGGCTAAGTGTCTTACTACCTTGTATTTAATACTCTTCACAATACTTCGCTGTTATATGGACTTAGGCGCTTTTATAAAAAGTTTGACGTAATTCGGGATTAAGAAAGTGAGTTTGTTACTGAATAATACAAATAAATGAAAAATGAATACTAAGAAATACTAATAAAAGAAAAATGAAGCATTATATTGATCTATGTATATTTAAAAATTCATCTGCTAGCACTAATTAGATAATTTATGTATTATATGTATATAATAGGAGATAAATATCTTTTGATTCTGTATTTCTATGCTATAAAGCATTAACGTTTGTGTGTTTTTCGTTAGCATTGGGAGTACCTAGCCGATTTAAAAAATAATGTGGGCAAAAAATGTTGGTAACCATCTTTGCTGCAAAATATACTATATTTTGCATAGGAACAATAATCACCATCAATGCACGAGCAAAAAAAGTTCTAAAATTGAGAATTCTTTGATGTTAATATGACTAAAAATTTAAAATCTTTTTTTTTTTTTTTTTTTTTTTTTTTTTTTGGTGGCAACTTTTAAGATACAATATTCTCGTTATGAACGATTTCTAAAACATTCGACAATTTAATTTCACATATTAAACATTTTTTTTTCTAGAAAAAGTTTTAAACCCAATTTATTGAGAATATTGCAATTTCTAGAATACTGTTGGGGTCAGAAACTATAACTTTGGCATCACAGTAATTTATAAGATGTAAGTGCTTGTTTAGGACAAATTTTTAAAAAAGGATTCCTTAACTCTTATCGACAACCTCATTGCATCCGTGGAAAACAGATATTCAACATTATAAACTATTCGGACGGATTTCACACCATATAAACTACACTCCATCTCTCTTCAAACATAATAGTTTATGTTATTTATAGTTTCTCAAATCGGTGCGAAGATTCTGTTTATGCTCATGACATCATTTCAAAGAGTTATATTTCCAATATAGGAAAATTTGGTGTTTTATTTTCTGTATTACTTTTAACATTTTGCATATTTCCAATTTTATATCCATGCATGGTTTGCTTTTCTTTTATAAAAATAGTATATGCAACAAGATTTTGTAATTCTACGATTCGATATGCTTATTTTCATCATTATATTTTATCACAATGAATGACCAATTAAAGGTAACATCTCATTTTCTTTACTTATCGCAAGTTATTAAATGTGTATTCTCAGCAATATCGCTCAGACTATTGAGGGAAGTCCTAGTATATAATTACGCTTTGATGATAAAACGGATGTAACTTTAAAACTAGAAAGCAGGAATTCTGCTTTTTCAAAATTTAATACCGCCTCTGTTGGGGGAAAAAAAGAAAGAAGAGATAAAAAATTTGGCTATTTAATCATTCATATGCCTTTATTTGTTTGTAACATTAATATAGATACTTAAAATTAAATATAGTTTGCAATAGCTGCATGTTTTATCAGAAATAATTCATTTATAATGTTTTGAAATAGCACGAATTTTAATTACATTTTCTTTTCGGTTGTTATAGAAAAATGACAACAAATCATAAAATAATTGCGAAAGAATGACGTCATTTCAATCAATTTTTCATAACACTTGAAGCTGTTCAACGCTATTCTCATTGTTGTCTCTTTTTAGGTGCGTTCGTAATTATGTAAATACGTAGCACCTATTGTTGTCGCTCAGTCCGTCCGTCTGTCTGTCTGTCCGTCTGTCTGTCTGTCTGTCTGTCCGTCCTCATATAACAACTCAAAAACTACCCAACCGAATCGTTTGAAATTTAAAATACATAATTATAACATAATTTTGATGAGTCATTTCAAATGTTATGAAAATTGGATACATAGATCAATTACAGGGACAATCAAAAGGATTCCGTTACATTACGATCAATGGGGAAAATTTTTCAAATGCATTTTAATCGTTTGAAATTTAAAACATATAATTATTACGTAATTTTATCGAGTCATTTCAAATGTTATGAAAGTCGGATGCATAGATCATTTACAGGGACAATCAAAGGTATTCCATTACATTACGGTCAATGGGAAAAAAAGATTCAAATGCATTTTTATGATGTTACACTCATTCGAACATAATAGAATTGGCATGAATCTATGAAATATATATTAAAATATGCATTCTGTACAATCTGTGATGCAAAGAATTTTTATTATTAAATTACAGGGCCACACAAAAGTATTCCACTACGTAATGCTATAAGGGGAAACATTGTTTGGGGCGTGTTTTAATTATATTCAACTATTTCACATTTTATGAATAAGATATACGTTTCTGAGGTGTAATAAAAATTACTTTCTGCATATTTACAGAAACACAAAGATTTCGACTACTATACTGTATCCGAAGTACGCTCTACTATATCAGCAAGATCTGAATATTTTTAAAACTTCGTTATCGTACGAACGCACCTCATTTGCTACGTTCACGTGCAATTTCCAACTTGTTTCGTTATAATTTAGTTTCTCGGTATGGCTACAAAATTAATTATTTGTAAACATTCAAAATTTAACGCTCAAATAATTAAGCATTAATTCAACAATATAGGTTTCGACGGTAAGCTACAATTTAGAAATATTGTTACGTAACAATGTTTAATTGTTTCAATCGTCATCTCGTGCGCCAGTAAATTAAATATAGAATAGAATTCGATTTCAAATTCATTTCCAAAAAAATTTTCAAGCTTGTTGGTTCTACTTGCAACTGCTCTTGAAAAAAATGGAAACTACTCATATAATGTCTCTTGATTCTTTTTTTTTCAGGTCGACGACAGGAACATGGGAGCATCGACGGATGGATGGCATGCTCAAATGAGAATTTTTATTTGGGTATTGCCTCATCGTTGGATGGCGGACGCAAGTTCTGGAAGCCCTTGGCAGTAGCAGTTGAAGAAGCAGCCGTGGATGAAGTAAGTACGACTTCTCCCCAACCTTCCCTGAGTTGGTGAAAGAAGTCAAAGGTAAGTTGGTGGCGGAAGATTCTGGCCTTCTGCTGCATATGCTATGAGGCCGATTTTTAATACAGTAAAATTTAAAGATTGCAATCATTCTCTATAGCTCATATCAAAGATTGCAATCTTTTTATCAACTGTATTGACAAGAAAAATCGGTCTTAATGCATTTTTAAATTTACAGTTTTTTTCCTGAAGTATTATGAATTTATTTTAAATTCTAAATATTGATACATGTTGATCCACTAGTCGCTTGAAAGATGTTTTATAGTAATGACTTTATAAGCATTCTCAATAATAAATCATTTTACATTGAGATAATATTCTGATAATAGTATATATACAGTATAACATCATTAATTTGAACATCTCTAATCCCGAAACTTCTGTAGCTCGGCCATTTCGGTATGTTTATTTGTTTTTATTTTAAATTAAATATCATAGATGGCGCCATTACGCATATATGTATGAATTTCAGAAAATGATTAAGAAGTATGAACAGATTATCAAACTTGCTACTTTTTTATACATTTTAAAATTATAAGAACTTATTGTAAAGTTAAAATTATTTACAACGTTAGAACACCAGAATATTCGAATTCCAAGCATACCGGTTTCGGTAGCATATAGCATACCTTCCTCAGTGCTAAAGATAGTGGAGATTTGCTCATATATATATAGGGAGGATGGGGATTCAAGTGATAAGTTTCTTGACCAATAGGAAAACAGAGGATCCTAGGCAACAGCCAATAGGAAAACAGAGGATCCTAGGCAACAGCTAATAGGAAAACAGGGAACAGTTAATAGGAAAATTGGGTGGAAAATGGAAAAGATATTGCGAGAATTGCATTAAAAGATTAAGAAAAATTAGTTTTAATGTAATATTTCCAACAGTCTGATAATGGTGGAATAGCAAAATCACAATTAACAAGATTAGGAAGATTTTTATGGATATGGAAAGCTTCAAGGAAGTTGAGTTCTTGTATAGAAGTAGGTTTAGTTAGTATCTTAACCGAATTGAAGTCAAAAGCATGACTCGTCTCCCAGCAATGTTTTGCGATTGAGGATTTCTTGATTTCTTGTTTTTCAATATATTGCTTATGTTCTTTAATACGAAATTTTAGACTGCGTTTGGTTTGACCAATGTAAGAAAGACCACACTGACAATTGATATTGTAAATGCCCCATGAATTTGATAAATCAACAGGATCTTTAAGGTTGGAAAAGTTGAGTTTATTAGTAGGAGTAAAAATTATTTTGAAATCGAACCGACTAAGAATTTTAGCAATGGAAAAACTTGATTTTGGAAAGAAAGGTAAGACAATGCTAATATTGGAACGAGTAGAAGACTGAGATGAGTTTGAGGAGTGAGAGTTTTGCAATTTAGAAAGGGCAGTATCAATAATAGAAGGGTTGTAACCTCTATCAAATGCAATTGCTTTAATGTATTGAATTTCATTATTGAGAGACTGAGAATCAGAGCAAACATGAAGAGCACGATTTATGAATGTGTAAAAGGCAGCCATTTTTTGACTTGGAGGGTGACATGAACGAGCGTGGGGGGGTAGAGAAACAGCGAAGCTTTTTCGATAGACAGATGTAGAGAAGCCAGTTTCACTGCGAGTGACAAGGGTGTCCAGGAAAGGGAGTGAACCATTATTTTCTGTTTCATACGTAAATTGGATATTGTTATCAATAGAGTTCATGATGCTAAGAATGTCCACAATATTGTGAAGAGAAGTGTCAAGTAAGGTGAATGTGTCATCAACGTACCGAATCCAGAAAGGGAAAGAGAATTTATCAAAAAGAGAGCATTCAAAATAGTGCATGTAGAAATCTGCAAGGATGGGAGACAGGGGCGAGCCCATAGCTAAACCATCAGTTTGTCTGTAAAAATTGCCTTGGAATGAAAAGGTGGTTTGAGAAAGACAAGTACGTGTAAGGGAAATAAGTTCTTGAATTTCGAAGCTTGAAAAATGAAATTCACGGAGTCTTTGTTCAAGACAAGAGAGGGCGCCATTTATCGGGACATTTGTGAAAAGGGATTTAACGTCAAATGAAACCATAGTGAAATTAGTCGGAGACAAATTTTGTCTCCGACAAATTTTGTCATATACGCACCTTATTGGCGCAATCGCAACAAAATGGCAATTTTACGCCTCATATGGTAACCAAGTTATTTTAATTGACTTCAAAAAATGAGGAAGATTACCAATTCGACGCGGTACTAACCTGTCGACCGATTTCGCCAAATTATACAAATCGCTAAACTAATAGTCAAATTATACATATTCACCTAATTTTTATTTTAAATAATAAAAAAACAAATAATTAGTAGAATATTAATAAAAATACAAATAAAAAGTCAAACTAAAAATCACTTAATGACGTTTTAAACACACGTATCGTATTTAATATTATTGAATTCACATTCACGATCATCCATTATTGGCATTTAATCTTGTAATTTGGGGGTAGTATTTTGGTCGACGGGATGACAGAGTAATACCTTCGACGCGTATGCATTTTTCTTTTCTTTTTTTTTTTTTTTTTCGACAATTTATCAAAAAAGAAATAACAGTTGAAGCAATAAATAATCAGCTATAATTTATAACCACAATAATAGATATAAAAATATCGCATACATCGTAAATGTTAACAGTTATAGCAATATTCAAAAACACAATTTTTGCCAAATTCCCGGGGGTGAAAGATTGCGCCAATGTAGTGCGTGTACGACATATGTGCCTTAAATTTCTTTCTATAATATATATATGCCGTATACACTCGTGTATAAGTCTGATTATTTTAGGTAAGATTTGGGAGGTATTTATTATTTCTTTATTATTCTTTTTTTGATACTATTTGGTTATCCCTTCCACCAAAAAAATATCGCCAAACTATAAAATTAAGTGCCAATAATAGATGATCGTGAATGTCGTGTGATCGTATTTAAAACGTCTTTAAGTGATTTTTATTTCGACTTTTTATTTGTATTTTTATTAATATTCTTCTAATTATTTGTTTTTTCGTTATTTAAAATAAAAATTATGTCAACATATATAATTTGGCGAATTTTCTGTAATTTGGCGAAATTGGTCGACGGGATAACCAAGTATATATATTATTTTTAGCACTTACCAACAAAGTTAAAAAATGTTTATGCATTCGGTTGAGATGGTATAAGTACTCGGTTGAGACAGACGGACCGACACCGTCTGTCCACGCTCTAACTCCCGTAAATATACTCGGATTTTCATGCAATTGATAAAGCTTGGGATCAGCAAAGCATGTTCTGTACTTGCTGGAGATTACGTTTTAAATTCGGTATGCCTTTGTAAATTTAATTAGTTTTTTTGCATATTACTCTTTATATATAAAATCTATACTTCATATCCAGGACTGTACAAAAGTATTCGCATACCAATCTCCTTTTCAGAGGAAATAGCTGAAGATGAATTTTCTGAAATATATGTATCTCTTGAATGAGCTAAATTTTGGATTGCATGTTGTTAATAGATATAAATCTTTATATGATATACAGGGCTGCTAAAAATTTTGGATAATTTTCTGTTTTTAAATGGGAACCGCTGAAATTCGATAGTGAAATTTGTTATACAGACGTAGTATTTTAATTTTTTAAACGGCGCGGTTTTGTTGCATTTTTCTGAATGTGTTGGAAAATGATTAATAATCTATGCTTGACGCATGATTTTTTCTTTCTTGTTTATTATTAACTCGTGTATAATTCCACCCCCCATTTTCGTTGAAAATTAGAGGGTCGACTTATGCAAGTTAATAATAATAATAATAAATATATCTCAGATAATCGAGGAATAGACTCTTTTAAGTAATCACGTATGGGGATAGGTTCGAGTGAGGGTTAAAGCAAACGATGGTCCCTGTAATTGACAAAAAATTCTCAACAAGTCCCAGTAATTATTCTGCATCAATTTTCTCTTGGGATAGAATTCCGTTCAATACTTTCAACAATTTAAACGCCGTTTTAAAAGAGTAAACCTGAGAAACTTTCTAGATATCTCTTTTAAAAGTCCTACAATACAAAGAAGAAGTAGTGTATTTTAAAAGTCTAAAAAACTGTTTACCATTGTAAAAAACAGCTTAAATAAATTTTTGAAAGAATTTTTCTTCTTTTTAAGTATTATTAAATTGATGTGAATAGTTTTCAAAATAGTTTAAGCTTCTCCAGTTTTACATAATCATGCGGTTTTAAAAGACTGAATAAAAAAAATCTGATTGGAAACGTGAATTTTTTTTTTTTTTTTTTTTTTTTTTTTTTTTTTTTTTTTTTTTTTTTACTTTTTACTAATTTACTGAAAGTTCAACATTATTTTTTTTATCCTCGATTACAAATCATTTTTCAACATATTACCAGAAATTTTATTCGATTTATACACAAATTTTTTTTTTTTTAAATCTTTGCTTAAGAATTAAGGGAGGGGGATTCAACTAGACTTATACACGAGTATATACGGCATATATATATCGGTTTTAGAAAATTAGGCTCAATATTTTACATAAGTCTGTTATTTTTTGTGATTTCTGTCATTTATAGAACTTTAAAAAATCAGAAATTGTAATAATAATAATAATAAAATAGTTATTGTTTTGGTGCTTTATAACAGATGGGAATCTGCAAAAAATTACGTAATTATTATTTTTTAAATATGTGTATAAGAGCATTTCGAATTAATTTTTCTCAATTATTACCTTGTGTGCATTTTTGCATTGCCATACTTAGGACAAATATCAGCATTATTATTTTTTTAAATACATCCCAGTTTCAAACCTTCTGTAATCCAAAATTTTATAAAATCCAGAATAGCCACAATCGCGATGATTCTGGAAAATAAAGTTTAATAAATAAAATAATTCTAAAAAAGTTATACTGTATATGTACTTTTTATTACACAAAAAAAATGGCTACAGAAATGTGAATTATTAGGATGTCAAGTTGGTATTTTTCCTTATATCAATGCGAATATTATTTTTGGAAATAGAATTATTAATTTAAAAAAAAAAAATCTATGGATATCTTTTATTTTCCTTTGTGAAATGTCGTATTTTAATATTTATTATATATCTTTTTTTTTTTTTTTTTTTTTTTTTTTTTTTAGAATTAATGTTATTTTTAGCATGAAAGTAAAAGTTTATTTCATAAGGAAAAATCTAATAAGAATTCATGTGTTTAGACAATAGTGTAACGAAATGTAATGCAATCGATTGTTTAAAAAATATTGAAAGATCAGGATTTTGCAGAATACAGATTCGAATGCTGATTAGTGGGCTTGCATGTAGAATTCTAAAACTACATTTTTCACGGTTAATGATTTTTTTCGGCCTCATAGCATTTTTTTCTTATTTATATTATCTATATAAATTATTATCTTGTTATTTAGTTTATATATATGTTTCATTATTTGAGCGGCCTTTTCTGTAAATATTTTAATTTTTTGTAACAGTTTTGAAACATGCATTTTTAACTTGTTTGGCCATTGTACATATATATAAATTACTTTTTCTCAGTATACATGTAGTTTTTAAAGTATATATTCATATTAAACAATCTATTCGGCGATTATCACAGTTACAAATGTACAAAAATAACAAACACAAAACATAAAATATATCCAAACTTACAAATTAAAAACACATCAAAACAAATAAAACAAAAATCCAAGCAAAAAACAAAGCTGAAAAACTAAAACAAATCAAAAATCCAAATAAAAAACAAACAAAAAACTCAACTGAAAAAAACTGAAATAAAACAAAAATCCAAATAAAAAACAAACAAAAAGTACAACTGGAAAAAACTAAAATAAAACAAAAGTCCAAATAAAAAACACACAAAAAACAAAACTGAAAGAAAAAAAAACTAAAATAAAACAATAGGATTCGCAGCTTAAAAATCCGCGTAAATAAAATGTGTTTCTCTGGCAGGCTTCTGATAATAACGCGAATTGTTTCAATTCATTATAAACAAATGCGATGTAGGTGTCTTAGGTGCAACCCAATCTCCTGTTCACTGGCTCTTTCACTGTCCCTCAACATCTAACAGTTCACCATCTTCAGATTATGGCAATCCTGGCTTCATCATTGGCATTTTCTTCCGTTTCTTGGCTTCACTGTCCAACGTCATCGGGCTAGAAAACAGCAGCATTCTTGTATTTACGATCATGATAGTCCAACGTCACCGGGCTCAAAGGCATCACCACCAGTCTTTCTTTCTGCACTTTCTTTATCATCTCAGTCGAGCCCAGCGTTATCGGGCTTGAAACTGGCAGCATTGATCCTCCACTTTTCTGGCATTCCACTGGTGTAACATTTTTGCAATATTATATACAGGGTGTCCGAAAAGTCTGGAAACGGTCGAATAACTCGAGAAATACATATGAGATTGAAAAACGTAAATATACGTGTTAAATATTTTTAAATAAGCTACTCAGTGATACCAAATTTGACCTTCGTAATTCGACCCCCTGGGGGTCAGAGGGGGTCCAACTTTGAAATCTTAAATTATAACCCCCATTTTTTATTGCAGATTCGGTTTCTACGGACAAAAATACGTAACTTTTGTATTTGATGTTCATTTCGAATCCTCGTTTATCACGGTATAATTGAGCATATTAAATCGATACATATTTCGGCTTTTCCAACGGGATTTTCCCTAATCGAAACTAATTGGGGAGAATTTATGACATCAAATTCCTCGTCTTTTGCAATAATAGCGTTTCCTGAAAATCACCCGTGCCGATTATTTCGGTAGTGCTACACAGTTAAAAATTTGATCCATTTGCTGTAGCATCACTCCACAGCTTTTATAGAATATCTCTTTCATGACCAATGAGAATGTTCCATAACAGAGTACTGCTTAGCCAGAGATTAAAGACCTGTCACGTGAGTTAAAGGTCCGAGTAAGACGAGTCTATTCTTGATAATAGGATGAAGGCAGAGAAAAGTGGTTTCCCCTGATACTGGTTTTCTAGGAATACAGCGAGTAAGAAATAACGTTAATAATAGTACAGCCAAAACAGGAATGACATGCGGTCAGGTCAGATGGGTTGGGAGAAACCTGAATTTCGTCCCTTCCTAATGTTTCCCTACCTTCGGAATATTCCATTATTTTGGCAGTATGCCAATCTAGTTCTTTAAACGCTGGTCCAGCAGTAAAGTACACTGTAAAAAAATGACCCTTTTGCTGCATCGTCACTCCACCGCTTTTATAGAAAACGATTACTTTACTGTGTTATGGAGCATTCTCATTGGTCACAAAAGAGATATTCTATTATAGCTGTGGACTGACGCTGCAGCAAATGGGTCAAATTTTTAACAGCGTAGCACTATTGAAATAATCGCCACGGGTGATTTTCAGGAAACGCTATTCCTACAAAAGACGAGGAATTTGACGTTAAAAATTCTGCCCAATCAGTTTCGATTAGGGAAAATCCCGTTGGAAAAGCGGGAATATGTATCGATTTAATATGCTCGATTATACCGTGATAAACGAAGATTTGAAATAAACATCAAATACAAAAGTTACGTAATTTTGTCTGTAGAATCCGAATCTGCAATAAAAAATAGGGGTTATAATTTAAGATTTAAAAGTTGGACCCCCTCTGACCCCCAGGGGGTCGGTTTCGAAGGTCAAATTTGGTATCACAGAGTAGCTTATTTAAAAATATTTAACACGTATATTTACGTTTTTCAATCTCATATGTATTTCTCGAGTTATTCGGCCGTTTCCAGACTTTTCGGACACCCTGTATATATATATATATATATATATATATATATATATATATATATATATATTTAGAGGGGGGAGGTTATATTAAATCGATTTCTCATAGTTCACTTGTATTTATGAAAAATCGATTATCATAATTATTAAAAAACAATTTAAGTTTTTTTGGTGTTTTTCATTTTAACTGTTAAGGGGTTTTATTAGGGAAAAAATATAAAGCTATATTTAGCTTCGTGCGCCTGTAAAAAGCAGAGATGGTCAATTTATCAATTTTTTTTACAGACTGAAAGGCGGCAGCACAGACAATTACCTTATTGAGTTCACAGGTAAAAATCTAGGACTAGTTAAATCTTGATTCGCATTTTAAAACGCAGTAGGTCTGCCAAGCCATATTTTGGTTGAAAACACCTAAAAATTTGATTTTAGTGTTTGATTCGTTGGTTTACCATATTCTTTTTCTACTCCCAATCCTCCTTTTTTTATATTTTAGGTTGCTGGGAAGCACAACGGTAAACCTACGAGTCAACCGCTGAAATCGTGTTTTTAGGTGTTTTCCACCAAGTTAAGGCTTGGCAGAGCAATTGCATTTTGATACATAAATAGAGATTTAATTACTCCTAAAATTTCAGCTGTGAACTCAATGAGGTGATTATTGGTGCTGCTGCCTCGCGATCTATCAGTAGAAATTAATTTTTAAGGATAACAACAAAGTTCATTGTCAGTTCAAATTAATTGCTGTTTAAGGTAGAGGAATTTTAAAAATCCGTAATTAGGATGAGCGAAGCGAATCCTCTACTAGGCCACTCAAATGACACTTTGTCGTACACTTTACAAAAAAACTATGCAGTATTTTGACTTGAAATTAAACACAAATATAAATTATGATCTGTAGATTTGCAGAATATTATTTTTTTACAGAAATACTTTTCAAAAAATTATTATTTTAATTAATTTATTTTACATGTTTTTCCATTACGAACTCATTTTTTTCAAATAAAAAGTAAAACACGTACGTTTTCAGAAGAAAAACTTAAATCATGGGGTCAGTAATTATAGCTAGAATCATCATTAAATAAATAAAATATATTTTCATTATTCTGACAAAATATCTCAAAAACTGCTTTCAGATTTTCAAACTATGCTCATTCCTTTCAATTATGTATAGTTTCATGATTTCTTTTATAAAATTTATAAAATAATTTTTTTTAGAAAAATTATAGCATATTTTTAATGAATTAAAATTTGTGAAAATTCCCTTATTAACATTCAATTATAAAAGTATTTTTCTGTGTTAGGTTTATTCTTATTCTGTGAAATCATTTAAGCAGACGATATTTACGAATTTTAAAAGAATTACATTATATTTTTGTGAAGTGGCAATAAAAGAATTGTAAACAAATAAAATTAATATTTTGTATAATTCTACTTCGAAAATATTTTTATTTATACCAATCTTATATCATAAATAAACAATCTGAGGAAATTCTTAGTTATTTGGTTAAAGTACATTTTAAAATTAAAATGCGCCGAAACATAAATTACATTTTTGCTTAATAAAGATGCAAAAGTAATTTAAAAATATATTATTACTTTCAAATATTTATCTTATAGCAAATATTTCGCGAATCCAAACAAAGCATGGCTTTTGCTAGTGTTAATATCATTGTTATATGTTAATATCTAAATAGTAATGTTACAATTACATTTTAAGTGAGAAAATATTAATAATATCTTTCTCTAGCATTAAACTTTCCACTTAAATTAAAATTAAGAACTAATCTGCAATTCTGATCAAATTATTGAACATATAGATTAAAACTAAACTAAAGCAAAATTTTTTTAATCTATTTTTTGTCATGATTTCTGATTTATTAATTTTTCTTGACGTGATCATGGTGTGACATTAGTCAAACAGTAATTCAGTTATAACATTTTATTGATACAATCAGTTGGCCATCTCTGCTGTTGGGGGGTGGGGGCCCCCTCGACGAGGCTCCGCCTTACCGTTGGCGAGGGGGGTTGAGAGTGCCACTTCAATTATATATATAACAATATTTAAAACAAAAACATAATAGTGAAAAAGAAAACATTTATTACTTTCATGTATTCCTCGTGTAAAAGGAAAAAAGCATTTTTTAAATGTGTGGAATAATGAATTGTTTTACTACTTATTGTATAATGATACGAAAAATACAGAAATGAGCATTTATGACAAACTGGTCATGTAATAGAATTTTTTCAAAAAATATGATTTAATAAATTTTGCTGTCAATCGGCACATAACAGTAAAAACATTGGTTGCATTCAAACCATTTGGCTCAATAGAAAGGAAGTGGCACTCGAACTAAGAGATCCTCAAAAACTAAAATTAATTGGGTAAAGTTTTTATCTTAAATACTAGAGGTGGACAGTATCTAAAATATTAGGATACATAAAAATTTTATCGTTTATAGCGTATTGTTTAATAATAGAGTAACAAAAAATCTTCCTTAATTTTGGAATGTATCACTTGAAAAGTTTTTCTAAAAGTTGAAAAAAGTTTATATGAATGCATATTAAAATATTAATAAAAATAATTGCACATTTTTTCTGTCCATCTTTGAAATTTTTAGAAAAGTACTTTCTGATAAAAAAAAAAAGTCTTATTTTTAAAATGTTTGTCCTCTTCCCTGTGTCATTCAATAGTGATGTGCATCCCGAAAATATTCCAGGAAAATATATGTTTAATTATCACCTAGAACCTGGTGAAGTGGTTGCTTAGCAACTGTTAATGCTTAGACTTGTTAATGCTAACTGTTAATGGCTTGTTAATGCTATTTGATATCAAATAATCATAATTCTTGGCTTTAACAATAAAACTGTTTTCATTCAATGTAAAGAAAAATGTTTTGGAACAGTCACAGTGGTAAAACTTTAAAAAAAAATAATATGATGTGTATATATCTATGCTTGCATGAAATTTTAAAGACAGTTTTTTCTTTTGAATGTAAAGAAAAAGTTTCTTTTTTGGATAAATATATGACAGAATGGGAGGATAATTTTGAATGTGTTGCAGGGCTTGTAGGAGCATTTTTTCTATTGCTTCCTGCTCATTATTTATTTATTTGCACGTTTCGTCTATTATTTCTTTCTTTAATTTTATTCACCATAACTCTCCTTACTTAAATTCAAAACCACCTTTATTAAATTTCCAGCAAGCATGAGTTTAATCTTCTAGAAGCTACATTATGATGATTCTCAGGAACCATTAGGAACCATTGCTATTGAAGCAGCTTGAGTTTGATTACATCATTGCAACTGTAACTAAGAGTTGAAATCCTTCCAAAATAGGGCTATATATTTCGGGGCTTTTTTTTTCTTTTTTCTCCCCGTTGGTTTATTTTCCAGAGCTTTATATTTCGGGTGTTTATTTAATCTTGCACTTTTTTTTGCCGGGATCTGGGCAAGAGCAATACATATGATTCTTTGCATTCTGATTCTATTATTGAATTTATAACGCTTATTAGAGGTCTTCATGGGCCGGGCTGGCATAATTAGAATAATTTTTTTAACGGGCTGGGCCGGCAAAAAAAATGAACGGGCCGTACGGGTCGATAAAAATCTTTATAACGAGCCTACAGATCCGTTATAAAGATTTACACAGAAACGATAAATTATGAGTTATTTTCAATGAATATGGCTTTAACGAAAATAACATGTAGTAATGTGCGTCACGTACCGATACTTAGTTTGAGAACATTAATGCAGAAATGTAACTTCTACAATGCAGAGATCAGCATCGGATAGTTACATTATGTGGGACCCTGGCTTAAAATTTTTTAGCAGACTCGTGCTGGGCCGAGATCAGGCTTGCATTGTTTTTCTACATACAGACGAGCCGAGCCGGAACTAAACTTAATTGTTCTCAAGAAGTTTAGAGCAGACAACATGATTTGCAAAATTATTAATAGCGATAAAGAACTTATGTTAACGTAATCTTTTGATATATACTTCTTAGTGACTCTTAAATTCACTTCTCAACAACGCGAAAGACACATTTTCTGACTAATTTTTCATTGCAAAAGTATAAAATTGACAAGCCTGACTATTGAAGGGATTTGGAATCGAATAGCGTTTTTAATATTGGTAAATAAAATACTTGTATAACCTTGTTAAGATATAAGATATTCTTGTCAAATGGTTGCAATTTTCTCCCTTCCCATGCTGTCGCTTCCGGAAATTCTATTCAAAACGCTAACTTTGAAAGTATTTTCTGGTATCAAAAAATGGATGAATCCATTCGATTACATAGTTCCTGAATAAAAAGACTTGTTAATATAATGCGCTTTCGAAAAAAAAAAAAAAAAAAAAAAAAAAACTAATTCAGAAATGTATTAGAAAGTAGCTCCTTTGGATTTGAGAATGAATTTAGATTTGGAATCTTTAATAAAATGATATAGAGATATTTCCACAAATCTGTTTTTACTATGCATCATCAAAAGTTACGATGTTTTATTTTTTTTTCTTTCATTCAAAGCCATATTGATTTTTTAATGAATATTTATTTGAATGTTGAAAGTCTAAGGCCCGCCACACACCAGGGAGACATGCGTCAAAAATCGTGCAACAGGAAGCAGTCAAACCTGTTTTTTCTTTGTTATCAGGGTGAAATTGTCGCATGTCGCACGTTTTTAGCACTTTCCAATAAAGTTGAAAAGTGCTTATGAATTTGGTTTGTCTGGCCGTCTGTCCGCGCTCTAACTCACGTAAATATACTCGGATTGCTATGAAATTTTAGGACGTTATTGACGTTTACTGTAGCACGAACCCTATTGAAAATGAAGTTTCTACCGTGATTACACTCTAAAACTGGGAGGAGTGAAAAGCTCACTTTTTGTAGGAGTGATTTGCATTTTCACTCTTTTTAGAGTGAACTTTATACAAATACACTCTTTAAAGAGTGGAATTTCCGACTCCCTAAAAAAAAGTGAAATATCTCACTCCGTTCTCGAGAGTGAAATATCTCACTCCATGGTCGAGAGTGAAAAATCTCACTCCGTCAACGAGAGTGAAAGCCCGGCATTATACGCTTGAAAAAAATCCCCGCTCAACTTTGAACCAATATATGGAGTAAAACAATGAAAAGTACCAAAATATGTCAATTCTTACTTTTCAAAAATTACATTTTATAATACAACCTATAAAATTACGCTTATTTGCCATTAAAACGCACTCGTTTTCAAAAATGAGTGTCACTCCTTCGATAGAGTCAACGGTCACTCTTAAAAAGTGACTTAGATATGTATTACGCATCAGCCAATCAGAAATCGTCTTCTCAGTTGTGATGATAAAAATGTTTCCGCCATTTTATCGTGTCCGTTATGTGTCTCACTTTCGTTTCCTCGGTCTACAAATGTGGATCTTTAATTTGTATAATTAATACTGAAAAGTAGTTTAAATTTCGATCTTTGAATGATATACTCCGATATCTTATGATTCAAAATAATCCACATAGATTAAGTTTCTTGATCTGGAGTCAAAGTAGAGAACAAATAATTCAGTAAAAAGCAATAATACTCCAGTAATACTCAGTGACGAAGATGTTGCATGCACATATCTTATTTATCAAACAAAGGATTATTATTCATCAAACAAGGGATAAAAAAACCGGTAAGTCAATTTTAATTTCAACTTTTTATTTTCCGAATGTAACTTCTAGAATGTTGAGTTAAGGTTTTATTTTAACAGGAAGCTGTCTGCTTCTGCTATCTTTATGTGCGTGGAGGGGAAAAAAATCGCTGACGCAAATATTTGTGTTTTATCCTTGATGTTTATAAATGAACGGCTATAGTAATTTTAAAAGTTTGCAGTATGACTTATATTAGATTTTATTTATTAGAGATAAATAACTCATTAAAATTGTTTTTCCAATAGTAAGAATAATACATATGTAGTCATTTCTTGTATTTTATATTTTCTTTATTTTTCTTTTTCGTACATGAGTATACTTTTATAAAACTTTAACTCACATTTATAGAATACTATAGGGTAGATGTAACAGTAATGTACACACCTGAATGTTTTTGGTTTATATAAAAAAAATAATAACTTATAAAAATTTAGCTTTTATTTATTTTTTTTTCGTAACTCGCCCTTGCATATTTTATAATTTAGCACTTTTGTTGACACTCTTAATTAAACCAATCAGGAAGCACAAAATAATGTTTTTAAGTTTCACTGTTTTTCATTGAAAATCGTGTTTTCATTGAAAATCATACTAAGAGCTGGCTTCATTTAATAAATTTATGTATTCCTTATTTTATTGCAAAATTTCCAATTTTTTTTTTTTTTTTTTTTTTTTTTGTAGTTGAAGAAAGCTTTGAATTTTTTATGTATTTAACATCGTTTATAAAATTTCAATAATTTTTAAGGTTTTAGAGGAGTGTCCATTACTGGAATACTTAAGTAGTGATTTTCCAGTAACGTACACCTCATATAGGCACTGTTAAAAAATCTATTACGGTAATGTTTATAGTGCATAAAATATTTTGATTTAATTAAAAACTTAAGTAATCAATTTTAATTTTTAAATTGCACTTACCAAAATGTAATGACACTAAAATTTTTATAAATAGTTGTTTTTAAGTTATATTAATGTGACTTATAAAATTTCAATATCTTCTTCATTTTATCATTATTTTTTAAAAATGAATCTAACGATGTTTTGCCTATTTTATAATCTGGCAATCAAACTGCTCATGAAGCCGAAAAAAATGTTTAAGGGCACAGTCAAAGAGGGGCTTATAGGGCTTAATCGTTCACCATTTAAATAAAAACACTTAAGTTACAGAAGTCGTCAAAAACATGTTTTCTCTTAAATATTTGTTTATTTTTACTTTTTCAATTTTGTCTGCAGATATTTTTTTAAATAACACTTTCATTTTTGGTACCGGTTTTGAAAGTAAAAGAAACTTTATAAAAATATCTGAGACCGAAATCGAAAAAGTAAAAAAGATGCGATATAGAGACGAACCTCAGCTATTCAATGTAAAATAAATAAATAAAATATCAAAATGCAAACGAGATATTAGAAATATCTCTCCCCATAGGATTAGCATTAGCTCGTGAGTGCCTTCGCCGGCAGGTACTACATGCACATCTACTCTATATACGGAAATAAAAAATTGAAATTAAATATGACTTACCATGTCATTTTATAAATACGGCTTGTATTAATATATATTTTTCAGAAATAAGATTTTAATTATACATAAAAAAAAAAACATAGATAATGTGCATTATGGATTTATTATGTATAACTTAATGGATATATCTGAAAAAAAAATGTATGTTTAATATTTTAAAACTGTTTAATAACTTGTGCTTATGGGCATTTTAAAACTATCATATATTTATGGGACTACCAATGAAAGCAAACACAAGGAGAAAGATTGGAATAAAATAGTTTATTTCTGTCAATAATCTAATTCATGTGTAACTTTAATTACGTTTTCTCTTAAAAAGTTCAATTAATGTTACATACTTTGAATTAAATAAATATTGTCAATAAAGTATTTTATTCCAATCTTTACCACGTTTGTATTTATTTTCATTGTATGTTCTAAAAGACACGATTCTTTTAAAATGCCCATAATAGCAATAGAAAAAGGAATTCATTGCAAAAAAAAAAAAAGAGCATTCACTCGTATGAAAAAGTGACTACTCACTCCTACTAGGAGTGAAAAAACGCACTCCTTTAGGAAAAGTGAATAGTCACTCCTCAGAAATAGTGATTATTGACCCCTGTGTAGAGTGAATATTCACTTCCTAGGAGTGAGTATTCACTCTTTCAAAGAGTCAATGATTCCACTTTTGCCCAAAGTGAATAGTCACTCTAAAGAGGTTCGGCATATTTTGAGTCTGCGATAGAGTGAGTATTCACTATTCTGGAGTGACTATTCACTCCTTTTTATTTAGAGTGTAGTTTATCTACAGAGAGAGTCAAAAGTTTCCCATTACATTACGGCCTATGGGGAAAAATCGTTTCAAAGGAATTTTAAAGATGGTATACCCTGCCAAGCATATTAAAAATTATATGCTTCTACGAGGAGCATTAAAAGATGTATTCTATAAAATATGAGGTGAAAATGTAGCTATTATTCATTTATAGGGCCACACAAAAGAATTCCATTAGATAGTGGTAAAAGGGGGAATTGTGTGTGACATATTTTAAATATATTAAACTGTTTCATGTATAATAAAATTGATGTATGTCAAAAGATTTCAAATAGTACATTCTTTCCGAAGTACTGTATAGGTATCCGATGATGGATAAAATGCATTTTAAGTATGATATGCGCATTTAAGTTTCATTAAATCTATGCACATTATATGATGTGTATAAATGCTATAGTTGATATACAGGGCTACCCAAAAGAGTTCGCCAACGTTACTGCTTATGATTATATGAGCGTAAATTACTTAAAGGTGGTCCTTAATAAATTATGCATTTTTACGCTGAACTGCATTAAATTTATTAAGAAATGTTTGCAGAATATAGATAAAATGATATACAGGGCCACGCAAAAAATTGGGTACATGGAGCCTATGAACGATAACTTATCAGAAAGTGATTTCAGTTGTTTTAGGAGTGTTTTAAAATAAATTTTAGCGTAAAACTGGTGTATAATAAAGGTACCAGGCAAACTACAGGGCTGAACAGAGTATTCAAGTATGTTTCCATCTATTAGTATAAATTGCTAAAAGAGAAATTTCAAGCTACTAGGCATTTTTTCGTTGCATCTAAACTAAATTTTCCCATTATATAGTATGTATATTAGCTGTCAGATCAAATACAGGGCTGTTCAAAATACTGGAATACATATTTGGTTATATTTGGATTTATATCCTTATTTACCTAAATAACAAAGTTTTTTAAAGATTTCATGAAGCGTTGGAAAGTCCTTCATAATCTATGCTTAACGCATGATTTTTCTTACTTGTTTTGTTCAATGTTTCACTGGTGTGTGACGCGCCTTAGAATCTAAGTAATCATTAATGTTGCTTGTATGTATTTCCTGTAAAATATACTGTAAAATCATCCCATAGACATGTAAGCAGTATTCTTTAAAAGTATCTTAATTATATGATAAAAATCTGAATTTTTTAGAAATAGTAGAATTTGTAACGGGCCGGGCCGAAAGAAACTTCATGCGGGCCCGAGTCTGGTAATTCCGGTCCATGCAAACCTCTAGCGCTTATATAGAAATTAATTAATCTCATTAGTCGAAAAAACGAAATTTGACAAAATTATAAGATAATCGCATAATTTGCATCGAACTCAAAAGTAATATTTAAGGAATGCGACTTTCGTGATTTTTATTTAAGTAATCTTTTTAATATACAATGACAACTTTTATAGTAAAAGAGTTGTTCCTTTTCATTCATACTTTTTTATCTCTTTTTTTTTTTCTGTGTCTGATTTAAAGAGTAGGTACAAACTTTAAACTAGTATATTATTTTCAACGATTTTCATCACGTGGCACCGTGGCAGCGCTTTTATTGGGCCAGAAAGTCGCTTCCCGGTGATTTTCCTTCCTGTTTATACGACTATGGTCCTATAATTGCCCTAAGGTAAACAAAAAACATTATTTTACTTTAATTTCCATTCAGCAAATTTGAAAATATGATTAAAAATGTTACATCTATGTATTTAATTGTTTTTATTTTAAATATTTTTAATTTTTATGTAAATTAATATTTTTAAAAATGCTGAATCAAGATTGCTCATGTATTTCTGTTCCTTTAAATAACACACACAAAAAAATCTACTTATAATATTTCGAGTTATAACGATTTTAAATTATCCCACATTTTTAATAAATTTTAAATTAAAACCTTTTTGTAAATATATATGAAAAGTTTTATTAATGTGATTTTGTTTAAAAATAATACGGTTAACCATAACAAAAAAATTCAAAATTTTAACTCAATAAATAAAAATTACTTTGAAATGTGTATCAGACCCCCTAAACGTTAAAAGAATATATTAACCAGTAAAGGAAAGTTAAATTTGTGACGCGTTTAAATTCAAGCAGGGCAACTTCCGGACATGCACTTCATTTGAAGAACTCTATTGAGTCGGAACCGTTTACGATGCGATGGCGCAGATTTTTTTGAGTCCCTTGAACATCGTTTTCATAAGAATAACGTAAAAATATCCCTTTTAATACTCAAACAGTCGCTGCTTGATTCCGCAGTGGCGCAGCCAAGGGGGGGGGGGGAGTTTAGGGTTAAAACCCCTCCCAGAGCTGAGAAAGATGGCTATAATTGCTGCTTATATGAATGAAATCCAAACTTAACATTTAAATGTTTCGGCGCATTTCGGAATCCGCCGCTTTATTGAATCAGATTTCATTTAATAAAGTGATTCAATTAAATGGCGAAAATTCTACTTAAAATTGTGAAAGTGCATATTACATGAATCAGTTAAGTAAAAATTGGTTATTTGAACTAAATTACTTTTCTTAGATGCTTCACGCTAAAAAAAAAAAAAAAAAAAAAAGATTTCCGGCCACACAGACGCTCTTTGAGTTTAAGTATTATACAGTAAATATTCTAATTAGTACTGATTCTATTAACCGGCGACTCAAATAACCTTTATCAGAAACTCAAAACCCCCCTTAGAACCGAATTCTGGCTGCGCCACTGAACGGAATCCTTTTGATTCTCCCTGTAATTGATCTATGCATCAGATTTTCATAAAATTTGAAATGATTCGACAAAATCATGTAATAATAATTATATATTTTAAATTTCAAACGGTTCGGCTGGGTAGTTTTTGCGTTGATATATGCGGACGGACGGATTGAACGACAACTATAGGTGCTACGTACTTTACATAATTACGAACACACCTAAAAAAGGCGCACGTAACTTGTTTTCGACACCAGTAAAAAAGAAAAATAATATTTAAGCATTAATTTAAGCATTTTAGTAATTAAGAAAAAATAACTTTTTTTTTTTTTTTTTTTTTTTTTTAAGTAATGCCAACCGTGTGTAAAAACCGACGGTCTCGAACGGGTAAAAAAGCTGTCAAATAACAGACGTCCAAGCTGATGAAAATCGATAGTGGATAAGCACGTGCCCGCAGAGCCCGTATCTTCATTCAATAATGAGGATATGAAACTGTCCGGCGGATTACATTTATTATCACCGTCAACTGCACCTGTCGGGACGAATGACAATCTCCAAAGATATACGGGATCTTACGAAATCGACCAAAAATCATTCCGAAGAAAATGCACGCAGTTTAAATATGTCACTCTAGCGGTATACAGGTACACCCAAGCCAACTCAAATTATGTTGGTTAAAGCAATATCCAGGTTTTAATGTGATCATGCGTCAATAATCTTACATTATTTAAAGTGTTTTTTTTTTTTTTTTTTTTTTTTTTTTTTGTAAAACTGTGATAATAAAATTTATACAACCGGTTATGTTTATATCAGGGCTGCCAGGCGACTATTTTTTAATTCCAACTTGTACCACTTTATCTTAACAGAAATATTTTACAAACACTTTGACAACATTTGAAAGAAAAATAAACTTGAAGGTTTATATTAGAAAAATACTGGTGCGAACTGAATAGAAAAATAGTTGCCTGTGGCATCCCTGTTATATTCAAATTCGGTATAAAGAAATTTTCCTGACTCTGTCAAACTGGAATTTATTTTCAAATTTTATTGACATACACAGAATTCAATTTGGATGGCCCAGACGGTTTTTTTTATTATTTGCCCGTAATTAAAATTCACATAAAAGCACAAATAAATGCACTAAAATTATTTTCAAGAGCTTTATATAACATGTAAATTTATTTAAAATACATTAAAAATATCTCAAAATACCCATTAAATAAACCCAAAACGTTTTCAAGCATTACACAGTAGAGGTCTGCACGGGCCGGGGCCGGGCCGACAAAAAATTAAACGGGTTATACGGGCCAGGCTGATAAAAAAATTTAGTGGGTCTACCGGTCCGTTATAAAGATATCTGCAGAAACGAAAAAATATGAGCTATTTTCAATGAATATGGCTTTAAGGGTGTATTTCGATTCAAACTGCTTATTTCCGATTTATTCTTGAATTCATTATTGCTCTCAAATGCAACAAACTTTCAAAATCTCTTATTTGGAAAGTACACAAGGTGTCGTGATGGTCGATTCTTTGATAAATGCAGAAAATATTGCAAAAAAAGCAATCAAAAACGGCATTTCGAACCGATTTTTCCCAAGGGGGAGATTTGGAAACGAAGAAAAGGGTCATACTGAAAAGGTAATTGTTTATAACTCAAATTCTAATGAATGGAGCGTAAAAAGACATCACACGGCACCTCATACGTCTGTTTCTACTTTTAAAAATGTGCCTTAAATTGTATAGGAAAATTTCGAGCTGTTGAAGGTGGAAAAGCGTTTTTTCGAATACACCCCTAACGAGAATAAGTATAAATGCGCGTCACGAACCAATATTAATTTGGCAACATCAGTGCAGAAATGTAACTTGTGCAGCGTAGAGATCGGCATCGAAAAAATTACATTGTGTGCAACCCGGGTTTAATATTTTTTTAACAGACTCGTGCCGGGCTGAGATCAGGCTTCATTTTTTTTCTACATATAGACGAAGCCGGGACGGAACTAGACGTAATTGTTCTCAAGATGTATAGGGCAGACAACATGATTTGTAAAATCATTAATGGCGATAAAGAACTTAAGTTAACGCAATATTTGGCTACATACTTCTTGGTGGTTCTTAAATTCACTTCTCAACACGCAAAAGTTTGTCATTTTTTCTGACTAATTTTTAATTGTAAAAGTATAAAACTGACAAGCCTGTCTATTGAAGTGATTTGAAATTTAATAGCATTTTTCATTTTTGCTAAATAAGATACTACTTTATAATCTTGTTGAGATAAAGAGATTTTTGTTGAAAGGTTGCAGAATTTTTTGTCCTCCCATGCTGTCGCTTCCGAAAATTCTGCTCAAAACGCTAACTTTGACAGTATTTTTTTTTAATTGCTTGTATCAAAAAATGAATAACGCCATTCGATTACATAGTTTCAGAATAAAAATACCTGCTAATCTTATGCGTTTCCGAAAAAAGAAAAAAAATTCAGAAATGTACCAGAAAGTAGCTCTTTTGGATTTAAAATCCTTGTTAAAATTATATAGAAATATTTTTATAAATTTTCTTTTATTAAACAGCTTCAAAAGTTACGATGATTTTAACTTTCTTTTTTTTTCTGTTGTTCTAAACCATATTAATTTTTTAATGAATCTTTATTTGAATGTTGAAAGTCTAAGAATCTAAGAAATCATTAATGTTGCTAGTGTGTATTTCCTGTAAAATATACTATAAAATCATTCCATAGATATGTATGCAGTATTCTTTAAAAGAATCTTAATTATATGATTAAAATCTGAATATTTAATAATAATAGAAATTGTGACGGGCCAGAACGGTTCGGACCTGTTTTCACTGATTTCTGTACGGACCGGGCCGGGCTTAGAAATGTAAAAATATAAACGGGCCGGCCCAGGTCTGGAAATCTGGCCCGTGCGGACCTCTATTACACGGTCGTCATAAGGGGGGATTTCGATATTGTAAAAAATAATATCGACATTTAAATCGCCACTGATGACAACCGTGTATAATGATTGAAAACGTTTTGGGTTTATTTAATGATAGTTTAAATGTATTTTAAATAAATTTATGCAATCTTCATGCACCTGAGAGTTATTTTAGTCCATTGATTTGTGCTTTTATGTGAATTTTAATTATTTAGCACTAGAATTTTAACTTTCATTTATTTATAACTTGCCTGTTTTGATTAAGATAGAACTATTAGCATTAAATAAATGAAGTATAGACATTAATAATTATATTCATTACGTTAAGATAAAAATATCATTTGCTAAAGCCTTGCTGTTGCAACAAACTCAATGTGGGGCACGTTTATCAATTGTGGATATTTCAAGTACTAATTTTTAAAATACTGAGATAGTAAAATTTTTAAATTGCATTAAAATCTGAAAACAAAATTGTATCAATTTCTTCTTTGTTATGAACAGCAAAATCGAACAAAAATTTTATCATCTCCCAAAGAAAACTCTGCGCCTGCACTTTCCAAAGAAAGTTTTGAAATGGTCGCCCTAATTATCACTGTTAGTGCTGCCAAATTGTCGAAAATCAATTTTCCCAAAAAGGTGTGAAATTTTCAGCATGTCATTGGGCTTTTTTTTCCCCAGCAAAAGTCCCCAACCCAGTTTTTTGACAAAAAGTAACTTTTAAATTTTAAATTTCATCAGCTATAAGAAATGTCTTACTAATTTAAGCTAAGAAAAATCTCCCAAAGCAAGCCCTTTTTAGTTCCATTCGTAATTATGTAAATAAGAAGCACCTATAGTCGTCTTTCAGTCCGTAGGTCCATCCGTCTGTCCGTCTGCCTGCATATAGCAGAGCAAAAACTACCCAACCGAATCGTTAGAAATTTAAAATATAGAATTGTTGCATATTTTTGTTGAGTTATTTCAAATTTTATGAAAAACGGATGTATAAGTTAATTACAGGGACGATCAAAAGTATTCTGTTGCATGACGGCCAATGGATAAAAATAGTCAGGTGCATTTTAATGATGTCACACTATTTAATATATAAAATTATACATTTTAAACTATAATAAAATTGATATGTATCTATGAAGTATGTACTAAAATATACATTCTGTATATTCATTCATAAATGTGTGGTACAAAGAATATTTTTTATTAATTTACAGGCCACACAAAAGTATTTCATTGCATAATGGTATAGCGGGAAACATTGTTTGGGGCCCGTTTTAATTATATTAAGCTGTTTCACATTTTACGAAATTGATATACGTTGCTGAGATTTACTACAAGTTAATTTCTGTATAACGGAATGTAGATAGTATTTACAGGGACGCATATAAGATTTCGGCTACTATATACTGTATCCAGAGTACTGCAAACTGTTACACCAAGATCTAAATATTTTTAAAACTTCGTTATAGTACAAACGCACCCTCATTTGCTAAACTTGAGGAAAAATTTCCAGCTTGTTTTAATTTTTTTTTCATTTATATAAAAAATAGAAAAGAAAAAGATGGCGAATTTGCGAACCGAAATTTTTATTATGATCTGTTATTTTCTTGAGAAAATATCAATTATTACGAAACGATATATAGATATTAGAATTGGATAAATAATAAATTAAAACACGTATAAATTGTAAATTAAAAGGTCGGGGCATGAAGATAGACAGTAGACTATGTTCTATTTTCGTACACAAGGATAAACAACCGGGTTGACCAATCGAGATCCAGAGTTGCCAGACCACTCAGAGTAAACTTTAAACTAATATAACATGAAAATATTCCCCAATAATTCCCCCAAAAATGTCCTTATGAGTTACTTGTGCCCCCAAAATTTCCCTGAAACTTCGAAATATCCAATTTTTCAACACTGACCACTGTACTAGTCATCACAAATGTCTATTCTAGGCATAAAGGTTTTATTCGAGCTGACAAATCATAAATTCATGGAAAAACCATAAAGGAAAAAAAATAGATATTTTATTGGATAAGATATAAAACAACCACCCCCACCCATATGATTTTCCAGTAGATTATGTCTTGTGCATAGTATGAAAGTACAGGAGCGCGAGCAGCTGTGCGGGCGCGCACGTGATCACAGCTGTATATCTGTTAAACAATGGACCATTTTCATCGCTGATGAGAGGTGCGCAGCTGCGCCAACAGCACAATTCAGAAATGCCTAATGACTTTCTAGCTATTTCCCTGTCAATTTCCATAGATACAGACCTATAACACATGCCAACGCTCCACAAGTGACAGGTAAACGAAAACATAACCGAAAATTCAGAGGAAAAAAGGAAACAAAAAATCTGAAACACATGCGTCTAGTTCTCTTTCCTTCCCAAGAAGCTGCTACGCAGTATAGTTCTAGACATTTTTCCATCACAGATTTTGAGCTGAAAATAAGGCATAATGAATTCATACGGTACTTATCATCTTGACTGTCTTGATTTCACCTGTTTCTGAGAAACCAACTGTTAGATCGCGGATACATTGCGCTCGATAAGTCATTAACCAAAGCAATTTCTAGCAAAAATAAAGTACCTGCTCAAAAAAATTTTCAACAATCGGTCAACCGGTATAAAGAAAGTTCTTCATGAATAACAAGCGTAATGTATTCCCCCATAATTTCATACCCTCATATCTATATTTCATACATTATTTACAAAAATTTAAAGCAATTTCATCTTCTGTTTCAAATGAGAAAAAGAGTTTGGAAGGAAAAGTTCACTCAACTCATCGACAAGTGAATATTGAAAGTTAAACGAGCTGCAGAAACTTGCTCAAATCGAAATCTTGATTCCCGATACGTCTGTATTAAACAATGACTTAACTACCTTAATCTGAACGCGGTACCAGGTACAGCATATTTGATAACCTCCCGGTTTTTTTTAATACCAATATCCTTATGCAGAAATACTTGTTTTATGGGCCATTTTCATCATTCGCTTACATTTCAGAATTTTATTTTTTAAACTTAATAATTTCTTTTAAAAATGGAGACAGGTGTTAAAATAAATGTTTAAGATACATGGGAAAAATATTGATTGTGCACTTTGCCCTATAATATAATATATAAATGCTATTTAAAGTTGGCTTGTAAGGCAAATGGTCAAGTCCGTTAGCGTTGCCATACAAAATTAATGAAAATACTCAGCTTTAAATTTATTAAATTTCCTAAAATCAACTTACATTGAAGTGACTGATGTCCCTAAATTTCAAAACATGATATTTATCAATAATACTTAAATTAAATTCTAGTGAGAGACAGTTTTAGCCACAAGATTTTGATCACATTGAAAATTGTACAAGAACTTTTGTAATAACTATAGTATATATTCATATAAATTATTAAATTTTGAGAAAATTACATATTTGTTTCTTAATTGAATAAAAAAATAAAAGTAGAATGGTGAAAAAATAATAATCATTAAAAACTGTGCGGTAATAGACTTGACATTTGGTAACGGACTTGACACTATGTTGAAAATGGCCATTATACAATCGCACAATTTTTGCAATTGAATTAAGCAAACAATTTTGTAATAATTTGCTGATTTTTTAAAAAACCGAGAGGTTGGCAACTATGGATATATGGAGTAGATAATCGGGCCCGAGCTCGTCCGACCCAGTAGATGGGAAATACTCGTCTGATCTCGCAGATGAGAAACACAACTATTCTTATACTTATTCGTAACTGCTCTATGTACCAGCCTGACGAAACCGATCACGACCAATGGCAGCTTTTTTATCCAAAATAATAGTAAAATACTAAATTTTATTACCTGAACTCATGGTTATTTTGCATATGAAAAAACATATCTAGATAACACTTAAAAGCAATAGGGAGAAAAAAATTCTTTATTTTATAGAAGAGTAGTAGTCACAGAGGAATCTCGTGATCCATGTCTGCCGGAAGTGAAGGGGTGCATAAGACAAAAATTAACACTACCAGTGGTTCTCTCGTAGTTGTTGTGTTTTCCTGCTCCCATATTTAACTGTTTTCATACCTTTGTATTTATTTATTTGTAACAACATACATCTGACTTGTGTGCTCGACGTGAAGCCTGCTTATAAGTCATCGTCAAGTTTTTACAGGGACGAGATAGCACAAGGAAATTTTACAACACAAGAGAAGTACAACCGAGAGCTCCACATAAAGAGTGTGTGCAATGGAGCCAATGGGATTCGAACCCACAATCTCCTACGCTCACAAGCAATTAGCAGCGTGGTGTCTTAACCATTCGGCCATGGAGACCCCTCATACTGTTGTTGTAGGACAAGCACAATGGTGAACCACCAGTGATATTCATTTTTGTTTTATACACCACTTCACTTCCGGCAAACATGAATAATTAGATTCCCCTATTTCTACTCTTCCATAAAATGAAGAATTTTTTCTTGTACTCAATGACCTAAGGTGCTGTCGGCTTTTGGACAACAATCACTTGCTTCAAAGTAAGCTCGTAAATCCGTAACTTATATTAGTATTTAACGCAAATTGCGATCGTAAAGAAAACGAGTAGGCGACTCCAAAACATTGTGTTTTGCCTGTACTCTCTCCTCTCATCCAAGTCCAGACAGAGGGGAAGTTACAGTTTAATTTCGCTAACAGGCGTCGAAAAAAATATAGAAGGATTGAAGCACCTGCTGAAAGCAACCACACCCAAGACAAAAGATGAAAACATCTCTATAATAAAATATACATGGGATGCTTTCGGAAGAATTATGAAATTGCATAGAGCTTAACCCTTTCATGCATCAATTATTTTCTACACAAGGGAAAAAATCGTTTTTTGTGAAATGAGAATCCATTTTGAAATAATTTAATTACTGTGCTGCATGGTTGCTAATATCTGCCCATCAGATCCTGGCTATTGCGCGGGCACGAAATTTCTGAAAGGTACAGGATCATTTATAATTTCATCTAAATTTCCATTTAAAAAATTATAATTGTGAAAAACATCTAATATTTGATATTAAGAAATGGCAAAACTATATCTCAATATATGATTGAAAGCACATATCAGTTAATAATAGAAAAAATATTTTATTATTATCCTTAGAACCGTTTTCAATTTTCCGATGATTCAACGCACCAACACTTTTGTTTATGAATTGTCATTATTAATTCCAATAAGTGTGCAATATTTTAAAAAAGTAGTATCAATAAATCAACCAATCTAAGGGGGCACGAAAAATCGAAAGTGCACTGGGTATAAAAACTTGCTAGTCGGGTCCTGCTGCCTACAATACATAAATAAATGCAGATTTATTTATTTATTTATTTATTAAATCTTACATTTTATAGGGTAATACTTATCTGTCTATATATGAGACCCATATGAATAAAAGGGTTAATGACAGCTCATTTCGACAGATATATGTTGTCATGAAATTAGGGCCGGTACAGATTCTATTTATGTCACCTACCCCTTCCCCCCCTACCTCCTGAGGTGGTGCATCCTGTAAACCAGGAATTGCGAGTCCAAATTTTTCCTACGTGCCAAAATCTTTCCAAAATATGTTTCAGGAGATCGTGACGTGCCAACAGTAAAAATTTTAATTGATCAAATAATAATGAATCAAAATTACTTAACATTGTTTTTAACATAAAAAAAAATATATCTGTTACATTTTATGTTAAACCTTTAGGAATTTACATAAAACATAATATTTACATTTTCTCATCTCAGACCATGCCTATCGATGCTGTTTAATTTATATTTGCTTCGTTCTAAAATAATCTTATGAGAATGGAAATTAAAGGGGACTCATTTGACAAGGTGTTTTTAATTGAACTTTTCATATCATTTATAGCCGAAAAGAATGTCTCGCAGAGAAAATAAATTATCTAAATAGCAAGCTTCAGAATTTATAGTGTCTGGAATTGAATTCCAAATTTTAATTTTAATTTTACTATCGGCATGCTTGCTTATAACACCTTTCAATTTTTCTTTTGCTATAATCTCCTGTTACATTTCAGGTTCTTCAATCTTCATGACAATGACAGCCAACAAAACACATCGAATTCAGATAAACAAAGGCACCATCTAGACCAGTCATATGCATTTTGCTTGAAAACTGCATCAAAATTCACTAATTTTCAATGCCTTTAACCCTTTCCGGCACACTGTGCCCGGTCTGGAATACCTAATTTTAATTTCAAACTTGCAAACGGCACCAATAAAATTTTAGTAAAATTTTGGTTCTACAATAAATGCTTAAATTAAGGAATTCAAAATATTTAAAAAATTCGTTTCTGAATTCCGGTGTCAGTTGATAATTTCTCATTTTACTAACCGATTTTGCCCGCGCCGGAAAGGGTTAAAAATAATTTTAAAGATGAATTTTACTTATTTTCAGGTTTAGTGTTAAAAAAAAAAATCTTTTTGTGATTTTGTTTATTTATAAACACTTAAGTGGGTATTGCCTGAATAATTAATTGCGCATAACATTTGAAATCGTTAATACTAATCGAATACTAATACGTTAATGATTAAAAATCGCTTTGACTATAACAATAACAGGCTCATGAGACACATTGAGGTTACAGAATGATTTTCCTCTTCTCTCATATTTTTAATAGAATTAAATTTGAAAGGTTATTTTCTATGTCATGCAATTCTGTGCCGCTCCCAGTCAGTTAACATATCACGTGATTAGAATGTGTAAAAAGGGGTAGGTTCCAATAAAATAGTAAGAAATCGTGATGATATCCAACCGTTGGGATAAAAATCGGATAAAATGTTAAAAATGCTTTATTTATTTATTTATTTTGTGCGCGTGTGTATGTGTGTGTGTGTGTTTAATTTGTGTTTAAAATCAAAATAGCTTAATCAATTACATTCACTCAAAGTAAATCAATAAAAATTAATTAAAATTTTAATGATAATACGTTTAACAAAATCAAAAAATAATTATGTATTTTTTAAATATTTACTCCTCGATGAAAATGATTGGTGCCTTTATTATCATGACACCTGTTTGTGCATCACACATTGTAAATATGATCATGTCTGCCGGAAACGAAGTGGTGCATAAGCCAAAAATGAATACCACTAGTGGTTGACTCGTAGGCTTAGCATTGTGTTTTTCTGCACACAGTTTTCCATGTTCTCTTACTTTTGATTGTACGGCATGCACAATGCTAAACCTACGAGTCAACCACTAGTGGTATCCATTTTCGTCTTATGCACCACCTTCGCTTCCGGCAGACATGGATCATGGGATTCCTCTACGACTACTCCTCCATAAAATGAAGGAATTTTTCTTGGGATCGATGACTTAGGGTTTTGTGCGGTCAGCTCTTGGACAAATAGTAATATTATGATTTGTTTTTCACAAAAATCTTGATGATAAAGTAAATCCTTCGTGTTTTTCCTTATCACCACAAAAGAAAAAAAAATGGCAGAAGTGAGAAGCGACATCATTCCGGACGAAAAGGTGACAAAATATTTGTCTAGGCCGCAGCTGCTGCGAGTGGCATATTAAAAGTGCCTTTTTTGTGGTTTCTGTGACTTTCCTTTTTATCTCTTACGGAAATAAAACGGGAAAAAGGCACTTCCTGCTTCATTAGGCCTTTATTATCTCCCTGTTTTCATTTCTTTCATTTCTCTCGTGCTCTGTTTATCCACCCAACAGCTCAAACGATACCCCGTTCACACGCACCTGTGGCTTGTTTTAAGAAACCACTTGCGCCTGCGATGACGTAGATCGGGTTAAAATCCTCAAGAGGAATACAATGTAACAAGAACGAAAAATCAAGCTTCAAGCATAGATTATAAAGCACTTTCCAATATATTCAGAGTATTGCTACAGTGTTTAATTAAACAATTACAAAATTTCATAGCTCTGTGATGGAAAAATATTACGTCCATTAGTTCCCTTAAGGCCTCTGTCCTCGCTCGAGGAAACGCTCGCGAGCTAATGCTATTTCTATGGGGAAGCATTTTTCTAATAACTCTTTCGCATTTTGACATTTTTCAATAATGGTTTTTTGCATTTGATAGCTGAGGTGCATGCCGACAGCGCACCTTTTTTACTTTTTTTGGTTGCAGATATTTTTTTAAAAAGCACTTTCAGTTTCGAAACCGGTTTTGAAAATGAAACTAACTTTGTAAAAAATATCTGCAACCAAAATCGAAAAAGTAAAAAAGGTGCGCTGTCGGCATGCACCTCAGCTATCCAATGCAAAAAACATTATCTAAAAATGTCAAAATGCGAAAGAGTTATTAGAAAAATGCTTCCCCATAGGAATAGCATTAGCTCGCGAGCGTTTCCTCGAGCGAGGACAGGGGCCTTAAGCACTTTCAGCACAAACTATCTCGAAATGTCAAAGAATTCAACTGGAAATTAAAATGAATGTAACCCCATTTCCTTTTATTGATTTTCTACCATTTTCTTCAAAAATAAATAAATAAAATCCAAAACGAAATGAATATGAAACAGGTTTTCGATGATGTTACAGATAAAAGAAAGCCGCTAAATGCCAGCGAATAAAACAGAACACAGCGAGAAACTCTCTGCAATCGGTAGGAACATGGAGAATTCATTAATCAGCATTTCAAATTTACATTGAATAGTGAGAAACAAAAAGTCTGAGCGCACAATCATTAAAAATAAATAAATAAAATAAAATAAAATATAGCCAAAATTAAAAAACGGTAAAAGGGAGGGGGGGGGGGGTCGTTCAGAGATGGATCTCAGTATCAAATGCAAAAAATTAATTTTAAAAAATGTTGAAAAGTAAATGGGATTTTTCAAAAATACGCCGGCATAGGTTTAGCATTATCTTGAGAGTATTTTCACGTGTGCGTTTCATGAGAGCAGAATAAAAAACTCTTGCGTAATTTAAATCTATGAAAAATTATAATTTTTAACACCAGTAATAAGTTTAAATTCTTTACTTGGCAGTAAAATCAATGTACTACCAAAATAAAGCATGGCTGGAGTTAGAACAAACACCGCCTTAAAACGCCGAGTCTAGTGTCAAGCCCACCTTATTCTGTTTTGTTGAAATTTATTAACGTAGCCTGTAAAACTCCTTTTACCGCATTGGGAGCATCGCGGCCGCAAAGCAGTTTCTGCAGATCGGCATTCATTTTTGGTCAAAGGTGAACGGTCACTTGCGATTTTAGACCTATTGTTAAATATCTAGAAAAATACATGCGGAACTATCCAGAAACCCTAAGTGTCTAAACATAATAGTGCAAATCATACATTTCTGTGAAGATTTTTTTTCCGAAACCCCATAGGGGACCGTCAACAAGTTAAAAAGATACATAATTTAGTAAATTAATAATTTTAAATAGTTTGTAAATAATTTTACTGTGTATTAAGATACCATGTGTAGAGTCCATTAGTGATAAAAGAATATTAAATATCCATTTATTTTATATTTTTCAATGTTTTTTCAAAGTAAAAATGTCAAATGAAATAAAAAATATTCCAAGAAATTGTAAAAAAAAAAAAAAAGTACTTTTTGAGTCCCTCTGTATCATCTAATTTTATGTGCAAAAAATTAAATTAATTTTTTTTTCGCTGTTTAATCTTTTTTAGTTATCAGTCTGTTAATATAAATCTATAACTGAAATCTAAAACTAGTCGTTGGGGGCCACCGTAATACTTACCCATCATGGATATGTATATGAAAATAAAACATGTGAAACTATTTATACAGTGCATTGCAATTCATAAACAAAATTTAAATATTGTTAATATACATAGTAGTGCTGTATTAAAGAACTGCTGATGTACCAATTTCAACAAATTATATAAAACGCCAAACTACTCAAGTAGTACCGAACTGCGTAAAAGAAACATCCTTATAACTCCAAAAATAATAATTCTATTAACTAACAATTAACTGCATCGGATTACGCGTCTCATTTCCAATTAAAATATACTTCTGAATTGAAATTTGAATGAAATACAGGGTCATGAAAAATCGGTGAATGTGGAAAATAAGATTACAAATATCTCGGCAACTAATAATCCGATCGACTTCGTTCTATATGCAAAATGTGTGTTATTTTATTTCCTTTTACGTCCATTCCTTAGAACAAAAAAATTCGAAAATTTTTATGTACCTTTCATCAGAACGAATTTTTCGAGAGTCCGAAAAAAATAGTTCCGGATAATCGAGGTTGCTGATATTAAATAGGGTTCGTTCCATTCTTACATACTAACTACATACAAAATTTCAAGTCTCTATCTCAATTTGTTCGGGAGATAGAGCGTTTACAGACAGACAGACAGACAGACGGACGGCAGAAATTTTTTTCTAAAAATATGTTTTTCGGAATCTCCACTATCTAAAACGTGTAAATCCGTCAAAAAAAATTTGATTTTCAAAACGATTGCAAGACTTACCCTACACTACGTATGATGGGTAAGTAAAAAGAAAAAAAAATGCATAAATGAACCCTGGGATCTGAAAAAGTTAAGAGTAGTTCTTTATTTCGCGGAAAACTCTAATGTTAAGTCTATGGGGGTGTTATTTTCAAATTTTTCGCTTTGATTTTAATATGTTTGAGTTATCTTTCTTTTCCGCAGAGACCTTCAAACGGATTACTTTTTACTTTTTCGATTTCGGTTACAGATTTTTTTTTTTTTTTTTTTTTTTTTTTTTTTTTTTTTTTTTTTTTTTTTTTTTAAACATTAGGATAGTGTTAATTTTAGAGCCGGTTCCGACAGTAAAAGTTATCTTAAAAAAAAAAAAAATCTGAATCCAAAATCTAAAAAAGTAAAAACAAGGCCGATTGCAGATCGTCCTTAATTATCCTGTAAAAAAGAAAACATAAATAAAATTTAAGCGAGATATTTGAAATTAACTCTCAACCTTTGATAGAAAATAAAATATTCTTTGGGCCTCATAACTTTTTTACTTCTTCCCACCGTTTTCTCCCTGTTGCCACAAAATGTATACTCTTAGCTAGTTCTAATAACATTACAAATTTAAAGTGCGAAAATGTTTGCCTAACGTCAGGGTCAAAATGGATGATAAAATTTCTTTGCCTATAGTCCAAGAGCATAAAACAATAAATCATCGAGCACAAGAAAAAAATCCTCTATTTTATGGAAGAGTAGTCATAGCGGAATCTAATCATCCATGTCGGCCGGAAGCTAAGTGGTGCATAAGCCGAAAATTGATACCACTAGCGGTTGACTCGTAGGCTTAGCATTGTGTTGCCGTACAATCAAAAGCATGAAAACATGGAAAATTGAGTGCAGGAAAACACAATGCTAAGTCTACGAATCAACCACAAGGGGTATTCATGTTTGGCTTGTGCACCACTTCGCTTCCGGTAGACGTGGATGATTAGATTCCGCTATGACTACTCTTCCATGAAATAAAGGAATTGTTCTTGTTCTCGATGACTTAGAATTTTGTGTGGTCGGCGCTTGGACTACTATGGGAGGATTATAACACAGGTAATGTTTGACTTATTTTATGCAACTATATTTCTTGATGATTACTAATTTCGTTTTTTCAATTAAGATTCAATAAACATTTTTGCGAAAAATTTAGCATTTTGTCTTTCTTGTAATAATAATTTGTCTAAGCAGGGCCGTAGCTACCATTGAATTATAGGGGGGGGGGGGGGGGGGGCTCATGAAAATGTAGGGAAGGGGCTCATATTTTCTCTCTCTCTGACGCAGAAAGATAAATTAGTGCCTATTCTCACTGTAGGTACTATGTTACTTATTAAACTGTTCTAATAACTTCATTTTATTGTAAGAAAAGAATAGGATGATGAAAAATTCAAGTGTTAACTAGTGCAATATTAAATTATTATTTACAATTATTTAAATTATTAAGTATTATTATTTTCGTAATAATTAGAATTATTAGTATTTCCGCAAAACTGTGAATGGGTTTCAAAACTAAATTAGACTTTTTAACAGAATTTCATTTGGATTTTTGGAACAGAAATTCATGAAATGACAATTTTGCACTTTAAATTTGTAATATTATTGGTACCTTGGAATCTTTTCCATGGGAGGATCAAAATATATTATATAAAATAATTTATATATAATAGGCTGAACCATCTCCCCCCCCCCCCCTGACAACCCCCTAGCTACGGTCCTGTGTCTACAGCAATTAATTTTCAGTCAAAAGTTTTCAATGTAAGAAATTAAATTGAACTTTTTTTTTTTTTTTTTCTTTAAGAATTAATATCTAGGTGAATATTTGACAACATATGCATAATTAAAAAAAATTATTTCCAAACATTTTTTACTGAAAGAAAATTGATTTTTTATACTCACATTGGAAGTTTTTGTCCAATATACGACAACCTGCATTTCTTCGAAGGTGAAAATTTTTAGATAAATCATTGATAAATTGCATCATATATTGCAATGCGATAGTGCAAAAACCAAACGTCCTCAATTTTAGCAATTTAATTCTGATGATGATATATTGCGTTAACTTTGAAATGAGTTAAATATTTATATAATTGCAATGATTATTAAAAAACTTGACGTATTAAACAAAAGCATAATT
This sequence comes from Maratus speculifer, assembly GCA_964019185.1. Classification (NCBI taxonomy): domain Eukaryota; kingdom Metazoa; phylum Arthropoda; class Arachnida; order Araneae; family Salticidae; genus Maratus; species Maratus speculifer. The sequence goes on along the minus strand of OZ025290.1, from coordinate 445,260,306 downwards.
AGCAAAACAAATTAAAAATAAAATAATTGATTTCCTACATTGTTTGAGCCCGTGAAGGGACATATATTAAGATATTTTGTTCAGTTAATTTAAATTTAATATTATTTTTTTAATATTATATGTTACTGAAATTCAAACAAGGGGAACTGGGGCACATTGATACACCCCCTCTGCCGCTCACAGGGTCATTACAGGAAGTTTCACAACAGCTCCAAAAGGTGATGCTAGTGCACTCAACTACATACAGAAAGTCTTGGAATGATTCTGTTGTTTGGTGAAATGGGACAAGTGATTTATTGTTTTCGTAGGTCAAAAGTAAATTTGAGTTGTACAATTGAAATGGTATTATACAACTGGTTCCAGTATTTTCAACCAAAAAGGAATACTCTCCCTGGTAAGTAGAGCTACTCTGTATCAGTTCCTCATTCTTTATTGTTAGATAAATTGTGAAGAGTTGGATTTGAGACTCATATTATTAAAAATGGCTGTATGGGGCATTTTGATACAGTCTATGTCGGAGCACATTGATACAACCTAAATCCTTTCCTAGTTCATTTTTTCATTATCTTTTATAATTTTCTTTACCATAAACTCCTTAATTCAAACATTTTTCGCCAAAAATTTCTAATATTAGTTTTTATTGAAGTGAAATAGCTTTAGTTTCTTTATATTAGAACATTTTATAGTATTTTTGAAAACAGAAGACGTACGAACTTACCCAACATCTAGTGCTAATAGAACTAGCAAATGAAAAGGATGGCAGCCTGGAAAATCTCAAATTTATACCGATTCTCCAGTATAAACAAAAGAAGAGAAAAAAGTATTTTCTATATCAGAAATGTTAAGTAAGCGAAACAAACTGCAGAACAACATAGGATAATTATGTTTTAAACATATTTTTTATATAATTATCCTTTTTTTTCTGTTTATAAACCAATTTATTACTAGAAAACCAGGTAATTTTTTCATCTTTCTTAAGAAAGAAGATAATGCTGGGGTTGAAGTGCCAGATATGACAAAGTTACCATCTAACAATCAGACAAGGAGCAGCCAGAGCATCAGGTCATTATACATTTCATTTTGATTGCTTTAATATTGCTTACAAATAAATTATGGGTGATTTGAATTTCTATAAATAAATATAAAATGGTTTTCTAACTATTTTTCTATAAAAAATATGCATTGGTGTTATTTTATCTCCATTTTTCCCAGATGTATCAAAGAGCCCCATGAGGTGTATCAATCTGTCCCGGGGATGGGGCGCATTGATACAAATGGCTTTTTTTTATGTAAAAAAGAAAAACATGCAAAATAATATATAAAACGACTATTGTACATTTTTATATCACACTACACAAATTTTACTGACACCACATGGGAAAAAAAACTTGAAATTTCTGCTTTCTGGACACCGAAATTTTTTTTTTTTTTTTTTTTTTTTTTTTTTTTTTTTTTTTTTTTTTTTTTTGAAAAAAGCTGTATCAATGTGCCCCAGTTCTCCTTATACTTAAAATATCTTAAATTGAATTATTTATTGTAATGTAATGCAAATAATAATATAAGTAATTGTAATGAAACTTGTAAGTAATTGTAAAGTAATGCAAATAATAATATAAGAAATTGTAATGAAACTTGGAAGTAATTGTAAAGTAATGCAAATAATAATAAGTCACACAATAAAATAATTTTTTTTTTCATTTTAACTCTGCACATATTTGTACAGCAAATTTAGTATTATATTTGTGATGGGTGCATACAAAGGGATAAGGTACATGCAAAAGACAGACCTTTTTTAAAAGTCTAAGGTTTATTTCGATTTCATTTGAATTAAATCTAAGCTTTCAGGCTGTTTTAAACGTTATACTGTTTTTATTTTTTAAAGATTAGCAGATGTAAATTATTTTCAACAAAAATTTAACATTAAATGTAAACCCGCTGAACAAAATATCTTAACATTTGTCCCGTCTAGGATTTAAACAATAAAGGAAATATTTTTTTTTTTTCAAATTATGTTTTTGATTATATATATATAATGTTGATTATATATATGTTGATTGAAGTAAAACATTCCGGAAAATTGAACAATAGCTAAATATAAACCGGTGGCAATATGCAATGTCTATAAACAAGCATAAAATCACAGATTATAAAATTTCACTCTTTTCTGTTGCAACAACAGCAATAAACAAAAAAGTAGAAAATCATGTGTCAAGCATAGATTATAAAGCATTTCCCAACACATTTAGAATAATGTAACAAAACTGCACCGTTTAAAAAATTATAATATTGCATCTCGTTCCGCCATATGAAAAGGTACAACTCATTCAATCATCATTTCAGCTGTTCTGGAAGAGTATCCGAATTTTTTAGCAGCCGTGTATAATGATATAGAGATTTGTATCTGTTAAAGGTGTATTTCGATTCAAACTGCTTATTTTCCGATTTATTTTTTAATTCATTTTTGCTCTCAAATGCACCAAACTTTCAAAATCTCTTATTTGGAAAGTACACAAGGTGTCGTGATGGTTGATTCTTTGATAAATGCAGAAAATATTGTAAAAAAAAAAAAAAAAAGCAATCAAAAACGGCATTCCGAACCGATTTTTCCGAAGCAAGAGATCTGGAAACGAAGAAAAGGGCCATACTGATAAGGTAATTGTTTATAAATCAAATTCTAATTAATTGAGCATAGAAAGACATCACACGGCACCTCATACGTCCCTTCAAGAATACCCTCAGCAAGTTTCATGTTTCTACTTTTAAAAATGTGTCTGAAATTGCATCGGTAAATTTCGAGCTGTTGAAGGTGAAAAAGCGTTTTTTCGAATACACCCTTACATGTATTCCAAAATGTAGTTCATTTAAGAGATAGTTGAAAAAGAGTTGTTTAAGAGATCAGTTGAAAATTCTTCTTCAGCAATTTCCTCTAATAAGGGGAATGGCTTGCGAATACTTTTGTTCAGCTCTGTATATGATGTATAGAATTTATATATAATGAGTAATATGCAAAACCCTAATTAAAGTTAAAAGCGCATACCAAATTTAACGTATTCTCCAGAAATTATTACGCAAAGGCAGTACACCTGTAACAAATTTCTTTTATGTGTCCTTGTAAATAAAAATAATATGAATGCTCTTTTTTAATTTGATCGTACTGAAATTTTGGTGATTTATGTCAGTTTCAATACATTTGAAATAGTGTAATGTAATTAAAATACTCTCCAAACGATTTTCCCCCATTCACCATAATGTAATCGAATTCTTTTGAGTGTCCCTGTAAATGAACCATTAATCGTACATACTTCCTATGCAATACCAAACATGTTTTGGTGACCCCAAATAACATTTATCAATTTCATGAAAACCCGAGTATATTTACGGGAGTTAGAGCGTGGACAGATGAACAGACAAACCGAATGCATAAGCACATTTCAACTTTATTGGAAAGTGCTAAAAAGTAGCAGAGGAGAAATAATTGACAGGAATTTTAATCTCTTACGATCGTAAAAAATCGCAAAGTAGTTGCTATAGCAACCAGTAGTAGCACTTCGTAAAAATGTGTTACCCGATTATAGTCCTTGATATCTTGCTTTCGTAATAATAAAGGAAAGCTAAAATACCGTTTTCTATTTTATTTTATTTTTTGAGATACTATATTTATGAAATAAAGAAGAAATAAACTGTAGAATTAATGGAAAACTAAATGTTAAGGGAATTTTAATATTGTCCTTTTCTGTAAAATTCCTGCTTTCCTTTAAATACACAATGATGATCTGAAATATATATCGATCGATAAGAACAATTTTGATTTTATCGTGTGGCAACAACTGAAAGAATTTCTAATTTATCTACGGATGGATGTTTGTTTGTTTGCATTGATTGGATATAATGTTGACCTTGATATTCTAAGAAGAATATTAAAGCAAATTAAATAATTAAAATAACAAATATCACTATATTTTGTTACTTGCATTAATTTGTAAAACCTTTATAAACAGAATCGGTAGTAACGTTAGAAAAATTTGAAATAATTAATAGGCAAAAAAAACACAAATTTTTGAAAAGAACTTTCCAAAAATATCTCCTTAAAAAATTGTAAAACTATAAAATATAAAATAGAATTTTAATAATTACTTTTATTAAATTAGAATCACTTTTGACTGTATGTTATTAATATAAATTAAGTTATAGGAAATATCTAAACTAATAAATTACAAATAAAACAAAATAAATAATCATGACTAAATATCAGGAAGGTATTAAAAAAAAATTTGAGGAAAACATTTCATGGAGAAATATAATAAGCAAATGCAATTATGTATTAAATGGAATTTTTATTTTATTAAGCTAATATTAGTGTTAAGCAAATGCGATTCACACAAAGATAAGCTGTAGAAAATAGTATAAATAAAAGTAAATAAGCTAAAAGGAGAAATGTATCGAAAGATTTTGAGAAAAGTATGTTGGAAAAATTAACACGAGTTAAGCTATAAATAAAAAGAATATTGCCCAGTTAAACTGATGGCATTGAGCTCACAGGCTACGCATACTAATTGTATATTACAGCCTTATATTTTCAAGGGTAACTTCCGTTCGAAAAAAAATTAAAGGAGGAAAAACAGCTCCCCCCCTTCCTCTTTTAATGCTTAATCATTGAAGCCCCTAAACTAATCACGGACATGCTTTATCATAAAACAAAATCTATATCCAAAATTCAGAGCAAATCGGAAAATTCTTAATGATAAAAAAACATTTATATAATTTAAGAGGAGTTATCCCCTTCTTTTATACTTAACCATTAAACATCCAAAACTATTCAGCGATTTGAACGAAAACTGATAATTCTGCATTAAAAACCCATTTATATCAATTAAGGGGAGGGGATGAGCCCCCCGTTCCCCCTCTTATACATATCGAACGAACTCCAAAAACTAATCAGGGAAGTGCCTTATCAGGATATACCTATATACAAAATTTCAAATGAATCGGATATTTTTATCATGAGTTATCGCGTTACGCACATACGCACATACATACAGAACGGACGGGCACATAAGCTCTCAGGCTATGATAGCCTGTGAGCTAAAAATAGTTAAAACTCACATATAATATGAATATTTCTTATATAAAAATGGGTGTACATAAACATATAAATTATATAACAACTGTATTATTTACATTTAATAAATACGAATTTGTTTAGGCTCAATATACAATAACTGTATTATTTACGTTTCATAGATACAAATTTGATTATTTATAACTGAACAATATTCAACTATTCAACACGGATGAAATGTTTATTTTACATTATTATTGCATTATTTTAACGTTAATCGGCTAAAGAAAATTTTAATCAGTTAAAAATGTTTTCTATTTACATAATATTTACATTTTTTACGTCACATAACGTCGGATAAATAAAAATATGTTTATGTTTATAGATTTACGAATGAACAATATCAACATAGATGTAAATGATTCTAACGTGCATCAATTACAAATAGGAACAGATTAACTAACTAAAATATGTTTCTAATTCCAAAAAAGAAAATTACCGGCAAGCAAGTTGGCAGTTCGTCTCCACTGCATAGCTCTGCTACCACACAGAAAAGCCATAGAATTAAACTCCAGTCTCTGCGTAGAGAATTCATTTTTTGCAGCAGTTCGACCTTTGGTGCTATTTTAAAGTTCAGGATGCGAGGATTCTCTAAGGTATTTGCGGTTTTTTCATGTCCTTTTCGAATGTGTATTTCTCTTATTTACACACTGCTATGTTGTGCGCGGTCGATGCGGATGTTTTAGTTTCTCTTTTCGCCGTTACAAAAGCATCCGTTCGCTTGCTTTTCCTGCATGAACTTCGCGAGAGAATAATCCACGGCTGGACTGGAAAAAGATGGGGTTGCCGGAAATTGGCTTCGTTTGTCCATTGCACTTATCGCCGGCTTTGGCGACTTAGCGCAATATAAAGATTGAAGTTTTACTCCTTTTGTATTTCCCGTATACACTCATGTATAAATCGAAGAATGTTAGACAAAATTTGAGAGTTGAAAAAGGGGGGATCGGCTTATACATGAATTAGTAAAATATATATATATATATATTTAAGATTATTTCAAGAATCAAAAGTAAATTTGCTTCATATACTTTTTATGCTTTCGGTATGTTAATGACTTGTTTATTATGCATATATGTAATAGTTTCCTATTGATGGAACATTTTATTTATATTATCCATAACTTAAACTCTGCCTAAAAGCAGCCATTTTTGTTTATACAAGAAGTTTGACATAAAAAAAATTAATTTAACAAATTACAACAGCTATTTGGAAAATAATATTTTCAAACACTATAATTTTAGACTTATAAATGATTTCTATATTAAATAATAATAATAATAATAATAATAATAATAATAATAATAATAATAATAACATCATTTTCAGGATAATCAGAACGTAGCTTACATAATAATAGAGTCATATTATATGCCTGGATATTTAGAATCATGTTAATATTCCTGGACCCATCATAAACAAATATTAAGTGATATTTCAGTTTAATAATTTTCGGTACTGCAAATTTTAAAACTTCTAAACGTAGCACATTTTCAGTTTTTACACCGTCATATGAAGGAAAAAAAAATACTTTTAAATGCAACTTGTAAAACCTGTATCTAAATTTGTTTTTGAGTTACTAAATTTTTTGTAGTTTTTAATATATATATATATATATATACATTTTTTTTGTCATTGTGGCAACAGATGTATTCCATTTTTTGGACATTAAACATGAGCCAATCGGAAAACGAATAAAATAAAAAACAGAAGTATTCTAGCTTTGGATATTAAACATGGACCAATCAGAAAACGAATAAAATGAAATAAATTGCGGAATTCAACCAATAAAAAGATTCAGATATACTTCAGATTTCCCAATTCTCTATCGAGAACAACAACTATTTTCCCAAATATTTAATAAAATAGGGTAGTGGGAGGAATAGGATATGACAGCAAAGAGAGGAATGAGACAAGTATGGTTCCTTCTTTTTTATGAGATGAGTGTAAACTGCTCATATGGAAATATTTTTAGAGGGTAGTAGATTACCTATAGTTTTGAAAATATATTCATTTAGTTAAAAATACGAGTAAATTGCATGGATGATTTTTTAATATAATCTCCAATTGACAATCTTGGATTTCCCTTCCAATGATGAAGATACTGGAATTTGATGCGATAACACAGACACTATAGATCTTCATTCTATTAGAATGTACATAGCCGACACTAGATTATTTTTTTCTTATAGGGGTACGACAAACAGGCCCTTATTACTGCATGGGCAAATCGGGACAGTGCGCATGGGCCCCAGACCTTAAGAAGCCACCAAATACATACATTAAATTATAAAATATTTACTTTCTTTTTCCATTCCAATTCTTCCATAAATTGAAATTATTAAATTCATCTTAAAGGTGATATAACAAATTGCCAAAGTTGTATAAAAGAGTTTTGTTCTATACAGAGGGGGGAAAGTGTATTTTTATTAACCTCTTAACTGTGTTGCCCGAACTGACTTCGGGCAGGAACTCTTTGCACGCTTCGTTACTTAAAGCTTTTTGATACCATTAATTTTTAACTGAAAATTTATCTTTATTAATTGGCGGATGATTTTTGATTAAGTAAAGCAAATATTTTAGTATGGAAAATGTGGTTTAAAGCCCCTGTTTTTAATTAATATTGTCAAAAACAATGCCACAGTTAAGGGGTTAACTAAAATATTTAATTAGAATTGACGGAGCTAAGAATTTTTTTCTATTTATATAAAAGGTGCAAAAATATATTTATGCATTACACATACACATATAAGGGACCATCAGTTCTATTTTAATAACGTTGCAATGATTTGAAAGGAGCCCCCTAATTTATCTTTGCCCAGGGCCCCAATTAGTCATAAATCGGGCCTTGCCGGCAAACTCCGAGTGGCTAAAAAATTCCTCTGGGCGACTGAATTTTTTACCTACTTATTAATTTAACTTTTTTTCTCTAACCAAAATATTTCCATGTGCGAAAATATTTATTTTTAATAGCGCGATTAATTATAATAGAGGAAAATACACCATACCAGCGCTTTAAGTTAGGTAGTGTTGATTCAGTGTTGATTTCAGTGTTGATTTCAGGGAGTGGCTCGGAGGCGGAATTCATTGTTTGTTTCCTCCCCCGAAGCAATGAATGCCCCCCCCCCGGAATATTTGTGTTTTCAATGGTAAACTAGTCGTTGGAGGGGGGGGGGACATCGTAATACTTCCCCATCATGGACATGAATAATATAAAATACGAAAATAAAACATGGGTTAACTATTTATAAAATGCACCTCAATTCTAAAATAAAATTTAAACGTATATTTAAATATCATTACATATAGTAATGCCTTTTTTAATGAATTGCTGATAAACCAATTTCGACAAATTGCATAAAACGCCAAACTACTCAAGTAACACCGAATTGCATAAAAGAAATATCCTTACAACTTCAAAATAATAATCATATTAGCTAACAGTTTACTGCGTCGGATTAAGTGTCTCATATCCAATTAAAATATATCTTTGAATTGAAATTTGAATAAAATACAGGGTCATGAAAAATCGAAGAGGTGGAAAATAGGATTACAAATATCTCGGAAACTAATTATTCGACCGACTTTTTCTTTATGCAAAATTTGTGTTATTTTATTGTCTTTTATATCCACTCCTTAAAATAAAATAAAAAAATTGAAAAATTTTATATATCTTTCATCAGAACAAATATTTCGAGAGTCTTGAAAAAAAAATGGTTCCGGGTAATCGAGGTTATTGATATTAAATAGGCTTATTCCTATTCTTACATACTAAATATACAACAAATTTTAAGTCTATATTTCAATTTGTTCGGGAAATAGAGCCGTTTACAGATCCACAGACAGACAGACGGACGGCAATTTTTTTTTTTCTAAAAATATGTTCTTTGGAATCTCCAGTATCTGAAACGTGTAAATCCATCAAAAATTTTTTCGATGTTTCAAAACGATTGCAAGACTTACCTTATACTACGTATGAAGGATAAGTAAAAAGTGCAATTTACCTCTCGGAACTGTACAATGTCTCCTTCTCCCCCACCCCCACACACTCAGAGAGAAATCCCTACGGCAGAACAGTGTTTGAATTCAACACTGTATTCATTTAGCAATGAATGTGTTAACGTCACAGAAATAATTCTCCAAGCTGGCTCCTAAAAGTTGGTCTTTTCGCCTAAGAATCTTCCACTTTTTTAAATCCCTTGCGTATAATACATTGTTTTATAGTTGTCCCATTAGTATTATAGTCCAAGAGCCGACCGCACAAAACCCTAAGTCCCCGAGCTCAAGAAAAAATCCTTTATTTTATGGAAGAGTAGTCATAGGGGAATCAAATGATCCATGGCTGCCGAAAGCGAAGGGGTGCATAAGACAGAAAATGGATATAACTAGTGGTTGATTTGTAGGTTTAGCATTGTGTTTGCCGTACAATCAAAAGTATGGAAACATAGAAAACTGGGTGCAGAAAAACACAATGCTAATAATACGAGTGAGCCACTAGTGGTATTCATTTTTGGCTTCTTCACCCCTTCACTTTCGGCAGATATAGATCATTAATTTCCTATATTACTACTTTTTCATAAAATAAAGGATTTTTTCTTGTGCTCGATGACTTAGGGTTTTGTGCGGTCGGCTCTTGGACTATTAGTGGAGAAGTATGGGACACATTTTGAAATTTACAATTTCTTTAATTATAAAATTGTTTCTGAAAATTATGTTTCTATATTGTCCAAGGACATTTTTTTTTTTTACTAATATGTTTCATTTTTATTCTTAAAAAAAGTAACTAACGCTGTCACCGCCGCTGACAATGAATTTTTTGTGCTCTGATGTCTTTTTTCGTTAATATTAAGAAAGCTATTGCATAAAAAAAAAATATGAAAATGAGTGATATTACAGAAAAATGTTTGACAAAAAAGCTGATGTAAATAAATTTTTAATCAAATACTGATTTTAAGAAAAATTTAATGTTAAAGTGTTTAAAATCGTTCCATTAAAAAAAGTTTTATAGGAGCAAAAACTATGCACGGGAATTTAATCATTTTTAGATCATTTTATAGATTAAAAGTTCCCGGTGTGCAGATTGTATTTATTTTATTTTATTTTATTTTTACTCATTTTATGAGGATTTATTTCCATTTTAAATTCATATTTTCAGCATTTTGAGACATATTTTTTGCATATTTTTGAAAAGAAAATTATTTTAAATTGTTGCTAATTATTAAAACAGTGCAAGGAATAAAAGTTACTTCAAATTAAAAAAATATTGACGCGTAACTTTTATAAATAGAAAAGACTTTCAAATTAAAATTAAAATTAAATTAAATTAATGATTAATTAATTAATAATAATAATAATTAATTTTATTAATTAAAATTAAATTACTTATTAGAAGCAGGAAAATATTGAAAATTAGGGCATAAAAATAATTACAAGTGAATTTTAAAAGAGAAAAAAATTATAAAATAATACATTCATTAATATGTGTTAAAAGTCGTAAATGGAAAAAAAAATTACGTCAGATTAAAAAAAAATAATAATAAATGAAAAAAAAATAAGGCAGTAAAAATAGTAACCTTTCTATAGATTCCTTTCTATAGATAAAAATATTTTCGCGCAAATATTACAAAAAAAAAAAAAAAAAAAAAAAAAAAAGTTTGGTGAAAATTACTTTAAATTTAAAACATTGCATTCAAGAATAACTTTTTTAAAACATTACTTTTTAGCATTGTTAAAAAATACCGGGAAGCTAATATTCTGTTGATTAAGTTCATTTTAGCTGGCCATTAGCTTCATCTATTAGCTGATTCCGAAATGTTTAAATAATCTCATTTAATCAAACGTGAAAACAGCCATTAATTGACTACTTCAGTGAAATGAAAAGACCAATGTTTATCCTGTGGAAGAAATTTATAAAGATATCTCAGTTGGATTTCAATATTTTTAAACAATATTTTTTCATTGGATAGTTGAGATTCATCTGAATGCAGGCCGTTTTTTACTTTCTCGATTTTGATTGCAAATATTTTTATGAGGGTGTTTTCGCTTTCCAAAACGGTTCCGAAAATGAAAACATCCTCATAAAAATATATGTAAATAAAATCAAAAAAGTAAAAACGGCCTGCATACAGATCAATTTCAGCTGTCCAATGAAAAAAAAAATCATTTAAAAATATTGCAATGCAATCGAGATATCTTTATAAATTTCTTCCATGGGATTAGTATTAGCGAATGGATAATTTATTCATTTGAATAAAGTAGCCTCTTAACAGAAGCTGATTCGACCTTAAACTCTCTCCGTAAAATGGAAAAGAATAAATATCCGTTTATAGGGCAATTGCCACTTTTTATTTTATTTTTTTATTTTATTTATTTATTTTTTATTTTTTTTTTATTTATTTTTTTTTTTAATTTTTTTTACCCTTTATCTACCGACGGTACTTATAAGTACCATTAAAATTACTTATTACAAAATTTTGTTAATGCGTCGATTAATTGTACTGATCGACGCATTAGAGTGCATTAGACTGCATTAGATCGACGCATTAGAATGAGTTACAGATACGTTACTTTGTTTTGTTCCAAAAGCATTATTGGTTACACAAAACAAAAGTATTTTTAAGAGGAGGATTTCTTTTGCTTTTGTATCTTTTTTAGTCCGAGTGCTACGCGACAAAAATAAGTTGAAAACTGCAAATCGTGATAAGAATATAACGCTTGGTGAGTATGTACTTTATGATAATACAATGCAAATTAGAGGGGTAGGCATCTCGCAAAGTCGTGAGAATTCAAGATGGCGGCAGTTATTCAAAATGGAGTCGTTTTCTGAATTTTCTTAATATGCGTAATATAAATGTGCATTTCACGTCGATTTCGATGTTTTTAAAGTCAAATTTTTGTTTCTAACACTTTCCAACATTATTTAAAAGAGTGTATAAATTAGGTTTATATGTCTTTTTGTCTGCTTGACCGCCTGTCCTTCCATGCTCTAGCTCATTTAAATGAACGCAGATTGTCATGTAAATTTTATATGTTTTATGAAGTTTATAACAACATGTTCCGAGTAAAAAATAAAGTGTATAGCTTTTATAGTCCATTTATAGGGCGCTAAAAATGACATTACAATATCATGGATGCGGCGAAATCGTTTGCAATGTGTTTTAATGATGTTGTACTCTTTAAAACACATTCAAATTCAAATCGATATACAGTAGACTCCCTCAAATCCGCACAGCTTGGGACCAGAGGTTGTGCGGATTTTAGAATTTTGCGGATTTCTGGTCATTGCTTGTTTACATATTTTAAGCAATAATTTGGGTGCAATTGGAACTATAATGAATGCTTACAATATAATAAAATATTAAAACAAGTAATAAACTAAAAAAAATTTAGATAGTTTTTAAAATGATAAAAGTGCTAATAGCAAAGGCCAAGTTAATAATCAATAGTGTATGATTAAATATTCATTATAAAGATTACATGTAATTTTCCAAAATTCTTCAACAAAACTTGCCTCATAAAAGTACATTACTAATTCACATCAAAATTAAAAAAATAAGGATTTTTTTTTTCAAGTTTAGCCAGGCTTAATAACCAAAAAATCTTGATTAATGCATAAATATATTTGGTAAGAAGATTGTGATTACCAGTAATATCAGGAATATCTTGAATTTTTTCCAAAGAAATTTATTCTTCCTTCATGAAAAAGACATGAATAGAATATTATTAAGAAAACTTCAAAATAAAAAATATGTGGAATTGATGCAAAACTAAAAAAATCAAATTTTGTCCCAATATCTGAACTGAAAGTTTCATTGTTTACATCCATAAAATATGTGCGGATTTTAGAGAGTTGCGGATTTCTGGTTTGCGGATTTGAGGGAGTCTACTGTACATCATTGTTAATACTGGAATGAACTACCAAATATTTGTTACATAATAAGGTGTGCATAGTATTTATCGCTTATTTACAGTGACACACCAAAACAAGAAAATATTAGTTTGTAATTTGTATATAAATTTTATTAAGATCACAATCTAATTCAAGTGTTATTGGTAAAGGTGCCAGGAGAAAAAAAACTTCATTTTGTGATAAGGATATCCCGAATAGTCTAGGAATTGTTTTAAGTCAAATAGTTCACAAGATAGTTCACATCTTTCTATTTTGACGATTTCGTTTTCGCCCAAACCTTAAATTTTCAAGTGATAATTTCTGAAAAATACATCCATTTATAGCAAAAGAAGAAATTCAAATTGAATGATGTTTAATCAATTGTCAATTTTTTTGGTTAAATAATTAAATACCTTGTGTCAGTTAGAAAAAAATACAAACGTCTCAAAAACTTAAAAAAAAAAAAAAATGGTGATTTTTTTTTTTTATACCTATTGCCATGCCATAGTATTACCCTATTTATATCAACCCTAACCGTGCAAAGGATTTTTATAGCAAACATAAAAGTTTAGTATTTACTGAAGGTGATATTTTTTAGATAGCTTTCATTACAAAAAGTAAAAAGCTACCTATTGCAGCCGTCCGGAGGAAAGCACTTCCAGAAAATTTTGGTATATTTTCACCGATCATGACCCCCCAGACCCCAAAACCACCCTCCGTTCAAATGTATATATATATATATATATATATATATATATATAATACTTTTATAAATACATCCAAAGTTATTCAGACATTACCAATAAAAGAACCAATGAAACCAGTATTTTTACATTCATATTATTAAAAACAGTTGAAGTTTGAAGAGAAATAGAAGGCAGATTACCAAATTACTAAGAAATATGTGGATAAATGGACATTATATAACCAGAGTAATTCATATATTACCATACAATAAACCAATGAAACCAGTATTTTTACAATCATCTTATTGAAAACAGTTGAAGTTTGAAGTGAAATAGAAGGCAGATTACCAAAATAATGAAAGATAAATGGATAAAAAGGCAGTAGAAGGCTTTTTCATTAAACTACTTCATCAGGAGTGTATAGTTTAACAAAAAAGCAAAAACATCCAACCAGTTTCTGTTATGAGTCGTGCTGAAAGCTAAGAATTCGACTCACAATACACCCGACTGGCTGGAAGCTATTCAGATGACAAATTAGTAGAAAGATACACATAGAAGAAAATAAAATCAATATGACAAAATAACAATAATACATTATTCCATTAAAAAAAAAAAAAAAAAAAAAAAAAAAAAAAAAAGATATATATACTAAGATATTTACCGTTACCCATATCCTAGCAAGATTTGTAGTGCAATCAGATACAAACTACATGTGACTTACTAACAGTCACGGTTATGGTCATTATATATCTGATTTTTGTCATGCGATAACTAACGTATTTATGAACCGATTTGAATGAAACTTGGTATGTACATAGTACATACAAATGTCTCGACCGAGTTCGTTGGTCAGCATCATCTGCCATTTTGTTTCAAAATGGCGGACATTTTAAATTTTTTAAAAAATTTAAAATTTAAAATTAAATGCGAAAAAATTAAAAGTTGAAAAATATTTTTCTTTTACGTGTTAGAACTTAAAACAAAGATTCCAGGACACTTTTTATTTTGTCTATATCTTAAAAAATGATTGAGTTATAGCACTTTGAATTTTTCTTATGGCTGTCATTTTGAAACGATCTGATTTTTGTCACGTAATAACACTCGTATTTATGAACCGATTTCAATGAAACTTGGTATGTACATAGTACATACAAATGTCTCGACCGAGTTCGTTGGCCAGCATCATCCGCCATTTTGTGTCAAAATGGTGGCCATTTTAAATTTAAAAAAAATTTAAAATTTAAAATTAAATGCGAAAAATTAAAATTTGAAATATATTTTTCTTTTACGTGTTAGAACTTAAAACAACGATTCCAGGACACTTTTTATTTTGTCTATATCTTAAAAAATGATTGAGTTATAGCACTTTTAATTTTGCTTATGGCTGACATTTTGAAACGGTCTGATCTGAACAATCCACCATGTTGCTTTAAAATGGCATACACTTCATGATATCGTGGAATTTGGTGACTCTCTAAATCGCTTAAAATAAAAATAGGTTGAATAAAATATGACTAATTTCTAAAAATTCCTATTAATATTCAGTCTTGACAAAAACTAGTATTCAATCTTATAAAATTACTAATTTTATAAGATTATTTCCACTAATTTGAGCTTAGTATTTTTGAACAATGTAACTTACTTTAAAATAAATAAATAAATATATAAGTATATGAAAGCTACCTCTTCCTCCCGGCATTGCCGGAAGGACTTTTATGAGTATTATTCATGTTAAATTGAAAATATTTCAGAACTTAGGAACATGTAATAAGTGGGTAAGTGTGATCGTAGATCGAACAGAGGATTTCGTTAAATATCTCCTTCAAAACACTTAATCATTAAATTAACAAACGAAAATTGTCAATAGAAAATTAATCATTCCTTGCGAGTAAATAAAATTATGAATAAAAGTAAAATATTGTAAAGCTTGGCATAAATTTAAAGGAGGCCAAACTGGTCACCAGAGGCGACTAGTATATAATATATATATATATATATAACCATTAGATAATACTACAAATCAACATCAATTGCTGTAAAAACTTATTAATGCCAAATTATATCATACAAAGGAGTTGTCAGAATTAGAAATAAAATTGGAAATGTTGTATTTAGCTCGTTATCAAGGGCTAAATAGTCACATTAATTGCGATTAATTTCTGAATGGAAATCAGGATAGACCTAAAAATAATTTCCATATTGCCCGATTAATCGCAAATGAGAACTATTTCAAAGAAAAATATTAGAAAAATAACAAGACCATAACAGAACTATCAATATAATAATTGCAGTAGAAAAACTATTTCAAAGAAAAAATATTAGAAAAATAATTAAACTGTAATTGAATATTGACAAAGACAAACCTTCATTCATCAATCGCAACCACAACTTCCATTGAGAACAGGAAAAAGAAAATAATAACATAATTGAACTAACATTGATTAAACTAAATTGAAAAATCATGTCAAATGGAAACAATTAGACAAATTAAATCAATATATATATATATATATCACATTTTTATGGATTCGATAACTTCAATAATTCTGCTCCAATCTCCTCCAAACTGATACATAATATCGAGGAGTATAAAATCCCGGTCAAGTTCATTAATGGACAAAATCGGACCAAGGGGGGTGGAAATAAGGAGAGGTTTTGTGAAAACAGAAAAAAAAAACAGGGTTCGCACAGACTCCTTGGACTCCTTAGAAACTACTTAGAAATGAAAACGTTCCCAAGTAGTACTTAGAACTACTTAGAAAAACAAAATACTCCTTAGAAACTCCTTAAATTGTATTGCGGTCGGGGATGCCGCGGACGCGCTATAGTGCGTAAAATCATTACCCCCTACAACAGTTGTAGGGGGTAATGGTAAAATACGCAAAAAATCGGCGACGGGACGCAGAGAAATAGCTCTTACGCTTCCCGTAAAACGCGTAATTTCGTTAAAAAAATTGCAAAAAAATGGCGAATTTTGTTAAAAAAAATTGCGAAATAATGACTATTTTTCGATAAATTTCGTCAAAGAATTCGTAAAAAATGGCTAATTTCTTCATAGAATTTCGAAGAAACGGCAGATTTCCTCAAAAAATCGCGAAAAAACGACAAATTTCGTGTAAAAATCGCGATAAAATGGCAAAATTTGTCATAGTATACGCGAAAAACAACAGATTTCGTCAAAAAAATCGCGATAAAACGGCAAATTTTGTCAAAAAATTCGGAAAATGCGCCATATTTTGTCAAAAAAATTCGCTAAAACGACAGGTTTCGTCAAAATTTTAGAAAAAATGGCAAATTTCGTAAAAAAAAATCGCAAAGAATGGCTAATTTTGTCACAAATCGCGAAAAAACGGCAAATTTTCTCAAAAAGTTGCAAAAAAACGACAGATTTTGTCAAAAAATCGCGATAAAACGACAGATTTCGTCAAAAAAATCACGATAAAACGGCAAGTTTTGTCAAAAAATTCGGAAAATGCGACATATTTTGTCAAAAAAATTCGCTAAAACGACAAGTTTCGTCAAAATTTGCGAAAAAATGGCAAATTTCGTAAAAAAAAATCGCAAAAAATGGCTAATTTTGTCACAAATCACGAAAAAACGGCAAATTTTCTCAAAAAGGTTCGAAAAAACGACAGATCTTGTCAAAAAAAATCACGATAAAACCACAGATTTCGTCAAAAAATCGCGATTAAACGATAGATTTCGCCAAAAAATCTCAAAAAAAGATATTTATTCAAAAGAATCGCGAAAAAATGGCTAATTTCGTCACAAAATCTCAAAAAATGGTAGATTTTTTCAAAAAATCGCAAAAAAACGACAAACTTCGTCTAAAAATCACGGAAACGGCGAATTTCGTCAGAAGATTGTGAAAAAACTCAAATTTTGTCAAACAGGCATAGAAAAAAAAAAACTTTAATGCTGGCAGTGAATTTTTCTGTTCCAAAAACTAATTTTTTTTGCTTCAATTTTTTTTTTTTTTTTTTTTTTTTTTTTTTTGCTGCTCCGAAAACGGATTTTCCTGCTTCACAATCTGTTTCTGACTGCTCCAAGTCTTTCTGAGTAAATGTGACTCAGAAAAACACCCATTCATTAAACAAAATGCTTCATCAGTACTCCTCAACAAAAGAATTCTTTTTTTCAGCAAAAATGTCTTTTTCAATAAGTCAGTCTTGTCCCTTTTTTAAAAAAAAGAAATGCAAACAATAGTGATACTTGTTATCTTCTACATTCAAATGTTCAATATTTTATAGTTAAATTTGTATCTTGCACATTTATTTGGTTAAAACGGTAATTTCACCAAATATCGCAGATAAAACGCTGATTTCGTTAAAAAATCGCTGAAAAAAACGCTGTTTTCAATAAAAGATCGCTTACAAATATTTAGTCAAAAGATCATTAAAAAAAAAAAAAACACTGATTTTATTAAAAGATCTCGGAAAAAACACTGATTTCGTCAAAGGATTGTGGGTATAAAATGCCGTTTTCCAGAAAATATCGTGTTAAAATGCAAATTTTGTCTAAAAATTGTCAAAAAAATGTCGATTTCATAGAAAAAACTGCCGCTTTCGTCAAAAGATCCCAGAAAAACTGTCGATTTGGACAAAAGATCTCAGTAAATCGCCAATTTTGCTAAAATATCACAGATAAATCGCCGATTTCGTCTGAAGATCGCAGATAACCCCCCTCCCCCTCTCATGGTGGGTAACTCGTGGGATCTCTGTGGAATTGGGACTGTGCAAGTGCATACCACATAAATAACAATAAAAGTGACAAATCCTTAAAATTTTTTGGACTCCTTGGATTTTTTATGTACTCCTTGGATTTTTTCTTCCAAATTCTGTATGAACCCTGAAAACGTAACTTCTTAATGAAAACAGATATCGAATCAGTTTGAAGTTTATATTACTTCTAAAAAATGGGCCAAAAGTTTATGTATGACAGATTTTTGATAAAGTTAAAATGATCTCATGGTGTGAAAAAAGTAGGGTTTTGGGGAGAAAAAAAATCATAACTTCATCAATTCTCAAGATATCAAATCCAATAAAATTTTTTATAAATGTTCTCAACATTATCTAAAATTTTTGTACTTACAAGTTTTTGATAGGACCAGATCTTACCGATAAAAAAATTTTAAAAAGACGATTCTGAGATGATTCTTAAGGGGATTCTGATAAAACCAGAAAATGAAATAAAATGAAGTTAAAATCTTTTCAAAAGCAACCAAATAAAGTTGTTAAACTGGGCTTATCTCTAATCATATTTTGTTTTTTGTTGTTGAAATGAGCACTCTTCAAAATCTACCTCCGCCTATATGCCAAGCCGACAGGGATTTTTTTCATGTGATGAGCATTTTGCCAGATTCTCTAATGATTAATACGTGGAAATTCTCTAATAATATTTCACTTAATGCAAGTCGTTTTATTCTTGCATACAATTTCTTATTTATATTTCATTAAAAAATTACATAATCTCAGGATAGTCAAGGGTCAGCCAATTATAGTTTAAGAATTTATAAGAATGTCGAAGTCAGACTGACTGTAGAATCTTGTTACGTCAAGATGTCAAAGATATTAAGGCTCTTCATCAGTCAGGTTGCATTCCAAGTTTATCGCTCATTCCGCCAAATAATTTTTGTGTTATGGCTTGAAAAGCTCCCAATATTGCAATTTTTTGCAGCGATTACAAATCAATGGATCGTTAGGAGCTCAAAATTTTAAACATTCATAATTCCTAAACTTCTGAGCATAAATATTTACTATTTGATGTCCTACAGCAAAATTTACCTGAAAAGTCTGATATGGGCTGGGATCAAGATGGACTTTTCGCTGTTTACAGACTGATCAGTGATCAATGAAAAGCCTGCACTTTTGCGAACAAAGAAAAGTTCGATAAAACACGAGCTTCTGATACGTCATTCTGGTTTCTTTAACCATTTATCTACCGAATTATTCATCAAGAAATTTATCCACCTCAATAATTACCTTCTTTGATATCTGAAAGTATACAGGAATTTTTACATAATACTAATGTGGAATTTAAACTTTTTTTCATTAAAACTGATTAATTATATCAGTAGTGATAATTTTTTTTGTGAACTATTTACAAAAATAATCAGATTAATTAACCAAAATGATTCTTTTGAAAATATCACAATTCTTAAAAAAGCAATGAGTTTAAATGCATCATGATCCTCTCTATAAATGGAAACGCTTTTGCAGTTGAATATGTTTCATATAATTTTATTTAAAGGAAGAAAAGAAATACCTATAAAAATGAATAATAAAACAACCCTTTTTTGAAACTATTTAGCTTCGACTGTTTCTCTATTGTAACTAAATTGGATCGAGAAGAGTGTTTTGTGTGGAAAGAACAAAGAATAAAAAACTTTTATTTATAGACAGAATAAATAAGTTTCGTATAAAGTTTTCTTCATTGGTACTTTAAAGTATCGTCGGTGCATAAAGGGTTAAAGAGCGGAAAAACTATCTGGATCCCGGCCATGATGTTGGTATTGAAAATTTCAGTATGTTACACTGGGTGGCTAAAAAAATTATACCCTCTGACAGCGAGTTGGTTCACATTTATCTCTGATCAACAGGCCCTTTTTTACCGCATAGGAAAAACGGGACTTTGACCATGGACGCCGGACCTTAAGGGGCCCCCAAATCCATATAATAAATTATAAAATATTTATTTTATTTTTCGGATTCAAATTTTTCCATTCGTTATTAAATTCATCTTAAAGTAATATAACAAATTGCTAAAGTTATATAAAAGTATTTTGCTCTGTACTAAGGGGGGAAACTGAGTAGGGAGAACTGGGGCACATTGATACACCCCTTCTACTGCTCACAGGGTCATTACAGGAAGTTTCACAATGCTCACCGCTCCGAAAAGTGATGCTAGTGCACTCAAATACATACAGAAAGTCTTGGGATGATTCAGTATTTTGTTGAAATGGGACGGGGTGATTTATTGCTTTTGTAGGTCAAAAGTAAATTTGAGTTGTACAATTGAAATTATATTATACAAATGTTCCAGTATTTTCAACCGAAAAGAATACTCTACCTAACGAGTAAAGCTACTCCTTATCAGTTCCTCATTCTTTATTGTTAGGTAAATTAGGAAGTGTTGGATTTGAGAGTCATTTTATTCAAAATAGCTATATGGGGCACATTGATACAGTCTAAGAAGGGGCACATTGATTCAGCCTAAATCCTTTTCTAGTCCATTTTTTCATTACCTTTTATTATTTTTTTACCCTCCACTTCTTAATCCAATTATTTTTCGCCAAAAATTTCTAATATTAGTTTTTATTCAAGTGAAATAGCTCAATTTTTTATATTAGAACATTTTATAGTATATTTGCAAACAGAAGACATACAGATTTTCCCAAAATCTAGTGCTAGTACAATTAACAAAATAAAAGGACGGCAGCCTGGCAAATCTCGAATTTATATCGATTTTCCAGAGATAAAAGTGTTTTCGAGATGAGAAATGTTAAGTAAGAGAAACAAACTGCAGAACACCAAAGAATAATTATACTACAAGCAGAATTTTTATACAATTATTCTTTATTTTCTGTTTATAAACCGATTTATAAACAGAAAATTTGGTAATTTTTTCATCTTTCCTGAGAAAGAACAGAATGCTGGGGTTGAAGTACCAGACATGACAAAGTTACCACAGTCAACAATCAGACAAGGAACAGCCAGAACATCAGGTCATTATACATTTCATTTTGATTTTTTTAATATTGCTTACAAATAAATTGTGGGCGATATGAATTTCTATAAATAAATATAAAATGGTTTGCTAACTATTTTTCTATGAAAAATATGCATTGGTGTTATTTTGTCCCCATTTTTCCCAGACGTATCAAAGTGAATCAATCTGCCCCGGGGATGGGGCACATTGATACAAATGACTTTTTTGATTTTTTTAAAATTACATGCAAAAATAATATGTAAAACAACGATTGTATATTTTTATAACACACTACACAAGTTTTTCTGACAACACATGTAAAAATAACTTGAAATTTCTGCTTTCTGGATACCAAAAAAATTCTTAGAAAAAAAAACTGTATCAATGTGCCCCAGTTTCCCCTACTTTTATTAATTAAAATGTTTAATTTAGAATTGGCAGGGTTAAGTATCTTGGATAGAATTTTCTTCTATTTATATCCAAGGTGCAAAAATATGTTAATGCATTACACATACACCTATGAGTGACCATCAGTTCTATTTCAATAACGTTGCAATAATTCGAAAGGGGCCCCTAATTTATCTTTGCTCAGGCTCCAATTAGTTATAATTGGAGCCTGCTGACCCCAGCTGATATTCTTCTTGGTATGAACTCAACAAGTTATTGATACTGCTGCTGATAAACGTTGGTGACATAATGCATCATAGGTTTGGTTAGATTACATGTTCATGTTGAAGCATTCTTTCGACATCGTCCAACAAAAGGCTCGATAGGATTGTGGTCAGAGGACTGAACTGGCTACGGAAACAGGTTTAACTCTGATTGATGCTCGTAAAAACATGTTAAGAACGAATCAAACACGATGACAAGGTGTATTGCCCTGCTGATAGTGACCATCTTCATAAGAAAACATTACACACATAAACGAATGCACGTGATCGGCAATTATGTTGAGGTAAATTGTATTGTTCACAAGTAGTTAGAGCAGGAGGCGATAGAACACACAATCACCTCATCGAGCTGGAGGTTGAAATTCTAAAATTAATTAAAATTTGATTTGCAAATCAAAATACAATAAGCCTGCCAAGTCATATCTTGTGGAAAACGCTTGAAAACTCGATTTTAGAAGTTGATTGGTATATTTACCATAGTATTTTCCCGCTCCCAATCCTCCGGGTTTGATTGATGGATTAACTATCGGAGTTTAGTCTCGAAGATGGGGTTTTCAGTTGGCGGCTAATGCTTCAGAATTTATAATACAGCTCTTTCATTTGAGTTTACATCCGCAGATGATAATTTGTTTGCTTCGATTACATGTTTATATTCGGTGGAGAACCTTCCCCCCTTCCCATATTTCGGAATCTATTGGTTCTCAGAAAAAAGGAAACAAAGTGCTTGGACTTTCTGCCTCCCTGTTTTCATACTTTTGGGTGCAGGAAAACACAATGGTAAATCTCAACGGCTAAAATCATGTTTTCAAATTTCTTCATAAAAATGGACTTGACAGACCAATTGCGTTTTAATATGCGAATTGAATTTTAACTCATTTTAGAATTTCAAATTCCTTTACCTCGATGAGTTGGTTGTCTGTGTTGCCGCCTCTCGGTGTATGTGAAAGAACACAATGTAATTCATAAAAACATTCCCCGCACCATAATTTCACTGTCACAAACCTGAAGAGTTTTCATTTGGCATGGAGGGTCGACGAATTCGTGCTGTTTGTTCCATATCCTGATCCTGCTATCAAACATGAGATAGCAGAAAACGATATTCAACCCATCATATTACCTTCTTCCAGTGCTCAAGTGACCAATTTCTTCGTTACTTCAACTAAACAGGCGCCTTTTTCTATTTTTCTGATTTCAAAGCCACTCTTGATTGCCTCCTGTTGTTTTTAACCCGGGAGCCGATGGCATTGAAAGTATCGTCATTGTGGCATTGAAAAATGTTTATATAAATATACCGGACGGGGGAAAAGTCCGTAGAAACTTTAACAATTCATAACAACCGAAAAAATAGCCGAAATAAAAAACGATTTGTAGAGTTAGCGTCTATAGCACACGATTTTTTTTTTAAGAGCGCAATAAAAAATAACTCAAACATCAGACAGATGGCATTGGAAACATTCGACTTTGGAGGAAATATGCAAATGGGTCGGTTATAAGAACTAGCACTGCTAATCCACAATTAGTTCATGATTGAGAGCCGTGTACATGTCGCTGATTCTTGGTTCACGTAAAATAACGTCACCAACAAACATTTATCCTTCGCATTCAGGAGCCTTGATCAAGTACACAGTTCTCAACCGTGAACTAATTGTGGATTACCAGCACAAGTTCTTATATAGCCTTCTCATTTGCATATTTCCGCCGAAGTCGAACGTTTGCATCGCCATTTACCGAATGTTTTTTTAGGGTTCTTTTTATATTATTTCTGCCTTTAAAAAAATCTCGTGACCTATACATGTTAACCCTGCAAACCGTTTTTTATTTCGGTTAATTTTCCAACTGTTATGAATTTTTAAAATTTCTACGGATTCTTTGCCCACTCGGTACAGCAAAAAGTCATAAAAACAAAATGTGCTAAAAACAACTAGGTTTAACATGCCAAAAATAAGATAAATTGAAAAAATTATTATTAAAAAGCTGTAATGAATTACCATTTTCGCTGAAAATCAACACTTGACCAGTGTCTAGACACGAAAATAAGTGGTCACCAGTAAAAATTCAAACTAACTAAATAAATAAATAAATAAATAAATAAATGTGTATTTTGAGTTGTTGTTTTGTGTATTTGAGAGATTATAAGTTAAATGTAGGCTAGTACAAACACACCAGAAGCATTTACCGCCAAAATACGCGATCAAATTGCCACAAAAACAACCAATCTGACTGTCAGCTACGGTTCCGACCCGGGACAAACAAATGATGCATTAAAAATTTAACAACAATTGATTTACCGAACAATGAACAAAAAATCAATAAACAATGTACGCATTTAGTTAATCAAAATATTTATGAAACATTTAAACAATGCTTACACTGTGCAACAATACACGATTCTTAAAAACAATGAATAACAATTAATTTCTTAAGCTATTTCGTCAGTCTAATTTTCGACTCTTATCTGAGAATGGCGTTCTTTCTGTTCTTGGGTGCTATAATCTTGAGTTATTTTGCTTATACAAAGTTTCTCAGGCATATGTTTGTGAAATTTTTCGAGTATCATCAGGCATTTGAAGATGATGCTTCTGAAAAATGTTTGAGTCCAGCGATCAACATCACAGCTGTCGAAGATGAATTGTGGGAAATTGAGTCTCCTGAAAATATATTTGGGGACATTTCGTATTCACATGAGACATATATACCTTTAGAAAACCATATTCAAGTTGCTGAAATCCACCAGAACAATAGACAAATGTCAAATCCGGTGCCAAATCCATCCTATTTGAAAAATAATTCCCAAAGGAATTTTGTTGAAGAAGAAGATGACATGAGAAAGAAAGAAAATATTTATTTACAAGCTCTGAATAGAGGTCGTCCAAGTGGCCATCCGAAAATCCGAAAATTGCCGGACGTTGGTTATTTACCAACAATTTTTGAAAAGATGCCATATCCGCTTACACGAGAAGCTCTTATGTCATACATTGAAGAGGAATCAATTCATGTGCAAGAAACAGAAGGCATAACGGAAGAGCAGATTTGTGAAAAAACAACATCAAATATGGCTGAAGAAGAATTAGTCCGTATGCCTCAAGGAAAGCACAAAGCTGAAGAAGATTCGGTTCATATGAAGTTAACGGTGATTGAAGCTAATGACAAACAAGTTGGTAAGCAGCTAACAAAAGACTCTGTTGAGCAAAAGGCTAAAGAAACTGCAGAAAAATCAGTTTGTATGCAGTCAACGGAAAACACAGTAGAACCGGCTAATATGCACTTAGAAAATAGAGCTGAAAACCCAGTTAATGTGGCATCTCAAGTGTCTAAAAAGAAAAAGCAGAGGTTTAGAAGATTGAGAAAATTTTTCAGTAGATTTTCTTGTATTCCTAAAGTAAAACACTAAAAGAAAATAGACATCAAAAGATTCATATCAGATTTATTGTAAGAAATAATCTTCTTTGAATAGTAAAAGACGCCACCAAACTTTAATAGTTTCAAAGAAATGTTTTTATGTAGTACTCAGTGTTGTCAGACAAAAACAAAATAAAATCGTTAAAGAAAAATAAGAAAAATATTTTAGTTTCAGATTTGTTATCTTCCATATCAATAATCTTGAGCTATATTGTAATTTAGAGTTTCAAATAGCCCAGTAAGAAGACTGTATACAGCCATTCATTCGGCATGATTATTTTGTAAATTCTATGACCAAATAATAATAAAAAATAATTCTTTCCATGTTTTTAGTTGTCATTTCTGAATTGAAATCAATAGTAGATGAGGTGTTTTGTTTGAAACGTAATAGATCGGGAGACGACTGAAATAACCTCATTAGACAGAAATTGATGTGCATATTGAAATGTGATTGGCCTGTTAACTCATATTTTGATGGAAACCCCGGCAGAACCGATTTCTGTAGCTTATCTTGTGTTTTCCTGCCCCCACACATATGCAACATGGAAGACAGAGCAAGAAAACACAATGATAAATCTTCAAGTTAAGCACTAAAGTCAGGTTTGCAGATATTTTTAACCAAGATGTTATTTTAGAGACCAGTCACATTTTAATACGAGCTTTAACAGAAGCGTTGAGAAGTGAGCCCTACAGTCAACACCATTTAAAAAAAAAAAAAAAAAAAAAAAAAAAAAATCAGTCAATGGACATGATTGGGTTGAAAATTTTCTAATTATTTATAAAGTGCTTATGAATTCCTCTGATTATAAGACAATTAAGAAGTATAATCATAATCATACTCTGGTGAAAAAAATTGTAGGGTTTTTTAATAGATAAATAGCTTTAAATATTAAAATGAGCATTTTTATTTGATGAAGATTGACTTCTGAAATCCTTCAACTAATCCTGAAATTCAAGCTTTCAACTCGATTAGTTGATGGTTTGTACAATTTCCTTCCGGTCTCTAAGAATTACGTTGAACTCTGCTCTAAAGAGGATGAATAGACCTCAACTTTTACTTGTTGTAACAAAGTTCTCGCTATTAATTAGCTTAAGAAAATATATCAAAGTTCTATTAAGTTATTCAAACGTATAGAGCGATTTCTCATAAGGGCATTTTTACTTTCCAAATTATCAAGACTAATTTGAATTAGCTTCAATTTGGAATAGTAACTTGGCGTATATTTTACTGATTTTCTAATTTTGAATTCATAAATACGAAAAATTCTATAAAGGTATTTGAAGAAATCAAGCGTATTATTATTTATCATGTAAAATAAATTTTCTTAAAAAATTGCTTTTTGTTTAACAAAAAGTAATAATAACAATTTCTTTTATTTATTTATTCGCTACATTCACATCACTTTATACTTTCTTCTATATTCAATAAAAGAAAGTATTGTAATCAAATCGTTTTCGACGGATTTATAGGTCTTAAATATCAGCGACCCCTCTGAAAAAACACATTTATACAAAACGTCTGTCTGTCACCATTGTACTATTGAAAAGTACAGGAAATTAAGGATAAATATAACCAAACTTTTTATATAATGTTTTTGGCTATGGTTAGCAGTGCTCTTTGAATTTGGAAATATTCCACCGGAAGGTGCTAGGAATGCTATTTTTGTGCAATTTTCTTCATTTTAGTATCGAAAATAATATGAAGTTATACATGAGGGTTAATATTACAAAATGTCAGATTTTGATTGTCTGAGATGTTGAAAGTAAACAAAACAGTTTTGGAATTTTGAAAATAATTCAAAATTTCAAGAGATAAATTTAATTTATGTTAGATAATAAAGGTTTTTCATGCAAAATTGCTAAATTTTGAAGAACTTTTTTGGCATATATATGCCAGGATAATGACAATTTCATTCTAAAACATTTTTTTTTTTTTTTTTTTTTTACATTCTTTTTTTTTTTTCTCTCTCATTTTTAGGTCTAGCATTTTAATTTTGTTTAAAGGAACATGTTTTCAACATAGTACCTCAAATTCCAAGTAATATTCAGCTTTATTTGTTAATTTATGGAAGCCAGGAAAATGACGTAATAAAAGTCTACTCAATTTTTACAAAGACTTCAATTACATTATTTTCAAAGATAATATGTAAAAGATCTTATTGATAGCTTTATTTTACTATTTCTAACTTGAACTATGCGAAAAATAAGAAAAATTACTCTGCAGTGTCCTATTCATACATGATAAAGAACTAAAATGCAGGCCAGGAAAATGAGATTCATTTTCAGTGACAATCATATTTTAATTATGAAAAATTATTTATAAAATAGTTTACCTTCCTCATGAATTTATTTTATAAGGCATAAATATTAATTAGAAATTTTAAAAAGCTAGAGAAATATATTTGTACAATATAGTGGAAGCCCTTTACTTTGCACACTTGACAGTGTGACATTAGAGGAAAACGATAATCTAGAATTCTAAATCTTTTAATTGCTTTATTTATGTTATTGGAAATGCAATGTCTCTTGAAAATACTTCTAAGGATATTTCTTTATTAAAAAGTATGATACTACTTGGTTATCCCGTTGACCAATTTCGCCAAATTATACAAATCGCCATACTAATAGCCAAATTACACATATTGACATAATTTTTATTTTGAATAACGAAAAAACAAATAATTAGTAGAATATTAATAAAAATACAAATAAAAAGTCGAAATAAAAATCATTTAAATCATTTAATGACATTTCAAACACGTGAATCATTTTTAATATTATTGGATGTGACATTAACGATCATCCACTATTGGAATTAATACTATAGTTTGGCGATAGATTTTTAGTCGACCGGATAACCAAGTAGCACCAAAAGTATAAAAAAATTACATTACATAACTTTGATAGGAATTTTACTGTGCGAACTGCAATTTCCGTATTTTTTATATTTACCCATACAATTGAACTCAATTTTCTGTGTGTTTTTTTAGTTATGTGAGCAGAATGTTTTTCTTGAATTTCAAACTATTCCCTGCATTAATGGTTTTTAGCTCACAGGCTAGCATAGCCTGAGAGCTTATGTGCCCACCCGTTCTGTATGTATGTTCGTTCATAGCTCATGATAAAAATATCCAATCCACTTAAAATTTTGTATATAGGTATATCCTGATAAGGCGCTTCCCTGATTAGTTTTTGGAGTTCATTCGATATGTATAAGAGGGGGAACGGGGGGCTCATGCCCCTCCCCTTAATTGATATGAATGGGCTTTTCATGCAGAATTAACAGTTTTTGTTCAAAATTTAGATATAAAATCATTCTGATGAGGCGATTCCGTGACTGTTATTAGGTGTTCATTGAATAAGTATAAATAGGGGGAACGGGGGTTCTAATACCCCTCCCCTTAATTTATATAAATGGGTTTTTCAAGCAGAATTGTCAGATTTCGTTCAAATCTCTGAATAGTTTTGGAAGTTTAATGGTTAAATATGAAAGAGAGGGATAACTCCTCTTAAATTATATAAATGCTAAATGGGTTTTTATTAAGACTTATCCGATTTGCTCTGAATTTTGGATATAGAATTTTTTTATGATAAAGCATGTCCTTGATAGTTTAGGAGGTTCAATGATTAAGTATAAAAAGGGCGAAAGGGGAGAGCTGTTTCCCCTTAATTTTTTTTCGAAAGGAATTAACCCTTGAAAATATAAGGCTGTAATGTACAATTAGTATTCGTAGCCTGTGAGCTCAATGCCATCAGTTTAACTGGGCAATATTCTTTTTATTGTATAAGTTTCTTGATGTTTCGTAGATTCAATGTACATCGGTGGTTCGTGCAGCCACGGGAACTTTGCATCCTTATAAACCCGCTAATCGCAAACAGCTGATGTACTTTTAATTTAAATAAATATCATGATCAAGATTAACTCGCTTTTACCTAGATTAATTAACTGAAGCAGAAATTTAAGAAGAAAATCAAAGTTGATATAATATTAAACTAATAATTTATAAGTATTAACATTTGCAATTACTTTTTGAAGTATTAAGATGTATGAGATAAAAGAATGTTTTAGGATTGGCACAGTCAATTAGTTTTAAGCGAATTCAATGTATTCAGAAAAAAACGTAAATACAGTTTGTTCACTTCATTATTAAGAAGCTAAGTCAATCTTTTAAATGATTACTTAAATAATAACTTCTTCGTATGATCGCCTCCCCCTCCACCCTCTCTTCATCAAAAGTATAGAATATCCCTTCACAGCGAATTCTGCTTACGTAAACTGTTGAAAATCTTTTTTATTATGAGTGTTCAGAATTTGTGCTCTTTCATTTCCAAGTTTTCCTTGTTACTAACTTATTATAACCGAGTTTCTAGCAATATACATTTATGTCGAATTATAATTCTTTTTCCCATTCAAACAGGTTTTCATAAAATCTAAAAGGGATATAGAAATGCACCGTGTGCTGAATTATGCTTGGAAAACCAGCAAGTCTTTTTTATCGCATGGGCAAATTCGGACTTTGCCCATGAGCCCCAGAATTCAAGGGGCCCCCAAATCCATATATTAATTTTAAAATTAATTTTTTTCCCCGATTCCAACTCTTAAAATTTTAAAATACAAAATTGTTTTTTTTTTTTTATAAGATTTTACTTAACTTTCTGATAATCAAAATTTCATTTTAAACTCACAGAGCTCAAAGTTTACGCAAAGCTAATCTCAACCACTATTAAATAGGAAACGATATTTTGATTTTAATAGATTGCATTAGCAATGAACTTAAATCATATCTAAATTTTAGTGATTGAAAATAATCAATATTTGTAGTACAACTTAAAAAGATGAAAAAGAAAGTAACTTCAATAACTCACATTTATATGTTAGAGTATTTAACATTCTTCCACAAGTTGAAGTTATTAAATTTGTCTTAAAGTAATTATTTACTAAAATTATATTAAAAAGTCTTGTTCTGTACTAATTAAAAAGAATATTTTTATTAACCCCCTGACTGCCCAGCCAAAGGGCAATGTTGTAATGTTGTTTACTCGTTAATTTATTAAAAATATTAAAAATATATGTTTTTTCCAACCTAATACAAAATATGTTATTAGGTATAGGTGTATAATCTTTGAGAGTATTGATTCTAACTTAATTTTTCAAACCTGAGTTTTATTTGTAGAATTATATTAATTTAAATATTGCTTATGTTGCACTGAAACCTGCAGCTTAGTGTGTAAAAAAATCCGGTCGCGGCAGTCAGGAGGTTAATTAAGGAATCTAATTGACGGAGCTAAGAATTTTCTTCTATTTAAAATTCAAGGTGCGAAAATATTGTTTATGCATTCACATATGACTCACCATCAGTTCTATTTAAATAATTTTGCAAACGGTTCGAATGGGGGCCTTCTGTGTATCTTTGGCCAGGGCCATAATTAATCAAGACCAGGACTTGGAAACCATTAAATTTTCAATCACACAGAATGCCAAATTTAGTTACGAAATTTGCCAACAGATGTGGCTATACGAGGTCTACGATATGTGTGTGAATGGAACTGCATTATTGCATCAGATCTTCATTCTGTGCATTGTTGTTATACACTATATGACCATTAATGACCGATCTCTATCAATTTTAGACATTTTGTCGAATATTTACAAAAATACTTGTCAGATTCTTCTGGAATTTCAGGATTAAACAGAGCAGGTCTGAACTCATATTTATCAACGTCGATTTGATAAGCAGGACAACGAAAAAGTCAACTAAAAATAAAAAAAATAATGTTATTGGGGATCACGCTGTAAATTAAAATGCACGAAATGATCTAACGCTAAACAACAGAAATTTGTGGATGCTGCAAACAAGTATACCGATTTGTGTAAGAATAGAACGTAATTCATGGAGATATAGCGATTTTTTTTAATTCCAAAAAGTTCTGGAATGTTTGTAGTTTATATCATGTTGGATTTTCAACCAAATTTAACGATAGTTTCAGAAAAATTCGAAAAGCATAGTAGAGACAACATATTGCAATTGAAATATAAATACATTATATATTTTAAGCAATATGAATAGTTGTATGTAATATTTTTTATCTGCGCAATGCGAACGTTAACATAGGTTTTTTTACATAATTTTACAGTCTATGTAGCAATTCTTTTTAAAAAAATCCAATCAAAATTCGTGAAAATTCAAAAAAATATCGGTGATTGGAGTGAGCTTATTTTTAGTTGCTCTCTAAAAGCAGATAAATGATAAGGGATTTTTGACAAATTGTCAATTTTAGGGTTCCGTATTTATAAAGTGAAAACGGAACCATTATAAGATCACTTCTGTGTCTGTCTGTCCGTCTGTCATAACCATTTTACTCATAAACTATGAAACGTGGAAAGCTCAAATTAGGGGAAGCAGTATATATTATTGATCCACATATTTACAGATTATTAAACATTTACAAATATATTTAGGAGGGGGTATAGGGGGACTAATTAAGTTACTTGAAGAAAAAAAAATCTTTTCTTTGCATATTGTGTGGAGTATCTTGCGAAAATTTTCGTTATGCTGAACTCAAAAATTAATTTTAGGTATTATACAGATATCATCAAAATATAGTACAAAAATACCCCCCCCCCTCCCTCAGTCTAATTCCGAATCTACTGAAACTAAACTTATAAAAAAAAATTAGTGGTTATAGATGTTACTTTAAACCTTGCAGGAAAACTATAGCGATTACTCTAGATCGCATAGTTTTTTTAAGCACATTTTTCTGTTACACACAAATTTCGATTTTTGGGCATAGAGCAAAAATATTTGAGAATTTTTTTTATTTTAATTTTTTATTAATGTTTTAGTTTTTTTAATTTTATTAACCATTGAAAAATGGTTGTTGTTTTCAGTGGAAGATTGACAAAATGACGTGGTCACTTTTGAATTTAAATTGAATTCTTTACTTTTAGAAGAATTTTTATTTGAATTTAAGTTAAATTCTTTACATTTAGAAGAATTTTTATTTGAATAGGAAATTAAAATGTTTAAAATCATTGTAATAAAGGAGAAAACTAACAAATTTAAAAATGGGTAGACGGAAATTAACAGATACGGAAAAAGCCGAAGCCAAAGAAATGAATGACCGTGAATGTCGCATTCAATGACATTAAACACAATACTTAAACAATCATAAAGTGATTTTTATTTCGACTTTTTATTAATGGTTTGCTAATTTTTTTGTTCTTTTGTTATTTAAAATAAAAATTTAGTCAACATGTATAAGTTGCTTATTAGTTTGGCGATTCGTATCATTTGGCGAAATTGGTCGACGGGATAACTTACAAGGAAGGTCTCCATACGGGCATACTCAGAAAAATCTGAAAAAATTACAGAATGTTCTTCTCATATAGTTATATATGTTTATAAAAAAAATTTCGGCGGAATCTCCTTATAATGTCTGTAAAAAAATAATAAAAACTTCGTTTATTTGGCGATTTATCCCCGGTTGGCGAAAAAACGAAATTTTGAAAAATACGCTTTTACGCTTCGAATACTTTTTTTTAAAAAAAACTTTCTATGTTCAATTTATTTAAATAAGTTTAGTTTAAGTAATTTTAATTTTGCATTTTTACTTTACTTTAAGTGTAATTTTGTCATATACGTTTATGTGTACTTACAACAAAATGAAATTAATATATTTTATGTGCTTATCATTTAAAACACAATTTAAATTGATTAAAATTGTTCCAAATTCAAAAATACACTGCTAAAAATGTGCTGCATTTTGTTGCAACGCATTCTTTTGCTTGTATAAAAAACGGTTACTTGGCCGTGAAATGGAGCTTTCTCATTGGTTGGAATAGAGATATTATATTATATACAAGCGGTGGAGTGCGTTGCAACAAAATGCAGCAGATTTTTAACAGTGTATGACACGGTCAATTCACCGTGCTATGGAGCATTCATTCTCATTGGTCAGAAGAGAGATATTCTATAAAAGTAGTGGAGTGACGTTGCAGTAAATGCTGCGGATTTTTACCAGTGAAGTCAATTAAAATCAATTTTCAGATTCGTTAAAATCGTCTGCTTTTGGCGAGGAAATGCACTGCTCGACAAATCCCGCGTCGCTTTCAGCTTTTCACGCCAAATATTCCAAACTATTTTATTTTTTTACATATCTAATAATGTAATTCCGCCGCTAATTTTCACTGATCCTTTATTACCTACATGAGTAGTTTAATTCGTATTTTTTTCAAAAAATTCTGAGTATGCCCCCAATGGAGACCTTCCTTGTTAGTAGTACTGTATTTGGTTTGGCACAAAAACGTCTTTCAATGCAGAAAACGAGAAAATCAAAAGATTATCGAGCCGCTGAAAACCAATTACGTGTTGAAAGGCGATCACGAAAAAGGAAGCAATTTAATGCCGAACCGATTAATTGTAAAACATCATGTCTCGAGGGCGACCGATCCACTAGCCATGGCGTTTTACAATCGGTCGGTTTTAACCAGGAAAATTTGAGTGCCAATAGTGATTCTACCAAGCCGGAAAATTTTATAGCTATTACTCTTGATTCTCCACCACCTAAAAGGGAAACTAAAAAGCAATCGGCTTGGGAAAAACTGGAAAAAAAAATTTCTGATTCAATGTCTGATGGACCCATTCACAGATGCATGTGCTGCGATCGACTTTGGTTTAAAACCTCCATCACCAAAATTCTGCTCTGTAAAATCAAACAGCATATGCCAAAGTCTTACAAGTATAACAATATATGCCAAAGCTGTATTTTAATAATGATTACTTTCGCACCAACAATGTTACATAGTTTGAAATGTTTCTTTCGTCGCCAACTTTTATGCTTGGCGACAATGGAGTGATGTAAATTAAACGAACCGTACCTTCAAATTGCAGCATGTATAAAGTCATTTATAGCAGTGGCACGGATAATACACAATAAAACAACTGGTATTTAGCTTAAAATGATAGATGAATGTTTCGAGCGAAACATTTTTCAAATGGTTGGTGTAATTTCTTAAATTTCAATTTTTTATTTATTTATTTATGAATAACTACAAAAACGAAACAATTCTATGATAAAAAGTGTCAAAATCGAAGCATTTGTTCCATATCTACTCAGTGATATTTATTAGACACTAACTTTTTTCTAAGAGTCAGTTAATAAAAAATGACAATTAGTGGAAAATCCCTTATCAGTGAGCTGTTTTTTAAGAGCAACTAAAAATAAGATCACTCTATCTACAACATCGTTCTAGATTTTCACAATATTTAATTAGTTATATATATATATATATAGAATATATATTATTAGTATTACGATTTAGTTATTAGTGGAGGTACTCAAGACTTATTAGCCTCCGATGCTATTTCTTTCAGACAAGCTAAAAATGTCGTGTCATTATCCCTGAATTTTCTACTCAACCGATTTTGATAATTATTTTTTTAAATGAAAGCTATTTATTTGTAGTTGTGCCCATTTTAGCTTTTTTTAAATTTATTTCCATTTTTATATTTTATTTTTAATTTTAAATACTTTTTACGATATTTCTTCAAATGGTGGCAACTCAGTTTAGCTTTTCGCTCGATAATAAAAATTTATTTTCCATTATCAGAAGCTTGATCTCATCAGTGAACATGTCCTCGCATTTAAAAGAAAAAAGTTAATTGTTTTTGTAAAATTTAACCACAATAAAAGGATTGCGTATAATTATGCACTAATTGAGGTAAAAAAATATATTTACTGAGAAATAATATTAATAATGCAAATAAAATAACAGAAAATAATTTATGATAAAAATTAATGTCTAAAGCAAAATAAGAAAATTTTCAAATGAGGAAAATGATGTCATTCAGCAACCAGATAAATGGGATTTACAATATTATTACGGACGCCTTTTTCATATTACTAATGACAGTAACTTTTAAAAAATATTTGAACAGAAAATGACGTCACTATTTAAAACATCGCATTTTTACTCATAACGACATTTCAATATTTCTTTTCATTATGGACGCTGAGATTGAGATTTTACTTTCGGATGACTTCAGTTAGTGAAAATAATGTCATAGTAAAAATGAAATTAGTTTTTTTTTTTTTTTTTTTTTTTTTTTTTTAAGCCTCCGATGCTATTTCTTTCATACAAGCTAAAAAGTGTCGGGTCAAAAATTGTGGCCCACTTTTACTTACCTATCATACGCAGTATAGGATAAATCTTGCAATCGTTTTGAAAATCGAAAAAAAAAACATTTTGACGGATTTACACGTTTCAGATACTGGAAATTCCGAAAAACATTTTTAGAAAAAAAATTGCCGTCCGTCCGTCTGTGTGTCTATGTTGTCAAACTGATTGAGATAGAGACTTCAAATTTTGTATGTACTTAGTATGTAAGAATGGGACAAAGCTTATTTAATATCAGTAACCTTAATTATACGGAATTATTTTTTTCGGACTCTCGAAAAATTCGTTTTGATGAAATGTATATAAAAATTTTCGAATTTTTTTTATTTTAACAAAAGGACGTAAAAGGCAATAAAATAACACAAATTTTGCATCAAGAACGAAGTCGGTCGGATTAATAGTTGCCGAGATATTTGTAATCCTGTTTTCAACATTCTTCGATTTTTCATGACCCTGTATTTTCTTCAAATTTAAATTCAAAGATATATTTTAATTGAAAATGAGAGGCTTAATCTGACGCAGTAAACTGTTAGTTAATATGATTATTGTTTTTGGAGTTATAAGGATGTTTCTTTTACGCAATCTGGTACTATTTGTGTTGTTTGGTATTTTACATAATTTGTCGAAATGGGACAATTCATTAATGGAGCATTACTATGTATATTAAGAATATTTAAATATACGTTTAAATTTTGTCTTGGAATTGCAATGCATTTTATAAATAGTTTTCACATATTTTATTTTCACACATTATACAATGCATATTCATGATGGGTAAGTATTACGGTGGCCCCCAACGACTAGTTTCGTAATCTGGGAGTTAAAACGAGACATTCATACAATTTTATTGTTAAAATGCATTTCCTTTTTCTCAGAGTTTATAAAAAAAGCATTTAAACTAAAGAAAAAAAATCGTTTTTGATGAATCTAGTCAATGAAGAAGTAGCACGTAAAAATTGTATCTCTTTATTATTCCGCAATTCCAATGACTCAGAGAGAAATTGCTACTCAATTGGGTATTTCACGTCGTTCTGTTTGCTATTATATTGATAAACACCAGAAAAATGAAGTTAGTTCATTGCATTCTAAACGGGGTCGCCCTTCTAAAAGACCTGTATCTTTTTTTTTTTTTTTTTTTTTTTTTTTTTTTTTTTTTTTTTTTAATTGGAGGCGAAACTGAAATCTGCAATGGCAGAATCTACATTCAACTTGTTTGGTGTTATTTTTCACATTCATAATTTTGACAAGTTCATGGAGGCTACAAACCAATAAATAAATTAAATTTATTGCAAGTGCTATAAATGTTTAGTGGATTGGTTATGCAGTTTAATTCCCTGTTTCTATAATAATTAAAATATTTTATTGATACTATAATTATTGTAGAGTTACCAAGAGATATTTAAACGGAGAAAAAATAAACTATGAAGATATTTTTGAATTCGCCTTCTGAGGTATTATATTAGCTTCCTAAACAATTTAGCATTTAAATAACGAAGTGTCTATTTTCACGGCAGCCGTAAGAATATTATACTTACGGCAGTCTATCGCACATGCGCAGTCGAGGACTGCCGTAAACGATTGCCGGAGATTCTTGATGCGAATGAATCAGGTAAAATGATCGACTCATATGTGACCATGATGTTATGCTCGCTCGTTATCGCCGAATGCATAACTTGATGATTGTTTTGATTTAACAACACAAAAGATAGGAATAAATAATTTACCACCTTTAAATAATGTTTAAGGCTTAGAAACCACATTAAAAAAAGATTTGTAGCTGAAGTTAAGTCCAACATAATACTTTATGAGCTGTTTTCCTTATTTTTTATTATTTTCTGAAGTTTGTGTATCTTCATCATGAAAGATTATGTTATCCCTATTTTAAGAAGTGGCAATTGTTTATTTCGCTCTGTATGTTATTGTGTATTATAAGACTGATATATATCACATCCAATGTATACTCTTTTCCGTCGAATTTCAACGGGTGCAGCTAGTATTTCATAAAATATTTTACTTATTTACATTCCAAGTTCATTATATTGTTTCTAATACATTTTGTCAAATTTTCTGAAATTGGCTTTAAGTTTGGTTCAGAAACTTGTACAATATAAGCTAAACACATACCAGAATTTTTGTAACTTTAAAAAATAAAATCGCTATATCTCCTTGAATATAAGTGCTAGTCTTATAAAAATCTGTGAACATGCTGTACAGTACAATCTACATGTTTGTATTCTGCAGCGATAGATAATTTCTTGAATTTTAATATACAGAATGATCTCAAATATTATTATTTTTCTTGGATTTTTTTAATTGCCTTTTTAATTGTCCTGCTTATCATATTGATAAATTCGAGGCAAAATTATTATGCATGTAACATAATTCATTCAAATAAAATAAATCACGTGAAAAACAAGTTTTTTTATTTTATTTTATTTTATTTTTCATATATCATCTATTTCGATCATAGATGTAGAAATAACTAGATTACGCACACGGGAAGAAAAGTTGATTCTCCGCCCGCTAATGAGAATCGCCTTTAGGCCCGCCACACATCACAGAGACATGCGTCAAAAATCGTGCAACATGACGCAGTCAAACCGGTTTTTTCTTTGTTATCAGGGTGAAACTGTCGCATGTCGCATGTTTTTTCGTTCAGTGTTTCACTAGTGTGTGGCGGGCCTTAGAGCGACAAATGGACGGCGATCCAGTAGTCGATGTTGGATGAAAATGTGCATTCTTAAAATGCATTTATATCTATATCATATATACTTTTTAAGCCTTCGTGGATATTTCAAAATTTATATCTGATTTTTAACCACCAATTAGTATTTTTTTTAATCGCTAAGCTCATTTTTATGATTAATATAAATAAAAATTATTAAAAACTTTTTTTTTTTTTTTTTTTTTTTTTTTTTTTTTTTTTTTTTTTACAATTATCTTCAAATTTACTTTTAACCTGGAAATTAAACAAAATAGTATAAACATAAAAAACAGCGACTGGCATCTTTTTTTTTTTTTTTTTTTTTTTTTTTTCTTAAGCAAAATAATTTTTTTAAATGGATGTACAATTTTAAATGATTTTTTTTTCTTTTTTCAGAATGTTTATATTAATGTTTAAATTAAAATTCTTCCTCACATTTGCCGCTTTCATCATCCCCCCACTTACATTCAATGACTTCTGTTTCGTTCTTCACAAGTGTTTCAAAATATCCAGATGTTTAAAATATTTTTTCTCCTCCCTTTCTGATCATGTTTCTTTGCAATGACAAAAAATTATTATGTCAGATTTTCATTACACACTAAACTTAAAGCATTTCTTTCCCAGCCATAGCTGTTAATTATTCATCTCGCCCCCCCCCCCCCCCAAAAAAAAGAGTAATATGGTAAATACAAAATATATTTATTTCAGCTTTGCTGAACTTTTTATTTGTGTGTGTGAAAAAAAGGCATTAATAATGCACATTCTATAGATTATTTTTTTAGCCAAACTTTACTCGACAAATGTAGACAATGCATGAAATATTTTATCAAGGTCAATATTCTTAATAAATCTTTGGTCCTTTGGTATATAATATGAGTGAAGTGAAAGTGATAAATAAATCCACTTATTTGCATTTAATAAAAAGTGTGAATGAATGAATTTGTTAAATAAATTATCATTTTTTATATTTCATTTTTAAGATATTACCGGAACGAAAAAACCCATAATATACATATGTAAAACATCATAATATAAACCATATATTCAGGATTTATAATTTTTTTCTTAACACTAGAACCGCCGGGTATTTTGCTCAAGTTTTATAACAAGTAATTCTCACCAGAATTTTAATGTTAAACTTTTTAACTTATTTAATTAGTGTATTTTTTCTGCTGCATACATATAGCATACCTTATGAAGAAAATTCTGGTTCAAATCGACTATTATCAATCTGGCAGGGGTCATTTTGACCCCTAATGGCGGTTCTAGTGTTAATTGCTTGGGGAGCTCAGAATCCTTGTTTATTTTCACCGGTAAAATTTGCCTTTTTTAATCAGAGCATTTTCTAGATTGAATAAGGCACAAATTTCTGTTTTTAAAAAACGGCGACAAAAGATTAAAAATTTTGTAAAAGATCCCCATCGCTAAGGGATACAGCGATTAATATTTAACTTTAAATGATAAAAGAGATGTATATACTACACTTATTTTTTATTTACATTTCATTTTCATTTAATTTTTAAATTATTTTGTTGTTGCAGTTTCACAGCCAGTTTTAACGTACTTTGATGAGTGTAGTTTGTGAATTAACTCGATTGTTTTTGATCGAATTGATAACTCAATTCTTTGAATTACTTAATAACGCATCAAACAAAATCATATATGATTTTGTAAATATATTTACAACGCTCTTATATCTACTATGCATTATTGTGGTAGAATCACAAGTTTCACCCACAATTTGACGAGTCATAGCAGAATCAAAAAGAATAATAACATTGAGAATGGACCTTATGCACGTGACGTCACACGCCAGAGCTGGCGATATGCTAACCTGTTAATCTAGTCAGTACACCGCCAGACGGCCTGAATGCGCAGGCGCAAACATCACTAGCAGACGACTTCAGCCTTTCTGGATACATTAAGTATATGCTGCTTCAAGAAAGAATTTTTTCCCGGTATTTCTAAAAAACAAGCATTAATAATTTGCACTCCATAAACTACTATGCTAAACACCGCCAGTAAATACCGCCAGCAGACGAATTTTAGCCTCGAACTCAGCTTGTGTGCATAAGGTCCATAACATTGAATGCTTTGAGCGTCACTCCACAACTTTTATAGAAAACGGTTTCTTTATTTTGTTATGGAGCATTCTCTTTGGTCATCTTTGAGATGTTCTAAAAAAGCTCTGGAGTGACGCTACAGCAAATGGATCAAATTTTTAACAGTATGCAGCGAACCAATCAGAAGGGCCCGGCGTGATTCTGAGCAGACGAATTTTAATAGTCTCGAACCAAAAGAATGAACAAACGCAGTGAGTAAAATAGCAAACAACTCAACACGTCAATTTCAAAAGTTGCTGTTGTTGTTTTGTTTACATTTGCAGGGACCGCGAATTCTCAGATTTTTGAAAAGTAATTCCAAGAGAATGGATTCCTATAAGGTTTTTTTAAATTCTTTCCCTTGTATTTTATGTTAATTATCATCTATGTTTTTCGTAAAAATATCTTATGTTAAAGAATCATTGTATTTTATATCATCCATTCAGTGCTTTGTGTTATTTCCTTTCTCTTTATATCGTATTTGTCAAATAGACAAATTTCATTCTTATTTTCTAGTTATTATTGTACTCTCGCATTTATTGTTTTAATTTAATGGTTCTAATTCAAATCTTATTTTAATCGTTAAAATGGGCCTGGATATTTTTGTATTTTTTAGCTTCTTTTTTTAAAGCATTTTTAATTTCTTCGTCCACGTATTTTTAAGTAAAAAAAAAAAAAAAAAAAAAAAAAAATGTGTAATTAACGTATGCTATAAGTCTGAACTTGGAACATTTTAAGGCGTAATATATTTTATTTTTATACTAGCTGACACACTCGGCTTTGCAGGGCTTGTGATAATAGTCTTAAATGAACTTTAAAATAGTATGAATTTATACCTGTAACTCGTTTTTGTGCGAAATACGTATCCACTCGCTGTGTGAAAATGAGCGAGGAGTTGCTAATTGTTGAGGTTTGTTATGTCAATTTTTTCATAAATTTTGGAAAATTGTGTAGGGTGACAGGGCCGGCGCTGGACATTTCGCCGCCTGAGGCGAGCCTTATTTTGCCGCCCCTATGAAGTTTTTTTTTTTTTTTTTTTTTTTTTTTAACCACTATTAAAACTTTTTAACAAGTGAATAAATTAGTATAATAACTCTAATTTATTTGCATAAATGTAACATAAACGTGTTGTATTTAGATTTAAGGAATTTAAAATAATCAAACTGCGTAATTTATTTATTTTATTTTATTTTATTTTATTTTATTTTTATTTATTTATTTATTTTGCACCTTTAAATATAACAATAGCTAACTTGGAATTACATTAATAAATCATGTTCTACTAATATTTAAAAAAAGGGGGGGGAGGAGAGAAAATCTCACATAAAGAATAACAGTAACGCTTCAAAATGTCTTTTGCCTTGTGTGTCCTTTCGAAAAATCACGCACGTTATGAATGCTTTTAAAATAGTTATTATATTAATTATATTATATACATTATAATTATATGTATTATATATATATATATATATATATATATATATATATATATATATATATATATATATATATATATATATACATAATAAATACTATTATATATAATATAAACTTATTAGAGCAAACTTGGAATCGCTAAGCGAATTTCGAACAAGTTTAACTGAAAAGAGGGCACATTTTAATATATTAGGTTAGAATATTAAAACCGGATTCCTTTTAAATAATGTTGAAAAATTGCTTTAAAACTTTAAAAAAAAAAAAAAAAAAAAATCGTAAAGATCGCTAAAGATTAAAAAAATTGCAGAAAGACAAAATTTACTATAGCAGTTTAAACTATTCTAAAAGCAGTTTTTTTTTTTATAAATAAAGTCGCAGTTAAAGTTTGTAACAGCATTCATTTTACGAATGTTAAAAACTCATGTTGAAAATTTCGTTAAAAGTCGCGAAAAATAAAAAAATCGCGGAGGAATAAATTTAATGTATTACGCTGAAAATAGTAACAAAGTTTGACAAAATTTACAACAGTGGGCTAAACTTTACTAACAATAGTAACATAATAAAAATTCGTTAAAGGGGGGAAAACGCGAAAGAAAAAAAGAACGTTAAAAACCACATTGGAACCAGTAGGTTCAGGATAAATGTTTGGAGCCGATTTTATTTTATTAATATCAAAAAATTGAAAAGGAAGATAAAAGTTCCATTGAAAATCGCGTAGGATAAAATATACTTTGATTAGGCTAAAATTTTCAAACTAAATTATTTTTACAAATGTAAAAAAGAAAAAAAAATTACGACACCTGAAATTACAACACCCAGGTCTCTAAAATTTGTGTCATGTATGGATGCTAACGCCAAAAAATGTATTTCACAGCCGGATTTTTAAATTTCCATTAAAAATTTTTTTAATTAAAATTTACTGGGTAAGGGGATCTTTGCAGCTTTCCACCAATCTACTGCAACGAAGCAGCCAGGTTAGAGGCCAGGCACCAGTCCGAGATTACAAATCAGCCAATGAGAATAGCCAGTAAATATGGGATTTAACGACTGCATTTC
Organism: Maratus speculifer; assembly: GCA_964019185.1. NCBI lineage: Eukaryota > Metazoa > Arthropoda > Arachnida > Araneae > Salticidae > Maratus > Maratus speculifer. The sequence goes on along the minus strand of OZ025290.1, from coordinate 445,217,363 downwards.
ACTGCTGAATGCTAGCAACAAATTGAACACGCATTTGTTAAGTTTTCGTGTTTTGATGATTTAGTTTTTCCTGATTGATTTACAATCGATCTTCAAAATTCATCCATGGCACCATCCGCAAAAATTTTGTAAATTAGGTAATTACTCATTTTATGTCTTCTTAAGATATGTTCAGACGCGCGCGTGCTGAGGAGGTTTCACATTGAGTAGGTCTCATTGAAAAAAAGAATTTTAAAATAATTGGAAAATTTTTTTAAAGGTGTTCTATATGCTTTTTGGTAAAAAATTTCATATTGCTATGATTGAAAAAAAAAAAAAAAAAATCCAATGTCCCCTTAAATTAACCTGTGAAATTTTGTAGAAGCTTAACGTGATGTTATTACCCCCAAGACATCTTAATAATATTAGACTAAATGTTTGAAAAGTAATCCTTTTATGAATGTCAAAAGACCACGAACCCCCCCCCCCCCCCCCCAAAAAAAAATAAAAAAAAATTGCCAGACATTGAATTAAAAATCGCAAAACGCGAAGTAAGAAATTTCCTATACTTACGTTAAAATTTTGAAAAAGAAGTTTGCGTAATGAATGCCAAAATCTCGCAGCAGAACGCAGAATAAATAAATAAATAAATAAAATAATAATAATCATCTCTAACAATCGCATTGAAAATGGCATTTAAAATAAATAAATATACAAAAAGCGCAGAGGAAAAATTTTAATATATTTGACTAATAACATAAAAAACATAAAATTCCTTCCCAGAAAGTAAAAAAAAAAAAAAAAAGAAAATCGCCGTAAACTCAGAAAAATGAATAAAACCATTAAAAAGTAGTTTTTTAAAAATTTCAGAACAAAATTGAATATGGGTCATTCCATGCCAAATCAACCAGCGACTCAACCTGACCCTTTCAGATTTCGATGAAATTCTCAGGAATCATCCTGCATGATGATATAAATGAGAATATATGTTCATAATTTTTTTTTAGCACCAAAATTTCATATAGTTAATTATTTAAATTTTGAAAAATCATCATTTTTTGGCTTGCTTACATGTTTTTAATTTTGAATTTCTCAAGTTCTATCAAACGTAGAAAATTTTATGACCACTCATTTCAAAGAGGAATTTATAAGGTTTAATTTGATATGCAAGTCGACTATGTATAGTTAAAATAAATAAAATTTAAAATTTTTTTTTATTTAAAATTTGAAAATTTTTTAGATAGTCATTTTTAAAAATTTTGAAAAAATTGTATGTTTGCTGTAATATTATAAGCTTAAAATTCTGAAATTTTTAGAGTGGGATCGCAATGGGATCAGGAGTTATTAAATAAAAGCAAAAATTACCATTAAAATAGCAATTTAATTCTGTCTATTTTGCTATTTATTTCAAATTTGTATGGTAATTTTCAGCTTTTATTTCATAACTCCTGATCCCATTGAGATCCCACTCTAAAAATTTCAGAATTTAAAGCTTATAATATTACAACAAACATACAATTTTTTCAAAATTTTTAAAAATGACTATCTAAAAAATTTTCAAATTTTAAATGTAAAAAAAATTTAAATTTTATTTATTTTAACTATACATAGTCGATTTGCATATCAAATTAAACCTTATAAACTCCTCTTTGAAATGAGTGGTCATAAAATTTTCTATGTTTGATAGAACTTGAGAAATTTAAAATTGAAAATAGTTATGCAAGTCAAAAAATGATGATTTTTCAAAATTTAAATAATTAATTGTATAAAAATTTAAAGCGATAAACAAAAAATAAAAATATGCTCTAATTTATATCATCATAGATAATGATCCCTAGCAGTTTCATTGAAATCGGAAATGGTCAGGTTGAATATTGAATTTTTTTGGTTGATTTGACATGGAATGACCCATATGTTTTCCTACAAATGTAAGAAAAACAAAAAAAAATCTGTAGGGTTATTAAAAGTTTTCTAGGAAACTGGGATTTCTAGAACTTTTTAAGTCACGGCAACAGCAAAAATCCTTGTAACAGATATTGATCTTGTAACAGCACTGAAAATCAAAAAATGTGTAAGATTACTACAAAATTTTTAGGAGACTGGGATTCGAAGAATTTTTCATGCAACTGCAACCCAGGTTTCAGATAAAATTTTTGTAAGATAACTGTAATTTTAGGGGACTCGTTTGTAAAGTTACAGATTTCTGCAGCTTTACAAAAATTTGTTTTGTAGTTTTACAACTTTTCTTGTACAGTGTACAAATAAAACGTTAGTAGCCATACAGATTTCGGCAACTTTACTTCTGTAGGATTACAGATTTTTTTTTTTTTTTTTTTTTTTTTTTTTTTTACAGTGAGAAGATAATAACCGGAACTCCTTGTCATATGTCAAAAAATTGTGTGTAAAAAAAAAAAAAAAAAAAAAAAAAACACGTAAAAATGCTAAAAAAACACTAAATTTCTTTAAATAGCAGCTGATAAAATTCACTATATTAGGCTAAAAAATTTTAATTCAACTAATATTACAAATGATTTTTTAAAAAATGCTGCAAAATGATAGAAAAATTACAAAAATCGCTCCATAAAAGTAAACTGCATTGGAAAGAATTTTTTATATTAATCTTAAACATTAAAATACATTTCCTTTCATTAATGCCGAAAAATCGAGGAAAGAAATTAAAAATCTGTTAAAAATTCACTACTGTACAAAATTTATCACTATGACAGCTAAAGCATTATGACAGGAATTCACTTCCGAATATATATATAAAAAGGCATTAAAAGCGAAATAATGCAAAAAATCCATTGAAAATCGCAGGAGACAAAATTTGCCTTTGAGGATGTCAAAATATCACCGCAAAACGCAAAAAAAGCTAAAAACTGCAAAATTTTCTGCAATCGTGATGTACAAAATGTACTACATTAGACAAAAAATTTAAAACATTTTTTACGAATATAAAAAAAGCTGCAGCAGAATGAAAAACCCACTAAGAATGGCATTAAAAATCTCACTAATGTGACTATTGAGATAAAACTTTAAAATAGAAATTACTTTCATCCAATAATTTGAAACACTTAAATTACAAAAATGAGAAAATATTATATTAGATTTGTTCTAAAAAACCAATTGGTTTGAACTGTGCCAACCTAGCTGGCAAAAGAATAAAATTATAATGCAAAAAAACCCAATCCCAATATAAGAATGCCAGAAAAACAAAGGCTTGTTAAAATCACTAATCACAGAGCAAATAAAAAGCTCATTGCCAATTATTCAATAGCATACATAACAAAAAGAATTTCTGAAATGATGAAATCCTTAGTAAATCTTAACTAATGAAGCAATTTAAATAATAAAAGTGCATTTTTAACTCAAGTCTGCCCTTTGGCTATATATATGTTTTACAAATAATGGCTATATATATATATAGCCATTATTTGTAAAACATATATATAGCCAGAAGGGCAGACTCGAGTTAAAAATGCACTTTTATTATTTAAATTGCTTGATTAGTTAAGATTTACTAAGGATTTCATCATTTCAGAAATTCTTTTTGTTATGTATGCTATTGAATAATATATATATATATACATACATATAGGCCTTAAAAAAGAAAAAGAAAGAAAGAAAACTGATTAGTTTTTTCTAACCAGCTAATTTTAGAAAAATTAGTTAATCTGCCATATAGATTTACAGCTTACAAGAAAAGTTGAGTTGATTAAAATTTTTTGTCCTTTTAGAAACTTATTAATTCATCATTTTTCTACAGCTTTGCTTGTAGCTTCTTCATAATTTGGATTTTGCATTTTTCAATAATGTATAAAATAAAACATTTGGGTAAAAGAATAAAAAAAAACAGGTGAAAAAAAACCACCATGTTTTTTTTTTAAAAAAACCACTTGGTTTAAACCATGGTTTTAACCACGGTTTAAACCAAACAACCCTGTTTGCAGATAGCTCAAAATCATGAAAATGATATTAAAGACATAATAATTGTTTGAATTGTAAATAAATATCAGGATTTATAAAGAAGTTAAATACTTGTTACAAATGTTAAAGTGTGTGTTACAATGCTGTTGCTTTAGATAAAGGTAAAACACATGACTGTTCTATTACAAATGTTATCATAAAATTTGCTTAACTTTATTTAATGAAGGAAATATGAAAACTCACAAATGCAAGATTCAGATCTCATTTAATGCAATGGGCAGTGCTATATTTTATGCTAGCTTATTTACTTCATCCTAATTATATGGGATCAAAATTGACATATGAGCATAAAGAAAAGGCAAGAAAATTGTCTGTCAATATTAATATGCATTTTGTGCCATATATAACCCTTTGTAGCAAAATTGACTCCTTTCTCAGAAACATATTATCCCAAGAAAATCCTAGAAAATGTCTTTTCTTCTGTAGGTGGTCACATTTAAAAACAAATACTACTGGTGAAAATGAGAAATTTTCAAATTTTACATTTTCAATAGTGACATTACCATGCTGGCATTGGAAAAATATTTTCAAACTTTTTTTTTCATTCAGAATAAATTAAAAAGCAGTCTAGGTTTAAAAAAGGTTAGAAAAATTAATCCTATATTATGGAATGCTTTTAGTATATTACTTTTCCACAAAAATAAATTTCTTTGAATATTGTAAAATAATTGTACAGGGTATTTCATTATTTTTTTCTGTTATTTTTGTGTTACAATTATTTACTTATATATTTCCAAGAGAACCATTCCTCTTTGTATATAGTAATTAATAGATAATTTTTCAGTCCTTCCAATGTATTACTTATTTTAAAATACTCTGAAAACTGATGTTAAAATATCATAGAATTTTTTGTATATTTCTTTTTTTAAACTTTTAAATAGAAATTTAACCATAAAAACAATAATATCAATAGTTAAACTTATCAGATCTCATCAGATTACAATTAAAAAAATTTGCTTTTCAAGTGACACAAAATTATTATATAAACAAAGTATATTTTTATGATCTGTTTAAAACTTTTTGCTGCTTTAAATAACATTCATATTCTTTATTTTATTTTTTAACTAAATTCTTTATATATTAAAAGCATGTGTGAATTATGAATCATCGTAAAATAAAGTTCTTATTAGTATTATTTCTCAGTTTCTGCCAGTTTTTGCCACTCTCTGACAGAAACTAGTTTCTGCCATGCTGGTTTTAACCGGTTATAACCACTGGTTTTAACCACCCCGGCAGAAACTTGCCAGCCCTGATCAAGGGGCTACCGCCCCCCTGAATCCCCCATTTTTTTTTATTCATATATAATTTTATCTTCTACTCTAGGATGTCATTCAAAAACATCACTCAATCTATCATTTTTAGTAATTCATATCTTGAAACAATTAGCCTCTCTTCCATACATAATTCAATTAAAACTCAAAAATACAGGGAAAAAAAGAGAAAAATAAACGATCGAATATTTATTTTCACCTCTCAAACATTTATCCAGATTGGTACTTGTTTCAAAATATTCTAGATAAGGAAACAAACAATAGAAATCACGCTACCAAATTCACCAAGTTGTACAGGATATGGGACTCTCCCTGGGTGGTGGTGGTGTGTGTGTGTGGGAGGGGGGGGGGAGGTTGAGTGGATGCTTAGTAATGTACAGGCCAAAGCCTTAAAAACAAGATCTCACTTGAAAAAATTCTATTTCACCTGTGTGAGAAGGGGTGGTAACTGGTAATGACCCCTGAAAGTGTTATGTTCAAAAATAGAATCCACCAATCAGAGGCCTGTAAGGTGTTTCACCTTTGGTCAAGCCTTTAAATAAGGTTGAATCTTATTGTGCAACTTATTTTGCAGCCTAGAAAATTGCAGTGGAGAGGGGCAAATTTGTGTGAGGGAGGATAAAAAATGTTTAAAAAATATATAAGAGTGGTCCGAAGGCTTTTGGATGATACATCACAGAAGGGTTTTCGAAAAAGTTTGAAAATTGTCCTCTATGGGCAGACTTGTATAAAACAAAAAACTTTCTGCACACATAATATTGGCAGACTTTTATAAAACTAAAAACTTTCTGCAAATTAATTTAATGTTACGTGTAATTCGCGTTTTTTGCGCGATTCATGGTCGTAATTCTTTTTTTTTTTTTCGCAATTTATGAATGTAATTTGCGTTTTTTGAGAGATTTATGGACGTAATTCGCGTTTTTTATGCGACTCATGAGCGTAATTCGCATTTGTTACGTGATTTATGGACATAATTCGCTATTTTTTTGCGATCCATGGATGTAATTCGCGTTTTTTATGCGATTTATGAAAGTTTTTCATTTTTTTCACGATTCATGGACGTAATTCGCTTTTTTATGACCGTAATTCACAATTTTTACACGATTAATGGACGTAATTTGCGTTTTTTAAATGATTTGCGGACGTAATTTGTTTTTTTGTACGCGATTCATGGACGTAATTCACGTTTTCTGTGCAATTCATGGATGTAATTTGCAATTTTTATGCGATTTATGAATATAATTTGCATTTTTTGAGCAATTTATGAACGTAATTTGCATTTTTCATGCGGTTCATGAACGTAATTCACTTTTTTTCATGCGGTTCATGAACGTAATTCGCTTTTTTTCATGCGGTTCATGAACGTAATTCACGTTTTTATGCGAATCATGGACTTAATTCACTATTTTTATGCGATTCATGGACGTAATTTACGCTTTTTGAGCTTTCTGTAGAAGAAATTCGCGTTTTTTGAGCTATTTATGGCTGTAATTCACGTTTTTTATGTGATTTATGAACGTAATTCGCATTTTTTACACGATTCATGGACGTAATTCGCATTTTTTGAGTGATTTATGGACTTAATTTGCGTCTTTTAAACGATTCATGGAAGTAATTCGCATTTTTTGAGTGATTCATGGACGTAATTCACATTTTTTATGCGATTCATGGATGTAATTTCACATTTTTTATGCGATTCATGCACGGGATTTGTGTTTTTTATGAGACCCATGCACAAAATTCGCATTTTTTACTCAGCTTTTGGACGAAATTTATGTTTTTTACGCGATTCTTTGTTGAAATTCGCGATTTTTTTCTATGCCTTTTGATGACATTCGTGTTAACAGTAAATAATTCGTTCATAAAATTGAAGGAATATTTTTATTTTTTGGTTCTAAAAAAAGTTATAAAACCAAAAATTGTTTCTTTCTTAAAATTTTCTGCAAATTTTATAAAATTTTCTGCGTGCACGCATGCGTCTATATTATGCGACTCTGAATATTGGGTCAAAAACTTTCTGCAAATTAACTTAATGTTTAATAAAATTATGCATTATATTATAAAATTGCTTTTATTATGCAATTCATGGATGTAATTAGCTTTTTTTACGCGATTTATGAGCATAATTCGCTACTTCTATGCAATTCATGGATGTAATTTGCAGTTTTTAAGCTTTCACTCAATGAAATTCGCATTTTTTGAGCAATTTGTCGACAAAATTCAAGTTTTTTTTTTTTTTTTCATGAACGTAATTTGCGTTTTTATGCAATTTATGGACGTAATTCGCTTTTTTATGCGATTTACAGGTGTAATTTGTGTTTTTTGAGCGCTCTGTCGACAAAATTCATGTTTTTTTTTAAACGATTCATAAACGTAATTCGTGCTTTTTGAGCAATTTATGGACATAATTTGCATGCTTTGAGCGATTCAGACAAGTAATTCACGTTTTTTTTTTTTTTTTTCAAATTTCATGGACCCAATCAGTTTTTTGAGCAATTAATGGAGTAATTTTCTTTTTTTTAGCAATTCATGGACGTAATTTGCATTTTTGAGCGATTCATTCATAGATGTAATTTGTGGTTGTTTAGTAATTTGCTTTTTTTGTGAGATTCATGGACATAATTTGCATTTTTTAAGTGATCTGTCGACGAAATTCATGTTTTTTAATGATTCATGAACGTAATTCACATTTTGTATGCGATTCATGAACATAATTTGCATTTCTTGTTTCTTGCGCAATTTATAGACGTAATTCACTAAATTTATGCAATTTATGGACATAATTTGCATTTTTTTTAGCTTTTTGTCGACGAAATTTGTATTTTTCGGGGATTTATGGACATAATACATGTTTTTTATGCGATTTATGAATGCAATTCGCATTTTTATTTATTTATTTATTTTTTTTTTTTTTGCACGATTCATGGACAAAATTCGTGTTTTTTTATGCAATTCATGGACATAATTCATATTTTTCACGCAATTCATGCACAAAATTTGCATTTTTTATGTGATTCATGGATGGAATTTATATTTTTAGTTCAGTCTTGAGACAAAATTCATGTTTTTTACGCTGTCTTTATACAAAATTCACATTTTTCGCGCAGTTCTTTGTCAAAATGCACGTTTTTTAAGCGATTCTTTATTGAAATTTGTGATTTTTTTTGTCTTTTGACGAAATTCGCATTAATATTAACCCTTTAATTCCCATGCTAGAACACATTCTAGAAATTATGTAGTTCATTTCACACCAGAAAAATTCAATGGCTAATTTTGTTTTATTTAAATACGGAATGTTCCGTTATTGATTAAAGCAAATATTGTTTTAATATTCTGGTGGGAACTGAAATATACGAATTAAAATATCTCGGGCGGTTTGGGATCCAAAGGGTTAAATAATTTGTACATGAAATTGAGGGAATATTTTTATATATGTTTTTTTTACTAACAAAAAGTTACAAAAATAAAAATTGCTTCTTTTCTAAAATTTTCTGCAGAGTTTATAAAACTTTCTGCGCACGGCGTTCGCGCGTGTGTCTATATTATCCAACTCTGTCTATGGGTTCACTCTTGTTGAAAAAAATTCTCTTGATTCTCCATCTCCCATCCCAAAAAATCCTTTAAGAGTTAATGTATTCCTGGAATCTTGCCAATTTTTATGTAACCTATTAGTTTAAACCCCTCCTATAATGAGTAATTTGGGGATTTGAAAGTTTCCTAATTGTCCCAAATCTATCTCCCTCTTTTTAGTATCTGGGTAGATTTGTGGAAAAACAAGAACAAAATATTCAGTAAGTATGTAAAGAAAAGGCATGTTTGCAAACAAACTAGGGATGCACCGAATAGTGATTTTGGCCGAATACCAAATGCCAAATATTCGGCCGACAGGTGAACCGAATACCGAATATTCGGCTAGCTGAATAGTAATTGTTAGGCCGAATACCGAATATTCGGCCAACCGAATAGTTAACTATTCGGCCGAATACCGAATATTCGGCTTTCCAAATTCTTTTTATATTTTAAAATTTAAAGGTATTAAAATGTTACTTTTTAAAACTGTTTTACATAATATTTAATAAAAGAAACTTACATTTTGATAAACAAGAGCTTTTTATAAGAATATTTAGTATTGAAAAAAAATCTGCCTTGAGTTATTTAAGAAGCACAAATATGAAACTTTAATAAAATTTTCTACGAATCAAAACAAACATTTTAAAATCAAATAATGAAAAAATGGCCGAAGAAAAATTTTACAGTCTGATAATTGTCCTTTTTAAATAACTCAAGGCAAATTTTTTTCAATATAAAGTACAAATACTTTTTACTTAATTTTGAATAAAGGCATGTTTGGCTCATAGTTCTTTTCTTATGAATGGTGGTATTTTCCACCCTTCCCATCATATCATATTTTACAGAAATCAAAGCATGAGAGTTGAAAATATGTTATCTTATTTATTGTTAATATAATAAACGAACACACAAGTTTTGACCTAGAGTGAGATGAAATACAATGTACTTATGACTCAATAAGTTGATTATGATTATGGTTTCATGAACAAAAATTGTCTGCCTTGATAGCTATTACTAATCTCAAAAGTTGTTGTTTTTTCTTTTAAAGGACTTTTATTTGGGAGAAAGCAAGAAACAGATTATTTACTAAACAAAATTTAGAAACTTGTATCTGCACATAATTTATTCCTAAGGAGAATCCTAATAAATTACCATTTTAATCCTTCTCATGTTTAAGTTTCTTAAGTTATGTGCTGTTTGTAAAGTTATACTTTACAAACAGCAAGTAAATAATGTAAAAACATTTTATTTTATTTAAAAATGATTTTGTTTCTAATTGATAGTTAGATCATTAGATATAAATTAAAAAATTGACAGTTAAAAGTAGAAATAGTGAAAAGTTTTTATTAAGTATTGAATGGCCGAATACTTTGATATTCGGCCATACCGAATATTCGGCAGGCCGAATAATTTCATATTCGGCCAAGCCGAATATTCGGCTCAACCGAATAATTTAATATTCGGCCTAACCGAATATTCGGTAACATGGCCGAATACCGAATAGATACCGAATATTCGGTGCATCCCTAAAACAAACACTTTCATCATCTAATCTGCCACTATATTTTTGCTGTAGCAATCATCAGGGGTGTAGAATATGACTGATCTTGTGATCTAGGATCGGGTGAAATTTTTCAGAAACATCTGCAATTGATTTTGATTTTAACAACATATTCCATAATTTTCTGAAATAGAAAATTTTCAGAACAAATAAAAAGATCCATATATCGACCCTCACAAAATCAATCTCAGAACAATATTTACCATATATTAGGAGTGATTTTGCTTAGAATTTTCCGAAAATTTTAAAAAAAAATCGGACATAAAAATACTGCGAATATTTCCAAGAATTATGGAAAAAAGTGATCATAAAATAACTGAAAATTTAGTCCAAAGATTGTGAAAGAATTGCAAGTTTTGTCAAGATCGCAAAATAACCGTAAGTCTCATCAAAAAATCATGATAGAACTGCAAATTTTTACAAAAGATCACAAAACAATCACGAATTTAGTCATAAATAACCACAATTTTCGTCAAGGGAGTGTAAAAAAAAAAAAAAAAAAAAAAAAAAAAAAAAAAAAAAAAAAAATTCGTTTAAAGATTGCAAAATGTACGTAAATTTTGTCAAGAAATTACAAAATGAGCGTAAATTTTGTAATAAAACCTTGAAACTGCCACAAATTGTGACAAAAGATCTCAAAATAACCTTGATTTTCGTCAAAAAAGGACAAAGTAACCACAAAACTCGCCAAAAGATTGCGAAAAAAACATGAGTTTTATCGAAAGACCATGTTAAAAACATACTTCTGTGAGTGGATTTCTGTTTAGCCGGTTGATCTTTTTTTTTTCTTTTTTTTTTTTTTAAAGGCCGATTTTTTTTTGCAGCCGTACCTGTAGGTCAGTTCATTTTTATGCTTACTTGTCCTTAAGACAAATGATTTTTTTTTTCTTATAATCAATTTGATGCTGTTTTAGCATGTTAAGTTTTATTTTTTCATTTTGTAGATAATGTCCTAGCTATGTCCAGAAGCACTACATCCTCAAGCAGTTCGAGTAGCACAGCACCTACTGTGAGTGACAAGGATCTCTTGGCGTTTTACAAGAGGAAATATGAAGAAGCTCAAAGAAAAGAAGATAAATACAAAGAAAAAATTGACCGGCATTTGAAAAATCTGGTAACTGATAGGGTATGTAATGCAGATGTTATTATAACTATTTATGAATCAAATGTTATATCAATGCAGTACAGAGTCATAAGTCTGGACTCCAGAATTCTCCAAAATCTGGTTATTGTATGGGAATTCTCGGAGGACATTGTTAGGTGATGATTATTATTCTGAAAAATTAGAGAGAAACACAAAGCATTTCAAAAATTGCTGAGGGCAAAATTCACTATCTTAGGCTAAAAGTTTTATATCAAATTCCTTTTATGACTGTCAAGAAATTGCTGCAGAATGTAAAAAAACTCTAAGCATCACATAAAAGAATCTCAAATTTCTAAATAAACTTTATTGAAAAGAAGACAACATTTGCTATAGAGTGTTCACTAGGGTTTATATATATTTGAAAAGTTGCTGTTAGTTTTTCATAATAATAATAAAATGGAAATGGGATGGTGGCTGATAGAGTTGCAAATAATAGGAAGTTTGCCATATATCTGAAATTTTAAAAGTACAACTCACTACTGATAAATACAGTCAGACCTCGCTATCCTGACACCCAGTTTTCACATCACTCCACTTATTACGTCAGTTTTTCAAAGTCCTGATTTTCTGTATACAATTTTAATGTAAATAAAGTTCAGATTTTACGTCATCGAATAATCTTCAACTGTGGCTATCCTGACAGTTTAGGAAAATTGTCCATTTATCATAATCCATCTTACAAGCACGGAAATTAAGCGATAAATGTTTTAGTCAAACTTTTGACAAAAGTGTCTAAAGTACCCATAGGAGAAACTTTATTTAAACTTTAATATTAAAAAGAGTTAAAGAATTGGAGAAGGAGAGATTTCTTTTTGCATGTTCTCTATCCTCTAATCCATGATTACTTACCCAATGTGTTTCATACTGGGAGTGCAATACGTATTCACTTAGACTATATTAAACATTTCACTTCAACACTTTATTCGTAGTGTTTTAAACTGTTTACAGCAAAGTGATAAGAAAGCAGGATTGGTAAAAACCCAAGTTTTTTAATTTAAACCAAGTTTTTTTTTTTTTTTTTTTTTTTAACTGGACTTTTAAAAATATGTTTTCTTGTTACATATACATGCATATTTATCAATAAAAATGAATATTTTTGAATATATAAGTAATATAACTTGATTCAAAAGTAATTCTAATCAATGTAATTATTTAATATACAATCAGTTATGTAGAAAATTGAAATCATTTAAAATTTAAACATTTTTAATAAAAGCTATTTCTTATGTTTCATAAATAAAATTCTCTGCATAATGAAACAGTGATACCTTGAAAATCTTAATAAACAATCTTTTGATTACTAGTACCTACTATAAGTAAATATATAATGATATTTCATAATAAAATTTACCGTAATTTCCGGTAGATAAGCCGCACTGTTGTATGGGCTGCACCAGTGAAAAACGAGAGATAAAAATTTAATTTTCATCAGATAAGCCACATTGATGTATAATAGGGTGGGCCGAAAAAAACTTTTTTTCGATTTTCGATAATGGCGGGTGCGGAAAAGTGGCCACTGGTGGCACTCAGTTCACACAAAAAATTTGAGATTTTTTGGACAATTCCTTACCCTGCCGCAAATGGCTTGAAGTTTTGCCAAAATGCTGATTTTTGAACTTTTTTCGTAAAAACTCTTAAAATATTAAATTAAATTTATTTTGGCTGTATATACTTGGAAAGACATATTTGACGTATCTAATGTTTAAATAAGTTCTGATAATGCATTATTTAATTGCTATGAATATTTTAAATTAGCCGATTTTTATAGGCGAGTAAAACTCGGCGTGCAGCTGCATCCACCGGAGGAGTTCTCGGTTGTTTCGCGTTGGTACGGAACGCGAAACAAGTTAAAATCAAGTACATTTTTAAAGAACATAGCACTAAACTAATGCATAATTGGAGGTTATTTAAACATTTGGCACATTGAATACATCTTTTCAACTAAATACAACAACAAAAACTTAATTTAATATTTTTTTTTTTTTTTTTTTTTTTTTTTTGCTAAAAAAATTTAAAAATCAGCATTTTGGCAAAACTTCAAGCCATTTGCGGCAGGGTAAGGAATTGTCCAAAAAATCTCAAATTTTTTGTGTGAACTGAGTGCCACCAATGGCCACTTTTCCGCACCCGCCATCATCGAAAATCGAAAAAAAGTTTTTTTCGGCCCACCCTAATGTATAAGCTGCGGCTTATACGCCGCACAGACCAAAATGCATAATCTATTAAAAAGAACAATTTTGCTAATTAATTTAATGCCAAACAAAAAGGTATTCTTTAAATAAATTTAAAGAAAACAAATATTTTTAATAAATAATAAATAAATAGACCTTGCCAACATTTAATTATATTGCAATTTATTTACTTATGCTGAATTAATCCTCTTTCTTTTTAGGTATGCCCCAGTATAAATTTAAAAAAGAAAACCGAAATAAATTACTAAAAGTATATTTAAACATTCTCAATTGCAACAAGCTGAAAAGTATTAAAATAGATTTTCTTGGAGCCATAATCCTGATTTCAAACGAAAACGAATGTATGAAATAAATTAATAAATAAAACTTAAACAGTGCGCTGGGCGATAAAATGCAAAAAGAGACTGTGCTTATTAACCACAACTACCTGTTGTACCTCGATGCGACCATGATCTAAAGACCAGATGACAGAGAGAAAACTATTTTAAATACTGTTTCTAAAATTCGTTCTCTTGTTCTAATCATTTGATTATTTTAGAGATGAAAGTGCAATAGGAAAAAAGCTTTTAACCCTTCATCCAAAATGCCATTTTGTAGAAATGCTTGTTAAAATTGGTGGAAAATTTGTTGTTTCTCATGCAACGTCGACCCAAAGACAGATAGGCTAAAAAAAAATTAAGAGATTGATGAAAAGTAGAAAATTCACATAAAGATTTTCTATTCCCTTAATATGTTTCCCGATGAAAATATAAAAAATATATTTATTTAAAAAAAAACAAAATGAATTTTTTAGTATCTTTTATAGAGAAATATATAGATTAAGAAAAAGTCGTATGTTGTTCTTTTTCCTATTTTTTAAAAGCATTCTTTTTTCTCGTTAGAATAGACACGCAGTTTGTCATGTAAATGAGATTTCTGACAAAATCCCCTGTTATGTAATTCAATCCTTTCTTTAGTATGATTGAGGTTGCTATTGAAATGAGATTTCTGAGAAAGTTTTTGTTACAGACCTCACAGAAAACAAGTTTCTTGTGGGTTTAAATGAAACAGTTGGTATTTAGATTAGATTGCTCAAAAAATGCTTTGTTACACACCACACTCATGAAAGGTTTCTCTTTAGCATGAACGTGTAGTTGAATAATTCTCTGTTCAGATATACAGTTCAAATATACTTTCTGAGACATAAGAAACATACAAAATTGACACGTGTTGGTATTTTTAAAATTATATGTAATCGAAAGACGTTTTTCATTGTTTTCGTAAAGACAAAAGACAATATGACCTTGCATGATAAGAGAAAAACTTATCACGTGATAGAGGTCTTTTATAAATTTATAAATTATTTATAAAAAGACAAAATCATTTTGATTCCAAATCACTTCAATAGTTAGAGCTGACAATTTTATTCTTTTACATTCAAAAATTAATCAGAAAATGTGGTGTACAATTTCGCATTCTTAAGTAGTTGATTTGAGAACTGCTTTTATAAGAATATCTAAAATTTTTACGTATTAAAAAAAAAAAATTAAAGTGACAATGAATATGTTGAATGAAATATGATGAAATGAAAGGTTATTTTCATTCGTAAATGTATAAAACTTCCAACCGTTACAATTCACATACCAAAAAATCAGACGGCATTTTTTTGTTTTCTTATAAAAGTAATTAATCTTCCAAAAGAAGATCTCTCAAAGATTTGTTTTAGTGTCTAAAAGATGAACTATGATATCGTAGATTTCATGGCAGGGATACGCGAAACACGATTTCATTGCGAATAAAGCAAGTTAAAAGAAAACCATTTAACTTTTTCGTTATTATTATAGATATTGTGTTACGAAAATGGCCCTAACGGCACAATTTTGATGATTTCACATTTACATTTTTTTTGTAAGCATAATTAATGAATACAATGCAGTTTAAGAAAGCCCTACATTTGAAAATGTCACAGAACATTAGAAGTTTGAAAATAATCTAGGTCCTTAACAGGGTCGTGGGACGATTATGTGGGTAATGACTCAGAGCCAGGCATGATATGATTCTGAGAAAATCTCTTTTTTACACAAAGTACAAGAGAAACATCTTTGTTTGATATGAATGTGCAAGTGTGTATTAAAACGAGATTCCTTTTTTTTCTCTTTTTGTACACGTCACAGTGAGAAAGATTTCTTGCTGATAGAAAGGAAAAAATAAGTATTTAATGTAGAAATAATACTGCACTTGAATTATGACTGCAAAATACATCAACAATTTGTAAGAAAAATATTTTATTTATTTATTGATTTATTTATTTTGACGTGGCACAAAATAGAAATTACGTCTGCATTATATTCGATATTTTTATAGAATTGTTAAAAGTGATCAATTAAATTTCATCCCCAAGTATCATTGATATTAATTGACAATGTGAATTTTGAATTTATCAATAAAAAACAAAAATACTTTTTATTTTTTTCTTTAAAATATTATGTACATTTTTTGTTTTTCAAAATTCCTTTAAAAAAATACTTTATTTTTCTCTTCACATTTTAAAAATCAAAGTTTTTGAAAATGCACTAATTTTATCCTTGTTGATTTCGGAAAATTTACAATTTATCTATTTTGCAGCTTTATGCAATATGCTGCTTGCAACGGTTGGAAATAAAAAAGTTCATTGTATAGGCTGCACTGGCGTATAAGCCGCACTTGGAAAAAATTAACTTTTAAACACGTATCAGGGCTTGAATTTCAGGGCGGGATAGCGGGATTCGCGCCCAAAATTTTGAAATCCTGCCCAAAAAAATAACGTGGACGGGAGGCTCCCGCCCAAACAATTTTGCATTTTGAAACTATGATCAACTCCCACGACTGTTTTGCGAATTTTATGATATTTTCGTGCGAGTAATCGGCAAATTTTGCGAGTTTTTTAACAGGGAAAAATCATTGAAAATCACAATTTTATCCTCGACTCAGGATTCATACTGTGCTTGAAAGTACTTGAAAGTCCTTGAATTTTTAAGAGAGAAAAATAGTCCTTGAAAGTGCTTGAAATTGTTTATATTTTATTGAAAGTGCTTAATTTTTGCTATTAGTTTAAATAGGTGCTTGATTTTTCTTATTCAGACGTTCAAATTAAGAGTTACAAATTAAAATAAATAAATAACCAGCAAAAATATTTGTTTTAATTTTTTATTTATTTATTTATTTTTTTTTTTTTCCCAAGGAAGTCAGAGTATGAGCATTTGTAGTTTGCTTTGTTCATCTCTCCTTTTCTTCTGTAAGATTAAGTTATCAAAATAAAATGAAAAGACGGTAACTTATTGATATTGCCGAATGCAAGATCAGAAATTTCTCCATTCTAAATCGCATCCCAATGGCAATGGAAAAAAGCACTTGTTCTTCTTTTTTTCACTCTATGTAATTATAAAATGTAGGGTGTTTGGAGGTGATAACAATGTTAAAATAATAATAATAAATGATATAACATATCAAATATATTAAAATCAATTAATTCACCTTACATTTATAAAATTAATTTTATAAATATAAATTTAATTGTATTTTATTGTGAACAATGTTATTTATGTATCATGACTTATGGCTACCAGCAGGGTTCGATTTAAGCGGTATCGCATCGCAATTTGCGATTCAAATTTAACTAAAATGCGATCCAAGAAATGTATTAAATCACAATCATTGCTATGCATATTTCCCACACCCTTTGTTATGTCATGTACACTTAAAGTTAAAATTTAAGGATGTTTTTACACAACATATGTTGTGTTTTCACTCTCCCCAAGTGTTTATTTACAATGGAAGTACAGCGAGATGCCATTGCTGGGCACAGTTTTCCCAGTAAACACATGATTTGTTCCCGCCCTGACGCTGTGATTGATTACTGAATCACTGTTACTTGCTAATCACGGCGTTTGCTCATAGAAGTTTGATGTGCGTGTCGTAGTGGTTTTAAAATGAACACTCACTACGATCCTTTTATTTTATTTATGCATCGAAACAGACAGTGCAGATTCTGACCCCACTTCTTCGCTTTGACCGTACTTTGCTTACCGTACGTGTTTGTTTGTTTCTCTCTCGCTTTTCTTTTTTTACTTGCTATACAAAAGTGTCTAACTGCTATTCAAAACTGACTTTGTATAGCAGTTACTGCTATGCAAATTTCTTTTTCTAAATCGACCCCTGGCTACCAACAAAGCAGAGCAGATAATGGTTTTGACCCTCATTGTAATTATTAATTTTTTTTATTAGATAGTTAAAGTTTGTATTTACTTTAAAAAATAGTGACATTTATATTTCTTTCATGATTATATTTTGATTAATCAAATGCTAATTAATAATGCTTTCTCCACAAAAAAGAAAGATAAATATCCCATACTTAAATTTAGTTACGATTGACAAATGTTCATGTAGTAAATTGATTTATTAATTTATGCTTTTATTGCATACGAGCTGACTGACTTGGTGTTGCCTGACTCTCAATCAAATTTGTGATTTTATATTTTTAAATTAAAATCTTTCAAAATGAATTTGTGATCAAGCGGCTTCACTGCAGCAAGAGGCTTTAGCAGCATAATTCCATACATTTTGCTCGACATTGCCCCTTTCCCAATCAAATTTATGTAATTTTATATGAAAACCTTTCAAAACAAACCTGTGACTGGTGGTCCTACTGCCTTTGCCAGCATATCTTGAGCATGCAGCCTTATGTTGCCCCAGGCTCAATCGAATTTGCATGATTTGAAATTTTTAAAAGAAAATCTTTCAAAATGAACCCGTGATCTCTTTATAATTACTGTTATTAATAATAAATAGAAATAGATTTTGTATTTTTAATAATTCCAGTTTCATGTGATCACTTTCATTATTTTTTGTTCAATATGCTATCCCCTTGCTTCTTTTTTTTGTCTGTTTTTTAAACATGTGAAATAAAAAAAAAAAATTGCATAATCATCTATTATTTTTTTTATCTTTTCATTTTATGTTAAATTATACTTTATTTTAAATAAATGATTTTGATAATGAAAAAGAATTTATAAAAAGGGAAAAAAAATATGATGTTAGGTCTGAAATCTTTCGCATATTTGTCTTATTTATTAATTTTTGTTATTAAAAAATTTAGATATTTTGAAAATCTCTTAAATTAGTGGACAAAGGGCATTTCACTGTATTTGATGAAACTTTAAATAAATCAACACAGTGCGAGTAAATCGATTTATTAGTCCAATTTGGCATTCAAGCTTAAATCATGTATGTACTAAGTTCAAAAATTCAAGTTTCTTGGGCCATTCAACAGTTGACCTACTTAATGGTATAAAAACTGCTCTTAGTAATTTCAATATCGGAAATATTGTGCAGCTATCCATGGATGGACTAGCTGTAAACTGGAAGATACATGAAAATCTCCTGAGACCTTAAGTTTATTATCATCATATACTAAATATAGGGACCTGCAGATTGCATAATCTGTTTAAAACTGTGTAGTTTCTTCAAACTGCAAATTGATGCATATTTGACTGATTTGCCATGCTGTTCAAGGACAATCCAGCAAGGCTTCAAGATTATTGTGAAATATCAACTGGAAGGATTGCCTTCAGGTTTTGCAGACATGGATGGCTTGACTGCGTACCAGCTGTAAAAAAAGCCATTGAAATTTAGGAAGATTTAAAGTCATTTATATCTTGTGTTGAAAAAAAATTAAGTTGCATTTTCTCTCGTTAGTTGCATCTTTGGTGCAGCCTTTCATAATGAAATATCAAACTGAAAAACCAGTTCTGCCATTTTTGCAGCTTATTTAGCAATATTGATTTGCTTATGCTTATTAAACTACAAAACTCTTATGGATGATGAAATAAAACATGTAATATTTTCGAAACTTCCTCATCTTGAAATAAAATATATATATATAGATATCTATTACTAAACTAGAGACTGGATTCACTAGGGATAAATTGCTTAGAACTCCTAATAGAGCAGAAATCTGAAAGAAAGTGACCTTATTACTCTGAAATGTGAAATAAGAGACTTTATTTGTGCAATGATGAAAAAAAAAATCATTTAAAAAATCCAACAAAGTAGAGTACTGTGTGCAATTCATGTTTAAATCTTTGTAAAGTTGCACAGGATAAAGAAAACTGAATTCCACAAGTGAAATCTATCATAAATGTCTTAAATGAAAGTTGTTGGATCCCAGAAGATGACTGTGAAACCACTTTTATGGATTATAAGGATTTTCTTGAAACTGCAAATTTATCAGTTTTCACAAACCTTGAAAAATTAAAAGATTTTTTTTTTTGTCAATATATGTGTGTTAAAGGGCATATTAAAGGTTTTCACATTATCAAACTTGTATTGTGTGTCCCATGGACAAGCTTCTGTTATGAGAAGTTTTTCTTTCGATAAAAATAGAATATATTAAAAACATTCATATTTCTTTAAAGATTATAAAAGATTATGTAGAATACTTCTAAAGTAGTAAAAACAAAAGAGCTACTTTCATCTGTATTTAGAGGTGGACAAAGGTACCTGATGTATCTGAAAAATACAAAAATAGAAAAGAAAAGAAAAAAATTGATTTAAAGAAAACAAAACAAACAAACAAAAAAAATATGAAAATTGATGTAAAAGACTTCTCATTTAAAGGCAATCTAACCCCCCTCCTCTCCCAGAAAACAATCTACATACAATCAAACAGTATGAGATAAACTGTAAAAGAAAAAGAAGTAGAAGTTAAATTTTCAGATAAAATATAGAAGATAACATTTAAAAAGCTGCAATAAGCTTAATAGCTTAATAACACAATGTAAAAATTTCAAATTTCTACTTTTGTCTGATGTTTTCACAAAAATATTTTCTATATTTTTGGAGACTTTCTCATATTGTTCCACATTTAAAATTTTGCTATTGAAAGATGTTATGTTTGGCATTCATCTAAAAACATATGAATTTTTTTTTTTTTTTCTCTTGATATTTTTGCTCATTATACAAACAAGCAATATAATATTTTGCATTGGTAAAGTTTTCATGTTGCAAATTTCTGGAAAGGTGCTTGAATTTTACCATAGAAACAGAGTATGAACCTTGTCGACTGATTGACAAATTTCGCAATTTTTTTCCTGCAATGGATTGACGAGTTTCGTTCTATTTTCTGCGGCGAAGAGGTGATTCTGTTCGGAATTTCCCCTCCCCTGCCCCCCCCCCCAAAAAAAAAAATAACGCATTCAATTCCAAAAAATATGAAACAGTGATGCCGCGGACGCGCTATTGCGCGTAAATTACGCAAAAGATCGGAGATGACACAAAAGAAACAGCTATTACAAGTTTCACAAGACACGTGATTTCGTAAAACTTTGCTAAAAAACGGCAAATATTGTTAAAAGATCGCGAAAAAACGACTAATTTCCGGCAAATTTCGTAAAATTTTGCTAAAAAACGGCAAATTTTGTTAAAAGATCGCGAAAAAACGACTAATTTCCGGTAAATTTCGTCAAAAGATTCACGAAAGAATGCCTAATTTTGTCACAGAATTCTGTAAAACGGCAGTTTTCGTCAAAAAAGTCGCGAAAAAAGTCAAATTTCCTCCAAAAATCACGATAAAACATCAGATTTCATCAAAAGATCGTGAAAAAATGGCAAATTTCCTCAGAAAATTCACGAAAAAACGTCAAATTTCGTCTAAAAATCGCGAAAAACGACAAATTTCGACAAAAGATTCACTATAAACGACAAATTTTCCGAAAATATCGCGAAAAACGGCAATTTTTGTAAAAAAAATCGCGAAAAAACGGCAAATTTCATTAGAAAATTCACGATAAAACGGTAAATTTCGTCAAAAAATCCCGAAAAAACGGCAGATTTCGTGAAAAGATCGAAAAAAAAAAAAGATAGATTTCATCAAAAGATAGCGAAAAAATGCAACTTTCGTCAAAGAGAACCTCTCCCCCCTTCCTCCCTCCAAAAATAATATTACGGGGAGTTCGTTTTTCTGTTCAACAAACTAACTTTCCTGCTTCAATATATTTTTTTTTCTTTGCTATTCTAAAATCAGTTTCTGACAGCTCCAAATCTTTCTGAGTGAGTTCAATCCCTGAAAGCAGCCATTCATTGAACAAAAAGTATCCCTTTACTCAACAAAGTATTCATTTTTTTAAGAAAGTCGTTTTCGATGAATTTGACTTGCCCCTTTTTTAAAGAAATGCAAACAATAGTGATACTTCTTATTTTCTACACCCAAATAAGTATTATTTTATGATTAAATTTGTATCTTGCACATTTAATATACAGAAAAATAACATTGGTTATAACAATTAATTATAAGTTATAAATATAAATTTATTAAATTAATTAGAAGTTTTCATTATGAATTATTTATATATATGTTATTAATTATTATTAAAACAATAATTAGACCAGTGACAAAAATAATTAGCACTGGGAGGGAATTTACCACCAGTAAAAACTAGACAGTATAAAAGTTTTTTTACACATTTCGCATAATTATTCCGAATTGTTGATAAAAATTGCTTCAGTGAAATTTTTTATGTCTGTATTCTGGTAATTTTTTAAATAGCACATAAAATAATGGCAGGTTTTAAAAAAAATTTTCTCCCTCCCAAATAGCCAAACTCCCCTCCATTTATAAATGTTGGTAGGGAGACTCCCCTCCTTCGAAAAATTGAATTTCAAGCCCTGCGTATAAGCCACGGCTTATCTAACGGAAATTACGGTACTTTTACATGATTATTCAAAAAAATTTCTTTAAAGTATTTGTTATATGTCTAATTTTTCTGTTAGAAGACTGCATGAACAATTATCTTTTATTGAAAATAAACCTTTTTTATAAAGAATTCTTGGAATGATTTGAATTTAGCAGTAGTTTATATATACTTCATGAATTATTGTGTATTGCTATTCCACACTTCTCCTCTGAAACTGTCAAGTTAAAAGAAGAAGAAAAAAAGGCGACAATAAGATAAACAAAAATACCTATTTAACAGGTTTTTAGAATACTGAAAACATTGAAAATAATTTTATAAATGCTGTCATCCACTAAAGCATTTAAACAGCCATCAGACTACCCAGGCTTTTTTTCTTTTTAGGCTTTTCTTCTTTTTTTCTAAAGTGTAGTACTTTTAAATGTCTAAACTAAAAATTATATCTTTTTGGGCATTTTTACGAGACTTTTTTTTCTATTATATCACAAGCAAACCTTGTCTTGATCCCTCTACCCCACCCCCTCCCCCCTAATTTTATTGGCTGATCTAAGTAATGGGTTCAGTTATGCAATAAAAGATTTAAATATTTCTTATTGCATATTTTAATTAAATGTAAACAAGTGCTTCACTAGCACACAGTTTTTCAATGTCTTTCTATTTGACTTCATAGCCTGAGTTTCATTTTTATTCTTAAAAGATACGTCCCCCCCCCCCCACCTCCAAATCAAGAAAATTTTTTTTTAGAAATTGGCTGAAATCTTAAAGGTCATTTTATGTTATTAACTGTAAATCTATGTTTCTCAAAGGAAAGCATTTTTTTTTCTCCAAATATTGCATATTTTTAATCTATTTTGTCTTTGTTAAATTTATATAATTTAAGTGTTTTCGTTAGAGCTTCAGATATGTTCATCAACACATGAAATTTGCAATCTACATGCATACTAACATGACCTAGATTGGACTAACTATGTCTCATGGTGAATGCTGAGATAAGACTATTAAAAATATAAATTACTTACATCTGATAATTTGAAGCATTTAAATTACAAAGATGAGAAAATATTATTTTTGATTTGTTCTATAAAACCAATTGATTTAAACTGTGCCAACCCTGCTGGTAACAGAATAAAATCTTAATGCAAAAACCCCAATCCCAAAGAAGGAATGCAAGAAAATCAAAGGCTTACTAAACCCAATAACCATACAGAGAGGGAAAAAAAACCCCTCAAAGCCAGTTATTTATTAGTATACATAACAAAAAGTAGTCTTGGAGAAAATTACATAAGATTTTGTCATCATTGAAGCTTTGGGGAATCATGTAATTCTTAGTAAATCTTAACTAATCAAGCAATTTAAGTAGTAAAAATGCATTTCTAGCTTAAGTCTGCCAATTTGGCTTTTTTTTTCTTTTTTTTTTTTTAAGCCTTAAAAAAAGTGGGAGTGGGAGTATTACTAATTATTTTCTAACCAGCTAAACAAAAAAAAAAAAAAAAAAAAAAAAAAAAAAGTTATTCTGACATGTAGATTTATAGCTTATACATCAAGTTGGGTTGATTAAAAATGTTTTTCATTTTAGAAATTTATTAATTCATCATTTTTCTAAAGCTTTGCTTGTAGCTTCGACATAGTTTGGATTTTGCATTTTTCAATAATATGTAAAATAAATAAAAACATCAGGGAAAAAGAATAAAAAATCCAGATTTAAAAAAAAAAAAAAAAAAAAAAAAAAAAAACAGAATAATTTAAAAAAAATGATTTAAACCAAACAACCTTGCAAGAGAGTTCCTAACTGTCTCAACCATACTGATTTCATCCAAGCTCGCCAGATCCTGAGTGTATAAAAGGTAACGAAGAAGACATCCCTCTTCTAATATTTTTCAAAGAGTTGTTAGATCGTGAAATAGATGTAACAGGTGATGTCCATTGATTTTGATAAGGATGTCATCATATCACCATTTGCAATGATTTCAGAAATTGTAAAAGAGAAAAAAACAGAAATTTATTCAGATTCGGGTATCAAAAGTGATATGGAGATAGAACAAAACAAGCCTCCAACTACAACTGAAACATTGCATTGCATTCAAACAATTAAAATTATTTTTTGAAACAATAGATATCGTTAAAAGTTCATTGTATAACATAGAAAACATATTGTAAGCAGCACATCCCGTTTATTTCATGTAACATTAAAAAAATAAGCCATCCGAAATCTGATTTTTATTCTTTTCAATTTTATTTTTCTGTTTATTTTGTTTTTAAAAAATGTTTTATTGTTTGAAAATGCAAGACAAATTCTGAATTTAAAATTTTCTTAAAATCCTTTAATTAAAAATACAACTTTTTCTAAACTTTTTTTTTCAACACCGGTTACCACAACACTCTGCTTATGATAGAACTTTTTTCTGGTCCTGAGAGTGACTGTATTTTCAAGCATAATATAAATTAAAGAGTAAAATATATTGCACTTGACATGAAAATTTAATCAAACAGTATACTAAAAGTGCCATTTTTTTTTACCCTTTTCTTTTTTACTTGGAATAAAATGAAAGATCAACTAATTGAATACAGAAACAATTTGCTTTATACACTTACATATCAACTGCAAAAAAAAAAAAAAAAAAAAAAAAAAACTATAGGATTTAGATTTAACTGCCTAGAAATCAGAAATTTATAAAACAAAATTTTAATATAACTGTTAGCTTATTTCTTTCTTTCTTTCTTTTTTTTTTTTTTTTTTTTTTTTTTTTTTTTTAATTCCGTAACATATTTCACCGTTGAAACTGCAGGAAAAAAAAAAAAAAAGTCAATTACTAAAGCAAAACCAGAACAGATTCTTTTCTAATGAAGCTCTATATAACTGATTATCTAAATTAGACAGTTTATTTTTCATTCATCATATTCTGTTCTGAATTAATTATGTCCAACATAATTTACATGTAAAAGTGCATAACTCAAGCGTAAAATTAAGAAACTACAATATTTGTTTTCTCTTTCGGTTTAAAAAGTCACTATCAGGAACATACGAGTTCTATATCTACAGAAAACAGTACAGACAAATAACAGTTGAAAGTATCATTTATGCTTGTTTTGGCTGAATATATAAAAAGCACAATGCTTTTTTTCTTTAAATATCTTGAAAACAAATATCAAGTATAAAAAAATATAGAAAATATCATACATCTGGATATTTTGAAATAAATATTGAATATATATCAACAAACTCTGGCAACCTATAATTTAAAAGATGTTCAATAGGCTTATAATTCTATTTGTAATATTTTTCTTTTTCTTTATGATTAATTGTAGTTTTTTTTAAACTCTTTGTCAAAAAAGATAGGTTTCCTCAACAAAAAAAAGCCACTTTATTGTACATTCATTAAAATAGTGTATCATGAAATATACACAAATTAATTCTTATTATCTTTAATTATTTTAGGAAAAAAAGAAGTGACCCATGCCATGATGCATTAAAAAGAGGTTTTAATATATATATTTTTTCTTTCAGCATGAATTGGAGGAAGAGGTTTTAAAACGAGGTGAAAAAATTGCTGACCTCCAGAAAGCTTTAGTTGAACTTCAGCTCAGTGTATTTGAAGAGCGAGAGAGATTTCTTCAAGTTTCCTCTGAAAATGAAGAACTAAAAGTAAAGGAACTTTATTTCATCAGTAGTGTTGGGTTACGGTTGTATTTCAATTTAGCAAACTTTTATTTTAAGAAAATTTCTAATTAACAAAATTTTACATGGAACCTTGATTTTGTATGAAAATCTCTTTATATACATATTTCTCTTATGTAGCATGAAAAAAGGCTGAATTTGTAGTTTGTTATTTGGCAACAAACATAGTGTCGATTCTCAATGGTTAATTTATGATTAGATGACTAGAGCCATTCAACAAATCAAAATCCAGACAGAATCTCTTTCTTTACACAAACCATAACTCCAGTAATAAATACACCAGATGTTGCACGATGGAAAAGTCCAATTCCCAAATCTTTTAGATGCATCAGATTTATTAAAAGAACTTTAAGGAGTGGTGATGCACCAGAATCTAAAAATTATAATGTATTTTTATTTACATTTCCAATAAAGTTTTCCATTAGTTTTTATACATTACAAATATTTGTAAATTTCATATGTTGCTCACTCAATTTAATAAAGTTAAAATGATTTATATCCATTAGCAGCACCACCTAAATGTATGTCTATTAATATTTTCATCGAAGTTTTCCATTATTTTTTTATACATTAAAAATATTGAGAAGAGTCCCATATCCTATCTGTTTTTTGTTTTGGCAAGTTTTTTTTTTATCATAAATGTTTTAATATAGTTGTTCAGTTTTTGGTGTTGCTTTTATATAGGTACTACTGGAATGAACATTTTTTTTCTTTGGGATTTTTTTTTTTATAACATTTATTAAATAAATGTTTATAAATATTTTAAAACCATGTTTTTTCCGTCGTAATGAAAAATTTGGTAAGATGCTAAAATGATTTTTTGAAGCTATTTTGGATTCCACCTCCAATTGCACCAATCGGAACAGGATACAGAACTCTTCCCAAAATATTTGTGAATTTCATATGTTATGATGGTTTATGATAGCACTCTTTTTAGCTAGAGTTGATGCAAATGGTGGCAAGCAAGCAAAGCGAGATGGGATCGCATAATGGTCCAACTAAAAATATTTAGCACAGATGTCAGTAAATGCATCATGTTGGTACATTTTTTTTCTGATACTAATTTGGCGAAAACATTGTTTTCAAATACCAGTTACATATATGTTTTTTAATTATTTTCTATTTAAAAAAAAGAAAGAAACAATAATAAATAAAAAAATTTAATTAATAACTGTAGAACAAAACAGTTTATATCATTTTAAAAAAGAAAATAAAAATAAATGAACAGTTTATTAATAAATAAACAACCAGAGTTGGGTTACCATGTGAGGCATGCAGTTTCTATTTTGTAGCAATCATGTCAACATTGTGTGTATACAACATCTGTGCCAACTATTTTTAATTATGTTTACACTGAGTTTTAAATTAATTCTATTTCTAAAGCATTTTTATTTCAAAATTATTGTTTTACGGTTCAAAAATTTAAGTACTTTTCTGTTATATGGACACAAATGTCGCCAAGTGAAAATCATGATGATCAAATGAAAATCATGTGAATTGAAATATTTAAAAAATAAATGAAAAAACATTGTTGATACTAAAGTGAGCATTTTAAAAATATAACATTTGAAAATTACAGACTTTTACAAGTTATGTTAATAAATCAAAAAAAAAAAAAAAAAAAAAAAAAAAAAAAAAAAAAACTTATGTGAATATAGCTGTAATACAATACAGTAATAAAATAAATTTCATATTAAACTGCTGGCATAACATTGCAAATATATTTTAGCATTGCAGTTAGCATCTTTTAGCATTAGCATTTCCTTTTTTGAATGAAGGTGTCACCATGAACTCTATGAGATACGATTCTAAATGATGACAAACAGTTCGCCAATGTCTTTTGTTGCGCCATTTTGCCATTTTAAGTATGACATCCAGTATTAGAGTCGCAAAATTGTATGTGTGATATACTGCGAAATGATCATAACCAGCATCTCACTGTTTATCAGTTTTATATCCTCTCCAGCAGTTTTTATAAATAATATTTCCATCAGATCCATTGGTTTCTATTCGCTGCTTTCTGAGGTTAAGGTTTAATAATAACAATTCATGTTTCATATATAGCAAATCACAATGTTTTGCATGATTTACAATAAAAATCCTTTTCACGTTTAGGATTAAAATATATATTTGGGTTAAAATATACATAATATTTTAGCATGATGTCCATATAAGGGTAAAATACCAATTTTTTTTATTTCATAATGTTAAATTGGTCTATAACCATTAGCAGCACCATATAAATACTCTTTTATTTACATTTTCAACAAAGTTTTCCATTACTTTTTTATGTATAAAAAATATTTGTACATTTTTAATCATAATGATTTATGATGTCATTCATTCTGGCTACATTTTATACAAATACTAACAAGTGAGCAAAGCCACCTGGGATCGCCTAAATGTCTCAGTGTGAATTGTGTAGCAATTCACGGGGGTTGGCGAGAGTTAATAAGCAAAGAGTTGAGCCCCCTAGTATTATAAATGTTGCATTGGAAATATCCTATGCTAATAGAAAAAAATATATAAATAGCAAATACAAATTTCACTTAAAGAATTTTTCTCAAATTTAAATTTTAAAATTATACATTTTTTTAACATAGTAATAAAGAAATTATAGAAACTTTTTTAAGTTAGTGGTCAGAAAAAAAACTACCTTTTACTTCCTTCTATTTTCAGTGGAAGAAAACATGGTAATAAATTTTTTTTGGTGGATTTGCACATTTTAGGTATCAGGGATTTAAAAAATATGTATGTTTATACAAAATGCTGTCTATCCCTGTGTTTTCATTATATTATTAAAAAGCATATGAAGTTTAGCATAGAATTAAATAATTTTTTTTTAATATAACCAGCCGGTCTTCCTACAATTTGGAAATATTTTGCCTAAAGAGGATGCTGTAATAGTGGGTTTTTTTTTTGTGTGCCATTTTTATTATTTTTGTACCATCGGAAGTGTATGAATTTGTGCATAGAATTAAACCAAATATTTACTTTTTTTCTATCTTTACAAGAAAAAAGTAATAAAGTAATGGACTTGTAAAAATTTTTGAAATCCAATTTTCGATGGATTTATGCATTTTAGGTGCCAGAGAACCTGATAAACATCTTTTTACAAAATGTCTATCTGTATATAACAAAAATTTTGTGGTTGTTCTATCTGAAGAACTAATGCACAGAATTTCACAAAACTTTAGATTCTGTTAGACCTTGATATAAACTAGATCTGATCAGTTTTTGGTGTATATTGCTCAACAGTTGACGCTGCCATGGTGCATTATTCATGATTATCGCAATAGCTCTATATCAAGAACTAGAGCACAAAAGTCACTACTCAGTTCATCCCTACTTCTACTGTACATCGGCGGCTTGTGTAACAACAGAACTTCACATCCTACTATGCTGGCTATTTGCAATCATCTGATATGCAAACGATATAACAAATATATATATACAT
The DNA here is from genome assembly GCA_964019185.1 of Maratus speculifer. NCBI lineage: Eukaryota > Metazoa > Arthropoda > Arachnida > Araneae > Salticidae > Maratus > Maratus speculifer. Next base: position 445,187,821 of record OZ025290.1, on the reverse strand, counting down.
ATTGATTTTAATAAATATGATAAAGATTAACTTGTTTGTACTCCGATTACTTAACTAAAGCAAAAATTTAAGATGTAAATGAAAAGTGATATGTTATAATTTTTTTTCTCTCTCTTTTCTTGAGGTCCATTTCATGAAAAATAAGTTTTTTAAATTATTATTATTATTATTTTATTTTATTTTTTTTTTTGATAAAAAGTATAATGTTTGGTCATGAAAGATGAAAACTTCTTAAATTTGAACCAAATGTTTATTAATAATATTTAAAATCCTTCAGCTAAAGTTTTCTTTCCTAATGAGGTTATTTTGTTTAATTAAGTATTAAATTATTAATGAAAAGTATGTTTTATGAATTGAAATCTTGTGAAGAGACCTGTTTTATTAAATGAATTTTTGTGAAGGGGCCCTAAATATGCTCCAAATTTTGCCTCGATCAATCTCTGATTATTGAATTAATAATATTGAAATAATTGTGACTACTTTTTGAAGTATTAAGATGTATAAGATAAAAGAAAGCTTTTAGATTGGCACATCCAACTAGTATATTGTAGTGAAGTGCAACTATTTGAACAACTACAACCGCTTATTTTAAAAACTAGTAACTAGGGATACACTGAATATTTTGTATATATTCAGTATTCGACTCTACTACCAAATATTCAGTTGGACAAACATCAAACTATTTGTTTTAACTTATTATCTAAATCTTCAGCCAAACCAAATACTTTAAAAAAAAATGTTTTCTAAAACCTTACACAACTTCTTTTAACTGTCAATTAATAAAAACATTTACAAAATTAGAATTATATTGATGTAAAATGGAATTCTTTTACGTTATTTTTAGCTGTTTAAAAAGTGTCTCCTAAGAAAATCAACTGTTAATATAGTGATCTTTATAGGATTTAATGATGTACAAATACAAATTCTATGTATTATCTGCTAAATTAGCTTTTTCTTGATTTTTTTTTTTTTTTTTTTTTTTTTTTTTGGGTAAACAAAGTATTAATAAACAAAATGGAACAAATTTATTGGGGTGACAGTAGACATCAACACAGAAAATGTTTGTCTTGGAAACTGGGATCATAATCCATTTATTCAGTCAAAAATACAGTGTATCTCAATCGATATCAAACTTGGATTTTCATTTGTAACTTAAAAAATAATGAAGATATCATAACAGTATTTAGAACACAGTTACTTGGATTTCTGTGACATAAAATAACATAATGCCAATTGCTGGAAATCATCACCATTTCTATCTAAACAACACTGATCTAGACATTCCTTTATTCATAATGCAGACATTAGTTAGTTGACATCAACAAATATTGCTATTTTATTTGTCTTTAGCCCGTTCACTGTGTTTTGCTTATTCTATTGTTTTTAATTTTTTAATTTGATTTCATTAATGTTCTGTTCTTTTCAGAGGAATGTAGAGGAACTCCATGAAAGCATTCGTCAGCTTTTGGCTATGACAAATCAACAAGATCTACGTGACAAAATTATCTACATTTTGAAAGATCCTAAAGTGGACATAGGTTATCGAACAGACACCTCGTCTAAGTCTAGTAAATATATTTTTAATGTAAATATTGATTGTTGAGTGTTCTGTATCTGGTAATTGCAGGATTTATTGTATTCATTTATGTTACAAATTCTATTTTCTTGTAAATATTGTGATATTTTTGAAAATATCAATAATATCTGATGTTTTGATATGTATCTGATATTTTTGATATAATACAATATTTTCAAAACAGTCAACTTATTGATATCATTATAAATATTTTTAGGCCTAATATAAATTAGAAACTAAACATATTGCATTTAGCATGAAAGCTTAATAAAACTGTATTCTAAATGAGTCTTTTTTTTCACTTATGCAGTGAAATTGAAGACGAAGTAATTTGTAACAGACACAATTTCTTTTTACACTCATAAAAAACAAATTGTGATGAATTATCAAGTTACCAGAAAATTTTGTGTTTTATATCACAAAATTACATACAATATAGTTTTATTTGATTGAAAAATTTGAGCATAAATATAAGCTAGTGTGCTTTTACATTTTCTATCCTGTTATGTAGTTTGAACAAAAAAAAAAAAAAAAAAAAAAAAAAAAAAAAACTTCCTTACTTAGTCCCAAGCTTTGCTGATTTGAGGGAGTCTACTGTATATTAAAACATTTTTATTTACATGTTTCAACTCACTATTAATAGAGTCATCCTCAGAATGACTCTATTAATAGTGAGTTGAAACATGTAAATAAAAATGTTTTAATATACAGTAGACTCCCTCAAATCAGCAAAGCTTGGGACTAGGGGTTGTGCGGATTTTAGAATTTTGTGGATTTCTGGTCATTGATTTTCTTACATTTTTGAAACATTAATTTCATTGGTAGTTAAGTCTTATAATGAATACATATAATAAATTCAAACATTAAAATAAGTAAGAAAAATATTTAAATAAATAAATAGTTAAAAAGCAAGTAATTATTACAAAAAAAGTTAAGTAAAATAAAATTATAGAAAAATATCAAAATAAAATAGATAATTAAGATACATTACTAAACATAAATAATGATAAGGAAAAATCAATTTTTTTAATAAAGAAAAATATTTGCCTTTGTTAATAAACAAAAAAATCTTGATTAATTTTAAAATATTCATTTTATACGACAAAAATTATCTTGCCCCTCGCATTACAAACACTACCAAATAGTTATTGAAAGTTACATTACACTGGGACTACGATACGATAATGGTTATTTCAATTAAATATTGATCATCCTAATTAGTAAACCGGATGTAGATCCCAAATTCGTTTTGTAACTAGCAGGGATAAGAAAATAGTAATAGAACAATAAAATAATTTTATATAGCAAAAATTATCCTGCCATGCGAATTACAAACACTGCCAAACGACCACTGACAGTTAAATTATGCTGCAACTACGATACGATAACGATTATTTTGATCAAATATCGATTATCGTACGTCTAAGAAACATATTATTTAACACTGCAGAATTTAAATTAAAAGGCATTAATAAAAAAGTAAGAAGTTGAAAATGATTTAAAAATAGATAATGTTATAGAATTATTTGTATTGCATTAGTCGCTGACTTCAGCGCCATTTTTAATTTCATTGTTTCCTAGTTATAGCTGAAAAAAAATGTGTGGATTTCTGGCGTTTGCGGGTTTTAGGGATGTGGATTTAAGGGAGTCTACTGTATTTTAAATGTTAATATACAACGTCGTAGAAGCAAAATGCTTTTATAATATAAATTCTTATATTTTTTTATGTAGAATATATATTATTAGTATTATGATATAGTTATTAGTGGACGTCATCAAGAGTTACTAGTGTTATTTTTCACATTCAGATCCAGCATTATTCGAGTCATGTGACATGGGACGTTGTCTTTTGCACAAAGACCCCATTTTCACTTATGAAGAAAAGTGCAGATCATTTGTACTACCATATGGTGTAAATGATCCGTAATGTTGTTCAGATAATCTGTGGCATTCAGGGTCCATTATACAACAGCCACAGGTCCGTGGGATACCCACGAAAACATTCTCCGAAGCTTAATATTGCCACAATCTCTTGTAATGTGATCTCTTGTAAATTGGGGAGTAATTGTTCTCATGGAAAGCGGCGTACTGAAACAGGGCCATTGATGCGTTCAAGAATGAATTATGTTTCATCCGACAAGGCAACTCTTTCCCTCCAACTCATATATTTTAAAATCCCATCATGATGTTCTAGCCCTAGTGTAGGAGTATTTCATATTTTGCTTGGTCAACAGTGGCACATGAGTGGAATGTAAGCCTCATAGTCTCATATTCAATAGTGTCAGCTGAACTGTATGCTCTGAAAGAATGACACTTCAACCTGTATTGTATTGCCTTGGGATGTAAATTGAGCTAGTCTCTGGTGCCAAATTTGCTTTACCAAGTGGGTGGAGTCGTTTTTTATTTGATAATGTCTCGACGTCCAACGCGATGGCTTCTACTGATGGTTTCAGCATCATTCATCCACTTTGTACAAGTATGAACAACTCATGAGACGAGCAGTTTTGAAGTTACTCCTTCTGAGTGGGATTTTGCACCATTAAACCTTATACAACCAACCAATCTGCTCATTCTGAGTCGACGAGCGACTGAATTCTGCTCTCTATCATAGTTGCTGAGATCAAGAGCCTTTACCCTCATTACCAAATATAAGTGCAAAAATGATTAGAGAGATTTCTTAGTAACATTTAAATGCCATTCCCACTGAATTATGTGCCTTCCATAGACATGTGCTCATTGCAAAATGTGGAAGTGGTCTTAATATCTTGACTCTTGAGTATATAATAAAACAATTTTGATCAGAAGTGACAGAAAATTACCAAAGGATATTGACAATACAATCACTGATATGCATTATTCATGCAAGTAAATTTAAAATAAATGCACATCAGATTTTGCAAATTAAAGAGGAAGAGCATAACCATGCATTTATAATAATTTCTTATATTATAAAAGATGTTCTGTTCTGTTTGTCAAAAGTGTAGCTTCTGAAAGATTCTAAATTACACAAAATCAAATCAAATCTAAATTAAGAAATTCATTTTGTAACTCAGTTGTCAATTGCTCATAACCTTATAAATGAAAATTGAAAAATAGTTATGGTATGTATAAAGCTTGATTTTGTTCCTTTGTTTCAATTAAAATTAAACAGTTTGGATAATTATTTTTAGTTGTTGATTTTTTAATTACAGTAGAGGACCTATTATCCGGAATTGTCGGGACCGAGGGCTTTCCGGATTTTGGAATTTTCCTTGTTTCAGGTCCGTCTAAAACTCGACACTCCCCTCCCTCCCCCCTCCAAAAAAAAAAAAAACCACAGAAATTTTTAAAATTATCAAATTATAGCACTGCTATCTAGAATATGAATGAAAAGTGTGTTGTATAGAAAAAACACTAAGCTACAACTTTGACTCTTGTACTATGGTACAAAGTCTCAAATCCGGACATCCAAAATTCAGATCTCTTCAAAATCCGGACGTTTTGCTAACTGGCTTTATATATATATATATATATAACCATAAAATACCGTTAATCTGTCCCCCCCCCCCCCAAACATGACGAAAATCGTAAAATAATTAGAAGGGAGGGCACTTACACAGGATATTTCCTTGATCGTTTCACAAAATTTGCATTTTTCGCAGTATTTGACGAGATTTGCAGGGTTTTATCGCGATATTTGACAAATTTGCAGTTTTTTCGCGATACTTGAAAAAATTTGAGTTTTTTATGGGGATGAATCATGATGAAATGAATGAATCGTGAATCTTTGAATGAATTATGAATTTTGATACTTGAAGCAATACTTGAAAAAATTTGCTTTTTTTTTTAAAAAAACGTAAATTCTGTCGAAAAAATGCAGAAAAAAGGTAAATTTTGTAAAAAAAAAAAAAAGCCAAAAAAGCATGAAATCTTAAAAAATCTCGAAAAAACGCACATTTGATCAAAGAGTCATGATTCATCTCGTCGCAGTCGTCTTCATTTCCAGATTTCGGGTCCTTCCGGATTTCGGAATTCCGGATAATAGGTCCTCTACTGTATTTCAATTGTATTTTGTCATGTCTATATAATTGTGTAAATTTTTAAGTGGCGAGTAAAAAATAGCAGGGTAAAAGATTTTTTTCTCTCATTTTGACTTCCCTACATTTATAAATGCTATGCAGGAAAATTTTTCTGCCCGGGAAAATGTGAATTTCAAGTCCTACTATTTAAAGATATATAGTTTTTGGAAATTAAATTTCAATACATTTATAATGGGTGTGTGAAATATGTTTGTAATTTATTATTTGAAACAAAATTATATAAAAAAATAAACATTCACCATAACTAAAAACATATTTAGTGCCGGATATCCCTATGTGGCAGACAAAAGCATTTCGGATATCCGGCAAAATCAATATCCAGTACATTCGTAACATTTATGAACTGATTTCGGATGTAACTTTGTATGTACATGGTACATTCCGATGTCTCAACTGTGTTTGTTGGCAATTTTGAAATTTACCAAGGGGAAAAATTGTGAAATTTAAAAAGGAGCTGGGATGTGAAATTTGTTAATTGCTCACAGGATGAAAAAAAAATCATGAAATTTGTCAATTGTCTACCAAAAAAAAAAAAAAAAAAGGGTGGGAGAAAAATAAAGAGCAAAATTAACAGATCAGTTCTTATAAAAATATACATTAAAAAAAAAATTCCATTTTGGTAAAAGTTTGCACAATTTTTCTACTGTATGTCTTAAAAATATCACAGAATATGTTGATTGTTGTGTGTAAAAAAAAAGAATATTAAAGATTCGTCCACTAGTTGTATGAAAAAAAAAAAAAAAAAAAAAAAAAAAAAAACACCTTGATGTTTTATTAATAAGTCATAAAGACAAATCCAGAAACTCATTGTGTGACCAAATGTGCAAAAATAAAATTATAAAATTCATTGGTCGGTTGTAGGAAAATATTGAAAAAAAAAAGCTGTTTGACTAACAATATGCATTTTTTACTTACCCATCATACAAAAGATAGGTTAAGTCTTGTAATCATTTTAAAAATTAATTTTTTTTTTTTTTTGACGGATTTACACATTTTAAAACATCAAAGATTCCAAAAAACATTAAAAAAAAAAATTGCCATCTGTGTGTCTGTAAAAGCTCTATTTCCCGAACAAACTGAGGTAGAGACTTGAAATCTGGTGTATACTTAGTATGTAGTAAACAGAAGAAGCCTATTGAATATCAATAACCTCTATTATCCAGAACTATTTTTTTCATACTTCAAAATGTTCATTCTGATGAAAGGCATATAAGAATTTTTGAAATTTTTATTTTAAGGAGTAAATCTATAAGACAATAATAATAAAAAAAAAAACATAAATTTTACATAAATTTTACATAAAGAATAGTTGATTGAATAATTAGTTGCTGAGATATTTGTAATCATGTTTTCCACACTCTTGGATTTTTTATGACCATGTGTTTCATTCAAATTTCAATTCAAATATTTATTTTAAAAAGAAATGAGACATTTAATCCGATGCAGTAAACTGTTTGTTAATATGTTTATTATTTTTGAAGTTATCAAAATGTTTTTTTGTGCAATTCGGTACTACTTAATTATCCGTCAACATAAAAAACTATCACATTCACTTGACATTAAACACATTACACGTATTTGTTACATCATCAAGTGACATTTAATTAGATGTTTTACTTGTATTTTTATTAATCTTTTACTAATTTGTTTTTTCATTATTTAAAATAAAAAATATGCCAATTTGTATAATTGATTAATAGTTTGGTGAGTTATATAATTTGTTGAAATGGGTCGACTGGATAATCATATAATACCTGCAAATCCGTAAAAGAGCATTACAATGTATTAAAAATATTGAAATGTACGTTTGCATTTTATTTAAGAATTGCGATGCATTTTATAAATAGTTTGCACATGTTTTATATTCATATTTCATAGTATGCATATCTATGACGGGTGAGTATTACGGTGACCCCCAACGACTAGTTATTAAATTTCTGCACAGTAATCCTTTTGTTCTAGAGTCAACATTAACTAAATAAATATCTATTAATTAAAATTTACTGCAGAACACTCTTTAACTTAATTTGTTCTATGTAAAGGTGAAATCTTGTTATTGATTTTGTACTTTTTGTTTAGGGCCTGTACATGAAGTTACTGCTAATCAAAAATTAAAAGAAGAGGTATGAAAAATTGTACTCAGTTCTTTCTTTCTGTTTGTGATTTTGTAATGTTTATTCTCAAAATTTAGATAAAACCTTTAGAAGAATATATTCATTTAATCCTTTTGATGTTTTATAATGTCTTTTAATAGATTATTATTTTGTTTTAAGAAATACTTTTGTTACTATTTAAATGTAGTAATGTTAGTATATCCAGAGTTTCCCCTTGAGGCTTTCAGGAGGGCGCTCTGCCCCTCCTGCCATTTAGTTTAAAAAATAGCACCTCTCTTGCCCCTCATTCAAAAACTAGCACCCCTCTGGTCGCTCATTCAAAAAAATAGCGCCCTTCTTGTCCCACATTTGAAATAACTCAGTGATGATGCAAACGTACTATAGTGCATAAATTGTGCAAAAGATCGGCGACGGATGCAAAAAATAGGTCTTGTGCGTTACTTGTTACGCATAATTTCATTAACAAATAAAAAAAACCCGGCTAATTTCGTCACAAAAAAACGCGAAATAACGACTATTTTCTGGCAAGATTCATGAAAAAATAGTTATTTTCATCACAAAGTCCTGAAAAAGCAGCAAATTTCCTCAAAAGATCATGAAAAAATGAAAAATTTCATCGATAAATCGTGATAAAACATAAAATTTTGTCAAACGATTCGCGAAAAACGGCAACTCATAAAAAAAAAAATCCGATAAAATTGGCAGATTTCATCAAAAGATTTGCATAAAAATGGCAAATTTCATTTACAAATCGCAATAAAACAAAAAATTCTGTCAAAAATTTTGCAAAAAACGGCAAATTTTGCGAAAAAACACAAAATTCGTCAAAATATCCGAAAAAAAAACAGCAAATTTCATCAAAAGATCACAAAAAATTCAAATTTTGTCAAAGTAGCACACACGCACAAAAAAAAAGTTTATGCCAGAAGTGAATTTTTCTGTTCTAAAAACTAATTTTCTTGCTTCACAATTGTGTTTTTATTGCTCTAAAAACGGATTTTCCAAATTCATAATCATTTTCTTGCTAAGAGATAGAATTTGATGTGAATTTTATCTTCATTTATTTGAACATGTAATCTTTTTTATATTTATTATAAAATTGTGCTTGCTTGTCCTTATTTGTTATCTTTATCAGCTAGATAATCTAAAATGTCAGCTAGATGAGGTTTTGAAGATTTCTAAAAATAAGTCTGATGTTGTTCTGGAAGATTGTAAGCAAGCTTTGGAGAAGTCGAGAACAAAGATTATGCAGGATGAAATGCAAATCAGAGAGTTGCAGAAAAAGTAAGTAACCCCTACAGATTAGGGATGCAACGGATATCCGGCCAATATCCGATATCCGGCATATCCAGCTGATTTTTCAATATCCGAAATATCATCGAATATCCGAATCACAATCACCGGATATCCGACTTTTCTATCGGATATCCGGCAGAATGCAACAAACCAAATATATATTAATAACAGTAATCGTTTGATCCCAAACAATGCGAAAAACTTTTGTTTATAATGCAAAAGATGAAATATTATTATAAGTTCCCTATCGATGAATAAAAGGTTATTCTCAAAAGTTTAAAGAATTGCCAGCTTTCCAACTATTTATACTTAAACTCTGTAACAAATTTAAAAGTTTACGTTTACATCTTTTAGAAAATTGTATCTACTTTCAGATTGTAAAACAAAATTTGAAGTCAAAATAGCAAATGAAGCTTTTGTGCAAAAATGCATAAAGATAAAAAACCAACATTGAGAAATGCACAAATAATGCATGAAAAGAATAGAAAATAGCTGTTTCGAATTTACTATCGAGATTCTTCATCAGTATAAGACTCAGCATGCTAGAAAAAGATAAGCTGAGCAAAGCGAAAGGGAAGCACAGTCTTATATGCCTATTACGGGAACGAATGGTAATAGATTCAAAACAGCTGTTTGCTACCTTACATACATTTCTAAACGTTGGTTTTCTATTTTCTTAAAATTTGAAGTTGTTTATTTAACTGTGATTTTACTAATTTTCTTTCTTCCTTTCAATTTAAACAATGGGTTAATTGGTTTTTAAGTTACACAACTAAACAAACCTATTTTTAATTTCTTCTATCTTTCAAAGAATAAATTATTGTAATAAATTTTTTTTGACGAATTTGCGTATTTTAGGGATCAAATATCCCCCAAAACATGCTTATTCAAAACATCTGTCTGTCCCAGTGTCGCCATCATACTATCAAAAAGTGTATGAAGTTATGCATAGAATGATCCAAATATTTTGTGCATATTTTTGACTGTAACCAGCAGGTTCTTCTTCAATATGGAAACATTTCGCTGTAAGGCGGTGCTGTAATTGCAATTTTTGTGCCATTTTCATTGTTCTACCATCAAATACTGTATGAAGTTATGCATAGAATTGAACCAAATTTCTTTGAATACATTTCTGGGAATGACTGTCTGGTCTTCCTTCAATTTGAAAATAGTTTGTCCAAAGATGGTACTGTAATAATGATTTTTGTAAAATAATTTTGATTTTTCATAATCCTTACAGAGAATTAGTGGTTCGTGCAGCGATGCGAACTTCGTATCTTTCTAAAATTGGCTATTCGCAAACAACTGATGTATAGCAGAACAGAAAAGAATATTGATTTTAATAAATATCATGATCGAGATTAACTCATTCTTAATCTAATTAACTGACTGCAGCAAAAATTCTAGATGAAAATAAAAGTTGGTATAGTACTGAACTAACAATATTGAAGTAGTATTAATACAGTTGACTCTCTCTACAACGAAACTCTATCCAGCGAATTTAACGAATTTTTTGTAGGAACGGTCAATTTTTTTCATGATTACATTAAAAATAATCTACATATAGCGAAATATATATCTCCATTTAACGGATTTTTTCAAAAATGTTCTTTTATATGTTCTGAAAACGCTTCAAATTATTTGTAGAGTAAATTTTTTTCATTGATTTCTCGTTTATAAGTCATAGCTACATAGCATCCTCTACCTTATTCCTTATGTCTAAAAAAAGGCATTCAACCCCCCCCCCCCCCCCCAAAAAAAAAAAGTTATTTTTGCATGGTTATATTTGACTTTGTTTTAGCCAAGGTGAGCTTGCGTTCTTGGAAAAGAGTGAAACATTTGCTTGCTATTGGAACGATTTGCAATAATCACAAAGCATCCTAAAAGATAAAACTATTCCATTATCGTCTTGAAAATGGTGTTTATTTCTTGGTTTGGATAGTAAGTCAGCAATAAGGAAGGGGTGAGGGGGCAATTGCAGAAAAGGTTTTTTTCAGCAGGTTTTCATCTATCTAAACTAACTCTCATTACTTTTAGAGTTTATGTTTGTTGTTTGTGGCGACTTGGAACATTTTTTGTTGTGAGAGATCATTTGAATGAAGAATTGTTACTAAACGTCATCTATGCTGGTGTTATCTTCTACTGCATCTTCATAAAAACTCCTTTGGGATAAGCATAATGCTTTCTTTAAAAGTACAAAATTTTTTGCCGTTTTCTATTCAACGAATTTTTTGACTGAACGATGGATTTCGTTATATAGAGACTCGACTGTATTTGTAAATATTTTTTGAAACATTCAGATATATGGAAAAAAAGAGAGTTTTGGGATTGGTGCATCCAACTAGTTATTTTCATGATTTCATTATAAATACTTAAAATTGAGTTTGTTTTTTTTCTTTTTGGCTTATAAATTTGAAAGTGATTTAACTTAAAGTAAAATTAAATGTAGCTTAAGGTAAAACAGTATTAAATAATTAAAACATGAAAATAATCATTAAGTAAACCCATGTTTGGAAATAACTCTTCAACCATTGGTATATTCATAAGCCTTTTTATGTTTACATTATAAATGGAAGCTATTTATTTCTTTGTGAAATTACTTTACAATTATAAAATAAACATATTGATAAATGTGTAAAATTTGTTCTATAAATTATCTGCATTTCATTGTACAAATTATTAGCAATTATCAGCATTTCATTGTAATTATTAGCCATTATCAGCGTTTCATTGACAAATAAGCAGAATATTTAAATGTTTGAAGTACATTTTTTATTCAATATTATTAATATACACATACAGGGCTTGAACTTTGGCATGGGATGGCTGGATTCATGCCTTAAAAAATCTTATAGCCAAGACATTCCTGTTTCCAAAAAAAAAAAAAAAAAAAATCCCTTTTTGATTTTTTTTTTCTTTTGTTAAATGGCGATCAAATCTCAGGACTGACTGACTATTTTTGTGATATTTTCCGCTGTCAATTGGCAAATCTCACAGTTTTCTCTTATGGCAATTATACAAAATTCATGATTGGTTTTTTGCATTTGATTGAAAAACTTTGTAATTTTTCTCACAATTTTCTCACTTGCTCGCCTCGCAAACTTTTGCAACTTTTTTCTCGAGACCGATTGCCAAATTTCACATTTTTTTTCTCTCAACTGAATGTGACAAATTTAGGTATTTTATTCTACGACTGATAGGAAAATTTCCCTTTTTGTTTTAGTGGCATTCTGCTGAAATTAATAATTATTTTCCTGTGTCCAGCTGAAAAATTTGTGTTTTTTCTCTGTTACCTGCTGATGATTTTCATGATATTTGCTTGTGACAGGCTAACAAATTTCACGATATTTTACTGTAAATGACTGATGAATTTCGCTATATTTTCCCACAACCCAAGTTCCCTCAAACTTAAAATTTTTTCAGACCGATTGACTATTTTTAAAAATTTATTTTTGCCATGGTGGACAAAATCAGCGATATTTTTTCTATGGCCGATTTCCGTATTTTGTGAATTTCTTTTTCTAATTTATTTTGTCTCTTTTGCCGAAACAAGAAATTTCTAAAAGGGCAGTAATGGTCACTAGAGTCTGAGCTCTATCTAATTAGCCTGGAATCAGCATTAAACAAAATGAGATTAGATCTTGTGTTGCACATTGGAAAAAAAAAAAAAAAAAAAAACATGTTTTTTTAACAATCAATGGTTCAGCATTAGATTTTTTTTTTTTCAGTTTTCGAAATCATCACACATTTTGTAATCAAATCAATGGGCTTTGATAATCATACTTATTTTTTCATTTAAAAGATAATCTTTCATACAATGTTTCTGTTTGGATTTTTTTTTTTTTTTTTTTTTTTCCATATCTGATCATTTGCATCTGCCCATTTTGTAACTTTTTATTTTCTTCTTTATTAAAAATGACATTTTGATTTCCTATTCAAATAAAAATTCTTCTAAATTTAAAGAATTTCGTAAAAAAATAATAATAAATAAATAAATAAAATGAGGACACCCATTGTCCAAAGCAAGATATTTAAATGTTTCCCATTGAGTTAATGAAAATTAGTAAAAACATTATTTTTATGATGATCAAAACATAACTCATGTAATAAGAGTCACATACTACATATGTCATGGATTTCCTGGACCAATAATAAACAAAATAAAATGCAGACACCACAAGGTCCATTCCCAATCGATAACATCAACCGCTTTCCAAATGATTGAAAAAAAAAATGGCAAACTTTAAGAAAACACATTTAGAAACAGTAAATAGTTTATGTGCATAGTTCACAGAAATTAGGACATGACCTTTTTAAATAAACCATTTCTCATGGAATAGAAGAAACCTACAGATTATGCCCTTTTCAGAATTTCATATGGGTTTAAAATTCCATTGCATAGAAGAACATAATTCAATTAGCTAAAATGTCAGAAATTACAGTATTGACGATAATTCCACTAAGTGGTATGCAATCACCGCAGGATATTGACAATACAATCATCTAAATGTATTATTCTTGCAAGTAAATTAAAAATGAATGCCTATCAAATTTTACAAATAATAATAATAATAATAATAATAAAATAAAAATAAAAAAGTGTAACTTACAAAAGATTCTAAACTACACAAAATCGAATAAAATCTAAATTAAAATATTCATTTAGCAACTCAATTATTAATTGTTCATAACACTGAATGAAAATTGAAAAATAGATATGATATATATAAGGCTTGATTCTTTTCGTTTGTTTTAATTAAAATAGATTTTTTGGATAATTATCTTGAGTTGTTGATTTAAATTATTTTAATGGAATTTTGTCATGCTGGTATAAATTAAATATTTAAATGGCATGTAAAAAATAATAGTTTTTTTTTTTTTTTTTTAATTTCTTCCTTCTCATATAGTTTAAAACCCCTGCATTTACAAATGTTATGAGGAAAACTCTCTCTCTGCCTGGGAACACCTGAATTTCAAGCCCTGATAGTCAAAGATATATAGTTTCTGTAAATTATATTCCAATACGTTTAAAAGTTGTAATGGTGTGTGAAACATGTTTGCAATTTATTATTTGAGATGACATTGCATAAAGAAATAAACAAACATTCACCATAACAAAAAACATATTCAGTACCGGATATCCGGCCGGATATCCGAATCCGGCAGGCAAATCGGATATCCGATATCCGATATCTGGCAAAATCAGTATCCGTTGCATCCCTACTACAGATCCTGCTTTTATTGTTATTTAAGAAGTAGAAAGTTGTGAAAATTAATATAAATATTGTAATAAAAACATAAATAAAATTTTTATTTTATTTTATACATACAATGGAACTCCGATTTAATGCTTCCTGCATATAACGCTTTTCCATTTTTAACATCGTTTCAGCTTGGTCTTACGTATTTCAAAATGTCATTCTCATGTCTTTCATGCATTTAACGCCATTTTGTAAAATGAAAATGAGCACTTTTTCGAACAGTAATTTATCATTTTTGACTAATTCAGTGTTCTTTCGATCTACAATTCTACTTTTATTTGAATTGATATTTCCTGAAATGAAATACTAGTTATTTTTTTTTTCCATTTTGGAAAACCAAGAAACTTGCAGCTTGCTTGCTGCAATCAAATTTAGTACTACATAAAAACTTAAAGAACAATTCATCTTTTTGCTTTTTTCTTCCCCACTGCATGGCATGGTGCCTGATAGATAAAGGAAAAGAGACCCGTGGAAGGAATTTCAAAATATTTCATAGAGAGAGGCAGTATTGGGTTTTCGATAGATATTGAACTGAAGGACAAAATTAAAATATTTATTTGTTTTCATTCAGTGAGAAATGACTGCAAAATGGAAGTGATTCTCTATAGTTGATAAAGGCAGCATTATCAAAACTAGTCGTTGGGGGCTACCGTAATACTTACCCATCATGGGTATGTATATGAAAATAAAACAGGTGAAAACTATTTATACAATGCATTGCAATTCATAAACAAAAATTATATATATTGTTAATATACAAAATAATGCTATATTAAAGAACTGCTGATGTACCGATTTCGACAAATTATATGAAACGCCAAACTACTCAAGTAGTACCGAACTGCGTAAAAGAAACATCCTTATAATTCCAAAAATAATAATTCTATTAACTAACAATTAACTGCGTCGGATAAAGTGTCTCATTTCCAATTAAAATATACCTCTGAATTGAAATTTGAATGAAATACAGGGTCATGAAAAATCGAAGAATGTGGAAAACAGGATTACAAATATCTCGGCAACTAATAATTCGATCAACTTTGTTCTATATGCAAAATGTGTGTTATTTTATTGCCTTTTACGTCCATTTCTTAGAAAAAAAAATTCAAAATTTTTTATATACCTTTCACCCGAACGAATTTTTCGAGAGTCCGAAAAAAATAATTTTGGATAATCGAGGTTGCTGATATTAAATAGGCTTCGTCCCATTCTTACATACTAACTACATACAAAATTTCAAGTCTCTATCTCAATTTGTTTGGGAGGTAGAGCGTTTACAGACAGACAGACGGACGGCAAAAATTTTTTTCTAAAAATATGTTTTTCGGAATCTCTACTATCTAAAACGTGTAAATCCGCCAAAAAAATTTTTTCGGTTTTCAAAACGATAGCAAGACTTACCCTATACTACATATGATGGGTAAGTAAAATCAAAGCATTTTCCAGGGATTAAAATAGAATTAGCTAAATCCTTTTGATTTTCAACATCTACACTTAAAACAATTCTAAGCCAGCAAGATGACGTTGAAACAAAATCAGATACTTTAGGAAATGCTGAAAAAAAGATTAAAATCTTTAAAGCTTCTCCTTATGCTGAACAGGAAAAAATTTTAATTAAATAGCTCCACCAAGCAAAGCACACACTGCAAATATTCCTATTAATGAAACAATATTAAGAAAGAAAGATATGGAGATTTCTCTTAGATTATACATAACTGAATTTTCTGCATCAAATTGTTGGATCGACAGATTCAAAAACAGACACAAAAGCTGATGAAACAGGCTTATTTTTCAATCTCCTTCCAGATAAGATATACATAATAAATGAGAATCATGTAATGGAGGAAATATGTCAAAAGAATGTCTAATAGTTTTATTGTGCCATAATTCTGATGATAGCAAAAAACTAACTGGTATTTTTTTGAAAATCCATAGGTTACCATTCCTGAAGAGCCCTACATCGAATTGAGTTACCTGAACCAGAATCATGATCAACTTGGATCATTAATTTTTTTTCTTTCTTTTTTTTTTCTTTTCTTTCTTTTTTTTTTTTTTTCTTTCTTTTTTTCGGGCAGGATTGAGTTTGGATTGATCTTGCATTTCAAAAGAGTGACAAATATTATTTTAATTAAAGAAATATTTATGTTTGAATATTAATGATTGCATGTGTGTTTTCATTTTAATACAAAAAAAAAAAAAAAAAAAAAGATGAAATTTATATTATAGACATACATAATTGTAGACTATTTTTCCATAATTCAATTATTTTTATTTATTTTTTTTTTTTAATACTTTTTTGAAAATTTGGATTTGGGTTTGAATGTTTCAGATTAAAATTTGTTGGGTTATGGATTGACAAATTTTTTATTTATTTATTACTTTTTTATTTATTTATTTATTTGGGTTGACATTGTGCAGAATTTTCAGGCTTATATCAGTTTCTACCTGACTTGTGCAGAACTCTAGTTATACATCATATTTTTTTCCAAACCGTGTTGAGAAAGTATATATTTGAAATAATGTATGAATGTGTTAATAATAAAATAATGTTACGTCTAATGTATGCTTTTTAAATGTTACATTTAATATATTTTTATGGAAACAGATCTGTATGTATCTCTGTGAGTAAAATTGGCTTTAAAAAATAAATTAACATCTAAAATTTGCATATATACAAAAAATAAAATAAATAAATACTGGCATTACAATCTCAAATGTGGATAATTACATTTTTATATATAATTTAATTTCAGTTTTTATGAAATCAGTTGCATTAATAAAAACAAAAACATTAATTACTTGGAAATTGATGAAAGGAAGAAAGAGCATATTAGAGACCTAAAATTGAATAAAGAAACTAGAGTTTTTGTAAAAAATAACCTATAACACCCATACAGATGGAAACTTTACAAATATAGAAAATTTTGAACTGTGATAATATGCATAAGCCCTATTACGTGAATCATACTTCTAAAGCAAAACTTTCCAGCAATACAATGCATGCACTTATTGACTGTAGGTGTATGAAAACATTTAAAGAGGGAAAAGAGAAAAGAAAGGGAAAAAGAGGGACTTGGCTATCTTGAAACAAAATAAATAGAGAAATGAAAAAAATTCAGTCAATCATCTGAGGATGTTTAATATAAGAACAAAATCATTATTGTAATGAATTTTTGAATGTGTTTTTCAAATACTGCTTCTAATACATATTTTTTAATGTTACATCTAATGTATTTTATAGGAACAGATCTGTATGTATTACTGGGAGTAAAATTGCCTTTAAAATATAAAATAATGTCTAAAATTAGTATATAAACAAAAAATTATAATTTTTTGATATTTTATCTTGAATCAATAATGCATTCAATTTACGCTTTTCACCCATCCTCCTTCAGAAGTCAGTAAATGAATCTGCAAATATTTGGAATTTGTTTCTTCTCGACTGGTCACTTAAGAAATGAAGAAACAGACCCCCTACCATCAAAGTTTGCAAGCTTTAGTCATCATAAGATTTTTGGAGTAAAAATATCTTACTTAAATTTGACTGTTGATGTTTTGCATGAGTATTTATTGCAATTTTTGTGTGCATATTTAAGCCAAAAACTATACAGCTACTTTATAATATGATGCACATAAAAATTGATTTTTCAGTCATTAAGAAAAACATCTTACTGAAGTTTGTCAGAAATTTAAAGATACTAAAATGAAATAATTGCATATATTCATCCTTTTAAATTAACATTTGTTACATATTTTCTGTCTTTATTCTGCAATTCCGTTTTGATTGCAAAATTTATTATACCATAATATCTCATTCCTTCATTTATATATATATATATATATAAGGAATTAAATGCATTTTATCCTTCCTTCTTTAGATTACGAGAACAAAAGATTTTAGAAAAAAATAAAAGTTCAGTAGCAGCTGCTAAAAGTTCTTCTGTAGAAAGATCTATGGACAGAAATGTTTCTGCAGAAAGACAAAAATCTCCAAAGCTTGCTAAAAGTGTTTCTTGGGAAAACCAACAATATGCTGCAGCTACTAAAAGTACCGGAAAAAGCCAGCCTTCCACACAAAGTATAAGTTTAGAAAATCAGCAGTATGCCACAGTTCACAAAGGTATATATGGAGGTAAACATCAGTATGCTACAGTTACCAAAAATATAGCTGGGAAAAGTCAGCATATTGAAGGAAATATATCTAGGGAAAATCAGCAGTATGCTACAGCTGCCAAAGGTCTGCCTGGAGAAAGCCAACAGTATGCTACAGCTACCAAAAATATATTAAGACAAAGTCAGCCTGTCGCACAAAGTACATCTCTGGAAAATCAGCCTTATGCTACAACTAACAGAAGTCTATTTGGACAAAGTCAGCATTATGCTACAGCTACAAAAAATGTACATGGCGAAAGTCAGCGATATGCTACAGCTACCAGAAGTATATCTGGTGAAAATCTGCTTGTGGCACAAAGTACTTCAAACTCAGACATTTTGTCTAAGTTGTGTTCTCATTTAAAAGATATTCATTTATCGTTAATTTTACTCCTGAAAGTTATCACTACAGTTAAGGGTATCTTGAATTCTATTCAGGCCACCAAACTATACCACAGGACTGCGAAAATTCCAAAGATACCTACAAATCTGCAGCATTTTGTGGAAGAGAGCGTCATTCTTCAACTGGAAACAAGGCTGCGGCAGTGCACTCGACTGGCATTTGATATCAACACTATGTATAAACGTCTTTGTAAGTTTGCGACTCTTAACAAAGATAAAATTCAAAATATAAATGACTTGAAATCTCAGTTGAAACACCTTGAAAAATTTGTTAAAGAAATGAGTGCGTTTACAGCCGATAATGACTTACTGAATGTTGGTTTGAGGCGTTCAGAATTTTTCCAAGCTCTCAGGGACTCTTCTGTTGTTCTTCCTGAAGAAAATAGGCTACACTGTCTGGAAGATTTCCAGAAGATTATCGAGAACTGTGAAACCTTGAGCAAAACTGCTTCTGAAGCGGCTGACTTTGTTGAAAGTGCCATAGAAAAATATGCTGTAAAAAGAGATTTTTATGATATTGCTGATTCCTTGAAAGATTTTTCCTATCTATCTTCTGATGTACATAATAGAACTTCTGGAGAAAGAGCTGGCTTAAAATCGGCCAGTGATGAAACTTTAAAACAGGTAAATGAAAGTTTTTTTTTTTTTTTCTGCTGTTATTGTTAGAATTCATTCCTTTAAAATAACATTACAGTTAAGAAATTATTTTTATCTGTACTTGCATCAAATTTTCATGTAGATGTATAAATGTTATTCTAAGTTGAAATCCAAAAAGTAGTTTTATTTCTTGGCCAAAACCATGCAACTCATACCACCTGATTAAGTTAAAAAAAAATTCTATAATTTTTTGATTGTTTAAATAGAATTTAGTATTTATATTTGCTGCCTCTGAAATTGTTTTTATTTGAAAATTGTTTAAATGTTCAGAAACTAAAACTTTTGTGGCAAATTTTAATGTATCGTAATTATAGATTGGGAGACGGTAGCACAGACAGTCATCTCATCGAATTCACGTGTAAAAATCTAGGATTAGTTGAATTTCAACTTGCCTATTAAAATGCAATTGGTCTGCCAAGTCCTATCTTGGTGGAAAGGACTTAAAAATTCAATTTTAGCGGTTTACTCATAGGTTTAACATATGTTTTCCTGCTTCCTATCCTCCATGTTTTCATATTTTTGGGTGAGCACAATGTTAAACCTTCGAGACAAATGTTTATTTACTGTCAAACAAATGTTTATTTAATAATAAAATTTTTGCATTGTGTAAAAAAGAAATTCATCATTAGTAGACTATTAAATATAATTTTAGGGCTTGATTAAGATGAATTTTAAACATTTCAATGACATTTAGGATTTTATTTTCGAGATAAACACTATTTGTGAATACGTACTCCCTACAATCTTAAAAAGAAATTGAAAAAAGAAACTTGCTAAACTTTCATTTGTTAATAGCCTATAACTTTTCGCTAAAATGTAAATGCATTTTTATTGATGTTGAGTAATTTATAACAACATTAAGATAATTTAAAATATACAGCTGAAAAGTAAAGAAGACAAGTTAAATTAAGAATAAGTTATGCTTTGATAAATATATAAAAATACAAAAAAAAAAAGGTATTTTTAGGTAATAAATGTGGTGGTGGTGGGGGGGGGGGATCAAAGCAAAAATATTCATATTAAAAAAAAAAGAAAAAAAAAATAGGGTACTTCTAGGTTATTCCGTCGACCAAAAATTTATCGCCAGATTATAAGATTAAATGCCAATAATGGATGATTGTGAATGTCACGTTAAACATGATACACATCTTTAAACATCATCAAGTGGTTTTAAATTAACTTTTTAACTGTATTTTTATTCATGTATTACTAATTTATCTGTTCTGTTTTTATGTAAAATAAAAATTATGCCAACAAATTTAACTTGGCTTTTTGCTTGGCGATTTTTATAATTTGGCGAAAATGGTCAACGGGATAACCTAGTAGTATCCAAAAATAAAAAAAAAATAGGGAGGAGCAATGTGGCCTATAAACATGAAATAAGCTAAATTAATAATTTTTTTGTCAAAATATCTCATGTAAGATTGTTTTTTAAACATATCAATATAAAAAAGAAACACAAAAATGAACAATTAAGAAATATAAAACATTCAAAAACAAATTTCTATCAACTTTTTTAAAATAGAAAATTGAAACAATTAATTCTTTTTTTTCCCTAATTAGAATTTGTGTATTCTATATCCCCGATCCCCCTCATCTTTAACTTTATTATAAATAATCTCAATAGATTAAATGTATAAATCAATATTAAATCAAAGTAATTAAAACAGTAAACAGGAATCAAATATGTTTTGTTTATTGATTGGATCCATGCTTTCTTAATATTTTCTTTATTAGATAATTCATGCATAGAATTTTTAAATATATTTTGATGAAAACAGTTAATTCAGTTGTCTATTTTATACAGAAAAGCACACAACACTTCATATTTGTGAAGTTATAAAATGTAATCCCGAATGAAAAACACATCATAACAAACATTCTGCTAATACTAATACCAGGTTGTTATTTCTGCAATTTACAATTATTAGTGCATGACCTCAAAATATCTCTACAAAAATTCCCACACATAAAATCAGCGAATCAGGATCTTATGCAGGTCTGGTTCAAAGATATCAATCATCTAAACTTTTGTAGGAAACTACTAATTTTTTGATTGACTCTCATTCATACATTTTACAGTGTATTCCCCTCCCCCCTTTTTAAAAATATTTAAATTTTTAATTTTCATTAATTTTTTGTGATTTATTTTAAATTTGTTCACTGTGAAATGTACATTTGATTTGTTGCTAGTATTTTCACTTATATCATTAATATATTTCATGCTTGAAATTCAGAAACCAATCTGAAACAAAGGTACACAGAAAAGATACATTTTATTAAATAAACTTTTTAGTTAAAATTGGCATATGAAATGAATGACTTGCAAATTATCAAAAACTAATACTGAATTGATAACAAAATATAATTTAGCAAAGATTAAATATCTCAAATTTTGTAACATTCCAGTGGTTAGCATGTTAATCTTTGCCAATGATCTATACCACTGTACTGATCAACATGGTGTAATTTGCATTGTTCAATCAATCTTTATCTTATCACATCATAAATGTCAATATCCATGTGATTGTTACCTGTTTTTATGAATTACGTCTAAATCACCCATGCCCCTGAAATTAGCACGCCCTACTTTTACCCTCTCCTCCATACACAGTTTAAAATTTAAATTGATTAATATCTACTTTTAAAATTTTCTGCAATATTTGTTATTTTTAAGGGACAAATCTTTCTTCTAAATCATTTCAAATCTTCTCAATCAGTATTCCAAAATGACTGCTTCCTTTCTTTTTTGTCTAAAATTGAACTTCACTGTTTTTGTGATAGCTACTGAAGTGAACTGCAATTCAATACACAATTACTGTTCAGATTTTTTACTGTGTACTGTACAGTTTGGAAAAATGATAAATTTTTGTTTGATTTGTTTTTATTTTATTTAGAATTTTATCTAACTCAATCTACTCTTGAAATTTGCCCTTACTACTTTTACCATCCACACATATGGTTTAAAATTTAAGGAACTAATTAATATGTACTCTTTTAAAAATTTTCTGCAATATTTGTTATTTAAAATTGACAATCTTTCTTATAAATCATTTCAAATCTCTTCTTCAACTCCCACTCTTGAAATGTCTACTTCCAATTTCCTTTGACTAACTGTCAAGTGATTTTGTGATAGTTGCTGAAGTGAACTATGGTTCAATACACAAATACTATGAATCCCCCCTGTCTTATTATTGTTGTATTATTTTTAAGGTTCTAGAAAACTTTATTTGAAAGCTCATAGTTTATTATTCTTATAATACTTTTTTATAATACATTTTTTTGTTGGGGGGGGGGGGGGAGATGAAAGTAGCCTTGTGAATCAATATTATGTGCATTTGGGAAATTTTAGTATTTTGGGATATAATACAATATTCGTTTTATTTTTAGCATGTTTGCCTTGCCATACACTGCTAGAATGAAAATTTCTTAAAATATAAATGATTTATTCTTTAAACCATATTAACAGATGCATATCGTATTAATTGAATTGTATCAGAGTAATTCTTTTTTATATCTATATGTATTTAAATCTTGATTTTTTTTGCTTTTCAGACAAAAAGCAAATCATTACAAGACCTTGAAAGTTTAGTGGATATTTATAAGCGCACTGCCCAAGATTCAGAAAGGTTTGGCTTATCAACTGAAAGCTTAACTGATAAGTAATTGTGAAATCTTTATTACGTTATTGCATTACTTATTATGTTATTTATATTCTTAAAAATATATCCTTTTCAGACTCCAGGGTTTATTTCTGTACTTTTTTTCAATTTCAGTTATAGATTTATATTAACAAACTTGTCCAAACTTCCAAACTTAAAATTTATTAATTAAAACCTTCATTTTTAAGGATTGGAAGGCATTAAAACAAATGTTATGATTATGTGACTATATTTTCCATCTCTATTTTTTGCGCGTTTGATACTTTAAACAAAGCAAGAAATATTTCTATTAATTATGTTCTTGTCTATTATCTTGTTGGCCATTTTCAATTAAAAAGGAAAAAAAAAATCACCAAATTCTAATGTCAAATATACAAATTTAAAATCAAATGTCATTCCAAACTTTTATACACAAGGATATTAGAAAAATTAGAGTTTAATGTACCACTGAAAATAGGATTCTTTTATATGAGATTATTGACATACTAGATATGAAATTTCATTTGTTCGGAAGATTTTGTACAAAAGAATGTATTTAGAATAATTGGCATTACATTATGGAGGCCAAATTCTCGATATGTAGTGTCTTAAATTAATCAAATCTGTTTGAAACTTTCTGAATAATTTCCTTGGCTGTTCACAATTTTATATATTTTATGGAATTTTTGTGCATGTGTCAAAAAATGTGCAAGATTTTTTTCTTTTATTTTTACAGTTTTTAAATAATATGTAAGTCTTTTCAATCCCTTTATGTTTAATTATTTAAAAGTTGTTTAATAACTGAATTTTATAGCATATCAGGAAAAAAATTAAATGCAATTGAGCTAATTTGACTTTCTTAAATTAGATTTTCTGAACATTTAAGAAACTTATATGCTTAGAAATTTACAAGTAATCTAACATTATTAACTGCAAATTTCAAAGTTCTATATATTATATGAAGCAATATGAAAATAAAAAGTTGTATTAAATTAATGATGAGACTTTTGATATGAAGATAGTAATTTAACAACATACATGTAGAATCGGGTTTTTTGGTTCCAGGTGTACCCTAAGTTTCTGGGTTTTTTGATCGATCCTCCCGGGTTTATGATATAATTACATTTAGTGGAAAATTTGGACAGTAAAAAATATAGCGAATTTCAAAAAATTGTAGGAAAAGTACATATTGCGTCAAAGAATAACTGAAAAAAAAAAAAAAACATGAATTTCTTTAAAGAATCGTTCAAAAAACTAATTTTTTAAAAAAAATCGCGAAGGAAAAAAAATGCAAATTTTGTAATAAAAATCGTGAAGAAAAAAACAATTTCATCAAAAAATTGCAAAAAGCGATTAATTTCAACGAAAAAAGACCAATTTTGTCAAATAAGCATGAAAAACACCACATTTCGTGAGAAAATGGCAAATTTCATCAAAAGTTGCAAAAAAAAAAAGTTATTGCTGGAGTGGAATTTTCTCTTCCAAACACTTGTTTTTACAGCTTTAAAAACTGATTTTGTTGCTACATTTTTTTCATTTATCCTTTGCTTTCCCCAAAAACTGTTTTTTTCTGCTCCAATTTTTTTTTTTTTTTTTTTTTTTTTTTTTTTTTTTTTGTGTGTGTGTGTGTGTGTGAATGTGACCTTTGGAATTGGTATATTTTGCATGGATAATTTTCAGGGTTTTTCACACTGAGTCACAATCACCCCTGTAGAATTGTTAAATTAAACAAAAATTATTTTTTAAAGATATTGCATTTATAGATTGAATATAACTATTTTATTTCATAGATTTTATATGATACATATAATAAAATTAATATGAGCAATAAGAAACTATGTTTGCATATTTTATTCATATTAGAGCAAATGTGTACTATCATATCATAAACATTACATTAAAGCTTGGTACGAACGATTAAAGAAAATTTTCGACAACCATTTGTTAAAATTTGTCTGAATTTTCCTGAATCTTTTTTTTTTTTTTCCCTGGAACCAAATGTCTTGAACTTTTGGAAATTTCGTATAGTATAATTCATTTCTCAAATTTATTTTCTGAACGTATTGTGTTTGAGAATCAAAGTAACACTGAAATTTATTATTACTTATTTTTAACAGTTTTTTTTTTTTAAATTCTTGTTACAATGATTTTGTGTCATTTTATTGATTCATTTCACGAAATTGAAACTGTAAACATTCTGTTTTGCTGTGTAGGATCAAAGCAGCTGAAAAAATACTTCAGGCAGCAGAACTTGAGAAATGTGATGATAACTTCAATGAGCAGATCATGACAGAGTCGGAAACAACACAGACTGATCCATTACCGTCTGACCACGAGGATCTTTTGAGGAATATCGATAAAACTCTCTCTAAAGTCGAACTTCTGCAGCAAGGGAGATATTTTAAAGATGAAGAGATGTGCCGGAAATTAGTGGCAAACGTCAATGCTCTGACTGAGCAATTTAAAGAATTTACTCAAGAAGTCAATGTATGTATACTTTTCTGTTCATTTATATTTTTTGGATTCTTAAATATTTTGTTATAAGAAAATGTGTGTGTTTAAATTAAGTTTCAGTTGTTTCTGCAAAACTCCTGATTTTATTTTATTTATATTTATCTTGCACATGTGTCCAAATTTCTGAATTCCCCTCTGTTCCCTTCAGCATAATCTGTAATTTTTTTTGTAATTATGAAATTTTTTTCTGTGCTATTTATTACTTTGTTGTAAAGATAAATATCAGTCATCACATCCTGCCCCCCCCCCCTCCCTCTGTAATTTCTATTGTTTTCCTTTTCTTCAGCTAAAAAGGGGAGAAGGATTTTTCATTACGGTGAAAAGAGGGCCGAAAATTGTGTATAGTGCTTTTTACCTCTATGATATTGAGTGTTACTATGATACTAGTAAATCTGCAGATCAGGAGCCTCAACGTCAGCTCTGTAATTTCTTCTATCTTAATCTCATTTTACATAATATTCAACCTAAATCAATCTGCATTTTTTTAACACATAAATATTTATAAGTATATAAAATTCTTAGAAATTTATAATAAAAAAAAATATCCAAATATCAATATTAATTTAAACCCAATCTCTTACAAATTAAATTATATTTAACTTATAATAGTGTTTTTACAAATTATTTTTCGGAAAAACAGTTTTTATGTTCATAGACTCATAACTCAAATGAAAACACACTGCCGGAAATTATTATTCATAGGTCCAATTGTTGCTCATTTTCTTCTATAAGCAAATTCTTTTGTGTGTCCCTGTAAATGAATTTTAAGTTCCTTGCACACCATATTAGATAGAAAAAATCTTGCAGTAAACTTTAGTGATGTACATAAATTTCAGTATGTTTGAAATATTAAAATATACATCAAACAATTTTCCCCTGTACATCTTAATGCAAAGAATTCTTTTGAGTGGCCCTGTAAATGAACCGATAATGCTTCACACTTTATTTCAACTGTGTTGGAAAGTGTTGAAAACGTAATGTTACTAACATAGTTTATACTTTACGCAATAGTATATTGCACACCACATTATTAAAAATTAACTAACCTTTTATTACTCCCTGTCAGACTTTTTACTTAATTTTTCATAATTGGACTCGAAAGAAAAAGAAAAAAATGGAATATGTATCGTGTCAAATATGTAAATTAATAAAACAAAATGGTTTATGTAATTGGAAAACGTGTCTAAAATTCTACAAAAAATTATACACCTAATTTTTAAAAAAAATCTTTAAAATATATTGACAAAATTTAAAATGAATAGGAATAATTTAAAACCTTGATGGAACTTTTAACATTCATAATTTACCATTTAAATTATGCTGATCAAACACGCCATATTCTTTCAACAAACGAAAATTAGAAAATATCCTGAATTGCCATGGAAAAGTATTATGATGCAAAATAAAATGTTCTGTATTTTCCAAACGAAAAAACTAAGCATAACAAAAAACTATACAACTAAATCCGGAAACCTCAAGTACGTGTTTACTTAATTTCTAGGAATTCGGATGCTTTCCATGGCAGTTATCACAGAACAGACAGACAGACAGGAACCAAAAAATTTTGTGTCTCCAAAGTAAGCTTTCACTGATGTTTCGACAATTAATTTATCAGTTTTGCCTTTTTTGACTGAAATATTACACTTATATATTAAGCATGTTTATAATATTAATACGATGAGTTATTGTTGCTACGCAACAAATTAAAAAAATTAAAAATTTTATTGAATTCTTTAAATTTTTAAAGAATTTTATTGATTTGTGAATTACGGTTGTTGGCACTCACCAAATGATGGAACTCTTAAAAAATATTAGACTCTTACCAAAAGAGAACTTTATTTGAACTGAAAAAGAACAAGTCGCATCAGAGATGGTGATCTGGAATGTTCGATGGAAGTCTGTGACGTGTTGCCTGGGATTATATAGAGCACATGTTTCCATTGTCCAAATTTGTTGACTATTTCTTAGGTGCATTCATAATTATGTAAATACGTAGCACCTTTTGTTGTCGCTCAATCTGTCCGTCTGTCTGTCCGCATATAACAATGCAAAAACTACCCAACCGAATCATTTGAAATTCAAAATACATAATTATTACATAATTTTGTCGAGTCATTTCAAATTTTATGAAAATCGGATGAATAGATCAATTACAGGGGCAATCAAAAGTATTCTGTTGCATTACGATCAATGGGGAAAAAAGTTTCAAATGCATTTTAATCGTTTGAAATTTAAAACTAATAATTATTACATAATTTTGTGGAGTCATTTCAAATGTTATGAAAATCGGATGCATAGATCAATTACAGGGACAATCAAAAGTATTCTGTTACATTACGATCAATGGGAAAAAAGTTTCAAATGCATTTTAATGGTGTTACACTCATTTGAACATAATAGAATTGACATGAATCTATGAAGTATGTACTAAAATATACATTCTGTACAATCTGTGATGCAAAGAATATTTATTATTAAATTACAGGACCACACAAATGTATTCCACTAAATAATGTTATACGTGGAAACATTGTTTGGGGCGGGCTTTAATTATATTAAACTACTTCATATTTTATGAATAAGATATACGTTAATGAAGTATAATAAAATTTACTCCCTGCATATTTACAGGAACACAAAGATTTCGACCACTATACTGTATCCAAAGTACGCTTTACTATATCAGCAAGATCTGACTATTTTAAAACTTCGTTATCGTACGAACGCACCTCATTTGCTACGATTCACGTGCAATTTCCAACTTGTTTCATACTTGTATTGGTTTATCCCTTAAATACATAGTACAACTCAAGAGTTCATGTTTTATTTATATATTTATTTATTTGCATTTGTTGCTTAAGTGATAACATGCATTTAAGGTCGTGAAGTTTGATTTTGTTCTGTAATAAGTATAAGTAATTTTTTATAAGTAAGATGGTGTTAACATCTTTAGTTGATACTGCTCACCTTCATGATGAAAATGCGATGAACATTGTTACAGAAAGGGAACTTTTCAGAAAACTTTCCTCTTCGAACCGCTAAATGTAGCTGATAGAAATAGAATTTTTTTTTTTTTTTATTTCATATAAAAAGTGCTAAACATTATCAATCCTATGTCACTTTCTACTGGACATCAAAACCATCATCTTTTACCTAAATTTTATTTGATTGGTACCGCTGTTTTTATGAAAAATTTGTACTTGTGCATCGTTTTGACAACATGTGCACAAAAAATGTACTATAAAATGTATTTCTAATATTGTGGTGCAAGTTTAATATAAAAATAAATCATCTATACAAAGCTAGTGTCGGACATTGGATAAATTTAATAAGTTTGAATAGAAATTTCTTGAAGGCTAAATTTTTTATGCAAGTAAATAACTCCCTATTTAATTATGCAATTATGTTTTAAAAAATTGGATTTAAATTATATTTATAAGGTGATATGAGTTATTAACTAATGAATCATAGTAATTTAAATACAGTAGACTCCCTAAAATTCGCACATATTTTACGGAAGTAAGCAATGAAACATTCAGTTCAGATGTAGGTGCAAAAATTCATTTTTTCAGTTTTATATCAATTCAATACATTTTTTTATTTATAATTTTTTTAAAGATTATTGAATTCACATTTTTTCATGAAGAAAGAATAATTTATTTCTGAAAAAATAAAGATATTGCCAATATCATTGGTAATCACAATCTTACCAAACATATTTATGTATTAATCAAGCTTTTTTAGTCATTAAGTCTGGCTAAACCTGAAATAAAGTTTCATTATTTTATGATCCTGATGTGAATTAGTAATGTACCTTTATGAGGCAAGTTTCATTGAATAATTTAAGAAAAACACCTTTCCTCTTTTATACTGAATATTTAATTGTACATTATTGATTACTAACTGGACCTTTCCTTTTAGTATTTTAATCATTTTAAAAAATATAAAAAATTTTATTATTTTAGTTTAGTACTTATTTTAATATTTTAGTATATTGTATGCATTCATTATACTTTTGATTTCATTATTAATTACATTCAAATTACTGTTTAAAAATGTAAACAAAGCAATGACCAGAAATCTGCAAAATTCTAAAATCTGCAAAACCTCTGGTCCCAAGCCATGCGGATTTAAGGGAGTCTACTGTATTGTAAAAAAAAAAAAAAAAAAAAAAAAAAAAAAATCTATGTAACAATAATTTTTTTCATTATTTATTTTAAAGGTAAAATCTCTTCAAGACCAATATTCAGAGTACTATAAAGTCACACTTAGCAAACTGGAAGAATTGGCCAAGCAATGTAGGAATTCAGTCATCGCAGCTGAAGCACAAATAGCAGCTCACAGATCGAATGCAAAAAACTTATCTGACAAGTAAATTCATTACATTTTTTTTTTTTTTTTTAACCTTCTTTCTTTTTAATTTTTTATGTGGTTATAAATTTTAAAATTGTTTTGGAAAGGAATAACTTTAATATTAAAAAAAAAAAAAAAAAAAAAAAAAAAAAAAAAAATAGAAGATAGAAGATAGTCTTCTTCTACTTTCAAACAAAAAATCATACCAGGACATAAAAAAGAAAAATAAATAAATAAACGATTAAAATAAGAGAATTGAGATCATTAGTAGATATGTTAAGTAAATTACTCTGAGAAAGAGGCATGAAACTTAGTTAAATCACTAACATAATACCATATAATTAAGCTCCTTATAAAATGTTTCACAAAAACAGGGGCGGCGCCAGAGTTTGCCCGACGGGGGGCACTGTATCCCCGACAGGGGGGCCAAGTTCATAATATATAGTAGAAGTCCCCGCGTATTGGTCCAGGGCCTAAAGAACTGCGTGGGCAAAAATTTTTGTCCCAGACCCAATCCCGTTTTGTACTAAATAGGTTAATGGTCCGGACGACATAAAATTTAAAAAATCGGCCTGATTATACGGTCTGGGAAATATAAATACATACATATATAATATAGCCAGCCCCCCCCCCCCCCTCAAAAAAAAGGTTAAAATCTCGGCCCGCCCGACTCTATTTCTACAAAAAGTGAATTTTTACTTCAATATGGTTATAAAGTGTTTTGGACGAGGAGTTCTAATTAAAAAAATAGTCTTTTTAAAAAGTGTTCTAGGCGACAATATTTATTTATTTTGAATGAATATCTATTTGCATGTAACTATTTCAATTATCATTCAGTTATCGTTAATCCTTATATCATGTATTGGAGACTTAAAATTCAGAAAAATGCTACACAGTAAAATCTTCCAAGACGAAATCGTATAAAAACAAACAAAAAAAAAAAAAAAAAAAAAAAAAAAAAGAGAGAGAGAGATAGTTATGGTCAAGTTGCCCTCGTAGCAGTTGTAATGTATTATATTCTTTTCACATGTATTATTATATTCATTTTTAATCAGCATATTTTGCGTTTAAAGGGGCTCTTCACTCACTTGAAAACGCCCGCTCCGTCATGTTAAACACAGATTATTTCCGAATTTCTCGTTTTGATTAGAATATTTTTTAACAGTTTTTTTTTCTCGGATAGGACAGCTATATTTTCTCTTTAATATGGCTATTTTTCACTTTTTCGATTTCGGTTGCAGATTTTTTTTTAAAAGATACTTTCATTTTCGGAAACGGTTTTCAACTGAAAGTACTTTTTTGTGTCATAGGCAGGTTTTATTTCACAGGTTTTACTGTATTTAAATTTTGTTGCCTAAAAATCTACTATTCTTTAAAAAAATTAAATTCTAAAGTTTAATTATAGAATAACGGCGTGTTAAACTTATAAAAATACATACATTTGTTTCGTAAAAATGTTTGGAACGAGCCAAATTTTACAGATTTTTGCACGGTCCATGTCGTTCCGTGAGGTTGATTTTCATACGGGCTGGATCGAAACCGAGACTGAAAATTTAGACCCGTGCAATCCTAGGAAGAATGAAGCTAGCCCCAGCTCGGTATCGAAAAAGTTAGTTACGCCATGAAAAGAGTGAAAACCAGGCATGGACCGGCCCCAGTGTCGGAAAAGAAAGTAGGCCCGGACCCGGCAATGCAGACCTCTATCGAGTTTTATCCAGAAGCTGGAGCTCGGTGAAATTTTCTTTCCTTAAATTTGGATTATTTACAGGAAATAAATAATATGGCAAACCACCCTCGCTAATCCACGTCAATTGATTCTGGATATGATAAGGAATCTCTTATGTGGCATAAGATAACAGCGCAGCCTATTGAGTGTTCGAAGCCAAAATAAAAACAGTATTGCTGTTTTATTTTCTTTTTTTTTTTCTTAAAGCATAAAATGTTTTGTGTAATTCTATATTCAATAGGTGCAGAGATAAAAAAAATTCGGAAAAAAAAACACAGCATATAAAACACCATCTGTAGGGTGATATACACCAAAATGTCATCCATACTAACTGAATATGATGAAGTTAGATAGAATTCTGTGTTTAACCTTTTGGAAAATAGCTCTCACGGTCTTACGGCACACCTGCCAACTTTAGATTTTTAACAATCAAATAAATGTATTATAAAACAGAAAATTATTTAGAAAGATTACCTTTTACGTGGTACTTATTTCATTTTAATTTTATTTGTAAATATGACCATTTTGATTTTTGGAAAAAAAAGTGAAGAGTGCATGTCACGGTAATTATTAAAAACAAAGCATAACAAAACACCTGTTGAGTGATGCATAAGAAATTTTATCAGGATTAATTTATCTGAAGGTCTAAAAGAGTATGAAATTGGATTAAATTTTGTGCGTTAATTTTTAGACATGGTTATATCGGAAATCATGAAATTTCTATGTGTACTTCTATGTATAACTTTGCACCAATTCTGCAAAAAATGAAATTTTAAATTTTATTTAAAATAAAATAAAAATAAAAAACTTTCTAAATACGCCATTTAAATGTGCTAAAGTATGTATTACCACAATTGCCAGTCTTAAACCTAGAAAAAAATGTGAAAAGAAGTTACCTATAAACATTGCCATATGCGTTTTTTAAAATTGTTCTATTTTCCCTATTTTTCATTAACCGGATCGGCTTAGATATCGACGGGTCCGGATAATCGAAGCTCTACCGCATTTACTGCTGAATGCAAAAATATAAGTGGAAAATAATAAAACACATACAATAATAATACAATACTAATACACATTACTTCCTTAAACATTAGTTAAATTATTATTAAAAACAAAAGTACAAATTCTGTTTATAAAGCAGTTTTAAAATTAAAACATTCGGTAAAAATATCAAATTTCATATAAACGCAAATATATTAGAAATCATTTGGACTTACTCTCATAAAAGTGTTGAAACTTTTTATATACAGTAGAGACAAAGTTGATACCTTCGTAAAAAGAAGGAACTTATAAAAACATTTATAACTAGTAGAAATGATAATTATAATGCAAATTTTGCAAAGTCATAAATTCCATTTTTCATAGTCAATTTTTTTTCATTAAAATTCCATTGTAGTATTGTTTCTACAGTTACTGTCTGATTAATTATATGAATTTTGTATAAAAAAAATTCATTAAACAAATGAATAATAATTTAAAAAATCTTATTTCTATATATTAAAATAAAAATACTAGATCAGGAGAAAAATAACTCCTTATATCTGTGGTCGAAGGACAATTGACGAAAATAGAGTACTGCATGCGAGCTGCATGTATGTAATTCTGAAATATCCTTCCGGTTTATCACAACGCAGGCGTTTTTTTTTTTTTTTTTTTTTTTTTTTTTTTTTTTTTTTTTTTTGTAATTCCCATAGCAACATCGAGATATATAAATGTTATTTTTACAACCAATCAGCAAGAATACGTCTGCTGAAGTTAAACAACATTATTCATCAATATCTTTATTCCAATTGTCGAAAAGTTTGTTTTATATTAACTTGCACGTCAGAATTTGAAAACTAGTCAAAACAGAAGGCATGTATTTCTTTTTAGAGAATCGCAGATGTTTTCGCGGTTTAAACATCCTAGAATGAAATCTAAGTAAGAATACAAGTTTAAAGAAACAGCATACTGACTAAGAACAAAACTTTGTATAAAATTGAAATTTCTTCATATCCTATTTCGTTCCATCTGAACACGTTTCTATGTTAAATATTAGTTTTCTTTATTTGAATTTAATGTTATTTGCCGGAGTGAAATTAATTAGTCGAACCACAATTTTTGAAATTTATACCTTATATTATTTTATAAATACCGTGTTTTACTTTTTTCGTTGTTTTCTATTTTTGTCACTTTTGAGAAAATGTAATTATTATTCCATATACTCGTAAAAAACATTTCGTCAAAAATAAAATATACATACAATAAATTGCCGGAACGCACATGTTATAGAAATAGATTTTTCCATTACTTGAAGAAATGTTGGTGCTTTCATTGTAGAATTTCAAAAAAATTTGAGAGTTGGCTCACGAACTTTTCATTATTTTGAGAGAAAATAGAGATACGTAAAAAATCAGTTTCGAATACAAAAATCTAGTGCAAAGTGTTGCTGCTCAGTAAATTGAACAGTTTTTTGATTCAACAAAAATGCAACTTTAGATATTGGAAGATTTCAGCTAGTTTTAGCATTAGATGATGTATTTTCTGTATTTTCGAGAAAATGTGTAAATTAAAACAGATTTTTTTAGCTATAGAAATGATAATAAAAACAATGGGAAAAACATCTTCAATTTCCATTTTGTTTTAGAGTGTATATTGATTGAATGCAGAAAGTGTTATTATTTTAAATCTAAAACAAAAACTTAAATACAAAATTCCCAAATTAAAAACAAAAGATAAATGTAAATAAAGTGAAAACTTGTAAAATAGTTGGAAATCTAAAAGTGCGTTATTTTAATATCAGCAAAAACGACCCGCAATTAAAAATATATCACCGATCCGAACCATGGGTTATACAGGAGGTCTAACCGAGGGTTAGAAGGTGTGCATGGGCCAAAATTTCTCGCTTTAAGTCCGTCGGAACCCAAATATCCCTGTCGGAACTGCCGAAATATCCCTGTGATTTGAAGAGCCTTTTCTATTATTTTAAGCAATTTCTGCCTTCTGCTTGAACATTTTTCAAAAATTTTTATCTTAGATTTTTGTTTTTTACATATATTTAAATAAAACGGATATACAAATTCTGTTTCTAATACGAAAAAGCATTAAGCAACATAGCTGCCAGAACACCCATGTAAATTGACGAACATGTTGCTTTAAGCGCGAGTATTTCAGGCAATTGGTGTTTTTTCTGTATTTTTTGCGGTGTGGGGGGGGGGGTATAAATAGCAAAATTAAACCGCATGAAAGCAAAATTTAATGCAAATTTTTCTGTTTTAACGGAATATAATCAAGTGAAAAATAGTTCAATTCACGGATTATTTTTGCGAGCATAGAGTCCTCCTTGGATTGGGTTCAACCCGACCTGAACTAGTTAATTCTATATCCATACAACTTGAACTAGTTTTTAAAAAGTAAATGACCTGAACTCGACAAACTTCGACCTAAAAGTATTCAATTCGAATCTAATCCGAACTCGAAATGCAAGAGAAAACTGAAAAACAAAATTTCATCTTGTAAAGCAATAATGAAAAAATAGTCTACAATAATACCTGTAATATCAATTATATATGTGGTGGGTGTAGATCATAATTGTAGGAGTCATTACTTAATAATATAACCAAAGTTTATTGAAATTATGGGCTAAATAAATCTATGTACAGCATACCAGGGTAAAAGGGGGAAGCTTAGGCCATTCCGAGTAAGTCCGGGGCGCATTCGTCGGCTGGTGCGCTTAGACGTAAAGTGGAGAGATTTTGGGCCGTCTGCCCGGTATCACTCCCACAACGAATCTGATTTATTTTCCTTTTCTTTGCTATCGGGCTAATTGGATAAAACTTGATCGTCAGCAGATAAACAAATGTGTACGAATCATTCGGTTCTCGTGGGAGAATGCTTAGTACAGCAATAATACTAATTGGATGTTTTGGGAAGCAAACTGCAACGTACACTCGGCCATCGACGACAGTGCGCCCTCGCACATGTATTTTAAAAATAAATATTAAAAAAACAAAAAGAGAGAAAAAAATATTAGAAAAAAAATAATTTAAAATTTAAATTATTGTCAAACTGAGAGAAAAAAAACGGTGAATTTTTCAAAATTCGGCTATACAGAATTAATTAAAGTTAAATTAACTTTAAGTGGTACACAGAAACAAAACAAGTTGCGAACGGAAGGAAAACGAAACCAAAACAAAACAGCGGGAGTAGCCATAGCACCGTCTGTGCGTATCAAGCCGTCTGCTTGAATGCTACTCTCACAAGAGGCAACAAGAACCGTCTGTTCTTGTAATGTTCTGCGAAATTTCCGTCTGAAAAAACGCAGGCACACGACCCATATAACATTAAAAAAAAATTCTACCGCTTCTTGCCCCGTCTGGGCGGCGGGTAAAAAAAAAAAAAAACAATTTTCCTCCGTTGTACCGAGTTTGAAGTTATCCGTGCCACGCCAATAAAATTTAGACTATAACAGAAAAGAGAAAAAAAGAAAAACCAAGGGAGAAAAAAAATTGGGGACGGGGGGGGGGGGGGGGGGGGCACAATATTACAATATACAGGAAAAAAATTACATAATAAAGGACACAATAATCAAAAGATAATAATATACATAACAATCAGATAATATATATTACAACCATATGATGATGTAAAAGTATGGAGATAATAACGATAGTTTCTTTTCAAAAAGTGTTGGCAGTCCTGGTGAAACTGTCCAAAGTTGTCTATAGTCAATAGTCAAAAGTGATGTCAGCGTAAGGACGAGTGATAGAAAAAAAAATCACTTTTTCACAATCTTGAGAGAGACACAAAAGGAGAAAGAAAAAAAAAAGTGATGATAGCATTGGCATATTGTCACCAACATGGTCGTGCAGAGAGAAGAAAAAAAAAGGTTTGTATAATCGTGGAGCATATTTCGCAAACAAACAAAAAAAATAATACTTTAAAAAAAATTGTGCCTCTAATAAAAATTGTAGTTTCAAAACAGCACTATTAGATGAGAAAACTGTGTAACTTGGCTATTCACTTTACAGATGCACACACTGATTGATTTCACAGTACATTCACAGTGAAGTTAATCCGAATCTCTCCGAAAAAATATTAACTTTAGCCAGATCCCACTCAAATCGCCAGTCGAGTTGGGTTTAATTTCCCAAGGTAATGCAGGACTCTACCCGAAAAGCGATCTGAGTCCGACATCTCCACATTTCGATCTGAACCCGAAATATTTCAACCTCAACTAGACCCCCAACCGTAACTGATGAAAAAGTATATCCATATTGTAATGCAATTATGTAAAAATCTATCTTATAACTATATCTCCAGTACCAGTTTTAACTTTTAAGTAAAAAATCAGTATATATATACTCACATTAACATTCAATATATAATTTTTCAACTTAAAATAAATTTTGTAAATTCTTTTGAGAGATTGATCTTGAATCAAGAACAATAAATGTCAACATCTAACCGGAACCTGAAACAATTAAAGTTAACCCAACTAGAATGCGACACACAACGACAAAAGATTAGACTCAACCCGATCCAATCCAGATTGCGAGTCGTGTCAGGCTGTGGCGTAGCTAAGGGGAGGCAAGGGGGGCGTCCGCCCCGGGCGCCGAGGACTAGGGGCGCCAAATTGAGAGAAATTGTTATATATCTATATTGGGGTGGGGGCGCAAAATTTCTTGCTGGCCCCGGGCGCCAAAAAACATAGCTACGCTACTGGTGTCAGGTTCAGTTTGCCCGACCCTTTGCAGTATCATCCAAGAGAGCCCCGACAAAATTTTAGTATAAATTTTATCTTTTTTGTTAAAAAAAATTACTTGTACAGAGTCATTCATGTATCATCCTGTGTAATCATCTACATAGATTTTTATTTTAAAGAATTCATTTTTTTTTCTTTTTTGATAGATCGGGTTTATCTGAACTCAATCTGCAAGAATCAAAATTCAATCAGTAATCGACTCGTACCCAAAAGAATTAGTTTAGTCAATCTGAGTTTAATTGAAAAAAAAAAAAAAAAAAAAAAAAAAAAACCTTCAATTTGACGGGACCGAATTTCAAAAGTCAAAATATTTTCCCCGACGAAATCGAATTTTGACCCCGATGGGGGGGCCAGGTATGCCCGACGGGGGGGCATATGCCCCCACGGCCCCCCCTCTGGCGCCGCCCTTGCACAAAAAGAAAAAAAAACCTCACATCGTGAAATTTTAATATAATTCTTTTCTTATGCGATAACTCAGACCATCAAGTAATTGCATAATTCTGCTAAATTGATTGCTGGGAGGAAATTGTTTTCCTTGTCTAAAATTTACTTATAAAGAAAGTAATCTTAAATACAACAGATGCTAAATAAATAGTATTTGAAATATTTAAACATATAAATTCCATTTTCTTGACTCATGAATGTATAAATAAAACATAATTTAATAAGGTTTTACTTAATAACCAATAAAATACCTGTTATAGTTAGTTGTAGTTAAGTCCAGGAAGTTGTAGTTTAGTTGGAAGTCATCGTCAGTGCACCTTTTGTGTGAAGCTAACACAAGCATGATGTTAGCTGAAGTTAATTTTTTATTAAAACTTTTTTGTTTATTTTTCAAAGCACAAGTAAGTTATTTTCTTCTTCGTCATCTTACTTCTATTTTTTCTACTGTTTTTTGTACCTCTCATTTTTTGAGAAGTGAGAGAACTTCTCAGAGAATGAGTTGAAATTTTTGATTTATATTTAAAAACTCTTTTTTTTTTTTTTTTTTTTTTTCCACAAATATGAAAACTTAAAAGCATAGCAACAAAAATATTTTTACTTGCAACAATAAATAAGCAAATAAACTTTATCATAAAAACATTTTTACAAGCAACCTAAAAAATTTGTCTTTATCATACAAATATTTCAACGTGTAAATTAAACGTGCAATCGAAAAAATCTTCTATGACAATACTTTCTTCTATCTAAGATAGAAGAAAGTAAAAATGTGAACTTCCTGAAATCCAAAATTTAAGTTTTTAAAGTTATCATCTGTTATATTTATTAATGCATTTTTATTTATATCAGTGTTAACTTTTTGCATATTTATACTTTAAACTTTTAATTTTAGATTGAAAGAAACTGAGGAACTTTTACGAGAAAGTATCAATGAGTGCTTGTCTCTAAAACAAAAAATGAAGCAGACTGAAGCAGAACATGAAATGGCAAAATACACACTGATTTCCAATTTGAAAGAGAAGTTAAGTGAGCATACTTTGCAAGGCACTGACGAAGTTATTGATGAGCTTGTGTCAAACTTTCCTGCTTATGAGGCTATAAAATCTAAACCTTATGTGTGCATGTACTGCAGGCATGGACCAGGTCACAAATTCTGTGAGGAAAAGATAAAAGATTTGGCAGCTGAATGCAGGAAGTTCAAGACTCAATTAAAAGTAAAATAGATTTTTTTTGTAAATATTAATTATTTATACTTTTAATTGCTGAAAGGTGTATGACAAAAGCAGTAAAAGAAAGTTTCATTAGATTGTTGGCATATTCTGACTCAGTCTGAGCCATTATCCAAACAAAAAGGAATGCTCTAAAATTACAAAATCTATGATAGAAATGATTTGAAACACAGTCATTCAAATTTTCATGTATCCTTTCAGATTATGTACATTATTTAAAATTTTTCTTGGATGTTTATTTTTATACTAACTGCCCTTGGTGATCAGTTTGTCCTCCCTTGCATATGTGCTAAGCATTGTATCTGTTACTTTTAACCATAATTTATATGCTTATTCCTTTGTCAAATCGGAAGATCCTGATAGAAATATTTTGAACTCTTTCTTTAAATGTTAATCAAGTCCAGTAGGTAAATTGTCAAACACTGTTCTAGTCATACTTTTTCATATTTCAATAATTCCATTTAAAATGTAATCCTTTCACCCATTTTATTTTACATAACTTAAATGTAAAAACAAATATAAAAAATTCATAACTTTCATTTATTTCTTTAAGGGAAAAAAAATTAAAAATAACTTTTACATTAAAGCATTATTGCAATTCACCACATAAAAAATAAAAATGTTAAGTCGCAGTTAAAAAAAGCTGTTGGTGAGATTTGTTCCCGGTTAATTAAATGTACCAAGACTTCTTAGCAATCATGGCAATTTTTATGTAGTAAATTATTCGAAAGTATAATCTTGATTGAAAATGGTCCCCCACCATACAAAAGTGTTTTTGACAAAAAAAGCAAAGCTGTCAGCTCGGAAATGCTGTTTATAGATTCGTAACCTTAGTAATTCAAGTCATAATTTGGGTGAGTTGAATGATGTTGCATCATTACAGAGTAATGAAGGAGTATTTGAAACATTAAATGATGATTATTCAGATCATTACATGATAAATCACACAAATTCTTATTTGTTTTGACAATGACTTTGATGGAGTTGAAACATGTAAATAGTGTAATAAAGCTTTTTTTTTTTTTTTAACTACTGTTTTTATTTTTTTATTTTAAACCTTTTAGTAACTAAAAGATGTATACTATTACAAGCTGTTATAATGTATTATTTAAATTATCTATGCTATTAAACTCCTTGGATGAACTCTTAATTATCAGTTTATTTTCCTTCAACATGTATCTCTATTGGGTCCGATTGATCTGTTGCTTACTTTTTTGTTGCAAGTCAAAGTGACTCTAATTATTTTGGATTTTGATTATGTTTTAGATCTTGTAAGTTAAAGTTGGGTTCTAAAAAGATCTGGCACACCTTAAATCAAAAAAGAATTGAACATTTTTTTCGAATGAAAAAAAAATATATATATTTGTGAATATGAATAAGTATATAGTATAAGTATATATGAATAAGTATATAAACTTAATAATGTTTTCTTCCTGTTGTAAGATTTTTATTGATATAGTGCATTTAGCACTTTTGGATTGAATATTTCGAATGTATTTTATTACTTAGTCATATTTTTCTAGAACCAATTTTTAAGGTTCCATATTATGAAAAGGAAAACGGAACCATTATATAAGATCACTCCGGTGTCTGTCTGTCCATCTGTCAACCATTTTACTCATAAACTGTAAAACATGGAAAGTTCAAATTGGAGGAAGTAATAAAGACTATTGACCCACATATTTACAAATTATTGGGTGTTTACAAATGTTTTTGGGATAGGGTTAGGGGTGCTAATTAAATTACTTGAAGAAAAAGGAAAAACTTTCCTTTGTACAGCGTGTAGGGTATCATGTGAAAGCTTTCGCTAAGCTAAACTCAAAAATTTAGGTAAAATATTTTCAGAGATATCGTCGAAAATGTAGTGCAAAATTATGTTCTCCCCTATCTATTTCCAAATCTACTGAAACTAAAATTATGATAAAATTAAAGGTCATAGACATTAATTTAAATCTTGCCGGAATGTTATAGCAATTATCCTAGGTTACATAGTTTTTGAGAACAGATCATTTTTTTCATTTCACACAAATTTCGATTTATGAACATTCAGCAAATGTATAGAGTAGCACTGGAAGTACCAACCATTATAAACTTATAAAAGCATTTTTGATCATAATATTCGAAAAAAATCCTTGAAAATTAGGAGAGATATTAACTTTTTTAAGATACAGACAGTTTGGACATAAATAATGACGAGGGTGGCGTACTCTGTGTACCATCGACTTTTAAAGCCAAGAGAACAATTTTTATTGATACATTTGAGTAATGCAATGCCCAGTAGCAGGACAAAATCAATAAATGTCAAATTGTTAAAAACAGACTAATTTAACTAGAATTAACCTATTAAAGTCCAAATTATTTCCTTTTTTAAATTAAAATTTCGGATTTCTCACCATTTTTAAAAGAAGAGAATTTTTATCTTATTTTATCTAGGAAATCATCTTGTGAAAGAGATCATATGTGGGTCATTCCATGTCAAATTAACCAAAAAAATTCAATCTGACCATTTCTGATTTCAATGAAACTGCCAGGGATCATTCTCTATGATGATATAAATTAGAGCATATCTTTATTTTTTGTTTATCGCTTTAAATTTTCATACAATTAATTATTTAAATTTTGAAAAATCATCATT
Organism: Maratus speculifer; assembly: GCA_964019185.1. Classification (NCBI taxonomy): domain Eukaryota; kingdom Metazoa; phylum Arthropoda; class Arachnida; order Araneae; family Salticidae; genus Maratus; species Maratus speculifer. Next base: position 445,145,999 of record OZ025290.1, on the reverse strand, counting down.
TTTTGACTTGCATAAGTATTTTTAATTTTGAATTTCTGAAGTTCTATCGAACGTAGAAAATTTTATCACTGCTCATTTTAAAGTGGAGTTTACAAGGTTTAATTTGATATGCAAGTTGACTATGCATAGTTAAGGTTTAAAATTAAAAAAATTTTTAGGTAGTTATTTTTTAAAATTTCGAAAAAAATGTAAGTTTCTTGCAATGTTATAAGCTTAAAATTCTGAAATTTTTAGAGTGGGATCTCAATGGGATCAGGAGTTATGAAATAAAAGCAAAAATTACCATACAAATCATAAATAAATAACAAAATAGGTAGAATTAAACTGTTATTTTAATGGTAATTTTTACTTTTATTTGATAACTCTTGATCCCATTGAGATCACACTCTAAAAATTTCAGAATTTTAAGCTTATAATATTACAACAAACATACAATTTTTTCAAAAATTTTAAAAATGTCTATCTAAAAAATTTTTTAATTAAAAATTGAAATTTTATTAATTGTAACTATACATAACCAACTTCCATATCAAAGTAAACCTTATAAACTCCTCTTTGAAATGAGTAGTCATAAAATGTTCTACATTTGATAGAACTTGAGAAATTCAAAATTAAAAACATGTAAGCAAGCCAAAAAATGATGATTTTTCAAAATTTAAATTAGGGATGCAACGGATATCCGGCCAATATCCGATATCCGGCATATCCGGCTGATTTTTCAATATCCGAAATATCGTCGGATATCCGGATCACAATCACCGGATATCCGACTTCTCTGTCGGATATCCGATCGGATATTCGGAGAATGCAGCAAAGCAAATATAGATGAATAACAGTAATCCTTTGATCCCAAATAATACTGAAAAACTTTTGATGAAATAATAAGTTCCCTATCAATATGAGTAAAAGATAATTCTCAAAAGCTTAAAAAATTGCCAACTTTCCTTACTATTTATATTAAAATTCTGTAATAAATTCAAGATTTTACATTTATATCTTTTAGAAAATTGTATCTTTACTTTCGGATTGTTAAACAAAATTTGAAATCAAAATAGCAAATAAAGCCTTTTTGTAAAAGTGTATAAAGATAAAAAACCAACATTTAGAAATGCTCAAATAATGAAAGAAAAGATTGCAAGCAGCTGTTTCGAATCTATTGTCGAGATTCTTCATCAGTACAAGACTCAGCATCAGCATGTAGAAAAAGCTAAGCTGAGCAAAGCGACAGAGAAGCGCAGGCTTATATACCATCCAGCAACCTTCACCCCCTACGCTGGTCAGTGTTTTTTAAAGAAACTTTGAATCAAACGAAATTTTTATATCATAGTAATTTTTAGTTTTATATCATACTTTAGACTGTCTGTCATCGGTGAAAAGTCCATCATCTAAACGGAAAGTTCAGTGTTAGTCACCAATGAATGACGTAGCGCTCAACATGTTAACAGTTTTAATCACATAAAAATTAATTCAGCAGAGCCTTTAAAATAAAGCCAACCTTTTGTAATTGGGTTCATCTGATTTAAAACATCTCTCCATAAGTATTCAATTAAGCAACGTAGAATGCTATATTTCATTTGCTACAAAATTTCAGAAAAATTATCCAAGTAACAATGTAAGTTCCATTAAAATCTATCTAGTAGAACTTAAGTTATAAGCGGCCGGAATGAAATTTCACTTTGCGTTTTATATATATTGATATAATTAAATATATCTTACATAATCATGTTAACCTGATTATAGAACTCTCTTTCAAAATTGTAGGTACAACAGATTTTTTTGTACAATGATTAATACAAAATTCAGACTTCCTTTTATATAGATAGATTGAAAATTTCAAGTTTTTGCGCAGAAGGCATCGCCAAATTAGGAAAATGCCAAGTATTTCACGAACTACTGGATTTAAAAGATTTTGCTTGGTACCATTCGATTCAGCATAAAAAAATACACTAAAATATGTTATCAGTTGAAAAATAACTACAAAAGCCGATTTTTAAGGATTTTTTTTTAATTCGTTCTTTTTTTCACCTCCCTTGGGGGTGGAATTCTCGAAAATTTCTTCTTAGCGGCACTCAGTATTATGAGAAGTGTTTTTATCCCAATTTTCAAGATTTTTGGTTCGGCAGATTTTTTTGTGCTGTGAATAATACGAAATCCAGACTTTCTTTTATATATATAGATAAGGATTGAAAATGTCAGGTTTTTGCACCGAAGACATCGCCAAATTAGAAAAATGTGAAGTATCTCACGAACTACTGGATTTAAAAGATTTTGCCTGGTACCATTCGATTCAGCATGAAAAAATACACTAAAATATGTTATCAATTGAAAAATAACCGCTAAAGCCGATTTTTAAGGAATTTTTTTTAACTCGTTCTTTTTTTCACCCCCCCCCCTTAGGGGTGGAATTTTTAAAAATCTCTTCTTAGTGGCACTCAGTATTATGGGAAGTATTTTTATCCCAATTTTCAAGGTTTTTGGTTCGGTAGATTTTTTTGTTCTGTGATTAATACGAAATCCAGACTTTCTTTTATATATATAGATTACAGGAGCGAATGATAGTAGATTCTAAATGGCTTTTTGCTACCTTACATGCATTATTTATGCATTTCTAAATATTGGTTTCTGTCTTTAGTCTTTATAAAATTTGAAATTGTTTAATAAACTATGATTTTATTAATTTTATTTCTTTCGCTTAGTTTAAATAATGGGTTAATTGGTTTATAAGTTAAACAACCAAACAAACATTTTTTACTTTCTTATATCCTTGATAGTAGAAAGTAATGTAATAATTTTTTTTCAACAAATTTATATGTTTTAGGGATCCAATATCCCTAAAAACATGTTTATTCAAAACCTGTCTGTCCCAGTGTCACCATCATATCATCAAAAATTGTATGAAGTTATACATAGAATGAACCAAACATTTTGTACATGTTTTTGGCTGTAGTTTTAGACATAGGATCATTCTGATGAGGACACCTCCATGATTAGTTTTGCGAGTTCATTGGATAAGTCTAAGAGGGGGGGGATGGGAGGTAACTCCCCCATCTTGAATTTAGTTTAATGGGTTTTTCACATAAAATTTACCGATTTGCTTCAAAATTTGGATAAGGCACTTCCCTGATTTGTTTTGAGAGTTCATTGGATAAGTATAAATGGGGGATCGGTGGGACTACCCCTCTTAATTTAGGTAAATGATTTTTCTTGCAGAATTAACCAATTTGTTTTAATATTTGGATACAGGTTTATAGTGATAAGATGCTTTCCTAATTAGCTGTGGGGTCCTTTTGTTAAGCATAAAAGAGATACCGGAGATTACCTCAAACCCCCTTAAATTTGATAAATAAGTTTTTATGCAGAAATATCCTATTTGCTTTAAATTTTGGATGTACATTCTTTTTGATAAGGCGAATCTCTGAGTAGTTTTGGAAGTTTAATGTTTAAGTATAAAGAACGGGGATAACTCTTCTTAAATTATATAAATGGGTTTTTATGAAGAATTATTCAATTTGCTATGAATTTTGGATATAGGTTTTTTTATGTGATAAAGCATATCCTTGGTTAGTTTAGGGGATTCAATGATTAAGTATAAAAAGGGGAAATGGGGGGGGGGAGCTATTTCTCTCTTAATTTTTTTTTTCGAATGTTTTTGAATTGGCAGTTCATGCAGCAATGGGAATTTTGCATCTTGCTAAAACTGGCTATTCGCAAACAGCTGATGTATAGCGGAATAACAAAAAAATATTAATTTTAATAAATAACATGATCGAGATTAACTCATTCTTAATCTAATTGACTGCAGCAAAAATTCTAGATGAAAATCAAAGTTGGTATGATATTGAACTAACAATATTGATGTAGTATTAATATTTGTAAATATTTTTTGAAAATTGAGATCTATGAAATAGAAGAGAGTCTTAGGATTGGTGCATCCAACTAGTTATTTTTGTGACTTCATTATAAATATTTAAAATTAAAAGTAATTTCTTCTTTTCATAAATTTCAAAGTGATTTACCTTAAAATAAAATTAAATATAGCTTAAGGTAAGACATTTTTGAATAATTAAAACATGAAAAAAAAATCATCAATTAAACCTGTATTTGGATATAACTCTTCAACCATTGGTATATTAGTAATACTTTTATGTTTACATTATAAAAGGGTGCTATGTATTTCTTTGTGAAAATTCTTTACAATTATAGACATATTAATAAATATGTAAAATTTGTTCTAAAAATTATCAGCCATTTCATTGTACATATTATAAGCAATTTTCAGCGGTTCAATGACAAATAAGCAGAGTATTTAAATATTAGAATTGCATTTTTTATTCAATATTATTATTATACACATACAGGCAGTGTTCTCGCTGTCACTTCGCCAATGCGCCAAATTGCGACTAAATTCTTCATTTAGCGAGTAAACAAGCGATTCCATTCGCCAAATTGCTAGTGCTCAAATTTTGCTTTTTCGTTTTTCATACATATTCATACATATATAATATACATATATAATAAGTATATATAATATACATATTAATATATACATATATTTTATATTGGTAGCAGATAGCTGAAATTAGATTAATAACAATCACTGTCACAGTTATAAAAACTTAGGTTATTTTAGAACATATTAAAAAAGGGGGTACATTAAAGGGTTAAAGATAATTTTATTTTGTGTTACATGGCGAATCTACTTGGCTAATATTTTTTTCATTTGGCGAATGTTTTTTATTTTTAATTAGCCAAATTACTAACGTTAGTCAAATGTCAGCGAGAACACTGCTACAGGGTTTGAATTTCGGAACGGGATGGCAGGATTCATGCACTAAAGAATCTTGTGTCATTCCTGTTTCCCAAAAAAATCACTTTTTGAAATTTTTTTCTTTGTGAAGTGAGGGTCAAGTCTCAGGACCGACTGACTATTTTCTTGATATTTTCCTCTATCGATTGACAAATCTCACAGTTTGCTCTTACGACAATTATACAAAATTCATGATTGTTTTTCTGCGTTTGACTGAAATGTTTTGTAATTTTTCTCACAAAATTTCCTGTTTGCTGGTCTTACAAAATTTTACAACTTTTTCTTTCTGGAGACCAACAGGCAAAATTCATAATTTATTTCTCTCAACTAATTGACATATTTAGCTATTTTATTCTGCGACTGATTGGCAAATTTCCCTTTTTGTTTTTGTGACATTCTGATGAAATTAACAATTATTTTCCTGTGTCCAGCTGAAAAATTTGTGTTTTGTCCTTTGTTATTGGCTGACGAATTTCATGATATTTCCTTGTGACAGCTTAACAAATTTTACGATATTTTATTGTAATTGATTGACGAATTTCGATATATTTTCCCACTACCCAAGTTCTCTCAAAGTTCAAGTTTTTTCAGGCAGGTCGACAATTTTTGAAAATTTATTTTTGCCATGATGGACGAAATCAGCTACATTTTTTCTATGACAGATTTATATATTTTGCGAATTTTTTTCCTGTGCCAAAACAAGAAATAACTAATAGGGCAGTAATGGTCACTAGAGTCTGAGCTCTATCACATGAGTCTGGAATTAGCTCTGAACAAAATGAGATTAAATCCTGTGTTGCACATTTGTAAAAAATAAATAAATAAATAAATAAATAAACATTTTTTGTTTACAATCAGTGGATCAACATTAGATTTTTTCATTTTTCAAAGTCATCGCACATTTTGTCATCATTGGGCTCAATAATCATACCTCCTTTTTTTATTTAAAAGACGATCTTTCATACAACGTTTCTGTTCGGATTCATTTTTTTCCATATCTGATAATTTGCACCTTCCCATTTTGTAACTTTTCTACTCTCTTCTTTATTAACATTGACATTTTGATTTCCTATTCAAATAAAAATTCTTCTAAATTTAAAGAATTTCGTAAAATAAATAAATAAAATGTGGACATCCATTGCCCAAAGCAAGATGTTTAAATGTTTCCCATTGAGTTATTGAAAATCAGTAAAAACATTTTTATGATGTTCAAAACATGATTTATATAATAAGTCATATGTTATGTATATCATGGATTAAACGTTATATTCCTGGACGAATCATAAACAAAATAAAATGCAGACATCACAAGGCCCATTCTCAACCGAAAACAACAGCCGTTTTCCAAACGATTTAAAAAAAAAAAAAAAAAAAAAAGATGAACTTTAAGGAAACACATTTAGAAACAATAAATACTTGATGTGCATAGTTCACAGAAATTAGGACATGACTTTTTTAAATAATCCATTTCTTATGTAATAGAAGAAACCTATTGACTATGTCCTTTTCAGAATTTCATATGGGTTTAAATTCTAATAAATAGTAGAACATAATTCAATTAGCTAAAATGTCAGGGATTATTATATTCTACAGTATTGACGATAATTCCACTAAGTGATATACAATCACCGAAGGATATTCACAATACAATCACCTACATGCATTATTCCTGAAAGTAAATTAAAAATGAATGCCAATCAGATTTTAAGAAAATTAAGAAAAATAATTAAGAAAAAATAATAAGATGAAAAAAGCATAACCAAGTATTTTCGATAATTTAATGTGTTAGAAAAGTTGCTCTGTTCTGTTTGTCAAAAGTGTAACCTATAAAAGATTCTAAGCCACACAAAATCGAATAAACATGAATTGAAAAATTCATTTAGCAACTCGGTTATTAATTGCCCATAACATTGAGTGAAAACTGAAAAATGATATAATATATATAAGGTTTGATTATTTTCCTTTTTTTTAATTAAAATAAACATTTTGGATAATTATCTTGAGTTGTTGATTTAATTTATTTCAGTGGAATTTTGTCCTGTCGGTATAATTTGTAAATATTTAAGTGACATGTAAAAAATAATAGGGTTTAAAAAGTATTTCACCCCCCCCCCTCTCATATAGTTTAACTCCCCTGCATTTACAAATGTTATGAGGGAAACTCTCTCCTCCTGGGAAAACCTGAATTTCAAGCCCTGATAGTCAAAGATATATAGTTTCTGTAAAATATATTGCAATATGTTTAAAATGTTGTAATGGTGTGTGAAACATGTTTGCAATTTATTATATGCGATGGCATTGTATAAAGAAATAAACGAGCATTCACCATAACTAAAAACATATTTAGTACCGGATATCCGAATCCGGCAGGCAAATCGGATATCGGATATCCGATATCCGGCAAAATCAATATCCGTTGCATCCCTAATTTAAATAATTATATGAAATTTTGATGCGAAAAAATATATATATATATATATATATGAAATATATTCTCATTTATATTATCAGGCAGAGAGAATTCCTGAGAATTTCATTGAAATCTGAAAGGGTTAGGTTGAGTCTCACTGGTTGATTTGGCATGGAATGTCCCATATTTATCTTCATATTTACTTGTGTGAAAGACACTTTCTTGCCACTTAGTCTAGTGATCTAAAAATATGCCACTGGGTATTAAAAAGTTAATCAGATAAATACTAAGGGATTTGCGACTAGTTTGCATTGAGTGGATCTCGCAATACATCTCTCATGTTTTTAAAATTTAACTTCTTCTGGACTAGCGTTTTTTTTTACAAATTTTTAATCTTTTATAAATGGTTTTTCAAAACAGAAATTTTTGCCTAATGGAATCGAGAAAATGCTCTGATTAAATAAGTCAAAATTTACAATAAAAATTTACAAGGGAGAATAATAAAGGATTTTGAGAACCTTATGCGGCACAAATACTGGTCACTTGTCTCCAAGGAAATAAGGATAATGGCCGTGAGCAGTCATTTTGACTGCTACTATATGAATATATTTCGGTTCAAACCAGAAGTTTTATTATGAAAAAGTATAAAGGATACAAAGAGGAAAAAAGCTAAGTAAAATGCTGCCATCGCAAGCACACACATTGGAGGTCTGCACGGGCCGGGCTCGGGCCGATTTCCAATAATGGCATTCGGGCCGGGCTCGGGCCTTACTTCTGAAGACTCGGGCCGGGCCGGACCGGGCCTAGTCACTAATCCTTTCGGGCCGGGCCTAGTCACTAATCTTTTCGGGCCGGGCTGGGCTCGGGCCTTAATATTTTTGCTGGAATATCGGGCCGGGCCTAACTTTTTTTTTCCGTACGAAGCCGAGACTGATTCCATTCTTCCTCGTTTTCATGGACCAAAATAATCAGTTCCTATTGAATCTTCCTATATGAAAATCCTTTTCTCGACTTTTTATAAATATATTTGGCTTTGTCCAAAAATTTCTGCAAAAAAAGCACATACTTTTACGCCGTCATTATTCTGCAATTAAACATTATAATTTATTCCTTTTAAAGAATCGTAGATTACTAGGCGTTTTAAAATAGAATTAAACACACACACACATACACACACACACACACACACACACACACAAAAAAAAAAAAAAAAAAAAAAAAAAAACATTATTATGACGGAATTTTCTTTTAAACTGAAAACTGGAAGTTTCTTTTAAAATGTTTATCCATGCAAAATGAATACAACAATACGGGAGAAAAAAATATATTAAACATTTACATCTGTTAAGAAGGGAATGCATATTTTTTTCTTTCCAAAGCGATTTCGTCTTTGGAAATTTTACCATATACCGCTTTTTCGATTTTTTGTCTCCATTACAGGGAATATCGATTAATAATACTAGTGATAACTGAAACATTTACATACAACAAACAAAGATTCATTTAAAAGCATAAATATCGGCACTTCTGCATAAGTGGGGATTATAAACATGTAAAAAAAAAGACTAATGTAATTTTTTTTGGTCCTAACTCTTCCATAAGATTAAAGATCAATGTTCTGTAGAAATTCACTCGAGTTGGGCCGGATTCGGGCCAAATTTTAAACTTTTTTCCGGACCGGGCCGAGCTCGGGCCGAAATTTTAACTTTCGGGCCGGGCCGGGCCGGGTTGGGCCATTTTTTTTTCGTTCGGGCCGGGCCGGGTCGGGCCAATATTTTTTTCGTTTTTTCGAAATTTTAACTTTCGGGCCGGGCCCGGGCCTGGAAATTTCGGCCCGTGCAGACCTCTAACACACATACACAGAGATAGAAACTTTCTTTTATTAGCATAGATATCCATTTATCTTTCAACATAAAATATAAAACTGTTGATCATTTTTGCATGATTGCATTAAAATATGGATTATTTTTCTATTTTTCTTTGAGCTTGGGGTTGTTTTGAGACAATATTTTTTTTTTTTTTTTTGATTTGTTCAAATCAGTTTTTGAGTTGATTTGACCTGACCCATGGTGGATTCTAATATTATAGAGCAGGGTTTTCCAAGTTATGTTTTGTAGGTTTTTAGTGATTTCTTAAAGCTTCTGTTTTTCTGAAAAAATTAAAAGCTTTGAATGTTGTCATAATTATAAGAAAAAAAGTCTGAATAAGTAATTTTCTTCAAACTTTGGTATAATCAGTAATTTTTTTTTTTTTTATTTTCTTTTTAAGAATCACTAAGTTGATACTAGAACATCTTTAATCAAATACTACATTCATTATTTTCCCACATTTTATAGGTGTCCCCTCTCCCTGTAATAGCAATTAATTGTAGGAAATTATTAACCAATGTAAATGGATTTAGATTTAAGGAGAATTTCTCCCAAAAAACATCTATGGTGAAGGGGGATCTTTTTAATTTTGTCTAGAATATGCTCTCACAATTTTTTGTTTGTTTGTTTGTTTGTTCCATCTAATATTTAAGTTGTGACAACCAGTTTTTAGACTATATCATGCTAATAAAAGGGCTCATCAAAAATTTTAAATGCATTTTTTTCAAAACAAATTTTTTTTTATTGGTGCACATTCTCACGCTTATGTCGTAGACCAGGTGACAGCAGTACAGACAATCACCTCATCAAGTTCACAGATGAAATCCCATAATTAGTTAAAACTCGATCTGCATATTGAAACGCAATCAGTCTTTCAAGTCTCATCGTGCTGGAAAAGACCTGAAAACCTGATTTTAGTGGTTGATTGATAGGTTCATCATTGTATATTCCGGCTCCTAGTCACAGGGCTGCTAGTTGGCCCCTATTTCCCTAAATGGTCTCTATTTTTTGACCTTTTCACCATTTTTTGACCCAAGTCCCTTTTTTCACTAAAAGGTCCCTAAAAGTCCTTTTTTTAAATGTATTTTGTGTCTAAATTAAATTTTTTCTGAGATTTTTGCAAAATTTATCATAAAGATTTAGATTACTACAACAAAAATGAGACTATGAACTGCATCAAATTTGGAAAGATTATTCAAAAGATAACAGAAAAAAAGAAAAAATAGTCAAAAGATCACAAAAATCATGAAAAAAAAAAAGTCAGTTTTAGGATCACTGCAGAAAAATGCGATTTTCGTTAAAGAATCATTGCAAAAATGACATTTCCATCAAAGAATCACGGAAAAAGATGCGATTTTCGAGAAGGATCATGGGAAAAAAACCCAGGATTTTTGAAGAATTGCGTAAGAAATATGATTTTCATCAAAGGATTGCAAGAGAAACACGATTTTTATCGTCAAAGGATTGTGGGAGAAATTCGATTTTCATCAAAGCATTGTGGGAAAAATGAAATTTTCGTCAAAATATTGCAGAAAAAACACACTTTTATCAAAGGATCGTATAAGATGTATGATTATCATCAGAAGATCTTGTAAAATACACAAATTTTGTCAGCGTCGCGAAAAACTGCAATTTTTGTTAAATGATCTGGAAAATTACTCTAATTTCAACAAAAAATCGAGTAAAATATGTAAATTTTGGCAAAAAAAAATTGTAGTAAATTCATGAAATTTACTGAAAATCATGGAAAATAGGCGAATTTTGACAGATTATGAAAAATACACAAATGTCTTAAATGTAAATCTCATAGAAAAATCATGAAAAAAATGTGAATTTTATCTCATTGTCAAAAATGACTCTAATTTCATCAAAAAATTATGGAAAATTTGTGAATTTTGTCGAAGGATCACTAAAAAAGTGCAAATTTTGGTGAAAAATCATGAGAAAAACTTCAAATTTTATCGAAGGATCATGCACAATCTGCAAAATTCATCAAAGGATCGTGAGTACATTTGTGTCAAAATGCCATGGAAAATGCGAATTTCATCAAAAGTGTGTTAGTCTGTAAAAGTTCAGCTTTTTCTTTGCTGGGTCTACGTCTGCTATAAACATTGTAATTGATGCTCTCTTGGATGAATGGAAAATTTGAAAGTTCAATCAAGGAGAATCTGAAGTAAATAGAATAGATTCATTTTGGGCTACTTCTGTCGACACAAAGTGGAAGATTAAAATATCAGAATCTCTCTCTTTTTAGTAGAGTAGACTTAGTTTGTATCATAGCAGTGCAGATGTAGAGCAAGGATTTTTGCTTTCATATCAGATTCTTTCTTATGACTGTCTCTATGAAAGAACGAATGCTAAATGCTAGGCTAAACATAGCAGATGCTTTAAGACTTTATGAAAGTCATGTTGCCCTAGTACTAATAACTAGCCAAGATTGCATATCGAAATTATCAAAGTTACATAGAAAATTAAAAGAGAGAAAAAGAAAAAACAAGGAAAGTACAACTTGAAGTGGAGAAAGCTACAGAAGAGAAAGAAATCGTTGGAAAAGAAATATATATATAAGTGCAATTGTAGGTCTTGAAAACAAGTTGGAAGATTTAAACAAAAATGTGAGTGAACAAGTAACTGTATTGGACAGATTGATCAATGAAGGTAAAAAAAGGTTAAAAATTGCTTTAGAAAAAGGAAACTGAAGCTAAAGTGGCACAAAATGTGATTGCATCTGGTATAACAGCTAACAAGGAACTGAAAGTAAAAAAAGATAAAGCTGATAGCTTGTCTAGTGTTATAAATAAAAGAAAAAGTAATTTAATTAAAAATTTTATGAATAAGAAACATAAAAAAGTTTAATTTTAGAAATTTGTAAATATTATGTTTGGTTAAAAAAAAAAAACCTTTTTTTTGTTAAAAATTGGTTTTATTTTGTATAAATGTTTATTTTTCATGGTCCCTAAAAGGTCCCTATTTAAGACTTTCTGTCCCTAAAAAGTCCCTAATTTTTAATCATTAGGTCCCTAAGTTCCTACTATTTTGTACCAAAGTTGCTGGCAGCCCTGTAGTCATCATTGTTTTCATACATTTGGGTGCAGGAAAACAAGATGGTAAACCTTCAAGTCAACCACTAAAATCAGGTTTTCAGGTGTTTTTCCACCAAGATATGACTTGGCAGAGCAATTGTATTTTATTATGTAATTCGAGTTTTAACTAATTTTGGAATTTCAGCTATGAACTCGATGAGGTTTTTGTCTGTGCTGCCATTTTCTTGTCTATCAGTCAAGTTTTTGACATTTTGTTTTATGCAACATTATCTGGGTTTTTTTTAACTGAAGGACAAACTTTAAAAATATTCAGTTTTTAATAATTTCCTTCTTCTTTAAATATTTTCAAATGTGAATAATGAGGACAAACAATATGATCTCAAACTTTGATATTTTGAAATTTTTTTATTTATTTTATTTTAAATTTAGTATTCAGAACATTTACTATATTTTAAGAATCTGTGTGAATGTTATGTCTCAAATGATTATATACAGGGGTGGGGAAATAATACATCATTTTGCTCGCCAGTGGCGAGTGAATTTTCTAGCAAGGCGAATGCATTTTTAATTTTTGAAAAACTGTAGGCAATAAAAACATTATCAGAGACACTTTTTCAATCTAGATATTTTAACTTCCCAAATTATTACAGTTTAAATAGGGTACTAAGTTCTATCTTATATTAAGCTTACCTCTGTTGCATATTTTTCTTAATTTTATAGGAAAATGTATTGTAGTAATAGTAATTTCGTATGCGATTTTATCATAACTATTTTCATCTGCGTGCGTGTTGCATCTTGCAGGCTGGTGAAATAAATCTTTGGCTGCTAAGATTTTTGAAAAATTCCCCACCCCTGATTATATAAGATCTCAGTAACTTACATTGAATTACTATGCATGGTGAACATTGAGGAGTTTAAATCAGGTAGAAAATCAACATTTTTACGTCACAGTAAACAAAAATACTGTGAATTCAATTTCCAATCAATGTCAAATGACAATCCATCATTAATAAATGCAGTTGATATTTTTAACCAATAAATGTTTTGCTTTAAAAAAATATATATATATTTAAATAATAATTATATAATAATTTGTTTCACATTCATTTATTTACACTGTGTTATTTTCTTTTTAGCTCCTTAAGCAGGAAACTGATCAAGAAAAGGCGACACTAAAGAATCATCGTGAAGTAGCCGAATATTCCCTTACAGATCTAACAAAAAAGAATAAAACCATGCAGGATTTACTGGCAGCCCTAGAGGTAGATTAATTCCATGTGCATAATTAGGTGAAATAAAAAAAGTTTATTTGTAGAGATCTTTGTGACATTCATCTATATTTTTAAAAAATGGGATGCAACGTGTTAAAATGATTCATGGTCTTTGAAAAACTTTTCATAGCTATCAAGTTATTCCATTCCATTTGAGTTATTACTGTACAGAGCTTGAATTTCATTGCAGAATGGTAGGATTCGTGCCCAAAATTTTAAAATCCTGCCAAAACAATATCGTGGACGGGAGGCTCCCGCCCAAAAAGTTTCACCATTTTTCTGGAAATGCTGCACTTTGAAACTATGATCAAACTTCTGCAAACGCTTTGCGAATTTCATGATGCTTTCAGGCAACAAATTGACACATTTTGTGAGTTTTTACCACAAAAGATCGTTAAAATTCAAAATTTTTTTCCAGCGATCAATAAATAACATGATTTTTCCCCCTCCATAGAGATCAATTGACAAGTTGCTTGTTTTTTCTGCGATTCGATTGGCATATTCAGGGGCAATTTTGTTCAGAAACTTTAAAACATTCGCTTCCGGATATAGAAAATATAATAGGAAAGTACTGTGAATTTTGATTAACAGCTGCTGAAAAAATCAATTTTGTCACAAATGATCGCAGAAATAACACAAATTTCGTCAAAGGATCACACATAATATGCAAGTTTCGTCAAAGAATCACAAATAAAACATAAATTTCACCAAAGAATTGCAAATAAAATGCAAATTTTGTTAAAGAAACGCAAATAAAGTCAAAAGATTGCAAATAAAATGAAAATTTCATCAAAAGATTGTGAATAAAACACAAATTTCGTAAAAGAATATCAAATAAAACTCAAATTCATCGAAGGTTCTCTTAAACGCAAATTTTGTTGCAGGTTTGCAGAAAAATGTTCATTTCATCAAAGGATCACCAAAAAAAAAAAATGTGCACTTACATCGCAGAAAAAAAAAAAAAAAAAAGAAGTTTTGTCAAAGGATTGCTAAAAAAAAAAGTCGAATTTCGTCAAATGTTTGCAAAAATATTCAATTTTCGTCAAATAATCCTGGAAAAAAAAAAAACACAAATTTCGACAAAATTTCGCAATGAAATGCGAATTTCATTAAAGAGTCGCGAAAAAACACAACATTCGTCAAAAGATCGTAGAAAAAACTATAATTTCATCAAAGATTGGCAGATAAAAGATAGCAGTCTCTGTAGAAAGCGGCACAGATACAAATATTTATATTTATTATTTTTAATGTAATTTTTCATGCAAAATGAAAAACCGAACTAATTTGCAGACTATATTCAGTCTAGGATACACATGAACCAAACACAGTTTATTAGATTTTCAACGAAAAAGAATTAGTGTCAAGAGAGGATCTCCCCCTTCATTTTGCCGTAACCTTAAAAAAAAAAAAAAAATCAGTGTGAATTTTTTTACTCAGAATGACATTGAAGACATGAAAGAATTTCATAGTTATTTTTTGCAATAGATTGATAAAATTCTCAGATTTTCCTTGCATCCGAGCAAAAAATTTCCCAATATTTTCCTGCAACCTACAGAAGAATTTCATAATATCTTTCTGTGACCGATTGATGGCTTTCGCGATATTTCACAGTAAACAGTCGTCCAATTTCAAATTGTTTTTTACAACAATTGATTGACAATTGTATTTATTTCATGGCTGTATTAATGTATATATACTTCTTAAAATAGCATGTAAAATGTTAGTGGGTCTAAAAAATTTTTCTCCCTACCAAACTGCTCAACTCCTCTCCATTTATAAATGTTGGTAGAGAGACTCCCTTTCTAGGAAAATTTGAATTTCAAGCCCTGCTGTAATTTTAAGAAGATGTAACATCTTTTTACATTTGTCTTTACAAGCTATGTTTTCCAAGCATTCTAACTATCTAACATTCTTGGAATGACTTTCTCTAAAAGCTAAAATTTTTAAGGTTTTCTTTAAAACAGTGAATGTCATTTTACCAAAATTTTAAGTAGATTCTTAAAAAGTTTCGAGAGGAAAACAAGAAAGAAAAAATCATGCGTCAAGTATAAATTATGAAACACTTTCTAACATATCTAGAATGATGTAATAAAACTGCACCCTTTAACAAGTTAGAGTATTCTGTCTAATTCAACCCTATGGAATCGCATAACACATTTGAAAACCCAATTTCAGCTCTTTCCATCTACAATCAGAAAATGGTATGAATTTTTTCAGCAGCCCTGTATAGGATCTATAGATTTGTATCTATTAACTACATGCAAGCTAAAATTTAGTTCACTTAAAATATATCTCAGTTGAAAATTCAAAACAATTTTCTCTAATAAGGGGAATGGTACATAAATACTTTTGTACAGTCCTATATATGAGATATAGAAATTATATACAGCACAATTATATACACGCAAAAAAATAAATTTAAAAGTGCATACCAATTTTAAGACACACATTCCCATAATTATTTCTCAAAGACAGTACTGTCACAGATTTCTTTTGTGTGTCTGTATAAAAAATGCTGTTATAATGTGATTGTAGTAATATTCAGTGACCTATATCAATTTCAATAATTTTACAGTGTAATCTCATTAAAATACTTTTCAAATGATTTCCCCCATATACCATGATGTAATGGACTTTTATAGTGTTTTTAAAATGTTATGCTATTTCAGTTAATGTTTTATAAAAATACAGAAGAAAGTTTTGTGATGGCCGCACCATATTGGTTTATCATAGTATTATTATTTGTTTTTTCTCTCTCTATCTTCCAGAAAAAGAATGCTTCTCTTCTTGAACAATTAAAGGTGGAGAAAAACAGAATAAAGAACATGGAACGTTTTCGACGTCTGGAAATCGAAGGTTTTCAAACTGATATCAAAATGCTGAAAGGGAAAATTAAGGAGTTGGAGAAGCAACTTATAAAGGTAAAAATATCTTCTGCTCTTGATAAGTTTCCTTTATTTTTAATTTTGTTCTATATTTGGCAACAAAAAAAAAAGCTATTTGACCTTTATTTATTTATTTATTATTATGACCTTTATTTAAAGCTATTGACAAATTATTTACTGTTAGCACACAATTAAAAGCAAGACCGATTTTCAAATTTTTCTCAAATTTAAGGCATTTGATGCTGTAAACTTTAAAAACTCATCAGTCTAAAACTTTTGACTGCAAAAATTATGAATTTCGACAGACAGTGGTTGTAAAAAATAAATTTTTTCTATTGTTCACAGAAAAAAAATCTTCAATTTTGTCAAATTATCACGCAGAAAACACGAATTTAGTCAAAGATACATGCAAAAAAATACGAAATATCGTCAAAAGGCTGTGAAAAAATGCAAATTTCATAAAAAAATAGCGAAAAAAAAAAAATTGTTCAAAGATCTTAAGAAAAAATGTGAATTTCGTCAATAAACCTAAAAAAAATTGTGAATTTCATCAAAGAATCGCGTAAAAAATACGCATTTGAACAAAGGATTGCATAATACACTTTTATTTTGACAAAAGACAGCACCAAAAAAAGCGAATTTGGACTGAAGACTTCCTGAAAAACATGAAATTTGACAAATCAAACCCCCAAAAATGCAAATTTTGTAAAAAATATTGAGCAAAAATGCAAATTTCAACCAGAGATTGCACATAAAACGGGAATTTCTTCCAAAGACACTGCCAAAAATGTGAATTTCGTCCATGAATCCCATAAAAAAAATGGGAATTCCATCAACAGATCACTCATAAAACACGAATTTTGCCCATAAAGCGTGTAAAAATGCAAATTTCGTTCATATCAAAATAATAAAACCCATTGTTAGGTATTGTTTGTAAATGTTAGGCATGGTTTTTGTTTACAAAAATTTCAATCATCATTTTTAAGAAAAAATTAATCAACAAACAGCTATTTCAAAAACGTAATCTTAAATTGCAATAATCTCATTAATAAATCCATTAAAACTGATATTTATCAATGTAAACATCGTAACCTTCTAAAAACGCTAAATAGAAATAGTAATCTACCAAAAATAATATTTTTTCAAAATTATTTTAATATTACTTATTTAATCTTGAAATTATATTTATCGGCCTTTATTTTAAATATAAGTTATTTTAACATAATCTTTCAGCATTTTAAACAATTACTTTGCTAGTTATGCAATTTAAAAAAATGACTCTGTTTCAGTATTTTTAAATAACACCGGCGCAATGTTTCGAGGTAACGTATAGCCATCTTTTTTTCACGTTTCTTCTTCGGCTGGACATGAGTCATCGTAAATGGAGAGAATTCCAGAATCTTCGACATCTTTCGATCATGCAAATTTCGCGCCAAAAACCGGAGTCGCTGTTTGGAAAATGATTCGCGGTCAGCTAAGAAAGTTTCAGAAGCTTCCAAACACTCAGAGAGAGCAAAATTGGCGGCAAAAATAAGACTCCCTGATTGGCTGTGAGCCCGCGTCTCCGGAGGAAGCCGAAAAATTCGCGGGAGTTCGACTCAGATTCATGGTAACACTCGTTGGAGAAGGACGTAGAATCAGGCAGCCGGCCTCCGGGCCCGGCTAGCTTGGTGTTTTTCATCGTGACGAATGGATGGCATTTTTTCACTGCGTATAATTTTGGAGGATTTCTACTTGACGCATCTAAGTTCTTTTGATATTACAACCTCTCTTGAAAAAATTTAGTTACCTCCAGCCCCAGCTTTTGAATGCGAATTTATAGGCAGCATAATCCTGAAAGTTCTACGGGAATGTCAATGATGCCAGAATTGCAGCGAATTGAAACCATCGAATTAACATCATCATTCTGTCATCGAACAGCAGTTTAATCCTGGAAAACTTTATAGCGAGATGAAACCATCGAATTAATAGCATTAAGAACTTTCAATCAGACTGAACAATCTCAATAACATCAGTGCACAAAAGGATTACATAAATCATTTGTAAATCTACATACAATCATATGCCGATTACAATTTTTTCCTATCCATATTTAGTAATGGAACGTATGGCCACTCATTCCTCTTTTAATGTGTAAGATGAAAATAAAAGTAGTATTTTTCAAGATATACTTGTCTTCATTGTTTCAACCAACTCTGGGTGAGTCCATTCCTATTTTTTTTTTTATTTTCAGCTGGTTTTTATCATCATTTCAGAAAATTTAAAGATTTAATATTCACTATTAATTTTTAAACGTAACTGAATTAAAGTTTTAACTTGCAATGTTTGCCACTGTACGGCACGGTCAGCTCTGTTTGGGGAGTTTGCTTTCCTGCAATGTTGATTTTGAGCTGAATTAATTTTTATAAGTTTTTGCAGCTTTGGTATTGCTATGATCGCGATTCCCCAGACAAAGCTTAGCTCCCATAATTTTAGTAAACATTAAATTAATTTGCAGAAAGTTTTTGTTTTTATACAAGCCTTATCTTAGCCAGGTTCCACTCTATATAAAAAACATGTAGTGTACTTCAGTGATTTTTTTTCTTTTAAGTTAGTTATATTTGAAATATAACATAATTAAAATGTACCATGAGATAGAAACATTCTAAATTTTTATTTATTTATTTATTTTTTGTGTGTGTACAGATATATGTATATATATTGTGATAAGTTAAATAATAATGCTGATAATGTTAATTGCAGGCTGTTTTAATCTTTGAAAGTAACCAAAAAGACGTTGAGCTATTGAAGACGGTCCACGAAACTGCTCATCGCTCCGAACAGGCTGCAGCAATGTTGAGAAGACTCAAAGCAAAATTGTATCAGCTTGAAAATGACATAAAAAGCTTATGACACTGAACTTTGAAAATAACAAAGTCTGGGACCTTTTTTTTTTTTTTTTTTTTTTTTTTTTTTTTTTTTTACAAAGGAAAGGATTCTATATCAATATTATTTAAAATCTGTGTATAATATGAGACAAATGAATTTTAACATTCATATATTGTAAATAACGACTTATTGTGCAGCTATCTTTTATAAATGCCAAAACATTTTTATGCTATTTTAATGTAATTTTAACGCCTGTAAAATATTTATTTAAATGTGGATTAAAAGAATCGTCATTATTTTATGAAAAATGTGACATTCAATTATTATTGTCTTTGTGTGTAATTATCGATTTCCTGTTTAGTAATATTACTTACCCATCATACATAGTATAAAGTAAATCTTGCAATCGTTTTGAAAAAAAAAAAAAATTGCCGTCCATCCGTCTGTCTGTAAGCATTCTATCCCCCGAAAAAATTGAGATAGACACTTGAAATTTTCGTTGTACTTAGTATGTAAGAATGGGACAAAGCCTATTTAATATCGGTAAACTTGATTAGCCGGAACTATTTTTTATCACTTTCGAAAAATTCGTTCTGATGAAAGGTATATAAAAATTTTCGAATTTTTTTATTTTAAGGAATGAACATAAAAGGCAATAAAATAACACAAATTTTGCATAAAGAACGAAGTCGATCGGATTATAAGTTGCCGAGATATTTGTAAGCCTGTTTTCTACATTCTTTGATTTTTCATGACCCTGTATTTCATTCAAATTTCAATTGAAAGATATATTTTAATTGAAAATGAGACACTTAATCCGAAACAGTAATCTGTTAGTTAATAGGACTAATATTTTTGGATATATAAGGATGTTTCTTTTATGCAGTTCGGTACTACTTGAATAGTTTGGCATTTTATATATAATTTGTCGAAATGGGTTCATCAGCAGTTCATTAATAGAGAATTAGTGTGTATATTAAAAATATTTAAACATACATTTAAATTTTGTTTTGGAAATTGCAATGCATTGTATAAACAGTTTACACATGTTTTATTTTCATACATTATATTATTAATATCCATGAGGGTAAGTATTACGGTGGTCCCCAACGACTAGTTTTTAATATTTCACAGCTGCCATCTTTTACCCCTTTTTCTTATTATTATTTTTCACCAGAGAAATTTGATTTATTTAATCCTAAACTTTCAGCAATAAATGAAGACTTTACTCATTGAAAATCTGCTATGATAGTTAATCCTTTATGCCCTAACAGTACATGAAAGTAACTTGTTATGAAATTTATTTAATACATTGATTATATATGTAATATAGTTTAGAATGAGTTATAGATACATTATTTTATCTTCTTCCAAAAGTGTTTTTGGTTTCACAAAACAAAAATATTTTTAAAAACATTATTTTCTTTTGCCTTTGCACCTGTTTAGCTTTCTTGATGTTGTAAGATTCTTAAGGGGAGAGGGGAGTTTCATTTTGGAAATATTTCTATTGCAAGAACATTATATTTGTTCATTTCCTAGTTTTACAAAAAATACTATAAAATATTTGCATGGGGTTTTAAATGTGTCACAAAATCCTCATAAATTCAAATTTAATTAATTTTAATTGGGAAAATCGTTTTAAAATTTATTAAATGGTTGTGTGAAACTTCTAATGAAGTTTCAAAAATTCATGAAGATTTTCATGATTTGGGACATAAAGGATTAAGAAGTGGCCAATGAAATTCTAAGAATAAAGTATTTTTTAAAGCGAGTTTTACATTCCTGCAGATTGGTAGTTACATTTTCCATATCCCAAGGTAGCCCAATCTCTATCAAAGAATATAATGCTTTTTTCCACAATTATAATAATAAATACTTTCTGCAGTTTTGTTTTTGGAATGACAATTCAAAGACAACATTTTTGGTCATTATATTCAGCAGATAACAAAAATAAAATAGATTGGTATTATTAAAATATTATAACTAACACCAGAAATAAACAGTCGCCAGAGGCACCTTGATATCATAATGAATAGGCTCTATTTTTTGGTAATACAGTACATTCTCTCAAATCTGCATACTTGGGACCAGAGGTTGTGCAAATTTTAGAATTTAGCAGATGCTATGCCATGTTTACATTTTTAAAACAGTAATTTCCAAACAATTAATAATGCAAGCTCACAATATAGTAAAATATTTAATTAAGAAATAAACTAAAATAATAAAAAATTTTATAATTATTTAACTGATTAAAAACAAAAGTCGAGTAAATAATCAATAATGTATAATTAAATATTATAAAGATGAGATGATTTTTCCCTTAATTATTCAATGAAACTTGCCTCACAAAAGTGCACTGCTAATTCACATTAAGGATGTATTTGAAAAAATATATTTCCATCTTCAGCCACTCGAAATTTTCTGAGACATTTTCAGACTCATTTTTAAAAGTAAAAATATAAAACTTGCTGAGGTGATTTTTAAAGAGATGCATAAGACACAATGTGATTTCATTTTTCACTCAATTCATTAGAATTTGATTAATAAACAACTATTTTCTTAATTATGATCCTTTTTTTCGTTCCCAGATCTCCTGCTTCAGAAAATTCAATTCCAAACACCAACTTTGACAGCATTTTTTGCATTTATCAAAAAATCAACAAGCACTGCACATTAAATAGTTTCTAAATAAGAGAATTTGCCAATTGGATGCATTTGACAGCAAAAATAAATCAGAAAATAAACAGTTTAGATTGGAATGCACCCTTAAAACCAGTTTTATTTAAGGTTTAATCAGACTTTTTTGTTACAATAAAATACAGCAGAATCATAATTTAGTGACCACTGAACCAGGTCCTAGCCATTTTTCAGTACTTACGTTATTCCAAATGACCCGAAAATAATTCAAGTCTTGATTTAACAACCTTTGCACATCCTCCAAATATTAAAAATCCAGAAATAGTAAAGAAAATTTTTCTTTCCAACAAATGCTACATGCGTTTTACAGCATCAAATGTTATGCAATGTTTAAAATAATGTATCGAAGAAACTAATCAATGGTACTCTAATCAAGGTAAAGAAAATTTATAAAATGGATTCTTATTGGCTATTCATATAGTAAATGATGCTCGACTGGCATTTTCTCTAGACACAGTTTTGTTTCCATCCTGCCAGATGTTTAAAGAACCAAGGTACGGTGTCTAGAAGTATATAGTGTGGAATACAACAGGTGAAGTAGGATAAAAAAAAATTCTTTTTTGCCAGAAGGCACTAATGATCAAGTTAATTGTGCCGAATGAATAGAATTAATGTTTGTTTAGATATTTGTCATGCAATTTAAACTATGAGAAACTTGTTTTTGAAAGATAAATTTTACGAAACACAAAAGTAAAAAGATTTATGTTGTAATATTTGATGCATTAAGAATAAACGAGAATTATTTTAAATTCATTGCATTACTTCAGGGACACATTTTTAATTCATTTCATACCACATATTTTTAGATGCTGCAATTAACGTTTATTTTTACACCCTTAAAGCAATAAATTCAATGGAAGCACTGTCTAGAATAATGTAATATTTTGGATACATTCTAAAGCATTACAAGATATGTCATTTCCACACTACGTACTTCTAGACACTGAAACCAAGCTTTGGAATTTGAGCCTGCTACCCAGGGGTTGAAAAAAAAAAAAAAAGAACACTGCAACTGAAGATTCAAATCATCTAATATGCAAGCATTATGAAAACATGTTGTATGGTCAGGCCAGAAGATGTCACATTTGAAGATTATGTTGACGTTTATAATAAGTTTAAAATTGGGAAAACATTTTCAAAATTTTATTAATCTGCAACCTTCTCAATCCTGATTGGACATTCCAAATAATTCTTTCGACGAGAAAATTGGCAATGTTTTATCTCCTGCATAAAAAAGCAGATGATGGCATGTTGTATGGAACATTTACATAGAGTTGTAAGGAAGGAAAGGAAATTCTAACAACCACTTTCAGAAGTTTCTAACTGCCATTTAAAACAAAATGGCAGCAATAATTATTCAAAAAATGTTAATTAACTAATCTAAATCTTTTTTTTTTTTTTTTTTTGTAAAATGTTTAAATTTTGGTAAAATTATTCCATAATTTTAAAACATTTTTTGAATATAAAAACTTAAACTAAATGCCACAAATAAATTTTTTAACTGTATAAGTCAGTAGTTTTTACTAGGGATGCACCAGATATCTGGCTGATTTTTCAATATCCGACAGAATGCAGCAAAGCAAATATAGATAAATAACAGTACTCGTTCGATCCCAAATAATGCTGAAAAACTTTTGTTTATAATGCAAAAGATGAAAGATTATGATAAGTTCCCTATCAATAAGTAAAAGGTAGTTCTTAAAAGTTTAAAGACTTGTCAGTTTTCCTACTATTTATATTTAAACTCTGTAATAAATTCAAGAATTTGTGTTTATAATTTTTTAAAAATTGTATCTTTACTTTCAGATTGTAAAATAAAATTTGAAGTCAAAATAGCAAATAAAGCCTTTTTGCAAAAATGTATAAAGATAGAAAACCAACATTTAGAAATGCACAAATGATGAATGAAACGGTAGTAAACAGACGTTTTGAATCTACTATCGAGATTCTTCATCAGTACAAGACTCAGCGTGCTAGAAAAAGCTAAGCTGAGCAAAGAAACAGAGAAGCACAGGCTTATATACCAATTACGGGAACGAATGATAGTAAATTCGAAATGGATGTTTGCTACCTTTACATGCATTATTTGTGCATTTCTAAAGGTTGGTTTGCTGTCTTTAGTCTTTATAAAATTTGAAATTGTTTATTAAACTATGATTTTATTAATTTTCTTTCTTTCTTTTAATTAAAACAATGGGTTAATTGTTTTTTAAATTAAACAACTAAACAGACCTATTTCTACTTTCTTCTATCCTTGATAGAAGACAGTAATGTAATCAATTTTCTTTCGACGAATTCATATGTTTTAGGGAACCAATATCCCAAAAAACATGTTTATTCAAAATCTCTGTCTGTCCCATTGTCGCAATCATACCATCCAATAGTGTATGAAGTTATACATTGAATGAACCAAATATTTTGTGCATGTTTGAATGTAGCCAGCAGGCCCATCTTCAATATGGAAACATTTCACTGTAAAGCAGTGCTGTAATCACAATTTTTGTGCCATTTTCATTATTCTACCATGAAAAACTCTATGAAGTTATGCATAGAATTGAACCAAATTTGTTTGGATACGCTTCTGGGAATGGCTGTCAGGTCTTCCTTCAATTTAAAAATATTTAGCCGGAAGATAGTACTGTAATAATGATTTTTAGCTCACAGGCTATCAAAGCCTGAGACCTTATGTGCCCGTCCGTTCTGTATGTACATACGTAACACCATAACTCATGATAAAAACATTCGATTCATTTGAAATTTTGTATATAGGTGTATACTGATAAGGCACTTCCCTGATTACTTTTGGGAGTTCATGCGATAAGTATAAGCGGGAGAATGGGAGCTAACACTCCTCCCCTTAATTTACATCAACAGATTTTTTATCCAGAATTATCAGTTTTTGTTCAAAATTTAGACATAGGATCATTCTGATGAGGCACCTCTGTGATTAGTATTAGTTGCTCATTGGATAAGTATAAACAGGCGAAACGGGGGGTTAATTCCCCACCCTTAATTTCAATAAATGGGTTTTTCATGCAGATTTATCATATTTCATTCAAATTTTAGACATAGGATCATTCTGATGAGCGCACCGCCAATTAGTTTTGGGAGTTCATTGGATAATTATAAAAAGGAACATAGGGGCTAATCCCCCACCCTTAATTTCGATAAATGGGTTTTTCATGCAGATTTATCAGATTTCATTCAAATTTTAGACATAGTATCATTCTGATGAGGACACCGCCACAATTAGTTTTGGGAGTTCATTGGATAAATATAAATAGGGGGAACAGGGGCTAATCCCCCACCTTTGAGGGTGTATTCAAAAAAATGCTTTTCCACCCTCAACAGCTCGAAATTTTCCGATACAATTTCAGACACATTTTTAAAAGTAGAAACATGAAACTTGCTGAGGGGATTCTTGAAGGGACGTATGAGATGCCGTGTGATGTCTTTTTACGCTAAATTTATTAGAATTCGATTTAAAAACAATTACCTTATCAGTATGACCCTTTTTTTCGTTCACAAATCTCTCGCTTCGAAAAAATCGGTTCGAAATGCTGTTTTTGATTGCTTTTTTTACAATATTTTCTGCATTTATCAAAGAATCGACAATCACGGCACTTTGTGTACTTTCCAAATAAGAGATTTTAAAAGTTTGGTGCATTTGAGAGCAAAAATGAATTCAAAAATAAATTGGAAAATAAGCAGTTTGAATCGAAATACACCCTTAATTTAGATAAATGGGTTTTTCCTGCAAAATTATCAGATTGCATTCAAATTTTAGACATAGGATCATTCTGATGAGGACACATCCATGATCAGTTTTGAAAGTTCATTGGATAAGTCTAAGAGGGCGGAAATGAGTGGTAACTCCCCTTCTTCCTTAATTTAGTTTAATGGGTTTTTCACGCTGAATTTATCGATTTGCTTCAAAATTTGGATGTAGTTTCATTCTGATAAGGCACTTCCCTGATTTGTTTTGGGAGTTCATTGGTTAAGTATAAATGGGGGATCTGTGGTACTACCCCTCTTAATTTAGGTAAATGGGTCAATGGGCTCAATAATCATACCTGTTTTTTTATTTAAAAAGATGATATTTCATATGATGTTTCTGTTTGGATTCGTTTTTTTCCATATCTGATAATTTATACCTCCCATTCTGTAAGTTTTCTACTATCTTCTTTATTAACAATGACATTTTGATTCCCTATTCAAATAAAAATTCTTCTAAATTTAAAGAATTTTGTAAAATAAATAAAATGCGGACATCTATTGCCCAAAGCAAGATGTTTAAATGTTTCCCATTGAGTTATTGAAAATCAGTAAAAACAACATTTTTATGCTGATCAAAACATGATTTATGTTAAAAAAGAGTCATATATTACGTAGGTCATAGATTAAACATTAATATTCGTGGACAAATCATAAACAAAATAAAATGCGTACACCACAAGGTCCATTCTCAATCGATAATAACCGTTTTCCAAATGATTAAAAAAAAAAAAAATTGATAAACTTCAAGGAAACACATTTAGAAACAGTAAATAGTCACAGAAATTAGGACATGACTTTTTTAAATAAACCATTTCTGATGTAATAGAAGAAATTTGACTAGTGACTATATCGTTTTCAGAATTTCATATGGGTTTAAAATTACAATGTATAGTAGAACATAATTCAATTAGCTAAAATGCCAGGGATTACAGTATTGATGATAATTCCACTAAGTAGTATACAATCATTGAAGGATATTGACAATACAATCACTTGCATGCATTATTCTTGCAAGCAAATTAAAAATGAATGCACATTAGATTTTACAAAATTAAGAAAAAAAAAATATGATGAAAAAGCATAACCAAGTATTTTTGATAATTTAATGTGTTAGAAAAGTCGCTCTGTTCTGTTTGTCAAAAGTGTAACCTACAAAAGATTTTAAACCACACAAAATTGAATAAAATCTAAATAAAAAAATTCATTTAACAACTCAGTTATTAATTGCCCATAACATTGAGTGAAAATTGAAAAATAGATATGATATATATACAGGGTGTCCCCTCTCAACGGTGGCCAATGGCTAATTTCTAAACCGTTGGTCATAGACATATAGTTCCAGTTGCAGAAATGCTTTAAAAAAGGTAAAGAATTATTTTTTAAGCGATTTAGGTCAAAAAAATGTTTTACTAAAAAATTACGAAAATTAAATTTTTATACGGTCCCCCGGTCCTATAAGTGATATTTAGAAAATTTTTACCACTTCTCTAACAAGTAAGACAAAAAAAGTTCCATTCCTCTGCGATCAAAATTGACCGAGTTATAGCTGTTCAAAGTTGAAGCATATTTTTTGCTGCAAAATAGGGGTCAGTCACAAATTTACTGGAAATAAAAATAAACATCAGATAGAAAATTTAACTTTAAACATTGGGAGTAAAAAAAATTTTTACAATGTTGTTTCTGAATTTATGTTCACATTTACATGTTAAAGTAAAATATGCAGTTTGTGCTAAAAATATAAGTAAAAAAATAACAGAAATTTTGTTAAATTGAAAAGTCACAAATAGTTACAAAATGATACGTATTTAAAGCTCTATTAGAGTACTCGACCTAATAGAATTTGATGTAGTCCTATAAAATAAATAAATCGAACGCACCTAAAATCGTATTCATATTACATTGTCATCGGGTTTAAATAAGTATGGGAATTGAACCTCAATCAGACATTTGGAAGTGAGTTAAAATTTGAATATAAGTTTTGAACTAGGAAAATTTACATACGAAAACTATGAATAAAATAAAAGCTTATCAAAATAACATACCTTTTTAAAATAAAATCACGAAAAGAATAAGCTTCATTTGCTTACAAAATAAAACATACCTAAAAATACAATTGAGGATATGAATTTCAAAACGCGGCTTATCGCTTTTTGATTTCTCTATCAGTCTATACAAACCTCCACTATTGTAACAATTCAATCTCAAAATTTATAATGAAAACCAATAGATGCATTTAAAGTTTTTTCGCTATTTCCCAAAATTTGATTTTTTCGATAAAGAGAATTTCGAAATTCATGTCTTCAGTTATATTAATAACCAATCTAGAAGTTAATTAATTATAATTAACACTACCGTAAAACTTATACGATGACAGCGCCTTCAGTTAAATCGCTCATTTAAAACATTTTGTAATTGGAACTATATGTCTGTGAGAAATAGTTTAGGAAGTAGCCTTTGAACAGCGTTGGAAATCGACTCCCTTTATAATACTTTAAGCACTTAGTGTACGTTCCCTTAAAGCTTCGTCGAACTCATCCGTTTTCAGCTATAGAAAAGTGGTTTAAGTCATGAAATTTAAAGTTTCATAACTCGGTCAATTTTAATGTTACATGAATGGGACCTTTTCTGTATTACTTGCTAGAGTGTTGAAAAAATTTTACTAAATATCACTTATAGGACCGGGGGACCGTATAAAAATTTAATTTTCGTAATTTTTTAGTAAAACATTTTTTTGACCAAAATCGCTTAAAAAACAATTTTTTGCCTTTTTTAAAGCATTTTTGCAATTGGAACTATATGTCTATGACCAAAGGTTTAGAAATTAGCCATTGGCCACCGTTGAGAGGGGACACCCTGTATATGGCTTGGAACTTCACAGCCTAAGAATTTTTATTAAATGCTATTGTTTGTTATATCATATCTCTGTTGAAATGATTTTTCAGTTACGTGTTTAACTACCAATTGATCTAATGTAAAAAACTGAGCCAATATCTCTACAGTTTGGAATGAAATGAATTATACATCCCATTACATAACTATTGTTTTTAAGTAAATGATACTAGTTTAAAGAAATAAATTATTGCAGTATTGTCATTATAGTTAATATCAGTATTAAAATCTTCGTTTAAAAAAATGTATATCTTTACAATATTACATTTTTTTTTTCTTACAATTATAATTTTATTTCCTTTAAAAAATATGTTTAGTTTTGGTATAGCCTTCCATTATAAATTCAAAAAAGTTTTAATTTAGTTTTATAATCTAAATTCAAACAAAACTAAGTATTATTTGGCTTACTCAGGTCTGCAACTAAAAGATAGTATAGAATTTATTGACTGTCAGATTTTTACTCAGTTATATTTTTCTAATGCAAACTCCCTATGTTTTTGCAACATTACTGTACATTATGGAGGTAAAAAGGAGGTCAATTTTAGATTCAACCCTTGAAAAGACATTCAATTAATCAGCTATAACAAAATCTTGAAAAATGCAGCATAGTAGTGACACTTATAGGGAAATTTACACCAAAAACTAAACAACATTAATATATATCAGGAACTGTCTGAAACTGTAGTTTGATAAAAAATCATCCTTTAGTTCTTGATATAGAGCTATCGTGATAATCATGAATAATGCAGCATAGCAGTGTCTTCTGTTGAGCGATTTATACAAAAAAGTAATGAGCACAAAGTTATGTCAAAGATTAACTTAATCTGAAGTTTTATGAAAATACATTAGTTCTTGAGATAGAACTATTGTGGAAATTATGAATAATGCAGCATAGCAGCGTTTTCAGTTGGGCGATATACACTAATAACTAAACATCTCGAGTTTATATTAAGATGTAACTGAATCTAAAGTTTTGTGAAATTATGCGCATCAGTTCTTTAGATCGAGTGCCCATAAAATTTTTGTCACGTACAGAAAAACAGAGTAACAGATATTTTCCAGAAACCATCAAATCATGTTCAGGACCTTCTAAAACGTTTAAATACACCAAAAACTGGAAGTCAAATTTTTCATGAATTCAATACTTACTTCTTGAAAAGATAGATTAAAGTAATAAATGCATACTTCAAAATTTTATGTTAAATTTTTAATTTTATCATTTCCATTAATCGACATATTATTGAAATATTTTTGCACATTAGTTAGTTTTTAAAAAGAGAAGTTGCATTTAATTATATATCTAGATTTTTTCCATGTAATCCTGTTTTTGTGAAATTGTGAACTTCTTGTATATACTTGTACAAAATATATATAAAATATAATATATATATATAGTATATTAGTGAATAAGAAATTACTATATTTAGGTACCTATTTAGACATTTTTAATAAGGTTATTTATTCATATATACAACTTGATAAGATTCAGCTGCTATTTGGCATGAGATTTTTTTCTTCAATCACTGCATTTGCGAAAGATTCAATTTGTTGATTAAACTTTTTTCTGAAATCCTATTTTCAAGAGAAATTCTGTGAAGGGTCTTGTGTTTCAAACAAGATCCTTTCAAGTCTTCTCAAACAGATTTCTGTTCAGAGATCAGATTACCCACATTAAAATTTTCATGTGGAACACTCAACATAAAAATAAATAAAATAAAAAGTATGAGAATGTAGCTATTACAAAATTTTCAATATAGTATTTCATGCATGAAATTTCAATTTTTCCAGTTCGGAAAAATTGAAAAATAAGCCTTTGGGGAAAAAAACTGAAAAAACCCGGTTTTTTTCCCAATTTTTCCAGGTTTTTTCTGAACATTCCCATCTCTAGTCATATCAGTATAAATTGTAAATATTTAAGTGGCATGTAAACATGGGTGCAAGTTTTTCGTCCACAGGACGGATTTCCGTCTTTTAAAAATTCCCGAGGACGGAAGCGGGACAGAAAAATCTCCGACGACTGAAAACGATCGCGAAAATGATGCGTTTTTTGCCAAAAGATCGCTAAAAAAGACACGATTTTTCGTCAAAACATTATGAATATAAAGTGATTTTTGTCAAATGATCGCGGAAAAGAGCGCTATTTCTATCAAAAGATCGCAGATAAAAGCGCTATTTCATTCAAAAGATTTCAAAAGAACGCGTTTTTTGTCAAAAAATTGAGGAATAAACGTGATTACTGTCGACGGATCTCAAGAAAAACGTTATTTCCATCAAGGAATCGCAGAAAAGACGCGATTTTCCTTAAATGATCTTGGAAAAACGCTATTTCTGTCAGAATTGCAGAGAAACTACGATTTTTGTAAAAAGATCAAGGAAAATCTGTTTTTCGTCGAAAAGATCGTGAAAAAAGACACGATTTTTTTCAAAAGATTGCTGACAATACTTGATTTTTGTCAGAAGATCGCGGAAAAAAAGCACTTTTTCTGACAAAAGATCGCAAAAAAGATGCGTTTTTTGTCAAAGAATAGCAAAAAAAAAACGCGATTCCTGTCGAAGGATCGTGGTAATGACGCAGTCTCTTTCAAAGAATTGCGAAAAAGATGCGATTTTCGTCAAATGATAGCAGTAAAAACGCTATTTTTTCAGAATTGCGGAGAAACACGATTTTTTGTCAAAGGATCGCAAAAAAGTCGCGATGTTTTGTCAAAGAATCGCGAATTTTCTTCAAAAGATCGCGAAAAAGTCGCGAATTTTCTTCATAAGATCGCAAAAAAGTCACGAATTTTTGTCAAAGGATCGCGAAAAAGTCACGAATTTTTGTCAAAGTATCACGAAAAAGTCACGAATTGTTGTCAAAGGATCGCGATAGAGAGGTGATTTCTGTCGAGGGATTGCTAAAGAGACGCGATTTCTGTCAAAAGATCGTGAGAAAAAGCGAATTTCGTCAAACAGTCATGAAAAAAACGTAAATCATGCAAGTGTATATTTGTTCACTTGGTGGGTGGGTGATTCAAAATATTTTCAGTCCTGGCATAATTTCAAACTTGCACCCATGCATGTAAAAAAATCCCTGTCGGCTGGGCCTATAGGCGGAGGTAGATTTCGAAGAGTGCTCATTTCAACAAATATATATATATATATATATATATATATATATATATATATATATATATATATATGATTAGAGTTAAATCCAGTTTAATAACTTCATTTGGCCGTTTATGAAAAATTTTTAATTTCATTTTTCTGAAAAAATCAGAATCATCTTAAGAAAAATTCAGCTCAAATGCCCATTTTGACAACATATTTTGAAATAGATTCTGAATTTATTAAAAAAATCGACCAAAACAGTACATTATACAGCTCCTAAATAACAAAAAACTGTCAGTTGAATGCATCTGAGAAAAAAATTGAATTTAAAAATGAGTCATAAAATAACCGATTTGTTGTTTGAATACATCCTTAATTCTATAATCATGATTGCTTCGGAAAATTTTGTGCGAAATACTCACTTTGACAGCATTTAAAAAAATATATTCTATCTTTATCAAAAAACTGGCCAATACGTCACAGTACATAGTTCCTAAATAAGAGGATCTGTAAATTGGATGCGTTTGAGAGCGAAAATGGATTTTAAAACGAGTCATAAAAAACGCAATTTGCTATGTGAAAACTTCCTTAAATTTTCAAATCACAAAGACTTCGGGAAATTCTGTTCAAAATACATTCTGTTTTTATCAAAAAACCGATCAATGCATCACATTATATAGTTCCTAAATAAGAGGATCTGTAAATTGGATGCATTTGAGAGCAAAAATGGATTTAAAAACGAGTCAGAAAAAAACGCAATTTCTTATTTGAACACTTCCTTAAATTTTCAGTTCACGATGATTTCAGAAAATTCTGTTCAAAATACCCTTTTTGGTAGCCTTTTTTGAAATATATTCCGTCTTTATCAAAAAACAGACCAATGCATCACATTATATAGTTCCTAAATAAGAGGATCTGTAAACTGGATGCGTTTGAGAACAAAAATGGATTTAAAAACGAATCATAAAAAAACGCAATTTCTTATTTGAATACTTCCTTCAATTTTCAGTCCCGAAGACTTTCGGAAATTCTGTTCAAAATACTCTTTTTGGTAGCCTTTTTTGAAATATATTCTGTCTTTATCAGAAAATTGACCAATGCATCACTTTATACAGTTTCTAAATAAGAGAATCTACCATTTGGATGCGTTTTAAATCAAAAATGAATTTAAAAATGAGTCAGAATATAAGCAGTTTGGATTTGAGGTTTTTTCTCCAACTCCTATTTTTGTTTAATTTGTTTTTGCTATACGAATTGGTCCTATGAAAAACTTGTTAGTATAAAAGTTGTAGATATTTTTGAGAAGATGTAAAATAAATTTAATCAGATTTGATATCTTAAAAATTGACGGAGTTATGGGTTTTTCTCTTTTTTCAGCGCCCTTTTTCTTTTCGTTTTTAATTTTTTTCATCGGTAAAAGTTGGTCCTATCAAAAACTTGTAGATATAAAAGTTTTAGATAATTTTAAGAACATTTACAAAAAATTTAGTTGGACTTGATATCTTAAAAATTGACGAAGTTATGAATTTTTTTCTCTCAAAATCCCTGTTTTTTTCGCCCCTTGAGTCCACTTCTAAATTTATCAAAAATCTGTCATGCATATACTTTTGGTCCATTTTTAAGAAGTAATATAAACTTTAAACCAATTCGATATCTACTTTAATTAAGAAGTTATGGCATTTTTTTGGTTTTCACAAAAACGCCCCCTATTCTGACCCCCTTGGTCCGATTTTGCCCATTAACGAACTTAGCCAAGATTTTATCCCCTTTGATTTTATGTACAAGATTGGTGAAGAATTATAGAAGTTATTGTGTCCATAAAAAAGTGAGATATATAGATAGATAGATAAACTGGTGCGATTGCAATAGGTAGTATTTCTTACGAAATCTACCTAAAAATAGGGTTTAAAAAATGTTTTTTTTCCCTCTCATATAGTTCAACTCCCCTGCATTTACAAATGTTATAAGGGAAACTCTCTCCTCCTGGGAAAACCTGAATTTCAAGCTCTGATAGTCAAAGATACATAGTTTTTGTAAAATATATTTAAATACCTTTAAAATGTTATAATGGTGTGTGAAATATGTTTGCAATTTATTATTTGAGATGGCATTGTATAAAGAAATAAACAAATATTCACCATAACTAAAAACATATTTACTACCGGATATCCGAATCCGGCAGGCAAATCAGATACCGGATATCTGCTATCCGGCAAAATCAGTATCCGGTGCATCCCTAGTTTTTACAACATTAGACTGCTAGGTATTTTTGAAAAGTGTATTAAGATCAAACAATATTAGCAAAATTTGATTTAACGATCAATTTGCCGAGGTCTTGTGAAGGTCATTAAATCAAGAATCTACTGTATAATAACTTAATGATAAAAAAAAAGCTTGATTAATGCATAAATACATTTGGCAAAAAGATTGTGATTACCAGTAATATCAACCCTATCTCAAACTTTTTCATAAATGAACTTATTCTTCTTCCATGAAAAAGCATGAATTCAGTTATATTAAAGAAAATTACAAATTAAAATGTATATTGAATTTGATATAAAAAAAAGTCAAATTTTGTCCCGACATCTGAAATGAAAGTTTCATTTTTAATTCTGTAAATTATTTGCAGATTTTAGAGAGTTGCAAATTTAAATGAGTCTACTGTACCATTATCTGAAAGGAACAGTAATCAATCTGTTGTTAAATATAATTAAGAGTACACAACTAATTTTTATCTTTAGAAATAATTTTATTCTATAGATTGGGAACAAATCTTTTAATTTTAAATGCAGTCAAGGTTCGATAATATGTGGCACAATGAATATATTTTAGAAAGAGCAATTATTCTTTATAAAAACAAAAAAGATAGTCAATATAATATAAAAACAAGGAAAAAAAGTTTGATTGTCTTTCTCTCTCAATAACTACACAATATCTAGTTCTAACTCCAGTTCTTCAATCTCGGCCTCGATTGCTTCCTTTCGAGCTATTTTTTCTAACTGATCTTTATCAGGATTGGGCAGCTCACCTGATTCAATTTTTTGTTTTAAAGCATTTATGTCTCTAATTTTTTTACGTAAATTTCTGAGCCGTTTTGCAGGATCTGTTGTGATGGGTTGAGATTTTTGTGAAGAAGGAGTTTCTGAAAAGTTTGTGGTAGACTTGTCTGATGCAGAAATGTTCATTTTTTCTATATTATTAGCTACATCATCCACAACTTTTGGACTGTCACTCTTTTTTTTCTTTTTCTTCTTCGATGATTTGGATGGAGCCGCAGTTTCTTCATTTGTTAGGGAGAGCCCGGGAATTGTTTTTGAACTTTTAGTATTGTTGGCTGAAACTGCGTAGCTAGGATCTAAGCCAACAGGAAGAGTAGGTTTATTTTTAGCCCATTGCTTACCTTTGCTTTCATACCTGAAAAAATAGAGATAGATGTAAGCAAAGTAATAATGAAAATTCCATATATTTTTTACATGCAGAAAGAAAGAGTTTTACACAAAAAAGTATATCTAAATTATAAATAATGTACAGTTAAACATTGCCTCTCTATTTTCTTCTCATTTTAAATTGTTTTTTTTTTTTTTAATAAAACAGTATGAGTTGACGTCCATGAAAAGAAAACCATAAGAGAAGTTGAAGGGACTGCAGCATAACTTAGTAGAGATTAGGAGGGGATCTAGACCTTTTTTGAAACTTGGCAACTGTGAAAAAATATTTTTAATATGATTCACAAGTTCACACTTATAGTTGATATTTTCCCTACCTGCAGTTTTTATATGACATCAGCATATGAGGCATGTGAAATTATGGCATTTCTGTCTATTTATAACAATTGTGAAATTGAATTAAACAAATCAAAAATGCAGGAACAATAAGTATGTGTAACTAGTTTATATATTTTATAGAATTAAGATAGCAAAAAAACAACACTTGATATTGAATCTTTATTTTCACTAATTCACAGTTTTTCAGTACATAAGCTTGTTTATTGATCTCATCTGATATGGATACTAATTTAGCTTAGGCATAATAAATCTTGGTAATATTTTCTTATTATGACACCATTTGGAGACTGAAAATTACAGATGGTGATGCTCCAAAAATAAGCCAAACATTTATATAAATATGGTTTAGACATGCCTTTATCATATAATGCAGACTCAATTCACCTATAAATTTAATTACGTTAATCTTATATGATGGCTAATAGTATAATCATAAGAATTTCTGCTGTCAACATCCCCCCTTTTTTTATCAATTAATAAGTAGTGTACGATAAATGGAGTATCATTGGATAGCAAGGGTGTAGGCGTAAAAATTACAGAGGATATACGTTCTAAGCAAAGGGTATACCCTAGAATGTGTATACTATAGCTTTCTTGAGAAACAGAGAATATATGGTGTTCCAGAAGGTATACAGCCTATACCCTCGTATATCCTCCACTACATCCCTATTGGATAGGAATTTTTTGCAAACATCTGACAGCATATACTGAATTTTCATTATGCTTCTAAGTTAAGTATTATCAAAAATATTTCTAATGTCAAAATTCCCTTTTCTGTGCACATAAAAAATGTATAATGACATAAAGTGCTACTACATGATGGGTCAAAGTCGCTTCAAATTCCATGCATCTTCATCCAGAGGAGTCGCTCGAAAAGCAAGCGATTCCCTTGTGTCAGAGCGTCTTTGATGCATGGAACGAAGCCAGTCGCCAGTAACAGCCAATCAAGATCTTGGAAATCTCACAATGAAAAAAACCTTTTCTCGAACAGCTAGTGAAATACTTAGAAAACAATAAAACACAGGAGATTTTTGTTGTTTGAAATTTTTACGTGTAATAGCACTTTTAGATTTTTATGCTGTTGGCTCTTGGACAAAATTCTCTGATTTTTCCAGACTATATTTGCTACAATTCCTTGACCACAATTCAACACATTTTTCAATATTCCAGAT
Source organism: Maratus speculifer (assembly GCA_964019185.1). Classification (NCBI taxonomy): domain Eukaryota; kingdom Metazoa; phylum Arthropoda; class Arachnida; order Araneae; family Salticidae; genus Maratus; species Maratus speculifer. The sequence continues at coordinate 445,109,436 of OZ025290.1, read as the reverse complement.
ATTCCAGATCCCTATATCATCTTATATTTAAAATATAAAAAAAATTATTAATTAAAAACAATAAAACATATCACTTATTTGTGTTATTTTTCAAAAGCAGACTGTTGTGCAAATTTCAATTTTTGGTCTCTACACATTATAATTTCACCCACAACTTAACTTTTCTTTTTTGCTTACTTCAGAATTTTATTTTTTTTCTTATTTAAATGCTTATGGAATTTCATCCTAGTCATATGAACATGGCTCAACATTTCTTTTGCAGATGTAGCATCAAAAGTAAAATTAACAAATACTGAGATAATAAGGAACTATGCATTGTTAGTTTGAAAGTAATATTAAACAAAACCCTCAGTGCAATCTGCAATCACACTTACCCGCTTTTTTTTTTTTTTTTTTTTTTTTTTTTCAAAATGGACTTAGTCTACTATTGTTGTGACAAAACATTGTATAAACAATAATGTCATATAATTGATTTTCAGTTCTAAAACTAGAATTAATTTTGTTTTCACTTAGTTTTAATGTTTAGTATGTTGATTTACATAAATTTTTAAATTAAACAAATAAATAACTAAAACAAAGGGGAAAAAATCCAGTAAGTAATTTAAATGTATGTACTTTTATTTATTTCTTTTGATCATTTTACCTAGTATTAAAGAAAAAATTGTCTGTGGTTGTTTGATATGATGACTGACTTTGGGTTGCAATTAATAATTTGTGCAAAGAGTCAAGGGCCTGAAAAGTTTTTTCATTGGTATTCTGTAACAAAATAAGTTCTTAATGTTTCAATGCAATTCACGGCATTTTTTACGATTAAATTCTTTCAAAATTTCATTTTTTTTTTTTTTTTACTACGATGGATTTATGTTTTTAAGATATGTTGTGCAAATATGTAGTGTAAATACAGTAAAGCATCGATAATGCTTTACTGTATTTGCACTAAATTTAAAAATTCATAAATAATATTTTGTTACAATGATCTGATGTCCAAAATAATGAGAATTTACTATACATAATACATATAATAATACTTATTTACATTATTATGATACATATTATTTATATTTCAAAAGGGCAAAAAGAATAAAAATATTAAGTGTTCAAAATTCAGTCCAAATATTTTTCTACAGTTATGAATCCTGGTAGAAAGATGAAAATTGAAACACTAGTTGTTTAAATATCTACACAAATTTATGGTATAAGATGGCTGCAATATTAACAAGATTAAAACAACATTTGACAATTTATTGTTACTACTCAGAAAAAGAAAATGCAGCTTTTTTTTTCACACTTCGCTTATGAAAAGATGCATGGTCAAAATTTAAAGAAAACACCACAATTTATCAATTTTTAAATTGGGAACATAAAATAGTCAATAGAAAAGCATATTTCGACAAAATATTTTCTCCTTCAGCTTAGAAAATTGAACCTTATAAATGATTAGCTTACAAGGGCATTTCATCCTGTGGAATATAGCCATCTTTTACTCGTCTTGCTTTTCTCCAAGAACCATCTGGTCGTTGTGTTGCAGGAATATAAGTGCCTAAAAACAGAATTTTTCAAAGTTTAACAAAAAACATGAATAATTACTCAAAAAATAACAAATTCAAATACCCAGAGATACTATACTTTATTATTTGCAAAAAAGATGATAAATAAAACAGTCAAAAAAACTTTACATATTACAAAAGTCTAAATGTTTCTGCTCCACTGACACTATTTTCAAGACAAAGAAGAATATTTTAAAAGTGCACAATAGATAAACTGATTTGCAATGGCATCTTGAATGATTGAATTATAAATTAATGCATCTGTTATCCTGTTTGCATGCTGTCAAACACAATGATGGGTTCGAAACAATCATTCAAACATGTTTTGCTTGGTCACAAAATTGATTATTCTTTGAAATAACAAAAATGAGATATTCAAATAAATATTGACATTGACAATTATGTACATATTTAGAAAAATTTACCTTGAAGAGGAATCACTGTACTAATTCATAAAAAAAGACGATCCTAATATATTTACTTTCCTCTTTATATTAATTTTTGTCATGTTATTTCTGGGAAATTTTATGCAAATATTCTAAATAACTTTCATATCAACAGACAATAAAAATTAGGGGGCCACCATAATACTTACTCATCATGGATATGTATAATATAATATATGAAAATAAAACAAGTAAACTATTTATAAAATGCATTGAAATTCCAAAACAAAATTTAAACATACATTTAAATATTTTTGATACACATAATAATGCTCTATTAAATGAATTGCTGATGAACCCATTTTGACAAATTATATATAAAAGGCAAAACTACTCAGGTAGTACCGAATTGCGTAAAAGAAACAACCTTATACAGGCATGAGATTGCAAAAAGTTAAAAAAAGAGGAAAAGCGCGTGAGCCAGAAAATGAGAAATTATTTTAAAATAGCGTGCATTAAAGGCAATTAAGAAAGTTATTTTATTTGCCATAATAAAAAGGAGGGGGGGGGGGGGTCAGAGTGAATCAATTTGTGCAAATACTACTCTAAGTAATTCTGAAATGAAAGTTTCTATTTTCACTGAAAAAAATCATTCAACAAACATAGTATTTGCCACTCAACTGCAAAAAAAGTTTGTACTTCTAATGCAATGTTTTGCACAGCAATCTTAGCTAGTCATCCAATTCCAATTTTAACATATATATTTACTTAAAATATCATTTAAACATGGGAAGTTAAATTTGCAAATCATCTGAAAAAAAGAAAAAAAAAACATTAAAGTTGCAGCTAATTTTTTGCGATTTCTTTGATGAAATTTGCATTTTTCTGCAATCTTTTGACAGAATGTTTTTTTTTATGCGTTTCTTTCACAAAATTTACGTTTTTCTCACAATCTCTTAACGAAAAACATGTTTTTTTTTCGCAATCTTTGGACGAAAAACGAGATGTCGATGCCAATAAGTCTGCGATGACGTTCCATGCCTAGTGCCATGAGGTCTGAAAACTGTCCGTTCCGTGATTTTTTTCATTTTGAAAGAGACTTTTTGAAAGTAACTTTTCTGTTTGAAATGGAACTGAAACGAAGGGATTCAGTTGTTGCCTGGTGTGCAGCAAAGAAAGAACGTTTTTTTTCGGCAGGCTTGGGTGTGAGCCGTGTATGGTTCAGGTTTTAAAGAACATCGGAAAAGGGTGTTCGAAAGCTCATGTCTGGAAGGGGCTGTATATTCTCAAGTGCTTTTCCTAATGGATATATGTGTAAATTAACTGCACATAATTGTAAATAGCGCAGTGTGGTTATGTATATAGTTTTCATCGTGTACTCTGTGTGTTGGTTTTATTAAAGTGAATTGTGAAATTCTACAGAGAGTCGGAGTATATTTAGTTACGACGTCACAACGCGTTTTTTTCGCGATCTTTGGACGAAAAACGAGTTCTTTTCGCGATCTTTGATCGAAAAACGCATTTTTTTGCGATCTTTGTACGAAAAACGCGTTTTTTCGCGATCTTTGGACAAAAAACGCTTTTTTTTTCACAATCTTTGGACGAAAAACGCGCTTTTCTCTCGATCTTCGGACGAACTAGAGATGTAAATTTTCCGGAAAAATATCAGTGTTGGAAAAAACTGGTTTTTTTCGAAAAAAAAAAAAAAAACAGAAAAATTGGAAAAATTGATTTTTCATGACTGTTTCTCCCAAATAAATTACATTTTCTTAGAGAATATTAAATAATAAACATTTTTTCCCATTTATATGTATTAAATGAAAATTATTTTCACTTTATATTACAAATTAAAAAGAAAGTAGCAAAGCCTGCTTTTAAAAGTTTAGTTTTTTTTTTCCACAGCCTAAGAATTTTTATTAAATGCTATTGTTTGTTATATCATATCTCTGTTGAAAGGATTTTTCAGTTACATGTTTAACTACCAATTGACCTAATGTAAAAACCTGAGCCAATATGTCTGCAGTTTGGAATGAAATAAATTATGCATTCCATTTACATAAGTATAGTTTTTAAGTAAATTATACTAGTTTAAAAAAATTATGGCAGTTTTGTCATTATTATGAATATCAGTATTCAAAAATTCCATTGTTTGTTTAAAAAATGTATATTTTTACATTATTACTTTTTTTTTCTTAGAATTATAATTTTATTTCCTTTATAAAATATGTTTAGTTTTGGTATAGCTTTCCAATCTCAACTCAAAAAAGTTTTGATTCAGTTTTATAATCTAAATCCAAACAAAACTAAGTTTTACTTTAGCTTACTCAGGTCTGCAACTAAAAAATAGCGTAGGATTTATTGACTGTTAGATTTTTACTCACTGAAACCAGAATTAAGTTTAATTAAATATAATTTTTTTCTTTTTACCCTGAAATCTGGTATTCTATTCTTGAGTAAGAAACCATATTCAATAATGTTTCCACATGGTAATTTTATATTTCTAAGAGTGGAACTCAAAAGTTATGAAAACAGAACACTACAACTACAAATAGAAAATGCTCACTATTTGAGGAATTAACAAAAGCAGTTACATACAGAGATAAACTTCTACTGTGCTTTAGAAAACTACAAAAATTCCAAGTTTAATCAAGAGGGAAAGTATAATTTGGATCATAGTTACTTGTAATAAAATATGTTTTTTTTTTCATTGCAGTTGTACTTTTCTAATGCAAACTGCCCATGTTTTTGCAACCTTAATGTACATTATGCAAGTAAAATGGAGGTCAATTTTAGATTCAACACCTTGAAAAAACATTCAATTAATCAGCTATAACGAAATCTTGAAAAATGTAGCTAGTGCCACCTATAGGGGATTTACACAAAAAACTAAACAACATTAATATATATCAGAAACTGTAGTTTGATTTTTTTTTTAAATCGTCCTTGAAGTAAAGCTATTGCAATAATCATGAATAATGCAGCATAGCAGCGTCATCTGTTGAGCAATTTACACCAAAAAGTAATGAGCATGAAGTTATGTCAAAGATTAACTTAATCTGAAATTTTATAAAAATACATACATTAATTACATGTGGAAGAACTATTGTGGAAATTATGAATAATGCAGCATAGCAGCGCCATCAGTTTGGCGATATATACTAGTAACTAAACATCTCGAGTTTATATCAAGGTGTAACTGAATCTAAAGTTTTGTGAAATTATGTGCATCAGTTCTTGAGATAGAGTGCCCATAAAATTTGTCACATACAGACTCACAGAGTGACAGATATTTTCCAAAAACCATCAAAAGGTGTTCAGGACCTTCTAAAAGTTTTAAATACACCAAAAACTGGAAGTCAAATTTTTCACGAATTCAATACTTACTTCTTGAAAAGATAGATTAAAGTAATAAATGCATACTTCAAAATTTTATGTTAAATTTTTAATTTTATCATTTCCATTAATCGGCATATTATTGCAATAATTTTACACATGAATTAATTTTTAAAAAGAGAAGTTGCATTTAATTACATATCTAAATTTTTTTTTATGTAATCAAGTTTTTGTGAAATTGCGAACTTTTTGTATATACTTGTGCAAAACATATTCAGAATTTTTGAATAAGAAATTATTGCTATATTTAGGTTCCTATTTAGACATTTTTAATAAGGTTATATACATACATATATGCAACTTAATAAGATTCAGCTGCTGTATGGCATGAGATTTTTTTTTTTCTTCAATCACTGCACTTGTGAAAGATTCAATTTGTTGATTAAACTTTTTCTGAAAAGTCTATTTTCAAGAGAAATTTTGCAAAGGGTCTTGTGTTTCAAACAAGAAAAAAATGTGAAGAATCCTTTCAAGTCTTCTCAAACAGATTTCTGCTCAGAGATCAGATTACCCACATTAAAATTTTCATGTGAGACACTCAACATAAAAATAAAAATAATAAAAAGTATGAGAATGTAGCTATTACAAAATTTTCACTATATTATTTTATAAATGAAATTTCAATTTTTCCAGTTCGGAAAAATTGAAAAATAAGCCTTCGGAATAAAACCGAAAAAAAAAAACGGTTTTTTCCCAATTTTTCCAGTTTTTTTCCGAGCATTCCCATCTCTAGGACGAACAACGCGTTTTTCTCTCGATCTTCGGACGAACAACGTGTTTTTCTCTCGATCTTTGGAGGAAAATCGCATTTTTCTTGCGATCTTTCAACGAAAATTCCGTTTTTCTTGGGATCTTTTGACGAAAATCGCGATCATACGGCGAAAATAGTTTTTTTTTCACGATCCATTGACGAAAATAGTGTTTTTTCACGATCTTTTGATGAAATTAGTATTTTTCGGGTTTTTTTAGACACAAATAGCATTTGTTTTCGCGTCTTTTTAAACGAAAATCGTACTTTTTTCACGCGATCTTTTGATGAAATTTGTGTTTTTCCGCGATCCTTTGCCGATAAAAAAATTCGGAAACGCGGAAAATGACAAAAAAGCAGAAAACCGCAGAAGAATCTCATGCGTGCTTATAACTCCAAAAATAATAATTCTATTAACTAACAGTTTACTGCGTCCGATTACGTATTTCATTTCCAACTAAAACTTTGAATTGAAATTTAAATGAAATACAGGTTCATGAAAAATCAAAGAATGTGGAAAACAGGATTACAAATATCTCGGCAACTAATATTTCGATCGACTTTGCTCTTTATGCAAATTTTCTGTTATTTTATTGCCTTTTACGTCCACTCCTTAAAATAAAAAAATTCGAAATTTTTTATACACCTATCATCAGAATGAATTTTTTGAGATTCCAAAAAAATAGTTCCGTATAATCGAGGTTACAGATACTCAATAGGCTTTGTCCCATTCTTACATACTAAATTTCATGTCTCTATCTCAATTTGTTTGGGAGATAGAGTTTTTACAGACACGCAGACGGCATATTTTCTTTTTCTAAAAATACGTTTTTCGGAATTTCCAGTATTTGAAATGTGTAAATCCATCAAAAAAATATGTATACACATATATATATATATATTTTATAACGATTGCAAGATTTACCCTATACTACATATGATGAGTAAGTGATAACATGAAAACTAGAAGACATTATTTTTAAAAGAGATCCTAACTTTTAACCTCTTCTTGTGATTTAATAAAAATTAAAAGAAAAGGAAACAAAAAACCAGAACAACAAGCCTTATTTAACAAATAAAATATAACGGTGGTGTTTGTCAAAAGCTGTATGTATGAATAAACATGGGTGCCATCACAGGCAATTACACATTGCATGGTGATGGCGCCCTTGTGGAAAATGTGTAATCAAAATAAAAGTTTTAGTTTCTCCAATCTGTATTGTAATCAAAGATTAGTGTACTGACTCTGTGTCATATGCAAATTTCCTCCTTGCGCCCCAATCGAGTGTTTTCGATGGGGGGGAGGATTCCCAGAATGGTTTTTTGTGCATGCATAACATGTCCGTTTCTTGCGATACATGTACGGTTCCAACACTCTTTTGGGTTTTCGCATGCACTGAGCATTTTGCGATGAAAAAAAATGGGTGTTGCCATTGGAAATTTTTGAGTTTCTGTAACTATAACCGTAACCGTGAGCGCCATTTTGTTGTCATTCACAGAATCTCGAGCTCATACTTCTGAATAGCTATATCTGAAATTTCATCTTGATCGGTTGAGCGGACTGGCCGCTAGAGCTCCATATATCGGCAAAGTTTTTTTATGACCACCCTGTACTTTCCAAACACAGCGCATAGGCTTCTCTTTTTATGGTTATAGATAATTAATGCACAATAAAAAAGAAATAGCGAGTCATACAAACTTAAGTATAAATACTTGCAGTAGCATGCTAAAATTTGACTGATTTAAAAAAACATTAGGTCCAACAAACAAAAGCTTAAGGCTCAATGTAACTGAAAATGTTTTAAGCAAATTTATAAAGTATTTTTTCCTACTCACCAGCACAAAAAATAAAGAAAATGTTTTAAAGATATGTTTTAAGTATATTTTTTACAACATGGTATGTGAAAATTATGTATACCATATGAAGACTCAATTATTACAACACATTTGATTAACAGACAGTCCTCACACATTTCATCATTAAGGTATTTATAGCACAGGGAGGAAAATTAAACATAATCCTTCTACAAGGCTTGTAGCAGCTGTATGTATATTTATTAAGGGTAAGAAAATGTAAGTTTTTAAAACAGTCAATTACTAAAGTAGTTAGTAATTGACTGTTTTAAAAACTTACATAAAAGACCAAGATAAGGAAAACCCTGAGTACATTTCTTGTTTTTGATGGTTTTAAAACTTGTAGGGAGAAAACTTCACCGGTAGAACAAAAAAAAAAAAAAAAAAAAAAAAAAAAAAAGACTGAATTGTTGGAATGATTAGCTGAATGGAAGAAAAGAAAATGCCAGACTTCCCTAGAATAAAGTTGACTGACTAGTTACCTTGGCAACAAGATAAAGCTAAGACCGGTTCTAGAGTCTTCCTTATCAAAGCCAGACAGTAGCAAAATTTTTAATGATTTTTTAAAACATTAAATCACAATGCAGCGAGTGAAGACTGCTAATTTGGATCTTTAATTCCAGTTCCCAGCAGCAGAATTTTTTTTCTGCAGTCTGCAACGCAAATAAAAACTTAAAAAGCAGTCTGCAAACCAATCCCTCGCTTTACATTATATGCACTCAAACTTCCCAAGTATTTGTGATAGACATAAGAGAAAAGTATACTTTAAAAAAGAAATTGCCTTTGTTCTCAGAATTTTTAACACTTCATACATTATCCGAAAGCGAGAGGGTAGGAAGGGGGTCTCTCCTTTGACAAAATCTGTGGGTTTTTTGCGATCTTTTGAAGAAATTTACAATTTTTTGCACTTTTTTGACAAAATTTGATGTTTTTTTTTTATCGTTTGACAAAAACTGCTGTTTTTTTTATTGTTTGACGAAAACTGCTGTTTTTTTTTTTGCGATCCTTTGAAAAATTTGCCGAATTATCGTGATCTTTTGACGAAAGCAGCCGTTTTTTGCAATCTTTTGACAAAAATTGCCGTTTTGTCACAATCTCCTGAAGAAATTTGCCATTTTATGTGATATTTTGAGGAAAATTTGCCGTTTTTCGTGATTTTTGGAAGAAATTTGCAGTTTTTTTCATGATTTTATTTTATGAAATTTGCCGTTTTTTCATGTTTTTTTTTTTTTTTGAAGAAATTCAATGTTGTTTCGTGATTTTTTTTTACGAAAACTGTTGTTCTTTCAAAATTTTTTGCAGAAATTTGCTGTTTCTTCGTGATTTTTTAAAATGAAAACTGCCGTTTTTTCATGAAGTTTGAAGAAATTTTCCGTTTTTTGTGATTTTTTTTAAAAGAAAATTTCCATTTTTTGCGATCTTACGAAGAAATTTGCTGATTTTTTGTGATTTTTTTGATGAAATTTGTCATTTTTTTCGTTATCTTTTGCAGAAATTTGCTGTTTTTTGTGATATTTTGTAGAAACTTGCCGCTTTTTTCGCGATCTTTTGAAAAAATTTATCTTTTTGTGATTTTTTGACGAAATTTGTTGTTTTTTCGCAATCTTTGGACGAAATTCGCGTGTTTCCAACAATCTATGATGAAATTGATTTCTTTTCGAAGATTATTTGTTGGAATTCGCAATACATTTATGTCCGAATTTTTTTAATTTTTGCTAAATTTTTAACAGTTGAAAAATAGTCTGCAGACCTTCCCAAGAGTCTGCGACGTGCATCACAATGTTGCACCGATTCTGCTCCCGGGTTCCAGTTTGGCACCTAGGATGCAAATTCTATGTATAAAAATAAAAAACAAATTTCACAACAAAAATGCAACTAAAGGCAGCTAATTTTCAATCCTGTCAAAATAGTTTAGGTATATGTTCTTGCTTCAAATTTGATTGGGATTTGAGCATTTTAATAAAATGTAAGAGTGTGGACATGGACCAAATGAACTTTTAAAACATTTTTTGAATAACATGTAGAGTTTTAGTTGATTTCAAAGAAGAAGAAAAAAATATGTATACACAAGATCATTAACAAAAAACACACTTCAAGTAATGACAGCTTATAGATGGTAGGAGTACTATTTGGAATGAGTCCTCATTATTGTAGATAACATGTGTGAAACCATCATCTTCTATGAGGAAAGAAAATAATAATTAAATTAACTTACATGCACAATATATGAAACAGATGTATGGTAGCAATGGACTTTTTTGATTGCTGTGCTGTCCGAGCCCATGTCAAACTACTGTTTTCTAATATGTCGTCATGTTTGAGTCAGAAGAAAATAAAATTATTTATAAGTAACGACATATCAAAAAACACAGGAAAGAGCCTTTTTATGCAACAATCATCAAAATAAAGTAAAAACACATTATTTATAATGTAAATTTAAATGGAAGTGTGTTGCCAACATCATTTCATTCTTTTAAACTGCCCTGTTACAACAGAGTAAACATTTGATAGTTCAAATTATAATTTCACACAAAGTTTCAGATAAAATCATTGTTTCATTTCAATTTTTTAAAATGTCCTGTGTAATCGTACGGATTTTAAAATTTTGCAGATTTCTGGTCATAGGTTTGTTTACATATTTTAAACAGTAATTTTAATGTAATTAATAATGCAATTGAAATTATAATGAACACTTACAATATAATAAAATGTTAAAATAATTAAAAGGTAGTAAACTAAATTTAGATAATTTAAAATGATTAAAATATTAAAAGCATAAATGAATTAAATAATTAATAATTTATAGTTAAATATTCATTATAAAGTTGAGATGCATTTTTTGTAAAAAACTCGATGAACTGCTAACTCGATGCATTACTAATTCAGATAAAAATTATAAAATAGGAGGTTTAATCAGACTTAAAAATCAAAGAAGTCTGATAAATGCATAAATACATTTGGCAAAAAGATTAGTGATTACCAGTGATATCTTCAATTTTTTCAGAAATAAATTTATTCTTCCTTCATGAAGAAGCATGAATTCAATAACATTAATGAAAATTACAAACTAAAAAATATTTATATTGATATAAAAATAAAAAAGTCAAATTTTGTTCCCTACATCTGAAATGAAAGGTTCACTGTTTACATCTATAAATTATGTGCAGGAGTCAACTGTATTCACACACTTCAAATACTAAAAAAAATGGAATAAAAATTACAAAGCATATGTTTATATGGTACTACTCTGTTATCCCGTCGACCGATTTCCCCAAATTATACAAATCACCAAACTAATAGCCAAATTATACATATTGACGTAATTTTTATTTTAAATAACAATAAAAGAAAAAAAAATAATAATTAGTAGAATATTAATAAAAATACAAATAAAAAGTCTAAATAAAAATCATTTAATGATGTTTTAAATACGTGTATCGTATTTAACCACTTAACCGGCGATGGGTGTGGGGAAACAGTGCTTTAATCCCCGACTTATCTTGGGGCAACCGGTGAAGTGGTTAATGTCATTGAATTGACGTTCATGATCATCCATTATTGGCATTTAATCTTATAATTTGGCAATAGTATTTTGGTCAACGGGATAACAGAGTAGTACCGTTTATATGCATGTATATTAATTAGAATGTGTGATTCAAAATCACAGCGACAATTACTTAAAGGCAAAGATAGTAATAGAGAGTAGATCTCATTGTTATTTGGTTGAAAAGTTTAATCCAACATCAGGTCCTTTTTTAGCACTTTGTTGACATTATTCACTTACTTGGCAATTTTTTAATTTCATTTTCACAATATAATAAACAAAATATACAAGCGAAAGTGAAACTACAAGCTGTCACACTGTTAATTACTGTAGGATTAAATTTGTGTCAAAGTTACAAATGACCAAAAGATAAAAGGTAAAACAAAATTGCAGTCAACTCAAAAGGAACGCCAGCACAATAAAGTTTTAGCTGCTAGAATTTGGAAAAAAATTCTGAAGAGATAAGAGAAAGAAAAACTGGTTTGGAGTGCTTCCTCTGCCCAACATTACGTGATGGTGAGCAATCAGATTCGCCTCAAGAAAAGGTTACTAAGTCAGAGTCTAATTATCTGAAAAATCTATGGACAATTACAATAAAACAAAAATATTTATTCTTCTGAATATGGCCCATCTACAGCACAGGCTTCAGTTCTGTTCCTTCAAAAGGCTTGCATACTCCATTTGAAATTTGATATTATCGCTACTCTTGTGCAAACATAAATTTCATAAATTGGGATTTTTTAAACCTCATTGTACCATAATCACAAAAATGCATGAAATTCATTAAACCTGTGGTTACTGATATATGCGTGAAAAACATACTATAAAACACAAATAAAAATGAATCACTGTGTTTGCACTTTTCCTGTCATTTTTATAGTGTAATTTAATGTTCCAGCAAAAATATTAAATAAATACTAACAATAACAAACTTTTTTTTTTATCAGCATAGCATTTAAATTTTAAAATTTCACTATTAAATATGTACTAATGTACAATAATTTTCATTGCTTAAATCAGAAAAATGAATTTCGCACCTCTTCCGAATTTTTCCAAAGTATGTCTCTCAAAACAAACCATGTTGAGGGCAGTTTCAATGTCAAATTTCACCATCAAAGACATCAACACAAGCATAATTAAATTACCAAAAACTACAGTTTTCCAAAATTTAGCTACTTTTTTTTTTCTTTTTATCTGATAAAATAATGCATGAAAGTATATCATAGCCCAAAATCTCAGGAAAATTTTCAGATTTACCTCAATAATATTCAATACAGTAGACTCCCTCAAATCTGCAACTCTCTAAAATCAACACATAATTTACGGATGATGTAAACAATAAAAAATTCAGTTCAAATTATAGGGGCAAAATTTGACTTTTTTGTTTATAACAATTCGATATATATTTTGATTTGTAATTTTTGTTAATATTATTAAATTCTTTTTTTTTTAATTTAGAAAAAATAAATTTCTTCTCTATCATGAATATTTAATCGGCATAGACGTCATATATGCACCACATTTGCACGTGTTTTTCACTTTTCTTCTTTTTTTTCCTTTTACCAATAGACAAAAGAATGCGTTGTGTTTATTTTTAAAATCCAAAAGAAATAAATGATTTTCAATGGAGCAGATTTATTCATTTAAAATAAGATTTTCCAATAAAAAAATGATGTTTAATTTTTGTCATTTATATTTTCTGACACAATTTAGATTTCCTAAAAATATTTTACTTTTGTTTAAAACTACTATTCACTAATAAAACTTTTTTTTTTTTTTTTTTTGAAAGAATTTATAATTTAAGGGACAAAAGAAATTAATCTAATAATTATTATATAAATTTAATGAAAGAAGTTATGCTTTTATAAATCGTTATTGGTAAAAATAAAGCACATTAATTTTACTTAGATTTATAAAAGGAATGTCATACTTCATTATGACAAACATGAATTTAATAAAAATATAAACTAACTTAGTAAGTAACAAGACAATAAATATAATTTTTACAATAAATCGTAAACATTAATATTAATAGCCATATTGAATGCATTCAACTGTAATTTAATCAGAACATTTTACTAACCTAAATGCCAAATTGGCAGGGTGAAAAATACGTGCAAATGTAGTGTGTATATGACATCTGTGCCATTTAATCATACATTATTGATTATTATCTTGACCTTTGCTTTTAATATATTAATCATTTTTAAAAAATCTTAATTTTTAATATTTTATTATATTTTAAGCATTCATTATACTTTTGATTGCATTATTAATTACATTCATATTATTGTTTAAAAAATGTAAACAAGGCAATGACCAAAAATCCACAAAATTGTAAAATCTACATAACCTCTAGTCCTAAGCTGTGCAGATTTGAGGGAGTCTGCTGTAATAATAATTTATGCATTAATATCCTATATATATACATAAATTAATAGTTTTCAAATACAACAATAACACATTATAACAAAGTAGACAATCACATGAGTTTTCAGCTGCCGTATTTTAGGTTGGCATGTGCAAGAAAAATCACATGTCTCATATGTCATAGGACATTTTACTTAATTTAAAATATTAAGCAAAAATTCTATATATTCTTGTACAGATCTAAGGTATCCAAAATGACTTTTAATAAAAATGCGACACTGAACTAGAAATCTGATGTTTTCTCACATTACTTTCATGGAAAATTATAAATATAAATGAATAAATAACAATAATTTATGCATTAATATATGTATATATATGCATAAATTAATAGTTTTCAAATACAGCAATAACGCGGTTTAAAAATCTTATGGAATATTATTCAAATTCTAAAAATAGCCTTAATGATAATTTAGCTTAAATCACATGTTAGGCAAGATTTCTTATATAAGGTTCAGAAAATAGTTATATATATATATATATATATTTTAAATCTTAGATTGTAATCAAGTCAAAGTTAGATAAGGATAAAATAAAAGTAACCATTATTGACAAATGACTTTCAGAAATCTCGTATATGAAATAATTTTACAAATATTACAATTTCATTACGCACATAGAAAATCATACTAGTTCAAACAAGTGCATCCAAACCATGCGCATAAATTTAATATTTAGAGAAGTGACAGTTAGATCAACAGCAAGTTTATTTATTTTCGGTTTTTCTTGTATCTGATTTATAAACTTATCCCATTCATCTCTTTCCCACTAAATATGAATATGGATACGCATGGATAATATCTATCGCACAATATAAAATAAATCTACATGATACAGTTTAAGATATTTTTACAGTTAAACTATTTTAATACAGCACTGTATTTATAAAAATTACCTGATCCATCTTGAACATATGAACTAGCAGCCGCCATGACGATAACAAGAGAAGAAAACAACATAATAAAAATTAAAGTAGAAGTGCATATTCCTTTTTCTAAAAAAAAATGGGAGATGAGATCCATGCACATGAAAGTTTAATTTTATCAACATTTGAAAATTAATATGATTCTTGTTTTACTAATTTTCCTTAAAAATTATTGCTAATTTAATATTTGCTAATTTTTGATAACCGGCTTGAAAAACAGTCGATTAATTGCTAAAATACCGACTACATTCTGTAGTTAATTTACAACTTAACTTGATAGGTTTGCAACTACTTTTGTAAAAATAGTAAACAATGTCAGGATGAGTTTTACGGTTGAAAGGTCGTAATACAATTAAATGATTTGGAATGTATTTGATGAGCAGATAGAAGTTGATATGGCGTTAAAAATATAGAAAAACTCATTCATTATGAAGTTTGCTGAACATCTGGCCGCTCATATAACTCCGGAATGGAGGAAACAGTATATTCAGTATGAGGTATACATTTGTTGTGCTTTCTTATCAATTTCAAATGTATGTTATTTGCTATGCATTGCAATTACATTATTTCGAAATATTTCTTTTGTAAGCCGCATATCAAGAATTCATTTGTATTATTTTCATAAAAAATTAGAAATCTGCGAGACGTTTCGTTTCGTTCAACCCGTTATTATTACGTAGTGCTGTGTTTTATTTTATATTCAGTATTTTTTTAAGTTATTGTATCGTATTATTTGAGTTATTTTACGCAAACATTTGTCTTCGGATTATTACCTAATTGAGAAAAGAATAGTACTGACTTGTTCTTCACCCACAAACTTGTTGATAATGAATTCCATAACATGTCAAAGTTTCCCCCAGACTGTTTCAGCTGAATGTTGTACGCTACTTGCATTTTATTTTTAAAAGTAGCATTCTTCAGTTTCCTTCTTGCTTTTTGCATTAAAAAATTGCTTACATAGTAACAAATTACTCAATGTTGTCTTTTAAAGAGTGTCAGGGCTTTTAAATATTAAAAAATGTCCCTAAAAATCCAAATCCTACCCTTGAAAATAAAATAAAATGCCCTATTATCGCCATCCTGCGCATTTCTTAAACTTAAGGGAAACTCTGATATGCTGTTTGTTTTCTCTTTCCACATTTTCAATTTTAGGCCAATTTGTATTTGTTGGGTCAGATTTCTTATGCTCATTTTTTCTTTTAATTGCTTGATTAATAACTAGTTGAATGTGACTATTTCAAAACTTTCTTCTCATACATATTATCACTTCCTGAAAAATTGTGCATAGCAGCACCTCCGATCAGATAATTAACACCAAAATCTAATCAGCAATAACTTACATCTACTACTAAGTTAGTCTGAAGTACAATGAAAATCTGTGCATTAGTTTTTGAGATAGAGCTATTGCAGAAAAAAAAAAAAAAAAAAAAAATCTGCCTAGTAATGCCACATTTGGGTGATTTACATCAGAAATTAATCAGGACCAATTTTATGTCAGGTACCTACTAACGAAATCTGAAGTTTCGTGAAAATTCATGTGTTAGCTCTTGAGGTATAGCTACTGCTGAGCCAAGCATTAAAGACCATCACGGGAGTAACAAATCTGAGGAAGATGAGTCTATTGTTGATTATAAGACTAAGGGCAATGAAAAGGGAATTTTTCTTATTATTGATTTGTGGGCAAAGGAGAGGAATTTTGTCGCCTCCTAATGCTTCCCTACCTTCGGAGAGGTCCATTATTTTGGCAGTATGCCAAGGCAGGTTTTTAAAAATTGGTCAAGCAGTATTGTGGAAATCTTGAAAAGTACAACCTAGCAACACCACTTGTTGGGTGATTTACACCACAAACTAAATAGCACTAGGGTTATTCTCTGCAATAGTCAGGCCTCGCAGCGTTCCTATATTTCCTATAAATTTGGGAAAAAATCCTATATTTCCTATTTTTTCCTATATTTTTCATCCCTTCATCCAGGCATGAGATTTTTCTGCGGATCTGCGATTTTCCTTTTTGTTATCATTTTCCGCTTCTCTGATTTTTTTTAATATCGTCAAAACATCGCGGAAAAACGGGAATTTCGTCGAAAGATCACGTGAAAAAATACTATTTTTGTCTAAAAGTCTCGAAAAAAATGCTATTTTCATCTAAAGATCGCAAATAAATGCTATTTTCATAAGAAAAAAAACGCGATTTTCATCAGAATGATCACGAGTAAAATGTGATTTTTATAAAAAGATCACAAGAAAAACGCGATTCTCGTCCAAAGATTGTGAGAAAAACACGATGCTCATCCAAAGATCGTGAAAAAAAACACAATTCTCGTCCAAAGATCGCGAGAAAAATGCGCAATTTTTATCTGAAGATCGCGAATAAATGCTATTTCCATCAAAAGATCGCGAAAAAAATGCAATTTTATTCAAAAGATCGCGAAAAAATAAAGTTTTTATAAAAAGATCTCGAGGAAAATGCAATTCTCTAGTGTTCACTCTAGAAATAAAAAGGGCATGGTGCTATTCACTAAAAAGGGCACTACTGCAGCAGAAAAGGGCACTTTTACAAGAAAAAGTTTGCTATTGCCTTTAGAAGGGAAAAAAAGAAAGTGGGAAAATACATAATTTTTAAGTAAGATAAATCAAATAATTGAATGATTTTATAAAAATTAAAAATACAATTAAATTAAACCATGATTGAATAGTTTAATGTTTTTTCTTAAAGAAATGAAAAATTTCTATAATTTTTGGACACATAAATTTAGAAATACTATGGAATAAAATAAATATTTCTTAAAAATCTCTGGGTAAAATCAGTGGTGCATTTTGTTTATTTAAAAAAGGGCAGGGTGCATTTTGCAAATTTGAAAAAGGGCAGGGTGCTGCACCCTTTAAAAATGATCTAGAATGAACACTACAATTCTCGTTGAAAGATCGCGAGAAAAACGCGATTCTTGTTAAAAGATCGTGAGAAAAACGCGATTCTTGTTAAAAGATCGCGAGAAAAACGCAGCTTTCCTCCAAAGATTGCGAAAAAAGCACTATTTTCGTCTAAAGATCACGAATAAATACTATTTTCATCAAAAGATCACGAGAAAAACACAAGTTTCATCGAAAAGTCGTGAAAAAAAACACAATTTTTTTCAAAAGATCTTTAAAAAAACATGATTTTCGTCAAAATATCACGAGATTAATGCAATTTTCGCTAAAAGATCGCGAAAAAAACATGATTTTTGTCTATAGATTGCGGAAAACAAACTATTTTTGTCCAAAGATCGCGAAAAAAATTTATTTTTCATCAAAGAATTAAAAAAAAAACCTTTTTATGTTAAGAGATCACAAGAAGGGTAAAATTTTCCCCTAAGTATTGAAGAGAAAATGCAAATTTCATCAAAGCATTACAGAAAACAAACAAACAACAACAAAAAAAACTGGGCATGCCATTGGAAAATGTATAATTAATGTAGGGAAGGATTTCCCTCCCCCCTCCCACTCCCTCTTCTCTGCTGTAACTTTTCATAAAATTTGCTGTAAATTTCAGGGTTTTTTAAGATTTTTGATTTTTTCTTGTTATTGAAACTCCTTTCATATAAATTTATTAGAAAAAAAATCATTTATAACCTTTATTTGAATTATTATTATTATTTTTTTTTTATGCAAATTCTGTAAGTGATGATGATTCAGAAAATAATTGTAAAAAATGTTGAATATTGGGGGAGGGGCGCCCTGTGGCAGAATTTTTTAACTGTGTCTGCGACAAGCCTTATTAATATCAAATTCTGTCTGCAACCGCAACGCAATATTTTCTTCTAACTGTATACACATTTACATATCGTATATTTAGGAAAAAGAAAAGACACTATAAAATGAATATATCACAAATCAGGTATTCTACATATTTTATGTATAATATTCTTAACTACTTCATAGATGCATATAAAAAAAGGTCAAAAAACAAAAATTAATAAATCAGCATTGGAAAAATTGTCTAGCATATTTACTGTAATATATAATAAATAAATTGTCCCAAAATTTTGTTTAGACATTTGATAATTGAGTATCAAGTTAAATTGCTACAATTTATAGCAATATATCATAGATTTAAAACTATAATTAGATCAAAGTATTGGGTAGGGGGGGGGGGGAGAGAATTGTGCACATATGCTTAAATATTTCTAAAACCGTAGTTTTGTGAGCATGCGCCGCACCCACTGTAAGCGCTGCACTTACGAAAATACATCAAAATGTTAAAAATTGCGTTATATTCCGTTTTTCGCGTTTTTACATTTGTGAAATGAATCCAATTTCAAACTGTTTTTACAATATAGTATATTTTGTATATTTTTTACGATAAAATTTAATTTGAATTCGTGCAATCATTCTTTGTGAATTTTTTAATACGATTTTTATAGTTTTTCTTCCATTTCACGGAGATTTTCCGAAATTCGAAACACGAATCCTGTTTAAGGAATAAATCTAGAACAGTAATTATGTTCTCTGCAATTTTCGATTTTTTTTTTAATTTAATTTTAGCTTTTTTATTGATTACGCTTTAATTCCCTCCCTTCACCACCAAATAATAATAAAAAAATTATTTCACAATTTGCAGTGATTTTTTATATTTATGAAATGTGTTAATATTAATTATAAAAATTACTATAACTACATTATTATTTTATCCCAATATAGCAAATTTTGTCCTTTTTTCAAAAGTTTCTCACATTCATCAGCGATTTTAGACGTGTTTCGTGGTAATTTTTAATGTTTGTAAAAGGAATCCAATTTAAAATTTTTAACCTAACATTTCGTTCTGCAATTTTTTAATTTTGACATTAAAAAAAAAAAAAAAAAAAAAAAAATTCGCGATTTTTTTTGCAATTTTAAAACTTTTTGTTGTGACTCCCGAATATTTAAATTTAAGATATTATTTATTGAAAAAAATAACACCCGTTTTAATTCCAAATCATTTACGTACTTGTGCGAATTGTATTCTTTTAAAAGTAAAAGGAGATCCCAATAAGTCAAAAAATTTTGCGTTGTTGAAAAAAAAAAAAAAAAAAAAAAAAAAATCGAGCAGCAAATAGAAAAAATGAACTGAAAATTAATTTTTGTTCTTCTACTTACTTTAAAAAACGAAAAAAATATTTTATTTTCGTTATGAATTGACCGATTTTATTCAAATTTTCAGCAATTCTCAATAATAATAAATTAGGCTGTATACCAAATTTTTATTAAAATATAATAAATTTTATGAAAATTATATATATCCATTAAAAAGTCCACTCTTAGATTCACTAGATAAAGTCTCATTATCATGACATGGTTGTTTATTTAGCTGCGAGAACTCGGACCTGGCTGCAAGCACACACGATTACTTTTTACGGTTAGAAGTCGGCGTGTTTTATGTTCGCTCGCAGGTGGCGTGTTTAATGTATAATGATTTTTCCAGTTCAACTTCAATCACACTGTAGGACAAGTACCTTTCTCTTAAGTAAGGTTGAGATAGTTATTTCCTGAACCATTGTAATACGCCCGTATCTTATTGTCAATAAATCGCAGAAGAAGAGAGAAGAAAGGATTTCCTGGAATTCAGTTGAACTTGAGCAAAATACACGTGTGCTCGGAGACGCCGTGAAAATCAGATAAGCTTCGTCCTATTGATAAATGTTTTGCTATGCAAAAAAAGAAACAGTTTAAAACAAAATATTTCGTGAAGCAAAATAGAAAACTATTTAAAAAAAATTTTTTTCACAATAATACTTTATTTTTCATTAAATTTTCATTCAAATTTTCTTTTAATGTTCGTTTGCGTTATAATGAAAGAATAACTTTAAAGAATGAAATCCTGAGGAATTTAGATAAACACTTGTCATTCTCGGGTGATTTTCCAACTGAAAATAAAATCGATATCAGTTATTTATATGAGGACATCCGCATGCAATATAATGGAAAACATTAATATATATATATATATATATATATATATGGGCTGTTTAATAGCCTCTGCTTATCAACCAGGAGAAGACCCTTTAATTGCCTTCTAGGAGGACTTAAAGGAATCGACTGGGAGCAGAGACTTTATGTCCAATACGCACCTTCCATCGGTACAGCCTGTTAGTACTCTTGTCTTGTGCAAGGGGAACGAACGCGGATGGGCTTCCTCCAACCCGCTTGGCCAGCGTGGAGGGATTTGGCCACAACCCCCCCTTATTTTACCATGAATTCACAAAACAAATCACGGCCCTCAGTTCCCGGTAGTCTGCATGTTCCTGGTTACGGCAGCGATCAGACAGACATGAAGACAGAGGGTGCTAAGAATCACCGGGCTCGGCTTGGCTGCCATAAGTTGATGACCTTGGCTACGTACAATGGACGATCCCTATCTTCTGAAAACCGTTTACAGGAACTTGAAGAAGAGTTAGATAAGATCAACTGGGACATTTTAGGATTATGTGAAGTAAGAAGAAAAGGCGAAGAAAAGATTGATCTTTCCAGCGGACATGTTTTATACTACAGAGGTACAGAAGATGGAAGAACAAGTGGTGTAGGATTTCTGATTCATAAAAGGTGGAAGAATCACATTGTAGAATATGATAGTGCATCAGATAGAGTTGCAAGATTAGTAATACAAGTGTCCAAAAGATACAAGTTGCAAATTACCCAAGTTTATGCACCAACAATAAGTTATTCTGATGAAGAAATTGAAGATTTTTATGAAGAAGTAGCTTCAATGCATCAAAAGGGAAATTGCTACATAAAATTAATAATGGGAGATTGGAATGCTAGAATTGGAGAGAAGAAGAAAGGTGAATTATCTGTAGGAAATCATGGCTATGGTATGCGAGATGAAAGAGGAAACAGATTGATTGAGTTTGCAGAATGTGAACAGATGTATATCATGAATTCATTTTTCAAGAAAAAGCCACAAAGAAAATGGACATGGCGTTGTGCAAATGGCTCAACAAGTGAAATCGACTACATCTTGACCAATAAAAAGTATCTTATTCAGGACTGCAGCGTTCTCAATAACTTCAATACAGGAAGCGATCACAGATTGGTTAGATGCAAACTGCTGTTAAATACTAAAGTGGAAAGAATGAAGCTTTTGCTACACTCAAAGAAATCAGTCGATATTATTAACCTCCAGAAACATAAAGAAGAATTTCATTTGGAACTTCAAAACCGTTTCCAAGTACTTCAATCAACTTTAGAAGAAGAGCAAGATGTTACAATAGTGAACAAGAAGCTAACCAATACTCTACAAGAAATTGCTAAGAAGATAGCCGGTGATGCACAAGTAAAACAAACAAAGAAAATAACAGAAGAAACAAGAAGATTGATGAAAAAACGCAGAGAATTTAAAATGAAGAAAAATGATCCTAAATCAAGAGTTGAATATGCTGAATTATGTAAAACAGTAAGAAAATGCGTTACAGAAGATATCAGAAAATTTAACTGTGACCTTGTTAAAAAAGTTCTGGATGATAACAAAAGTTTAATATCAGCTAAGCGCAAGTTATGTGTTGGAAGAAAAGGCATTTTTGCACTGAAGAGAGCAGATGGAACAATCACCAAAATCAGCAACGAAATAGTACACATTGTTGAGAAATTCTATAATGATCTATATAAATGTGAAGATCAGAAGGATATCAACGTACACGATCAACAAGAAATCTTAACAGAAACTGAAGAGATAATCCCAGTGATGACAGATGAAGTTTTACAAGCTATTAGATTTATGAAAAAAGGTAAATGCCCTGGAGAAGATGGAATTACAATTGATCTTATCAAAGAAGCAGGAGAAGAATTTGCAAAAAGGCTATCTTTACTATTTTCCAAATGTCTCAAAAAGTCAGATGTACCAGAAGATTGGAATAATGCTGTGATGATACTACTTTACAAAAAAGGAGAGAAGGAAAACATTAAAAATTACCGTCCGATCAGCTTATTGTCCGTGATTTATAAAATTTTCACCAAAGTTTTAACGACAAGACTTGAATCAGCTCTGGACTCGGCTCAACCTAGAGAACAAGCAGGATTCCGAAGTGGATTCAGCACAATGGATCATATCCAAACAGTAAGGGAACTCATAGAAAAGCATAAAGAATATAATTTACCTCTCTGCCTTGCCTTTATTGATTACGAAAAAGCTTTTGATTCCGTCTACACATCAGCAGTAGTAGATTCTCTAGAGGACATTGGTATAGACAAACCTTACATCAATATCATAAAGAAGATTTACAAGAAAGCAACAGCAACCATCCGTTTAGATAAAGGAAAAGCGAAGATCAAGCTCGGAAGAGGAGTAAGACAAGGAGACACCATTTCACCCAAGCTTTTTAATGCTGTCTTAGAAAATATCTTCAAGAAGCTGGATTGGGAAAACAAAGGGATTAGAATAAATGGAGAATTTTTAAGTCATCTCCGCTTCGCTGACGACATTGTAATTTTCAGTAACAGTCCTGAAGAATTGGAAATTATGCTAAAAGATCTTGCAGAAGCTAGCATCAATGTGGGATTAAAAATAAATTTAGAAAAGACTAAGGTGATGTTTAATTCATTTACATCAAAAAAGAAAATTGTCTACAAGAACACTGAGATTAAAGAAGTGCAAAGTTATGTGTACCTAGGACAGGAAATATCATCAGATAATAGTATCATGAATGAAATCAATAGAAGAATAAGAAATGGGTGGAGTGCTTTCGGGAAGAACAGTATTATTCTGAAGAGTAATATGCCTCTTTGTTTGAAAAGAAAAGTTTTTAATCAATGTATTTTACCTGCATTAACCTACGGAGCAGAAACATGGACACTAACAAAACGGATGATACAAAGATTACAAACAGCACAGAGAAGCATGGAAAGATGTATGCTAGGCATAACTAGAAGAGACAGAAAGAGGATAACCTGGATAAGAAATCAAACAAAAGTTTTTGACATCCTTGAAAGAATCAAGCAGCTAAAATGGAAATGGGCTGGACACATTGCAAGAAGACAAGACAATAGATGGAGCACAAAGATACTACAGTGGTATCCTAGAGATGTAAAACGACCAAGAAGACGACCACAAGTAAGATGGAGTGACGAAATTAGAAAAGTGGCTGGTGTAAATTGGATGACGAAAGCATTAGACAGAAAACATTGGAAAAATCTGGGGGAGACCTACATCCAGCAGTGGATCGAAAACGGTTGATGATGATGATGATGATATATATATATATCTAGCTGGCACTTCAATATTATACTTCAATTTTGTTCATTTTATTTATATTTGCATTAGCTAGCAGAGATCGGTTTTTACAAAGGCCGCTTTTTACTTATTCGATTCCCTTGACAAGGATACTTTCACTTTCGAAGCCGGTTCCAAAAATAAAAGTATCCAAATAAATAATTAAAAAAAATCCTGTGAATAAAATTGAAAAATTCTACGTAGAAATTCACGTTTTTTTCCCACGATCTTTTGACGAAATACGCATTTTTCCACGGTCCTTTGAGGAAATTCTCATTTTTTTCTGTGGTCCTCTAACGAAATTTGCTTTTTTTTTTTTTTTTTTTTTTTTTTTTTTTTTTTTTTTTTTATCCATGATTCGTTGATGAAATACTTTCCCCTCCGTTTTAAGACGAGATACTTTCTTTTCATAGGATCCTTTAACAAATTTCATGTTTTTTTTTTTTTCTTTTGAGCGTTTTCAAGTTTTAGACAATTTTTTTTAAATTTTTGTTAGTGCAGCAAAAAGTGTCCGACAATTACGGACAAAAATTGTCCGAAAGTTGCGGACAAATTTTTATTAATTGATTTCATTAGTACAGACAAAAACTGCCCGCCATTCTAAGCACGTGTTCTACGGAATGACAGTTGATCTTAGCGGCCGCACCGCAGAACACAGAGCTCGTATGCTCTCCGAAAGCGCAGATGAATGAATTTAGAGGCGGGAATTTGGCGTCCGGATCAGGAGAACAGATGCGTGCGTATTGCCGGGGGAAAAAGTTGTCCGCAATTTTTGGACAATTTTTTTTTAAAATTTTTCGTTAGTGCAGACAAAAAGTGTCCGACAATTGCGGACAAAAGTGTCCGAAAGTTTCGGACAAATTTTTTAAATTGATTACATTAGTACAGACAAAAACTGTCCGCAAGAGATTTTCTGTGTCCGCGACTGTCGCCGTGTCGCCGTGTTTCTGCCACGGGGGGAGGGGGGGGGGGGTGTTCAACTCCTGAAACCAGTACTTTAATCCTGAAGTGTGTTAAAAACTTCTGAAATAGTCTGGAATGAACTTTAAATAGTCTACGTTAATGTATTAAAACATGTGTTGGTGTTATTACGTTTAAATAAAATTTCCTATAAATTCCTATATTTTCTTCAAAAAAATTCTCATATTTCCTATAATATTTTTGAAGAAAGTCACTTCTAGGCCTGAAAACTGCAAATTTGGCCAAACAGTCTGAATTGTATGTTACATAGGTAAATTTTCTTAAAAATTGGATAAATTGCAAGTAATTGGTTAATTGTTGAAGATTTTAGCAGCAGAAATCGTTATAAAATTTTAAACAAAAGTACATATTCCCCATTTACTTTATCATTACCTCATAACAACAAATGTGAGGAAATGATGAAATAAGACGTTTTTATTAATTGTCATGAAAAATACAAAATTATGGAGAAAACCAAACTGATTCCTTAAAGAAGAACACTTAATATATATCATATATGAAAAAATTAAAAATTTTGAAAATTACCAAAAATTTAGCATTCTGTGTGAGGGAATGACTGCTAATAAAAATACTCCATGATTTTCTGATTGAAAAAAAATTCTAGAAAATTAACAAAAACTTACACCACCAATTTATGTTGCTGGACTGTCAAGTACTCAAATTAGCTTCCTCTCGGTGAAGAATGCTAGACTGCTGTTCTTCTTTAATGATAGGATATTTGTGATAATAGCAATGTGTGAGGGAATGGTTGTCTAACATGGGGAAACATATAATTGATTATCATATGATTGATTGAATCTATATAATTATAATAAAAAATAATATTTTTATTATTTTTTGTAAGGTACCAAGTAGGAACTTTATGTTGCTTAAGGTGTTTTTAATTATTTTTATTTCTGGATGGGAAAAATCAGGCAGTAAAGTATCGTAGTATGGTATGGGGAAAGGTGAAGGAATGATATTTGCATGATATATCTTACATTTTTAAATATTAAATTTGTTTATTTTTAAATTTTACTTCCTGCCCCTAATAAACAAACTTTAGGTCTTCTAATAAAAGTAAAAATAAATAAAAATAAAATGAAATTTAGAGCATTTATAGGGCTGGGAAACACTTTTTGCACTATTGCAAAGAATAACCCACTAGTTTATATGAGAAACTTTTAAAATCTGAAGTTTGATGAAAATTCATGTGTTAGTTCTTGAGATAGTCATGAATAATGCAGTTTAAAAGCCTCACTCAAAATTTTTTTTCTCATGCAAACAGACATTTTTTAAGAAGCATCAAATTGTATTTCAGACCCTTCTAAAATATATATGGTATATTTCCTTGTCTAAGCCGAGAATTTTTAGACATTTTTTTAGCTCCAAAGTAGGGGGGGGGGGGGTCAGCTTATGCCCAAATCTAAGAAAATTTTAAAAATGGAAAAACAATTATAAATATAAAAAACATAAAAAAATACTTACAAATTTTTATAAATATTTTGAAACTTCATTCTTTTACCATGAAAAAAGTTATTACAGTGTAGAGGACCTATTATCCGGAATCGTCGGGACCGAGGGCTTTCCGAATTTTGGGTCCGTCCGAAACCTGACACTCCCGCCTTCTTTCCACACACACACCCCAAAATAAAACAAAAACACAGAAAATTTAAAAATAATAACAAAATTATAGCACTGCTATCTAGAATATGAATGAAAAGTGTGTTGTATGAGAAGTCTGTGGAAAAAAACACTAAACTACAATTTTGACTCTTGTAGTATAGTACAATGTCTCAAATGCGGACACCCAAAATTAAGAGCTCTTCAAAATCCGGACGTTTTGCTATCTGGCTATATATATATATATATAACCGTAAAATACCGTTAATGGGTCATTCCATATGAATTCAACCAATGGGTGTTGCATCATAGTCACAGATTTTTTTTTTAATATTATCATAGATAGACATAGTAGTGAAACCCTCAAATCTGAAATTTAAAAGTAATTTTCACAATATTGGCCGAGATATGGCCATTTGAAAACTGGCCATTTTTACGAAATGGCAGCCATCTTGGAATTGTATCACTGTCTAAATATGACCATAACTTGACAACTAATGACTCAAATTTTATATATCTGGTACCAATTTGAAGCTATTTGTACAAAGAATGAATATTTCACATCAAAACAACAATAAATTTTCATTTTTTTACTTTTTATTATGTGCAAAGTGAAAATTTCACCGCAAAAAAGGGCAGATTGTAATGGCTCATAAAAAAAATTAATCATCATGAATTTTTCTGAAACTTGGTAAAAACGTTGCTCCATCTGTGTGCTTTAAATAAAAAAAAAATTGGAAAGGTAAAATTTGTTGTTTTAAAATAAATGGTTTTTTACACATAAGGTGTCATTAACCAAATAATGATATTTTTAGAATCTGTAAGCATTCCTGATTCAAAAAATAATGGTTAAAATAAAATTTTCTAACATCTAAATTAATGTAAAAGTATAATCAAAACCTCATTTGTACTAATTTTGTAGAAATCTGCCCCCAGCCCCCCTCCCCCCCCCAAAAAAAAAAAAAAAAAAAAAATTAGACAATTCAAAAAATTTTACACTGAAAAAGATAAGAAAATAATTAAGGAATATAATGTATAATTATAAAATACCTATAAATGCAGTGCATATATATATGATAATTTACTTCACGTATAGGGGCGAGTGGGGTGGAATGGGACAGTAGGTTTTTCTCTTTAAGTATCATTCTAAATATTTCATCAATCACACATTAGGTGAAGTAATGGTACCCCAATCTTCAGTTGAAAAAAGTAGCTGATTTACATAAGCTTGCAATTATATAAAGAAAAAGATTATTTCAAAAATGAGAAGTAAATTTAGTTCATATACTTTTTACGCTTTCTGTATAATGATTTGATTATGCATAGATGTAACAGTTTCTCTATATATAGAACATTATACTGTAAAATTAGAGAGGTAAAATTTGTTGTTTTAAAAATGGTTTTCTACATATAAGATGTCATTGACCCAAATAATGATTATTTTAAAATCTGTAAGTATTCTTAATTTAAGAAATATTGGTTAAAATGAAATTTTCTAGCGTCTAAATTAAAGTATTGTGTTTATATTATATAATTCAATAAAGAAATATCAATTTTCAGTTATTTACACTAAATATTTATTTTTACAGTACTTTTTATTTCATTTCATTCAAAATATGATAATATAATTCTCAAAACATATTTACATAAATATTTTAAATACCTTACTATGGAATGCATGAAAAAAAAAGGCACATAATATTTTCTCCAGAAATGTTGGAGAAATACTAGCTGTAAATTACAGAGTTAAATTATTCAATTGTGCAATTTAAATACAATAAATATATATAAATGAGTTAATTGAGTTGACATTTGTTATTTTTTGTTCACACTGAATTAAAATTTATATGAACAAAAATCTAGATATGATGAGACAAAAAAATAAATAACAATAATATAATACAAATCCAGGGCAAAACATTGAATATGATGAGAAATAAGCCAAAGTTTAAAATTACACATGGAACAAATCTAGACAAAATAAGAAGAAAATATTTACTTACATGCATATAACTTTATAATATAGCAGTTTTTTTCTTCAGATTTAAGCTAAAATGGATTTAATTAGTTTTAAAGTTTAAAAATAATGCTTGAATTGTTCGAGTTTCCTCTGGTGGAACAGTATATGTTCTTCCTGTAGCAGTTAAAGGAATAGACACTTCTTTTATTATTTGTTCATACGGAATCCAACAAACATCTGAGGATTTTGGCCATGAATATGAAGAATTGGGGCCATTAGGATGCATGAACATAATTTTTATAGTCGTTCAGTTCTTCACAGTAATCTAAAATTTTCCCAATCCACCAATTTATCCCATATACACATGCAACATATTGTTCACTTTTAAATGTCAATGGTCTGACAATTTCACTGATTCCCAAAGGAATTACTCAAGTTTCTTGGACATTATGATGCAAGATTACATCATACTTTAATTATAGCCAATTAAGAAGCAGATGAAGTAAAGCAGCAATCTTTTCTTTAAATTGCATCAGCTCATATAGAACATGATGCAAGATAGCATCATACTTTGATTATAGCCAATTAAGAAGCAGATGAAGGTACAGTAGCAATCTTTTCTTTAAATTGCATCAGCTTATAGAAACATAATGAAATTTTTACATCATGTTTTGAATTCAAAATTTAAAATTTTGAATTCATGTTTTGATTCTTGAAATAATCTTTTTCTTTATATAATTGCAAGCTTGTGTAAATTAGCTACTTTTTTCAACTGAAGATTGGGGTACCATTACTTCATCTAATATGTGATTGATGAAATATTTAGAATGATACATAAAGAGAAAAACCTACTGTCCCATTCTACCCCACTTGCCCCTATATGTGAAGTAAATCACCATATGTATGCATTGCATTTATAGGTATTTTATAATTATACATTATATTCCTTAATTATTATCTTATCTTTTTCAGTGTAAAATTTTTTGAATTGTCTAATTTTTTTTTTTTTTGGGTGGGGGGGGGGAGGGGGGCTGGAGGCAGATTTCTACAAAATTAGTACAAATGAGGTTTTGATTATACTTTTACATTAATTTAGATGTTAGAAAATTTTATTTTAACCATTATTTTTTGAATCAGGAATGCTCACAGATTCTAAAAATATCATTATTTGGTTAATGACACCTTATCTGTAAAAAACCATTTATTTTAAAACAACAAATTTTACCTTTCCAATTTTTTTTTTATTTAAAGCACACAGATGGAGCAACGTTTTTACCAAGTTTCAGAAAAATTCATGATGATTCATTTTTTTTATGAGCCATTACAATCTGCCCTTTTTTGGGGTGAAATTTTCACTTTGCACATAATAAAAAGTAAAAAAATGAAAATTTATTATTGTTTTGATGTGAAATATTCATTCTTTGTACAAATAGCTTCAAATTGGTACCAGATATATAAACTTTGAGCCATTAGTTGTCAAGTTATGGCCATATTTAGACAGTGATACAATTCCAAGATGGCCACCATTTTGTAAAAATGGCCAGTTTTCAAATGGCCACATCTCGGCCAATATTGTGAAAATTACTTTTAAATTTCAGATTTGAGGGTTTCAGTACTATGTCTGTCTATGATAAAAATTAAAAAAAAATCTGTGACTATGATGCAACAAGTTTTCCTTAAATTAATTGATTTCACGTGGAATGACCCTAATACGCCCCCCAAACGTGGCGAAAAATCGTAAAATAATTAGAGGGGGGCGTTTACACAGGATTTTTCTGCGATCGTTTCAAAAATTTGCATTTTTTGCGAGAAATCTGCAGAATTTTGTCGCGATATTTGACGACGAGATTTGCAAGGTTTTATCGCGATATTTGACGAAATTTACAGGGTTTTATCGCGATATTTGACGAATTTGCTACATTTTTTTAACGATACTTAAAAAAATTTGCGTTTTTTATGGGGATGAATCATGATGAAATAAATGAATTGTGAATCTTTGAATGAATTATGAATTTTGATACTTGAAGCAATACTTGAAAGAATTTGCGTTTTTTTTAAAAAAACGTAAATTCTGTCGAAAAGATGCAGAAAAAAGGTGAACTTTGTAAAAAAAGCCCAAAAAGCATGAAATCTATTAAAAAATCTCGAAAAAACGTACATTTAATCAAAGATTCATGATTCATTCATTTAATCCTGATTCGTTCATTTCATCATGATTCATTCCGTTCTCAATCGCCTTCATTTCCGGATTTCGGGTCCTTCCTGATTTCGGAATTCCGGATAATAGGTCCTCTACTGTATTCCTTATTCGCTATCCAAATTATCAAAATGTCCAAGAAACTCCTTTAAAGCACTTTCTTTCATTGGTACATCTGTATGATTATCAACAATCTCTAATTCATCATCATCACAAACGCGATCTTTTTCAAAAAATTATCTCCAGTTCCATCCATCGCATTATTGATTTAACATTTTTTGAAAGACCAAACAATCTTTTCTTGTGATAATTCAAATCAAAAATTGCAGGTTTGTTTTTTATGAACGAAAAATTCATAACAAAATGAGTGGGACTCAATTAAACAGGTTTGGCAGTGACAAAATAGGAGCAATCCATAATTTTGGACAGCTTTTGTATCCTTTACAGTTATGAAGCAAAAATGATTTTTTACTCTCCAAAATTCATTTTTGTTGTAATTAAAATATAATTGTATTAAAATAATTTAATATCATGAATTAGTGTTGACTCTTAAAAAAAAGTAGGGATGGCGCAGGGTTGAAAAAAAAACAGGTTTTTTTTGGTTTAAACCAGGTTTTTTTGGTTTAAACCGGGTTTTTTTAAGAACATCCTTTTTTAGTACATATACATGCATATTTATTAATAAAAATAGACATTGTTGGATTATATGTAGTATAAATCATTTTAAAATAATTTAAATTAAATAATTAGAGTGAATTATGTAGAAAATTGAAAAAAAAATCATTTTAATTTAAGCAGTTATTAGTAAACAGTCTTATGTCCAAACAATAAATTACTCTACACAGTGAAACTTTGAAAAACTTTATAAACAACCTTTTGATTACTTATAATAAACATCTGATGTAGTTTGATGAATATAAATATTATTTTCCATAATAGAAAAAAAAAGAGACAAAATAGAAAAAAAAACTTCTTGGGGGGTTTTGTTTTTTGAGAGACAATTTGAAATCAACCTTTATAGTCATTAGATTTAGCAGATAACAACAGGGTTGTTATGATTTTGCCCAGCCCAAAAAACCCGAGTGGTTTTTTTCAAAATTTCAACTTTAAATTACATATATAATGTATTTATATTACATATATAATATATTGTAATATATTTCTTAATATCAGTACACCACTCAAAGTTTATAACCATCACCCCCCACCCCAAAGAAAAGAAATGTCCTATTTATACCATCACAATTTTTAAAAGAAATAATTGTTAGTTAATCTCTGTAGCACGTGTAAGTAACAAATTTTTTCCCATTAAAAAAAATACTTTGATGTGTAATCCGTTCCATGTTATACAATAGAAACTCATAACAAAATACCATATATGTTTAGAATCCTAATTTAATTATGTAGACATGTAGAATTACTTGGCTTATTCTATTATTTAGTAATAATAAAAAATACTTTATAAATTATTACTAATAATCAATTTATCACAATTTTGATTACTGTCATTGATATATGTCATATAATTGTAATAATCAATTAGCTACTTTAAGTTTAGTAATAAGAAATTTTTTTTTCAAGCATTCTCAACCACCTCCAATAAACCCCCAAAACCTGAAAAAACCCTGAAAAAACCCCAAAAACCCTGATAACAACCCTGGATAACAAAGGGGGGAAAATTAGTTTGTTATTGTTAAAATACTATAACTAGCACCCAATTTTTGAATACTCTCTTATACAACTTCATATTTTGATTTTTAAATATTATCTCCCCAAGAAAAAAAAATTCTTTTATAATTTTATCAAAATGTTAAAGATCATCAAGTTTTGTAGCTCCATATTCAAAAGCTTGTGCATGTTATGATAGATTGCTTTAAATAATCTGTATTTTTTTAATGAAAATATTTTATACTAAATATTGAATATTTTTAATCTATTTTATCTTTGATCAATTCACATGTTCTAAGATTTTTCTTTACAGCAATGGAATATGTTCACCAATGCATAGTGATTTTCATCCTATACATAAAAAAAAAAAAACCTAGGCCCACTATATCTAATACTTATTGCTGAAAAAAAGTGTTAAAAGAGAAAATATTTATATCCAATAATTTGTAAGTCTTAAATTATAAAGAAAAATGAGAAAATATCATTAGATTTTTTCGAAAAAAACCAATTGGTTTTTTTGAGAAAAAAACCAATTGGTTTAAACCATGCCAACCCTGGGGATGGGACGAATATTCGGCCACTATTCGGTATTCGGCCTATTCGGTCCTTTTGCCAAATATTCAGTTGGCCGAATATTGAAGGCTTGTTGACCGAATACTTCGGCCGAATACCTATAGCCGAATATTTAGAGATATCGCGCCGAAAAATGAAAGATATCTTGCCAAATAAATTTAGGATTTGAAGAATTTCATTTCTTGCAATTTTTTTTTCCTCTAATCCAAATTGATTACTCCATTTATGAAGTCATTCTCATTTTTACTTGCAAAACATAGTTATTTAGATACTAAAAAATATACAGCCTTTCTGTATTTCCTATAAAGGTTTGTGATATTTTAGAAAATGCTGCCCAAGTTGGAGATTTAATTGTACAGGAAATGTCTTCATTAGAGAATGATATGTTACAATTCAAGATATAAAAACACTTATCGAAAAAAAAGAAACACTACCTTATTTTAAAACACTTGAATATTTATTAATGTCTGCAAATTCCATGCACATGTAAAAAAGGCTCTTATGAAATTCATAACTTATTTTATATGAAGTGAGAAATGAAAAAATTCATTCACTATACTAGGTGTATTAACGAATATTCATTTTCAAAATTAAATATCAAATACTATTCCAAATACAATGATACATCTGAAAGCAGAACTGGTGTCAAACTAGATACACATTAGATGACAACTTGCTTTATGAAGATGGTTTTATAAATATTTAAACATAAATTCTAAATGCTGAACAAAATAATTTTTTTATTCTATAGTTGTATGTGCCTATTCAAATGTCAAAGATTTTGTTAACATATGCATTCTACTTTAAGCATAACCTTTTGCTTTAACGTAATTTGTAATTTAAAGATTGACAACTGATTTCCAAACAGTCTCATTCTTACGAATTTGCTTATTATTAGGGACACAAACTCTTAATGATCAAATTTACTTCATTAAAGGTTACTTCAGAAAATATTTCCTTGTGAATTCTGAGAGAGAGAGATTAAGAATATTATTAATTTTAGATGCAAGAAAAGATAAAAGTATCATTTGATAATAAACGTGAAATACATTGTTCATATTTTAATGGAAATATTTTACCATCCTGACTTACTGAAAATCAATTTGATGTACATTAAGATAAAAGAAAATAATGCAATTTCATAATTTTTTTGTGTTAAAATAAGTGTTTCAAATTTAAGAATACATTTAAGAGTAATAATTATTAATGACTGCCTATTTTTAAAATTATATATAATCAAAATTTCTTTCTTTATTCGGAAAAAAAGTTAATATTCGGCCTTCGACTATTCATCCCATCCCTAAAAAAAAGTGCTGCCAGGTAAGAATTTTTCAAAAAGGGAACACTTTTCTAGAAAAGGTAAATTTTTTTCAAAAAGGGGAACACACTATTCTAAAAAGGGTACCTTTTTTTCATAAAAAAAAATGCTTATTCTAAAAAAAAAACACTTTTTTTTTTTTTTTTTTTTTTTAAGGCACACTTGTACCTTATTCACCAAAAATATTTTGAACTGATTTAGCCCCTAGAATTTGTGATAATTTCCCTTGATTAATTGCATTACTATGGGGCACATAGAAAATATTTTAAAAAGGCCACCGGGCATATCTGAAAGTTTTAAAAGTGCTGGCAGGTGCTTAAAAAAATATAAAAACAGCTGCTAGGCACTGCTTCCTGCTAAAATGTCTTTAGAGTCAACACTATGAATAAATTACAACATAACTTACTACTACAATAACCTTTTCATATATAAATACAAAAAGTTATTGTAATTTATATTAGTTTTTTAGTGTGTCAACATTATTGTTTATTATTGTATAATGTATACATTTTTAAAGAGTAATTTATGTTGAAAATTTGTCTTAGTAAACTATAAATTATTTGCAGGAAATGAAATCAATGCTTTATTCTGGAGTTGAAAGAGCACCTTCTCCAGAAGGTAACTGTTGCTTTATTTTTAAATTATAGATATTTATTTCTAATGTGATTTCTTTTGCTATTAACATTTATTTTTGATCTGTCAATATAACTAACAGATGCATGGTGTTGCCAATCCAAAGCTACTGGTTGTGGGAAAGGGTGGATAGGCTTTAGAGTAAAAAGCAAAATGAAAATAGAATGAAAATGGGGACATCCTTTAAAGATATTATCTGTGAAACTGGGGTCTGCATTTCATGACCATAAATTATTAATATGGTGATACAATTTAGGACTTTATGCATTTTGTGGCCATAAATTATAGTTAATATTGTGATCACTGTAGCTGAGCATTGTGTAATAATATAAATTGTTGAAATGGCAATTAGTCTAATTGGGTCCTGTAATTTTGCTCCCATTAAACAAGCCTTTCGGTTAGCTGGGCACCAGTATTATACATACAAATATATGCACAGTGCAAAACCATTTATCTGGAATGATTGGGGCCAGATGTATTCCAGTTAGCTGGTTGGGCATTAAAGCAGCATCCATTTGATGAATTTCATATGAAATATATGTGGGTGTGATATTACTTCTAATTTTAAATTATTAGATTATTTCAACTAAGAATCATATGCAAGTATGATCAAGTGTTTGAATTTGAAAGAAGGTAATTTATGGGAAATCCTTGAGAACAAAAGATCTTCTGTTTCCTTTGCATAAAAATGAAAATGAAAACATCTATAATATAACTATATATGTTTCCATTTCAAATACTAGATGCTGTTGGCAAACTATGCAATTGTTTCAAGCATTCTATATGTCAAACTGACAGTATTTGACACTTTTTTTCTATAAAGATTCAAAATATCATTCCGGCTAACTGCTTTTCCGTTTAACTGGTTTCTGGATAAATGGTTCCTTAGTGTATAATATATACATATATTGTTTATGTACACATATATATTCCCACATATGTATTACTATATATTTCCATTAATTTATATAAAATATGAAATGTTTAATATTCTTAATAATAATTATTTTTAATTTTAATAATTATTATATATATTTTTTTCTATTATTATTCTTTTTTCTTTCCAACATATACCCTTAACTGTATCCTATCTCTTTAACTGTTAATAAAGTGAGATTGCACGTTTGTGGTTTTTTTTCCTTCAATTACATTGCCGCTTTACGTTACGAAAACTTGCTTCATTAGTTTTGACAGGGTAATCCAAAAAATCTTCTGTTTTTTTTTTTTTTTTTTTTTTTTTTTTTTTCTAATTTGTTGACTGTTGTCTATGGGATTTTGAGAAAAATTCTTCATGAAAGTATATGACCTGTAATAATGTGTTTACATACTTGGAGTTTCTGAATAATTCCTCATGTATTTTTTGAGATATTTAGTCTAAAATCGCAAGTGGATTGTCTCCTTTGACAGTATAGTGTATATGTATGTATATAATACTGGTGCTTGACTAACTGAGAAGTAGCAAAGGTACAAATTTTATTAAAAATATTAACTTTTTTCAGGATAGTAATGCAAAATATGCATATTTATATTGCTATATAATACATGCAGTACTAGTACAATCAATTGCTTATTGGTATACAACATATTTTAATCACTGTTTGATTGTGTTGGAATCAGCCACTTTTTACAATACTGTACCTATATATGCTATAAGGTAAAGTGTAATGACTGTCAAAATGTTGTATTTATAAAGTTTGATATTTACTTTATAATTTATGTAAACATTTTAGTTAATTATGTATTATATGGCTTAATATTATTTTTTAATATATTAACATAATAATTTATTATTTGGTTAATCCAAAATACCAGCAAATAGAATCAAGATTTGGTCCCAATTAGTTTGGATTAATTAAATTCTTTTAATATTTTATCTGGAGCTGTGAAAAATGTATTTATAACTATGGTTTGGGTTACTATTATTTTATGGAATAATTTATTTTCTTTGGTTGTAGTCTTATAAAGTTTGCTGTTGTATGATTGAGTACTGACCCTTTAGTTTAATCTGCAAATTACTGTTACAAGAAATGTCAAGTGGTAGAGAAGTGGGGGGGGGGGGGGGAGGCAAAAGAAAGTAATATTTTGAATTGCCCTGAGTGCTCAAAACCTACCCTATGTGGTATGTCACTAATCATGTGCAGTGCATTCAAATGTTATTTTTAAATTGTTTATCTTATTATTGATTCCTTAGAGCATAGGCACCCTCCATTAGTGGTTCCTATGGTTTCCATGGCATCTCTTAATGCTTTTCATGGTATCCTTTCGAAAAATTCCTGTTACTAGGAGTAACATTACTAGTAACTAGGGTAGTCTATTTTAAAAGTTGCTTCTTTAAAATTATTAGTGTTCTATCTGATTTTGTATTACCGTATTTTCGGGCGTAAGCGCCGTGGCGCATACGAGTTTAAAAGTTAAAATTATGCTTACTGCGGCGCTTCTGTCGGGGCGGCGGATACGATATACTTTTTTTCCCTTGCAGCGATATTCATTACAGAGGTGATTCTGATTGGAATTTTTCTGAAATCTTCAAAAATCAATCATCAGGAAGAATATGCGAAGCATAAAAAATATCACGAAATTCGACAAATGATAGTCTAATCTCTGTCAATCATTCGCAGAAAAAGCAAGATTTTTATCATAGGATCGGGAGAAAAAAACACGACTTTTATCAAAGGTTCGCGGGAAAAGCACCGCATATGTAAAAGAAAAAATGTGTATTTCATGAAAGGATCACTTGAAAAACAACAATTTTATTATCGTAAAATCCCGTTAATCTGCCCT
This sequence comes from Maratus speculifer, assembly GCA_964019185.1. Classification (NCBI taxonomy): domain Eukaryota; kingdom Metazoa; phylum Arthropoda; class Arachnida; order Araneae; family Salticidae; genus Maratus; species Maratus speculifer. Next base: position 445,071,679 of record OZ025290.1, on the reverse strand, counting down.
TCCCAATCAAACGCTAGTCCCCACCATAAAAAAAAATCGCAGAAAAAAAGCTAATTTCGCCAAAGACTCATGAAAAATAACCGCTTATTTATTGAAAGGATCGCAAAAAAATCAGGAATTTCGCCGAAGTATCGCTAAAAAAAACCACAATTCAACGAAAAAATGCAGTAAAAATGCGTAATATGTCAAAAAGTCTCTAAAAAACACAAATTATGTCAAAAAACGCGGAAAAATCGTGAATTTCTCAGAGGAACGCAAAAAAGAATTGTGAAAAAAATTGTTAGAAAAAACAAAAATATGTTGTATCTATAAATAAACGGTAAAAAACGAGAAAAAACGTAAATTCAGGAGAAAAAATGCAGAAAAAAGGAGAAAATTTTTAAAAAAAGCATGAAATCTATTAAAAAATCTCGAAAAAACGAACATTTCATCAAAGATTCATGATTCATTCATTTCATCATGATTCACACCTTTCTTAAAGGCGAATGAAATGAATGGATCATGAATCTTTGGAGAAATGTGTGTTTTTTCGAGATTTTTTTAATAGATTTCATTCTTTTTACGTTTTTTTTTTTACAAATTTCTCCTTTTCTCTGCGCTTTTTCGACAGTATTTACGATTTTCTTTTAAAAAGCAATATTTTTCAAGTATTGCTTCAAGTATCAAAATTCATGATTCATTTTTCATTCAAATATTCAAGATTCATTCAATTCATCATGGTTCATCCTTTGGTCATCCCCATAAAAAACGCAAATTTTTTCAAGTATCGCAAAAATACTCTGCAAATTCCTCAAATATCGCGATAAAACCCTGCAAACCTCGTTACAAACTATAAAAAAGTATTAAAAAATCTCGAAAAAAAGGCTGCACGAATTCAAATTTAATTTTATCATAAAAAATATATAAAATATGCTAAATTAAAAATTGGATTTATATTACAAATGTTAAAAAAAATGTGAAAAAACACTAAATATAATGCAGTTTTTAACATTTTGATGTATTTTCGTAAGTGCGGCGCATACGGCGGTGCGGCGCTTCTGATGAATATTTGTTTTATTTTAATGCATTTACGGAGGTGCGGCGCATACGCCCAAAAATATGGTAATTTGTCAGCTCCATTTCTTACAAAATACGTTGATAAATATCTCTCTCTCAGGAAAATTATATAAATAATTAATTATAAGATGTCTGCATATTATAGTTGCCAGTATGGCCCTTTTTTTTTTATTTAGAATACCGAAATTCATAGCAGAAATTTGGAATATCATTTCTTACTTTATTTAATGAGAATCATTTTCTGATTACTCAAAGTAAAAATTCTTCTTTTGGATATTTCGATATCAATAAAGTTAAACCTTCTGAATGTAAAAGTTGGCCAAATTGACAAATTTACTCCCGCTATAATGAATGATCAAAGGTGGGGAATTTTTCCAAATTCTTACCAGCCAAGGATTTATTGCACCAGCCTGCAAGATGCAACACACACGCAGTTGAAAATAGTTATGACAAAATCGCACACAATTACAGGCAAAATTACTATTACTACAATGCATTTTCATAATTCTTTTTTCTATAATATTAAGAAATATGTATAACAGAGGTAAGATTAATATTAGATACCATATTTACACTGTAATAATTTGGAAAGTTAAAATATCTAGGTTAAAAAAGTGTTTCTGATAATGTGCCTATTGCCTATAGTTTTTCAAAAATTAAAAATGCACTCGCCTTGTGAGAAAATCCACTGGCATGCAAAATGATGTATTTCCCCACCCTTGTGAATGATGTAATATTGTTGTATGTTTTCAGACATGTGAATAATGTTGTCCTTCAATGTTTGCCAGTATTATGAGGTGCATCCACTCTTACTGAAAGGTTGTACATTCCTGCGTTAGAGTAGTGCATTTTTTTCTCACAAAATGCATCCCAGCAAAACACTGATATAAAATGCACATTCTTACCAAATTATCATATGTATTTTTGGGAGTTATAAACTTCTGGTCTAGTTGATGAAAACTTAATATATGTTTCTCTTTTTTTTCAGTGGTCGACCCAAGTGATATTGCTCGATATTATGCTAACTTTGATGAAGATTTTTTTCATCATTGTGAAAAGGAATTGAGGAAAATTAATACTTTTTTCTCAGGTAAAAGATAATTTCTAACAACATTATGTACAGTGAATAATTGATCCACAAGCTTAATTTGTTCAAAATCAGTATTTGCTAACTGAATTGTTCGTTAACAAATCGCAGATTTTGTACAGATTTGTATAAGAATTAAATTAGCTTATTTTTAATTTTAAATAATATACAAAATATAAAATAAATCTTCTGTTTATAATAGGATTAATCAGGGTTGGGTTTTGGTCGTCGAAAAGTGGTTTTTGTTGAAAGGTGCCATAAATTGCCAAAAACCTCATACACTATTTTTTTAGCAATCATTATTGTTAATTAAGCTAAAAACTGATTAAATGATAATTTATGTTATATATTATTTTATTTAGCTGTGCTATATTTAAGTTGTGATAAAATTATTATCATAATTCAAATTATTTGTCAATTATCATGCTTGGAAAATAACTAAAAAATTTTAAACTGTGTTTTTCAAAGTTTTATATTTTTATTACTATTATTACGGGAGTAAAAAATCTAGGTGCGAGCAACAGTCTCTCACCACTAAATTCTAAGTTATTTTTTGTCCAAATTTGTCCTAACATATGCAGCACAAAAATCATGATTGTTTATTGTTCAATGGCAACATCTGAATAAAACACAAACCATCGGTTATTGTGTAAAAGTAATTTAGAAGGATTTAGACTAAGGTAAATCTGATTTATTTACATTTTTCTCTTTTGCTGCAGTTATGGAGTTTTAAAATATCATTTTTTGTTTTTTATTACTTTAAAATTCATGAATTGTATTATTATTATTATTTTTTTTTTTTAACGTTTCAGTTTAAAATTAAAGTTATCCATTATAAATGAAATGAGTGTGTACTAGCCGGTATTGTGCTATTTCTATTTACAGCATATCAAGTAATTAATTAAAATCCTTCTATTTTACATAATATAAAAAATTAATTAAAATCATTTCACTGTATTAAGTTATTTATAAAATAAAAATAAATAGAACACTTTCTGCATATTAACACAAACACAAAAATGTATCCTTTTCAATAACAAAAATATCGTTTGGCCAGTTAATAATAATAACAAAAATATTCTTTGCCAGTACAATAAAATTAATTTTGATTAATTCATGGAGGCTACATGTGAAAGGATTATATTTTAAATGAAATTAATGAAATACAAAAAAATTTCACAGGAAGATTGTTTGACGAATTATCCGATGTGCCTGGTCAATATAAAAAAAATCCCTGTTGGCTTGGCCTATAGGCGGGGGGTAGATTTCGAAGAGTTTTCATTTGAACAACAAAAAATAAAATATTATTAGTGATAAACCCAGTTTAACTATTTTATTTGGCCTCTTTTGAAAAAAAAAAAAATATTTCATTTTTCTGTAAGAACTGATTTTATCAAAATCATCTTAAACGAAATTCGGCTCAAATGCCCATTTTGAAAACATATTTTGAAATATATTCTGACTTTATTAAAAAATCGACCAATACGCACATTATATAATTCCTAAATAACAAAAAAATGGTCAATTAAATGCGTTTGAGAGCAAAATTGAATTTAAAAATGAGTCATAAAATAACCAATTTGTTATTTGAATACATCCACTATTCTTTAATTAAGATCGCTTTGGGAAATTTTGTGTGAAGTGCCCACTTTTTTACCATTTTTAAATATATATTTAGCTTTTATAAAAAATTTGACAAATAGGGCCCATTACACAGTTCCTAAATAACAAATAACTGTCAATTGAATGCGTTTAAGAGCAAAAATGAATTTAAAAATGAGTCATAAAATAACCAATTTGTTATTTGAATACATCCTCAACTCTTTTATCATGATCACTTTAAGAATTTTTTTTTTTTTTTTTTTTTTTTGTGAAGTGTCCAATTTGCCAGCTTTTTAAAAAAATATATTTAGCCTTTATCAAAAAATTGATGAATACGCACATTATATAGTTTCTAAATAACAAAAAACTGTCAATTAAATGCGTTTGAGAGCAAAATTGGATTTAAAAAGGAGTCATAAAATAACGAATTTGTTATTTGAATACATCCTCAATTCTTAATCATGATGGCTTTGGGAAATTTTGTGTGAAGTGCCCATTTTGGTAGCTTCTTTCGAAATATATTCTGCCTTTATCAAAAAACTGGCCAATCCATCCCACTATATAGTTCCTGAATAAGAAGACCTGTAAATTGGATGTGTTTGAGAACAAAAATGGATTTAAAAATGACTCAGAAAAAACGCAATTTGTTATACTTCCTCAATTTTTCAAACAATATTACTTCGGGAAAATTCTGTTCAAAATACTCTTTTTGGCAGACTTTTTTGAAATATATTCTGCCTTTATCAAAACACTGGCTTATACTTCACATTATATAGTTTCTAAATAAGAGGATCTGCCATTTGGATGCGTTTAAAATCAAAAATTAATTTAAAAAATGAGACAGAATATAAGCAGTTTGGATTTGAGGTTTTTTCTCCAACTCCTATTTTTGTTTAATTTATTTTTAATAGAAGAATTGGTCCTATGAAAAACTTGTTAGTATAAAAGTTGTAGATATTATTGAGAAGATGTAAAATAAATTTTATTATATTCAATTTCTTAAGAATTGATTAAGTTATGGATTTTTTCTTTTTCCTCTCCCCTTTTCTTTTCTTTTCTTTTTTTTTTTTTTTTTTTCTCATCGGTAAAAGTTGGTCCTATCAAAAACTTGTAAATACAAAAGTTTTAGATAATGTTGCGTACATTTATAAAAAATTTATTTGGATTTGATATCTTGAGAACTGACGAAGTTATGATTTTTTTTCTCCCAAAAACCCTGCTTTTTTCGTCCCTTGAGCCCATTTTTAACTTTACCAAAAATCTCTCATGCATAAACTTTTTGCCCATTTTTGAGAAGTAATATGAACTTTAAACTGATTCAATATCTATTTTATTTAAGAAGTTATCGTGTTTTTTCGGTTTTCACAAAAACCCTTCCAATTTCCACCCCCTTGGTCCGATTATGCCCATTAATGAACTCAACCGAGATTTCATGCTCCTTGATTTTATGTAAAAGTTTGAAGAAGATCTGAGCATAGTTATAGAAGTTATCGTGTCCAGAAGAAAGTGATATACACCGATAGATATATATATATACATATAAACTTTTTTACTGATGGTAGTTTTGGGGTCTAGAAGTCGATAGGTGTAGATCTGCAAAAAAATTTCAGAAATTCCAACATGGGAGAGAATGCAATAGGTAGTATTTCATACAAAATCTACCTAATACAGAGTTTTTGAATTTTCTAGCAGAATTTTCTGATTTGTCACACAATAGAGCAGGTAAAATTAAATTATGAATAAATGTATTATGATGCAATGTTTTGTATAAATTTAAAGGAGGCCAAACTGGTCGCCAAGGGCGGCTAGTGTTAATAAAATTTAAGTGGAGAAAACTTATAAAATTTAGTGGTAAGTGGCCTGCTGGCACTTAGATTTTTAAACACCTGACTATTACAAAAATTCTTATTTGTTACAAAAAAAAAAAAAAAAAAAAAAAAAAAATCAGCAATCTAATTTATTCTTAAGGGAAAAAGAGAAAAAATGTGTAAAACTAAGGTCGTCGCTTTTCAATGATTCTAAAAATGCTTGTACATAAACATTAGACATAAACAGGATTCAACAAACACCAGATGCTCAGGAGACTAAAAAATTCTGCTTGACAACTAATTTTTTTATCTTGTTTTTAATTTAATTTTCTTTAACCTAAAATATTCCATGTGTGAAAATATTTATTTTTCACTGCACCATTATTTGTAGTGGAAGAAAATACACCATACAGGTACAAAAAGTTAGCCAATGTTTCCTTTTTCAGTGAATTTAGTAATGTCAGAGAAATGATTCTTCAAGTTTGCTCCTAAGAATTTTTCCTGGTGCCTAAAAATTTTCAACTTTTGTCAGTCCCTGGATATAAACCACAGTTGCAATACAAAAGTTCTCTGTGTAATTAAATGAATTATAATATGATAGTAATATAATTAAACACTTTTTTAAATAATCAACTTAAAAGAAGATGGTTTGTTAATTTCAATATTTACACACATATATCTTCATTTTATTATGTTAGTTTCAATTTAATTATTTAGAATGGTTGTTAATGTTCAATTTTATTTTTATATATAAAAGAATTTCTTATTTGAGTTTACTTTTTCAAGGCTTTTGGCTATAAGTCTAGCCTTAATCATTTTTCGTGATAAAGTTCTAGAATGGAACTTTCATTAAAACAAAATAAAAAAATATATATTATTTAAATGTAATTTTGTACATTAAATTATGCAAGTATTTGCACCGTGTAATTTCATTTTTAAAAATTAAAGTATTTAATTTAATTAGTTTGTTTTTAATGTAACAATTTTTTAAATTATTTTTTATTATGCTTTTCTAGCTTACAATCATTTTTTATTTTCTAAGCAACTTGTTGAACCAAAAACATCTTTTGAATTTTTTACAGTATATGTGGTTTTTAATTCTAAAATTCTCTAAAACTAAAAAAAGAATGAAAAGTTGCAAATTTAATGCTGTTGTAAAAATAATGTGAAACAGCTTTTGGCTCAATTTTAGATTTTTGACAGTCGTCGTCAAAAAGAAATTTTTGACATTATAGTTAAAACTGGATAAAACAATCACATTGTCAAAAATTTGCCAACGCTGGAATTAATACCCATCCTCATTTAATATGAACTGGTCATATTTTAATGGCTTTGTCTGTGTTTTGGCCTACTTAAAAAAAAATAACAATTATTATTATTATATATCTTTTGTAAAAACTTTTAGGAATGAATTTTCATTGATTGCAGCATTAATTCATATCAATTTGACACGTTCACTTTTCAAAAACTCCTTATTTAAAAAAATTATGCTTACTGCAGGATCTAATGAAACTCAAGTGGAGCCTAGAGCCTGTTAATAATTTGTGAACTATATGCTCTAGGCACAGGGTATATCCTAGAATGTATAGACTACAACTTCTTTGAGAAATAGAGGGTATACGTGGTCTTTTTAAAAAATTAAGAAGGTATATGGTGTATATCCTTCATTACATCCCTGATATGTGAAAGTGGGTGAAAAAGTAGATCACAATGTTTATTTTCTGTACATACAAAAGACAAGTTGATTTAAATAAGAGTTTAAAAATTAGCAAGAAATCTGCATATATGATGACATTACATATAGTGTATGATAGGTTTTGTTTTTTATCTTATATGTTGCAGCACAATATCCATCTGACTTCTAATTTTATTCTTGAGAACTCTGAATCATGGAAATAAATTATAGGTTTTTAATAGTTTGTTAATATGTTTGGTACTACTTAGTTATCCTGTCGATTGAAAAAATATCACCAAACTATTAGATTAAAATGCCAATAATGGATGATCGTGAATTTCACATTCAATGACATTATATATGATACATGTGTTTAAAATGTAATTATTTTTATTTCAACTTTTTATTTGTATTTTTATAATATTCTACTAATTATTTGTTTTTTTTTTTTTTTTTTTTTTTTTTTTTTGCGATTTAAAATAAAAATTATGTCAATATGCATAATTTGGCTATTAATTTGGGGATTTGTATAATTTGGCGAAATTGGTCGATGGGATAACCAAGTAGTACCATATGTTTATTTGGCAGTAATACTGTTAGTATCATAAAAGCTCCAAAAAACATAACTAAAATAAAACAATCAAACTTTTTTTTTTGGACTGCATCATTCATACAAACATCTCTCAAAATAAAATAAAATGTTTATGATCTGGTTTTGTATTATATATTTCTGAAATAATAGTTTTATGTCTTATCCTTCTACTGTCCAAATATTCTTTTATGTTCCTACTTCCAATATTAAAATGTCTTTCTTTTCTTTTTCTTTTAAAGAAAAAATTGCAGAAGCTACTCGTAAGTCCAGCAACTTAAAAAGTGAACTTCATAATATTATCAATGTAAATGAAGGTGTGGGAAGTAGCTCCGGGAAAAGGTAACTGCCCATTTGGATAAGTGTCTGTATTTGAATTCTCTTATTTTCATAAATCTCAGGATGGATATTTCTGTTTTTTCAGGTTTGCCATGAAAAAAGCTCTGAACAAACAAGTGAAGAGAAATATCCAGTATAGAAAAATGCATGAACTTAGGCTGGCTTTTAGTGAATTTTATCTTAGTCTAATTCTTTTGCAGAATTATCAAAATTTAAATTTCACTGGATTCCGTAAAATTTTGAAAAAACATGACAAGGTAAGATCTTTTTTCAATTACTCCAAGTGGAAAATTATCAAATATTTATATTTTGCTTTATTATATTATTTATTTATAGAAATACAGTTAAACTCATTTTAATAAGTTTTGCCTAATATAGATCATTGTTTTGTTTAATGCAGTATTTTTAGTCTGGAAATTATTTATATCTGGAAAAAAAAAGTAGTTTTTCGCCATAATTGGCTTTTATACAGTGAAGCATTTCAGTTACAAACTACATATTTTAAAGTGTTTTTAATTAGTTTTAATGCCATTTAATTGGTTTAGAATATATAGAGTAACCCAATTTCTCAATAATGAAGCCACAATACTAGAAAAAACCTAACTTTGATGGAGCTGCTAGTGATTTGAAGTAGTAAATAGAAATGTGTCAGCCAAATTTTAAAAGATTGGTTTTACATTATCTGGTTTACAGTGATCTTTACCCCTCCTCCCGCTTTTTTTTCTTTTTACCAACTGCTTTAAAATATTAAAGAGGACAATGATTACTATGTTACATGGGTACTACTTGATTATCCCATCGACCAAAAAACTATCACCAAACTATATGATTAAATGCCAATAATGTATGATTGTGAATGTCACATTAAATGATATTAAACACGATACACATGTTTAATAAATCTTCAGGTGATTTTTAATTCCTCCTTTTATTTGTATTTTTATTAATATTTTACTAATTTATTTGTTCTTTCGTTATTTTAAATAAAAAATATGTCAACATGTATAATTTGTCTATTAGTTTAGCGATTTTTATAATTTGGCAAAATTGGTTTACAGGATAACCAAGTAGTACCATTGCATGTGTCATTACTTAATGAATTTTAAGAGTTATTAATATACAAGTCATGTTTTATTTCTCATTAATATGTAAAATCATACATAATCCTATAATAAAAGCACAATCTCTAACTATTAAAAACAATATTATGAATAACATATGCATGAGTTTATGAATGAATGTGCGCTCTTTTAAACAACAAGAAATTTTTCAAGATTTTATTTCTTGAAATTTTACTTAGAGAGTGTATTTATTTATTTATTTTGCTTAATTGCTCATTTTGTTTTTATAAACTTATATACTACCCTCTTTAAATATACCCTTTCTGATTTCTCCTTTAACAATTATAATGTAATCTCTTCATATGGATTTGTAAGAATGTTTCTATTTTGATGTACTATATATGTATATGTGGTACACATGAGGCTATGTAATATGCAATTTTAAAGCACCAGTTTAAAGTCTAACTTATATTTTTTTCAATATTTATAATTTATTATTTTTTTCTCGATATAGTGCCTTTATTGTTGCCTTCTAGTGGTTATAAAGGTTTATTTGACAATGTTTAAAAGAAATTTATAATTCTTTTAGTAGAAAATTTTTATTAAAAAAAAATCTTAATAAAAAAAAATAGCTGTAAACCAATTTTTAATAATAAGAGCTGGCTTTTTGTAGCCCGGCATAGAAACAGGCAACCATTCATTTTGGTGTAAATTGCTCAACAGATGGCACTTCTGTGCAGCATTTTCCACGATTTTTGTAATAGCTCAATCTTCAGAATTAATGCAAGATTTTTCATCAAACTTCAGATTCAATTAGTCCTTGAAATGAATTGACGTTTTCTGCATTTTAGTGTAAATCACTCAATGGATGACAGTGCTGCATTTTTTGTGATTTCTGCAGTAACTCTATCTCTGGAATTAATGATTGGATATTCATAAAACTTCTGATTCAATTCAACCCTCAGTATGACTTGGTGTTGTTTACATTTTGGTTTAAATCACCTTACACATGACGCTTCTATGCTGCATTTTTCATGATTCACGCAGTAGCTTTATATCATGAACTAATGCATGGATTTTCATCTAACTTTAGATTCAATTAGATGTTGACATAAGTTATTGCAAATTAGGTTTCAGCGTAAATTACCCTATAAGTAGCACTGCTATGCTGCATTTTGCACGATTTTAGTGATAGTCATATTTCAAGAACTAATGCACGGAATTTTATATCATTAGAACCCCGTGATGAGCATAAATTTTCATTAAATTTTGGCACTGTGGCTGTGAATTTTGAAGTATTAACATGTATGAGATAGAAGAAAGTTTTGGGATTATGCCATCCAACTAGTTTACTGTATTTTTATTCACACATATTAGTGAATTCTATATGGAAGATGCTCCCATAAAGATGCAGATTTATATATGCAATAATTAAAAATTTCTTCACCTGTTATTTCTAACTCTTAATTAAAAATTAAAAAAAAATCTTACTGGGTATGATTCTCCCCACAATTTATCTACTTCTATCTGCACAAATTTATTGTTAATGCTTTAACATACATGCAGGTCTATTTTTTTTTTTTTTTTTTTTTTTCATTTATGTATATTTTTCTCATAAAATGCATAATATGAACTTTAAAATGTTCAGGCTTACTTAAAAGGCAATTAAATAATCAACTATAGATGTTAAAAGTTATTTATTTATTTATTTTTTAAGCATCTTAGTACTTTCAAACCTTTAAACAGGTTCTTTCTCAGAGAATATTTTCTTTTATAAATATAAATATAAGATTTCATTTTGAAAAATGAATGAGACTCGTGGCTTGGAGATTGAATTCGTAATATTTTAGGTGAATGGTAAAAAGAAATATTTGATTGTTGTAACATGAAATTTTAATGCATCATTTTCTCAAATTGTCAGGATTTTATTTTTAGGATGTTAAACCATAAACTCGGTGTATTATTAGACAGGGGATCATTGCACACTTTATTGCTTTTGGATAGGATTTCTATGGATTCTCTTATAATGGATAAGTAATAATTGGATGTTGGGAATATGATTTTCGTATTATCAAAATCTATTGTGATATTCTGTTTGAGATATAAACGTGAGAGAGCAGTAGATTAGTGACAAAATTTTATATCTGCTTTATGTTCTTTTATTCCAGTGTTGTAATTGGGCGGGAACGAGAGGGAACACCGTTCCCAGAAATATTTGGTTTGCTACTATTAAAAAAAAAATCTTGCACGAGCAAAATGATGATTATTGTTATTAATTATAACTATAATTTTCAAGCAAAATGATGATTATTGTTATTAATTATAACGATAATTTTCAAGCAAAATGATGATTATTGTTATTAATTATAACAATAGTTATCAAGTTTATTTATACTGGTGATGAGCTTAATAGCGTTTAAATCCTCTTCTCCAGAAATTTACTCCCTTTTGAAAAATCCAGCTCACTTATATTCATAAGCCATATAGGGTGTACCCTTATAATACTTTTTTACAAACCATATGTGAAGTCTTGGTTGGGATCAGGAAGAATACAAGGAAACAAAACAGCTTGTCCTAATGCAAAGAGCACAAAAAACATCTTTCTTTATCGGAAACTTCTGGAATAGATGTGCCAGTAAATAATATCAATTCAATTCAATTCACTTCAGATTTATGATGGAAATTATCAATCAACAATGAGATTGATCAAATATTGCTTTTACATGAATGCTACAATACTATAGAAACAGAAATATAATAATTATAACTGTTAATTTAAAAAAATCTACTAGATGTTTTAAATCGGCTTTTTGCTCAGCAAAAATCCAGTAGCGTCAACATCTACTCTATGAAAAGGTGAGTTCCCACAAAAATTTTTTTCCAACTACAGCACTGTTTTATTCTTTTTGAGTTTTCTATTGGTTTTCCCTATGTATTCCATTTAATTTATTACAATCAGTTTTAAAAGGGATGGTATATACACTAGGGATGGGACGAATATTCGGCCACTATTCGGTATTCGGCCTATTCGGCCCTTTTGCCAAATATTCGGTTGGCCGAATATTGAAGGCTTGTTGACCGAATACTTCGGCCGAATACCCGTAGCCGAATATTTAGAGATATCTTGCCGAATATTGCTGAAATCTCGCCGAATAGTGAAAAATATCTCGCCAAATAAATTTAGGATTTGAAGAATTTCATTCCACACATTTTTTTTTCTCTAATCCAAACTTTGCTACTTCATTTGTGAAGTCCTTCTCATTCTTACTAACAAAATATACAGTTATTCAGATACTAAAAAATATGCAGCCTTCCTGTTTTTCCTATAAAAGTTAGTGATATTTTATAAATTGCTGCCCAAGTTGGGGATTTAATTGTACGGGAAATGTCTTCATTAGTGAATGATATACAGTAGACTCCCTCAAATCCGCACTCCTAAAAGCCGCAACTTTCTAAAATCCGCACATATTTTACAGATGTAAACAATGAAACAGTCAGTTCAGATGTAGGTGCAAAATTTGACTTTTTTAGTTTTGTATCAATTCTATATATTTTTTAATTTACAATTTTTGTTAAGGTTATTGAATTCATGTTTTTTCATGAAGAAAGAATAATTTATTTCTGAAAAAATAAAGATATTGCTGATATCATTAGTAATCACAATCTTACCAAATATATTTATTTATTAATCAAGCTTTTTTAGTTATTAAGTCAGGCTAAACCTGAAATAAAGATTCAATATCTTATGATCTAGATGTGAATTAGTAATGTACCTTTATGAGGCACGTTTCATTGAATATTTAGGAAAAACACATTTCATCTTTGTAATGAATATTTAATTGTACATTACTGATTATTAATTTGACCTTTGCTTTTAGTATTTTTATCATTTTAAAAACTATTTAAATTTTTATTATTTTAGTTTATTACTTATTTTAATATTTTAGAATATTGTAAGCATTCATTATACTTTTGATTTCGTTATTAATTACATTCAAATTACTTAAAAAAATGTAAACAAAGCAATGACCAGAAATCCACAAAATTCTAAAATCTGCAAAACCTCTGGTCCCAAGCTGTGCGGATTTGAGGGAGTCTACTGTATTACAATTCAAGATATAAAAACACTTATAGAAAAAATAAAAGAAAAACACTGCCTTATTCTAAAACACTCGAATATTTATTAATGTCTGCACATATAAAGTCTTATGATATTCATAACTTATTTTCTATAAAGTAAGAAATGAAAAAATTCATTCACTAGGTGTATTAACGAAGATTCATTTTCAAAATTAAATATCAAATATCACTATTCCAAATACAACGGTACATCTGAAAACAGTACTGGTGTCAAACTAGATACGCATTAGATGACACAACGTGCTTTATGAAGATAGTTTTACAAATATTTAAACATAAATTCTAAATACTGAATAAATAATTTTTTTTTTATTCTATAGTTTTCGCTTTTAAATAGTTACTTGCATAATTACTGACTTAAATATGCAACATTATTATGTATATATTTTTAATTTACATCTTCCTTCATTCATGTTGTTATCAATTTCTGTTTATCCTTTTAATGCTTGATGAATAAGTGGAATATTGAAGTTGAATTTGTATGCACCAATTCAAATGTCAAAGATTTTGTTAACATATGCATTCTACTTTAAGCATAACCTTTTGCTTTAACATAATTTGTAAGTTACAGTTTGGCAACTGATTTTAGAACAGTCTCGTTCTTACGAATTTGCTTATCATTAGGGATACAAACTCTAAATGATCAAATTTACTTTATTAAAGGTTATTTCATAAAATATCTTCTTGTGACTCTGAGAGAGATATATTAAGAATATTATTGGCTTTGGATGCAAGAAATCGTAAAAGGATAATTTGATGGTAAAAGTGAAGTACATTCTTCATAATTTAATGGAAATATCTTCCAATCTTGACTTACTGAAAATCAATTTGATGTACATTAGGATAAAAGAATATAATGCAATTTCATAATTTTTTGTGTTAAAATAAGTTTTTCAAATTTAAAAATACATTTAAAAGCACATTTAAAAGTAATAATTATTAATGAGTTCCTATTTTTTAAATTATTTATAGTTGAAATAAATTTTCTTAATTGGAAAAAAAAGTTGCTATTCGGCCGCCGAATATTCGGTATTCGGCCTGAAATTTCGCCGAATATTCGGTATTCGGCTATTCGGCCAAATCACTATTCGTCCCATCACTAATATACACCAGCTAATTCATCTTCCGGTATTGGATTGATTTTTATACAAATTACTTCTTTTAATTTCTTTGGTGGACAGGCTATTAAATTTATATTGTGTTTCAGTAAAGCATATCTTAACTCTTCGTATAGACCAGGGAAATAGTTAAACTTTTTGTATATCATTTCTTTATGGTTTACTTTTTTGATATTTGCATGAAAATTAATGAATGAGTTTATTAATGAGAATTGTTGAAAACCCATTTTCTTCAGGGATATTTCTGATGGTATTAAGCTCTTTTTCTAAATATTTATCTGAACATACTTTAAAAGCACATCTAATGTAAAATTTGTAGGCTGCAATTTTATATAAAAATGGTGATGAGCTATTATATGGGATCATATTATTTGATTTGATTGGTTTTCTGTAAACATCTCTGTCAAGGCTGAGATTTTCTTTGTTTTTAACTAAATTAACGTCAAGAAAAGGTAAGCCTCCATCTGTCTCAATCTCAATGCATATACATTTTATGTTAAAAGCAAGGCGAAAATTTCATTCTGTCATATATTTTATATTTATATTTTTCTCTATTTTAAAAATCAATTAAAACAAAGTCATTCTATTTTTTACAATATTAAAGAAAAATCTTATTTACGTAACTCTTTAATTTGGAGATATTGGATTTATTATAAGTTTTATATCGGCTTAATCTCTTCATATTGTTCTACTTAGCAATATTTGTTAGATCTGTAGAAGATTGTCAAGCCAAGATAACAAAAAAAAAATGGAAAAAAAAAAATAATAAAGATATGCCAATCAAATAAGATAAAACTATTATTTTCTAAGTTCAGCTAGTACATAATATAAAAATAATAGCAAATAAAAGCAGAATGTTTACTTACAAATTTTCTAATGGAGCACAAGCTTGCATAATTTTTTTAATTAGCTGGTTGAAATTTCCAATTTCTGAAAATGCAAAGCCTGCCACAAGGCAAAAATCTTCCTGATTTTAATAAATTTCTTATGGTTTTTATCTTCCTAACCCTTAGTGTGAAAAATTGGTAAATATGCTTTAATAAAATTAAATTTTTTATTGGATTTTTTCTTCTAAGTTTAATAAGTAAGTTTATGCTTAAAACTCTTTTATTTTAGTTATTAGGTACTGATGCTGGTGCTAGATGGAGGCAACAATGGGTAGAAATAGCTCCATTTTATGTTAATAAAGATATAGACAAGCTAATACATGACACTGAGGTTTGTTTTACATATTTTCTCTATTTTTTATATGCTCTTTCCTGCCTATTCTAGCAATATCCTTATTGAACAAAAAAAGCAAGAGTATTTACGAAAATTTATGATTTAAATTGTAAAATATTTGTAAAAATTATAAAAGCATGTTTTTTTTTTTATTTCTTTCTTTCAAATGAAATATTTAAAATTAAAATTAATGCAAACTATAGAACAATAGCATAAGATGAAAAAAAAATTAAAAATCGGAAATTTATACAGTGTGTATTTTTTTTTTTTTTTAGCATTTATCTAGATAAAAGTTGTCTGTTGTGGATGGTTTACAACAATGTATGCTGAATTTATATTCAGAAATGTGAAGGAAATTTTTTAAAAGGTCAGGAAAAACCTGAATAAGTGAGGGAATTTTTTGTATCAGAATTCTGTTTTTAAGCATGTTGTATTTTTTTACACCTTTTTTTTTTTTTAAATGCAGTGTACTAAGCATAATAGAGATGCTCCATACTGTCAAAACAGGCAATAAGAAGCCAGTTATTAATCAAATCATTCAGTTGAAACAAGAGTAGCATGAAGAACAAGGGCTGAATTCATTGGGCGGATGAGATTTTCAAAGCAAGCCAAAATCTTTGGGCTGAACTGTGACTGGTTTTAAAATTGTAATTTTGATTTCAAGCAAAAGCTGCACACATTTCATCTTTATTAATCTTGGAAATCTGTTGAGTTTAAGCCTTCTTTTGAAATAAAATTATTTACTGAATACATTACTGTCATATTCAGGATGGTTTAGTAGAATATGAAAAAAACGATAAAATTTGAACTAACTAATATCAAGGAAAAGCTTCCTTTTTTTCTGAGATAATATTTGGCTACCCTAAGTAGAAAAGACTGATTAAATATACATATTTTTTTTAAGCAATACAAATAATAATCAATTATGAAATTTCTGTGTAAAATATTTTATTTGTATCTTTAAAAAAAAATTTCTTTACCTTTTTCAGAATATAGTTACTCGCCATTTAGAAAGTGGTGATCGTCAGAAAGCCATGAAAAGGCTTCGTGTACCACCACTAAATGATCAGGTATGTTCTTTCATTTCTTGCCTAATAAGTGCATTTAAAGAGATAAATCTTGTATTAAGTGTATTATAGATATAAATTTAATATCTGCCATCTTATCACTAGAGATTTTTGTTGGGTTTTGCTAACCCTCTCTAGTGCATAGTTAGCGGCATGTGAAACTAGTTGGATGTGTCAATCCCGAAACTTTCTTCTATCTCATAAGTACATTTTAATATATATATATATAAAAAAAAAAATTAAAGTTTAAGGCCATTAAAGTTTAAGGTATATATATATATATATTAAAAAAAAAAAAAAAAAAAAAAAAAACGTGGTGACCCCAAAGTTACCCACTATCGAATTTCCTCGAACATTTGACCTAGCCTAATGAGATTCTGGTATCCGAAAAGCCTAAAACGCAAAATTTAATTAATATTCTGAGAAAAGGAGCTTAGTTGTGCCTCATCTTGGGTAATTTGTACTAAAACCTAATAAGCATCTATTGATGTCAAGACCTAACAGAATCTGAAATTTGATGGAATTTCGTCCATTAGTTCTTGAGATATAATTATAAGAAAAAATTTGCAAAACGTAGCACAGCAACACCATATCTTGGACAATTTATGCCAAAATGTAAAAAAAAAAAGTCTAATTATGTTATGATGTAAAAGAATCTGAAGTTTGATGAAATTCTGTGCATTAGTTCTTGAGATATAGCTAGTTTGTTTTTTTTTTAAAAACGTGTAAATTATAGCACAGCAGCACGATCAGTTGAAGGATTTATAACAAAACATAATCATCGTGTAATTATGTTATACATCATTTTGTAACAAAATCTGAAGTTTTATGAAATTCTGTGCTTTGGTTGTTGAGATTTGGTTGTTATTTGCTATCGGAAAAATCGTGCAAAATGCAGCATAGCTGCACCACCTGTTGCAAGGTTAATACCAAAATGTAATCAGCGTCTAATTATGTTATATATTCTAGTGTAACAGAATCTAAAATTTGATGAAGTTCTCTGCATTACTTCTTGAGATATAGCAATCGCAAAAATCGTGCAAAATGTAGCATAGCAGCGCCACCTATAGGGCAGTTCACACCAAAACCTTATCAGCGGCTATGTATCGAAAGGTATCGCGGAATCTGAAGTTTGGTGAAATTCTGTGCATTAGTTTTTGAGATATAGCTATCATGAAAAACATGAAAAACGTGGCATAGCAGCGCCACCTGCTGGCCAATTTACACTAAAACTTAATCAGCGTCTATGTACATCAAGGGGTCACAGAATCTGAAGATTGGTGAAATTCTGTGCATTAGTTCTTGAGATATAGCAATCTTGAAAATCATGAAAAACGTAGTATAGCAGCGCCACCTGCAGGCTAATTTTCACCAAAAACCAATAGGCACCAATTCATATCAAGGTCTAACTGAATATAAAATTTTATTAAATTTCGAGCATTAGTTCTTGAGATAGAGCACCCACAAATTTTTTGTCACATACAGACAGACAGACTCACAGACAGACACACAGACTCACAGACAGACGGACAGACTCACAGACAGACATTTTCTAAAAATAGTCAAAACGTGTTCAGGACCTTCTAAAACGTATAAATCCGTCGAAAACCGGAAGTCGAAAATTTTCATGAATCCAATACTTTCTTCTTGTAAAGATAGAAGAAAGTAAAAACTGCACCCAGGGCAAAGTTTCAGTTTGGCCACCCTCTTTTCTCTTTGTGACTGGTGTCAAAAATTGAAAAGTGTGGAAACACAAATAAATTTTATTGAATATATATTTCATGTTCATTTTACAACTTTAAAAGGTTTAATCTTAACAAATAAATAATATAAGACACAATTTCACTTATATTTTGGCAAAGGGTATCTATAAACAGATGTGGAATAAATGTATTTATAGTACAGTATTGTTAGGAAAATATATTTATATTTTCCCCTATTCTTATCACTCCACTCAATCTCTGTCTCATTCCATTCTTCCCCCATTTCATCCAACTTACCTTCTATAGATCTGTTTATCCTTTATACTTATCAGTAAATAATTTCTGGCTAAATCACTTTAAGTTTCAATAGTGTAAGTCTAATTTAAATACTTTTATTATCTTTATTTCAGCATTTAAATATAATTTTATTCTAAATAAAATATAACTTAATGTTTGGTCACTTCTGTTTAACTTATGTTCATCCTTCACTTGCTGACTTGTATCACGGTAAACATATTTCCATCCTGTCATCATGAACAGCGGCGAACATCGTCACGGCAAATCGTAATCTGTAAGGTTATGGTAGTTTTAGGTAGATGGCGTTACCTGTCTGTATGTACGTGCCTACCTGTCGTGGATGATCGCTATTGGTTCTTCCGCTCAGGTATGTTCTAGAGGCCATAGGTGGCGTTTGGATGTCGTCATAGGAAATGACGTAAGTGGGCGGTGACTGAGGATGGGAGAGCTATTTATAGCTCAGTGGAAAGACCGTGAGTACGCTTGCTTTTGCCTGCATGTCGGTCGTCATGTTTGTTTATAGTGAAGTTTTAGACTGTTACCGATGCGTGTTGTTTGAGAAATATTGTGGAAAGTTTTCTTAAGTTAATGAAAGATTAACTTTGTCTCCTTTGCTCGACACATGAATTATAAAGATAAAGTTGCTGCCTTGAATAATATATCGTGAGGTTATCAAGTCTGGGATTTTAATTTTTCAAGAATAGGCGAAGACAGCCACGTCACCAGCGACATATGTTTTTATTAGTCGGTATTTCATTTTTATATTTCTTTTAAATTGGAAATAGTTTATTTGTAGAGTTTCTTTTTCCTCCTTCCCTTAAGATAACTTCTTTCTTTCTTAAATGGTTTTCCCATACTGTGGTAATGTGACCATGGCCTAAAGGGAACCAGGTCAACTTCTTTTAAGACTCTATAGACGGATTTCGCTGCTGAGTCTTTGTTAAGATTTTGTTTTGCCGCGGTATGGGGAATCTTTAGATTTTTCTTTCTCGCCCTCCAAGTATAGTCTCATGTGGCAGATACGGAGTACACCACTAGTGGCAGTAGCCGGTGTTATGGATAGCATTCTTAGTGGCAGTAGGGATTAGCTACAGAGAAAGTTTTTGTAATTCAGTATGGTTAGTAGAATCTTTCGGGAGGGGAAAACATTAATGTAATTTATTTTAATTGAAAGTTTAATATGGTTTAGATTGGAAATTGAAGTTTAATTTAAAAATGAATTTAAAGTTAATTATTATTGACAGTTTTACGATAGAATTTTGAAATACAATAGTTTGCTTTTGGTGCTCCGGTTCATTGTTTCAATTAAGCACATAATATAATTTTATTTATTTGACTTTTATATAATTTGGTTTTAATTTGATTTTATATGTTTTAACTATGAATTAAATAAAAGTTGTTTGTTGTTTACAAATCTTAAACTTTATGGGCAAGTTCTACAGCAAAGTTTCACACTGCGTTTCATATCTGCTAGTGTAATGTCATTTTAAGAATTGTCCTTGATTTTTCAAGGACAACAAGTATAACAGTTTAAAGACCCTTTTAGATTCCAAGAAAGAAATCACATGCTATTTTGAGAATGGACGTTTTTGTTACAAAATTAACCTTCCTTTATATGTATACATCTTTTTTTTTTTTTACAAAAAAAGTAGAAATAAATCAAGTTAAAAGCATAAATTTTGCGCCCCTTCACTTTTCGAGCCTTGAGTGACAACCCTCCCCCAGGGCCGTAGCTAGAAGTGAATAGTAGGGGGGGCTCATTTTTTTTTTTTCTCTCTCTCTCTTATGGAGAAAGATAAATTAGTGCATATTTACACTATAGATACTATGTTTCTTATTAAACTTTAGTAATAGTTTCATTTTATGCTTAGAAAAGTACAGGATGATGAAAATTTTGAGTGTTTGCAAAATTAAACATCATGTTGTTTTCATGTGTACAAATAAGATGAGGGAGTGTTTAAACACTTATTTTAGGTACAGTTTAGTACTTCTGCAAAACAGTGAAAGGGTCCCAAAAATAAATTAAATTTTGTACAAAATTTCATTTGAATGTTCGGAACAGAAATTTATTTAGTGACCTTGGAATAGTTTCCAGGGGGGGGGGGGGGGCTTAGCCGCCCATAGTGCCCCCTTAGCTACGGGCCTGCCCTCCCCCCACTTTGCACTGGCCTGTGCTTAGTGTTGCCATTCCGAAACAAATTAAAATTTCCCTCATCATTTATTTACTGCAGATTCTTAATAATTTTACACTTTATGTAATGATATTGACCATATCATTAGGTTTAGTTCATTAAAAATACCTTCCTTAGATTGTTGATAAGTTACAAATAAAAAGGAACTTTTGAAGCCTTCTATTTTCTTAACCATAGATAAATTTAAGGAAAAAAAATTTTAATTTAAATTTCAGTTTGACAAAAATCTTTTTCAAAAGAACGTTTTTAAACTTTATTTTAACTAATTTCCAACAAGGTTTTCGCTATAAGTTGTATTTGGGGATTCGCTATCCCAGTAATATTTAGCAGCCAAAACCTGTGGGAACGAACAAGTCAGCCCAAAATAACAATATTACCGGTAAACAACTCCTCAAATACAACCAGCAGCGCGTGAAAGATCGTGAGACAAAGCATTGTGCCAAAAAATGAATTTAATCATTTAATTTTAGAATATTACTAACTTTAGGATACCTGAAATAAAAATAAAGAAAAATCACTCACTCAAGAAGCTCATGGAGAAAGGAAGACACTCATTGGCAGCAACTTACACTTTATTAAATATAATATTGAATATTTGTTACCGTGGCCACGTACTAACTTTGGGAATAAAAAAATATTACATTAATGGACATGTGAGGTGCTGATTCATCATACAGTTCCGATAAAACGAAAGTCTCTTGTTATGTAGATAGGATAGACAGTCTAATTTAATGTGCACTTCCGGAATATTCTAATCTATGAACATTTTCGACGATCGAGGACAGTGAGGTTTTTCCACACGTAGCAGAACTCCACACTTCAAGCTGGAGACTATGAATAGATGGTTTTCACGATGACTGTCCACACATTATCGCAAGCAAGGATGAAGTACGTCGATCAGATTCCGTAGCTGAGATCAAGTCGACGGCTCTTGAAGTTCCCATATCCACGTAGCCTCAGTTGGCTGGAAGGACTAGTAACACAGTCATTCTCTATCTAAGAGACACCAATTTTTTTTTTTTTTTTTTTTGAGTAATCTGCTTTTTACATGTAGAAATTACGATGGCTAAAATTTACTGCTGGAGTTGGAGGAATACTGGATGCCAAAATGAAATTAAAAACTGACGTGCTGGGGCTTTAGGAAAAGGATACATAAGAGAGTTGCTGCAACATTCGCTATTAGAAAACTTGCTCTCTCAAAACTTAAAAAAAGATCTGTCTAAAATATGCATCTCAGCAAAGCGGTTGTTAGAACCATTTTCTTGTAGCATAATCTTAAAAAAGAGACTCTTCACTCCCGACGCTAAACCCCCAAGAGGGCCGTGCCAGGCCACACACATCTATCTCCTACGCTGGTCTCTCTAAAAGTGTCAAATAAATCAGAATATCGCTGTCCCCCTCACGGCAGCGCGCGTGAGCTCAGCCAACCAAAATCTTGCATCACCCGACGCTCGGAATGATCGAGAAAAAACATGCGTCATTAAGGGATAGACGCGGAGATTTCGACAGGAAATTTGTACCAAAACAAAGCTTCCAGAATGTCGTGGAACAATCCGAGCCCTGATGACTCATGTCCAGCTTCTAGGAGGTACCGGGAAAGAAAATTGCAATGCTCAAAAATGAAAAGTTAGTGCGATTGTCATATAAAAAAAAACAGAAATTAAGCTTAAATTTAAAATAGCATAAATTGTGAATTATACGATTAAAAGACCGGGCGATAACATGAAAATGATCTACATTTAAAATTAAGACTGATTAATATAATTTTAAGAATGAATAATTAATAATAAAATAATTTAGAAAAATATTATGTATATTGCTATTATGTCAAATAGTGAAGCTGTGATGTATAAAATGAAAATACTGGATTTAAAGGATATATTA
This sequence comes from Maratus speculifer, assembly GCA_964019185.1. NCBI lineage: Eukaryota > Metazoa > Arthropoda > Arachnida > Araneae > Salticidae > Maratus > Maratus speculifer. The sequence continues at coordinate 445,048,840 of OZ025290.1, read as the reverse complement.
ATGAAATTATGGAAAATTAAAATTATTTTTTTTGAAATGACAATTAATTAATTTTTCTTAAAATAAAGATCTGATTTTTTTTAGAATAAAAAAAATATCTGAAAATCATCCCCACATCCTAGCATTACCTCCAGCCTCTAACAAAAAAAACAATAAAAAAAAAAAAAATGAGATCCTGGGATCTCAAATGCATAAAACATATGCACAGAAAAAATTAAACGTTTTGAATAAACGATTGGACTGTGTGTAAGACTACCAGTTTGACCACACAGCCCAATAAAAAAATTTTATATTTAAAAAGGTATATGATAAACAAAACATGTTAAAATATGTTGAACTAGAATACAAATATCATCATCATCATCAACCGTTTTCGATCCACTGCTGGATGTACGTCTCCCCCAGATTTTTCCAATGTTTTCTGTCTAATGCTTTCGTCATCCAATTTACACCAGCCACTTTTCTAATTTCGTCTCTCCATCTTACTTGTGGTCGTCTTCTTGGTCGTTTTACATCTCTAGGATACCACTGTAGTATATTTGTGCTCCATCTATTGTCTTGTCTTCTTGCAATGTGCCCAGCCCATTTCCATTTTAGCTGCTTGATTCTTTCAAGGATGTCAAAAACTTTTGTTTGATTTCTTATCCAGGTTATCCTCTTTCTGTCTCTTCTAGTTATGCCTAGCATACATCTTTCCATGCTTCTCTGTGCTGTTTGTAATCTTTGTATCATCCGTTTTGTTAGTGTCCATGTTTCTGCTCCATAGGTTAATGCAGGTAAAATACATTGATTAAAAACTTTTCTTTTCAAACAAAGAGGCATATTACTCCTCAGAATAATACTGTTCTTCCCGAAAGCACTCCACCCATTTCTTATTCTTCTATTGATTTCATTCATGATACTATTATCTGATGATATTTCCTGTCCTAGGTACACATAACTTTGCACTTCTTTAATCTCAGTGTTCTTGTAGACAATTTTCTTTTTTGATGTAAATGAATTAAACATCACCTTAGTCTTTTCTAAATTTATTTTTAATCCCACATTGATGCTAGCTTCTGCAAGATCTTTTAGCATAATTTCCAATTCTTCAGGACTGTTACTGAAAATTACAATGTCGTCAGCGAAGCGGAGATGACTTAAAAATTCTCCATTTATTCTAATCCCTTTGTTTTCCCAATCCAGCTTCTTGAAGATATTTTCTAAGACAGCATTAAAAAGCTTGGGTGAAATGGTGTCACCTTGTCTTACTCCTCTTCCGATGACCAACAAAAAGTATCTTATTCAGGACTGCAGCGTTCTCAATAACTTCAATACAGGAAGTGATCACAGATTGGTTAGATGCAAACTGCTGTTAAATACTAAAGTGGAAAGAATGAAGCTTTTGCTACACTCAAAGAAATCAATCGATATTATAAACCTCCAGAAACATAAAGAAGAATTTCATTTGGAACTTCAAAACCGTTTCCAAGTACTTCAATCAACTTTAGAAGAAGAGCAAGATGTTACAATAGTGAACAAGAAGCTAACCAATACTCTACAAGAAATTGCTAAGAAGATAGCCAGTGATGCACAAGTAAAACAAACAAAGAAAATAACAGAAGAAACAAGAAGATTGATGAAAAAACGCAGAGAATTTAAAATGAAGAAAAATGATCCTAAATCAAGAGTTGAATATGCTGAATTATGTAAAACAGTAAGAAAATGCGTTACAGAAGATATTAGAAAATTTAACTGTGATCTTGTTAAAAAAGTTCTGGAAGATAACAAAAGTTTAAAATCAGCTAAGCACAAGTTATGTGTTGGAAGGAAAGGCATTTTTGCACTGAAGAGAGCAGATGGAACAATCACCAAAATCAGCAACGAAATAGTACACATTGTTGAGAAATTCTATAATGATCTATATAAATGTGAAGATCAGAGGGAAATCAACATACACGATCAACGAGAAATCTTAACAGAAACTGAAGAGATAATCCCAGTGATGACAGATGAAGTTTTACAAGCTATTCGATTTATGAAAAGAGGTAAATGCCCTGGAGAAGATGGAATTACAATTGACCTTATCAAAGAAGCAGGAGAAGAATTTGCAAAAAGGCTATCCTTACTGTTTTCCAAATGTCTCAAAAAGTCTGATGTACCAGAAGATTGGAATAATGCTGTGATGATACTACTTTACAAGAAAGGAGAGAAGGAAAACATTAAAAATTACCGTCCGATCAGCTTATTGTCCGTGATTTATAAAATTTTCACCAAAGTTTTAACGACAAGAATACAGATATATATATATATATATATATATATATATACAAACATTATTCAATACAACCAAGGGTGAGTGAAGACAAGAAAAAAAAAAAAAGTATATCCATGTGAATACCTTTACATTAAAAAAATATGCGTAAAATTCTGATGCAGCATTAGAATACAAAAACTCAAACAACAGTGTTACATATGGCATTTCCAATCAAAAAAAATTTCTATTTACAGTAAGTAAATTGATCAAAAGTCAATGTAGTTTCACAGGACAATACTGACGATTGGAAGATGTGATGATGAGACAAAATAAAATTGCTTTAATAAATTTGTAAATGATCAATCAAAAATTTTCATTTATATGACAAATCATCAAAAAAAAAAATTTTAAATGTATCCTAGATTTGAAGCAATAAATCTAACTGATATCCACATGAGAAAATCATAGACACTCACTTACATAAATTTTCAAAATTTTAGAAATTATACATGGATTACACCATGAGGGAATGTCGGAAGGGCAAAATTTGTGAATTATGCAAAACCCCAGGCTAGGCCGAGTTGACCCTCTTTGTGTGATAAACCAAAATTTCCCCAAAATTGAAAATTTTTAAGAAAAGCCTAGAGCAAACTCTTGCTTTAACTTCTAAAAAAAAAATAAAATCTCTACTAGAACCATAAAAGGCATGCGCATTTTAGAGATTATGAAAATATTAAAATTTCATTTATTATGATATATTTTTTGATATATCTTTTTTATTTACTTTATATTTTTTGTCTCTATAAAATTATAAGTTACTTTAAATAATTAATTTGGATCCTAATATAAAAATAACATCACTTCCAATAACGTTCAGCATAAAAATAGTTAGGCTTTCATAAAATAGGGTTGTGCTCTTCATTTAGATTTTTTTTTTTTTTTTGGGAATAATATTTCTAAAATTAATTAGTGACAACCGAATTTGAAAAAATTAATCAAAGGTTCCCATTCAATGTTTAACAGATCTGTTGACTATTAAAACCATTTAAATAAATATGTAATATGCTTCGTTATCATTTAGGATAATATGGCAGCCAACCAAACATATCCCGAACAAATCCGGGTTGGCAAGTCCCTGATTTGTTTATCAACCAAGCATAAAAAGTGATAAGTTGTCACAATATTTAAAATAGAATGAATCTCATAAAGATGAATTATTAAAATTTAAAATGGAGAAACAGATAAAAATTTAAAAACAGGGTTAAAATTTAACAATTGTAAAAAGGGTAAACAAAGGATAAAACCATATAAAAAGCCAAAACATTATTTTTGTCCTGTTCTAATGAGTTTGCTGACATGGACCTTTTTTTCCTGAAGAATCATTTACATCCTGAATGACATAATTATCATTCCATCGTGTCTCCAAAATTCTAAAAGGCCCTGAATTTTTTGGTTGAAAAGTAGAGGAAGGTACAAAATTCTTTAAATACACCATGTCTCCAATTTTTAATTTGGGAGGTTTCCTGCCTTTGATGTATTTTTCATTTTGAGTAAATTATCTCTTCTCATTTTCTTTAACTATTTCTCTAGTTTTGGAAATATGCTCTTGTAACTTTTTAAAATAAATACGAGGTTCATCAGCATCTTTAGGAGCATGAAAAATATCTATAGGTAAATTAAGATCCCTACCAAGAAACAAATTAGCCGGAGTGAAATTTGTGACAGAGTGCTTTGAATTATTATAATGGAGGATGAAAAATTTAAATCTATCTGACCACTCAATTACTTGATCAGCCAGAGAAGCCACAGATTCTTTTAGAGAGCGATTAATTAGTTCAACAAGCCCATTAGATTTCGGATAATAAATGGAAGAGTGCCTGTGCTTAATGCGTAGAGATTTCAAAAATTCATTAAATTCAGTTGATTTAAAATAACCAGCATTATCAGAAAGAAGTATTTTTGGTATGCCATAACGAGAAAAATAATCATTTAAAGTTTTAATTATAGAAAATGAAGTGACATTAGCAAGAGGAATTGCTTCCAAAAATCTAGAGTAGTGATCAATAATTGTTAAAATAAAAAATTTGCCATCATGTGACCTAGGAAGTTTACCCACAACATCGATAGCAATCATTTCACCCGGAGCCAAATCAGATTTAGGAATAAGGGAAGTCTTAGTTTCACTTTGCTTAGTTTTGTGCGGTAGACATTGATCACAAGATCGAAATTCTTGACCGTTGGATTGTTGAGAAGAATATTTTGGATTTTTAAAAATGATTCCTGACATTCTTTACTCCAAACAAATTTTACATCTTTTCTAGTTATGTTATCTGGAGCTGGAGAATGACCATTTTGATGTAAATTAAAACCTAAATAAGTAATAACTTCCTGACAAATTTGCATTTTAGCTGGATCTAAAGTTAAATTAAAGCTTTTAAGTCTGTCAAAAACCGTTTGAAGCCATTCTAACATTTCATCTATTGAATTTGCAGCTACAATTATATCGTCCAGAAAATATTGCACATTTTTGCCTCTTAATGGGTCCAAACAATTATTAATTAAAGTATGAAAATATGAGGTACTATTGACTAAACCAAACGCCAATCTAGTTGGTTCAAAATTCCATAATCAGTAGCAAATGCCAACTTATGTCTATCCTTCTCTTGCAAAAGAATTTGAAAAAAGGCAGATTTTAGATCTAAAACTGTATAAAACTTTTTGCCTGAAATATTTTGAATAACGTCATTAATTAGGTAAAGAAATTTTGAAAGGTTCTGTAATTGCATTTAACAAACGATAATCTATAACCATTCTAAACTTTAATTTTTTTGGATCATCATTAGGCAGGGATTTTTTTTTTTTTTTTTTTTTGTACAAATAATACAGGAAAACAATGATTAGATGAAGAGTTTTGTATAATGCCAGCTTTTAAAAGATCATTAATTTCTTTACGAGCAAATTCTTGAGCAATTTTAGGAATCGGATAGGGTTTGGTCTGTAATGCAAAATCATGGAGAAGTTTAAATTCAGGGATGACTTTATCCGTACATCCTAAAGTGTCATAAGACTAAGAAAAAACAGCAGAGTTATCCAACAAAAAGCTAAGAAGACGTTTTTTATCAGTATCAGGTAAGTGGTCTAAATGAAATTGATTCGGTTTTAATTCATTTTTCCTAAGTTCCAACATTTCTTGAGATATGAGAGAATTAACTTGGTAGATTTCATTGCAGTTATTGGAAGAAATTTGTTCATCAGAAATAGGTTTAATGAGGCCCAGTTTAGTTTTTTTCTAAGAATTATATTTTTATCACTATTATTGTGAACATACATTAAGATTACATTTTGTTTATTTGGTTTGTGGAGGCTATATTCTAATTTTAAAGATGAATTTTTATTGTTGGGACAAAATAAATAATTTAGTGAGTTATTAATTTTATGCACTGGTTTAAGTTTGATTATTTTGCCTTGATTGGTTCTTAAAGTGACTTGATTAGCAGGTTTTACAAAATTATTGGAACTAGAATGAAAATCTTCTGCAACCGAGACAATATCATTTAAAAGTTGTGAATTGTTATCATTAATCAAATTATCTGCTTCAGGACCGTGCAAATCATCAGTAGGAGTATTATCATTGCATATATTATCATTATCTATGTTTACATTTTCAAAATCAGAATTATCAAAATTATTTACATTGGAATTATCAAAATTAGAAGTACTAGAATTAAGTTTATCAGTATTAGAGTTTTTATTTGGAGTAAGCAAAGGATCTGGAATTTTATTGTTGAAGGGGAAAGTTAAATTATTCATGACTAGCTGTTGATTCGCAGAATCCAAAAGCAGTTTGTTACGATTCAAAAAGTCATAGCCTAGGATAATTTGATAATTAGATTGCCAATTCTCATTTGTGATGAAAAAAACATTAGTAAACCAGGTGTTTAGAATTTTGAATTTGAGTTGTACTGTTGAAAAAAAAGGAATGGATGAATTGTTGATAGTTTTGATTTTAACAGCTCTAGAAAGAAAATTAAGTTTAGTATATTGCTTTAATATTTTGATTGTTTCAGGTTGAATTAGAGACAAATTAGCACCAGAATCAAGGAGAGCATCAAAGGAATGTTTACCAAAATTAAGTTTAACTATAGGTAATTCTGCATTGTTTATGGTACAACTCATCAAGTTTTTATAAGACACTGTATCGTTATGACTAATGTTAAAATCCCCAATATCATTAAAAAAAGAAAAATCAAGGGTTCTGGATTGAAAAGGGGGGAGCTATATACAACATCAAAAATATCCGAACCCTCTAGAAGTTTAAATTCCTTGAACGATTGTAAGGTCTATAAAAATTTCTGCCTCTACCTCTGTTAAAACCCTTAGAGTTTTGAGATCCTCTAAAATTCTGAAAGCCCCTTCTTCTACCTCTATTTACATCATCTTGCTGATTGGGGGGTTGGAGTACAAGTTAGGGGATGGAAAATTGTTCTGAGTACCAAGAAAATGCCAACAATCTTTGGCAGAATGGTTTTTCCCACATATTTGGCATGCTAACTTTTCTTGTTTTAGTTTTTTAATGGTAAGGGTTAATTCTTCAATTTGCTTGTACTGGGTATTTTGCTGTTCTAATATAGAATTGAAAAGTGAAGAGTCATTGCTACTTGAGGGTACAGCACATATGTTGTTAAACTCAAATTCCTTTTGATTCAATGCATTTTCTATGTGGACTGCTTTATCTACTAACTCATCAAAATTTTTTAAACCAAATTTGAGCAACTCCACTTTAATGTCAGAACGTATATTTTCGACAAATTTGGAAACATTTAAATGGGATTTAAATTGTTCTAATTCTACGTTTCCTTTTGCGTCTGGTGACATGTTGTTAACTATTGTGGTTATTTCCTCAGCAAAATTTTTCACACTTTGATTTGGTTTATGGGTTAGTTTGGCAAAAAGGGCGGAAGATTCATGAAAGTTAATTTTTTTTTCAAATTTTTTGATCAATAATTTTGACACTTTCTCAAAGTCAGATTCATCTGAAACCGTTTTATCATTCAATAAAAAATCTAATGCTTTGCCCTTGCAAAGTAATCTTAGGAGTGTTACCCTGTTCTTCGAATTGACATTTTGAATTTCGCAAATGTCCGTGATGTTTTTAAAAAAAATTCTAACATCTTCGTTTTCCTCGCCTTGAAATGGCGTAATAACAGACATTAGTGTGTGAAAAAGTGCACATTTACCTGCCATAATGAAGTAAAATTGAAATCAAAGTAAAATATATAATATAAATGCAATATGAATACACAAAAAAAATTTTAAGCCCTAAATTATATCTGAAAAAAAAATTTAACCCTATACACATCTAATACAAAACATCTATGCATAAAAATAAATATAAAACAGATTATCAAGAAAATAAATCAATGAAGAAATAAATCAATGAAAAAGTAAATCACTGAGAAAATAAATCAATAAAAATATTGAACACTGTTTTTTTGTTGTTGTTTTTTTTAGGTAATCATATGGAGGGGAAAAAAAATTTCATTTTTTTTTTTTTTTTTTTTTTTTTAACTAAGAATTTATCAAATTTAAACTAAATGATAAAGAATTAAATTCAAAAAATATTAACACCGATCTCCGATCCCATGAAACGGCCGATCGGCACCAAAAATGCTATAAGTTGTATTTGGGGATTCGCTATCCCAGTAATATTTAGCAGCCAAAACCTGCGGGAACGAACAAGTCGGCCCAAAATAACAATATTACCGGTAAACAACTCCTCAAATACAACCAGCAGCGCGTGAAAGATCGTGAGACAAAGCGTTGTGCCAAAAAATGAATTTAATCATTTAATTTTAGAATATTACTAACTTTAGGATACCTGAAATAAAAATAAAGAAAAATCACTCACCCAAGAAGCTCATGGAGAAAGGAAGACACTCATTGGCAGCAACTTAAACTTTATTAAATATAATACTAAATATTTGTTACCGTGGCCACGCACTAACTTTGGGAATAAAAAAATATTACATTAATGGACATTTGAGGTGCTGATTCATCATACAGTTCCGATAAGACGAAAGTCTCTTGTTATGTAGATAGGATAGACAGTCTAATTTAATGTGCACTTCCAGAATATTCTAATCTATGAACATTTTCGACGATCGAGGACGGTGAGGTTTTTCCACACGTAGCAGAACTCCACACTTCAAGCTGGAGACTATGAATAGATGGTTTTCACGATGACTCCACACATTATCGCAAGCAAGGATGAAGTACGTCGATCAGATTCCGTAGCTGAGATCAAGTCGACGACTCTTGAAGTTCCCGGTATCCACGTAGCCTCAGTTGGCTGGAAGGACTAGTAACACAGTCATTCTCTATCTAAGAAACACCAATTTTTTTTTTTTTTTTTTTGAGTAATCTGCTTTTTACATGTAGAAATTACGATGGCTAAAATTTACTGCTGGAGTTGGAGGAATACTGGATGCCAAAATGAAATTAAAAACTGACGTGCTGGGGCTTTAGGAAAAGGATACATAAGAGAGTTGCTGCAACATTCGCTATTAGAAAACTTGCTCTCTCAAAACTTAAAAAAAGATCTGTCTAAAATATGCATCTCAGCAAAGCGGTTGTTAGAACCATTTTCTTGTAGCATAATCTTAAAAAAGAGACTCTTCACTCCCGACGCTAAATCCTCAAGAGGGCCGCGCCGGGCCACACACGTCTATCTCCTACGCTGGTCTCTCTAAAAGTGTCAAATAAATCAGAATATCACCGTCCCCCTCACGGCAGCGCGCGTGAGCTCAGCCAACCAGAATCTTGCATCACCCGACACTCGGAATGATCGAGAAAAAACATGCGTCATCAAGGGATAGACGCGGAGATTTCGACAGGAAATTTGTACCAAAACAAAGCTTCCAGAATGTCGTAGAACAATCCGAGCCCTGATGACTCATGTCCAGCTTCTAGGAGGTACCGGGAAAGAAAATTGCAATGCTCAAAAATGAAAAGTTAGTGCGATTGTCATATAAAAAAAAACAGAAATTAAGCTTAAATTTAAAATAGCATAAATTGTGAATTATACGATTAAAAGACCGGGCGATAACATGAAAATGATCTACATTTAAAATTAAGACTGATTAATATAATTTTAAGAATGAATAATTAATAATAAAATAATTTAGAAAAATATTATGTATATTGCTATTATGTCAAATAGTGAAGCTGCGATGTATAAAATGAAAATACTGGATTTATAGGATATATTAATGAAATTATGGAAAATTAAAATTATTTTTTTTGAAATGACTATTAATTAATTAATTTTTCTTAAAATAATGATCTGAATTTTTTTAGAATAAAAAAATATCTGAAAATCATCCCCACATCCTAGCAGTTTTTTGCAACAAATATTGTATGCATACAATTAATGCATAATGCTGCAATTTGGCAATCATTTAAAAAAATTCAAAATGCTGAAAAATGTAACAGTGATAATTTTTTTAGTATTTTATATTTAATGCATGCCTATTAAAGTATCGAATATATTTTCTTAAAGGAAAAATATAAAATCATGCACTGGAGGGTTAAAAGAATTTGGTATTAGATGTCTTTTGATTTTTAAAAGACTTATATATTTGTGAATAAAGGATGAAGTATTCAACAATAAAAGTGTATAAATTCAAGGATTCAATGAGCGGGATAACCCAAGCTAGACTCGTGCATGGAAAGAGTGAGGTGTTCTATAGATTTCAGCCATGGCGAGTTCAGTCAATTTTCAATGCAATGCTCAGGGAAGCTTGATTATGCTAACTATTATTCGGTTCTACTGTTATATTTGAATGTTATGTATATATTTTATGTCTATTAAATCTTTTTTATATTTTGAAAAATATTAGTTTTCCTTAAATCAGGGGTGCACAACCTTTGGCCCGCGGGCCACAAAAATACCACAATTCTTATGCAGAATAATTTTGCTTATAGTAATGACAGAAACTTTGCTATTAAAGTAAAGAAACAACACTTTTCAAATATTCCAGTGGCAAACGATTTTCTGGTAAAAAGGTTGTGCATTGCCTTAAATAATAAGTTATTCACTTAAAATCCCACATGTATGTATGTATGTATGTATGTATGTATGTATATTATGAAATTTATAAATATTTTGTAGAATTTGTTTTAAATCAATTGTCTGTGTGAATTATACTGCAATATTTAGATAATTATGAAATAATTTGAAATATCTTTGTTAAACGGTGCAAAAATTATTTGGAATGTTCAAAAATCATTTTATTTATTTTTTTACTACATTTCTCCAATTTGTTGAGAATGATTGTTAGTTTATTGCATCAGAATATTACTTAAACTTTCAAAAAAGAGCTTGAAATTTTATTCTGATAGGAAGCTGGATACAAGACTGCTTTATTACAATATTAAACTTGTTTGATTTTTTTCTTTCTTTCTTTTTTTTTAATTACTCATTTGGCTTTGCTGTATATATATATATATTTATCCTTGTCTTTCATAAATATTTGCTTGTTATGGTAGGACCCAATTAAGCTACTTTGTAGCCCTTGGCACAACATTTTTCTAGAGCCCCATTAACTCTGCTTATATCACAAAATTATCACTCACCAATCATCAAGTAACACTTATAATGTGGTAACTTTTATAGTTGTTATTGACCAACCTTAATGGGCATTGTGCACTAAACTTAATAGGCATCACTTGCTAAATGCAGGGGTTAAAAGATGTATCAGTGCCAGGGATGAAATTCATTCAGAATTTACAACATCCAGATCGGTGATTCTCCCAAACATAAGAAAAGATAGTAGATAACTAATTGTTATTAGTTCAAAGGTCGTGAAATTCTTTCTTCTGGAGGTGGGGGATTAATTGCCAAGATCAATTAGAGCTCAGGATGAAGAATTTCCCATGCTTTGTGTTCATACCGTCTAAGAAGAACAATATTTGCCCGTGTTGTGACTTATCTTATACTTCAAGAGCTGAAAGTTTTTTATTTTTGTGTCAAGATTTGGAGTATTAAAGCAAACTTTTTATTTGAGAATCATTTCATCAGTTTTTAAAGAATTGATAAAGTCTTGTGAACCTTTATATAATTAATATTTATATAAATGTATTTTTTTTTTTTTTTTTTTTTTTTTTCCCCATCGTGATTTTATCACAAAAAAAGATAGGAGAGAACAAATTTAGGATACTTATGAGTAATTTTTTGTAATCATCAAAAGCCATGAAATAAAAATTCTTGTTCCTGTTTCCTTAAAAAAATCTTTTAATGATGTTACAGAAACTATAGCCTGAAGTCGGCTACTTTTTGCTTTTAGTACATTATCCAGTTTTTCCTGTAATTTAAGTTGTAAAAATGAATGCTGCAAATATCAGTTTAAATATTTTAGAGGGAACTACAATGTAAGTTTAAAAATTGTAGTCTTGAGAAATATTTTTGTCCAAGAGTACAGAAATGCATTATTTTACTTACCCCTGGTGAGTGAATTTTCTGACAAAGCAGATGAATTTTTAGATAGTCTTTAAAAACTGCAAATTGTAAGAATCAAAAACTTTATTATTATTATTATTATTATTATTATTATTATTTTTTTTTTTTTTTTTTTTTTTTTTTTTTTTTTTTTTTTTTTTTTTTACAAGCTAGTTATATCTTGTAACTTTCCTAATTCCTGCAATATAAATATGGTACTAAATTCTATTTTATTTTACATTAAACTTTCCCCTCTTGTATATATTTCCTAATTTTATAGAAAGAAAAATTATGAAAATGCATTGTAATAGTATTCAACTATTTTTGCAGTTGTGTAAATTTCTCATAACAATTTTCGGTACTACTCTGTTATCCCATTGACCAAAATACTATCGCCAAATTATAAGATTAAATGCCAATAATGGATGATCGGGAATGTCCATTCAATGACATTAAATATTATACACCCATTTAAAACGTCATTAAGTGATTTTTATTTTGACTTTTTATTTGTATTTTTATTAATATTCTATTAATTATCTGGGGTTTTTTTATTATTTAAAATAAAAATTTCATCAATATGTATAATTTGGCTATTAGTTTGGTGATTTGTATGATTTGGCAAAATCGGTCGACGGAATAACAGAGAAGCACCCAATTTTCATTTGCACAGTGCATTTTGCTGACAATAAAGTTTTTAAAAAATTCTGCACCCCTGTCTATACCTATCATATTTATTTCTGCTTGGTCATGGCAAAGAATAAAAAGAAAAGAAAACGAGAGAGAAAATGTTAAGTTGCCTTGCATGCTGCATTTATAATGCATTATTATAGAAACTGAAAATGTTGGTATGTCAATAAATTTACAAGTAAAAAATCTCAGACCTTTTTTAGAAAATTGTCATTTCTTTTGAATGAATTCCTTTAATATTTTCTTTCGATAATTTTATTCTTATGCAATATCATTTTAAAGTGTAAAATTTTTATAATTAAATTTTCAGTAAATCATCAGAGTAAATATATGAATAAATTTAAACAATTCATGTTTTCATAGGTTAAATGATACAATGTTGACTCTAGGCCAATTTGGCAGGATGCACCATTTAGCAACCTTTTTAAAACTCATGAAATTTGTTCATTAATCATGGGAAATTAATACTTATTTCGTCATTTGAATGTTGAGAAATATATTTGAAATATTTGTCAATTGGTCATGTGGGAGAAAAAAATTTGTCTGTCAGTTACAGAAGAAAATTGCAGTCCATCGATGTCCAAAAATATCCATCGATTTCATGTAAAAGCTTGCATGCTCTGTCAGTAAATTATGGCAGGAAAATCGAAAATTCAACAATGATTTGTGGAGAAAAATAATGAAATTCATGGATCAGCCTCTGCGAAAATCTGCAAAATTCATTATCAACCGTATGAAAACCCCCCACAAGTTTTGCAATTAGTTTCCAAAAATAAATTAAATAAATAAAAATACCAATCTAGAAACAAAATATTGCAAATGCTATGGTAGAAATAAAATTTTGCAAAATTCATCAATCAGTTGCGGGAGAAAATAGATTGTGAAAATCATTATTCAGTTTTCGGTGATAAGAGAGGATTTCACAATTCAAGCCAAATGCAAGTTGATTGTCAGGAAAAAATTGAGAAATTCTTTAGTTGGTAGCAGTGTTCTCGCTGGCATTTGACCAACGTTAGTAATTTGGCTAATTAAAAATCAAAGACATTCGCCAAATGCAAAAAGTATTTGCAAAATAAGTTTGCCGTGTAGCCCCCCCCCCCCCCCCAAAAAAAAAAAAAATCTTTAACCCTTTAATGAATTTCCCTTTTTTCAATATGTTCTACAATAACCTAAGTTTTTATAAATGTGACAAAGATTGTTATTAATCTAATTTGTTTTATCTGCTACAAATATATTAAAATATGTATACATGAAAAATCTGTATATATGCATATGTATGAAGAACGAAAAAGAAAAGAAAGAAAAAGCAAAAATTGAGCACTAGCAATTTGGCGAATCTAATCGCTTGTTTACTCGCCAAATGAAAAATTTAGTCGTAATTTGGCGCAAAGGCGAGCGACAGCGAGAACACTGGTAGTATTAAAATACTATTGTGAAATTCAGCTGTCAATTGTAAGAAAATAGCAAGAAATTTGTCAACCAATTGTGAGGGGGGGAAATTGTGAAATTCAACATATCATGGGAAAATATTGCAAAATTCTACTGATAAAAAAAGCTTTAAAAAAAAATATCAATTTTTTTTTTTTTTTTTTTTTTTTTTTTTTTTTTTTCTAAAGAAAATCTAATTGATATTTAGTTCCATTTATATTTTAGCTTGTCCTATTTAAAAGTAATATAAATTGTAATAAACATTATTAATTAATGATAAATATTTCTGAAGACAAGTGAAAGAATATTTTTAATCATTAGGCCATAGCCAAATGCAATTATGCCATGTTATAATATAGTCTTGACACTTTCACAGGTTTTTTTTTTTTCCCCCAGACAGTTTTTGCAATGCATTTACATCTGTTGCATTGCCTACTTGCTTTTTCCCTTTATGAAAATCATTTAGATAACTTAATAAGATTAACACAATCTGAAACAACTGTGATGTTTTATTTAATTATTTGTCTGAAAGTTTGTGTATTGCCATTTTGATTCTATTAATGTTTTACCACTTGGTTTAAAGTATGCATTTCTTATTCAATGTTTATAATTAATTTTTAGCAATCTCCGTGGGTGACATTTAAGGTTGGACTTTTTTCGGGTGCCTTTGTTGTTCTTGTTTGTGCTGTCATAATATCAGGTGGGTTTATATATTTCTAAATGTTTCTAATATGCTGTCTATAAAAATGATGAATTTCTTCCTGAATTAAATGTTTATTATTGCAATTATATCCCTTTTTAAAATTCTTAAGTAGAAATTGGCTAAATTAAGGCTAATGTATTTATTTTCATTTGTCTAATCGTCACCTGAGAATAATAAGGTTCTATCTGTGTTTTTGAAAAAATTGACTTATCAATATAGAAATGTTCTATTTGCATCTATGAAGGCAATTCTGGATTAAAACAATATCATAACGTAATTCTTATACCATATATAAATTATATATAACACCATTTTTATGCAAAAATGCCTTCATAGATACAAATAGAACCAATATATATCAATCAGGGTTTTCAAGGTTTTGGACACAATGGTTTAAACCACGGTAAAATCCATGGTTTAAACCGCACTGTCCAAAACTGTCTTAAACTGTCCAAAACTCACATTCTTATATTTGTCTTGAGTCGACCGCACTTCTGCTTTTCTTTTTAATTTACCCTTTAACAGTTCTTTTAAGAGCTTATTATTTCAGCTTCCAGTAGTAAACATTCACAATAGCTTGTAGTTTCGCTTCTATGTTTACATTTATTTTACTGCGAAAATGAAATCTGAAAGTTGCCAATAAAGCGATCACCGCCAAAAAACAGCATCTTTTCGCCAAAGATGTTGGATTCGAAACCATGCCGAGATAAAGATAACAATGGGATGTGTCGTCTACGTATATTAGGAAGTCAATGGTAATGCCACATAGTTTCTATTAGAAGCTATGTGACATTATATTTTATTGGTCAGTCAATTTTTGAGGCTGTGTTATCTATACATGATCTAATACTGATTCATCAGCATTCTGACCTGAAAGGAAAAAGAAAAAAAAATGGTGGTACTTTTTAACACATTACAGTGAATTATTTTGTTTAGTGCTTTTGTATTTGCACATTCATAATAACAATACATATTTAAAAAAATAACTTCTAGATTTTAAATTAAATATTTGTTTTCTTTTATTATCCAATAATCTAGAAAAGATAATTTACAATGAAACATTATTTAAAAGAAATTTCTTGGTAGCCTTTTCTTTCGCAAAAATGGAAATAAAAGCATCCCCTCTCAACTACATATGTAGTATTATAAAGAATTGCTTATTATTATTGCACAAATTTAACAGTAACAGAACTTTTTATGCTGCAAAGATATTAGAAAAGTTTGAACTTTTTTTCATTTACCAAAGAATTAAATAGAATGTTAGTAAAATATATTGTGAGATATTTATTCATATGTTTAATAAGTGTGCAGTGGTGAAATGTGGATTTTTTTTTAAGGTTTTGGACACTTTAGTACAGTTTTGGACAGTAAAACCCACGTGTCCTGTCCAAAACCGGTTTTGGGCGTCCAAAACCCCAACCCTGATATCAATAAGTCGATTTTTTCAAAAACACAGATAGAACCTTATTATTCTTAGGTGACGAAATGTGAAGTCTAATTTTGAAGTGATTTAATATTGGATTTTTCTTATTCATGTTAAAACTTTCTGATGTATGTTTATACGTACATGTTTATATGTATAAGTATTTGTTTTTTAACAATTGTGGTGGATTTCCATTTTTTAGTGTTTTAAGCGGTATATATCCTCAGTCTCCTTTTTTAATAAACAAATTAAATACTTTCAATATTTAGTATTTAATTCAAACGCAATTTCAGGAGTTTTATGTTGTGAATCTTTTCTAGATTTCATTTTCAGTAGACAATAATTGACAATGATTCTTTTAAAAGAAAATTTTGTAAAAAAAAAAAAAAAATTAAATATGTGCATACCTTAATTAATAAGCATAAAAAGTTATACAAAAATATGAAACACAAAAATATATTATAAATTTAATAAATTTCAAAAGGAGAAAAATTGTAAGTAATATAAATATTGGAAAATCAATAATTCAATTTCATCTTGCATATGTTAAATATTTTGTGGTCTATATTATATAATATTGCTTTAGTATGAAGCCATTTATCAAAAAACTAGTTAACCATAATATTTCCAAGTGATTACAAGATAAAGTATAAATAAAAAAAAAGTACCATAAAGTTCCAGTTACCACAAATATGGACTTGAAACCAACATTTAGGATTTGAAATAGAAGTATATTTAATAAGATACAGTGAAACCTCCAAATAAGGGACACTCTGAATAAGAAACACCTCTATTTAAGGGAGAAAACTTCTGGTCCCAGTCCCTTAGTATAGGACGTATAATGTATTTATCTCTGAATAAGGGACACTTGAAAATGAGATTAAAGGGACTGATTTTTGCATTTCAGATAATGAAGTAGTCTGTGATGAAAATGAAAATGAACATTTTTGTGAATTTAGCAAACAGACAGACAGTCATGCTGATACAGAGGCATATGACACAATTAACAGCCATTTATTTACCCACAATTCTGATTCAACATTAGTGTTTTTACCCACATTGAAAGCAATGATGAAAATTGTCTGGATGATTCTGAAAGTGGAGAATAAATGAAAATTGTGAAATAAAGAAGTTTACATATATTTTTAAGCTGTTCTCAAATCCAAAGGCAACTTTTAAGACATGTTTTAATTAATTTTTATCCGGAAATGCCTAAAACTAACAATTGCTATTGTTCGGAAAAAATGTAATTGACCAGTTTTTTCCATTTTTTTGCAAATGCAATAGATCTTTCAGAAAATATCGATGTGGGCATTTTGAACCGAAATTCCACGCGAAAGAAAAATAATTACTCAAGAAAGGGTAAAAAATGTCTTTGTCATGTGATCAAAATCATTTATTACTCAACAGGTAATTTATTTTTCAAAAAATTGAAAATACAGTTCAATTGCAAATCGCTTTCATAGACAAGCATTCCAATTTTATACCTTTCAAATAAAAAAATAATTTGTAAATGCGCCAAAACGTTTTTTGCTTGCTAAGTAGGGCAGTTGAGAGATTTGTTGCCTTAAAATGTACAAAACAGTTGAATACTTTTATTTTCTTTGGTAAATGCTGTTCATAATGAAGAACTAAAATTGATAAGTATGGTAAATGAACATTTGAAAGATTTACACTGAAAAATTGAAATTTGTAAAACAATGCCTTTTGATTGTTACTTCAAGTAAAATTTTATCAAATTTTTTTATACTTTTTGCTACATGTACATAGTTTGCATAAAAAATACAAATCATTTAATGATTTGTAATTAACTGAAAATTTTAATTAATAATTCTCTTTTCTTCCTTTTGTCTAATTAAAATAATTTATACACTTTGGGTCATTTAAGGGGCATCATCTTTAATGTTTTGCTATTTTTATATCCTTCAGAATGATTAATTAAAAATAATATAAAAACTCTGAATAAGGGACACCTCTATTTAAGGGACAAAAGTTCCAGTCCCTTATTTGGAGATTTCACTGTATTGGGCATTTAGACTTTGATGCAGAATTGTTATTTTAAATGATTCCCATAAATTACCTTCTTTCAAATTTATTTTATTTAATTTTTTTTTTTTTTTTAATTTTGATTGGATTTAATTCTTAATTTATGTAATCTAATAATTTAAAATCAGAATCAATCACAGAAGCACAAATATTATGCAAATTTGATCAAAGATTGGTGCTTTAATGGTCAACTATAGTTTTCTGATTACACATGAGATTGATTGTTCTGGTTGAACTGTTCTGTACTACATTACTAATTTTACTGTATGACACAATCAAAACTTTTCTACTTCTTACTTGCACTCATCCTAAATGATTAAGCAGAAGTATAAAGAATTGTACTTTTTCGGATTTTTCTGGAAGTAATTGTTTAGTAATAATTTTTTATTGAAACATTTGAAAATAAATTTATTTTAAGCGTATATAGAAATCTTATGCAATTGTAGATTATAAAAATACAGTGACATCCTTATCATGTGCCTTTATGCAGCTTTTAATTTTTTCTCTTGTGTCTCCAAGAAGGGAGATGGGTGCAATCTAACTTAATCAAACATTTTAAGGCAGGGTTGGCAAGGTTTTGGACACAATGGTTTAAACCACGGTAAAATCCATGGTTTAAACCGCACTGTCCAAAACTGTCTTAAACTGTCCAAAACTCACATTCTTATATTTGTCTTGAGTCGACCGCACTTCTGCTTTTCTTTTTAATTTACCCTTTAACAGTTCTTTTAAGAGCTTATTATTTCAGCTTCCAGTAGTAAACATTCACAATAGCTTGTAGTTTCGCTTCTATGTTTACATTTATTTTACTGCGAAAATGAAATCTGAAAGTTGCCAATAAAGCGATCACCGCCAAAAAACAGCATCTTTTCGCCAAAGATGTTGGATTCGAAACCATGCCGAGATAAAGATAACAATGGGATGTGTCGTCTACGTATATTAGGAAGTCAATGGTAATGCCACATAGTTTCTATTAGAAGCTATGTGACATTATATTTTATTGGTCAGTCAATTTTTGAGGCTGTGTTATCTATACATGATCTAATACTGATTCATCAGCATTCTGACCTGAAAGGAAAAAGAAAAAAAAATGGTGGTACTTTTTAACACATTACAGTGAATTATTTTGTTTAGTGCTTTTGTATTTGCACATTCATAATAACAATACATATTTAAAAAAATAACTTCTAGATTTTAAATTAAATATTTGTTTTCTTTTATTATCCAATAATCTAGAAAAGATAATTTACAATGAAACATTATTTAAAAGAAATTTCTTGGTAGCCTTTTCTTTCGCAAAAATGGAAATAAAAGCATCCCCTCTCAACTACATATGTAGTATTATAAAGAATTGCTTATTATTATTGCACAAATTTAACAGTAACAGAACTTTTTATGCTGCAAAGATATTAGAAAAGTTTGAACTTTTTTTCATTTACCAAAGAATTAAATAGAATGTTAGTAAAATATATTGTGAGATATTTATTCATATGTTTAATAAGTGTGCAGTGGTGAAATGTGGATTTTTTTTTAAGGTTTTGGACACTTTAGTACAGTTTTGGACACTTTAGTACAGTTTTGGACAGTAAAACCCACGTGTCCTGTCCAAAACCGGTTTTGGGCGTCCAAAACCCCAACCCTGTTTTAAGGACAAACATTTTTACTTTAATTCTGATACATATGATTCTTTTTTATTAGTTTTTATAAGCCACTAATTGTTGTGCTCAAATACATTGGCAATTTCATATGAATGTATTGTGGGCGACTATTAAGGAGTTAAGAAAATATTAATATGCATATCAATTGATCTTGTACATAAATAAGGAATAAAGCATTTACTTGCAGGTTATATTTCTTAATTATTTTTAATGCCCCCTATTGTATCTTATTTCTTAATTGTATCATGTTTTTATCTTGCTTTCAAGCATAATCAATGTAATGTGGGGTTACTTTAATAATTTCCCTATTTTACATATTGAAAGATAGTGTTTTCTCTGGTCATAAAAACAGACATGCTACTTTTCCGCGGAAACGCAGAATTCCGTTTTTTTCGGGCGACGAATTTTATTATCCCTGGGATCAATGCAAATATGCATTAAAATTTGATGACATTTATATGTAGGGGGGGGGGAGAGAACGATGAAATACAACAAAAATAAGAGTCAAACGGCGCTAAATTAAGAAAATTTCTTCAAAAGATTGCAGAAAAAACACAAATTTCTCCAAAGGATCGAAAAAAACTATAAAATCTTCAAACAATCGTGGAAAAAATGCTATTTTCTTCAGAGGAACGCGAGAAAAAATATTATTTTTGTTAAATTATCACGAACAAGACGTGATTTTCGTCAAAAAATTGCTGGAAAAACACGACTTTTGTGAACTGGTTGCGGAAAATACTCTAATTTTGTAAAATAATCGTATTTTATCGAAAAATCACAGAAAATGCCCACATTTTGATGAAAGATTGCGGAAAATCCGGAAATTTTAACGAAATACCGCAGAAAATACACATATGTCGACAAAAGATCGCGGAAAACACACAAATTTTGATGAAAAATCACTAAAAAATACACAAATTTTGACGAAAAATCACAGAAAATACTCAAATTTTGACGAAAGATCTCGGAAAATACGCATATATTTTATGAAAGATCGCGGAAAATACGCATATGTTGACAAAAGATCGTGGAAAATACACATATGTTGACGAAAGATCGTGGAAAATGTGCAAATTTTGTCGAAAGATCATGGGAAATATGCAAATTTTGACGTAAAATCGCGGAAAATATGCAAATTTTGACAAAAAAGCACGAATTTTGCTAAAGGATTTTGGAGAAATGCAAATTTCATTTAAAAGGCTGTGGGAGAAAAAGTGCGATTTTTGTCAAATGGTCGTGGAAAAACACTAATTTCGTTTAAAAAATTGCAGAAAAATGCAAATTTCGCCAAAAGTCTGTGAAGCCGTGAAAGTTCAGCTTTTTTCTTTCTGAGCCTGTAGCATATCTGTAAAAAGGATTTGTCATAAGTAGCATTAGTTTAATGTGCATTATGTACTTAGCGACAATTTATTATGTATTTTTGGTAATTCATTGTTATACCATCACCATTGCCTTCATGCATAATTAGTACTAAATGAAACATTTAAAAAATTAAAATTGTTAGTGCAAAAACAATCATTTAAAAAATATAACATTCAAAATTAGACTTTCGCAAACTATTTTACTATACTATTACAAATATGTTTTGAAAATAAATGAAACAAATAGGTACCATACAATTGAATGATAATAATTGCATAGCACTAAGAATTTTTTATGCAGATTCTTTATCATCAGGTAACTAATTGGTCAAACAGCAAATAGCAAAATCCATCTGTATACAGCAAAATATGCAAGTTAAAAATTAAAAAATATTTTTGATTAAAAAAAAAATAAATAAAAATAAAATAGCAAATTAAGATGTTTTGTCTGATTGCAATTAAATAGAAATATCCACATTTAATAAATAGCAGGTCACAATGTTTGGCACAATTTGCAGCAAAAATTGATTGCAAGGCTAGAGTTGAAATAAATGGCACATAAACATGCATTTATTTTCATGGTGTTGATGTAACAGAAAAGTAGTATATTTAATTAAAAAAAAATTAATTTAACATTTGTTAAATCATATTTTTTACTAGTAAATTTTTGATAGAATTTGTCTTCTCATTTTAGCCATTTTCACAAACACACCAGATAACTGGCGCATAGCTGTTCGGCTCTATAGAGGAAGTCTACTGATAATATTGTTTCTGTTTTTAATTGGCATCAATGTGTATGGCTGGAGGACATCTGGGGTTAATCACGTGTTGATATTTGAACTTGATCCTAGAAACCATCTCTCCGAACAACATCTTATGGAAGTGAGTTTCAGCTTTAAATATTTTTAAGTGTCTTAGAAAGAAGAAAAAGAAAAAAGAAAAATCTTGCATGAAGCATAGATTGTAAAACATTTTCCCACACTTCAGAGTAATGTAACAAAACTTTCACCATTGAATAATGTAAAATATGTCTTAATTGAATAATTTAAGAAATGTGAAACACATTTGAAAAATCAACAAATCAATCATCATCTACAGCCAGAAAAAGAAAAAAAAAATTGAAATTCTTCATGTAGTCCTGATATGATATAGATTTGTACACATATACTGCATAGTGCAAAAATTTAATTCATTTAGAAACACAAAACATGGTTGAAAATTCCCTTTCAACAATTTACAGCAATAAGCAGAAATGTACTCTGCTCTCTTATACATCCCTGTATATGTTCTGTAGAACTTTTGCATATTGAATAATATTTTTAAAAAAAATAGACAATTTTAAAAATGCATATCAGAATTGATAATGCATGTTTAATAATCCTGTAATTGTTTCTCAAAGACAGTACTGTAACCAAATTATTTTCTGTTAATCGACAATAAATGCTAAGAACACCCTATTGTACAGGGTTTCCACTCTCAACGGTGACATATGGCTAATTTCTAAACTGTTAGTTATAGACATACATTTCCAGTTGCAAAAATGCTTAAAAAAAGGTAAAGAATTGTTTTTTATTTATTAATAAATTATTTATATTTACTTTCTTTTTTTTAATTGTAAAGTATTTTGTTCTATAGTTATGAATTAACCATTTTTTATTTATTGTTATCTTCTTTTCAAAATAATAGATAATAATTTAAAAAGTGTTTGTATAACTGATATTTGAAAATGCAGTTTTTGCCAAAATAGTGTCAAAAAAGATTGCACCAATGTGTTTGTATATGACATCTGTGCCAAAATAACTTCTTTAGCATACTTGCATGTAATTAGGCAATTAGCAATTGCTAATTTTTATGATTTAATCCCATCTTTCATCAAATCATATTTTTGCACTTTGGAACTCTATTAGGTTTTTTTAACCTACAGTGGCTCACAAAAGTGTTCGTACACATTAAAAATTTGTATTAAAAAGAAATTTCCCTGAAATTAAATTCCTATATGAAGTTCAAAAATTTTTTATATTATCTCCAAGTTATTCTAAATAACACACAACCTTTTTGTTTAACATTAACGGATTTTTTTTAAATCTAAAAATGAAAACGGAAGATATCACAGAAAGAACATGCCACAAAAGTCTTCGTACACAGAGACATTTTTGGATAAATTCATTATTAAAAATATTGTTTTGTCGCTTTTTTTTTATTTTTCACTGAGATGACATTTAAAAAATCACTTGGCTTTATATTTTGCAGAATTGTTCCGTAATGTTCTATTTATTAATTAAAAAATGGTTTGTAATCGTAATGTCACGACTAATACAGTTCGAAATTAGTTATTTTTCTTCATAATTGTAGAAAATCAATTAGAAATATTGTAAAATTAGTTATATTATCCCATTCTACGGTGAAGCACTCGATAAAAGGCTATATAGAAAAAAATTGGATTGAAAACTAGGTATGAAAAGGTCGTCAATCTAAGTTAACGCAATGGGATCAAATACTTACAATTAGAAAAGTCGTAAAAAACGCGCATTTAAGTGCTATTAAAGTTGCTACAGAATTTAATGAAACAGTTTCTATTTCATTTTCACCTGAAACTGTTCAACGAGTGGTAAGCCCAGCTGCATTATATAGGCATTCTGCCCGTAGAAATTTTTTTGTTAGAGCGAAAAACAGATAGCTTGGGCTTTCTTTAGCAATATAAATGATAAATAATCCCAAATCATATTGGATTAATGTTTTATTTACAGATGAAAACTAGTATGCTATTCTTGGTTCAAATGAGTGCATAATAGTATGGAGAAAAAAAAAATTAAGAATTTAATTCAAAGAACTTAGTTTAAACAGTTAAGCATGGCAGTGAAGTTGTCGTTGTGCGAGGGTGTATAGCAGCATCAGGATTTGGTAATTTGGTATATATTGATAGCATAATAAATCACGATCTTTGTTCAAATATTTTAAAATGCAATTTAAAATCATCAGCCCAAAATATGGGTAACAGAAACAACTTTGTTTTTATCAGCATAATGATACAAAGTACATGGCTCTCAACGTTCGCCTCTGACGTCTCTGTAATTGTCCACAAGTTCTGAAAACATCACCTCAGATGCTGAATTTAAACCCAGTACAACATATTTGTAGATAACTGAAAGTTAGAATACGAAAACACAGCATTGAAGCGAAAAACGAAGTAAAAATAGCAATGTTCAATGAAGGAATCAACTTTTATGCAGAAATTACAAAAAATAGTAATTAAATCTATTCCCGGGTATTTAAAAAACTGTTGTGGGTGCTAAATAATATCCTATTATGTAAAACTTTAGCGAAATATTACAATATTTACAAATACACAAGGATTTTTTAAAAGTGTACGAAGACTTTTGTGAGGTAACTTTTCTGTTATATTTGCATTAAGGATTTTTTAAAAATAAAGTTTTGCTATGTTTTTAAAATATTTTATGTAATTTTATTAAGAATGAGTCATAGATCTTACTCTTAAATACCCATTCTAAAATATTAACATTAATTAATGGATAGAGCACTATTTCATTGAAATTCCTAAGTGTACGAACACTTTTGTGAGCCACTGTATTTAGCAATCAAATTTGTCAGTGGCCTAACAAGGACTTTGAATAAAGACTCAATCTTTGAAAACACTTTGTTTTTCTTTTATATTTAAAAATGTTGAAGTAATTGAAAAGCTAATGTACCATAATATTTATAAAAATTACACAGGTCTGCAATGGTTTTCCTCTTTGAAATCTGAGTAACGTTTTCTATAGTTTCTGATGTGCTGATTAAGAGAAAAATAATAAAAAAATTCCATCACGTCAGGATTTTTTTATATTTAATATTTAAGATTTTGCTGAAAAATGTCTGGGCGTCTACATTTTAAAAATTATAAAACGTCATTAAATTACTTCAGCTTAATTTTTATTGCATTTAATTAGTGTAAGGTGACATAGAAATTACTTCAAAACAGTAATTTGTTAATTAGTACATAATAAGTATAAGTAATTCACATTAGCCATGTTGAAAACAGGTCATTTTGGATTAATTTAGTAATGAGCTCATTAATACATAATGATTAGGTAATATAACCTAATTGTTGTAAATATTAGTCGAAAAGGGTGTCATAAAGATAAACCAAAGGGTTTTTGCATAAGTACCCGCACTGATTTAGAAAATTAACAGTTGAAGTGCGCATTTTGCAACATAACTTTTAAAATGTCATTGCGAAGCTGTTTAAATTATCCGAATTGTTTTTGTTATATTTGCGGGAAATTTATGGTGAAAAAACAACGAAACAGCATTACGGACTTTGTAAAAAATACTTACAAAAGTTATTTTGGATACGTTTTAAGTAGCCAAGACAAAACTTGAACACCTCATAAAATTTGTACGACTTGTTTATTAGAACTTCGCAAGTGGTCAAAAGGACAGAAAAATAGCTTCAAAATCGTTTCGCCT
The DNA here is from genome assembly GCA_964019185.1 of Maratus speculifer. NCBI lineage: Eukaryota > Metazoa > Arthropoda > Arachnida > Araneae > Salticidae > Maratus > Maratus speculifer. Next base: position 445,023,332 of record OZ025290.1, on the reverse strand, counting down.
ATGCTAAGGAGAGAGCCTAAAGACTATGTTAAAGATTGCTACTTTTGTTTTTGTGACATAACTGGATACAATTCTAAAAATAAAAGGGACATAAACTATCCAAACGTCTCATCAGTTACGTCTGCAATTTTCGGCGATTCAAAAATGGTGCAGCCCCCGTTTCCGACTATACAAATTGAAGATTCTGACTGTGATACAGATGAACAGGATATATACCAATCTGATCCTGAATTTCAAGTAGATTCTAACGAGTGTCAGCTCTTTTCCCAGTCACATTTAAACGACTTGACAAGAGATTTGAATCTCCCCAAAGATGCAGCGAAACTTCTCGGATCACGATTAAAAGAAAAAAATATGCTTGCACCTGGTACTTCATTTTCATGGCACCGTCACAGAGAAAAATATTTTCTTCCATTCTTCGCTGAAGATCAAGATTTAGTGTACTGTAAAGATATTCCAGGCTTGACGAAAATGTACGACATTGAATACGATCCTAATGAGTGAAGATCATTACTTCCCAGAAAATCTAGGAGCCGTTAGCAAAGAACAAGGCGAAAGATTTCACCAAAATTTGAAAGAGCTAGAAGTCCGGTATCAAAGAAGATGGAATACTAGCATGATGGCGGACTACTGCTGGTTGTTGAAGCGCGACGATCCAAACCGGAAATTTAAGCGAAAATCGTACAACCGAAGCTTCCAGGAAAAAAGGATCAGGTTCCACAAATGAAATTTACATGTAATTTAGATTAGTATTAAGTTATTATTATATTTTAGTTGTTTTTTATGTTAAAAGTAATGTACTTTTTTTAATATATATTTTTTATGTGAAAACTTGTGTTTTTTTTCTATTTTCTATCTGTATCTTTTTTGAAAAATCTGAAGGTGATGGAAAAAAACTAAGTACATATTCGTAATCAGCGCACCAAAATACCCTAGAATCAGCTGTCAAATTCTAGAGAGGAAGTTATGACTCTCAATTTGCAGGCCTGTGTTATTAATGAACAATTTATTTACATGTCAAAATATGCTTTAGCCTTTTTTTTTCTGTATATTTTTTATTGCCACATCAAACGTTGATTATTAAATTAGTATTAATAATGACTTTTTTTTTTAAATAATAATAAAACGAATAGCTGCTAAGATTTTTTTTGTACAGATTTTATATTTCTGTAGGGAAAAAAAAAGGTTTAACAGACACTTTTGCTAAATTACTTTTAAAACTTTATCCATATAACACCTGGATCAAATCACTTATTACATTCCTAATTTTCAAAAATTGTTATTATAATAATATCAACTTTTTTTTTCATTAAAAACTCTGAATAAAGAAGATAAAATTAAACTAATGTATCAAATTTAATTCTCTAAAAAATTGTATTTTTTTACAATGTCATTTCCAAATACAGGTGCTTCTTAGCTGCAGAATTCATTGCCTACACCTCAGAAAATGTGTGTTATATCATGAATTGGAGTATCTTGTAATGTATATATTTATGTATATACATAATTTATTTTCTTTAAAATTATAGATTGCTGCCATATCAAGTGTAATGTGGGCTTTGAGTGTCCTTGCTTTTCTATTCAGCAAAGATCTGTCTATACCAGCCTATGTTAATCCTCTGATGTTGGTCGGGATTCTGCTTGCATTCCTTTTTAATCCAACAAGAACGCTGAGACATCATGCAAGATTTTGGCTGCTGAGAGTGCTGGTACTTATTTTCTTTTCCTTTTATGTGGCAGAAAAGACATAATTTCATACAGTGTGTTCTTTCCCAGATATGCAATCAGAGGTTGATAAAGGCAAAGTATAGGAGCTATAGGACCCCTTCACTAAATTCTATTTAATAAAACATACCCTTTCAAAAAATTCCTCTTAATAAAACATATCTTTTCACAAATTCCTTTAAATAAGAAGCCCCTATACATTACCTTTAATAAAATAGTCCCCTTCAATAAATTCTGTTCAATAAAAACATTTGCTTCATAAATTAATTTAGAGTTTAAAATGCATAATTTTCGAACTAAACAAGTTCACCAGGGTTGAAGCTTTCGCAGCAGGATTTAAAGAAGTTTGATAAAAGCTTGATTTGAATTTCAGTATCTAGTTTTCATATTTCATTACAAGATGTTATGTTTCACAAAAAAAAAATAATATATTTCAGAAAAATAACTTTTACTTTTTGCAAAATGGGCTCCAAGAAAAAAAACTTTATCAACCCTTGGGAATAGAAATTATATATGCTTGAACTCAATTTTTTATAACAATCTTCGGCTGAAGCTCAAAATAAAAATTTTATTTATTCACAAACTGCTGGGAGGGGGGGGGGGGAACTTTGTTATTTGAGAACAAGAATGTAGTTAAAAGTGTTTAAAAATCAATCTGAAAGGAAATTGAATTGTTATTCATGGGATATAAGGAAAATTAATGTCTGATTCAGAATCATTTGCACAGTCAATGTTAATATTATCTTCTACCAAAAATTTCTTTCACAGTTTATGTGATAATTTTTTTAATTCATCTTGTACCATTTTCTGAAAACAAAAATCCTTCACATACACTTTGAAAATACCTGCAATATATATATATATATATATATATATATAAATAGTGGTATGAATAGATTATAAAATAGTCACCACTCATAAAATGATGGAATACAACATTCTAGTTAGACTTCATTTCCATCTGTGGAAAAAATTGGGGTTGGGTCATTGGGATTGAAAGTTGGATACTTTATAAGGCAAGGTGAGACTAACAATTCTGGTCCAGCTGAGATAAAGTTCCCATTATTGTCCTAAAGTAGACCACCACCTGAAAAAAGTTTTGTTGTCTATTTGGTGGAATTGAAAGGGTGTTATTTACTATAAGCTATTGTTATCAAACCAGACCATCAAATATGAAAAATACTGCCTGCAATTCAATGAACTGATGGCAGCAGTAGCCAGGAAACATCCTAAATTAGCGATCAGATGACATGATGTCCTCCATCATAACTACACATATCTTTGGCTGTCATTAACAAACTTTTTGCATTCAATTGAATTGTTCTGTTCTACCCACCTTACTTTCTGAACATTGTTCTGTTCTACCCTACTTACTTTCTGAACATTGTTCTGTCTGACTATTATTTGTAATGATGGAAAATCTTCTCCCATAGCTCTGATCTGCTCCAACTTTGATTTCCTGCTACATTCTGTTACAAAAAGGGCAAAATTTTTAAATTTTGTTCCAAAATTGGAAATTTGATGTTCTAAAAGAATTAGAGCTGAAAATAAATAAATAAAAAAATATATATAAAAAATTCCATACAAACTTTGAATAGGGTTGGCAACACATTACTATTATGATGCTTGTAGTTAAGGTAATGCAGCTTCATGAAAATGTAAAATGTATCTCTAACTGAATAATGGATTATGCTACAGATTTATTGTCTTAAATTTCAGTTTTTATAATGTTACATGTCTTAATCCAAAATAGTGTGATTATTCTAAAACACAGTTGAGCAATCTGTAAACATCATTATGAAAAAGATATTCATCATTAACGTTGTTCTTGAACAAAATGTTGTTATCTCCTAAACAATGCAGAACTTAACTATAAACTCATGAATTCAGTAAGGCATGATTACTAAAATAATTTGGAAATGAATAGCCTTTTTCAATAAATGTCTCATCTTCAGTTACAAATAATTTTTGAGACTTGAAAAACCTTTCTAGGACTATAGTATTCTAAAATTAAGTTAAAAATACCTAGTTTGATAACATTTAAAAGAAAAATCCTTTTGTTTCTCATTGAAAAATAGAAAATGCTTTTTGACTTCCATGCTAAAACATAACTAACTATAAAACTAATTATGAATTGGACAATTGCACCATAAATTATACTAAAAATATGTATTTAAAATAATATAGATTGCTAAATGATACACTTAAAAACAATATATTTAAAATACGCTTAAAAATTATCAATGTTTTGTATCACTTCTGCGATCATCATCAGGATAAAAGGAATGATGCTAAATACAATTTAAATTTTCAAAATACAAACACATACGTCCACGAGTCCATGAGCATATTTGAGTTGAGAGTACGTAAACCTGCTTTTTAATTAATTATAGCATATTATGCCAGATTTTATGAATGGTGTATGACAAATAATCGTTACAAGCGTGTTGCCCAAGCTTAATGATCATGATGGACTCTAAAGTTTTATTAAGATATGGATTCTTGCATGGAATTATGATTTTAGCTTCATCAAAATTAATTTTGCTCCCTCATTTGAAAAGTATAATTTTGTGTGGGCTGTACTCAGTTTTGACTGTGCAATATCGCTTTTGAAATACTCTCTTTAAATCTCTTTGAAAATTGTTTAGTTTCACCAACATATACTAATTTTTCATTATAAAAATCATCTTGGACTTATGTGTTTACATTTTGAAACTTTGAATTGCATTTAACATCATTCTATTTTATCCTTACGGCATTCACAGAAGCGATATGAAACATTGATAATTTTTAAGCATATTTTAAATATGTTTTTTTAAGTGTACCATTTAGCAATCTATATTTATTTTAATACATATTGTTAATTACTAAAAAACTGTTAAATTCTGATATGGAACAATTATTTCCTGCTACAGAAACAAATGTTTGGTTAAAATAGTAAATAAAGTATTTGTGCAAAAATGTTTAAAGATAGAAAACCAACGATTATAAATGCACAAATAACACATTAAAAGGTAGCAAACAGCTGTTTCAAATCTACTATGGAGATTCTTCATCAGTGCAAAACTCAGCGAACTAGAAAAAGCAAAACTGAGCAAAAAGAAAGAGAGACTCAGGCTTATATACCCGCTACGGAAACGATCCTGCCTAAAGAAAAGCAACCAATGAGAAGAGAGCAGCGTGAACAACAGCATGGACAAGTAGCGACATTAAAAGCAAGGGAAAAAAAGTTTTAAATTAAAGATTTCTAAATGCTTGGTAAATAAGGAGTACTTGATAAGTCATTGACTAAGTAGTGAGATGAGTTAGTGACTAAGGAGTGACCCAATCTGAAAGAAAAAACTTTAATTCGAACTCCAATTCTTTGGTTGTTTTGTCTTTCTTCCCCAAAATCAGTCAGTAAGTTGCTGTAATTTTAAAAAGGTTCGATTTCAATGTTATTTTTTCTCCTGTTAATAAAATTGCCTTTTCTAATCTTAAGCATCCCATTGATCGCTTATATAACTGGGGTATTTACCAAGTTTCTTGCCAATGTTGTCTTTCTTATATTGATCAGACTAAACGTGCTCTCAAATTTCATTTAACGGAACATAAAAGGTATGTCAAAAATCAAGAGCTTAAACACTCTTCTATTGCTCAACATTGTTGGTCTTCACAACATAAGTTTAACTTTTCTTCAGCTACCATCATCTAAAAGTGTTCTTCCATTCTTGATCTTAATTTTTGGGAAGCTTACCACATCATTAAAAATTCTCACTCCTTAGTCAATGACTTATCAAGTACTCCTTATTTCCCAAGCATTTGAAAATCTTTAATTTAAAACTTTTTTCCCCTTGCTTTTTAGTTTTTGTTTTGTTTGTTCTCCAGTTGATGTCGGTACTTGTCCACCCTGTTGTTCACGCTGCTCTCTTCTCATTGGTTGCTTTTCTTTAGGCGGGATCATTTCCGTAGCGGGTATATAAGCCTGCGTCTCTCTTTCCTTTTGCTCAGTTTTGCTTTATCTAGCTCGCTGTGTTTTGCACTGATGAAGAATCTCCATAGTAGATTCGAAAAGGCTGTTTGCTACCTTTTCATACTTTATTTGTGCATTTATAATCGTTAATTTTCTATCTTTAAATGTTTGGTTTTCCACCATTGTATTATAGGACACAAAATTTGGAGTTTTGTAGATTAGTAATATAATTAGTAATGCAATATAAAGTCAGCTTTAGCAAATTAGTCAAAACATTGGCTGCTATTACTCTTTAGCTATGGATTAAACGTCATGAAGAGTATAAAAAACAAACTGCTTGAAATCAACAGTAATGCTGTTGATATGAAAGCATCACAAAGTCCACAATGCATTTTGCCATAGAGTTAATTTTATTAACACTAATTTTTTAAATGTCTCTTATTGACTTATATTATTTTTCAAAAAGGAAATCCACTGCGTAATCTAGTGATTACTCACAATTACAGGTGTCACTTGAGTTATATACATTTAAATTTACTATAAATTTTTTATTGCAATTTGCCAAAATATATTTAACTTGTTACATTGTTTTTTATTTAAATTTATGTAGCTTTTTTTTCTAAAGTGGTGAATTTTATTAAGATATTAGTTTTTATTAGTATCTATTAGTATTTTTATTTCTTATTAGTTTTTATTTTTTAAAAAATTGTGAAACATTTCTTGTCAAAATATGATATAATTATTTGGTATTATTGGAATGTAGAAAATTAGTTCGTCTATATAGTAATACTATTTCAAATTTTGAAATTCTCAAATAAGTATATAAATCTTTTTTTCTTCCCTTGTTTAACACTTTTTACATTTTATACTGTAAATTTCTATTTGAGAGATAATGAAAATATATAATTTAACTGATGAGATTAATCTAGACAGAGAGATGGTAATGATATCTTAGAACTATTTTTATCAGTTGGAGAGACCCACTGTTTACTAGAAACTCCTGAAGAAGAAAAATTGTAACTATGCGCAATGTTAAAACCATTAATGAAGCGATTTACATTTAATTTGAATATGCTACTAAATGTACATAACCTGCTCTAAAACTGTTATTGACTTGCTCCAAACCTGACATTTATTGCTCCAGAACTGCAATTTAAGCTGACTTAAACCGGCTACAAAAAAAAAAAGATTTTTGATTTTTTTTGCCCCTGTATTTGTTTTTTTTTTTTTGTTTTTTTTTTTTTGTTTTTTTCTCAAAAATTTCCTTACCTAAAAAAAAATTACTCTTTTTGAATGACATTAAAACTTGATAAAACACCTAATCTTAAACTTTTTAAAAAGAAGGCATTCTGAGATTTCTGGAGAGATGGAAGAAGGTTGTTGAACAGAATGTTATATACTATATACATCAATAAAACCTTGTCGTTTTCAAAATTTTGCATGATTGATTTTTTCTAAAAAGTAAAAGAAGCTTTTAGGATAACTTAATAATATAAATAAGCTGTGAGCTATGCTGGTTTTCTATACGAAGACTTTTTACAAAATTACTGAATAACAGAATTCATGTCTTTTTATCATAATTCTCAATATTTTCAAAGAATAAAAATTGTGACTTTGCTGTCTTTTACCAGTGGTTTTATATAAAAAAAAAAAAAATTCTGTTTTAAACAGATTTTCAGGGACATGAAAATCACAAAACATTGTCATGAGGAAGTAATCGGGATTAATACTCATTTCTGTGAAAGAAACAATTTTTCACTGAGAAAATTAACCTTGAAACAGTTTTTATACAGTGTACTTTTAATAACTGGCTTGGGTTCTGATTCAAAATTACTGAGCTCAAGCTCCAAAAAAAGAACCCATTTTTTTGTACACAAGTATACAAAAATGTGTTTTGGACAATGTTTACCCTAAATTTTTTATGTATCTAATGAGAGGAACGAAACTTAAATCTTAAAATTTTTCAACTCTTCTTAAACCAATTTCAAAGTTTTTACAGATATTTATTGTGATATGTTAAATATTATACATATAATATGTATGGTACAAAATTTATTATAGTAAAACCCCGATAATTCGGATTAATTGGGGCCAGACCTAATCTGGATTATCGAAAATCCAGATTATCCGGAGATATAGAAAAAAAATAAAAAAAAATAAAATAGAACATACTTACAGAAAATCACTATTATGTTAAACTTATTGAATATTTACAGAAAGTAAAAATGTTTACTTTGTTTGATTCTTCCGAAAAGATTTCAGAAAAAGTTTTTTTATTCAGAATACGACGATGAAACAAGTTAATGTTATGAAAATTAGCCAATCGTTTCTCAAACTTGAAAAAAAAAATGACCAAACCGATCCGAATTACCCGCAGATCCGGATTAATGGGGTCCGGATTTGCGGGGTTCTACTGTACTAAACTGTTTATAATGGAACTATTCAGAGCACTTTTTTAGGATGGAATATTTTTAACCCTTGAATGTGTCTCTGAAATTCACATAATCTGTAATCATTTGAGTAAAACAATAGGACAAATAATTGACAGGATAATAGATAATAGATAATTGATAGGATAAATAATTGACAAATAGGGTCTAAAGCTGCACTTTAAAACAGATTGCAAAAATAGAAATTTTCTTGAGTCATAAAATATATCTGAACACATAAACAGTTTTATGTGATAGTCATTTGCCATGTAATTTTTTTTCACACTCTTATCTTCTATAGAATGAAATCTTTTATGCATTAACACTAATTTAAAGTTCTGTAAATTCAGTTTTTGTTTAGTTTCTTAAAATGATAGTTTAAATTCTAAAACAAAGATTTAATACATCACCAATTTGGAAACATTCAAAAAGCATCAGTTATAACATCCTCCTTTTTTTAGATGCATTTATATCACGTTGTCCATATTATTTTAGTTTGTACGACATTTATTATTAAATCTATGCATAGAAAGATGCTTACTGATGCATAAAGTTGAAAATGAAAAAAAAAAAAAATTCTTTGCTTGGTACAATGTTTTTCTATTAATTTTAAATTCCCGAGTAGCGGTTATCAAATATTTTGTTTGATTGCAATTTTTAATTAAAAATTAATTTTCGTCCTTATGTGAGAATTAGTGGGGAAAAAAAAAAAAAAAAAAAAAAAAAAAAAAAAATCTGTTTATTATTTTTTTAATTAAATTTTGTTTAAATGAAATTTTATAGTGGTAAAATTGTTCACAGTAATAATCCAGACTGTGTATTTTGTTACTTTTAAATCATCTAATCATGTGAATTATCGGCTGAAAGAGATTTTTTATTTTAGGGTCGCATAATAGCAGCTCCTTTTTTCCATGTTGGGTTTGCAGACTTTTGGCTGGCTGATCAACTCAATAGCTTAGTTCCAGTTCTTGTGGATTTTCAGTATTTTATCTGCTTCTATGCCACAGACGTCAACTGGGAAGTCAATACTGGTATGACAATTATATTTGATTATTATTACCTGTAGGTTATTGGGATAAGCAGTGCTGTAATCATAAATAAGCAAGATTGGCTTTTTATCCATAAAAATTGGTTTTCACCAGGACATGGTAAAAACCTAATGATGTACAATAAAATCTTAGTCCTTAAACTGTATTTTAATACTATTGATAAAAATTCTATTTTCATGTAATTGTATTTATATATTATATCTATAAAGAGGAGAGTGAGATGGTGTGGGACATTTTTACAAAAGTAAGAAAATCAACCCCCCTAAAGAATGTAGGAACATAACATTCAAAAGCTTTTTTATTATTAAAAAAATTGTAAATTTCAAAATCTGTCCCATATCTTCCCACTAACAGGGAGGTATGAGTCAGCAATAAAATAAAGCCACAAAAAATCTTGTGTCATCTAGATAAACAATCAAACAAAGATTGTAGGTTGATAATGTATGTGTCACAATATAAAATTCTACTATCTTCATGATCGGAATGAAAATTCAGGATTGTCAGTCATAGATGACATTAAAAAATCATCAATTCAATTTATTTGCACTTTGAAGTAAATGAATATGTTCTCAATGTTTTAATGAATATATGATCCTCTATAAATGTGTATCTTCTGATACACTTTAATCATAGAGATTTTTTTATATTTTCTATTTCAAAGCTATACAACATATGTTTGCTGTCTTACAAAGTAAGTTTACATTTCAATTGTACTGTTTTCCACTTGTACTCATTTCCAAAGAGCTTCTTTAAACAAAAAGACGTAAAAGGCAAAATTTAATGGAAAGCCTTAAATAATAAAGAAATAATTCCCAAATTTCTACATTTAATGGTTAGTCTTCACTCCTTGTAGTTTTTCACCCATAGAGATAATTTTTTCTAACTTTTAATGCAGGCATAATAAATTAAGAAATAGACTAAGTGTACAGAAAGTTGCAAAGATTGGATTTTGTTATATAATGCTAAGAGCTTATTTAAATGACAATGCTATTTTAAATGACATAGATTGGTAAAATGTACTATTATTTCTATAAATTATATTAGTGGACAACTAATATTTTAAAGCTTTTTTTTTTTTTTTTTTTTTTTTAATCAAAATGATTGGAATTTTTAAATATAGAAAATGTTCTTATAGTTTTCTGTTTTCATTTGGTGTAAATAAAAATTACTAAGTTAATCTCCATGAAGGGAGCTCTGCTCGGTAAGCGCCAAAAAGTTTTGGCACATTAACAAATTCATTTTTTAACGGAAAGAGATAAAATTGGCCAGTCTGGGTATGTAAGCACTTTCGAATCAAACTCAGTTTTCCATTTTATGACAATTAAATTACCTGCCGAGTTATAAACTATTTTGATCGGATGATTACGTGATTTTCTACTTTTCGTTGTCTGGTTTTTCTGCTTTTGTTGTAAAATGTGGTTCAAAACATCATTTTTGATTGATTGTTCTGAAATAGCTTTTGCGTTTGCACAAAAATAGAAAAATGAGTGCGATTAGATAGTTTCTGAATAACTTCATGAATAATTTCTGAATAACTTCATGAATAACTTCTAAATAATTTCATGCATTTCCGAACAAAAATGAATTAAAACTTCTGTCACAAAGTTGTCCTTTTTGATTTAAGAACACCCTTAAGTTAATAATATTGTATAATAAATAATAAATAAATATTGTAATAATATAGTATAATAAATATTGTAATGTGCATTCTCATAATAGTTATAATTTTTAAGCTTAGTAATGATAAATTTACAATAATATCTTTAAAATTTTGAATTTTTGCTGAAAGAAAACACATATGAAAGTTTTCTGGGCTTCCTATATTCATTAAAACCCATTATTTTCTTATAGTATTCTTTTACTGACACAGAATACACACTCAAAAATTTATACTTAATTGGAAACTAAATTAGTGAATATTGTTACATTGAATTATAATATTTAATACCTAGAAAAGTTTTACCCCTGGAAAAATGAAAACTTAGCCGATAAATTTTCATAAAAATGACAAAAATAATCAAACTAATAAATTTTTTCATAGGTGGTAAAAACCATGGTGAAAACATGTTTTTCCAAAGACTGTAAAAATCATGGTAAATATCAGCAAAAACCATCAGAAAATAAATATTGTACAACCCTGTAAATAAGCATTATACAAAGTAAGAAGAAATGTGACATCACACATTTTAGCTAAAATAAAAGCATTAAAATTCAGCAGGTTAAATTTTGAAATTAAAATATTTTGTGTTCATAAAGTAAAAATAAAATTTAAAGCCAAATATATTAAATTCCTTTTAAAATTCTAAAATACTGCTGTTTTCAATTGCTCTGCATATTATTTTATTACTATTATATATTAATTATGTTTTTTATTGTAACCTTAACCTTATTACATACAAAATAAATGCACAAATCATTTTTATTGTTATGGTTACTGATGTCATTAGAACATATACTAAAAAGTAAAACAATAAAATTTGAAATATGCAGTGCTTTGCTTTTGAACTGCAAGTATATGTAAATGCAATATAGCATGATATGTGACAATGCAAAAAAAGAGTGTATGGTGAAGTTTTTTTTTTTAATTAGAATTATATATTGGCTCTAAATGCTAAGTTGTCTGTAGATTATGCCTTGTGGGCCTAAACCTATAAACAGCCTTGTTGATATTTGTGTGAAACATTTCAGTTAGCTTATTCATATTGCCTTTTAATGTTTAACTTTAAAGGTTTATGTTTTTTATGCAGATTCCAACAAATGTGTAGATGATATTGGCTTGATATCTAGACCCATTGTCGCCTGTCTTCCTGCATGGTTTCGTTTTGCTCAGTGTCTTCGCCGATACAGGGATACAAAAGAAGCCTTCCCACATCTTGCCAATGCTGGAAAGTACTCAACTACCTTCTTCAATGTAGCTTTTTCATCACTCTATGTATATACAAAAGGTGAGTTAAAGGATATATTTCTATTTTTACATTATATTTTTTGCGACAATTTCAAATTGCAGAAAAATTGAAAACTGACATGAATCGAAGTCCAATAATTTTTTTTTAAAGTAGTACATGTTAATATTTTTTAAACAAAGATGCCATTGGAACCAGGAAGGTTAAGCAAAAAATTTTTATTGTTATTATTATTATTATAATACTGAGCCCCCAGCTATTATTTCAAAGTGCACAAAAAAAAAGGCTTTACTTTTAACTGCAAAAAGAAAGTTCATAGATAGGCTAGTACAATCAGAAGAATGGAAAAAAAAAAAAAAAAATTGTTTTACGATGTTCATTATTATTTTTAATTAATATCATAGCTATTTATCAAACAATAAAAAATCTGAGCCACAGTGTATTCAGACCTGTCTTGATCTTTTCTTGTGAAAACTGTGATCTCTACATGCATTAGATTTCTCTTGATATCATACACACACACAACAAAATGACACATACACACATAGATAGAAAAATAGATGCACATGCAAGCTAATATATTTATTTTATTAATACAGGTAACTTTGAAAGTATTTCTGCTAAAGTTTTCTGTTTTGGGGAGCTTGTTTTGACTGTAAATTAAATATTTTGAATCCTAAAAAATGTAATCATTAATGAAGAGTTTGTTTTTATTAAATTAAATTTTATAAGGTGGCCCTAAATAGGCCCCAATTTTTGCAAGGATTAAAACTGTAAAGTGATCCTCCAAAAAAGATTAAGATTTTGGCTATTTACGTATTAACGCCACCACAGAAGAAATTGTGCTAATCTGCAGATAAAGAGCAATCTTGTTGTTGGTGCTTTTTTAGTGTTTTTTGCTTTTTTTGACGTTATTTTTAATGTTTTTTTAGTACTTCAATGCTTTTTTTTCTCATTCTTTAACATCATTCTTTTTTGTGCATGTGAACAACAAAATTGCTTTTTATTGCCGCATTAGGGCAACTTCTGTTGGGTCTGCTCTAGGTTTCAATCATGCACTTTTACAATTTGAACTTTTTGTAGTAATTTTCTTCTGTTTATCAGTATCTGTATATTTTCTATATTTTTGTCCCGTTACTGTTTCTATCCCTGAAAACTAGTGATTATTATCTATTGTATTTTGTAGATGACTATCGTTCTGCTGCACAAAATCCTTATTTTTATCTGTGGATTGTGTTTGGTTTCATCAGCTCGATTTACACATATTACTGGGATGTTCGAATGGACTGGGGTTTATTCGAGACCTGTTGTGGGGAGAATCGTTTCCTCCGTGAAGAAATTGTTTATTCCTCACCTGTAAGTTATTATTAGAAAGCATCTTGTCTTTTTTTTTTTTTTTTACATTATTTTTAGAGTGATGTGTATATATATTATTTAGTGAAATATTTAATTTTCACGCTTTTATTAGAAATGTTACTAAAAAAATTATCTAGTTTCCTATACTATGTGTCATAATCTATGTGGTAGCTGGAGACATCACAACTTGTAAGTCATCAAAAAAATGCAGAGCATAATAAGAATAAATGAAACTAAATTTTTCTGTATTTCGAACATAAAAAGTTCCAACTTAAAATTTGCAAGTCAGACTCTAATAATAGAACATTTATATTATCTTGATTATCCAGTAAACCAATTTCGTCAAATTATAGAAATTGCCCAACTGTTTCCAAATTACACAAATTGATGCAATTTATATTTTAAATAGTGGAAAAACAAATAAATTAGTAAAGCATTAATAGATGTAACAAACATGTGTATCAGGATTAATGTCAAGTGAATGTAACATTTATGAACATCCATTATTGGCTAAACCTTATAGTCTGGCAGTAGTTTTAATTTATGGGATAATCAAGTAGTACCTAATACTATAATGTATGTTTATTGCATGATTTTTGTTACTTATTTTTAACATTTCTTTTCCAGAACTACTATTACTTTGCGATTGTTGAAGACTTGATTCTTCGATTTGGTTGGACACTATCCGTTTCATTGACTGAAATGGGCCTCATTCATGCAGATATTATGTCATCTGTTTTAGCACCTCTTGAAGTTATCAGGTATGTTTTTGTTGTCTAATAGTATCTTATCTAAACAAACTTAATTTTAAAATTATGAAATTATTTAATATTCTTCATGCAAAAGTTCATGTTTTGCACTTTTCCAGAATAGGGGCATTGGCCAGATAGAGAAAATAGACTTGTCGAAAAAAGAAAATTTGGCAACATATTTTTTGCCAACCTATTCACTGTTTCATGTATACAAGCAATTTTTTCAGTATTTTTATGATTTATTTATTATAAAAAAAAAAAGAAAATTTGTCTATTCTTATATACAAACAGAAGCAAATTGTGCATAAAAAAGCAATATGTATATGAACAAAATACTTGTATAAACAATCATAAATGTTTAATAAGATTGTTTTTACAGCTGTTTTTGTCATTTAGCAACAAATCTTATTGTCTATAGCTTGAAAATTTCACCATTTTTTTTTTTTTTCTTTCTTAAAAAAAAGGCCAAAGCTCCTATAGCATATAAGTATTTTTATTTTTAAAAGAATTGGGAGTAAAGTTTGTGCAACTGATATAATATAAAAAGATTGCGAAATTCTTAGTTACTGTTAAACTAATATTTAACAATAAGGAAGGTAATAGAGTCTGAATCAATTTTATCACCTGCTCAGCTTAGAAATTTAAAAGGAAAAGAAAATCTGCAGAAATCAAATGTTTATAGGGAGTCTGTATAATAAGAATATCATAATATTCATATCCTTAATAGATATTATTAACTTGAGAATCTAGTGCTGCAGTTACAGGACTAAGTTCATAATTTAATTTGTTATCCAAATCATACCATTTTAATAAAAAATATACTCTATTAAGGTTTATATATATATGTATTTTCTAATGTTTTTGAAAATGTTTTCTAAGGAATATTAGTATTTCTTCACCCTGAACTATTAGTTATATCTGCTACAAAAAATCCTTTTGCAATATGTTTATAAATCCTCTAGAAGCTATGTCTTCTGTTCCCTGTTTGTTTTAAAAATTGTAATGAAATAAACTTTTCTACCAAAAATTGAACCGACTTCAAAAACTACTGCAAAGTGAAAAATAATTTTTTTACAGAATAGTATTGAGAAATTAAATTAAGAGCGTAGTATTTATCATGCGTATTATTATATTTATGTAGATTAATTTGATTTTTTGAAGTCTGTGCCAACCAAGCCAAGTTACACGTAATTTTCCAATAGACACGCATCCAAGTATCTACGAGTTTTTTTACGATTGAATATTTAGTTAAAATTTTAACTTTATTATTTTACGATTTGCATTGGATAATTAATTTTAATTTTGAACTTGGCTTGGCTGGCACCGACTTCAAAAAATAAAATTAATCTACATAAATATAATAATACGCATGATAAATACTACGCTCTTAATTTAATTTCTTAATACTATTCTGTAAAAAAATTATTTTTCACTTTGCAGTAGTTTTTGAAGTCGGTTCAATTTTTGGTAGAAAAGTTCATTTTTCTCTTTTTAGTTAAAAGTTAACGTTTTTTTGAAGTTAGTTAATAAAAATTATAATATGGGAAAAATCACTGTAAACCATACACGTATATCAGGAGTGGGGTTCGAACCTGCGATCTCTTTCAAGAACCAGAAATCAAATCTGCTGTCTTACACCGCTCAGCCACCTGACTGCACTCCATTCGGCAAGCTTAGTCATCGTCCATGTTACTTTTAGTTTGCGAGAAATCACTAATTTTATTAGTTTTTACTTAATTACTAAAAAAGTACTGAACCAATTTCAATGAAATGGAAGAAGTACCAATGGAAGGGTAGCCTCTTTCATTTAACACAAAAAGACAAATTAATCGGTTGGATAGTTTCGGAGTAATCGGTGAACATACATAGAAAAAAAATACATTCGCGCCGAATTGATAACATCCTCTCCTTTTTTGAAATCACTTAAAAAATATATATCACAGATTTTTTTTTTGTTTTTTTTGTTTGTATACTATACACATATGTCAGGAGTGAGGTTCGTACCGACACTCTCTTTCAAAACCAGAGATTAAATCTGGCGCCTTAGACCACTCGGCTGTCCGGACTTCATTCTCTTCAGAGAACTTATTCAATGTGATGTTACTTTTTGCAAGTCTATTCTCCTTTTTGAGTACTCTTTCACTGATAAAGTATTGAGTTAATAAAAAATCTCTGATACTCTGTGGTAACGGTTAAATACAAAATATTCCTAATAGTATAATTAGTATTTAACTTTTTAAATATATATTTAAAAATTATAATACGGAAAAGATTATTGTATACACGTACGTCAGGGGTGTGGTTCGAACCCAGGCTGCCTTTCGAAAACCAGATCTTAAATCAAGCGCCTTAGACCGCTCGGCCATCCTGGCATCGGTAAATTTATTCGACATCCATATTACTACTGATTTGCGAGAAATCACTAATTTTATTAGTTTTTGCCTAATTACTAAAAAAGTACTGAACCAATTTCTATGAAACGGAAGTGGTACCAATCCGAGAGCAAGCTCTCTCGTTTCACACCAAAATCAAGTTAATTGGTTGGATAGTTTCGGAGTAATCGGTGAACATACATTAAAAAAAAAAAATACATACGCGTCGAATTGATAACCTCCTCTCCTTTTTGGAAGTCGGTTAAAAAATACTGTAAGGCAAATACTATGTTACTATTTTAACACAATCAAACTGATCGGTAAAGATATCACACAAATTAAGTATTTCTAACTGAGCTAACAAAAAAAAAAAAAATGCTCAGCCTTGGAATCGAACCCAGATCTTTGTCATATGGAACTTACCGATTGTCAGGCCAGTTATTTTAAACAGTAGAGCATTGGCCAAGGAACCATGTTCAATTCTTGGGATGGACATTTTTTTCACTCAGTTCGAAATATTTAATGTGTATAAAGTACTATATTTTTTCAGAAAATAAGTTGAAACTGATATGAATTAATAAGAATTAAAAGATCTTTTTAAAACACACCCATCAAAAAATTAAAATGTACTAGGCCTTTCGAGAGATCCGAGTTCTCTTTCATCAGGTGCAAAGAAGACATGCTTCTACTGTAAAAGCAGCAGCTAGACAATGAAAGCAAAAATTTTAGTTCTTACAATATTTTTTGTTCGATAACTCTTTTTACCTGGTATAAAATAAGAAATTTGATGATTGCAGTTTGTAACTATAGAAATAGTTATAAGTTAAACATCAATATTGTCTTACTATTATGACCTACATTATTTATCATTCCAGACATACTTTGTACAATACTTAAAAACTATTTATTGTTATAAAAACATTTATTTTTAGGAAGAAAAAAGTTAATAGTTCACTTAGAGGGAAATGTATGACTATAAAATGAATAAAGAAGTATATAAATTATTGAATTTGAAAATATTAATATAAAGAGAAATTTGGCAAGTAAGTCCTTAGATAATCTAGATTTTCTTCATTCCTGTTAGATTCACAAAATTCTTGAAATCTTAACTTTATAAAGTCTGTGTATGGATTTCAATTGAAAATGCATTCAATTTTAACTTCTTTAACTAGAGAGTCAACTTGTACCAGTGGTGTATCATCAAAGAATACTGCATCATTTTACTACCAGTGTTATTTTTTGGTACTACTTGGTTATCCCATTGACCAATTTTGCCAAATTATACAAATTACCAAACTAATAGCCAAATTATTCATATTGACATAATTTTTACTTTAAATGACGAAAAAACAAATAACTGGTCAAATAATTAATAAAAATACAGATAAAAAGTCAAAATAAAAATCACTTAATGACATTTTAAACACATGTATCAAACTTAATGTTTTTGAATGTGGCATTCATGATCATCCATTATTGGCATTTAATCTTATACAGTTTGCTGAGACAAAGTCCAGCAAATTTCAGTCCTTCGAAGTTAAATTCAGATAAATGGAGTAGAATAATTCAAAGAATGTGTGGGTTTGGAAGGCGCAAAGAAAATCATTTATTTAAAGAATCAAAGCGGTGCCGCGTTCGGTTCAGCAACCACAATACAAAGTATTTTGCCAAAGGCATTTTTGTTATGCACAGATGTTAGCTGAAAGAAGGGAGTGTAGACCCCATACATATACATCTATTGACGAAAGTATCGCTAACCTAGATCAGGTGAAATAAGAATTTTAAGCACAATTGTTAGTAGCAAGAAAGCGAGAAAGGGTCTCTAGTATTGTCGAAACATATACCTGTAACTGCGTCAATTCGATAGTTTATTTATTGCACGGGAACAAATTTCAAAGCAGATATCCGTACATTTTCCCGACACCGTATAAATATCTGAAAAGATCAAAGGGTGTTCCGCAAAGGGAGGCTGGATAGTTACATTATCTGGAAAGATGAAAGGTTATGCGAAAAGGGGCGAGCAATGGTATTTACCTTCTAATAATAATAAAGGGGTAATATTAAAAAATATAGAATATAGAAGTATTAGGGAATTTATGAATGAATATGAAAGTATCCAATCCTAGAAAGAGTTAGAGGAAAGGGAAAGAAATCGGTTGGATAATGTTAAATTAAGGTGGAAATGGGTGTCTTTATGTTAATACGAGAAAGATAGAAATGGGGGAGCAGAGAGTTAGGGACTGAGAGGTTTTTGGAAAAAAGAGTTGGTGTATCTGAGATTTCAGTGAAGGATTTTCCCAAGGAATTGATTTTAGCAGGAGAGCGAGTTGATATCGGGATGATCTTCAGGATTTGGTATTGGGGTAAGCGAGCTCATGTTTTTCCGAGCACTTAATATTTTACCAATTTTCTAAATTACATGCATGTTGAGGCTTTCCTTTTTACATTTCGCATTAACATTTTATTGCAATGCAAACTCTCATGATTATATCGTATTAATATTTTGGATATGTATACTTAATTAATTTTTCTTTCAATAAATCATTCTCTTTAATTACGGTTTAATTATTTAATGTATTGTTTCTATTTCCTCGTTTCGGGTGAATTAACGAACCTGGTTACTTATTCCTTTCACGACTCGGCCTTTTTTATGTGAATATGTGTAAATATTATGAATATCTAATGATCAATCTATGGAAATATAGAAATATTGAATTTCGTAATAATTAATTTAATAAAACAAGGTTATAGTAAACAACCACCCGAACAATGGTGACCGTGCCAATTAATACTTTTAAGTATTAATCATTAAATATTAAACCTTCAAACGGAAAATAGAATATAAATATGAAATTAATAATAATAATAATAAAGTAAAAAAAAAAAAAAAAAAAAAAAAAAAAAAAAAAAAAAAAAAAAAAATCTCGTATTTGTTTGCATTGCATATTATAAAAGGTAGTAAGAATGAAAAAACATCAATCTAAGTATTGGTATATTCAAGCAATGATTCTTCAAATTACAAACATTATTTTGTATAATATTCAATGTTTTATAAATAACAAAACTATTTGAAAATCGTGTTTAAGAATATAGTTTCAGATTTATGTTAAAATAAGAATAACAATTATTGGTACATTGGCTCTTAACAAAATATTATTTTTATTTTGATTGTTTAATTTTCCTCTTATATGTGATTATTATTTGAAATCTATTTATTCCAGTATCTACTGTAACATTCAAAAAAAAAAAAAAAAGAGCCTTAAATTGACTGAGTGTTGTTTAAAATTTTTTTTTTAATACTTTTGAGTTAATGCATTTAAATTATTTTCATTTATTACACTTCATTTTATTCTTAATAATTTTGATTTTGAATTTATTTATCATACCTAAATTATTGTTAATTTTATTTTACATTATTACAACCTTGCTCTCATTATTGAAATAAAAGACTAAATACTAAAAGGTAAAGCATAAAAGCTTATGTTATTTTGTTGAAGTATATCTATGATATAAATAAATATAAATAAATAAATAAGAATAGCAATTATTAGAAGGGCAATATCTTATATTTTGCATGAAATTATTACATTTAATCATATTAATGTAAAATATTATGTAATGTGTATGACAAATGTCGAAAAGTATATGAGTATTAAACTTTTACTTTGTATCACTATAACGTGAAAAAGGGGATCTAGATTAAATATTAGAAAATTTTAAACAAAAATAAATAAATAAAAACAAATAAATAAATAAATAAATAAATAAAAGACATAAAATATTGTCTTAAAAATGGCGGACGAGGAATCAGACACGCTTATTAGAAAATTAGCAGGTTTTCAAACTGTTATACCTCAATTTGATAATCTTTCGGCAATCACCCTGAAATATTTCATCGAACATCTAGAAAATATCACTGATATAGCAAAATGCACTAAACCGGAAAAATTACTTATTTTAAGATCACGAATACGTGGATCTGCTTTAACAAGCCTAATTTCCACCCCAGATCTCTATCAAGAAAAAGATTATGACGAGTTTAAAAAGAAATTCTTGTCGTACTTCGACACACAATATAGCTTAGGAGCCCGGCAAAAACAGTTTTCTAACTGTAAAATGTTGCTGAATGAACAAGTGAAAACATATGCAGCAAAAGTTGCATTAGCCACGGAAAATTTTTTCAACGCTCCAGATCTAACGAATGAAGCCATTAAAACTATTTTTGAAAATACTAAATTAGGAAAATTTATCGATGGCCTTCTTCCCCATCTAAAACAATCAGTAATATTGAAAGATCCTAAAACATTTCAAAGCGCGGTTGAATTCGCCCAAATGTTGCAAGCTAATGAAACCCCAAACGATTCTCAAATACTAGAATCTGTCAATAATGCAATAAAATATTACGATAAAAACGAAATAAAAGACATCCTCGAAGCTCACGCATCAAATACAATGGAAATGATAAATTCCTTAACAAAAGAAGTTGAACAATTAAAAATGCACACGCGGCAAGACTCGCCACGAGCACATAACAATCATTCCTTTAGACCCTCACACAGACGGGGTGTGGGTAATTCAAGATACACACAAAATAGATATTATACTCAGAGAAACATCCCCAGCTGTGGAATATGCAATAAATCGCATTTTACTTCCGAATGTTACAACAATCCGGCAAACAAAACTAACTTTAGGGGGAGATTTAATACATTTAGAAGGAATGGCAGGATCTCTCATACAATGCGGGGTAACAATAGAGAAAACAGATCACAAACATCAAGGGATTTTCAACAAAGCAGACATACTTCGGAAAACTTTTAACGGGGGCCCTCTCTTCTGTCCCCCCAACGCGAGACGGCTCCCTTGCAAACAAAATATTGACAGGACAGAAAAAAACTTTTGTTGTAAACACACAAGCAGTGGAGTATAGTAAAAATGAAAGGAAGATTACTCTGCCTGTAGTCAACTTAAAATTAGCGGGAATTACAGTGAAATCTTTGTTAGATAGCGGCGCATCAGCAACGCTCTTAAATAGTAAAATTTTCAAAATAATTCAAAAAGATGATAGAGTTAAAATTCTAAAAATTGACGCTCAAATTAAATCAGTGACAGATGGAAAGTTAGAAATTACTAATTGCATTTCAGTACCCATAAATATTGGAAATAAACACTATCAGCATAAATGTTACGTTGTTAATAATCCCTTATCCGATTACTATGATGCGATAATCGGCTATGATTTCTTAAAATCAAAACAATTCACAATTTGCTTTAAAACTGATAAAATAAAAATGCAAAATACGGAAATTGATATCCACGATGCTTTAACAAACCCAGTAATTAATCAGACGACTTATGCATACTTACCCAAACATATTGTTTTACAAGCAGGAGAATCGAAGGACATTGAATTCGCATTAAATAAAACAGTAAAGAAAGGAGATTTAATTAAAATATTTTCAAATTTAAAAAATCCAAACATTAAATTTGTTAATATGTGTAGGGTGGATAACGAACGACGAATAAAAGTAAATGTCTCAAATCTTTCTGAAAAACCTATTCCCCTGAATAAAAACACAAAGATTGGTACGATTAGTAATAATTATGACACAAGAAATATAGAATTAATTAAGCAACTAAGAAGAAATGAATTAAAACCTTCTGACTTTAATTTAGAACACTTGGACGAAAGCATAAAAAAACCTTTGCTAGACTTACTCTTCGAATTTGCGGATATTTTTAGCAAACGCCTTTACACGATAGGAAGAACAGAGGCAATACAACCCACTCTCGAAGTCGATGCTACAAAATTACCATCAATTAAGCCGTATAGACTCCCGGAAGCTCTTCAAAAAGAAGCAAATAGACAATTGGAAGAATTAGAACAGGCCAACATTATAGAACGTTCCAATTCATACATTAGTTCTCCATTACTATTAGTAAAAAAGAAAAATATAACAAGGGATCCAAAAGACCAGAAATATCGTTTAGTAGTCAATTACCGCGAATTAAATACTCATGTAAAATATCCCAGATATAGACTACCAATAATACATCACTTACTAGACAAATTAAAAGGGAATAAAATTTATACAACGCTCGACTTAAGCAATTCTTTTTTCCAGATTCCTTTAAAAGTTGAACACAGAGACTATACTACATTCAGTACCCCGAAAGGAAATTATCGATTTGTCACATTGCCGCAGGGTTTAAAAATTTCAAGTGAGCATTTTGCAATGTTAACAGATCAAATATTATCGCCATTATCTGAATTAAATATCAGTAACTTCATAGATGATTTTGCAATGGGCGGGTCAAGCGCGGCAGAAATGTTACATAAATTGCGTCTACTTTTTGAAAGATTTCGATTATTCGGTATTACATTAAATCCTGAAAAATGCTCTTTTATGCTGCCCGAAATTAACTTTCTAGGACATAAATTAAATGCAGATGGCATAAAACCAGTGGAAGAAAATATAATCAAAATAAAAGATTTTCCCTCGCCAAATACAGTTAAAAAAATTAGACGATTTGTGGGATTAGTATCATATTACAGAAAATTTATAAAAGATTTCTCGAAATTAACTGCCCCATTGACAGACTTAACAAAAAGAAATGCACGCTTTAAATGGACTAAAGAAGCACAAACGTCATTTGACAAGCTCAAAGAATACCTTTCACAACCCCCGATTCTAATTCACCCCGACTTCGACAAAGATTTCGTCTTAAGTGCAGATGCGTCGGACAATACACTAGGGGGATGGCTCGGACAAGAAGATGCTAACGGCATAATACGCCCAATTGCTTACTTTTCAAAGAAACTCAACCCAACACAAAGAAGATACACGATATTGGAGAAAGAATTAATGGCTATCGTCTGTTGTATATCCACGTTTAAACATTACTTGTATGGCAGACATTTTATTATACGCTGTGACAATAAAAGTTTGACGCAACTTTCTAAGCTTGAAAATCCGGGAAACAGAGTGGCGAGATGGTTCATGTTTCTTGCAGATTACAATTACACCTTTCAACATGTGCCCTCATCAGAAAACATTATCGCAGATATACTCTCACGAGACTATTTTAATACTTCCGAAGTAAATGCAAATACTTCTATTAAAAACAACACTGGCAGTAATAATAAAAATAAAACACAGGAAATGGGGAAAATACTATCGAATTTAAACAATAATAATACGGAGTGCGTAACTACAAAGAATTGTGATAATGAAAAGAAAACAAGCACAAATCAGCATTATAAGGAATCAAATAAAGTAAAAGCCATCAAGGGTTTAGAAAATCTGGGAAATTCATGTTTTATGAATGTTGTGCTACAAAGTCTAACTCATTTATCACAATTAACAAATTATTTATCGCACGATATTATTAATTGCGATATCAAACAAAATTGTATGATATGTTCGCTAAAAAGGCACTTACAGGCTACTGTTACAAGTGCGGAAAAAGTTATTAAACCAGTAGAGTTATACGAGAACCTAAATAAAATAGGTACACAGTTTCGACAGAACGAGCAAGCAGATGCACACGAATTTCTATGTCAGGTCATATGCCGCCTACAAGAAAGTATAAAGAAACATACAAACCAAGATACAATAAATGATAACAATGCAAGTCCGATAAAATCCATATTCGAGGGTAATTTCCGTAGCGAGGTGAAATGTTTAAATTGTAAAAAAAAAAGTATTAATTTTGAACCTTTCATGGATATTTCTTTAGACATTGCGCAAAACAGTGAATCACTCGAAGATTCATTACAAAATTTCACGAATCCAGAATATTTAACAGGATACTATCGCTGTTTTAATTGCAAAATAGCTAGCGAAGCAAGCAAAATGATGTCTATTTCAAAAAATCCTGAAATATTAACAATTCACTTTAAAAGATTCGAGTTCGCAAACTCACGAGAAAACAAATTATCATCATTTATTTCTTACCCCGAAAAATTAAATTTGCGCAAATACATGTCAAATGTAAGGAATAAGAAACCAATTTGGTATGAACTTCACACAGTTATCGTGCATTCGGGAAATCTTATTAGTGAAGGACATTATCATTCATATGTTAAGGGAGAAAATGGAAATTGGTATTTAACAGACGACACAAAAATAAAACGCGTAAATATATGCGAAGTTTTAAGACAACAAGCGTATATCTTAATTTATACTATTGCAGGAAAAGATAATAATATGTCTAATTTAAATTTACGCATTATAAACGCTATTCAAATAGATCTGCCTTCAATAAATGAAATTAAATTAGCCCAGAAAGAAGACAAAAAGCTTTCAATAATTATAACCGCTTTGCAAAACGGAGTCAAAAATGACAAGCAACGTTTTCCTGACTATTTTATAAGAGATGATTTATTATTACACAAAGCTTCATTACCAAGAATTAGAAAATCAATTAAAGTTGAGCAGATAGTCATTCCAGACAAATTCAAACCACATATTTTGACGGCAAAACACATATCGCATTTCGGATTAATAAAAACATACAATGCAATACGTGAAAATTACTTTTGGGAGAATTTATATTCAGACACGAAACATTTCATTAAATCTTGTAAGCAATGTGCAGCATACAGATCTCCGAACAAATTGCCCCCAATTCCCATTCAACGCAGTTATATACCCTCGCAGGTGAATGAATTTATAAGTGCGGATTACATCGGTCCATTTCCAAAAACTGATAAGGGCAATCAATACATTTTAACGTTCCTAGACCATTTTTCTAAATATATGAAGTTATATGCTGTGCCGAAATCAAATACATATTACTCAGTCGAATGTCTTATGGATTTTATTAGTACATTCGGAGTACCAAAGCATTATTTGACCGACAAACAAAGTTGCTTTACATCGGAAGTTTTTAAACATTTGTGTGAAAAATTCGGTGTGATTAAATTATTTACTACACCACAACATCCAAGCGGAAACGGAGCCTCAGAAAAGATAAACGCCAATATTAAGAAATCACTGGCGATATTCGCAGAAGATACAGGTCAATGGGACGAATACATTGGATATTACTCTTTAATTTATAACAATAGCGTTCATTCATCACACGGTGAAAAACCGGCATACATTCAGTATTCATATGATCAACAACTGCCGAATGATATCTTAAGGGAGCAACAACCTATTGAACACATTTCATATGCTAATTTTGTTCGGAAAAAAGCTTCACAATTAAACTATGTACACAACAAAGTTAAAGAAAACCTATTAAAATCAGCTACACTTCAAGAAATTTATCAACACAAGAAGGCTAGACACAGGAACTTTACCCCGGGACAACAGGTGTTTTTATACAATAGAGACTGCGATAGGTTCAAACTAACAACAAAAAAACGTAATAATGTAGGTCCTTACACAATAAAAGAAAAACACAATGAAGTCAATTTTACAATATACGACCCAACAGATTTAAACGGCAAGGAAATGAAAGTCCATTCGCAGAGACTAATACCATTCACACAAAGAAGACAAGAACTGAATCTGTTCAATACAAAAGTAAAAGCGAACAGTTCTCCCACATCCCACACGTCAGAACAAACGGATAAACCAAATGCCCAATTTGATGACTTGCCGAATATCCATCTATTATGGGAACCCAATTCTTTAAAACCTGCAACAGGCACTATTCAGAGTATCCAAAGCGAAGGCTCCATAATGGACGATATTCATCCATTATCTGACCACGAACAAGCATCCCCTATCAGCGCAACTTCTGGAATGTCACACATTTCATCAACGCATTCAAGCAGTACAGACGACACTATTATATACACACCTCCAAGAGAAAATATATCACAATGCCAAAGATATGATTTAAGACCAATAGAGCCCCGCTATTTAGCTAATAGATTTATGAAATGGGCGTTGGATGTCACAAAAGATTAGAGTACCGTAAATATTCTCAACCTTCTTTCCTCAAGAGTAACAGGTGTTATGACTTCCCAAACAATTCCCAAAACGTTTTCTCTTCAAAATAAGAAAAAAAAAAAAAAAAAAAAAAGGGAGAAGGAAAGAAAGTGTGGCAATTCACATGGAATTATTTAAATGCCACGTGTTGAAAAAAAAAAAAAAAAAAATGCTATTTTCTCTAACCTCTTTTCAGGTTATTTGAATTTCCTGTGTATCATCCTGATTTAATATGTATAATCTATCAATTCAATTATGAGGATATAGTGTTCAGGATATATATTTTGTGTTTATATTAGCACCAAAATTAGTTAATTACTTATTTAACAGGGAAGTATAGAGGAAATCTATCAACTAATTATTATTTAGAACATTAAATTGTTTTATCAATTTTATTTTCCATTAATACTCTCAATTCTCTATCTTCAAATTTATCTCCAATATTTGTAATTAATTAAAAAAAAAACAAAAAAAAAAAAAAGAAAAAAAAAAAAAAAAAGTCTGAAAGATAAATATTTTAACTTTCAGCAAATGGAAAGAGAATTAAATACTCTCTCTTCAATTTTTTTTATATATAATAAAGAGGTAATATTACATTCTGAATTTCGATTGAGCAATTATTAAGTGCTTAATTCCGAATATTATATTCAACACAATTGCGATGATTAAATATGATTTAAATTTAATTATCGAAATGTACATATATCAAATTATTATTGCATCATTGTATTACATATATTATCATTTTATTATAATGATCATTCAATGCATTACATTTAATCAAATATAAAAGTTGTATATACACATTTAATTATATTACTTTATGAATATAATAATGTATTTTCTCAATTAATTACTTAATAAATTAATTGTATGGTTCAAGATATGTTTCGATAATTAAATATCACAAAATAATAATAATAACAATAATTAATAAACGTTATAATATTAGCTAACTCAGATATTGTAAATATATTTTAATGGCATTACTAATTATAGTAATTTGCATTATTAAAACAATTATCTGATCATTTGGACACAATTCTGGAATTACAATGTTAATGTAGTTAAAATATGGTACTTAGAGTACATTCTATTCATTAGTACAAATTCGTCACAAAAAAAAAAAAAAAAAAAGTGGGAAATTTATTATATTTCAATTGTTTGAACAATCATTATTTTGAAATCACGTTTTAATTATTAGAGTATGTAGGATACATATATTATTCATATATTATAATATATACTCTCAATTATTAATACATTTTGGCTAATAATGTATTAAGCCATAGCATGTATAGATTTCATACGCAAATTGCTGAAACTACATGATAAAGTGTCTCCGAAACTTTTCTTTCCCTTATAAATATTATAGAGATAAGAGGCACGAATACTTCAGATTTTCACCGGGATGGTTGTTTAATAACAATAATAACAATAATAAAAACGTATTTCAAGACTTAATATTATAAGAAAATATCACTAAAGAAATTTTAATTAAGAAATGAATAATGCCAAAAGCCTCATACCAAGAAAAAAAAAAAAAAAAAGTTATTTTAATCAAATAAACTAAACAATTTGTAAAGTATTTTATAATTATAATTCAGACTTTTATATTACGTGGCAGCTATAGATGATTTAAATTTGCAATTAAATTTTTTATATATATAACAATAAGAAAATAAATAAATAAATAAATAGATAAATGGAAATATGTAAGTAAAAGGAGAATTCATAATAAATAAATTTCGGAATGAAACTCTTCTCCGTTACTCAAATCGAAATTTATACACATAATTTTATATTTTATTTTATGCAACTGATTATTAGTAAAGACTGGTCTTATTTATTTATTTAATAATTCTTCATAGGATTAAAGAATTAAAAGCAAATCAACTAGAATAACCATAAATATTCCCTTTAAACATACAGAATATGAGTAACATCATTGGTACCTTGCAATTAATAAAAGATGATTTTTATCATGATCTTTAAGCTATTTCAAAGCGTTTGCGGTATTTATCCTTGCAAAATGGCCAATTGTAGGGGTAAAGATTGCAAGCTCTAATTAGATAATAATAATAATAAAATAATAATAATGATAATAAGAAGAAGAATTTTAATTAATGTTTATAACATTTTGAGAACAATAATTTCCTTTTACAAATTTTATTTCCTTCAAAACTCACTTGAAATATCTTTGTTCAGCGATTCAATTTCTTTTCTTAAATCAGAATCATTGCTTGAGTAACGAATGCTTGTATTAATTTACGTATTGAAAATAATCGAAGATATATGTAAAAAAAAAAAAAAAAAAAAACAATGATAATAATAAATTAAAATTTTCTCTTTAAACAAATGATTTAAAATACATCTTAATTATTACTATTTAATTAAATTTTGTTTTTCTTTTGCTCGGAAAATAAAGTAAGAGCCCGTTTATTTCAATTTCCAGCTCTGTGTCTCAACATGATGTTGGAAATGGCCACACCATCCCGTCAAAGACACAAAAATGGACTGCACTGCTCCTTTAATAACGAATTTGAGTGCTCCAAAATAGCAAAAAACGTTTGGAGCAAATTAGATATACCGCCTACTGCCTGTCATTTCCATGATTGCAGCCAGTGTTTGGTAATCAACGAGACATTCATCATAACAAAAGATTTACAGTTAGTAACACCAACATCCTTTATACTTAGAAACTCGCGTGAAAGCACAGACTTGAAATCCACAGCCTATAACTGCTTGACAACAAACGGCCAATATTGTGAATGCGACGAATATAAATGCCAAGGCACTAAAGAATTTTGTAATTTACACCCATGTGTCAATAACAGTGACTGCTATTGTGAAATGACTTTTGAAAAACTAGACCTTTTAGCAATTCTGCCTGAAGAGATTATTTATAATCCAGATATACTAATTTTAGAAACTTGTTATTTTGACAAACGTCGCACTTTCTCAACAAAGAAATTTCGTCGCCACCTGTTAGAAGGGGAGAAAGCTACCTTTTCTCAGAGAAATTTAACGTTTACGTTCGAAGATCCCGTACTTCATCTTCCTGACGCAGGAAAAGTAATATTGCGCAGCGAAGATTTTGAACATGTATTAAATGTCCCTGAAGACAGACTTATACATGTTCCCTTCGAATACCTTGCTTATAAAGCCGACATACAGGTAACATATTTACACCCTACGGGAAAAATTGTCACAGGACAGATACATGTGACAGGAAAAACAATATGCCAGCTACGTCATTGTTTCTTGTGCTATGACGCAATTAAACATTTTAAGTGCTATCCACCTATCATTCAATACGCGATGTTTATATTATTAATTATACTTATTGTCATCACTCTGTGGTGTGTGAAAATAATTCTTAAAAGTTTTAAGTTCATAATTTCTTCACTAGTATCAATATTATACGGGCTAAGTAGACTACTAAAAATCTTAGCTCGTTGTTCATTACTTTTGGGTACCTTTATAGGATCTACATTACGAGAGATTATACAGAACTGTTATGCAGCACTGGAAAGAAATGCCATTCAACGGGCAAACATTCATACTTTACCACTTGTCCTACTCATGTGCACATGTATACTTATGACAGCTTCAGCAGACTGTAGCACTCATACAATCATAAAATCAGATCTCAAATCGTGCGAAGTCCTAAATGACGGTACGAAAAACTGTCAAATATTCACGACAGCCGAAATATCATTGAGATCCTTATCAGCGGAAAATTGTTTGTGGTTTTCAGATGAACATGACAATCATCTATTTACATTAAAAATAAAATTAGATTCAGTATCGTGTATATTCAACAAAGAGCGACTTTACTTCACATTCCCTGTTACCGTCAAACAAATAAGCCAAATATCTTGCATTTTTAATAAATATTGCGGTAGGGGAGTTCATTGCATAAAAAGATACGTTGGTAAAGGAGGTATCCACTTTGAAGCTGAAACGTCTCACAGTAGACAATTTCCGGGTTTTTCCGCATGTTTAAGTGGCTCAAGTGGAAATGGATGTTTCATAGTCACTCGACCTTCTTGCAATTTTCATCGAGTATGGTACGAACCAGACCTATTAAACAGTTATGAAGTATCTAAACTAACAGGGCATTCATGCAAGTATCATGTGTCAGTGACCAACGTCGAAAATAACACAATATCGCGTCTGTCCATTTCCGATACAGTTTTCACGCCAAATGGCATAAGAATTGCAATACTGGGAGCATATGATCAACCACAAATATATTTAACCGACAAATTAATTCAAAGAGTGGGTAGAGAAGAAGAAGCGTATCTGGCACCTGCATGCGATCGTAATAACCCGCAAAGTAACATGATCGGTGCAATTCAAGCAAACACTTCATACACTACAGATTTCATTTTTGCTCCCGATTTCACACAGTGTGACTATTTTGAAGACAACCTGAGGTGTGCAACTTCACCAGATAGCATAAAAAGGTTACAAGCATCACAGGAATATGCCTTGCCTCTGCAGAAAAATATACACCTTTTTTCCATAAATGAGGGCATGCTCCAATCAACTCAGCTTCTATCATCGGCTGTTAGAGTTCAATTGCATTTTAGAAATTATAAAATACAAGTACAAACATCCACCATATGTCCACAATTAGTCGGAGAAAGCATAACTGCTACAGGATGTTACAACTGCCCTATTTTGGCTCGTATTACATTTAGGGCCCATAGCTCCTGCCAACAAGGCATTGCATCGGTTGAATTACAAAAAATTAATATTCACACAAAAGCAATCTATCTAAAACTAGAAGAAACCACACACATTATAAAATTCCAGGCTGAGGAGAAATGTGCCACCGAAAAGTTGTGTCTAAAGACAACATCATTAATACAATGTCACTCCTTTAAATACTGTCTCGATGAGCCATCGGTTGAACTATTAAACCTTAACACGAATTATACACGAACTGTAAGTTCGAGCTCACCATCTAATATGTGGGACTGGTTAAATATTCCAAATATGAACTCTTCAATATTTTTTTTGAAACTGATAGGTTCTGCTTTATTCATTATATGTTTAATCATAACAACACTAGCAACTCTTATATCATGCTGCTGCAAAGCAAGATTAAAGTTTCACATGTGTGTATTTCTACTATATAACAAAATGTTAGCTAAGCAGGAAGTATACTTATTTAATTTGTTTTCCCTTTCACTTTTCCTTAATACTAGGAATAGATGGGAATATGATAAACCAATTATATTAAACTTTTTCTATTTATGATTATATATGTTTGTTGTTTCAAAACCATGCGAACTCAGTTCACAAAACAAAAAAAAAAAAAAAAAAATTGTCTTTTTTATTTAATACTTCCTGATTGGTGTAGTTTTATATGTGTATATTGTATTGAATTTCGTATAGTTTGCCATTATTCTTTTGTTTTGAAATTATTATTTCACATCATGGGATTGCCTCATCATGTTACAGTGTAAGTTAGTGAATTTTTCTTTTTTTTTCTATTTTTTTTCTTTTACAGATTTTTTCGCATATTGCTGAGACAAAGTCCAGCAAATTTCAGTCCTTCGAAGTTAAATTCAGATAAATGGAGTAGAATAATTCAAAGAATGTGTGGGTTTGGAAGGCGCAAAGAAAATCATTTATTTAAAGAATCAAAGCGGTGCCGCGTTCGGTTCAGCAACCACAATACAAAGTATTTTGCCAAAGGCATTTTTGTTATGCACAGATGTTAGCTGAAAGAAGGGAGTGTAGACCCCATACATATACATCTATTGACGAAAGTATCGCTAACCTAGATCAGGTGAAATAAGAATTTTAAGCACAATTGTTAGTAGCAAGAAAGCGAGAAAGGGTCTCTAGTATTGTCGAAACATATACCTGTAACTGCGTCAATTCGATAGTTTATTTATTGCACGGGAACAAATTTCAAAGCAGATATCCGTACATTTTCCCGACACCGTATAAATATCTGAAAAGATCAAAGGGTGTTCCGCAAAGGGAGGCTGGATAGTTACATTATCTGGAAAGATGAAAGGTTATGCGAAAAGGGGCGAGCAATGGTATTTACCTTCTAATAATAATAAAGGGGTAATATTAAAAAATATAGAATATAGAAGTATTAGGGAATTTATGAATGAATATGAAAGTATCCAATCCTAGAAAGAGTTAGAGGAAAGGGAAAGAAATCGGTTGGATAATGTTAAATTAAGGTGGAAATGGGTGTCTTTATGTTAATACGAGAAAGATAGAAATGGGGGAGCAGAGAGTTAGGGACTGAGAGGTTTTTGGAAAAAAGAGTTGGTGTATCTGAGATTTCAGTGAAGGATTTTCCCAAGGAATTGATTTTAGCAGGAGAGCGAGTTGATATCGGGATGATCTTCAGGATTTGGTATTGGGGTAAGCGAGCTCATGTTTTTCCGAGCACTTAATATTTTACCAATTTTCTAAATTACATGCATGTTGAGGCTTTCCTTTTTACATTTCGCATTAACATTTTATTGCAATGCAAACTCTCATGATTATATCGTATTAATATTTTGGATATGTATACTTAATTAATTTTTCTTTCAATAAATCATTCTCTTTAATTACGGTTTAATTATTTAATGTATTGTTTCTATTTCCTCGTTTCGGGTGAATTAACGAACCTGGTTACTTATTCCTTTCACGACTCGGCCTTTTTTATGTGAATATGTGTAAATATTATGAATATCTAATGATCAATCTATGGAAATATAGAAATATTGAATTTCGTAATAATTAATTTAATAAAACAAGGTTATAGTAAACAACCACCCGAACAAGTTGAACCTTGAAAATCTGGAACTGTTGGGACCGCAGCTATTCCAGATTTTCGCATTTTCTGGATTTTAGAGGTTTGTTAAAAAATCTTTTTTATGGCAATATAATAACAAAAAAATGCAATTTTTTTTTTCTCTAGTGCAAACAAAAAAAAAAGATTCCTTCGATAATATATTTTTTAAAGTTTTATTGATCTTTATTTTTATTTATTTGAAATTTTACAAAATCATTTCTTATAGGTCACAATAATAATAATAATAACAATAATAATAATAATAATAAAAGACATAAATGATCATGGAAAAATTTTGTGAATTTTGTCACTCATCTAAGAAACTATTAGATATTTTCTTCAACTAATCGCTGTAAAAAAGTTTCGAATTTCAATAATCAATTGAAGAGAGAGATGGGGGGGGGGATCAAATTTGTCTGTTGGTCGCTGAGAAAAATTTCATCATCGAGCCAATTTAATGCATGGAAAATACAATAATTGTTGTGGCGTGCTCAGTGTTTCTGTTTTTTTTTTTAATAGGAGATTTGTGTGGAACTTTTTCCGTCTGGAGAACGAGCACTTGAATAACTGTGGTAAGTTTCGAGCTGTGAGAGATATTTCAGTCGCTCCTTTAGACTCGAGTGATCAGAACCTATTGATCTGTATGATGGATGAGCCAGATGGGGTCATCAACAGGAGAAAGAAAGAGAGGAAATATCCCAAGTAAGCCAGAATTCTTTTGTTTTATTTACTACTGTAAACATGTTGCAACTCAAAAAATAAAAGCGAAAGTTTTTTTTCTGCCACAAACCAAATTTATTCCCTACCCCCGAAATGACACATTGAAATCCTAAAAATTTTCAAAGGATAATACATCCAGAAAACTGGTAGCCTTTGGATAATTAAAGTTGTCCAGTGCACAGCCATAGAGTATCTTCTGGATGTCGTATTGTCTCATCTATACAATGCCCTGTGAATGACTTTTTATGATAATTTTTTGGTCTATTATTAACACTCCTAGTGTCTTGAGGGCTTTCCTGCATTTTTATAAAAATGCTTATAAAAATAATATTAATTAAAATGTTCTTCCCCTGTTTGTTTCTAAAATACACTTCATGTTCCTTTATTTGAAATACATTTTGAAATACAATTCTGTTCGAAATTTTTTTGCATACAGCAGATTAAAATTGATTTTTGGAAACAGAAAAATATGGGAAAAGAACTTAGAGGGTTAAAGTGCAAAATTAGCATTAGCACCAGTCACAGGAATGCTAAATGAGAAAAAGTTGCTATTTAAAAATTGTTTGTCAACAGCCACCTTATTACCATTTTCCTATGAGGGAATAATAAAATTTTCTTGAATTCCACCAAGGATTCTACTTTTTTCAGGCTACATTATGTTTATATTAATTTGTTCGATTCAGTTTTAATTTAATACTAATAGAAATCTTAACAAATGTTTACTTTTTAATACTTTTAAGCAAAAATGTTTTCATTTATAAAACGTACTAATGGCCATTGGCCACTTATGAAATTTCCTAGTTTTGTCCTTTATCTATTATAGGATAGAAGTAGATGGAAAAGAACCAAGAAATATCTTATATGCATGTATGTTCAATGTGTAATTGGCTAATTTGATCTCCAAATCCTCTGAATATATAATGGATAGTTTTATAGAATATGATGATTACAGGATTAATAGTCATTATATGTCATCCTAATTGTGATTGTATGAGCACAGAAGCCAATGATGAATTCAGGGTCCTTCCTTCCTTTTTCTATATGTTAATGTTCTGACAATGCAGTTCCCTCCCAAAATTTCATAATGTTTCTGCCAAAGCTGTAAAATCCCTCTAGGAGAAAGTTGTCAGAATTCAACTCTTTCAAATGTTAATAAATATTTGTCAGAAATTATTTCTTATGTCCAGGATTTAAAAAATATGCATTAATTATGTATAAATCGATTCGTAAGAAATAAATTAATCTGAAGATTTGTAGTCAGTAAGCAATACTTGATATGTTGTCACCACACCACTAGTATAAATATGTGATACTGGATACAATGTGAGAATGCTAGGAATTAGTAGCTAAGATACTTCAAGTAATGCTAAGTGGAAAAATTATTTACAATGTATTTATAACCAAACATGCTAACTTCATTTACACATACAGATATAGCATATCCTGTCTAATAGTAAATTGCATGTTAAGATATTATCTAGGTTATATCATTAAAAAGTACTCTTCTCTTTACTATTAACCATGTTCAGCTAGGCTTATTTAATGAGATAATCACACAAGTCTTTTCCAAACTCTTGTACATATGTACTCTTTGTTTAAAAAAATATCCCATGGTCACAGCATGAGTAGTTACTTTCTGCAAACTACACATTTCACCTACAAACTAAAATTGAATTAATTTCTTGTACCTTCTGCCAAGCTCCAAGATTTTCATCTGTGAAATCAAGGAAACCTCACATGTTTTTTAGACCCATTTGTTCACTTATAACTCATCACAGGAGATTATTTTTTCTTCATCTTCCTTTCTTCTCATCATCTGGTTCTTTATGTAATCCACATTCCATTATATACAAACCTCTCTTCTGGTATTACCTTTCAAACAATAGAGCTTTTATATTACTATACAAATAATGAATACAATGGTACTCATTGTAATCCCATAGATAAGAAGCATGTTTCCATGTATGCAAGTATGTAGATAATGATTTACAGGTAAATACAAAACATAAAGAAAATAAAATTAACAGTAATTTCCACTAAGCAAACATTTCATTAACATCAGAGTTATCCTACTAGATGATCTCTGATTTGTCATTCAGCATCAAATTTGGTGTAGATAACAATTATAATTGGAGCAAACTTTCTTAGATTTTTAAATTTTTTTTAAACATAGTATTATTTATTTAATGCTTAATTATTATGATTAATTTAAATTATAAGTGTAATAATCATTTTCTATTTTATCTTGCAGTAGAAGGAAAAAATCTGACACGAGAATCCTAATGGATGATAATGAAACAGATGATCCAGATATGTAATACTACAAAGTTTTTTTTTCTTTAATTCTGTCGACATTTTTAATCTACAGAAAAGATGCAGGTCATTTTAAGCGGCAGAGCATTGAAATTCTGAACTCACTATGAGTGTATTGTATTAAGTTTGGTTTAGCCAGATTTTTAAATATTGCTAAATGAACCATAGCTCAGTATATATGTACAAAAAAAGGTTTCTTGATGAATGATCAAAGGAGAATGAATTAAGCTCCTTATTCTACACATGTTAATTTTGGATGCTTGTTTTTGATTGCTCTTATATGAAGTTAAATATCTTATCTAGGCAGTCAAGCTTTATATCTTTTTTGTATTACATACATTCAGTTTATCAATGCTCTACCGAAAACTTCATTCTCATCAGAGTGTAAGGGTGCATCTCAATTCACAAAATGAAGAGTTAATTTAAAAGCTGAAGGATAAATAAATCTCAATATTTAAATCTTTTAGCCCAAATTTGTTCGATTTATCTTTTTTGCAACATTCAACATGTTTGGATATACTTTCTTAAAACTATTGAACATATCATTTACAATTTTTTTATGAGTATGAAATTAAATATTATTTTTGTTCTTTATCATAGCAATTTACTGTACTTAAAAGTCATCTAAATATGTATGTTTTTTGTTGTTTTTTTCAACGTACCAAAATTAAATGAAATATACAAACATGAAATTTTTTCCTCAATATATATATATATATATATATCATAATTAATTTTTTTAAATGTTACTTACTTCAAAATTCGAATCATTTTGTGTGTTTTGTGCCCTGCTGATGTTAAAGTGTTTTTGTAAGTTAATCAGAGAGTTACTAAAGGCTGTGAGAACTACCTCTTGAATAAAATGTTTATTCCATTCATTTTTTTGCTGATATGTGAACCTTTTGGAAAGCAATGTTCACCCCAGCCACCATTTGTATTTATTATAGCACTGCATTTATGTTGTAGATTTCAAACTTCATTTTTTATTAATATTTTTATTTATTTATTTATTTATTTTTTAGTCTTCCAAACTCAGTTTATCTCAGTCTTCAGAATAAACAAATATCCATTTAGAAAGCTCATTTTTATGAGTATTTATTAAACGTAATAGCACTACTGATGTATATATTTATATTTTCTTTTAGAAAACATAAACTATAAAATTGGCTTTTATTATGTATCATTGTCCAAGTTTAGCTCAGGTAGAATCTAGAAGGGGTTAAATGTATAAAATGTAAAACTGAGAAAATAAAATCTGCACCCCCCCCCCCAAAAAAAAAAAAAAAAAACAGTTAAAAAAAATAAAAGTTATAATGACAAATGTTTTTTTCTATATTAAAAAAAAAAAAAAAAAAATCTTGAAAATTCTTGAAAAATAACTCAAAATTTTTTAGTGCATTCAATAATTTGTTTTTAATTTCTTGTGATATTTTCTATATAAAATATTATTAAAAATCTCACTTTAAAAATAACAAAATAGATTGTTTATTATTGAATAAAGTTTACTATTTGAATGAAGATTTTATTCATTTTTAAAAGATTATATTTTAAACCAACTGTGATAGGGACTTTCTAAGCCTTAAATTAATCAAAAGTATCCAAACTTGGCTTTAGTTCACATGAAACTTCAAAATAATAACACTTGTTTATAAATTTCTTACCTCATATACAAATTTACCCAGTATTAATTATTATGTATAATTATTTTAAAGAATACTAAGTTCACCATTTATATTTTGTATTATCAAGTGTTAGACTGTATATAATTTTATGAAAGTTTTTTATTTGTTTAAACTATTAATTAACCAAGCTGTTTTCACTAACTTAAACAATACTTGTTTTATTACTGTACTGTATTATTTATGTTTGTTGGAATAAAGTGAGAGTTGAACCAACATTTAAAAAAAAAACTGGTGATAATTCACAATTAAAATAATGGAAATTTGTATAAATCAAAATAATATACAGTATGTGTATAGAGGAGGTATGTGTATATATAAAGGAGAGTGGGATGGAATGGGACATTTTTTACAAAAATAAGAAAATAAACTTTATTTGACACACACACACACACACACACACATATATATATATATATATATATATATATATATTTAACATCTTCTGGTGTCATGATAGAGATAAGAATTGGACTCAGAAACTTCTTGGCAGATCAAACTCTTTTTATTTAATCGCTCATCTTACGTCCGGATCCATGAGTCCGTTCGGAAGTCGCCCGAGCTGTTTATGTGAATTATTGAGGGTTACATGACTGTAGTTTCTGCAGACATCTCAAAACTGCAAAGTCTCTCATCATTCTGCATAATATGTTGGAGCTTGTAATATTTTCCAGCAGAAGACAGAGTTGTGGATTTGGGAGGAACATTTAATTTAATTGGTTCATTAGCTTTTGATTGATATGTGGTCAAAGCCTGCACAATTCCCGGGTCGGTGACGTATGATACCCTAACCACAAATGGCTGCAAAAAGCCCTTAGCTAAACAATTTTAATCTTAAAGAGCATCAAAAAATGATATCTGAAAGTAATAAATGTTAGACTGGGAAAGAAAGTTATCAAGGGCAAAATAACTTTAAGCTTCAGAATTAAAGTTTAAAATAATGAGACTTTAAATTTTTTTAATTTTAAGTATAACTTTTAAAAAAGGGGTTAGTTTTTATCCTTTCATATATATATGTGTGTGTGTTACAGAATGAAATGCTTTTTAATGTCCTTGAATAATATAGAAACATAATTTTCAGAAACTATTTTATAATAAAAGAAATTGTAAATTTCAAAATTTTCCTTACCCTCTCATTAACAGGGAGGTATGGGATTTTTGTGAAACTAAGTATAATAAGGCTATAGTCTATAAAGTCTTGGCTATATATGCAATCTAACAAAGATTGTTGGTTGATAATGCCTTTGCTACAATATCAAATTTCAGTATTTTCATCACTGGAATGACAATTAAGGATTGTCTGTCTGAGATGACATTAAAAGAATATAAGTCCAGTTTATTTATGTATTAAAATGAATATATTTTCCATGTTAGCAATTTACACTCATCTTATTAAAAAGATGGAATTAGACTTGTCCCATTCTTCCATCTACCTTCTTTTATATTAAACTTCCTGTATAAACAAAAATGCTGATTTTAAGCATAGTTTAAATTATAGATAAAATACAGCATAATGCTCCATAAATTGGGAAATTATTACATTTATATGTAAACAAGTCTTTAATAAACAGAAAGCATAAAAAGTATATGAAGCAAATTTACTTTTGATTTTTGAAATAATCTTTTTCTTTATACATTTGCAAGCTTATGCAAATTAGCTACTTTTTTCAACTGAAGAGTTGAAAAAGTGAAGTACTGGGGTACCATTGCTTCATCTAATGTGTAATTGATAAAATGTTTAGATTAGAATGATACATAAAAAGAAAAAAAACTACTGTCCCATTCCACCCCACTCTCCCCTATTGTGTATTGTTTTTATTTTATGGTTGATTTATACAAAGTTTTATTAATTATAAAATAAGTGGTAAAATTGTAGTTTTGGCAATTTTCTAATCATTCTATTAATTTGTCTTTCTTAGAAATGTTTCAAATATGAAAAAAAAAAAAAAAAAAAAAAAAAAAAAAAAAAAAAAACACTCTTTAAATGCATAAAATTTGCTAATATATGCTTGTTATTACATTATGCAGGAGTTAGAATTGTCCTATATTTATAAAATAACTCTAAAAAAATGTCCTATATTTTTCTAGTTACCCTATATTTCTCTACTTTCTCATATATTCGGTATTAATATCATCACCTGCTAGCATTTACAATTGTTTCTGCTATTTTTTTTTTTTTCTCCTGTATTTCCATGCAAAAGCAACAGCTCAATCCTGCACACGAGGCTCATGTTTTCAGTCAATTAAACAAGAGGAATGGTGTGGCATAGATCACTGAATTTTTAAACATGAATTTCTATACAGGAAGTTTAACATTGCTGTCTGTGGAGATTGCCTAATTTCCTTGGCTTTCGTGCCATTATTTCTCTTTTGAATATGGCATCAATAAAGAAATGTTTTTGAATGACATGATGTTTTCACATGCAACGCTTTGATTGCTGAGTTAGTTCAAACATTCAATGTGGTTTCTGTGTTTCATTGTGATTATTTTAGTTTCTCTTATTGTGTATTCAGCTACAATACATGGCTTTTTATTTATTTTAATGTAGAAAAGGCATATCTATTACATTATATTAACGCAGTAACACAATGTGAACATAGATTGATGAAATTCTGCGATATTTAGATAGATCAGATTGATGGTCATGGAAAAAAAAAACGTTAAATGGTCTGCAAAGGATAAAGATGATTACCATATCCAATTCCCATCAGCAATAGTAGTTATTCACAATTAATGCAGCATGCCAAAACAACAATCACAAAACTAATTGAGAAAAACAAAGCAATTAATCTCCATCTCGCTTTGTGGATTCTACTGGCAGAAAAAGCTTGAATTTAAATACAGTAGACTTCCTCAAATCTGCAAACCAGAAATCCACAACTCTCTAAAATCCGCACATATTTTATGGATGTAAACAATGAAACTTTCAGTTCGGATACTGGGACAAAATTTGATTTTTTTAGTTTTGTATCAATTCCATATATCTTTTAATTTGTAATATTCTTGATAAAACTCTATTCATGTTTTTTTCATGAAGGAAGAATAAATTTTTTTGAAAAAAATTCAAGATATTGCTGATATCATTGGTAATCAGAATCTTCTTACCAAGTATATTTATGATCCTGATGTGAATGAATAACGTACCTTTATGAGGCAAGTTTCATGGAATAATTTAGGAAAAATACATTTAATCTTTATAATGAATATTTAATCATACACTATTGATTATTAACTTGACCTTTGCTATTAGTACTTTAATCATTTTTAAAATTATCTAAATTTTATTATTTTAGTTTATTACTTATTTTAATACTTTATTACATTGTGAGCATTCATTATATTTTAGATTGCAATATTAATTGCACTCAAATTACTGTTTAAAAAAAAATGTAAATAAAGCAATGACCAGAAATCTGCAAAATTCTAAAATCCGCACAACCTCTGGTCCCAAGTTGTGCGGATTTGAAAGAGTCTACTGTATATATATATAAAAAATGAATTGAGTGCTCGAACTTTAAATGAGGGAGAAAAAACTACCATTACGAGATTCTGTGGATAATTCATGTGGCCCTAATTAATTATTTATTTCAGTCATTAGATGGAATACAAAATTTATTTTGCTAAATGTTTGTAGATTCCTTTTTGCCACACTGTATGCTGTTAAGTTCAAAGAAAATATCATATGCCATTCTCATGGTACTTTATGGCATCTCATGACACTTGTAGCTTTCATATTATTCATTAATGTTTTTCAAAGAGGTAACAATATTATACAATATAAATTAAATTTTTGCAGCAAGCTACCAATTTTTTAAGAACAATCATACAAGACATACAGACTTGATCTCTGCTTTACACAAAAAAATTGTTCATATTGTTTATATACTGATTTGTAAACATTATTTTTGAGATTAGCATGTTTTTATTTTATTTTGAGGAGGTGGGCATATCATGATATTGGTTTAAAAAAATGTTTTTAACTGTAGACATGAAAAAATTGTACATCTAGAAAAATATATCAGGGGTTTCTCAGGAAATTTTTTCTTGGAAAATGATTATGAACCCTGTTTAATGGTATATAAGAGTATTGTCAGAGTATAAAGGGTTAAATCCAGGCATGAGATTCTTCCGCGGATCCGCGGTTTTCCGCTTTTTTGTCATTTTTCGCTTTTTTGTCATTTTTCGCTTTTTTGTCATTTTTCGCTTTTTTGTCTTCAAAGGACCGCGGAAAAAACGAAATTTTCGTCGAAATGTCGCGGAATAAAAATGCGATTTTCGTCGAAAGATCGCGGAAAAAACGCTATTTTTGTCGAAAGGTTACAAAAAAATTCTATTTTTGTAAAAATGTCGCGAGAAAAACGCAGTTTTCGCCAAATTATTGCGAAAAAACAAAA
Organism: Maratus speculifer; assembly: GCA_964019185.1. Lineage (NCBI taxonomy): Eukaryota > Metazoa > Arthropoda > Arachnida > Araneae > Salticidae > Maratus > Maratus speculifer. Next base: position 444,980,920 of record OZ025290.1, on the reverse strand, counting down.
TTTTCGTAAAAATATAGCGAGAAAAATGCGGTTTTCGTCAAGAAATTGCAAGAAAAACGCGAATCCCGTCAAAATATCGCGAGAAAAACCGCGATTTTCGTCAAAAGATAGGATTTTCATCGAAAGGTCGTGAAAAAATGTTTTTTTTTTGTCAAAATGTCGCGTGAATAACGCGGTATTCGTCAAGACACCGCGAGAAAAACGCTTATTCCGTCAAGACACCGCGAGAAAAACGCGGATTCCGCCAAGACACCGCGAAAAAAAACGCGAATTCCGTTAAAACATCCCTAGAAAAACGCGGATTTTGACAAAACATCGCAAGAAAAATGCGGATTCTGTCAAAACATCGCGAGAAAAACGAGGATTCCGGCAAAATATAGCGAGAGAAACGCGGATTCCGGCAAAATATCGCGAGAGAAACGCGGATTCCGGCAAAATATCGCGAGAGAAACGCGGATTCCGGCAAAATATCGCGAGAGAAACGCGGATTCCGGCAAAATATCGCGAGAGAAACGCGGATTCCGGCAAAATATCGCTAGAGAAACGCGGATTCCGGCAAAATATCGCTAGAGAAACGCGGATTCCGGCAAAATATCGCTAGAGAAACGCGGATTCCGGCAAAATATCGCTAGAGAAACGCGGATTCCGGCAAAATATCGCGAGAAAACCGTAATTTTCGTTAAAATATCGCGGGAAAAAAGGCCTTTTTCCGTCAAAAGATCGCGGAAACTGCACATTTCGTGAAGGAATCGCGGGGAAAAACACTAATTGTGTCAAAGGATTGGCGAAAAAATATTAATTTCGTAAAATATTTGCTTTAATATTGTTTTCAGCAACTTTTTTGCAATTGAATGGCAAATTAAACATTAGCTTGCCATGTTTGTTAATTGTTGTTTTAAGTGAAAACATGTGAAAATTTAAATTGGACAAGTAGCTAAGATTGCTGGGTAAAACATTGCATCGGAAGTATGAACTTAATTTATTGACTTTAATTTCAGAACTACTTATAATATTTGTATATATGGTTTCATTCTGACCCTCTCCCCCCCCCCCCCTTCTTCCTTCTCCCTCCAAAATAAAATAAAACAGGATTTAAGCAAAGGTATTGGCAATTTTGTTGTGAATAAAATAGGCTTAATTGTCTTACACATGCGCTATTTCAAAATAATTTCTCATTTTCCGGTTCACGCGCTTTTCCTCTTTTTTTAACTTTTTGCAATCTCATGCCTGTAAATCTAAAAGAATGAATTTTTAAAAAATACTATTATATTTTTAATTATTTTTTCTTGTTTTTGTGCAGTATTTTCATTGCTGAGTTTGTTTTAATCTGCCAATATATATATGTAAATTGACTTAGCATTCATTGATAATGCCTAATGGATTTAATTAGCATTTTAATTTATGGCTAGGTAATTGTAATTTCAATATTTAAAAAAATTAACCAATAAATTATCCATATGAACTATTTAATCGTTTATTATTTGCAATTTACCATATTTCTAGTACAATATGAAGACTGTTTAGATGATGCATATCATTAATTCTCAAATAGTTGATTAAGATTAAAATGTAATGTTAACTTGTTATTTTAAACTTATAATCTATATATTTTATCGCACAATAAAGCAATATTTAATTTTTATTTCAAATGACATTTAATCCTTATTTCTGATCTAAGATGGTGCCACTAAGATTAATAAAAATTCCTCTTCTTTAAAAACACTATTTGCATGTAATCTGTTTTGATTTTATGCTATTAACTGTATATTTTATTAAAATTACCATATATTTTCATTTTTTACATAAAATATGACATGTTTAACATTATTTTAATAATTTGATATTCTTAATATTAGTTATTTTTAATTATAATATTTTATTATTTTTTTTCCAATATGTATATATCCCTTAATTGTATCCCATCCCTTTAACTGTTAGTAAAATGAGTTTGCACACTTGTGTTTTTTCAACACATTGGCAACTTAGTATATTGTAAGTTTTTCTCATTTGAATTTCTGTTTTTAATGGTCAAATAATTTGTGCTAATTGATTTCTTAATATGATTCAGATTGTATATACGTTTTTATATTCCTTTCATTTTTTGGTTACAATTAATTGGGCAATGCTGCATTAGGACTTTTCCTAATTTCTATCTCAGAAATTAATCGTAATTCTTCTGTCCGCATGGCATTGTCCTTGATAACGAGCTGCGTACCACGATGTCAAATTTTATTTGTTCCAATATTGCTGATTTTGTTTGATTATCTTGTCATGTTTAAGTTTGTTATATTGGGTTGTTCTATATTCATTGTAGATGTTGAATTATAGTATTATATTATGGTTATATACAGGGTATCGCTAAACTCATGGTATATATGCTAGGGGGGGGGGATAGAACAGATCAAGAGGAGTAATAGTAAATCGGAAACCAAGGGTCCCGAACGTTTTCCAAAGGAGATAGCCGCCATTAAAGTTTCGGATCCAAAATTTCAAATACATATAAAAAAGGAAAAATTGGTCGATTGATTTGCGGTTTTCACTAAAACTATTTTTTATGTTGGTATTTTCTCGAAAATAAATTATAAAGATAAATTTCGAAAAATGCTGATAGAGGATGCTTTAGACTTTGAAGTAATGAAAAACTATTTTTTGCCGCGATTTTTTGCATCTTATTAAATGGTTTCGTAAGCTTAGACTTAAATTTTGAGCTCAAAATCTGAATAGTTGGGAGTGGTTAAGTAGCACAAACTTAACTGTGTTCAGAGGGTTTAAGTTTCAAATGATTATAAAAAACAGAAAAATTGGTCGATTGATTTGCAGTTTTCACTAAAACTATTCTTTATGTCAGTATTTTATTGAAAATGAATTATAAAGATAAATTTCAAAAAATGCCGATAGAGGGCGATTTAGACTTTGGAGTAACGAACAACTATTTTTTACGTTATTTTTTGCATCTGATTAAATGTTTTTGTAAACTTAAACTTAAATTTTGAGCTCAAAATCTGAATAGTTGGGAGTCATTAAGTAGCAAGTTCAGAGAGTTCAAATTTCAAATGATTATAAACTTCAGTTTGTGCTACTTAGCCACTCCCAACTATTCAGATTTTGAGCTCAAAATTTAAGTTTAAGTCTAAGTTTACGAAAACATTTAATCAGATGCAAAAAATAATGTAAAAAATAGTTGTTCGTTACTCCAAAGTCTAAAGCGCCATCTATCGGCATTTTTTGAAATTTATCTTTATAATTCATTTTCAATAAAATACCGATATAAAGAATAGTTTTAGTGAAAACCGCAAATCAATCAAGCAATTTTTCCTTTTTTTTAATCATTTGAAATTTAAATCCTCTGAACACAGTTAAGTTTGTGCTACTTAACCACTCTCAACTATTCAGATTTTGAGCTCAAAGTTTAAGTCTAAGCTTATGAAACCATTTAATGAGATGCAAAAAATCATGGCAAAAAATAGTTTTTCATTACATCAAAGTGAACCAATTTTTCCGTTTTTTAAGTGTATTTGAAATTTTGGACCCCAAACTTTAATGGCGGCTATCTCCTTTGGAAAATGTTTGGGACCCTTGGTTTCCTGTTTACTATTACTCGTCTTGATGCGTTCTATCACCCCCTAGTGTATATACCATGAGTTTAGGGACACCCTGTATATGTATGTTGGAACATATGTAGATAGTTTTCCCATCCTTAGTTTGTACAATAGGCAGTTTCCTGAAAATCATCTCTGCTGTCATTGAGATAATCTTTAATTGTATTACGTTTCAATTAAAAATGGTATTAGTCAGAACTGAGATTACAGAAAATAAGATGAAAAAATTGTTAAAGGCATCAAAATTAATTTCTCAAAGTTGAGGCAGTTGTGATGTAAAGCTTGTGTTGCCAGTATTACTTTTACAAAAAGCAGAAAATGAAGACTAAAGTGAACATCAGCAATTTCAACAAGAGATGGTGCTAACTTTTAAAAAAATTCATTATGGGTGTCTTTGTGGTCGAATTAAGTTGAAAGTGTTATTAATGTAAAAAATGAAGAAATAACACTGTGTACTTTAAAAGGCTAAAATGAACTCTAAATTCAAACAAAAAAGTTAACTCTCTGATTAACACATACATACAGCTGGAATGGATCTCTCCATAGCCAAAGTATATTCTTAGAGTGTATTTAGCAATTTTTATAATGAGTGCTAGACTGTGTATGAAACAGAATGTTTGTACTATATTACTTCAGATGTACTTGTATTTATTTTTGTCTTCTTTGTACTTAGAATATTGTCTATTTTTATACTGAACAAAAGGATGAATGGTGATCTGTATGCACTTGTGTTTCCTTTGAAAATACATTTTTAATTTGTGTGTTTCATGCAATTGAAATAAAAAGCATTAAAAATGGGTCATTCTCCACAAGGTATGCATTTACAACACTATTTATTTCTTTTCTAATTAGATTTTAATAAAATGATTTTTTTTAAACTTATCTATTACTGTACCAATATTTTTGTAGTTCATTAGAAATATTTATTTATTTATTTTCATTAATTTTGTTGTATTTGTTTTCTTTATTTATGATTTGTTACATTCATTCATTACATACGAAAACTTCAAATTAAGATAATAAAAAAAAAAAAATAAAAAAAAAAAAGCCTATGCTTGCGTGGATATATACACACACTACAAAAAAAAGGGGAAATGGAAATTTAACCAAATATGGAATTTTTCCTTATTTAATTATAAGCATGCAAAACTTTTAAATTTTCTATTTTTTTTTTAATCAAAAATATTATTTTATTAAATTAGTTTAATTTCATGCATGCAGTTTAAATCATGGGTCATACATTTCAGGGGATTTTTTAGAACAAAATATCAGATTTCAAAATTTATAAACATAATAGTCTATTTTTTTCATAAATTACTTGTAACACAATAAATATTAAATGAAATTGTATGATGCTACTAAATTATATTTGCGTAACTAATATTAAACATTATTGTATTTAATTTTACTATTCTGTAATCCTCATCTGTTTTTATTTTGTCCATAAAACTGGTGATATATATATTGTTAAATATTTTACATAAATAATACTTTTAATATATTGTCATGTTAAAGGTGACTAAGAAACGTTAAAGTTTCTCTATCTTTCTACCTTGCTGCCAACTGTTGAGGTATTTTTAGCAGCTATTCGTTTTAGGACGTTATTATAAATTTTATTTTTCTTTATCTTTTTTTTTTTTTTTTACATATAATAAAGGTGCTATTGTTTTGTTTTACTTCTTTTTTTTAATTTTATTTATTTTTGCTAAATTCACCTTTTCATAACATTTATCCTTTTACTTACTTTAATAAACACCTATCTCTTAGTTACTATTATTATGTTTTAAAATATTTAAGTAATGCAATTTCTCTTATTGAAATTCAAATAACTAACTACACTTGGTTATAAAAACTTTAAGACTAAGTTAAGGTTGCATTATATCTGCCCAGTGCTCTTAATGTTTCAGAAATAATTATTCTAAATTTAAATGTACTTTGGTACACTAATCATAACATTCATAAACTTAATTTGCATTATTAACAATTAAAATTTATTGTGATTATTATTTTGCATTTTATAATGTTTCTCATTCAATAAACATAAAATTCGTACAATATTGTTAACATTAGACATTTCAATATGAACAAGTAGTTCCTCATATAAGTTTTATAATATCTCTATATCACTTAAACTGCATTATAACAACATGATTCATTTTTTTATTGATTATTTATAAAATTAATCTGTAAACAGGACCATAGCTAAAGGGGTGCTAGGAATGGCTTCCCCTCCACCCCCCCCCCCCAAAAAAAAGAGCCTTCCTGGAAAAGATTCTGAGGTCACTAAATGTTATGATTCAAAAAAATTATGTTCCGAAAAGCCCAAATGAAATTCTGTTCAGAAATGTAATTTAGTTTTGAGACCCTTTGACAGTTTTGCAGCAATAATAAATTGTAGCTAAAATAAATGTTTCAACACTCGCTCATCCTATTTGTACATATGAAGCTAATATGATGTTTAATATTGCCCTAGTTATACACTCAAATTTTCCATCATCCTATTCTTTTCTTAGCATAAAATGAAGTTATTACAACAAATTAATGAGAAACATAATAACTACAGTGTGAATATGCACAAATTTATCTTTGAGAGAAAAAATAAAGAGAAAATATCTCCTATTATTCACTTCTAGCTACGACCTTGTCTGTAAATAACCAAAATTATCCTTGGAAATTGATTCTGAGATTTCTTTTAAAATATACTGAATTCAAAACAAATAATGTATCATGAAAATAACAATAATAACAGTAAATAAAACTATTAGCCTAATAAATGGTACAAACTAAAACTATGGCAATGCATTGATATAATTTGCTAAGCACTGTAAATACATTATTTTCATTAAAAGTCAATAAAAATATTATTTAAATATTTAACATATATGATAGGTTCCACTCCACATTTCCATGTATGTATTTACAAACAGCAATTACTTTTTAAATAAATATTATGTGACATCAATTTGCATATCTGTAAGAGAATGACCCAAATAGATCTGAAAATGTCATAAACTAGAATGTCAACCTTGATTATTATTTTTTTATTTCTTTCAAATGCATCACCCATAAATATTCAGGAGACATTTATGGTTTATTGCATTTTATGTTGTGTTCTTTTATATCTACATAGCTTTTATATGTGCAATGTACTTTTTAACATTTTTTTTTACATTGTATCTAGTTTTTAGTTGTACAGTTAAGCAGCTTATTTTTTTTTCCTTTTTTGAAATTTTGAATATATTTTCTATTGGTTTGTTATTTTTTTCTGAATATTTATTTTAATCCAGATTCCACCCTACCCCCCATTTCCATTTCTTTCATAATGGTTTTTGAAAACTGAAATGGAGTAAATAACATACATAAATTATCATTGTTATTATTTTTCATGCAGAGTATTATATATTTCTTTTATAATATGCACTGTTAAAAATATGAATTTCTATCTGAATAAAGTACTTTTTTTATGTGGTTATTATTTTGTGATCATGCATTCCACGATTAAGAGCAGAAACTCCATACTGCTAACTTCTATGCTATTTAATCCAATTAAATTTATATAAACCAGAATTTTTTCTTATCAAATAAAATTACATGTATTGAGATTTATTAAATAAACACAACATTAATTTTATTAAAGAATTTTCGAGGTTCAAAATGTGCATGTGATTTTAACTGGCATAAAAGTTGGCAAAAAGTTATGGACTTGTCGGAATGTTACATTCCCAAAGTAATGTTAAGCCAATGGAAGCATTTCCTACAAACCCTGTGTTTGCTTTTTAATATTTTAAAATCGTTAGCATATAAATGAGTGTATTGAATGTTTGGCACACAAATAAGTTGAATACTGAACATACAGCTGGCTTATTACTCTTATATTTAAAAATAGTAAGGCTTTTTTCCCCCACATTTGGCGTGGCTGAATATTTTTATATTCAATCAGTTCAAATATTTCACAGTGATACCCAGATACTGAATATTCAGCATATGATTTAAAGTATATCTGTATACATAATTTTCAGAAATTTTTTTAGAAAATTTCACATACCTTCAATTTTAGTAGACCAGAGAATCAGACATTTATGCACTGGCATCTTTCATTATTCATTCTGGTGGCTCTCATGTCTTTTAAGCAAATTGAATATCAACTCACTATTTTAAATTGCTAAAATTAAAGGCACCTGAAAATTATATATATAGATTTATTTAATTTCATCGATACAGGATTCTCTTTTGTTTCGGGTTTACTCCAGAGTTGATGACTCATGAAAAATATTCCATTATGTGCTGTTATTGCAGCCTTGCCAACAAATAAGAGTGAAAAGTACTAAATCTTGGTTATTGTCAAAACAATGCTCTAATACTGAATTAGAGCATTGCCACTAGTTCAACTCAAGGTTTGACACTTTTTCACTCTGTGGACATATGCCTTTTAAGCAAATCAAAAATTCAGCAATTTTCAATTATATAAAGTTTTTTAGATCCTGTAAAGCCACTATCAGATACACCAACATTTAGTAAGACTTTTGAGCCAACACTCTATTTCCTCCAACTTTTTGGGAAACATCCTCCCAACTTCCAGTGTAATAGCAAACAGCAATGTCTCCCAGACTTTTTTCCACACGGTCAAAAAAAATCTGGTCTAGCTTAGATTTTTCATCCAACATCGAACGTTTCAACGAATCAGAGGTAAGCGATTGATACGAGTAGGCGATAAATGTTAACGCCTGGCACGAGTGGAAACTGGTTTTTCGGCTTTTCCTCCGAATTTTTCAAAGACAGTTGCAAACCTTTGTCCCCCTTTGAACGGGAAAATGTTGGAGTTAAAATCCGCTGAAAAGTTTGTCTCGCCTAAAGTCCGTGTGTCTAATAGCAGCTTTACTCATTCTTGTAAAAAGTACGTTCTGTAAAAACAAAAGTATAAATAATATTAAGATAATAAAAAATATCATTTATGTTTTGAATGATGTTCAAAAATTCAAATATGCCAAAGCAAGTTGTGAGAGGATTTTGTTTCAGCTAACTGTGTACAGCTTAAGTTTCGTCAATATCTATATAGAAATCTCTTCTGGAAACCAATTGTTTGGATGAAATAGCCAGCAAAAACAAAGCAATGAAACAAGCTCTCACACACACACACACAAAAAAAATAAATGCTTTAGTGAGTAGGCGATTTTAATGTGTCATGATTTGAAAAAACTCAATATCCCATTTCCAGACTTGTCCTGTCAACTTATTTAAATTCCCCAACTTTTAATGAAACCCACTAAATCATCCCAAAGATCAGTCTTTAATACTTTAAAATTGTCTGAACAAAGCAAGTACAAATTCTGTACTGACAACAGTTAAAATACTTAACCGTAGATTAAAAAAAATACATTTGGCAGAAAAGTTTAAAGAAGATACAAAAGGATAAAATAAACTGAACATTTACCTTTATTTATTTTTAAAATGTACAAACTTTCAAAATTGTGTGAATAAATAATACATACTTTTTAATTCATCGAAAAAGTACCTAAATTTTTTTTTAACTAACTATACTAATTAATTATAAATAATGCATTAAAAATAAATATGAATATTACATGTACATAAATACAGAATGTCAAACAATACAAGACTAGATTTTAATCTTTGCAATTCATTAAGGCCAATGATACTTTATTATAACTAACAAGATTGTCAAATGTTTCAACAAAATATAAATATTTAAAATGCAGTGACACTTTAATGGGCAATTTTGCATAAAATTATAAAAATCAAAAATAGGTTTTTTTTAATGTTACAAAGTAAAAAAACACATTTATTTTGTAAAAAGTATTCTAAAACTTTGCAATCACTAAACATTTTCTATGTGATTATATTTAAGGTCAACAAATATTCCTGAATTTTCCAGTGCATACATGTTTGGATGTAGTCTCAACTTTTTTATTTGAATTTTAAAAGTTGATAAATTTAAAAAGTTAAAAATCAAATGTATCAATCCCAAAACTTTCTTCTATCTCATCCATGCTAATATAGTATGGAACCATTTATCCAAAAACCAGCAATCCAGAATAATATTTCTATAGAGTGATTTCATAAATTGCATTTTTTGACCACTAAAAACATGAAATCTCAAACCTTCCAAGGGAGGGAAGGGAGTCATTTCATTGTTCTGCAGGGGAATGCCTTTCTCCAAGCCACCCCTTCAATTCAAAACTATACATAATATATCCCATAACCTCAATTGGGACCTGCTGGCTATAGCTAAAAACATACATATGAAATTTTGTTCAGCTATATATGTAACTTCATACATTTTTTAATGGTACAAAAAGAGGACACTCACATACACAAACAGACAGACACTTTGTAAAAACATGTTTTTCAGGATCTTTGATCCCTAAAACGTGAAATCCATCAAGAACTGGAAGTCGGCAGCAAAGTTTCAATTACAATACTTTCTTCTATTTATAGATAGCAGAAAGCTAAAAGGTGAATTATAAAAGGTTAAAGTCTGAAAATTTCTCAATTTGATTATGCTGTCACATTATGAAATGTAGACTTCCTTAGTTGAAAACATGTCGACTGAAAACTGTGTGTCAACCAGTTCATCACAACCATCAAGAAAAAACACAAACAACAATAATAGTGCATAAATAATAACGCTAAAAAGAAACCAAAACAACAAGATAGAGGGACAGAGAGAAGGAGAAAATTAATAAATACAGTCAGTGTTCTCGCTGACGTTTGACTAACGTTACATTTTTGGCTAATAAAAAATAAAAAACATTTGCCAAATGAAAAAAGTAATAGCAAAATAGATTCACCGTGTAGTACTAAAAAATATATCTTTAACCCTTTAATGTACCACTTTTTTTTTCAATATGTTCTAAAAAAAAATCTATAAATGTGACACTGATTATTAATAATCTAATTTCAACTATCCATCACAAATATATTAAAAATATGTATGCAGATGTATAAAAAACGAAAAAGAAATGAAAGAAAAAGCACAAATTGAGCACTAGCAATTTGGCGAATCTAATCGCTTGTTTGCTGGCCAAATGAAGAATTTAGTCGCAATGGCGAGCGACAACAAGAACCCTGAATACAGTAAAGTTTATATAATGAAAAAAAGCTCACTCAGTACCACTTTTATGAATGATCCAGCATATTGAATTAGTAAAATCTAAGTCATCATGCTCTTTTGCAATAAAGGAATCAGATCATAATATGATTACACTTAATAATTAGAATACATTTTTACATCTTTACACTGATGATACAAAACAAATAATAGAACATAGATATATGAAGTCCCCAAATTCATTAAGATGGCTTTGTTCCAGTCTAAATTAATTAACTTTTGTATAGCAATAAAATAAATCTGCTTACATTGGATTTGTCAAGAAACAGTCAACTACCTTTAACCTCATGATGGTAAATGTATATTACACTTTTTTCCTGTCATTGGTATCATTTTTTCAGAAGTTTTTTAATTGTATTATTTAATTATTGAAATTCTACAATTAAATACATTGAAATTTTCTGAACAAAAATACTGGGTCCAAATTTAAGTATTTTGCATCTATACAACTAGCTGCTTATTGAAAAGGGTTAATCTGCAGACCTGTAATCCACAATTGCTTTTAACCTTCAATACATATTCATGGGTAAAATAAAATTTATTTATTATATTTTGAAGAAATTTAATATAAGCAATTTTTTTTTTTTTACAAAAGGTTACTTTTGCCTTAATTTGATTGAATTTTTATAATACTTTCTCTGAACCGTTAAATTAAACAATAACAATAATATTTTTTTTATAGAAAAAGTCTTTAATTTCTAAACAGGAAATAACACATTTGCATAGCTTGCAAGATAAAATTTAAAACCAATAATATAAATAATTAAATCAATGTTGAAGAAAATTAAAACTTATCAGGGATGAATGCATATTGGATTTGTATATTGTAATATGCATGCTTTTTTATTGCTAGGTATTTGATTATGCTTACATCATTTAATGTTAAGAAATTGATAAGCAAGCTTTTCAATGTTAAAGAGATATTTTATTGCAAAAGTTATTTGAAGTCAAACTTTGAGTATTTAGAGAGAGTTCACTGTATATGTTATATAACATACTTTTGAATTCAAATTTATTCTGGTCGATAACATTGTTAACTATTCAATATTTTAAGGGACATATGCTCATTTGTAAAAAAAAAAATATTTTGTCAAATTTAATTTTTTAAAACATTTGTAAGTATTTTAAATAATATAAATAATAAATAAATTGTATAATTAAATTAACAAATTTTCTAAATAAATAAACAATAATATATAAATAAAAACTTTTCAATAAAAAATAGATCTGTATATTCTGGTGTATAATATATATTTTTGAAGTAAAAAAATTTATCACAATTTACTGGTACATATTATAAGATTTTAAAAAATATTGCAGAATAATTAAGATCTTTGTATAATGACCATGAAAAGAATCATGGTTAGCTAAGTAAAGTACAATTATCAGTGATTTTTTAGGATTAGTGTAAACACATAAGTTTGACTATGTCATACTTATGTCCTTGTTTTGTATTTGCTCTTTTTTTTTCTTTGGTTATTATACTTTTTTATGTTCCTTTTCATATTTTAAGCAATATATTTAATGTTCTTTACATTTTACAGACAAATATACTGTAATTCCTTAATATTTGCGAAGATTAGGTTCTATGATTTTTTAAAATGGAAAAAGTAATTGAAATGTAAAAAATATATTTATCAAACATAAAAAAATACATACTGTAAATAAAGTTGAATAATTATAAACATATTGTATAAAATTTGATTGTGAATTGATGCCTGAAAAAAATTTATTGATATATGATTGTTTGGAACAACAATATTTTCTTTAGAAATTTCTATGTAAGAAAAAGTTGCAGTCTCGATTTCTTTTTTAAATTTAAGATTCCTCACAAGTTAAGGATTGCTTTCAATTGTTTTTTGAACAAATTATTGTTGAAACTTTAAAATTTTTCATATAATTTTTGGAGAAAAAACTTTGCAATAAAAATTTTGAATTTTAGAAAATTTAAGGGTTTTTATTTTTAGTCAAGTTATGTTTTGTGTTTCTTGGAATTACTGATCTATATTTTGTTTCAATACAAGGATTGAAATTCTCGGAACCTAGATTATATGTAATAATGAAGCTGCATCAAATAGTTTATGTAATTTCTGAAACAAAATTAGTTCTTTGTGAAAAAAAATATTCTTTATAAAACAAAATTCACAAATAACCAAGTTAAATATTCGCAAATGTTGAAATTTCCCTCATTTTTTATTTTGCGAATAATTAAAACTCACAAATATTAAGGGATTACTGTATTTAAAAATCGGTAAAGAAAGTCTTAAATCATAAGCACATGCTATATGCTAGAGTGTATTATATGCTGGAATATACAGTAATTTTAAAAAGGAAAAAAATAGTGTGGCTTTTAAATATATTAACCATTCTTTATAGTCAGAATAATAATATAAAATATTCTACAGGGTATCCACTCTCAACGGTGGCCAATGGCTAATTTCTAAACTGTTAGTCATAGATGTATAGTTCCAATTGCAAAAATGCTTTAAAAAAGGTAAAGAATTGTTTTTTAAGCAATTTAGGTCAAAAATTTTTTTATTAAAGAATTACGAAAATTAACTTTTTATACGGTCTCCAAGTCCTATAAGTGATATTTAGTAAATTTTTACCACTACTTTAACAAGTAAGACAAAAAAAAAAATCCCATTCCTCTGTGATTGAAACTGACTGAGTAATAGCTGTTTAAAATTGAAGCATCTTTTTTGCTGCAAAATAGGGGTCAGTCACAAATTTACTGGAAATAAAAATAAACGTCAGATATAAAATTTAACATTAAACATTGAGAGTAAAATAATTTTTACAATATTATTTTTAAACACATGTTGATGTTTACATATTGAAGCAAAATATGCAGCTTGAAATAATTTTGAAACTCATACCTTAAATTATTTTAACCAATCTAGAAGTTAATTATTTAAAATTAACACTACCGAAAAACTTATACGGTTGCAACACCGTCAGTTAAATTGCTTTACAAATATTTCTTTACCCCATTTAAAACATTTTTGTAATTGGAATTATATGTCTGTGACAAATGGTTTAGGAAGTAGCCATTGGACCGTTCTGGAAATGGACATACTTTAAGCACTTGGTGTACGTCCCATTAAAGCTCAGTCCAATTTATCCGTTTTCAGCTACAGAATAGTGGTTTAAGTCATGAAATTTAAAGTTTCATAACTCGGTCAATTTTAATGTTAGATGAATGGGACCTTTATTCTCTTACTGTTTTGAGTAGTGGGAAAAATATATTAAATATCACTTATAGGACTGGGGGACCGTGTAAAAAGTAAATTTTCGTAATTTTTTAATAAAAAAATTTTTCCACCTAAATCGCTCAAAAAACAATTCTTTGCCTTTTTTATAGCATTTTTGCAATTGGAACTATATGTCTATGACTAACGATTTAGAAGTTAGCCATTGGCTACCGATGAGAGTGGACACTCTGTATAATACAGTCCAATCTGCATGTTTCAAAAAATATTTTAGTGTCACAGGTTGCTAACATGTGCTGTATCAACCTTGCACTATATTTCAGTCAATCTAACAATAAATATGTAACCATGCACTTTGAGTTAGCAGCAATTTCACTTTTTTATTCAATTCAGGAGAAGCACACAAAAATGTAATATTGAGTTTTCAGCATTACTCATTGTCACAAAAAGAAGCATGAGATAATTAATCTAGCATATAATCCATATTTGATCACAAAACAGTGATCTTATCTTCACTGCTATGTTAAATATGGTTGAGAATGTCTATATCTTTTAAAATATCATCATTGTACCAGCTTGAAAAGAATAATAGACTTGTCATTCTGGCAAAATAATTTTTAATTTTTGCAAAAAAAAAAAAAAAAAAAAAAAAAAAAAAAAAAAAAAAATTCCTACATTATTAACTAAAATTTGTAAAAAAAAAAAAAAAAAAAAACCTACATTATTAATTAAAATCTGTAAAAAAAAAAAAATCTTTATAAAATTACTATTATATGAGGGCCATTGTATCAGATCATAAGTTCTCTGCCAGGGACAAATTGATAAAATTTTAAATAATAGCAGACTTGTCAATCTTGCATAAAATGAGATTTTAAAAAAATTAGGTAGTGATAACTGTAATTTGTAAAAAACAGAAAAGTAAAGAATTTAAAATACAAAAAATTACTGAAAATTTTTATTTTACTTTATGAGATAAAATTATAAGGAGACGAATTTAGTTATACAAGATCACAAATTGAAGGGATCATTTAATAACATTTCATACATTGAGAATGCATAAGCATAATTTGTAACAAGCTTCACAATTTTTGTTAATGTCTTTTATTGTTGCCCCCCCCCCAAAAAAAAAAAAAAAAAACTTTATTTAAAGTGCATGGTTATTCCAACTCTTTTGTATGCTAGATTGGACTAATTATATAAAAGAGTGGTTTTAATTCCATAATTTAAGAAAAAAGTTTTTCTAAAATCATTACAATATTCTTGCTTTCAATCACAAATAGTATAATAGTTTTCATTTGCTTTCAGTCTTAAGGTGGAGACAGAGGAGATTTCAATCGACTGCTACGACGAAGATTGTATCGGCTGTCACTTGGTGAAATAGGTGATTCCTGCTGAAAGTATAATTCTCTAAATTATTATTTTAAAATCCTAAATATCACTAACATTGGTATAGCTAGGATCTTTTTTAGGGATGAAGAGTACATTAAAAGTTTAGCAAGATATTAATGACATACATGAAAAAGTAAAATTATCATAATGATTTAAAAGTCTAAATTCAGGCACATCCATTTAAGGCAATTTTATTTTTAAACTTTACATGAAAAACAAGTAAACACAATAATTTAATCTTTTACAGGTTAAATTCAGACCTATATACATTTTTTTTTTTTTTTTTTTTTTTTTTTTTAATTTTGCCAAATAATTCTTAAAGATAAGTTAATAGTAGTAAAATTAGCCATAAAGATAGTTTAAAGATATCAATGATTAGTCCCTTTGGAACAAGCATCACGTATATATGTATATGTCACAAGCTGCTCCCTATTTTTGTGCACCATTATTTTCAGACAATTATTTTTTATTTATCACTGAAGTCTACAATTAGTTAAGGCAAAGATTACTTTTTGAAAATAAAAGTATCCCCCAAAATACAAAATTATATACAGGATGCTCACCCCAAAAGTGTTAAAATTAGCAAGAGAGAAAAAAAAAAAAGAAATTATTATAATTATATAAATTTATTTGCATATTTTTTCCCAGTTAGGAAATCTGTCATAAAGATACCTTAGACTGATTTTGAAATTTCACAGAAGTCTTTTCTATAGGTACTAATAGCTAACACAAGTAAAGATAGGTCATTATTATTATTTGACCATTTTCTCTCTATTTCCTAAAAACTATAGTTTTTAAAATGCTATCAACTTATACAAGAGGTAAGTGCCATTCACAAGCTTGGATGATGAATTCCTACTTGAGATAACCTTACCACTGTATTCTTAGTTGCATATTTCTCAGAGGAGTCTTATATTTGTGTAACAAATCAATACCTTATATTGATATATTATTTTTAATTTCTAAAAAGGTCTAAGATTAAAATTTTTAAAAACACTAAAATAATTTTACTTTACTGTAGACATGTTTAAACTCTTCACGAGTAATTTTCAAAACAAATAAATAATGCTATTTTGAAACTACGTGGTCTATGATGAAATAAACTGAAATGCCATCATTCAATTTTTCATTTAACGCACATTAATATAATTTCTTTTACTTGGATGTTTATTTCTATTTGTTAAAAGGAGCATGTAGCTGATATTAAATAATAGAAAAACCACAACCTTGGGAAGATTAACGAAGAAATTATCCATATAAATTTCAATGTAAGTAAAATAATTTCCCCCCCCAACTCATACCATTCATCCGCAATAGAGATTCTAACACATGAAAGTTCCATACTTAGCATTATAGCATCATTCAACTGACAAAAATTTGGCATGAGTCACTCAATGGTTTAAAAAATAAAACTAAACATCCAAGTAAAATAATAATAATAATAATGCAAGTTACATGAAAAAAAATTATGGTGTTTTAGTTCATTACATCATAGACCATACAATTTCAGAATATCATTATTTATTTGTTTTGAAAATCACTCAAGAAGAGTTTTAAAAGAACCTAATGATCCATGTCTGTCAGAAGTGAAGTGATGGTTGCATAAGCCCAAAAATTCATATCACCAGTGGTTGCCTCATAGGTTTATCATTGAGTTTTCCTGCTCCTAGTCCTCCACGTTTTCATACCTTTGATTGTAGTACAAAGATAATGATAAACTTATGAGGCAACCACTATTTAGCTTATGCAACACTTCATTTCCATCCAACATAGATCATTAGATTCCTCTATTTCTACCCTTCCATAAAATAAAGGATTTTTTTCCCCCTTGTGCTTGATGCCTTAGGGATTTGTGCCGTCAGCTCTTGGACTAAGAGCAACAACTTCTGAAACTTCCAACCACAACTGACATTTGCACACTTTAATCAGTTGCTTTTATGTATTAATCAAGGTAGAATCTAGCACAGTAAACTCCCTCAAATCCACACAGTTTTCTATCAAAGGTTTTGTGGATTTCTGGTCATTGCTTTGTTTACATTTTTTAAACAGTAATTTGAATGTAATAATGCAATCAAAATTATAAAGGATACTATCAATCAATTTAAATAATTAAATAATATAATAAACTAAAATGATAAAAAGTGGGATTTTTTTTTTAAATGATTAAATTATTAAAAAGTAAAGCTCAAATAAATAATCAACAATGTATAACTAAATATGTATAATAAAGATGAACTGTATTTTTCTTCAATTATTTAATAAAACTTGCCTCCAGGGTTCATACAGAGTTGAGAAGGAGTACATAAAAAATCCAAGGAGTCCAAAAAATTTCAAAGACTTGCCACTTTTGTTGCTATTTATGTGGCATGTACTTTCACAGCCCCAATTCCGCAGGGATTCCGCGAGAGGGGGGGGGAGGGTATCCGCAATCTTCAGACGAAATCGGTGCTTTCATGTGATCTTCAGATGAAATCAGCGATATTTTAGCAAAATCGGCGATTTATTATGTGCTTTTGTCAAAATCGGCAACGATTTTTCTGCGATCTTTTGACGAAATCGGCATTTCCCTGTGTTTTTTTTTTTTTTATGAAATTGACGTTTTTCGACGATTTTTCGACAAAATTTGCATTTTTACACGATTTTCTCTCGAAAACAGCGTTTTATCCCCTCGATCTTTTGATGAATTCGAAATTCTTTCCATGATCTTTTGACAAAATATTTGTAAGCGATCTTTTATCGAAAACGGTGTTTTTTCCCATGATTTTTTAACGAATTCGGCGTTATATCCGCAATCTTTAGACAAAATCGACGTTTTCCCGTGGTTTTCAGATGAAATTCGCATTTTATCTGCAATATTTGGTGAAATTGCCATTTTAACCATGATCCGCACAAGAATGCATGTTTTATTTCCGAACATGCATTCTTTGATGAATGTTGTTTGGATGTGTTCTATCACCTAAAGTTTTGCCTATCTTTTATGAAACATCCTGTATAGTTGTTTTAATCTAAAAAAAAAAAAAAAAAAAAAAAAAAAAAGTTTTTTTTTTTTTTTTTTTTTTTTTTTTTTTTTTAGATTAAAACAAGTTTTTTTTTTTTTTTTAACCTGACCAAGATTCAAATCTCAACCTGAAACAATCAAAACAAGCCTGACCCACAATGGAAAATTTGGCATGAACCCAAACATTTTATAATGTGTGTACTGTAGACTCCCTTAAATCCACAACTCTTTAAAATCCACACATAATTTACAGATGTAAACAATGAAATATTCACATAATATATAGGGACAAAATTTGACTTTTTTAATTTATATCATTTCGACACATTTTAATTTGTAATTTTTTTTAATATTAATGAATTCATTTTTTTTTTTCCCCATGAAGGAAGAATAAATTTATTTCTAAAAAAATTCAAGATATTGCTCCTATCACTGGTAATCATAATCTTCTAACATAATATATTTATGTTTAATCAAGTATTTTTTGGTTATCAAGTCTGATTAAATCTGAAATAAAACTTCCTTATTTTATGATTTTGACGTGAATTATTAATGTATCTTTTATGAGGCAAGTTTCTTTGAATAATTTAAGGAAAATACATTTCATGTTTATAATGAATCATACATTGTTGATTATTAACTTGACCTTTGCTTTTATTATTTTAATCATTTTTTAAATTACGTAAATTTTTATTTTATTTTATTATTTATTTTAATATTTAATTATAATCATTCATTACAGTTTCGACTGCATTATTAATTACATTCAAATTACTGTTTAAAAAATGTAAAGAAAGCAATGACCAGAAATCTGCAAAACCTCTGGTCCCAAGCTGTTCGAATTTAAGGGTCTACTGTATTAGGTAAAATCCGGTTACCTTAATCAATGCAAGGCTATTTCCCAGTTATGACCAGGACAGATTACCTTAATAGATCAGAAATTACTTACTCATAAAAGAAAAACTTACATTTGATAAAATGCTTCCTCCTTTCAAAGGACTCTTAATGGTGCTTTCTGTGCAAAAAGAAAAAAAATTGGTGATTTTTTTTGAAAATCAGATTACTGAAATTTATTTTATTAACAAGTAATAATAGTACTTTAGTCAAGTTACCTTGATTTTTGACTTGACTATTTTTCTTGACTACAGTAGTTTTTCTTTTTGGCATTACCTTTTGAATAGTAATAGGACTAGTAACACTAACAGGATTAACTGGGCTAGCTGGACAGAAGAAGAAGAAAAAAAAATAGAGCATGAGTTACAGAGATATTTATGGTAAATGACTCAATTATTATACAGTAGATTAGAAATACCTGCCAGATTAACTGCAGTAAAAAAATTATTTTCCTTGTTCTCCATATTGTTATTTTTCAAGGCTCTTTCTTGCTGAAAGCTAGCAATAGGCGTAGATTGCTTAGGCAGATGATTTTTCTCTGCAACTACAAAATATTAAAAAAAAAGATTATGTAACTTTCTCAAAATCCAGTATGCAATATATAAATATATAATTTTATGAACTTAAAACACTACCTTTTATTTGGTCTTAATTTTTCTATTATTTTTCAAGATGCACAAAATGACTTAAAAATGTTTTTAGCAAGACTCAAAAACTTCATATTATGAATAACTTACTTTGTAGGTAAACAGAAAAAATTTTGATTTCAGACTATTTTTTGTTTTAGATGGCATAGTAGTAATTTTACTTCTATTGGTTAAGGTGTAATTTTATTTTAGATAGGTTACATTTTTACAAATTTTACTGCAATGTATATATGTTTGAAGTATTGGCAGACTATTTGACATTTCACCAAAACATCATCCCATGACCCACAGTTTGGGAATCACTGGTTACAATGCAAAGAAAATTGTTAATGTATAATTTTTATGCTTTAATTACTTGGATCCATATTATTAGCTACGGAAAAAAATATTTAGTTCATTATTTACAATATATTTATGGCAAGTCTCACAAGATCTGTCAGATTGAATATGCATGTCAAACCAATGACGATGGCAAATTTTACAAACATATAATTCTAAATTTTTTTGGGCAGCTTCGAATATTTTGGTACTTATGTATTAACGCCACCGCAGCAGAAGTTGCGCTAATGGGCTAATAAAGAGCAATCTTCTTGTTCGCATACATACAAAAAATGGCCCCAAAAATGAGCAAAAAAAGCACTAAAGAGGCGCTAAAAATGACGTCAAAAATGAGCAAAAAAGGAAAGCACTAAAAAAGCACGAACAACAAGATTACTCTTTATTGGTGCATTACTGCAACTTCTGCTGCGGTGGCGTTAATACGTAAGTACCCATATTTCCTAACAGATGCATTATCTGTCAGAAGAGGTTCGTCACATCGTCACTTTTTATGCTGATGTCTAGCCTCTAGCTATGAAGCTAAATCATGTTCGCGTTCGTTCCGGCCAGTAAGTGTTTTTGGTGCTACTCTGTTATTCCGTCGATCAATTTCGCCAAAGTATACAAATCACCAAACTAATAGCCAAGTTATAGATATTGACATAATTTTTATTTTAAATAGCGAAAAAACAAATAATTAGAATATTAATAAAAATACAAATAAAAAGTCGAAATAAAAATCACTTAATGACATTTTAAACCGTGAATCATATTTAATGTCATTGAATGTGACATTCACAGTCATCCATTATTGACATTTAATCTTAAAATTTAGCGATAATTTTTTGGTGGGCGGGATAACCTAGTAATACCATGTTTTTTTTTTCTCGGCATTTTTAAATTACTAATACATTCCAGAAATTATTTATAAACGTAGTTAATATATTTAATTTGGTTCAGTCTTCATTCTTTCAATTTGAATAACACCCAAATATAAGAATTAATTTTACTTGTTTACGATTCTTTTGTTGCCACTTTACCAAAGTAAATACCTAAATAAATCATAATTCTTTTAAAATCCACAAGTATAAACTGCGTAAATTTTTTTTGCAGAATAATGAAAATTTATTTAATCTATTAATCATGATTCTATCTATAATTACTAACCCCATGGTTTATTTTCCTTCTTGAAATAAAAAGATACGGGTTCAAATTTTTATTTGCAAATGATTTTGGCAGAATAACAAAAATATATTTTATTTAATTAATTAATCATGATTCTATCTATAATTACTAACCCCATGGTTTATTTTCCTTCTGAAAATAAAGAGACGTGTGTGGTGGTTGCTCGATAACCCCCCCATATTTTTATTTTAATTCAATTTTATTAGCTATTTTATTTCCTATCATTACCTTTTTATTAATGTTCTCAATTTGAATATTATTTCGATTTCGTTTCTTTTGATATCGTCGCCTGTAAATTTTTCTTCCTTACCTAGCTATCGAATGTTCTAAACGGGTAAAATCTTGTTTGAATTCATTCCTTCCGGTTTGGAAAGCTTCTAGAACAATCTCGATCGTTCTATGGGTGGTATTTCCGGTTAATCTGGCACTCCCCTTGACCTATCAAATTAAGTTCCACAGGTGACGTGATTTAACCAGCTAAGTGCCTGGCCACCTTCTTTGGCCTTCATTCTTTAAGTTTGTCATTTTTTTCCTTATTAAATTTATATTTCACCATACATTGAATCGTAGCTTGGCCTATTTTCCATCGCTCTCCTCATTCGAACGTTGCCAACTTGGCGTATTCCGGGTTTACAGTAACCCTTGTTCTTTTCTCCCTCCTGGCTCTGCGCCACCAGTTCAGTTGCGCAGTTGGAGCTCAGTTGGGTGAGCGTAACTGATGCATTTGAGATGTGCCGAGAAGTTCCGTAGATGCCGAGATATTTAGCGGGCGCCGGGGCAAGTGTGCGCGCCCCGAGGCAGTTAAGCGGATGCTGCATGATGGAAGGTTCCTTCAACCAATTTCCATGTCAATTTTTTGGTGAATTTTTTTTCCTCTGAAGAGAATGCAGAGAAAATGATTCATATATAAAATATATCATAATTTAATTTCCTCTTCGTTTCATCATAAATTGGTCATAAGTATAAATGTAAATTATCTGAGCATGAAAACGGCATCCCCAAATTGAAGATATTGAATATCTTTTTGTGATTTTTCAGGCATATTCCTTTTGAAGTAATATTTTGATTGATATTCTAAAATAATTGAGTTTTCATATCGTTCAAGAAAATGTTATCATGTTATCAAAAATGCATACAAATATATATATGAAGAAGAGTTGTGTTAAAAATATGTCGACTTATGTATATCATCCTTGTGGAGCAATTGTTGTACGAAAAATAATAATATAATTCTACTTATATAAGTTTGTGCATGATAACAAATGAATATATATATATATAAAATATTCAAGTCATGAAGAATTTCACAAGTGATTATGAATAAATATGCTTGTCTTCTTCAAAATCTTCTCTTCATTTTATTGTGTCAATGCCTATTCATTTGTCTACCTGAAGTTGTTTTCATCAGCCAGGAAGTTCAGGTAACTTTTCTTCTTATCATTTTATATTTTTACATCTTTGCTATGAGTTAATATTATCATAGTTAAGGATTCATTATTAAGAAATATCATGGTTGCCTTTTGTCATATACTTTTTATTTAAGGGTCTTTTGCTGGCCTCCATCCAATGCAATGTCATTTACCCATTATTACGATCACATAACCTACTTTTGAGATGAAACAAAAAATAAGTGTCCTTCTCTTCTCACCCTCTCCAAACACAACAGTAAAATTTCCTTTGGTGCAGTGACCAACGCGTGACCATCTATTTCCTTTGCTGCCATTGTATTTTCGTTATCTATACATATTTTTCAACAAAAAAAAGATTATATCTTCATTATCTTCAATTATATCTTCATTATTTTCAAATTATATCTTCATGCAGTGATCAATATTTTATATTTATATTTTGTTGAGTGTGGTGTAATAAATGAATGCATAATATATTTTGATTTTATGCTGAAATAATAATTTTTTTTGGAGCAGTACATTATATATAACATAATTTATTGATATATTTTTCTTGCCATGATATAATTTATAACTAATATATATATATTATTTAACGGAGGTGCTGGTAAATATAATTGATTATGCTAATATAAATTATTCTCTTCTCATAAATATAAGAATATATGTTTTGAGCCATATGATATATATATTTACATAAAATTTTTGGGCCATGTTATTTTGATCGGATGATAACAAAGATATGTTGGTATTTTTCTTCTCTTCGTCATATAGTTATTCTTCTTCTTAATATATAAAAATTATGTATAACATAAATGAAATTCGTTAATATTTTGAATAATGGGTCAATTTATATATTATTTATTATAAGACCAGTCTATATCCAAATTTAACGTGTCATTTATTGAGCTCTCAGTTTAATTATATCATCATGCCCCCCCAAGTCTAAATTAAATATTGCAATACAGCCATTCGACGGCAACCCTCAGACTGTGGAATTCTTCTTTGATCAATTATCTGATATACAAGAGTTAAATAATTTTTCCGATAAAGAACTTTTTGTTCTCTTCAAATCGAAACTTGAGGGCAGCGCCTTACTCTTCTTTCTTGAAACACAGTCTCAGTTCAAGAACTATAATTTCCATGACATTCGGAAAGCTTTTATAGACTACTTCTTACCTTCAAAAAAGACTGTTTCTCTCAAATCCTTGCAGAATTTAAGCTTAGATTCAAATGAATCAGTCAAAAATTTTGCGTTTCGGCTGGATAAACAACTTCGGCTTGCATACCCTAAATTGGATCCTTCTGCTCTCAATTCATTAAAATTCACTCATTTTCTTGAGGCTTTGCCTAAACAAATTAAGCAAAAAATTCTAGAGGAAAATATTTCATCTTTTGATTTAGCTCTTGAACGAGCAAATTTTCTTCAGGATATATATGACTCTCCCCCTAAAAAATCTTACGAGAATTACAATCAAGCCTATTGTTTGGATTCTGAAAAAGTCCATGATAATTCTAGTGCTTCTAATAATGTACTCCATAAGACTCCTATAAAACATACGAAGGATAAAATTTATGTCAATTCTCAAACTACCTTCTCACCTTTGCAAACTCCAAAAGATAATTCTCATGCTTCTAGTAATTTTAAAAGAAAAGCTAGAACATATTCTCCTTCTCCAAATAGACAAGAGGCTACAGATAAACATAAAAATAATTTTCGTCAATGTAGATTTTATCGGAAACGTCCTTATCATCAACCCACCTTCGACAAATTTTCTCACAAAAAAAATTCTGCATCCTTTTATCACAAACGAGATGTTGTGCAGTGTGCGTTCTGTGGAAAATTCAATCATCGTATGGACTCATGCTACAAATTTAAAAATATTATTAATACTTCTAAACAAAACTCTTCATCTCATTTTTCGTCTAATACTCGCAGAAAGAAAAACTATACCTCTTCTGAAA
Organism: Maratus speculifer; assembly: GCA_964019185.1. Classification (NCBI taxonomy): domain Eukaryota; kingdom Metazoa; phylum Arthropoda; class Arachnida; order Araneae; family Salticidae; genus Maratus; species Maratus speculifer. The sequence continues at coordinate 444,956,175 of OZ025290.1, read as the reverse complement.
ATAAAAACAATGTTTATCATTTAAACAAATAAGGGAGACTGGTTCTACTGACCGCCTTCTCTCCCGTAATTCTCATTCAGGGTCAGTACACTTTAGTGACAAACATAAACAACAATTTGACAAAAGCTCTTCAGTCACTTTAGTATCATCCACAGCTGTCCAAACTTCCCCTGTAACACCTAACTTTAACAAATCTTCATGTTCACACAATTCTTTGACATTCAAACAAAATTTTGAAATTGATGATGATGTACAAGAAAGACATGTCATATGCAGTTCCTTTAATAACTCGTATGTTCTTCCATGCATACTGATAAACATTCAACATAATGAAATCTCAACGTTAATTGATACTGGATCAAGTTTGTCACTCTTGGATCAAGAATGCTTTAATAGCATTAAATCCAGGCTTCACTACAAATTCTTATCCAGAAATGTATCTGTATCTACTATAAATTCTAAAGTTTTTTTCAAAGGATGCATAGAGATTGCATTTAAAATTGATAAATTCTTCTTTCATCATGTCTTTTATCTTACAAAGATACAAAATGTTCATTTTCAAGCCATACTTGGATTTGAGTTTATCAATAAACATTCCATAACTATTTCACCAAGCTTTAAGTCTATCTTGATTAAGGATAAACATATTCCTTTTCACAGTTATAACGAATCTCCTACTTGCTATTTCATGAATTCTGAATATACTTATGATAATTCAAATGTGCCATATTCTTTAGATGTACACAAAATGCCTTGTTATGAAGATTCTATATCAAATAATCTAAGTAATGGTACTTATACTGATGATTTATATGCAAGTTATGGTGATACAAATTTACAATTGTTCAACAATTATACAACCTATCCTTACAATTGTAATTTTCAAAATAGTGGTTTGTTTACAAATAATGTTGCTAACACTGCTATGAATTTTCATAATCCTTATATTGATGGTAATTTTACTTATTTGTCTAACTATTTTCCAACTGATTATGGTAATGTTGTGAACTATTTATCTACTAATAATAATGTGCCTGCCAAGAATTTTACATCTGAAAATACTAATGATCTTAGTTATGTTGGTGAAAAGCAAACTCATTTAAATATTGGTAATAAAATTTTGGTGAATTCCAACATGGTACAATTACTCAATAGGGAATTAATTCCCCCTAATTCATTTGTTTATTTACATGTTAAGTACTTGAATCCTCCATCTGAATATTTTATTTTCAAACCTTCTTTAAAAAATAAAGGTCTTGTTTTACATGAATCACTGCATTCCAAATCTTCAATTCAAAATAATTTATTTTTGGTTGTATGTCAGAATATATCAAAGCTGGATATTCATTTAAATAAAAATTCAATTATTGGCGAATGTATCAATGTAGATGAGAAAGACATTGAGGAATACTCTTTTGATTTAGATTTTGAAAACGAATATTGTAATTTAATTTTACCATCTGAAGAGGTTAAGAGAAAACGTATCCAAGAACTGTCTCCAAATGACTTTGATCTAAAACACTTACCTCCTCATGAAAAAGAATCTTTAACAAAATTATTGTGTAGTAAAGCTCTTGCTTTTTCAAAATCTCTTGACACTTTAGGTCATACCGACCTGGTTAATCCTCAATTCACAATGCTAAATTCTCATCCAGTCAAAACCCTACCTTTTCCTGTGCCACAGGCACTTGAGCAAGAAGCTCTTGACCAGATTAATCAAATGTTAAGTGCTGGCATTATTGAGAGATCAAATTCATCTTGGGCGTGTCCCATGCTTCTTGTTAAAAAGAAGAGAACTGATATGTCAAAACCTCAAAAGTATCGTTTGGCTCTAGATTTAAGATTGCTAAATTCCATTATTATCCCATCTTCATATCCTCTTCCTAGAATTCAAAATCTATTGGTGCAATTATCAAAATTTAAGTATTATACTACTCTTGACTTGCCCTCTGCATACTGGCAGATCGCTGTACCTAAAGATATGCAGGATAAGCTCAGTTTTACTACTCCATGGGGAATTTTTACCTACCTACGTCTCGTATTTGGCTTGAAGACAGCTGCAAGCACTTTCCAACAATTAATTGACTCAGTTATTCAATTATCTCAAATTGATTCCTGTTATGCATATCAAGACGATATTGTTGTTGGCGCTAATTCATTTGAAGAAATGACCATGAAACTCACAAAGCTATTAGACACTCTTATTGCTAATAACATTACTCTGTCTCCTGAAAAATGTTCCTTTATGCAAACAAGCATTAACTTTTTAGGATTCCAACTCACAGATCATAAAATTCTTCCTATTACAAGTAACATTTTAAAGATTACTTCATTTCCAACGCCTAAAACCAAGAGGCAAACGAAAAGTTTTATAGGTTTATGTTCATTTTATAGGTCAATTATTCCTAATTTTGCTAAATTGATTACTCCTCTCATTGAAGTCACCAAACCTAAAAATAAATTTTCTTGGAAATCTGAACAAGAAAATGCATTTAAAAAATTACAAGACATTTTCTTTCAGAAACCTATGCTCAATCTTCCTAAGTGGAATGAAACCTTCTATGTTAATACAGATGCATCAAAGACAGCAATATCAGCTGTTCTTATGCAGAAATTTGATGGTGAACTTAGACCAATCTCCTATTATTCCAAAACTCTATCTCAGTCAGAAAGACAGTACCCTGCCATCAAATTGAAACTTTATGCCATTTACAAAGGCATAACAGCTTTTAAATACTATATTTTTGGTCGACCCTTTATTCTATTATCCGATGCCAAACCTCTTAATAATTATAAAAAGGCTACATCACCAGCTGATATTACTACTCGATGGATGTTAGAACTGTCAGAATACTCGTACACATTCCAACATGTTCCAGGCAAAGAAAATGTGTTAGCAGATTTTCTGAGTAGAACACCTCACATTCCTACTGAAGATCTCCATAATAATCCAGATCTTATTTCTACACAGGAACCACTACCAATTGTAGATAATCAAAAAGATCTACATAATGAAATTCCTCACTTTCCATGTGGTTTAGTTGACAAAATGCACCACACATGTCATCTTCAAAGTGACTCTTCACCTCCAAATAATGATAATAATCAAGATCCATTATTAGAAATTCTTGATCACACCATCTTCTCTGAACAACAAAAAGACCCAAAAATCAAACAAATTTATGAAGATCTTAAAAATAACAAAAAATCTCAAAGTTTAAATGGCTACTATATTAATCCAAGTAATGAGTTACTTTGCTACAATGGACATTTTTCTTCAGAAGATATTGAGCTACATAAAGCTGTTTTACCTTTGTCACTTAGAGCAAAAGCCTTAAGAATTGCTCATATTACTCACACTGGAATTCATAAAACTATTGTTAATTTAAAGAAAAGATTTACCTGGAAAACCCTTGTTTCTGATACCATTAATTATGTTAACTCTTGTGAAATTTGTTTAGTAAACAAAAATCATAAAAAAAATACTGCTCCATACTTACCAGCACCACTTCCAACAGCTCCCAATCAAAAAGTCTCTATGGATTTACTCGGCCCATTAAGAAATCGTCAATATGTGATGACTATCATAGATCACTTTTCTCGTCATTTAGAATTATATGCCTTGAATAATATCAGTGCTGAGTCTGTTACAAAAGCTTTATTACATTACATTTCCACTCATGGAAAACCCGAATTAACTCTCACTGATCATGGCTCTCAGTTCACTAGTGATATGTTTTCTTATTTTAGTAAAAAGCTTGGCATTAAATTGGAACACAGTTCTGTAGCCCATCCCCAGGCTAACGGATTAAGTGAACGAGTTAATTCTCAAATAAAATCGTCTGTGAATACAATGGCTTCCCAAGGATGTGATATACCAACTGCTCTAAAAATTCACCAATCCATATATAATGCTACACCTCATCCAGCTACAAAATTCACTCCAAATCTTCTTCATTTTGGAAGAGAGATAAATGACATTTATGCTAATTACAAAACTCAAGCTTCCTGGAAAATTCTCAATACTGCCTATGAAATTCATAAATTAATGGATGTTATTGAGAAAATATACTATCAAGCTTATAAAAATAACGAATCTTCTAGGCAAAAAGTGTATCAAAAATCGAGAGAAAAATTAAAGTTTGCCAATATCAATGTTAATGACATTGTTTACGTAAAGTTTCCCACTGTTTAACAAAAAGGTACAAGGCCCATACGTGGTGAAGAAAATAATTTCTCCTGTGCTTATTCAAATTCAAGATTCCAATAATAGTCACGCTTCACCCATGTTGATTCACACTAACAGAATCTTGAAGCTTCAAAAGAAAAATGAAACATTGCAATATCCTTCAGTTTCTTCTAAAAGTGCATCACATGATCAAACAGCTGTTGATAATGCATCTTCTACTCCTGTGAGACAACTCTCTCCTACTCAAGTCTCTAATCATGATGCTGCTTGTAACACATCTCCTCGAATTCTTTCTTCTTCTAAGTGCCAACAAACATCTTCATGTTCTAGTAAATCTGTACAGTCACAAGTTCCTCTTGGTGGCACTCACACTGATGTTAGAAACAAGTCTACCCAATATAAAAATTATGATCTTCGCCCTCGCACTCACAAAATCTATAAAAAATGAACTAATCTTCTTTTCTTTTTTCAGGATGACTCTTGATTTGTTACATATTCAGTCAATACTAGTTAGACTGATATTCGAGTAAGAAGAATGACTGTGTAATTTTTGTTTTCTTCCTCCAAGCTGCAGGCAGCTGTTATTTTTTTTTCTTTTAAGTCTTCTTCTCCTTGAGGCAATTCAATGGTCATCCTCCAGATGTATGTATGGTTTTAATATTTTTACTATTCACTGTATTCATTTCTAAACCATAGTTATTGTAATAAGTATATATTCTCTCAAATATGCCATATACTACTACTTCTAGCCTTATAAAGTTTTTTATTGCAATAGTTGGTGCTAAAAAAATTGAGAAAGAATTTGTCCTTTTATATTCTTATTAAAATATTATGTCATTATTTAAAGTTATTTTTGACAAATGTTTATCCTACTAAGAAAAGTGGATTGTAATTGATGTAAGGTAAACATAAATATGAGTACTCATAAAATCATTTTCCCTATTGTGACTTATATAATAATTTCTCTTTACAATGCATGCATGCTCTAACAATTAACCTCTTTTAACAAAAAATGAAAATGCATGATAAACTTATCCATACTAATAATTTTACTCTTATTATTGAAATATAGAAAAATGAATGACTCACAATAAGTATTATTTATTTTTTTGTATACTTCTGAGTATTTGAAAGTTATTAAAGATAAAAAAAAAAAAGGTTTTTGTTATACTATAATTATACTTTGGATCCAAAGATATTGGTTGAGTCATTATATATTGATATAAAGCAAATACTTGATATATGACAAATACAAAAATGATCACTTGTTATTTAAAAAATGTTTGAAAAATTGCAATTAAACATTCAAAATATCTTATATAAATTTTTGACAATTGACTTTTGTTTGTAAGTTGACATTATCGAAGTCATATACAAGATTGTCATATTCATATAAGTTCCTTTTATCAGAATATAAATATCTTGTGTTTTATGTTTATTTTGAATGAAGTATAGTATTAAGAGTATTTATGCAATTATTGTCAATTTATGTTGAAAGTGTTCAAGAATATTCTTTTATGAGAGTGTAAACATTCTCTCTTTGAAAATTATTATATTCATCTTAAAAATGTTTTTGTTGGAAAATAACATTGTATTTTTCTACCAATTTACATAGGCCTTTGGAATTTCTTATATTTTTTCTTTGAAAATGTTGTTATTGAATAATGCTAAGATTAATCAGTTAGGATTAGTTAAAAGCTTAAAAAGCTATTATATATTGATATATGTACATTTTTTTTATGAGAGTCTAAATATTCTCTCTGTACCATTTGTATGTATTTTTCTTTTTCAAATTTTCAACTTACAAATTCATTCAATTTATCATGTGTTATTTGAAACCATCCATTTTTTTTATATACAGTTATAGTATGATTCATATACAGCTATAGTTTGATTTATTTTATTGTCAACTGGAAAATATACATCTACATGTTCTTGTTGTATAATCAAATATTTTATATATGCTAAAGCATTTAGTTATCATATTGCATTTTGCACAGCTTAACAAGAAACTGTTCATAGTTAAAGACTGTTGTTTCTGCAAATATATATAAACTTTAATTTTTTTTTTTTTTTTTTTTGATACATGATAAAATACCTCTGGAAGAGAATTACTTTTGTATACCTTCCATTTTAAATATTTGCTATATTTGGTGTATTAACATAAGGATTACTACCATAATAGTAATTATTTTTCTTATTTAATATCATGTACAACAATTATTTATATTCATATAACTATTTCTGGTGCATTTATTTTGTGTAATTATTTTATATCTTTGTACATGTTTTAGAAAATATTGCCTCGATGAAAAAATTATTGAATTTTTGTCATCTCTCCAATATTTTCTTTTGGGGAGGCCCGGGTAGATATGTGGTGGTTGCTCTATAACCCCCCATATTTTTATTTTAATTCAATTTTATTAGCTATTTTATTTCCTATCATTCCCTTTTTATTAATGTTCTCAATTTCAATATTATTTCGATTTCGTTTCTTTTGATATCGTCACCTGTAAATTTTTCTTCCTTACCTAGCTATCGAATGTTCTAAACCGGTAAAATCTTGTTTGAATTCATTCCTTCGGGTTTGGAAAGCTTCTAGAACAATCTCGATCGTTCTATGGGTGGTATTTCCGGTTAATCTGGCATTCCCCTTGACCTATCAAATTAAGTTCCACAGGTGACGTGATTTAACCAGCTAAGTGCCTGGCCACCTTCTTTGGCCTTCATTCTTTAAGAGTTTGTCATTTTTTTCCTTATTAAATTTATATTTCACCATACATTGAATCGTAGCTTGGCCTATTTTCCATCGCTCTCCTCATTCGAACGTTGCCAATTTGGCGTATTCCGGGTTTACAGTAACCCTTGTTCTTTTCTCCCTCCTGGCTCTGCGCCACCAGTTCAGTTGCGCAGTTGGAGCTCAGTTGAGTTGGATGCAGTTGGGTGAGCGTAACCGATGCATTTGAGATGTGCCAAGTGATGGAATATAAACAAGAATTCCATTGGGGTTGAATGTTTAGCAGAGTCGCTTTAAAAACAGTGTCAGCGTTATGCTGATTTTTTAACCCCATAAGTAATTAAATTAATTTAATTTTTAACGTAATGCCCAAATGAATATCTAATTAAATGTTTAGTCAAGAATAAACTTAAATCAACTGAAATAATGACATGCAAAATTAAAACTTAACAATAAACATTTATTAGTTCATAAAATAAAATAAACATAAAATATAAAAACAAATATAAATATATTGCATCTATAATCGAATCATATTTAAAACAAAATATATTTTTCTTTCTATTAAATCAATAAACCAAATATATAAATAAGTATATTGTAAATCAAAATATATCAGGATAAATAAAAATTGAACTTATCTGTAAATAAAAATAAGTAAAGATTTAAAGAACATTTTATAAGTCCTCTATTGTCTTGATTAAGTGAACCGGAGCTTGCTAAGTCAAAAACTGGAAAATGGTTTCAGTTCCAAAAAAAAATACATCTAAGTCAAATTCATCCGTCGATAAAGTTCCAAAAATTCCATGATCAAAAACCGAAGAGAAAAACCACAGCAAATAGTCAAACTTTCCTTAAGAAGGCGAAGGTCAAAGTCCAAATCTCAAAGTCTCTTCTACTCGAACATCTCATGATATTGCCGATCATCACATCGTTCCAGATCAACGATCTCATGTCAATGGCAGACCTCTCCTTCTAGCCTCCAGGTGAAAATTAGAAATAAAGTTCCATATATTCGAATATCTTCCGTAAGTTTAAGTGAAACGTGAAAGCATAATGAAATGCCATTACTAGATGAAAGTTCTACTTCAACTGATGACTTAAACTATTGTATTGAACGATGTATTAAACGAATTAAATAAATGACTTGACCGATGACACATATGACTTCCAGATAACATAACACAACACAACATTCAACAGACGAAACTAAGAAAAACAGAAACAAAATACGAAGCTGATAAAACTACAAAGCTGCTTTACGCCGGCAAGACTGAAGTATATATACCTCTCAAACGGATTGAACATTAGGTTTCTCCCTGCCGAGAGACACACCCACCAATCATTGAAAGATGAATGGCTGATGAGATCGTTACGTCTGATCGCGTAAGCGATTACGTCATCGACTCTCATCGCTACGCCTCCACATGGCGATATGGGGAACTAGGTCAAAAGACGATGTTTTTCTTTTGAAAGGAGTGTGAAAAATGTAAGTCTGCCGGGAAATATAAATTAATATAGAACTAAAGTTTAATTATACAGTTTATAGACAACAATTAAACAGAAATGAAACTTCTATTATAAAAGGTAAGTGTACTTTAAATTATATTGAACTGTAAATAAAGATGACTATTGTAATTATTTGCTGTAAATTTAAGTTTTATATGGATGAAATATGTAATGATTAAGGGCTGGATGAAATGGCCTGACTCTCAAACCAAATGACATTTCTTACAGTAAATGTCAACCAAAAGATAGTTACTACAGTGGCAAGAACACAGGGTCTATTTCCTATCAAATGCCCCCCCTCTTGCCATCTGTATAACATGCAAGGGCTATGCCCAAAGGAAAAACTGAAGGTCTATCAAAGAAAAGACAACACCAAAAAAAATGCAGTTATCCCTTCGAGCTAACAAGCCACTAAAAACATTTCCATCAACACCTCTTCATCACAAGCCACAGCACCTAAACCATATTAACTTGAAAAAAAAATTTAAAAGTATCTAAAAAATATTTATAGATGACTAGAATATCCATAGATCAGCAAGCCCCAGCACACTTGAAATCTAAAATATTTAAAAACATTTACATAAATACATACACAAAAAAATTATACACATCACATAATCATGTATTAGTAAAAATTTTCCTCCAGTCCATGATTACCAGCTTTACACTTTCGTATATATAGTTTCAAAAAGTACTTTCTATTTCCTAATTGAGCTTTATCCATACAAAAAGAAATTATACTTTATCAATTGATTAATTACACATATTCACAATATAACAATTTCCATTAGTAATATCAATTATTCTTCCATAAAAATATACATTATAAATCTATTACAATATTTTACAATTTTCAATTAAAGGAACTAAACACTTGTACTAGTTTTTCTTTTCAAAATTACACTTTTACTTTAAGTTCTGGCAGAGCAACTTGTAAGATATGTAGAATTCTAACACATGAAAAATCCAATCAATTTAGCCCCCCTTTTTACATAACAATTCTAATAGAATTCCAACTCGTTAACATCAGCTGACATTGTTCCTTCCCAAGAAAAAAAAACTTCCTAACCGACTACAATTACTATAGAAATTACTATTATACCTTATCTTCACCTGATCAATGACTAAGAATCCTTACACGTGGGACATCACAGAACTAAACCTAATTAGCCCAATTATTTGGGACCAAATAAAAATTTCATTTCCAGGGGACATAACATACTTTCTTTCCACTCATAAAATGCATTGAAGATCCAAGTGTTTGCCACGGTTCAAACCCAAGGATGTCAACACCTCCATTCAGCACCAATGCCAAGGCACGCATTCACTCAATCTTTTTCCCTCACATAAAACATATACACGTAGTCACTGTCGGTTCAGACTACAAAAAAAAATTCTTAAGCTGTAGTTCACCTCTGAATCCTGAAAAACACAAAAAATTTATAGGGCACATCACATTCATACTCACACTCAAACTACCTTTCATCCCTATTTGAAAATCCACATGCTCTGGCGCCAAAGTCTTCACTCCCAATCTCTCAAAATATTTGACGAAGGTAAACCACAGACACGGATGAGTAATCGCTACTCTATCACCTAAAATTTTTCAAAAGGATGGATCGCCTACAACTCACAGCGATTCACTAACACTTAATATTACTACAGAGGAACAACTAATCCGTCAGCCAGAGTTCGGGGTATTCAGATCAACGAAGACGTCATTTTCTTCCAAGAAAGACTAACACATCAAAAGGGTCGTTTCTCAAAGAAATCTTAAAACCTCAGACATCTCTTATTTTATTCAGAGTCTCACAAACAGCTGCCTGTCAGAATTATATTTTTAAACTCAAAATTTTTCTTATTGACCAAGTAAAAACAAAATCTTAATTCAAATTCAGTAGAACTCAAAAATGATAAGATCTTAACCAAAAAAAATCTAAATTAATTCAAATTAAATAGAACAGGTCAAAAATTAATTAGATCTCAATCCCCCCCTCACATACATCACCAACATGAAGAGCAACCCGGGAATTCCTTTTACACTCTTCAGTTTAAAAGAATTCTGTAAAGGGGCAAAGATCTATCAACAAAAAGAGTTCTCAGATAGGACATGACATGGGTTACTCAGGAATTCAACATTACTTGCCTACAAAATTTCCGGCCTAACGAGAATAACAGTGGAGTTCAACTCAACACTATAACATAATACATTCTATAAACCCAATGAAGTCCATCTGACCTGTAACTTACTTGATTCTCTAAAAAGGTTATTTCCATTTAAATCTTTATCCTTAAAATTTAATCCTAAAGAATTCTAAAAATGCCAATTTTTCATATAATTAAATTCAATTAGTAACTCCTCAAATGAAAAATGCAAATTTAAACTTTTACTAAAAAAAATGTTTAACTAGCATTGCTTCTCAAAAAAATTGAGCCTAACACAAAGTTTCTTATTCTGCCCAACATACTACTTTATCCAACTCACATTAACAGTTTCCATTTCAATCTTCAAATTTACCAAATTCCTTCAAAGAAAATCCACAAACTGCCATTTCAGCCACTGTCAAAAATTTAAACTTTTATCTCTTCAAATCCTTACCAGAAAATTCAAAGTACCATCCTGAACCACCTTTAAACTTTCTAAAAAAAACATTTCAAATGTCCAATATTTAACATCCATCCAAATTTCCACCAAAAAGTCGAGTCAACTTAGCATGCTATCCATTAACTAAAAATATTGTTTAACCTTTAATTAAAAATAACTAAACAAAATTTAAATAAAGGCTGATTCAGTCCCAGCTGGCCATATAACATCAGACCACTTAAAACAGGTTCAAAGCACTTCTCAAATACTTTATCCTTTCTCAAAAATCCGTCTGGAATGAATGAACCAAACTGGTACTTAACACATAGCCTCTAATCACAACTGAACCAGCATTAACTTAAAAACAGCAACTTAACCTACTAAAAGAAATTATATCTCCTTGCCCAACACTTGAAGTCCACTTTTAAACCTTTACTATATTAGGTCATATCCAAAAGCAGTGCATTACCAAAATTGATAACAATGGCATATGCTCTGAAAATATAGACCATCAAGGATAAGCAAAAACAATATATTTTAAATCTTTAAATAAAATATATAAATATAATCAAACAAAAATATAAATCTTTACAATACTTTATTAAAAATAAAAATCATATAGAAATCATTTTAGATAGCACACAATAAAGTTACCAACATTGCTCAAAAATATGTAAAGGACATTTAACACTCATTAATGGATGTCATTTACACAAAAATCTAAAGTTAAATATTCAGTGCAGGACAGGAGTTAAAAATACATAAATCCATGACATCAAATTACACGTTTAAGAAAAACACTCAATTTCTGGTTCAAAAAGTCTCTAAAAGAGATTCGTAAATAGTCCTAGATAGACCAAGATTATATCAAAAGAAAATTGAGTTATTCATTTTTTGATGTCATGACTTTAAATTCAAAAATTTATCACTAATTCATCAAAACTTTCATTTTTAAACCTTAAATAACAATCTATTGCAAAAAAAAAATCAAATAGTCCTCTCCCCAAAATAGAAAAATTTTAATTCTATTTCATAAATTGTAAATTCATATTAATAAAAAAAATTTAAATTGGAGCAAATCCCATGCAGGAATATTAGCTTTAAGGCCTGGGCATCTTAACCAGGGCCGTAGCGACCGCCCCCCATACCCCCCATTTGGGGGGGGCCGACGAAGTCAGGGGGCCCCCTACTCGATTCTATCGACCTTTTTACCAAAGTTTTTTGTTTTGAAAATGTCAGAAAATACTTCTTTTAAATAATGTTTTTACTTTTTCAAATTCACCTTTTTTTATCCAGGAGCATGCGGGGCAGGTCCCCCAGGTGCCTCTTTTTAAGGGGGCCCCAATAATCAGGATTTCAATTAAAGGGTGCTAAAAATGACCAAAATTCATATGTTTTCAAAGATTTAGGAAGGGAGTGTGGTTCCCCTTTTCCACTCTGCTTCCAGTATTCCCTCCACATACGCAGAAAACAAACTATATCACTAGAAAACAAATGATTAAAATTTTATTACAACCAGGGCCCGACTTAGATTGTGAGGGGGCCCCCCTTCTACCTTTTGGATTTTTTTTCTTGAATTATACTGAAGTGTTTAAAACTAAACTTTATGCTAATTGTCTGTATACGTAAATTTCGTACCAAGTACTATTCGCATTTGTATACAGAATAGCACAAAAAGGTAACTTTAAGAAACTATCGAATAAATTTTTTCTTCAGTTACAGAAATATAAGAATAAATGTAAGCAGGGCCTGACTAAGGCAGGGGCATGCGGAGCAATTGCCCCGGCCCCCCGGCTTAAGGGGGCCCCCCCAATGAATATAAGTTTTTCATTAAGGGAGTGTCAAATGATAAAAAATGGTTAAAAGTGACTAAAATTCTTTTTTTTTTTTTTTTCCAATTTTAAGGATCTTTCTTCTTCTACCCTCTCTGTTACCATACCCAATGTCCATTTTCCTGTAATTAAAAAAAAAAAAAAAAAACTGTATTCTATAATTTTTTTTTTAAATTGTCTTTCTTCTGCTATTATGTATATAGATATGAATAGTACTTAGTACAAAATTTATGCGCTCAGATAACAATTATGAATTTCAGTTTTAGTCACTTCAGTATAACTTACGAAGAATTTTAAGATAGAAGGGGGGCCCCCTAATAATGTTTGCTCCGGGGCCCTCCACAGTCTAAGTCGGGCCCTGAATGTAAGCCATTAAAATGTAAAAACACTTGTGATGTAACTGTTACATTCAAGGGACCGGGGACATGAGGTTCGAAAGCAGAGGAGAAAGGAGCCCCAATAAAGCTAAAACTAACTAAATAAATAAAGAATTTTGGTCATTTTTGGCCTTTTTTTATTATTTAGCCGTAAGTAAAAATTTATATTTGCCCTTGGGGGGCCCCCTCAATCGGGAGCCCCGACATCCGATGCAGTTGCCCTGCATGCCCCTGACTTAGTCAGGCCCTGCTTACAACAACATGTTATCCTATAGCTTTTAAAAGAAAATTTTTATTAATGTTTCCTCCTAACGTGAGAAGATAAAATCATTAATTATGCAAGTTTGAGCCTTCTTTTTTAGACATCTTGTAATGTACGTAGGTAAGCAAAGTAAAAATTTGCAAAGAAATATATTAAGTAAACCAATTTATCATTTTTTCTATAATTATCAAATTAATATTCTTAATTAAAGTTGTGACTAACTTTTTGGGATCGCTTGTATATAGATGTGAGCCGTATCATGTACAAAATATATGTATTCAATCTTTTGTGTGTGTGTCTCGTGTGTATTTTTGCTACTTCTATATTATTCACAAAAAAATCTACAGATAGATAGAAAAAAGGGGAGGCTACAGAATGATGTTTACACTAGGGCCTCCTATAGTCTTAACTGGGCCCTGTTCTTATCAAAAACCTTGTTTAGATTTCAAAAATACAGAAACTGGAATTCCTTATTTTCTTACTCAATTTTTCCCCTCTCTCTTTTTGGCTATGGATTTTTGTATAGAGCTCCTAGTAACAAAAGGAGGTTTTCTTTTGAATTACCAGAATATTATGTTCTTAGAAGATAGGTCATTCTTCACATTAACTACACAATACTGACCTGTCACCGATTGAATAACGTGGGTGACACAAATATTGTCTAAGAGAAACATCTTAAAATGTTAACAGCTTAGTAGTAACCAAATTCCTTCACCTTAAAGGGAGTACTAGCCTGTTCAATTACTTAGCAGCTCACTAATGCATACAAGTACATGTCTGTAGACGACAAAGCACTTCAGATGTGGAATTTTATATAATTTTTTTTTTCTGATTTGTTTTGGTAGTACGCATAGTATAGTATTTATAAAATTAAGTGTAGATTTAGATTATCTGGAAGAAAAAGAAAATCTACTCTTATACTAATTTGGTAAGCCAAATTTATTACTTTATGTAACTTATGTAGTAGTTATTAAATTTTTTAAGTAATATATATATATATATATTATGAAATATTTTTTCTTACTATGCTGCAATTTGTAAAACATAAAAAAAATGAAGTTTAAATACTCTCAACTTTAATTCCATACTTATTTTTTACAAAATTAATTGGTTATGTATAATTAAGTATTTAACAAAATATTTTTGTCAATGTGTATAATATGTAGATAGTCAGTTTTAATTTTATTGTAAAAACGTTATTTTCTTGAAATTTGCATGGTGAAATTTCGAATAATTTAAGCATATGAAAAATGGATTTAGCAAATGAAAAAGCAATTGATAGGATAATAGGGGACCTCCCTCTGTGACGTCGGGCTTCCTATACTTCTTATTCTTAAGCGGGCTCTGAAACAGACAAGAGTTGGCGCAGTCCTCGAGCCTGTTAACCCTTTCCGGCACATTGTTCCCAGTCTGGGATACCTAATTTTAATTCCAAACAGCACCAGTAATATTTTAGTAAAATTTTGAGTTTACAATAAAAGCTTAAATTAAGGAATTCAAAATATCTAAAAAGTTCGTTTGCGAATTCCGGTGTCAGTCGATAATTTTTCATTTTACTAACAGATTTTGCCCGTGCCTGAAAGGGTTAAAGTGTTGCGAGACCCACGCCTTTGCGCACAATTCGAAATCTTTTTGCCTCTTTTCAAGAGAATAACAATTTTGCTTTCACTTACCATTTAAGTTCTTTTTTTTTAAAATTTATTTTAAGAAAAAGTTAGTATGAATTTGAGTTTATAATTGTCTTGAAACCTGTAGTTTCTAGCATTTCGTATTTTAAAAGGGGAAAAAATGTATATAAGTTGTTTAAAAAAAATTTAATATTAGAAAAAAACTTGTAAAATTTTTATAAGTCAGTTTCTATAAATTCTTTGTCATTTAATACTTGGTTATGCAATGAATTTGGTTAATCGGTGCTCTCTAAAATGGGAGAATAGCTGAGATCAATATGTATACTGACTGTTTTTTGCTTTTTCAATTTTGTTTACCGATAATTTTAATAAGTTCACTTTCATTTTTGGAACCGGTTTCGAAAATGAAAGCATCCTCTTAAAAAAAATTTGCAATTAAAATCAAAACAGAGGAAAAAACTCTGCATACAGATTGATTTTAGATATCCAGTGAAAAAAAATCAATTACAAATATTGAAATGCAACCGATATATAAATTTCTTTCAGGCATAAGATTGCAAAAAGTAAAAAAAAAAAGAGGGAAAGCTCGTGAACCGTAAAATGAGAAATTAGTTTAAATAACGCGCGTATTGACAAAAAGGTTATTTTATTCGGGGGAAAAAAATGTCAGTATTTTTGTCTAAATCCTGTGTTATATTATTTAATTTTTATTTAGGGAAAGGGGGTGGTCTAAGTGAATCCATTTATGAAAATATTATAAGTAGTTATGAAATGGAAGTTTCTATTTTAAGTTCATACTTCTGCTGCAATGTTTCACACAGCTAGCTGTTCAATTTAAATTTTAACATGTTTTCCCTTAAAACATCAGTTATTCAAGCATGGGAAGATAATGTTTTAATTTGCTACTCAGCTACTAAAAAAGTTGTTGAGAACATTAATATTGGAACAAATTTTCTGCGATTCTTTGTTATTTGCATTTTTTCTGCGATCGTTTGACGAAATTTGCTTTTTTTCGCGATTTTTTTTGACGAAAATCGCGTTTTTTTTTTTTTTTTTTACAAATCGCGTTCTTTTTGCTATCTTTTTTGAGGACATTTGCGTTCTTTTGACGAAAACTGCTTTTTTATGATCTTTTAATGAAAATCGTGTTTTAATTGCTATCTTTTGACGAAAATCGCGGCTTTTCTCACCATTTTTTGAGGAAAATCAAGGTTTTTCTCGCGATTTTATGCCGAATATCGCGGTTTTCTCGAATTTTACGAAAATTTATCTTGAACTTTTGACGAAAGTAATATTTTTCTCATGATCTTAAGATGAAAATCGCGTTTTTCTCAAGATTTTTTTACGAAAATCGCATTTTTCTAGAGTTATTTTGACGAAAACCGCGTTTTTCTCGCAGTATTTTGATAAAAATAGCATTTTTTCGCTATCTTTTGACGAAAATAGCGTTTATTTCGGGATCTTTCGACGAAAATCATTTTTTATTCCGCGATTTTTTATATGAAGATCGCTTTTTTGCGATCTTTTGCCGAAGATCACGTTTTTTCGCGATCTTTTGACAAAAATCTTGTTTTTCTTACGATCTTATGTCAAAAACCGTGTTTTTCTCGAGATTTTTGCACGAAAACCTCATTTTTCTAACGATATTTTGACAAAATCGCGTTTTTCTCTCGGTATTTGACAAAAATAGCATTTTTTAGCTACATTCGGCGAACATAACATTTTTTTCGCTATCTTTGGACGAAAATAGCGTTTTTTTCGGATTTTTTCGACAAAAATCATTTTATTTATAATAATGATTTAAAATAATATGCTAATTATTAAATTTGTTCATTACATTATTATAATTTGGAACTTATATCGAAACTTCAATATATAACTTTATATATTTCTCAAAAAAAACTCAGTTTAAAGTGGGGGGGAGGGGGGCCCGAAGTTATATTTTTTGGGGGGGGCCTCAAAACACCTTGCTACGGCCCTGATCTTAACCTCTAACACAAAAATAGTTAAGACATATCCCTCCTTTTTATTTCAAAGCATTCCACACTAAGATTTGTCCAAAACTGTAGAATTAAGATATAATTATTTTAATATCAACCACTACCATTTATCTTTAAAACTTTTAACTTTAAATCTATAATTTATTATGAAAAAACATATTATAAGTTTATATTACAGAATCTTTACATATCTTATATTATGGAATTATCTTTAAATTCATACTTTAAGTTACTATAAAAGCAAAAATTAGTATCTATATGGGGAGTCAAGACCACAAAATATCAAAAATATCAAAAATTTGAATATAGCTGCAATAAATTTTTCTTCAATGCTTTAAATTTAACTTTACATAAAAGTCATTAAGTTAAGTTTTTCACCAAGAAAAATTGCTCCTGTTTTTTACTAGCACACACTTAAATTCTAAAAAAAACTATTTCGTTAATACTTTAAACTTAAATCCAATATGAGAATCGTTAATTTATTCCTGTCCTAAGTACTAAGCACTTCAACTCTCAAAAAGTAACTTTCAAAAATTAAACTTGAAATTTCTTATTTTCACACAACATTAATCCCTTACTGGGACTATTTTAACTCTTACGACATAGTTTAAAACATATGCTATTTTTACACAATTACAAGAAATTCAAGATTTAAGAACATCCATTAAATAAATGATGAAAGTATGGTGGATTCAGGTGGCAATTTAATTCTAACACTCTTTAATTTAGCAACATTGAAAATTACACAGCAACCTTAACAATGTTATATCAAAAACTTAAAAAAAACTTCTTATATTTTACTATCTCTTTACATAAAATAAGTTAAAGAAATATCACTAGATGGCAATCATTTAAACTGGAGAAAACCAGGAAGCCTTCCACATCAGTCAAGCTTTAAAAAAAAACTCATGGCAAAGCATTTCAAAAAGTCATTCAAATCTCAAGAAAAATTCAAAAGCAAACTTATTTTTCTCTAATTTAAAAAAGGTATTCAAATTTCAAAATCAAAAATATTCAAAATTCATATCTTAATTTTAAAGACATTTCTTGTTTTCATCTTATTATAACATACCGTGATCAAAAATATTCAAAAACAAACTTCTTTACAGACAGATCTCCTGGTTTACTACCATAGTTAAGCACAAAAATTCACATCATCTTTCTATCAAAAATACAATGGAGCCCATCACGCTCCACACTGCATATACTTAAAAAAAACTTTATATGAGCACTTTATATAGCAAGTTACTCATAAAAGTATATTAAATTTCTTTTAAATTATTTTCAATTTTTACTTATAAAAATTTTAAACTATCATTTAATATCCAATTTGTATTCAAAGTTACATTTAAAGGTCAGCATAAATTAAATTTACAAATTCATATTTCAAAAAAAATTTAATCTTTAAAGTCATACAAAAATGATTCACTTTATAGAAATTCAAAATTCTTAAATTTACTAATTAATATCTCAAAGTAAAGTTTTTACACCAAAATCACATTTAATTAAGTACAGATTCGTTTTATTCAAAAAAAATTAAAAATTTAAACCTATATATTTATATCTCTGACTTTAACATACAGCCCCCCCATCTAAAACTATTTCAAACATCCGGTAGAAAATTTTTACTTCCGATAATTATTAAATCTTTAAACAAAAATTAAACAGACAAAATTTACTATATTTTAAACATTAATCTTTAAATATATTATCATATTCAAGGGAGAGTATAACTTAAAAAATTGTAAATATTTTTATTAAACTTTTAAATTTTTAAAATTAATTTATATGAAGGGCACAACGTTAGTTGTAAAAAGCCCATAACCAAAATGATGGCATATAAACAAGAATTCCATCGGGGTTGAATGTTTAGCAGAGTCGCTTTAAAAACAGTGTCAGCGTTATGCTGATTTTTTAACCCCATAAGTAATTAAATTAATTTAATTTTTAACGTAATGCCCAAATGAATATCTAATTAAATGTTTAGTCAAGAATAAACTTAAATCAACTGAAATAATGACATGCAAAATTAAAACTTAACAATAAACATTTATTAGTTCATAAAATAAAATAAACATAAAATATAAAAACAAATATAAATATATTGCATCTATAATCGAATCATATTTAAAACAAAATATATTTTTCTTTCTATTAAATCAATAAACCAAATATATAAATAAGTATATTGTAAATTAAAATATATCAGGATAAATAAAAATTGAACTTATCTGTAAATAAAAATAAGTAAAGATTTAAAGAACATTTTATAAGTCCTCTATTGTCTTGATTAAGTGAACCGGAGCTTGCTAAGTCAAAAACTGGAAAATGGTTTCAGTTCCAAAAAAAAAATACATCTAAGTCAAATTCATCCGTCGATAAAGTTCCAAAAATTCCATGATCAAAAACCGAAGAGAAAAACCACAGCAAATAGTCAAACTTTCCTTAAGAAGGCGAAGGTCAAAGTCCAAATCTCAAAGTCTCTTCTACTCGAACATCTCATGATATTGCCGATCATCACATCGTTCCAGATCAACGATCTCATGTCAATGGCAGACCTCTCCTTCTAGCCTCCAGGTGAAAATTAGAAATAAAGTTCCATATATTCGAATATCTTCCGTAAGTTTAAGTGAAACGTGAAAGCATAATGAAATGCCATTACTAGATGAAAGTTCTACTTCAACTGATGACTTAAACTATTGTATTGAACGATGTATTAAACGAATTAAATAAATGACTTGACCGATGACACATATGACTTCCAGATAACATAACACAACACAACATTCAACAGACGAAACTAAGAAAAACAGAAACAAAATACGAAGCTGATAAAACTACAAAGCTGCTTTACGCCGGCAAGACTGAAGTATATATACCTCTCAAACGGATTGAACATTAGGTTTCTCCCTGCCGAGAGACACACCCACCAATCATTGAAAGATGAATGGCTGATGAGATCGTTACGTCTGATCGCGTAAGCGATTACGTCATCGACTCTCATCGCTACGCCTCCACATGGCGATATGGGGAACTAGGTCAAAAGACGATGTTTTTCTTTTGAAAGGAGTGTGAAAAATGTAAGTCTGCCGGGAAATATAAATTAATATAGAACTAAAGTTTAATTATACAGTTTATAGACAACAATTAAACAGAAATGAAACTTCTATTATAAAAGGTAAGTGTACTTTAAATTATATTGAACTGTAAATAAAGATGACTATTGTAATTATTTGCTGTAAATTTAAGTTTTATATGGATGAAATATGTAATGATTAAGGGCTGGATGAAATGGCCTGACTCTCAAACCAAATGACATTTCTTACAGTAAATGTCAACCAAAAGATAGTTACTACAGTGGCAAGAACACAGGGTCTATTTCCTATCACCAAGAAGTTCCGTAGATGCTGAGATATTTAGCGGGCGCCGAGGCACGCACACTTGCCCCGCTTAAACAATTAGTTAAGCGGATGCTGCATGATGGAAGGTTCCTTCAACCAATTTCCATGTCAATTTTTTGGTGAATTCTTTTTTCCTCTGAAGAGAATGCAGAGAAAATGATTCATATATAAAATATATCATAATTTAATTTCCTCTTCGTTTCATCATAAATTGGTCATAAGTATAAATATAAATTATCTGAGCATGAAAACGGCATCCCCAAATTGAAGATATTGAATATCTTTTTGTGATTTTTCAGGCATATTCCTTTTGAAGTAATATTTTGATTGATATTCTAAAATAATTGAGTTTTCATATCGTTCAAGAAAATGTTATCATGTTATCAAAAATGCATACAAATATATATATGAAGAAGAGTTGTGTTAAAAATATGTCGACTTATGTATATCATCCTTGTGGAGCAATTGTTGTACGAAAAATAATAATATAATTCTACTTATATAAGTTTGTGCATGATAACAAATGAATATATATATATATATATAAAATATTCAAGTCATGAAGAATTTCACAAGTGATTATGAATAAATATGCTTGTCTTCTTTAAAATCTTCTCTTCATTTTATTGTGTCAATGCCTATTCATTTGTCTACCTGAAGTTGTCTTCATCAGCCAGGAAGTTCAGGTAACTTTTCTTCTTATCATTTTATATTTTTACATCTTTGCTATGAGTTAATATTATCATAGTTAAGGATTCATTATTAAGAAATATCATGGTTGCCTTTTGTCATATACTTTTTATTTAAGGGTCTTTTGCTGGCCTCCATCCAACGCAATGTCATTTACCCATTATTACGATCACATAACCTACTTTTGAGATGAAACAAAAAATAAGTGTTCTCATCTTCTTCCCACCTAAACACCACAACGTGTTCAATTTTTTTATTTGCAAAAATGCGTCCATAATAGAAAAACATGTAGAATAAATTAATTATTAAAATAATATTTTTTAAAGGTTATTCTGTAAAAAAAATAACATTGCACAAATCTACAAATCATAATTTATTCTTATGTTTAATTTCAAGTCAAAATACTGAATAGATTTTTTATAAAGTCTACGACGAAATATAATTTGAGTGGACTAGTAGAGGATATAAAAGAATGATTAATTTGATTACTTAAAGGAAATTATGACATCACAAATTATATTAGATTTAGATTTAAATATAATTTGTAAATGAATTTTTTTTATGTCTTTACAAACTTAATGTACTTAATATTTTACAAGACTTAGGAATTAAGCTTAGAAACAATTATTTAAAGTCCTTTTTTTACTTTTATTTATTTATTTATAAGACAAAGTACCGGTAGAACCTTTCCAAATTATAATAATATCAGATTTTAATACTTTTATGTCATTTTAAACACTTTGAAAATTTTTGATTTAAATTAAAAAAAAAAAAAAATCAGTTGATTAAAATCAAAATTTAATTACAGAATGAAATAAACTGAGTAAAATCATTGACACTCTACTTATTATATTAAAAAATTAATAATTTAGATACATAAAATTATTAATTTTTCTTACTATTATTAAACATCATCTTTCCATCTCCATACAATAATGGCTCATTTGTGGAAGTTTTTAAAGCTGGTGAAAAGGTTTCACGACAGGTCAATCCTATAAATAAAAGAGCAAAAAATTACTAAATTGTTTGATATTTGTTAAAGATAATTCATGTTTCATTTTTCTCACTACAAAAGATTACAAACAGAGACAAATATGATGCAGTTTCTATCCATTTATTAAGAGACTGAAAAGTTACTTTCGTACAAGAATGTTTTGTGTAATTAAACTTGATATTTTGTATAAAGTATTACTCAATAATCAGGGCTGTAGAGGAGAGTATACAGTGTTACACACTAATGTATAACTGGAACTAAGCTTTACTTCTTCACGCAAATTTTTGTAAAAAAGAAAAATTCAAGAATGCTTATTCTCAGTGTTGATTTCAGGAGGAGGCTCAGAGGGGACAACCCCCCCCCCCCCCAACCACCACCACACACACATCAAAAAAGGCAATTTCTCCTCAGAAACTCTCTAATATCTTTCCCGGAGGCACCGAAATTCCTCCTAGAGAAAAATATCTAAATTCAACACTGGTTTAAGTGATAGCACAACTGTTAACAGATAGAATTTCAGGATGATATATTTGTTGCCAGATGTTTGAATCATTACTTTCATTTTATGACAGAGGAATGACAACAAAACTAAAAATTATTTTTTCACAAAAACTAAAACCACAAAGTATTTACTTTTTTAGTTTTTAGTACAATAGACTCTCTCAAATCTACACAGCTTCAAACAAAAAGCCAGGGTTGGTAAAAAACCAGGTTTTTTTGAAAAAAACCAAAAACCATGGTTTTTTTGGTTTAAACCGGGTTTTTTTAAATATGTTTTCCTGTTACAGATACATGCATATTTATGAACAAAAGTAAACATTTTTGAATATATAAGTAATAATTTGATTTAAAGGTAATTCTAATCAATATAATTATTTAATATCAATTATGTAGAAAATTGAAATTCTTTAAAATCTAAACATTTTTAGAAAAAGCTGTCTTATATTTCATAAATAAAATGTGCTACATAATGAAACATTGATACCCTGAAAATCTTAATGAACAATCTTTTGATTACTAGCACTATAAAGAAATATATGATATAGATTCATATATAAAACTTCATATATATTATTTTCAAATGGTTAATCAAAATAATTAATTTGAAATACTTATTCAGGGATGCCACTCAGAAAATAGCAAAAAAGAGGAAATTATGCGTAAAGTAAAATTTACGACATTTTTTACAACTTTATGTGTGAATTTTGAAAATTATATTGTTTATAATAAACTAAATAAAGAATTACAGCTTTTCTTTTGTTGTAAACTTTTAATTTATAAGAGTAAGTTAGAATGATTTTTCTTTAGTTCATAGTATTTTACATCAATTAAGGTAACCCAGCAGCAGGTTCAGTGAAAAATTTTATGTATTACATCATTTTAAACCAATTCAAGTAACCCAGCAATAGATTCAATGATTATTCCACGAGTGAATAGCTAAATTTTGCAGGTTGTTTTTTTTATTTGACGAAAATAACTGTTTTATAACATGATCGTTTGGCGAAAATCGCCGTTTTATTTAGCAATCGTTTGACGAAAATCGCCGTTTTATTTAGCGATCGTTTGACGAAAATCGCCGTTTTATTTAGCGATCGTTTGACGAAAATCGCCGTTTTATTTAGCGATCGTTTGACGAAAATCGCCGTTTTATTTAGCGATCGTTTGACGAAAATCGCCGTTTCACATCATGATCGTTTGACGAAAATCGCCGTTTCACATCATGATCGTTTGATGAAAATCATCGTTCCACATAGTGATCTTTTGACAAAAATCGTCGTTTCACATTGCAATCGTTTCAGAAAAATCACCGCTTCGTTTCGCGATCGTTTGACGAAAATCGCCGTTTCATATCGCGATCGTTTGACGAAAATCGTCGTTTTACATTGCGATTGTTTGACGAAAATCGCCGTTTTATTTAGCGATCGTTTCACGAAAATAGCCGTTTCATATCATGATCGCTTGACGAAAATCATCGTTCCACATCGCGGTCATTTGACGAAAATCGCCGTTTCACATCATGATCGTTTGACAAAAATCATCGTTTTACATCGCGATCCTTTGACAAAAATCGCCGTTTTCTATCGCGATCGTTTGACGAAAATCGCCGTTTTCTATCGCGATCGTTTGACGAAAATCGCCGTTTTATTTAGCGATCGTTTGACAAAAATCGCCGTTTCACATTGCGATCATTTCAAGAAAATCATCGTTTCGTTTCGCGACCGTTTGATGAAAATTGCTGCTTTATATCGCGACCGTTTGATGAAAATTGCTGCTTTATATCGCGACCGTTTGATGAAAATTGCTGCTTTATATCGCGACTGTTTGATGAAAATAGCCGCTTTTTTTCGATCTTTTAACGAAAATCGATGTTATATTTCGCGATCGCTTGACAAAAATGGCTGTTGTATTTCACGATCGTTTGATGGAAAAGGCTGTTTTATTTCGCGATCGTTCGACGAAAATCGTTATTTTATCTCGTGATCACTTAACGAAAATCGCGAATTCTTAAAAATTAAAAAAAAGCGGAAATCCGCCAAAAGGCGGAAAAGTGGCATCCCTGCTTATTATATGTGTTGTCTGATTTTTTTGTTAGAAGACTGCATGAGTTAATTATCTTTTATTGAAAAATAAAGCTTTTTATAAAGAATTTTTGGAAGGATTTGAATTTAGCAGTAGACTCTTTACACACTTCAAGCATTGTGTTTTCTAAAACTACCAGTTAAAAGATGACTGTTAAATAAACAAAAATATGTATTTAACAGCTTTTTAGACTATTGAAAAACATTGATGTTAAAATATACAATAGCTTTATAAATGCTGTCATCTACCAAAGAATTTAAACAGCCATCGGACTGCATGCTCTATATTAACACTTAGTATTTTTTTAAACATCTAAACTAAAAATTGCATTTTTTAGGCATTTTTGTAAGACTTTTTTTTCTATTACATCTCAAGCAAACCTTGTCTTGCCCCCCCCCCCCCCCTCCTTTCTGCCAATTTTCTTAACTGATCTAAGTAATAGGTTTGGTTATGCAATAGAAGATTTAAATATATCTTTTGCATATTTTAGTTAAATGTAAACAGGTGCTTTACTAGTGCCTAATTTTTCAATGTCTTCTTATTCGACTTCATATCTTGAGTTTTTTTTTAATTCATAAAAAATAATCCCTCCAATCAATAAAAATTTCTTTTAAAGCTTGACTGAAATTTTAAAGATCATTTATGTCATTATCTGCACATATGCATTTTTCAAAGGAAAATATTTTTTTAATCTAAATATTGCATATTTTTTATCTATTTTATTTTTGCTAAATTTACATGATTTAAGTGTTTTCTGTAGAGTTTCAGATATGTTCATCAGTGCATGAAATATGCATCCTACATGTATACTAACATGACCTTGACTAGACTCACTATGTCTTATTGTGACTATTGAGATAAGACTTAAAAATAGAAATTACTTTCATCCAATAATTTGAAACACTTAAATTACAAAAATGAGAAAATATTATATTAGATTTGTTCTAAAAAACCAATTGGTTTGAACTGTGCCAACCTAGCTGGCAAAAGAATAAAATTATAATGCAAAAAAACCCAATCCCAATATAAGAATGCCAGAAAAACAAAGGCTTGTTAAAATCACTAATCACAGAGCAAATAAAAAGCTCATTGCCAATTATTCAATAGCATACATAACAAAAAGAATTTCTGAAATGATGAAATCCTTAGTAAATCTTAACTAATCAAGCAATTTAAATAATAAAAGTGCATTTTTACTAAGGATTTCATCATTTCAGAAATTCTTTTTGTTATGTATGCTGTTGAATAATATATATATATATACATACATATAGGCCTTAAAAAAGAAAAAGAAAGAAAGAAAACTGATTAGTTTTTTCTAACCAGCTAATTTTAGAAAAAATAGTTATTCTGCCATATAGATTTACAGCTTACAAGAAAAGTTGAGTTGATTAAAATTTTTTGTCCTTTTAGAAACTTATTAATTCATCATTTTTCTACAGCTTTGCTTGTAGCTTCTTCATAATTTGGATTTTACATTTTTCAATAATGTGTAAAATAAAACATTTGGGTAAAAGAAAAAAAAAAAAAAAAAAAAAAAAGGTGAAAAAAAACCAATTAGTTTAAACCATGGTTTTAACCACGGTTTAAACCAAACAACCCTGCAAAAAACTGTGCAAATTTTAGAATTTTGTGGATTTTTGGTCGTTGCTTTGTTTACATTTTTTAACAGTAATTTGATGTAATTAATAATGCAATCAAAATTATAATGAATGCTTACAATATAGTGAAATATTAAAATAATTAACTAAAATAATAAAATTTAAGATAACTTTTAAAATATTAAAAGCAAAGGTCAAGTAAATAGCCAAAAATGTACAATTAAATATTCATTATAAAGATTGAATGCATTTTTCTTAAAATATTCAACGAAACTTGCCTTATAGAGGTACACTAATAATTCACATTAAAATCATAAAAAAAGAAGTTTTATTTCAAGTTTAGCCAGACTTATTACCAAAAAAAACCTTTATTAATATATAAATATGTTTGGTAAATAGAGTGTGATTACCAGTGATTTCAGCAATATCTTAAATTTTATCAAAAATGAATTTATTTTTCTTTTATGAATAAGCATGATTTCAGTAACATTAATGAAAATTATGTGTATAAAAAAATTCGAATTGATAGAAAAATAAAGTCAAATTTAGTCCTTACATTACATCTGAACTGAAAGTTTCATTATTTACATCTGTAAATCACGTGCAGGTTTTAGAGAGCTGTGAATTTTCAGGTTACTATTTTGAGCGAATCTACTGTATTATATGATAGCTTTTAATAATTAAAAAATTAAATTTGCAGCAAATTTAATTAGGTGGTTAACTTTTAAATACATCTTTTGTGGTATGGTGGAAGAAAGGATACATAAGGAAATGATATTGATCACATAAACAAAAAATATTTAAATGGCTTCTTTCTATTTATAAATTACATATTTTATCCCATTTAACAAACATAACAACATATGATTAACATATTCTAGCATTGTTTCATTTTTAAACGTTTTCATGTATTATTTTTGAAGTAAGGACAGGAATTTCATTGTTTATAGAGAAAATACCCATATGCTATATGGACAGAGTGTATATGATAGAAAAAATACACTATACAGTTTTACTTGAAAACTAAAGGTTCTTTTAAAAATCCAAATAGTTATGACATACACCACTGTATATTGTAAGTATGTACACTACCTCTGTTAAATATAGATTCATTTTCTTTCAATTTGGTTGCAGATAAATTATTTTGGGATGTTTGCACTGGATTCCAGATCAGTAAAAAAAATTTATGGGTTTGTATTAAATTCATATTTAAATCTGAATAGGGTATAAACCTGACCTGTTCAGGACTCTACTTACAAATGAATTCAACTTTCATTTTAAAGCTACACACACACTATTAGCAAAATAGAAGCAAGTGAGATTGGTAAAAAATTAACTGAAAGGAAGACATCTTACCTTTTACGAAATTTTGTATCTCTATATTTTGGCGTTGAATTTCTCTGAGTAGTTCATTGTTGATGGCATTGTAATCCTTATATCGGTAATATGTTATAATCAAGGATACCACACAAATTAAGCATACTGTTTTTCTGCAGAGCCATATCCTCTGATAAAGAAGTTCCTAAAAAAGTATAAAATACTAAATTAAGTTAAAAAATCCATTTTAAATACAAAATAATTTTTAGGGTGAAAATCTACTATTAATACAATGCCTTATTTGTTAACTCAAAGTAGTTTGCATTATAGACCAGGAGGCAGCAGCACAGATGATCACCTCATTGCGTTTACTACTTATATTCCAGAATTAGTTAAAACTTGATTCACATATTAAAATGCAATTGGTCTGCCAAGACCTATTTTGGTGAAAAACACCTAAAAACCTGATTTTAGCAGCTGACTTATAGGTTTGCTATTGTGTTTTCCTCCACCCAAACATATAAAAACATGATGGACTGGAAGTAGGAAAATATAATGATAATTGAGTTTTCTGGTGTTTAACACCAAGATATAACTTGGCAGACTGATTGCATTTTAATATGTTAATCGAGTATTAACTAATTCTGTTATTTCAGCCATGAGCTCAATAAGGTGATTGTCTATGCTCTGCTACTTTCTGGTCTATTATTTTCTGAGGGAAAATTAAAAGTTTAAATTCCACTACTTTTTAAATATGAAGATTTCATTATTTTCTCTCATCTGTAGAGTGCTACATTTTTTCATAATAATTATAAGAATAACCTTTGAAAAAATTTACTAGTATTAAAAATCTTTCTAGATATTGTATTTAGTAAAGTTCTCAATCATTTATTAAATGAACTTTCTACTTCTATTCAATCTGATATATATTTTCACACAAAGTCTTTTACATGTGAAACTATAAAAAATTATGTACAATTCTGGCTATCTCAAACATATTTAATCTGAAAAAAAAAAAGTGCTAATAGCGTTTACTTTTTAAATAACAAAAGACATAATTTACAGAGTGACATAATGATTTTATAGATGCTTAGATGGGGCATGGCCAATAAAAGGTTTTGAACTACTGCTCTAACAGATATATGGTTTTTTTAATAAGTTTTTTTATTACTCATACCCTCTGTTTTATTTACAGCTACTGTGGCAGGGATCCTTAGCACAAAAAAATATCAAAAATTTGTAAAGTGCTTAGTAATATGAAACATAGCAAAATACTTTCATACAGATGTAGTTATTGGATTGACTTCTATACTATTTCTCTGAAGTGTGTAAGATGTTAAGAACTTTTCTGCAGCAGCATTCAGGGAAATTATCAAAATGAGCCAGATTCTAGCATCTGCCGTCCTGGGCACTGACGTAAGTATGTAAACCAAGATAGCTACCACTAAGTAATAAACAGCTGTGTACACTCCTGTGAATTCCCCAAGCACAAAATTTTGAAGATTGCTCATTCTGTCGAAAATTTCAAAAAGTAAGAGTTTCTGTTCGTAAGTCGTAGTCTTAAATTCGTTATACAAATCTCTTGCACTTTCTCTTGAGCGCATCAACTCAGCAGTTAAAATTTTCCCGTTAGATATTGATCTTCTTTGTTCATCCAGAGTAGCTTTTTGGAGATCCAACAGTTTGAATTGAGATCGAGCAGATTCGTCTAAAGTTTTACTTATTTTTTTCGAATTTTCGGTGAGTAGTAATGCAGTTTTAGCCATTTCAACCTGCCATTCTCTATGCTGAAGAAAATGACACACACTTTGCGTATGAGTAAAAAATTCTGTAAACGTACTATAAACACGATCGCTACAATTAGAAAGACAATCGGAAATTAAAACATCATCACTACAAAGGCAGGGACCGACTCCAGTATGTGTTAAAAAACAATTCGCGAAAGCAAGCGCTAATCGACTCTGAACGTCTTCTGTCAGCTGTTTACAACCAGTATGAAGATCAGACATCGCCTCTTTCCAGCATTCCCCATAAGATTGGGCTTTTCTTTTCAGCTCTACATAATATGTTTCTCCTTCTGCTATTTGATCTTGAAATTCCAGTTCAATTGCAGTGGTACATAGCACAACGATGTTTATAAATAATAACGAGAAAAATACTTTAAGCATCTTAGATTTAACACTTATGCATCTAACTGAACACTCGTTAAAACAAACAAGAAATAGAAAATCAAAAAATCATAGTCTCAAATAAAAAATAAATTTCAGACATAACTTAATTATTATTATTAGAGCTTTAAGGAGTAGGTGCTGCAGCACAGCTTAACAGTAAACAGAAGCAGAAAGCAGCTGGTTTGAACATGTTGCCAAACAAATAAAGGCGGCTTTTAAATTTACGATGGTGTTGCCAAATAAACAGATAAGTATTTTGCGAGGAGGTCATGAACCCCTCAGAGTGCGTAAACTAAACAAAACACGTTAAAAAATTAGTTCGTTAATCTGAAAGCCACCGGTTAATGAAGATATATGCCAAAACCCAAGCAAACTCCAGGGGATAAGTTTTAAATTTTAAATGACTTTGGTTGATCGTAGTTTTTCAGGTAGTCAAGACCGTTGAGAAGAAGATAGTCCTGGGCACGGAAAATGATACCGGAGAATTTTTAAAAGCGATTTCCTTTAAATTATTAAAGATATAATCCTAATCCACTAGTTGATTAGGAAGGACTGTAAAATTTAATGCATTGACGCTCGCGGAACAGGTGGGAACGTAGCTCCTTTAATACTGTTGAGAATGCGGTAGCCCTGAACACCGAAGATCTTACAGGAAAATTAAAAAAAAAAAAAATTTAGCCATAGAAGGTCGGGGGTTTCGGAGGACTAGGCATTTTAAAACGTTGGACAACGATATCCAGTTCAATCATCCCTACAGGGAGCAAGTAGTGAGGTTGATTACTCTCGCGAATTCCTTCAAGGAGTGAAGTTCCTTGAGTGGACTTCACTCACGAATAGCAAAAGCCACGCCTATGCGGGAAAAATCCTTAAAAAAGGCTGTTTATTAGACGAAAGGGAGCAATATTAAAATAATCTTCACTCCTGTGGGTGTTTTTCTTCTGTTTACCCGCGGCTGATATAACATGGGTAAAGAAAGTTTTCTGGGTGACACCTCCCCCCCCCCCCTACCAAGCAATAAAATGACGTCCCACCAGAAGATTTGTGATTTTGTGTTTTCAAAAAGTGTGTGTCAAAAAGTGCTACTTTCTCCCGGAGCTTTTCAGTCCAAGAGAAAGAAGATAGTTTAAAGCACGGAACGTTCGAACAGAAATATTTTAAAGCAACTTTCGTTAAGTTAAAGACATCGATTAGCGGGTCCAGAGGAGCTGAGGCGTCTATAATGTAGCGGACAACCGTGGCAGCTTCGAGCTCACTCATTGCTCTTGGGCCGGAGGAGCATATAGGTTAACCCAAAGACATTTAAGTATAAAATGTCTTTGGGTTAATCCATCTGCTCCTCCGCTGCATAGCCACGAGCATGAAAGATCCTAAAATAAAAGCTATCTTTATTAAGTTAAAGACGCCGATTAACTGGCTTAGGGGAGCTGGGTCGTTTACTTTGGACGACTGCGGCTCTTTCAAGCCTCATTGCTCCATACGGCGGTTGGTAGTTTTACGTATGCTACAGAAGAAATAATGCTTTAACTATCTACATATTGCACGCTCTATAATCACGTGATTTTCCCAAGTTAAATCGCCATTTTGATTCGTCGATTGAACTTAGCGTAAGTTGTGTGTTTGTGATTGTTATAGTGACAGGATTGTTGTTGTCTGTTGTTATTGTCATCTTCAAAACACCAATTTCGGAGGAATCGGTGTTAAAAGTTAAAGGTACAGTAATCGAAATTGTTACGCTGAAATTTTATTACTTTAGTTCACACTTAAAGGGTTTTCTAATTAGTTAAACAATATGTTTGTGGTATCCCTGTCGAAAAACTGCAAAATATCCTTTTGTAAAACGATGTATGTGTCTGGAAATATGTTACTTTGAATTTGTTTTACTATCTGATTTCACACAGTTATATTTTTTCTTGCAAAATTTACTCAGGGTTCCGATATATGAGTTATAGTTTCATTTAATATCTTTATTTAATACAAACTATCATGCATTACCGTCGTTTCAATGTTACCGGGTTTCTCATGTTGAAAATTGGCTTAGTTCTGTTAGAATTAGTTTTTTTTATTTTAAATCCATCTCTTGAAAGTATATGTAGGCTCTGCCTTTATTTGATCATGCATATATCATATTACATAAGTTATATTTTTATGTGTTTCATTAGGTATTTGAAGTGTATAACTTAATGTTCAGCCCCTCATTTCCTCCTTTTAGCTAGCAGACAGAGAGAAAAAGGTGGAGAAATTACTGATTATATTTTATTCCTTATGTACTTGTACACTTCTTTATTACATTAGTGAATAACAGTTTCTGTATTTAGCATTTTGTCTACTGGTATCCAAATATCATTACATTTATAATAAAATCTCTGAATAAGACTTTTTGGATTTTATTTGAAATTATTTAAAGCTAAAATATGCATTAAATATCTTAAAATTGAGGATAGACATCACAAACACATTGAGATTGGTTTAATAACGCACACAATTTATTATACAACGCATACATTTTATTTAATTTAGAAACACCCACAATTTTTTAATTGTTAAAACACACAATTTATTATTTTTGGCTCACATTTTTTTTAGGTATAAAACCCACTCGATGCTTAATTTATTATGAAGTATATATATTGTCAAGAATCAACTGACGCTGCTCTAATATCTGGTCTATGAATATCCAAAATGTCACTGTGGTGCCGAAAAGGAATTCCAGTATTAGTGTGTCTATGACATCTGTACCTAAAACTATATGTGACAGATTAAATTAAAAAATTAATAGCAAATATTTGGCTATACAATACCGAATATTTGGCTTTTCAAATGCTTTTTATATTTCAAAGCTTAAAGGTATTATAATGTTACTTTTTAAAGCAATTTTATGTAATATTTAATAAAAGAAACTTACATTTTAGTAAACAAGAGCTTTTTATAAGTAAATTTATTATGGAAAAAAAATTACCTTATTTAAGATAAGAAAGACAATCATGGACTTTTTTAATTAATAAATTATAAATTTCATGATCTCTTTTACAAATTAAAACAAACATTTTAAAATCAAAGAGAAATAATGAAAAAATGAGAAGAATTTTTACAGTCTCATAATTGTCCTTTTTTAAATAACTCAAGGCAGATTTTTTTTTTCAATATAAAGTAAAGGGTAAAATTGACACTAGCCACCGGCCACAGGGCCAGTAAATGAGAAACAGTGGCCAGTGAAAAAATATCTATCAGTGGCCACCTTCTGGCCACTTTTTTACAAGAAGATAATACAATTTACTTGCATCTCATCAAAGATTTTTCTTTTTTTTTTTAGGTTCCAATGTATTTATATTAACATATTTATTTAGTGATATTCAGTTTTAGATTAATACTTATAGAAATTTTACTGTTTAGTATTTTTAAATAAAAAAGGGGGCACTAGTTTAAACAAAGTGGCCACTTAAAAAAACACTCTTACTGGCCAGTGGCCGCTAATGGAATTTCCCAATTTTGCCCTGTAATATAAAGTATAAATATTTTCAACTTAATTCTGAATAAAGGAATGCCTAGCTCTTTTCTTATGAATGGTAGCATTTTCCACCCTTCCCATTATATGATATTTTACAGAAATCAAAGCATGTGGGTTGAAAATAAAGTTATGGTATTTTCAGTATTGTTAATGTAACAAATGAAAATACAAGTTTGTAAGAGTGAGATGAAATACAATGTACTTATGACTCAATAAGTTGAGTATGATCTCATGAACA
The DNA here is from genome assembly GCA_964019185.1 of Maratus speculifer. Lineage (NCBI taxonomy): Eukaryota > Metazoa > Arthropoda > Arachnida > Araneae > Salticidae > Maratus > Maratus speculifer. Next base: position 444,922,560 of record OZ025290.1, on the reverse strand, counting down.
AAAATTGTCTGCCTTGATAGCTATTATTAATCTAAAAAAATTTCTTTCTTGTTTAAAGACTTTTATTTGGAAAAGCTAAGAAACAGATTATTTACTAAACATAATTTAGGAACTTGCATCTGTACATGATTTATTTCTTAGGAGAACCCCAATTAATCACCATTTTAATCCTTCTCATGATTAATTTTCTTAAGTTATACTTTACAGACTGCAAATAAATAATATAAAAACATTCTATTTTATTTAAATATGATTTTGTGGCTAATTATTTTAAATATATTTCGAAATTGATAATTAAAAGTAGAAATGGAACAGAGGTGTTAGAGTTCAGCACCATAAACTTGGCGACTTCTTTCGCGCCAAAAAGCCGTTTCCGAAAATGATCGCCAAACTGAAACTGCGTGAGAAACCCATTTTCAAATACAGCGATCACTTTCAAAACTTCTGAAAGAATGCATTTTTGTAAATAAAATAACGAATAATTTACACTATGTCAGAGGGGTTCTGCCCCCCCCCCCCCTCTCCTAAATCCCCCTTTTTTTTTGCTTTTTTACGAGAAAAAATTTAAAATGTTTAAGTGATCGCCATATTTAAAAACTAATTTCATTGCTGATTCAGAATTGCAATCATTTTGAAAACAACTTTTTAGCACGAATAAGCACAAAATTAAAAATAAAAAATAGTACTTGCATTTTATAGATTTCTTTTTAGTTGTGAAAGAACAGAAAGAGTTTACAAAAAAAAAAAAAAAAAAAAAAAAATTACATATAAATTAAACGAGCAAAATAATTTAAATTAAGAAAAAAATTAAAAAATATCTATATACAGGGCATGTGAAAATTACAAAAATTGCTGATTTAAAATTGCGATCATTTTGAAAACGATTTTTTTTTTCGTGAATAAACAGGAAATAAAATAAAAATAATAACAAGGATAGTACTTAAATTTTGTAGATTTCTTGAAATATTCAAATAGTTAAAGAACAGAAAATGGATTACAACAACAGAATATTTACATATAAATAAAACAAGTGAAATTGAATTCCAAAGAAAACAATTTTGAAAATATCTATATACAGGGTGCAAGTGAAGATTACAAAAATAAAAATACATAATTACAAAAAAGATAAGTAAAAATTTTAAACCAAAACATCGATCTTTATTGAAATACCAATGTCATTGCGGACTAATCATTCTCATCTCCGATCTGCACTTTTGACAGCTCATTTGATTGTGAGTCAAAAAGGAATTATCTGAAAAAAAGAAGCCATGCATCTGAACAAAAAATAAAAATAAATGCCCATTGGGGGCAAAGGATAATGTCCTAATCTATCCTTAAAAGGATCATCATTTTTTATTCAGAGCTGTAACTCACAATGGACAGAAAAGAGACAAGTTATAAGGCGGAAAAGCACCGTTAAGTAGTTTATGTTTGAATTTCAATATCTTGATTTCGCAGAAGTAAAAAAAAAAAAAAACTGTGCAGCTCCGTAATCAAATTGCATCACAGGCACAAAGAGAACTCCCTCCTCAACCTTCCTCTTGCCTCTGTGAAAGCTGCTCCTAGGGCTGCCAAAATTGAGCATTAGCGCCATATTTGACAGGGTTACCAAAATTAAGGGTGTATCGCCCAGCTTGGCATGATTTTTTCCCCATTAATTTTTGCCGAACACTAACACATCTTAGCCATAGGGTCATTCCACGTGAAATCAACCAATTTAAGGAAAACTTGTTGCATCATAGTCACAGATTTTTTTAAAATTTTTATCATAGACAGACATAGTACTGAAACCCTCAAATCTGAAATTTAAAAGTAATTTTCACAATATTGGCCGAGATATGGCCATTTGAAAACTGGCCATTTTTACGAAATGGCGGCCATCTTGGAATTGTATCACTGTCTAAATATGGCCATAACTTGACAACTAATGGCTCAAAGTTTATATATCTGGTACCAATTTGAAGCTATTTGTACAAAGAATGAATATTTCACATCAAAACAATAATAAATTTTCATTTTTTTACTTTTTATTATGTGCAAAGTGAAAATTTCACCCCAAAAAAGGGCAGATTGTAATGGCTCATAAAAAAAATGAATCATCATGAATTTTTCTGAAACTTGGTAAAAACGTTGCTCCATCTGTGTGCTTTAAATAAAAAAAAAATTGGAAAGGTAAAATTTGTTGTTTTAAAATAAATGGTTTTTTACACATAAGGTGTCATTAACCAAATAATGATATTTTTAGAATCTGTAAGCATTCCTGATTCAAAAAATAATGGTTAAAATAAAATTTTCTAACATCTAAATTAATGTAAAAGTATAATCAAAACCTCATTTGAACTAATTTTGTAGAAATCTGCCCCCAGCCCCCCTCCCCCCCACCCAAAAAAAAAAAAAAAAAAAAAAAAAAAAGACAATTCAAAAAATTTTACACTGAAAAAGATAAGATAATAATTAAGGAATATAATGTATAATTATAAAATACCTATAAATGCAATGCATACATATGGTGAGTTACTTCACATATAGGGGCAAGTGGGGTAGAATGGGACAGTAGGTTTTTCTCTTTATGTATCATTCTAAATATTTCATCAATCACATATTAGATGAAGTAATGGTACCCCAATCTTCAGTTGAAAAAAGTAGCTAATTTACACAAGCTTGCAATTACATAAAGAAAAAGATTATTTCAAGAATCAAAACATGAATTCAAAATTTTAAATTTTGAATTCAAAACATGATGTAAAAATTTCATTATGTTTCTATAAGCTGATGTAATATTGCATCATGTTCTATATAAGCTGATGCAATTTAAAGATTGCCCTGGATTTGCATTATATTATTGTTATTTATTTTTTTGTCTCATCATATCTAGATTTTTGTTCATATAAATTTTAATTCAGTGTGAACAAAAAATAACAAATGTCAACTCAATTAACTCATTTATATATATTTATTGTATTTAAATTACACAATTGAATAATTTAACTCTGTAATTTACAGCTAGTATTTCTCCAACATTTCTGGAGAAAATATTATGTGCCTTTTTTTTTCATGCATTCCATAGTAAGGTATTTAAAATATTTATGTAAATATGTTTTGAGAATTATATTATCATATTTTGAATGAAATGAAATAAAAAGTACTGTAAAAATAAATATTTAGTGTAAATAACTGCAAATTGATATTTCTTTATTGAATTATATAATATAAACACAATACTTTAATTTAGATGCTAGAAAATTTCATTTTAACCAATATTTCTTAAATTAAGAATACTTACAGATTTTAAAATAATCATTATTTGGGTCAATGACATCTTATATGTAGAAAACCATTTTTAAAACAACAAATTTTACCTCTCTAATTTTACAGTATAATGTTCCATATATAGAGAAACTGTTACATCTATGCATAATCAAATCATGATACAGAAAGCGTAAAAAGTATATGAACTAAATTTACTTTTGATTTTTGAAATAATCTTTTTCTTTATATAATTGCAAGCTTATGTAAATCAGCTACTTTTTTCAACTGAAGATTGGGGTACCATTACTTCACCTAATGTGTGATTGATGAAATATTTAGAATGATACTTAACCCTCCAAGCGTCTTGCAAATGGGTAAAATTGTAATGTTGTTTTCTCTGCATTTTGTTTTAAATGCTAATAAAATATGATTCTTTCAATATTATATAAAAAATCTTATTTAGGAATATAAATGTAATCCTTGAGGGTCTTAATCATTCTTCAATGCTTTGAAAATTCATTAAATTTATAGAATTATAATATCTTAAATATTGCTTATATTGCAGTGAAACCTGGAGCTTAGTGTACGGAATATTACGGGACAAACGCTTAGAGGGTTAAAGAGAAAAACCTACTGTCCCATTCCACCCCACTCGCCCCTATATGTGAAGTAAATTATCATATATATATGCACTGCATTTATAGGTATTTTATAATTATACATTATATTCCTTAATTATTTTCTTATCTTTTTCAGTGTAAAATTTTTTGAATTGTCTAATTTTTTTTTTGGGGGGGGGGAGGGGGGCTGGGGGCAGATTTCTACAAAATTAGTACAAATGAGGTTTTGATTATACTTTTACATTAATTTAGATGTTAGAAAATTTTATTTTAACCATTATTTTTTGAATCAGGAATGCTTACAGATTCTAAAAATATCATTATTTGGTTAATGACACCTTATGTGTAAAAAACCATTTATTTTAAAACAACAAATTTTACCTTTCCAATTTTTTTTTTATTTAAAGCACACAGATGGAGCAACCTTTTTACCAAGTTTCAGAAAAATTCATCATGATTCATTTTTTTTATGAGCCATTACAATCTGCCCTTTTTTGGGGTGAAATTTTCACTTTGCACATAATAAAAAGTAAAAAAATGAAAATTTATTATTGTTTTGATGTGAAATATTCATTCTTTGTACAAATAGCTTCAAATTGGTACCAGATATATAAACTTTGAGCCATTAGTTGTCAAGTTATGGCCATATATAGACAGTGATACAATTCCAAGATGGCCGCCATTCGTAAAAATGGCCAGTTTTCAAATGGCCATATCTCGGCCAATATTGTGAAAATTACTTTTAAATTTCAGATTTGAGGGTTTCACTACTATGTCTATCTATGATAAAATTAAAAAAAAAATCTGTGACTATGATGCAACACCCATTGGTTGAATTCATGTGGAATGACCCCATAGAAATTGTGAAAAGTTTTTAAAAAGTGTTTTAAAAGGTTTTATTAAATATTGGATTCGGCCAAACCGAATAATCAGCTTAACAGAATAACGTAAAATACCTTTTATCCGCCCCCCCAAAAGGACGAAAAATCGTACAATAGTTAGAGGGGAGCACTTACACAGGATTTTTCTGCGATCGTTCAACAAAATTTACAGGAATGAATCATAAATTTTGATACTTGAAAAAAATTGTTTTTTTTTTTATTATTATTATTTTTTTTTAACGTAAATTCTGTCGAAAATACGCAGAAAAAATGAGAAATTTGTAAAAAAAAAAGCCAAAACAAGCTTGAAATCAATTAAAAAATCTCGAAAAAATGCACATTTCATCAAAGATTCATGATTCATTCATTTCATAATGATTCATCCCATTTTCAATCGCCTTTGAAAATGGGGAGAGAGGGCGCTTTCTCAGGATTTTTTGAAAATTTCAAATTCTTTATAAAGTGGGGAGGGGGCGTTTGATCGGGAAAAGCAGATTAACGGGATTTTACGATAATTTGATATTTGGCCTAACTGAATATTCAGCAACATGGCCGAATATCGAATATTCGGTGCATCCTGAAATTGAAGTTAATATCGTTAGTCGTTACCACAGTCTTAAAGTAAACAAGATATCGCCCAGCCGTACTGGATATCAGTTTTGTAAATACTATACACTCATACATATGTGCAAGCTGAATTGAACAACACAATTTTCAACAGCTGTTATAGGTTTATTTAATGAGATCTTTTATTAATGAGATCTTTCATTGTTTTTCTTTTTCTTTACAGATAAAATGAAGAAAGTTAATTCTTTTGCTTTAAATGTGCTGTGATAGTCAAGTAAACATCTCTGTGATTCTGTTTGAGCTGTTCATTGCAGTTTTACTGTCTCGTTGTAGCTTTTTTTATTTAAAAAAAAGCATAAGGTAAGAATTATAACGACTGATTTGCTGTCATAATTTATTTCTTCTTATTTCTGCTATCTTATTACTTTTGTTTCTTAATTTGCTTTTTGAAAATTACATTTTGATATTTATTATGAGTAACAAGTAATAATATGAAAATAATAATGAAAATAACTCAATTTTTTTGTGTATATTGCATTCTTGTACAACCTGATTTTTCATACTCAAACAAATTTTGTCCTGTTAAAACATCCATGCATCCAAACTTTGATAACAAATAAAACATATTTGATAACAAATAAAACATTCATATGATAATTAGAAATTTTTGCAAAATTTGCTAGAAATTAATAGCAATGTAAAGAATAACAACTAAAGTAATGTTTGACCTTTTATCACTGCACACAGCTGTGAGAAAAGTGACTAAATTCTCTTTGATTTTTCTTGGTTGGTTTTAAATGTTTTTGCATCAATTATTCCTTTTAATATAATATTGTCTATTATCTATAATAATTATGTTTACTATTGTATTTCGACATAAGTGTGTACCTTTTGAAGTTTTAATATACATATATATTTTTTCCCCCAGTTCGGTACCATGCTTTCTTGAAACAGCTCATATGTCCTGGGACCTTTGCTGTCCTCAAGATATCAATGTTCGTATGATGGACTTGCCCAATGCTTGGTTTTGATGTCGTCCCATCTACCTCCACATTGTCAGGTTTGGGTAAGTTATTTACTTGATCTGATAGTAACAAATTAATCTTAAAAAGTCTAGTATCATTGTTTTATAAGAAATTATTCAAAATTTTCCATGCTGATAATGCTTGGTGTGTAATTTGAAAATCTCATGTGAAAAGTAGGATTTAGTATATATATGTACAGTAGACTCTCTAAAATCCGTACATAATTTACGGATGTAAGCAATGAAACATCCAATTCAGATATAGGGACTAAATTTGACTTTTTAAATTTTATATCAATTTCATATATATTTTAATTTGTAATTTTTTATTAATATTACTGAATTCATATTTTTTCATGAAGGAAAAATAAATTTATTTTTGAAGAAAATTAACATACTGCTGATATAATTGGTAATCACAGTATTCTGACCAAATATATTTATGTATTCATCAAGCTTTTTAAATTATTATATCTGGCTAAACCTGAAATAAGACTTCCATATTTCATGATTTTGATGTGAATTAGTAATGTATCTTTATGAGGCAAGCTTTATTTCTTGCATTGAATAGTTTTTTTAAATCGATTTATATAATGCTCTTGACGTTAGCGTTATATTTTTTAAATTTCGTTATTTAATTCCTGAAATACCCCCTGCCCACAAGAAAGGTAATTGATGAAAATTTCTGCAGTATCTTAGAATTTCCATAATTCGGAAAATTCTGTAATTCGGCATCGCCCAAGTCCCATACATGCCGGATTAGAGAGGTTCAACTGTACTTCTCTTGACACAATGACAAAATAAGTAATAAAAACTTTAAAAAAATTAATAATTTAAAAACAAATTGGGATAAAGATTTCAAACAAATTTCATTTAAAAGTGCATATTTTTCTTTACACAACAGTGTAAAAACTTATGTATGATGTTTAGATGTTTAAATATTTGAAATTCTGAAAATTGTAAAACTGAAATTTCATTTACAATTTTTTTGTTATGGGTCCAGGAATATTTATGTTTAATCCATGTCGTACATAATATGAGGCATTCAGAAGTCAGTCTGAAGTAAAATTGCACATTTTAAACAGTTAAAATTGTATATCTATAAATGACTGTTTTTTATCATTGATCTAGGAATATTAATGGAATGTGTAATATATGACTCGTTATGATCATCATAAAAATAATGTTTATTATTATTATTATTAATTTAAATGCAGAATTTATTTATAAGTCTTTAAAATTTTAGTCTTTGAAAATATCATTTTCCAAATATTCATTGTAATTTGTTAAATTACAATTTTGTTATTTTATTTATTTATTTTACTTTTTTTTTTCCCCCCTCAAAATCTGGCTCAAACTTCTCTTAAATTACCTTTTTAATCCCCTGTTGTGTTGATGATTCATTTAGATCTGAAGCTAATAAATCTCAATCAAAGTCTGCTTTTAGCATCATAAGTAATTACTAAGCATTAAGAAAAGACAACCCTGATGCTTTTTTTTTTCTTTTCCTATGCTTTCCTGGCATGATTATAAGCATGGTTGCATCTTTTTTGCAAATAAAAGACAAACTTATTATAATTTTATTTCATGATTTTTTTTTTTTTTTTTTTTTTTTATGTATAATTCCAAAGTTTTGAAACCATTTTATAGCTGCTTTATAGTTATTAATATGTTTCTTTATATCAGTGTATCACAATGTCATCCTCAGATCCAAATTGCTCTTGTTTTTTAATCTGTTATCATTTTAAATATATATATATATATATTTTAAAAAATTCTGATTTGTTTGGGAATGTTATTTGTAAATTTACATTATTATGTTATTTTGGAAGTAAAATGGAAATATAGAGAAGTTAAGACTACTAAAAAATTAATTTATATTGTATTTCAAATAATTCTTAATAGTCGACTACTGTGCCCCAGTGGTGAACCTGTGTGCTGCGCTTCTGCAGCACACTGGTCCACTTTATAAATGTATGATTTTTTTTTTCTTTTTAAGTAATGTATTTGAAATTATGTTCTTAAAAAAAACTGAGGCATATAAAAATATTTAAAAAATTTTCAAATATATTTTCATTAAGATTACTTTTAATAGGACTATTCTGTATAGGGTCATTCCATGGTAACTTATGTTACATTTAGAACAATTTACTGCAGTAATTTTAGTAATATAACACTAAAGAATTAACATGATTTGTCAATGAAACCTATCTAAAAGTCAATTTGAATGAAAATTACCTAAAAAAATTGATAATGAAAATGACACTTTATGTGATAACTTACACCCCTTTTTCAGTAATGGCAGTTACCTTAGTGAATATAACTACCAAAATTTGAGAAATAACACTAAAAATTAGGTAATTTTGATCTGGATTGGGCTTTGAATAAGTTTAATTATCAAATCGTGTCAAATTTACGTTTTGAATAATTTTTTTGAGTGTGTTACTGAAAATAGTTTCTAAATGTAATGTAAATTACCATGGAATGACCCTATATATATTTATTATTATTTATTTATTTATTTTCCAGTGGCCAGCAGTGGAGCATGTCCAGGAGAGTTTTCGTTGGATCCAGTGGCACCTATAATGTGCGAGCCTCAGAGTTAGCTCGTGAGAAAAGGGTCAAGACTATCCGCTGCACTGTTTTCTTCCTGGACGACTCCCAGCAGGGTTTTGAGTTAGATGTGAGTCTTTAAATTTCCTTTTTTAAAAGCAATTGCTACTTTATTAATTTTGTTAAATAATTTACCATGTTGTTATTTGTGTATTATGATATAAATTTCAACAGTTAATAAAATTTCTAGTGGTTTTTACTTATAACAGTTTCTGCCCTAAATTGTCAAACAATTTTCTGTGTGTAAGAAAGTGATATAAGGTATTGTGATATTTATCTTTTATTTAAATATATATATGCATTTTCTTTATTCTATCAGTTATTTTTAAAATAATCAACTTACAACAAATAATACCGATGATTATAAATATTTTCAGACTTCGCCTAATATAAATTAGAAATTAAAACATACAATATTCAATATGAAAACTTAATAAAACATGATTCTTAAGGTTTTTTTTTTTTTCTTTCTTTTGTATCTCACTTACATAAGTGTAGATCAACTAATTGAGAATAGAAATAATTTTTTCAAAAGCTAAATAATTTGCCTCTTATACTTATGAAAATCAAATTATTGAATTCTTTAGCACTGTGCAAAGAGAAAATTGTGCCCTTGGTAAAGTTTCAATTTGGTGTCTCCCACCCAGGGTTGGGTTTCTTCCGGAAGAAACCTGTTTCTTCCAGGACAGTGTAAGAAACTGGAAGAAATGGAAGAAACCACCAGAAACCAAAACAAATGCTCAAAGTTAAAGTACATTACCTATGTAAAAGAATTAAAGTGTAATTACATGAAATCTAAATTAGAAAATTTAATAATTATTAAAAATATTATTTTTGCAAAGATAAGTTATTTTTTTTAATAACAAACTTCAGGTTCAGCAGATATTTTCAGGTGATGAATTTTTACTGTTCTAGAGGTAGAGGGGTGGGTTTTTTTTTAATCAGGGTGCGTAGCGGTGCTTACAGGTGCTTACAAGGTACTTATTTTCAAAGCAAATTTGTCAGGTCCTTACAAGGTGCTTCTTTTTTTTCCCAGAGTGCTTATTTTTTTTCTCTCTCCCTTGAAATGCCTATTTTTGAACGAACTTCTTGTTTTAATTTTCGTGATCCTGAACCGAAACTATTTCGATAAAAGCGAAACAACTTTTCCTTATCTAGAACGGCCGATGATACGTCGTTCGTACCCCAGAAATGTTCGTATTGTCCACTTTTAGCTCCTCCCTCATCTTTCAGCCTTTGATTCTCGGAACTCGGAACGCAAGTTCTCCGTTCTGCATGGTTTTCTGGAATTCTGGCGTTGCATATTTTTTTCTTTTGAGACTCTCGTGTGAGCGTGTGATTAATCATTATTGCCATTTGAGTTTTTTATTATACCAAAGTAAGTTGAATATATCGTCGAACGATCGATCAAAATAAGTTGCGAACATAAAACAATAATTAAAAAATATATATCTATATCTATCAAAAGACAGGGCGTGCAAAGAGAAAACTGCGCGCGGAACAAATTGTAAATTTGACGACCCCTCTACCCAACTTTTTCTTGTAATAGACGAAAAATGACATTGGTAGTATAAATTTGGTACCCCCTAAATTTCCGTACCCGGCGCGGCTCCCCCCCTCCCCCCCCCCTTTTCGCATAGTGCTCGCTGTCAAAAGATCATGAAAATGCTCAAATTTTTATAAAGAATCGCAAAGAAACCTAAAAATATTATAGAAAAATTTGAAAAAATACGTCGAAAAATCAAAAACATTCATCAAAAGATTATGAAAAAAAAGCAAATTATGTCAAAAGAATGCGATCAAATCACAAATTTTACCGAAAAATCTCGGAATAAAACCACAAATTTCCTCAGAAAAAACGATGAAACCGCAAATTTTGATCAAAAAACAGCAATAAAACCCCAAATTTCATCAATAAACTGTGATAAAACCACAAATTTCACCAGAAAACCAAAAAAACTGCTGAAATTTCGCCGAATAATCGCGAAAAAATTGAAAAATTCCGTCTCAAATTTTTATTAAAGAACACGAAAAAATGCAAATTTCGGCGAAGAAATTTGCATCGCTAAAAAACACTAAGTTTGTTAAAAATTTTGCAATAAAATTGCAATTTTCGTGAAAAGATCGCGACAAAACTTATTTTTGACAAAAACTCGCGAAAAAACCACTCATTTTGTCAAAAGATCGCAATAAAATCACAAATTTCGCAAAAAGATCTCGAATAACTACAAATTACGTCGAAAAAACCAATAGATTGCGAAAATACAGAAATATCTACAAAAAATCGCAATAAAACCGCAAAAGATTGCGAAAACCAAAAATTTTCTGTAAAAAAATAAAAAAAAATTGTCAAAATATTGCAAAAAATCAAATTTCTTCAAAGGATTTTTAAAAAGACTTAAATTTCATGAACCCCAAGAGAGAAGAAAAAAAACCCCTGAAAATTAACTGATACAAAGTAAAAAACCCTGAAAATTATCAAATGCAAAATATATTAATTTCAAAGGTCATATTCACTCAAAAACAAAATTTGAAACAAACAATTTTGGAGCAGAAAAAACAGCTTTAGAAAAAGCAAGGAATTAAAAAAGAAAAAAAATGCTGCTATCCGGGAGCAGAATCGGCGCAACGCTGCGACGTACGTCGCAGACTCTTGGGAATGTCTGCAGATTATTTTTCAACTGTTAAAAATTTAGCAACAATTAAAAAATTTCGGTCCTAAATCCAAAAATTCGGACATAAAAAGTATCACAAATTTCGACAAATAGTCTTCGAAAAGAAATCAATTTTGGGGAAAACACGTGAATTTCGTCGAAAAATCGCGAAAAGAATGGCAAAATTCGTCCAAAAATGTAGAAAAGCAAATTTCTTAAAAAGATCACGAAAAAACGGCAAGTTTCTTCAAAGCATTGCAAAAAATGCAAATTTCTTCAAAAGATCACAAAAAAACAGCAGTTTTCGTCAAAAAATCACGAAAAAAAGGGCAAATTTCTTCAAAAAATCGCAAAAAGTGGCAAATTTCTGCAAAAGTTCACGGCAAAAATGGTAGTTTTCGTCAAAAAAATCCCCCAAAACGGCCAAATTTCTTCAAAAGATCACTAAAAAATGGCAGTTTTCATAAAAGATCACGAAACATCGTCGAATTTCTTCAAAAAATCGCGAAAAAACGGTACATTTCATGAAAAAATGGAACATTTGTTCAAAAAGTCTCGAAAAAACGGCAAATTTCTTCAAAAAATCGCGAAAAAACGGCAGTTTTCATTAAAAAATCACGAAAAAACTGCAAATTTCTTCAAAAGATCGCGAAAAAACGGCAAGTTTATCAAGAGATCGCGACAAAGCGGCAGTTTTCGTCAAAAGATCGCAAAAAAGTCAGCTTTGGTCTAAAGATCACGATAAATCGGGAAATTTATTCAAAAGATCGCGAAAAAAACGGTAAATTTCGTGAAAAGATCGCGAAAAAACTCCAGTTTTCGTGAAAAAATCGCGAAACATCGTCGAACTTCTTCAAAAAATCGTGAAAAAACGGCAAATTTTATCAAAAAATCACGAAAAAACAAAATATTGCTTCAAAAGATTTTTAAAAAAACGGCAAATTTCTTCAAAAGATCACGTAAAAACGGCAGTTTTCGTTAAAAAATCATGAAAGAAGAAAGAACTGCAAATTTTCTCAAAAGATAGCGAAAAACACCATTTTTTTTCAAGAGATTGCGAAAAAAAACGGCAAATTTCTTCAAGAGATCGCAACAAAACTGCAGTTTTCGTCAAAAGATCACGACAAATTTCTTCAAAAGATCACGAGAAAACAACAATTTTATTCAAAAGATCACAAAAAAAGAAGTTTTCGTCAACGGAAAAATGTCAATCGGAAAAACGTCAAATTTTGTCATAAAAATGCAAAAAAGGTGCAAATAGCGTCAAAAGTTCGCGAAAAATGATATTGCGTCAAAAGATCGTGAAAAACCCATGTCAATTTTTGTCAGAGGATCCCCCCTCCCCCCCCTTCTCTTTCAGAAAATGTATGAGGTGTTAAAAATTCTGAGTACAAAGACAATTTCTTTTTTTTAAGTATACTTTTTTTTTATGTCTATCACAAATACTTGGGAGGTTTGAGTGCATACAATGTAATGCGAGGGATTTGTCTGCAGACTGTTTTTTAAGTTTTTACTTGTGTTGCAGACTGCAGAAAAAAATTCTGCTGCTGGGGCTCTATAAAATCAGTTTTTAAAGCAGCAAAAACAGTTTTTGTACAGAAAATTCCACTCCAGCAATGACTTTTTTTTTTTTTCACAGTCTTTTGACAAAATTTGCGGCTTTATCGCGATCTTTTGAAGAAATCTCGTTTTATTGCGATATTTTGAGGAAATCTCGTTTTTTCGCGATCTTTTGAAGGAATCTCGTTTTTCCGCAATATTTTCATGAAATTTGCCGTTTTTGCGTGTTTATTTGATGAAATTGATTGTTTTTACGGGATTTTTTGATGAAATTTGCCGTTTCTTCGTGATTGTTTCAAGAAATTTGACATTTTTTTCCCGCTTAAATGATGAAAATGATTGTTTTTATGTGATTTTTTGTGAAATTTGCTGTATTTTCGTGACCTTTTTTCTAGAAATTTGTCATTTTTTCGCGCTTATATGACGAAATTGATTGGGGTTTTTTTGCGATTTTTCGACGAAACTTATCTTTCTTTTCATGTTTTTTTTTTGCAATTTTTTGACGAAATTGATTGTTTTTTCCTGTTTTTCAACAAAATTTGCCTTTTTTTAAAAAACGAATTTGCATTTTTATCCCTGATTCTAGAAAGAAATTTCTTCTCTGCGCGATTCCTTAAAGAAATTAATGTTTTTTTCTTTTAATTTTTGACAAAATTTGCAAATTTTTTTCAAAATTCGTGATATTTTTTAATGTTTGAATCTTTTACTAAGTGTAACGATATCATAAAACCGAAAGGATCAATCGAAAAGCTCGGAAATCCGGGGTACACTAGGAACACAATCACCCCTGTAATGCATATATGTGCATAAATGGGTGCTTCTTTTTCTCTAAAAGTGTGCTTACAGGTGCTTATTTTTAAAACTAAAATGTTGCTACTCACCCTGTTTAATTGTTACATTTATAAAAAAAGAAACTATCTACAAATTGTTTATTTTTCATATAAAAAAATATATTATTTTCATATAAAAGTGCATTATTTTAAACTGTGAAACACAGTAAATAAATAAATTTGTAATTTTTTATATTTTTCATCTAGCATGAATATCTCAATACTGATTTTAAAAGATTAGTGTTCCAAAAATATCTATGGGGATATCAAAATGCTTTTAAATTATCCTGAAGTGTAGGATTTGAAAAAAAAAAACTTCATTTTTTGCTTTCATCTAATTTAAGTTGAGAAATTAATTGCAGCATCCTACACTAAAAAAAATATATGCTATACTATGTTGCACTGTACTAAGAAAAATAAGGATTTTAATGATTTTTTAAATACTGAGGACAGACTAGAACAGGTTTTTAAGTTGGGTGACCTTACTATTTTTTGGAAACAATAACATCCAAAAAAATTTTTAATCCAAAAAATTGATTAATACACACATAAATATACATAATTGTAAATGAATTATATGTACGGTATTATTAATTCTGTACAAAAGTTAATAATCCAAAAACTTTATTTTAATATACAAAAATACATAATTCATCCATGACACAGAAAGATTTTTCTAATTATGCAAATTTCATTTAATTGAAAAATATTTTAGTTTTATGTATACACAGCTTGATTTTTCTTATATAAAGATTTTTGTAAATGATGATTTGTTATTCTAGAACTTTCATAAAGAATATTTGAAACATTAATGCAGTTTAAACTAAAAATTTTCTATGAGATGATTGATAATTCATGACTGATAATTATAAACAATGAAGTTCATTGCAATATATTTGTTTGAGCCCATACAGTTCAAATCAATGACTAATGTTGAAAATTTCCGAAGGAAGAAACAAGATTTTTGAAACACTGAGTGTTTCAGTGTGGTCAAATTTTCGCTTCCGTTTTTGGCAAAACTCTCATTTTGGGCCAAAAAGGAAACCATATTTTTGATTGATCTCTATTTAATACAGTAATTATTGTACATTACTTACATTAATAAAATTAATATAAATTAAAAGCTTTTTTATTTAAATGGCTTCATTCCACCATTAGTAAAGAATCTCTACTATTTACTACTAATTTCAGAAATTTAAATTAAAAAAAAAAAAAAAATATGTCTGTTAAATTGAAATGAATAATGTCTAATTGATTTTGTGTATTTTGGATAAAATTTCTTTTCATTTAGCCAATGGTTGAAGATCTCTAGATAAGTGTTGTGTGTCATCTTGGCTAAAAAACTGATATAATTATTAATTTAGCATATATATTTAATTGAATTTGTTTTAGTCCACTGAAATTAATTTATATAAGATTATAGGAAGAAGATATTTATTATATCTTAGAAAATTGAAAATATATGGTAAATTCTTAATGAAAAACAGTTTCTTCCATTTCTTCCACTTGGAAGAAACCTATTTCTTCCGGCCAGTTTTTTCCACTGCGGAAGAAACTTGCCAACCTTGCTCCCGCCTTTTCTCTTTGTGACATGTGTCACAAAATTGAAAAATCTAAAAACACAAATTCTATTGAATATTATTTATTTTGGAATTTTAAAAGGGTTAATTTAAAACTAAATAATATAAAAAGCATTTCACTTATATTTTGGCAAGGGGGATCTGGAAAGCACATGTAGAAAAAATGTATCAAACAGTACACTATAACTCCTTTTGGATTCCAAAAAAGATGCAACATGCTATTTTGAGAATTCACAGGAAAAAAAAAAAAAAAAAAAAAAAAAAATTAATATTTATATATATATAATTTTTGTAAAAAAAAAAAAAAAAAAAAAAAAAAAAACGATGATGTTAGTATAAATTTGGGGGTGGGGGTGGGGGGTTGCTTCCAGTACTCTAATATATCAACAGCTAGTTACAATCAGTAAAAGTACATGGTATGCATATTCATTTTCCATGACAGTCAACATGTTAAACTTCTACTTTACATATACTTTTTTTACACTATTTTATGTACATCTACTTTACTTATGTAAACTTTATAAGATCTTGTTTTATTTTTTTTTTAATAAATAATTTTGTTTGTAACATTTGATGTAGCTGTTTGAAATTATCTTTACAGAAACGAAGTAAAGGCCAAATTCTGTTAGATATGGTTTTTCAACATCTCGAATTAATTGAAAAAGATTATTTTGGTTTGCAATTCTCAGAAAATGACCACTCTTCAGATACTATGGTATGTATTAAATAATTATTTTAATATTTAATGTCACTCATCGGCAAAAAAAATGTGACACATTTTGCAAAAACTCATTTTTTGTTTTATTCCATTAATAGATCTGTCTAACTACTGGTTTGTCTAACTACACCAGGGCTAGAAAAATTTGAAAAAAATTACATGCCCAGTCGGGCATGTGGTAGGGAAAAATAGATGCCCGAATAAAAAATTTACATGCCCAACTTTTTTGTACTTCTAAGTTTTATGATTGTAACTTTAAAGCTGGTATTTTTTATATATCATAGTCCATAAAATCATAAAAATACATACCAAATATTTTTTATTGAAGGAAATATCAAACTCGTATGATTAAAGATTTCTTTATTAAATAATTCTCATTTAATAAATAAAATTTACATCATGGAATTTATTACACATTTTTTTATTATATTATAAATTACTGTTACATTTAATTAATATAAAACATATAAATCAAATTTCAGAAGACTGCAAAGAAATAATTTTCGAGAATTGTTTTAATATTGATGACTAATTTTTACGTTATTTTGAGTGCTGATTCAACACTCAACTGACGACACGTTTTTCAGATATCTGATTAATCAGGTTGTGTCTTGTATGACTAAGAACATAGGTGATGCCAAAAAAAAAAAAAAAGTTAACATAATTGTTAAAGATAGTGTGGGGAAAAGAAATCTATGTTCACGTGTGACCGTCGGAAAATCGTGAGTTATATCATTTTATTACAAAAACTGTAGAGAAAAAAATGTCTTTGCAAGAAGAAAAAATATTGCAATGCCGATCGCGAAAAATGAAGAGGGGGGGGATGTCGATGTGAAAGAAAAAGTTGCGATGTCATTCATAATAATTGTTACCGATGTTGTGATTATTCATAATTAGTTAAAGTACTTAAAGTTTATTGACGTGTTATGTTTTGTTTTTAACCTTCTCACATCCTCAATAGCGTACATTATGCGAGCCGCCATTGCTGCGCGGGTAAATATGTTGCTCCATAACTTTTGAAAACCATTATTAAAGAATCACTGGTACATCGGCGATCACGGCACTTAGTTACGTGAGTGACGTTCTATCCTGGCAGCCAATGCGGTAGCGGCTAGCGGAGAGTCTTTCTCTGCCGTTCCATCGGAGAAAAGATGTGTACGCGCAACGGATGTGCGCAGCAAAGGCTATGCTGCTCTTCTATTTTCACTTGTTTTGACGAAAGCTCAGTCGTATTCCGGCGCTGACCGATTGTATTGTAAATAAAATGTCTAGTTTTCGTAAGGCGTCCATTAATTTACGAAGTTTGATCATTCTTCTTCATGATTTAGCTTATGCCAACCTATTTAAATTTAAATGTGGTACTTTCAAAAATACATGCCCGTTCGGGCATGTTGATAAAAATAATACATGCCCGATCGATAATTTTACATGCCCCGGGCATGTCGGGCAATAGATTTTTCGAGCCCTGAACTACACAAAAATTTCATGGGTGTAGTTATATGGAAAATCATTGTTATGCTATAATGTAGACTCCCTTCAAATCTGGAACCCTAAAAACTGCACAAAATTTACAGACGTAAACAATGGAACATTCAATTCAGATATAGAGACACATTTTAATGTGATCTATTTTTAATTTTAATGTGACTTAATTTTAATGTTTAATTTTAATGTGACACATTTTAATGTGAATTAGTAATGTACCTTTATGAGGCAAGTTTCATTGAATAATTTAGAAAAAATATATTTCATCTTTATAATGAATATTTAATCATACATTATTGATTATTAACTTGACCTTTGCTTTTAACATTTTAATCATTTTAAATTTGACTTTTTATTTTTATTTTATATCAATTCTATACATATTTTAATTTGTAATTTTTGTTACTGTTACTCAATTTATGTTTTTTCATGAAGGAAAAATAAATTTATTTCTAAAAAAATTCAAGATATTGCTAATATCACTGGTAATCACAATCTTCTTACCAAATATATTTATTTATTAATCAAGCTTTTCTAGTTATTATGTCTGGCTAAACCTGAAATAAAACTTCCTTATTTTATTATTTTAATGTGAATTAGTAATGTACCTTTATGAGGCAAGTTTCATTGAATAATTTAGAAAAAAATATATTTCATCTTTATAATGAATATTTAATCATACATTATTGATTATTAACTTGACCTTTGCTTTTAACATTTTAGTCATTTTAAAAATTAACTAAATTTTTATTATTTTAGTTTATTATTTATTTTAATATTTTATTATATCGTAAACATTTATTATAAATTGTATTGCATTATTAATTGCTTTCAAATTACTGTTTAAAAAATGTAAACAATGCAATGACCAGAAATCTGCAAAATTCTAAAATCTGCACAACCTCCGGTCCCAGTATTGTGTGGATTTGAGGGAGTCTACTGTATGCCCATTTGTAATCCCAGGAGAGGGATTGATTGTATGGAAAGGCAAAATTTCCCACTCTTCAAATCTCATCCAACGTTTTCATTCTGAAGTGGTTTTTGTGGCATTTTTATTCCTACTTTTCATGCTGTAGTAAACTCTTGCAAATTTTCTTTTACCTTTACTGTGAAATTTACTTTTGTCGAGATGTGTCACTTTTCTTGTAGGTGAGTGATATGTTCAAAACAAAGGTCGGAAAAACTGTTTTTTTTTTTTTTTTTTTTGGTAACAAACTACTGTTTTATTGAAAATATAGTTAATTACAACTACTTGTTTAAAAAAAATAGCAATTTCAAGAAACTTAAGTAGTTACTGCTTTGCTACTTTTCAAAAATAGTTGCTACTTTGCTACTTTCAGAGTTTTTTAAAGAATTAAATTTGCAAAATAAATTAGTAAAGTCACCTCTCCTTTTATAGCACCCCATGAGTTGCAAATAACTCTGTGACCACCCAGCACAAGGACAGTATTGTAATGTAGTTTTCTTTTTTCTTTCTTTCTTTCTTTCTTTTTTTTATGCTGAAGAAAGATAATTTTTTCAATGTGATATAAAAAATTTTATTATGTAAAAGCATGTAATCCTTGATCAACCATTCAAAACTGCTTTATGTCTGTTGAATTATATTAATTTCAAAAATTCTTATTTGGCAGTGAAACAGATAGCTTAGTGAATGGATCGATCAGTTCACAATGGTGAGAAAGTTAAATTGCAATATAACTGAGGGCATTAAAAAATTGAAATTGGGAAATAAAAGCTGGAGGTCAATTGATGACTACTATAAATATCTTAGGTGTCAAGTTAAAATTTTAGCTTGCCATTTCTAAAATTCATTTTTAACATTACTGATGCTGTATGCTATTCTTTAGAAAAGCACAAATACATCATTTTAATGTAAAATTTAAGTTCTTAATCTCCAAGATTATAATAATTGAAAAAAAGCAAATATAAAACTGATATAATTTTTAAATGTTACTATAGTTAGAAATTGATAGAAAAATACTTTTCATAATTAGGATGAGCGAAGCGAATCCTCTACTAGGCCACTCTAATTACAATTTGTCGTACACTTTGCAAAAAAACTATTCAGTATTTTGATTTGAAATTAAACATAAAAATAAATTATGATGCGCAGATTTGCACAATATTATTTTTTTTTACAAAATAACCTTAAAAAGTTATTAAATAAATAATTTATTTTGCATGTTTTTTCATTACGAATGCATTTTTGCAAATAAAAAATGAAACAAGTACATTTTCAGAAGAAGAAATAAATCATGGGGTTAATAATTATAGGTAGAATCATGATTAATAGACCATATTCTTGTGACGTAACATAAGATAAAATAGCGATTTTTAAAGCCTCGAACCAGAAGGAAGAAAAGGCCTTATTTCTTTATGAATTATTAGATGGAAATAAATGTAAAAATTATTTATATTTTTAAAATTGTAAACAAATTTTTTTGCAATCATCTGCATGCAATGAGTACGATCGATAATGTTCCAATAAAATCACATAAGGTAAAGCGGTGGTTTTTGTAGACTCGAACAAAAGAAAGAATAAGGCCCATTAAACAAATAAAAATACATTTTCATTATTCCATCAAAAAATATATTTTAATAGAATACTTTATTAAGATTGTTTGAAAATGGCACATATTTTGGTCTCACTCCTTTTAATCATATAATAGATTCACGATTTCTTTTATGAAGTTTTTAACATATCTTTTTTTATGAAAATTATAACATATTTTTAATGAATTAAAATTTGTGAACATTCAATTATTTACATTTAATTATAAAAATATTTTTCAGTGTTAAGAATTCAAATACAGAATTTATTTTTATTGTATGAAATCATTTACGCAGACGATACTTCCGTTTTTTTTTTTTTTTTTTTTTTTTTTGTAAAGTAGAAACAAAAGAATTGTAAACAAATAAAATAAATTGTTAAATTCGTTATATAAAGTGTTATTTGAATACGAAGGTTGAAAACTGAACCAAATAAAACGTATTTATTACTATGAAGTGATTACTATTAGTATTATTTCTAATATTTAGTGTTTAAATACAATTTATGGAATTTGGCTGAATTTACATTTCTAAAATTAAAATCCTCCAAAAAATAAAATAACATTTTTGCTTAATTAAGATGCAAAAAATAATTATTGTTACTTTTAAATGTTTTTTTTTTTTTTTTTTAAATGATGCTTCGCGAATCCAAACAAAGCTTGGCTTTAGCTAGTGAATAGCAAAATTAAAACTTGATAGCAAATTAAAAACAAAGTTTTATCCAATACTGATAGTTAAAATTAAATTTAATGTTAAAAAAATATGCATATATATATATATATATATATATATATATATATATATATATATATATATATAATGCATCTGCATTTGAATTTGGTAGCATTCCCCCCCCCCCCCTAAAGTAGCATTAAAAGTAGTGTTTGTTTTTGCAACAAACTAATGATAATTTGTTTTGCATTACTCACTGTTCTACATTGTTCATAACTTAGCAGCCTGCACTACAAATTACTGTGAAAAGTAGAGACTAATGTTGTTTTATTGTAGTGTGTTACTTCTGGTCCATGATTTAAGTTATCAAAATCATGCAATGATTGTTTTATAAACTAATTTGAATTGGTTTGAATGAACAAATAAAAAAACTCTTGAAGAATAAATAGTTTTTTAATTTTATGTTTTTCTTTTGTTGTGTGGATCCTCCCCCCCCCCTTCTTTCTTATATATAATTTTATGTCCTAAATAAAAAAAGTAATAATAATAAAAAATTTCTGCAATAAATCTTTGCTATTCTACAGTAATTTTTCTGCAGTGTTTATTAGCCACTGCTCTGTATATTTAGATTTAGAAATTACCCCTTTAAAAATATGTTGCACTAGCGGCCTTCGCCCGCTACGCTGGTCGGTTTATCTAAAGAAATCTTGAAGAAGTAGTTAGATAAGGTTCAGACATACATTAAAAAAAAAAAAAAAGCAAGTCGATCATTCAAAAAACGTTGGGAAATATCAAATATTTACTGTAATTTTTTAAGAAAAACAAAGTTTCGAAAAAAAAAATTAAATCGAAAAAAAAATTACACTGACATATTAATGCAAGGAAATTTTCCCAGAGAGAAAATTCGCCTTGAATACAATATTTCAAATTCTTTTAATTGCTTATAGGCGTTAATGCCAACATAGTGAAAAAAAATTCCATGCTGGGAATCGAACCCGGGCCATCAGTATGGCGCACTGACGTTCTACCGACTAAACCACATGGAACGACAGCCAGCTTGAAACTTTCTCATACTTAAGTAGACTGGCGAAAACATAACGATAGCGCGTTTTAAAATCGCACAGTGACATCTATTGGATTTTATATGTACTAAAAAACGTTATGTACTAAAAAACGTGAGCAGCGCACCTAATAGTTTCTTTTGTTTCTTTTTGTTACTTTTTTGTCTGTTGTCCGATTTTGATGAAACAAAGCCTATACACTGCCCGGGAGTGTGCATTCTTCATTAGTGAAAACCGCATAAAAATCCATTCAGTAGTTACGAAGATAACCTCGAACAAACAGACAGACAGACAGACAGACAGACAAAAAATTCAAAAAAATTTTTTTTGTGTTTCATTGGTTTTCTTTTATTGCCCTGACTCCATTTTTGTCAATTATCTTCAATGTACAGACACACCGGGTCCTACTGTTTTATTATATGTATAGATTTGTTTTTTAATATGCTTGATTATTAATAATTGTTTTACTGTGTACTGTTTCATAAATTAAAGATTCATCTTTATGTTTGCTAATTATTATTCAAAGTTGTTTAAAGCAAAATAATCCATTAATAAATTTTTATTTTGAGTAGCAATGATTTTACTTCATTTGTTAAAGGAAGTACATGAAAATATTTTAAACTGCATCTTTTTCTTGTGTTTTTTTACAGAGGTGGCTTGATGCTTCCAAGTCCATAAAGAAACAAGTGAAATGTGAGTAAAATTCTTCGGTTTTCTTTTTTTAATCTCCTTATTTTCTTTCTTCTGCATCTATGTATTTTATGAAGTTATATAAATAAAAGTTTTTTTCTTATTGCACATCTAAGCATCATGTGTTGAAACAACCATTTTAATATTTTATGTCGTAATTTTGAAAGATAGACACCACTTCACATGTTTATATAATAAAAGTGAGTTTAGCTATATAAATTAGCTAAATAAATATAAAAAGATTTTATAATTTTTTTTGGAATTAAATTTTTTGTACTATATGCCATAAAAATCTGATTATGTGTATTTAGAATTTTATAAATAAAATTATTTTTCTTGATGCTAAAATGCAAAATGCATAAATGTAATTTGTATTTGAATTAAAATCAATAATAGTTTTCCTTTTTGGGATAATTGTATTTTTTCATTTCGAATTAACATAAATATTTCAATTCCTTAACAAAGATAGCTTAATATTTTGTCACCAAATGAAAAACAAATGTCTAATGATAAACCTTTTGCATAAAATAAAAAAACTTCCTGTTATAAGTTTTTAGCTATCTATGTAGAATGATATACTATATACAAAAACCTTCCCTAAAATAATATCTATCTAATAGTATAAGTTTCATCAAAATCAATTGAGTAGATCTAGAGGAGTAACTGAATAATTGAAAGTTTCAGTTTATTTTATATATATAAGTAGATAAGCATTATAAACTTATCACTTCAGTGAAAAATTTCAGGATTTGTCTAATATATTTAAAATTTTCTTTTGTGTAATCATAAAAGTTATTATCAAAAAGTTTGTTATTGTCTTTTACTCTTCTTTCAGTGGGACCTCCTTATTTATTATATTTTCGAGTGAAGTTTTACGTCTGTGATCCCAGTAAGCTGCATGAGGAATATACAAGGTACAGACTAAAGTTTGGCTATATTTCGTGGAACATTAGTCCTTCTTTTGTGCAGTTTCCTTTTCTCTATTTTTTTTTTTTCAATGTCATTCTTACTAACATGATGCATGGTTTTTTTTTTTTTGTTTGTTTCTTTTTTCCTTATCAAAAGGGTATTTATTTGTAATTCTTGTTAAAATTTTTTTTATAAATATGTGTTATATAATTTCACCATAAAATATTCATAAAAATTTTCTATTTAAACTAAATACAACATGCTATATGGTACATATACTACCTATCAGAGGTGCAGAATATGTCCGATCCGGCAATCTAGGATCGGGGGGAAATTTTGCACAAAAATATACAATTGATTTTGATTTTTACAATGAATTACAAAGTTAATCAAGACAGAAAAATTGCCTCTACATTTAAAAAGATCTGCATGGTGATCTTTACAAACTTGATCTCAAAATAATATATACTCGCACATATATTGAGAAAGTTTGGGAAAAAAAATCTTTACCTATGCTAATACAGATTGATACAAATATGCATTAAAATTTGATGGCATTTTTAATGAGGGGTGGGGGCCGTGTAGGTAGCAATAGCAGATGAAATACAACAAAAATGGGAGTACGAACTGTGCCAAATGGAGCAAAGTTCTTCTAAAGATCATAGAAAAAAATGCGATTTTTGTCAGCAAATAACTACAATTTTTGTCTAAAAATCATGAAAAAAAAAATGCAGTTTCTATGAAATGTTCACAGAAAAAAATGCAATTTCCATCAAAGGATTGTGACAAAAATGACATTTCTGTCAAAGGATTCCAGCAAAAAAATAACAATTCCGTCAAAGGACATGATTTTTGAGAAAGATTACGAAAAAGATGCAATTTTCATTAAAGGATTGTCGAAAAAATGCAGATTTCTTCAAAGGATTGTGTAAAATATAAGATTTTAAATGAAAAATCATGTAAAATAAGTGATTTTTGGCAAAAGATTGTGTAAAATACACAAATTTTGTCGAATGATCGTTGAAAAAAATATGAATTTTGTCAAAGAAGCAAATTCCATTGAAGAAATTTGAAAAAATGTGAATGCAGGGTTCGCACGGACCTTAAAAGTCCTTATAAACTCCTTATATTTCGATAGTCCTTAATAAGGATCCTTAAAGTCCTTATTTTTTATTGAAAGTCCTTATTTTTAATGTGAGCTTAATATTAACGCGATCCGTAAAATGTTTAAAAAAAATCGCCGAACATTTCAGGGGTGATTCTCGTCCGAAATTTCTGAAAATTTAAGGCATCCTCTTCCGAAAATTTTAAATTGGGTTGTCAGTTCCGCATAGTTGCCAACTTGTACGGTTTAGCGCGCGGAAAAAACAATCGCGGAGTAATGCAAATTTCGTGAAATGTTAGCCGTAAAAGCACACGTGTCGTCAATATTTCGTGGGAAAACGACGATTTCGTCGAAGTTTTTATCAACGAACTTTGTCAAAAGATCGCTAGAAAATGCGAATTTCCTGTGCAGATCACGGAAAAAATGGCAATTTCACCAAATATCGCAGATTAAACGCTGATTTCGTCTGTAGATCGCCTTAAAACGTCGAATTCGTCTAAAGATTGCGGATAATTCCGATTTCGTTAAAAGATCGCGGAAAAAACGCCGTTTTCGATAAAAGATCGCTCAAAAATATTTTGTCGAAAGATCGTTGGAAAAAAAACGCCGATTTTATCAAAAGATCACGGAAAAAACGGCGATTTCGTCAAAAGATCGCGGGGATAAAACGCCGTTTTTGAGAAAAGATCGCATAAAAATGTAAATTTTGCCTAAAGATAGTCGAAAAAAAAACGCCGATTTCATAAAAAAAAAAAAAAAAAAAAAAAAAAAAAAAACACGGGAGAACGCCGATTTTGTCAAAGATCGCAGAAAAACCGCCGATTTCGACAAAAGATCGCAATAAATCGCCGATAAACCCCTTCTCCAAGGGGGGGGGGGGGTAACTCGTGGAATCCCGCGCCTCCGATTTCCGAAAAAAAAATTCATTCGGAATCGCCCCTGAAACATTCATAATCTGCCAAATATGGCAGCTGAAAAAAAAATCAAGTTTCTTTGTTATAATTCTTATTTCTGATTGGACATTAAAGCTGCCTCTTTCGTTTCCCGATTGCAACGTAGAAACCTCGTATCCACAAACATCAATTGTAATCAGTATTCACCATCTAAAATTTCCTTTTCTTTGAAATAGAGAAATGAATAACAAAGAAAAGATATTTCGCCAAATAATTGCGCCAATCTGTTCTATAATCCGCTGATCTGTGTTTGATCGTAGTCTTATTCAGGGATGGGAATTTTCCGCTTTTTTGTTTACAGGGATGTCGCGGACGCGCGTAAAATACGCAAAAAATCGGCGACGGGACGCAAAAAAATGGAGCTTATGCGTCCCGCGAGACGCGTAATTTTCGTCAAAAAAATCGCAAAAAGAAAAATTTCGTTTAAAAATCGCGAAATAACGAGTAATTTCCAGCAAATTCCGTCAAAAAATTTGCGAAAAAATGACTACCGTAATTTCGGGTGTATAAGCCGCAGATCAAACAATTCTTTTTCGACCCAGAATTTTTTAAGAAAAAAATATAACTAGTTAGATCGCCGTAAATATTTGACTTCAATCACTAAATAAAATTTCTGGGTCCAAAAAGAATTGTTTGATCCGCGGCTTATACACCCGAAATTACGGAAATTTTGTTACAAAATCCCGAAAAAAGGGCAGATTTCCTCAAAAAATCACAAAAACGGCAAATTTTTTCAAAAAAATTCGCGAAAAACGCAAATTTCATCAAAAAATTGTGATAAAACTATAACTTTCATCAAAAGATCGCGAAAGTTCGGCACATTTCATCAAAGAATCGCAAAAAAGGCAAATTTCGTTAAAAAATCGCGAAATAACGAATAATTTCCGGTAAATTTCGTCAAGATTCGCAAAAAACGGCTAATTTTGTTACAAAATCCGAAAAAAAAGTCATTTTCCTCAAAAAATCGCGAAAAAACGACAAATTTCATCCAAAAATCGCGATAAAGCGGCACATTTTGACAAGATTCGCGAAAAACGGCAATATTCATTAAAAAAAATCGTGATAAAACGGTAACTTTCGCCAAAAGATCGCGAAAAACCCTCACATTTCGCCGAAAGATCGCGAAAAAACGGCACATTTAGTCAAAAGATCGCGAAAAATGGCAGATTTCGTCAAAAAATCTCTTTAAAACTCAATTTTCGTCAAAGGGGCACGAAAAAAAAGTTAATGCGAGGATAGAATTTTTCTGTTTAAAAACTTTCTTGCTTCCAAATTATTATTATTATTATTATTATTGTGCTCCAAAAACAGATTTACTTGCTTCACAATCTGTTTTTCATTGTTCCAAATCTTTCTGAGTGAATGTAACTTCTGAAAACACCCATTCATTAAACAAAAAGTACCCCTTGACTCAACAAAAATGTCTTTTTCAATAAATCAGTTTTGCCCCTTTTTAAAAGAAATGCGAACAATAGTGATACTTGGTACCTTCTACACTCAAATAAGCGTTATTTTATAATTTAATTTGTATCTTGCTCATTTATTTTTTAAAAAAGTAAAGAAAATTTCTCTTAATAGTTTAAAAAAATAATATTGGTTTTAATTATTTATACATTATTACTAAAGCAATAATTATTGCATTTAATTTTTCTTTTGCAAATGAACAAGTTCAATTTTTGCATCTAAAAAGAGAGTTGGAGAGGGTACCAATTATGGTATTGGGAATAGATATGTGATAAGGGGGGGAGGAGAAAATGAGAATTTGTAATTTACTCCTGTGATGTAATATACAGGCTGGTGTGCTTGTCTTCATTTGCTTGGAAATCAAGACCTGCTTTTGTTACTTGAATTATCTTTCACAAATGTTGTGCAATTTTTCATTCACGCATGTGAATACAGTATGGTTCAATTTTCCGTTCACGCGTGTTTTCAGTCTTTTTGCTTTTTTGCAGTTCCTATCCCTCCTTATTATTTCACTGGATATGTGTAGCATGTTAATAGCAACAGTCTTCCTCTGCAGGAAATAAAAGGAAATTAATTGAAAATGACTTAGGTTTTATAAAGAAAAAAATATGGCTTCTTGAAAAAAAGTATCGGAGTTAGAAAATAAGGCCAATGAATTAGCTGATAAAGCTGAATCAACTAAAGATATTCAGTTATTTATAAAATCGAAGAATTGTAGAAAATCTTCAAAAGAAAAAAATTTCCTCCCTGGCCAAAGAAATAGATGCTAAAAAACAGATGCTAGCCAAATAATGTTACATATTTTGTTATATAATTATGTTTTATGCAAAATTTCAATCTATCACGATTAAAATTTAATGTATGTAAGTAATTATATATAGTGTTCTTTTTTAACTTTAGAAAGTCCTTATTTTTCTTTTAACGAAGCCCTTACAAAGTCCTTACAGAGTCCTTATTTTTCATTTAGCAAACTCTGTATGAACCCTGGAATGTTGAGAAACAATCGCAAAAAAAAAAAAAATATGAATTTTGGCAAAAAAAATCATAAAAAATATGGAAGTTTCATCGAAATAATGCAAATTGTGTCAAATGATTGGGGAAAACACTCACATTTTGGTGAAAAATCGTGGAAAATATGCACATTTTGACAAAAAATCATGTGAGAGACCCCTAATTTTGTTAAAGAATTGCAAAAAAAAATGCAAACTCTGTCAAAAGATTGTGTAAAAAATATGAGTTTTGTCAAAATAATGCAGAAAAAAAAAAAAAAATAAATAAATAAATACAAATTTCATCTAAAGTTCGTTAGGTTCTAAAAGTTCAGCTTGTTCTTTGCTGTGCCTGTACAATGTATGTGTAACATATCGTAAAAGTTTGGGGAAATTTTTATATGGATTGGGGGAAATGTTGAGAGTAAAAACTTTTTCTGCACCCTTGCTACCTATATGTTTTATGTACCTTTTAACAATTTGTATATAGTTTTAAATATACAGCTTTTAAGAAAATTTATTTGTTTTTGTGATTCAGAATGTGCTAATGTCATTTCTTCTATACAACATCCTCAATATTAGCATGGATTAATCTAGAAACATTTATGCCTCTCAAATTTGCACATGAGAAATGAGTTAACTTCTATGAAATTTTTATTAAAGTGCAGGTGCATACTTAAAGAATAAAAAAAATCTTAATAGTTTCTCATGTAGAAGTTGAAATTTACTTATTAGACAATGATTCATGATGTCATATAAATACTTTCATATAGTAAATAGATCTTTAGATTTATACAGAGTAAGAAAAACTTGTCATATAGTTTGTAAATTTTCATAGTTTCAATAGTTTCATAACAAAAGAATCCCACTGTTCTTTTGCTTGCTAAATGGAGCATTTTATTGCAATTTGGCTCGATGACGAGTGGCAGTGAAAACCCTGCTTATTGCAATGAAATATAGTTTAAAGCTAACTTATAGCTATATTAAAATTTTGAAATAGGGTATGTTTTTGCAAATGAAACATAAATTCAATGGAATAAGTGGAGGTTAGAAGGCTTAAAAAGTGTACATATTTATTCTACAAAATTAAAATAATAAGCATTTGAAGAATATATTTGCATGGATTCCTGTTTAATATGATGGTACATAAAAGTTAGAATTTCTGAATCTTTAGTAAAATCTTATATGCTTAAAAATACAGTGGGCACCCGAATGCATTCCAAAAGGCAAAATTCAAATTTGCCTTGCCATCCACAGCAGGAGTTCTGCAACTGACCTCAAAGAAACATCCACTGAGGAAGCTTTTCAGTACCAAGGACAAAGCCAAGAAGCATTCCTTTAGTGGCTTAAGGGAGAAGAGTATGATTTTGTTCAGCTGCTTTCATTAAAACTTATGAGAGTGTTAGTAGCAAGAAAAAGAGTGTCTTCTCTGAAAGCAAAAGGAAATTTTGGACATTATTTGTATAGACTTGCATTTGTGACAATGTAGACTTATGTTTGAATTGTTACAGATTTCTTTGATCACTTTTTATTCCTTGATAATTTGTTCCCTTCTTCTTGTTGTAAGCATTGCAGTACAAAATGCATACTTATTTACATTTATTATCAATCTTTATTTGTTTCACTATGTTCACATAAACCTTATATGTTTTTTTTTTTTTTTTCTGAAAGGAATTGGTTATCCAAAATATCGTTTATCTAAATATCACCGGTCACCTGTTAGGTTGGATGATCGATGCTCCACTATATACACATTTTTCATTTGCAAGAAAATTGATGCATCTCAAAAAATTCATTTTCTAATTTATTGAACTGATAAGTCTGTTATAGGTGGATCTTTCCACAAAAGTATTTCATAAGTGCAATTATATGGAAAATTGCTGTATTATGCTATATGTCCATATATGACCACAGAAGGGAGGTGGATTATGTGAGAATATAAAATTACTCAACCCTCCAAAACTTTATGTACAACCTCATTCTTAAAGGTTTTACATTTTTATGCATGTTTTTATCCCTGCATGCAGAGCTGTCATTTCATATTGCTGTAAAATCAGGCAAATTTTTTTTTACCTCTCCTGTGAAATTTTCTTTTGCTTGCCTGTGCCACTTTTTTTGCAGGTGAGTGATATAGTTTAACATTATTTAATTGTGGATTTTTAGGTATTAAACATTGTGTAAAATGAAACGGGATCTAAAATTTCTTGCAAAATCAGCATTGATGTCCTGGTCTGACGATTTTATAGTATTTATTTTGATTATGTTGATTTTGTTCTAGAATGAATATGTTGTAGATAAATATAAAATATATATACAGTAGACTCCCTCAAATCTGCACAGCTTGGGACCAGAGGTTGTGCGGATTTTAGAATTTTGCAGATTTTTGGTAATTGCTTTGTTTATATTTTTTTTAAGTAATTTGAATCCTATTAATAATGAAAAAAAAAAGTATAATGAAGGCTTACAATATACTAAAATATTAAAATAAGTAATAAACTAAAATAATAAAAATTTAGATAGTTTTTAAAATGATAAAAATACTAAAAGCAAAGGTCAAATTAATAATCAATAATATACAATTAAATATTCATTATAAATGTGTTTTTCCAAAATTATTCAATGCAACTTGCCTCATAAAGGTACATTATTAATTCACATTAAGTTCATAAAATAAAGAAGCTTTATTTCAGGTTTAGCCAGACTTAATGATTAAAAAAGCTTGATTAATATATAAATATATTTGATAAGATTCTGATTACCAGTGATATCAGCAATATCTTGATTTTTTCAGAAATAAATTATTCTTTCTTCATGAAAAAACATGAATTCAATAACCTTAACAAAAATTACATATTAGAAAATGTATGGAATTGATATAAAACTAAAAAAGTCAAATTTTGCACCTATATCTGAACTGAATGTTTCATTGTTTACATCTGTAAATTATGTGTGGATTTTATGAGTACGGATTTGAGAGAGTCTGCTGTATATATATGACAGAATAAAATTTTTGCCTTGCTATTAACATGAAATATATAATATGAACTTTAAAATGTTCAGGCTTACTTAAAAGGCAATTAAAATAATCGAATATAGACATTAATAGTTAAAATAAAATTAACTGTAATAAATAAAATTAACTATTAATGTCTATATTTAATTATTCTAATCACTTTTTAAGTAAACCTGAAATTTTAAAGTTCATATTATATATTTTGTGTTGTGAATATGTTGTTTTCAAAATTTATTGTCTTAATTTGTGTTTTTTAAATATATCAGGTATCATTTCTATTTACAATTAAAAAAAGATATTCTGGATGGAAGACTTGTTGTTCCTTCAGCGACATCTGTGCTATTAGCTAGCTATGCTGTTCAGTGTAAGTGAACTTATATTGCTAATTAAGTCACAAGTTTATAGATCATGCAAACACTATTAAAAAAGTTAAGTGCTGAAATGAGACTCTGCCGTGAAATAAGTGTTTCACTGTGTATTCCAAATAATGTTTTATAATTGGACTGTGAATTTCTTTTTTTTAATTATTATATTGTCATTAATACAACGCCTTGATTTCCTTATAATTTTTTTTTTCTTTCACTGTCATTAAAGATTTGTCATTTGTTCTAATGTTGTCAGATATATTTGTGAACTGGATTTCCAGATTTTTTAAAATAACACTTTTTCAGGATTCTGAGTTTTTCAATCCACATTAGTACGATCTTAATCATAAAGTGTAGTTTAAATCAATATTTTTTTAACTTGGAAATTATTTAAACTTTGCAGTTATGCTACTATTTTTTTTTTTAATTATATTCATTGATTAATTAAAAAAAATTGATTGTTCTTGTTTTTTATTTGTTTTTGATTATTTATTTTATAGTTTCCTTCCTCCCTTCCAAATTTTCTTTTTAAAAGAAAATTAAAGTAGATGGGTAAAAATATTCTTTTTGGTATTATGGGGCTGAAAATGCTTGGTGTGATTTAAAAAAAATGAATACATTTTCCTTCATTTTCTTCAGGGATCATATTGTTGATTGCCATTGTGTCTGTAACAAAATGTTTATTTAGCAAGAAAAGAAAAGATTAAAATTACAAAATTCCAAGAGAATATACTTTTTGTGATGCTCTCAATCATTTTATTGAGTGATTGATATGTTTGTTTTCTATAACTTATTATTTGTATATGTATTTTTTAGGTAGCTTTCATTACAAAAAGTAAAAAGCTACCTATTGCAGCCGTCCGAAGGAAAGCACTTCCAGAAAACTTTGGTATATTTTCACCGATCATGATCCTCAGACCCCAAAACCACCCTCCATTCTAATGTTGACATATATATATATATATATAACTATTAATATATATATATATAATTATTAATATATATATATATAACTATAAATATATATATATATATATCTGATTTTTATCATGCGATAACTAACGTATTTATGAACCGATTTGAATGAAACTTGGTATGTACATAGTACATACAAATATCTCGACTGAGTTCGTTGGCCAGCATCATCCGCCATCTTGTTTCAAAATGGCAGCCATTTAAAATAAAATAAAAAATTTAAATTTAAAATTAAATGCGAAAAAATTAAAAGTTGAAAAATATTTTTATTTTATGTGTTAGATCTTAAAACACCATATCCAGAACACTTTTTACTTTGTCTACATCTTAAAAAATGAGTTGTAGCACTTTGAATTTTTCTTATGGCTGACATTTTGATACGATCTGATATTTGTCATGCTATAACTAACGTATTTGGGTGATTCTCAAAATAGGGGACGATTTCAAAAATGAAATCTTAAAAAAATTACTGTTAGCAAAATTTCTGAAAAAAATTGGTGTTGTTAATATAGCATTAGGTATACTTTCCATGTAGTCAGCAGAGCTAAATATTTAAAAATTTACTTAAAAAAATAATTGGTATTTTTTGAGCCATGCTAATGACAAAACAAATTGCATGGAATAAATATATTATGAAATTTTTATTTTCTTCCTGTTTAAATATTTTTTTTCTATATTTATTAGCTTTCCTTTTCAGCAAATGGTTTCCATTTTTACATGTATACATATAAGGAGAATAAAAACTTTACCAAAGAGCAAACTTTGTTGCATGAGCAACATTCTGACACTAACAATGTAAGAAGCTGTCTTAGTGATTTTCCTACAGATTTAATGCATATTTTAAGGATAATAAATGTAATACCTAAATTTATACATAAAATTAAATTTTATAAAGGATACAATATAAGCACTGGTTACATTTATGTACATAGGAGTCTTTAGCATGGACAGAAAAACCATGCTAATGACACTGATATCTGTCCATGCTAATGACAAATTTTAATTTAAATAAGATTATGAGCCGTAATATAATCACAATGCAATAGTCCTTTATGGGGCTTTTTAAAACACAAAAGTTCTATGCAAATAAATAAAATAAAAATTTTAACTATAAAATAAACATGATAATTATTATCCATTCTAATGACATACAATTGATGTATGCCTCTAATATTCAACTTCTATTCTTAAAATACAATACATGCTTCTATTTTCTGGATGGGACAAAATGGCTACTTGTTGCCATGGAGAAACTTTATATTTTCAAACTATTGTCATATGTGAAAATGAAATTTTGATTAATAACCAGCTGTTTTAGTATGACCTTGTTTTGAAAATCGAATATGGAGGACAAACTTTCTTTTTTTATGCACTATAATTTTATTTTTAAAAATAAATTTATTGGATAAATCCTCTCCTTGATTAATATAAAGAAAGAATAACATTTGTTTATTTTATAAACATGATATTAACTCTTGAAAAATGCTAGTATACACAAGGCACAGCTGCTGTGGACATCCATGCTAATGACATTTTGAATTATTATTCTGTTATTTTAAGGTGTTTTTAACTAAAAAGTGAGTAATTCTTGAGTGCAAATAATGAATAATATTAAGAAAAACATATCTAAATATAAAAACATGGCAGAAAACCTCTCAATTTTTTTTTGTATGCCGAAAGACATAAATTGTCCCCAATTTTGAGAATCACCCATTTATGAACCGATTTGAATAAAACTTGGTATGTACATAGTACATAAAAATTTCTCGACCGAGTTCGTTGGCCAGCATCGTTTGCCATCTTGTTTCAAAATGACAGCCATTTAAAAAAAAATTTAAAAATTTTAAATTAAAAAATAAATGTGAAAAAATTAAAAGTTGAAAAATATTTTTATTTTATGTGTTAGATCCTAAAACACCGATTCTAGAACACTTTTTACTTTGTCTATATCTTAAAAAATGATTGAGTTATAGCACTTTGAATTTTTCTTATAGCTGACATTTTGAAACCATCTGATTTTTGTCATGTGATAACACTTGTGTTTATAAATCGATTTGGATGTAATTTGGTGTGTACATAGTACTTAATAAAGCCTGGACCGAGTTCTTTAACCAGTTCCATCCGCCATCTTGTTTAAAAATGGCAGCCATTTAAATTTTAAAAAAAATTTGAAATTTGAAATTAGGTACAAAAAAGTGAGAAATTGAAAAAGATTTTTCTTTTATGTATTTGACCTTGATACAAACATTCCAAGACACTTTTTGTTTCGTCTGTATCTTAAAGAATGTCTGAGTAGTAGTTATAGTACTTTTAATTTCTAGTGTTGCTCACATTTTGAAATGATGGTTGGTTTTCGTCAAGTGATAACACACGTATTTATACACCGATTTGGATTAAACTTGGTGCGTAGATAGGACATACTGATGCCTGGACCGAGTTCGTTGGCCAGTTCCAATCGCCGTCTTGTTTCAAAATAGCGGAATATTATTTTTTTAATTTAAATTTTAAAATTAGGTGCAAAAAAGTAAGAAATTGAAAAAGATTTTTCTTTTGTGTTTTGACCTTGATGCAAAGATTCCAGAGCATTTTTTGTTTCATCTATATCTTGAAAAATGGCTGAGTTTTAGCACTTTCAATTTCCAGTGAGATTGACATTTTGAAACGGTCTGAAATTTGTCACGTGATAATACGCATATTTATAAACTGATTTCGATATAACTCCGTGTGTTCATGGTACATACCAATGTCTTGACCGAGTTCACGGGCCAACTTTATCCGCCATCTTGTTTCAAAATGGCAGCCATTTAAATTTGTCAAAAATCTTTTAAATGTATAATGATGTATAAAAAAAATTTAGAAATTGAAAAAGGTTCTTTCTAAACTATTTATCTTAATAATGAATTCCGGAGTATTTTTTGCTTTGTCTTTACCTTGAAAAACGCCTGGGATATAGCAGTTTGAATTTCTAATGTGGGTGACATTTTTTTTAAAAAGTCAGTTTGCCCGCGACAGCACTCATATATATTAATCGATTTCGATGTGTGCATGTTATTTCGATCAAGCTCATTGGTGTTTTTTTATCCATCATGCTGCTTTAAAATGGATATCGTGGAATTTAGCGACCCTATAAATCGCTTAAAATAAAACCAGGTTGAATAAAAGATAACTAATTTCTAAAAATTCCTATTAATATTCAGTATTGACAAAAACTAGTATTCAATCTTACATAATCGTGTTCCACTATTTTGAGCTTCATATATTTGATTTATATAACTGAATTTAAAATAAATAAATAAGTATATGAAAGCTACCTCTTCCTCCCGGCATTGCCGGAAGGACTTTTTTTTTCACTTCTTTATTTAGTTTATGAATTTAATATCTCAAATCCTTAAATAACTGTGATTTTAATACTAAAAGGACTTATTATACTGTGGAATATAATACTACTTTGTTATTGTCAGTAGTATGTGATTTTATTAATAGATTTTAAAATATATTGTATCCTCTGATAGCCAAAGTTGTTCTTTATTTAACTATGTTTTTTTTTTTTTCATAACATTATTAGAGATAAATCAAGCTAGATAGAATTTTTCTCTAACTTTGCAAATCTTCTAAAATATGCTTGTTTCATTAGTTCCCAAGCCACTAATTGAAATTATGTGATGACAGTTACAAAAATGAAAAAAAAAAAAAAAATCATGTGTGAAAGATAGATTATTAAATGATTTTCAATACATTCAAAACACAAGTTTCCTTTAGTAGCTTTTGCCAATAAACTGAAATGGTCTCCATATTTTTTATGTAGCCCTGTGTATCTTCTCCCTAAATATGAATTTAAAAACACAAAGTAATGTAAAAGAAATCAGTTAAATTTTAAAATGCATATCACATTTAAAAATAGACAATTCTATAACTGAATTCTTTCACTTGTCTTTGAAAATCAGGCCTGTCAAACTCATTTATCATCAAAGCCAAAACTTGGATATAAGTAAGCAAATACAGTAGACTCCTTTAAGTTCACTCAGTTTGAAATCTCCGGTTATGGGAATTTTATAATTTTGCAGATTTCTTCTCATTGCTTTGTTTACATGTTTTAAGGCTGTTTGTTCTGTATTGCTCCGCACAAGCACAAACATTTTGATGCATTTACAAGTTTATTTTTTATCTGCCTGATTATGGAAGCAATTTGAATTCAAACTCTATTTTCTATTTTTAGAAAAATAAATTACCTATCGAGTTATAAGCAATATTCATCTTGTGACAAACACATTTTCACCCTTGCTTGAGCAGTTATTCTTCTTTGATTCTTTTGCATGGAAATTCAATTCAAAATGCCCACTTTGTTACTGTTTTCCAAACTTCCACTTGAAAAAAAGAAAACAGAAAAAAGAGGAAAAAGATTGATTAGATAGTTTCTAAACATCTTCTAGTTTCATGCATTTCTGAACAAAAATAAATCAAAACTTATGTCATACATAAAGTTGACTTTTTTAGATTTAAGAACAGCTTTAAACAGTAATTTCATTGTAATAATGCAATTAAAATTAATGCTTGCAGTGTAGTAAAATATTAAAATAATTAAGTAATAAACTAAAACAATAAAAATTAAAAATATGAAGTGTGTTGAATCATCCATAGCAAGATTTGCAGAAAGTTTTTCTTTCTTCATTATTTGGATAACAAAATATTATACTAATCAAAACATTCACACACACACACATATGTACAAAGAAAAAGGCAGCATTTTTTATTTAACATCAAAATATGTGCTATAATTGTTTAGTTTTCTAAACAATTATTCGAATGAAGAAGAAAATTGGATATTCCTATCTATCATTATGTTTATCATACATACAGAACCAACAAGCACATTAGTTCTCAGGGTTTGGGAACAATGATTTTGTTGGCCTTGTATATGCAAATTGAATAAAAGAAATTCTGCATATACATGCATCACACATACACATATGAATTGATGTATGTTATTTTACTAATTTTATAATATTATGCCTGTCTTTAAAATAAAGATTTTTTGTATTTTGACAAGAGTATTGCATTCAAATAGCTTATTATTATTGTTAATGTTATCTAAATGAAAACTTTCTTACGTTTTCATGAATTCTGATTATTTAGTTTAAACGCTATCACCCATGTCCTTGAATTTAAAAAAGCATGCTGTAAATCGACATATTTTTTAATTAATTATTAAATATAAAAGCATAAAATTAGCAGGCATAACTATTGAAGCAGTTTGTTATCTAGCTTTGTTTTCTAATTTGTGATAATTAAGTTACTTATCTGGCTCTAATTGTTCTCATTGGACAGCAGTTTTTTTAGATGATACTCTCTGAAAGATCTTACGTCTTTAACAAAAAAGAAAACAAATCATTTGATATGTGCTTTTTAAATAAGAATATTTTCCAATTTTATGCATTTCTGGACAAAAATTAAAAAATCTGCCAGAAAGTGAATCTTTTGGATTTGTAAGCAGCCTTTGTATCTTGGATTAGATCCTCCTCTCCCCTTTTATATATATATATGTAAATATAGCAAGCGCCTACCAACAGGCTTGCTTCGGATACATTTAACCGACTCAGCATCTGGTCTGTGTCGTCAGAAACGAACAAAGCAGTAAGTATAACACGTGGGAGCACATGGCCCTTGGTAACAGGCCACGTGCGGAGGAATAGTGCACAATCAGCACTCTCCCATGAAAGGACCCTAGTAACAGCAAGAAGCATCAGAACGAGGCCGGACTGCGAGATGAGAAGACGTGCCTTTCGAGCCCTAAGCGGCAGAATTTGCCGAGGATGTACCTAATCTTTAACTTGTACATATCTTGCATTTGTAAATATTATTGAACGTCGTTATTTAATCAAGATTTACTAAATATGTTTGACAATACCCCTAGAATATTTCCATGCCTTCCATTTGCATATATATATATAATATAGCAGAGACAATATGTGATTATAATCTTAATAACTTTTTAAGATGAAAATTAAACTCTTTATTGTGAGCAAGAAAATGAGCTCTATAATTTTTTTGCAGCTGAAATTGGTGATTTCAATCCTGAAGAGCACAAAAACGGTTATTTATCTGACCTTCGTTTAATTCCTAATCAAACTGAAGAAATGGAAAAGAAAATTATGGAACTACACAAATTACATAAGTAAGTCTTGCATTTTTTAATCCTCTGTTATTAAATATATATATCATACTATTTTTTAATCTTTTTATAATTTGCTGTTAAAATGTGAGAAAATGTTGGTGTTGATAGATAACATTTAAACTTTGACACACAATTAGAAAATTTTGTTGAATGTTATGGTTTATATCTTTTGTTCTAAACACTTGCCAAATATCTTAATATTTTGCCAAACTGACTACATAAAAGAATCACACATCATTGTTTCAAAATAATTACATAAATAAAATAAAAATAAATCTTACATACCTTTATTTTTAATTGTCAAAAATTAAACATTCAGAATAATTAAGAAATTAAAATTTAAATAAAAGAAATTGCTTTAACATTAGTTAATTTTCATTTGAAAAGTGAAATTTAAATAAGATAATTTTTAAGGATGGTATTTATATGAATTAT
Organism: Maratus speculifer; assembly: GCA_964019185.1. Classification (NCBI taxonomy): domain Eukaryota; kingdom Metazoa; phylum Arthropoda; class Arachnida; order Araneae; family Salticidae; genus Maratus; species Maratus speculifer. The sequence continues at coordinate 444,883,426 of OZ025290.1, read as the reverse complement.
CTATGTACAAATGTAAGTTCCTGGATGTTGTGTAATAACTTTGCTTTTTTACAAACAGAATAAATGGAACTTTCAGGCTTCAAATTCAGCATCAAGACTCATTCAGAACTGAACTTTGATTTTTATTTATAACTTTAACCCTATGAAAATGTTTTCAAAAGACTTAAAAATTGCTGCCTATCACATTTAAGCAATACTAAGCTTGATCTTGCATTATTCAGAATGCACCTGGCAATTTACATACTGAGTCACTGACCAAAATTCTTTGTGTCTCCAGTGTTGCTACCATATTTCATAGAAATCAAAGTTAACTTGTTGAAAATCTCATTAAAAACCTTCATTATTGTTACATTTGTGAATGAAAAATTGGATTCAGTTTGTAAGATTGAATAAGTGAATTGCACTGTTACATTTCTGTACAAAAATCTCATTTTGACAGGATTATCTCTCCTGGCAGTTTATTTCAAATATTTTCAAACACCAATTTCCAACCAATGAAAACAGTCGCTCTTTTACACACTGGTGTATTTAAAAATTAATTCCTTCCAGTCAGTTATGATTAGCTTAGAGAAAATGGGAGGAAAGAAAAAGGAAGGTTTGTAGACAACATAACCATTTTTTTTCTTTTTTTTTTTTTTCAAAAGAGAGGAAAAAAAAAGAAGAAAAATATAAGAACATTTTATTATTTTTATCTTTTTATTCACAGCAGACACTGTGAAGTTTCATTAATGAAAAAAAGTTTTAAGATTATCTTTCTTCTTAGATAAAAACTCAAAGCATAGTTTTTGGTGTGTTTACTTATTAAATAGTCTTGTTCATGAAAATGAAAATAATTATGTTAAATATGCTGCACAATATTTTTTTAAGTTAACCACTTAACCGTCTGCCCCGAGATAACTCGGGGTTAAAAGCACTGTTTCCCCATACCCATTGCCGGTGAAGTGGTTAATTTTTTAATATCTATAAACCTTGGAATGTAGGAGCATTTAGCCAATTGAATATTCAGCTAAATAGTTACTGGCTGAATATTTGATATTCATTTTACATGTATGCCAAATATGTTGTAATTAGCTGAAATTTCTGTTTAATGGATCCTAAATTTGTGCAATGAGTAATCAGTTTAACCAGTGAGCAGAAGTTGGCATCTTATTTTGACTAGTATTTAAAGTGTAGCTTTGAAATGCTTAATTCATCAACGATCATTTTATAGCTGGTACAAAATTAGTGGTGTCTTGAGAAAATAAATGATATATACATATTTTGTAAAAGAACAACTAAATATTATACAATAAATTAATAAAATAAAACTAGATTTAAACTGGATGGTGTTTTCAGAAAATTTCTTAAGTCTGTCTGGTGTTATATGATCAATAATAATTCTATTTAGAATTAATTGTACAGAAAGTCGCTATTTATGAATATAATAACAAAGTTTTTTATATGCGACACCTTATTTGCTAAAATTTTAACAAAACATCCAAAGTATTATGCTGTAAAAATAAAAGGCAGACATTTCTTAAACTTGAAAAATATAAAACAAAGACAAACAAAAATGTACTTTAAACTTTATTCGAGTGACCCAGAATTCCAAAAAGTATTTTTTATTTCCTTCAGAAGCCAATGTAGTTTTAAGAATTAAAGTATCATTTATTTAAAAAAAAACTTTCTCTTGCAGAAAGGTTTCCAACTTGTTTTTATTGTGTGTATTAATCGTTTTCCCCAAACCAAGATATTTGTTTTTGAAAATTAATAGCATTAAAAAAAACATATTTTGAATTGAGAAAACAGATTAATATAGGGGGAACTGGGGTACATTGATACATGGGGCACATTGATACACCCCCTCTACCTCTCACAGGGTCATTACAGGAAGTTTCACAACAGCTCCAAAAGGTGATGCTAGTGTATTCAACTACATACAGAAAATCTTGGAATGATTCAGCAGTTTGATGAAATGGGACGGGTGATTTATTGTTTTTGTTGTTCAAAAGTAAATTTGAGTTGTACAATTGAAATGCTATTATACAACTGTTCCAGTATTTTCAACCAAAATGAATACTCTCCCTGGTAAGTACAGCTACTCTTTATCAGTTCCTCATTATTTATTGTTAGATATATTGTGAAGTGTTGGATTTGAGACTCATTTTATTCAAAATCGCTGTATGGGGCACATTGATACAGTTTATGACGGGGCACATTGATACAACCTAAATCCTTTAATAGTTCATATTTTCATTATCTTTTATTATTTTTTTTACCATACACTCCTTAATCCAACCTTTTTTTCACGAAAAATTTCTAATATTAGTTTTTATTGAAGTGAAATAGCTCTAATTTCTTTATATTAGAACATTTTATAGTATTTCTGAAAACAGAAGACGTAGGAACTTACCCAGCATCTAGTGCTGGTAGAACTAATAAAAGAAAAGGACGGCATTCTGGCAAATCTCGAATTTATATCGATTCTCCAGAGAAAAAAGTATTTTCGACATGAGAAATGTTAAGTAAGAGAAACAAACTGCAGAACAGAAAATGATACTTATATTATAAACAGAATTTTTAATATAATTATCCTTTATTTTCTGTTTATGAACCTATTTATAAACAGAAAAACTGGTAATTTTTTCATCTTTCATAAGAAAGAAGATAATGCTGGGGTTGAAGTGCTAGATATGACAAAGTTACCACAGCCAACAATCAGACAAGAAACAGCCAGAACATCAGGTCATAATATATTTAATTTTGATTGCTTTAATATTGCTTAAAAGTAAATTGTGGGTGATTTGAATTTTTATAAGTAAATATAAAATGGTTTTCTAACTCATTTTTTATGAAAAATATGCATTGCTATTATTTTGTCGTCATTTTTCTTAAACGTATCAATCTGCCCCGGGGATGGGGCACATTGATACAAATGACTTTTTTTGATTTTTTTAAAATTACATGCAAAAATACTATATAAAACAATGATTGTACATTTTTATAACATACTACACAAGTTTTGCTATCACCTCATGGAAAAAAAACTTGAATTTTCTCCTTTCTTGACACCAAAAAAAATCTTAGAAAAAAACTGTATCAATGCACCCCAGTTCCCCCTACTTTTTTCAGAAGCATTTTTAAAAATTGTTGACAGCAGGGAATTAAGAAACATTTGTATTTTTTTTTTTTTTACAGTGCAAAAAATGAACAACTAACTTTTTTTCTTTCTCTTCCTGTATTTTGTATAACATGGTTCAAGTTCATCAAAAGTGAAAGGTCAAAATTAACTGGGTAGTACAAAGTTTGCCAGTTTTTAGAACATTTACTTTATGCTTTTTGTAGTAAATCTAATCACTTACAAATAAAGAATTAAGTTAAAAAGTAATTGAAATTCATTCGATAGTTTTTTAATAGATTTTTTTTCTCCTCCTATTTGATGTATACTTTATCATTTATTGATTTTATCTCTTTATTTCCTTTCCAATTTAGAGGGCAAACACCTGCTGATGCTGAATACAATTTTTTAGATCATGCCAAGAGATTAGATATGTATGGTGTTGATTTGCACAAGGCTAGGGTAAGGGTAAGCATAATATTCATAATTTGTAAATGTAAGGGCATTTTCAGTACTTTAAAGTCATGTTAGCGTTTAATTTATCTGTTGTTCCGCTGTGTTTATTTTCCCTTATAGCTGTTTATTTTTCAAACGAATAAATTATATAAAATAAATTTTCATAAAAAAAAAAAAAATAAATAAATGGTGGGGGCTGTAAATTTGAGTTAAAGTAACTCATATACCAAAGGCTTAGCAAAATGTATCAGAAAAATTTTTGAATACTTCTCTATTATGCCAACATCACTGTCACCAATCATAATAGTTAGCACCAAATAAAACAATAGAATTAAAAAAAAAAAAAAAAAAAAAAAAACTAGGATGAAAGTTATAACTTGAGAGATAATTACATTTCAAGATTAGAAACTTTCACAAACTATTTTACTATAATAAAAGATATATGCATATTTTGTAAAATAACTAAATATTATACAATAAATTAATAAAATAAAACTGGATTTAAACTGCAGGCATGAAAACACAAATGTATTTACAAGGAACAATCTATCTCCTTAAAGGGCATATTAAGAATAATTTGAAAAAAAAAAAAATGCTAATGAAACTACTTATATCTGTAATAAAGGATCAGTCAAATTTAGTAGCGTAATTCCAGCAAAAAGTGTACCAAAAAAAAAAAAAAAAAAAAAAAAAAAAAAAAAAATACTTTTGAATATTTGAAGGTGAAAAAATGAATATGGCAGGTCATTTGGCGAGCAATATTTCTCAAGTGATTTTGATGCATTTTGAAATTCATAGTTAAAGGAATGTTTAATGTGCTGTACTTTATAAATTTAAACCTAAACAATAAAGCAGTTTATTATTTTTCTGTAAGTTTACAATGCATACTAATTGCTTGCTATTGAAATTATTTAATTTTACATGATTTTACTGGCCGAATATGTGTTAAATATTTTTTTAAAGTAACTGTCTGACTTGGAAAGTTTTTGTAACATTTCAAAAGCATATAAGTCAATGTTTCCATGGCAACAATACCATTATCTAATATCCAAGATAAACAATATCAAAGTCAAATTGATGGTGAAATCTGAATTTAATTGTGAGTTGAAGCAATTTTAGTTCATTAAATTTTGTTCTAAACTGTCATTAAACAATCATTCAATTTCATTATAAATACGTATAAATGTATATTACAAATCTTTAGTTATAAAAGTGTATTTATTTAAGTTAAATAAGTTTAACACAAAAAAGTTTTTCCTTAAAAAGAATTTGACATAAAAGCATATATATGTTTAATTCTGTTGCCAATAGGTGATAAATGAGCAAATAAACATATTTATTATTATTTTTTTTGCAGATGCTTTATGGAAGTTCACTAGAAATTATTTTATAAACATATACCCACATGACAAAAGCATTCTGTAATCTTATCAGATTTTTCTGAGTATGTATATATAGATCAGCTCATATACTACTACTTGCTACAGTGAACATTTTATTTTTTGAATAAAGATTTTGTCACTTGAATTCTATGAGACAGCATTGTAAATAAAGACTAATAGTGCCGCATTATCTTACATTCAGCATTAGAGTGAACAAAATTATATTTGTGATTCACCGTAAAATGTTCATGCTTGTCCCTCACATAAAACACACGTCTTTATATTCATCTACAGCCCTGAAACAATTTTATTATAGATTTTTCATCATCAAGTTAACTGACAAATGGTAAAATCCATTTCAGCGTTGCAAAAAGTGTAAGTTATAAATAAAAAATAATAAGTATTAAAAAATATATTAATAAAAATGTATAAAATATTTCATATAACTTAATAAAAAATATTTTCAATTGTGTGGTTATAATTAAGTAATAATTAAAAAAATATTCACATTCAGTAAATAGTGAGTCATAATGTTTGACATGGTTTGCAATAAAAATTCTTTACAAATTCTGAGTTGAAATAAATGGTATATCAGTATGCATTTTGGCATGCTATTGGTGCAACGAAAAAGTATCCATTTTTTTTTTTATATAAAATTATTTTTCTGTCTATGTAATTTATAAATTGCTATAATAATGAGTAACTATTTTCTATTTGAATAATATATCAGTTTTTAGTTACAGAAAAAATATATTGAAATATTAGATATTCAAATATACTGTATTTATGGAAAATAAGACATTTTTATATGACAAATGATGTCATTTTTAATAACTGTTTAATGACTAATAATTATATTCTGTAGAATAATATTAGATTTTCTTCGAAATTTAGCAATTTAGGAGCCAAAAAGCACTGACAATTTGTTCTTATGTATTTATGTAACTAGATGGTCATTATATCATAATAATTTATGTTAAAAAAAAAAAAAAAAAAAAAAAAAAGCATACTGAAAAAATATTTATTTACTTAAAAGACACCACTTTACTAAAAACACATTAAAATTTTATATTGACATGTTTTGACTTATTCATTGAATCATCACCAGATTGTATTACAGACATGTGTAAATATGGTTATATAGTCTGATGATGAATCCATGAATAAGTCGAAAGGCGTCAATATAAATTTTTAATATATTTTTTATGTGTTTTTAGTAAAGTGACATCTTTTAAGTAAATAAATATTTTTAATGTATGTTCTTGACCTTTTTCGTTTCAGGTAATTGTTATTATTGTGATATAGTTATTAGTGGATATAGTTAAGACTTAAAGCTTTTATGTTACTCAGATTGTTATTAAAACAAAAAATATAAAAGAAATATCTTACTAATGAATTTAATCCACATTATTGTTTTCTGTAATTGTAATAAAAATGAATAGCCATTTAATATCCGGACTTCAAATACTAAGAAAACTATTTCTACATTTGGGTGAAAGATTGTCAATGTATTATAAAATTGCACAAATGAGTAATGTCATTTGGAACACAATAAATTTGTCAATATGCTTATTTTTATATTCAGCAGTGTGAAAAATTTATAAAATTCATGTGTTGTGAACAATTTCACAAATTTTACTTTCTGACTGGTATCCCTGAAATAGTAATCTGATCACTGCTTTTTAGACAACCTTTTTTGCTTGTTTGTTCATTTGCTGTTTATTTATTTATTGTTATTATTATTATTTTCCCAATCAAATATGTTTGCATTTTTGTTTTTATACCTGTGTATATTGAACTTGTTTCCTAAAATCTAAAAATAATTTTAAAAAAAAATTCCTTGAAATCAATAATTAATAAAATAATTCTTTTGGGACAGTAAAATGTATGAAATTTTTACAACACGTGTATAGTATGTGCCACTTTTTTTTAAATTAGACTTATAACTCTTTTTGCTGATTTCTCATATAGCTAAATATTGACTTGTGTTTCAAAAATCAAGCTGATGTTGGTCAGGTGGCCAAGTTTTTTTATATAATCAAAATGTCTTGTGTCAAATGTAAAAAAAACAAAAGATACATTGAAAGCAGATTATTTTCAATGTGTAGATAAATTTCCTAATAAAACTAACAATCTTCAACAGTCATTATAACTTCTCGTAGAATTTTGACAAAAACAGAATCTCACCAAGAAATCAAATGTTCTTTTTTTATGTGATAGAAATATTTGTCTTTAATTTAAAGAGTAGATTTTTTACATAAAAAAATAAAGTAAGTTTTTCTCTGGCATAAAAAATATTTCATTTAAAAGTTATAGTTAAATCTAATATAATTTCATAATGTCATAATTTCCTTAAGTAATGCAATTTTTCATTCCTTATATACAATAAGTATATCCAGTACATTAAATTTCTGCAAGTAAAAGAACAAGTAACCAGTATCTTAGTTTTTTTTTTCACTCTACTTTTGCAATTATAAATTTATAGAAATTTGGGCTAAGAAAAATGAAAAAATGACAACATTTATTGTAAAATAATGTATAAAAAAACCAAATTAATTGGAATTAAATATTATGCATGGTAAGAACTTCTTCGATAGAGGTTGCATAATGTTTTATTTTTACTTTTGAGCTCAAATGTTTTTTGAATCAAATAAAAAAAAAAATTAGTAGAGGACTGAAAAGGCAACAAACCTATTTTTCTTTTTCAGAAAAATTTAAAACACTGAATGCTAATAGTCTCCACTGAGTTATAATAATGCTGATATTCAATATTTTGAAGTATTTCAAATATAATTGGTTGTGTTAATATGTGCTCTGTTTGTGCATAACTCATCTTCATAATTTTTTTTTTTTTATTAGCTTACACATGATTCTGTGTAAGTTTAAATTTCGACAATCAACAATAATTTTTCTTAGTACCAATGCAAAACAAGTTGCAAATGATATTTATTTCTTTTGTTACTTGTGCAACTAACTAATAAATTTATACTTATTTACAGAATTTCATCAAACTTTATATTTTGTTACGCCTTGACATTATTTGGTGCTGATTAGATTTTCATGTAAATTATATTTCAGGTGGTGTTTCTGTGCTGCAATTTTCATAATTCTTACTATAACTGTATCACAAAAAGTAATGCACAGAATTGAAACTATCTATTCTGTTACACTTTCACATAAATAGATTCTTAGGCTTGGATTGTATACTGCTCAATAGGTGTTACTTTTATCCTGCTTGGTTTATAATTTTGGATACTGACATCTAAAATGCTGGGTACAAAAATTAAATGATTTGTTTGAGAAATGCAATGCTTATATTTCTTTTTTAAGTGCATACAATTCAACAAACCAATACCTTTAAAACCCTCATAATGACATAGATTGTCATTTAATTTTGGCACTGTGATAGTGAAATTTGAAATATTTACGTGTATGAGAAAGAAAAAAGTTTTGGATTGGGACATCTAACTAGTTTACATAAGTAAATATTTGCAGAATTGAAAATCGTGTAATTTACAATGCTATTGTATAAATTTCTATTTAAGTTGAATTAGATTTCATTAAAAAATGTCTCTTATATTTTAATATGTATGTTTGCATGTTTTAGGATTCTACCAATGCTGACATTCAGATTGGTGTGACATCATCAGGACTTGTAGTTTTTCAGAATAATTTAAAGATCAATACTTTTTCATGGTAATAAAAATATTCTTTTTCAAAATCTTTTTATCAAAAAACAGCTTTATAATTTGTGTTTTGTTTTATTTGCATAGCTATTTATATGCATACATTTCCTTTTAAATACTTTTCAATATAGTTAAAAAGTGGTTTGTCTGTCTGACTCATTAAGATTTACTATGGCATGATTGCTAATGAATATGAAATGTGTAGCATGTATAGTTTGTTTACAGAAGCTCACAGAAGAATTGCACCACATTATGGTCTATGGGGGAAAATTGTTTGTGTGCATTTAGATGATCTTGCCATACCTTAAAAAGAATGAAATTGATATGCATCACTTACCATGTAATGTAGTTTTTCATTTAAAAGGATGTATGGAGTTTCTCATTTCATTATGATCTATTGAAGAAAATCATTTACAATGTATTTTAATGATGTTACACTATTTCATTCATAATCAAATTGAAATTTACAAAAAATATTTGATTAGCTAAATAGCATACTATAAGAGAAATTACTTTAAGTATATCAAACTTTATACAAGTTCCTCATCAGTGCAAATGTCATTTGTAAACTAAAACTATTATTTATCAACTGGGAGGCTGCAGCACAAACAACCACCTCATTGAGTTCATGGCTGAAATTCCAGAATAAGCTTAAATTAAATTCACATATTAAAATTTAATCAATCTGTCAAGTCCTATCTTGGATGGAAACATCAGAAAACACAATTTTAGCAGTTGACAGGTAGGTTTACCAATGTATTTTCCAGCTCTCAAATGTTTATATTTTCTTACTTTTGGATGCAGGAAAATACAATGGTAAACACATGAGTCAACTGTTAAAATCGGGTTTTCAGTGTTTTCAGACAAGATAGAATTTGGCGGGCTGATTGCATTTTACTATGCAAATTGAGTATTATTTAATTCTTGAACTACAGTTGCGAACTCCTTGAGGTGATTGTCTGTATTGCTGCCTACCAGTCTTTTTACTCATGCCCACATTCAAAATATGTATTTGTAACAATAATTCATCATGGATTATTCATCATCATCTATCATGGATTGCATATTCTGATAGAACTGTACATGCTTTAAAATTTATAGACATTAATTAAATTAAAAACTAATTGTTGAGGAGGTCATGAGGAACTCAAAATGCAATAAAAATATATAAATGTGCCAGACATTTCAAAAGTGCTTAATAATTCTTAATCAAGCACTAAAAAAGATGTTTCTGTTATTTGGCTTTTACTGTTTCACACCAGTTTTCACATAGATTAATTAATGAAATTGATATACATTATTGAGCTTCACTACAACATTTTTTATGTAGAATTTATTGTTTATTTACAGATTCATTCAAAAAAATATTACAGTTATTCATTTCAGATTATCAGTGGTAACTGTTTTATCTTTTATGTATGTTTTCAGCTGTGGGGTGCATTTTTAAATTTAACTAAATTTTAGTATATTATGAGGTATGCAAATCATATGCAGAGAATTTTATGTCCACCAGTTAATAATTTTAATAACTTAAAACTTTATATATATATATATATATATATATATATATATACATGTATCTAATATATTTGCAATGAATGTGATGGTGCAGCAACGTACCCAATGCAATATTGAGGTGATAGTGATCGTTGAAGTTAATTGGGTGAAATAATTTCGTGTCTGGGATAGCTCAGTTGGTAGAGCATTGGCGGCTTCAGCCAATACATCCCTGGTTCGAATCCTGGCCCGGACTTTTTTCACCCAATATTAAAAAATGTAAAAAAAAAAAAAATTACTTCTATTACAATGCAATATTGTTTGTACCCAGTGCAGCATTGAACTAATTTTCAAGTTTTTTTTTTTTTTTTTTTTTTTTTTTTTGAAGTAACTGTGGTATTATACTCAGTGTCACATTATTCCTAAGAGATATGGTTTTTTGATTGCTTATTTAGATATTTTATTTTATGAAAAATGCAATTTATTTCATAATATTCCAATAGTGTTGGATTGGAAAGTGTGTTATAATTTGTGCTTTGATGCATGTTCCTTATTCTGCTTTATTTATTTATTTTTAGGGCTAAAATAGTGAAAATTTCTTTTAAAAGAAAGCAGTTTTTTATTCAGCTAAGAAGAGAAGGGGTATGTAAAACTTAAAAAACATTATGTGCTATTTAAAATTGTTTATTCTTAAATACTTCCCTATATAGTGCTATTCATTTTAGTGTGTCAGATTTTGCTTAGAATTTAAAAATAATGATTTAAATTGTACAGATTTTTTACTGAATTTTTTTTTTTTTTTTTTTTTTTTTTTTAAACATTATAAATTTTACTTCTAACTTATTTATGCTTATGAACTTAATGTCTATAAAACAATTTGTATTCAATTTGTTAACGAGATTTTTGTTAATATATGTTCAATGTCAAATGCTTTTCATATAATTTATCTTTTGTGATATGCTTGTAGAATATAGTTTATCAATCTTTAGTAAGATCCTTTTAAAATTTATTTTAATTAAATTCATTTGGAAGATAAAATGGTGTGATAAACATATGCAACGAGTAATTCTTTAGATATGACCATGTATATATATTATAGTAAATGTGTTTATTCCTGCCAAAAAAAAAAAAAATGTGATTTTATTTTTTAAAGGTTTATGTGTCTATGAAACATTCAAGGTTTTTAAAGTAATTAAACAAAAGATTGCTTACATTTTTTTTCAGGGAAGGAGGGAGGGGGGAGCTTTAGTGTTAAACTGTGATTGAATAGTTATGTGATTTCTAAAGAAATTCAAACTTTTGTTATGTAAATTCAGAGTATGATTAATTGGACATTAAATCAATGCATGAACTCCAGTTACTATGTAAACCATTGTCTGTTTTTGCATTGTTGTTTGTTCTAATTATTGTTGAGTTATTATTTTTTAATAGTTTGATTAGTTATATGTACAAGGTCTGGCTATTAATTTCCAGGACTGACATAACTGTACGAGAACGAAAAGCCGGAAGATGGTACTAATGATTGCATATTGAGGAGCGTTTTCTTGCTCATGTGCAGTGCACTTGGCGCCATTCTGAAGTAAGGAGCTCTTATGGAAAGGCGCATTAAAATGTAGCTCTAAAATTCCTGTTGTCGAAGTGAAAATAGAGCAAAGAATTAGCATTGTGTTGCCTGTAAGGCAATACTTAGCCCAGCACAGTGTCATTGAGATGCAGCATCCACCATACTTTCCAGGCTTAGCCTTTGCAGACCTTTTCCTGTTTCCTAAGCTGAAAAATTTGCTGAAGGGAACATTTCATGATGTCAAAGCCATCAAGAAAACTGTAACGTCACTATTAAAGAGCATTCCAAAAGAAGTCTTTGTTCTCAATTCTGCACTTCTCCTACATGCTTATAGCATACTTGTTACATGTTTTAATTTTAGCATAAGATTCCTGTTAAAATAAATATATATGAATCAGAAATTTTATTTAATAAATGAAATTAAGTACATTTCAAATGGCTATCACCACATACAAGCAAAACTTTTAATTAAGTTTTCTGGCTCAAATTATGTTTATTATTATTATCATTATTTAAAAACTCTTGAAGATTGGCAAGTATTTTATGGGATAGTTATAAGAAAATTTCTTTTATCATTAGAAAAAATTTAGCTTAAAAAAAATGTTAATTGCACACAGGGTCTTTTACACAAAAAGCCAATTTATTATTCAGTCTCTATAAAATGAAGTTATAATTCTTGTAATTAAAAATTAATGAGTATAAGGGAAAAAATATTTTATATTATTAGAACTAAGCAGTTTGCCTTAAGATTCCTGTATTGGGTTGAGTGATCTAATTTCATTTGAACCCAATATTGCTCTTTGATCAGCTTGGATTAAAGCAAAATTTTTTTTAAGTTTGATTTTGACTCCTTAAGGTCGAATTTGATTAAGTTTGACCTATTTATATTTTAGAAAGGTCTGAATATTTTTTAAATGAAAAACATATATATTTGAATATTAATGAGTGTATATATTTTCATTTTTATGCAAAAAAGATTTTAGAAATATACTGTAAATTTTTTAGAAATATACTGTAAAGTGCCAAAAGTAAGCTTCCCCTTTAGCCTACAGGAAATTTTAATGATTTTAAAAGGGGTTTATAATTAAGACTGTTTCGAAAAGAACAAGCAAATTGGGAGAATATTTTGAATGAGAGAGCGTATAAATGTCAATTTTTCAAAAAGGAAAACTGTACATATATGGAGTGGAGGTCGAGGGGCTAATATTCAGAGTTTATTTTTGGTATTTTACAGTAATTATAAACTATTGTTCTATAATTTTATTAAAGCATTTATTAGTTTTCTTTTACTTTGGTATTCAGGTTGACTTTAAGCAGAAGGTTTGGATTGTTTTTTGTCCAACCCATGCAAAATTCATCTTGGCTTAAAGTTTTTTCAACAGAAAGTTGAAGCAAACTTCATATGTTTTAGTATGTGTGTGTGTGGGGGGGGGAAGGATGTGCAACTGTATAAGTAGTCAATTGCCTGAGATCTTATGCTAGTTTTCTTTCAGTACAGCACAGCCTGTTAATTATATCTCTGTTAATCAATATTGTGTTTTTATACTTTACTCTTATTCTTTCTACAAAAATTTAAATTTATGTTAAAATAGATTGTGTGTTTTTGTTTTAAAAAGCGACTGATTTATTTTCAGACTGAGACATATGATAGCTTGCTGGGTTTCAACATGTTGAGTTACAGATCTTGTAAAAATTTATGGAAGTCGTGTGTGGAGCACCATACTTTCTTTCGTTTACATGTGCCAAGAGCTCCAACCAGGCGTCTTCTTTTCAGTCTGGGCTCCAAGTTCAGATACAGGTAGGAAACAATAGATTTATTGCCCGATTTATTGTTCTTGGTTTTTATTTTTTATTTATTTATTTTTATGAGCATTCATATAAATATGTAGCACCTGTAGTTGTTATTCAGTCTGTCTGTCTTAACACAAAAACTACCCAACTGATTCGTTTGAAATTCAAAATGTATAATTACTACATAATTTTGTCAAGTCTTTTCAAATTTTATGAAAATTGAATGCATAGCTCATTTACAGGGACTCTCAAAAGTATTCTGTTACATTACGGTAAAAAAAATACTTTCATGTACATTTTAATTATGTTACTCTCTTTCGACTATAATAGAACTGACATGAATCTATAAAGTATATACTAAAATATACATTCTGTACAATTGGTGGTGCAAATGATATTTATTATTCATTTACAGGGCCGCACAAAAGAATTCACTGCATAATGTATGGGAAGAACATTATTTGAAATGTGTTTGCATAATACTAAACTATTTCATATTTATGAAATTGATATACATTGCTGAGGTTTGATACAAGTTACTTCCTGTAAATAGAAGGCAGATAGTATTTACAGGAACACACAAAAATTTCGACCACTGTATTGTATCTAAAACACTGTATACTATAACAGCAACATCTGAATATTTTTAAAATTTTGTTTTAGTACAAACACACTTTATGTGTAATTTCCAACTTGCTTAAATCAATGTTAATCTTGTTCATAGTAACTTCGTTCAAGATTGTATTGAAAAGTAATCTAAAAATAACTATGCATATGACTTTTTTTACTCTTTTTAACACACATAAATCACATATTGCTCATTTGCAAAAGAAGCGACACAACTTAAAAAAAAAATTATTTGTGTATATCCGCCAATAGATCTGACTTAGGTGTACCTTATGCTATTAAAAATGTCATAAATGCACTTATCCAGAAATTGCTAGATTATATGTCATGTGATTATAGATCATATGTATATATGTGTGTGTAAATTTTGAACCACCTGTTTTGAAGTCTTTGACCAAGGATTATACAAAGTTGAATTTTTGAAAATTATTGCTATATTTAGCATTTTCGGTGACAAAGCATTTTCATTGCTAGAATGTTAAATAAATGATTCCATAATTTCTGAATAATTTATTTTTAAATAAGAAAGAAAAAGCTGTATTTCATTTACAAAATAAACGAAAAAAAAAATGTATTCATATTCTGGTGCTACTGCTGCATTTGCAAATTTAAAATTAAGTAATTTTATAAACGTACTACAACAGTTGAAAGAGTTAAAATAAAATATGACTTTAAATGCACAGATTTAAAATAAAGACGCATTAGATTGCAGCAATTGATTGTTTTAGAATACTTAGTTATCTCATGAATACTCTGTTTCCAAATTTATAAATTCTAATTATTTCTTTTACAACGGTCCTAACTATTTCTCATTCCATTAGTAAAAATTAAAGCATGTGGATAAAAGAAAACATAATAAAATAACTAGAAATTTTTTAAAAAATTGGCTTTTTTTTTCAATAAAAAGAGTTAATGTCGTGTATTTTTAGTGAAAGCTGTAGTTTCAAGTTAGCTAAGTGAATGAATTATATTTTAAATGAATTAAGTACAATATAAAGGATGGTAATGTAAACAGTAGTCGGTGAATTATCACATGCACTGGCTAACATAAATGTACCAAAAAAATGAAACTCATTCTCGGAAGTTAATTGTGCCCATTTTGTTTTGTTACTCACTTGGAAGTTAAAAAAGAAGGACGAAATAAAAATTATTAGATTAGCAGAAAATGTTAGGAGAAATTTTTTAAAAAATTGATATTAAAAGTTATGTTATTTAATATAGTCCTTTGCAGTATTTGTGGTACACCAAATTTTTCTCATGTCAATACAGGGGTGATTCTCGTCCGAAAATTCCGAAATTTCCGAAAATTTCAGGCATCCTCTTCCGAAAATTTGAAATTGGGTTATCAGTTCCGCATAGTTGCCAACTTGTATGGCTTTGCGCGCGGAAAAAAACAATTGTGTAGAAATGCAAACTTCGTGATAAGATCGCCGAAATAGCATACATTTCGTCAATATTTCGTGGAAAAACGACGATTTCGTCAATGTTTTTGTAAACGAACTTTGTCAAAAGATCGATGAAAAACGCGAATTTCCTGTGCGGATCGCGGAAAAAACGGCAATTTCACTAAATATCGCAGATAAAACGCTGATTTCTTCTGAAGACGGCGGGAAAACGCCGATTTCGTCTAAAGATTGCGGATAAAACGCCGTTCTCGATAAAAGATCGCTTAAAAATATTTTGTCAAAAGAATATTTGAAAAAAATACGCCGATTTCATCAAAAGATCACGGAAAAAAACGCCGATTTTGTCAAAAGATCGCGGGAATAAAAAGCCGTTTTCGAGAAAAAATCGCGTAAAAAAGCAAATTTTGTCTAAAGATCGTCGAAAAAACGCCGATTTCACTTAAAAAATACATGAAAAAATGCCGATTTCGTCAAAAGATCGCGGAAAAACCGCCGATTTTGGGCAAAAGACCGCAACAAATCGCCGATTTTGCTAAACATTGCTGATTTCGTCTGAAGATAGCGGAAAACGCCGATTTTGTCCGAAGATTGCTGGAGGGGGGGAACTCACGACCCCCCCCCCGCCGATTTCCGAAAATGCTATGCGAATTTCCAAAAAAAAATTTTCATCCAGAATCACCCCTGTGTCAATATTACATTTTTTTTCCTTTTAAAGATAATTTAAAGAAAAAAATATTTATGTATCACCTCAGCAAGCATTTAATTTATGAAAATACTTGTTAATAAGAGCTCAAATTAAAATTTTCCTATAACATATCAGTAATGAAAAATATTCATTTAATAAGTTGGAGCAATTATTTTAAGCTAAATGGAATGTATCAATACACACATTTAAAATTAAAAAAATCTGAAAAATAATGATATTTATTTTTCAATTTTGAGATTTTTCAAGAAACAATTTTTTTGTTTACATTTGCCAATCTAGTATAACTCATAAGCATTTACAAATCACCCACTTGCAAACTAATGATGTACAAACTTTATTTTAGCTGCATAATTCCTTTTCATTTTGCATGTTGAATTTATGTTTATTTTGTTACAAATTCTTCCCTTATTCTTTTTGACAGTGGGAGAACAGAATATCAGACTCTGGAGGATGGAAAACATAAAGCTAGAACAGAACGAATTTTTATTAGGTATTTATAAAATGGTTATTTTAGATCTAAAATGTTTGTTTTGGTGATAATTCATGCATGCTTGTATGTTCAATATGCTTCTCTTTTATACTGTTTATGAATTTTAAATTGACCTTTCTTAATCCCAAAGTGTCTCTATATATAACAGTATTAACATGTTTCTTTATTATATAAAATTTTCAATTATTTTTCTTTCATATGTTTCTGTAAAAATACCTTGTGTTATTGAAAAAGATTATTTATTTTTCATTAACAAAATTTATGACATTTTCTTCTGTTGTTCTAACAAATACCAATAAAATCAAATTATGGAGCTTTATTTTTGAAGATAATCTAATTTTAACGGCATGAATAGGGCTAAATGAGAAGCAATGCAATATAGTTTTGTTAAAGCTGAACTTTAAATTTCAATTATTTTCATTGATCAAACAGATATTATAATGTAGTGTTCACTAACAAAATAAAAAGGGCAAGATGATAGTCACAAAGGCACAATTAAAGCAAAAAAAGTCATCTAGTTTAGTAAAAAAAGCCATTATTTCAAGAAAAGAAAATGTGTCAAAAATGACTTGTCTAAAAGAATTAAGAGCTGATTTCAGTCATGAGAAAAATTGAGAATGCTAATGTTAATCCTATACAGATGTTATTTTCAAATTTCTTACTTTGATTAAAATAACTTTGAGTGATCTTTTTTGCATATGATAGCTGAGAATAGTCTACAACCAAGTTGTTTTTACTTGTAAAATTTTAATTTAATATTATTTTAATTTTAATATTAGCATTCCCCCCTCCCCCCTCCTTCTTTCTCGTGACTGAAATAATCTTCTAATGACATAATTTTCCTTCCTTTTTCTATTGTTTTCGCTTTTAGCATATTAAAAGGGTTTTATAGTATTTTATATTTTATTTTTTTATAATTTAATTATCTTTATTCATATTTAGTACTGGTTTTATTAAATGAGATTTGTATTTCAGGTCTCCCAGCAAACGTTTTGCCCGCCAAACAGTACCTCAAGTGACTCGAGAGGTTTTAGACAGTTGGGAAAAGAAAATCTCCTCAAAACCTGTTGCCAGAGTCAATGGTACATCTTCGTCACATATCCGCCCGTATGACAGCTTTAGTCATAAAATTCAGGTGTCCGAGCCAGAGTACAGGCCAAGAAAAGCTTGGGCTGAGACACCAAGGTGAGTCCCCTACATTTGTTGTTAAAAAGTTTCATTTAGAACGGCTTTATACATATTTTTTGGACATTTTTAAAATTAACAAAAAATATAAATTAGGGTAACACCCCCAGCAATTGGCATGCACCAGTGATTGGCACATTTTACAAACATGTCCTAAAAAAAGATTTATATCCAGTCTTTTAAAAATTCAAGACCATATATCAGTTATATGCTCATTTATGTTAAAGATTATAACTTTGATTTATTTTACAAGATGGCAATAGAGCCTAGGAAAGAGAAACAAATCTGGCTTGTATCAAATTAGCCATTTTGTTGCAAATTCTTGTTCTTTGGCTTAAGGAAGGCATGCTTTTCAATTCATTATTATCTGATTTATAATATATTTTAAATTTTAATTGACAACAGTTTTGTTTAGTTTAAAAGGGTTATTTTAATTGTGTAAAAGTATTTTCGACACAAATATTTGGATTTCTGAAATAATGGTAGTTGCCAATTAATGGTGCTTCAATTTTGCTAGTTCCGAGTAATTGGCACCTATTCCAATTATAAGGAATTCCCAAGGAAATTGAGATTAAACCTTTTATTTTGAAAGTACTTTTAAAATTATAGACTAATTTTGTTTATCATTTGTTTTTATTGGAAAATATAAATTTTATCAATAATTGGAATCCATTAAAGCTTCATATGACAATTACTGGGGACAGCATGACAATTACTGGGTATTAATGTAAGTATATTGTATTGTTTTAAAGTGTTCACATTTCAGATTAATATGCTGATTTCTTACTCTCAAAAACCTAAAATATGGCATCTTCATCTACAGTAAATTAATTTAAAGCGATTAAACCCAATGCAAAATGTAAAGTTTTTTTAAAATATAAACATATGCCAATTACTGGATCACAAGGTGTCATACATTGGTGCTCTAGGTGCCAATTACTGGTGATTTCAGCAACTTTTTATAAATATATTTTTATAAAAATACTTTTACAATTTTCTTTGCTTTTAGTGGGCAAAATAGATGCACAGATATGCATTCTTTGATTTAAAAATATTTCCAAGTAAATAGCTTATTTCTTTGTAATGAAAATTTAAGTAAGTTTAACGACAAATTCTTAATGTGCCAATTACTGGGGATGTTACCCTATGTGTGAATGCATTTTCTTGAAAATTTTATTACATGTTTTTAAGAAAGATTTCTCAGACTGGAAGAACATACCAAGAACCATAGGACAAAGTTACAATATCCTTAAAATCAGTTTTTTTTACCTAATGAGGTTTTTACTTAAAAACCTCAATCTCCTTACAAGTATATATGCTATCTGCATAAAAATGAATACAGTTTATTACAATAAGCCACTTAAGCTTCAGTTTGAACACTTTTGCTACATTAGCTTTCACAGGATTATCCAAAGGATATTGGTTTTTTTTTTCAATTTGTTGATGGTCCCCTAAGGCAGGCACGTAGCCAGGGAGGGGGCTAAGGGGGCTGAAGCCCCTCCCGAAAGTAAAAAAAAAAAAATTAAGTTAAATCTAATGATAGTAAAAACTGCCAAATTTTTCTTGTTTTTTTTTCCCATTTCAATAGAACTTGGGATGTAGTGGAGAGTATACGGGGGTATACGCCGTATACCCTCTGAATTTTTTAAAAAAGTTCCGTATACCCTCTGTTTCTCAAACAAAGCATTAGCGTATGCCCTATATCTATGAACATTCAGAAAGTAGCGCATACCCTCTATTTACGCCATACATACGCTCTGCTTTTTTTTACGACTACACCACTGAATACGTATATTTTTAATTGTAAAAATATTCAGCTAAAATTATAAATGGAATTTTTTACTTTATGCATAGTAAAATTCGATAAGACTTGGAAAAAAAAAGTTTAATACGTGTATAGCGTATAAATTAACTTTAGGAGTCAAATTTAAAACATTTACTTTCATGTTAGGATTTTTCCTTAATTTCCTCTGCGTTAAATATATTACGATATAATAAATACTTAGAATGATCAGTGTTAAAATGTTTTGTAGAAAAAGGAGCCAAAAACTGTAATGACCCTTGTAATGTAAAATTATGTGAAAAATAACCATTTCTTAAAAACTTAACTATAAAAGGCTTTATTTTATTTTATTTTATTTTATTTTATTTTATTTTATTTTATTATTATTATTATTTTTTTTTAATTGAAATGGTGCGAAGAAAGATGATAGGCTACCAACAAAGTTTCAAGGTGCCATAGCAACCGGTGTTTCCCGGCTCTTCATTGAATAAATTTCA
This sequence comes from Maratus speculifer, assembly GCA_964019185.1. Taxonomy (NCBI): domain Eukaryota; kingdom Metazoa; phylum Arthropoda; class Arachnida; order Araneae; family Salticidae; genus Maratus; species Maratus speculifer. The sequence continues at coordinate 444,863,259 of OZ025290.1, read as the reverse complement.
GTTAAATTGTTTGCATATGAATCTTTAATAGAAAGATAATGTGCACCTGCACAGAGTAGTTCTGTGTGAAAAGTTTCTTTGTCTGTCGTACACTTATTACTGAAAGGATGAATAATCCTGAGTAGGGATTTTTTGGTGGTTTTTCACCGTGCATCCTAAAGAGTTTTCTAGGAGATAACATCCAACATTCTAAGAATCTTATTTTGTGCCGATCAAGAAATGCTTACTAAGAGGTAATTAAAATAAAAAATACGGTAGGCTAAGAACTCTTAAGATTTATAGCAAAACTTGTAGATGAGGAATTGAAACGTTATAAATGCCCACAGAAATACTACTTCTTACTTCAGCCCAGACATTCAACATGAAATCATTCAAATATGCTGGGATATAGTTACTGAAGAACTGATTAGCAAAATAAATCGCGCGATCTGTTTTGGGATAAATATTGATGAAATTTTGGACATTTCAAGCACAGAATAGTTTGCCCTCTGAGTTAAATATGTAGACTAATATTTATAAAATGCACAAACCCCAATAATTAGGGAAATCATTTCAGGTTCATTCAAATAAATGATTTGTTCGCCGAAAATATATCAGAAGAAATATTACAACGTTGTAATGAACTACATAATGATACGTCTAAATGCGTCACACAGGCGTATGACAGAGAAATTAATATGGTTGGACATGTCAGTGAGATCCAATATATAATTCGTCAGAAGTGTCCCAAAATCAGATACTTTCAACAATTAGCAAGCTATTGTTTAAACCATACATTATCCAAAAATACGCGCCGATTCCTGCCATCCAAACCTCTCTTGGAACAGTTAACGAAATGACAATTTTTTAGAAAACACCCTGACAAGGAAGGTCTCCATTGGGGGCATACTCAGAATTTTTTGAAAAAAATACGAATTAAACTACTCATGTAGGTAATAAAGGATCAGTGAAAATTAGCGGCGGAATTACATTATTAGATATGTAAAAAAATAAAATAGTTTGGAATAATTGGCGTGAAAAGCTGAAAGCGACGCGGGATTTGGCAAGCAGTGCATTTCCTCGCCAAAAGCAGACGATTTTAACGAATCTGAAAATTGATTTTAATTGACTTCACTGTTAAAAATCTGCAGCATTTACTGCAACGTCACTCCACTACTTTTATAGAATATCTCTCTTCTGACCAATGAGAATGCTCCATAGCACGGCGAATTGACCGTGTCATACACTGTTAAAAATCTGCTGCATTTTGTTGCAACGCACTCCACCGCTTGTATATAATATCTCTAATTCAACCAATGAGAAAGCTCCATTTCATGGCCAAGTAACCGTTTTCTTTACAAGCAAGGGAGTGCGTTGCAACAAAATGCAGCAGATTTTAACAGTGTATTTTTCAATTTGGAACAATTTTAATCAATTTAAATTGTGTTTTAAATGATAAAATATATTAATTTCATTTTGTTATAAGTACATACAAACGTATATGACAAAATTACACTTAAAGTAAAGTAAAAATGCAAAACTAAAATTACTTAAATTAAACTTATTTAAATAAATTGAACATAGAAAGTTTTTTCTTTAAAAAGTATTCGAAGCGTAAAAGCGTGTTTTTCAAAATTTCGTTTTTTCGCCAACCGGAGATAAACCGCCAAATAAACGAAATTTTTATTATTTTTTTACGGACGTTATAAGGAGGTTCCGCCGAAATTTTTTTTATAAACATATATAACTATATGAGAAGAACATTCTGTAATTTTTTCAGATTTTTCTGAGTATGCCCGTATGGAGACCTTCCTTGTGAGGTAAGTTTGATCCTTCAGCAACAAATTTCATAATATGTCCCAGAAAAAAAAAATGACTTCATTTTAAAAACACAAGGTTTATAGTATGTCGTGAAAATATGGTAACATTTGTTAAGCTGTTTGAATGAATTTGTATTAGCTTAGAAAATATTTCGGAAAACAAACGAAATATTTCTTCGCTAACTATAGACCTTTCTTGGCAGTCATGGAAGGGAAAATAGTGTAAGTCTATTTGTATATAACAAGCTTTTCAGTTTGACAAAGCCATTGTCAGCTCATCTTCATGAAAAATCTCGTGACACAATCTCGGCTGTAACTTAATGCTAAAAATGTCCTAATTATTTTAGAAAACACAGAGAAAATGAAAAGCGGTGGAAATCTTTTGAGAGACATTTAATTCTACATCAAAACTTCTTTCGAAAAACGTCTTCGAAAACGTCAACGGCAAAAAATAACAAGATCAAAATTTAAACAGGCTGCACATACAAACCACCAAATTACATCCACTAAAGATTATTATAGAGTCACAGTCTGCATTTCCTATGTTGAAAGTATTTTTCAAAATTTGAATGACAGATTCATTTTGAATGAAGATATTTTAACCGATTTTCAAATACTTTTTTCAGTATGTACTTTTCTGGAAAAAGCAAACAAATTAGAGAATCTCTTTCAATATTTCGAACACAAGGTGTTAATTTCGTAAGTGAAAGTTGAATATGAAGTATGGTGTGAATGAATTCGTAATGTTGAAAAAATACAGAGGTCCTAAAAGTTTTAGAGTACTGTAATGCAGTGTATTGCAATACACTGAAACACTTGCTGATAGTCTTGGCTATGATTCCGATAAAAATAGCCAGTGCTGAAAGGTCTTTTTTGACAATGAGAATGTTAAATTTCTGCCTCGAAACACTACGGTTGATGAGACTACCGTTGGTGTTATTTATGACGGCTAGTTATCTATTCGAGGAAAATAGACCTGAAGAGATGTTGGTTGCCCACCATAGGAGTCGTGGAAAGAGAACTTAGCCCATAACTATGCAGTTAAGGGTGTATTCGAAAAAACGCTTTTCATCCTTCAATAGCTCGAAATTTTCCGATACAATTTCAGACACATTTTTAAACGTAAAAACATTAAACTTGCTGAGGGGTTTCTTGAAGAGACGTATGAGGTGCCGTGTGATGTCTTTTTACGCTCAATTCATTAGAATTTGAGTTATAAACAATTACCTTATTAGTATGACCCTTTTTTTCGTTCCCAGATCTTCCGTTTGGGAAAAATCGGTTCGAAATGCCGTTTTTGATTGCATTTTTTGCAACATTTTCTGCATTTATCAAAGAATCGACCATCACGGCACCTTGTGTACTTTCCAAATAAGAGATTTTGAAAGTTTGGTGTATTTGAGAGCAAAAATGAATTCAAAAATAAATCGGAAAATGAGCGGTTTGAATCGAAATACACCCTTAAATCCCAGGCTCGAAAATAATTATGGCAAACTCCGAATGATTAGGCTGTCGAGCGAAACTGAGTTTGAACCCAACACCTATCAACAACTGATGAGAGATTGAGCAGCATTGCTATGATATCTATATGTTGGGACATTAGAGCAGATCTTGATAATGTCAGCCTCTTGGCTGCAAAGAAGTTACGAAGGTTGCTTCTGTAGCACTACTAAATTTATTGACCTAGAGCACTGCATTTATAACTTTGAATGTGAAATATAAATATAATTTTTACGATTATCTATAATTTATAAAAATTATTTTTCCTTTGAAGAAAAATAATATGGGTAATTTTATCTACAGATTAATCATTTTAAGACCCCACACCCGCAAAGAAAGACATGTGTACATAATATTAATCCTGCGTTTTGAATCCATTAAAATTACTTGTTTACATTTCGATATATTTTTTAGAAAAATTTCTTATAAAAATACATAAAGTTCGTTACAAAAACTGTTAGTTTGTGCTTTTTTATTTTGTTTGCAGTTTTTTCTTCAAAAATACTTTCGGTTTTCGAACTGTTACAAAAAGAACTATTAGAAATCAAAATTTGTAATAGAAATCGAAAAAATAACAATTTTTGAAATGGAAAAATATATTATATATAGATTATATCGTAGGTTAAGCCTTGTTTATTTTTTGACGCTCTAAATAATGCCCATCACTGCTGCTAGATGAGAGAAAAAAAATTCCAAGATTGAGCCCCTCCCGAAATGAAATCCTGGCTACGGGCCTGCCCTAAGGGGTTTAGAGAAATAATCTTTGCAGAAATGTGTGCCGTGTACTGTTATGTTTACACACCTAGAGTTCCAGGATAATTTCTCATGTATTTTTTTAGATATTTAATAAAATGTCTAAAATCGGTGCCCATAGTATAGATGTATATATGTATGTATAGCGTGGGCACCCAAGTAACTAAAATGTACCAAAAATTTTGTCTCATTTGAAAAAATGCAAAAATAAAATATTAACTCTCCCTTTTTTAATGATGTGTAAAGTTGAGAAAATAATTGAATTAGAAATACACACACACACACACAGAATTGTTGAATTATAATCATAATGATTATTGCTAACTGAATCCATCGTAATCTTAAATTAAAATATTATTAAATCTAAATCATTAATCAACTATTGATAATTGAGTGTACACTATTAAATGAGTATTCAAATATTACCGATAATGTCGTAAGTTCATAAAATTGTTGCACAAAGTTCTTATCAGTAAATACAGTTATTTTAAAAATTTAGTCATGAAACCATTGTACTTTAAATAAAAATATTGACAATGTTGGTGTAGAAAATAAAAACAGGTAACTTAAAATATTGAATAACTAGTATAAGTGCCTGTCTGAGGACTGTTGATGAAATTTGTGTTTTTCGTAAAAAAAAAAAACTGATAAAATTGACAATATGGAAATACATAAAAATGTGCAATGTCCGGCTAGTTTATGTGCTAATAATCATACTATTAGCTATTTATAACACTTTTGGGTAAACAAGGCTTTTTTGCTAATGCCATAGCAAAATCGAGATTTCTTAATAAAAGACAATTTTAACAAATATGCAATAAAACTTTTTAAAAGTCTGATAAAAATTTAAAAAGTCCATTTCAGCTAATGAAATTTCAGCTATTTGTTGCCTAATGTATTCAGTCTTTCATTATTAACCCTACTTCTGTAACATCAGACATGATCTCTATTTAAATGGCTGCGCATCCTTTCAAGGGGTGTCTCAACATCTGCCATGTTGTTGCACAAAAATTTTTATAAAAAGAAAATAAATAAATAAAATTTCTCCATACATTATATATATACAAAAAAAGATAAATCACCTAAAAGGTTGGTGGAATTATCAGTTACAGTTCGATATGTATGATGTCAAAAACAGGAAGTCAAGTGGCTTAGCAAATCAGGAACAAATAAAATATTTAAAATATATATATATTTGGTAAAATTAAAGCGGGCAATTTGCCTTAATGGTTTAAGCATATTGCTTGAACTCTTAAGATGTTAAGTTGCATCTTTGTTGATTTTATAATTTTTTTGTTTTGTTTTTATTAAACAAATTTAAAGATTAATTAATACAAAGAACAGTTTATGCTTGTCATTAATTATTTTGTAATTTTTATTGTCAATTCAATAATTAATTTTTTTTTAATTACAATTAAGTTAAATTACAATTATAATTAATAAGGTAAATGAAATTTCAAAGTAATTATAGGAAAGTTAATTTTTGTGTTTTTTGCACCTGTTATAGTAATAAAATTATGAATCATGTTTTTAATTATATTATTATTATAATTTTTTTTTGTGTTTATATATATATATATATAAAATCATTGTACTCTATTTAAATTTTTTTCTTTTCAGTCCAGAAATAACTGCCTTTACACCTTCCATTCCGCCCAAATTAATCAACTATGTCGATGATGACAATGTAACAGATGACTTGTATGAAATGACATCATATTCCTCAGATGCAGGAGTGGTAAGTTTTTTTTTATTCAAACTCAATCTTCCTTTGGATAAGCACAAATTAATATCACTTTCTGGTGAAATTAAGTCAAATTATTCACCATCTGGGCTGAAAGATTTTGCGAATCTAAACCTAGCTCTTGTAAAAAGTTCTTTTTTATAATTAGACATGTAAAATGACTTTTCTTATCACTTTCTGGTAAAATAGGGTGGTTTTTGGGGAAATTTTTTTTTCCATTTTTCTATGCATATTTTAACTGCTTCTTTTTCTGTACAAGCTTCATATCTATTTAAGAATTTTTATGGAATCAATGTATTGCTGTTTATAAAATCATAACATAAGGTTGATAACATTATCATTGATTCCAAGATTGTAACATAAAACTGATCGCATAATTACTGATACTAAAATCATCTTGGTAACAGTGGTTTAAGCCACTGTTGCAAACTAAACTGTTTTTAAATCAATTTAATCCCAGAAATATTTCATTTAATCTTTTTGTGTTTTAATTACCTCATTTAATGAAAAAGAAGGGAAAAAAAACCTTTTAGCCTTCTTAGAATGCTTCTTTCAGGAGTGTTAATTGTCTCAACTTTTTGGTTCTGTAAATTTGTAAAATATGTTGGAATCACTGGTGTGGACCATATTTCTTTTAAATTAAGCTCTTAGTTTTACCATACTTCTATGTTGAACTCATTATTTTAAAAGCTGTTAAATTGGGAGATATTATGTTATTTATTCTACTATTGATATTAATATGATGACTAACATTTTTGAATATCTTTTAAAATATAAAAAAGAAATGTAAGGAAAAATTTCAAAATGAAAAATATGAAACTTGCCTATTTATAACATTGTTGTTGATGCAAATTGCTGTATTACTGGTATGAAATTTAATTTTCATTGGATTGCAAAATATCCTTCCCAAAATAGATATAAAGATATTTTGCTCATTAATCAGAAGAGAGAAAAAATCCCTTATTCTGCAATTTTACAGTGCCTCTTCAGAAATTTTCTGGGGGGAAAAAATATCTGGGTTCAACTTTCACTGTATGTTATTGAATGGCACTTATTTTCTTTTGAAATAGAAACTTTTATTCTGTTAAACATTCTCAAAAATTGCTGCATGCATAAAGAAAAAAAATTTCTTTCATTATTTTTATTGTTGTGCTGAATGTAATTTTAATAAATTATATGCTGTATCATTCCATGGCCAAAACTTTCATTCTCATTTTACTGCTAACAGTGTTTCTGAAGAAACAAAGTCCTTAAATTATAATTCCCCCCCCCCCCCCCATGAATTCTCTTTTTTTTTTTTTTTTTTAGATATTATTTTGCCCTTCAGCATTCGTTTATTACTCCACAGAATTCCTTGAATATGCAAATTTTTATCAACATTAGGTTTCTTCTCATCTATTTACAAATTTGAGTCAGCATACCATGTCTGTTCATGGTTATAGTTATCAGGCAGCGTCATATTTTGAGAAACAATTTTAGTGTCTATGATTTTGCTATATATGATAGATGGTATAAATAATAAAACTGCCAATCAGTTGGCATGCCAATGGGAAATGTTTCCATAGCAATATTGCATAGCTTGCTACAATATAAAATGAATGATAATTCGAAAGATGTCAATTACTTATGTAATGTTTAAATGGCTCAAAATACATCATCAGTAACTGAGTTGCCATTCTCTTCAAAAAGAAGCCATGTATATGATGTTACTATGGCAACACTTTCTATTGTTATGCCAGCTACCTGCTTCGTAATCTGTACCATCTGATCTACTATATGAATCAAAATTTTTTCTCAGATTCATTGCATGAATCTGATGCTGCTTTCTGGATTATTAGCAAGTGATTATCACAGTGCAATCGACAAATAAGATAACTGTCAAATAAAATTTTGTCAAATAATTCACTAAAGATAAAAACTATACTATGTTAATTATAGGCAATAGTTTTCATTTAAGTTTTAATTTATGCATATCATGTATATATTTAATCTCATTACTGCTAAAGCAAGTTATCCTTCATTAGATTTTTTTATATGTATGTATATATTAAAAATATATTACCTTATTAAAAATATATTCTATTACTGAAAAAAATAAAATTGCTTTATTTTTGCAATTAATGTAGGAGATATAAGTACAGAGGAATGACAAGATCCTAGTTAATAATGCAGGAGCTCCTGTAATTTTTTTAAAAATTATTATTGTTAGTTATCCCACCCGGCATTTCCCGGGCCCGTAATAAGCCTGTTTATAATGGAATTGTGCAATAAACTGGGGAAAAGAAAAATAGGTTTTTACTTTTTCTCCTCTTCAAAAAATGCAATTAAGCTTTGTGCAATTTAAAGAGCCTGCATAAAAGAATTTATCACTGGTCGTTTGTATTTCATCAAAGCAGGTTATATTGTATCTTATTTCTGATGGGGACCCTGCATTGGAGTTATTGCCATAACGCACAGACTCTTTGCATGGCCAAGTTAATATCATTTTACATCTTTAGACAGTTTTTTTTTCCTTTTTATACCTCTAGTGAGAGTTTTTATAATTTAAAGAATTGTTTTCACTTTTAAATATAAAAAATCCCTTAAAATTGAAAAAAAGAAAAAAAAAATCCTTACGTTGATTGGACAATGTAAAATATAGTTTATTATTATGATTAAATTCATTTATATGCAATTTGTTCTCAAATAATTCAGTTGTTTTAGATTTAAGAATAATTAGAAACCCTTAAAATTGTAAATTAATTAAATCTGTTGAACAATGAGATTTACAAAATATAGCCTTTTTTATTAAGAATCCAAATTTCAACTTAATCTTATTGGGTTTCAAACCAGAGACCTTTGGTATAGAAAACTGAGGCATTAGATGACTAGGCTATAAATAGTTTTAACAGTGTCTGCAAATTAAGGTTCCCCTTCAAAGCGTAAATGGTTTCTTATTTTGACATAGGTTTCTTTAACTTAGCAAAATAGAGGGTTATTATTGTACGGTTTCTCTGAAATTTCATTGGATCATAAATATTACTAAAAATAAGCCTTTTTTCAAATTTCATAAAAAAATATGCGTATTTAAGAAAGAAAATGTTTTGTCAAAATTGAGAGAAACTTCACTGATAATCCTTCGATTTCTAATTTATTTATTGAAGTTTTCACACATTTTATTTTGTAAAAAATGTTTCTACCCCTCCAAACATTTTTAAGTTTTTGTAGATGATGTAAATCTGTTATAATGAGATTTTCTAAAAAGATTGTACGAGGGCTATCCAGAAAGTAGATTACATTTTGGAATAAAAAATAAACAAAGAATAGGAAACAAATTTTATTATATACAGATGAAAGCCACACTCAAATACTACTTTTTTACATAGTCACCATTCAAATTAAGGCATTTATCGTAGCGATGTACGAGCTTGGAAATTCCTTCGTCGAAAAATTTGGCCGCCTGCGTCTTCAACCACTTCGTTACCTCTTCTTGCAGCTTTTGGTGGACTTCCTGGAAAGAGGCACTACAATAAACTCTCAAAGGTATTGCCAAACTCTCCAAAAATTCAGAAGAGCAATTCAAAACAAGCGCTGAGGAATGTTGAGCTCTAAGATCTTGTTGATTCACGACAACAGCCGGCCCCACACGGCAAATGTCACTCGTTCTTGAATCTTTTAAGTGGGAGTTGTTTCCTCATCTGCTGTACAGTCCCGACCTAGCACCGAGCGACTTCCACCTATTCCCAGCAATGAAGAAGTGGCTGGCTATGTAGCGTTTTGATGACGACGCACAGCTGCAAGAACAGGTAACGAAGTGGTTGAAGGCGCAGGCGGCAAATTTTTCGACGAAGGAATTTCCAAGCTCGTACATCGCTATGATAAATGCCTTAATTTGAATGGTGACTATGTAAAAAAGTAGTATTTGAGTGTGGCTTTCATCTGTATATAATAAAATTTGTTTCCTATTCTTTGTTTATTTTTTATTCCAAAACGTAATCTACTTTCTGGATAGCCCTCGTATTAAAATACGGATGTTTAGTTACTTTTAACCTCTTCAGACCTGAGGTACACAAATGTGTACCTCCATTCTTTTCCTCATAAAAACTAAACTGTTCGAATTTTTTGCATTTTTACTTTACTTCTATACTGCTGAATGTTTTTTTGTTTCTAAACAAAAACAATAAATGTCAACACGGATGAATATTACCTCATTAAATAAATATTATTTTCATCCGAGTTTCGAAATTACCTTCAAGACATTGTGGCCAAGAAAGCAAGAAATATTCATGATTATTTAACTTAAATGCTTTACAATAAAAAATTTTGAGGATTTGCTGATCATTTACTTGTTTAACGACCGTAATTTTGTTATTGCGTAAATTTGTATTACTAATAGTTAAACTGATGTTTTAAGGGGATTAGTACTTTTATATCCCTTTTTGTAAACCTAAATTACCAGTCCCCTACAGTACTGATTTCATGAAAATGACTCTTTCTGTCATCTATGGTGTCATTTCGATTATGCACAAGCAATAAATATATATTTGTAGAGTTATTTTATGCTCAGGTCTGAAGAGGTTAACATGGAAATTTTTTTCTCTCTGTGAGCCATAAAATGACCTGCATTTGATGATAAATTTGAAAGGGTTAAAATTCATATTTTTAAAAACCAATTGCACCGTTGTTTTGAAAATCTTCAGTTTTATAAGCATATTTTTGGTTTGTCAGTATTTTTATATTTGTGTTGTAGAGGGGCATTGCAATAAGGGGGGCTGAAAACTTTTACAGAAAAACAATCTTTTTTGAAAATTTTTATTTCAAAGGATTAACTAAAATTTATTGCACCTTTTTAAAAATTTATTGTACCATTTGAAAGACAAAAATCCGTTCTTTCAGACTGTCTTTTAATTTTGACTGCTCTGAATGGTTTGGTAAATTTAGATTTAAACAACACTAAAAAAGAAAACCAAAGATGCAGTTGAAATTGTTTCTTCCCTTTTTCTGATGCGTAAATGAGTTTGTACACATGTTCAAGTACTTCCTTGATCGAGATCAAATAAATGACTTTTTGTCGAGTGAGTTGTGCTTTGTAATTAATGTCTCAGAAACTAATCCAAAAATTAAAATTCTGACCTTCAGGTACATCAGGAGAGATCTTGAACTATATTCACAAAAAAATTGAGCCTCATACATGCCATAGTTTTTGCTAGCCATCGTAGACAGACACACACAGAGACTGAGGGATTTGTTCTTTTATTAGTATAGATAATTTTACTTTATTTTATTTTACTTATTTTTTTAATTAAAACCAAGAACTTGTCATTGTGTTGGCTCACTTTCAAATGCTGTAAGGGAATATGATGTTTAAAATGCATTTTTTGAATGTAAAAAGTGTAAAAGATTAAAAGTTCACAATATAAGTAATTTTCTGTTATTCATAATAGTCTTGATCCTTATTTTTGAAACAACTTACTATAGATGTCCAAAATGTAAAGTACAATCATTTGAAAAAGAATTAACAAAAAAAATATATTTTTTAATTATAGTAGCCACAGCCAACATGTATTTTCACTGATAAATCAGCAAAATTATAGTTAGTATCATCTATGTGTACTGGTGCATGATTCACATTTTTTGATATTAGAAAATTAATCGAAAATTAGAAGTTTATGTTATACGCTGTAAAAGGGATAATAAAAACTAATTTAATGATATAAAATTCTTTTACAAAAGAAAAAAAAGTATCAGATTGCAAGAAAAGTATTATTATATTTTGTACTAATATTTATTTTATTCTTTGCTTTGTATTTCATGAAAATTTCTTTTCAAAGAAAGAAATTGCAAATATACTTAAAAATAGAAAAGTGAAGTCTGAAATTTTTATGTATTTTATTTCGTCTGGAATATCTGTTTGCTTTTTAAATTTTATTTGTTGTAAAGAAATATAACAAATTCAATATCTTATGCATCTTTAAATTAAAAAAAAAAAAATATGAAGATGATAAGCAATGTAAAATGAAGTGTTTTACTGAACTTTACATTAAGAGCTATATCACAGAAAAAAATTTAACAAGTTTCAATATTTATATTGACAGTCTTGACACAGAAAAGGCTTTCCAAAATTCACTCTGATTCTTTAGAATCCCTTAACATTCACGAATGTTGGAGACTATCTTCCCATGTATAAAAATTGGGGGAGGGGAGGGGGGGGTATGTTCTATCATTTTTTAAAATGAAAAAAAGTAATTGAAAATCGAAAAAGAATTATTTATTATTTATTAAGAATTATACATCAAAAGTACATGCTTTAAATAAATTTGAATAAAAACAAACAAAATTTATTTGCTAGTGTATGGTGTAAAAAATTTAGTGATGTGCGATTGTTTGACAGAATAGATTTTACGTTTATGAATTTCCATATAAGAAAAAGTTGCAGCATTAATTTCTATTTTAAATTTAAGACTCCTCGCCAATAAAGAATTGCATTCTATTGCTTTTTCAACAAGTTGCTATTGAAAAATATTATAAAATTTTTGTCAGACAATATTTCAAAAAATATTTCATCTGCAATAAAAATTTAAAATTTAAAAAATGGAAAAAAATCTGCATAAAAAATAAAAATATATATTTATATTCTCCCTCAACACAAAGGCTGAAATTCTCACAATTTAGGCTATGCAGTGATACAATAGACTATAGCCTATTGTATTACTGCATAGCTGAGTAGATAAGTATCCAGTGTCTTGTAGTTCACAGAATTAGTGAAGCAAAATGAGTTTACTTTGTAAAAAAATATTCTTTACAAAACAAAATTTTTGAATAACCAAGTTCAGTATTCGCGAATGTTAAAATATTCTGATTTTTTATTTGGTGAATAATCAAAACTCACAAATGTTAAAAGATTACTGTATATATTTTACATATAAACAAACATGTTTTTAATGCTTAGTAAAAGAAGATTGAATTTAATTATTCCAACACATTTACATCATGATTAGTCTCATTGATTTCATATATGTTTCATATGAAATCTCTTTCTTCATACAGTAGTTTGTACAAAAGCATATACATATATATATATATACAAGGTGTATTTAAACTAGTGGGCAAAACTTTAACGGGTGATAGTACACATCAAAACAAATAATATTAAATGGGAAACTAAGGGTCCCAAATGTCTTCCGAAGGAGATAGACGCCATCAAAATTTAGGATCCAAAATTTTAAATGATTAAAAAACAGAAAAATTAGTCAATTTGTTTGCGGTTTTCACGAAAACTATTCTTTATGTCAGCATTGTCTTGAAAATAAATTATAAAGATAAATTTTCAAAAAATGCCGATAGAGAGCACTTTAGACTTTGAAGTAACAAACAACTGTTTTTTGCATCTCATTAAATTTTTTTAGAAGTTTAGACATAAACTTAAATTTTGAGCTCAAAATCTGTGGTTAAGTAGCACAAACTGAACAGTGTTCAATGGGAGTGGGTAGGTTCAAATTTCAAATGATTATAAAAAACAGAAAAATTGGTCAATTGATTTGCGGTTTTCACTAAAATTATTCTTTGTGTCAGTATTGACTTGAAAATAAATTATACAGATAAATTTTAAAAAATGCTGATAGAGGGCGCTTTAAACTTTGGAGTGACACACAACTATTTTTTACCGTTATTTTTTGAATATCATAAAATTTTTTAGAAGCTTAGACATAAACTAAAATTTTGAGCTGAAAATCTGAATCGTTAAGAGTGGTTAAGTAGCGCAAACTGAACTGTGTTCAATCGGAGTGGGGAGGTTCAAATTTCAAATGATTATAAAAAACGGAAAAATTGGTTGATTTGTTTGCGGTTTTCTCTAAAATTTATTTTCAAGACAATACTGACATAAAGAATAGTTTTAGTGAAAACCGTAAATTAATTGACCAATTATTCTGTTTTTTATAATGATTTGAAATTTGAACCTACCCACTCCCATTGAACACAGTTCAGTTTGTGCTACTTAACTACAGATTTTGAGCTCAAAATTTCAGTTTATGTCTAAACTTCTAAAAAAATTTAATGAGGTGCAAAAAATTACGGTAAAAAATAGTTGTTCGTCACTCCAAAGTCTAAAGCACCCTCTATCGGCATTTTTTTAAACTTATCTTTATAATTTATTTTCAAGACAATACTGACATAAAGAATAGTTTTCATGAAAACTGCAAACGAATCGACCAATTTTTCCGTTTTTTATAACCATTTCAAGTTTTGGACCCTAAACTTACCTTACCCTATTTCCTTCGGAAGACTTTCCCATTTAATATTATTTTCTTTATATATATATATATATATATATATATATATATATATATATACACGTTAGCACATGTAAAATAGATCAAAGATATTTACTATAACTAGTGGACATTTACCAAAAATTCAGAAAAACTTTGTTTTGGCATTAGAAATTAAAATCTAATAATTCAAAAAAAAAAAAAATAGATATATGACCAAATTTTTACAAAAGCTGCCAGTTGTATGTAGATATTTCAGGACAAATTGATGTAAAATACATGGCGTTACTTGGCTGCAAATTTTGAATGATTATAAAACTAATCCAGACAAATTCTACAAATTCTCATATGGTACAATGTAAATTCCTTCTCATGATGTCTTATGATTTCGATTCTTAACTTAAGGTTCCACTATGCAGACATAAATATAAATATACAATAAAATATATAGCACAGGAATTTTTGTTAAAACTTTCGAATGTTTGTCTGCTAATAAAATTTTAGATAAAAATAAATTTTTATGATTTATCACTATAATAATGCAAAAATAGTTTTATCACTTTAGCTTCCATAATGTTAAGGACGTGTCATTAAAATTACCAATAAGAATATAAAAACATACTTCAAGCAAATTATGAAACATGTTTAAATGCATTTAGAAAATATGACCTATAATAAAAACCTATGGTATAATAAAAATCTTCTAGTTTAATAATATGAAAAACAATCTGTATATCAAAGATGGATGTTATGCACATCATATTCAGTAGTAAGCATTTTATAGAGCACCTCGGAGATCAATTTAAATATGTTTGAAAATATATAACATGATCAAACTGAAAAACAAATTATTTATCTCCATAGATTATAATATAACATAACTCTTTTAAATGTGCAATAAATGCTATCTATACCATATTCTATAGCAAGCATCTTGTACTGCACTTTGTAGGTATACATGTGAATTTTAAGTGTTTGAAATTATGAACCATCATTAAAAAACACCGCATACAATTTTCTCCCATAGGCTGTAATGTAATGGAATTTTTTTAATGTCCATGTAATAAAATTATGGCTGCTACACACTTCCTTTTTTAGTATGGAGCATGCCATAGTAACATCAATATTTTTTAGTTTTATGGCAATGCGACTATATTGATGCAGTAAACAATTTTGGCTTGCTAGAATTGGCAAATTCTCACTGTGCATTGAATCTTCATTTCTGATGCCAAATGAAGTTCTTCCTAAGTTTTGGGGATTAACCATCTGTTGTCTAAAAAAGCACCGTTGTACCTGTACTGTTAGGTGGATTTTTAAAACCTTTCAAATTTTAAGGTGGGTCTCATGGCAATAAAATCTGGGAACCACTGTTCTAAATAAATTTATTTTTTTTTAATAAATTAAGTTGGAATAATTTAGAAAGGGAAAAATTATCTCTATGGCGTTAATGGGGATTTTTAACAACAATCAATTTGCAATTTTTCCTTTACCATATGCCAGTATGATATCACTGCTAAAAGTGTTAAAAAAAATGTATTAATCTTCTAAAAACATATTACATTAAATGTAAAAAATAATTAAAATGTAAAAACTCACTTTCAAATAATAAATTACACTTTATTTTTTTTATTTTTTTATTTTTTTTTATTTTTATTTCTTTTTTTTTATTTTTATTTTTTTTTTTTTAACTAAAAAATTCTTGTAAAAATATTAGCATATTAAAAAATAAATATTGTGAGACAATTTTGTAACATTCTCGTTAATATTATTGTTGTAAAAAATAATTTAGACTTAAATTTTTTTATTGAAAAAATTCATTGAATTTTTTTAATCATTAGATAAACTTGTTACAAAATTAAAATTGATAAAAAAAAATAGTTATTATGTATCAGTTTAAAGTAAATTAAAATAAACCCTTTATGAATTTTCTAATGAATATATTCAGAATGAAATCTTTGAAAATAACAATAATTATTTACCTGCTGAATCCATAAATGACAGTTTTTGAACAAAGTGAGAGTAGCTCCTTTATCTCAGTCTGTAAGATTTTCTTCCACAGTCAAGAGATCTATGATTTAAACCCCAGGAGGATTAGAAACAAATTGTGTAAAAAATAAATGATACAGCGGTTTGAATTAACTAAAAAAATTCAAATTCTTTCAGGCTCATTAAAAATTGAGGGATTTACTAATTTTGAAAACTAAATTAAATTATTATCATTAAAAATTAATCTACAGAGTCTTGTTAGGGGCTGTGCAAATATAATATTATCATTTTAGGAGGGAGGAGGGGGGGGGGGCTCCGGCACATGGTATCGTAAGATATCTCCTGGGGGAGGGGGGGGGGCTGTCTTTTGATATTGATGCCATTTTTGATCCAACCAAAATTTTCTCTTTTTATTTGCAAATGGTCTTTGCCTCAAAATAGTATGTTATCTTTAATTATGAAAATACAAAGTTATTATCAACATCACTAAATTGTTATAAAATTATCTAATTTTGAAATATGAGATACCTCATTGTTTGACATGTTTGGGGGAGGGGGTGTTGAGGGATGATAATGTATGATATCAAAAGGGGGGGGGGGAATCCAAAATTCCCAAAAAGTTGATAACGTTATAAATGCATAGTCCCTTATTTTTAATGATGTTAATTTAGAGAGTTTATTGTAAATTTACCGAAATAATTTCTCTTATTTAACAGCATCTCTGTTTTTCTAATCTTTGTTATTTTACATAAGACTTTTTAAAGTAATGGATTAACTGTAGATTCTTTGTAATTTCACAGAAAATTTTTTAACAGTGTAGAGTTATAAAAATTAGATACACAGGTTTTTCTGATGACAATCTAATGTTTTTAAAGCTTAGTTATAGATTAATAAATTAATTTTAAGATATTTTTTTATTAACCAAGTGCAGGTAATCCATCGCCTAATATTCTTAATAATTAGAATTGTTACGACAGCAATGGATTTAATTATGTACCAAAAAAGTCAACAAAATGTTTCAAATAATTAGACATAGCAAATGAAAATTAAAAATATGTGCTCTTTTATTATTTAATTGTTTATTATTAATTAGTTTATGGCTTTTTGTTATGTTTCATAGCCACCATATTTCACATGGACAAACCTAAATCTGCATTAAATGATTCAAACAATCCAATGATAAATAAACTACCCCTTGTGTCGATTTAACCGAATTTTGTTAGATGAAAATGCATATATCTTCACTATACTAAAAAAAAAAAAAAGTTGATCTTGATTTTCGGAGTTTTGCAAGGAAAAAAATTAACAATATTGTTCATCAGGTTATGCCAATTAAATTATGTTGATTAAAATTAAATTCCATTCAGAGCCAGTCTTCATTAAAACAACCCAGCGAAAAAAGTTTTTAGAAGACCATATATATTTTTAAAAATAACCTTTTCTCTTCTTCCCCCAAGTTTCTTTAGGAGTTGTGTGTATGTGTGATAGGTAACCATGGATCAGAAATAAAATCCTTTCTTTTTTCAAAGATACAAAAATATAGCGTAAGCTGGGGTAATTGAGCCATATGCTATTTTATATTTAAAAAAACAATAATGATAATAACTTTTGAATTTTAACTTTTGTCAACATTGCACTCCCATCTGTATTTTTTAAAACAAAACAATGTGTCTCAACTCAATGAAAGTTCTGTCTTTTCTGTGATAGGTTACTGAAAATTCAGGCTTCTTTTTTTTTATAAACATCAATTCGTTTGAACTTCCTCAGCTTTTTATTAAAATATGGTGGGTACTTTTATTAAACAATCCCTTTTTTTAAGATTAGACATTATATTATTAACAATAGGTATCTATACATATTTACTTCATGTTTTAAATTTAAGGCCAGAATAAAAATTAGATACACAGGTTTTTCTGATGGTTGTGCAATATTTTAATATTTTTAGAACTTAATTATAGATTAATAAATTAATTTTAAGGTATTTTCTTATTAACCAAGTGCAGGTAATCCATCTCCTAATACTCTTAATAATTAGAATTCTTACAACAACAATGGATTTAATGATGTACCAAAAAAGGCCAGCTGTTGTTCCAATTACCCTATAAATTTTCCAAGAATGGGATAATATATCAGGATAACTGGATTGTGTGGGATCCAGTTACTCCGACAGTTATATACATATTATTTTTTTTTTCAGTTGCTATAGAAATTAATTTCTCCATTATTTTTTTGTTTGTGGTAAAGGAAACTATATAATATATTATTAAATTTACATTATAAAATTTTTAAAAAGCTTTTATCAAACCAAATTTTTTAAAGTGAGATAGTTAAACCTCGAAACTTTATAATACAGATGATGAGGGGTATACAAAATAGAGTGACATTATTAGAAAATTATCCAAACAATAAAAAGTAGTTCTGTCCAATATAAAAACATGGTTAGATTCTCCACAGACTTATAGGATTTATCAAGCTTTCTTTGAGGTAAATAAAAGAAAGAATGAGATATTTAAGTACTCACATACGCATGTTAATGTTATCTTGTTTACTTTTTCCCTCTAAAATACCCATCTAACTTTTGTACTAATTATCTATACTGAAGTACAATATGCTTACTTATTTTTATGTTTTTTGTATAAATTATTGGTTTTTTTTAGAAACCTTGACAGCAAAGGTTTCCCTTACTCTTTAGTTGATGTATAATTTATGCGATCTGTTTTGTTTAATTTTTTAAAAGTTATTTATTACTTTTTCAAAAGGGATCTGATACCCCATATTAAAAAAAAAAAAAAAAAACAAAGGCATGTGGAACATAGACTTGCTTAGTCCCATTTTTATGGGACCATTTGCCCCATTTTTATGGAACCACTGGACCGAAGAAAAAAAGAGGCTTTAAAATGAAATTTTGAAAATTTCTGTCTGCTAGAGTGAGCCTAACTGAATACATTCAGACTTGAATTCATGTGTACATTAACTTTTAGAGCTGAATTGCCAGAATCTCCAGTGTCACATTATAAAATCATGGCTCAGTTGCCCCACGTAACCTTATTTCAGATTTTAGTTTCGTTAGGTAGTCTTTCTCCTCATAAACATGCTGTCCTGTATGTTTGGTCCTGATTCCATTATATTGCTATCTAAATTGCTTAAGAAATCTATAACAAAGTATTTTTAAAATATTTGTGAACGAGTGAAATATGTTATCCAAAGGAACCCAATGAAGAAAGTGAATTGAATATGAACCATAGGCTCTTCAGGCTTATAGCCAAATGTGGCAGACAACGAGAATTATGATAATTTGGAAATTCATTGTGGATGATTCAAAGAAGGAGACGATGACAAACAAAATAAATGTTTTGTTGAATGCTTGTTATTGTTAATGAGAGATTTAAAAAAAATGTCTTGCATTTTAGCTTGAATAAATGGATATAGATTTAGGTTAAACTTATGATAAATGAAAATGTAATTACAAAAAGTACAGTAGAGCCTCAATTAACTGAGCTTCATTTAACCAAGATTTCTGTTAACCATGCCGATAACGAAGACTAATTTTTGTAAATAAACCTTACGACCTTTTTTTTTTTTTTTTTTTTTTTTGTCCATGATAAAGGCTGTTTTAGAGATCAATATGGGTCCAGGTCCAGCCATGTAGAAACGGGCAAGGCCAGGCCGGCAGAAAAAAATTGTGTCTGACAATCAAATCGATAAAAA
This sequence comes from Maratus speculifer, assembly GCA_964019185.1. Lineage (NCBI taxonomy): Eukaryota > Metazoa > Arthropoda > Arachnida > Araneae > Salticidae > Maratus > Maratus speculifer. Next base: position 444,843,520 of record OZ025290.1, on the reverse strand, counting down.
ATTTATACAGACTTACTGGCTTGATATAAAAATTTAAATGAATGTGATAAAATGTGAGCCATTTTCAATGAATGTGACTTTTGTGCAAATAAAATATGTGTCACAAGCCGATGCTAATTTGACAGCATTGATATGATACAGAAATGCAACATGTCCAGTGTACAGATTGTCATCAGTCCTGCCGGCAGTGCCTTGCGAATGCGAAAGTGGGCGATCGCCTCGGGCGCAAAAATTTAGGGGAAGCCAAATTCATGCTAATATCGTCATTTTTGGCCTTTCGCAAAGAGAAGTTGGAGAGGGGGGGGGGGCGCCAAATTTTAACTTTGCCCCGGGCACAATTTTAACTTCGCACGCCCCTGCGTGCCGGACTGAGATCAGCCTTGCATTTTTTTCTGCATAGTCGAGCCAGGACGGGACGTTGTTTTCAGGCTGTGTAGGACAGGCAGTATATTTTGTAAAAATGTTAACAATGTAATAAACTTCTGTTAGTGTAATCTTTGGAAATGGCTTTTATTTGTTAAGTTATGAAACATACCTTTATATATGTTTATATTTATCATTTAATAAATGTTTTGTTGTTCTTTATTCTCATAAAATGCATCAAAATTAATGCCAACAAATGAAGTGGTTGAGTTCGAAATGCCCAGTAATATTATTATATTTAATGGCACTGGTATAGCACTTAATAAAAAAATAATAGTCAAATGTCTGCTTACCTTTACTGGTAAGCCAGCCAAGAGTCAGGTAATCTTTGCGTGTCAACGCGAGGCCAGCTGCAGAAAAAATAGGTTAGTTGAAGACGAAGATATACGCCATTATTGAAGTGCGTCTCACATTGTCTAAATTGGTTTTATTGATAACGCAAGGAATAACGGTTTATCTTGATTATACTATAAAAATATTGGAAAAATATGATACTTGATTAATACAACTATATAATTATGGTAAAGTTTTAACATGAATAAAAAAAAAACAATTATAAAGAATGTTTTTAGAAGTCCGTGATATTGCTTGGTTTAAATGAACCAGCGCACGGAATCCCACAGCAGCTTCTGATAAAACGTAGAAAATCCGACGAGAAACTTTTTGTCATGCACAATGTAAAATTGCAAGATTGCAGAATCATTTCTCTTCTTGACTTTCCTTACTTCGTAGCATGACAGTCTAGTCTTAGAAAATCGTAGTGCTGCCATCTAGTGAGTTTAGGTTAAATGATCTTGGTTATAGCACTTGGGAAGAAAAAGAATGCTTTTTAATGTTCGCGTGTTTGACACAAAACATGTTCATCTTGAGAGGTATTCTAACACCCCCGCTTTTTGTGACAAACCGATGAATGTATAATGTTTAACTGGTTTCTCAAGTATTCGAAGTGAGGCTTTGCCAGCGGTTTCGTTAACACATCGGCCAGCATCAATTTTGATGGGCAGTAGGTTATTTTTATTATTCCTTTTTGGCACAAGTGTCTAATGTAGTGAAACTTTTTTTCAATGTGTTTTGTCTTGCTTTGCGCCTTTTCATTTTCAGATAGTTTTATTGCTGAAATATTGTCCTCGTATAGCGTGATAGGGAGATGTTGATTCAGTTCTAGATCATTCAGTAAATCTAATAACCAAATTGTTTCTTGGCATGCACTCGAGGCGGCAATATACTCTGCCTCTGTAGACGAGAGTGAAACGCAACTCTGCTTTCTTGATAACCACGCTAAGGAGTTATTTCCTAATTTAAATAAATTTCCTGTGGTGGATTTCCTGTCCACCCTATCATTGCCCCAGTCGGCGTCGCTATAAACTGTTAATACTGGGGGTTTTGATTTGTCAATAATGAACTTTAAGTCTTTCGTAGTAAGTAAGTATCTAATTAATTTTTCGACTGCTTGCCATTCCACTTCTCTGGGTGATTCATTCCTCCTTCCCAGTATATTAACAACCGATGCTATATCGGGTCTAGTTAGGGTCGTGATGTATAACAGCCCCCCAATGGTCTGCCTATATTTTTTGTTATCTCCCAGTAATATCCCATTCGGGTCAAGGCTGAAATAATTGGTGTTGATTGGAGTGTATGTTGGTTTTGCGTCTAACAAATTAAACTTTTCCGCAATTTGCACTATTTTATTTATCTGATCTAGTTCTAGATTTCCTTCTGCTGTTTCTTTAATATTAATTCCTAGATACTGCGAAACCTTTCCCAGGTTTTTGATTTCGTATTGTTTTGAAAGTTCGGTAAATATTTCGCACGTGTCCTCTTTATCTCCGGCAATCAAGATGTCATCCACATAAACAATTATGTAAGCGACTTTCCCATTTTGGACTCTTTTATATAGACATTTGTCCGACGCACGTTCTTTGAAGTTCAATTCATTTAGAGATTTGCTTATTTTCAAATTCCACGCCCTAGCTGCCTGCTTAAGACCGTAAATTGCTGCATACTTTATCCTCTTCCCCCTTCTTCACATATCCCTCGGGTTGAGCCATATAAACCTCCTCTTCTAACTCGCCGTGCAGGAAGGCGGTTTTTACGTCTAAGTGAGTTATATCGAGGTTTTTGTACACTGCTGCATTTAAGAATGCTTGCAAGGTGGTATGAGCGACGACGGGTGCGTAGGTTTTGTCATAATCCCTACCATATTTTTGCGCATAACCCTTAGCAACCAGTCGCGCCTTATATCTTTCTATTGACCCGTTTGCTCCCCTTTTAGCATTGAACGCCATTTACACCCAATGACGCGTTTTCCTGGTATCGGCTTTATTAGTCTCCAGGTATTATTTTGTTTTAAGGACTCTATTTCCTCATTTGTTGCTTCTAGCCATTTATTTTTAGTTTCCGCGTCATTGATGTCCTGCAGTTCCGCCCATGTCTTTGGTTCCTGAATTTGGCATAAATTCGCGCTTATACCAAAACGGTTGGGTGGTACCCCGCGATTTTGCCTTTCCGACCTTCTAAGTTCGTGGGGTTCCTTGGCTGGGGAATTAATTTGATCATTGTTATTTTCTCCTAGTTCGATTAGGATATTTTCGGCAGGTGTTTCGTAATCGTTATTTTCTTTATCAGATTTAAATTCCTCTTGTTTAATTCCATCTTCAAAAAACTTTACGGTTCTAGATATCATTATTTTATTTTCACCCGTATAAATCCTGTAACCTTTGCTCCTGAAGTCATAACCTAACATTATTCCCTCGACGGCTTTCTCGTCTAATTTTCCCCTTTTAGGCTTATCGATGTAGGCGAATGCCTTACACCCGAAAGTTTTGATATTCGAGAGATCCGGTCTCTTGTTATTCCAAAGTTCGTATGGCGTTATGTTATTTTCATTCGCTTTCGTTGGCAGTCGGTTGAGGAGATATGTGGCGGTCATGACCGCTTCTCCCCAGAATTGTTTGGGTAATTTAGCGTCTGATAGCATGGTTCTAGCCATTTTCATTATAGTCCTATTCTTTCGCTCAGACACGCCGTTCTGGGGGCTGCAGTAGGGAACGCTTAACTGGCGCTGTATCCCATTCTCGATCAGGTAGTTTTCAAAGTCGTCGCCGATATATTCTTTTGCGTTATCGGACCTGATTGCTTTTACCAACTTGCCAAATTTATTTTTCGTCAGCGCTATGTATTCCTTTAATTTGGTAACGGCTTCGGATTTATGCGCGATTAAGTACGTCAGGGTGTACCTGCTATAATCGTCTGTAAATGTTATGAAGTATCTTTTACCTCCTATCGTTTCTGTCTGCATAGGGCCACATATATCTGAATGTACAAGAGTACAGATTTCTGTACTTCTGTTGGTAGCTGCTTTAGGGTAGGGTAGAACAGAAAGTTTCCCTTGTATGCACTTGGTGCATCTTATGTCATGTTTACAGTTATTAATTGTTATCCCTTCAGCTAATTTATGATTAACTATGTATTTGATATCGTCGAAATTTCTGTGTCCGAGTCTCCGGTGCCACATTGATATGCAGTTTGGATTATTACAGAATGTTTGAGCGCATAATTGTGTACCCATATTCATCTTCGGGTTTTAATTCATAAAGATTATCATTTAGTTTAGCGGTCAAGATTATTTTACTATCTTTGACAAATAAACATTCGTTTTTCTCGAAAATTACCTTTATGTCATTTTCGGTAGCTTTTTTAACCGACAATAGGTTGCTTTTTAGTTCTGGGCAATATAACACGTCCTTAAGTGTAACATATTGTTGTTTGTTTGTTCTTAATTTTACGTCCCCCATCCCATGTGAATTAAGCCGTTTTCCGTTTGCAATTGTTATATTGCCGAAATTACCGGCTGTGAATGTAGTGAAATTTTGTTTGGTGGAAATGACGTGTCTCGTACAACCAGAATCTATTATATAGGTGTTTGAATCTATTGTTTGTGTTTGGTTTACATTTACTAACTCATTTTCGAGATTATTTTCTGCTGGGAAGAGAGGAATGACCAATTCGTTCAAATTATTATCAGTATTGGTTTTGCTATTAAAGCAGTAGTTGGATGAATCACCTGTAGAGGTGTTTTGTTTTTTAGGGGTGTCGGAATTGTTTTTGTAAATTTTTTTTTATTAGTATCATATTTTTGATAGTTGCTTCTTTGTTGGTTCTTTAATTTATAACATTCCGAACGGTAATGCCCTTCACGTTGACAAAACGTGCAGTATTTCTTGCTTTTGTTTCCTTTACTCACACTTTTATAAGCGGTATCTTTGGGACGAGAGTAAGTATTTTTATTTTCTATTCTGTGTGAATATTCGTCCAACAATTTGTTTTTGACCATTTCGAGATTAAGGTCCTTTTCGTCCCTCGCCTCAATACTTGTTATCAGAGGGGCATAGGATTGTGGCAGACTGCATAGCATAATAGCCACTACGTGAGAATCATTTACTGTCTCATCGATAGCTGATAGCTTATCGCAGAGCGTGAGAATATTGTTGATGTGCTGGGCGAGGTCTCCCCCCTCTGGAAGCCTTTGGGAATAAAGTTTGCGTAGAAGAAAAAGTCTAGAACACAAGTTTTTTCTTTGATGTACATTTTTCAATTTTTCCCATATTTCTTTTGGGGATTGTAAATTTCTTATGTGTACTATTTGTGAGTCTTCAATGCACAAACAAATAGTTGCTTTCGTTTTGGCAGATTTTTTAACATAATTTTCGTCGGCCGTACTAGGTGGTTCTTCGATTATATATTTTAAAAGATCGTCCTTTATTAAGAGATTTTTGACTTTAAAACTCCAATTGGAGTAATTTGGGTCGTTAAGTTTCTCGATAGAACCTATATCTCTATTTACTGCCATGTTTTTATTTTGATTTGAGTTAATTATGCTCTGACATTATATATCTTTATTATGCACTGTATATATATATACCAATGTTATTCGGCGTTTTATATGTATGAGAAGTTTTGGGAATTTTCTTTATAATTATATAAATGCAAATATATATATATATATCAAGTATAAGAAATATTATTAATTATTTGTGCTATACACAAATTTATTTTACTGGGTTTTTAATATTCCTCTGTGTCAGTCTCATAATCTCTTGTAAAATGCATTAAAATTAATGCCAACAAATGAAGTGGTGGAGTTCGAAATGCCCAGTAATATTATTATATTTAATGGCACTGGTATAGCACTTAATAAAAAAATAATAGTCAAATGTCTGCTTACCTTTACTGGTAAGCCAGCCAAGAGTCAGGTAATCTTTGCGTGTCAACGCGAGGCCAGCTGCAGAAAAAATAGGTTAGTTGAAGACGAAGATATACGCCATTATTGAAGTGCGTCTCACATTGTCTAAATTGGTTTTATTGATAACGCAAGGAATAACGGTTTATCTTGATTATACTAGAAAAATATTGGAAAAATATGATACTTGATTAATACAACTATATAATTATGGTAAAGTTTTAACATGAATACAAAAAAACAATTATAAAGAATGTTTTTAGAAGTCCGTGATATTGCTTGGTTTAAATGAACCAGCGCACGGAATCCCACAGCAGCTTCTGATAAAACATAGAAAATCCGACGAGAAACTTTTTTTCATGCACAATGTAAAATTGCAAGATTGCAGAATCATTTCTCTTCTTGACTTTCCTTACTTCGTAGCATGACAGTCTAGTCTTAGAAAATCGTAGTGCTGCCATCTAGTGAGTTTAGGTTAAATGATCTTGGTTATAGCACTTGGGAAGAAAAAGAATGTTTTTTAATGTTCGCGTGTTTGACACGAAACATGTTCATCTTGAGAGGTATTCTAACATTTATTCTAAGAGACATTAAATTCGCGAAAACGATAAGTTTTTATACATGCAGCGCCGTGCGAAAGAGTCGCCCCGGGCGCGGAAATTTAGGGGGGCGCCAAATTTATACTACTAACATCATTTTTGGCCCTGTCACAAGAAAAAGTTGGAAGGGGGGGGTGCCAAATTCTAATTTTGCCCAGATGCAATTTTCTCTTTGACCGCCCCTGTATACATGGCTTCCTTTAACCCCAATTAGCTTGCATAAACGAAGTTGCACTGAATTTAAATTATTTCATTTCAATATTTTCTTATTTATATAATTTAATAAAATATCATGCAGATGCCTTATTTATGAATTCTCTAATAAAACGCAAATTATTCTCGGGATATGATACATTAGAAGTTACTGGAAAAAAAATTAGTAGCTCGAAAAGTGTTAGATAAACTGTGTTAGAAAGGTTTTAAAAAAATGTATTTTTCTCGATATAAATTTCAAAAATAATGATTATACCATTTTTCAAATATTAAATAACAAAAATTATCGAATTTCCCAATGGAGTACCATACCAAAACCTTTAATTTTTTTTTTTTTTTTTTTTTTTTTTTTTTTTTTTTTATCAAACGGGTTAAAGATTTTTATTTGAAGTGAAATTAATGCAATATGAATTATGTCGATGGGAACACCATTAGGCAATTTTTCACATCAAGTTAACACAAAAGTGCTTTGTTTTCTGAGTATTAATGCTTTGAACATAGTCTTTATTTTATATATTTATTCATGTTTGTATATTTAAGTTATTTTGAAAAAGTTGCTTTGATGAAAAATTAATCCATTTTTCCCTTTTTTGAAGTGGGGAGGGGCAAACTTAATTATCTTTCAACATTGCATCGTTGAACAGGGAGAGTGTACTTACAAATGTAAAAGATCTGTAAACAATATTTTAATTTACTGATTTTTCACAATTTTTAATTCAAATAATCTCAATTACAGAATGATAGTATATGAATGTTTTCACCAAACATCTTCACATTTTAAGGGAACATTACAATTCCTACCCAACGTCCTATGACGGGCATTTACAATAGTAATTTCTGTAATATGTAAATAACATAGTTTTCTTAGAAATTATAATCATTTTAGTAAATAAATAAAGCACTAAATATCATTGGAAATATGGAGAACAGTTGGCTTTTTTTCTCTTTTGGCGAAAGGGCCAAAAAGCAATTAAAGTTAATATACGGGTGATTCTACGATAAGAGGTAATTTGTACGGCAATCCGTTTAAAACAGATTTTTTATTCTATATGTTACTATTTTTTGCAATGAATCGCATCATCTTAATATATTTTATTAAATAACATCACGATTAAATGCCTAATTAAAACAAATTTTTCTGAAATTTCTTACAAAGTCTAAAAAAGTCTCTACCCTGGCATGTCCCCTTGCTGGTTTCAATTTAACTTTCAAACAATACATATATTTTTTCCGTCAGATGCTTAGCTAAAGTATGTTTAATTGGAATTTAAGTAATTATACTTACGTATTATAAAAATAATAATAATAATAATAATTTTGTTAATTTCAAATAATTTTTTTAATTAACTTTTGTCCCGCTTTTTTTGTGTATCTACCCTGTCAAATTTCGTTCCGCTGAAACAAATATAAATTCAAGGATGGCTATATCGGAAGTAGCGCTTAAAAACATCTATCGGCTTGAAGTTAGCAATACTAAACGCGCAAGCCATTTAAGCGTCGCCATTTTTAGTTGTTGTGACGCGACCGCGCGGTGTAGTGGTTTCGCACGGTGATCGTGTATCTCCCCTGGTAAGTCATAAAACTTATAATATTCATTTAATTCAATTGCATTTACTGCCCTAATTAAACAATACGGTAATAATTAAAGTGAAATGCACAATTAACCCAAAAATTAATTCAGTCAGTTAAAAAATTTGTATTTACATCAAAATGTCTCTCCCCTGCCGTATTTCCCCTGGCAAGATAACTGCCAGGGAAGCGAGTCACTGACCAGAAAAAGCTATGAAATATGTATAAAGTGACTTGCCGTTATATGAAAAAGTAAATAAACGGTACAAAAATCATAATTTAAAAGTTTTTGATCAAACTCAAACTTTTCTTTTTGGCCGAATTCTCTATGTTTTTGAACCTCTTATCGTAGAATCACCCATACGCATTTTTCAGAAAATGTTATCCACTTTAATTTTGTAACTGGGGTTCTTCAATAAAACGCATACTTTTTGACGGTAGAAAACGGCTTTTTTCCGTTTTTACTGATAGTTTGTTGTGTTTATGACGGCCAATTATCTGCACGAGGGATATAGTTTTTTTGTTGTTGTTGTTGTTGTTGTTGTAAGGTCAAAAAACCGCTTTTATTTTCAGCTTCATCTAGCTCTGAATCGTTTTGTCAGAAAATCTAAGTTATTTTGTAAATTTTGTACAAAATAAAAATTTTGTAACTGCCCTCCGGGTGGGTGATCCCCCCCCCCCCCCTTGATAAAATGCATTAGATTCTGACAAATTGGGGATGAGCGATTTTCTCACATTTTGATCAAAAGGTCAAAATGTTGCTTTTATCCAGAGTACTTTAACGCCAAAACACTTTGCTAGGAAATTAAAGCTTTATAGGTATTTAACAGGAAATTGTGTCTACCTTAATTTTGTAACTGGATGTTTTTTCATCAAATGCATAGTTTTTGAGATATAAACAAAAAACTGATTTTCGTGATCTTAAATATCTAGCGACGCGAACACGAGATTTTATGAGACTTTTTAACTAAATTGTAGAATGCAAAACAATTTTGTTTGCAAATTTCAGCTTGCTGTTTTTCATTCTGAAGTTGAATCCTTATTTGACTGGACTATACTAGAACTTTCTCAAGGAGTATTCGAAACACTTCTGCGGTTTCAGACTAAAAAATTTCTATAACAGTTAAGTCTACAGCTTTTAATGTGCACGTAAAAACGTCTTCAAAGTTAGTCAAATATGCAATAAGTGATTTATAATTTGCACTCATGTCTTGAGCCAGTGATGACTGATAATTATAATCAGTGAAATTTCTAGTAATTGCTAAGAAATGTCTTTTTGAACCGATACAGCTGAAATCAGCGAGTGACGTTGAAAATTTCCGAAAGAAGAAACAAGATTTTTGGGATACAGATCGTTTCGGTTGAATATCAATCCTGCCGAATTTTTGGCAGACTTTCCGCCTAAACCCGGATTTTCGGCCGAAAACGAAACCAGCTTTTCGGTCAATCTCTAATTAAAACTATCATCAAAATCATAATTTATCTATTACTGTTTTATTATTATTGATTTAAATTAATTTTGAAATTTTATTCTTTTGGAATCTCTCTACCTTGATTTAGAATATAATAAAATTTAAGATATCGAATCATTCAAAATAAGAAAAGAAAAGAAAGTACTTTCAAAATGACTTTTACATTTCCAATTGCAGCTATCTGTGTTTCCTTTTTTTGTTTAATTCTTTTTTAAGCTAGAAAGATATCGTATTTATCATGAGATATATCTCTGTTGGCATTTTCAGAACAAAAGTGACACAAAATTCAATTGGCCATTATGTAGATTTATTGCGAAGGGCAGTATAGTTGTTATATGCATCACTTAAATGCTGTTTGAGGTAACATTGTTATAATTCGCTGGATAAATTAATATTTTTTATTTGTGTTTAAATATCTTGCAATATTTTTATCCATGGTTATGACGCAGACTATAAAAGCACAGATAAGCAGAAAAAAGATATTGAAGGCTGTGAGTATATAGATGTCAATTTTTTATGCAATTTTGAAAGTTTTTCTCTTGGACAAAAATTTTTTAATTCTTTTGAAACAAACAGATCGTATTTCTTCCATAAATGATGGTTATTTTATATATAAATAGATTACAAATTTATAAAAACTTGTTGATAAAATGCCCGGCAAGACATGATCATGATAGTACTGCACAAAGGCATACCTATTGATGCTTCGGTTTAAAATAAATAACAAAGTATAAAGCTAAAGTTAAGGTATACAAATAAATTTAGAAAGACAAAGGGGCACTGCGCCTACAAGCTAAGCTCGCCAGACGCGCAGGTTCTAAAAAAATACAACAGATGGTTCGCAGATAAGTTAGTATTGCGATGTTAGGATTACATGAAATCCTTGCCTAAACTGATGCTTATGCTAATTAAATTACAGTGTAAAATTCAATCCAAGATGTACCACAATCAATAGCACTATTGTAGGAAATTTAGAATACTAAAAAGATAGTGAAACTACAAACTAAGGGGGAAAGGATGCGTTCAAAGGGCCGCCCCCCCCCCCCATCCCTGAAATAAAATTACTTTTTTATCTAGGGGAGGGGGAATCAAGAATAAGAAGTTCAAGAAGACTAGATCAAGAATAAAGATGAGGATACAAGAATAATTTCATCAATTCAGGAAATCATGTTTAATACTTAACAGAACATAATAATTTAAAGGGTTTCTTTTTTCAATGTTCAATTAATCTGATGTGTTCATAAATACAAGTTACTGAAGAAAAAATATATAATAAATTTTGGATTGTAGACTGTTGAATATTTTGCAAACATTTATATAATAGTAAAATTGACTTAAATTTGACGTCTGAACCCCTGATCTGCAAATTTGCTAGTAATACTAAATATTGAAAATATTCATAAAATTTTTGTTAAAGTCCGACCCCTAGTCCTGACATCGCCTGTAGGCGACACCAAAAAACACCTTTTAAATTAATTTAAGCCCTTCTAGTATTGTCAAAATTACTTTTAACTCTTTTTAATAAATGCATAAGTATCGATATATCCGCTGATACATCTTTGGAAGTGTTTTATAATTTTAAACTGGTTATAGTGGTCCATCCTATTTGTCTCAGGATTGAGGAGGTAAGTCTTACAGATTTAATGCTTGAGATCGTCCTAAAAATTTGACCAATTTAAAAAAAAAAAAAAACTGGAATAATTATAAAAATTTTGTGAAAACTTATATATAGTCAGAAGGGTGTGGGATATTTTTATTATGTGAAATATGATATATTACTAAAGAAAAACATCAAACTTCGTGTTCTTATACAGTTAAAACCCCTTAAAAAAATAAAAATGTCAAATAACAGCAACATCACTTTCAGTTGACCTATTTTTGCCAGAGATAGTTTTGCAATATACCCCCCCCCCCCCTTTCAATGAATGCACAATGTCATTTTACCATAACAGTAAAGCAGCCCGACACGGCCTGTAAAGGATGAAATCCAGACCCGGTCCGCCCCACAGTAGTGCTGCCGGGTATCCCAATTTACGCGGAATCTCCCGATTTTCATTTGGTTCCAAGACCCGTCCCGTTCAACCACTTCGCAGGACGCCGTAATTTCTGATTTTTCATAATGCACGAATTCTTTTAAATTTCGTTTAATACCATGGTATTCGTTAGTCTGTGTCGAGTGGAACTTAATACAGTAAAACTTGTTAAGAACGAACCTATATATAAAGGAAAATTTTTAGTCTCCCTTATTAAGGTATTCAAACGAATACCTTTCAAATCTATTTGCATCCATAGAAATGTGTCTAAAACGGAATGTTTTGTTGAACATGAAGATTCTGTTCTTATAAGTTTTACTGTGTTTAGTTCAGTAAATCCTATGTAAACGGAACCTCTTTATGAAGGAATTCTGTTTCAAAATTAATAATTTAATTTCCTTACGGTAAGAATAATACTATATCATCCTATTAGACGAAACATTTATTTGGTAAAGAGGAATTTCGTACTCGTCTCTTAGTGAGGGAGTAAAACATTTTTCATTGGTTTTACTGCATAAAATTGTTGCCTTTTTTTGTACAATAAAACCTGTTAGGGCCAAATCGAAAATGACAGGAGAAAAGATCCTTTTATAAAAGTATTCTCTTTTAACCAATTTTAATTGCTGGTATTCCTACCGTTAGAGGCAAGGAAAATTTGTACGTTTAAGACAGGCTTCCGTTTTAATAGCCTTTACTATATTTTTTCCTATATATATATTCTGATTTTGAAGCTGCTTTTTCTGACATTGGAACTGGCAACACTAGGTCTGTGTCCAATGAAAGAAAATCGGCAGGAGTCGTGGCTAATGGAAGACATAGGCTGCAGTTCTCCACCGATCTCTGTTTGTAAATGAAAACCAATCAACTATGCTCCATCTGAGTTTCTGAATTAATAGAATTTTAACATGCATTGGTATTTAATCGTAATTTTATGTTTCGCACATTCAGTAGAAGTTTAACCAGTGTTGAATTCAGACACTTTTCTCCGGGAGAGACTTTTGTGGCTCCGAGGGGGGGGGGGGGGATAGCTCTTTTTGACCATTAAAAACCCAAAATCTCAGATTTTTCGGGTGGGAGAACTCCTCCCCCCCCTGAATTCAACATTGGGTTTAACAGGGGTTGCAACCCACTGTAAGTACTCCCAGTGGCGCAGCCAGAATTCGATCCTTGGTGGGGTTTTGAGTTTCTGATAAAGGTGATTGCCGGTTATTTGAACCGCCGGTTAATAGAATCAGTACTAATTAGAATTAAAAAGCATCTGTGTGGCAGGAAATCGTCATTTTTTTTTTTTTTTTTTTTTTTTTTTTTTTTTTTTTTTTTTAGCATAATGCGACTCAGAAAAGTGATTTAGTTCAAATAACCAATTTTTATTTAACTAATCCATGTAATATGTACTTTCACAATTTTAAGTAGAATTTTCGCCATTTATTGAATCACTTTATTAAATAAAATCTGATTCAATAAAGCGGCGCATTCCGAAATGCGCCAAAACATTTAAATATTAAGTTTGGATTTCATTCATATAAGCAGCAATTATAGCAATCTTCCTAAGCTCTGGGAGGGGTTTTAACCCCAAAACTACCCCCCTTGAGTACTACCCCCCACTGAGTACTCCTAAAGCACCAGCATTGTCTTGACTTTTTAGCCTATTTTGAGTGCGTTCGACACTTGGTGAAAAGAAGCTGTTTCTTGAGCTCGTGATAGCCGAGAGAGACGAAAGTATCGCGACCTGTCTCTTTCGTTAGCTCTGCCCGAGAAATATTGAATTCAGGAGATATGTCGTATGGAATATCCATCCCCCTTACGGAGCAATGAGATGGTTCTCCGGGAAGAATTGAAATTCTGTGTTCTCAATGGTCAAAAAGTGAAATTTTCTTTGCGAAACTCTATAATCCCCCCCCCCTTCCCGGAGCCATACAAATCCTTCCCGGAGAAAAGTGTCTGAATTCAACACTGCGCCTAAGGGTCTAGTTTGTGTAAACCTGTAGTCAAAATTAAAATGTCGAATGATGGTGGACAGTTGAAGTCAGAGTTTAATTACTTTGTTTAATAGATAAAAGACAACGGAACCGTTTATGTTTTGATTTCTAAATCATTGGTCGTAATCTTGCATAAGCTTTTTAAGAAAAAAATATCAACCGACTTCAAAAAAGCGCTAAAAAGAATTAAATAATTCTTTAAAATTCTCTAATGACAAAACGTTATTCAATAAGCACACATCGGATATCAGGTACTGGCATAAAAAACGGTTAAATTTAATATGTATAATTTAATATCCACCAAACATAGATTTTAGAGATAATATTATTTTACAAGAGATGAATTGACATATTTATGATTTATTTTATGAATATATACATATAAAAAGTAATGAATTGCTTTTTGAAGTTGGTGCCAAACAATCACAATCGATAATGATTATCCCCATTTTAATTATGGTACTAGGCATAATTTAGCTACAATTCTTAATATACATCAAATAGTTTGGCACCAACTTCAAAAAGTAATTCATTACTTTTTATATGTATATATTCATAAAATAAATCATAAATATGTCAATTCATCTCTTGTAAAATAATATTATCTCTAAAATCTATGTTTGGTGGATATTAAATTATACATATTAAATTTAACCGTTTTTTATGCCAGTACCTGATATCCGATGTGTGCTTATTGAATAACGTTTTGTCATTAGAGAATTTTAAAGAATTATTTAATTCTTTTTAGCGCTTTTTTGAAGTCGGTTGATATTTTTTTCTTAAAAAGCTTATTTTATTTCCTACTTTTTAGTTATGCATACCGTAATACATAATTATGTGTACTGGCACACGATAGCTCTTTGCAATGCATTACTAATGTACGCACTTTGCTAAGTTCTGATGTATTCAGTTTACTTGTCACTGTTTGATTATCAACTTTTCTGAAACCACTTACAATATCGGTTAGTATCGTTGTGAATCTTAAGAATTTCTTTGTATGGTAACTTTTTCAGACGAGATCTTCCACTTCGAAAAGCTACCGCATTTATGAAATCTTAGTCTGCATCGAATCCTACGGTCATCGAAAGTGGGTATCAAAAGGTGACAATCCATCAAGTAAAGTTCCTTACACATAAGAGCGCGACATAGTGCTTCCATATACAGGGTGTCCGAAAAGTCTGGAAACGGCCGAATAACTCGAGAAATACATAGGAGATTGAAAAACGTAAATATACGTGTTAAATATTTTTAAATAAGCTACTCTGTGATACCAAATTTGACCTTCGAGATCGACCCCCTGGGGGTCAGAGGGGGTCCAACTTTGAAATCTTAAATTATAACCCCCATTTTTTATTGCAGATTCGGATTCTACGGACAAAAATACGTAACTTTTGTATTTGATGTTTATTTCAAATCTTCGTTTATCACGGTGTAATCGAGCATATTAAATCGATACATATTCCCGCTTTTCCAACGGGATTTTCCCTAATCGAAACTGATTGGGCAGAATTTTTGACGTCAAATTCCTCGTCTTTTGCAATAATAGCGTTTCCTGAAAATCACCCGTGGCGATTATTTCAATAGTGCTACACTGTTAAAAATTTGACCCATTTGTTGCAGCGTCACTCCACAGCTATTATAGAATATCTCTTTTGTGACCAATGAGAATGCTTCATAACACAGTAAAGTAATCGTTTTCTATAAAAGCGGTGGAGTGACGATGCAGCAAAAGGGTCCATTTTTTACAGTGTACTTTACTGTGTTATGGAACATTCTCATTGGTCATGAAAGAGATATTCTATAAAAGCTGTGGAGTGACGCTACAGCAAATGGATCAAATTTTTAACTGTGTAGCACTACCGAAATAATCGGCACGGGTGATTTTCAGGAAACGCTATTATTGCAAAAGACGAGGAATTTGATGTCATAAATTCTCCCCAATTAGTTTCGATTAGGGAAAATCCTGTTGGAAAAGCCGAAATATGTATCGATTTAATATGCTCAATTACACCGTGATAAACGAGGATTCGAAATAAACATCAAATACAAAAGTTACGTATTTTTGTCCGTAGAATCCGAATCTGCAATAAAAAATGGGGGTTATAATTTAAGATTTCAAAGTTGGACCCCCTCTGACCCCCAGGGGGTCGGTTACGAAGGTCAAATTTGGTATCACTGAGTAGCTTATTTAAAAATATTTAACACTTATATTTACGTTTTTCAATCTCATATATATTTTTCGAGTTATTCGACCGTTTCCAGACTTTTCGGACACCCTGTATATGAGCACGCAGCAAAATGACTTCATATATTAATGTATAGTAAAATGCTTTTCTAGTGTAGTCAGTCAAAAGTACTCCCCCTTCGCTCAGAAAAAGTAAAAAGAAAGATTTTAGCAAAAATCGCACTATGCTTCAATCGATAGACAGCAACAATCTAATACCTATACAGGCAGTAATGGCATCGGAAATGAGCAGTGTCGATTCGACGAGGAATCTGAAACTCATAACCAATACCTGGCTGACTCTATAAGAGAGTGACAGCATTTGATTCCCAAATATTTCTTTTACAGACGCTTTTGCCCCAACTACACTGTTAAAAATTTGAAACTTTTGCTGTACACTGTTAAAAATCTGCTGCATTTTTTTGCTACGCACTCCACCGCTTGTATAGAAAACGGTTACTTGACTCTATTAAGGAGCATTCTCATAGGTCGCAGTAGAGACATTATATACAAGCGGCGGAGTGCGTTGCAACAAAATGCAGCAGATTTTTAAAAGTGTATTATCACTTCACCGCTTATATAGAAAACGATTAGTTAAATGCATTATGAAGAATTCTCATTGATAAAAACAAAGATATTCTATAAAAGCGATGGAGTGACGATGCAGCAAAAGCTGCAAATTTTTAACAGTGCATTGCATTGCCAGGCATTTTTTATTATCGAATTTGATGATGATTTCCTGGAAGAATTCGATTGTACTCGTATGAGAAGTTAACAATATTGACGAAAATTGCCCACTCAACAAGATGCTTGGTGACTCGTTTTTGTCCAGAATCGTTTCAACCAATTATATACTGTGCTACATGTGTCGTCATATTCATATCGAGGAATCCTACACTGTAAAAAAATTGACACTTTTGCTATATCATCACTCTATTGCTTTTATAGAAAACGATTACTTCACCCAATTACGAAGCATTCTCATGGGTCAAAAGAGAGATATTCTACAAAAGCAGGGGAGTGACGATGCAGCAAAAGGGTCACATTTTTTACAGTGACACTGTAATCGGAAATGAGAGGTGGCGTATTCGAGGAGGAATCTGAAACTCATTACCTATACCTCGCTGCCTCTATAAGAGAGTGACAGCATTTTATTCCCAAATATCTCTTTTACAGACGCTTTTGTCCCCATTACACTACAAAAACTTTGAGCCTTTTGCTGCATTATCAGTCCACCGCTTTTATAGAAAACGATTACTTTACTGTGTTATGGAGCATTCTTATTGGACATAAAAGACATATTCTATAAAAGCTGTGGTGTGACGCTGCAGCAAATGGGTAAATTTTTAACAATGTATCACGGAGCATTCTCATGGGTCAAAGGAGAGATATTCTATAAAAGCGGGGGAGTGACGATACAACAAAAGGATCAAAATTTTTACAGTGTACACGGTAAAAAATTTGGCCCTTTTGCTGCATCGTCAATCCACCGCTTTTATAGAAAACGATTACTTCAGCCTATCGTGGAGAATTCTTATGGGTCAAGAGAGAGATATTCTATAAAAACGGGGGAGTGATTATGCAGCAAAAGGGTCAATTTTTTTACAGTGTACACTGTTAATAAATGTGAACCTTGTCCAGTTAGGATTTCACACTTTGGAAAGATCGTGTGTCTATGTAAGTGTAACTTAAAAACATGAACAATGAATGTTTCTAATTGGTCGATTGCTTCGAAAATATATTGAATTTTAATGTTTTAATTTTTTGAAAAGTTCTAATCAACAGATTTTTATGAAATTTGAATGGGACCACATGGGCCCCATACGCTTTCAAACAAAAAAAGAATTATCAAAATCGGTTCATATTTACGAAAGTTATGCGTGAACAACAAATACATACAGGTCGAAATCATAACCTCCTCCTTGAAGTCGGTTAAAAATTTATCAGCGCGTGGCTCCTGCTAGTGTCTTGCAAGTTAAATGCTTTGTTTAACTTCTCCATCAATTTCTCGGTAAGTGGTTGATTTAATATAAGGTTGAATAAAGAAGCTCTTCAGGAACGATCTGTCACCGATTCGAGCACTTCCTCTCGCTCATTTTGGCCTCGCTTTTATATGAGAAAGATTTCAAGAGGTTGGAATGGAAAAAATGCCTCAAGTGCTTCCACAAGTGCTTTATAATATTTTCTCGGATAAAACTCTCCATTTATTATTCTTTGTTATTTATAGATTGCGATAACGTTTCATTTTCGTACCTACGACAGACAGGGCTGTCCAGTGTTGAATTCAGAGGATTACCCGGGGGGGCATTCCCCCCCCCCCCCCCCGGAACTCTATAATGCCTCTCCCGGAGCTGCAGAAATCCCTCTCGGAGAAAAGTGTCTGAATTCAACACTGGGACTGTCCAGGACTTAATTTGCGCCGAAACTCCGTTCCGGTACTTCTCCGTTCTCACTAAATATTTAATTGTTGGTTGAAATTCTTTAAAGCCAAAAAAAAAAAAAAAAAAAAAGTAGCTCCGCAGCCCAGTGCAAGAACATTTTTGAAAAAACGAAGCCTGAATTAAACCTTTCTTTTCTTTTCCTTCTTATCCCCAAACTTTTGCATTTTATTTTTATTTTTAATTTTTTTTAAATCAAGAATTAGTATATGTCGCACGCATAAGAGATGAAAATGAAATTGACTCATTTTTTATAGTGTTAATTTTTAAGCTTGAGCTGGCTCGAGCTCTATCAGCTTTATTCATGCTTTAGTCATTTTATTTATTCAAAGTCTCCTCCTAAAAAATTACGTATTCTATTCTATTTCAAATTATTTCGATGGAATTTTGATCAGAATGAAGAGAAAACAGAAATCGCGTTTTGCTATTCTAGGGATATTTGCACTTTAATGTCTGATGGCATTGATGGCGGCGATATCAAAAAATATTGTTCCATTCTTCAGCATATACATGTTAATTTCTGTTAAATTTCATTTTTACATAAATAACTCTAAACTTTTTTTTGAATTAACATTATTTTTAGATCCACTTATACCATCTTCAATCATAAAATTCTACATTTGATTAATATGAAAATTAAGCAAAGACTTTTATTTGGAAGGAGTGAAATAGAGTAGTTGACTGTCAATTGTCAATATACGCAGATTGATATGTATATTTATTTATTTTTTCTTTTTTCTATCTTTACAAGGAAAAGATATTAAATTCTTAAAAACTTCCGAATTTCGGTTTTTGACGATTTACACGTTTTAGGGGTCAGAGAACCTCAAAAAACTGTTTTTATAAAATATCTGTCTGTATGTGATACAAATTTTATGGGCTCTCTATCTCAAGGACTATGAACAGGATTCAATAAAACTTCAGGCTCCGTTAGTCATACAATATGGCGCTGATAACTTTTTAGTGTAAATCGTTCAACAGGTGGCGCTACTATGCGGCATTATTAATGATTATCGCAATAGCACTATCTCGAGAACTCATGCACAAGGTTTTATCAAAGTTCAGATACAATTACTCTCTAATATAAATTAGCGTTGTTTATATCTGGCGCTATAATAGCTCAACAGGTGGCGCCAGTGGCGTAGCTAAGGGGGGGCAAGGGGGGCGTCCGCCCCGGAGGGGCGCCAAATTGAGAGAAATTGTTATATATCAATATTGGGGTGGGGGCGCAAAATTTCTTGCTGGCCCCGGGCGCCAAAAAACATAGCTACGCTACTGGGTGGCGCTTCTATCCATTTTATTTATTTAATTATTTTTTACACGGATTCTGCAATGATTTTACCTCAAAAACTAACGCACGGAAATTCATCAAGCTTCAGATTCAGTTAGAATTTGACATTAGTTGTTGCTGATTAGGTTTTATGTAAATCATCTAACCTGTAAAATTGTGTTTTGCTTCATTTTTCAGGAAGTGTTAAACCTTCACTACACCGTGTGCCACATCTGGCACATACCTAAAGATACTGTAATTTTCATTATGTGCCATGAATTGGGCTAATAGGAATCACTGTATCTAATTAAGAGCAGTCCAGGGAATAGAGTAACACGTATTTTGCCCATGTCAGATGGCTTCATTTAACAAAAATTTAGAATTTGTTCTTCAAAAACAAAAATAATTCGATCAAACTATTAAGGCAAAATTTATTTTTATTATTTTTATTGAGTATTTAAAAATATTAATATAAAGAAAAATGCAGAGTGTTAAGCAGATAAAATTTATTAATTTAAGCCCATTTAATTGCAAAATATAGCAATAAATAAAAACCCTAATTGTACATATAGGGTATATAAAATATCAAATTTTAGCTGATTAAATGTAAAATTTAATTATTTCAAATATTTTTTTTTCATAAAAATAGAAAAAAAACGTGCAATGTAGGGTGGACATGTGTGAGATAAAGAAAGTTTTGGGATTGCCACATCCGACTAGTTTATTTTGTTAAAGAAAGAAATTATGCTTTAAATTTTGCAAATGTATGAAATGTAAGTAAAGCGGATTGGAGTGACGAAGAGGGGGGGAGAGGGAGCACGCTCCTATTGCTAGTACTGCAAGATATTAGGGCTCCAGTAATTTTTTTTTTTTTTTTTTTGGGGGGGGGGGGGGGTTAGAAATTAAGCTCTGGGGTGCCCATAAGGTTAGCCCACCTGGACCTCGCTCTTTTAAATATCCGAATATGACTAAAATATCTTTTTTACTGTATAAAAAGGATTTCAAGAAGTTTTTTATCCGGCTTCACACTATTGTTCTGCAGACAAAATTCCTGTTAGGTAGCTTTCATTACAAAAAGTAAAAAGCTACCTATTGCAGCCGTCCGGAGGAAAGCACTTCCGGAAAATTTTGGTATATTTTCACCGATCATGACCCCCAGACCCCAAAACCACCCTCCGTTCAAATGTTGACATATATATATATATATATATATATATATATATATATATAACCATATATATATATATATATCTGATTTTTGTCATGCGATAACTAACGTATTTATGAACCGATTTGAATAAAACTTGGTATGTACATAGTACATACAAATATCTCGACCGAGTTCGTTGGTCAGCATCATCCGCCATTTTTTTTCAAAATGGCGGCCATTTTAAATTTTTTAAAAAATTTAAAATTTAAAATTAAATGCGAAAAAATTAAAAGTTGAAAAATATTTTTCTTTTATGTGTTAGAGCTTAAAACAAAGATTCCAGAACACTTTTTATTTTGTCTATATCTTAAAAAATGATTGAGTTATAGCACTTTACATTTTTCTTATGGCTGACATTTTGAAACGATCTAATTTTTGTCACGTGATAACACACGTATTTATGAACCGATTTCAATGAAACTTGGTATGTATATAGTACATACAAATGTCTCGACCGAGTTCGTTGGCCAGCATCATACGCCATTTTGTTTCAAAATGGTGGCCATTTTAAATTTTTAAAAAATTTTAAATTTAAAATTAAATGCAAAAAAAATCAAAATTTGAAAAATATTTTTCTTTTACGTGTTAGAACTTAAAACAACGATTCCAGAACACTTTTTATTTTGTCTATATCTTACAAAATGATTGAGTTATAGCACTTTGAATTTTTCTTATGTCTGACATTTTGAAACAATCTGATTTTTGTCACGTGATAACACACGTATTTATGAACCGATTTCAATGAAACTTGGTATGTACATAGTACATACAAATGTCTCGACCGAGTTCGTTGGCCAGCATCATCCGCCATTTCGTTTCAAAATGGTGGCCATTTCAATTTTTTTAAAAATTTAAAATTAAATGCAAAAAAAAATCAAAAGTTGAAAAATATTTTTCTTTTATGTGTTAGAACTTAAAACAACAATTCCAGAACACTTTTCATTTTGTCTATATCTTAAAAAATGATTGAGTTATAGCACTTTGAATTTTGCTTATTGCTGACATTTTGAAACGGTCTGATCTGAACGATCCACAATGTTGCTTTAAAATGGCATACACTTTATGATATCGTGGAATTTGGTGACTCTCTAAATCGCTTAAAATAAAACCAGGTTAAATAAAAGATGACTAATTTCTAAAAATTCCTATTAATATTCAGTCTTGACAAAAACTAGAATTCAATCTTATAAATTCACTAATTTTATAAGATTATTTCTACTAATTTGAGCATAGTATTTTTGAACAATGTAACTTACCTTAAAATAAATAAATAAATATGTAAGTATATGAAAGCTACCTCTTCCTCCCGGCATTGCCGGAAGGACTTTTTTTAAATTCAACCCGACAAAAAAATTTCATCTGTCCGAAACTGGCACGAACTCGAAATATTCAAAGCTTACCCGAAATGAAAGAAAATTAATATTTTGATCCCGAAATAGGGAGGTAGTTTTAAACAAGCTTAGAATGAATTCGGGGCTTTTTTTTTTTTTTTTTTTTTTTTTTTTTTTTGGTATGAAAACTAATTATTTAAATGTTCGATGTGATAACCTTGTTTCTGAACTATAAATATGACTTTCTGTGGCAAAAGGACTTTTTCTTGAATTTTCCATGTTTCATTTAAAATGTATCGCTTTTCTTTTCTTTTCTTTTTTTTTTTTTTTTTTTTTTTTTTCCCCAGCAATAGTATTGGTGTATTTTTTACTGTTAAAAATTGTTGAAACAAACAAATGGAATTTCTGTAAATATCGTACGTATCGTATTTTCCTGATACTGTATTTGAAATATTTATCCAGATTATTATTATTTTATTTTATTTTATTTTATTTTATGTTCAATTTTCTTTTTGTTATTAGTGTCGCCTCCCCCCTCCCCTTTTATAATTTTGTATATCATGCGTTTCACAGCATTTCTTTGATTACAAAATTAGAAATTAGAAATCAAAATATATTTCCCCCAGAAATCGCAGAAAGGTATCCTTTGTCACACAGTTTATTTGTCTGCATTATTTTGAGAATAAATTTGAAAAGTTCAAGACGACTCAATGATCAGACGATAATTTTAATTTCAAGTAACAAGCTGTTGCCTGAAATGTTTTCCAAAATAAGATTTGCATTTTTTTAACTTTAAACCTTTATCATAATTGTTCTAAAAAAATCTAAACACAAATATGTTATTAGTGGTAAGCTATCTACAATTATATCTCTAATACAATTTCAATACCAAATGTCGCTTTTGTATAACCTATAATAGATCCTGTTAAAACAAAATTAAGAAATCCTATGTTACCCCGTATACTTTGCAAGCGATAAATAATTAAATCTGCTTCGATAAAAAAAGGGTGTTTGCTTTGTTACATCTCGGTAATCGCTTCGTATTCATCGTAAATCGCGTTTTATTCCCTGCCGGGCAAGAAACCCACTCAACGTCATCTCTTCGATGACGTGGGAGATCTGAGAAGAGCAGAAAGTCGCCTCTTTTCCAGTTTTCCGCTGTTCTTCGCATGGAAGTGCTCCGTAGCTGGGATCGTCGGGCCGTCGGATCGTGCGGCTGCTGGCTCGACGCCTTTCCCTGGGAGATCATCTTCGGCTTCGAAGAGGGGTGGAATAGAAATAAGGTAAGAGGCCTTATTGCCATTCTGCCTTTTCGCATTTAATGCTGGACTGAATTATGCTCCTCTGTACCGGGACAAAAATTACAATGGATCACTAAAAACTTCTTTAAAATTACTATAAAACATCTCCAAAGATGTACAGTCGGTTCTCGTTAATTCGAAGTCTGATAAATCGAATCTTCGCTTAACCCGGGAGAACTCATTGCATGAAGTTTTCTTTCTCCATCGTACTTTTTTTAAGACCCTTATTTAAAATATTTTTCATTTTTATAAAGTTTCAAAATGTGATTTCGATTACTTTGCCTCTTTTGTGAATAAAAGTACTAAGCCAAACAAAAAAAAGCTGATATTAAGTGAATGTAAAGAAAAAGAAAAGCAATTGGGCACCGTGAGAGAAATTCTCACTAGCCAGTTCTCCCGGGTTAATTCGAATAAAACATGAAGTCCCGAAATTTTCAGTAGCAAAATAACGTTAAAATTTTTCTTTTTTCTTTTTCTGGTTTTTTTTTTTTTTTTTTTTTTTTTTTTTTTTTTTTTTTTTTACTTTGTTTAATTTGAATTAATGAGATTCCAATTTTTCCTTTCCTTACTTTCTCCCGCATTTCAGATCCTTGAAACAACTTTCTTTCTTTCATTTTTGTCAGACTATTTCTGAATGCATACAATTCCATGCATTTGATGTCCGCTTTATTTAGTGCCCCGTCTGTGCATTAATGACACCTCCACCCCATCTTCGTTTGTGCTTGTTCCTATAATCCCTTAATTAGTTTATGTATTTATGTCTTTTAATTTAAGTCATATTCTCGTGATAACAGCCGAAATAAATTTAAAAAAAATACTATAACATTAATTTCTGTGTAATAGTACACCTTTAAACACGTTTCTCTCTCATACTTTCCATAATTCGAACATTTTTCGTGGTCCCGACGAGTTCGAATTAACGATAGCCGACTGTATCAGCCTAGATCAATGCTTATGATCTACACGCATTTAACAAAAATGTCTAAAAGTAATGTTAACGATTTTAAAAACATTTAAATTCATTTAAAAAGTGTTCTTTTGTGTCACCAGGACAGTGACATCAGGAGTGAAGAGGCTAAAGCAAGCGTAAAAAAAAATCGGTGTTAAACTCAGACATTTTTCTCCATGAAAGATTTGTTATTCAAGTCATTAGAACGCAAAAAAAATCTGAAATTTTTTGAAAGGGATTGTTGATGCTCATGGGGGGGGGGGGGGTTGGTCTTTGGCCGGTTCCCATTAATTCATCGCTGAGTCACCATTACAAATTGAAATGGTTTAATGAGAATGTTAACCCTAATTCGATTCATAATTATTTGAATAATGTCAGTTAGTAATTACCGCATGTTAGCCTGTGAAGAAATATCACGCAGGCCTTCCCCTCTCCCGCTTCCTTAATAATGTTTTTGAAACAGCCAATAAGAATATTTTTTCCTATATTTTATTCACACTTTTTTCTACACAGAAAAAATGTTTTTTGGAGAGAGCGTAGGGTGGGGGGGGGGGGGGGCTCGTTTTCCAGACTATCAATAAAAAGTAAGTTTTATTGAGAAGATAGAGTGCACTTTTGTGCTCCGTGCCACTTCTTGAATTCAGCTGTGAATGTAATAGGATGCCTCATTTCAAAACGTTACATACTGTACTCATCCTCAACAATTTTTTCAATCTTCGTATCGCCGAAGATTCACAGATTTCTTATTTTAATATCATTTTCATTAAAAAAAAAAAAAAAAAAAAAAAAACTTTATGCTTGTAATGATTTTGTTACCCCAAAATAACCCGTTAATGCTGATGGAAAGTTGGAAGGGGCGGGGGAGTCATTTATTGTAAGTAAATGTAATCATTAATTATAGCATAGCACGGCAGTACTATGCTATATTTATTTCCAGTGCGACTTCTTAATGTTAATTTAATATAGGATTTAACATTGAACGAGTTATTTACTTGACATTTTCCCACATTTTGTACCCGTTGCCACAAATTTTCTTCGGAGCACCTAATTGAGTAAAAAAAAAAAATTCCTCCAATCAAAAAAAAAAAAAAAAAAAAAAAAATCTAGAGATTACGTAATTTAAAAAAAAAAAAAAAAAAAAAAAAAAAAAAAAAAAAAAAAAAAAATTTTTTTTTTTTGTAAGAATTAAACACGGCATATTTAACATGTAGACTAAATAATTAATAAGTAAGACGTAGACTTTAAGACTCAGTTTCATATTGGAAGTGAAACTGACAAGGAAGGTCTCCATACGGGCATACTCCGAAAAATCTGAAAAAATTACAGAATGTTCTTCTCATGTAGTTATATATGTTTATAAAAAAATTTCGGCGGAACCTCCTTATAGCGTCTGTAAAAAAATAATAAAAATTTCGTTTATTTGGCGATTTATCTCCGGTTGGCGAAAAAACGAAATTTTGAAAAATACGCTTTTACGCTTCGAATACTTTTTAAAGAAAAAACTTTCTATGTTCAATTTATTTAAATAAGTTTAGTTTAAGTAATTTTAGTTTTGCATTTTTACTTTACTTTAAGTGTAATTTTGTCATATACGTTTATATGTACTTATAACAAAATGAAATTAATATATTTTATCATTTAAAACACAATTTAAATTGATTAAAATTGTTCCAAATTGAAAAATACACTGTTAAAAATCTGCTGCATTTTGTTGCAACGCACTCCTTTGCTTGTATAGAAAACGGTTACTTGGCCGTGAAATGGAGCTTTCTCATTGGTTGGAATAGAGATATTATATACAAGCGGTGGAGTGCGTTGCAGCAAAATACAGCAGATTTTAAACAGTGTTGCAAAAGCTACAGCTCCGCTAAAAATCTGTACCGTTTTCTGCAGCGTCACTCCACCGCTTTTATAGAAAACGGTCATTTCACCGTGCTATGGAGCATTCTCATTGGTCAGAAGAGAGATATTCTATAAAAGTAGTGGAGTGACGTTGCAGTAAATGCTGCAGATTTTTAACAGTGAAGTCAATTAAAATCAACTTTCAGATTCTTTAAAATCGTCTGCTTGTTCGTTAAAATCGAACAGTGCATTTCCTCGCCAAATCCCGCGTCGCTTTCAGCTTTTCACGCCAATTATTCCAAACTATTTTATTTTTTTACATATCTAATAATGTCATTCCGCCGCTAATTTTCACTGATCCTTTATTACCTACATGAGTAGTTTAATTCGTATTTTTTTTTCAAAAAATTCTGAGTATGCCCCCAATGGAGACCTTCCTTGTGAGATTTTGAAGCATTTGGTACCAAGAAAAAGAGTCAGTTACAGAAAATTATAAATACAGTGTCTCACATAAGTGATGGGACACTTGTGCTTTACAAAAGGAAACTAATCAAATAAATAAAAAAAAACATGTACACATTTTTTGTGGGTGTGTTTCATACTTAAATTTAGTAAAGATTATTACATAACATACATTTTGTCAAAATATTAAAATATTAATTTAATAAAAATACAAATGTTTGAATGGAGCAAAAAATAGCTCACATAAGTGATGGGACAGCATTATATATGCAACAAAAATCGTCTGAAATAAGCAATAAAAATATTTTTTGGGGTTTTATTTTTACTTAAAAGCAATTGGCAATAATTTATAAAATCGTCTGCAGTATTTCTCTCCAGTTTGTTTTGGAATTTTTGTGTTTTAGCTCTGTGTAGCCATGAATGCTAAACGAAAAGAAACTTCGCCTGAAATTCGAAAATTAGTTATTAATTTGCATACTGAACGTGAAAAATCTATTAGAAAAACTGCTGAAACAGTTAACTTGAGTCGTTCAACAGTTTTCAATATCATTAAACGATATAAAAAGAATCATATGATTCAGGATAAAAGAAGACCTGGCCGACCATCAAAGCTATCCAATGGAATAAAGCGAATTATCGTTCGAAATATTAAAAAAATTCCAAGAAATAGTGCTTCAAAAGTTGCTGCTGATTTACAAGCATTATACAGAATAATTGTTAACTATGAGACTATTAGAAGGGTAATTCGATCTGCTGGATATCACGGTAGAGTAGCCAGGAAAAAATTCTTCGTAAGTGAAAAGAATAGAAAACTCAGACTAGCTTTCGCAAAATCCAACATAAATAAGAATTCTGATTACTGGAATAAAGTTATATTTGCTGATGAGAGTAAATTTAATATATTTGGTTCTGACGGTTGAATCTTGGTGTGGAGAAAACCCAGGGAAGAATTTCGCAAACAGAACTTGGTACCAACAGTAAAACATGGTGCAGGAGGAGTTATGGTATGGGGGTGTATGTCGTCCGCTGGAGTTGGTAATCTTGTTTTTATTGACAGTATAATGGATCAGTACAAGTATATTGATATTTTAAAGCAAAATTTGAAATCTTCAGCACGAAAATTGAACCTTCATAACGATTTGAAATTCTACCAGGACAATGACCCCAAGCACACTGCTCTGAACGTTAGACTCTGGCTGCTATATAACTGTCCTGAAATAATAAAAACACAACCACAATCTCCAGACTTAAATCCCATAGAGAATATTTGGCAAGAATTGGAATCAAGAATTCGCAAACACACCATTTCTTCAAAACAACAACTAAAATCGGTGCTTCAAGAAGAATGGGGTAAAATCACTCCAGAAATCACAAAAAAACTAGTCGAATTCATCCCAAAAAGATTAAATCATGTTTTAAAAGTAAAAGGAAATCCAACAAAATATTAAAACCTTTTAAAAAGTAAAATTTTTGGATAAATATTTGATGGAAAAGTAAGTGTCCCATCACTTATGTGAGCCATTTTTTGCTCCGTTCTGAACAATTGTATTTTTACTAAATTAATATTTTAGTATTTTGACAAAATGTATGTTATGTAATAATTGTTACTAACTTTAAATATGAAACACACCGAAAAAATTTTTGCACATGTTTGTTTATTTATTTTATTGCAGTTTCTTTTTATAAAGCACAAGTGTCCCATCATTTTTGTGAGACACTGTATGAAGCATGATTTTTATAATAAAGAGACATTTTGAAATATTGATTAATGTATCAAGACGATTTTTAACTGAAGAAATATAGAAAATAAGCAAATTGAGCTTTTCCCTATTTATTGTTTCTTCAAAATAATAGAAAATAACCTAAAAATATATATGTAAATGGTATTTGAAAACGAGGTTTTTGATACATTGGCACCAGAAAAAAATCGCGCCAAAGCCAGTGCGTAAATATTTGTGCCGGGATTTTGTACTTATACCACATTTTAAAAATTTCTCCGCCTTATATATTCGAAGAAAATAAAAATAAATTAAGATAAATAAAAGTCTTCAAAAATAAGAGTATTAAAGAATAATAGTAAAAAAAAAATTAGTATATCATCCTTGGTATGTAATGAAATTAGTAAATCTGCAGAACTAGGTCTTCAAACTCAATTCCTGGCAATTTTTTAAGGCTAAACCGCAGATATAATGACTACACTTGGCGTAAAACTTTTCACGCTGCAATAAATTAGCCAATTCTATTAACCGGTGCGTACGTATTAACGCCACCGCAGTTACAGATTTGGCGATTTGTAATCTACACCTAAAATTTTTGCGACCAATCATAAAATAAAACATTTTACTTAAAATTAAAACACTTTCAAAATTCAAAACACTATATTTAAAAACAAAGTAACATATCGGATTTCCACTCCGAACGGAAAATGGGCCGATATAGAGTCATTTCTGCTGCGGTGGCGTTAATACGTAAGTACCTATTAACCTAATCATTCAAATCGAATGTGAACAAATATAAACAATAATGTTTACAAATAATTATTTTAAATTTCCAATTTGGCGATTTTTTAAAATCACTCCTAAACTTGTAACATTACAAATAATTAATCATTGGATAAAATTTAATTTTGAATTTACTTGTATTAAATTTATTATTCTGATGATTGTTAAAATGATAAGACACTATACGATTTAATTTTTAAAACATCACAAAGAGTTTTGGTACAAAAATAACTGGTTTTTTTTTATGTTTCAAGTTAATATTTTTATAAACCTGTTTTGATTCATTATTTGTATGAAATAATAAAATGTAAACTCATTTGAAATATTCATAACGCTCTGCCTTTTGCACAGATATCTAATACTTACCATGTTGGCGTAATTTTTTTACGCCGATTTGGCGAAAATTTCGTTTTCAAATACCAGTCTCATAAATATTTTTAAATCATTTTCTATTATTAAAAAAAAAAAAAAAAAAAAAAAAAAAAAGTGATAAATAAAAAGTTTATTAAAAACAATAGAACAAAACAATTTATATCATTTTAAAAAAGAAAGTAACAAGAAAATAATTTACTAATAAATATACAATGATAGGCAGGTTAGCATGTGAGACACATAACCGCCATTTTGTTCCAATCGTGCCAACGTGTTGCATATATGCATCTGTCCCCAACTTTATTACGTCGAACCCTGCCCAGAGTTGTGATAGCGGTATGAATGTGTTTCACTGTTGAAATTCTGTCGAAGTTAAATTCCAATTTTGGGCAGAATTTCAATTCAAACATTGATTAATTTATCAAGAAGTTTCTAACTAAAGAAATATAGAAAATAAATAAACATGATGTCATACATAAAATAAAATAAAAATAAATACATTTGATTGATACTATGTGCAATATGCGCAGTGTATCAATACTGATTGTTAAGTATAAATATCAGTAATATACAGGCGGTGATGTAGTCATAAAAAATACAGAGAGCAGAGGGTATACGTACGTTCAGGGCAGAAGTTATACTTTAGAGTGCAGATACTATTTAGCTTTCTTAAGGAACAGAGGGTATACGGTGTTCCTTAAAAAATCCAGAAAGCATATGGCGGATGCCTCCGGATACCCTCCACGACATGTATAGAGACGAGTTTTTTTTTTGTCGAATATGACGTCATAATTCATAAGAAAAAAAATTCGCCGAGGAGAAAAGTGACATCTGATTTTTGACATCGTAAAAAGTGAAATTAATTTTAAGAATTAAAAGGAGCATTTTTATGACGTCATATTGGAAAAGAAACAGATATTTTGAAATATTTGGTAGTAAGACAGGAAGTATGTACAGATTTCAGTTCTATATGTAAAAAACTAACGATTTAGAAATGAGGCATACGATTTGGTACGGCTCTGGGTAAATTACATCAGTAATTGTGATACGATACCATATAAAGGAAGTCCTGATGATGATATCCTCAGTTAATTTTGAAATGAGTTTATCTGAATGCAGTAGTTATTAAAAAACTTGAAATATTAAACAAAAACATAATTTGCTGAACAAATTAAAAAAACAAAATTTATTTCCTACACTATTTAAGTCCGAGAAGGGACAGATATTAAAGTAATTGATTTATTTATTTCTACATTTAATATTAATTTTTTGAAAAAATAAGTTAAATCAAGTGAACATAAAAAAATAAAAATGAAATTCAAACAATATGATACTCAAACACCCTAGATCTTAGATTCCGCTCAAATGATATCGAAATAAATCTAAGACTTCTTCAGAACATTTGCTTTTTAGATTGCCTATTCATTTTGTTTACACTTGCTATAAACGTAAAACAAAATCTACAATACAAATATTTGCAAGTTGAGTTTGGAAAAAAAGAGATTTATTTCGGTATCATTTGAGCGGAATCTAAGATCTAGGGTGTTTAAGTATCATATTGTTTGAATTTCATTTTTATTTTTTAATGTTCACTTGGTTTAACTTATTTTTTCAAAAAATTAATTAGGATGAGCGAAGCGAATCCTCTACTAGGCCACTCAAATTACACTTTGTCGTACACTTTACAAAAAAACTATTCAATATTTTGACTTCAAATTAAACACAAAAATGAAATATGATCTGTAGATTTGCAGAATATAATTTTTTTTACAGTAAAACGTTAAAAAAATATTATTTTAATTAATTTATTTTACATGCATTTCCAATACGGACGCATTTTAGCAAATGAATAAAAAATGAAACGCGTATATTTTCAGAAAAAAAATATAAATCATGGAGTAAGTAGTAATTATCGATAGAATCATGATCAACTTAATAAATAAAATATGTTTTCATTATTCAGCAAAATCGTTTGCACAGATGACACTTAAACATTTAAAAAAAATTGTATTATGGATTTTTTTTTTGTAAAGTGGCAACAAAAGAATTCTAAACAAATAAAATTAATTGTTAAATTTGTTATATAAATGAAAAATTAAAAGAATTGCGTGAACTTGTTGCCTCGATTCAAGCTCTTTATAAATGTACTAAAGCAAAGTTGGCCGATTCAGAAATGACAAATGGACTTCAACCATTTCTTACTTTATCATTTGTATCGAAAGTAATGTTACGTTCTTATTTGTGGACCGAAAAAGTTTTAGTGAACGGAACTTTAGACTTTGTTGCACGTATTAAAGAAAATCACAAACCACCAGACCAGATATCGCGAATAATCATGGATAAATTTGAATACTACAGTAATTTAACTTATAAGAATTGGTGCGTACCAATTCCCCCAATAATTGAATTCTGGAAAAATGGAAGCATAAATTGCTCAAGGAGAGAATTTCTTCTGCAGTTAGCTTTTGCTGTTACAATTCATAAATCCCAAGGTTTAACATTAGATGAAGCAGTTGTAGATATTGAGGATATATAGGCACCAGTTGGATTAAAAACGTACGTAACGTTGTCAAGAGTGAAAATCCTTCAAAATTAAGCATTCAATAGAAATTTTCCTTATGAAAAATTCTACAATATCAAAATTCTCATGCGCTAACATGTATAAAAACGAAGAAATTAGAATAAAAAGTTTTACAGTTAAAAATTCGTGGTATCGACGAAAACAGATTTCAAATGCTTTTCCAGAAAATGGGATTTTGAAGAAGTAACTTTCTTCAAGCTCTCTTCAAATATATTATTCTAAAATAGCTGTCAAAGATTATTTGATGCTAATTACAAAAATTGGAAACATGCATATTTCAAACAACTTTAAAAACACCAGTGGCTACTAGAAATTGTAAAAACATCTTTAAAAGAATTTTTAGTTGAAAATTTAAAAATATTTTGTAAAAGTTTGCTTCGAAAATATATTTCTTTATTCCAGTCTTACATCATAAATAAAACATTCCTAGGAAATTGATAGTTATTTGGCTGAACTTACATTTGTATAATTAAAATGCGCCAAAACATAAAATACGGTTTTTGTTTAATAAAGATTCAAAAATAATATTAAAAAGTAATGTTACTTTCAAATATTTTATGAAAAAATGCTTCGCGAATCCAAACAAAGCACGGCTTTTTCTAGTATTAAATGTAGAAATAAATAAATCAATTACCTTTAATATCTGTCCCTTCTCGGGCTTAAATAGTGTAGGAAATAATTTTTTTTTTTTTTTTTTTAATTTGTTCAGCAAATTATGTTTTTGTTTAATACTTTTTTCATTTGGCGAATGGTTTTTATTTTTAATTAGCCAAATTACTAATGTTGGTCAAATGTCAGCGAGAACACTGGGATGGGGGGAAAAAACTAAAATTTATTTTAAAAACCATAAAAGAGGCAGTAAATTGAGATACAGTTTTGAAACCAATTGCATTCCGAAGTGCAAATTTTACTTTATTTGGCGGTGTAAAATTAGAATTGTACTATGTTTATAAGTTAAAATAAATATGAAGTAAAATCGAAATTTATGCCATCAGTCAGTAGGACGTCAGTGTTATTCACAGACACATATACAGTGCAGTTTTCTGTTTAACAAAATTTTCAACTAAACTTTGATATTGCACGCCATTAACACGTGAATTAATGTACATAATACGAAAAATATATTCTATGTAACGAAGTTTATTCATTTTTGTGGGCGAACCGTGTTCAAACGAAGAGCTTGCTGTTGGCATGGATATATGAATTTAATTCTGCATGTTGTATGAAAATGAAATTGCTTTTTACTTACCCATCATACGTAGTATAGGGTAAGTCTTGCAATCGTTTTGAAAATCGAAAAATTTTTTTTGACGGATTTACACGTTTTAGATGTGGAGATTCCGAAAAACATATTTTTAGAAAAAAAAATTTGCCGTCCGTCTGTCTGTCTGTAAACGCTCTATCTCCCGAACAAATTGAGATAGAGACTTAAAATTTTGTATGTAGTTAGTATGTAAGAGTGGGACGAACCCTATTGAATATCAGCAACCTCGATTATCCGGAACTATTTTTTTCGGACTCTCGAAAAATTCGTTCTGATGAAAGGTATATGAAAATTTTCGAATTTTTTTGTTCTAAGGAATGGACGTAAAAGGCAATAAAATAACACACATTTTGCATATAGAACGAAGTCGATCGGATAATTAGTTGCCGTGATATTTGTAATCTTGTTTTCCACATTCTTCGATTTTTCATGACCCTGTATTTCATTCAAATTTCAATTCAGAGGTATATTTTAATTGAAAATGAGACGCTTAATCCGATGCAGTTAATTGTTAGTTAATAGAATTATTATTATTGGAGTTATGAGGATGTTTCTTTTACGCAGTTCGGTACTACTTGAGTAGTTTGGCGTTTTATATAATTTGTCGAAATTGGTACGTCAGCAGTTCTTTAATGTAGCATTACTGTGTATATTAACAGTATTTAAATTTTGTTTATGAATTGCAATGCATTGTATAAATAGTTTTCACATGTTTTATTTTCATATACATATCCATGATGGGTAAGTATTACGGTGGCCCCCAACGACTAGTTTATTTATTCATTCATTTAATCATTGCCATACTTCTTGGTGCAGAACAGAGCTTTTATTTATTTATTTTTCACACTGAAATAAAACACTTGCTATCGCCACTTTCTCACATAAATATTCTGAGCTGATAGGTACGAATGAGGGGGTAGACCTTTGATACTAAAAAGGGGATTCCAGTTTCATAAAAATGTCACAGATGGAATGGATATTCTGATCAATGATTAGATGCGCGTAAATTTGGAAGAACAGTGTAATTTTAATAAAAAAATTTAATTTTACTTAAGAAAGGTGTTATAATAAAAATAAATGACATTGACATGTTTCGAAACCGTCAAATAAGTTCCATAGTCATAATATAAAATACTAGAAGATAGCCCGTCAAAATGACGTGTTTGCATTTTTAAAGGATGATAAAAAAAATTACAACAACTGTGGTCAATCATAGCCACTTTAGGCTGAAACAATTTTGATAAATACAGCGATTAAACTTGGAAAGGGAGAAATCTAACAAACAAACAAAAAGAAAAAAAGAAAGAAAATTTTAACAGAAATCTGCGTTTAACCCTTCCCGGCGCAATGTTACCACTCCGGCAACACCTAATTTTAATTCCAAACTTACAAACGGCACGAATAATATTTTAGTAAAATTTTACTTTTACAATGACAGCTTAAATCAGGGAATTCTTAATTTCTAAAAAAGTCTTTTGTAAATTCCGGTGTCAGTCAACAATTTCTCATTTTACGAACAGAATTTGTCTGCGCCGGAAAGGGTTAAAACTATAGAAAAACTATCTGGTAGATGGGGGTGCGGATTATAATGAAATTTAAAACGCATCCGCGGCTTGCTTAAATAAAAAGTTTTAATTAAATAGTGTTTTTGAAATCGTGAAAAGATTTCAAAGCGAAGTAAAATGTAGTGACGTCATTTACAGCTCCCACTGTAAATCTGACCATTGAGAACGCTCCATAACGACTATGGAACGGTTTGATTGGTCAGAAAATAGATTGCCTTTAAAATCGGAGGTAACTTTTCACAATGTTTTTTATAGATTTGAAATTCTCAAGAGTCATTCACGGCTGTAAAGAAAAAAAATTCAAGCAACCCGAATATAAAAATTTTAACAATATTGCATTTAAATTAAAACGCACCTTCGCTTTCCCTTAATAAAAAGTTTTAATTAAATATACACTGTAAAAAATTTGACTCATTTGCTACAGCGTCACTCCACCGCTTTTATAGAAAACGGTTACTTTACTGTGTTACGGAGCACTCTCATTGGTCGTAAAAGAGATATTCTATAATAGCTGTGGAGTGCCGCTGCAGCAAATGGGTCAGATTTTTAACAGTGTACTTTTTGAAATCGTGGAAAGATTTCAAAACGAAGTAAAATGTAGTGACATCATTTAAAGCTCCCACTGTAAATCTGACCAATGAGAACGCTCCATTACGACTATGAAACGTTTTCATTGGTGAATGAGTTTCTTTTTCTCGTGGATAGGTTTACCCCGGAATTGTTATACACGGAGGGGTTTTATATATATAATTAGATAAAATATATAGATTTTATATTATGATTATGGAATTTATTTGACGGTTCCGAAACATGTCAATGTCATTTATTTTTATTATAACATCTTTCTTAAGTAAAATTAAAAATTTTTATTAAAATGTTTATATAAAAGGTTTATATAAAATGTTTATATAATATGTTTATTTAAAATCTGGTGATTTAAAAAATCAATTGGATTTAATGAACAGTGTAATTTATTTTTTATAGAAACGTGTACAAAGTAGAGGTCTGTACGGAACCGTGCTTGGCCCGTACCCGGCCCGGCAGATTTAGAATAGTTTTCTTTTACGTGCCGGGCTGGCAAAAAAATTGAACGGGTCAGACGGGCCGGGCCGATAAAAAAAATTTGCAGATTTAAGCAGAAATTATAAAATATGAGCTATTTTCAACGAAAATGATTTTAACGAAAATAATTATAAATGTGCGTCACGAGCCATACTAGTTTGACAGCATCAATATAAAAATGTACAGTGTAGAGATCGGAATCGGAGAGTTACATTGTGTGTAACCCGTTATAATTTTTTTTTTTAGCTGACTCATGCCGGTCCGAGATCAAGCTTGCATTATTTTTCTACATATAGATTGGCCGGATAGAACAAGACTTAATTGTTCTCAAGGTCTGTAGGGCAGAAAACATGATTTGCAAAATTATTAACAGCGATAAAGAACTTATGCTAGCTCAATCTTTGGATATATACTTCTTGATGGTTTTTAAATTAATTTCTCAATAATGCGAAAGTTTGACATATTTTCTGATTAGTTTTGAATTGTAAAAGTATAAAAGTGATAAACCTAACTATTGAAGGGATTTGGAATCGAATAGAGTTTTTCATTTTTGGTAAATAAAATACATGTATAACCTTGTTGAGATATAATAGTTTCTCAAATGATTGCAATTTTTTCTCCCTTCCCTTGCTATTGCTTCCGGAAATTCTATTAAAAACGCTAATTATGACAGTATTTTATTTGCTTGCCGTATTCTTAAATTGCTTGTAGCAAAAAATGGATAACGCCATTCGATTATATAGTTTCTGAATAAATATACCTACTAATCTTAAGCGTTTCTGAGAAAGAATAAAAAAATGAATTTAGAAATGTATCAGAAAGGAGCTTCTTTGAATTTAAGAATGAATTTGGATTTGAAATCTTTAATAAAATGATATAGAAATATTTTTATAAATCGTCTTTTTTTAAACAGCTTCAAAAGTAACGATGTTTTTAGCTTTCTTTCTTTTTTCTTTTATTCTAAGCCATATTAATTTTTTAATGAATCATTATTCGAATGTTGAAAGCCTAAGAATCTAAGTAATCACTAATGTTGTAAATGTGTATTTCCTGTAAAATGTACTGTAAAATCATTCCATAGATATGTATGTAGTATTCTTTAAAGAAATCTTAATTATATGATAAAAATCTGAATTTTTTAGTTATCATAGAAATTGAAACGGGCCAAAACGGGCCGGGCCTGTTTTCACTGATTTCTGTACGAACCGGACCTAAAATATAAAAACTTAAACTGGCCGGGCCGGCCCCGGGCCTAGAAATTCCGGCCCGTGCAGACCTCAAGTACAAAGTAATATTACAGACCATCTGCAATATTGAGAGAGAAAAATTACGCGACGCTTAATTTTTGCTTATGTCTCTTGATTATGTGTTTCTTTAGACATTATTCTAATTAATTTTTTCTCATATGACTACATCGCATTAAAAAAAAAAAGTGCACATATGATAAAATACATTTTTTGCAATATAAATTTCATAAATTTGATTTCTATTTAACGAATTTTCTTTGTAACGAAATATTTAGGTGTAACGATGATATTTCGTTTAGTGAAAGTTTCACTGTAGATAGGTGATTATCAAGCATACTGTGTACATGTGACTGTAAAAATGAAAATTTTCCATTTAAATCTCCCTTGTCTCCCGAGGCAAGTACGTTTCTTTAATAATTGTTTCAGGAATGGGCCGCGCCTCTGAAGGGACCTTGAAAAAAAGAGGCCCACGCCGAAACAAGAGAGAGGAAGGCGGGATATGCGCGCTATATTAGGCTGCGTTCGTTCTTCGGGTATTATGAAATTGGCTGGACATTTCTTATTTGGTTGGATACGATGCGAAGCTAAGTCATATGTTGCGTAGTTAATCGCATCGCATAAGGACGGCGAGTCTTTTCCTATTCACGTTCCAAAATTTCGAAAAAGTATATTTTACATGATTATGATATACCAACGATAGAAATTTTAATGTATCAAATAGTAATAAATCAAAATTAGCTAACATTTCTTTTTAACAAAGAAAAAAAAAATATATATATATATACATGGGTATTTTTAAAATATCATTTCTGTTGTTTCATCTAGATGCCAAATAATTTATAATCAGCTTCATTCTTGGTTTGAAATAATAAAACTTCATGCAAAATCACCATAAAATCAAAACAATACACGGGGCGCGTTTCGAGCTGGAAATAATAAAAGTTTGTCATCGGATTTTGTAAACATGTGTCCGTCAAACAACAAAGTCACCATAAAAGTTAATATTCTATATAATATGGGCAATGACATTCACAGCAGCGCTAACTTTTAAAAAATATTAGGTAGGCTTAAAATTTTTAAAGTAAGATGACACACACATATTTTTCCCCTCAATATGTATGCGTGCAGAATGAGGGTAAAAGACCTTTACTAAAGATAATTCGAAATTATGTTTCTTTTAAGCAAATATTTAAACTATTATAAATTAATTATAATTTCATAACTATGAAATCGCTAACTTTTGAAAGTGTAAAAAACTAAATGTCAAGAAAAGCATACATTTTTTTAGTCACCTAACTGCTTTATCAATTGGAAATATCAAAACAACTGGCAAAATATACTTTTTTTTTTTTTTTTTTTTTTTCCTTGAGAAATTCAACTATACATCCGCAGAAATGGGTTTCTATTTTTTTCAAACGAATTATATTGAAAACATAATTTTATTTTCGCAATAAAATAATTTAGAAAAATAAATCACGGTTAAAATCAATTGAAAGGGGATGGAGGAGGAGGGGGGGGGGGAGTGAAATCAAAATTATTGGGTGGGTTCGCGCTCCATGGGCCCATATAAGTTTTCGCCACTGAATATTATAATAATCTGTATAACATGGATAATGGGTAATAATTATTTTCTGCATGTCGTATTCTCTTATACTTACTTCGACTGATGACGAGCTGTTAAAATTTTCAGCTCGAAACGCGCCTTGTGTATTGTTTTGATTTTATGGTGATTTTTTATGAAGTTTTATTACTGTAATTGTTACTTATCGCCAATTTTCTGTTATTTTTAAGAGAATGCAAGGTAAGTTTGATTCTTTTGGCAAGATGTTTTTACTTGAATTCTTATTATTTATTTCCTAAGTCGTCTTTAGGAATAATTGTCAAAATAGCGAGAATCTACAACTTTTAGTTGTCTGGAATTGAATTCCAAGTTGTAATAATTTTACTATTGGCATTTTTGCTTATAATGCTTTTTAATTTTCCTTTTGCGGTTACCTCCTGATTCTTACTTACTCTTAAAATTTTATGAGCCAATATTGAACTAGATTGGAATACACTGAGATATATTTCAGTTTCTTCGATCTTTATTCATCAATCATCAGTCTGAAGTTCGAGCTTTCTAACAAAAGTAAATATTCAAAATGGGGAGTTTTTAACAACCGTAGGTCCATTCCAAATAAATATATTTTAATTGAGATTTATTGGAACT
The DNA here is from genome assembly GCA_964019185.1 of Maratus speculifer. Lineage (NCBI taxonomy): Eukaryota > Metazoa > Arthropoda > Arachnida > Araneae > Salticidae > Maratus > Maratus speculifer. The sequence continues at coordinate 444,804,165 of OZ025290.1, read as the reverse complement.
ACAGGAATTGCAGTTGTAAAAATAAATATTGGAGTTTTTTTTTTATTATTATTTGTTTGTTTTACATTATTTTTACTTTTGTTTAATTTAACGTGATTCATGTCTGTAAAGATGAAATTTTGTAGTCGTTTTTTCACTCATTGATACGTTGATCGAATGATAAAATACATGAGGAGCTCGGAGGCCAAGAAATATAAGTAACAAATATTCGATTTGGAGTAAATTGAGTTTGAAGATAATGGATGTTCAATTTGAACATCCATAATAATTGACTGAATTGAAATAGGAAACTGCCACTGGTTTCATTATGTTCTTTTATCTCTTATTTCAAAAACTGCAAAAAAAAGTAGAGTACAATTTCCTTTATATTTATAATTAATCAATAGTAATTATTTTTCGACAAAAGTGGTTGGTATCTAGACAGGCCCGTAGCTAAAAGGACGCTATGGGCGGCTCAGCTCCCGTAAAATATTTTGAGCCCCCCCCCCCCCCCTGGAAACGATTCCAAAATCACTAAATAAATTTCTGCTCCGAAAATTCAAATGAAATTTTGTTCAAAATTTAATTTAATTTTCAGATTTTTTCACAGTTTTGCAGAAATACTAAATTGTACCTAAAATAAGTGTTTAAACACTCCCTCATCTTATTTGTACACATGAAACCAACATGATATTTAATTTTGCTCCAAGTTATACACTCAAAATGTTCATCATCCTGTACTTTTCTAAGCATAAAATGAAATTATTACTACAGTTTAATAAGAAACATAGTATCTACAGTGTAAATATGCACTAATTTATCTTTCTGCGTCAGAGAGAGAAAAAAAATTATGAGCCCCCCTACATTCTCTTGACCCCCTCCCCCCCCCCCCTCCTACTATTCACTTCTAGCTACGGCCCTGTATCTAGAAAGCAGCACATAATAAGAAAATTACTTATATTTCTTTACCTGAAAAGAAAAAAACCTATTTCCAGGTCCGTCTGTGCACTTAGTTCTCTTTCTATTTTTCTTTTTTAATTTTGTCATTTATACCCCTTGGCTTCTGTAGTCCTCATATGTACACAGTCGTCTTTTCGATGACATTATAGCATTTTAGTGTTTTGTAGAGCAACTGTAAATTAATAAATTAAATTTAAGGCTTTTTTCCCCATTAAACGGTCAGAGATTACCAATCACTATTTGTATTGCCTTTGTGTAAATTAAGTCGGTTCACATATGTAAAAATGGAATCTTGTAATCGATTATCACTCGATTTACTAATATTCTTAAAATAGTTATTTAAATGGGGGGGGGGGGGGTGTACACAGGCGTGTTTCTGAAGGCAATGAAGCACTATAATATTTTTAGAACTGAATTATAAATTAATAAATCAATTTTAAGGCCGTGTTACCGTTAGCCGTGCGGCGCAGATGATCAGTTGTCCATTATTATTGAATTTATAACTGTATGAGGGTTGCAACAATAATGGAGTTAATGATGCATCAGACCATGCTCGCTAAATAAGCCAAATGTCCGTGAAACGGCTATAATGACATATCTAACTCCTTCGGTATCGACGTCCCATACACGAATTTTATTTAATTAATAACGCCGCTTTTTTTTCAGTATCTGTATTACGTATACCGTATTACGAAAATGCTCTAATTAAATAAGAAAAATACTTACTTTTTATTACTAGTATTAACGCGGCTGCCACTGGCTACTATTTTTTTTTTTTTTTTTTTTTTTTTTTTTTTTTTTTAATTCCGTCCAGCACCATTTTCTGAAAACAAAAATCTTTCACAGATACTTTGACAACATGTGCAACAGAAATATACTACAAGATTATTTCTTAAAAATAATGGTACAAATACGATATAAAAAGCAAAGCCTTCCCTAAAAACCGTATTTGTATGTATGCACCCTTTGAAGAACTTGGAGGTGCATGTATGTATACCCAGATCCCGAATGGATTAGAAAGTAGAAAATAAAATACAAATACAAATAAAAAACTAGTCGTTGGAGGCCACCGTAATACTTACCCATCATGGATATGCATTAAATAATATATGAAAACATAACATATGTAAACAGTTTATAAAATGGATTAGAATTCCAAAATAAAATATAAACGTATATTTAAGTATTTTTAACACATCATCATGCTCTATTAATGAATTTCTGATGAACCAATTTCGATAAATTGTATGAAACGCCAAACTATTCAAGTAGCACTGAATTGCATAAAAGAAACATCCTTATAACTCTAAAAATAATTATCATATTCACTAACGGTTTCTTGCATCGAATTAAGTGTCTCATTTGCAATTAAGAGATATCTTTGAATTGAAATTTGGATGAAATACAGGGTCATGAAAAATCAAAGAATGTGAAAAACAGGATTAGAAATATCTCGACAATTAATAATCCAATCGATTTCGATTTTTATGCAAAATTTGTGTTAATTTATTGCCTTTTACGTTCACTCCTTAAAATAAAAAAATTCGAAAATTTTTATATACCTTTCATCAGAACGAATTTTTCGAGAGTCCGAAAAAAATAGTTCCGGATAATCGAGGTTACTGATATTAAATAGGCTTCGTCCCATTCTTACATACTAAGCACATACAAAATTTCAAGTCTCTATCTCAATTTGTTCGAGAGATAGAGCGGTTACAGACAGACAGACACACAGACGGACGGACGGCAAAAAAATTTTTTTCTAAAAATATGTTTTTCGGAATCTCCAGTGTCCGAAACGCGTAAATCCGTCAAAAAAAAATTTTCGATTTTCAAAACGATTGCAAGACTTACCCTTATACTACGTATGATGGGTAAGTAATAAAAGCTTACAATAATTTTGCTTAAAAATTCGCTGGTACAGTTAGCAATACATTCCTGTTTAGCATGTAATAAATTTATAAACAAGAAAAAAAAATAATGATCCAAATACAGCTTAACTATTTAAAATTATTTTGTGTGTGTATATATATATATATATATTTAGTAAGTTATTTTTTACACCGGACACGTTCATGAATTCCTTTTCCTCTACTAAATACTTAAAAAACTCACATATATGTTTTTTTTCCCTAGTAAATTATTTTTTAGAAAATGTCATTACAATGTGTTATTGTTACCAATTCATTTTCGGACGTAACCATCGCGAAAAGGTGATCGTCGAATATCAGTCGAGTATAATTTCAAAAAGATAAAAACATCCGATTTTTTAGCACCTGTGAATGAGTTTGTAAATGGTGATTCACACATACAGGAATGTATGATGTCAGGAAGCGACCGCAGAAAATTCTTTATCATTTAATAATCGCAGTTTATTTTAAATGACATGGCGTTATTTTGATACAATGATTTGAGTAAAAAACACAACTGCGACTAAATTACGCAAAAAATTTCCATTTAAAAATACTGGTTCTAAAATTGTATACGGGACGCTCTATGCGAATAGGTTATAATGTCCCCATCGTCAACATGCGTCCATTCGTGTAATTTTAACTCAGGATTAAAACCATTATTCATATTATGTTTACCGTCGATATATAATATTTTATATCAAATATTTTATTTTATATGTAATACAAGAGGCTAGAAAAACTTATTTTTTTATTTATTTGTTTAAGTTTTAGAAAGTAAAACTGATCCATATTTTATTTTGCTTCAAATAATTAAATTTAGATTTTGTATTGTAAGTAATAAGTATCTATCTATTTTATTTTATTAAAAAAAACTGAAATTATTTTCAACTGAGCCTTAAAAATCACCGAAATTCGGTTTGGGCAGAGTAAACTTGTTTCGATAGACCACTTGGAATATTGAAGCGTGTAAAATATCTCGTGAACATGGAAAGGAAATGTGTCATAGACAAAAGACGTGTCATAGTTTCATAGAAGTGTTTTTATTTCTTAAGAAAAGAAAAGAAAAAAAAAACGTTTTGTTACATTATTCTGCTATTTATGATTCATTCATGTAGATTGATGCAGACGATATTTTATTTTCTGCAAATCGTTTGCTTTAATGGAAAAGGGGAATGAAAACGATGTTGTTTTGCGTAATAATAATAGTAAATCAAACAATCGTCTGAAATCTGCAAAATATAAAATTTTAAAATTATTAAATGTTGGACTATTTTGTTACGATTTGTGTTTATTTTTTGCTTATTGGATTTCTTATATATTTCTTAACAATTTCAACTTTCCAAATTGAGATTTCGGGTCTGTCCTCAAATTTTTTCCCCCGCTAAATTGTCCTTAGGGTTACCGATTATTTAGTATTCTAAACACGTTTGTTTGTAATAATATGTGAATTGTGATGATATTCGATGACGTGTAATTTTCTGCAACCTCCTGCTGTTCCGTTAGTAAGTATAACCGAAAGTTTCGCATTGTTGTTCTTAGGAAAATATAATAATAAGCCATTTATGAAAATTTTATTCAAAAATGGAGTTTATTTAGAATTTCGAATTTTTTAAAGCGTATAAACTTCACATTAATAAGAGTGAGCCTTTTTTTTCTTTTTCCTAATCCGTTCCCTCCTTATAGTTGAATGGTTTTTTGACTTAAGAATTTGTTTTTTATTTTATTTTATTTTTTCCGGTCGTAGATGATGATCTTAATGAGAGATAGCGTGCAGCCAATGTAGCAGAACACATTTTGATACCGGGTCAGAACAGGAAACTTGAATGGTTCCTATGCACGAGAGACAACACATCGGACATTGACCCACCCCAAGTATATCGATCGTTATTTCTTCGTAGTAATATAGTAACACCTCGTTTTTACATTTTTTGCTCGGATGGGAGAAATAGGGCGTGAGAAAACATTTTTATTTTTAAATTAACATAACTTTACACATACAAATAATTGAAAACTTCTTTTCTTTTTTTTTCTTTTTCTTTTACGAAACATAGAAAAACTTTGAATTTATAAACACACAGATATATTACGTTATTAGAGTTTTAAAATTGCGTTTATTATTATTATTATTATATATGTCATTATCATTTTCCTTTCAAATTTTAATTGGATTCTTATAAAAAAAAAATATTTATTGGTTTCGGGTTGACTTATTCATGATATGAATCATCATGATGAAATATTCGAAAAATTCGAATTAGGTGGGCTCGGTTCCTTTCAGACCGTGCAGAACCCTGATTCGATTCAACTTTATATGTGATTATCGATTTTATTTAATTTTTATTTTTATCTATAGTATTTCATAAATAAGCTTTTCATTTCTCAAAATTTATAACGGCAAACTAAATAATCTTACGATTGCGGCGAAAAAATACTAATAATAATGATTTTTTTTTCTTCCTGGGCGAAAATTTCAACAAGTAGCTGGAAGCAAATTCTCTCATTTTGAAGAAATCTCCATGAATGATTATAAGGAGATATTCTTTCATCTTGTGAATCACATGACATTGTGACGTCACAGGAATTCAATGTTTCTTTCTATGCTTCAAGCTTCTAAGTTTCTGAAGAGAAAAGCAAATTCCGGGAATACGTCACACATGCAGAAGCTGATAGCGTGAAAGATTGAGCCTTGCATATTACTAGGAAATTTTAATTTCCGTACATGTTTGCTGTAAATTCCAGGAACGGTAAAATCTTAGTTCTCTTATAGAATCACGATTGCGTTCAGATTAAGGGATTATGTAACTAATAAAACATGAAAATAATTGTCGACAGTTTTTTATTTCGGAAAACACATACTTTAAAACCATTTTTTTTTCTTTTTTTTTTTTTTTTTTTTTTTTATATAAAATAAAATGTTTTTCAAACTGTATTGAGTTTAGAATTTAAAGTATTGTATAGTCCCTTAAAAGAAGTTTATTTGTTTTGTGAACAAAAACAAAACTACTAAAGTTGCTAGTTTTTAAGGTTAATTGAAAAGAGAGGAACAGAAAGTGCTTAATATTGAATTCAGACACTTTTCTCCCGGAGGGATTTAGGAGGTTCTGGGAGGAGGGACATTATAGAGTTCGGGATCGTAAACAGGGCGTGATTAATGCACGGGGCTTCGGCCTACAAATTATATGGCTGATTTTGTTTCCTTAATCAAATACTTATCAAAAATATTGTTTTATAAAATATGAAACATAAAATTTGAATATTCTGAATGACTCAATAAAATTTTTAGAAGCCAGGTACTTTTAGGCACTTTACACCTAAACAACTTTGTCAACTCATCAAATAAAATTTCTTTTTTTCTGAAAGTGTTGCCGAAAATGGGTAAGTAGGGGGAGGGTACTGTTTAACAGGCCTTCAGCTTGATCAGACTCCGATGGTAAATTGCATTTAAAAATTTTTTTGAAAACACGAAATATCGAATCTTTCGGGGGGGGGATCATTGTTCCGGAGCGGAATATCCCCCCTGAATTTAACACTTGAGGGGGGGGGCGTTACTGGAAGTTTTCTTTTATTCCACGTATAAGCATATACTATCCAAGCATCTTTTTTTTTTTTTTTTTTTTTTTTTTTTTAATCTAATATTGCTTATTATCCGAGCCTTTTTTTAAAGTCTAATATTGCCAGGGTTCGCCAAAGTGGGCCCAGCCCGAAAAAACCCGCCCGGGTTTTTTCGGGCGGGCCCACTTGAAAAAACCCATCAAAAACCCATTTGTGGGTTTTTTCAAATTTTCTCGTGTTTTCACAACTGTATCATTATTTAATCTAAGATATGAGGATGGAAAGATAAATGCCAATTTAAATATATTTCAAACTAACCATATTTAAAAGAATTTCTAAGTAATGATAAAATGACCATAAAATAAATTAGTTTGTAAATAAGGAAGATTTTCATGGCTATATATTTTAAAATGCATCCAAGTGCTTTAAATCTTAATGTATACCTAATGATGGCGCTTGAAATGTGATCCCCATCCTGATTGCTTGTATTGTTATAGATTTTAAGAATAATCGCAACATTTATTATCGTGCTTCAATGTTCAATGAAAGTTTATGCAGTAATTTTCAACACAAAAATGGTGACAGATTACACAGGGTTCCCAGCATCATGGAAAGTCAGGAAAATCTTAAAATATACAGGAAAAGTCAGGGTATTTACAAATAATTTCTAAAAAAGTCATGGAAAACATTTGAGTGAAAAAATGAAAAATGACAAAAAATTCATTAAACAGTTGGGGAAAAAAAAAAAAAAGATTGAAGTATGATTGCAGAAAAAATTCCTAATTTTGGCAAAAGATTGTGAAAATAAGTATCAAATTTTGCTGTATGCTCGTTTGGTCAGAGAATTTTTCTAGATTTGGTTTGTGAAAGTCAGGGAATTTTTTGAGATTTGGTCATGGAAAAACAAGGAATTTGCCAGTCATGTTTTGCTGGGAATCCTGTTATTAAAAAAAAAAAAAAAAAAGAGTGAAAAAGTTTTAGTATAATACTTTAGTAATTTCATTGTTAAAATTATTACTAATAATTAATTTTTGTAAAAGCAAATTATAATGTTTATTATTGTCATAACCTTTTAACCTTTAACCTCATAAACTTTTTGTAATCAATTAGTTATTTTGAATTGTATTTATTAGTATAAGTACCTTGTTTTCAAACATTCTGAACCATATTTCTTTAACATAAATAACCTTGATAATATCCAAAAAACCCTAATAAAATCTAATCTAAAATGTATCCAGATACTTTAAAAGATTGCTTACAGATGGCATACAAAAGCAAAACTAAACTACTAAAAGTGTATTGCCATTTACGATCTAACTTTATAGATATGACTGACATTGACTTTTAGATAATCCAATTTAATACTATTGCAATGTAAATGTTGCTTAAATTGTAGTATATATGTATATATATGCATATATATGTGTGAATTCTATTATTTTCTTCAAAAAAAATAAAAATATTTACATAAATGTTGCTGCTTTAAGGGAGACCCGTACCCCATTTTCTGCCAAAAATCATCAAAAGTTCAAAAAAATTTTTATCTCAGAAAACGATAAAATACATATTTGCGAATATTGCAAAATTTCAGAACTCGGGGACACTTAGAACAGGTAAGAAATGAGCTCTTTTTAATTGTACTCACTATAGAGTTTAAAGGACTAGCGGCCATTTAAAATGTGTTTTCCTGAAAATGACTTTTTTCATATTTTGCCTAAGTTCAAAGTACTAAGGCTCAGTGGTAAAATGATTTAGAAACAAAGTGTTGATGTTTTTAGAATCTTAAAAAAATTTGCAACAAAAGTAAGGAGAGATATATTTTTTAACTATTTCTGAAAATTTTACATAAATTGGTAAACATGAAAATTATAACGAATTTAAGGAAATTTACCATGCATATTTTTATTTATTTTTTTCTTAGCCGATTAAAATGGAAAATTAAAAATATCTCTCCTTAGTTCTTTTCTATATACTATAACACTATTTAAGAAATTTTAGTAATACCAAAATATTGAAAATTGAATGAGGAGTAGTAATTTTAAAAAGTGTATTTTTCGACAAAAAAATATCATAAAAATCCCCATAAAAAATATACTTTTTAATAAAAAGTGAATCTTTTTGCAAATTATTCCTTACAAAAAGATTCTTAAATAGTACACTAAAATTCATTACTTTGAAATCAATAAATAAAAATTTTGGGTTTTTTCTTACGGGTCTCCCTTAAATTGATTTCTATTGAAGTAAATGAAAGTAATTGCATAAATTAGTATGTTTAACTTAAGATTTATATAAAGAAATTCAGTTGCATTTGATTTAATATATCATTCTTCCAGTAATCTAGTTCTATGAGATACAAAATAATCTTTTTAAATATATTTATATTTTCTTTTTATACATTTTTATTGTTAATCTATACTTAATGCAAAATTATACCTTTGTTTCACTGATAAATGAAAAATGTAGGTACTATGCTTGTGAAAATTAGAAATATGAAGAGTTCTCCAAAAAATTTTGATAAAACCCGAAAAAACCCGGGTTTTTTCAAAAAAGCCCGAAAAAACCCGGGTTTTAGACTACTGGGCCCAGTGGGTTGGGCTTTTTCAAAAAAAACCCGGGTTTTTTCAAACCCTGAATATTGCTGTCGTGGTCGAATTATCACTTCTCGATCGTTTATTTCTTGAAGAACAATGAAAGATGAAAACCCGATCCATGCTAGGGGTGTAAACTTCAAAGGAAAAGCAGAGGAGAGAAGTTCACACGGTTAAATTTCATCATGATTAATACATATCAATTTGACTTTATAATTTTTTATAAATTGTATATTTAGTGATCAATCTTTTTATGAATAAGAATCATTATTATTGATGATCTGATATAAAAAAGTTGATTCTCTAGAGAAGTAGAAAAAAATATCTTTTTCTTATTGATAATCCTATCTATCACTATTAAAAAGGTCTACATATGCACCATCACCAAATCTATTTTTTTTTTTTTTTTTTTTTTTTTCAAGAGAAAAAGTGTGATTTAGGGTAAGGGTATTATTTATTATTATTATTATTATTATTATTATTATTATTTTTTTTAGATAATAGCATCGGCTCTTTGCAACCCCCCCCCCCCCCCCGCCGAATTACGATAAATCAATCTATCTTTATAACTTAATCTTCAATGTGTAAATGTCTATATTTCGTCGTGCAGAAAAAAAATTATTTTATTTTCGTATTTTAAAACATAAAAAGAAAATGGTATGCTTCACGTACGACGAAATATAGACATTTACACATTGAAGATTAAGTTATAAAGATAGATTGATTTATCATATTTAATACATACTAAATTAGATCAAATGAAAGATGATAAATTAAAAGCAAGAATTACTTGATATATTAAATTGTATATTTTAAAGCACTTGTAATTTTTAAAGATCGTTAATTAAGCTAATAAAGCTTTTTAAGATGTTGATTTATTCAGTTGTCAAATGTTATAAATTTTTGAGAGATCCTTTTTTACAAGTATTTAAAACATCAAGAAAGTTATTAAATCATTATTTTGAAAAGTAATTATTCTTTGAAGGATCGTTTTTAAAGACTTAGAGCTTAAATAATTTAATTTATGAAAGATCGGTTTTATTATTATTATTATTATTATTATTATTATTATTATTATTATTATTAAATTTTGAAAAGGAATAATTTAACTAAATGAAAATAAATACATGAACTTTAAGTTTTAAATATTTAAATTTGAAATGTTGCATTATTTATTATGATCTAACAACAACAATTTATAATTAAAACTGAATTAAAGTATTGGTGCTTAGATCTTTTTCTTTAAATATTCAGACAAACGAGTGTGCCTTATAAATTTTGGTAGACATTTTTTTTTTTCCTATATGCATATTAAATTTATTGTTTGATTCTTTCTTGTTATTCATACTTAATGTTAGACTTAAAGGGATTTTGCACCTCTTTAAAAGAGTTCTCTAACCTTTACAATGGTTGCTTATGATTTCGCTGAGTAAATAATTTAAAAAAGAGGTCAGAAATTATAAATCAAACGTGGCAAATGAGGTTTAATCGTACTTATAACTAGGTTTAAATAGACAGATTTTGGTGCTATCGCTGTTACTCTCTTATGCAAAGATACAATGAATATAAAACTTATGTCAGGTTTGTAGATTATATTCAGTCATATGAAAATAATTGGACACCATCTTAAATAGAATGTCATCACCATGGCAACCTAGTCATGGGATATCATTAAATTAATGACGTGTGACATTATTTAAAATAATGAAAATAACTTTTATTAATATCTTTTTAAGTTATCATTCGATTTTTGTAAAATTTGAAATAACTTTAGAAAATGCTGCAACGATTATATTAAATATCAAACCATTCGGTTGGGTAATTTATGCACTGTTGTACTGTTATATGTGGACTGTCTAATCGGCAGACCAATATAGTAGTATATACATAGTTGCAAAGTCACTTAAAATCAGGGTTGGCAAAGTGGGCCCAGCCCAGAAAAACCCGGGTGGGTTTTTCTGGGTGGGTCCACCAACAAAAACCCGCATGGGTTTTTCTAAAGTGGGTTTTTGCTAAAAATTTTTCAAATCTGCAAATCCTCACTATAGTATTTAGAAATACAAGATTATCTTTCAAGCCCAAAACCTGCTTGGTTTCTTTTATCAAAATAACATAAAATCAGTCGTATTTATGGTAATCAGGTAGTAGTTTATTTCAGAACATTTTTTTTTTCAATTTATTTATTTGTTTTATAAAAATATATTTCAAATAATTAACAGAATGTATTTAAAATAATTAAAATTGATCTTTTAAAGTTTACCAATCAAAATCATATTCACTTTGATTTTTATGGTAATAATTTATAAATCTTAACTAGTTTTTTACATTGATCTGAGCCTAATCTGCTCTACAATTTAGACCATATGAATCCAAATGTAGAGGAAATCCTCTTGATGGAAGAAAAGCTAGATGGAATAGAATGCAAAGATTGGAAAAAAAAAAACTACAAAAATCAGAATGTAACTTGATTTTCTGTACTTTCCTTTAAGAATTTCTCATCATTTTGAAGCTGAAAATTGTATCATAATCCTTTCTGAGAAAAATGATTTAGGAAAATAGCCTATGTCTTTAATTTTAAATGTCAATATTGCAGGTAAGCACTTTGAATGATACGACATTATCCATGTATCAGTTTCTTCCACTTCCGTTAAATTAAGCCTTTTCCCCCTAAACTTTGCATCCATTATATTAGCAAAAAAAAAAAAAAAAAAAAAAAAAAAGAAAGAAAGAAAAGAAAAGAAAAAGAAAAAAATAGCCATAATGTTTTTTTTTAGCATTTCAGCATAATTTCCTTGCATTATTTCAATTCTTCTGATTCTTTCAAATTTATTATGTGCTGCCATAAGCAGCGGGGATCCAGTTTGAAGGTTTCTTTGTTTCGAGATTTATCAATAAATTAAAGATTCTTTTTTCAAGATTTACATATAAAAGGAGCGAACCTGTTAGCAGGCGAAGCCAGCTAGTTAAATTATTATAATTACTAATTATTAATAAAAATTTAATTATTATAATTACTACAAAAATAAAATTAATTATTCATTGTGGCGACTAAAATGTATTTAAAGGAGATAAGAACTCACTTTTGTCACTTAAAATAGTATTAGTAGTATTATTATTATTAATAGTATACTATTATTAATAGTATTTATAATAATTAATAATAGTATTAATAATAATATTATTATTAATAAATATTAAGAATAATTATTACTTTTAAAATTATTTTATAATATCAGTTAATAAATTTATTCTGATATTAGCAATAATTCAGTTAATACTAATATCAGAACAGAATAAATTTATTAACTGATACTATAAATAATATTAATTAGAATAAATAGATCAGATGCAATAAAAAAATATAATTAATAAATATATTTTTAAATGAATACACACATACATTATATAAACATACAGATATACAGAAAAATAACTAAAATCCACAAAAATCCAGAAAAGCCCACAAATACCCAGAAAAACCCACAAATGCCCACAAAAACCCGGGTGGGTTGGTTTTTTTTACAAAAACCCGGGTTTTTGCCAACCCTGCTTAAAATCATTAAGAAGGTTACTTAAATTATAATTGAAATTTGTAGAAGCAAAGTAGATTCATAAAGCCCACAAATACCTTGTATATTTATAAATATAAATATTTTACATGCTTTAACTTACAATTCTGTTTATCAATCAATTTTTGTTACTCATTTTTCGTTCACTCCCTGTTGACATGGAGCTTTGAAATTTGGATTATATATGTATTCATGGGGGCAATGTATACATTGGGCATTAATTTTCCCCCCTAAAGGGAGGGGCAAATAAAAATAAAAATCACCCTATCTCGTAAACCAATGGGAAAAAAATCTTGAAACTTGACATGCTTACACTGTAAAAAAAAGGGTCGATCTACTAAAAAAACTTTAGTGATCCTTGTAATTACTAAAAAATTTTTAGTAATCTTACTCGGTTACAAGGAATCTGTAAGAATTACTAGAAAAAAGCTAGCAATGAATAGAGTTAATAGTTTTACATTTTTAATAGCTATTACTAAAACTCATTTGGTGTGGCTGTGATAACTTAGTGGTCATAGCACCGAACTCCAGGGTGAAAGTACCTGGGTTCGATGCTGCCACCACCAAATATTCACCGAATGTATGCAATGTAAGTACTTGTTAAATAAAGGGATTATGAAAATTCTGTCGTAACAGTTACCATGGGTAATGATCTCTGAACTTTCCCTCCTCTTTAGAAACATGTCAAAATAGAGCAGGTAGCAATGTTTGGTGCTGCCATCTATTGTGGCTTTGCCGAAAATCTTCAGTTTCAGAAGTCTGTCTTTTTACCCACTGGATGCAGCTCGAAGGAAGCTCCTGCCCTTTGGGCACACATAATGGTTACTAAAAATAATTTTGGAACTATTACTAAAATTTACTTGGTGGCTCATACTAAAAAGTTTTAAGTTAGTTATACAAAAAATTCTTTTGTTCAGTTTACAAAAGAAATGTTTGTTTCACTTGCAAAAAAAAAGTTTGTAATAGTTACTAAAAATTCTGTGGAATACAAATTTACTAAATTTTAGTAACCTCTTTTAATAACCCTCCATCTAAAACTAAATTTATTTCGGAAAAAATTCAAGATATTGCTGATATTACTGGTAATTACAATCTTCTTACCAAATATTTTTAAGTCAAGCTTTTTTGGTTATTAAGTCAGGTTAAACTTGAAATAAAATTTCCTCATTTTATTATTTTGAAATGAATTAGTAATATGCCTTTATGAGGCAAATTTCATAGTTTAGTTTAGGAAAAATACATTTCATCTTTATAATGACCTTTGCTTTTAATATTTTATTAATTTTGAAAATTATTATCTAAATTTATATTATACTAGTATATTACTTATTTTAAAATTGTTATATTGTAAGCATTCATTACAGTTTCAATTGCATTATTAATTACATTAAAAATACTATTTAAAAAATATAAACAAAGCAATTATCAGAAATCCATCAAATTTTAAATTCCACACAACCTCTGGTCCCAAGCTGTGAGGATTTAAGGGAGTCTACTAAATATCTAAAATTAGAGAAAGTATTTTGTAATTAACCCCTAAGGGGAAGGAAGGAGGGTGGGGGGGGGGGGTCTGCCTCCCAGTGCTCACTATTTTCCAAAAACATCACAAATACTCTATTTAAGATTAAACTAACACTACTTAAACTTAATGATTACACAATTATAGATTTGATTTCCTATGGAGAAATCAATATCAGCTTCAACAATAAGTATTTGTTGAAGAACAGTAATGGCAAGGTTACCACAATAAAGCCACATTTTGTCCAACTTGGACAAATATCACCATACTTGGTAGGGCGTTTAACAAATGTATATATATCTTGCATGCTAATAAATTTTAATAAAAATAATAAAAATATATATTTTTTAATGTTTTACATTTATATTATTAGTGTGACAGATGTTTTCCTGACATTAATAATACATTTGGTTAAAAAAAAAAGGGGAGTTTAGATGAGGTTTAAAAAAAAAAAAAAAAAAAAAAAAAAAAAAAAAAACCAACAAAAAACCACAAGTGACCCAAAATTCAAAAGATTCAGTATCGGCAAGGTCCGGAGGTTTCTGCATTTTAGATCTTATGGGTTATTCTCTACAATACTGCAAATTTGACCAAGCAGTCTGTCTTGAATGTTACATAGGTAAATTTTCATAAAAATTGGATAAATTGCTAGTAATTGGTCAATTGTTGAAGATTTTAATAGCAGCAGAAATCGTTATAAAATGTTAAACAAAAGTACATATTCCCCATTCACTTTATCATTAACTCATAACAATAAATGTGAGGGAATGACGAGTGAGGGAATGATGAAATTAAGATGTTTTTACTAATTGTCAGGAAAAATGTAAAATTATGGAAAAAACCAAACTGATTCCTTAAAGAAGAACACATGATATATAATGTATGATAGAATTAAAAATTTTGAAAATTGCTAAAAAATTTAGCATTTTGTGTGAGGGAATGACTGCTAATAAAAATACTCCCCGATTTTCTGATTGAAAAAAATTTCTAGAAAATTAACAAAAACTTATACCACCAATTTATGTTGCTGGACTGACAAGTACTCAAATTAGCTTCCTCTCTGTGAAGAATGCTAGACTGCTGCTCATCTTTAGTGATAGGATATTTGCAATGATAACAAGGTGTGAGGGAATGATGGTCTAACATGGGGAGACATATAAATGATTGAGTAGACTACATAATTATAGTAAAAAATAATATTTTTATTATTTTTTGTAAGGTACCACTTAAGAACTTTATTTTGCATAGGGTGTTTTTAATTATTTTTATTTCTGAATGGAAAAAATCAGGCACTAAAGTATGGTAGTATGGGTAGGGGAGAGGTGAGGGAATGATATTTGCATGATATATCTTACATTTTTAAATATTAAATTTGTTTATTTTTAAATTTTACGCCCTGCCCCAAATAAACAAACTTTAGACCTTCTAATAAAAGTATAAATAAATAAAAATGAAATGAAATTTAGAGCATTTATATGGCTGGGAAACACTTTTTGCACTATTGCAGAGAATAACCCTTATACTGAAAGATTACAGTGACAATTGTGTATTTAGAATTGGCTTAAAACGCCAAATTTAACACTATTTTTCTGAAAAATTCCACGCCTACATAAAGAAAAGGAAATGTTCCATTTCTTGGTATAATTCACACTTTTCATGAATATAAGAATTAAAATGGCTTTATGAATGTGTTGGAAAATAGTGAGTTTTTATTTTCAAGTTTTCTTTTTTTGTTGTTGTTGTTGGGAGTAACATTTTTAGTTTAATAAAAAAAAACTTTTTTTCTTTTATCAGATCAATGGCCATGAGGAATCTCAAGGATTAGTTTCCATTAGGATGAAACCTGATGAACAAGGTCGCTTTGGATTCAATGTCAAGGTAATCTTTCTACAGTCTTAAAATGTTCATACAAGTGTGTGGGGGAGGGGAGTGTCTAAAAATTAATCAATTTTCCCTGTATTGTACAATGACCAAATTTTTCATTATTCTATCTTTTTTCTTTATTTTGTGTAAACATGATGGGATTTGTTTGTTGTAAAAATGCCCTTAGTTGGTTCTATTGGATTCAAATAAACGACATTTTCCCAAATTGAATTGTTTCATGAACACAATTAATGTTTCATATAAATAATTCATTTAAAATGTTATCCCAATCTATAAATTGGACAAATATAATTACAAAATGTTTCTGTAAAATAGACCAGACTATTTTCATATTCACTAGGAGTCTTATGTCTTTTATTGTGATATGCATTTACATGTGTGTATCACAACTAATACTGTGAAATAATTTTGATACCTTTTTTGAACTTTGCTAATGATGGCACGCTTCGTTGTGTGCTAAGAGAAGAAATGCGTCCCTGCATAGTGAAAGACTTGGACAGGCCTGCACTATAACTTTATTTATCTTTTTTATGAAAAGAGGGAATACAGAAGTCTTTAAAAAATACATACTCTCCACTACATTCCAAGTTTTATACATTTGATTTGATATTTTTATAAAAATGTTTATTCTGGGTTTTTAATTTCTGATTAAGTTTTTTTTTTTTTTTTTTTTTTTTTTTTTTTTTTTTTTTTTTTTAAATTAATAATGAGCATTTTTTTAAACTAGGGTGGAGCAGATCAGAACTTATCAATTTTGGTGTCTAGAGTTGCTCCTAATACTCCTGCAGATACCTGCATACCCCGGTTAAATGAAGGTGATCAGGTGCTGATGATCAATGGCAGAGACGTAGCTGGTTTAACTCATGAACAAGTATGTTGAATTTTTAAAAGTTTATTTTTCTTCACAATAGAATAAGTGATATCTATAAAGAAATTTTGACATTTTTTAAATGTATTTTTCCATAGATTAAAATCTTTTATGTACAGTCAATCAAAGCAACTGTGACCTGTCAGGGTAACTTTTGACCAAGAGAGAAAAAAAGATTAATTCTGTATATCACTTGAGTTAACGGCAAAGTTTTGGTCTCAAAATATAGATAGCAACACTAGTGGGAGTTTGGCAGCTCATTGGAAATAATTTGTCAAGATCATAGCAGAATGGATCAAATTTTCGTGAAGGTGGTGCAAAGTTACCCTGATTGACTGTATACACTTTATGACCAAAAGTGACTGGTCACTTGTAATTTTAAACATTTTGTTATTTAGAAGAATCTTTTTTTTTATCTAGAAAAATACGTGAGGAATTATACTGAAACTTCAGGTGTGTAAACAGAGACATAGATATATATATAAGCTGAAATATATAACGTAGTACAGGTTATATATTTCATCGAGGTTTTTTTCCTGTCCTGAAACTCCATAAGGGGCCGTCAACAAATTGAAAAAGAACAAATATCTTTTGGATAACCCTTTCAAAACAAATATAGCAAAAACATTCAAACTGTAGATTATGATTAAGTAGTGGCTTATTGTAATAAATTGTGTTCATTTTTATGTGCATAGCGTTTATACTCGTAGAAAAATTAAGGCTCTTAAAAAAAAAAAGTAGTCCCAAATTTTGCAAATTATTTTGCTTATAATTTGCAGATTTCTTAGTATAAAATAATATTCTCTTCAGAAAATAGGACAGACAATATTGTACACAATATCCTTAATCAGAATTAAAAATAATAAAAATTGTATGAAAAATGAGCATGTTTTCTAAATAATATTTCACTATACATGCACAAATGCCAAATTTATAGAGCAATTGTTGTGTAAGTCTCAAGAACAAAGCTTGAGAATTCTGAAAATTATCATTGATAGAACAAACTCAAAAGACGTTATTTCCAAAATGAAGCAAAAATAATGAGGAGATGTATCCATATATCAATGGATTAATGTCAAGAAGCATACACAATATTGCTGGTACTACTATATTCAGGCACGAAAGAGTTCCTCCTAAAGGAGGAAATCCATCTTTTTTAATGAATTTGACATTCACTGATTTAATGCAAAAATACAAAGAATATTTTGAAAAATGTGAGTGGAGGTGTTTGGAAAAATTAATCATTGGACATTTTATCTTTTCAAACCCTTGGAGTTTTTTCTTTAATTGTTGTGCAAAAGAGACATGAAATGAAAGGTGAGCTTATATCATATAAATATCTGAAATTTGTGAAAATGAAGTTGTTTAAATTCTGTCAAAAATGCAATTTTTTTTTTTTTTTTTTTTTTTTTTTTTTTTTTTTTTTTTTAAGACTAAAAAAGTTTACAGTGAAAGAAAGTTTTTTAAATACAATATTTTGTACTATTTATGCAACATTTTTGAGAAATTTCTGTCATGCCTTTTTACTTTCTTCTATCTTCAATAGAAGAAAGTATTGTAATCGAAATTTTTTTCGACTTGTCTGTGTGTATGTCGCCATTCTACCATCAAAAAGTGTATGAAGTTTAGAATAGAATTAAACCAAATTTTTTGTGAATGTTTTTGGCTGTGGCAAGCAGGTCCTCCTTCAGTTTTGAATTATTCCGCCAGAAAAGGGCGCTGCAATCGCGATTTTTGTGCCATTTTCAATATTGTACCGACCAAAAGTATATGAAGTTATGCATCGAATTAAACCAAATTTTTTGTGTAAGTGTATGACTATGGCTAGTTGGTCCTCCTTAAATTTGAAAAAAATCCACCGGAAGGAGGCGCTGCAATCGTGATTTTTGTGCCATTTTCAATATTGTACCGACAAAAAGTATATGAAGTTATGCATCGAATTGAACCAAATTTTTTGTGTAAGTGTATGACTATGTCTAGTTGGTCCTCCGTGAATTTGAAAAAAATCTGCCGTATGGGGGTGCTGCAATCACGATTTTTGTGCCATTTTCAATATTGTACCGACCAAAAGTATATGAAGTTATGCATCGAATTGAACCAAATTTTTTGTGTAAGTGGATGGTTATGGCTAGTTGGTACTCCCTGAATTTGAAAGAAATACGTCCGAAGGGGGCGCTGCAAAAACAAATTTTATGCAATTTTTAATATTGCACCACCTAAAAGTGTATGAAGTTAGCTCTAGAACTGAACTAAGTTTTTTGTATATGATTATTTTTTGGTAATGCAAGTAGGATCTCCCTGAATTTGAAAAAAAAAAATCTGCCTATCATTCTATTGTCCATCAGCTTGTGCATAGATGGAAATTCGTTTTTACTCCTATTAATTGACTGAAGCAGAAATTTAAGATGAAAATCAAAGTTGGTATGATATTGAATTAAAATTATTAAAGCATTAAAATGTGCAACTATTTTTTAAAAATATTAAAATTTACGTATGAGATAGAAGAAAGTTTTGGGATTGGCACATCCAACTAGTTTATGATGTATTTCTAAAGCAAAAATCAATTTGGCTAAAAGATTTTTTTTAAGGGGGGGGGGAGAAGTGATTTAACAGATAGACCATTCAAAACTACATTTGTTTTAGAAAATTAACCTCCTCAGTCCTGATGTCGCCTGAAAGAGCCACTAAGTAACACCCTTTAAACTCATTTAAATGCTTTTGGAATTGTTAAAACTACTTCTAGACCTTTGTTCTAGCATGCGTGTCATGAGCTTTGATATGTAAAATGAAACATTTTTGGAGATGTTGCAAAATAATTTTAAATTGGTATTTGTGGTCCCTCATAATATTTGTTTCGGTACTGAGGAGGTTAATAACTACAGATCAAATACGTTTGGTTTTATACCTTTAGCATCTATACTAATAAAAGAACAAAACGCTCTGTCTGCCTGTGTGTGTGTCCGTGTGTGTGTCTGTGTGTCTGCGATGGCTAGCAAAATCTACAGCACGTACAAAGCTCAAAATTTTTTTAAGAGTAGCCCCAAATCTCTCCTGATGCACCTGAGCTTCAGAATTTTGAAATTCCAATTATTAACTGAGTAATTAATTAAAATCGAGAGGTCACTCTCATAAAAAATCATCCTTTTCCCATTTTTTTCTCTTTCGTTTGTTTACGGTTGGTTGGTTGTGTAAAAATTTTCGCAGAAGTAATAAGAAAGCTGAGACAGAATTAAAGAAACCCATGGAGGAATGTGATAAATGGAGGTGAATTAAGCCTCAAAAAAGGTTTGCAATATGAAACCATTTATCGCTCAAATTTTAATGTGCCAAATAAAAGGACGTGGAAGGGATTTTGTATTATAAGACGAATTGAAAGAAATGAATTACAAATGAAGCATATTTTAAGAGGAAATACCGAATTCTTAAAATGGTTTTTGTTCTATTATTATTTATTAAAATAAATGTTCATTTTTAAAATGAAAGAAATTGGAAAATTAGCAATAATTAAATAAGATATTGAAAACATTTGATACAAACTAAAAATTGTATAAAAGTTTCCTTCATTAATGTAATTTTAAATACTTTATAACATAGATGAAAAATGTTTATGACTTAATAATTGCATGTAAATAAATATTTAAAATATAATGACGAAAACATTCCTTTAAAATCATGTATGAAACTTAAGTAATTAATATTAATCTAAAATATAGATTTTTGACTGCAGACGATTTTTATTTATTAACAAAAGAATGTTATATTTTCAAGCAAAACGTTAAAATAATTCTCTATATTGATATTTAAAACACATATGATAAAATAATTAATAAATTTTTACCAGTGAAGCGATAGATTAGTTCTTTTTAAGAAACAAGAGCAAAAAAATATGGGTTTAAACCTGTTTCAATTGATAGGCGTGTCAAATCACGTGTTTTTGTTGGTACTTAATTGGACTTAATGTAGGGTTACATTTTTAGCACCTCCAGAGATAATACTTCCACTCTATTAATTTCTTTTTACTCTATGAAAGAAACCAATTTAGATTTTAACATTTCAAAAGTGACTTTTTTTTTCTGAAAGACCTTTAAAATTCATAGACTGGCAAAATGTCAGTTTAACTTGGGATTTTTTAATACAGCAGTTACGTCAGATCGTTGGTACTTCGTACATTAGAATCTATGCGTTGTGAGCTATGTTGCAGTAAATATATGTATATATGAGGCTTTTTTAGCAGTTTTTTTAAATCATTGATTAAATTTGAATGTATTTTATTTAAGTTAATATTTTATTAAGACTTTAATTTGTTTTTAAAATAAAAATGAAATGGCTGTTTGACGTACAATTGTTCGAATAGGCAGACAATTCATACACAGTAATAAATTATCAAATAGCAAAATAAATTATATATCAAAAATAGTCACTAAAAGAATAATAGCAAAACATAATTTTTAAGCGCATTAACACATAACCCGATCCCAACCGGAAAAAAACAGACCATACTCCAATCCAAACAAGACAAAAATTTCATAAGCATAAACCGACCCGAACCTAAAAATTCCATTTAAAAAAAAAAAAAAAAAAAAAAAAAAAAAAAAAAAAACTATGGATTTGATATCTGACCCGAATCAAATCCGAATCCCACAAAAATATTCAAATGAAGCATGCCCCAATCCGATCAAGGAAAAATAATGTTTGTGTATATGCAACCCGATTCGAACCTAAAAATTTTCTTTCAAAAAACCCCAAAAATGACCAGAACGAAAACTGAAATCGATGAAAATATTCCAAAGAAATATATAACCCGATAAGAGCAAGACAAAACAATTTCCGTGAACATAAACCTGACTCGAACCTAAAAAATTCCATTTGAAAAAAGACTTGAAATTTTATGCAAACTACATCTGAATCTGATCAAAATATTCGAAAGAACCATAACCGGATTCGAAAATGAGAAAATAATTTCCGTGGACATGAACGCGATCCAAACCTAAAATTCCATTTGAAAAAAATACCTGAAATTTGAATTGAACCAAATATGAACCTGGCAAAAATATTCCACAGAACCATACCCGGCTCTGAACAAGACAAAAAATTTCCATGAAGATGAACCTAATCCGAATCTAAAAAACTGAACTAAATCTGAATCTGATAAAAATATTCCACAGAAGCATATCCTTATTCGAACAATGCAGAATAATTTCCGTTGATGCGCAACCCAACCTGAGCCCAAAAATTCCATTAAAAAATCGAAATCTGAATTGAACGACATGTGAACCCGAAAAAATATTCCAAAGACCCAAAACCGGATCCGAGCAAAACAAAATAATTTCCCTGGGCATGAATCCGACCAGAAACTTAAAATTAAATATGAAAAAATACCTGAAATCTGATCGAACCAAATCTGAATCCGACGAAAATATTCCAAATAACTATAACCAGGTACGAACAAGACAATATAATTTCCATGGACATACACCCAATCAGAACCAAAAAATTTCTAAAAAAAAATCCCGAAATTTGAACCAAACCTAATCTGAACCTAACAAAAATATTTCAGTTTAGTATAACCTCATTGGAACTAGGTAAAATAATTTCCATGGAAGTACAACCCAACCCGAACTTAAAAATCCCACTTGAAGAGAAAAAAAAAACCCACGAAATCTGAATTGAACAGAATCTAAACTGAACAAAAATATTCCAAACAACCATAACCGTATCCGAAGAAGACAAAATAATTTCCATGAACATAAATCCAATCCGAACCTAAAATTCGGATGTTCTACAAAACATAATGCGCTCCATAGAGGTGGAATGTGAAATTAAGTACTTAGCGCGAGATGGTTAAGATATTTCGTTTATAGTTAGAGTTAAATTATAACTTGGTTACTGTTAGGTAACAGTTAGGTTGCAATTACATTCCGGTGAGCCTTAGGTTATATTTAATTTCCGGTTAGGTTACAGTTAGGTCATGGTTAATTTACAGTTAGGTTAAGGTTAAGTTGCGGTTAGGTTGTGGTTAGATTATGGGTAGGTTAAGATAAGGTGGCGGCCAGGTTACATTTATGATTTATTTAAGTTACAGTTAGGTTACTGTTAAGATACAGCTAGGTTACAGACAAGTTATGATTACAATACAATTAGGTTACTGTTAGGATTTTGTTCACAGAATGAACATTATGCATTTTTGATAAAAAATATACACCTATTTTTGTAAAATGGCTCTGAAATTATAATACTATATACTAACCTTTTAGCTAATCATCGAGAATTGATTTCATTCATGGTATAGTCGGATTTAAGAGTGATATAATTAGTTTAAAATTCAAAATATTTCACTTGGAATATCTGTGTGAAAAAAGTATTTAATTAAGTCACTTAATAGTAATTTTAAGGATAAATATGATTATATTTTAACTCTTTAACACCGGCAGAAGGGAAATATTTACTGCCCTTAAATCCTGACCTAATAAAAGAGCGATATCGTAAAATGGATTCGTCCGTTTCTTGCATTTCTGTGTACTATACTTGTAATGGGAGAGGCGTGGTTTAAATGTCATGTTGATGTATGCTTATTCTTTCCCTTCCCCCACATGTTTTTGCTGGTTGTTGTCGGAAACAAACAAGGGAGGATAGTAACCTGTTTATTTCTTTGAGTGTTAATTCTAGGAAAAAAAATCATTTATTGCTTTCTTGTCTGGTAGAAAGTATTTATGCTGAAGTTCTAGAGTCTGTTTATAAATTAAAAAAAATTGGAAGAAAGGCTTCTAATAGTATTCTTTGACAAGTGCTTTTGTGCAAAACGGTTTTCCCACGACGCTCCGCATACTGCTAATTATGGGAGCATAAAAAGGGTAATAGTCATAGAACAACAAAAATTAATAGGAATGTTACAAAAAAAGATATTGTATCTTTAAAAATATATCATCAGGAAAAAAGTGGGCAAATATTCTATGTGTGCATAAAATAAATATACAAAAATAATATAAATATCATACATACAATAAACCCAGCTGGAGAAAAAACCCAAAAGGGGCAGTTTTTTTCATTCCAGTTGGGTTTATTATATTTATTGTATTTATGTCTGTATAATATTTGTACATATCTTTAACCGTTGAATGCGTGCATTCAACGGTTATTCAACGGAATTCAGCACATTCTTGCCTTAATATTTTCATTATAATGTAAGTATTTTGGTATCATCTATTAGAATATAAAATAGGAAAAAAAAAAAAAAAAAAAAAAAAAGGAAATTGGCTTATTTTAGGACTGGATTCACACTAATCTTCAGAATTTAAAATTCAGAAATTTTTAAAGAATGTTTTTAAAAAAAGTAATAAAGCTTTTACAGTACAATTTAAGAACAAGCATTTATAAGGTGATTCTAATATATATATATTTTTTTTCCTTGCTCAAAATTTCAAACTTCTTCTTCTCTCTTTTTTTCCTAATTTAAATGCCTTATATCATGATTTTTATTTAATTATTTCACTCATGACAATTTTTTTACTGCTTCCCACAGAAGATTGTGGTTCAAAACGTCAATTTTGATAATATTTTCAAAAATAACGCATGCTTCTGTCGAAAAATGGAAAATACTATTCGCTTTCATAATTTCTGAATAAAGGCAACTACACATTTCATGTTCTAAGATTAAAAAATGACTAGAACAGTTAGAATAGTTCTTCAGAATTTAAAACTAGTGAGTAATACATGTGATTTATTAAACACTATTAAAACTATTCTTATGTCCAAATACAGAGTGTTCAGCAAAAAACACCCTGATTTTAAAATTAAATTTCTCAAAAACAAAGATCGACAGAACTATGCTCTAAACAGTTTGTTTATTAGGTAAGCTGTAAAAATCTTATACAGAAGTTTCGAACGGTGAATATTTTGAAAAGATTGTGTTCTGATTGCAAAGAATGCTTTGATTTGACATTTTTCTTGTTTTAGATTGCTTGCAGAGATAGAGTTTTTCGGCTTACAGTGCTATAGTTTAACGATTTTTCGAACTAAATTTCTTGAATTTCGAAATTTTAAAAATTTAATTCCAAAAATCTTTAAACTATGGCAATTTAAGCCGAAAAACTCTATATCTGCAAGCAATCTAAAACAAGAAAAATGTCAAATCAAAGCATTCTTTGCAATCAGAACACAATATTTTCCAAAGATTCACCGTTCGAAACTTCTATATAAGATTTTTACAGCTTACCTAATAAACAAACCGTTTACCGCATAGTTCTGTCGATCTTTGTTTTTGAGAAATTTAATTTTAAAATCAGGGTGTTATTTCCTGGACACCCTGAAGCTACTTATTTACACGCTCAAGGAGTTTGGAATGTGATGCAGAATTATGTATAAAAAAATGCACTTTTGAGCAGGGAAAAATTATCAAAGTTCTTTAATTTTCTTTATTATTTTAAGTTATTGATAATCCTTAAATTGCTAGTTGTGGACACAATGGATTTGTAAAATAAAATTACAATGACAATGTATGGTTTATATCCAGATATTATCATAAATTTATAAATTATATGAATTATAAAAAAGGCAACAATGGTACAGTTTAAAACTTTCTTACAAACAGTTGAAAATTCCATTTTTACTTTCGTAAGTTATGAGTAGATTCTTTTTTCCATAAAAAGTAAAATTTTTTATCATACTTTTACCGCCAAATTCACAAATTGTCTAAACTAAAACTATTTTTACCCTTAAATAGTTCCTCTTTTAGATGTTTTATTATATTGCATAATAGAAAGAATATTTATTATACATTGGAACATCTCCCTATATTTTTGTTTTAATTTATAAATATTTTAATACAAAAATAAATAACGCTTTTAAGTTTTAATATTTTTACTAATTGCCAAGACTGTCTCTAATAAATTAAAAGACAGATCAAAGAAATCAGATTTCATCTGAAACAGGGTTGGAAAAAAATCTGGTTCTTTCGAACCCCCCCCCCCCCCCCCCCCTCCAAAAAAAACGGTTTTTTGGTTTAAACCAGTTTTTTTTGTTTAAACCAGTTTTTTTTTTGTTTAAACCGGGTTTTTTTTAAAACATCCTTTCTTATTACATATACATGCATATTTATTCATTAAAAAAAACATTATTGGATTATAAGTAGTGTTTTAAAAATTATAATATTGGATTATAAGTAGTAAACTTCATTTTAAAATAATTTAAATTAAATAATTACAGTAATGTATGTAGAAAATTCAAAAAAGAAATTTTAATTTACACAATATATTTGCAAACAGTCTTATGCTCAGACAGTAAACTACTCTATACAATGAAACATTGATAATCTGAAAATCTTTATAAACAATCTTTTGATTATTAATAATAAACATTTGGATATAGATCGATAAAAATAATATTCTTTTCCACAGTTATTCGAATACTTTTGGGGAGTTAGTTTTTGGAGTGACAATTTGAAGTCAACATTTTTGGTCATTAGATTCAGTCATGACAAGGAAAAAAATAATATCGTTATAATTAAAATGCTATAACTAGCACCCAGTCTTTGCATGCTTTCTTATTCAACTTCGTGTTTTGATTTTAATTTTTCAAGATAATCTCCCCAATCAAGAAAAATTTCTTTTACAGATGAGCATAATCTTAGAAAGCATAATGATATGTTATTAATTACGATAATCTGTGTTTTTTCAGAAAATAAAATATTTTATACAAAAAATTGAATATTTAACCCCTTAATTGCCGAAGCTTTAGAAAAAAAAACCTTTAACTTTTTTGCTAAAAAAAAAATTGCCACCACAAATTTTTGAAAATAATCTTCCCTTTATTCAATGGTAAAAGTTTCTTTTTGTTAATAAAGTAAATTTTTTTAACTCAAAAAAGTGGTTGTTCGATAGTTAGTTTCAAAAATATGCATTTATTTGAGCGAGACGTATATATACGCCCGGGGCAGTTAAGGGGTTAAAGTCTATTTCATGTTTGGTCAATTCACATGTTTGAAACTTTTTCTTTAAAGCAATAGATATGTTCACCAACACATACTGATATTAATCCTACACATTAAAAAAAAAAAAATACCTAATTTGATTATATCTTATGCATATTGCTGTAATAAAGTGTGTTAAAAGTAAATATTATTTATATCCAATTTTCTGAAACATGTAAATTAAAGAAAAAAAGAGAAAATTTTATTAGATTTTTTCTAAAAAAAAAACATTTTTTTTTTGAGAAAAAACCAGTTGGTTTAAACCATGGTTCAAACCTATTGGTTTAAACCAGGGCTGTCCAACGTGGCGCCCTTTGAGACTTTTCTTGGCGCCCTTTTGATGTTTTTCTGTTTGCATTTTTTAAAAATAAAATTCTATTTTAAAGGATACTTTGTTTAAAACCCTTAATATTTTCTTAAAATACTTTTAAAGTGTAAGTGTATTTCACACTTCAAAAAGGAAAACGTACTTTACAGTGTTATTGCGTTTCTTCTTTATTTTATAGTTATTCCTTATAAAGCATTTTACGAAATTATGATGACAAGAATTGATAAAAATTGGCAATAACTTTTAAATATATAAGAAGGTAAAACGCAAAAAAAATAAGCACCCTACCATCATGCATGGAAGTTCAACGACTTTACTATTATTGTTGATATTGATTCAACGGCCTATTGTTTTATAAGACGAAAAAAATTATGCCATTTTCCCCTCAGACCACTGAAATGTTAGGCAATTTCATCCATTCTGTTTTTTTAAAAATTCTATAATATCGTTTGAAATGATTTCCATCAGTTAATGCTCTTTCACGCTATCTCTTTGTAACTACCCATGGATTGGCCACTATATCATGCTTGTCTTTGTTTCTGTACTTTTCATACTGACAAATTTGCGTCTCCAAAATAAATCTAGGAAAACTTTTATCGTTTTAAAAGAAAACCCAACAATGTGCCTGGATTATCTTTTTACTTTAATCATAAGCGAGATTTAAGTTTCTAGCTCTTTCCACTTCAAAAATTTTTGGAAACAGCCTCTCACATAAAAATGTATATGATCCGAAATTTACTACTATCTAAAAGTTTTTTTATTTTTTAATTAAATATTTTTTTTCTTGTAGCTTTAGATTGATAGGATTTTTATGTCTTCTCCTGCTAGATGCATTTGCATTGTGTTTGGTCCTAATATTGTGAGATAATTTTTTTGCATGTTTTGAATCATGTTCATAATGGCGCCCCTCGTTGCTCAGTGAAAGTTGAGATGCGTCCCTACTTAGCAAAAGGTTGGACAGGCCTGGTTTAAACCATGCCAACCCTGATCTGAAATATTTTAAATTTTCCTCTGAATTGATGTGCATTACCAAAATTAAATTGAAATAAATCCATAAAATTCCATAATCCAAAAACATAAAAGAAATCTAAATTCGTTTTAAAGATTGGAAATTATACTAAATCTAGATATGAATGTTTAACACAATAAAAAAAATCTATTTTAATTTATCCATATTGTAAACAAAAAATTAATCAAATTTCATTTATTTATTTTGTAAAAGAAAATACTCTCAGTTTTTTAAATTTTTTTGTTTTAAGTTTTCCTTTTAAACCAAGTATTCAATGTGACAGCACTGACAATAGTCCTCATGGGATAATAATCGCTAGGAAATAAAGATACAATTAATTCATCAATAATGAAGAAAATCTTCTCCATGAAAACCAGTTCAGTTGCAATTAATTGGTTTCTAGTGAAATGTTTTTTTCTTTTTAAAGTAAGTATGTAACAAAATATTTTGTTGTTGAATTTTATTTATTTATTTATTTTTTTAGGACCGCACTTAATTTAAATGTGCCTGTGATATGAAAAATATTGGCGATCACTTTTGAACTTAGATGTTATTATTCCTTGACGGAATTTTGAAAATCGGGTGGGATGGGGGTGTGGAAGCAATATTGTATCGTAGAAAATGTGCAATTTCCATTTTGCTTCTTTAACTTTCCATTATCTTAATTTTCTAAATATCTATTATCTTATTCAAATAACATTGCACCTATTTCTTATTGTTTTTCTCCTTTACCTGACTTTTGGTCATTTTGAATTAAGTGTAATTAAATAACTTAATAACAGCCCTGATACTTAATAATAAAACAAAAGTACTGATATCATACACTTTTGAAATAAAAAGCTTTAGAAAAAAAAATAATAAAAACATCCCTCAAGAGAATCCTTTTAACTGCAAAAAGAAGTAAATATAAGCCACATGTGAATATTCCATCACTGTCATCCAAACAAGTAATCAGCAAAGATAGAGAAACACCCCTCACGATAGGGTGAAACCCATCTCTTTCACTTCCTTACACCCCTAAATTCCCCGTACCCGCCCGGATTCGGCTGTAATCGTCGTTCAATGACAGAGCCGTATCGGGGCGGATTAGGTTTTAAAGGATTAAGGATAAAAATCTTTAACACGAAAGTCACGCAATCGTTGCACACATATTCCTTCCTGTGTTTCCCATTGCAGTCATTTTGGGTATTTTTGGAGCTAAATATTAGTTTTTTTTAAACCAATTTTTGACACAGTCAGGGGGTGCATATTTAATGTAATGTACACTGTAAAAAATTTGACCCTTTTGTTGCATCATCACTCCCCCGCTTTTATAGAATATCTCTCTTTTGACCTATGAGAATGCTCCATAATAAGCTGAAGTAATCATTTTCTATAAAAGCGGTGGAGTGACGATGCAGCAAAAGGGTCAAATTTTTAACAGTGTATTTGCACGCATTTCGAGTTAAAGATAAAATCATAAAAATTTCAAGTTCTTTTAACATTATTATTATGGACCCGGACAACGCCGGGCGGGTCAGCTAGTTGTTGTTAATTTCTAAGTAAAAAATATATCTATGTATATATGCATAGCAATCATACTAGTAGTTACATTTAATTTAATTGTATGAGCAGCTGTTAAAATGACATTTAAATTGTAGGAGTTTGGTGCTACTATATAGATAGAAAAGATTTTCCACCTTTTTTCTCATTTCCGACTTTTATACAGCTGGTATATTTGAATATAGCCCCTCATCTTTTTGTTTCCATTTGGGAACGACAGATTTTGAACTTATTCTATTGATGATAATTTTCAGAATTTTCAAGTTATGCTTTTGAGACTTTCACAAAAGTTGCTCCATAGATTTAGCTAACATATTATGCCCAATTAGAGATGGGCATTATTTAACATAACAGGATAA
This sequence comes from Maratus speculifer, assembly GCA_964019185.1. Taxonomy (NCBI): domain Eukaryota; kingdom Metazoa; phylum Arthropoda; class Arachnida; order Araneae; family Salticidae; genus Maratus; species Maratus speculifer. The sequence continues at coordinate 444,774,131 of OZ025290.1, read as the reverse complement.
ATATTTGTAATATTAACCAAAAACTTATTATTCAATAACAGATTACCAAAAAGTCCCTGTTAATTTTGGAGCACCTCGTATGATAAGCATTTTAAAAAGAAGAAACAAATAGTAAGGCTGAAAATCATTTTAGGAATACATATTTATAAATTAATAAAAGTTTAGTTATATAAAAAAAATTCCAACTTATAAATCTATTTGAATTTTGAGGCAAAGAATTTCTATTACTGCAGAAAACAAAAATCCCCAACTGCATTAAAATGCTTTTGAGACAGAGAGAGAAAAAAAAAATTCTGATGCATAAAAAACAAAAAAACCCTATGAAACTTTCTTTTTGACGCGTCACTGTCGATCTACGATTCCAAGACTTTAAAAATCCTTTTGGTCTAATCGAGGAAGTCAATCATAGGAACCATTTTCCTTTTGCATTGTCCAAGACATTAAAAATCTTTTTGGTCTAATCAAGAAAGCCAATCATAGGAAACCTTGTCCTTTTGCTATCTCAAAAGTTCGCGTGATAAAATCTCTCAAAAGCTATTCGTTGTTGATTATTCTATGAATATTTAAAAACATCTGGCTTCGATTCTTCACAGAATATATTTTATCATTTGAATTTTTTATAACGCTCACAGTTACAAAGATTAAAGCAATAGAATCAGTTTTTAGAATAACGAAAACAACATTTATTGAAAAAAACAGCTGGAATAATGAAAACTGGTTAGAATACTCAAAATGAAAAGGGGGGGGGGGGAATGTGTTTTTATTCTAGAGTATGTGAAGTTAGTTAGTGACGCTTGCAGATTATTAAAAAGAAAGGAGGTAATATCGGCCATCTTTGGTCATATTTTTAATGGGAAGGAATCTCTGTTTGAAAAATGGAATTAAAGAGATTTACGGATTTAATTGTTGATAGAAAGCTGTTTTATCGCTCGGGCACGGGACATAATCTTTCGTTGATGTAGTTAGATGGGTAAAACGGTGGCAATCTTTGAGTTTGAATATTTAAAAGGGATATTACTATGTACTCATGGTATTTGGGGAAGGGGGGGGGGATATTCTGGCACTATGATTTTTATTTAATAAAATGTTTATTACTTTTTTTTTTATCATTATTATTTTGTCAATATTGCGTCGTTAGAAAATACGAACTGGAAAACATTACTTTTGTAATTGTATTTTCCTGAAAAAAAAGAAGAAAAATAGCCTAGTGAGGACACAGCTATTCGAAAAGGGATGGGAGGGGGGAGGTCCCGACGGACGCGGAAATTTATAGGGCACCAATTTTATACTACCAACGTCATTTTTGGCCTGTCACAAGTTTTGGGTAGGGGATTTTAAATACATACTTGCACATACGAAATTTGTGGGATGAATGACATTTGATTAAAAATATACAAGTAATGTTTCGTGCTCTTGTGGGATAAGCTTTGAATATGCGTTGACAGATATTGATTCGGGGATGTCAAAATTCGAACTTCAAATCAAGGTGTTGATGAATGAAGATCAATTTAATTTTTTTTTTTTTTTTGAACAAATTGCGTTGTTAAAACGGTGTTGTTTTTATGGAAGATATTTCTGATCGTTTAGAAAAAATTAATTTCTATACCGTCAGTTTTGCAGTCATTGTAACAATTGCAAAAATGCTTTAAACTTTCTTCTGCATCATATAAATATTAATTTACGTTAAAATAATTATTTTTTAAATTGTTAAGAAACTACATATTTTATACAGTGTTCAGTAAGTTTCCTATAAATTTTATTTAGAAAAAGTTTTATGTGTTTTAACAAATAAATCAGCAAAAAAAAAAAAAAAAAAGTTCTACGGACAAAATTTACTGAGTTATGATACGTATAAATTTTCAACAAGGAAAAATGCATTTTTAATGCAAAAAAACAATAATAATACGTGAAATGTAAAGTATCACAACTAACTAAATTTTTGTCTTGCAAAAATTAAAATTTTAACTCTATGTTGATTTTAAAGGCACAGGTTTATCTGAACTAAAACAGCGTCTATACTTATGTATCAAAATTATTCAAGATACCTTAATTAACGGCCCTCTAATTAAAATGTCTGTTGACAGCATAGTCTCTCATCGATTAGTTATACGTTACAAAAATAACAGGTTGTTGAAACCTGTTACCTGTGAATATGTGGAACGATGTAACCTGTTAACCAAAAATAACTATATTTCCCATCTCTATGCCCAATATATTTTGATTGCATACATGCAGGCACAATGAAACAGTATTTAGTAAACCTGCTCAATTTTCTTACAATTATTATTTTTTTTTAAATTCTAATTACAGGATATTGTGTACAATGTTCTTTGCGATATTTTCTGAAAAGAACATTTTTTTTTATATTAAGAACTCTGCAAATTATAAGCAAAAAACTTAGCAAATTTGGGATTGTTTTTATGAAAACCTTATTTTTTCTATGAGTATGCATGCTATCTGCATAAAAATGAACACAATTTATTACAATAAGCCATTTAATTATAATCTACAGTTTGAACGCTTTTGATACATTAGTTCTGATAGGATTATCCAAAAGATATTCTAAAAATCTTCACGGAAATATAAGATCTGTAATATTCTGTTTACACACTTGGAGTTTCACGATATTCTTCATGTATTTTTCTAGATATTTAACAAAACATCTAAAATCTCAAGTGATTGATCACCTTTGACCATCTATTGTATATACAGGGTGTATCTAAACTACTGGGCAAAACTTTAAGGGATAATAGTACACATACAGAGAAACAATATTAAATGGGGAGCCAAGGGTCCCAAACGTCTTCCGAAGGAGATACGCGCCATCAAAGTTTAGGGACCAAAATTTGAAATGATTATATAAAACGGAAAAATTGGTCGATTCGTTTGCGGTTTTCACGAAAACTATTCTTTATGTCAGTATTGTCTTCAAAATAAATTACACAGATAAATTTCAAAAACTGCCGATAGAGGGCGCTTTAGACTTTGGAGTAACAAACAACTATTTTTTACCGTTATTTTTGGCATCTCATTAACTTTTTTAGAAGTTTAGACATAAACTTAAATTTTTAGCTCAAAATCTGTGGTTAAGTAGCGCAAACTGAACTGTGTTCAATGGGA